>JAYKKO010000015.1:10000000-12526250 GCA_037074685.1 Glyphodes pyloalis
CAAAGCATACGCGTCTCCAAAATCACGAGCTTGCATTGCGAAGCATGCCATGAGAGCCTACCTTTCAATGTCGATACACGCTTTGAAAAACTGTTTCTACTAGACCATGCTTATGTGAATAGTACACTCAACCAAATAAGCTGCTCTGTCATCTAAGCATGACTAGATTAGCCAAATTTCTGACTGAAATGCAACAGATTTTAAATTGAGAATCATTATCAGGATGTACGGTTATCGTCATACGCTTCTACCTGTCTTGATTGATCATTTTTTTTAGAACTGGAACGACGGCTGCTACGCTCACGTCGGTTTCTGGAACACCCGCGGAGTCCACACCCTGAACCTTGCCAACGGGTGCTTCCTCCACACCATCATCGTGCACGAGTGGCTTCATATTGTTGGCTTCGTCCACATGCAGTCCACATACAATAGGGACAACTACGTACGCGTCATGTGGCAGAACATCCAAGATGGTAATTTGGATCTTAATTACAGTTCAGTAAATAAATAAATATTGGACAGCATCACATACATTGCTCTGATCCTGTGGTAAGTAGCTTAAGCACTTGTGTTACAAAAATCAGAAACAACGAAGGTACCACAACACCCAGACCCGAGACAATATAGAAAAGTTCGTTTTCCCATATTGACCCGACCGGGGATCGAACCCGGAACCTCAGAGATAGTGCGACGCCAAAGTCCGGCCCGCTCACCTCTCGGCTACGGAGGTCGTCAAAAAAAATAGGTTGTAAACTGGCAATGCCTGGATAGTAAAACTTGTAAAACCAAGTAAACAACTGCTATCGCCATACCGCTGAATATCATACACTGGCGGCCGCCCGCGACTTCGGCCGTGTGGATTTCGGTTTCCATACAAACTTTCACCCCCCTTTTCAAACCCGCACGCAAGGGAAGCCCCCAAGGATGAATAATTTTACCCGTTTTTTTCACATTTTCCATTATTTATTCGCTCCTAATAGTTGCAGCGTGATGTTATAAAGTCTTCCTCGTTAAATGTTCTATATAACACAAAAATAATTTTTCAATTCGAACCAGTCGTTCCTGAGATTAGCGCGTTCAAACAAACAAACAAACAAACTCTTCAGCTTTATAATATGAGTATAGATTTTATATAGCACAACTTCTAAGAGCGATACTAAATAACATAGTGCGTTTCCATATATGAAGAGATGACGGAGTTCTTATTTAGCAGGTAAATAAGGAGCATAACCTAGTTACAACTATTTAGAAGTTTGGTCAGTGTGGATGTGAAACCTATTAATTTGACACTCTTAGAGGTAAAATGCTGTCTTGTGTTCATGAACAACTTCCCGATGGTCAAATACCTACTGAAATAATCTTGGTGTCCGGGATTCAATAGCCGGGACGAATAAAGTATGTTTAAGATTTTGCTAACAGAGCTCGGATTTTAATCACAAAATCCACATCTACATGGGAAGCGTTTTGATACTGCCAGTATCTATTCAATATTAATTATTTATTTACTAAACAAATAGTTATAGTCTACAAATGATTAAGTAGATAACGAGATAATAGAACTTGACAAATAGGTAGATAATTCAGGCCTTTAATGCCAGTTTAAAGCTACCCCTGTTAACTACAATTCATAAAATACATATTATGGGATTATTTTTTCTTAATGTTATTATCCAGTTTCCAATTAGGTCAAAGATCATTGTTTGAGCTTGTTTATATACTCCGGTTCTCTTTCATAAAGGTATAATGCTTCCCACCCTTGCGTAATCTTCTTCGGCGTGTTTATTCACTTTGTCAAATTAACCTCTTTGCAGGTATGGGCCACAATTTCGACAGGTACACCAACCAGGTGGTCAGCAACCTAGGTCTTCCTTACGAGTACGCTAGTAACATGCACTACGGACGCTACGGGTTCAGCATCAACGGCCAGGCCACTCTCCTTCCCATCTTCGTAAGTATTCACTTTTAAGTAAATAATATTTCAAACGCCAAAATTCGGAGTATTATACTCTTAACGGGTTAAAACGCGACACCATTTATATTTAGTAGTTAATAAGTAGAAACTCGTTTATCCGGCCCTCAGTTATACGGATTCGCGATTATCCGGACTACCAAGTAGTTTTATCATTTTTTAAGGAAATGAATTTAAAGGAGTGTTGTTACATGGTTGTAGATGCATGGGATTTGATTGAAAGGAAGACTTTAAACAAGGCTTGGAATAGAGTACTTAATCGTGAGAATGATACATAATTCAATAACCAATAAGGATGATTATATTTTGGAGGATATGAATTAGATATTGTCAAAGCTACAAATATGTCAGGATTGTGATGATGATGATATGAAAGAGTGGGTCACTTGTGACAGTAATGATCAAGGCTTTCAGATTACGTCTGATGACGAAATCGTAGAAAACATTTTGCAGATAAATGAACAGCAGGAAATGCAAGAACATGAAACAGAAGAAAATATAGACGTGGAAAATGATACAGGACCATCTCATGATGTAGCATTTCATACCCTAGAAACAGCTCTCAAGTAGTGTGAAAAACAAACAGAGTGATACTGTGTGTTTACTACAACTGAAACGAATTCGTGATAAAGCAGCAATGAAGAGAAAAAGTTGCCTACGTCAAATGACAATTACTAAATATTTTAAACCAATTTAAACAAATTATTCGTACATATGCACCTAAATATTTTATTTCATGATTAATGCTGCAGTTTAGTATTATGTATGTAATGTAATCTAAGAAAATATGTAATTTCTTAATAAACATTGATTTTCGTTGATATCTACATATTTGTTTTTTCATACATTGGATTATCCGGATTTTCGATTATCCGAATGCCTATCGACAACAATTAGTCCGGTTAATCGAGTTTCTACCCTACTTACTGCCCGACGTTTCGGTTATATAGGTTGCAATAACCGTGGTCACGAGCTGACTGGTCTTGCTCGCCTTCGTCTGTCCGGAGGAGCTTGCAAATCTTCATCCACCATCACATTCTCACATAACAAAATGTTATTGAAGTCACTTCGACACACTACACTGACAGTATCCGGAATTGTTTTTGATCGTTCTAACCGCGGTAAACATTTGTTAATCACTGGATTCCATGCTGATAATAACTTAAATCCGTCTTCTCTATTGAAATTTTGGTTGGTCCGAAATAAAAACTTTTTACATTTATTTTTTTTAGATCTCTCTCTTTCTTACGCGTATTGATTTTGAATTATTTTTAGGCCCGGTCCGTGCGGTTCAGTTGAGAGAAAGTGTCCTATATGTTGAGTACTATCCCTTCTCTCTATTAACGAATTTTCATACAAATCCGTTCAGTAGTTTTGCATGAAGGATATTTAACAAAAACAAGAGTATAATACAAATTTTAAGACTTTCGCGTTCCATTTTAAACATTTAAAATAATTTAACGCGTCAAAATCACCATTTTTATTAAGTAGTTAATACGAACTACTTACTGCCCGATGTTTCGATTAGGTTGCACCAACCGTGGGCACGAGCTGACTGGTCTTGCTCGCGTTCGTCTGTTCAGGGCAGCTTGCAAATCTTCATCCACCCTCACATAACTAAATGTTATTGAAGTCACTTCAACACACTACACTGACAGTATCCGGAATTGTTATTTTAAATTTAAATGCTTTGTTTTGCAGAATGACTTCGGGCAGATGGGTCAGCAGAACTTCATCACCCCTACTGACTGGCGCAGGGTGAACAGGCACTACAACTGCCCAGGAGCATGGAATTAAACTAATTCAATAAGAGAACAATCAGAATTTTTTAATTAATTAAATTAAGTCGAAAATGTCGTCTGTACCACCATGCCATCGGATTAGGGACACCTCTAGCGGACTACGGATCATTTATACAAATATATTGTACGACACAGATGCACCATCGTTTTATTTTTATTTATACTAACTTCTTCTATGACAGCCAGAGATAATTACATTGGAACTTAATTAAAAATTGGTAAAGTGAAATTTTTGTTATTTTCATCATCATATGATGAAAACCACCTTATCATTTAGGTAATGCCATTTTTTTTCGCTATCTTTAATAACTAATTGACCGTTTAGGAAGGATATTTTGGAGTCTGCTCCAACCAGAGTAAAATGTGTAGTTAATCCGACACCAATTTAATTTAAAGGGCTCTTATTATATAGTACTAGCTGTGCCCGCGACTTCGTTCGCGTGGACTACATCCTTTCATGGTCGGTTTTACCCCTATCTCCCCTAATATTAGAAACAAAAAGAAGTCTATATTTTAATAGAGCTATATTTGTGCCAACTTTCATATCTCTAACTTAAAAAATAAACATTTTCCCATATACACTTTCAAAGGTGGCATTACCCCCCCCTTACTTTCTAACAAAAAGTAACCTATATCCTTTCTTGAGGTTTAACGTATACCTATGCCAAATTTCATCAAAATCGGTTGAGAGGTTTAAGAGGTTTAAGAGGAAAGCGTAACAGACAGACAGACAAACAGAGTTACTTTCGCATTTATAATATTAGTAGGCATTAAAGGTGTAGCACCGGTGTGTATTGATAATTACTAAATGTTGTCTATTCTTAAAACGCACTTGTTATAATTTCGTACTTATAAAACAGCCTGAATCTCATAACACAGTGCGACTTTATATGAGAATAGTTCACAAATACACTGTATATGTGTTTTCTTTAATAATGAACAGTTGCAATATTTGAAAAACTGTCAGATTTCTGTTCTTAATTTATTCGTATTTGTTTATTTTCTCATAACATTTACAAAAATAACTTACCTACATGAGAAACCGATTATACATATAGGTAGGTAAACACTAGATGGTCTAAGGTGAATCTTCAGCCGACTTCAAAAAAGAGTAGGATCCGATTTGATGACTTTTTTGTTGGAAAGGAGTGGCACCATAATAAGGAAACCAGGCTCTGATGATGCCAGCAAAAGCCCTGAGGTCGGTTTGTTCCATCGAAAATTATAAATGAAAAGATTCACGTACGTAGGTATCGTAGTCGTCTACGAAGACGCGTAGGCAGACTACGGAATTGAACTTAGCGTGCTACGAAAATTACATATGAGTTGAGATTCAGTGGAGGGTATGGTGGAGCATAGATTATACCTACATCAATTGGTGGAGCATGATCGAGCCAACTTAGTTTTTTTTTTATAACGCACTTCAAGATTGACCTCATCCCACCTGATGTTAAATGGTAATGAGTTCCTAGCCTAACGGCGAAAAGTATAGCATACTGTTACTAGACTTGTCGCCCTTACCTTCAAGGCTTGACCCCTGCTACTTACGTAAGTAGCACCCCCCAAGAGCTCTGGAAACCTTACTCACACGCAGGAACACAACAACACCGGAGTGATTGTTGTTTGGCTGCAGTCTTCTGAAAGGTATTTCACCATTCGGGCTGCTCCAGTTTGAGCAATAAATCGCTTTGCCAGCCTCTCTCAAGTTAATGGTTCTTACTTGTGATTTCGTGCTAAAGTATAAGTGTATTCCCAGTAATTTCCTTCGAACACCTCTGATAGCGCTACACGGTCCTACTTATGCCCGGTTTCAATATTTTACGATTCGTAATGTGTCAAACGAATCGTAAAATGTTGGAACCGGGCATAAGTCGCCGTGAATAATACCTATGTAGATACGAACCGTTTCCAGCTATTGAGCTAGGTAGATTTTGATACTGTAACATGGTTCCGCAGTAGCTAAGAAAACTATGCTTCTTACAAGGCCCATTTCTTTAGCAGTAGGTAGAATGATATCTCTTAAAGAAAGAAACTTCGTCAATGTCAATGTGAATAATTTTCCTTGTTTAGATTTTATATTTCCTTAGGTATAGATCCCATCATAATTCTTTAATTGCCTAAATTTCCTAATTAAATTTATCAATTACTGCGTATAAATAAAAATCGTCATCATGACTTCAGTTGATTAAAACGAATTTGATAGTTATCGATATCATTTTTTGATATCAAAAAAAGAATGAATGTGAGATTTGCTTAGTCTGGCTTAATTATTGTTAATTACTTATTAAACACATGTATTTAGCGCCTGGTTTTGTTTGATAATTTTTAATAGACATGTTTACACATAGTATTGGGTTGTGATAGCTTTATTTGATTGATCGGGATCCGCAAATGATTTGATAAATATAATAGTTTCAAGGACGCTTCGTTTTTTTTAGATTTTTGAAGCGTCATAAAGATGCGAGTGCCTAAATGACTTCATTCTCCTAAATGCGCTTGCGACTAATTTGCAATTACAGAGCTAATTCTAAATGCGACCAATTCTGTGGAAGCGTACTATCTACCATGGACTTTGGCAGTAGGCAGCGGAGCCGAACAGCAGATCCACTGCTGGGACCGGAGACGCCAGGCGTGGGGTAAGCCTGGCGGCCGTTACCTCGGTCCTTAAGGAATGGGCCTGTCAGATGGCCTGATACGCTCCAGCTGCGTTTTGCGTGGCGAGGTGGGCCACTTGGTGGTAGGCGTTGTCGGGGAGCCTGTGTAGAGTCCGCAAAGGAAACCTACTCTCCCACAACTGCGCAGCGTTGGTCGCCGAGGGGTTTTTAGTCGTTGCGAGCCCGACACACACTCCCTGTAGAGAGTGACGGTGCGGTAGGAATTTCCCCCTCGGCTAAAAAAATAACGAACCATGTACTTGAGTCGTCGGTTCTCACCCAGGACAAGTATTCATGTGATGCACATTTGTGTATTTAGGTATGCCGTAAAAGATTACTATATTTTACATAGGCCAAATATATATTTTTTTAAATATCTTAAAAATGCGATTTTAAAATGATCGGACTTTAATCGTCACTTAGTTTGATGATACGTAAAACTGTGACAGGGGGCCTACTCCCATAAACGAAATATGTCGGATCCGACAACGGATGGCAATTTTTAATCCTTATAATCATAAAGAAATCACTTCGAATGCAAATTAAGCGTTTTCAAAAAACAAAATGATTTAAACAAATCAAAAACCACGTCTTAATTCCTAAACTTTTGAATAATCTTCAAAAACGAAACCTTTCGTTTGTTCGTTTCGTTTTTGAGAGTTATGAAGATAGCAACCCCCCCAGGTTGCTATCTTCGTGGAAACGTATTAAAAAGTATCGCAAACATCCTTGTGCCCCCGTAGGTTCGGGGTTCCATAAAAAAATAATATAAATATTTCTAAGTGCTTGCTTTATTCCACAAATAAGGTTTAGAGCAGGTTTCCAATCTTTTTTTCTCATAGAACACTTTGTTTTGCCCACCCCAGTGAAGTAGTTAGCTCACGCGGCAACATTTCTACCATATTTCCAAGGAGTGAGGAGTCGATCCATGGAAATTCGCAAAAAAGCACATTCACTGAAATTAACAAGACCACAGTAACAAAACGGAAACTTTTTTTAGTCACAAATGCCGAGAGCATTAAGCATAATTGAGGACCAAAACGCACTTTGAAAGAACCAATGTACATAAGTAACTGCATTTTTCACTTAAATCTGGGACTGGTAGAGTATGCTACTAGGAATAAAATCCGCCTGAAAACTTTTATATTGTACACGTTAAAATACTTAAAAAATAAAAAGTATTATGATAAATCATTAATTACAATAAACCTGAACTTTTAGTGGGTTTGTTTTTGATATCCTTACTAATATTATAAATGCGAAAGTAAATCTGTCTGTCTGTCTGTGTGTCTGTTACGCTTTCCTGCTTAAACCTCTCAACCGATTTTGATGAAATTTGGTATAGGTATACGTTGAATCTCAAGAACGGTCATAGGCTACTTTTTATTAGAAAATAAGGGGGGAGGGGGGTAATACCACCTTTGGAAGTTTATATGGAAAAATGTTTATTTTTGAAGTTAGAGATATGAAATTTGGCACAAATATAGCTCGCAACATGGATTAAAATATATACTACTTTTTGTTTCGAATATTAGGGGAGAAAGGGGTAAAACCGACCATAAAAGGATGTAGTCCACGCGAACGAAGTCGCGGGCACAGCTAGTTATTATATAAATAAATAAATAATAAATAAATATTGGACAACATCACATACATTACTCGATTCTGTGGTAAGTAGCTTAAGCACTTGTATTACAGAAATCAGAAATAACGACGGTACCACAACACCCAGACCCGAGACAATATGGAAAAGTTCATTTCCCATATAAACCTAGATAGATCGAGATAATCCACTTTTGTCGAAAAACCTTACCTTGGTATTTTTACAAAGATTTAATCTTAACTAATTACACGATTAAATCTCTAATTTTATCGCGTCATTTAGGTAAAGATGTACCAATCTGAATTTTTTTTTGATGTTTATTTATTCTCAACTAACTATAAAGCCGGCAATTACCTAGCATTTGTGTATGGTTGTCGTAACACTACAATTAACAGATAACGATAATATTGGAATAAGGGTTGCTGAAGTTAGAATGCACTGATGTAATGTCACACACACTGATGTGATGAAGTTAGAATGTCCTGGATGTAGAGTGTACGATCAATACCACATCAAAGTAACCACTAGCAGTTTAAAATTCGTAGTATGCCCACCATATAATAAATAAAAAAAACACAGACAATCACACCAATCACCTGGTCTCAAACTAAGGTTTTCCCTTGTACTATGAGCACCAGACGACGTATACTAACTCATCCTAGCACACCCGTCATAATATGAAAGATGTACAAAATCCTAAGTATAATATAATATAATATAGTATAATAAATAGTCTGACTAGAGTTTCACTGTACATACATGTATATATCTATCAATAATTATGTATTGTTTATATACCTTTATCTTATCATAGTTATGTATTTCTTATTTCTATAATTACTCAGTTTATCTATTATTGTACAAAATTCCGACCAAATCTATTCAGAGTAAGTAACACACATTCATATGTCATTCACTTATATATATGCGTCATGTTTCCAAAATTACGCACTATTAATATAAATAGGATAGATAAAACCAACCCAGGATCATTTTAGTTTGTTATAATTCTAAGATAAATTAATCTTGATAAACCGTGGTAAGGGTAAGTGGTCGGTGTGCACTAACTTCATTGGCATTCAATCTTGGATGTTTATTTATAAAAGGCGGCATGTCGAACGCTGCACCAAAGCAACTCCATCAAAATGTTGCGAGGTGTTCTGATTGCTTGTCTCGTGGGACTGACGGTGGCTACCCCGGCCATCGTCCGGTCGAAGGAGGAGATTGAGGCATTCCGACACTACTTGGAGAGCACCAGAAACAGTAAGTCTTCTAGTTTCCAAATATAAAGAAATTCAGAACTTTCAAAAGGTTACAACTTTCGTGTTCGGTGAAGCATAGCATCAGTTAAAAATAATTCGGTAAAGTGATAGGTAACCCCTTCAAAACTATTCGAATGGCTTCCTATTGCCCTCAGTCAGCTTTATTACATGTTACTCTAGTTTCTAACCTGTTCTAAGTGAAAGAGTCACAAACAAAATACTAACGTACTTCCACGTTTATAACATTAATGGGATAAGAGAGGTAGGGCATAGCGATTTATCGCTCGAACTGGAGCAGCCCGACTGGTGAAATACCTCCACCTTACAGAAGACCGCAGCCAAATAAAAATCACTTCTGTGTTGTTGTGTTCCTGCGTGTGAGTAAGGTTTCCAGAGCTTTTGGGGGGTGCTACATTAGTAGCAGGGGTCAAGCCTTCAAGGTAAGGGTGACAAGTCCAGTAACAGCTTTATTATGCTGTACTTGTCACCCTTAAGCTAGGACCTCATTACCATTTAACATCAGGTGGAATGAGGTCAATCTTGAAGTGCAATATAAAAAAAAATCCATCTTACGTTCATATTACCACGTCGCAATGTTTTCGGCCTATGATGGACGCTACCCTTTCAAAGTACCTTACAGGTATGACCTCCCGATGCAATCCGAAACAAGAAATACCGAATAACACATACATCGACCTGATCCAAAGTGTATAAGTATTTCTGTTACTTAAGCCAGAATCAAAAGTATGTATTACAACATTTGTAAATCATCTTCAAATTATGCATTCTGTAAAATATTATGAAATACTAATTAAGTAAAATACCACATCGAAAATGTTTCTGATAAATACCATTATAATTATAGACGCGAAAGTTTGCATGAGTGGACTGATGTTTGTTACTAATTTTCGTGCAAAAACTATTCACTGGAATTGAATGCAATTTGGCAGATAGATAAAAAAAAGTAACCCAAACTAAACAGCGGGCATTTTTACGTGAAATAGAAATAGAAAATGTCTTTATTCATGTAAACTTTTACAAAAGCATTTATGAATCGTCAGATTATACTACCACCGTGTTCGGAATGTTGCTTCTATCGAGAAGAACCGGCAAGAAACTCGATAGTTACTCTTTTCAAAAACTTACAAAAATGGTAACATGCAAAAAAAATAAAAATACATATAAACAACATAGCGTATGACTAGTTTACATAATTAATGCTATCAATTCCAAACATTTTTGTCGTTAATATAATCTTCTATTTTATAATATCCTTTCTTCATTAGACAATTTTTGATCAGAGACTTAAATCTATGCATAGGTAATGCAGTGATCTTTTCTGGCAGCTTATTAAAGATCTACAGACTTAACCCCACAAAAGAATTGCTAATTTTATGAAGTCTTAGATGTGGAACAGCAAGTTTGTGTTTATTTCTCGTGTTAAATTTATGACATTCTGACTTCTTAATGAAGGAATGTAAGTTTTTGCGTACATATACAATACAATCTAAAATGTATTGTGAAGCTACTGTTAAAATGTTAATTTTTTTAAATAATTCTTTGAGAGAGTCCCTTGTTTTAAGACCGTATATAGCGCGTATGGCTCTCTTTTGCAAAACGAATATAGTCTGCACATCGGCTGCAGACCCCCATAGTAAAATACCATACGACATGACGCTATGAAAGTAACTAAAATAAACCAATCTTGCCGTTTCAACATCAGTCAAACTACGTATTTTCCTGACCGCATATGCAGCCGAACTAAGTCTCCCTGCCAGGGTAGCAATATGAGAACCCCACTGTAATTTTGAATCAATAGTAATGCCCAGAAATACTGTAGAATTTGTAATTTCTAGGGGCACACCGCTAATAACTAGATTTGTTTTCTCTTGTTTGACATTTGGCATTGAAAATTTTACACATTTAGTTTTCTTAGTATTAAGTAAGAGATTATTTATTGTGAACCATTCTAGTATTTGAGATAGGCTATTATTTACATCGTCAAATGTTTTTTTTTGTCTGTCGTGTGTTTGATAAGTGTGTTTTCGGGGAACCTAATTGCAACTGTTGTGACACCGAGTATGTATGTACTTATTTTAATACTTTTATAAACACACAGACAAAAAACAATCAATAATGTTCTTAATGTAAGCATTTACCAATAATCGAACACGAAGATGCGACACATACCTTGTAGTTTGGACATTTGCTAATGAACTCGTTCGTATCGTTTGTAGGTTTATTTGTTTATGTTTCGATTCCACAGACGATGGCGTCCTCTTCTCTGTCCAGTCGCAAGCACCAAGCGACAACCCTGAGGAAGGCAGCAAGTACCAAGGCGACATTCTGCTCGATGACCACCAGATTGAGACCATGCTGATGCAGTACGCCATGGGCCGCAACGCCTACACGCTGCCGTACACCAAGTGGCCTAATGACACAGTAGTGTGGGAGTTTGGCGAAGGAGAGTTCGGTAGGTTAAAACAAAACAACTGATGTTCCTCAAGGGTGCCTTCTAGGTCCCATTTTACTTAACACCTGCGCCGATGACTTTCAGAGCTGTTGGAATTCGTAATGAATGGTGTTCCCATGTAGGACGTGCTTTATTTGACAAATTCATCGGTTGTGGTCCGAGCTATTTAAAGGTGTAATCGTTAATAGCTTTGCATTGTAATCTCAAAATATGACGTATGATTTAACAAATTCAACAATACTCTTTGGAACAGGTTGAAGCATGCCTATTAACATTTAAGACTGTGAAATCACCTATAGTGTCCTAGAGTTAAAAAAGTAGAAATAAAATGTTTGCCCTCGGTGTTGGCAAATCCAGAATCCCTAGGGTGAAGGTAAATTAAGTAAAGAGGGACATGCTCATAAATTTTACTGTGTTGACTAATGTGAGACATTATTTCTTAACACGGAATAATTAAACAAATCAGACGATCTCTATCACCAGATAAGAATACTGAATAATTATAGACTAAACCAATTAGTCGATCAATCATTTCAATGACGTATTTAAACAATCAATTGTACTTTATCTTATCGTAAATAGCGAGGTTTTTTTCATATTACGCATACAAAAATGTATTATTACTGATTAAAAAGTATTATTATTACTACCGTAGTGCGTTGTTAGTAATTAAGTTTATCGATAATTGCTTGTAATTTGTCATTGGTAAAGTAAATAAAATACCAACAAGAATTATTTAAATACTCGAATGTTTAACACATTTGAATTCAGCGTTCGTAATTAAACGAATATTGTTATCTATTTCACTATTCAATTTTTTTTTTAGGTTCCAACTTCATATACCCAGGCGTGTTGAATGGTTTTAACCTTCTGTTGTTAAATTATTTGTTTACACAGAGCAATTTCCTTAGTCTTTTAGAATACGCTCTCATATGGAGTGGCATTTGCACCCTCAATCAGTACCCTATTTCTGGATAAGTTCATTGATTTCGCTGCCTTCAAGACAACGACATCTTTGGCATCTTAAACTGGTAAATTTAACGTCATTCTTACAATAAACTTTTTTTATTAAAAAAATGGAGTACCTGGTGTTGATATTAGAAAGCCAAATATCGTGATGAATGTACACATATAAGATTAATTGTTGGATTTCTCCTTCATTGTTTTAGGCCCTCTCCAGCAGGAGGCTATCTGGGAAGGCATCAGAGACATCGAGAGGCACACCTGTGTCAAGTTCCGCTACCGTGAGCCAGAAGACACCGTGTTCGTCAGATTGACTGTGAGTAAATAGAATCTTACTTATACCTAAGTAACAAGTATTTACACAATACGATTTCAATGAGGATTAAATAGATATACTTTTGGACTTCGAGAACATTTCGTGTGCTTGACAGCAATTGGCTACTTGACAGTGTTAACAATAAAATATGAAAAGTGTTAGATATGTTAGCTTATTAGTTAAGTAATAATTTTACATTCTTATTTTTTATTTAAAAGCATAGTCAGTATTTTATTTTTGCAAAATAAATTTTACTTTTTTTATCTGTGGAACAAAAGAACCGAAACGGAAACCACCATTGCAATTCGGAAATGACAGCTGTCGGCGAAAATTATTTATTTTAATGTGGCGAAACAATGATTATTTTACCGATTAAATTGAATTATTGTGTCTCTAATCGTATTAAGAATTTATTGAAACATTTTCCGTTTATCTAAATTAAGTCGTTCCTATGCATATCAGTTCGTTTTCTAGAACGCTGACGTCATAATTGCAACATTGACGAGGCTTGGCGTTTTCGCGCGCCTTTTAAATGTGTTACACAAAATCTTATTTTTCTCTGGTTATTTACATTTTTTCCAGATAAATCAAATTGCTTGGGCTATAAAATGAACCGGCGCACATTTTACAATACTTTTTCAAAAACTGTCAAGTAGCCAATTGAAACATTTAGTTTAGACCCATAACATAGTTAAAAAGGCTACTCGTACTATTAGTTAGTGAGTAGCTTAAGAGACCTCCAGGTTACATTCAAGTAGCAAGTAACAATCAAATATTTTTTTTTGCGATTTTCGCTCACTCGGAATAAGGAGTCTCTTCTTATAGACATAGAGGAAAGTACTTACTAATACTTATCTCACACACAGCCGAGCAAAGAACCTCATCATAGATATTAATGGATTCTGGCTTAATCACTTGCGGATTGGTGATCTCAAAAACTGAAGTTATCTTGAAAATTAAGTTCGGGAATCCAACCCAGGACTTCAAAAATTTAGTACCAGTTGATCATCAAAGTCTATTATAGAGTATAGCAGTTGAGAAACAAAGCAATGACAATAATACGCAAATCTTAGGAGCTACAATGAAGTTCTTTTAAATTTAGTCACACTGTTAAAAGGATGCCAAGATTTCTTGGTCTTTTATGCCCGGTTTCAATATTTTACGATTTATAAAGTGTCATACATGACTATCCGTCTATCTCCAACCAACTACGAGTCGTTAATACAGTTCCATTATTTAGTTTCCATACCAGATGTCATCAGTCATCTGTCGGTCGTTTTTAGCTTACGCCTCGTATAATATATTACTATCCGTACCCAGAACAGATCGTTTTATCAAATTTAGGAACCGGGCATTAGAAATTGTTTAAAGTATTTGAAACCGAATTCCATCTTTTACTAGGGTCTCGCTGGCGGGTGCTACGCGCACGTTGGATACTGGGAGTCTCGCGGCGTCCACGTCTTGAATCTGGCGAGGAACGTACCTGGAGTGGGCTGCTTCCGCCACGCTACCATCGTGCACGAGTGGATGCACATCCTGGGCTTCTTGCACATGCAGTCCACACACGATCGGGACAACTACGTCAATATTGTGCAGGAGAACCTGAGACCTGGTGAGTGGCAGTCATTAAAAGATCTCTAAGGTTTTGTATTCAGGCCTGGATCTTGGTCGTTTCAGCCTTAAGTGCTGTTTAGCTGCATTGCATGCCAAACCCATGGATACAAATTATTAATAAAAATAAAAAAAAATGTATTACATTTCATTAAAATCGTATTTTTTGCTTGTTCATTGGATTTTCACTTTCTAAGAAAGAGTGTCGTAAATAGGTACAACTTGTAAATACGACACTGTTTCTTAAAAAGTGAGAAATTAATGTAAGTACCTTTCTCAGTAAACTAAATGTTTGAAAGGCATTTTATGTTTTTGATAATCTAACTGATGGGCTAAACATAAGGTTTTAGTCATCTATCACATTGGCGATTTAATCAAATAAAAAAAAATAAAAATCGTTTATTCAAGAAAACACATATTGTTGTTATTATTATTCAACAAGCTTAGCTGGAGGACAAAAGAGCCTCTTAATATGTTCATGCTGTCGTTTCAAAAAGACGAAGACATTAACAATATTTACGCGATCAAATCGGTGTTGGGCTGTAGAATAGAAGTCCAACCGCTGAAAACGTCAAAACTGGTCCCTCAGTGTAAAAGGTGTCAAGCAAATGGACACACCCAGAGATACTGCTCCAAGGAACCTAGGTGTGTAAAGTGCACTGGTAAACACCTAACCAAAGACTGTAATAAGCCAGCAGATTCTAAACCAAAATGCATACACTGTGGGGAACCGCACCCTGCCAGCTACAGAGGGTGTTTAGTAGCGAAAGAGCTGCAAAACATCAAAAATAAAACCAACAAAAAGAGCACACAACCCGTTGTACAACTACCTGCTGTAACTAATAAGAAACTGATCTCCCAACGTGTGTCAGAAAATATTTCATATGCACAAGTTGCAAAGCAGCGTCAGGCAGTATCAGTGCCTCAAAATAAAAATACTACACATTCGGCTAAGCAATCCCAACAAACTAACACAAAAGCAAGTACAGATGATAAGATTGACACCATATTAAATCTGTTGTCGTCGTTCGATCAAAGATTAAAGCTTCTGGAACAATGCAATAAAACTGCTGTTTCACAAAAAAAATAGAAATAAATACTATAAAAATTATGGCCTGGAACCCAAATGGACTTCAACAGCATCGAAACGAATTGCAAGTAGTCCTTAAAACAGAAAATATTGACGTGTGTCTTATCTCCGAGACACACTTTACCAGAGAATCACATATACAATTTAATGGCTATAAAACGTATCACGCTTTACACCCCGATAACACTACTAGAGGAGGTAGTGCAGTTATAATAAAAGATAATTTTACCCAGTTTGAGCTACATAAGTTAGAGGAACAAAGTATACAGGCTGTGGCAGTCTGTATTAAGACGAAAAGTTTTCCTATAACTATTTCCTCTATTTACTGTCCACCAAGATACTTAATAAAATCTGAACAATATACATTACTGTTAGAAAAACTAGGCAACAGGTTTGTACTTGGCGGTGATTTTAATGCCAAAAACACATTCTGGGGTTCTAGGCTAACAACTACAAAAGGAAGACAACTGCTTCAAGCTGTCAAAGAAATGAAATGTGACGTCATTTCTACCGGAAAGCCCACTTACTGGCCAACAGACCCTCTGAAAATCTAGACTTGATTGACTTTTTCATCTACAAAAATATATCATCGTCATCACTTCTAATTAAAGAAGCATTTGATATGAATTCAGACCATTCACCTATCATGTTAATAATCAGTGATGCCATAATAGATAGAAAGGGATACTCCTTTCTAGCAAATAAAAAAACTGATTGGGAAAGTTTTCGAGAATTCTTAGATTCTAATATTGATCTCAAAGTTCCACTAAAAAATCCACAACAATTAGATATGGAGGTAATACAACTAACAAAGGATATCCAACAAAGTGCATGGAAAAGTACACCTGAGCTGAAACATAGAATTAAAGGCAATTGTTACCCGAGAAACATAAGAAACCTAATTGTAGAAAAGAGACAACAGAGGCGGCGATGGCAACAATCTAGATTTCCGGAAGACAAAACTTTGTTAAATAACCTTACTAAACGGTTAAAGAAAATTATCCAGGAATTTAACGATGAACGCATGCATACTTATCTCAGGAACTTACCGAGTGATAGATCAACCAACCACTCCTTGTGGAAAGCAACTAAAAAACTGAAAAAGCCTACTACACATATCCCACCAATAAAAGAGCTCAACGGACAGTGAGCTGTCAGTAATCAGCAGAAAGCAAAACGGTTTGCGCGTCATCTTGAGCAAATATTTAAACCCAACGAAATATCTACAGATGATATTTCGTTAAAAACAACATCACAAGATGATCTCGAAATAAGAATTGTTACGCCTAAAGAAGTCCGTAATGAGATCAAACGACTAAGTACAAAGAAAACACCCGGATATGATCTTATTACTGGGGAAATTCTTCAAAACCTTCCGCGTAAAGCCATAGTCAAACTAACCACACTAATCAACGCAGCGTTTAGAATAAAACACATTCCTAATGCGTGGAAAGTAGCTGAAGTCATTATGATACCCAAACCAGGTAAACCACCACATGAAGCAACCTCCTACAGGCCTATCTCACTTTTGCCTGTCATGGCAAAGTTAGAAAAACTACTCTTGAGACGTTTAAATCCTATTATTGAAGAGAGACATGTGATTCCTGACTACCAATTTGGTTTTAGGGAAAAACATTCTACTATAGATCAAGTGCATAGGATCACCAACATCATTGAAAAAGCCTTAGAAGAAAAAAAGTTTGTAGTACCGTCTTCCTGGATGTAGCGCAGGCTTTTGACAAAGTGTGGCATGAAGGCCTCATATTTAAACTTAGAAACGTGCTCCCAAAACAATATGCGGATATCTTAGAGTCATACCTAACTGACCGCATGTTTAGGGTTAGACAAGAAGATGCATATTCAGATCTCATGTCAATAAAGGCTGAAGTGCCACAAGGAAGTGTCTTAGGTCCGGTCCTGTACCTTTTGTACACTTGCGACATTCCAGAGATAGATAACAACACCATTGCGACCTTTGCGGATGACACAGCTATAATGGCAATAGAAACGACCCACGTGGAAGCTGTACAAAAGGTTCAAGGCGCTGTAACTACCATTTTCAATTGGGCGAAAAAATGGCGCATTAAACTTAATGAATCGAAATCTATCCATGTAGATTTCACAATTAAGAAATTAAATTATCTACCGGTCAACATTAATAATAATATTTACCATATGGAAATACTGCCAAATACCTCGACGCAAAGCTTCGCTGGAAGGCTCATGTCAAGAAAAAACGAGATGAATTAGAAGTTAGGTATAAAAATATGTATTGGCTTCTTGGTAAACATTCTTCGGTGTCAGTACATAACAAAATCCTGCTTTATAAACAAGTCCTCATGCCAGTATGGACTTATGGCATTCAGCTATGGGGCTGTGCCAAATACACAAACCTTCAAACTATCCAACGTTTCCAAAATAAAGTACTTAGAGGTGTTGTAGATGCACCCTGGTACATCAGAAACGACGACCTACATCGGGACCTAAAAGTAGACTTCGTCAAAGACATTATTAGGAAATATGCCGAAGCTCATGAACGACGACTTCATCACCACGTTAATGTTGAGGCCATCCAGCTCCTTGACAACACGAACATAGTGAGGAGGCTCAAAAGGACAAAACCTTTTGAGCTAGTGTAGTAAATTAGTGACAGAAAGTGAAGTGTGTGCCACTCATTAAGAACACAAGAACAAAGTGTCTTCCCCTTAATAGAGACAATAAGAAAAGTGTTAATGGACACATTCTTAGTAAACTATCTTTAGCAGTCTAAGTTAAATATAAATTACTTATTAGTCTTTGCAGACTAGATTGTAATAACTTTGTCGTATTGATGCTCAGTATCAAACGGCATTTAAAAAAAAAATATATATTATTTTCTACTATCTCGGGACTACAGAGTCCCGGACTTTTGGGAGGCGTGCATGGGGCCGAAGCCAACACGTAGAGGCCCTTTAAAAGACAAGTATGATCTTAATTTAAAGTGACACCGACCGACGATTATCCCTGTATACACTATAAAATGCAGCCAAGGACAACTCCCGGTCAGTGCAGGACTATAGAATGGAGTGGAAAAACAAAGGATCTGGACTATGGGAGGGACTACGGCACCTGCCGGATCAATGTTTAAAAACACGAATAAAATGGGCAGGTGGTGACTCGCCATCTCACTGTCATGGGCCCCCCATTGGTCGCACGTACAAGACACGAAGAGGGAGCGACGGGGAGCAACATTTTGTGAGCGGCTCAGGGTGTGGAGAGGTGTGCACCGCTTTCTACCCAGTGGCTTACGCCACTGTGCCAACTCGCAACTTAGGCATCTTTCACTTCCACCCTGCGAGCATATAGCTCTGACGCCCCACTCTGGACTGCCGGCCAAGGCAAGCCAGAGGTGAGAGTCCTGCGGCCCCTGTGGGGTCCACTCCCACCGGCCAACTAAGGCAAGCGGAGAGAGGGGCCTGGTCGACACTCAGGGACATGGGTCCCAAGGGGTGTCAGTCCCATTCAGCCCGCCACAAGCTGCCCTGGGGAGACTGACTGCACTGATCGAGAGTTGTCGCTCTTCATGGTGCGAAGATCACCAACTCTCACCAGCGGGCGATGGGGTCGTCACTTCCCTACGCCTTTATTATTATTATTATTACATAAACAATGCATTATGTGAACTGCACTCAAAGAATAATAAGATATTTTATAGATTTTCATTCACCATGAAGTCTTTTTAACCGACCTCTAAAAAAGGAGGAGGTTCTCGATTTGACCGTTTATTTGACGTTTTATTTGACATTTTCAATTACTCCACTATTTACTATTTATGTGAAGAAATGGATGGCTTTAAATAAATCAATACCGTCAATTAAATGTCGATACCCAGTGGTGAGACCAAAATGGCAGATTTTGCGGTGGTGGCCTACTTCTTTCTGAAAGTTTAAAATTCCATATATTCCCAGGAACTGAACACAACTTCGACATCTACACCTCGGAGCAAGTGGACAACCTGGACGTGGAGTATGACTACGTGAGCTGCCTGCACTACGGGCCTTACGCCTTCTCCAACAACGGGGAGAAGACCATCGTCGCCTTGCAGGTCAGTTATCAGGAAGGTCCCCCAAGAAATTAATCCTGATCTGATACATCCTATATTAAGAACTAGCTGTGCTCGCGACTTCATTCGCGTGGACTACATACTTTCATAGGCGGTTATACCCTTATCTCCCCTAATATTCGAAACAAAAAGTATTCCATATTTTAATCCAAGTGTCGAGCTATACCTATATCTGCCAAACTTCATATCCCTAACTTAAAAAATAAACATTTTCCCATTATACACTTTCAAGGGCGGTATTACCCCCATCCCCCCTTATTTTCAAAACAAAAAATAGCCTATGTCTGTTCTAGAGATTCAACGTATACCTATACAAAATTTCTTTAAAATCGGCGTCAAATTCTTCAAAATTCAGTGGCGTGAAAGTCGGACAGGCAAACGGACAGACAGACGGACAGAATTACTTTCGCATTTAAGTTTAATATTAGTACGGATATTTCTCTTGGGCGATAAAATAACAAGGGCAGTCGGGATTTCTGAAAGCTAATGTAGTTTCATTGTTTCCAGGAGCACGAAGGAACTATGGGCCAGCGTATCTTTATCACAAAGAAGGACTGGCTTCGCATCAACAGGCATTACCAGTGTCGAGGCGCTTGGGACGATAATAAGGATGAAGAATACACTAATTTCATACGAAATTAATATGATACGTGAATAAAGAACTAGTCGGTTTTGTAAAATGTAGTTTTTAAAGTTTATTTAATGTCCCAATGTAGGCCTAAGGTCTCCATCTTTAAAATTTAGTCCACCAATTAGCAATGGCATAATTACCACGCTAGACAAATGAGGGTTGGTAATAACAACACCCAGCTATGTTCTAAAAACCCGAAACATACTTTGGTCGTCCCGGTAATCGAACCTAGGACCCCGAAATCATGCATGATCTAGTTTCAGCCAATTCACCAAAAAAGCGGATTATAAAATGTCAGTTCTGAAAAATTTTTTCTTTGAAATCCCATAACAAGTTGCACTTACTGCCAAATGAAGAAGAGTGTTGTGTGGTGATGATAAATTAAACTCGACTCAATCAAAACACATACAATTAATGGAATGAGATTGGCGTAAGCCACTTATAGCATCTCCCCCAAACTGCGTTTAGAGTAAAGATAGTTAGCCGAAAAGCTCTATATTGTTTTCTTACGTATTCCTAACCAGTTTGTTAAAAGCGCATCTTGGATTTGAAATGTATCATAATGTATAGTACTACTCAAATTAATCTGATACCTATACTTAAGAGCGTGTTGTGTCAAAATATGTAATGTAAGTTTTTTTGGAAACGGCCATCATTTGGATAATCAAAGACACTCCTAACCAATTCACCTTTCACACCCACACACTGAACTTATAATATTCCGTTTTTGCATTCTCGGTTAAAAACTAAAGCTAAATGGTCGCCAATTTTGTTGATCTGATCATTTTAATTCAAAAATATATCAAACTTGATTTACGCTTACCACAAAAAAAACGAAACAAAATGGCAGCGCGTGTATTTTCTAATCATCACTGAGACGACCAAGCAATAAGAAGTATCTACTTAAATAGTAACTTAATCTGAATAACAAATTTGTTTGCTATTTAAAACACGAACTTACTACCACCGGAGCCGAATTGGGCAGCAAAAAAGAAACTACTGTAACAGTGAGCAGTCTCCGGGCGCAAACTTCACAAGGGCGGCTCTAAAATATTATTTACAAAACATACAACTTGGTTTTTTTAATTGCTCCCCGAGGAGCGACCGACCTCCATGTTTGTTGAACACATGACGCCGCGCGAGTGATACAGTCGGAAGAAGTCCAGTAAACTTATTAGAAAAGATACAAACGAATAGTACCCTATTTTTTGTTATTATAAATGTGAATGTGAGTATGCATGTTTGTATGTTTGTTACTCTTTTACGCAAAAACTACTAAATGGATTTGGATGACATATCATAGAAAGAGAGACGAGTTTATCATTTAGAATACTTTTTATTCCGGAACCACGCGGACGAAGCAACAGCTAGTTAATAATAATGGCATAGTCGGGCTAGCCCCAGTCTTTATGTTAATTAAGTTAAAGGTATCGCACCGTTTGTGCCTAACCCCAAAATTGTAGTTTACTGAAATTCAACGAATGCTGATAATGTATTAATTCTAGTATGATGGAGTGGCTTTAATATAAGTTTCTAAAGAAACTTATGATAAAACAAGCAGCCAATGGACACAAAGTAAAAAAAATGAGATTGGCAAAAATACAAGACTGTAAAGAAAATACATAATATAAGAAATTAAATTCATGGGTTTGTTTGCATGCACCTTATTAAATGCTTACAATGTGAGGATATATCTTTAATATAATCTCATCCAACAACCCATTATCCGTTTAACTTTAATTTATTTTGTCGTAGTTAGGTAGGTAATAATATCAAATATTTACTGCTCATTTAATTAAAAACCTTATCTGAAAAAGCTTTTTATATTCCAGATCTTTAAATGTAACATTCTTATATATTCATAATTCTGACCTATGTTTAATAGAGTTTCAGCATATTACCAGATATAAGAAAAAATATTCATAAGAAACTCGACTATTCCCAAACCTGTTCACGTCCATTTCCAAAGGTTAATAAATACTATAGAATCTAGCGTGAGAGTGAGTTTAAAATTCAATGCCTCTTGTTCGCAATCACAGTTGTTTTACTGTCATTCTTCCGAATTCTTGACGAGGTTGCCAGTCTTTGATCTGAGCGAATCTCGCGCATTGCTCGTAAATATCGCCCGACAAATTTCGACTCTTTGAAATCGCTGAGCGCCCAGCCGATGATCTGTCAGATTTATTGCATTGAGTAGTAGAGGCAATAATATCTGTATTTTTGGTGAGGAGCTAAGCACTTTCAACAGGCGAAACGGTGCAAATTATCATTACTTGGTCTATCATGGTCAGGCTTAAATGTCCTGATTGTCCGATAAGAATTTCTTGCTTCAGAATACACGTATACACATAAGTCTTCCCTTGTCTTACGACTGGCAGAGGTCAGTTGGCAATTGCTCAAATGTAATATTAAGTGCGTTAAACAAGACTAATAGTCTTGGGGTACCTACCTTGCGCTCTGTAATCAATTGGGGGCTATCTATGTCAATTTACGACTGGGGTACATACTAGGAAAAGCAAAATAGTACCAAAAATTGCACCAAAGGTAAACTACTGAAATTGATGAAAGTCGTGTATAGAGGGACTTGTGCGTAGGCAAAGATGATTACGTTAGCACAAGAAATTAAGTGAATCAAAATTAACAAATTTTACCTTAATGCAGTACAGGTTTTGTAAGGTTTAAGAATTGGAATTTATAGTAATAGGGCTTTTAATTTAATTTAAAACATATAACCTACATATTATGTGTTAAAAAATTAAGAAAAAGCAATAAAAATCGATATAAATCGCTAATCAAGCTTATTTTCACACAAAATAAATTTAGCATACACAAACCTTAATAAAAATCGATATAAATCGCTAATCAAGCTTATTTTCACACAAAATAAATTTAGCATACACAAATTTTGTTTCATGTTTTTGTAATTTTTATTATTTAGGTACAAGATGGGATGGGAAACCTTGAGAAAAAAATGTACATTAATATATATAAAGGTAATACGTTTGAATTGAGGAACCTCCTCCTTTTTTCAAGCCGGCTAAAAATTAATCTTATCGCCATACATTTTATTATTAAGATAAACTCTAAAGCTATACCCAACTGTACCGACAGCAATTCTAATAAGTACCCTCGTAAGTGACTCACTCCGTCTCCGTCACAGTCGTCTAGGCACGTCAGAGGATGACATGTCACGGCACCGATGACGGAAAGCTGTAACCAATACGACTTGTACGATATAAAAATTACATCAGTCCGGGAGCTAACATTTCAAACAAACAGAAAGATTCATTAATGTTAGCTCAGTTGGAAGAGCAGCCAGCGAGAAGGTGAAGATCGTGCGTTCGAGTCCCACACCGAAAGGTGTGATAATCTTTTTCCGTTATTTTTTTAATATTTAATTTTAGCTAGTGCGACGTGAAGCACTATAAAAATTAAAAAAAATATTAAGAAAACATAGCCTAAACTACACACACTCAGCAGTCCACTTGCCATCACACAATATCCTATGATTGCCAAAAAAATAAATTTCTAAAGAAAGTTTACAAAGAAAAAAAGAAAACGTTTAATGGACACAAACAAAATAATTACAAAAAAGGGTAACAGAACATGCCGAGTCACGAGTGTGTAGTTAGGCTAAGTATTTATTACAATGATTTTGGAAAATTTTAGCACTTTGAAATGTAGAAACTATGTTATAGCTTACATTTCACTCTGTTATTTGACCTTTAGAGAGGAACATAATTATAATGTTAAAGAACTTTTAATCTAGTCCTGTTTCTCGAAAAATATTATTTTTATTTTGAAAGGGAGGTAGGGCAAAGCGGTTTATCGCTCGAACTGGAGCTGCTCGTCTAGTGGAAAACCTCGACTACGACAATTCCAGTAACAGATTTATTATGCCGTACTTGTTGCCCTTAAGCTAGGTCCTAGCATTACCACTTACATCAGGTGGGATGAGTTTAATATAAACAAAAAATACGTAGTTATCGTTTCTGTAATCAAGAAATCTGAGGGGTCCGTTTTTTCTCACTTACGGACCGTTATACTATTTTGATTGTGGAACCTGCGCGGGCGCAGGGTGGTCGCTGCGGAATTCGCCGAACGCGCCGGATTCGGTTACGCTAGCGGTACATAACGATTCTTTCATTAAACTTTTAACATCGTATTGTACTAAAAGAGTGACTCTAGCTCATAGATACAAAGCCGGCGACGGTTTTATTCCCCATAACTTTTTTAAGTTATTTCGGATTGGGCTAGTTAAAAACGGTTTTGTTTGAGTTACTATATTGTACGGTATTTTTTTTACGGCTGCTTGTACTATTTTTAATGCTAATATCTGATGCAAGCGTATGCACCTTTGTAGCATAATCAGCATTAACTTTTCACGTCCCAATGATACGGTATCGAAGAGATAGAGCTATAGGAATAAGGGCGACAAGTCCAGTAATAGCTTTATTGAGCTGTACTTGTCGCCCTTAAGCTAGGATCCTTAATATCAGGTGGATGAGGTAAATCTTGAAGTGCAATATAAAAAAACTGAGCTGTCTCTTCTGTCGCTAATGTCTGATGATCACCTGGTGGTAAATTTGGGAGGTTTTAATTAGATAGCTATCGGTGCCAGTATATCACTTCTTGGCTGAAGATAGACTTCCCTCTTAATCAGTCCATCTGGTTGTAGACCGTCCTTAAGGACATTGACCTCACTTAAACTAATAAACACCATTTCTTATAAAACTTCCCTAATAAGCGTCCTTACTAGTTACAATGTGATACATGTTTTTTTTATATTAAAACGTATCGAACACATTCTCAAGCCTAGTGATGCTATGTCGTTAAACCCTCGAGTTGGCCTCAGCTAAAAAAGTAGTAAAAACGCATTCATGTCAAAAATGTAACGTTTTGATAAAAAACTGACGTGCACTTAAAAACAGTAGGCAAGGAGATAACAAATTTATAAAAAAGTTTTGGCTAAAAAGATAAAATAGGAATATTTTAAACACCTCTCAAGTGCCGGCGGCTTGTTTTGAATTAAGGAGTATCTTTATCAGTGGGTACAAATTACGAGCATACAAATCACCAATATCCTGAGGAAATTAGATTATCCATGGCTTTTATCTATAGTTTCTGTTGCAAATGTTTTGGAAACAAAATATTGAAATTAAAAATGGTAATCGTTTTTGACAGATGTAGCATTATTTTTGAAAAAAGCCCTGATTTAAAAACTTGCTTTATAATTATTTTCTGAAGAAATCGCCATTCAATTAAAAAAATAATAAAAAATAAAATAATAAAACTAATATTATAATGTAAATAATCCTACTTAGATTATCTGTTAGTTTGGAAGTATCGATAAAAAAATTACTTTTATGGATAGATTTCCACGCAAAAACTATTAAGTAGGTTCAGATAAAACTTAAAAGCTATACATTATACATATAGTAGAATTACTAATAGGATACTTTTTATTAAGAAATAACGTAAATTGAGTGTTGAGACACAGATATTCATTATAATTTTGGAATTTAGAGAGACGTTCACTTTTCAAACTTATTTTACTTCAACCTTAATCAAAAATAAATTTATTAATGCTTTTCATAAATTCTTACTTAACAATTTGTTTTCGTTGACATCTGCCTTCCGATTTTTAATTCAAAACGCGCCGTCTGCACTTAAAGGTTAAAAATACTTTTTTTTTACAGATCTCGGCTAGCTGTGACACTTTTTATCTTTTTATCTCTGACCTGCCCTCTTAAGTACGTGTCAGTATTTTAACACGTTTCCCCGCGTTTTGGAAGCCGCATGTCACGACTTCACTCCCAGGGGGCTTGGTTTAAACTTGTCAGTTTATGGTGCAACTTCCCTTTTAAAATTACGAGACGACGAGATTGCAGGCAAATGTGTCCATTTGATATAACATAATGAATGAAGATAGGTCATAAACGTAAAAAAAAGTATCCTGAAATATAAATTATTGTCCAACCCAATTAAAAAATACTTGTATAGGTACATAGTAGAAAATCAGAAACTGCTACATTTTTATATTTCTAAAAAAAATTAAATAAAATCGAATGGCGTTCTCAAATATCATTATTGTTATCTGAGTTTCTAGCCGGTACCTATCTTCTCTGTAGTTATAGGTTCCGCACCGGGGGTAGCTTCGTTTGCTTTATATAGAGACTATTCTTATGTATTACTAATGTAATCTTTTAGAAAAGATTGACTTTGACTTTATGCACAAATTAGAATTTATATGGTTTTATATTTCTCTTAAGTTTTAAGGAGAAATTATTTGACGCATCTAAGGGAAGATAACGGAGTGTGTTAAACTCTTCTGCCCCGAATAGGCCATAGATCGTAATCCTGCGGTTGGACCTCATCGCCTTTAGTAATGTTATAGGCGTTTCATAAAAGTACCGATGTAATTCACAGGAATAAAATAATGAACTTTGAAGTTTGAAAATGTGGCGGTGATAACCAGGGCTCATCCAAAACCACTACAGCACAAGGTGGCGTTCCCTGATCCTCGCTAAACAGTTTACTACGAAACTTATTTGTATGTTTCAGTTTCTATGTTTAAAAATATAAAAAGTACAGTTACAGTTGGGTTAGTTTTGGAACGTCCGGAAATACGCAGTTTGCAAATTGCACGGCCCGCCGCCGGGCAAAGTCATTTATTAGCCCTCACGTCAACACGGGACTGCGTGCTAATGAGCTGTACACTTTTTACATTACTTAATATCTATAAAAACTTACTGTTTTTATAAGTTCTGGCTTTGATTAGTACTAAGAAAGAAAGTAAATACTTACCTAGCTACAAATTTCTACTCCCAAAATAATCCCATGAGATCGGGCTGCCTCGCAAGTCTGCCCCCGATTGGAATATTATACATACTTCATGTTACGTCAGAGTACCGAAGTATCCTTTATATCACATACCTACCTAATTTTTAATTTGGTTTTCTTATTATCTTTGAATGATTTTCATGACTGTAAGGCTTATAGATTGCCCGAACAAGATACTTATAATGAATCTCGTCATTGCATATAAAATATGTAAGTACATTAAAAGTTATAAGAGAACACATGAACATACATAGTACATACCTACCTCTCAAAACCATAACTCTCCATTTTACATTTTTCATGTTAGTTAATTAAGAACTTGCTTTTACAATGGGATTGGTAGGTAAAATAAACCAAATCTTTTTATTCAGATAAATGAGAGCAGTAGTTTGTACTTATGAAGCGTCTATTCAAAGCAAATATGATGTAACCACTTTTTTGTTTAAACATGTTAAATTTCTCATTGATTGTTTAATAATTCTATTGTTAGTCTTCAGTCTACAAAAGTGTAGAACTTGTTGCCACGTCATGTTCTTCCTATGTTAGGGATTGTTTCAAAAGACGCTTTTAGAAACATCTTGCGTGCCAGTATGACGATGCTAACGGATAGGATACTACGGTATTAAATCCGTTGTCATCTCGATGTGAGTTCCTCTCTTGCTTACCATCAGGCTGAGAAGAATATACTGTGCTTTATATATATTTATAATAGTTTAATTACTACCGCAAGTTTTACATTTAGCACATAAGCCCAGGCTTCATGACTTTGCAAATATTTTGATTTATTTTCGTATGTTTTTCATTAGTTATACCGAATAATAAAGCAATACAAAGCTTACTAACTACTTGCCTCCCTGAAGTACGATCAAAAGCAAGTAAAACTATACACTAGGGTCTTTGCACCGCCTTTATTTCGTACGCATAGGAATTAATTTCGAACTGCAAGTGTTTACCCTCGTAAGACCGAATGTCCTTTTAAAAGACAAACTCAATCGATTTTCAATTATAAAATCACTAGCTGTGCCCGCGACTTCGTTCGCGTGGACTACATCCTTTCATGGTCGGTTTTCTCCCCTAATATTCGAAACAAAAAAGTAGTATATATTTAAATCCAAGTTTCGAGCTATATTTGTGCCAAATTTCATATCTCCAACTTAAAAAATAAACATTTTCGCATATAAACTTTCAATGGTGGTATTAAACCTATTCCCCCCCCCCCATATTTTCTAACAAAAAGTAGCCTACGTACACCCATAAATGAACTATCTGCATGACCCAATGGTTGACTGGTAGAGAATGCTCCTAGCATTAAGTCCACTTTTTGTACTTTTTTGTGCAATAAAGTTTTTAAATAAATAAATAAAATGTCTGTTCTTGAGGTTCAACGTGTACGTACAGCGTAACAGACAGACAGACAGAGTTACTTTCGCATTTATAATATAACGAGTAGTTGGGATTTAGTGACCTAATGTTACGTGCAAAAAATAAAAATTGGAAATTAATTTATAGGTACGCCCGCGCATCTTAGTATCCCGCGCATCCGGAAGGACTCGTGTCGCAGATCGCATGGCTCGGCGACTACGGAACCCATTAATTTGGGGCACGTCAGCGCGGAAAGCCTGGCGATGAGCCGTGACCCCTAATTAACGAATATTTGAACCTATTAAGATTTTTTGCGGTGCTTTTGCGACAACTTCGTTGGAGGTTAGTGAGGACCGCTTTTTAGTTTATTCCTTATAGAAATTATTCTAGCGATTGCTTCGTCTGTCAACGAATATGTTAAATTTTTCAACTGTTTCGGATTTCATGCTTTCTCTAAGCATTATTAAAAAACCTTAGAGGCAATGATTTGAAAAAAAAGAGGAGGGAGGAACAATAATTTAATAAAATTAAATAAATATATTACGTGATGTATTATTGAATCTAAACAGTGTTGCCCTTTATTATAAAAATACCAACATCGGATTTAATTACATGAGGTACCCTACATATCAATTCAAATGTTTTCCTAAATATTTTAAAGAATATAAAAAACATCCTATGATCTCGCTGTTCGGCATCACACTTCTGATATATCCTTGTAAAATTAAATTCTTGCCGAAACTTTGACATAAAAAGAAAAGTACGTGCCTACGAAAAGCAAAATCAATACTTTCATGGTTGCCATTGAATTATGTATTTACGTTAAATGTTTAATTAATATAAATTTCACGTGTTCTTAATAATTAGGGATGTAACGACCTATTTTTATCAAAGTTTAAGTACGGTAAGGTAATAATTATTTATTAAAGTAATTCATTGAATAAATCGGTACCTACCTACGAACAATCTTGGTATCTGCAACTGGTAATTTTGTGTCAAATGTAGTTAAAGTAGTTTTAGCAAATATCAACTAAACCTAATTCCCAAATTTTATTTTAAAAAAATGTTTATTATTGGACTACAATGTATTAGCTATATTTAAATATCTACATAAGTACTTAACTAATAAGCTAACATATAATACAAATATATATAAATACAAATATTTAAGTAACTTATGTTTAATATACTATCTCAGTTTATTATTGATTTACTTTTTCATAAATTAAAACATAAGTTAGCTAGTTTTTAAAAAAACAGGTAGCTCTAACAAAGTGAAAAAACTATTGCTTTCAGTGGATTCATGAGAAATAAATTGTTTGGTAATTTAACTGTGGTACCAATTAGACTTTTTCAATCTCAGTCAAGTCTCCTATTGTAAGATCATCATTAGACCGTTATGTCCATACAAAAAGATTCACTTTTCTGGAACATAAATCAAACGCTCCCGTTTACAGTGTATTCGTTCTGAGACCGTCACGGTGTGGTCTATTGCAACATGTTCATCTTCCTGCTACGGCGTTGCAATATCCCGTGAACGAATACATTTGTCACGTATTCATCCGGTACGGTGGCCACAAAACTGATTATATTCGGGACATGTACCTACCTCTTTATTTATAAGTACTATCGACGATGGATGCGAAGCCTTCTCCATCTTCACCGAATTTTCAGGCCGTCGTCGAATACAGCCTCTTAATCTATTTATATGAAAGCGAAATACGACTTGGTTTATCACGAAATCTTAAGAACTATAAAAATGACTTTTTTTTTAATATTTAAGAAATTCCACCCCTAAAGTGGTAATGAAGTTTGTATGAAAGCCTTTATTTTTTTTAAAGCAAGAGATTTGCATAATCTATGCTCTAGAGATGGTGTGGAGGTCTGCTAATAATATTTCACAGTATTTAGCTTTTTTTAATGTAATTAAAATTATGTATGTACATTCACTAAGGCTATGCCGCTACTATTATATACCTATATAAAAGTTTGTTTGTAAGTTGAATAATGTACGAGCGCGCCATCTCTGAGGTCCCGGGTTCGATCCCCGGTCGGATCAATATTTAAGAGAGGTAGGGCATAGAGATTTATCGCTCGAACTGGAGCAGCCCGTCTGGTGAAATGCCTCCACCTTACAGAAAACCGCAGCCAAATAACAATCACTTTTGTGTTGTTGTGTTCCTGCGTGTGAGTAAGGTTTTCAGAGCTCCTGGGGGGTGCTACATTAGTAGTAGGGGTCAAGCCTTCAAGGCAAGGGCGACAAGTCCAGTAATAGATTGATTATGCTTTACTTGTCACCCTTAAGCTAGGACCTCATTACCACTCCGCTATGGCCGTTATGGTTCTTCAGTTTCCCTTAGCGCTGTCACTGGCCGTTGAGAAGGTGGATGGGTTTTTTAGTTCGGGTAGTCCTCGCTCCTAGCGGGGGAGTCCCACACACGTCGCTGTCGTCCCCACGGCAGCGATATGGTACGAAATGTATTTTCCCCATCTCAAAAAAAAAAGGACCTCATTACCACTTAACATCAGGTGGGATGAGGTCAATCTTGAAGTGCATTATAAAAAATATATATGTATATATGGAAAACGAACTTTCCCATATTGTCTCGGGCCTGGGTGTTGTTGTACCGTCGTTGTTTCTTATTTCTGTAACACAAACGCTTAAGCTACTTATCACAGAATCAGAGCAATGTATGTTATGTGGTCCAATATGTTTAAAGACTTACAGCCCTTTTATTTACACCCTACTTTAACTATTTTACGAAATGGATGCAGCTAAAGAGATAAGAAAGGTATATTGTCATATATTAAACTTTTTATCCCGGAATGACGTGAACGTAGGTTCCGACCTACGGAGCGGAGCGTTTTGAGCGGTTACGTAGCAGCGGTCCTTACTATTGCGTAGGATAAATTGCTATTACCCGCGACTTTTTCGGAATAAATATTTTTCTTACCAAAGTTCATACAAGACCTCAAGACATCCATAACCAAACATCCTAACAAACTTTCGCGTAAACAACATTAGTGGAAGTGAATTTTTTATATAATTGAAAATCAAAGCTAGAAAGAAAGAAAAATATTGGCACACACAATAAAAGACAATTACAAGCACATGGGAAACATTAAACAGGGACAGTGCAGCCAATAAGGTCCCAGCCCATAGATATAAAAACATACTTATATAATATTTAATCTGTGTCCCTGCCTCAGCATGATCTCAAACTTGTCCTTCATGTTTTCAGTCGCATGGTGATCGTCGCGCATACGACAATTACGGCAAGTCAGTGCGACCATCAGTCATGTCGCTGTACGCGGCGCCTCGGCAATTAATCAGCGCACCGTTTTAGCGCGCGCGCATGAAAAATGCCCAAAACACACGATTAAAGCACGCAAATAGAATAATTGGTGACGGATCGCGCGCGCGATTCGTTCAGCTTTCATGGGAATCTTTATTTTTGGTGTTAGCTATTTTGGTTTCTGTATTTGACGACCTCCGTAGCCGAGAGGCAAGCGGGCCGGATTTTGGCGTCTCGCCATCTGTGAGGGTTCGATCCCCGGGCGGGTCAATGGGAAACGAACTTTTCTATATTGTCTCGGCTCTGGGTGTTGTTTCTGATTTCTGTAACACAAGTGCTTTAGCTACTTACCACATAATCATAGCAATGTATGTGATGTTGTCTTATATTTATTTATTTCTCCAGCTTACCTGTTGACAAAAAGTCGGAATCAAAATCGAATTTGAAGACTAGGTTTTGTCGCTTTCGTAATTACATGATACACATATAATGTATAAGACTTTCCGAATCGGAATAATTTCTGACATTAGTGAATCCGCCCCCTGAGTGATAACTTTTAGAAAACAGTACCTACCTAATAAAACAAAATTAAATAATAAATGAATGTTTAAAAGACGAAACAAAACGACGGGTCTCGTAAGTGTGAAGTGCCTATCCGTAGCCTCGATTATATTCTATCTTGCATAGGCTCATGTGGCTCCTCCTTCTTTTGATATGGATTTACCTAACCAAAAAGAGCGTGAAGAAACATCTTGCGGGCCAGTATGGCGATATGCTAACGGATAGGATATAACGGTATCAAATCCGTTTTCCGTTGATGTGGGTTCCTCTCTTGCTTACCATCAGGCTGGAAGGAGACAATATACTGTGCTTGGTATAAAAAAAGGAGTAATTTTTACAAATTTATTATTACCTTCTCTGACATCTCTTAAGCTTAGAGACGATACGTATATATGGGCTTTTGGTGTTCAGCTCCAAAAGGCAGGTATTTTGGACACCTAAGGCGCCAGAACGGGGAATTCTGGCGTCGCTCGAGGTGACGGGGCATGCTGGGTGGTCCGGCATGCCCCGTGGTGCGGCAATTCCACCTGCCGCACCGAGACGCGCTGCGCCATGCGCGGCAATTGCGTTTAGGGGGGGGATTGCGTAATGCTTTAATGGCGCTTCCCGGCCCCCCCCGCCACTGCGCAGAGTAGGACCACCCCAGGGGTTTTAGTCGGTTCGAGTCCGACACACCACTCTCTGTCTCCCCGTGGCAGAGTGACGGTGCGTGGGCATTTCCCCTGGGAATCAAAAAAAAAAAAAAAAGGTATTTTGGACACCTCCCTGTAGGTTCACTTAAAAGTGCTTTACACCGTAGCTATACACTTTATTGTTCTTACTTTCAAAATCAAAGACGATTAATACCTAGGTATGTAAAATATGAGTGAGCTGCCCCGAGTCATCCGGGAATATGCTCGCTACACATCATATCCTATGTATTTGGCCGAGTTGGTGATTTTTCTAATCCAGATTTGAGGGCCACCGAGCTTGACCCGGGGCACTGAACTGCCTAGCCTCTGGGAACCTGCGCCACTGGTCAGATGTAAACTAATTTCGCAGCATCTATTGTTGGAAATCATTGGATGGACTTGCTAGTCAATCTCTATTCCGTCTAAAAGTGAAAGATTGTTAAACGAACCAGATACGTTGACGACTCCATTGGCAACGTTACAAACACAAATTGAATTACATTTGCTTTAATGTCGATCTGTTTATATTATAATCAAAGGAGCAAGACGAGTCGTTGGTTGGTTCCCGTTACGCGCAAGCGCAAACGAGCCGCGCTCACGCTCTCCGCCGACAACTGTCACCCCCAATTATGGCTGCCATGACAGTTTTGCGCGCTTGCTTTTGAATATAGAACGGTTAATTTTTTTATTTTATTTCTTTGACGAAATTATTCTACAGCGCCGCTGAAATACTGGCCAACTTTGAAGCTGTTTGCTGCTCTGAATAAAATTTTCTGTTCTTTACGTTTGTTTATGAGGCAATTTCAGAATTAAATCGCATCTAAATAATTTCTTCATTAATTGTGGAATTATGGATTGAATTCCAATATTTTGAAAATCGTGTACCAGGGTTGTCAAGCTGATACTAAAATACACAAAATAATTTTAGACTTTGTAAACAATATTAAAAAAAAAAGTTATAAATACTATTTAGCTGGCATCAAAATATTAGTTTGGTCATTAAATAAAATATTTCTATATATTTAGAAAGCTTATTGTCCAAAAAAGTAAAAAAGGTCGAAACCCCAGGAGAAAAACTATCTACCAATATTATAGGTAACCTAAGGTAGTACACATAGTCAATACTAATAACAAAAAACATTTTAATAAAGTTTATTTAGGTATATTAAGGTAACGTCAGCATGTAGGTGCCATTTTGTTTCACTACTTTTTGTCATCTTGTACCTATGTAATGACATGAACCCATTTCCATATAGGGTTTTTGATCAAAAATCGACAACTAGGGGTTTTGGCAGTCCTCTCGTGATGTTAACCTGACACTGCCTAAATTATTCTGAAGAAACCTAAACAGTTGGTAATCTTATGTTAAAAGATGTGAGGTCTCGTTATCACGATGAAACACTACAACATGGTATTTTGCAAAAAAAAAATATACCTAATTTTATGATTCGCTAAATAAGTACTCCTCCTTTTACGGCATTGATCTACCTTTAAGTTAATTGTTAATGGTGTCATCATATTGTGTATACTTAGAATAAATCTTTAAACTTCTTTTTCCTAACTGATTGGAGACGATGGCCCCAGATAGCTTCACCGAGCTTGCGGGGGAGCGAAAGGCTCTACCCCCAAAAATTTAAACAACTGCCGGAGGGCGCGCCATAGCGGGGCTTGGACCTCGGCTCGCCCGTTGTTAGGAGTAGGTAATCGAATGTTTGGGGAGAAGATCGCCACAGCACGACGTGCCGCTATCTTAAAAAGAAGCCTATCAATTGAGACCGCAGGCTGACGCACGACCGGTGAGGTCGGTTTGGTGTGCGTTGTCAATTAATTAAGTCGTCATATATCGCTAACTTCATAGAAATTCGTGAAGAATCGTAGTTTGATAGTAAATTAGTTGACTAGCCATCCAACACCGCAAATTAAAAGTTATACCTAGTTAAATAAACTGCATTTTATTTTCACGGAACCCTGTTCCCCAGTTACTTTGTGTCCCGTCTGGCAGCGGCCGGGCTCTCGCCGGTCCCGCTAATTCAAAGCGACGGGTCGCCGGTTCTATTCCCGGCTCGGCTCGCGCCGGATGCCGCGCGTGTTGCGCCCGATCGCCAATAAAGCTTTCGAGTTCGTGTCGTGGTTGGGTCTGGGCACGAAAACGAAAAACAGACTTTATTGCATATTGAATGCGGCATGAGACACAACAAAATTCAGCCATTTAAGTTCCACTGGTGGGCACAAAAGAGGTAGGGCATAGCGATTTATCGCTCGAACTGGAGCAGCCCGACTGGTGAAATACCTACCTCCACCTTACAGAAAACCAAATAACAATCACTTCTGTGTTGTTGTGTTCCTGCGTGTGAGTAAGGTTTCCAGACTCCTGGGGGGTGCTACATTAGTAGCAGGGGTTAGGCCTTCAAGGTAATGGCGACAAGTTCAGTAACAGATTTATTATCTTGTACTTGTCGCCCATAAGCTAGGACCTCATTACCACTTAACATCAGGTGGGTTGAGGTCAATCTTGAAGTGTAATATAAAAAAAACAGAACTAACCAGGGTGATCATTGAAAAGGGTAATAGGGTAAATGAATAAAAATTTATTTTTAATCCAACAGCTAGATTAAAATGAAGACAAATATGCCCCAAATAGATAGATAGTAAGCAGGGCTACGGGCACGGCATCTACCAAATAATAATATAATAATAATAATAATAACTTATTAACTATGTAACCCGCCTCGATCTCTGGCAGGCTCGCCTGTCGCCTCCAAATTTCAAGAATTAGACATGGTAAAATCCGACTTCATATTATATAGAGGCCTCGTACATTTTGAGGCTTCATGGGGCCCTAACAAATGTGTAGATTAAAAAAAAATGTGACAAATAATCAGACCAATCAACTGGTCTCTGATTAAGAATTTCTCTTGTATGTACAGTCAGCTTCATAAAGATCTAAGTGTCCAGAGTGGTCAAAATTATCTGAGGAACAGAAGTTCATTTTTATGTACGTTGTCAGGTCGTCATATTGTTGTAAGCGTACAGAGTGATCAATATTATCTAAACTACACGATTCCATAAATATGTTATGTGTTAAGATGAGCAATAATATATTCGCGTTCTAAGTATTCATTGGTATCTAAGCATTCAAAGTGATCATAAATATGTTGGTAGTAAAGAAAAGTAAACTTTAATGTTTACAAGATACGATTGATTTCATTGTTATTATTGACAGTGACGTTCTAAGACACATCGATAAACGAAAACTAGGATGTCCAATTGCGTCACAGCCTACAAATATATGGATATGCCATAAAATTACGTGCATGCAAGTGGAAGTTTGTAAAGATAGGAAACTGAATTTAAAGTTTTTGTAAATTCACCCGGGAATTGAACCGACTACAATCTATACTCGATTGCAATCTGTTAAGTTAAGTCGATTATAAGAATTAATTCTCGGTACTAAACTTGATAAATTAAATGAAAATGATAAAAAAAAATGCTTAAACTTTACTATTTCTTATTAAAAAGGTTAAAAATTAAAATATGGTTTTAAATTTGCATTTATAATATTTGTTTTTTTGAAGACGCATAATTCGCATTCGAAAAGAATTGGGTACAATTATGAGAATTATAAACTGCTATTAGCATTCGGATCCGACCTATAAATTAAGTTTTTGGGAGCTGGCCTCCAGATTTTTTGACTATGTGGTATTAAATCTAGGAATCTAATCACTTCAATGTGTAGTTAAAACCATAGTCAACTATGCCAATGTATTTATTAAGTCTTAAGTATTCTTATTGGAAATTATTGCGGCTAACGATTTATGACATACCTATTAAAAAACCCGGCTAAAAGCGTGTCGGGCCACGCTCAGTGTAGGGTTCCGTAGTTTTCAGTGCATCACAATACTTAAGTATCCCCACTTAAAGTTACAAAAATGGGCTATCTGTGTGTAACATTGACTTGACATAGGTAGGTATACACTAAAAAAAATATTTTTTCAAAAATTTCAAAAACGATTAAACCCATCAGGTTCAGAATAATTTTCCTAGAAAGCCTTGATGCAGTTCTATATCCTAGATTTTTTCATACTTTTTGAACTTATGGTTCAAAAGTTAGAGGGGGGGGGGACACAATTTTATTTTCTTTTGGAGCTAATATTTCCCAAAATATTAAAATTATCAAAAAATAATCTTAGTAAACCCCTGTTCATTTTTAAATACCTATTCAACGATATATCACATGCAAATTATTCAATTTAGAAAAAATGAAAAAAAAAAATTAGGTATGGGGCGCCCCTGAAAAGTATTGTTTTTTTCTATTTTTGTGAAAAACGTTAATACGGTTCACAGAATACATCCACATACCAAGTTTTAATAGTATAGGTTTTATAGTTTCTGAAAAAAGTGGCTGCAACATACGGATGGATAGATAGACATGACGAATCCATAACGGATACGTTTTTTGCCATTTGGCTACGGAACCTTAATAATCTTAGATGTTTTTTAATAAATTAAGATAAGTTAATTTAGTAGGTATTAGTAACCTACTTAGTTATGTCATAGTAGCCATAGTAGGCAAAAAGTTGATTTTTTTTTATACTGCACTTCAAGATTGACCTCATCCCACCCGATGTTAAGTGGTAATGAGGTCCTAGCATAAAGGCGACAAGTACAGCATAATAAATCTGTTACTGGACTTGTCCCCCTTACCTTGAAGGCTTGACCCCTGCTACTAATGTAGCACCCCCCAGGAGCTCTGCAAACCTTACTCACACGCAGGAACACAACAACACCGAATTGATTGTTATTTGGCTGCGGTCTTCTGTAAGGTGGAGGTATTTCACCAGCCGCGCTGCTCCAGTTCGAGCTATAAATCGCTATGCCCTACCTCTCTTATTGAATTTTTACATAATGCGTAATAACACATTATGTAAAAATTCAACTATTTGACCGAAAACTGATCAAAAGTTATAGCCATGGGATTAATTAAAACACTCCCGTTAGGAGTTCCTGGATTAAAACTCTGATAAGTCGTAGCCTCGTTTATAGGTAAGTTAGATCTGCAAAAGTAAATCTTGGAAAACTACATTAAATTTGGTGCAGTTGTTCTTGCGTGATGTCGTCACAAACACACAGACAGACAAAAAATCTTAAAACTCAAAAAAAAGTTTTGGCCTCTATTGCTTACGGACCTGTTACACTTTTATAATAGGAATAGAAAATATCAATTGAGATTATATTAGAAAAATATTTATTGGTAGGTGAAAATATTTTATAAACAAGCTTTTATTATGAACATACAAAGCAAACAAAAACCAAGATATACATAAAACTCATTGTTTTTTAAACCTTACGAAGGTGTACCAATGTTCAATTCAATAGGTCCGCACGAACAGGTGTTCCTATGCGTATCTTCTAACTCCATTATCTGACCAGCTCCATGTTACCATGTTAATGTATTGTTATCGCAGTTACCTAAGTATACCAAATTTCAGCTCAGTTGGTCAACCTGAACTGAGTCAATTCTTCATTTTAAAAATTGTAAACATACATACCTATAATGTAGTACATACAAAATTGAAGTTAATATAAACGTTTACAAAGAGATGTCTAAGTTGCGGGCACAGCAAACGAAGAAAACAAAATTGGTGAAACAATTGTGGAACACCGACACTTTACGCACTCGAAATTTAAAAATCTGCCAAATGTGTAGATATTTATGATCACTCTGACCGCTTAGATACCAATGAACAGTTTGGATGCGTACATATTAATGATTATTGTAATCGTGTACATGTTATTGGAGACTTATGATGAGAAGATATTTATGACTTGTCGGATGTGTACAAGATTTAGGTGACTTTGAATGATCATATATTATTGCACCTTTGTTCCTCATATATTTTTGACTACTTTCACACCTCATATCTTTATGAACGTGACTGTACGATTCAGCCTTTACACTTTGGACTTTGCACCGATTTAATGTCATGCGTTTTACTCCTAAACTTAGGGTTATAATGTGTCCCTAAGTTCGGTGTACCTTTCAGCATAGGCCTCCTCCAAATCTTTCCAATGCTTTCTATCCCTTGCTACTCTCATACAGAGGGGTCAAGCTGTCAGTTTCAAATCGTCTTCCTTCATAATTACTAATATGAACAATAAAAGTCTTCATTGAAATAATAAAAGACTGCTTCAAGAAATCTTACAACTCCTGGCTGTCAGTTATTTTGGCAAACGCTTCTAATCAAATCAGTCTGCACTTTTGATACGAAGAGACAGTATTTCTTGGCGCAAAACGTGTACTAAGAACTTTAATGTGAAACTTGATTGGCACAATGAAGTCATGGTTTCTGTCTAATAAATTGATCATCTGCATCATTGTCATTGGCGACTATTGCTTTATGTTTGACTAGCGGCACGCCGCGGCTTCGCACGCATTCTATTCCCGTTTTTTCCACATTTCCCACTGATTCTTCGCTCCTATTGATCTGAATGTTACATAGCCTATACCTTCCTAGATTTAGAGCTATCCAGTACATAAATAATTATTTAATTCAAACCACTAGGTAGTTCCTGAGATTAGCGTGTTCAAATAAACAGAGAAACTCTTCAGTTTTATTATATTAGTATATATTTGTTATACCTACCTATTAGAAACAGAGAAAATGTATCTCCCCTTGCGGTGCGGGAATCGAACCCACGACCTTCACGTATCGCGCGTGCTGTTCTTCCAACTGATATATTTGTTACTAGCTGTGCCCGCGACTTCGTTCGCGTGGACTACATCCTTTCATGGTCGGTTTTACCCCTTCCTCCCCTAATATTCGAAACAAAAAGTAGTCTATATTTTAATCCAAGTTTCGAGCTATATTTGTGCCAAATTTCATATCTCTAACTTCAAAAATAAACATTTTTCCATATAAACTTTCAAAGGTGGTATTACCCCCCTCCCCCCCTTATTTCTCAATAAAAAGCCTATGTCCGTTCTTGAGATTCAACGTATACCTATACCAAATTTCATCAAAATCCGTTCAGCCGTTTAGGCGTGAAAGAGTAACAGACGGACAGTCAGACAGACAGACAGACAGACAGACAGAGTTACTTTCGCATTTATAATATTAGTATGGATGTTTCAAATCGCTATGACGTCTTGCGGAATGTTTGAAATGTCTCAAATTGTATACCTACTAGTTGTCATGAAACCAATAGGTAGGTACATTCATATACTTACTATGTAGCTGTCCCGGCGAACTTCGTAACGCCTATTTTTTTTTAATTTCTAACCTTTTAAACCTTCCCTGGACCTCCACAATTATTTCAAGACCAAGATTAGCCAAATCGGTCTAGCCGTTGTAGAGTTTTAGCGAGACTAACGAACAGCGATTAATTTTTATATATAAGATTAATAAAAAAACTAGCTGTGTAGCCTGCTACCGCGCCCCCGTTATTAGGGGTAAAAAGCGTCCAATAATATAAATCTATAAACTTTAAGACTTTCATGTTTCATTTTAAACATTTAAAATAATTTAACGGGTCAAAACACAACACCATTTTTATTTAGTAGTTAATAAGAGCTACTTACTGCCCGACGTTTCGGTTAGGTTGCATCCAAAATAATAAAAATGGTGTCGCGTTTTGACCCATTAACTTATTTTAAATGTTTAAAATGGAACGCGAAAGTCTTAAAATTTACATAGGTACACTAATCGAACAGAGCAGAGCCATAAACCAAACTCCAAAAAAAACCTATAGGTAGGTATTACGTAATTTTTGTTTTAATACTTGGTGTATTTAAACAACTAATAGGTGCATATTTTTTATCTGCGCTCAATTTTTTTTTAAACGTAAAATAACGAACAATATCAATTTTTATACAAGTACCATCAAGCACTGACTATCAGGATTTAGTCAGAAAAAATCCGTTTTAGTTTTGCCATGTAGAATGTCATGCGCATATTTCCTAGGCTTAGCTCAAAGACTGTACATAGGTCCTAAAAAATTGTTATCATTTTGGGATTTTTACAAATTTTTAGTTTTATAAATTTTAAGACTTTCGCGTTCCATTTTAAACATTTAAAATAATTTAACGGGTCAAAACGCGACACCATTTTTATTTAGTAGTTAATACGAACTACTTACTGCCCGACTTTTCGGTTAGGTTGCACGAACCGTGGTCACGAGCTGAAAAATGGTGTCGCGTTTTGACCCGTTAAATTATTTTAAATTTTTATTTTTTTTGGTAAGAGTGTATTTATAAATTATACCAATTTTTTTCCCTTATAAACAATATTTAAATAACTCCCTAACTTTTACCACATTGTAAAATGGGGATGTTTTCTTTTCAAGTTTTTTCGATGTAGAGCGATTTTATATAATTATTTGAGTACTTAGGTACCTACGAGTAGGTATGCTGTGGATCGAGGCAGATAGTTTATTTAGTTACTTATTTGAGAAACATTACCTTAGCTTAAGATCTAATTTATTTTAATTTAGTCTCTATTAGGTGGGTAGGTACGTTGTCGTTAGCATTCGACCGTACTTACCTACTCATAGAAAGAATTACCTAAATCAGAAGGAACATCATGTCATTAACCTAATTCATTCATTTATTTTATTAAAAACCTAGGTTCCTGTCATAAAAAAACGTCAATTCCAACCAGAGCGCCCGACTAGTTCTGTTGATCATAAAAACTAATTTCCACATCCGTGCCGCTACTCCCGAGCATAAACTTATCGGATCCAATTACTTCTTCACTTTGTTTCAATTTTCTCTTCGCCTACTATAAATAATACCCGCTGACGTGTCAATTATGATTTCAAATCGGTCTGTTCAAAATATATTTTTTTAAAACCACACGCGGGCGGGCTGTAAGAAACCACGCCCGAAGTCCACCGAATATTTTGAAATTAGAACCGAAAGGAACACCCATTTTGCGTTTCGAACTACAGTTTCAACTTTATTGCTGATGGTTTCAGAGTACTTATTACCACAGGTAGTATATTAAGGTTCATTGTAGCTTTGGTAAATCTATTTTGGAATTTGTTACAACGAAATAAGATTGAAATTGTGAGATGCTCTGGGTTTGTGGGAGTATTCGGGTGGTAAGATGTTTACAAGGCATTTTTAGTCCCACATGTTTGTGGGGTTATGCCAAAAGAGCCAGATCGCGGCACAGACTCCATTAGTTCACACATTAGCCCGAGTTAGTCGAATTATTTAATTAAATAAAGTAATTCAATAAGTTAGTGGATTAATAACGATTATTCGCATCCACTGGTTCACTCGAAGTTGGACTGGACAAGTGAAGATTTTATTTTGAGATGAAGTGACAGTGTTCTTTTTAAATTTTTGTGAGAATGGATCAAAACAAAGGTATGTAACGAGTCTCTACAGAAGATGATTTATATATATTGGTTTTATAAGTAATACCTTCCATAGAGATATTTAAGTCTTAATAATTGTGCTTACGTAAGTTTAAAATGGTCAAACAGTTTTATTAAATAGAAATTACACTACACATTTTATGTTGTTTTATCGCTAGAAAGTGGTATCTTCCCGACTATCCTCAGACAGAGGAAACAGTGAAGGTTTACGAAAAGGGTAAAGCGAGAACATCAAGTAGAGAGGATAATTATTATAAACTTCAACTGTACTTGGAAAGTACGTAAAAATTTCATCCAATTCAGTCAAGCCCATTGAACCTAGAGAGAAACTTTATACATTATAATATAATATAATTAAAGATTCCAGTAAGTAAAGTTTGGTAATTTGAGAAAAATATTTTTCTGAAGCTTAATAATTACTTATTGCTATATTTTATTCCTGATTCAACATTAAAAACTGAATATTACTGTTTTGAAATAAAACGGTCAAGTGCGATCGACCTCGCGCAAAAAGGGTTCTCTACAATTATCCATTCTAAATTAATCAAGTAATAGTATTTTAATTAAGTAGGCGGGCATTTATTTTTAAGGATCATACATATTTAAAGTTCATAATATGTTCAGTTTTTCGTTATAAAGATCAAGCAAGAAATAGTAAATAAAAACACGTCTGTTGTATGGGTGCCCTCCTCAAATGTTTAATTAATGAAATAAAATTATTTATTGTTAATTAATTAAATTATTTATGTTTGAAGTAAACAAACAACTAAATATTTTTTGAATAAGTAAGTATTTCCAGCGTCTACCTGTCGCTGTTGTTTAACATCGAACACAAAACGTTTGTTGCATGGGAGCCCCCCTTAAATATTTTTTTTATTTTGTTTTTAGTATTTATTGTTATATCGTCAGCAAACGGACTGACGAACGGACGGACAGACCGCTTAGTCTTAGTAATAGGTTCCCGTTTTTACCCTTTAGGTACGGAACCCTAATAATAATTTTCAGTAAAATATTTTACTCCGTGTAGTTCATATGTAATCATATTATTTTGTTGCAAATTGTGTACTATAAGTACCTATTGTCTTCATATATCTGATTTTTCCGTTATTGGTATGACTGTAAGCTAGTTACATATTAAGGGGATATTTTTACAACCCTTAGTACCTACTTATTGTCACATCAGAATAAATTTTTATTTCTGAGCTAAGAAAAGAACTCACAGAAATCACTTTTCACACAATATGAATGAACACAAATTACAAAGTAATGTACATTCGGTAAATTTTGTTAAATATTTTTATTGGAATTATAGTTTAAAAACAAGACGAACAATATTTCTATTATATTATCTGTACAATCTGCTTGATGATCACAATGAAATCAATTAAGTTATAAAAGTTTTACATGACCTTTTTGCGCGATTTTGTATCCGTAAAATCGTTCTGACTTTTTATTCATTCGTTCTAACTCTATGCACAAAAGAGCTAAGGCATTTAGCTTTTCTTAACATAATGTAGATCGAAGTTAGTTTTTCACCCGCTTTAAGCAAGAAAAGCGTGTGTAGGGTGTTTTCGTCTTGGACGCTTTGCGTGCTGTGAGCTCTACATAGCACTTTTTACGCCGGCATATTCGAATGCGAATAAACACCTTATAACATTTTGGTATTTATTTAATTAAATTTCAATAAGGCCAAAACATTTTTGGTACAAATTAGCCGTCCCCTAAATAAAATCAGCCGCCTTGGACTCAAGCCTACTCAGCTTACTGGTAATTCCGCCACTGCATCATAAGATTGTTTACAGAAAGTGTTTTTAAAACTTTTTTAATTTTTGATTGTATCCGTTATTCATCGAAAATTTAATAAATAGGATTTATTTAATAAGGAACAAAACAGAATAGCCAGACCATACAAGAGTACCTATCATTCTACTGTGTACAGCAACCGCCATAAGAAAACGACTTTGAATTGCTAATTTTTGAACTTCAAACAAGTGTCATCTACCTACCATTACTTACTTCTTAGTTGTGCACTCATATCAGATTGGTCCTGGTTATGTTTGGGTGTGGTATGGGCCGAGTCTTTCGCTTCCGCTTCCATCGTGATATAGGCCATGTATCTCTCTTTCTATTTCTGTGTTAACTATGTCAAAGTCGAATATAAATTTCTTTGTTCATGTAGGTTACTTAAAATACTTTTGAATAGACATTGAATACAATGCAAAATGACTCTACTTCCGCTTCGGGACCTATATCTATCGAGAAGATACCGATAAGAAACTCAGTATTGTTGGAGGAGTGAGAGTTCTCGTTTCAAAGTCAAAGTCAAAGATAATCTTTTTTATTCATATAGTTTACATTAAAAATACTTATGAATAGTCTCTTTAAAAAACAAATGAAGCTACCTCCGGTTCGGACGGAACCTATAACTACAAAGAAGATACCGGCAAGAAAGTCAGTAGTTTTTTCAGAGTATGACAGATTAAGTGAATTTCGTTCATGGACCGTTATTTACTTTCCTTTTTTTTTGTGTAATAAAAGTGTAATCAAAATCAAAGTGGAGGTGCATCCACGACGACCTCCGTAGCCGAGAGGCGCGCGGGCCTGACTTTGGCGTCGCACCATCTCTGAGGTCCCGGGTTCGATCCCCGGTCGGGTCAATATGGGAAACGATCTTTTCTATATTGACTCGGGTCTGGGTGTTGTGGTACCGTTGTTGTTTCTGATTTCTGTAACACAAGTGCTTAAGCTACTTACCGCAGAATCAGAGCAATGTATGTGATGTTGTCCAATATTTATTTATCCAAAGATATATTCCTAGTAGGTTTGGGTAATCTGAAGGTTTATCAATAATATCGCGGTATCTCTATCATGTGTTCAAACAAGCATAAGAATCGCTTCCACGTGTTGTAGTGTAACTGATAGGGCTGCGTACGCGCCGCGTCTCGCCACACAGAAGCTCACTGTGAGGGCCCATCGGTGCGTATGCGCATCCCGTTCAACGGAGCCTTGTTTACTTGTTACCTTACTGGTATTTGACGGGCTAACAATGTTGGCCGGGTTCATATCCTATAGTACCTAACTAATAGAGATACTGGAATTTAATCTTTCACACTTTTAATTACAGAAGCTTTAGGCATAGATCCAACACTTACAATATCTTAAAAAAATAAAAAATATAGATAACATTTTTATTCGCGTTGTTCTCGGTTTTAACACACATTTTAATTACAGAAGCTGTAGGCATAGATCCAACACTTAAAATATCTTATAAAAATTAAAAAATAGATAACTTTTTTATTCGCATGGTTCTCGGTTTTAAAAGTACCTACACGGTATTTTAGTATCTAATCTTTCTACTTATTTTATTCAAATCCATTCAATCGTTTTGCACAGAAGAGTAATGTAACAAACATTTATCCATATAAATTCTAATTTTCAGAGTCAGTAAATTATAGATTATTATTATTAGACAATAAATCATAGTCATATAGGGAGAAGGAGAGCTGACGTCGCGAAGTAAACAACTCAGAGAAAACCAGCACTAGTTTTTATTCTAAATTGTGTGTTTTTCATCAGTTTTAAGAACAAAACTTACAAAGCATTGTGTAAAATTTACCAGTGAATGTTATGATCTAAGTTTAATTCTAAAATTCAGAAGTAATGTGCATAAAATCACAAAAAAATCTAAAACTAACCGACAAAACAAGTGATCCTGTCGATTTACATCAGTGATTGAAGCAAACGCGTAAGCGACACTGTCTCCGCGGCGCTTGTGACCTTCTGTGCGCGACGACTTCCACTCTCGTACTCAACACTCTGCAGTGGCGCCAAGTGAAAAGCTATCGTGTTTGTAAGCAGCAAAGGTTCAATTAAGCACGTTCAGGGCGAATGACGGTCTGCTTTCAAATTATTTAGTTTGTAGCCGTTTAATTTTGAAGATGCCTTCTCCAAACAAACCAAAAACCGCAAATCACTGCAGTGGATGTAGAATGAGTATAAAGGGCCGTCAAATGCTTAGATGTTCTGTATGCTCACAATGTTATGACCTTCAATGCGCTAATGTATCGGAAACACGATTCTACAACACACTAAATAAATCGATATGGAAATTTCCCCTGTGTAAAAACAAAGAGCCCAAGGTTGGGAATACGGACACCCCCATACGCAATATTAGAAATGAATCCGTTCCGACGGCGTCCGATATAAGTGATCCCGAAACAAACGACGAACACGTAACAATGCGTGACCCGAGTAGTTCTAGAAGACAGTGTGCAGTGGATGATTCACCTCCGATAGCGGACATGTGGCAGATGATGGCCGATATAAAACATATACTTGAAGAGCTTCAAGGCGTTCGCTCAGAAATGCAGGAATACAGACTAACAGTATCACGCCTGACCTCAAATATTGACAGCTGTAACGAGCGAATTGAGGACCTTGCTGTTCGAGTGGGTTTCCTTGAACAGGCGAAGCTCAATAAATCTTCTACAAACTTCGAAGAAAGCATTGCAGAAATAAAAAACGAACTGAATGACCGGGAGCAAGAGCTGCTGTCGAGTGATTTGGAATTAACGGGAATCCCAGAGGAAAAAATGGAAAATGCGGTACATATTACACTATCAGTGGCAAATAAGCTGGGTGTGACAATTGACGAGCGTGACGTAGTCAGTGCTAACCGTGTGGGACTGATCCGGACTCCAGTGCAGGGTGCACCCGTGCCTCGCCCGCGCCCTATTGTTGTGCGGCTCACGCGTCGCGTACTGAAAGAGCGACTGCTTGCGGCAGCGCGCGTGCGACGTACCTTAAAAACGGATAACATGGGCATGCCCGACACCAAAAAGACTTTCTACGTGAATGAAAGATTAACTAACCGCAACCGCCAGCTATTATTCATGGCCCGCGAAGTTTCTTCCCGTATCAAATGGATGTTTGTGTGGACTCGAGATGGGAAAATCTACGCTCGACGAGAACCTGGAGCTCCCCGTCACCGCATTAAGTCAGAAAAAGACATAAGCCGGGTTTTTGGTGAAGGTTACGTTAGAAAAGCTCCTTAGTTTTCTCATTTGTTTATCTACTTATATTCAAACATTTTGTATTTTTTTCTGGTACCTACTCAGCGTAACTTATCTCATGTATAGACATGGCCGACACACACTTACACATACCAAGTCCAACACACTCGCATACACACATCACATGCATACCAACTCAGCGATAAACTATCTTTTCAATTACTTTTCGTTCAAACCATACCAATAGAAATGGCTACTTTTAAAAAGAAATGTTTGACAATAGGGCTATTAAACGCTAGGTCACTTAATACAGGGCAAGATGAATTGTTAATCTCGTTCCTGAACTATAAACCGGACATTTTGGCGATCAATGAGACATGGTTGAGGGACGAGCAAGGTTCAGTGGCACCGGTTATACCGCAGTATAGGTTCATACACCGAGGTAGGAAACATGGGAGGGGTGGTGGGGTCGGTTTTTACCTACGGGAAGTGCTCGTATTCGACCGCACCCAATCTCGGACTTGGAACAGCTATGGTTGGAAGTTCGTCTTCCAGGTTCTACCATGTTAATTGGGACAGCGTATAGACCAGAACATATATCGGTGCAAGACACACTTGATTCTCTAAGCGAATCTATAAACTGTTTAGCGAATTGCAACTACACATGCTTATTAGGTGATCTCAATATTGACCTATTAAATAATAATTCTATACGTACAAGAGATTTGCTTGCTTTTTGTCATCAACAGGGTCTAGATCAATTGGTTACGGAAGCGACAAGGGTAACTGATGATTCTGCTACGCTGATCGACATTGTTATGACTAATGCCGCTTCAATTTGTAAAAACGTGACAGTTGTACATAACAGAAATTTGAGTGATCACGGGTTGGTACTAGTAGACCTCCATATGAAAAAACCAAAATTCATTAAAAAAAACAAATTTTCACGTAATCTACGGAATATTAATAAAGAAATGTTTGAAAATGATCTAAAATCTATACCTTGGCAATCGGTATTGAGTTTTGATGATGTCGATCTTATGGTAAAATCCCTTAATAAATATATAGTTAACCTTTTTGACAAGCATGCGCCTATAAAAAAAATAACTCTTAATACACCTCCCAAAGCATGGATTACAGAGATGATACAATTCATGATTAAATTAAGAAATGAGGCTCTTTCTAAGAGCCAAAAGGATAAAACTAGCAGTTCTAAAGAATATTATCGTAGTCTCAGAAACCTAGTAACAGCAACCATAAATCGGGAAAAAAAAGCATATTTCAACACTTACGTAAACAATAATTTAAATAAACCTAGAGAACTGTGGCGACATATCAGACAGACGACAACCTTTAAAAACTCCTACAACAAAGAAATACCAAGACATCTAAATGATCCTGATAAAATTAATGACTATTTCCTAAAACTACCGGTTGATATTTCTAATAAAATAGATCCGCAAGACACTGTATCCGATTTTGGAGATAAGTTTGGCAATCAGAAGAGATTTGAATTGACAAGGACAACGGAAGAAGAAGTACGTAAAATTATATCTAACATTAAAACGAATGCAACCGGATATGACGATATTAATATTGATATGATTAATCTTACGATAAGTTACACACTTCCTTTGATTGTTGCAATCATAAATAAATCCCTTTTAACAAATACTTTTCCCTCTTGTTGGAAAACTGCCTTAATAAAACCTATTCCTAAGAGTAACGTCGTTGAACAAATGAAAGACCTTCGCCCGATCTCGATCTTACCCACTCTATCAAAAGTGCTTGAAAGAGTAGTTTTGAACCAAATGGAGAATTATTTAAAAGAAGCACAAATTATTACAGAGTTTCAATCAGGATTTCGCAGCGGTCATAGTACTGAGAGTGCGCTACTGCATGTTACGGGTGATCTCACTGAAGCCTCGGATAAAGGTTTGAGTAGCATACTAGTTTTGTTGGATTATTCCCGGGCCTTTGATTGCTTGCATCCTGATATTCTGCTGGCCAAGTTGTCTGCATATGGATTTTCGGATAACACTTGTCTATGGTTTAAGACATTCCTTACAAATCGAGAACAGTTTGTTGTTACAGAGAATGAAGATGGTACCAAGAAATACTCATGTGTTGGTAAAATACTTCGTGGCGTACCTCAGGGATCAATCCTGAGCCCTGTACTCTTTACAATATTTACAGCAGACCTGCCATCTAAACTTAAGACATGTCAATATCACTTGTACGCAGACGATACGCAAATATACCATTCATTTGATCACAAAAATACAGATATTGCCATAAATAATATAAATAGTGACCTGAAATGTATATCTGAGTGGTCAAAAAAAAATGTGTTAGTATTAAATCCTGAAAAATCTAAAATGTTGATTCTAGGCACCAAAAATCAGATCAACAAAGTAAAAGAATGTAAGGCGTCCATTAAAATAAATGGATGTAGTATAGAAGAGGTAGAGCATGTAAGTAATCTGGGAATAGTTCTCGACGGAGAGCAAAAGTATGAACATCACGTTAATCAGAAAATAAGAAATGCATTTTACAAGCTGAAAGTACTATATGGTATCAGGCCCTATATCAGCGAAGAACTCCGCATACGTCTAGTGGATGCACTTATATTGTCACCTTTTAATTACTGTGACTCGGTTTACGGTCCTAGACTGAATGGAAATATGGAGAGATGTATTCAACGAGTGCAGAACGCTTGCATTAGGTTCTGTTTCAAGGTACCTAGACGCGCTCATGTTACGCCTTTTATGAATCTCAAAGGTATTCTCAATATGAGTGCCAGGCGGGAACTCCATTATGCCTGTCTTGTCAGAAGGGTTGTTTGGACGGAGTGTCCGATTTATTTGTTTAAACGGTTGTCGTGGAAGAAAGATCTGACTCGACCAAACCTTCGCTCAATCTCGTTGAACCTTATGTCTGTCCCGGCTCATAAGTCTGCCCGATTTCGTAGGTGTTTCAAGTTTAGGGCGGCTAAAATCTGGAATGACTTGCCTCCTCCATTACGTGAAAAAAAATCTCAGCACTACTTTAAAATTAAATATAAAACCGCTTTGATTAAAAGGCAACATGCTACTGAAAACTTGAAACATACCCATACGAAAAATATGGCTCTTAGATCGTTTTTTTCCACTTAATAACTGATGAACATGTACCCGCACACATTTACACACACTCACACCCACACATACACATACACACATTCACGCAATCATTGACACGCACGCATAGAATCACATTCATCCACATGAGACTGGGCTTTCCTTTTTAATTATTAGTGTAATAGTAGACATTTATTAATTTGATGCAACTGTCAGCCTTCAACAGCCACAACATGCTCTCGAATAACATCTCACGAGGGTAGGGATAAGCTGAAAACCAGCGCTGCCCGGGATCCATTCTCGAGACAGCATTAGCTGAGCTTTTTTCCTTTTGTCTCATAAACAATCCATTTATGTTTAGAACAGATTATGTTTTTTGTTTTGTTTGTAAGTTGAGTCAATAAATGTTTTCTTTCTTTCTTTCTTTCTTTCATATACGGTCTACGGAAGACGCTTAGCACATTTTATGTATTTGTACCTACTCAAATCGTATAAACGAATGAAAACAGGGTTTTTATTTTGGATCAATGGGTGTTAATAATCGTTTTTTTTTGTTGATTAGATCTACCAAACAACATTAGACAAGAAGCGGCAAAGAGCTACGAGATGAAATCCCCTCCGCAAGTGAACTACAACATTAACCCCACAAACTATCCAGAAACAAATCACAACCTGTTCCAAATGATCAAATGCCACGAGGACAGCTTGCTACGTTTGCACCACCTTACCGCAGGCAGGCAGATGAACACCGGATACGACCCTTCATATCAAAACGACTTAATGTGGTATCCGAAAGACACCCAAAGACAATACATCAAGCCAGCTTACTTGTCATACGAAGACGTGAGGAGGAAATACGACGAGACAAAGGGTGGCAAAGAGAAAGACTCTGTGAAAGATTCGGAAGAAGAAAAGGACGGAAAAGGGGAGGAGAGGAAGAAGCCGAGGAGGAACAGGACCACGTTTACGAATCAGCAGTTAACGGCATTGGAGAAGGTGTTTGAGAAGACGCATTATCCTGATGCTTTTGTTAGGGAGGATTTGGCGGCGAGAGTAAATTTGACGGAGGCTAGAGTCCAGGTGAGTAGCTGGTTTTATTGATTACAAATTAAGTAAGTAAACGTTGTTGTTGTCACTTAATCTAACCCCTATCGTCTAGTTGACTTCTGAATAAGGGTTTTAACTAAACTAAGCTTTGCAGTTTCGAGATTAGCTCGAAACCCGAGTAGCCATGTCACTGTGCCCGCAATAGATGTTTTGCAAGGTAGGTAGGTGGAATTGTCATGTAGGGAGATAACTGGAATCCTGGGGGTTAAAAAATAGACCAACAAGCCTAGGCTATTAATACAATAGGTACATACTCAATTTAATACAAAGTATGAAACTAGTAGATACACTCCAGATAGTAACTGCAGACTATTATTTGTATGAGCAAGACAAGCGAACGTTCGTTATCGCAAAGCAACTCCTCAACCCTCAACACATCGTCATTAGGTACACGTGTAGTAAGGACCTAGGTCTAAAACTATAAATAAGACCTAGGTACCTTGAATCGCGTCCCGGGTTAGAGAAGACAAAATAATTCTGGAATAAAAAATTCAACTCCGCCAGTCTAAAAAAAGTCCTACTCTAGTTTAGCACCACAAATTACGTTATTGAGGCATAAATAGCTTAATTTTTTTGAATTTATTGTCTGCAGGTGTGGTTCCAAAACCGCCGCGCCAAATTCCGCAGAAACGAGCGATCAGCACTAGGCAGCCACAGATCCTCCAGCCACGGATCACCCGAGCCGGTCCCCGTCCCCATAGGCCTCCCTAACCAACCCGATACCCGGTCTGACTTCACAAGAACCAAGGAACCCTGGCTGCACCATTTCAACAACAACCTCAACCTAAACATCGGCCTTCCAATAGCGAACTATCAGAACGACTACTCACTGGTTATGCCTAACATGGGCAATAGGCAGTACGTGTCCAACTCGAACGCTCTGATGGGGCAGAGCATGTATGGGGGCAACGCGGACAATTCTTACAGCTCGTGCGCCCTCATCAGCGGCTACGGGAGCTCCCTGCAGCCGGCCCACCACAGCTCCTATAACCTCAACTTGCGGTTACGCCCACATGACTTTAGCATAAACAATATTACTTTATGAAAATTTTTTCTTTGATTTTGAACCGGCTTTTTTAAATAAAATTTTCTTGATGTGTATTTTACCTATGTTTTATTATGAGATCCTATGGGATGAAAAAATTAAATGGTCATTCATTCTAGCTGGATACTTTTACAAATAGTCAGTACAAGTAGGCTAGATACAATAGAATAAATTTCGTAAATAAATAAAACATACAAAGAACATACAGACAAAAGTTGCATTTTAAGCGATCACCCTGCTTTCACTTTTTGTCCTGACGATAATTTTAAGTGGTACCTAATTGCGAACTATTTATTGGTAATTTACCCTGATTCGGAAATATCTACCTTATTAACGTTCTTTAGAAATTAAGAAAGGAACCTTAAAAGATAAAAATTGTCACTCCACTTCCAATACATCTGTAGTGTTTTCTATTTCGTGGATGAGTGCGCTTAATATTATTCATGCTATTGGGCTTAATGAAGCTTGTAAAGCCTTTGTGAGTATCACACAAATAATTCAAATTCAATATTCTTTTATTCATGTAAATTACACCAGTACCTAATATTTATGAAACGTCTATATAATGCAAATGACGCTACCTCCGGTTCGGAACCTATAACTTACAGAGAAGATCCCGGCAAGAAACTCTGTCGTTCATAAATTACAAATATAGACTAATTTATAACTAGTTTTGCACTAAGACATACAGTGTAGTAATTAGATAAAATAATGTAGCAAATTGTAAAAAATAATTAATTTATTCAAAGTAATAAGAAAAATTTAAAAATATATATATTTAAATTAAAGAAACTGTAGGTCCTAATGCACATTCGTGCTTAATAAGAATTTTGCCAACTTGCGAGTTGACAAATACGTAAAGAAATAGGTACCTACCTCTTGCTGAGTTTGTATAAATAGAAATTCAATTAGTAAATATAATTAGTGAAATTTTTCATATGAGGGCGAACAGACTAGTTTGTGGTCCACACTTCTTTGTCATTAATATAGTCTTCTACTCTGTAGTACCTACCCTTTTTTCAAAAGACAACCTTTAACAAGTCGCTTAAATTTGTTCAAAGGTAAATCACCAATAACTTGGGGTAATTTATTAAAAAAAGTTATACTTAAACCAACAAATGAATTACCAATCTTATGAAGTCTACGTTTAAGGACAGCAAGCTTGTGTTTATTTCTAGTGTTGATGCTATGAGTGTCAGATTTTTTAGGAAAAGTGTGCAAGTTTTTGTATACATACATTAGACAGTCAAAAATGTATTGAGATGCGACTGTTAGGATGTTGATTTCCTTGAATAATTCTCGCAGCGAGTCACGTGGTGTTAGCTTGGCTCGGATGGCCCTCTTTTGTAACACGAAAATAGTCTGTAGGTCGGCTGCAGATCCCCATAAGAGCAGACCATACGACATGACGCTGTGAAAATAGCTAAAATAAACCAATCTTGCCGTCTCCACATCAGTCAGTTGCTTTATCTTCCTAACAGCATATGCCGCCGAACTCAGTCCAGCCAGAGAAGTTATGTGAGGAGACCATTGTAATTTAGAATCTAAGTTTATGCCAAGAAATATAGTAGAGTTAATGAGTTCAATTTGTTCCTCATTAATTTTTATTATAGTGTTGACCTGCTTTACATTCGGCATTGAAAACTTTACGCATTTTGTTTTATTGGCATTAAGTAAAAGGTTGTTAGTTTTAAACCAATTGAGTACCTGGCTGAGAGCTAAATTAATGTCATCAACATAATTTAAGTGGTAAATCTAACTACATATTTATTTATTTATCATTTAATCTGATCTTTACATATTTCTTTGCTATTTGTTTCTGATAATACTAAAACTGTTACTGTCAATTTCTGTCAAAATTTGACGTTGACACAATAATAAATTTTTAGGCGGAAACTCGGTAAAGTGCCGAAAATGTAAAAATTAGATGTAATAGTAGATAATCAAACTAAATAAACACAGTTATGTTATGATAGTGAGTAAATAATCAGTAGTTTATAGAGACCGTGCCTTAAAATGATTGTGGCCCTTGTTTACAATAGACCAATCCTGTTGTTGGTGTCTTTTGCCTTCACAACCCACTATGTTTACAACCACTTCTTCAAGAAACAAAAGCAAGCGAAAAAGGATATCCACGAGGTCATTATGTTCTCTTACGTCGAAGGAAAGTTAAAACAAAGTAAATATTCACGCTGTAAGATAACACATAGTATGGAGAGACTACTGTACCATCTAAACAGTGCACGATTCACTTTAGACATTTGTATGTACGTCATGACCAACCTGGACATAGCCAGTGTAGTTATGAAGCTCCATTTCAGAGGTGTTAAAGTGAGAGTCATAATTGATGCAGATATGGCATATACTCAAGGATCTTGTATTCGAAGATTGGAAAAGCAAGGTATAGCAATAAGATGGATGAAATGCACTAATCTCATGCACCATAAATTTTGTCTAATTGATGCTTCGACTGAGGATGCGCGTGCAACTCCATTAGTAATTGCAGGGTCATTGAATTGGACAAACCAAGCACTCTACGGTAACTGGGAAGATGTTATTGTGACCTCACAACCTATACTTGTGAATCAGTATAAAGCAGGTTTTGAGAAACTGTGGGATACTTTTAAGCCTGTGGTTAACATTTAATGACATGACAAGATTAATCTACACTACACTAGTTAATCTCCCTAAAGTTAATGATCGATTTCATTATGTATGTTGATTGGTATTATTAATTATAATAAGACCATTTCCAACATAGACAGAATTTGTTCAGAATTTCTATAGTGCTTGTTTAAATAAGCTTGTCTTCTGGTCTATTCAGTCTATTTAATAGGTTCTGAAATAGAAACCTTGTTATCTATATATTTATTACTTAAAAAGTAATTTTATTCTACTTCATGTCTTTGATTAATGATAATAAAAACCATTGACAGTGAATGTGATGCTAAAGTATTTTTTTTTTATTTCTAAGATTATTTAAACTTGAAAAACACTTGCAGGTAGATATTAGTTCTTATATCCATGTCATTCATAAAGGTAGTACTTTTGTCTATACAGTTGTGTACTGGAAAGTATTCAGACATAGATAAGTCTGTCATATGATTAACTCTCACATACACTCAAATTGAGTTTTATTTCATAAAAAAAATATATTAGATTTTTCAACTCATTTAAGTACAAAATCCTCCTAGCATTAAATCTATCCTTTGTATGACAATTTTATCAGTGCAATAAGTCTTTAAAAATGTATTTGGAAAATAGAGCTGAAATTATACCTACTGTCAAACTGTAGGTAAAATAAAGATTGTTAATGGGGGCTATTGAGTATGAGAAATCAAATAGTGGCAATAAGTAAGAGTAGGGTCCAACTATTATGTCATTGGTTATTTTTGGCATGACATTGACGGACATTAAAATAACCAATCATGTAGCAGATGAACCTCACTCCCATATATTGCCACCTAGCAGGTTTGCCATGCATAGTAGCCCTAAATTAGTGTCCTGTTGTTTTTTCTAATACTTCAAACTAACTATCTTTTATGACAACTTCTTTTGTTTCTGAATTTTTAGTATTATTGGTGAAGGTGCTATAACTTCTAATGGGCAGGATTAAGAGATATTGTGGCTTTAAAACAATTAAATTGTCGCTTCATTTAATATATTATGTAGTTTTGCTAGCTAATTGTAAGTTTTGTGAGTTGATATTATTAATTTGTGATTTAAGAATCTTTCAGACATGGAAATGAAAAATCAACTGGGATTGTGTTAGTTTACCTGTAGTAGTCATACAATACTATAAATCATATTATCACAAGAGCTATCACATTGTTTTAACTGCCGATTCACTGACAACCAATGCCCTCATATTTTCAGCAGTTGACCATCTGAATGTTATTATTGTGACATTTGTTAATAGGGCCTTAAAATGTTCATTATTTATTATTAACACACTACAGCAACTACAAATACTGTGCGTACTCTGAACACTTTCAATTAGATTTTCTTTTCCATGCTATAAAAACCAAAAGTTATTTTTAGTTTTAAGTACAAATGTAAATTTAGTTTATTTACCAGATGTTAACAAACTATTAAACATTGATTGATTTTAAAGTGTTAATTATTTAAATAAAAAGACACCTCGTAAATATTGCTTTGCATTCTGGAGACATTTTTTTTGGATTTCTGTATTTTTTTGTCTTTTTTTAGTTATGTCCATGTATCGCACTGTCTAGTGCGATACATCGAATATTAAATTTGGTGATCTGGCAACCCTATTCTTAGCTTAGGAAATAAACAACTCAGTTTTAAAGTTGATGCTCAATTGCTGTTTAAGTTAGTTATATTGTTAAATTAAATATATTATTAAGAAATCATTGGTATGGCTCCTGTTTGTTTAGGGAGCGTTCAAGTATTACGTAAGGCAAGTTTTGAAGATTTTTCACTGGGATCGCACTCCCGCTAGTTTTTAATAAAATGTTTTGAAAGCATATTTTTAAGTGTTTCCAAATTAAACGCAAAAATCATTGCAAGGGTAATTACACCAACCTAACTTTAGCGGTAGTATAACGAACGATTAGAAAACTGGCAAAACTGCTAACTTGCAATTTGACAACAGTTAACTCGTCAGTTAGGCACTATTATAGTTAAGTCGGTGCAATTGACTCTTGTTTGTCTGTGGTTGTCTGTGATAACGAATGTTTGAAAAAAGACTGAACCAAATAATGAAGATTTATTAGACTATAGATTTTGTAAATGAAGAATTAGACACAAAGGAAGGGAAAAAGATAAAAATAATAAAACTTGGAAAAAAAAAATTAAAAAAAAAGATAGGCTGTATGAGAAATCCAAAGCCGTAAAACGTAAAAAAAAAAAAGATAACGAATGTCAAAAAGTTCAAAGTCAAACTTTGGACGAGTCGTGAACACTCGTAATTTGAGTGAATTATTTTTAATTCGTGAGTTCACCTCAGTTTTCATAAAATGGTTGCAGGAATAGTAGCTGGAAGGCTTGCAGTAGTCACTGGTAATTTTAATGTGAATTTCTGGGTGATGGTTTGTTAGCATAATTGAAACAAGTGAAAGAGATTTTACGAATTAAAAAAATTTAGGTGCTGGCTCGGGTATTGGCCGTGCCGCCTGCCAGGTGTTGTCGCGGGAGGGTGCCACAGTTATTGCAGCAGACAGAAACTACGAAGCTGCTGTAGAAACAATAAAAACCCATACCGCACTCGCTTCGGGAGCCAACGGTAACTATCTGGTCTTAACAATTTGTACGTGCTATAGGCAGCATATTAATAGTATAGTATTAATTTACTTTAATTTGTATAAAATATTTCATAAATAAACCATCCTAGCCAGTTAAGCAGACTGGGCAATTGGCTATGGTGCTTGCGATACCAAATTACCTTCAGCACTCTTTGTGCTCACTTACTAAATACCCTAACATATAAGACTACAGCCTTCAGAAAGTATGTCATCTTGGTCCAAGCATTTAATTTAAAAACCCACAAGACACATTGCCTAGTGTAGGATTCACCATACTTGTGTTTGCTATCATGTCCTTAAGGATTTGCTACTTATTTTTAATACCTAACTGTCTGGCCAACATGTTGCAGTAAAACATTTACAAGTGTCCAGTAAAACTCCATATCTATATAGAGCATAAAAGTTTAATTAACTTCACACTTTCATGTTCCATTTTAAACATTATTTTAAATGTTTAACATGAAAGTTGTATTCTTAAGGCAAATAGGGCAATATATGATGCAAAGTTGGGAAATTCCTGTATTGGCTTACCATAGCATAGGAGAGGAACAATTTACAGTATAAATGTGGGTACTAAAAGTGTAAGTAGGTACATAGCTTTTGTTAAATTTTTTTATAAACTGTTCAAAGTACACTTCCTTTTTTTATCACAATGTTTGTCATCTTTGACAATAGTTTTGCTCATAAATAATTACCGGGTAAGTCATGTAGGTATGTTACCAACTGTAATTAGCATACCTAGAAGGTTTTTGTTACAAGATGTTTTTAAAATGAGTTATGTAAAATTATGATACTTTAATGTAAGAAAGAAATGTGTATGAAGTAAAAATTTATCAAAGTAATGTGTGATCAAAGTACAAAATAATAAAATAAATCATGACAAAGTAATAAAACAAATTTATGAATACCATACCAATAATTATTCCTAATAATTACCAATAAATAACAGCTAAAACATAAGGATTTAATTAGGTATTGTGAAACTGTGAGAAGTTTTTTACAGGCTAATGAAAGTTCAAGTAAGCACTTCTTGAATTGTGTTCTTTTAATGAATGATGTCATTACATTATAATTTATACAACCGTGAAAAAACCTAAAAACAAGGAAAATATTATTAAAAACCAAATGAATACATATTAAAAAAGTTGTTTTGTTAAGTACTTTGTAAGATCATAAGCATATAATTATGCAATTACAGCTGTAGGTGATCACAGTGCAGTGGAATTAGATGTGTCCAAATCAAGTTCAGTGCAGAATCTTTTAAAAACTGTCCTCGACCAGTACAAGGCACCACCAACAATTGTAGTGAACTCTGCCGGCATTACGAAAGATAACTGGTTGTTAAAGATGTCCGAAGATGATTATGATGCTGTACTAAATGTGAACTTGAAGGTATTTTTTATGTAATTTTTATTGCAACACCTTTATGACCTAATGGTTTAAGATCCAAGTTATGATCTCGACATACGTACGTACGACATAGTTGGTGTCAAACAGACACTTAGGGAATAAAAATAATTAAATACAACATAAAATATGGGTCGAAACAAAATTTTAATGATTTTAGCAAATCAGCCACCAATATTAACAAAACCATTAGCGTTTAAAAATGTCTTAACTTCTTTAGTCTGAATATTAAAAGCCAGCCACAATTAATTAATTTTCTGTTGTGTCTGGTTTTCTGGATCTTATAACCATAAGGTACATTACTATGAAATCCTTTCCTATACCATCCTGGTAATGAGAGTAGGCCCTGTATGGGCTGATACTAAAACATATTAAAGTCACAAGGTACGGTCAACAGCACGTCAAGGTAAACACCAACAGTTCAATATTCATTCTTATGCCAACTACATAAGGGCGATGCAAAATCCAAAGTGTATAGTCTGACGTGCCTGTGATCATACCTGGGTCTATTTATTCATACCTACTACTACAATATTTCTACTATCATTTATATTTGTAAGCTGTGTGATTTACCAAATTTTATACGTAAATAGGTAAATTTATTAACTTGAACTAAGACGTAGTTATGCTATTTTTACTAAATAGTTATATTTAGTATGGTAATGTAATCAGCTTCAAACCATAAGTAAATGCCAAAAGTAAGTACCTATATTGAAATAGAAAATTATTGCCATATCGATATTGCAGAAACGTTGAATAATTTTGTGCACACATAAACACAGGCCTGATCTCAACAATGAGATAAAGCGGTAAACCCATATAACATAAAAAAGGCGAATTTGATAAGTAATCACATTTTACATGTTATCACTTTAAATTTTTAGTAATCTTTCCTTACGTCATAAAATATATCAGCTGTTGTTTCTGAGATACGAGACGTCTGGTCGAGACGCAAACTATACTAATTCTATTATGAAAACTTCTAGGGTACATGGTTGATGATGCAAGCTTTCGCCCGAGCCATGACGGAAGCGTCAGTTCCCGGTTCTATAACCAACATTTCTAGTATTGTTGGAAAGTATGGAAATATGGGTTAGTATCAAGTACATGCTAATCTATTTTTTTTTATCAGAAGCACTTTTTAGTGTTATATAGGCCTAGCATGCGCAATGCGTCAATTTATCGCATGAGACGACAAATGTTTCGATACTGTTGATTGGCTAATAGCACACTGCACTCGTATTTTCAGCCAATCAGCAGCTGACGCACTGACTCCAATCAATTTTGACGTTTATTAAGAGCGCTATAAAATTTAGTCGCGTGGTGCATGCTAGGCTTGACGATAATATATTCGCGGTGGGACAGCCCTACAAACAAAAACTTCTAAAATTTATTTTCTAAAATGCTTGTACTATTTCAATAATCTAGTTTATTTCATTATTTAAATCGGCTAACCAATAAAAGTCGTACGAATACAAGTTTAAAAAAATAGAAATAAATATAATTAATGACTCTTTTTACTAAGGTGCCTACAGTATTTAATGGGACATTATTTTCCAGGACAAACAAATTATGCATCCAGTAAAGCTGGTGTGGTGGCCATGACCTCATCTGCTGCCAAGGAATTAGGAAAGTTTAATATAAGGTGAGGTCACGAAGTCTTCTTTGTCCTAGCGTGTATCCCGTTGGAGTCCAAGGTCCGACAAGAATCCAACCAAACCAGCAATGTCCTGCGAAACTAGGAAAATCTCAGAAAGTGAAAGTGTTATCTGTGTGATTAGAACACACGACAGTTTTTGGAAGCGTAACGCTTAACCCACAACACCATGGAGAGGACACTGGCCCAGTTGCACCATCTTAACTTAAATGGTAACGGGTGATTTGACAAAAATGTCATGTCCCATAATTATTTTGTCAAAATAATCCGATAAAGTTAGTGCAACTGACCAGGCCAATCTTACACACTAGGCATTGATCAATTTACTGGGATTACCCAATCCACAACACAAGGGGGCCTCAATAGAGGGTTTGCCCTCTGATGTATTGAGGCCCCCTTGTGTTGTGGATTGGGTAATCCAAATTCGAATATTCAGCAATAATCCATAACAAATGTACGTAATAACTATTATTTAAATACATTTACAAAATTGTCTACATTTCAATTAAACAGCTTATTACAGCGCGCGTTTAAATTTTGCGTTCAAACGCCAAAACGCGACGCAGCATCGATTCTTCAAATATTTAAATATTATCAAAATGTCATACAATAACTTGCAACTAATATAAAATTTATGAAAGTCTATGACGCAGATAAATGATGAAAAAATATGTCGATCACAAAAAACGATGTTAAATGGTAGTACTAATCCAAAAAATGTATCATTTTCTTTCAGAGTCAACTGCATACTACCGGGTTTCGTTAAGACTCCTATTATAAGCACTGTACCTGATAAAGTTGTGCAGGGTTTACTGAAAATGGTGCCTTTGGGAAGAATGGGGGAACCTAATGGTAAGCAAAGTACTTCTCATCTTACTGTCTTTATTCTGTCTTTATTTGAAGATACTTACAGTGATAAACCATTTAATGTTTTGTGGACTTGCCTAAAGACGCTCTATACAAACGGGCTGACAGGTGACTTTAACTGCAGTTTATTTCATAGGAATGCGAAAGTAACTTTGTCGGTCTGTCGAGCTTTCATGGTAAAACTACAGAATAAATTTCAATAAAATTTTAGTCATAGATAGTCTAGCTAGAGTCTTGAGAAAGGATAGGATAGGGTAACTTTTTAATTTGATCAAAGGATTGTTAGAGTATATTACGCCTAGCATGCGCAACACGTCAAATTTGTCGCATGAGACGACAAAAGTTTCGATATTGATGATTGGTATAGCACACCGCGCTCGTATTTTCAGCCAATCAGCAGCTGACGCACTGATTTCAGAATTTGACGTTTATTAAGAGCGCGATAAAATTTAGTCGCTGTGGCGCTAGGCCTGTATGGCAGGAATGGAAATTTTTATGGAAGTATCGCCATTTTTTAATGGAAATATGTAAGATTATGGGATATGTGAATGTTATATAAGTTTTTGACACGAGATAAAAAATTCGAGCAATTCCATGCAGTATCTTTAATTAAGTCACCGGAAGAAGTTGTCTGTGACTTACTGATAAAGGGATACTTACTGAAGAAGGGGTAGATCAAAATAAACTCAAAAGGCAAATTTTTTACTTTTCAGAAATTGCCGAAGCAATCGCGTTTTTGAGTTCGGACAAGAGTTCCTTCATCACTGGAGCGGCTTTGGACGTCACGGGAGGATTTTAGGTTTAAACTACCTCAACGAATCAACGATGTACCTCACAAAACATAATATTTTATACAATAATAAATATTAGATTTACCATCACAATACTTCTAGACTTCAAAATACAAGCAGCGGTGGCCTTACCTTTTACATATTATAGTGAAGTCTTGGTCTTATGAGGCCCTTTGTCCTTCGTGGAAAGTGTGTATGTGAAAGATGGTATGGTTAGCTGATGCCGATCTATGCCCTAGGTACTGGTAATTTTTGATGGAATATGCTAAGGTGATACAGATAAACAAAGGTTCCAAACTATTTTCCATTGCAATGTTTACAATGTTAACAATTAAAATTGATATGGGATTTTCGCAAGGCTAAAATATTTCTCAAAAAAACAAAATTTTTTCGTAATTTGTTGGACCTCTTAAAGGCCCTGCAAGAGCGAGGCCCCTGTAAGAGTGAGGCACCTACAATAGTGAGGCCCCGGGTGATTGCCCTGTTTGCCGTCTTCTAAGGTCGCCGTTGAATACAAGCTTTGTAACAGTATCTAATCCCCCACAACATAGGCTTCGGGGACCACCGCATGTTTGTGGGTAATATAATTCAATCTAGTTGTCATAACAAATAATTGGGAAAAGCACGGATAATTAGACAGTGGGAATTTGTTGATCTTACTAAAAATGTATAGGGGTGTTACATAAATACGAGTTACTTTATGCATAATGTAAGATAATTTTGCACATTTTGTTTTCGAATACGTTTGTGTCTAAGCTTAAACGAGATCAACTACCTCAACCCATGTGCAGAAACGAGAATTAACATCACACGTAATTGTATCTATAGTCATAATAATGTCTGTAATAGAATTAATTTATTTACACACTGTATACAATATAATTTTATTTGATATTTTGATCAGCGTAAATCACTGTTGTTGTCAATATGTAAATCGAATTCTTCCATATACTGTGATATTTTGGTGAACGTATGATAATGTTGTTTGATGTCAATCATTACCTTTTTTGGTACGATGGTTGGTTTAATAAAAAGGGGTACTTAATATGTTATTGTTTGATTTTTTTAATTCCTTCTTATGTGTCCATACCTATTTTAATTCTGTCGTTGATATAGTCTTACGTATAAGGCGGAAATGTAAAAGAGAATATTTGAGTTGACTTAAAAGAAACAATGCAATATCGATACTGTTGATGACATACACGTTTTATCTTTAAATAACGCAAACCAAGTCGCAGGCTCGTTAAATTTCAGTAGGTAGTAAAAATTCGTACTTTTTTGCATTAAGAAGTCTTTATAATAATTGGACTTCAACCCACCTAGCTCAATCAATCTCTTATTTAGTGCAGTAACAGAGCGAAACTCACAAATTAAACTCTAAGCAGAACGGGTTAAAGTCCAAAAGTTACCTAGTATTTCTAATTTTAGGTAGGTACATGGCTGCTGACGCAGACTGTCGCTACAGCCATGACTGAGGCAAGCGTTTCTGGTTCTATAATCAACATCTCAAGTCTCTCAGGAAAATATGGAAATATTGGTCCGTTTACAACTTATTGAGAATTGGGTTATATGCTTTTATATACATGGTTTTACACGCTTTTGCCATTTCAGGTCAAACAAACTTTAGTCCCAGCATAGCTGGTATAAGTAGTCGCTCTAACTTCATCTGCAGCTAAAGAATTAGGGAAGTTCAATATAAGGTATCTACATTATTTGATCATAGCATTTTTATGGCTTATCCTATGTGCAACAGCAGTATTATTTTCTTGGGCATCAATATCAATATCTATATTTATAATACATTTAATATACCTAAGTGCGTTACATTTTTAATTCATGCAGTGTTTTAACATTGACGTGTCTGTCTGTGACATCAACTCCCGAAGGATGAACAGATTTTGACATTTTTAAAGGTTAGTTAGAATAAGAATAACTTAGTTGGAAATGTTCTTAGCTATCTATTTTCAATAGAAATCTCTTATGTTGTAGGTACTTGTAAAAGTATAAGCGTTAATAAAGAACTATCGGGGTAGTTTTAAGTTGAGCTAAACATACTTAGTTGACTTCAGGCTTGTGTCCAGATGTGGTTGAATTTTAGTATACTTTTAAGAAAATAGACAGGCAACGCCGTTGCTTTAAAAGCAAAATTGATTGCAGAGTGAAACTGCATCTTGCCAGCATTTATAGATAGGTACTCCAATTATAAAGAATGCACCTGAGAAAGAGATGAGATCGTTTGTGAGCAGGATACCTTTGGGAAGGAAGGGAAAGCTAGGTGGTGAGGATGGTACACATAATTTATCTGTGACATGTGCCGTCACATAATTTTACTCTTAAAGAGTCCGTCAGAGAGGCGTGTATGCGGGGTTCATAATGTTCATAACCCATAAAGGCCATGTCCTAAAATGCCCAAACACATTATGACCAATTATATAGGGTCAGCAGTCAGTGCACCGCCAGAAGTCTTCAAACTCAAGACACCTTTCTTGCTACCGATCGCATTTTAGACTCCTGGTGTAACATCGTTGTATATTAAATTTTCCTGCTTGGAAGCCTGTTTTTATACAGTCCATGTTGGTAATACGTACCTACCAATCTAAGACCATCCGACCTTCGTATCACCCGTTGTCATCTTTTTTTATACATAGAAAACAGCAGTGCCTAATATAGTTCCGATTTGTTTTGTAAATGTAAACATTTCAATGTTTGTACTTAAGGTTATGGTTTTAAGGATAGTCCCTTTTAATGGGCATAGAGACAATTTTGAATTGTCGCCGTTCATAAAATTACCATTCTAAGAAACATTTTTGTTATTTTTCCAGAGGTTGCAGAAGCAATAGCATTTTTGGGTTCAAACAAGAGTTCTTTCATCACTGGGGCCTCACTAGATATTACTGGAGGTTTTTAAACACAATGACTTTGGATGGAAAACTAACATTAAATAATTTATATTAAGAATATTAGAAAAAATACATTGTATCAATTAAGGACTTAAGATTATAAATCTGTAATATTTAGAAAAAAAGCCAAAAGTATTAGCAATGAAGGAATCTATTTATTAAAAAAATAATAAACATTATATTTACACATTCTGTGGCTTCTTCTTTGTTTTTAATTTATTTTTCTTAAGTTCTGCTTTATTTTTTTGCCGCTTGTCTCTCATGAAGGTTCTGTATTCAGATTTCCTCTTTTCATCTATGATTTCTTTGTACTTTTTCTTATTATATTTCTGGAATTCTGCATCTGCCAGTAACTCATCTACCATTGTTCTTTTTCTTTGTTTTCTAGTCAATCTCTCATTCACATGGTCTAGTTGTGAATCCATAATTCGTCCAACCTGTAATAAAATAACAATGTTTATTGTGGACAAACTTATTTTAGAATTTGTACATTTATTTTTGAGAAAGTGCCTTTATTTTTAAGACTAGATTTTTCAATATCATATCTTCTGATCTTAATGATCTTACTTTTATGAAGATAATTTTCTGTTGGTTCTCCGATAGAAAAATATATTGTACCAAAATTAACTAAAGAGTAAAATAACCCAAGGGCAAATTGAAATGTCTTTTTTTCTTCAGAGAAGAGTAATTAAAATAAAAAATACAAACCTGGAAGTATTTAGGTAGCACTTCCATATCATTTTTCTTGTAGAAATGCTTGGGATCAAGTGCTGATCTCATCTTCAGTACTTCAAGGTCATTCTTCAGCTCATCATTTATCTCTGGAGCTGGCAAGTTGTACCAGCCAGGGCCTTTGGTCTTCTCTCGCTCTTTCTGTAAATAACAAGACAGAAATATTCAACAATAGGCATAATAATTACATTTAAGTCAAACACATTAAAGAGTTAAAAATTTGTCCATCAATAGGGGCAGGTTGGGAATTGCTATTAAGTATTCCAACAATAAAGGATAACATATTCTAATAAAAAGCCATTTTAGCTATAAACTGCCTCTATAAAGTACGGGGTTACTTAAAACATTTTCAATGAGATCATCCACATAACATGCTTTAATGGGCATGTGGTTTAGGTACCAGGCCATGATTTTAGGGGCCTAGGTTGGATTCCCCGGTAAATATGTTGTGAATTCTCAGTACAGTCACATGCACTTATATTTATACAAGCTCATTCTGAAGTATTCCTGTGGTATCATAATAACAGCTCAAGTGTTTACATTTCATTGCTTGCGATTGTACATAGGTCAAGCCATATTTTGATTAGCATGGAGATAAGCCAGTAGAGTGTGCTGTTGACTTGATTTCAATGATGCAGGCTTTAACTGTGCCGTAAGGACATTAACCCTGCAAATCCCAGGGACTATTTGGTATGTCAAGAAACATTGACTTTCTATTGTGTCTTGAACACCAGGACTAGAGTAGTTGAATAGGCTGAATCTTTATTGAAATATATACTAACCTTCTTCAAAGCTTTCAATTTTCTATGATTAACATGATAGCTAGGTAGACTATGCTCTTTCTCTAATCCTGGTTGAAGGACTGACTTCTGCATTTCTTTCTCCACATCCACAGATCCTATTTTAGACTTTAGTTTACCAGTTTCAACGTCAAGTTGCTCGAAATGGAACAACCTACGTTTCTTCTCTTTCTTCACCACTAGCGCATGGTTCCAGTGCATTTCATCAAAGAAGTCATCAAATAGGCGGTCTATCTTTAAGCCTTTCAGTTTATTTTGCAATTCCTCTTCAGCTGAGGCTTTTGTGTCCAGCTCTTCTTTCTTTTTTTCAAACAGTTGTAATATTGCTTGTGTTCTGTCTTCTTGTTCTGTAATTTTTGTTTGAATATCAGCATTGTTTACATTAGCTACGAAAGTATGTTTTTGAAATTAAATCAACTGTATCACAAAATACAAATATTTTGGACAACCAGTCTCAGAACAGGCCCTAACGTTCATCATTAATGGGGTGAAATCAAACCACTACCAAATGAGCCAGAGAAGTATAAATAAAAAAAACACCGAACAACTGGTGTTAAATTTTTTTTTTTTTATATAACACTTCAAGATTGACCTCATCCCACCTGATGTTAAGTGGTAATGAGGTCCTAGCTTAAGGGTGACAAGTTCAGCATAATAAATATGTTACTGGACTTGTCGCCCTTACCTTGAAGGCCCCTTGACCCCTGCTACTAATGTAGCACCCCCAGGAGCTCTGGAAACCTAACTCACACGCAGAAACACAACAACACAGAAGTGATTGTTGTTTGGCTGCGGTCTTCTGTAAGGTGGAGGTATTTCACCAGTCGGGCTGCTCCAGTTCGAGCGATAAATCGCTATGCCCAACCTCTCTTAAAAAAAATCTCTTAAGGCCTTGTAATATAAATAGCAGACGCAGGATACGATTTTGGGGCGTCAAGTTTTGCTGCCTTGCCGACGACCCAGACTCGAGAAAATTAATCCCAAAATTAACTGAACGAAATTTGGAACCGGGACCTTTCCGTGTAAGACCTTATCTTAGCCACTTAGCCATCGATGTCGGTACATAGCCAAGTATTATCTGTTTTGTTTTCTAAATAAGATTTAAATTACTATTTCTAAACGAGAGCAGGTTGTGTTCGACCAACAAAACTAACCTATGAAATATGGTTTCTCCTCATCGCCCAATAACTCTGTCTTAACCTGTAGATCTTCATCTCCTACGGTATCAACAATGAAATCCATTTTTGGGGTTTTAGCAACAATAAAAACAAATTGATCATTAATTTGTACTCAGAAATTCACATGTGTTTTGATTTGAATCCTGTCACCTGTCGCCTGACATTGTCAGTTGTCACAAACTGTCATTGTCATAGCACCGATTGTCAAATCAAAATACGTTCGGAAATCTAGTGGTTGATGCACAGCAAAAAAAAGTTGAATGTGTTTGGCAGAAAAATTATAGATGCTATTTGTCAACCCAAACAAATATTATCATAATCTATTTAATAATTCATATGGAAACAGCATGTGTATTTTACTGTTACATCAGCGCTAAGAAGTGGTCTGCTCTAGTTGTTTTTCTGCACTTTTTATAGTTGCATGGCTTTTCGCAGATTTATTGGATAGGAAAATGAGACAGTCGCGTGAATGTCAAACAACATTACACAAGCCTTTACGTAATAGAAACCACAGTCGTGGTATCCCTATTTTAATTTAAATACATTTTGAACTATCTACACAGATCAAACACAAATGTTCACCCCTGATGGAAATCGAACTCACAACCCTTGGTGCTATCATTGTTCCATTAGGCCAGTCAATAACACTATGGTCATATGAACCGCTACAGAAAAAGGGTGTGCTAAGAAACGAATTCACATGTAGTATATTTAAATGGGATCATTTAAACATTCTACGTGGATTCATTTGTATAGTTAAGTTTAGTAGGCAGTGGTAATTGGCAAAATTAAAAAGTGGGCAGTATTCAGTCGCGCAATGGCAATTTTTAGCAATGTAAACAACCTGCTTGGACCCGATTGTGTTTCGAAATTACTATGAACTGGCTATTGGCCGCGATGGATTCCTCGAAAAGCTCTAAAGCACCAACACCCCGTGTTATAACGCACCCAAAGTTGTATCACTTTCCACTTCACGTGACACTAACTGAAGCAGAATACGAAAAAGAAGCTTAGTTGCCATTGAATACAAAAAGAAGACAATAAAAAATGGTCAAATTATTTACGAGATACGTCAAATTTCCCGTATGAGACGACAAAAATTTCGATACTTTTGATCGGCTAATGGCACACCGCACTCGTATTTTCAGCCAATCAGAAGCTACCGCACTGACTGCAATGGATATTGACGTTTCATAAGAGCGCGATAAGAATTAGTCGCGTGCGCATGCTAGGCCTGAATAATCATATTCAAGCGCTTGCAGTTCGTTAAAAGTTCTTGTACTCATGCCTAGTACATACAAAGCATATTATAGACTGACGTGGTTTCAACTAACAAAAGTCTACATACTTACTTATTTACAAGTAATCAAAAAAAGAATTGTCGGGTATATTTCATAATCAAACGCAGCAAATACTTAGATATTCAATATTATCGGACAGAACGGCTTAGGATGTACAGTCGCCGTCACATATATCGGAGCAGACAAAGTGACCAAATACTTCTGAACAGTTAAAATGTCAAAAAGTTCCATAAACCACAAGTTACCATTTATATCTGAACATTCATTACTTCAATAATATCTGAGCAGATGCTAGTCAATAATTTCTTTACACACAACTTACCAATAATATCTGAACACTCATCTATACAGGTAGCTAAATGAGACACATGACGTGCGTGACACATATTGACGTTATGAGGGTTCAGATGTTATTGACATCTGCTCAGATATTATTGAAGTAATTAATGTTCAGATATTAATGGTAACTTGTGGTGTATGGAACTTTTTGACATTTTAACTGTTCAGAATTATTTGGTCACTTTGTCTGCTCCGATATATCTGACGGCGACTGCACATCTTACCCACATCATATTTCTATTTAAATCCTACCTACAAGCTGGCTGGAAGAGTAACCAAATACTCTAAATTAAAATAATCTCTTGGTAGATACGAATTTCAAACTTATAAAAAGCATGATCATAAATAGACTGGCTTGTCCTTGTGCATTTTTCTAAGTATTAATTATTCAAGGTCTGCCGAGCCTCGTCTAGAGCCCTCAGGCGGTCGTTATTGTTGAGGAAGCGTCACTATTCAAGAGCCCTTCGCATTTCTGAACGTAAAGGCGGAATACGATCTCGTCCTAACTTCTGAATAGGTGAAAATCGCGACGCATGAACAACCTTATTGGAAAGGGATAAAGCTCGAAATCAATCGTGTATGAAGGTTTATTGAAAATTGTTTCGGGCAGAGGCAATGCGATGTCAATCTCATGCCGTTAAGAATACGGTCCAAACATCCTTTAGGAAGGCGGAACTTAAATGACTTCGGGAGATGTGGTTTGATTTGTGACATAACAAGATAAAAATCTGTTTCTCATTTCCGCAATATGAACATAGGTAGCAATATAGATGAAAAAGCTACCAGTGAAGTTTGTATTAAAAAGATAATTGGTAATTCACGAAAAGCCTAAGGCACGATTACACATGTAAGTTGGTAAAATTGGCATCTTCTACCTACTATAGGGTAGTTGAATAAAAGGTCTGCCATGAGTTTCTCCGTGATAAAAAAAAATCTGTTTGATCCGACAGTAAGATAACTCACTGAAATAAATTATTGCATTTCATTTCAGTATATTGTTGCATAATACCATCGATGGTATTATTACTAAACAATAGATAAACAGTATCGATACTATCGGATTTAATACTTTTGTGGCGACCTATCCAGTGGCGGATTTACCCTAAGGCCCGGTAGGCCCGGGCCTAGGGTGGCCAGCTTTAGGGGCGGCCCCAATTGTGACAAAAAACTTATAGTGGCGTATTAGACCTTCGGCCACAATAGAGGTTTGTATTCAAAAATTATAAAAAAAGGAACTTCATTATGTAGTCTATATGATGGATACTGAGAAAGGGGCGGCTTATGTCTTGGGGACTAGGGCGGCCGAGACTGCAAATCCGACTGAACATATCCATAGCGGGATAAATAAAACACAGCTCTCTCAATGTGTTCGGTTTAAAAAGCAACACATTGCTGAGAGGCAATACAGAGGCGAGAGAATACGAATTTTATTATTGGTCAGGAGCTATCTCCATACAACATAATTTTTGTATATAGTCTGTCTTTCTCAATAAATAAATTAATAAATTGGACAACATCACATACATTGCTCTGATTCTGTGGTAAGTAGCTTAAGCACTTGTGGTACAGAGATCAGAAACAACGACGGTACCACGACACCCAGACCCGAGACATTATAGAAAAGTTCGTTTCCCATATTGCCCGACCGGGATCGAACCCGGGACTCCGGAGATGGCGCGACGCCAAAGGCTCGTTCGCCTTTCGGCTACGGGGGTCGTCAAAAATATGAGAAAAATGAATGACAAAGAAAAAATAAATGAGATACATCCTATACCTTCTACGGAGAAGTTATTTACAGCATTTCTGTTGTTTTTATGGTTGGCTCGATACCCAGTACCGATTTTTTTGTTGTAAGAATTACTAGGTATATATGTTTGTATTAATATATAGTAATAATAGCTCTCTTCTGTAATACATATATGGGTTGTATGTCAGAAGCTGACCCCACAGCAATAGACCGTATGACATTAAACTATGAAAATAGCCATTAATTTTGTTCACTTGATTTCAACATGTCAATAATTACTTAGGGCCGGTGTTTAGTTACAATGACTCTGCGCTGTGCGCGCTGTATTTGTTTTAAAAAAGGGAGCGTTCAAGTATTACGTAACGTAACTTTTTTAAGATTTTTGTAGGTAATATTAGATAAATAAAAAAGTGTACTTTGCAGTGCAGTAATCAAGACCCTATCATGGAAGACATGCAATGGGATTCCAGGTCCTTGTGAGAATCCATGACCATTTAGGTCACCTGGAACCATTTTGATTACCGATTAACGGATTAACGATTAACGTTAACTTGCGTTAATTCTTCAGAAATGTAATGCTTTAACGTTTAACAAAGCTAACTTTTTTATTAGCGGATAAACGATTAACGAAGTTAACTGTTTGATTAACGGTGCCCAGCTATGTCATAGGGAACTCTACTACCATGTTCTTCCACCAACCAAATACTTAAATACATTAATACATTTTAATAATGTGAGTACCTAAATTTGGCCGGGTAGCCAAAAGTAAGTACCTATTTATGCTTGTATTTGTGGACTAGATAACCGAGCTTTTAAAGCTGACTTGCCTCACTGATATTTTTTGTTGCCTTGTTGAGCTTGATATGTACTGATTGATTTTGAACTTACCTATGTATTGAAGAATGAGAAAGGGTTGTGCCAACCCAGGCATCTTATTCATGATGATACAGCGTTCTGCGTGGAATAAAAAATAAGTAGGGTCAAGAATTTTTCATTAAGCAATTTTACAGTTTATTGCACTTATGATATTGTCTTTATATATATTTATATAACATAGTATATAAGAGTAAACATTAGCAGTTCTATATTCGTTCTTATGGCAACGACTATGGGGCGGGCTATTGTAAGTATTTTGATGTACATAAGTGTGTAGTCATTACTTTACTTAATTATATGAAGATAGGGTAAATTAGATTTTTTTTCAGCACGTAGTCTATATTACCGAAAGTGCCAATTAATGTTGATTGCTTCGAGGATGATGTCTCGGAAATTGTGTTAATCGCTTATAATCTGAGCCAAATGGTGTAAGACGATAAAAATGATAAACGAGCTCTATTTAGTCGGGTTCATGACCGCAGTATTGGAGGAAAAGTTCCCTAAAGCTCACATAAATATCTGACTTACTTATTTATTGGGTCTTATTAAATCGAGCATCAAAAAATATCAACTTAATTTAATCTAAGTAATTCGTTAGCCACAAATTTAATAAGTGAGATACTTGGGATTAGTCGACTTGTGGCTTAGTCAGTTTTTCTGTCACCCAAAATAGTTAAAAGGTGCCTATGAAATTATTTATTTATCAGAATGGAGGTTTTTCCCTGTAACAATAGTACGAACCAAACGGGAATCGAGTGGTTTTACGACTTGTGACAGTTTTGTATAGGTAGGTATGCATTTGGTAGAATACGCTACGCGCGCGAATCAATTCCAATACTATTTAGCAACTAAGCAATACTATTATATTACCGTTTTGGTTTAATCTAAAGTTACTCACATACCCTTCGTTTAATGGTCTTGTACTTTTCATTATCTCTCTTTTAGAACTATTACTGGAGTTGGTTAAAATTCACACAAACTGCTGAATCTAAGATTTACTAAGTATATTATTTAAATTGTGTATGTTTACATTAATCGGTGTGTGTATTATCCTTATAATATTGTAAACGCGAGATTTAATAAGAATATATTATGGAAACTCGAGATTTTAGAAGAGTAGTTTGCTACTCTAACATGGATGTATGTTACAAGCAAACATACATCCATACTCTTTCACGCAAAAATTTCTTCATTACAGATACATAATTTCATATTAGATTTACATATAGGACACTTTTTATCTCGTCATAACGCTAACGAAGTCGCTTATAAGGAAAAAGCTAATTCCATTATAAATTAAGAACAGTTTTTGAGTTACACTATCGATTACTTTTAACTGTCGATATTGCATCTTAACATTGACTAATACCAGAAATTCATGTTACCATATGTACCAAAATACTTAGCTTTAAACAGAAGCTCACCTGAGCTATTAATAGCCATAATCTACCTCCCATTGTGTAGCAACCGTCGCTTCACATCGATATTCAGCGGTGCGGAATGGGTCGGTGCACTGGTTGAGATAGCGATCACGATCAATACAACATCATCAGTCTGGAAGCTGAAGGCGACTAAGCACGGGACTGCCAGATAAATCTTATCGTAACTTAACTGAACTTAACCGACCTACGACATTACCTAGTCGATGCAAATACAGCGTCAGCAGAATTGGCATATTAAACAACGCTCAATATGTAATGCATAATTAGCCAATCAATACATCGATCCTACATCGCGATGTCAGAGTTATCAAACCAAGATTGGTAGTTGGACCTTGGTCCCCGAGCAGATAAAACCTAGCTAGGCGGAAGTACTTCCATTTTTAGTAAAGAACATACGTTACTTATATTAACTAACATAAAATGATATAGATTAAAAATCACGTGATACCTACTTAATATACCTACTAGACAACAGCTAAACATTTAAAATAGGTTAACAGATCAAAACACGACAACATGTTTCTAGTAAGCCCGTGACCACGGTTGGTGCAACCTAACTAAAGCGTCGGGCAGTAAGTAGTTCGTACTAAAGTCAAAGTCAAAGTCAATATTTTTTATTCATGTAGATTACATTTGTAATACTTATGAATCGTCTCTATACAATGCAAATGAAGCTACCTCAAAAGTATATAAGTAAATATACATAAAATTATGTTTATAACATTAATGGTAAACAGAGACAGTTTTGATATCACGATAAATTTAAACAGACTATATGTATAAGCGTCCATCCATATAAAAAGTGTCTTATTATGTGTGTCTAATTATAGGTACCTATTAGTGAGGTCTTAATAAGTACGTCATTTTATGAGTTGCGTCCTAACTTCTGGACTGTAGAAATAAATTACTTGTGCATCGGTCGTTGGGAAATGGCACTACCGCAGCTAACTCCCGATAAATTGATTGTTAGAACTTCTAACATGTAGTTGCTTCCTTACCACAAATTTGTTCAATTAACACGTATCCTATTCTAGACTCTCCTTTGAAGTTAAACAAGTAGCCCATCTCATGGAAAGCAGTTCCCCTAATGTTCCCGAATGTTATCACCACTAAAAGCACCAGACATTATAAAAAATATAACTCCCTCGAAAAATGCACAACGCACTTTTAAGACTTGCTTTTTTGGCTAACTGCGTAACTACATTAAAAGATATTCCATCTCCAGAATTTATAAGCCAGAATGCTAAGTAAAGATCTGCTTCTTCTGTCTCTGATCCAGTCAGTTGTGCAAGAAAGAAGACCCGTGTCTCTCTCATGAGAAGGTCATGGATGCAGTATGTTATAAATAACAAAAACTTAAAACAACTACGAGCAAAGTACCTGCACTCTGCTCTTTGACAATATTACTAAGAAAATTTAGCAAAATAAATATCAACGTGACAAGATAGAAAATCCTTTGGGTGCATGAAAATATACTGCGTGAAACAATGCAATAGGTATCGAACAAAGGATAAATAAAATTGTTTTAAATTTTCTACTGTGTAGGTACCTACATACTTAATTTATTCACTTCTGCGCCATCTTTAAAAAATCTGGATTCTTAATGGGATGGGAATGGCCTCTCCTACAAATGCCAGGATAATTAAGGCAGGCCTACTTAGACGACCTTCTGAACTTCATCGAATGGGGGTCTACACGCATGCAAAATTCGCTAGATGGCAATACACGCGGGTGAAGTCAAACTGCTATGTGATTGGTGATGTAAATGTCATGGTGACATGCCTGTCAATGTCATGGAAAAAATAACCAATCACGTAGCATTTGGACCCCACATTTTTATGCGCGTACACTCCAATTCGAAGTAGGTAAACGTTCGTTTTCTAACTAGCTCTAAACCCTTTTAAGTATGTCGTGATTTCGCACGGAAGACCCTACCGTCCCTACCTGATAAAGCTTTAAATTCTCCTTTCTATTTTTACCAAGGCATGTCATCTACATCGGTCGCAGCAGGAAGCGCCGCCCTTGAACGGCATCGTGCGGGCAGCCATTGACCCACTTCCAATGTTTACCGCACTTGTTTACCAATACAGGGTTACACGCAGCCTGGGGCTTCTGTAAACGCACTCACACCGTTCCATTATACGAGGGTCCTGGCCGTGATGACTATTGGCTTTTCCTCGTTATATTTTATTTGTGCTTCTATACCGTATTCGCAGAGTGGACCAAGTAGGTACTGTGAATTGCATTTCCATAAGGTTAGTCTACATTAAGTCAGTTAGACCTAATGGTCTACAGACGCGTGCGCATTTTGATAATTCAAAATGCAAGTCTTATCAGACGTCTGCCGCGTTCTTTGCGATCAATCAAAAATATGTTAATTCGAGAAGATTACATATTTATTTAGACACTTTTAAAACTTATAAAGTGACTACTACGAGAACCTATTTCTAACGAGACTACACGGTAAGATACCGTGTAGATACGCAATATATTACAGTGGTATACCTACTTTACCTACGTACACGTACGTACTTTTGATAAAGTCATAAAGTTTTTTTTACGAAAGAAGTAATAATTATGTTTGTTGTTTTAAGGTAAGTTGGAGCAAAATAGACCAGTAGTACAACATATGGCATGTCCAAAGGAATGTAACGACCATCTACTTACTTAGCGATCACCCCGATCATAGAAACTACTAATTTTTGACAGGATTTTTACGTTGTTTGAACTGATTACTAATTGATTTCATGTCAAAAGAAGCAGAGGAAGTCAGCAGCACAGTGGTAGGAACGTCGGTCTTCAAATGGCAACGTGAAGCTTTCGACCCATTTCCACTGTTTACCGCTTTTGTTTACCTATTTAATTTATAGATGCTGAAGTTTCAGTTAACGTACTTACAGAGTATATTTAGGACCAACGTAGACTCCGGGTGTTCTAATGACATATCTTGATGGGGCTTTTCCTTCGTAAAGGTTTTGTTTCATTTTCATAGTTGCGTTGAAGTGTGTAGATTAATGCTTAAGCACTTGTGTTATGGCAAATTGTCTAAAACGTGGTATCAGTTACCTACTTAAACACATAACAAATGTTTTCTTCATTTACATTTTAGGGCAATCAAGATTTGATTTTCGGAGCAATTTAAGCAAATCAGAAACAACGACGGCACCAGAACACCCAGACCCGAAACAATACCGAAAGGTTCGTTTTCCATATTGACCCGACCGGGGATCAAATCCGGGATCTTACACTCGGCGCGATGCCACAATCTGGCCCACTCGCCTCGGCTACGGAGGTCGCCAAAACCGTTTGACAGATAAGAATACCTTCGTATTAGTTACATCGTAATTAATTTCATGAAACAAATTTTAAATAAACTCGTAAAGTATATTTTATAATAGCACAACCCACAGAGTTTGAATGTGGTCATGCGTGTAGTTTTTGAAGTCCGTGCCAAGTCAAGATAAAAACCACAAATGAGTTAAATTTGAAACTATCTTAAATGTAAATTCTTATCTCAGATTTTTAACGTATAAATACAGTTGGAATTTTTTTTTATGCATTCAATTATAGTATATTTAGGTACATACGTAGGTTATAAAAACTTTTGATTCATGTTTAAAATACAGACTTAAAAAAGAACATTTTCTTAAACCGATGAACAGTCATCGGTGTTAGTGTTTTTGATGCCAAATAGGTTAAGAAACACTTTGCCAACTGCCACTTTGCATATTCGTTTTTCATTTTATGTTTAAAACCAACACAATGTTGAAAGTTGATGCGTTGAAACATTATCACCAACATTCTTGCTCAAATTAGGGTACAAGAAAATAGATATTTATCTGTAAACTACCTTACCTACAATTCCCCACACATTCAACTAAGTTTACTTCGTTCCCAAAGTCCCTAGTGGCATCTGATGTCCATTGAAATTGTGTTATACGTTACTTCCAACAAAAGGAGATGAGGAAAATTAGTTTACTTTCGTTACGTCCCCTAATTCGGAGGACAGTGTGAAAACTTTTGTTTGGCTTAAGAGGTGGAGGTAATTTACGCGTCTACGAGACTAGTAAATTTTATCACGCTCTTAAGAAATGTCAAAACCAATACGTCAACTGCTGTTTGCCTGAAAATACGAGTTTGGTGTACCTACTATCACCCAATCAACGGTATATAGGCATAGCAGGCGCAATACGTCAAATTTGTCGCATGAGACAACAAAAGTTTCTATTATGCCTAGCATGCGCAATACTCTTCTATAAAATTGTTGATTGGCTAATAGCACACCGCACTCGTATTTTCAGCAAATCAGCAGCTGACGTACTGACGTCATTCGGTTTTGACGTTTGCTAAGAGCGCGATAAAATGTAATCGCTGGGCGCATGCCAGGCCTGTATACCGTTGATAAGGTCTACCGTCATCCGATCCGATCACGTGAGGTGAGAATTATACAATTTGACGACAGAATATGAAAGTTTGGAGCTTTATAGCTTTTCGAAGATTTTGAACAGTAAATAAATATCTTCAACATTATAACGTACTCTATTGACGACCTCCGTAGCCGAGAGGCGAGCAGGCCTGACTTTGGTGTCGAGCCATCTCTAAGGTCACGGGTTCGATCCCCGGTCAGGTTAATATGGGAAACGATCTTTTCTATATTGTCTCGGGTCTGGGTGTTGTGGTACCGTCGTTGTTTCTGATTTCTGTAACACAAGAGCTAAAGCTTCTTACCACAGAATCAGAGCAAGGTATGTGATGTTGTCCAATCATAAAAAAAAAATATAACGTACGTTTAAGAGAGGTAGGGCATAGCGATTTATCGCTCGAACTGGAGCAGCCCGACTGGACCTTACAGAAGCCCGCAGCCAAATAACAATCAATTTAAGCAAATCAGAAACAACGACGGCACCAGAACACCCAGACCCGAAACAATACCGAAAGGTTCATTTTCCATATTGACCCGACCGGGGATCAAATCCGGGATCTTACACTCGGCGCGATGCCACAATCTGGCCCACTCGCCTCGGCTACGGAGGTCGCCAAAACCGTTTGACAGATAAGAATACCTTCGTATTAGTTACATCGTAATTAATTTCATGAAACAAATTTTAAATAAACTCGTAAAGTATATTTTATAATAGCACAACCCACAGAGTTTGAATGTGGTCATGCGTGTAGTTTTTGAAGTCCGTGCCAAGTCAAGATAAAAACCACAAATGAGTTAAATTTGAAACTATCTTAAATGTAAATTCTTATCTCAGATTTTTAACGTATAAATACAGTTGGAATTTTTTTTTATGCATTCAATTATAGTATATTTAGGTACATACGTAGGTTATAAAAACTTTTGATTCATGTTTAAAATACAGACTTAAAAAAGAACATTTTCTTAAACCGATGAACAGTCATCGGTGTTAGTGTTTTTGATGCCAAATAGGTTAAGAAACACTTTGCCAACTGCCACTTTGCATATTCGTTTTTCATTTTATGTTTAAAACCAACACAATGTTGAAAGTTGATGCGTTGAAACATTATCACCAACATTCTTGCTCAAATTAGGGTACAAGAAAATAGATATTTATCTGTAAACTACCTTACCTACAATTCCCCACACATTCAACTAAGTTTACTTCGTTCCCAAAGTCCCTAGTGGCATCTGATGTTAAGAAATGTCAAAACCAATACGTCAACTGCTGTTTGCCTGAAAATACGAGTTTGGTGTACCTACTATCACCCAATCAACGGTATATAGGCATAGCAGGCGCAATACGTCAAATTTGTCGCATGAGACAACAAAAGTTTCTATTATGCCTAGCATGCGCAATACTCTTCTATAAAATTGTTGATTGGCTAATAGCACACCGCACTCGTATTTTCAGCAAATCAGCAGCTGACGTACTGACGTCATTCGGTTTTGACGTTTGCTAAGAGCGCGATAAAATGTAATCGCTGGGCGCATGCCAGGCCTGTATACCGTTGATAAGGTCTACCGTCATCCGATCCGATCACGTGAGGTGAGAATTATACAATTTGACGACAGAATATGAAAGTTTGGAGCTTTATAGCTTTTCGAAGATTTTGAACAGTAAATAAATATCTTCAACATTATAACGTACTCTATTGACGACCTCCGTAGCCGAGAGGCGAGCAGGCCTGACTTTGGTGTCGAGCCATCTCTAAGGTCACGGGTTCGATCCCCGGTCAGGTTAATATGGGAAACGATCTTTTCTATATTGTCTCGGGTCTGGGTGTTGTGGTACCGTCGTTGTTTCTGATTTCTGTAACACAAGAGCTAAAGCTTCTTACCACAGAATCAGAGCAAGGTATGTGATGTTGTCCAATCATAAAAAAAAAATATAACGTACGTTTAAGAGAGGTAGGGCATAGCGATTTATCGCTCGAACTGGAGCAGCCCGACTGGACCTTACAGAAGCCCGCAGCCAAATAACAATCATTTCTGTGTTGTTGTGTTCCTGCGTGTGAGTAAGGTTTCCAGAGCTCCTGGGGGTGCTACATTAGTAGCAGGGGTAGCCTTCAAGGGAAGGGCGACAAGTCCAGTAACAGATGTATTATGCTGTACATGTCGCCCTTAACCTCATTACCACTTAACATCAGGTGGGATGAGGTCAATCTTGAGGTGCAATATAAAAAAAAAAACCCTATATAACTAATGACTAAAAAAAATACCTATTATTTGTAACATTTTTGGTTAGGTAAACCATTGGTTTACATTAACAATGTGATTTAGGACGAAGTTTGTAATATAATTAGAGAGAGTTAATAAAAGTTTCAAATTTGATGACGTAGGTACCGAAATTTTGTTAAGTGTCATAAAATGTAATGAGAATAAATAATGCAGGGGCATGTGAACACAAATTATAACTTAAATCCATGGGTAATAAACCTGGTGGATTAAAAAAATAATTACCTACCTACATACATATGTGAACCGTGTGAAATGAGGGTTTTCGCGTTAGAAAAATCCACCAGATGGTGATACGTAGGCGTGAGGTCCTACTGTTTTGTGATTGGTCATGGTTTACATGACATTGACAGACATGTCACCATGACATTTAAATCACCAATTAATCAACAGTTGGACCTCACGCCTACGTATCGCCATCAGGTGGATTTTTTGAACGCGAAAACCCTCATTAAAAAAAAAGAAGTTACCTAATGTTTGATCAAGAGGTTTGGTGATTATTTTATTATAAGTACCTAAAATAAAAGTAGATTATTTTTTATTGATTATCTCCTTATCAAATAAGCTATCTGCCAAAGAAAGCTTCGTTATAATCGGTCCAGCCATTTCCGAACTCGAATTTATATCTATGGTTAAATAAAAATTGGAATAAGGAATCATTTTTTTAACTAACTAACCCATATTTTTTAACTATTACTTATTATAAATACAAAAGTACCTTTATTAAGCTTTCAAGGATCCATGAATTAATATCAAAGTTATATAACTTGTGTGAAATAGTCTCAAATATAGAAAATTAAATCCTTTTTACCTACAAAAATAGTACGACGGAATTTGGGTGTGGAGATGATATATCGTTCCAAAACTTGTACTTACTATCAGATAATAATTTTCTCTTACTAATGGTTTAGAACCCCTGGTTTATGCAATCCAGGGGGAACTTCATAAATCGCTCCCTTAGGGGCCTCGAACGTATATACCTACACCAGGACATTATTAATTCAAGATGTTATTAAACTCTTTAGTCGACTCGTTACTAGTGCTGACCTGTACTCCGGTAATCATGCTTTAATATCTATCGATAATAGATAAAACCTTCAATTTTATTTTACTTAAATAATAATGCTGATCAATACATTTATTCTTTTTTTATCGTTAGATTTTCATAAGGATGAAATTAACAAAACCAACTGAAGAAGAGAATATATTATGGAAATATTACTTTTTGTTGAGTCAATTCAATTCTTAGATGCAGTCCTGTGTTGCGCACTATACAACAGACTTCAGAGAAGGATATTACAATGTGGGCGATCTTATTAAAGTATGAGGTATATTTTAATGCATTTGGTATTAATTTGGAAAAATCACGCGATAAATTCTGCCAATAAACTATCTGTGAGATTGTTACTGTGTGAGAGATTGGTAATGCTATCGTTGTGACTATTTTTGTGACATAAATAAACAAAATTAAATCAAGTCTCTCAATTCTATTGTCCAAGAAGTAATAATGCTGTAAAAAAATGATACCGTTATTTCTATCGATATTCTGAAAAGTTTTCGAAGTCAATTATCGATGTCTCGTACTACACTTGTTAGTTCTAGAACTTTTCAACTATTTTGGCGTCGGACAGGTGTTTACCTTTAAAAAAGTTATTGCTTTGCGGGAATCTGGTTGGACGATGAATCACCTGCGTGACCATTGGAAAAACTGGGGAGATATTGAGAAAAGTCGATTTACCTATTTGTTCTCACAGGACTACATTTTTAAAACAACTTTTACGAAATTTCGTATTTTTGGGACCAGTTGTCAATTTTTTTAGTAAGTTATCCTGAACTCGAATCCCACAATCAAGTCAAGTCAAGTCAATATTTTTTATTCATAAAGATTACATTAGTAATACTGATGAATAGTCAGTTTCAATATAAAACAAATGAAGCTACCTCCGGTCCGGAACCTGTAACTACTATTATAGTTTATTATATTATATAGTTTATTTTATTATTTTTATAGTAGGTAATACACGCCGTACTAGCGAACTTTAAATATTAGAAATATTAGAATCGTGGGTTCAATTCCCGCACCGCAAGGGGAGATAATTTTTTTCTATTTCTAATATAAAACTCAGTAGTTTGTTTTACAAAAAAAAAAGCGAATCTTATTACTAATTTTGGACCAAGACATACTCGTACAGTTAGTTTGTCAATAGTAAAATAAATATATAATCAATTAATTGAATAAAAAATAACACTGTAGGACTTAATGTGTAATATTATGTATGCATAATTTTATAAATTTTGGCCCACGTGACACTGATTGAGGAAAGGCAACAAAACTTATCAAATCAATATAAAAAGCGTAAGTACAGGCGAGCTGACTTTTTAGTGGTCCACACGTTCTTGTCATTCATATATTCAATCGTTAGACAAGAAGTTTACCTGTTTTTTTATATTTAGGTTAGTGGTAGTAGAGATTAGTTGAAACTCGCTGCACCTACATAGGTACTCTAAGCCCTAAGGTATGCAAGCTATAGCTATATATATCTTTATCAGTATCCATTCTTGATGTCTCAATGAGAATGAGAAACAGATTATGATTTGTGTTTTGTTTGTAAATTGAGACAATAAATGTTTTCTTTCTTTCGTCCTATAAGCATGCATGCACTATGGAAATTACGTTAAATATGACGAGTAGCTGTGAGACCAAGGTTTTATTATATGTTCGTAACCGGTGTCCAGATTTTTATCCTCCTTAGCTTAGAGCTGATATTACTGTCGCCTGTACTATAGACTTAAAAAGTAATTCGTCAAATGAAATCACGCCTTTCGGTGGCAGATTAATGTACATAATTAGAGATATTTCAGAAAAGTTCGTTTTCATAAGTGACCCGACCGGGAATCGGACCTGGGATCTTTCAAATCTCGGCCACGGCGGTCCTCAAAACTATGTAAATTTGGTACAGGCATGAACACTACAGTAAGCATTTTCAGTTTAATATTAGTTCTTATGCCACATAAATGCGGTACAAAGTCGAAAGTAATTTGACTGCATTGTGCCGCCCACATTTTACATTTCTTGGCCGTTGAAAGTATTTGTTCTAAAATTATTTGGCTAAAGATCAGATTTTGCTTTTTTAAGAAGTTGTTATGTGAAGTAAATAGACGAGAATAATAAGGCACATAGTTAATATATATTTATTAGTGCCAATTACTCTTTTTGTGCGTTTGTCAAATGACAAATAAAAATATTTTTGTTTATGGTCAATAATACAATCGGAATAAACTTTTTAACGATGGAATCAATCTAAAAAAAAAAATTCACAGGCACTTTTTTATTCATTTGGGCGACAGAAATACTGACTGAGTCTCAAGTCACCCAAGCAGTGGCACTTATTAAATTTGTGGCCAACATATTGTTTAGGTTAGGTTGGGTTAGTATTTTTAGGGTTCCGTAGCCAAATGGCGAAAAACGGAACTTATTGAACCCGTATTTGACATGTCTGCCTGTCTGTTTGTCTGTCCGTCCGTATGTCACAGCCACTTTTTTCCGAAACTATAAGACTTTGGAAACTTAGTATGTAGATGTATTCTGAAAACTGCATTAAGTTTTTGTTACAAAAATAGAAAAAAAAATTTAGGTGCGCCCTATACTTAAAACAGAAACTCAATTTAAAAAAAAAATTAGCTTCTGTTCTATCTCGAGTATCTATGGATAGGTCTTGATGATATTGAAGTTTATAATGTAATTTTAATCATAATTAATTAAATAGTTTGTGCGAGAGACACTTCTAAAGTGGTAAAATGTGTCTCCCTTGTAACTTTTAAAATAAGAGAATGATAAAACTTAAAAACAATTGACTCGCACTTGGCCAATTTTTTTTATACTCGATTAAATACAACCCGTTTTAAAATGTAGACGCTCCCGAACATTGGCACATCTCTGCCGGTCGCTAATCGATCTGGCATGGAAAATTTTATTGCGTTTCTGAAAAAAGACCACAACATTGTTATTCGGAAGGAAATATAATTAGGTGCACAAAAACTCAGTATCTGGGTCAGACCATCAAAATACAAAGCAAATGTAATTACAGTCAGGAAGTTTGAAGAAAACAATGCAGCTGACTAATCTGTTTAAATAAAAATTAATATTTTATGATTTGCTTAATAGAGGACCAGAACAGAAGTTAAATAACTTAAGTGCAGCAAGCTAGGTTGAGCGGTCGCTTCGCTAGACTATTGTTATCTCCCTCAAACAAATATGATTTGTGCGAGCAACACAATAAATAATACTCTATTGAAGCCAACGTTTGTAGTCTAAAAAAAACACTATTTTCAGGCACCTAGAACCGTAATAGCTTTCATTTTTATGTACTTGCCAATGTAATTTACTTGTAATAAAAGATTATGTGTAAAATTCTTGAAACGAAGAAGTCATTAATAGTTCAAGACATTGTAAGTATGTACTGTGTTTTTTTTAACAAAAAAAAACAACTTCAAATACTTTAAAAACCTTGCTCAATTACTGTTAATATATTTTTATTCAGGATTGAATAATGACTGGTTTCTATCTCAGATAGGTAGATCTCTGGAAATAATGTTGATGATGAAGTTTGCTTCACGTATAATATCCTTATTCCTCTTGCCTTCTAGGCAAAAATGTGCTCTTAAAAATAGAAACTTTGGATGCAAACTTTATTTGGATATCATACATGACCTATAATCTCAACAAAATTAAGGTGGGGTCGTCCAGCTTGGTCTGGTCTAAAAACGTATAACCTTCTTAGTACGTTATTTCGATTGATTCTTGACAGCTACCATACTGTTTTGATATTTACTTGGCCTGTTCCTTCCTTGCTTCCAGACTAATGATACTTATATTGTGGTCGTAACGTTCCGTGGGCTGTTTATTTATTAAACTTCTTTAATAAACAGGATGCAGGTACAAAGATACGTTTGTTGAGTAAAAAGCCGGCAGGGGACTACTTCAAACTGAAAAATGAGGGTCGTAAAAAGTTGGAAGTGAATGGCTCTGGAAGTACTTTGAATTTTAGCGACATGATGTTCTAACATTATTATGAATTACACATTTAGGGCTTTGTCTATGATGCCGACGTTTTCAGCCTTACTTTAAGGCCTTGTATTAAACCCTTAGAATAAGGAAGTCATAAAAAATGTATGATTAAATCTAATTTAAGATTCAATCTATTATATAAAAATGAATCACAAAATGTGTTGGTAAGCACATAACTCGACAACGGGTGGACCAATTTTGATAATTCTTTTTTTTAAATATTTGTTGAAGTCCATGGATGGTTTTTACGGCGAAAAAATCGCATAGTAGCCGGGAAAACTTTAAAGACAGCCCTTTTCTTTTTCCAGTACTAACGTTTTCTTACTAAAATTTAGAGTCAAGCCACATTCCAAATATTTTTGGCAGGACGAAGTCTGTCGGGTCCGCTAGTTTATGATAAAACTATGTGTCTTTAAATATCTTTAAATTTAGAATTTCTCCGTTTTTTTTTGTTTTTACATTTTTCTTATGTCAGTAAGTGATGAGAGTCGATTTTTTTCATGTTTTTTGTGTTTGAACAATTTCAACAACACACATAAAATGCTTTACCTTGAATGGATAACGGATTGACGCAAAGTCTAAATCAAAGATCATAAAGACCTAATACTTCTCAGTATCTTTGGTATTGATATTTTCGGTATGACGTAGGCATTCGAAATGAATGTTTTTTTTTGTTTTTTTTTTTTATATATTGCACTTCAAGATTGACCTCATCCCACCTGATGTTAAGTGGTAATGAGGTCCTTTTTTTTTTTTTTTTTTTTTTTTTTTTTTTTTTTTTTAAGGGGGAGGAAATGCGTTTGCGCACCGTACCGCTACCTTGGGGACGGCAGCGGCGTGTGTGGGACTCCCCCGCCCGGAAGGGGCAGGGACTACCCGAACTAAAAACTCCCCCCACGCTCTCGTCGCCTTTGGTTGGTGCCATGGGTAAACGATAAAAACCATAACAGCCACGGCGCCAGGCGGAATGGTCTTTAGACCCCAACTCGCCCCTCTGGATCGGGGGGTTCGACGGGAACGGCCGAGCGTGCGAAGCTATTCCCGCCCTGTTGCGAAGGACCGTGCAAGGCCGATCGGGGTGTCCCCACACCCACAACCAGCTGGTCCCCGCTAGGAGGCACTAAGCGGACAAATTGTCGCCTTGCGCGCAGCCTCCTACGTCTTCTTATGGCCGGAGCTAGAGGGTCACTCTCCCGCTCCCTCTCTATTGCCTCTTTCTGCGAGATGACGGTCTCGCAGAAGCACGCCACAGCCACCCAGGCCTCGTCGCGCTCGACCATCGCCTCTACCACTTTTGGGAGTGCGAGGTCAGCCCCAACTGCTGCTATCAAAGCTGCTCTTTCCTCTGACCACGACGGGCACTGAGCTAGGGTGTGCTCCGCCGTGTCGGTGGGCTCGCTGCATCCCCAGCATGATGGATCCTCTTCTCGGCCGATTCGGTGTAAGTACGACCCGAAGCAACCGTGTCCGGTTAGTACTTGTACCAGGCGATACGTGAGGAAGCCGTGCCGCCTCTCTAGCCATGGCCTTAACAACGGCCCCATCGCGTCCAGTACTTTTCGTCCCGCAGCCGCAACGGCGAGGTCCCGGGCCCAGTACTGAATCAGCTCTTCATGCGCCTCTTTGCGCACCGCCTCACGCTCTTCCAGTGCAGGACGCTGCCCTAATGCCTTTCTTTCTGCCGTCCAGAAATAAACTATAGCCTGCACCTGGGCTTGAAGAGCCCAGGGCGGCGTGCCGGCAAGAACGCATGCCACGTCGTATCCAACTGTCCTGTAAGCGCGCACCACTCGCTGTGCAGCTGCCCGCTGAGGTCTCCTGAGGAGAGCCGCATTCTCCCGACGTCTCAAAGTGTGAGCCCAGATGGGTGCGCCGTACAGAGCCATACTTTGCAGCACGCCGGCATAAAGTTGCCGGCATTTGGCTCTTGGTCCTCCCAGATTTGGCAACAGCCATCCAAGTGCATCCGCGGCTCTTATTAGGCGCGTGGATAGTGCGCGAAAGTGTGCGCCAAATTGCCAACCACTATCTATGATTAGACCCAGGTATTTTATTTGGTTGCCCACCTCTATTCTGGCACCGTCTATAGTGATGTGGGCATCGGGTGGGCGGCGTTGCCGAGGCCTATGAAATAGAACGGCCTCAGTCTTCGATAAAGCCACTTTCAGGCCTAAAAGGCCTATACGCCTGGACACCAGCGTCCCGCCAACAGAAGCCAGGCACGCAGCCTCCATGTAGTTCTTCCCCCGGGCGGTGACAAGGGTGTCATCCGCGTAGCAGATGACACTCATGCCCGGAAGAAGAGCTCCCCGCAAAAGCCAATCGAAACCAATGTTCCACAGAAGGGGTCCCAACACAGACCCCTGTGGAACACCAGACTCAACGTCATGCTGACACAGCTGACCGTCCCTATTCCAGTAGATCACCCGCCTGTCCTTTAGGTAGTCCGCCAGCAAAGCTCTTAGATACTCAGGCACCCGATGATATCGCAACGCCTCCAAGATAGTGGAGTGGGGGATGGTGTTAAAGGCGTTTGCTATATCAAACGATATAGCAATGACCACTTCCCCCCTCTCCATCGACTCGCCAACGAGATTTTGGAGGCGTGCTATGGCGTCCACCGTCGATCTACCGGCTCTGAAGCCAAACTGTGTATCGGCCAGATCTGCCCCATCTCCTCGCAGGTGCTCATTCAGCCGTTTGGCTATTATACGTTCAAACAGCTTACCGGTTTCGTTCAGAAGTACTATTGGCCGGTAAGCGGACGGAGAATCCGGTGAGCGACCCTCTTTCTTGAGAAGGCACAGCTGCCCTACCTTCCATATGTTTGGAAACCTCCCGACTGAGAGGCACCGATCAAAGAGGCCCCGAAAGCGGCCTTCCATTAAGGCAGCACCAAGTGCAACAATTTTGGCGGGAATGCCATCTGGTCCTGGTGCCGTCTTCTTTTTTCGCAGATGAGAGGCTGCAGCGTCCAGATCTTCCTCCGTGACTGGTAGAGCGTCTACCTCTTGTGGTCCAGCCCCTGACGTAGGGCCCATATTAGGAGGGTGAAAGGAAGGAACCTTGGCCGGGAACAGCGCCGGCACCACTTTGCTTAGCAGACTCGGCTCAAGGATCTCCGTCAGTGGGGGACCTATGGGGCGCAGCTGATTGCGCGCCGCTCTGTACGGTCTCCCCCACGGGTCGTTGTTTAAGCCCTCGAGCATTTCTGCGCGGCCCCTATCTTTGGCGGCACCGATCGCCGCTTTGAGGACGCGCTTTGATTCCTTATAAGAGGCGTATAGGCGGTCCTCGTTCTCCTGGTCTCGGTGCCTGCGGCGTCGGCTTCTTTGGTAGGCCCTGCGTGCAGCTATGCAGGCGGCTCGGAGCTCAGCAATCTCTTCGGACCACCAGAATACTGCGCGTCGCGGAGGCGGGCGGCGGGACCGAGGCATGCACGCATCACACACCTCGGTCAATGCTTCCCGTAAATAGGATGCCGATAAATCCACGTCGGTGCCGTTTATAGGTGGTGCGAGCCAATCTTGCACCATGATGGCCTCTCTTGCCATGACCCGATCCAGGCGAGATAACGCCCACCTGGGAAGGACCCGGTTTCGGTGACCGCCCGGACTGGGTACTCCGATGGAACCTGGAGTAGAGAACTCCCACCGTATGTAACGGTGGTCTGAGAGCGTCTCCACCAACTCTACCCTCCAATTGGCCACACGTGCTGCGAGAGCAGGGGTGGCAAACGCAATGTCCACCACCGATCCTCCCTGCTGTCGCACGCACGTGTGAGTATTTCCCCGATTTAGGAGGCTCACTGCCGACGACGCAGCCCATAGTTCGACAAGCTCACCCCTTCTATTGACCGACGTGGCCGGATTTCCCCACGCCGTCGACTTCGCGTTAAAGTCACCCGCAACCAGGATCTGGCGGGGAACCAAGCGCCCGATAGCCGATGCGAGGACGCTGAGGAAATTCTCAAAGTCTGACAACGGACGATTGGGCGAGAAATAGACGCCAAGGAGAGCAATATCTCCCCAGGCTACGGCCACATATCCCGGACCCCTTTCAATGAGCGAGAAGGGAGGGGAGTCTGAGGTAACGCGCCTCGCAATGGCCACTAGGCCCTCCTGGTCCCCGAACCAGTTCCCGGTAACTGCATACGGCTCTGCTATTACTGCCACGTCCACCGACCACTCGGCCATCGCCTGGTACAGCAGGTCCTGGGCCGACCGGCAGTGGTTGGTGTTAGTTTGTAATATTTGGCGATATCCGACTACGGACATTCTTCGGACATCGCCCCTAACTCCTCAAGTGCCGCTGCAGGACGTTGGCCCTCAGAGACTGCGGCGGCCGGCTGCTTTGCAACGACCATCGCTTTTCCCTTCTTTGGGGGAGGATTGCATTTCTTCCCCCCCATCTTATGACCCGCCGGACGTCCACTATCGGCACATACAGCGCAACGGAACTTCTCCTCACAGGAATTTGCCTTATGCCCCGCCTTCCCGCAGCGCAGGCACAGCGAGTCTCTGGCAGCTGCGGCAGGACAGAACACGCGAGTGTGGCCGGTGCCATAGCACCGGAAGCAGCGCATTGGGAGATCTTCGAGGAGTCTGACCGAGGCCGAGCTGAACCCGATGAGGAACCTCCCGCTGTCTACAACTATTTTGGCTGCAGCCACTGGGCACCTCATTCGCATGGCGCCCATGCCCCACCTGCTCGGGTAGATCTCGCCGGCCTTGATGTCGTCAGTCAAGCATCCCCCCATCGCGGCAACTTTCTGTACGACCTCTTCCTTGACGATTGAGTCGTCAAGATCGGACACTATGAGGCTGACGCACCTCTGCGGCCTGGTTATATTGGCTACATCCGCAACAACGTCTTTTAACTTGGCGGCAAATTGGTCCGCCTGCTCGGTGCCTTCCGCACCGGCAAACTCAAAAATACGGGCGCCCGTCTGAGTTAACCTACTCCGAAAGGAGGTGGGCGTCGGTCCAGCAATTTCACCGATCCCCCCCCGAGCTTTTCTAAGGACCGTTTCGTAGGTCACCCCTGCTTCGACCGCCTCCGGAGTGAGAGTAACCATCACCGCCGCTGACTTAGGAGGTTCCAGTTTTCTCTTCCGGTTCCTTCTCTGCCTCTTCCTACGGGCTGTGGCTAACGGAACCGGTTTCGCGGTCTGTTTGTCCGGATTGGGCATGGGTTGAGGTCCCTTACTTCGCGTGCTTCTTTGAGATTTAGGGTCAGATGTTGGGGGCTCTGCAGCGACTGAAACAACCTGCTTTCTGTTCTTTCTCCTCACCACCGTAGTCCACATTTCTGCAGGGGCAGCGGATTCCTTCTGCACGGTCTCAAGGGAACTATTGCATGAAGCGGTTGGAGCGAAAGGGGGCTCCTGCGCCGAGGTTTTGGGCATTGGATCAGCTGACCGTGACCCTTCTACCTTTTTCGTCCTTGACCGCGACGATCTAGGCTTTGGAGGATCCGGGGCTTTAAAGGCATCCTCGATACCCCTATCGCCGGCGAGCGGAGGCCGAAGAGGTTTCAGTGGAGGGAGTCTCCTCTCTAAGTTGGCGAGTGCCACGTTCGTGATGGCCCTCTCTTCTCCTATAACTTTGCGGAGCATTTCCTCCAGCTCTGAGGGAGGTGAAGGCCGGGACTCCTTATGAGCAGGACGAGAAGTGTCTGTTGCTATAGGGGACGGGTTTCGTTCTCCCAGCTGAGCCCTCATGTCCGCCAGCTCTTTGGTTTGTGCGGCCAGTTCAGCCTGAAGGCGATCGACCGTGACTTGAAGCCTCTGAGTCTCCTCCGAGATCGTCCGCTGGACCAGCTCAGCGACCGACATCATTATGTTATCGGCTCGATCCTTAAGACCCTTTTTCAGAGTCCCCTTCATATTTAAGGATTTCGCAGCAATCGTTTTTATTTCGACGAGGTCTTCGTCAATGCTCTTCTTCAGGGCCGGTACAGTGAGGCCTTCCAGGTTTGGTCCCAGTGATACCCCATACCCGGATTTATTTCGGGCTTCCCTGGCTTGCCTTTCTCTGGAGGCGATGGATTCCTCCAGCTCTAATTGAATTGCCGCTCGCTTGGCTAAATTACGCTCTTGCTGAGCAGCGGCCTGACCGACGTGTGCGCCAGTCGTTGGGGGACGCCCGCGACCGCGTTGCGTCCTCTTCGTTTTTCCGGGAGTAGTTGAGAGGTCTGATTCGACTTCCCCTTCCGGCAATCTGCGTTTTGGTGCCCTTAGGAAAAAGGAGCGCATGGAGTGCGCAGACATCATGCTATCGTCGGACGCTACCGCGGTGTCGGAATCAGCATCCGACTCGCCGACAGGCGTTTTAAATAATGACAGCGACGACGATCTTCCGTCGCTTACTGCTGAAGAACACCGGGTCAAATCAGTGACTGCCTTTTTGCGAGGGACAGTCCTGCGTCCAGAAATACAGCCAAGGTCTTTGACTTCAGCGGGCTCCATCTGGGAGCACGCCTTCGCCTCCAATTCAACATTATCCGATTCGTGAGCAAGATCAAATTGTCCAATTTTTCGTGTGCATGGTTCGTTGTTAACGTCGACCGGTGTTGTCACACCGGCCTCCGAGGCAGTTTTAGCTCCCCCCACAATACGATGGGAGCTTGCATCTTGAGAAAGACGGCGGGATTGTGCACCAGGAGCTACGTCACTGGAGTTGCCCGCATGGGTAGTGGATTTCAACTTGCCTATTTTATCCATTTTTTTTTATTGGGCTGTTGTACTGGGGCCAGCTCCCCGGAAATTCCCCGAATTCCCCCCGAAAACCCAACCCCCCACCTAGCGCTTCGCAGGTTAACCCTCTGCTGTGACACGCCGTGATCACAGTTCGGGGTGACTTTTTATAGAGGTTTCCTCCCTCGCGGCCCGCAAATGCAGACCCCCGGACCCGGTCGCAAGCGGGCTTTCCGGTATGCCGTTGGTATTTGGTCCGCGGGAGCTGAAAATACTCCGACCCTCGGCTGCCGCCCGCAAGTCACCCCTGGCGGGAATACCTTGCGTGCGGCAGCCGCGGGCTTCCCCTATCCGCCACCTGGGGACGCGCCACGTTGGGGTACTCCTCCCCACCCACTCAAGGGTGGCTTGTACCACCCTGTGCAGGTCCGTGGTGGTAATGAGGTCCTAGCTTAAGGGTGACAAGTACAGCATAATAAATCTTTACTGGACTTGTCGCCCTTACCTTGAAGGCTTGACCCCTGCTACTAATGTAGCACCCCCCAGGAGCTCTGGAAACCTTACTCACACGCAGGAACACAACAACACAGAAATGATTGTTATTTGGCTGCGGTCTTCTGTAAGGTTTCCGAAAATTTTCCGAAATTCAACTCTTAAAGGAATAAAATGGGAGGGGAAAGTATGGGACTACGTGATTTCTTGGTCCAATCTTTGTATAGGAAAGTTATATATAAGGAAAATTTGGTCAACGGTTCCTGTTTGTACATAGAGGTGTATTATCACGATTATATCACGGCACGGGGCTGTTACGGGATCATAGCTCCAAAACAGATGATTTTGATTGTTTACTCAAAAGCAGACTTGAAAGTGTTGTAAGCATGGTAAGAGTGTGTTGTATTCATTTAAGTATATATATTTTAATAAGTATAGATAAATAAATATTGGTAAATATCACATATGTACATTGCCATGATTCTGTGGTAAGTTATATAATAATAGTTCAATATTTATTTCAAATATGTACTGGGTTAAGCACTTACACTAATTTTGTAAATAAGTATTTATGTTTGTAACTTTGTAACTTATGGAGCAAGTGGAATTTATCATTAAATCTGTTGAATATTAACCTAAGGTTCACAACACAGGTTGTTCCTAAAGTAAGAAATATAAATAAATAAATAAATATTGGACAACATCACGTACATTGCTCTGATTATGTGGTAAGTAGCTAAAGCACTTGTGTTACAGAAATCAGAAACAACGACGATATCACAACACCCAGACCTGAGACAATATAAAATAGTTCGTTTCCCATATTGACCTGACCGGGGATCGAACCCGGAACCTCAGAGATGACGCGACGCTACAGTCCGGCACGCTCGCCTCTCGGCTACAGAGGTCGTCAAATAAATAAATAAATATATTTTGGAATAAAATAAGGCATACTTTTATCTAGAAATAATGCGAACGCGAAAGTCACGAATCACTGCTAATAGTAAATAAAATGTAAACGTTTGACCTACTTTTTGCTACACATAGGTTTAGTGAAAAATCATCTAACGTCGCCACAGGGTCGATCAAATAGATGCTTTCCTAAGAAACGTTGTAAGTTTTATCCATTCGCTCCAAAAAGAAAATGATTAGTTACCAAAACGTTACAAAACATAAAAGAAGTAAGTACGTATTCATAGAGTTCAAGGTTGTGATCTTTCGGTAAAGCAAAAACAAATACTTACTTTACAAAGAGATGAGTGGATTCATCTATCTACCAATATTCATGAATAGTTTTCTAAGAATATATTATTTCACAAGTTTTTACTTTTTTAAAAACATTGGTTTCATTTTCATTTTACCGATATCAAATAAGTATTTTTCTAATTTTAACTCTAAATATTTATTTTTTTACTATACCCAAACGTTTTAAAGTAGTTATTACAGAAATGTATTAGTACATGTCAGCGATTATTCATCCAACCTCGCGCCTTTGTTATTTAATAGTAACTAATACACTAATTAATTCCCTACCTAAGTCAGACATAATAATATCTGATAACAAAATTGTTCTGTGTATCGTGCGAACGTTGATGAATTAATTAAGGTTACTTGAATGATACTCTGTTAGCGTCATAGTTTCCTTTTCATGGATTACTACGTGTATTTTTCTATTCCATTCAGTAGGATAGGCGTCTTGAGAAAGGTAATCGCGGTTTAACAGACTATAAATGTCATGCAATTGCAAATTTTTCACGCCAGAGTACGGTTGCATTCGCCATTCCAAAGAAGTTACCGTAAGCAATATATGGCACACAAAACCGCCAAGACGAAGGAAAACCTTTGAAACAAGCGATCACAGCACTACTTACAAACCCAGGTACATACTTGTTGCACGGGCTGAGGCGCACAAAACTTTCAGCCTTCAGTTTCAGTCGGGCTTTAAAGGTCGCACCGCGCGCACGTGTGGGCACGGTCTTATCTGCGCTTCGAGTTTAAATAGATTCGCGCAACGGGACCGCGCGACGTTTCCTTGTTCGCTATTTAAAAAATAAAATAAAGACGATTGTGTTTAGTGAAATTGGCGGGATTTTGACACTGTGGTAAAAAAAATTGAATTGTAAAGAAAAAAATTGTGTTGGCAAAAAATATGTTTGTGTATGAGATTTAAAGAAAATGTTTAATGAAGAATGTTGTGTTGAAGCTGTGGTTCTGTGAATTTGAATTGCACCAATTTTAATTTTAGGCTGTAAAGGTGAGATTTTTTTTTAAAATTAATATACATATTTGCAATTATTAATAAAAAATGAAGCTAGTATAGGAACCGGGCTTTAAGAAAAAAAAATTGTGTCTGCTTTGAATGTGGTATTTCCGTTGTATTTATAAACATAATTAAAAAGTTACACCTGTTTTATAGGTATAAGACTATGTTTACATCACAATTATACATGATTTCGTTTTCTGATTTAGAGACATCGAAAACTGCTTGGTTTTCATTTCGGATCACAAACCGCTGAGTGACGTCATGGCAAAGTTAGCTAACTGACATATTTCGGATAAGGTTTTTATGAAAACGTTAAAAATAAGTTCTTTCAGGCTTTGCCCAAAGGCTTATTCTGCTGAAATACGCAGATACATACGTAGAAAGAGACCAACTATTTCTTCATATTGACAGGTCACTTTGATCAGCAAGCAACGACCCGCTAAATTGAAATAATTAAGATTTCAATTTAAAACGTGTCGGTACAGGCGCCCAATCACTGCTTATGTAGTTTAAAATAAAGTCGATTTTGTTTTAGACTAGATCCCAAGATCTTAGATCCGCTTAGATCTTTAAAACTACGCTACGGATTATTATTCGATTTTTTAATGGAAAGAGTGATGTATGATGAATATTTATATGTATAATCCATACATTAAAGTACAGAAAAGTCGAAAACTTCATTGGTATTTACTTGAACCCGTGCGGAGCCGGGGCGGGTAGCTAGTTGATAGGATAGGATATATAAATTAATGAAGAATGTATGCTGCAAACTACGATAAGCTCAGAGTTTATTTATTTATTTCAGTACACTCGGACTGTACAGATAATTCTAAAACGTGGTTTAATCAGATAAAATTATAAAATAATCGCCAATGTTTTTAGCCGATACAAACTAAAATGAAAACTCCGAATCACCTGTGTGTGCGGATTAAATAATTCCATGCCCTTTTCAGGTCCAAGACTACCTTTTTTTATATTAATACTTTAAGATTGACCTTATCCCTGATGATGTGGTAATGAGATACTAGCTTAAGAGCGACAAGTACAACATAATAAAGCTGTTGCTGGACTTGTCTCCTTAAAGGCTTGACGCCTGCTACTAATGCAGCACCCCCCAGGAGGTCTACCTATACCAGAATAAGCATATTTAAATATCCGTAAATCATCATTTAGTTTAATCGTTTATTATCTACGTATCTCGTTTAAAACCAAAGGCTAACAGGTTGATACAACAGAAAAAAATCATCGCCTACGATAACTTGCGGTTAGCTCAGATGGAAGAGCAGCACGCGCAATACGTGAAGGTTCCGCATCGCAAGGGGAGATGCCATTTTACTGTTTCTTTAAAATGTCTCATTTCAAGCCTAGGACGTAAAATAAAACTTCCTAATGGTAACTGTGCAGAACGCACGTGTAATATAACCTTTTTACTAGTTTGTCTTTGATACTTTTACTTTTACAATTGAATCTGTCACTATCTTCTCTGCTCAATAAATGTCGCACTATTTTCCATCGGCTTTTCATTCCTTATAAATAAATAATCTTAATTCTAAAAATCATTGCTTACGCATCTCTTTCGGTCGCTATCAGTAACATTAAACAGTTAAGTAAATATTTTAGAGAAACAGAAAATTGTATCGCCCCTTGCGGTGTGTATCGATCGATACGTGAAGGTCGTGGGAAATTTTCTGTTTCTTTAAAATATATATAAAAAAAATAAAATCTATTATATTTACTTATGCCCGGTTCCAATATTTGAACAACGATTCGTTCTAGCTACGGGGAGTAATAAATTATACGAGGCGTAAGCTAAAAACGACTGACGGACGACTGATATGAAAAGTAAATTAGAAATTAGAATTAACGACTCGTAGAAAAACTGATAATCAATTTTGACACATTACGAATCGTGAAATATTGGAACCTGGCATTAGTCTAGACCTAATAAACATAATTATTAAATAATGAAAAGACTTCATGCCTTATAAAAATGATTAATTTTTCTGTTGGCACGTAACTAACTAGTTTGCTTTCGTTATTTCAATTTTAGCCATAAATTCTAATTCTTAGATCGTAACTCAAGTCGTTATTTCGTTCCGTCACGCAGTTCCCTGGACAATAGGTGGCATTAGGCATTTTGATGGTGTGACGTCGTTAAAATTTAAAGGGTGTCGTGTTACACAATACGGGGTTGTTTAATGATTTTCAAGACAGTGGCGGAGCACACTATGGTGTTCTGAAATAGGGGAATGAAAATGTTTTCGTTTGTATAAATTATAGAGATATTTTTGGTGCTGCAGGCGTCCGAAGGCGATACAAAAGACTATTTAGATTTGTAACTGAAGGACCTGTTTAAAAAAAGATAGATACAATTAGTACAGAGAAAATCACGTCTTCGCCAAGTTTTTATGTCGTGCGCATAAGAACCAATATAGAATTGCAAATGTTTACCTTGACGTGCTGTCTATCCCTGCTTATATTATAAAGTAACTCTGTCTCTCTGTCTGTTTATCTGTCTGTTACGCTTTCCTGCTTAAACCTCTCAACCAATTTTGATGAAATTTGGTATAGGTATACGTTGAATCTCAAGAACGGACATGGGCTAATTTTTATTAGAAAATAAGGGGGGATGGGGGTAATACCACCTTTGAAAGTATATATCGGAAAAAAAAATATTTTTGAAGTTAGAGATATGAAATTTGGCACAAATATAGCTCGAAACTTGGATTAAAATATAGACTACTTTTTGTTTCGAATATTAGGGGAGAAAGGGGTAAAACCGACCATGAAAGGATGTAGTCCTCGCAAACGATGTCGCGGGCACAGCTAGTCGTACATAAGGATGATAATTTCATGACATAGGTATTATTAAATCAAGAAGAAACATCTAACCATCGGTATCGAATCAATTGTCATTGCGATGTGGCTTCCTCTCTTGCTTACTATCAGGCTGGGAGGGGCCATTCTTCCTTGACTGATTAACTGATGATGGTCGCAAATGGCCTTTTCATCTTCACCGGACTTTCGTGGGAGCGGAGGGCTTACAACCCTAAACATTTAAACAACTGTCGGTTTTTTAGACTGAAAATAGTCCTGTCCACCTAACTTTAAAGTTGATAAAGCAATAAAACTTAACTTTGTGACTATTATTTACTTTTTGACCATTATTTGCTTTCCATGACTCTTTTCAACTCTTCTTAAAATTAAATTCAATTACATTTTTGGTTTGCTGATTCTAATTGAGAACTAAGATATTGGCTTCACATAAAAACGCTCCCAGGTTTTAAAGGCATGGATCAGTCTTGCTCTAGCGTATGCTTCCAGACAAGCCCTTTTTTAGAAAGTCAACAGAAATATATATTTTTTTGTTTGTTGATTGGAATGAAAACGTAAATTGCTGTTAGATAATTGTCGGATGCTACCAATCCAATTGATCAATGAGGTTGTGTAATATTGGTATTGTCTGAACTTTCCACGGTTTGTTCAAACTATCGCCCTAGAGTACCCAAGTAAGTAAATACTGAGACGGTAATGTTGCGCAATGGTTTCTGAATTATTTGTTATCATTGTATTGAATCTAATTTGATACAATAAACATTTTATCATACCGATAGAAGACCCGGATACCTCTACACGAATATTATTATGAAATAGTGTGACATAATGAATATTGGAATAGAATTTCACCATGGAGCGAGCAAGTCGTAATTAAAGTAATCTACCTTAGTTCTCACTGGCAGTTTTATTTTTGATTTAAGGTTATGTGTCATAATAATATATTGTACAGGAATAGTAAAAAAAAATATGGATTCAATTAATAATGAAAATTAAATTCAAGAGATTCTTTTGGTAGATAAGGTCAACAAAATATTTGAATAAAATTGAATATAAATATTTATTAGCATTTCCGTCAGTTTCTTATGGACATCTGTGGCTACTACAAAATAGATTATTAGGTATTTAATTGACAAAAATGTTTGAATCTAATATTATCTTCTTCAATTCTTGAAACTTTAATTTTGTTTATTTTATTTAAGTACCTAGTAGAAGGAAACATTGTTATATTTGATAAGAGTACACTTTGAGTTTCTAGCCGGTTCTGACATTGTCAAAATTCCGAACACGGCGGTACAACACTGAACTTGTACTGGTGATTCATAAGTTGATTTTTGGAAAGCTTGCACGAATAAAATATTTTAAATAATAAATACTTTTTAGTCAAAATAATGCTTTCATCTATCTTATAAAAATGTATCGCTATTCGTTAGTCTCGTCAACGGCTACACTGATTCGGCCACCGTTCGTTTTGAAATAATTATGGCGGTTCAGGGAAGGTATAAAAGGTTACAAATTTTGTAAAAAAATAGGCGTTACAACACTTTCAACGTTGCCGGGACAGCTAGTTACCAATAAAGTTTATAAATGGGTGCCATAACAGTACAGGTTCATTTAAGTTGTCGTCTGCGATGTTGCGTCCGGTTTTCCTTGTTACTAATTTCTCCTCCATTGAGGGCCGTGTCATCACGCACAAAGCTGCCTCCGCTATTCAGAGAGGGGAGCTATTTTCTCGTCTAATAGTTGCTGAAAGCCTTGTGTGGTTAGTGAAAGAAAATTGTGTACCTGTGAAGGAAGATTATTATTGGAAGAGCCAAGACACTCAAAGGGAGTGAAATAATACAAAAAACATACAACATGTAACAGAAATACCAAAATCATTTGAGTTATTCATTCTGTTACTTATAAGGTATGCGAAATATGTATTATTTTTGGACATCACACCCTTGACGACATACCATATCAATTATTGGTGAATAAAACCTTGTTTGTTTGCACAAATAATGTTTCATTTTTTGAAAACTATAATCGCATTCGAAGTGAATTGAATTATAAATTGCTATCCATCATCGGATTCGACAATTTGTTTTAGTAGTAGGTCTCCTGTGCCCAGTAGTAAGACATATATTGCTGAATAATTTTATAATCTCAGTACCTTGTCAAATATCACACTTAGGTTTGTAGTGACTCCGTATATAGATAGTATACTTAATATGACAAGGTACTGAGGTTAGAAACAACTAAAGCAAGCAAGCAAATCTTTAACTGTGCGTACCTACCTATGTGCTTTAATGTAATGCAATTTTATCACTTGTTTTGAAGTATAAAGATAAACTTAATGGTGACGATAAATAAAGATATTAAAATAAACGCACCTCAAAACGATGTCAACAAACACAAATTATCAGGGCTGTGATTAAACAACCAAATCGAGATATTTTGTTTGCCAACGCTAAAAGGTTTATATAACTACTAAAAGCATTTTGTGATAAAGAGATTAGTATCTATCCGTCATAGAGAATTTACTATTCATCCCTAGAATGAGAAGGGCGAGTAAGTTTACAATTACTAATTCAACTGTTTTTTTCTTTTAAATGAAGTTTTTAATACGATACAGTAAAGAGACGTCGAGAGAAATAGTTTAAAAGAAAATTTTTACTAAAAAAGAATTAAAACTGGCGGCCTGGCCCGGCGTCCCAAGCGTATTATCCTGATAAATTCTAAAGATTTTTTGAAGTTATGAATAGATGCATTAACAACAGAACTAAAGTCCTCTCTTTACTAGAAAAAAAGAGGTCTGTTGTTTATGGTACGAAATGAACCAATATTCAGAACCAAAATCACCGTGAAATTCAGTAATGCTAACCTATCATGGGTTTACATAACTTATCATTACAACCGAAAATTAAAATTTATAAATTTTCTATAGGCTACATGATCAAAATGCCAAGCAAATACATTTGGACATATAAATTTATTTCCACAATAGCCCCAAGCTCTCACTTCTAAGAACCCATGTCTAACTTAGATTACCAAGAAACTCCGCATACAAACGGCAACACTGCTTCCATTGATCAGGGAAACATTGTCTTAGTTCCATATATACTGCTATATAATCCTCCTTACAATATAGGCCAAAACTACAATAGAATAATTACTGGAAGCTGGAACAGTTGATTTTCTCACATTATGGTAATTAGTGTTCCGTATTTCAAAAGGATAAAACGGATATCTTAAAGGATAATAAATAAAAATAATAATAATAGTAATCAGTTTATTGCTCAGACATATTAAAAAACAAATACAGAATACAATTATTTAAAAAGTAAAGGATCACTTTATTATACGTCTTTCTCAGAACACGCGGAGCTTTCGGGCTAAAATCCATATCAAATACTCAGATTTACTGTCCCTTGGAATCGTGAATAAATCAAACTGCTCAGTCGACGCAATCAAAGGATACAGCTGTTTATTACGCGAATTTTCGACACTCGCAAGAAAATCAACGTCTAAGAGCGCAAATAAAAGGGAGGATGCGAAAATTATACAATTTTACTTACATTGCATAATAAAAATATTTACATATACTTACTAATATTATTAAAGTGAAGAGTTTGTTTGTTTGAAGCTCTAATCTCCGGAGATATGTACTGGTTCGGTTATAAAAATAATCTTAGTAAACCCCTGCTCATTTTTAAATACTTATCCAACGATATATCACATGTTGAAATTTAAAAAAAAAATCAGGTGTAGGGGGGGTACCCTAAAAAATATTTTTTTTATTTTTTATTTTTGCTCTTTGTTGACGTGTTTAATATACATATTTGTACCAAATTTCAGCTTTCTAGTACAAACGGTTTCTGAGATTATCCTCGGACGGACAGACAGACAGACATGGCGAAACTATAAGGGTTCCTAGTTGACTACGGAACCCTAAAAAGTACATTTACCATTGACAACAATAACGGACACGATATATGGGTATCTTAAAAAAATGTAAACGAGCACTAGGGCTCAGTGGACCACTGATGCAACCCTATTCCTTAGGACCGGTACTAGATGCTTTGATATATAACTTCCCATCTCTGGAACACCTTTTGGCAAACCATTAATCATCTCAAGGCGTGTCCTTTGATCAAGAGTGCTCAGCATTTTTGCTAAGTATCTACCTACTCTAAAGCAGGGATGTTTCAGAGCTCTGAAACCGTAACCGAAACTAAAGGATTTTCTCAATAGTTTAGAAATTTTCCAATTTAGAATTATACAATTTTATAAAGAAAAAAATAGATGCAAGTAGGTTTATATTTTAAAGTTTGTAATAGTCAGGGCAAATTAAGCAAGAAAAAAATATTTGGAAATTCACATGGACAGTACGCGACTCCTAGTCTAATTTTATAGAGTGGATGTTATATGGTATTTTTGTATGCTTGTAATGAATAAACTCTATAACTATTCTACCGATTCCTAAAATTCTTTCATCATTGAAAAGACTTTCACATAGAGTAATAATGGCTATATTTTTTGCTAGAAAAGACTTAAGTCCTCGCGTATGATGTCTACCTCTCTACACTAATATTATAGAGAGGAAAGATTTGTACCTATTTTTGTACGTTTGTATGTTTGTAAGGAATAGGCTCAAAAAGTAGTGGACCGATTTAAAAAATTCTTTCACAAATAGAATGCCTACATTCTTCCAATTTGACATAGGCTTGATCATTTATAAGATTCTTGGTAAAATTTGAAAAATTTCAACAAAAAAGCGGGAAAAATTCTCTAAGGCGAAACAAAGTTCGCCGGGACCGCTAGTTTAAAATAAAATCGTTCTGGAACTGTACTCAACTGTAAACAACATTCGAATAATTGTGGAAAGGATTGAAATCTGAATGCGGCACGTTATACATGTTTAAGACTGAGGCCGCATCATAATATTAATATTTTTTTTCCACATGCGTTGTATTCATCTCCAAAACCGTTTACATATCCACTTTAGCATCACTGGTCTGAAGAATATCATGACATAATATCTAAGATAAGTATTTTTAGAGCCAACTGTGCCTAATGCGTAGGTAAATCAATTTAGGAATAATTTTATTGACGCAACTACAAGTTGTATTTGGTATCAGAGATTCGTAAATTTTGGTTATAGACATAAACATTTTTATTTTTAAGATACAACATTTTTTTGGTATGGATTTAAACTTAATGTTTAATCACACAACTGTGAGAGTTCAATTTGTAACAATTCATTTTATTTGGGATTTATGAAAGCTATATTTCAAGCGTATTTAGTGTAAAATAAAGTCCCTGTCTGCTCTCTGTATGTCTCATGTATGCCTAGATTTTAGAGTAGAAAGATAGAGTAACGAACTCAATGTGAAGGATTATATATATATATAATCCTTCACAATGACTTCAATTGATATAATACAGAAAAGCTGAAAAAAACATTAACTTGAACCAGTATCGCACGTGTAAAGCCGGGGTTGGTCGCTAGTTTTGTATTCATGTTATTCTGTTGGAGGTAATTGTTTTTTAGATCTAGGTGTTCAATTATAAATTTTACATTTTTTTTTAGTATTGATACAATTTAATATAAAATATACTAGGTATGTGGTAGATAAATGTTGTATATTTATCTACCTATGTATAGGTATAGTACGATACGACATCGAAGTATAAAATCTAGGTAGCAAAATATTTTTAATTGGCTATTGCTTTTCAGAATCTTTATTTTCTCAGAGAACTTAAAAACTTATCACTCGCTTAGTTTGTGAAAGAAAAAGTTCACAAATCCTATTAGGAATTGTAGCAAAGGGCATTATATATAGTACCATGAAGTACTTGTGAACGATCGAAACAAGAATACGTTTGTGAGTATTCACATAAATAAGGAAGCACTTAGTTCCTTTTCAAGCAATCTATATTGATTTTCGATTGGAAGCAGCCTGGGCTTACAATAATATTCTTTACTTTTCCATCATATCACGTTTCATTGTTATTCAATTTTTTTTCAGCACGCGACCTTTTGAAGTATCCTTAAATAATATACTTTTTTCATTTATTGCATCACCTTCTTTTTGCTTCGGGAACTGGTCTGCTTAAGCTTATCTCAGAAGTACATACCTAATTAATTAATACACTTTACTCCAATACTTTTACTATTTACAACGAAAACAATATGACTTAGTCCAACGTTATTTACGCATAGTAATAAGTTACCTACGGCCATTGTAGCATAGTAACATAGTTTCATAACAGTATCTTCTCGGTAAAAATAGGTGCCGGTTGTAGAATCACATTGCGTTGTGTTCAATGACGATTCAAAAGTGTCATTATGTATCTTACGCAAAGAGAGGCGAACAATACAAATAAACATTTTTTCCACTAAAAAAAAGGGTTTCTACAATGAAGGTTAATATTAACTTACTATACAATATCTACTTTTAACTTTACTTTAAATGGGTATTCGTACTGTAAAATAGCAATGGTATTTTCTGTTGCCTATATTATTGTAAAAACCATAATCAAACCAGTTTGGACATATGGAATTGAGTTATGGGGAACAGCTAAAACCTCTAATGTGGAGATCATACAACGGTTCCAGAATAAAGCACTCAGAATGATAACAGACGCACCTCTATTCATCAAAACCAGTGAATTACATGAGCACACACAGATGAAAACAGTAAGGGAAGAAGTCGTACACAGAGCAAGAACATATAATGACCGCATAAAAGTACACTCTAATACCCTGGCAACAGCACTATGTGAGCCAATAAGTTACAGAAGGCTCAAAAGATCACATACATGGGACTTTGTTAATTAAAACAAAATACCAATCCAATATGAGACAGTTTCCTTACTGGAGGAACGGCTCTCTCCTGTCAATAAATCACACAAAAAATCTGTTAAGGGCTTGCTGAGTCGATTGCATGATGAAATCTACAAAAAAAAAACATAATATATTATTGTCACCTTTGCGTGTAATATCTCATAATACTAGAGATTCGTCACATATGTAATTTCTATAAATATACTTTTTAATGTAGAAGGGAAAGGACCACCAGTCCTCCTTCATTGGTATAACTAGTTAAAGTCACGCCAGATAGGTTGAATGGAACTGGATACAAAAATAAGTTTACTAAAGACTTTGAGAATAATAAATTATGTTCTTCATGGAAAAGTAAAATAAAAAAAATCTTAATAACAACTAACAAAGATATTAAACAAAAAAGATGATTTTCAGTAGCAATCAATTCTAATACCTACTGAATATAAAGACTCACACATTCGAGGGATCGTTTCTTAAGTTGAGCTGGTCTCAATTAAACACAGTTTGTCTTAGGTTCCTAGGTATGTTTTTAATTGTTATAACGTAGTATTTTATTTCAGACCTTTTGTTTTAATTTACTTATTACGATATTTTTATATACTCATCCACGTAAGCTTAATTTTTATTCATTTAAACTAGGTAGTGATTTTGTACACCATTTTATTCCAATGAAATTACAAATGTGAGTAAGATATGTTTTTGGTATCACTTTTTACAATTTAGCGTTCTCAATTTTAATACAACAGAACATCACGGTTTACATTTGTGGTTGTATAAATGTCAGGCATTTATTATTTACATAAGGACACATAAATTTATTAGTTCTTATGCCCACGACTTTTGTGTGGTGCACTTATATGTATACAAACTCATTCTAAAGAAAGCCTTGTGATAACGTCATAAGAGCTCAAGTGTTTACATTTCATTGCTTGTGACTGTACAGAGTAAGGTCTTTCAATGCACACATGCACACATGCACACATGTGTCACTAACGATATTCAGTGAAATCTAATGATACTGAGGCATACGTCAAAATCCGTCACACCATTCAAGTGGAAGTATAAATTGTATGCTTTTTAAAATAAATTCTTAAATCTCCTTCTGAAACAGAAGGGGTTGACACATTTACTGTGCGGTTGAGAATGCGGCCAAAATGCGTGGAATGAAATCGAATAATTTTATCGTTGCATTTACAACCAGCTCGCTAGGAATTGAAAGAACTCGTTATAAATTTTAATAGGTTCATTCCAACTTCTCAATGAGGGTATATTTATCGGTTGGTTGCGTTGCAGCCTTGTTACAGCTTAAAATAGATATATTTATGTAATAATAACAAACTCATCACAAACAATGTCTGCTAGCTGCTGTGTAATTTTAGAAATCGTTTACTATTTCTTCTTTTTATACAAACAAGCAAGAGCGTAACAATAAAACCGAGGAAACTACTCAGGGCCGGCGTTGGGGTGGCGCGCGGTTGGGCAAACAGCCCAGGGCGCTCGGACTTGAACGGGCGCAAGAAAGCTATCCTGAGGTACCCAGATGTATTCCCCTAAATCGATGTATTGGTATACGCTTTTACAGGGGCGCTGGCGGAAATTCGTCCAGGGCGCCAGTAATGCTAGAACCGGCACTGAAACTACTTAAAGTCAACTTGTTTTCGAATTGCAGTGTTCGAGACGTTCCCTCTATTGGTTGTTTGAACCGTATAAAATATGTATTGTATGAACTAAGGCTGGTGTCCAATAGTCTTTTGTAATAACTCAGTAAAGAAAATGTCTTTACTAAGTTAATTTACTTTTCTTTAATTTTTTTTAAACTTTATTTTCTTCTATTTATAATTCGTTCGCTATTATTATAGGCTTGGCCCATGTGAAAGATTTTTTTCCAATGAATTTAAAAGAAATTTATAAGCATTTATTTAGAAGTTAGGTATAAGATAAGACGCATTGAAGCGTAGGTATATTAAATATGATGTTCTGATGCTAACGAAGTAGGTTAGCGTAATTGTAGCTGCGTAGTTAATTTGATAATTCATATACAAATAGATAATTCACATTCATAACATTGAAAAGCAGATCGCATTTTGCTTAAGGGGTTTGCTCGTGGCTATTATTTTCGGGATTTAAAGCATCCTAAGTCCTGGAGCTTTACTCCCAAAAACAAAATGTGTCGGATCCGATGACGAATAGTAATTTTTAATTCTTATAATCGTAACCAAATACGAATAAAACGTTTTAGAAAAAAAACAGAACATTATTAGTGCAAGTTAAAAACCACGTTTTGATTCCCAAACTTTTAATTAATCTTCAAAAATGAAACCTTTCAGTTTGTTCGAATTGTTTTTTTTAATAATACAACTTAGTGAGTTAATAAGGAAACAATGAAGTAAGTGTCATTAAGCGGTTACTACCAATCCATTATGGCGGCATGTCGCCGACAAACATCTTTATGACGTGGAACTTTCGTGTTCAGACCGAAATAAAGCGGTCATTATTTAGGTAATGAGCCTGGCCTAGATCTTTGATGATGCGACAGGTGTCATTTTTGTCACTGCAAGTCTGGATATGTGAGGGCAAGCGTGCACAAGACGTTTTCTCGTTTAGTTTAAGGCTATTTGAAATGTTTGGCATTCAAAATGACGGAAGAATGTAAACAAACATTTTGTGTTTCAAGATTACAAAAGATTACAATTACTTAATGCCTCGCTCCAAAATTTAACGATTCGTAATGTATCAAAAATGGCAATCCGTTTTTCTCCAACTGACTACGAGTCTAAACGGTTTTAGCTAACGCATCGTATATTTTATTTTATAGTACATACATGTACCGCAGTACGGTATGGGATAGGTAACCATTTTAACAATTTTAATCATGAGCATCTTCATACTTCGAAAGCCATTTTTCTTTTGGGGTTGTTGTCTCTAATGCCTGCTCCACACTACTCGCGAAGTTACTCGGCGAAGTTCGCCCGAGGCGAGGCAAAGTTTGACGCGGTGAGCTCGAGGCGAGCCGAAGTGCCTCTCTACACTATCGTATTCGTCTAACTTCGTTCAACTTCACGAGTAGTGTGGAGGAGGCATAAGGCTGGTCAGTTTCATAATGTAATTTGGTTTTGTTTAATCATAATTTCCCTAAAACTCGCTGGTCCCTTCACTAACTTGTAATTGGCTCGTGTGATTTCCAGCCATATATTATTGAGATACTAGATTATTATGTAAGTTCTTTTTATCCCAAAATAATGGGAGAAACTTGGGCAAAAGCTAGCATTAAGAAAAATGTAATAATCTATATTTTATAATCGATAGAGACCTTAGTCACAAGTACGGTTCTAGCTTAGACTCGCTTAGGCCATTTACCTTCAACTCGTTGAGATATGGGCCAGCTCGATAATGCTGAATTCCACTTGAGAAAGTTGAACAAGTCTCGATTCTTTTCAGAACTGGGATTGAACGACGCGATACAATGTGTCTACAACTTGTACTTCAATAAACAGACGGAATATCGATTCTTGTTCCAGTTTGAGATTGTTTGAATCGATTTTATTGTTGATATTTAGGTGAATGGTACATACATGGGTAGACTTTAATAAGAGTACACAGTCTACCTACGTTACTATATCCCGACCAAGCGTACCTTTTTATTTCGAGCATCTAAAATCCGAATCTTTGAGATTTTCCACGTGTCTTATCAAATTAAACGCGAAACAAAATTAACAATGCTCAACTTGATAACCAATAAGAAAATTAATTTCATTGTTACAAAAATGTTACAAAACTCACGATTCTTGTTTGAATTATACGAAAACTCTACTGTTTCAAAAGAATATTAAAAAATCCATTCTCATGTAAGTATATAAATATCAATTTGTTTTTCGATAGCACAAAGCTATTTTGTCCTAGTTCTGAGAATTTGAATTCAATTTATTCTAGTAATTTCTGTGTTGATTTTTCATCAGTATGAAAAATAGCTTTCAATCTCATAATTTGTGCGAATCATCTTTGAGTTTTAATCTAACTTTTGATAAACTTGATTTAAATGTTAAGACATTTTCGACGTTTAAATCGTATTTGATGTAAATTTAAAACAAAAACAGAGCTATAATTTTCAGTACCCTTATCTAGCCTTAATCATCTAGGCCACTTGTACCTAACAAAGCCTTGACCGTAGATAGACCTGCCCTGCTAATCTCGCTGATGGTATCTAAGATGGCGCACGCTTGCCAATAAAAGTCAAACGGACCTTGTGCTTCCACGGCTATATAAATGCCTATTATTTCTAAAAATGGCGTTAAAGATAATTTAATTGGATCATGGTGTAACAACTAACCATAGACCACATTGATCATGTTACCACCGATTTGAGTTTGCATCTCTCTTGAATAAAGTAAACATTTATTTACCAAAACGGACGAGCTAATTATGGGTTAAACTGACCTCCACAGTCCCCAAACTAATCAAATCCTTTCTTTTGGAAGAAAGTAAAAAGTATGATTAACATTTCTTTTTTTTTATAACACTTCAAGATTGACCTCATCCCACCTGATGTTTAGTGGTAATGAGGTCCTAGCTTAAGGGCGACAAGGACAGCACAATAAATCTATTACTGGACTTGTCGCCCTTACCTTGAAGGCTTGACCCCTGCTACTAATGTAGCAGCCCCAGGAGCTCTGGAAACCTTACTTACACGCAGGAACACAACAACACAGAACTGTATTTTAAATGCACAAAAACGCCACTTGGTCAGTCCGACTCCACGTGAAGAGAAAGAGTTACACCTCGCTGCAAAAGTAAAACGCAAACCGCAACCTCAATATTACCGTACTCTTCTATTATAGACATTTACTGAGGTATGAAGCTGCTGAAGTTGCTGACTGTACACCCCTACTTACTGCCGAGATAAGAATAACTGAAAGAAGTTTCAAAAATTATTACGGGACTCCCCAAACGGAACTTCATTTTTATGTTTTAAGGCTAGCAGTTTATGATGATTGGAAATAAGAGAGATGGGGAGAGTAAAACATACTTATCTTTATTTCTTTTTCAAGGACATTCATTTTTTAAATTAATAGGTATATAGACTTTTGAAAGTACCTTAGTATATTGATGTGGTTTTCATTAGGAGAACAATGTATTACTATATGTTTTAGCAATTTGGTAAAAATATTAATTTTGCAAATCACTTTTCCAAGTATATTTAAAACTATATTATGTAGATTACAATTTTGCACATACGTTTATAAATTTGAATAAATGTTTATTATTTATATATTATTATTAATAAAAATATTTTTTTTATTAAATTAATAAATATTCGCCAGCTTCAAATACCTTGCTCTGATTCTGCGGTAAATAACTTAAGCACTTGTGTTACAGAAATCTGAAACAACGACGGTACCAAACCCAGACCTGAGACAATATAGAAAAGTTCGTTCCCCATATTGACCCGACCGGGGATCGAACCCGGGACCTCCGAGATGGCGCGACGCCAAAGTCCGGCACGCTCGCCTCTCGGCTACGGATGTATTATCATCATACATCGATTTATTAAAACGTATTGTGGTTGTATTTTACGAAGCCGTTAAATATTTAACGTGAATATATGAATTATTTTCTCTATTCTCAGAATAATCGTATATCATTGAGCTTATTTTTTCATGTCTACAATTCTACAATTTTATTTATTACCAAGCCAATACATTTCGTCGAATTTCTTATTGACATGATTTAACCATTCCAGTGAAATAATATTTAGATTCACTTGAATCTGAATTATTCTTTAGTAGCTTATTTTGCTACCAAGTCGATATACCTATATTTTTAGGATGAAAAGATATCTGATATTTAATCATTTATTTAAACTTAACTTATACCAAAGGAATTTACCTTGCAAAGCTGGTATACGAAATACTAATGTTCATGGAGAGGTAAGTATAAAAATATTAATGTTATTTTAAATTGTCACTATTTTTGCTTACAATCTTAAAAAAATCTAATGACATTTAAGGCACAAAGTTGTTTTATTCGAATGTTATTAGATACCTAACTTAAAAATCAAGCTTCATTTCTGAACACTAACTAGAAAGAGCAAAACTATCAACTACAGTTGACTCAATCTTTCTCTAGAAGAATGTCTAGACATTATTCCAAGTGATAATTCGTATGGTAGCTTTAACTGAGATCCACATTTTACCTACCATGAAACGTCATCTAAAGCTCATAGCACCAATTCTGGTTTTCATTCTGTTTAACCTGGGGGATATTCTTGATTGGAGGAATAGGAGCTACATAACATATAATTAGGCTAAATAATGTACGCATAGAACTGCCACTGGTATTTTCTTTTCCTTAGTTATTAGGATATTTCATATTTTACAAACCTAAAGTGAAAACTTGCTTCCTCTCTTCGTAAGTAATTTCAATGTTATCCTTTATCTATTTAAAAATTGTGTTCCATTTTAACTAGTTCAAATATTAGTTGCTAAATTTTGCGCATAGACTATAATAATGTAACTCTTTAAGGATATGTTTTATATTTAATTATAAAAGTATATTTACTTAATACTACGTAATTTTATAATTCATTTGTAGGTATAATGACTTTATTTATATTTATCATAATACTTATCCTGTTTTAAATAAAATACTTACAAAATATTTTCTCTATTCTCGTTTTGCACCAATTTTTCATATCAACTATTTTCTCTTAAATTAGGTTATCTAGAAGAGACCGCTTTCCAGCAATAAGACCGCCTAAGTATTTTGTTAATGTTTCTGTGCAATTAAATTTATATATTTACCTATAGTCAAAAGCACGTCAGACTTAACAATTCTTTATGTTGTGGGCTTGTTACTGAACAAGTCTACTGTGATGTACTTTTACACTGTGTTCTTACAATGCCAGTTTAAACAAAGGAATAGGTACATTTTAAAACGCAGTTAATAGCGAAAGCCTCGCCTTTAGGGGTATAATACCTGCGGTTATATCATTCCTATAGATTGACAACAAAAGGCCGACCTTCACGACATCACCCTTGAGGGGCGAACGGTTGGAGGAGGCTCGAACTTTTAAAGGACCCCATAAAGGGCATACACCAACGGCTAGTGAAGTTGGTACCCCGATATCATCCTCGCCGAAGAAAATATAGAAAACCGAAGACTCATTGATCATGAGCCTTCAATCATCAATTTAAATGGTTTTCATTTTGTCTTTGATATACCTTCTGTCGTTGTGTTTTATAAGTAGATGTTTTTACACAATTGCTTTACCTACTTACCACAGAAAGCAATGTAAGTGCTATTGTCCAATATTTATTATTATCGTTATCATTTAATCAATTACTTCTGAAGATAGTGATATTTTGCCGATTGGTATTTACCAATCATACTGAATCTAGTACTTTTAGCAATTTGGGTCTATAAAATAATTTATTTAAAAATAAATAGAAAAATATTTTAGACAAATTAAATTAATAAATTGACTTCTCAAAATTCATTACGCCATGCCTATTTTGAAACAGGCGCCATTTTTTGGAGTGATGGTAATGGCGGAAGTGTGCAGAGCGCTTGAATGCAAATTATTTCTGTTAAAATAATTATAATACCTAAATGTATTCATTCAAGTTTGTAAGTACCGATAATTTTGACGACATTCTGAGGAGAACCCTTTAGTACGCATTAACTTCAGTTGCTCCAAATCTAGCAGGACACTTTGAGGGTAGCTGTATCCTCGGATTCGGGTCAAGGCAAGGGTTTGAGGAGTCGGTTGTAATCCTTCCACTCGTGATCGTTTTAACAATGCGAATGTGTGTTTGTATGTTGTTGACAAATCGGCAAAATGAAATGAGTTATTCACCTGAATCCTCTTGAATTGGGTTCAGTTGGTGCATAGCCCAATACAATTTAGATTTTTTTATCGAACTTCCCTTACATTGTTTGTTCTCTTATATTCTGAAATATTAAAAAGGAACACAAAATGTGCATTTCCCATCGCAGTGTGTATCATATTACGAGTATAGCTTCATATAATGCGAGTGATGGTATTTCATCTCAGCTGTCTGCACGTTTTTGAGGTTGCTGCCCTCTGCCGAGTAAGTATTACTGATTACCTTTAGTATATTCGTTTGAGGAAAAATTGGAGAGCTACATAATTAGTTAGAAGAACTAGAGAAAATAGACCTTGGTAGTTGAGTAGTTTTTTATATCCCACAAAACGAGAGATTTTTTCTTTCTTTCTTTAAAATATTTAAGGTTCCTAGTGAAGTAGGTTAGGTATAAAAATAAAATTCAATTTTTACCACTATTTATTCACGTGTATCATCGAATCGTGTGTGCTGTCGTATGATCAGTCCTTGAATAATACTTAACGTGTTGGCTTTTTTTCTTTTCCAAGCATGTAACCCAATTGTGCATCCAATATGGAGCCCGGAGTCTGCGCCACTCTAGTGCTGCTTTAACAAGAATAAAAAAATATATTTTGATCATAATCCTTCGTCAGGATATTCGAGTCTGCAATTATTGCTTATCTTGTATTAAACAATGAGAATAGCAAAATTGTATGCTTGGAAACTATTTAAGTATTTATTGTTTTTAATGAGACAGCAATGTAATAAAAAGTTCTAATTGATAGCTAAACTAGTGGTACACAATAAAAAGAGTTTGTATCAATTTATGGACGACCGCGGTGGCGCAGTGGCTAAGGTAGGCGGTCAAAGCGCGAAAGGTCCCGGGTTCGATCCCCGGTCGGGTCAATTGGAAAACGAACTTTTCTAATTTGACTTGAGTCTGGGTGTGCTGGGATGACGCCCCCAGTTAGTATCCGTCGTCTGGTACTCATAGTACAAGGGAAAACCTTAGTTTGAGACCAGGTGATTGGTGTGATTGTCTGGCGCATTTATTTATTATTATTTATGGATGTCAAAAGACAACACATTACGAGGGCAATACTACTATTAATACTTATTATAAACACGAAAATTTATGTATGGTAATTAGATGTAGTACGAGTATATTTGGTTGTTACTCTTCCTCGCAAAAAGTACATAATGGATTTGGGTGAAATTTGGTAGAAGATAGATGAGAACCTAGATTCACATATTTTTTTTTTCCCGAAATTACTCGGAAATCGCGGGCTACTGTATGCTTTGATGTACGAGATTTCTGCGTTCCATAATAAACACAAAATAAACGGTCTAAAAGGCGCTGTTGCGGCGCGACTGGATGATGACGAGACAATGACATAACCTATTACATAAAAATGAATCGCAAAATGTGTTGATAAGCGCATAACTCAACAACGCCTGGACCAATTTGGCCAATTCTTTTTTTTAAATGTTCGTTGAAGTCCAAGGATGGTTCTTACGGCCGAGAAAAAATCTAATAATTGCCGGGAAAGCCCTAAAAACAGCCCTTTTCTTTTTCACATACAAACGTTTTCTAACTAAAATTTAGAGTCAAGCCACATTCCAAATCTTTTTAACAGGACGAAGTCTGCCGGGTCAGCTAGTTTTGAATAAAAACTTTAAGACTTTCGCGTTCCATTTTAAACACTTAAAATAACGGGTCAAAACGCGATACCATTTGTATTTAGTATTTACTAACTACTTACTGCCCGACGTTTCGGTTAGGTTGCACCAACCGTGCTCACGAGCTGATTCAGTAAGTAGTTCGTATTAACTACTAAATAAAAAAAAATGGTATCGGGTTTTGCCCCGTTAAATTATTTTAAATGTTTAATTTTGAATAAGACAGAACGGACATGACAGCGACGATACAAAAGGTGTTTGTAAATAAAAGTGGAGTAATATTTGTTACATCATCATTCATCATCATCATTTCAGCCTGTTACTGTCCACTGCTGAACATAGGCCTCTCCAACCGATTTCCAGCGCGACCGGCCCATTGCCACCTGCATCCAACGGAACCTAGCAATTTTTACTAGGTCGTCGGTCCACCTAGTAGGTGGCCATCCCACACTGCGCTTGGTGGTACGTGGTCTCCACTTAAGAATATAGATTAGAATAAGAATAAGAATATAGATAGATTTGTTATATAGTTATTATCAATATAGTAGGTATTATTCGTGAGCAATTGCTTTTATTTAATATCGACAACAACGTTCGAGAACACGCGCAAAAACTGTTAAGAAGCATTACGATGTACGATGTCTTCTTGCTCCCTAATATGTCGGCTCTGACTTTAGAATCTTTGTTTTTAACGTATTTAGTTATGCTCTTCACCTCGAAGCAATTTTACTCAATTTATATCAATTACCATGCGTAAATGACACGAGCGTTGGTCTGTAATTCTGAATCATCGCAGACGATATTTATCATACTCAATCTGGCGTTGCTGAGACATTCGGTTTACGACACTCGATGAGAGGTCTTACATGAAGATAAATTGAAAGTTTCTGTTCAGTATCCTTCGGTTTCTTGTCGTTTGAAAGGCATGTTGTTTATTTTTAAACATGCTCAATATTCAAATTCTTCTTGTTCTTATTAATTTCTTAAATTAGATATTCAAGGTCGTCGAGGGTCTGAACATAATTTGTTCTATTTTGTCTGATCGATTTGTTTCTTGATAATAACTCTGTCTCTACTAAAACATTAGAAATATGCACAAAACTGTTTTTCCTTATCTAAAGGCCTTATAAATTATCTTTAAAGCTTCTGAGCTAGCTTTAAAGCCTTATTACATTTTTTAGTAGTGGCACGCCCGCTCCACTTTAGAAACGCTCGCAATGCGTTAGTGTATTAATGATCTATCTCTAAAATGAATGATAAGAATGAAAATAAGTATAAGACAGTATCTAATCCCTCGGCCTGATCCCAAACTAAGTAGCTGTAGCACATGTGTTATGGAAATCAACATAAATGGTGGAACTACAAGATATTCTTAAACACACATAAAAATATGTTCACCGCGACACAAAAGAAGACATTAAAAAGAACTCCGTAACCGAGATACGAATTTTTACTTATTGTCACGGATCTGAGTGTTGAGGTAGTGCCCGTTGTTTCTGATTTCTGTATCACATTGAGGTAGTGCCCGTTGTGTCTGATTTCTGTATCACACAATCAGTATTATTCACAAATGTAAGGGTTTTCTAGATTCACCAACAGATATTTCAGCAGCAAAACAGATTAGTAAAACCTAGTGTAGGCATTTACTAAACTGTTCATTTGTAACAGAAATACGTTAGTCCACGAGCTCGACACTAACTTAATCGATTTTAAAGCTTACTATGATAAACATGAGTTATATAAAAGAATGCAACGAATCAGGGCGCGGAGTGGATTTTTTATCACGTAATATATTTTGCTTTCACGATCTCCGCGGGAATAACGTAGTGCATGCTTGTATATCTGCTCCGGAGAAGAGGAAATTTTATGCAAATGGCATTCATTTCGATGCAAAACCGAGGGTGTAGGGTAATAACCGGGCTCATATTTTAGATAGGTGTGGGACACTGTTTACTTTGTACCCGTAGAAGTAGATGATGTAATATTGGTTTCACAATATACTCCTCCCATCCTCTCTACCCCCGACGAGACTGAGTCAGTAGCGCACTTGGTAAGTAGCTGACCTGCACTCGGAGTTCAGGCGTCGTGAGGTTGTTGGGAATTAACCCCAATTATATTCTCGGTTTCTTAGCTGCCAACCGGTTGCGTAGTTTGGGTTGCTTGACTCAAACCTACCTAATGCTAAAAACTCTTGCAACTACAACATATAACTACCTCCAACTGGTGAAATACCTCCGCCTTACAGAAGACCGCAGCCAAATAACAATCACTTCTGTGTTGTTGTGTTCCTGTGTGTGAGTAAGGTTTCCAGAGCTCCTGGGGGGTGCTACATTAGTAGCAGGGGTCAAGCCTTCAAGGTAAGGGCGACAAGTCCAGTAACATATTTATTATGCTGTACTTGTCACCCTTAAGCTAGGACCTCATTACCACTTAATTATTTTGTTAGCAGCGCAATGTACCTAAATGTATTATTTGTTTCCGCAAAGATCAAGCATCATGTTTGGATATGCTGTTTATTTACCTTTTTTTTTAATAATACTGCCGATTTCATTGATAAATGTAAGTTTTCTGTTCTATTCCACTTTTTAGATACAATAATTTAATAACAAGGTGATGTAATATGAATACAAATACGACATAAGGCCTTGCTTCTACCAAAACGCAGGTAGGTAGACTTTATGAGAGAAGATTCTGCTGCGAAGCTGGCAAGCAATAACAAAAGCGAACAGACGACTCAAGCATAACAGATATGGGTTAATGGAACATGGGCTTAAGGACGCTTATCCACCTTAGCTGTGCTAAGTTTTAGCTAAGCATGTTTATTATTCATTATAATGAGTGATTATTATCATATTTTTACTTAGCACAGGTGAAAATGAAGTTTCATAGCGTAGCGTTGACTTCTCACAAAATGAAGTGCTTCGCAAAAGTCTGGTGGAAATGGAAATGAAGTCTAACTCTGCGATATCTAGGTATATAACTATACAAATAAAACAAAATGCAAAAGTTCGCTTGTTTGTTTTTGTCCTTTTCATTAAAAATATGTCATTGTTGTTTATTAAGGTAGATGTTCATTTGATATATTATATGTACAAATATTATAATAAAAAATGTAATACCCATAGCAAATGATTACCTACCATGCGATGACTTTCGCGGTAAAATCTAGTCTTCAATAAACTACCAGTGTTCAGTATTAATTTCAGTAATCACAAAACATAATCACGTAATGGATATTATTCGCCAATATACTTAACGTCGGTAAACCTATCTAGTAGTTTCATGAATATTTCTGCGAATCAGCTACGTGGAGTGTTTGCTTATTTTACCTTGAAACTGAATATGAAAAAAAAATGATTTTTGCTAGTAACTAAATAAATTCTAGTTAGAAAAACACAGATATGGAACTAACAACCTAACGGGACTTCCGAAGTGCAGAGAGACTTTTAACAGATTTTGCTGGTTAAAATAAAGAAAAAAAAAACCACCTAGACATCAACGATCACCACGATGGTTTCGTCGTTTAAGTGCCGGAGTATGATCACGGGTTCTTGGGTTCGAGTCTCGAATCGAGCTTAATTAAATTTCGAATATTTCTCGAATATAAGTAATTTGATCATTGTCTCAATTTCCAGACAACAAAATGTCTATTACCAATCTGGAAATCGAACTCCCGACTTCTAGTGCAAAGGCATATACTACTAAATGGCCATTGAGTCAGGAAAATAAAAGCTTGTAAAATTGGTATGTTTTTGCGTAAAATGAATGTAAATTAGGTATGTATCTTAGTTTCTTCTTACATAAACATTCAAAATTTGAAATATATAATTATGTACTAAACTTCCATTTTCCAATTCATCTGTACCTACTGATCATGGCTACTGATTGACACGTGTTTTGTTTCAAACTTCGTAGAATCTAGAATACGACAATCGCGTATTTGCTTACATGTTGCTAATGACGTCATCTGAAGTGCTAAAGTAAAAAGCCAAAGCAGGAAATCCATATAAACTAATATTATAAATGCGAAAGTAGCTCTGTCTGACTATCTGTCTGTTTGTTTGTCTATGTATCTATCTATATATCTGTCTGTCTGTATATTTCCCGCATAAACCACTGAACCGTTTTTAATTAAATTTCTTATAGGTAGGTATACGCTGAACCTCTAGAACGGGCATAGGCTACTTTTTGTTTTGAAAATAAGGGGGGATGGCGCACTACCACCCCTTGAAAGTTTATATGGGAAAAGATCTTCTCCCATATTGACCCGACCGGGGATCGTACCCGGGACCTCAGAGATGGCGCGACGTCAAAGTCCGGTCTGCTCGCCTCTCGGCTACGGAGGTCGTCATGGCTTGGATAGCATGGATCTTGGCATGTTATAAATCCAAAAAGTTATATTCTTTTAGTTATATGCGAGTCTTGTCTGCGTAACTCTAGGTAAGTAAGTAAGTAGGCAATGAATTGTTTTTGCTCATCACAATAAATCACGGAAGTCAGACTATTATGTAAGTAAAAATGAAGTATTCATATGCCATATTTATTAGTCACATAGCGACAGAAGCCAAAGAAAAATGAGCATTTATATTCGACCCATGATTTGACAATCGGATTCTTTTTTAGGATGCATTTTATAGGTCCATGAAGTGTATCTACTATTGTTGTCCGGAATTGGCTTAAAATGTTATGCAACTATTTCAATGGCTGTGTTTCATCAAGTATACCTATAGAATTGATATTGGATTAACGCTCAAATAAGCACTTACTTATGCCCGGTATTAATATTATACAATTCGTTCTAATTAAGATATTCTTTTTGTGTTTGATAGTCCATTTATCGAGGAAGGCTTTAGAATATCACGCTAAGACCAAAAGTAGCTAAGAGTCAGTGGAAAATGTGGAGAAATCGGGGCAAAGTACGCGTGGAAAGCCGCCTGGGGCCTCTAGTATACCTAATACATTGTCTGATCAATTCATATATTAATTTTAACTATTTAAATATTCTCCTTAAAAAACGATCATTATTGATCAAGGATAGACTCATAACCTTTCTTCAGTCGTATCTGTCACCTGTTGTATTAAATTGTCAATCCACCTACAGCTACGAGTATAGCGACCTATAAATAGGTACGAAGAATAAATAGAGCCACCATTATCTAATCAACGTGTTAAAGCAGCAATGTCTAATCCTGCAATAAAGGGTAATTTATTAATTAAAAAACGTATTTAATCCGTTTATCTATCGATAAACTGTATCGATTCACTACAACAAGTTACAACAGAAATTATAAAAGTAGGGTCAACAGCACATCAAGGTAACATTCGCTGTTCAATTTTAATTCTTATGCGGATGACATAAGAGTGGTGCAAAGACTTGATTAAAATTAAAGTTTTCCCTGAGCTTTGAGTACCACACCATACTACGGCCCCAGTTAGTACCTATTCATAGTCTGGGACTAATTCATAAACGTCAGAAATGCATATTTTCTAAATCAGATCCGTTTCTGACGTATTATAAACTAGTTAAGATTAACTTTAGAGTGTGGGTAAGATTTATACTTTGCATGATATTTTTTTATCTCCACTCAGAAGCCAAAGAAAAAAATTGTCATTGTTCTAACTTATGAAATGATGAATGTCTATTGTTCAAAATAAAAATGTTTTAAGCTTTTGAAAAACAATAAATAAATAATAAATATTGGACAACATCACATATATTGCAGTGATTCTGTGGTAAGTAGCTAAACCACTTGTGTTACAGAAATCAGAAACAACGACGGTACCACAACAGCCAGACCCGAGACATTACAGAAAAGTTCGTTTCCCATATTGACCCGACCAGCGATCGAACCCAGAACCTCAGAGATGACGCGGCACCAAAGTGCGGCACGCCCGCCTCTCGGCTACGGAGGTCGTCGTACGATACTTCCATACCTACAATTTTTTTATTTTCCGTTCCGACACCTTATACAATGTTTTTTGGAGTTAAAAAGTAGCCTATGTCCTTTATCAGGTCCCAGACTATCTGTATACCAAAATTGATTAAAATTAGTTCATTGGTTTTTGCATGAAAGCGCGACAGACAGATAGAGCTATTTTTGCATATCTATTATTAAAAAACAAAGAAAGTAAGGATGATAGGCAGAGTTTATTTTTTTCATAATTATTTTTCACCTGCAAAAAATGGCCGTCAGACTTATTATAATCTAATTCAAAAGAGTACTCTCATAACGTATTCTCATTTAAGAGAGGTAGGGCATAGCGATTTAACGCTTGAACTGGAGCAGCCCGACTGGTGAAATACAGAAGACCGCAGCCAAATAGCAATCACTTTTGTGTTGTTGTGTTCCTGCGTGTGAGTAAGGTTTCCAGAGCTCCTAGGGGGTGCTACATTAGTAGGAGGGGTCAAGCCTTCAAGGAAAGGGCGACAAGTCCAGTAACAGCTTTATTATGCTGTACTTGTCGCCCTTAAGTTAGGACCTCATTACCACTTAACATCAGGTGGGATGAGGTCAATCTTGAAGTGTAATATAAAAAAAAAACCTACTGTGTTCAGCCGGGCGACATCCAGCAATTTCCTTACTTGTGTCAAAGTCAACAGTTTACCTCAATCATGTTATCTTATAATTGAAAAGGAACAAGGTCTAAATGATTGACTTGTCTGAATTGAGCTAAAATGTGTTTGGCTCATTAGAACAATACAGGTTTTAAGATTTGATAAGTTATGATTTTAAACGTAACCATTTATTTACAAGTGCTACATTTGACACTCGGTTTATTTCATTCTCTCTTTATTGTAAATATCATGATTACACCTACATTTGATAAAAAAGTATTTTAATGGAGCCCAAATGTATTTATTTGACTTTTACCTAACAAAGGATAAGGTAATATTAGAATATAGGAGGATAAACCATCCCTAAAAACGTCACTTCTCATTGTTTCTGCTCGGCAGATAAATTGTGTTAGATGAAAAATATAATGTTGAGGATTTTTATGAGGGAAATTAAAGCTAAAGTCAAATATTTGAAAATATGTCCCTGTTTTGTGTGCCCTCACTTATTAGCGTAACCCCACACTAGCGTTCTTTGAGCGTCGACGCCCACGCAACGCCGACGCGACATCGACGCAACGCCGACGCGACGTCGACGCAACGTTGACGCGGCGCCGACGCAACGCATGCGCAGCGGCGCGGTCGAAATGACGAACGCCAGGACTGCGCTCCACAGGCGCCGCGCCGGTCCGACGCCTGCCGCAGCGTTTATTTTGACAACAGTACAATGATCAACTCAATTGTTTCGGCCCGCCCGTGTTTTAGAATCAGTAGGTAGAATACTTTTTAGCTGATAGCAAATATGGATGTAGCTTAAAATACTAGCTCATATTGCCGAAGAAACCCATTTTCAATTAAGTACTTTTAGTTTTTGAGAAAATAAATGCTAAAGTTGCCTTTTCGTGCCATGTGTCAAATAGGTAAAATATATTTTTTCCTTTACAAGTTGAAAGCATTAATTTATCACTGCAATATAAAACATTATATTGTGCGTTATTCAAATCTTACATTTCCATTTTCGAAATAACTGTACATGACGTCAGCGCGGCGCGACGCTCGAACGCGATGTGCAGAGGACGCCCAGCGCAAGCGCCGCTCAAACGCCGCGCCGACGCTGTGCGGGCGCCGCGTCGACGCTGAGCGGGCGCCGCGTCGACGCAACGCCCAAACAACGTCGGCGCGGCAAGACGCTGACGCTCGAAAGACGCTAGTGTGGGGTCCCTCTTACAAGGTAGGATAGGTTTGATAACCATTACAGGGCATGGCACAGTTAAATTTTTAACTTTGGGTAATAATTAGTAGAGGTGATCGCGGCATAGTAACGGTATGGTTAGGAATCGATACCCTTGCTACTGTTATAAGGGCTTTAAACTGCCAGATTTATTTACTTTATTTTCTGAAAGATAAAATGTAGGCTTACTTGTCACACATGTCTTCGCCATTAGTTCCCATTAATTCTGAAGTAGTAGAAATTGTTAATGCATGAGTGATTATTATCAAGTAAATGTAATAACAGATAGTACAATGGTCTTGTTCGAAATTAGGATTTTTGTACTATGTCCCTATCCGAAATCTGTATCAGAAATATATTAACATCGCTACCTAAATCACGTTGTCAACAAGTGAATTCTGGTTAATGATTAAGCGGTGCACCTGTTGGAGTGTATCAATTATGCATGATTTAGTGTTTCGTGCATGTGTTTGCAATAATAGCTCCTAGGTGCATTTATTTATGATCGTAACGTAAAGTCATAAATCGTGTGGAGTGCCAAAATCTATAACAAATATGAGGATTTAGTCGAGAATGTTACTGTTTTAGACAGTGCCCATCTCCTGTGGTTAGGACCACGAGGATGAGTCATTGGTGATAACTAGTCGTCCTTGACTTTTAGTAACTATATGACCGGAGTGTTAAAATCAAAAATTAGTTCGATGAGTGTTTAACTAGCGGACCGCCGCGGTTTTGCACGCGAACTATAACCGTTTTATCCACCTTTTCCACTAATTCTTGGCATTGGTCCCAGCGTGAGTTTCATAACCTAAAGCCTTCACGATAAATTGTCTATCTAACGTCAAAATATTTTTTCAAGTCGAAACTCTAGTTCCTGAGATTAGTTCAAACAGACAAACAAACTCTTCAGCTTTTAAATTAGTACAAAAATAGTGCTTTCCATTCAGTGGCAACGGCAAAGGGAGTGAATTGGCTGTTTGGGGGCAACAATATTTATTTTAAAAATCGATTTCCTTCGATTTCTTAAGGATGCCCTCATCTGATCCTGGCCACCGTAGATATATCTTTCCTTACAATAAAAATCATTAAAATCATTTCATATAAAGCGACAAAGTTTTCGGTAAACACACACACTTAAATTAAATTAAATAAATAGAAATGACGTTAAATAAATAACAAAAATTAACATAAATAATGTGGAATTGTCACTGAGCGAATACGAGCAGCGCATATGATCTAATTACATCGCCGCGTGTTTCGAATGCCATCGTTTATTAGCGTACGTTATGTTATGCTAAAATGTATCGTACATCAAAACAAGTACGGTTTAATTTCATACGCCACAATATTAAACCATAGAACATTCGTTGTACTCTGTTGTTGTTTATTTTCGTTTTGGTGCAAATTTATGAAAAAGATTGGATTTCTCATGCGAACAAGACCCCATCGCTAAAAGTACAATAAAATAGTGAAAAATGTTTTTCTTTTTAGTTAATGTTATCAATGTTCATCAAAATTGGCTTATTTTTGATGTTGAGCATGTATTGTTATTCATAATAGGTAGTAGGTATTATGTCAAATAAAGAAATGTGGCGAGCATACTTTGTCACTTTTGAATCGTGGCCGCTACCGCACCCAGAGCACAATTATTTCCGAAGAAAATTCAATACTTTCAGCTTTAAATTCAGCAGGGCTGCGCTGGCTTGCCTCGAATACTAAGCAACAATCTTTGAAAGTGCAGCACGTATGAACTGGACCCTCAATTGATAGCTTTATCTAGGAGAGGACATGAAGTTGAAAACCGACTTGATCCATTTGTAGCGAGTACGTTTTTCCTTAAGTAAGAAGTAACACATAAAGAGAAGCATCTTTTTTATTCGAGTGGAAAGCATCAAATATTTCCGTAAGGGCTTGTATAAAGAGACGCGAAGCGTCGAGCGGTGCGGTGCGCGATGCGGGCTTCCAGAAACAAAAACATACGGCGATGTTCGAAGCGTTCAAGGACAAGCGTTTGTGTAAGTTGTAGCGTCAAATGCGACAAGCGATGTCAGACGCTGCAAAAGAAGCGACGGGAGACGCCCCGAAGGACGCGGCGGGTAACCTAGCAAGTTTGGCAACTGGGGAACGCAGCAGCTGCGGTAAGCTAATGCCTTCTCTACACGTAAACAGATTTGTCTGCAGATGGCATCGGCGGACGCATATGCCGACTTGTAGATGGTGTGATTTGCTCGTCTGTGGTAGGTATGTGATATCGGCAGTCGAGCAAATCACACCCTCTATACGTGTGGAGGGTGATTAACTTGATTGGCGATGACATCTGCAGACAAATCTGTCTACGTGTAGAGGAGGCATAAGCCATACGCAACGCTCGACGTGCCGCGTCTCCTTCAACGAGCCCTTAGGTTTTTATTAGTAGATTCAGAGGTAGACAAAGCGTCTGTCTATCTATATATATGTTCCCTGTACTGCAGGGAAAAGCCCTCTAGCATTGAAATAAGTCATCGGCACAATAATACTAAATGGCGATTGGTGATGATCACAAATTCGAACTAAGTATGATCGAAAATCCGTAACATAATTCTAAATAAATTATAATAATAATAAATTGAATCTAGGTCCAGTGGGATCATAATCCAGAGTAGGTAAATAATTCAATTTACATAAATACCCTCCTAATGTTATTCAATACCCAAGACTTTTTTATGTAGGCGCATTATGACCCTTAGGGGTGAAACAATTGTTTAACCATTCACCTCCGTTGAAGGATTAAATCTCCAATAAGCTGTCCTTAATGGGCGCCTACACTATCCTTACTAGCTTCATGTCAAATTTAAAGTAAATAATAAATATATAAAAATAAAGCACAACATACATTGCTCTGATTCTGTGGTGGGTAGCTAAAGCACTTGTGTTGTAGAAATCAGAAACAAAGACGATACCACTAGGTACACTTAGATATAATATAGGAAAGGTCATAATCCATATTGACCCGACTGGGAACCGAAACCGGGACCTCAGAGATGACGCAACTCTAAAATCTGGTTCGCTCGCCTCTCGACTGCCTATTAATATGTGCATAAATAGATCGGCTTCTCAGAAATTTCCTTCCTCAAAAGATTACATAATTCATTTGTACAGGACATTTTATGGCGTCCATTAGAGCTAAAATTACTTTGAAATCCAATCTTTAAATAAATCAATCAATCGGTATCAAATCCGTTGTCATCGCGATGTTTACCATCTGCTTATCATCAGGCTGGGAGGAGCCAATATATTGTGCTTCTACAAAAAAAAAATAAACGATTCGCGATGCATGTAACACGTCACAAATTAAAGTCTACTAAGAAATTAAAAAGAACTAAAATTTCTATCAGAAACAAACAATGACGGACGTTAACTATCATGCGTTACGTCGACACGAAACTGCTATCGTAAAAATAATGTGTGTTTTGGCAATGCTCACATTTTCTGCATTGTTTTACACTAATTTTCATGAAATGTTTCTGTCTGTCTGTCATATTTTGATGTTACTGGTGTCTACATAGCAAATGATGAATGACCAAGTCGCATGGGTTAACGAATAGAAGAGGTGGTACGAGTTGGTAAATATTTAACTGTTATCTGCCATCGCTGCTCATTTAAGCCAAATACGTTCACTCCTGGAAATAGAAATTAAGTAAAATAGTATTCTCTTGGAGTTTTATAACTTATTATTTTAAACATAAATAAGGATCACGTTTTCACGTAATCTCTCTTGAATGGAAGGCATATGAGGCCTAAAAAAGCGCATGTTTGCCTAAAAAGTGTCTGTTCACTTTGGCGTTAAATATATATGACGACCTCCGTAGCTGAGAAAGTGGGCCGGACTTTGGCGTCGCACCATCTCTGAGGTGCCGGGTTCGATCCCCGGTCGAGTCAATATGGGAAACGAACTTTCGTATATTGTCTCGAGTCTGGGTGTTGTGGTACCGTCGTCGTCGTTGTATCAGATTGTAACACAAGTGCTTAAGCCACTTACCACGGAATCAGAGCAATGTATATCCAGATTATAACGTTCCGGGAATACTGACATCGGCAGTTAGTGAAGTAGTTGAATATTTTTTATTCTGATTAGTAATTCATCATTTTATCGCATTCAAACAAATAAACCAACTCATCAGCTTATAATAAGTATCTAGTGCTGAATCCAATTTAAAACCAACTCATTGCTGTTAAATGGGGAAAAAAGCGCCAACTTGCCTGTTAAATTATATTATTATTATTCTAATCTTTTTACTCTTTATACCTCTCCTCTCTTTATTAACATTTAAATTGAGTCAGGAACAACTTAATCAACTTCTTCTTCTCTTGTAAGTAGCTTTGAAGAAAATTGCGCTAGATTTAATTAGTAAATCTTAGCGCAATTTTGAACTAACCTACCTACTTTTTTTCCATGGAATTCGATTTGTTTTAATCAATCAATCGACGACGACCTGTTTTCCATATGCTGATGGTTCCATGACCTGAATGTTTCCCTTTACAGCCTGTTTCCAGTAAGAAGCAAGTAACATTCGGACTTTTATCGCCAGACAGCGCTCAGCTGCCGCGTCAATTTTATGTATTCGCTTTAAAACTCAATGGCGCCGGTGCGTTCATAGCATACTAATGGCGTTGAACCTTCCACCAATGACATTATCAAGGACAAAGGAGTTGTTTACCCATGGATTTATATAAAAAATGAAATAAGCAGACATTCGCGTGCAGAATAAAGTGTTTCATTCAAAGAAATGCTTTAAGTGTTAAACAAAAATAAAAAGTTACACTAAACATTATGTGCGTTATTGAATACTCGTTGTAGAAATTACTTGTTTACTTTTCTGAAATAAAACACCATGGACTTTTTTGAAATACACTCACGACATATATTTTTAATTTTAAATGAAATGATTTATTTCTGCAAGTGGATTGACAATAAGTTCTTTTGCACGTCAATTATTTTTTCCTACAAGCACCTTTAAACGTTGGTTCTGTTGAGAAGAAGCGCCGCAACAAACTCAACAGATATCCTCTTTTAAAATAAATTAAATTTAATTGCTGTAAAAACAATGTCAGATTCTAAATATCAAAATAAAGGCTTGTAAAATAGATAACCCCTACTTAAAGGCCACCTTTTAAGAAGGTTTAATACAAGGCCTTTAAGTAAGGTTTATAACGTCGGTAATACCATACTCTTTGGGTTTTGAACCGCCCTTCTGTATAACTATATCGAAATACAAGTGTTACATAAGCTTGAAATAATGTTGACCGTACATTTGACATTACCACGAAGTAAAAGAAATAGGAATACTTGCATTTTGGCTAGAAAAATACTGATGAATGGCCATGTAGTGACCACCTCGGTGGCGTATTTAAATTTGCTAAGATATATCTAAGCGTGAATGGTATGACCTGGATTAAATTTCCAGTCAGGATATGCCATTTAAAAATCACTTTGCACATAAATACACATATCACAAAATTATGAAGGTAATATTATTTCGAATGTGAACCTTTGGAAGGGCAAATTTAGTTAAAATTCAATTAAACGCCTGGCAATGATTTTAAATTCCGAAAACAGCGTGTAAAAATTAGGTGCCTGTAGAGAATAAGAAAAAGTTCAGGTAACTTTTTGACATATGTCCAGATTACAAGTGCGGATTAGATTTCCCAGAGGACCTCATATGGAATTTCACAATGAGCCTAATATATATTTTTTAGAACATTTATGTCAAAACTTAGACTGGATCATTTAATTTCAAACGTATCTCCCTCGTCGTTCAAAAGTTTCTTTGTTTTTAATACAATAAAATAGTCTGGACTAAATAGACATTTTAAAATACTAATTCGTTGTACGTACTAGTAACTCAAAAACAGTGTTTTCTATGGAAGACTGTTTCGAGCGAATGCGCCATATAACGCATTTATGAATGCTTAGCTACCTGCAGATTAAGTTGAGATTGCCGAATTTAAAATGAGTGAAAAATCGAAAGCCACATACGCCTTTTAGATCCTCATGATAGGTTTTATATTCATATTTAATAGGGCATGCATTTGAGAGCTGGTTCGAGTTGATATCTCGATATTGGTCGCTAAGCCCTGGCAGAGGTCGTTGGGCGGCTTAGAAACGCAAAAACGTACCTAACTGAAGAATACACACACATTTATTTTGACATAATCTTCCGACTATCCATACAGAGCTTAATAATATTAGGTACTTGATTCATCTCTTAGTTGAGATGCGGTCTGTATTCAGCAATGAAAACTTATAATAACGTCTTAGTGTGCAGAAAAAGATGCCCACGATTTCATTCACATTATTTGGAATAAATAATATCGTTTAAGTTAATTTTAAACCTTTCTCACCTTATATTTTTACCAAATTGTATGCAAATCTTTTTTTTTGTGTGAAAGAGGTTTCACACAAAAAACGACTTAAAACATTACACTAAGTAACTTTATAATATTAATAAGAATAGCAAGATCTAATTATTCTCCCACTCTCAGACTCACTTTAGCCTAATATATTCCTAGGTAATTTAGTAAACCTAAGTAAGTAGGTCTACGTATCCCATTACACAGATCCAATTTCCAATCTCCTATTTAGACTTAAGGCGAAATGGGAATTTCAATAGCAAACACGATTTATTTTTTATCTGTCATGCATTTAACAAAAACAAGGTTCGTATCGTAGTTTAGCAACGTCCACAAATATTCGCCAAACTTCGGAACTGCATACATTTATATTTTTTCAAATAAAATTCTACGATGAATTCGTTTCCCGAATTGATGCATTGGAGCAACAATATATTTTATTTTTAGTATTGCCAGAGTTTCAATATTTCGATTGGAGTATTCTGTAGGCAATTCCATTTGTAACGTAGTTGCGGATTTGTTTTTGGATTATGTAAAAAGATTACTCTAGGCAGTATGGCTTTGCGGATCTTGTAACCCCAGAATTTAGAAAAAACACCAACTTGAAATGCTTGTTCAAGCAGCTTTAAGTCGAGTTAAAATAGATGGTAGCCAAAGCCACCCTTTGGCCACCCTTTTTTAGGTTTACTATTAAAATGCTATATTTCTGAGCTTTTAGTTAATCTATAAATACGCGCGCCTACACGCGTCTACAAAACGATCTTATAAGCGCGCAGGTATAAAAATAATTCTGAAATCGCTCTTTTCTTTTATAATGCACTTCAAGATTGACCTCATCCCACCTGATTTTAAGTGGTCATGAGGTCCTTGCTTAAGGGCGACAAGTATAGCATAATAAATCTGTTACTGGACTTGTCGCCCTTACCTTGAAGGCTTGACCCCTGCTACTAATGTAGTACCCCCCAGGATTTCCGGAAACCTTATTCACACGTAGGAACACAAAAACACCGAAGTGATTGTTATTTGGCTGTGGTCTTCTGTAAAGTGGAGGTATTTCACCAGTTGGGCTGCTCCAGATCGAGCGATAAATCGCTATGCCCTACCTCTCTTAAAACTAACTAAGGTAGGCCCAAAGCGCGATTGGTCGGGGGTTATGTTCTCGGTCAAGTCAATTGTAGAAACTAACCTTTTTTAATTTTTTGGGTTGGATCTAGGTGTACTGGGTTGATAATCCCAATCATCCATGATCTGACGCAAGGGAAAACCTATGTTTGAGATCGTTGATTGGTGGATTATCTAGCGTATTTATTTGTTTAATAAATTAGCGGTCCCAGCGAACGTCGTGCCGCCTATTTTGTTTTCAAGTTTTCTTACCTTTTAAACCTTCTTTGAACCTCTACTATTTTCTCAAAAGCAAAATTAGCTAAATCAGTCTGGCTGTTCTTGAGTTTTAACGAGATTAACGAATAGCGATTGATTTTTATAAGAGTAGATAAGATCACGTGATTACGTGAGAAGACAAAATTAAAGATACTATTAATGGGCTTATAGGGTCACCTATTTCAATCAATGCTTACTGTTTATAATTTTATCTACTTACTAGCGACACGAAGCGGCTTGGCAGGCGAACTAAACCCACTGTTTTTACATTTTCCACTAATTCGTCGTTCACATAGGTTACATCGTGATGTTAAATAGCCTAAAGCCTTTCACAATAAATGGAACTTGAAATGCTTGTTCATGCAGCTTTAAGTCGAGTTAAAATAGATGGTAGCCAAAGCCACCCTTTGGCCACCCTTTTTTTAGGTTTACTATTAAAATGCTAATATCTGAGCTTTAAGTCAATTTCTTAATCTACAAATACACGCGCCTACACGCGTCTTCACAATAAATGGATAATCCAAAACAAAAAATATTTTTCAAATCGAATTGGTAGTTCCTGAGATTAGGGCATTCAAACAAACTCTTTAGCTTTATAATATTAGTATAGAGGTAGATACATCTCAGTAGAGCACGATAAAATTTATTCGATTTGCACATTCTGGCCTAATTCCAGTAGTCGATAATGTGTTATTCGTAGTTTAAGGCTGGCGAACTCTCAAGCACCAAAGTCATCAATCTCAAGTCCTGTCAAGTGAAAGTAGCGATAGCGAAATTGACTTGTTTTTCTTTCAAGCGTAATATACTCGTATATAGATATTTATATATATATCTCACCAAAGGTATCTTTACTAACGAGTGTACATGTACTTTGGTCGATAACCTAAAGAGGGCCGTAAACTACAGCTATGGATTTAAGGGTCATACTCAGTCATAAGCCCTATTAAAAATACTGAATTTATTGAGTTCTTTTGATAGGACTCAAGCTCCAAATTCTGAAGGACTTCATTTCTACGTTTTCTTTGTCTAAGAATGGGGTTTTTTAATAGCTCGAAATTTATTAAATTAAACTCCAAGCCTCATTTTTTTTCTTACCGGCTACCTGATATCAGCCGTGGCCACTTCATTCTCATGCCTATTCTTCTACTATACTATATATTCTACTACTGTACTATGTATATACTAAACGAATTTTTTTTATTTAAATCTTTACTCTACTAATACCTTTAAACGCGAATGTTTTTAAGAACAATGTTATGTTTGTTACTCTTTCACGCAAAATCAAGTAAAGATATTAAGATTAAATTTGGTAGAAAGATCATCCTGAGATAACGTGAACAAAGTGGCGACTAACAGCTAGTTATGTTAGTATACTCAATATATTCAAATTTGTTTATTGCATCTTAAGTGTTTACAAGGTGGTAACTTAAAATAAGATCACTAAATAGCCTGTAAGGGCACTGCAATTAGAGAGAGGACGCTCACTTTTTAACAAAGCTAACACGATCTTTATTATTTATTTAGTATTGTTATGGAAAGGTCAAAGAAGGGAAACTCGCAAACACATCTCAAAAATTATATCTTGTCAAGATTGGTTGATTTCTATTGGATCTGCGCCAAAACATTAACAGTTCATTGCTCTGTTTACTTTCTATCACTGATTTTACATTTTGACTATGCTACCCACATACAGTTCATATTTTACTTACATCCTACATTTTTGTACTGTCCTATAAATCAGGGGTTTAATGGGCGAGATATTTATACATTTTATGTCGGTTAGTGGGTAAACGATTATTATATTCATACATTGTTTATTTATTCAGCAGTATCTGTCTAATAATAAAAACATACTTTGTAGTTTCTAGGACACGCTCCTCCTGTTATTGTCATTCGATTGTTATAAGCATGCAACGTCTGGCCAGACATTATTGTTTTCCGATAGTTTTCTTCCTATATCTATACTAATATTATAAAGGCGAGAAGTTTGATTGAACGCTCTAATCTCAGGAGTTAAGGGTTAGATTTGAAATAACTTTTGTGTTGAATAGTCCATTTATTGAGGATGGGTATATAAAATCATGCTGCCATTAATAGGAGCGAAGAATCAGTGGAATATGTAGAAAAAAAGGGACCAAACCGCGGCCGGCCGCTAGTTATAGGATAAAAGTCAAGAATTAAAAACTTTAAATATTAGAAACAGAAAAAATTATCTCCCCTTGCGGTGCGGTAATCGAACCAACGACCTTCACGTATCGCGCGTGCGTGCGTGGTTGATACAGCAGAAGAATTTCATCGCCTACGATAACTTGCGGTTTGCTCAGTTGGAAGAGCAGCACGCGCGATACGTGAAGGTCGTGGGTTCGATTCCCGCACCGCAAGGGAAGATAAACATTTTCTGTTTCTATTATTTAAAGTTCGCAAGAACGGCGTTAAGTACTATAAAAGTAAAAAACCTAATAATATACTTATTTTAAGAAAAGTAGAGAAGTTTAGTCGTACCTTGTAAAGTAACTTATTTTATTATTTATTTTTTATTTATTTATTAAGGACAACCAACAAATCTTACACTAATTACATGGTATTAACTTATGTTTTATACTTCAGCTAAGTGCAGATTCACTTATAGGCTGCCACGACAAGCAAAAGTGAGCAAGACTTAAGAAAAACTTAAAATTAAGAAAACTACGCCAGTACGTACAGCTACAACTTGAATGAATCAAGTACAGCCCTCATGAATCTATGACCGCTACAAGCCAAAATATCAACATCAGCAGATCTCTTCATCAGTCCGTTGTATTGACGTTGAAGTCTATTTATTAGTGAGTGGTGACCGAGCTTGCTTTTAGAGCCCTTAGACACAAATGGAACGAATTTGCCTTCTCTTGGCAACTTCAGAGGAATACGAAACTATAAAATAATAATATTGTAATATAAGTTTAATTGTTATTTTATTGATGGCATGAATTAAATAGTTTTATGTAAAGACCCAGACCGATGGACGGACATAACGAAACTCAAAAGATATCGTGGTGATTACGTAGCCCTAAAAATGTGTAAATCATTTTATAGGATATTTTGCAAAAGTTTCTTCAGAGTTGGAAATTCAATCTAATGTCTACTAAAAGTTATAGCGAAAAAGTAAAAAAAGTTCACAATATTAAAAAGATTTAAGCTTCTGTAGAGAACGATTCCATTTATATTTGTGTTCGTAAAAAGATACATACTGTAAGTATTATGTTTAATTGTTCACATCACTATTAAGATTTTTATCTGAAAATTCATAAAACTTAAAATTCTTTCATCCTCAGCTCAAAGAAAAGTTCTTTCAATTTTTAGAGTGGGTGCACAAAAGTTACTCTATTACTGTCATGTATATAACTTTAAAGACTCGTTTTTTATTGCATTCTCTGTGTTATCTGAAAGATACTTTTCTACAAGAAAGCAATCATCTTCTATATATATAAAAGGAAAAACTGACTGACTGACTGACTGACTGACATATCAACGCACAGCCCAAACGGCTAAACGTAGGCACTTGAAATTTGGAAGGGACGTAGCTTAGGTACCGTAGGGGTGCACTAAGAAAGGAATTCCCGAAATTCCCACGGGAACGGGAATTAGCGGGAAAATCCTTTTGTATGAAAAATCTAAACCGCTTAAGTTAGACGCTTGAAATTTGGCATGCAGGTACCTTAGTAAATATAAAGTTTAGTTATGGCTGTATTTTGAGAAATTCCCACGGGAACGGGAGTTAGCGGGAAAAAACTTTTGTATGAAAAAATCTAAACCGCGTAAGTTAGATGATTGAAATTTGACATGCATATACCTTAGTGAATGCAAAGTTAAGTCATGATTGGATTTTCCAAAATTCCCATGGGAACGGGAATAGCGGGAAAAACTTTTGTACCGCGAGTTAGAGGCTTGAAATTTTTTAGTATATGGGTATCTTAGCAAATGTACAGCTTCATGGGAATGGGAAACATCTTTTTCATGAAAAAATACTGCACTAGCGCCAGATTCAGAATAATTGTTATGTTGTTTTTTAATGTATTTTCTCAAAAAAAAAAAAAAACTTTTTAAAATTTTTGAATGCAACATTCATTATTATTTACATTCGACACACACCGAGAAAAATACTGAAATGACACAATAACACGCCACGCGGACGAAGTCGCGGGCAAAAGCTAGTATTTTATAAAAGATATGAGATTTCACTTCAAAACACCTTTATTATAATGACCTTAAGAGAGGCGATTAAGAGAGGTAGGGCATAGCGATTTATCGCTTAAACTGGAGCAGCCCGACTGGCAAAATATCTCCACCTTATACAAGACCGCAGCCAAATAACAATCACTTCGGTGTCGTTGTGTTCCTGCGAATCTAAGGTTTTCAGAGCTCCTGGCGGCTAAGTAGCAGGGGTCAAGCCTTCAAGGTAAGGGTGACAAGTCCAGTAACAGATTTGTTATGCTGTACTTTTCGCCCTTTAGCTAGGACCTCATTCCCACTTAACATCAGGTGGGATGAGGTCAATCTTGAAGTGTAATATAAAAAATAACATTGAGCTCAGTTGATGTATGAATTTGTTTCAAAAATTTTTGAAAAACTAGCGTCCCGCCGCGGCTTCGCACCCATACTTTACCCGATTTTCCCAAATTGCCCTAGCCTATAGCCTTCGTCAATAAAGAGACTATCCAACACAAAAATAGTTTTTCAAATCGATCCAGTAATTCCTGATATTATCCCGTTCAAACAAACACACACATTCTTCAGCTTTATGATATTAGTACAACAGTTCAATTAGTAAAGTACCTAACTTTAGAATTCACAAGCTAATAAATAAAGGATCGCAGGCAATTTAACATAGTAAAGCTCAATATAGTTTTTAATTAAAGAAACAGAACAAATTAATTTATTAAGAAAGAATGAAGTCGTCTCAAGGTCAGAATGTTTTAATTATTTTTAGGAATTTGCTATTAAGGAGACGCCGTTATCCATGTGAAGTACGTATAATTTTAGTGATTTGTCGAATTTCGTACGATAGTAAAACTTTGTTGATAGTCCGTTGATGAACCGTAAATTAAATATCGCGTATTCTTATAAGCTTATGTCGAATTTGCACTATATTGTTTTATTATTTTTTTATTTTATTTATCGTTTTTTTTTCTTTTTTTTTTTCGTTGTAATTACATGTTGAATATGAAATGGAAGAAAGATTGTAATAACTACCAACATTTCACAAATATATACATTGTTGATAATGTTTTATGGTTTTCTTGGATATTCATAGACTGTCAGCAGTTTTTAAGAATTATTTAAAATTTACATAAATAAATAAATATATTTAAATTATTTATTAAAATTTTTTAGCAATCGTCTTCAAGTCCTTAGACTCCTTCATTAGTATCTTAAAACACCTAAAATCTTTGGTGTTGACATTTAATGTAAAACATTTAATAAAAATTTTGTAAGCCCGGCTTTTACCCCACCTTTGGGTAACATTTTTCAGAAATGGTTCTTACCATAGATATATTATATTCCTAGATGTAACGCTAAAAACCGTAATTGGGACGTAGCTGTCTTATTCACATCTAGCCATGCAGCGCCACCTAGTGTGACTGAAACAAAAACCACTCAAAGCTTGTATTGGAGTCCGCATCTGCAGATAGAAAATCTATGGACTGGACTCCGGAGTTGGAGTCCAGACCATAGACTGCCAATAAAACGTTACCAAATTGAAAATACATTCAATTTCAAATACGACTAATTTTAATGGCCGTATTTTAATCAGTGATGGGCCATTATTGAAAAATCACTTACTAGTATATAACAGTATTTGTTATATTTGTAATTATTTACTAAACGCTCTATTTTATTCCTATGTATACATGTTACAAATTTATTAGTATTGCATATTTTCCAGAATAGTGCTACTTATCGATACCAACTTTATCATAAACTATGTTTTAACATTGTTTGATATATATTTTGCATCTGCGCATCCAATACGCAAGTCAACAATATTTCCACACACCTAATAAATTAAATATTTAATATTAAATGATTAAAACACCCCTTTGTCTATTTCAAAATACCGTGCCACTATTAAATAAAACTAGGTATATAGTATAAACGAAAACCGTTTTTGATGTACTCTTATATTTTAAATGGGAATACGGCTCACTAATAGTCACACTTGTGAATATAAGTAGTATTCTCAAATACTAGTGCATACTTGTGACAGGATCTATGGTATCCCTATCTCGTATTTTAATAGACCGACATTAAATTGTCAAACTGAATTTCACTAAAACAAGATTTTCTTAGTAGCTAAATTATATATGAAAACTCAATAAAAACAAATAATTATTATAATTGCGGACGAGGATAACTGTATATCAAAGACCATGGTGATTTCTAAACTTGTGATTTAAAAAATAACGAGAGTTATTCAATGTCGTCTTCATTGGTAAGTTTTGCAAAAACATTTGCGTATTATATAGTAAAAATGAGCCAACGATTTAAAAAATGCTTGTTAACCTTTAAGATTTATAATTTCCCCAAAATAAAGGCGCATTTATAACCAAATTTTCAAATCTAAATAATGCATATTTGTTTTTGTAGTGATGTGCCAATGAAAAAAATGTCATCGTACTTGTCGATAAAATTTTCGAACACATTCACTTTTAGATTGCTGCTAACACACATTATTATATCAGTTCAAAATATTTTCAGTTATTTTATGATACCACGTAAATAAGAATTTATCAAGACTGGTAAAAAATGGTATCATGACTCTTAAAATATCGGCAATGGCATAATGTGCCTATTGCATCGTATGAATTTTTTGATTTACTTCGACATAAATTGAAAGTATGATTCACGAGATATATAAATATAAACATGTCTAAATTCACTTTATTTAAATTGTACTTTGTTACAGGAAATGTGAAAACAGAATCCCATTGCAGGGCGAAAATCAATAAAGTAAATTGCAAAGTAATATGAGATTGAGATCCTCTGATCTATGGTTGGACTAAACTACATGTCATTTGTTTGCAAAAAGTTTTTATTTTACACAAATCGTTAATTTTGCTTTCATAGTGCTTAAAAAATATATTTTTGTAAGAAATTTTGATAGCACTGTCATTTTATTTTTTCGTATACTTATGCAAACATCATAATCAAAATCAAGTATGTACAGGCTTGTCGATATGATGATACATTTTGGTATTCATAGCATACAGTCGTACAAAAGTTAAATTCTTCAACTGCTTTCTTGTAGTCTTCTCCATCCTAGCATGTTAGTACTACTCTGATGGCAATTATGAAGGAAAGCAGGGCTAGTTCCACCGTTGGTTTTGGTTACCATAATACAAGTGCTTAAATTGTTTACTTTGGACTCAGGTCAACCTGATATTTATTTATGTATTCGTTATTTTTATATCAACAGAAGAAAAAGATCCCTATTTCTTCACTATCCATATTGTTATCACTTACATTTTATCGATATTAAAATCGACATTTGCTACATTACCAAAGAATAAATAGATATTAATACTCATTTTTAAATTGTTAAACGTCAAAACGATGTTGAAAAAAAATATTTTGGGGTGGACGGTTACATTGTTGCTGTCATGATGCGGTTTCTATACTTTCCTTATTCTAAGGTTCTTACTATAATTAATGTTTATTGTTTACACCATGAAACTAATCAAAAACATGTTGTAGTATGTCAAAGTTATCAAACTGACGCGGTAATTAATAATCTAAAGATATTTTTGGCAACACAGGATGTTGCCGTAAATATTTAAAATCAACATGCATTGGCCAATGTCACGATCAATTTTATAAACTGTTGTTTTGACCGAAATCATAATAAAACGCGCGACGAGTTATTTATAAACATATCAGAAATGTTTGGCCACGGGACTTTTTATAGAACTAAATGTGCCTGTGTATAGTAAATTCAATTTTAAAACGTGTTTCTAGAAGTTAAAATCGACCGTGATCATACTTTCGGTGTCTTTTTTTTATTATAGCGCAGTATATTGGCTCCTCCCAGCCTGATGGTAAGCAAGAGAGGAACCCACATCGCGATGACAACGGATTTGATATCAAAATATCCTATCCGTTAGCATCGCCATACTGGCCCGCAAGATGTTTCTTCTGGTTTCTTCACGCTCCTTTTAAAGGAACCCATGTCAAAGGAAGGAGGAAACACATGAGCCGTCAACGAGTTCCACTTCTTTATGGTCCGGCAAAGATAAGAGTTACCGAACATTTTTGTTCGTGATGGAATATTTTCCACGGTGAAACGATGACATCGTTGGCCGGCTCTTGTGGTTCTGTGTAGGAAAAGAGAGGGTGGGATGAGGGAAAACAGTTCCTCGGAACACTCTTCATGATAAACCCGATAAAATACGCTTAATGAACCAATCTAGAGACATGACCTGGGAACCTTGAACCTCTTCAACTACGTCTCTACGTAGTTTCTCTTCATCGTTAATTATGCGCACAGCCCGTCGCTGCAACCTATCAAGGGCATCCATGAGGTATTTGGCGGCACCGTCCCAGAGATGCGAGCAGTATTCCAGGCAAGACCAGACTTGAGTCTTATTTAAAAGACAAAGCTGGTCCGGCGTGAAAAACTGACGCACTCTGTTCAGGATCCCCAGTTTTTTGGATGCTATTGAGATGAGACTCTCGATGTACTGACCTTGATTAAGATTGCAGCAGATATCCATGCCGGGCATGGTTAGGCTGTTACAAAAGCACTTTGTGTTTTATCAACTTATTTATAATCTTCGATCATGTATTTCGTAGATAGTCCATTTACCAAGGAAGGCTTTAGGCTGCATAACATCACGGTGCAATCAAAATGAGGAGATATTATACGCGCGAAGCTGGGTAGCTAGTCTTTTCATCAAGATTAAGTGTTGTACGAGTAACTCGTTCAATTAAAACTCTATCACCGATTCTGAAGGGTCGGCTGAACAAGATTCGATTAACGTCAGTGTCAACGTAATAAGCTTGTCGTGTATGGGGATGACGTAATTTGCGGTTAAATGACCAAAAAATAATGTAGATTAAGTTTGTTGGCCCGGTCAAAATGGTCTTAAGAAAATGTATAGTTATGCGGCAATGTAAAGGCATGTATCTCTTTCAAACACACGAGCTGGGTACTCTTTTGAAATAAGATAGCATATTGAAATAGCTTTGCCATCCTCTTATGCACGATTGATTTTTCACATTCGTAATTGGTCAGAAATGACAATCCGTTTTTCTCCAACCGACTACGAGTCGTTAATACCGTTCCATAATTACTTTCCATATTAGCTGTCCTCAGTCGTCCGTCGTCTGTTTTTAGCTTACGCCTCGTAAAATACATAGAACGAATCTTTTTTCAAATATTGGAACTGGGCATTAATTTTTTTGAACCTTCAGGTTGTTTTGAAGAGATCTCTAAAGCAATAAGAAGACGTATGAATATTATATTTTGGTGTTTAGTTAATTGCTATTTATTATTATTTATTGTAATCCATACACCCATTTTTTGTTACCGCTCCCATAAACTAACTATCTTCGTGACCGAATGGTTGACTGGTAGATAATGTTCTTTGCATTAAATCCGCCTATTGTTTTTTTTGTATAATAAAGTTTTAAAAAAAAAATAAATAAGATCGCCTTGATTGTTAGTATAAATAAATATTTAAATAATGCTCCAAATGACAATGTTGGAAATGGAATGCTGCGTGCCTAAGTATAGTTTTATACAGTCGACAGCACATCCTGGTAAACACTTACAGCTCGATATTAGTTCTTATGTGCATGCCATAAGGGCGGTGCAAAGTCCAAAGTGTGTAGTCTGACGTGCTTTTGTCAGCACTCCGGTTTTAGGTAAATCTACTCCAGACTTATTAAGTTGGCAAAGACAAATTCGTGTGTCATCGTGTAAACGTTTGCTCATTCGCTCCCCTCTAAAAATACATCGAATGGAGGAAGCATAAACAAGCCAATCTCTAAATGCAACGAATACTTTCAGTCCATTCGCACAATTTTATTTATCTTGGTAACAAAATGATTGTGCAATAAATCGACTTCTTTAGTGGTTGGAGATTATTATCAGGCAAGGATTTAGCAGGGCTGTTGATTTGGAAGCTGGGAGAGTTAATTAATAAAGTTCTAGATCTAGATTAAATCGGCCCAGAAGATTAAAATACTACGAGTGTTATAAGTAGGTATATTTTCACGTGTAGAAAATTAGTGTTGCGTCGTCACTCTTCGAAAACTTCGTAGAAGTAAGAATTATAAGAGGTCAAGAGGTTAAAGAGATTACCTACTTAACCTTAAGCTGCAAATCATGAACTGAAAACTGTTTTTTTTTGTCGAGCGTGAAATGTCTACCGTACTGTCACTCTCTACGGGGAACATAGAGTGGTGTGTCTGGTTCGCATCGACTAAAACCCCCTCAGTGACCAACGCTGCACAATTGTGGGGAAGTCAAGATTTTAAGAGAGGTAGGACATAGCAATTTATCGCTCGAACTGGAGCAGCACGACTGGTGAAATACCTCCACCTTACAGAAGACCGCAGCCAAATAACAATCACTTCTGTGTTGTTGTGTTCCTGCGTGTGAGTAAGGTTTCCAGAGCTCCTGGGGGGTGCTACATTAGTAGCAGGGGTAGCTTTCAAGGTAGGGGCGACAAGTCCAGTAACAGATGTATTATGCTGTACATGTCGCCCTTAAGCTAGGACCTCATTACCACTTAACATCAGGTGGGATGAGGTCAATCTTGAAGTGCAATATAAAAAAAAATCATCCCTCATGGATTCTACACAGGCATGAACTGAAAACTGAGTTAACCCTAAGATGTACAAATAGCTCAATTGATTGTTTGACGTACATATTTCAATGTACTAGTTGGTATCAACGTTCAACCGGTATTTAATTTGTGATCTCTGCGCGGATGGGCGGAAATTCAAGAGCAATGTTTATTTATTGTGCGCTGGTGGAACATAAATTCGTATTGGTAATTTAATTAAATATGACCTGAATCTGTCCGAGCAGCGTGCATGAAAATTGGAACCAGGATAATAGTTTGACTATATTTTTGTTTGTAGGCTCATTTATTACTAGGCACATGATTATGTTTAGCTTAAGAGTCAGATACTTAAAATTAAGACAAGTAGGGCATAGCGATTTATCGCTCAAATTGGCGCAGTCTGACTGGTGAAATACCTCCGTCTTACAGAAGACCGCAGCCAAATAACAATCACTTCGGTTTTGTTGAGTAAGGTTTCCAGAGCTTCTGGGGGATGCTATATTTGTAGGCTTGTCCCCGCCTTCAAGGCAAGGGCGACAAGTCCAGTAACATTTATTATGCTGTACTTGTCCCCTCTAAGCTTGGATCTCATTACCACTTAACATCAGGTGGGATGAGGTCATTTTGAAATCAACAAAAAAACCAAACGAAAGGCCTGGAAAAAATATACTCTTGTGTGAGACATTATTTAGAATTGCGGTCACTGTTCACAAATGGTTTTAAAGTATAATTTCCCTAAAAGAGGCATTCCTACGAAATGTTGTCATTTAAATACAAAATATCTTTAAAAAGCGATTTTAAAATCTACCAAAACATTGATTTCAAAGTCGGTGTGTTGATAAGTAGGTAAACTGTGTATCTTAGATCGTATACTGGTATTTAAAAATATCTCAATTATTTTGTGCAGGTAGTCTGATTAGTAATGTCCATCTCGTGTTAGGCAAATTTTGCAATCATATTTAATATATTATGCAGGAAAACAAACAATAAAAATAATGTAACTTAGCCCTATTTGTAGTACGTGTTAACGTAGCAAGTATACCGGCTACGTTGTTAAAGGGTTGTACGTAAAACAATGTACAAAATATCATACTTTATTGGTAGCTCTGGGCTCTTAGTCTATTTGTTTGTCATTAATCAGCCATAGGAGGAAGGAAGTGATATAACTAAGATTAGGAAATAACGATGTATTGATTGAGCCCATTGCCCAAGCAGTGAGTTTATCTATCTATCTTTTTACTTTCATATTACTTTATAAATTATATTAGCAGGTAACAAAGATACTATTCCTATATTTTATAAATTATAACTATGACTATATACAAAAGTAAACCAATCAGTAGTGCATATCCATACAATTTAGCGGAAATATAGTGCTTAGATTAAAATGTACAAGCCTTACTATTTTAAACCAGCCGCAAGCGCTCAATGTGGAACAGGCAAAATGTTATAATTATTTGCTTCACGTAGCGAATTAAGTGGACTGTACTGCTTTTTTGGGACTAGATGACGCTCTGAATACATTAATAAGTGTAAATATCAAAACATATTTATTAGGGGTTATGGTTTTATATTAAATTTCAACGTCGGATTCCAGTCTCACTATCTTAGTCACCAATAAATTAGTCATAAATCACTGCCCACTCCCTAATTAAGTAAATCAAAGGTCATAAGATGTCTTCTTTGTTTGCAGGAGGTGAAGACTGTCGCGATGACGACGGACAACGCGCTCAACTCTCAGCGGTAAGTCTTGGGTGTTAGATTTCAGTTTTGCGTGTCGTGTTAAGCTTTTAGTATAATTAGTATGGTACCACGACCAATTGTTAAATGGCCTGCTGACGCGGGTTTAGTGAGTCAGTGTTTTCTTAATTTTTCAGTTTCTGTTTATTGTAGAATGTAGTAATCTGTCGATTAGAGCCGAAAATATCGTGGTGGTGCATTAAATTTATACAACATATATTAAAAACAACACTACAGCAAAATTTATCAAAGAAATATTTATAAATATTAAACATACCTACACATATACAACCTGTAACGGAAAGGGGGTAACAATGTAAAGTAGGTGGATACTATACCTTGTATAGATTCTATATACGAAATCCCGAGTTAAAATAAACACTTTATTGTTTTTATGAAATAAAAAATGATTAACTATAATGACTGACTAAAACGTAAACAAACGCATCACAACACTATTGAGGTCAGCGACCCCAAATCACGTTATCACTTCACTACATTTACTGCGATCCTGAATTTCTCCACCTCCTTCCTCGACATGCGCGCCTAGTACTTTTCGGCGTGAGCGCGTGCTACCTTCGGCTTGCTTTGGCGGCTTAGCACATAGGAATCGGCGTTGTCACTAGGTACATTGTAGCGAACGTTTATGGAAACACCTGGAACAAACGAAATGAGGACTTATTAACGTGGCATAAAGACCAATTTGTTTTTATTAATTACGTAAGTACAATAGTTTATTTTATTTCTTGAAAACCAAATTCTAATTGATAAATTGAGGATTTAGAACAAAGTTATCTACTTACTTTTCAAAGGAAGGGTTCAAAATATTGTCCTTGAAGCTGCATAAACCAGCTCGCCGATATGAAGATGCGCGAACATTACGCAACATTTGTGGTGTCACTGTACAGAACGCGGCCTTGATGCGTTCTATCATCTCTTCCCTTGACGAGCATGCTACAGCGTACACCTTCCTTTTAACGTAGTCCCACAAGAAGAAGTCCAACGGAGTGAGGTCTGGTGACCGAGCTGGCCATGTGATATGACCTCCTCGCCCAATCCACAGATGAAAACGTGCGTTTAGATGGTTTCGTTAATCTCTTTCTCTAACTCTCAGTCGGCCATCAGGCTGCCGTCGGTTGCTCCGACACAGAGAATCATCTCGAATATTCTTGATTGCTCAAAGACATCACGAAATATCACTAGGCTATCCGTAGGAAGTAGAATCCAGAAAGGCAAAAACACAAGATGTCACGGCGACGACAACTCAATGACTGAACTGAATTGTCAAAATGAGAAACGCTAAACCAACAAATTTCAGATGTGATTCAGTAAACACTAAAAGATGAACCACCATTGTGATATTTAAATTAATAGCATAATAGGTAGGTACATCCAACTCTTTCGACGATTCCAACTACAAAGTTGTGACAATAAATTAGGGTTCAAGATTATTTTACTAAAACTAGCAACAAAAAAACTCTTTCATACTCATAGATTCCTGGTAGCTCCGTTACTTTGCATGGTCAAGTTTGAGGATTTAAAATGTATTTTTCAATGAAAACTTTTTTCTTTATTATGTTTTCGACGTTCTTACGTAAAATTATCGTCCGTAAACCGATTTTACAGACAGCCAATTTTTTGGACATAACGTATACGATAAGATTTATCGTATTTTTGCTTGAAAAGCCTTTAATGCAATTACGAACTGTTCTAAATAAAGAAAGAAAGCACCTGATAGTTTTACAGTATGGGGCACACAGTTGTAACATAATCTTACCAAGTACCTATTTAATACAATTTGCGAAAAATCTTAACACTGAAGGGTCATGAACATATTCATTGTAGATATTAGAATCGCATCATTAATAACATAATTTTATTATTGCTGAAATTGTAGGAACGAAAAAAAATAAAATGCAGAACCCATTTTTAAAATTAGCACTATTTTTGTACCAGGGCCATAGTAAAGTATCATAGCCACGACACCCGCCCATTTTTAGGGTTCATTTAAAAAATAAGGTAACTCATTTAGTGGAATAGTTTTGTTTATTAAATATTTCACCGCTTATTTTTTTGATTTCAATATTTTTGATAAATATTTAAAAATACTATTTAGTCGGAAACACTGGGATAAGATAATTCTAGATACGACAGATTTGTTGATATCATTTTGTAACTGTTAGAACTGAAGAAGTTACATTTCACAATCCTTAATGTCAACTAGCTCGCTCATAACCTCTTTATTCCTAATTTTTTGGACATAACGTATACGATAAGATTTACCTATCGTATTTTTGCTTGAAAAGCCTTTAATGCAATCACGAACTTTTCTAAATTAAGACAGAAAACACCTGATAGTTTTACAGTATGGGGCACACAGTTGTAACATAATCTTACGAAGTACCTATTTAATACAAGTTGCGAAAAATCTTAACACTGAAGGGTCATGAACATATTCATTGTAGATATTAGAATCGCATCATTAATAACATAATTTTATTATTGCTGAAATTGTAGGAACGAAAAAAATTAAAATGCAGAACCCATTTTTAAAATTAGCACTATTTTTGTACCAGGGCCATAGTAAAGTATCATAGCCACGAGACCCGCCCATTTTTAGGGTTCATTTAAAAAATAAGGTAACTCATTTAGTGGAATAGTTTTGTTTATTAAATATTTCACCGCTTATTTTTTTGATTTCAATATTTTTGATAAATATTTAAAAATACTATTTAGTCGGAAACACTGGGATAAGATAATTCTTGATACGACAGATTTGTTGATATCATTTTGTAACTGTTAGAACTGAAGAAGTTACATTTCACAATCCTTAATGTCAACTAGCTCGCTCATAACCTCTTTATTCCTTACGAGAAAGGTAGAACCTGGTGTTGTTATAGCAAGTTGGAAAAGTGAAACCAAAACCGCCTAGTTTTCGATTCAGTGTTACAATCAATATCTGATTTTTCTTTACTCACTTTTACGAACTGCACGGCATGCGATATTCAAATAACTTTTCTTTTTGTACGCCCTCATGATAAAATATGTTGAAACTACATTGATCACTGTTTGTCATCTTACATTTGCACATGTTTACAAAAATTAATAAAAGTTAGGAGAAACTAGCTTAGCTTAGCTACAGTTCGTTTTTTTTTGTTTGTTAAAATGTAGGGAAATAATAATACAGATAATAATCCCCAATCATAAGAAATTGAACAATGTATGAAAATAAATATCTGGAACCCATTTAAGATTATTGAATTGAATACCAGGAGTGCAGTGTGAGCTGATTGTTGTTGTTGACCCCACAGCTGTTACACCGTGAATACTGTGATAGTGTTGTGCAAGCGTGACTTAGCCAAAATTTTGACTTGTATTTGACTGATATTTCAAAAAAAAATATTGAAGCAATAAATGCGTGTACACAGCTACAAATGGTCCCATACAGTTTGTAACCGTTAACTGCTTTGGTATTTTTGATATTGTTATACCCTTTCCGTTACACGTTGTATATACCTAATAGTAGATAACAATACCTACGAGAAGAAACAATGTAAGCATTCAGAAAGCTTACATAGTTAAATAAAAAAAGCCTTCAACTCAATGCCTTTCATGACCGGCTAAGTTATTAAAATGATCCCACAGTGATTTTTAAAGTCCATAATTAACGCGATTTACGTAATTAACGCGGTTATCGTCGTTGTCAAACCAAAAACTGCTATGTGCAAAAACTATTTTTTAATATTTCCAAATATATGAGGTTCCAGAACAAAAATCATACGAAGGTTTATATTTAGAAGTATTTTATATGAGAGTTATAGTTGCTGCACTTTTTTTATTTGTTTTCTAAACATGTAAATTATGTAGATTTTATTATTATTTCGTTTAAAGAGAATAAAAACCAACCGCAACCAATTCGCAACTTTCAAATAAATCAATCGATTTGGGTAGCATTAACGAATATGACTTTCGTCTCGCAAATGGACGGAAAGTCCGACCACAGCGGAGGCAAGTTGATAGGTATTGATAAATCATAGCGCTTAGGTCGACATCTGTTGCTCATCTATCATTGCTTTTGTTCACTTGGACCATTTCTCATTTTACCAAAATGGGATATGCGAACAGTTATGACCTAGAGTAGTTTGAAAATTTGTGTTCTATAGTTAATCGATAGGAGTTCGATAATTATAATGATAAGCTGAAGAGTCTGAACACGCTCATCTCGGGCACTACTAGTACAAATAGAAAAATACTTTTGTGTTGGATAAATCGTGAAAGGCTTTTTTTTTATATTGCACTTCAAGATTGACCTCATCCCACCTGATGTTAAGTGGTAATGAGGTCCTAGCTTAAGGGTGACAAGTACATCATCATAAATCTGTTACTGGACTTGTCGCCCTTACCTTGAAGGCTTACCCTGCTACTAACGTAGCACCCCCTAGGATCTCTGGAAACCTTACGCACACGCAGGAACAACACAACACAGAAGTAATTGTTATTTGGCTGCGGTCTTCTGTAAGGTGGAGGTATTTCACGGGCTGCTCCAGATCGAGCGATAAATCGCCATGCCTTACCTCTCTTAAAAGGCTATAAGCTGTATAAAATTAACGATCAATAAGAGCGAAGAAGCGATGGAAAATGTTGAATAAATGGTAATAGTAGGTACGCGTGTGATGTCGCTAGTTTGGTACAAATAAACCTTGTTTTCGTCGACAATACTGCAAAATTAAAGACAAAAGTATAACATACAGATCTGAGACATAGCCAATGGCAGTGCGACTTGTTTATTAATGCCCGGTTCCAATAATTGAAAAACGAATCGTTATAGTTACGTATAGTATTATATTATACGAGGCGTAAGCTAAAAACGACTGATGACAGCTGATATGGAAAGTAAATTTGAAATTAGAATTAAAGAACGTAGAAAAACGTATTGTCATTTTTGACAAATTCATAATCGTTAAATATGGGAACTGAGCATAATGATACATTTGCTCAGAGTGCTGTAGATATAAAAAAAAATGTGCATTTAAAATATAATTTGTCAGTGGCTAGAGCTATTTAGAATCAGAATACAATAAGTTCTTTGATCAATCTTATTCCACTACTCGCAAGACGAAGGGTTTAACAGAAATTGGGTTATGATATTTTATACTCATGGAATTATAGGCAATAAAGCAAATAAATACAAGTTAATTTTTATTCATAATGTTATTTCGTTCCTATAAATAAATATTTGGATTTAGCATAGAACTTGGCACTCATTTAGATCTCCATTATTTTTACGCCGAAGCCCTTATCCAAGCATATTTTTTTTTATTGAACTTGGCTCTTTTTTACATTTATGTTTTTGGTTTGGGATAAGCGTAAACAGAAATTGTATTATCCATACACTTAGGTACTTTAGATGCGAATAAGAATCGGTTACGTTTGATAAATATAAACAAAATCCGTTTTATTATTCAGGAGGAAAGATGAATAAAAGATTCGCTGTTTCTACACGCGGTAACAGTCAGTCTACATCTATTACCTACCCTTATATTTTGATAAAAATAGGTTACTTTGATAAAAATTTAATTTTGATAGCTCATATTTTTGCCTAAGCTAGACGTTTTTTAATTATCTAATATGGGACAAATAACGAAACCATGGTAACACTATAGTAAATGGTAACACAGTCAAAATAATGAAAATCTGTTCAAAAACGAAAAACAAAGGTGTTTTTATTTTACCCCTCAAAAGTGGCCCATTATTTATTTATTAGTAAGTTTCAATATTACTATTAAATGTTCGTTTTTATGAGAATTACAACTGTACAAGAAACTCAAACGGAACTGTAATTTCAGGCTAAATTGGCCGCAACCGATGGATGGACAGAGAAACATTCGAGGCATCGTTTAGGATACTGTTTCTTATTGGGGCCCGGAACCCTAAAAACGACTACTTCCCCTATTCCGTAAACGATTTTGTATAAAAACTTTACCGTTTACGGCAACGTATTACGGCACTAGTCCCACAAAAAGCGGCTAAAAGTCTTTATTTTAGGTGGGACGTTTCTTAAATAACTATTATCTCTCGTAGCAATAGACACAACTTGTTATTTACAGAGAATTCAAAACTTTCGCGTTTAATTTAAAACACCTTTACTTCACTAATTTCATAAAGCTGAAGAATTTGTTTTTTTGAACACGCTAATCTCAGGAACTACTGTTAGAATTGACACATTATTTTTGTGTTTGAAATCCATTTATTGCGGAAGGTTTTAGGCTAAATAACATCACGCTGCAACCAATACAATACAAGAATTAATGAAAAATGTGGAGAAACAGCGATAGTATGTGTGCGAAGCCGCTAGTTTAAAATAAGTTTACGGGTCAAAACGCGTCAATGTGAATTACTTACTTTTGTGTTTGTTGCCCGACATTTGTGTTGGGTTGCATCAAGTTAAATCAGCTCGCGACCATCTAAATACGAGATTCTGGTTTAAGAGAGGTAGGGCATAGCGATTAATCGCTCGAACTGAAGCAGCCCGACTGGTGAAATACCTCCACCTTACAGAAAACTGCAGCCAAATAACATTCACTTCGGTGTTGTTGTGTCCGTCTGGGGGGTGCTACATTAGTAGCAGGGGTCAAGCCTTCAAGGTAAGAGCGACAAGTCTAGTAACACATTTATTATGCTGTACTTGTCGCTCTTAAGCTAGGATCTCATTACCACTTAAACTCAGGTGGGATGAGGTCAATCTTGAAGTGTAATATAAAAAAAAACTTAAAGAACTTTTTATCCCCAAATAACGCGAATGAAGCTGCAGGCAACAGCTAGTCTACAGCTAATCTTCTATAATAACGTGTAAACTTTTTTATGTTGTAACAGAGTGTTCAAGAAATCTTCACCGAACAACAAATTGACGCTGTACCTCGCGTCCAGAGACCTGGTGGTGGAAAATGGGAGCATAGACAAGATACAGGGTGTTCTGCACGCTGACCCCGAAGATATGGTCAACAAGAAGCTCTACGGACAAGTTACTTTGACTTTTAGGTAAGAAACGAAAAGGGTGAGTATTAATTTAAGGATTTGGTGGATACATTGAAATATAAGTGTAATTTTGATGTCAATTTGAGTGATAAATAATACAATTTGTAAACGGATCCAAAGAGTGGGATTCGCGTGTCTATATGGACAATGAACAAAACTACCCCAAATTGGATCATTGACCTCCACGAAATCCTTGGAAAGCTATAAAGAAACGATTAATTCCGTTAAATATTAGAAACAGAAAAATTTTAACTTCGAAGATATAATTTTTCTGTTTCTAATATTTAAAGTTCGCTAGTACGGTGTACAGTACTATAAAAATAAAAAATCGATTAAATCCGTGTTCTGAACTTATGCAATGTAAATCTCGCACGACATCAACAGTAGGTAATGGTTTTTCTTAATGAAGTTTAGTGGCCAATGAACGTGAAAAAGAGATAAATCCACTATGCAGTCACTTGAACTTGTCTTAAACTGTAACGATTCGGTTAGATTTTTCGATTTTAAAACGACCGACGAATTATAATTTACAATAATGCAAACCAAGTCAACTAATTTTACTTGCTTAGTGAAGTCATCAAAGTATCAAAATGGCGAAACCGTCAAAATTTACGTGAACATCTATTTTCGGGTTTGTCACCCACTCGATACGAAAGACTCAAAATTAATATAACTTACTCGTATTATTTCGTCATCTGGACACGCTAAATTTTTACGTGTGTGTTCCACATAGTGAAACTTAATTAAATGGCTTTTATGTTTCCATTTCAAAACTGAGTGTGTCCAATACACAATCAGTTTTTTTGGAAAATAAGTACAGTCAGGTTATTATTGTCTTGTTCATTAAATTAATGAACTAAGCGATTTCATAAAAGACCTGCCTTGAAACCTCGAAAAGATTTTTTTACATAAAACAAATACGGTACGCTAAAAAGCACATCATGTGAAACACTTCCAGTTCGATTTTAGTTATTATACCCGCAAGATAAGGTCTGAAGATAGTCTAAAGCGTGGATTCTGACGGGCTTTCGACTGTGACTTTGGTACTTTAAACTACTGTGAATATACCGACAAGAAACTCAGTAGCTAGTTAAGTCGGATAATAATTTAATAGTACTAACCTTTAGACAATACATAACATGAATAATCAAGTCTAATTAGAATACGTGTTTATGTCGTGGGAAGAATTGAAGAATCGTTTCTTGGGTAATTATATTGAAAATGTAAGATATTTTGTAACAATGCAAATCCGTTCAGTAATATTACTAAAATATAAATAAATAGAGGTGTCTGTGTGTATGAAATGAAAGATAAAACTTTCCTTTCCTTGGTTTTCACCTATAATAGATGTTCCTGGGCCGACTAATTCTGCAGATAGGACCTATAGTGCCATACGGACTGTAGGTAGATATTATTTTTCACACTGGGATACATAACTTAAGTTTTAGAAAGAAACCCTAATTTTGTGTAGGTATTTATTGAACAGCATATTTCACCCGGAGGTAGTCTATTTTTCTAAACGTGAAATAAATTGTTTAAATCGGTTCTGTAGTTTAAAAGCCTATGCAAACAAATAAACAAATAATCAATCAAATCGTTACTCTTTAAAATATTGTTTTAGATGTCAATTATATTCAATGTCACTAAAGCACGTCATATTTTTACAAAAACCTTAACCTTTATGATAAAGTTGAACACATTTCTCAATCATATCTACTAAGAATCAATTTATAAGAACACTATCTGTGCCCGCGACTTCGTTCGCGTGGACTACATCCTTTCATGGTCAGTTTTACCCCTATCTCCCCTAATATTCGAAACAAAAAGTAGTCTATATTTTAATAGAGCTATATTTGTGCCAACTTTCATATCTCTAACTTAAAAAATAAACATTTTCTCATAAAACTTTCAGAGGTGGCATTACACTCCCCTCCCCCTTACTTTCTAACAAAAAGTAGCCTATGTCCGTTCTTGAGGTTCTGAAATGAAATTTGGCATAGGTATACGTTACCTATGCCAAATTTCATCAAAATCGGTTGAGAGGTTTAAGCGGGAAAGCGTAACAGACAGACAGACAGAGTTACTTTCGCATTTATAATATTAGTAGGGATTCTTTCATTATCGCTAGACTTTGTGCGAAAACTCGATTTATTAAACCATCCTACGACATACACAATCGTATGTTTGCTTCCAGTACTACCTCGGGGCTATTATTATGAGCATGTAGTCAAATCCAGATAATTAGTACTATAATAATGTTGGTATACGGAAGGAACATTTACATTATTAATTAAAACATCTTGGAAGTAGTTGAGATAATAATACTATTTAAGCACATCCACGTGGCAGTTAAATTGAGACCATGATATGTCAAGATGTCAGAACGAATATAGGGCTTTGTATGCTATCAATTAAGCCGGAAATTGGTTGGGAGAATATGACACGTTTTGGAAGACTGTGTTGCCTTTTGTACGAATTACTTGTGTGAGTGAATATTCACACACTCTTCTATTTGATGTCATATAATGCTTCTAATTAAGTCCTTTTAAGGCTTCTGAACTAATAATTAATGAAGACATAGACATATTAAGAAACCATTTTAGTTCCTTGGCGCATACGCTTTTGGTAAAGTATTTCCCTGAATCTACGCTATTAGTGATTAAATTCTCGTAAGTCTCAATATTTTGCTTTTTAATTATTGGCCTGTCAATTTTGATAACTTCTTTAATCGCAATGCTAATTTCATTAAGCCTTGGCCATTACACGTGACTCTTAGTAATAAAAGAAACCATTCTGGTGAAATCTCTCCACGCTTCAGTCTATCTTTTGGACAAATCAATTGATTTTTTTGTAGAAAAGCAATCTTTATGCAAAATACTTACTTTATATCATCATTATGCCGACGATATCTCGATTAATAGCCAGTAAAACATACATAATGAGTACGGTCGAAATGGTCATTCATCGAATATTGGTACCGAATATATAAACTTTAATTTAATAAGCAAGTCAGCGAAGTAATAACAACCTGTATTAGTGCAAATACGCTAAAATTACGGACCCTGCGGCCTTATGCCTCATTAACAATTTATCCGGTGTTATATTAACTATACGAACCCATGACACAATGTAATTAAAACAGTATGGAATCATTATTATAAACAATGACGTTTCAATATCGGTCGAGGTCCCTGGCAAATGAAGGGTTCCTTACCATTGACTAGAATCCATACTAATATTATAAATTCGAAAGTAACTCTGTCTGTCTGTTTGTCTGTCTGTCTGTCTGTCCGTCTGTTACTCTTTCACGCCTAAACGGCTGAACGGATTTTGATGAAATTTGGTAAAGGTATACGTTGAATCTCAAGAACGGACATAGGCTACTTTTTATTAGAAAATAAGGGGGGGGGGGGTGGGGGTAATACTACCTTTGAAAGTTTATATGGAAAAATGTTTATTTTTGAAGTTAGAGATGTGAAATTTGGCACAAATATAGCTCGAAACTTGGATTAAAATATAGACTACTTTTTGTTTCGAATATTAGGAGAGAAAGGGGTAATACCGGCCATGAAAGGATGTAGTCCACGCAAACGAAGTCGCGGGCACAGCTAGTATTCAATAAAAAAAGACAAAAATAATTTTTTTTTGTAATAGTACAGTATACTGGCTCCTCCCAGCCTGATTGTAAGCAAGAGAGGAACCCACATCATTGCTTGTGCTCGTCAATAAACTCTGACTAAACTCTAAACTCTGACATCGCGATGGCGTCGGATTTGATACCGTAATATCCTATCCGTTAGCATCGCCATACTGGCCCGCAAGATGTTTCTTCACGCTCCTTTTGAAGGAATTCATGTCAAAGGAAGGAGGAAACACAAGAGCCGGCAACAATAGTAGTGCGGCAATGATATAAGTTACTATTATTATTACTAAGATATGAGTTTTATATCATATTTGATATGACAATGAGAACCTCCTTATTATTAAGATATGAATATTTGCTTTATTATTATTTTATTTAAAAACTTCATTGAACAAAAAAAAAGTATAAGAGGTGGTCTTAATGCTAGGAGCATTCTCTACCAGTCAACCTCTGGGTCATGCAGATAGGTTGTTTTATTGTATTTGTTGTTATAGTGGCAATTGAAATATGTACATCATCTGTATTTAGAATCTATAGTTTTGTGTTCACCGTTCTTGAGATACAGCCTGACGACAGACGGACAGATGGACAGCGAAATCTTCGTAATAGGGCCCCATTTTTACCCTTTGAGTACGGAACCATTAAAAGCTAAAACGATAATAATATACATTTTTATTTCTAAATATTTACTTATACCCTTTCACTTGTAAAAGTTTAATAATAAGAAAGGATTCTTCTATGACCGGTAGCCTCCTCTAGGTGGGGTTTCGAGGCATTTGACGACTTGCCACCCTGTAGTTACGGCTCCGATCATAAAAATTTTTTGCGTGTCTAAGCAATTAGGGCGTATTAAGCAATAGAGTTTAAATTTCCATGCGCTTTTTTGTCTTGATAGCCTTTTCATTGGCAAGCTACAGTCTACAGCACGTCAAAGTAAACACATAGGTCCAGTTCAATATTAGTTCTTATGCGCAGGAAATAAGGCCGGTGTAAAATCCAAAGTCTGATAGTTGAATTGAAAGAATATGTTTGTGTTGTGGTGTCCATTTGTCGAGGAAGGTTTTAGGATATATAACATTACGCTGCAACCAATTAGTGGATGAAGTAGAAAAAACAGGGTTAATACGCCTGTGGAAACTCGATGGCTTGCTGGTTTCTTTTAAATAAACTTGTATAGCAACACACAAGCCTTCCGAAATTTTACAAAACTTCTTGATGTAGGTAACTACAAACTAATATTCTGTTAATAAATATTATTAAAAATATTGGACAAACGTCACATACATTATTCTGATTCTATGGTAAGTAGCTAAATCACTTGTGTTAGAGATATAGAGATTTTATTTAAGAGAGGCAGGGCAAAGCGATTTATCGCTCGAACTGGAGCAGCCTGACTGGTGAAATACCTTACAGAAGACCGCAGCCAAATAACAATCACTCCGGTGTTGTTGTGTTCCTGCATGTGAGTAAGGTTTCCAGAGCTCTTGGGGGGTGCTTCATTAGTGGCAGGGGTCAAGCCTTCAAGGTAAGCGCGACAAGTCTAGTAACAGTTGTACTATGCTATACTTTTCGCCCTTAAGCTAGGAACTAATTCCCACTTAACATCAGGTGGGATGAGGTCAATCTTGGAGTGCAATATAAAAAAAAAAGATATTAGAAAAACGACGGTACCACTATATTCAGACCCGAGACAATATAGAAAAGCTCGTTTTTCATATTGACCCGCCCGGGGATCGTACCCGGAGCCTCAGAGGTGGAAAGGCGCCAAAGTCCGGCTCTCCTCTCAGCTACCGAGGTCTTTAAAATAATAAACCAGACACTATAAACCTAAAACAAAGACTTTAATGAGAATTTGATAAAATAAGGTTGATGAGCTACATCCTGTGTACACATTAATTAAAAATAAGCGTCATACCTTGATTGTTTTTCAAAGACAAATTGAAAAGATGTTTAATTAGTTTGTTTAATTTTCGCTTCTACCCTGAGTTTTGATTTACTCTCTTCTTATTACACTGTGCTTATTAGCTGATGCGAAATAGAAAAACGTTTTCCTGAGTCCAAATGAATATAAATGGACTGTGAGGTGCGTACCCTCCTCTGTGGGTCATGGTCACAGAGTATCCTAAATAAAGAGTGACTTAAAGGGATCAAAACAGAAAGGGAACACCACTAATTTAATTTGATTCATATTTATTAACTTCCTAAGAAATAAAAAGCGGGATTATTGTTTACTCTGTGTACGAATTTTATACAACTTGCTTTAATATTGTTTGGCCGGATAGTTTAGTGGTTAGCCCTCTTGTCTATTGAACCAAAGATAGTAGGTTAAAGAGAGGTAGGGCATATCGATTTATGGCTCGAACTAGAGCAGACCGATTGGTGAAATACCTCCACCTTACAGAAGACCGTAGCCAAATGACAATCGCTACGGTGTTGTTGTGTTCCTGCGTGTGAGTAAGGTTTCCAGAGCTCCTGGGGGGTGCTACATTAGTAGCAGGGGTCAAGCCTTTAAGGTAAGGGCGACAAGTCCAGTAACAGATTTATGATGCTGTACTTGTCACCCTTAAACTAGGACCTCATTACCACTTAACATCAGGTGGGATGAGGTCAATCTTGAAGTGCAATATAAAAAAAAAGGTACTATCTTCATCGAGAACAAATTTTAATATTGTTGTGTCAATGTTAATAAAAATGCGAGTACACACGAATTATCTACACTAATATTATAAAGAAAGATTTGTACCTATTTTTGTATGTTTGTAATGAATAGGCTCAAAAAGTACTGGGCCGATTTAAAAAAATATTTCACCATATAATAACCAATAGATTGCTACATTCTTCCAATTTGACATACAAAAATTAGGGACCCTTGGTAAAATTTGAAAAATTTCAACAGAAAAGCGGGAAAAATTCTCTAAGGCGAAACGAAGTTCGCCGGGACCTCTAGTAACAAATATAATAGAAACTATGAACACCATAAAAATCACTTTGTTATAACTTTTGTCTCGTTGCTATCATGTCCGTACTGTTTCATTCAAACTCATGCAGCAAATAAATTAGTTCCGGGTCTGGGCGATTATTATTTTTTTTGTGCGTATTACAGTATTTATTGTTATACCTAACATCATTGATTGTGATTTTCATAATACAACTTCATGCTTTTGACTTTGAACTATTTGAGTCATGTCGTCTAATAAATCACCATTTAAAAAAAAAAAAAATATTATTTATGATTTAGATCGGATTTACAATACAACTAGCTTATCTTGCTCATGATTTTCTCTTTGATTGAAATCAAAGGCCCAGACCGAATAACTACGACTGTTTACTACGATTTAAAAAATAACCTTCCTTTACTTCCGTAAATTACAAATGTAAAATAGCTATTTACGATTAATATATTTCATATAAACAAAATACATACCTGTATAAAGTTACAATAGTAGGTATTATGTAAATCCATTTTAGGAATGTATTTAATGTTTCAGTCAGGCTAAGCAATGTTTACCTAATCCTCTATTAAGTAAAATCTTGTGCAGTACAATTAGTGAAGCTCAATAACAAACACATCAAATAGGAAGCCACGCTGTTAAATACTACACACTGATCTATTATTGAGATCGTATTTCAAGTGCGGAATCAAGCAAATGGGAATCGAATCCATACGAGTGTTTTCCCATTTCCCGTTCATTGGCAGCCGCGGCCCAGAGAGATAAACGGGTGTAGCACTATGACTTTATCTGGTTCCGTATCATGCAACTAGCTACGTCAATACTAGACATTCAGTCCATTAGATGAAACATAGCAGGCCATATTGTATAGTTATGTATTTCATTTTTTCATCGAAGTTAAGAGACACATTTGAAATCATAACCGAATAAGATAATGTTATAGGACACGTCTTTTTTTCTTTTTGACGACCTCGGTGGCGCTATGGGTAAGGTAGGCGCCCAAAGCCCGTAAGGTCCCGGATTCGATTCCCGGTCAGGTCAATTTGGAAAACGAACTTTTCTCAATTGACTTGGGTCTGGGTGTGCTAGGATGACGCCCCCAGTTAGTATCCGTCGTCTGGTACTCATAGTACAAGGGAAAACCTTAGTTTGAGACCAGGTGATTGGTGTGATTGTCTGGCGCATTTATTATCATTTATTTATTTATTTTGACAGCAGAAAAGGGTTATGTATAGGAGAACTCGATATGTATTAACATTTACGAATCAATATATGACAATAAATAACGAATAGTACGTTTATATAACCGAAGATAGCATGAAAAAGATCCGCACTGTGCGGATAAGAGGTTTTTCGTGCTGAGAAAATAATTAGCTAATTAGTTAAACTACAAAAAAGGCAGTTCCTTAATAATAAGATTAAGTTACTACGATTGCAATAAAACAGAAATCCGAAAGAAGTCTGAGCGATGTGTTGTGCAACAGCGTACTAATTATGACTTTACTAATCGTCTTGTCTACGACTAATCCCATGATCCTGCCAATTATGGTTCTCATTTACTCCGTGTCTTATATTAATCGTTCAGTCCAGGTAGATACCATTAAGTGGACTTAGAACATCTGACAGTTGGTAAAGTGGTTTACTTAAAAACTTACTTTAACAGAGGTAGGGCATAGCGATTTATCGCTCGAACTGGACCAGCCCGACTGGTGAACCTCCACCTTACAGAAGACCGCAGCCAAATAACAATCACTTCTGTGTTGTTGTGTACTTATCACCCTTAAGCTAGGACCTCATTACCACTTAACATCAGGTGGGATGAGGTTAATCTTCAAGTGCAATATAAATAATATAAAATATAAAACATTGCTAGTATGTGCACATACCCTATCATCCATCAATCTCCATCTTCGTGATAGAATATAACCTTTTCAGATCATATTTAGAGTGTAGACAGATCCCGTGTAGGGAAAAAATGGCTGGACTCACATGTTGATTGAATAATGATATTTTTTCTTTAAATTATGTGAGATTTAAAAGTTTGATAAGATCTTTATTTGTGATCCAAAGAGCTCAAATTTCCCTCGTAAGATTCATGGAGGTTATATAGGTAGCAATCTGTCCAATCTAATAATAATGTCCTGGTTTGTCAAACCAGGACTTTGCGAAACGATTTCCTAAGAGAAAACGAAGATAAAACCAGAGGTACGTCCCTGTCTTGTATTGTTGCTTAAAATTATGACAAAATCAAACTTGTGTTCTAAAAATCGTGTCTCTAATAACTAGTAGAGTAAATAACTTTTTTGTGAGTTTACTAACTGAAAATGGAGGACAGGTTCAGGCACCTATAGTTTAGGTAGTAACCCTATCGTAGAATAGGTACCTACACAGTTCACTAACGATTTCAGAGTCTCAGTTACTCGTACTATCGGTACTGAAACGAGAATATCTAAGTTTCGCGCAAACTCGCTAAACTGAGCGCTATTACATTTCCTAGATAACATCTGCAGTTGAATGAGCTTGTATTCCTTGCGTTAATTACTCTTTGCCAACGTAGTGAGTAGCGAAGTGTAAGCTTGTCTTAATTGGTTGTAATGATTTCACTTGTTCGACGTCAGATTTTAATTCAAACTATGTATTTGTCTGTAGAACTATTTTATTTTGAAGTGTAGGATTTATGAATATGCCAGCTCTTCGTACCTTATATAACAAAATTATTTTTTTCGTATCTAAAGAGTTAAAAGTACTACCCACAAATAATAAAAGGAAACATGCCCTACATGTTCTGTGTTAATCTATTGCGTTTTAATGTTCGTGAGTATTTGTTTTGAATTAAAATAAAAATGTACATTTCACTTTATGAATCTACTTCGGATTTTGAGTATTTCGGCTACTGTATCTTTCGAACTTCGAGATATCGTTGTGGACTTTTATTTGGGATCATAGTCGGAACCAATGGCTGACCTTGCCATCCGGAAGCCATCCGAAGAAAATAATCATGCAAGCAAATAAAATATCAATTTCAACAGCAACATCTTTACCAAACAGAAAATCCTACACAGGGAAAGCGTATGAAGTATATATTGCCTCGTAGCCCACAAATAACTTTGTATTAATAATCCTAGCACTGATTATGAGTTTGACTTTATATCTACTCATGTCTACTGATGGATGTTGAAGTACCTGGACCACGTATAATACTTGTAGTTCTCTATAAAAGCTGGAATTCAGCAGGACTCAGAACCATTGGTATTGTATGTGGTGATTGGTAGGCGAAATTAACTAAAGTAACGATTTTATAAGGCCGCCTGCTATTTGTTCAGAACCGCCTCCTATATGTTAAGTGTTATGGTGTTCATTATGAATTTATTTCTTTTTTACTATGCAGGTATGGCAGAGAAGATGAGGAGGTGATGGGACTGAAGTTCTGCAACGAAGCCATCATGAGCCTGGCTCAAATCTGGCCCTTGCACTGCAACCATGAGCGGGAACCGAACACTCCGCTGCAGGTTGGTGATTTGCACTTTGTATCTTACCATGGTGAAGTGGACTTTATTGACGTGAAATAGAAAATACTTTTAAGAAGATAAAAATCAAAATCTTTTGTACTATTTGATATGCAAGAAAGCACACAACACATGATTTTACAATGAATGTGATGAACATTTCATTAATACCTAAAACAATGGTGAAAACACTGTTAAAACCTTACCAAGTTATAAAAAGCCTCAGACTTACAAAGATACTGCTAAAGGTCAGTGAAGATTCTAATTTACCAAAACCATATTGGAGAATTAGAATATCTTACGCTTAAAGTTTATTTCATACTCCAATAAATGTTTCATGGCTGGCCCCGAGAGTTTTAGTCAAGATCGAGTTTTTAGTAATATTCCATCTCAAAGTGGAAACGAGGCCTGTGCTCAACAAGGGGTAGTACCTATATGGTTGAAGGGCGAGTTTTATAGATCTTTGTAAAGCTCGGTTTTTGTTCCCAGGATGCCTTAATAAAGAGACTAGGAGCAAACGCATATCCCTTCCACTTGGAGCTGACTCCACTGGCACCGCCAAGCGTTCAGCTTGTACCAGCCAAGCAGTATCATGGCGCGCCAATCGGGACCTCCTACGATGTGCGAGCTTATATTGGTAAGTATTAATTTTTATTTATTTCAATACACCGCCTTTCTTCAAAAGAAACCACTGATCTTCTAGCTCGTGCCAGAGAAATAGCACCGTAGTAGCGCCAATTGGGGCCTCATATAGGTAATCAGCCCTCATCAATTCTTCAATGTTTCAACTAAACTCTGCTTCAGCATTATTGGAACACACGTAACTTATTTCTGTCGGCCAAGACTTAAAAATCATCAATCGGTTCATAAATTACGAAGTTAACCGCAAATTCACACACATAAAAATACACAAGGATTTATTCTGTTTCATCGAGAAATATTTTAGAGGTTAAATATAGAATTGAATTTTTTATTTCTCGAGGGCACAGAAAGTAGTGTGTCGTCTCGCACGGACTAAAACTCCCTCGTTGGCCGGATGTGCTGCTGTGCGGTTCCGTTGCCTACCACCAAACTCGGTTATAATCCTAGGCCAAGAATAATATCAGCTGTCGCGTATGAAACCAGACACAACCATTGAATATTTAATTACTAATCTGATAAAACCGCAACTATCCTGAGCCGGGCTACTATTTGCCAAGTGGGTCCGGTCATCAATACAAACTTCATGCGAACTACGAAAGTGTATCAGTAGGTAAACCTCCTTTGTATATTTAGGACAAGAAGATCTAATCTCTTAGTTCAGCGGTAGTCGAGTAGTGGCATGCGGTTTTCCAAAGTTTCATGAGACCGCAGACGTAGGTTGTTTAACTTAGACAGTTATATTACCTATAGCATGTACGTCCATTAGGCCAGTTCATTGATATTTGGCGTTTAATCAGAGAGGAAGGCATAACTATTTATCGCTCGAACTGGAGCAGCCCGACTGGTGAAATACCTCCACCTTACAGAAGACCGCAGCCAAATAACAATCACTTCTGTGTTGTTGTGTTCCTGCGTGTGAGTCAGGTTTCCAGAGCTCCTAGGGTGCTACATTAGTAGCAGGGTCAAGCCTTTAAGGTAAGGGCGACAAGTCCAGTAACAGATTTATTATGCTGTACTTGTCACCCTTAAGCTAGGACCTCGTTACCACTTAACATCAGGTGGGATGAGGTCAATCTTGAAGTGCAATATAAAAATAAACGTAGTTCAGGCGTATCAGCCATATCAATGATTCGCCGCGAATTCCCACACTTACCACCGCCATTTTATCCACATTCTTGGCCTTACCTTATCCTTATGTTTTGTGTCGATAGTATTGCGTTGTATTTGTTTGATAATTTCGTAATGGTCAATAAATCGATTTTCTTTCTTTCACTGATTATTTTCTTCTTTTAGTTACATCATGTATAACTTAAAGCTTTTCTCAATAACTGAATTATCCAACACAATAGTCATTTTTAAATTCGAAGCAGTAGTTCCTGAGATTAGCGCGTTCGAACAAACAAACTCTTCAGCTTTATAATATTATATAGATACGGAGTCCTGGGCTACAGATGCCCCTAAAGATTGTAAGTAAAAAATATAAAAATGTTATCTCTTAATATCGAGCTTCCCGGCAAAAATTTTGCAAAACTTTTGTACGTGCTTCTGGAGGTCTCATTTCAGATACTAAATACAAAAAAATTGAGCTTGCATTCAAAAGTTACGTTGGCCAAAACTAATATTCATACAGCAAAGCTTCGATCAAAGATTGTAGACGCACAGTTGTGACCTCAAAAAATAACACCGGCACGAGACTTTGGTAGACTTCGTTAAAGAAGCTTAGTTGCCTAAAAATAAGAGGATTAAAAAGAAAAAGAGTTGATAGCAAATATATATCCATTTTTGTCTTCATTTTGGTAGTATCTTGTTTTACGACTTCATAACGACGTTACACAGATCCTAATCGGAGCTTAGTGTGAGGCAGGCACGAGTAATATAAGCTTCAATCGGGAATATTCCTTTTTTGTTCAGGCCAAAGAAGGCTAACCTTTATCCTGAACGGTACAAAGCTTAGGCCTTTAGCAAAAACCTAATAAAAATTAAAACGCTAAACTTATAAGAATGAAAGGTTGAACGTATGTTTGTTACTCTTTCGTGCAAAAACTTGGTACGAAGAGAGATGACATACAAGATCAACCTTTTTGTTCCCGGGGGGAAAATGCACTGATGCACCGTACCGCAACCCGAGAGAGGTGACGGTGTGTGTGTATCTCTGCCCTTATACGGGCAGGAATACCCATTAAAAACCCCGGGGTACATAGTCCCGTTAACAGAAGACCAACCATAGCATATACAAGATCAACCAAAAAATACTTTTTATCCCGAGAGAACACGGGCGAAGTTGCCGGCAATAAAAATATTACAACTAGGGGTACAAGGCACCAACTCTAATTTTGAATTAACGGTTGTCCAAACCCCCCTCGACCCTTCTACGCACATCTATTATTGAATTAAGTCAACGTTTCAACAATACGCACCGGCTTAATAACTACGCCATATATATGCGAATTGTCCACAAACTCGTGCTACATTTTGTTTTAAACCAGTAATATACTTTGATCAAAACACGACATCGTAAATTAGAATCAAACCACAAGACGATCAGAGCGTATAGTAAACGTTGCTAAGATTACGCTCATAACAAAAACAGCTTTTGAGTACTTAGTAAAACAGAAATATATTAAACAGTATAACAATATTCAAATGAGCCTTTAACCCGTTTCCATGGTGTGTTTGCGAGGCCAAACGCTGCTTTAATACAGTTCCTTTGAATCCACGCTAAAACATTAAGCTCTTTGTCAATACACTTGCTTAATTCTTGGCAAAAGTTTGTTTGTTTTTCATCCGGGAAGTGAACTCCGCGATTAATAAACGATTTGATTTATTGTGTTTTGTTCATACTGTTCTCTTTGAGTTTCTCGCTATTTTGAGTTTAGCGTCAGTCGAGATCCGAATGAAATACGAAATAAACAAAGTACGCGCTCTATATTAATATCAACATTTTTTTTTATACCAACTTAGATATGACGTTGTAATTTTACGTTTTAGGTATTGATATTATCTACCAATCCCTTTCCATGATAGCGATTTCACGGCGAAGCGATTTAGCCGCAAGCTCACGCGTGTTTGCACTTTTCCGTATTACATTAGCTTTGTTTACAATGGAACACGAATTAGCAAGTTTTGGTGAAGCAGAAACGCGAACGTATACATATACGATATATTCGTTTCCTTTGTTCTGTTAAACTGGATTTTGGCTTTCATCGAATGCTCGGAAAGCTATAAAGCACCAATCAGCCGCTTTCTATCGAAATTGTTTAATGCTCACCTTACGTGATACTGGCAGAGGTAGACTTCACAAAAGGAGCTTGGTTGCCATTCTATACAATGAGATGAAATACCTCCACCTTACAGAAGACCTGACCTGACTTACCGATGTAAGTCAAATAACAATCACTTCGGTGTTGTTGTGTTGTTGTGTAAGGTTTCCAGAGCTTCTTGGGGGGTGCTACATTAGAAGCAACGGCCAAGCCTTCAAGGTAAAGGCGGCAAGTCCAGTAACAGAGTTATTATGCTGTACTTGTACGCCCTTAAGCTAGGACCTCATTACCACTTAACATCAGGTAGGATGAGGTCAATCTTGAAGTCCAATATAAAAAATATATATATGATATTTTTGTCAACAGCTGACCGGGCAGACGAGAAGGTCTCCAGGCGCAATACAGTGCGTATGGGCATACGAGTGCTGCAGGGCCCAGGGCGGCCCACGCCCGCTCCTTTGCCCGCACCGTCGCCGCACCGCGCCCTCAGCGCGCTCGCCCATCACAACGTGCTCAGGTGAGCTAGAGTTACTCGTATTTAGTGATTACGAGGTGGTGTTGCGTTAAAGCTGCTCCTAGTTGCGCTTGCGCAACAAGGCTTGCTTGTTTCAGCCATTATTATGTTATCCGCATAACCTACGAAGCAAACCGGCAGGAAATACAAATGCTTATCGTGTGTATCTTAAATGGGCTTTATTAAATCACTGGGCTTATTTCTATTTGTCTGATGATGAGTGAAAAATAAATGAGCACGAATTATTGAGCTCGGGGGCCTTTATAAAATGTGTAAAGTTCATATTTTTTACGAGTAACATGGTTATTTGTAGAATTAAAAAAGGCATTAAGTGATTGATCTTTCAGCAAGTATCAGTCAATAGCATATTATCACGAAGCAGTTATACCGTTTTGTCGCAGTGGGGTAATTTCATTTTTTTAAACTACTTTTTCCTTTACATTGCATAGTTTAAAAATGTTACTACTTTACATAGTTTCCAACTGTGTCAACCATCAAAAGAAGATAATTGAATTGCAGCAAAATTCCTTGAATTAATTAGCGCCTGGGAACCGCAGTAACTCACTTTACATTAAGAAATAGCAAATTGGCCCCGGCAGTCTGAACTTCTTTGAGTGAAACTTATTAAAACCTTGACCTAGAATGTACACTTTCTTAATTTTTTAAATTGAGTACGGAATTATAAGCTACCGACTACTTAACTTTAATAAGTTATGCTGTCAGATTATGGAAAAGGATTTCCTATTTAAATTAAGTAAATCAATTGAGTCCATGAAACAAAAAAACTGGGAAGTTTTGGGTTTGAACACTACTTCGAATCATACACTAATTCTTATTACATAAACGTAGAAGTTGAATTATCAGAAAGTTGATTTTATTCTTGCCGAAAAAAAAATACCAAATATCACAAGGGGAATATAGGAAAAACACTATCGTTTATATTAGCACAGTATATTTACTCCTCCCAACCTGATTGTAAGCTAGAGAGGAGCCCATATCGCGATGACAACTGGCCCCATCGCGATGACATACTGGCCCGTAAGATGGATTTTCGTAACCAAAATACATCTGTTTAAATACAATCTTGCAAAATTGCGTAAAACCAAGTTAAGCTAATCTAATCATAACCTCGAAACTTTTATGCTTATTCTTCAGTCTGACAATCATAGCAATCAGACTTACCAGAATAAATTCCTCAAACTGTCTTTCGGTTAAGTTTTTTACAGTCTTTTTTTACGTACAAAAATTACGCACATGATCTTTAAAGACCAGGTAGTGGTGATACATCACTTTACCACGTAAACAGGTGTAGGAGAGAAAAAGTTGATAAAAACATCACGTGATTATTAGACGGCTACTCATGTGTATTTTAATATGAGATTTTTTGACATATCAATTCTGCGCAACCCTGGAAACTTTGAGCAAACTTTCTCATCTACAAGTTTCACTAAAATCTATATTACGTCTTAATACACCCTCTCAACTAGGGTTGCCACCTTCTTGTTATAACAAAGTACATTGGAAGGTAATGCAAAAGCCAGAAAAAAGTACATTGTTTAAAAATTACTACACTTTGAAAGTCAGGCATTTCTCCCGGAGGGTTAGGTGGAGATCACATCTTCCATTTGCTACAATATTCAGCTTAGCAACTTGGCTCTCCGCTTTTGACTCTCACTGGAAACGTGACGTGACAGCTTGCGAAACACATAGCTATGATGTTTTTACATGTTTTAATAAATTCATTGCGTTTCCACGTATAGCGAGGCGAGTATTGTCCCTTCTGATAAAGCCTGCAGAAGGATAGCTTTTTTCTAGGGTAACCTAAACCCAGGACGATTTTAGGTTAAGACACATTTGTAGAATTTATCGAGCCATTTCCAGTTTTGAGATTTGTAACTCGCAAATTTTGTTTAATGTATTTCGTATTAAAATAATTTTAAGGAAATCCAAATATGACAATCAAGTATTTTTTGCGCATTCCACTACAGACTAGAAAAGTATAGAGTAAAAATGTGCGAATCTTATATATGTTTTTGTATGAAATTAATCTTAGTAAAATACAATCATTACAATGTTTATATATTATTATTTATTGTGCATTTCACTACACTACAGCCGCAAAGTATAGAGTGCAAAAAAAATCAAAATAAACGATACTGCATACATACGTACACGTATATATAATACACGTGGCAACCCTACTATTAACCGTCAATAGTTGCCCGTAGTCGCCCTTGAAGGCAGAACTGAAGGATCCCTCTAACTAATTCAAACTATGCCGGCTTCTAAACTATTACTAGGTCCGAGGCGGAACTTCGTCCGGAAATGCGTTGGTTATCTTGACTTATTAAGTAGCCACTTTTCTAAATTAGAAAATAAGTCAAAGTTTTAGTTGAGGCGCCATATGTTTCATAACTTGGGTACGCACTAGACGAAGGGCGAGGAAATAAGGAGGGAAATGGGCATGATATAGCGTGGCTTCTTAAATTATAGATTATCCATACTAAATGCGAAAGTAACTGTATGTCTGTGTTTCTGCCTGTTTGTCAGTCCGGCTTTCACGCCTAAACCACTGAACCGATTTTGATGAAATTTAGTATAGGTATGCAGTGGCGGTTCTAGCATTACTGGCGCCCTGGACGAATTTCTGCCAGCGCCCCTGTAAAAGCGTATACCAATACATCGATTTAGGGGAATACATCTAAGTACCTCAGGGTTGCTTTCTAGCGCCCGCTCAAGTCCGAGCGCCCTGGGCTGTTGCCCAACCGCGCGCCACCCTAACGCCGGCCCTGGGTATACGGTGAACCTATAGAACGGACATAGGGAACTTTTTGTTTTGAAATTAAGGGGGCGAAGGGAATAATACCTTGCTTGAAAGTTTATATGGATTACAGATATAGCTCGAAACTTGGATTAAAATATGGACTACTTTTGGTTTCGAATATTAGGTGAGATAGGCGTAAAACCAAGTATGAAAGTATGTAGTCCACGCTAACGAAGTCGAGGGCACAGCTAGTACATAATAATAGTCTGATGTGCTCTTGATCGTACATATGACGCTCAGGCCACTGTTAGCTAGATTTTAAACCAGCCGCAAGAGCTGGACTGTTTTCTGTTCTATTATTGTTGATTCCAATATTTATCGATTCGTAATGTGTCAAAAATGACTATCCGTTTCTCTACGAGTCGTTAAGTCTAATTTCAAATTTACTTTCCATATCAGCTGTCAGCTGTCATCAGTCGCCTGTCAGTCGTTTAGCTGACGCCTCGAGTAATTTATTACAATCTGTAACGAGAACGGGTCGTTTTTCAAATATTGGAACTGGGCATTCATTAGAATGTAAGATAGGAAAGGTACCTGTTGGCGACCAGCAAAGCCTCCTTCTTTTATTACCTTTTTATATAGATTTTTACTGTAAATATTTCTTCATTTGTTGATCTGTCAATATATTTTCACTTGTCACAAAACCGTCTATCATTTTATATCTCTAACAGTACCTAAGGTACCTGATTTGCTCGGGTCTCTCGGATATGGTATAAACACGGCTGTTATTATGACTTCACGTACTTAGTGGGCTGCAATTTGCGAGCCGTTTGGATTATCCGTTGAGCCGCTTATGGAATGTGGGTACGGGAAGATTTCCTCTTGTATGGAAAATGTATACACAAACATGAAACTTACAAAGGCTATTAAATACTGGCCTTGGTGTTTTACTTTTAATAGCAATTTGAATCATTAAATCAATTTGAAAAATATTTAGGTCATAATATGAACGTATTTTGAGTAAATAAACCAGAAATAAAAATAAGCTGCTGTTCCTAAGCGTAGACTACATAAAATAGGTAATTCATTTGTTGCTTTAAGCATAAAAATGTTTAATAAACTCCCTCAAGTAATTGTTGAGTTACCTTTATACAAATTTAAGACATTTGTCAAACGTTGTCTTTTGAAAAAAGGCTACTACAAAATAGATGAGTATTTGAATGATAAGGACGTGTGGATCACTACCTAGTCTGCTCGCCTGTACTTGCGTGTTTTATATTATTTTAAAAATATAATATTACACATTTTCTCAATCAATGTCAGTATTGTGCCACGATGACGCAAGTAAGTCCTACAGTTAATTTAATTTAATTTACAAATACTTTTGTTTTATTTTTATTTTTTTTCAATAATTGATTTTTAATTTTTATTTTACAATTGACCAACTAACTGTTTGTCTAAGTACAAAATTAGTAATAAATTTAGCTTTCACATGTAAAAAAAACTACTGTGTTTCTTGCCGGTATCTTCTCTTTAGTTATAGGTTCCGAACCGGAGGTAGCTTCATTTGCTTTAAATAGAGACTATTCAAAAGTGTTACTAATGTAATGTATGTGAATAAAAAAGATTGACTTTGACTTTGAAATAAAAAATATTGAATAACATCACAAACATTGCTCTGATTCTGTGGTAAGTAGCTTCGGCACTTATGTGTCGTTATTTCTCATTAAACTACTTATCACTAAATCAGAGCAATGTGTGTAATGTTGTCCAATATTTATTAATTCTTCCTTAGATCATCTTTTCTTTCTTTAGATTACAATCTATCCCGTGAGATTGTAAACTGTCGAAAGATTGTGAACATTTGATTGCAATTTAACGCATTACTTTTCGCTATATTAATCGGGGATGAGACTTCAACGGCTACGGAGGTTGTCTAAGTTTATTAATTTAAAATCAAAAATTTCGGAGATCAAGCCAAACTAGTTAGTTGAAACCAGCTTAATACGTAGACGTTAGTATTAAGTCATGAATATATATATTCGCAAGTGGCGTGCTTTATGTAACAGGCACTACATACCGTCAGCTGTCTCGACGTGTACATTTTAAAGGGCTTTGAATAATACATACACAAACGCAGAACAAAGCCGAAGGTGTGGAAGCGGTTACATTGATTGTTTGTAAAGAAGTTTATGTACATCTAGCGACTCGCCCTGGTTTTGCTCGAATAGTCATGCAACTACTATTGCATTTATAAATATATATCCTTCTAATATTATAAACGCGTAAGTTTGTAAAAAATGTATGAATTCCTGGATGTCTGGATGTCTGTTTGTTACTCTTACACGCAAAATCTACTAATGCCCGGTTCCAATATTTTACGATTCGTAATGTGTCAAAAATTACTATTCGTTTTTTTTCCAACTTACTACGAGTCTGGAACGGTTTTAGATTACGCTTCGTATAATTGATTACTATCCGTATCTAAGACTGATCGTTTTTCAAATCCGGGCGTAAATGGGATCAATTTGGTATTTAGTTAAATCAAATAATAGAATAACACATATGATACTTTTGAAACCCGAAATAACGCGGACAAAGTTGCGAGCATTCAAAGTCAAAGTCAATATTTTTTTATTCACATAGATTACATTAGTAATACTTATGAATAGTCTCTATATAAAGCAAATGAAGCTACCTCCGGTTCGGAACCTATAACCAAAGAGAAGATACCGGCAAGAAACTCAGTAGTTTTTTTTTACAAATGGAAGCTAAACTTATTACTAATTTTGCACTAAGACACACAGTTAGTTTGTCAATTGTAAAATAAAAATTAAAAATCAATTATTGAAAAAAATAAAAAATAAAACAAAAGTATCTATTTGTAAAATAAATGAAATTAACTGTAGGACTTACATGCGTCATCGTGGCCCAATACTGACATTGATTGAGAAAATGTGTCATATTATATTTTTAAAATAATATAAAACACGCAAGTACAGGCGAGCAGACTAGGTAGTGATCCACACGTCCTTATCATTCAAATAATCTTCTACTTTGTAGTTTGTTTTTTCAAAAGACAACGTTTGACAAATGACTTAAATTTGTATAAAGGTAACTCAACAATAACTTGAGGGAGTTTATTAAACATTTTTATGCTTAAAGCAACAAATGAATTACCTATTTTATGTAGTCTACGCTTAGGAACAGCAAGCTTGTTTTTATTTCTGGTGTTAATGCTATGATTGTCTGATTTTTTAGGAAAAGTATGCAAGTTTTTGTATACATGCATTAAACAGTCGAGAATGTATTGAGATGCGACTGTTAAGATGTTAATTTCCTTAAATAATTCTTTCAGCGAAACACGCGGTCCTAGCCTGTAAATGGCTCGGATGGCCCTCTTTTGTAATACAAAGATAGTTTGAATATCGGCCGCAGATCCCCATAACAGCAGACCATATGACATAACCATATGACATAATTAAAACAATCCGTTGCGTATAGTCAACTACTTTAGTTTGTAAACAACTCAGTACCTTGTCACATTAACCTAGCTGTCTATTTCACTTACTCAGGCGTTTAGTATGACAAGGTACTGAGGTGTATACGAACTAATGACTGTACCTTCTTTTAAAGATCTACGCATACATAAAGATAGTGAATACGCGTCTGCTGACGCCTGGACTTGGTTGTTCCTGGATAGTTTAATAAAAATACGATTTCCCAAAAAAACACTATATAGCAGAATCAATCGGTTTCATTGTCATTTTTAAAGCAAATGTGTTTTAGCACCTCAAATCCAATGTTAACAGGGCAACATTTCAAAGTAGTCGTGTAAATCACATTCTCGAGGAGCTACAAAATTCAAGAACTCTTGAATTATAAAGATGGCAGCGAACTGAATGACTCGACAAGTTCAGTCGGCAATGAGTTAATTTTGTAGATATGATTTAATTGTGAGCTTGTATCGGTTTTGTAGCGTGTGACGTGTTTCCTTCGTGTGCACGTGTACCTGCAAAATACAATTGTACCCGTTTTTATTTCATAAAGCATCACACCATTTTAGCTTTGGAACTGTATGGGATTAAAAGTAGTTTTCGTATGGAAATAAGTAGATTAATCCTACAATATTCTTAACGAAATAGGTTTTACGTAAGGATGAAACTCAAATCTGACTAGAGACCTTATTCATAAACCTTATACATCACAATGTTACCTACGTGTTACATTTTCGCTGTGCTCACAAGCCACCAGTCTGATAACTACCAAATTTGTAATCAGGGACATTCTGAATATAACTAATTTGATTTTTATTGTACCTACCTACCTAACGTAAAAGTGCGTCCACTCGAAATGCGCGTTCAAAAACCGAAACCGATCCGAAAGTCGAATGTTCGGAACGATTTCACCTTAAAACATTTTAGGGATATCCGTAGTCGCACCCAACACTATTGGGCTTGCGGTTATGCCGGAATGCTCCCTTTTGAGGGTACCCGCGGGCACACAGCGCCCATAGGGGTATAAATAATTTAAATTATCGTGCTTGGACGAATAGGATTGTCGGTTCAATGGAGAAGTGCTAGCGGTCTCGTATAACAAACATATAGGTTCAAAAAATGATCACAGCAAAATTGGAAACTGAATAATGCAAGCAAAGCCATACTGCTAGTTATATTTGGACATAGAACTACTAACAATCTTGGTACTTAACTGTCGGCGTAACTATATTCCCACGGTGCCATCAGTAGGCATTAACAGGTGCAGGATGGCTTTAGTAGGTAGTCTCTGCTCTTTTTAGAGCGGGGAAGTCCCACAAACGCCGCTGTCTTTTTTCCCCAAGCAGCGGTACGGTGCGCCAATGCATTTCCATTCCTTAACAAAAAAGTACCGTCAGCATCAAACTCAATCAAAGAGTCAATGTACGTAGATTGCTAGTGTTTGGACATGCAAATATTAACAATCTAGGTACCGTCAGCATCAAACTCAGCGAAATAGTCAATAGTATTGGAAATGCATTGTAAATTTGTTTCTCTTATTGAGCGACTATTGTCGATAACAATAGAGATGGAAATTTTATTTACACCGTGGTAATTCACTTTTTAGTTGCATCTTATTACTTCTCATAATATTAAGTCACTTACTATTTGACGCTGACTGTACTTTTGTATTTTACTACTAATTGAGGCGTTTCATTATTGGCAAACGTCATATATATTTATATGATTCTATGGTATATAGATACAATGGTCATCTTACAGAAACAACAGTACCACAACACCTAGACCCTAGACAACACAGAAAAAATAATTTTCCAAATTTACTTGACCGGAAATCGAACCCGGTATCTCAGTGACGGCGCGATGCCAAATTCCGGTACGCTCGCCTTTTGGCTACGGAGATAGTTAATCAAAAATTAATTATTGAGTATTTTTTTAGTTCATTATTTTATTAGGGCTCATTGGAGCAGTAATATTTAATATTTCAGTTGAATCTCCTGTAACATGTGCCGGGTCAAATTATTTGGGTCAATGTTTCACTTAGTTCGTTATCCACTACGGATTAGCATTTTACAGCCTTTTAACCCTTGATGAAGTTAAAATTAGTTAAACAACAACTATAACAAAGGTTTTGTAATCACGGATTCGTGGCAAAAGTTGACAATGTTAGAACTACATTTATCCTTAACTTTGTTCACTAAGCAGTTTGGACACCCGTTTAATTATCTATTTAAACTTTATTGGACATAAAAAGTGCCTAAAAAAAGCATACTTTTTTTTATATTGCACTTCAAGATCTATCTCCTTCCACTAAATTGTAGCGTAAGGGTGTCAAGTACAGCATAATACAGCTGTTGCTGGATTTGTTGTCCTTACCTTGAAGGCTGGACCCCTGCTACTATTGTAGCACCTCCCCAGACTGGGGGGTATCCCGGCAGACTTCGTCCTGTCAAAAAGATTTGGAATGTCGCTTGACTCTAAATTTTTGTACTGTTTGTACCTACTGGAAAAAGAAAAGGCCTAGCTTTAGAGTTTTCTAGGCAATCATTCGATTTTTTCTCGCTGTTAACCATCCTTGGACTTCAACGAACATAAAAAAAAAAGAATTTTCAAAATTGGTGCAAGCGTTGTCGATTTATGCGCTTACCAACGTATTTTGCGATTAATTGTTATGTTTTGGAAGATGTTATTAGTCAATAGAAAATATACAGTCAACACCACGTATAGATATAGTTTAGTTGTAGTTCAATTTTAGATGTTATACGACCGGTATAAAGTCCAAATAGTGTTTGATGTGCTTTATTTTACGGGTTGTAAGAAAATTATTTTGTTGATCCCACTGGTATGCCCCGTCTATTAGAACAGGGGGTCTACTCCCAAAAACGAAACGAACAAACGAAAGGTTTCGTTTTTGAAGATTGATCAAAAGTTAGGGAATTAAAACGTGGTTTTTGATTTGTATAAATGATATTTTGTTTTTTGATAACGCTTTATTCGCATTCGAAGTGAGTTGGTTGCGATTATGAGCAATAAAAATCGCTAAACGTCATCGGATCCGACATATTTCGTTTTCAAGAGTAGACGCCCAGGTATTTTATACATCGAATAAAAATACTAATAATTTGATAAATGTCGGGTCAGCAACTTCTCAATATCTCTAGCTTATATACAAAATCCTTTGTCACCTGCTAACAACAATCAAAGCTATTCACGTCTATCTAAGACGAGATTTCAATCAAAATTCCTACCGCGTGGCGCGCTTCAATTATTAATTTGGACGTGGACAATGAAATTTCCCGAGGTCGTTGACTCGACCTCACCGGCAATCGTACCCGTGATACACATTTGGGATTTACCTCCCTAAATATTGGGATTGACTGAGTACACAGTGCTCTTACCGGAGTCTTCAATGATTTGAGCTGGTTCGTGAATATTAATACCATAAGGCTCAAGTTTGTTGAAACATGGAAGATGTTACATAGCGTTTTGTTCAATATTGGTAGCCTAGTATTAGTAAGTAATAGTTGTACTGTTACCCGCGACTTTTTTGCATGATTTATTCATATGATTTCAATCAAATTCAAATGCAACATTCAATTATTGTTAAGAAAAAAATATGCTACGTGTGTGAGTATTAGCCTAAATAGTATCTAATTCGCTATTTTACGCGGACGAAGTCAGAAACTATTTCATTCATTCATTTATAAATACGGGAAGCTGTTAGTATTAAAGAACTGTGACTTAGAAGTTCCTTGTGTAAGACAAGAAATCAATATTATTTTGCCAAACACTTTTGCTACCAGTAACCAGACTTCAGCCAATTATTTTTCTCTTTTTGTCCGGGAGAAAATACCTTTGTACTGTCACTCTTTGCCACAGACGACAGAGAGTAGTGTGTAGGGTTTGCACCAACTAAAACCTCCCAGATGGACTCTACGCCAATGGTGGGGCCGATATCACGCAGTGTAGACGAACACAGAGGACTTTAGTCACTAGTCCCACTTAAAGATACATTATCAGGATTATCCTTCTCGTAATAGTAGGCTTAGTGGCTGTAAACAAGCAATCAATGACGAAAGCTGCCGAGGTCGTTCAGCGTGTGTTGATTGCGCTTGAATTATCAGCAACTCAAGTACAATGTAAATATAACTACAGTATACAGTAGTTTTACGATAGCTTGTTGTGGACTGTATATAATAAAAGCTGGTTTAAATGGTAAAAAGTATATTAAATATGAAATAAAATAACAAAACTTAAAAACCACAAGCTTACGTGACCAGACGGAAAAATAACAGCAGACAATCGAATTGTGTCATAATTGACATGTCCATAAAAAAGTATTAAATAATATAACGAGGTTTGTAAATCTATACAACCTGTCGTCGACACTTGTTGTGGATTATTTTTAAAAAAATCAACAAGTTATCGCAATGATTATTGACTTACCAATGCATAGATTTAATATTTTCAAGTTTAATGAAAAAAGGCTACTTCAAAGTTGAATATTTTAACGATAAACATACTGCTGATTACATGACTGTCTGATCACCACACATTATATTTTAAGTTCTCTATTCCTCAATATTGTGACTACTAAGTTTCTTGCCAGATTGTTCTCGGTAGGATTAACTGGCTGTACCTTTAATTTCAGTTTATATTCATTTTAAAGATGCAGTACTGTTAACAAGAATTGATTATAATTATGTGGTCCACTTTTATAAAGTTTACGAAATAGCAGGGGTTAAACGTCAGACCCAGTCGCGGAAAGTATTTTTCGCTGTTCAACTGTATGTTCTAAGAAAGAGTGAAAACATACTTTCTGAATTCGAATCCAATTACGAAAAACTTATTTAAGAATATTTATTTTATCCTTGAAAAACGAAGTCGTGAGTACAGCTAGTCATACATAAGTAAGTCACTATGTCGGACAATATTTCACGTTACTGTAGCAGAGCGTTGCTTTACCATTTCGTCGTACCTTTTTTCGTCGTTACTGTATTAATATTTATTATATGACTCAAGTGTGCTCTCATCGTAACGTTTCGTAACGTGGACGGCCTGTTTATTTATCTTTTCATTTCGCTACCAATATTTACTTTCCTCAACCCACGTGCGGTTGCGGTAGAATTTTATTGCGTATCGCCGGGTAACATTGTAAACTTCCGAAAGTCGTTTAGCTGTTAGGTGTGAAAAAAGTTGTAAAAAATGCAAGGAAAGATGTAAACAAAGTCGAGTTTCCGTTATCATCATGAACTTCTCCACTTAAACCCCCTTGCATGATGTCTTATTTTAGTGATGGTCCTATGGGAAACTCGGCTCTCAGAGCAGGAAAGTCTACCACAGGCCTTCAACTTCCTGTAGTGACTGTATCACAATCAGTAGAAAGTGTCGCACATTTGTCAACCCCCTCTCCCCTCCCTCACTCCCCTTTCCCCCTCCAAAAAAAGGTCTACCCAAAGGAGTAAGCTCTCCCATAATAGTCGGTTTAAACGTGTCAAGTTAGTATAAGTTCATCAGTTGAGCCATTTTAAAGGTCGTATTATAATTCCAATATGGCGTAGGTAACCTAATAAAGCCCAGAGTAGCTTTATGTCATGAGTAGCCTGTGGCTGGCTGTTTACAGCTAGAGTAAACTTCCGTCCTGGTTTTGAAACGAGGAAACCTGATTTCCGGCAGTGCCGCATTTCAAAGGCTGGATACAACGTTGAAATAAAGCTTTAACATAAAAAGTATCTTGTATGTGCAAACGTCATAATATTAACGGTAAAATAAATAATACTAAAATTACTATGCACTGTACTTATGTATTTAGATTTGTTCTGTGAAAAATTAAGTAACCCAATGCTAATTTCAAGGAAATTGAGGAATTGAGGAATTCTGCTTGTTCCTTACCGAATTTTATGACAATTTTGCTTTGGGTAATAACGGCCACAAATGTACGACCGAACGCGTTTTGAATGGAATCCAGTAATACTTCTGGACTATTTTGTAATCTAGGAAAATACATTATTTTAATACTCACGATATGTACGGAAGTTATAGTTAAAAAAAGATTCTGTGAGTTCGGACCTGCTTTTTTTTCTTTTGACATTTTTATTTTAAGAAAAATAATGATTAAGATCTAATTTATTGTTTGTTGGCCTGTTTCGAATGTACCGTACCGGTTTCTAGCGTCTTTTGCTAAGGATTTCTTAATTTATAATGTTAAATTTATTGAATCCGAATAATCTGCCGCTATTTTTACAATATGTCGGAATACGAATAGATTTCCGAATCGGATAAGTGTCTGGTTTTTGTAAAAGTTGTAAAAATAGGAATGAAAATTATTAAGGTATAAACCCGGTTCTGCTAAAAACATGATTTAACTAGATAACTAACCTCCATGGAATCCTTGGAATTAAGCATATCAATACTCACGTGGCAAGCTTACTAGCAATTTAACGTAAAATAAGCCAAAGTTAAACAAAGTATTAATGACTTTTTTCAAGCGATTATAAACTTTGAAGTGTATCTTTATCCCTTCGTAATACCGCAGAACGATTATTTATAGCTCAGTTTGTATCTTATTCCCCGCGGGCGTTAAATTTATTACGTTAATATTAGATATAATTTTAAAGTTTAGAGCGGTGTCTTATTTTTATGGGAGGAATTTTACCGTAGATTAAAAATAGCGTAATAAACTATAACTTTTTAAACCCTGTGCTTGATAGGTTATCCAGAATGCCAAAGATAGATCAAACGAAAACTATATTAATACTTATTCAATACAATACCTAATTATTGCACTTTTTCTCAGATTTTTTAACAAGATTGATTTTGCTTCTATTTGTACTGAGAAAGTATTTTTTGTGTTCTGAATGTATGTATTTGTTTGTCACTGTCAGGTAGTTGTATTTAATTTATATTGCGGTCACCTGCACTAGAGAAATAAAGAACCAGTCATTGCCTAACCTTGTGTTTGAATCGACACCTCCCGCACACATCTTAACATGGCGCAGTCGGAAAAGTGAATTAACAGTTACAAAATCAAGCAACTAAATTATGAAGATGTAAACCAATTAATTTCGTGAAGATTATAATTATTGTAACTTGTGATTAACCTTGAGGTGGTGTGCAGAATACGTTACTGCTTGAATTTGATTGATCCTCTTCGCGGCAATTGCACATTATCAAAATGGAAACAGTATTGAGCCCTCCCTCAGCGTTCAAATATGAAGAAAATTGCTATGATACAAGCGGCAGAAATGAAAACTGGAGAAAATGGAAAAAGGGTTTTTTCATATATTTTAAAGCATGTCAGTTAAATTTAAAAGCAGCAGAAACCCAGTTGAATATTTTACTTCATGTGGTCGGAGATCAATGTCGAGAAGTTGTTGATCAATCAAAGAAAAAGTATTCCACGCTAGAAGAAGTGGTAGACATATTGGACGGCCATTTTAAAATTAAAAAGAATGTAACGGTTGAACGACACAAGTTTTTTACCCGGGATCAAAGAGAATATGAATCGATAGATCAATACATATTTGAGTTAAGAAAGTTGGCTCAGTCGTGTGAGTTCAATAATTTGATGGAGGAACTAATAAAAGACCGGTTAGTCTGTGGAGTGAGTGATGCCGGATTAAGAGAGCGATTACTACGTGAAGATAACTTAACGTTAAATAAAGCGCAAGAAATTTGCTGTGTAGCTGTAATTTCAAGACTGTATTCTGAAAATATAAAAAAGGAAAAAAACATATACATGGCTCAAGAAAAAAATAGTGTTGATCGGACCATTACTTCAACAGAATATCGCAAGCCAAGAAATAATATGCAAGAAAATATAGACGCAATCTTGTCGCGACGGCGTGTCAGTCAGGGTCATTCATCAGCAAACAACAGGCGGGTGGCGCAAGGGCCACCTGGACCGTCTACGTCGTCGGCTCGAGGAGCAGTCAGTAGGGGTTTTGGCAGAGACCGACGCACAGTAAAATGTTTGCGATGTGGTGGTTCACATGGTAGACTAGATTGTCCAGCATTTGGAAAACAATGTTTACGATGCATGAAGATGAATCATTTCGCTCGTGTTTGTGGAAACAGATCACAGGGTGCGTACGTCGTGCGAGAGTCGGAAGAACAGGTAATATTTTCTATCGATAAACATAAAGACTACTGGAATGTTTCATTAGAGATAAATAATAGTGTTGTGTATTTTAAGATTGATTCAGGGGCTGATGTAAATGTTTTACCTGTACATTTCTTGGCACAGATAGGTTTATCGGAAAGCGATTTAATTGAAACTAAGACACGATTGAGTTCTTATTCTGGGGAGGCTATTAAGGTATTAGGTAAAATATTTCTAAGAGTTAATTATAAACAACAAATGTATGTGTTAGAGTTTAAAGTAGCTGATGTTAAATCCAGTCCCATATTAGGAAAATACAGTTGTATTGAGTTAGACTTGATAAGGCGTGTCATGTCGATTAATGTGAATGCAGAGCTACCAGAATTTGTTAATATGTATAATGATGTGTTTGACGGCTTAGGGTGTTTGCCGGGAACGCATAGTATAAAATTGAAAGATAATGCAGTCCCAGTTATACATGCTCCTCGAAAACTGCCATTTGCCATAAAGGAAGATGTTCGAAAGAAGTTGTTAGAAATGGAATCTAATCAGATTATAGAACGTGTTCAAGGTCCCTCTGACTGGGTGAACAGTATAACGGTAGTCAAAAAGGCGAACGGGGACTTGCGTATATGTTTAGATCCAAAGGAATTAAATGATGCAATTAAAAGAGAACATTTTAGGCTACCTACATTGGATGAAATTGTGTCTAATTTATCTGGTGCAACGTACTTTAGTACACTCGATGCGTATTCTGGATTTTGGCAAGTGGCTTTAGACGATAGTAGTTCCCTGTGCACCTTCAATACTCCTTACGGGAGATATAAATTTTTAAGATTGCCCTATGGCATTTGTTCAGCTTCTGAAGTTTTTCATAAAAAGATTGATGAACATTTTAATGATATCGAAGGGGTTTGTATGTATATAGATGATTTATTAGTATATGGAAATTCAAAAGAACAGCATGATGCGCGATTGAAACAGGTACTAGACAGGTGTAGAAAAGTTAATCTCAAATTAAACAAAAATAAGTGCAAATTTGGCTTAGAAGAGATTAAATACTTAGGACATCGAATTTCTAAAAACGGCCTTTATCCTGATGATTCTCATCGGTCAGCAATTTCTAATATGCCAACACCCCAAAGTAAAAAGGACGTGGAACGTTTTTTGGGTTTAGTTACATATGTAGGTGCGTTTATACCTAAATTGTCGGATAAAACCCTACCATTAAGAGAATTACTAAAGAAAGAAAATAGTTGGCATTGGGACCAAAGTCATGATACATGTATAAATAATTTAAAAGATTGCCTTAAAACGCGTCCCGTACTTCAATATTACTGTTTGAAAATACCAATTATTATGTCGGTTGATGCTAGTAAGACAGGGTTAGGGGCGTGTTTACTGCAGAATAATAAACCGGTTTGCTACGCCTCAAAATCGTTGTCAAGGACAGAACAAAGATACGCGCAGATAGAAAAAGAATTATATGCCTGTGTCTTTGCGTGTGAACGATTCCATGCGTACATCTATGGTCGCACAGATGTGACAATAGAAACTGATCATAAACCTTTAATCAATATATTTAAAAAACCAATTGTCGATGCCCCGTTACGTTTACAAAGAATGTTGTTAAGGTTACAGCGTTTTACGTTTAAGTTGGTTTACAAGCCCGGTAAATACCTATACATTGCTGATGCACTGTCGCGAGCATATGAGGTAGGTGAGACGGTGAATCACTCTGCGCACTATGAGAGTGAGCAGGACGAGATATGCGCCGTGGCGCGTGAGGCAGCGCGGGCCGCATCGCAGTATATATCGGATGTGCAATTTGTCTCAATTCAAAAACATACTGATACTGATAATGAACTAATTCAGTTAAAAAAATATATTCTAAATGGGTGGCCAGTAGATAAAAATGAAGTTAAGGATATTGTGAAACCATATTGGACATTTAAAGAAAACTTATCTCTAGCATATAATTTAGTGTGGAAAGATGATAGAATAGTTATTCCAAAGCCATTGAGAAATGAGTTGTTAAAAAAAGTGCACCTGGGTCATATGGGTTTGGAAAAGTGCAAGTTACGTGTAAGAGAATCCATATTTTGGCCTAATATAAATAACGATTTGCATAATTTAATCTCTGGTTGTGATATCTGTTTAACCTATAGAAAAAACAATCAAAAAGAAGAATTAAAACCACACGAAATTCCGGAAAGGCCCTGGGAAAAGGTTGGCATAGACTTGTTTTATTTAAAAGGGGTAGACTACTTATTACTAGTAGACTATTATAGTAAATTTTTCGAAATTGTAGAATTAAGGTGCACTGATTCACAAAGTATTATTAACTCACTTAAAGACATATTTAGTCGTCAGGGTATACCAAGTATAGTTATGTCGGATTGCGGCCCACAGTTTTCATCTTTTGCGTTTAGGGATTTTGCAAACAAGTGGCAGTTTACTCATGTGACGTCATCGCCGTATTATCCCCAATCTAACGGGCAAATTGAAAGAACTGTCCAAACAGTAAAAAATATAATTATGAAAACGCAGACGCAAGATAATGATTATCGATTAGCATTATTAGAATATCTCAATACTCCCTTGGGAAATGAATTAGCATCTCCAGCAGAGCTTCTACAAAGTAGAAAGCTTCGTAGTATTGTCCCTGTTAATAACAAGTTACTAAGACCACGATTACAGAAATGTGTCAAAAAACATTTACTAGATAGACAAATCAGGCAAAAAATGTATTATGATAGGAACGCAAAAAATTTGCCTGAGTTATTCATCGGTCAGAAAGTTAAATATTTAGACCTAATTAAAAGAAAGTGGTTATCGGGAACCATATCACGGAAGTTAAGAGACAGGTCGTATGAAATAATTTCTATAAATGGAAGTTTAATAAAGAGAAATCGCAGACACATAATTAAAGATTCACGAGATCAACATGGCACGCCACGAGTCAAACCATACACGTTCAAATATGATGACATTGTACCGGAGCGTTCAATGGATTCTCACATCGATGTAGACTGTACTCCTAATCAATATGTTACTCGTTTCGGCAGGACAGTGAGGCCACCGAATAGATGGGGTTTTGCGACCTGATTATGAACTGTCAAAGAAGAAATAATGAATGTTTATGTCATTTGTGATTCCTATTGTTTTTGATTACTGTTAGTGTCACAATAAATGTTAATTATAGAAATGCATGAAAATTAATGTATAGCTTAATCTTATTTTTTTATTTTGTAATATGTCTTATAGATTATAATGTAATTATTTGAAATATTGATACAATTATATAAAATGAATGATTGGTAAATATATCCATATTGAAATGTTGTATGAATTAATTATATAATGACCGTTCAGATAAATTAACTATTAAGTGATAGTCTATGAACATTTGGTCCAGTAATATCATAAATAAATAAATTTACATATAATGGTTTCATGAAATTTTTAAAGTTATATAATATATAATTTTTAAAGTTATTTCTACTCAAATTATATTGTAATTAATTGTTAGACACTGTCTTCTTTAAATAAATTATAAAATGTATCAAAATAACGTGTTTGAAATTGAATTTGGCACATCATCTTAAATGCTATAGATACATTTTTTTTTGTTTTGTTTTGTTGGAAGGATGATGTCAGGTAGTTGTATTTAATTTATATTGCGGTCACCTGCACTAGAGAAATAAAGAACCAGTCATTGCCTAACCTTGTGTTTGAATCGACACCTCCCGCACACATCTTAACAGTCACTTAGTGTGAATTACAGTTAAATTGAGTTTGTACTTTTTGGGACTGGTACTTACAAACAGACCTGCAGGTATGAAAACATTGATTTTCCTCAGGCTGTAAATGTTTAAAATAAATGAGTTTTAATAGAAAATACGAAGTGATTATTGTGAATATTATTAGATAAGTTTAGCAAGCAATACCATGTACAATGAACGTACATTTCTGTCCTACAAATGTACAATAGGTTGCCCTATTGTTTATTTGTACACGGAAAATGTTTTTTGCTTCATTAGCAGCATTTAGCTATTATGCTGGCTGGCCCCGTCTTAATATAATGACAATATTGAATCTATCAAGTTACTAAATTTTATTCATATCCATTCAGTATTTTGGCTTGAAAGAGACGCAATCTTTATATCCATACATTCATACATATCTAGAAACTTTCATTTTTAAATAAATCGCATTTATGATTCAATAATTTTCGTTTACATAGAAAATGTGGTGTAAAAAGTAATGTTTTTGGTATACGTCATTTTAACTCAATACTAGTTTTCCTATGTATTACATTTTTCAATTAATTATTACACAATTTATCAAAACTGTTACTGCAACGTTCGCCACACTACGCTTGAAATTCTATTTCGACTAGAGCTTCAGAAAACACTCACTTTTGTTACTGGCATCGGGAAAATGTACCTCACTGTGTCGCGAAAATGTGATGGAACAGGAACTCCGAAAAGATCCAGGTTAAATTGAATACAAAATATTGAACTTTACACAGAAACCCGACTAGAATTCGACATATTTTTCATCATGTTTGTTTAGATCAATATCCATGTACCTACTTTGTACGTAACGTAATTTATGAACAACTAGCTGTGCCCGCGACTTCGTTCGCGTGGACTACATCCTTTCATGGTTGATTTTACCCCTATCTCCCCTAATATTCGAAACAAAAAGTAGTCTATATTTTAAAAGAGCTATATTTGTGCCAACTTTCATATCTCTAACTTAAAAAATAAACATTTTCCCATATAAACTTTCAAAGGTGGCATAACCTCCCCCCCCCCCGCCCTTACTTTCTAACAAAAAGTAACCTATATCCGTTCTTGAGGTTCAACGTATACCTATGCCAAATTTCATCAAAATCGGTTGAGAGGTTTAAGCGGGAAAGCGTAACAGACAGACAGACAGACAGACAGAGTTACTTTCGCATTTATAATATTAGTAGGGATTAATAGGGATTGAATTATAAGTTTGATGCATTGCATATAAGTATAATTCAGAAATGATATATTTTTAAACATCTGTTTTCTCTATTCAAAATGCCTATAACGCGGACCTTTTTGGTTTTATTTTTTAAGGGGGCCAACAGTGACGTAGTTAGTCAAACACATTAAGGTGTAGCGGAGCTGATCCAGATTAACAAAGTTATTACATCATTTGTACTGCGTGTTTATCATTGTTATTTTTTGAAGTTAAAAATATTTTGAAAAGAGAAAGAGAGGTAGGGCATAGCGATTTATCGCTTGAACTGGAGCAGTCCGACTGGTGAAATACCTCCGCCTTACAGAAGACCGCAGCCAAATAACAATCACTACGGTGTTGTTGTGTTCCTGCGTGTGAGTAAGGTTTCCAGAGCTCCTGGGGGGTGCTACATTAGTAGCAGGGGTTAAGCCTTCAAGGCAAGGGCGACAAGTCCAGCAACAGATTTATTATCTATACTGTACTTGTCGCCCTTAAGCTAGGACTTCAGTACCACTTAACATCAGGTGGGATGAGGTCAATCTTGAAGTGTAATTAAAAAAATATATATATTTTGGCTGGTGGAAGCTTAAGAGCTTCAATACTTCGGTTGATGATGTCAGGTTATACTGCAGTGGTTGAGATAACTATTGGTATATTTTAAACACTAATTAAAATAATAATTAATATGTGTTTATTCCCTTCTTGACGACTAGTAATTTATTGACTGAGACTATCATTACAAATTAAAATTCAAAATTAACCTATTTAAAGCACAGACTAACAATTTTATTAAAATATCTTAACCCCGTAAGATCGAGTGTCCTTTTAAAAGCCACATACAATTTATTTTCGAATGTATTTGATTTCCTGGGTCTTACGACCTTAACTGATCTAAAACGCTTAACCTGGTTGCAGAAATTTCATATGTAGTTGATAAGTCACATACGACTGTACCTTCTTCCATAAAGTAACACTGCAAACAGCTGGCTTAGGGTTGCATTTAGGCTTGTCGACAGTCCATTATCGACTGTTAAAATTTTTTCCGTTGTTATGATACAATATCTTCAATGTTATTGAAATACCAAGTATCAGCAAAGAAGTCCATTGAAGAAAGAATTGCATGCATATTATAACCCATTTATATACCTTATTGAAATTTTGGATACATACCTACTTATTATTTTTGTGCGATAGATAATTCATGTGATCGTTTTAAATGTTTCAAACTATCGATATGACATTTAGTTGTAGCTACGTAAGTACATAGTTGGTTGTCAATATGTATAAGATAATAGAATAGCTACTTCACATACAGTAGATATAGAATCAACCTAAGTATACACGGTCTATTTTTCGTAACTCGACTTCTGAGGCGTTTTTTGCGTGTGTGGAGTGGATATTCACTGTAAGTAGTAGGTATATAATAAAAAAAAAATATCCAAGACATCGATTTGATTCGAAAGTAAGTAGATATCATCGTTGGAGTAAACGTATTTTATAAGTTCGTTCCAAATCTTGTACGGACAACTTGCCGCGCCTTAATCAATGTTTATCAACATAAATTGTTTACTCAAAAAGTCCCGTACTTAGTGTAATTAGAAACGGGCGAAGTTTTATCAAGCACAAGTTAAATCCAAGTTTGTACGGTCGCAATCCTTGTCCCGCGGGCCGCCATCTTGGAAGACAGAGGATTTGGTTATGGCAGACATGGTAAATACTTTATTAAAAAATTAAAGAATGATGAAACATATTTATGGCCACGAACGCTTTGCAAATACAGGAAAGCATGTACAGTCGCCGTCAGATATATCGAAGCAGGCAAAGTGACCAAATATATCTGAACAGTTAAAAATGTCAAAAAGTTCCATACACCACAAGTTACCATTAATATCTGAACATTCATTACTTCAGTAATATCTGAGTAAATGCCAATAATATCTGAACACTCATAACGTCAATATGTGTCACGCACGTCATGTGTCCCATTAAGCTACCTGTCTAGATGAGTGTTCAGATATTTTTGGTTAGTGTACTAGCATCTGCTCAGATATTACTGAAGTAATGAATGTTGAGATATTAAGTGTAACTTGTAGTGTATGGAACTTATTGACATTTTTAACTGTTCAGAAGTATTTGGTCACTTTGTCTGCTCAGATATATCTGACGGCGACTGTACATTTATGGGCATGTAACACGAAAATCACAGTTGATTGTAGCCAACAAGTAACGAGCCTCAGAAAAGGATGCAGTGACCCATTCGGCCAAAACATTTAACTAGCAACAGTACGCTGTTGGCGTAATCAAACTGCCATAATGATGCAGTTGTAAAAGGATTAATCTCAAGTACCTGGAGTTTACTCAGCCTCCAAGGGTCACTACAAAACCCTAAAAAATATTGTTGGTTAAAATGTCACAATGAGTATGAGTGTATGCGAATTGAGATGTATGAGTAAGTCATTAAACCTACATATTCTGTTATGCTTCATTTTCAGCCCAATTCCAAATAGTATTTCAAAATTAGTACTCATGAATCAAATCTAATCACTACAAAATATTGAATTGTTTTAGATCTGTACAAAAACTAAGTTCCAGGTTTGTTTCGTACATAATAGTTGACAGAGCAACAGTAAAACGGTTAGTCTCCATACAAACAAAAACATGTAGGTACTAGAAACGACTAATGAATCCAATCAAAATTGACAATAACAACAAAAAACTATTAAGTAATTATCGAAACAATCTCTGAAAGCCTATAATCTCGTAAATCTCTAATGCCCTTTCATTCATTATCCAATAAAGAAAACAATTACGCAAACGAACTTTTCCAAGAAAGCCTGTCGATGAAGTTTAATGGATACAACGAAAAACAATAGTCTATTTTAGGAGCTATTTGCGAGATTAAGTTATCAAACGTTGGATGCAGAATTGGTACAAAATATCATTTTAGAACACAAATAACAATAACTGATCAAAACGCGACACCATTTTTATTTAGTAGTTAATACGAACTACTTACTGCCCGACGTTTCGGTTAGGTTGCACCAACCGTGGTCACGAGCTGACTCAATAACTACTAAATAAAAATGGTGTCGCGTTTTGACCCGTTAAATTATTTTAAATGTTTAAAATGGAACGTGAAAGTCTTAAAATTTATATAACAATAACTGAGTTAACAAATGATATGAAGGTTGCTATTAACTAATGACATTAAGGTAGATCTAAGAATTTACCACTTCATAATATGATCAACTATTTCGTGACAGCCGTTTATTTCAGTAATGTAGGAATCGGTCAATTTTAATGCACCAACTTGATTTGTTAAATAAATGATTGTATTATGCACGGTTTCAATATTTTACATAAATATTGGACATAAATTACTATCCGTTTTTCTCCAACCAACGACGAGTACGGCATAAGGGCGGTGCCAAGTTCATGGTGGTCTTATTCTGACTTGCAGTTGATAGAACTAGCTCGTGCCTTGTGAATTATCTTTCCATAGTCGTACATATACGACGACCTCTGTGGCCATGAGGCGAGCGTGCCGGACTTTGGCGTTGCGCCATCTCAGCCGGCCAGGCCGGGTCAATATAGGAAACGAACTTTTTTGTATTGTCTTAGGTCTGGGTGTTGTGGTACAGTCGTTGTTTCTGATTTCTGTAACACAAGTGCTTTAGCTACTTACCACAGAATCAGAGCAATGTATATGATGTTGTCCAATATTAATTGTTTTTTTATTTTTATATTTTATCAGCATTAGTCGTCCGGCAGTCGTTTTTAGCTTACGCCTCGTATAATTTATTACTATTCGTAACTAGAAATTGTGGTGCGAGGGGCAGAGGTATCACACTCCAATTTAATGATAAAAAATGGCCGATTGTTTTACCGCTGAATCATTTAAAACGTAGGTATGGTTGACAATTCTCTGTGAAAACTTACGTGATCGCAAAACTTCACACCTATTCTTTTTCAACTTGTCGAAACGATATTGAAATTTGATGACTGCCGTTTGGCTAAGTCTCCGTTTTCAATCATAATAAAATACCTATGTTCTAAATTAATTCAATTTCTAGTTTGAAATTTAAACCGAAATTTAGAGTAAATTATTGACTGTGTTGCAACACTATTGCTAACCTCGAAATTTGCATCCAACGGTCAATAGCCAAGCGGTCCTTTTGTCGATAAAAGGCAGTTGTTCCCCTTTATTGGTTTCAGGAATGCAATTGAATAAAGTTCAGGGTACTTGAATTGAAAAAAATGTTAGTCTTGTTCGAAATGCACTTTTCAATTACGAACTCTTCCGTTTCTAGAAAAAGTTTCTCTTCCGTTGGCATTTTACTATGTTTTTGTTGCTACAGTCAAGCCGTTGAATATAATAAGTCAGCTGCGTAAGCTACGAGTAACATTTGACATATGTCGAATCGGTAATTACTCAGTGGCGTAGGTAACGCGATACGATTTGACATAATGTCAAATTGGTAATTACTTAGGGGCGTAACTAGATTACGCGATACGATTTGACATATATCGAATTGGTAAAAACTCGGCGGCGTAAGTAGGTTACGCGATACGATTTGACATATATCGAATCGGTTAAAACTCGGCGGCGTAAGTAGGTTACGCGATACGATTTGACATATATCGAATCGGTAAAAACTCGGCGGCGTAAGTAGGTTACGCGATACGATTTGACGTATATCGAATCGGTAAAAACTCGGCGGCGTAAGTAGGTTACGCGATACGATTTGACGTATATCGAATCGGTAAAAACTCGGCGGCGTAAGTAGGTTACGCGATACGATTTGACATATATCGAATCGGTAAAAACTCGGCGGCGTAAGTAGGTTACGCGATACGATTTGACATATATCGAATCGGTAAAAATTCGGCGGCGTAAGTAGGTTACGCGATACGATTTGACATATATCTCATATCGGTAATTACTCTGTAGCTAGAAGTCTCAGTATTTAGTTCATTCCCCGAATACGAAAACGAGAAACAACTGTGTATTCTCGTACAAACTATTCAAGTTCTAAAACGGTTTGATTTTCAGCTGTCGTAGAAATCACGTAGCGGAAAATCTGTTAGCAGTTTGTTCAGTCTTTGTAACGACGGTTGTCCAGAGAGCGAATTTCGATTCAAAGGCAGGGTGAAAACAATTTACCTACCTGCGCAAAACTGCAGCGCTAGCCGCCGGCAAAACAAAGCGAACGGCATGGAACACTGATTGCGTCGGATATAGCTGGGTGGAACTTGTTTTGGGGTTCTGTTTATCTACTATATGTCTGTGTTATTAAATCCCATACATAGGTAGGTACTAGCTGTTGTTCACAACTTCATCTGTGTTATGTCACGATAAAAATATCCTAATCGATTTTATAATTTTTTATAGTGCTTTACGCCATACAAGTGAACTTTAATATTTTAAAGACACAGATAAATTGAATTTCCTCTTGCGGTGCGGGGCTTGAACTCACGACCTTCACGTACCCACCACCACGACCCTATTTTACAGCTTTATTATGCTATACTTATCATTCATAAGCTAGGACCTCATTACCACTTAACATCAAGTGGGATGCGGTCAATCTTGAAGTGCAATATAATAATAGTAGTATTAATAATAATAGTATAAATAATAATAGTATTTGTAAACCTGGTATGTCCCTCCCTTTTCTATCCAGTTGCAGTAAAATCTGTTGCGTAGTTTTTGTTTTACCCACGGAGTTGAAGTGATTTTGGTTTGGTCATATGAGAATGAGAATCATCATGTATTAATATAGTCTTTTGTTTAAAATGCGAAAGCTTCTGCCGTGGCTTTACTTCCGAATCAAACATTGACTCACCACAGCAAGACCTGCGCCGCTCTACGCTCCTTGCATCTCCGAGCCCAATTTTTTTTTTTCATTCGACCTTTTTACTCATTTGTTGTGCCGCTGGTACAGAGTTTGTTTCGGAAGCAATATTATGTGTTCGGGTCTGTTATCTCAAAGTCAAGTGTTTTTTCGTCCTTGCAAATGAAAGAGCGAGATTTAACAGTGAAAAGTGACACAGCCGGCTTTTTCTAGCGCTTCGCAATTAACGTGTTAAAACATTGCATTACAGTTGGTACAAATAAAATGAGCAAGTTTTTAAATTGAGGATATTGCGGACTCATAAATTAGGTACTCGTTGCAGTAAAAAAATATGCCTAATATTTTTATTACATAGTATAAAGTTGAAGTTATTAACTTCCCGCCGTCAATCCCCTATGTAGGTATGCTTAGATCAACTACGAAATGGATTTTGATGCATGATTTTTAAAAGATATGTAGATAGGTACACTGATTTAAAAATATTAACTATAAAATTATATGCTATATAACAAAAAACCCGAACAATTCATTTGTATGTCGCTAGTTATTAACCTGAGCGGAATATAGTCGTTTCGTATGCTTATGTTTTTAATCTTACTACTTTTTAAGAAAATATAGGTACTAATATTTTTAACACCAACTTTTTTGCAAGTTAATAGGCAAACTAGCAAATTAATATCGTTTCTATTCTACTGCCTTTTAAATAGGAATATACTCGTTTTCCAAAGATTCTTTAGGCATATCAAGAAGGCAATACCACCGGGGAATTCGAAATTGCCTGCCTGAATTCAACGCTTCGCGTGTTAGAAAAGAACATCGTTTGTTTTCACCGCGGCTGGACCATTACCAACTCTATTTGAATAGTTCCACGTTGAAGCGATGTGCCTAGCCACAGTGAACGCAATAAAGCTCAAAATTGAACATTCACATTTCACGAAGGGCGATACGCTGCACACTAGTTGAATTGTCGCTGGCATTCGTGTTCCGGGTCTGCATTGTTTCGTCACTGTTAATGGTTTTCATTTTAGTTCGAAAGCTGGAAGGAGCTCGCAACTTTGTTGAATGAAGCTACGGTAAAAAAATATGAATTTATCTGGTCCGCCAGTAAGATTTTATTTTACCTCGATACCATAGTCGATACGTAGTAAGTGCTCGCAACTTTCGACCAGGCAAATGCAATAGCGATACGATTAGAAAACATGATATCATGAAGTTCGTTAGTTCTATTTTTAAAACATAATGAAAACGTACTTTTTGCTTCAACAGATATTTAAAACCGGCAAGTAGCATACATTTTATATTGAAGTTGATTGAATTAAAGGTAAATTGCGGCTTACGATTTATGACGTATTAAAAAAAACGACTTACCAACTAGGTCTCGTTCAAACCAATTTTCAATAGAATTTTGCATTGACTTAGTTTAAAAGTGACAAGGGAGTGAGGAAAGAGAATGAGGGTGATGGACGGCGCATATTAACACTTTAGAAGTGTCTCTCGCGCAGAAATAAGATAATATATGTGATATTTATTCCACATTTTGCACTGATTCTTCGCTTCTATTAATCACAGCGTGATTTCATATAGCCTTCTTCAATAAATGGACTATCCAACGCAAAAATTATTCTTTAATTCGAACTAGTATTTCCTGAGATTAACGCATTCAAATAAACAAACTCTTCAGCTATATAATATTAGAATAGATTTAAAGCACCAATATTATTTTCTTTCTCATATTGAGGTTACTTTTAAGGAGTGATATATACAATAAAAAACGATTAGGTCCTTATTTTAGAGCTAGTCTCAATATATATAACTCAAAGGTGACTGACATAGTGATCTATCACCGCACTGCCCAAACCACTGCACTGGGCGTATGCTTGAAATTTGGTATGCAGGTAGATATTATGACGCAGGCATCCGCTAAGAAAGGATTTTGATCAATTCGACCCCCAAGGGGATAAAAATTTGTATCTCCACGCGTATGAAGTCAAGGGCGACCGCTAGTAGTTTACATAAAGTGCAAATTTGTGACCGACGTTGCATCGCGGACGCAGTCACTCAACAGAACTCATTGTTTGTGGTTCTCGTTGCACCGTTAATTATTTTTGTTGCCACACGACACGACAAAACTCACTCCGGGCTGTGGAATAACTGCGTTAGCTGATGTTTTTAATTGGAGTTTTAACATGTAACTGATATCGTGGCGTCTAAACATTACCCAGTTGTGACATTTTACTTAAAATAGTGATTACTGGCAGCTATTGTTAATATTATTTTTCATCCCTATTGAATCAGTCGATAAAAAACAATGATTTTATTTAGTCGGTCAGCTAGATTTTTCATAACTTTATTGCACACAAAAGTACAACAGATGGACTTAATGATAGGCGCTTTCTTTATCAGTCAACTCGATTACAGTTTTGTTTGTTCTCGGGGCTACAAATGACTAGACAGAATCGAAACGAATTACTCATCATAAAGCTTATTAAAATGAAAAAAGGCTTTTGTAGCTGTATATCCTTCTTGCACAGCTACAGTTTCGTATTCCTCTGAAGTTGCCAAGAGAAGGCAAATTCGTTCCATTTGTGTCTAAGGGGTCTAAAAGCAAACTCGGTCACCACTCACTAATAAATAGACTTCAACGTCAATACAACGGACTGATGAAGAGATCTGGCTTGTAGCGATCATAGATTTAAGAGGGCTGTACTTGCTTCGTTCAAGTTGTAGCCGTACGTACTGGCGTAGTTTTCTTAATTTTAAGTTTTTCTTAAGTCTTTCCCACATTTGCTTGTCGTGGCAGCCTATAAGTGAATCTGCACTTAGCTTAAGTATAAAACATAAGTTAATACCATGTAATTAGTGTAAGATTTGTTGGTTGTCCTTAATAAATAAATAAATAAATAAAATATAACTTTTAGTTTAACACAAAAAACATACCACTAAAACAGTCAACTTAATTTACTACAAAAACGCTCGTATATAACTAATCATATTTTATTACGCATTTTGTGCCATTAGGCATCCTTAAACCTGCAATAACCTGCATTTGTCAAGATTAATCAAAGTCATATTGCAAAAGCCGTCAAAACGCTCCAACGAAAACTTCCCCCAGCTTCTCAGAATTGTGTTTTCACTGAAATACTTTCTCGAATTGCATTGTTAACGAGGTGTTTTTGTTGCAGGCTCAAAAACAAGTCAAAACTGGAGGCGGACGAAAATGGCCTCAAGAGGGGTGAGACTGGTGAGTAAACATTAAAATTGAATTCTATAGAAAACAACTTTATTCATCTCTGCTGGAGAAATTATTCTCAAGCTTAAGCATGTCGGCGGCTAGGGGTAAGCGTTGAAAGAAGTTGTTGCAATTTTGACAAAATAATTATGATTGTACCTGACCTGAGGATCTACTTCAAACTAAAGTAAACTAAAGGTTTTCAACGAAACGAACAAACTAAAGGATTCATTTCTGAAAATTAATCAAAAGTTCGGGAAACAAAACGTGGTTTTTGATTTGCAAATTCTAATTTTATTCTGACGTTTTGTGTAATAGTCAAAGTCAAAGTACTTATTTTGTATTCACATAGATTACATTAGTAATACTTATGAATAGTCTCTATATAAAGCAAATGAAGCTACCTCCGGTTCGGAACCTATAACTAAAGAGAAGATACCGGCAAAAAACTCAGTAGTTTTTTTTACCAATGAAAGCTAAACTCATTACTAATTTTGCATAGATAGGCGGAAGTGGCAACGTAAATGCAAATGACGAAGTGCCAATTTTTTTTAAACAAATCTGGCTTACGTTTGACCTTAATCTCGCTTCAAAAAAAACCAAGATGAGGCCTCAGATAGTACCTAAGTACCTACTCGTTTGCTTGGAAGGAACAAAAACTCTCTTTGGGCATATTTAATTTATCAAAGTTACTATTTTCTGTTAAAAAACGATCAATAGTTTTTATTTTTGGTTCTTTCATTTTTGTAACAGTTCAGTAGTAAGTAGCGGGCAGGGCTTTGGCGTCGCGTCATGTCTAAGGTTCCGGGTGCGATCCCCGGTCGGGTCACTATGGGAAACGAAATTTTCTCGGGTCTGGGTGTTGTGGTACCGATTTTTGTAACACAAGTGTTTAAACTACTTACCACAAAATCAGGGATGGCCATGTATGTGATGTAGTCTGAATATTTATTTATTATTTAGTTCTGAGAAGTATAGACAACGCATAATGAAAGCACAATAATTTATATTACTACACATACATTGCTTTCATTCTGTGGTGATTAGAAATAACGACGACACCCAGACCCGAGTTAAGTTTAGAAAATAAAAAAAAGTTTATTTTTGTAAGGAACGTATATTCCTTTACTAAAAGGGTAAGTACTCCGCCGAGCTAGGTGTTATCTGCTCCAGGACCAAGGTCCAACTACCATTCTTGGTTTGTTGTATATGTATAACCATAGTTAGTGGCAACGATGCCCTGATATCGCAATGTAGGATCAATTGGCTAATGGTGCATTATGTATGGAGCATTGTTTACTATGTCAATTCTGCTGACACTGTATATGTATCGACTAGGTAATGTCGTAGGTTCGGGACAATTTACCATATCATCTTAACCAGGTTTGTTTTTTAACACACCGTTTCGTTTCCAGAAAACGTGGAGTCTGCGCCTCCCAGAGCGTTGGTTGAGAAACCATTTCTGCTCTCCGATGGAAGGTAAGCACTCATTCTATTTCCCTCCACATTTACGTTTAGATCTCATTCCCGGCCTCTAAAGATTATTTTGCCGAGCTAACATAATTTGCAGGTACAAAGTGATTTATTCAGCTCATTTCACGGCGACCTTTGACGGCACAAATATAAAGGTATTTTGGATTAGACCTAACGACATTACAAAGTAATGCTGTTTGTTGCGATTCAATTGTTTTGAAGATTATGTTTTTCAATGTATTTTTGTATTTAAAGTAATTCGATATAGTTGTTGACAACTTTTTCTAGAGCTAGAGTAATTTTCTTGATTGTAAATCTTATGGTTTAAGTATATAAAAGTAGAAACTGGCTGACTGACTGACTGACATATAAACGCACAGCCTAAACGGCTAAACGTAGGCTCTTGAAATTTGGAAGGGACGTAGCTTAGGTACCGCAGAGGTGCACTAAGAAAAGAATTCTCGAAATTCCCACGGGAACGGGAATTGGCGGGAAAATTCTTTTGTATGATAAATCTAATCCGTTTAAGTTAGACGGTTGAAAATTGGCATGCAGGTAGCTTAGTAAACTAAGTAACGAAAGTTTAGTTAAATAAATAAATGCGCCAGACAATCACACCAATCACCTGGTCTCAAACTAAGGTTTTCCCTTGTAATATGAGTACCAGACGACGGATACTATCTGGGGGCGTCATCCCAGCACACCCAGACCCAAGTCAATTTAGAAAAGTTCGTTTTCCAAATTGACCCGACCGGGAATCGAACCCGGGACCTTTCACGCTTTGGCCGCCTACTTTAGCCACTGCGCCACCGAGGCCGTTAGTTGCAGCAGGATATTGCAAAATTCCCACGGAAACGGGAGTTAGCGGGAAAAAACTGGAAAAACCCTGTAGTCCACGCGAACAAAGTCGCGGGCACAGGTAGTTTCTTATATAAAACAAAAACAACAACTAAGACACATGACAAAATTATTAACTTAGCTTGTTTGTTAATGTCTAAAGGCATTCTATACCAAACAACTACATAATTCTGACTACTAAACATACCTATTTAACGCAAGTTATTGTACTGTAATATTTGTTGTACATATAAAAAGACTTGTTCTTATAACAAGTAAAAAAATTGTTACAAACTTTAATGTTAAAAAAATACCGACGCCAGTACCTTTCTGGTTTGTCAAAAAGTTTTGCAGGCAAAAAGCTGATTCATTGCGTAGGCACAGATAAAAGAACGTCACACAATTTGTACTTTATACCGCCCTTATGTCCTGCGCGGAAGAACTAATATAGAACAGCAAATGTATGCCTTGATGAGCTATCGACGGTACATCATTATCGTATTGTTGTTAATAAAAAACCCGACTGACATAAAAAATGGTATGCTAGTTTGAACGGTTTATGTCCGTCATATTTGATTTATGCCCGGTTCCAATATTTTACGATTCTTAATGTGATAAAAATGACAATCCGTTTTTCTCTAACCGACTAGGAGTTGTTAAATATTAGAAACAGAAAAATGTTATTTTCCCTCGCAGTGCGGGAATCGAATCCACGACCTTCAAGTATCGCGCGTGCTGCTCTTCCAACTGAGCTAACTGCAAGTTATCGTAGGCGATGAAATGTTTCTGCTGTATCAACCCGTTAACCTTCGGTAAAGGGGTACTTGTACCTATTTAAAGTTCGCTAGTACGGCGTAAAGTACCTATTTACCTACTATAAAAATAAAAAATCGAGAGTTTTTTAATTCTATTTTTTTATATATTACACTTCAAGATTTACCTCATCTCATCTGATGTTAAGTGGTAATGGGGTCCTTTTTTTTTTTTTTTTTTTTTTTTTTCGGGGGGAAATGCGTTGATGCACCGTACCGTCACCCCGAGGGAGGGTGACGGCGTGTGTGGGACTCCCTGCCCTGAAAAGGGCAGGACTACCCACTAAAACCCCCCGGTTGGACCTCCATCGCCTTAGTGGCGGTGCTGTGGGGGATCGGCTAAGCCTTTACTTCCACAACACCGCCGGCGGAACAGCCGCTTACGCGGCTCCGTCTACTCCCCCAACAGTGTTCGGGGGGAGAATGGGGATGGCCGATCCAACGGAACCATCCCCACCTCGCAGTGGGGACCGGTGCAATGCCGACTGAGGTGTCCTCACACCATCAGCCGGCCAGTCCCCACGCGGTAGCTGGGCGCGGTCATATTGGCGCCGCGCCCTCAGCCGCCTTCTTCGGCGGCAGGCGGGAGCGGATGGATCGTCCTCCCGCTCCCGCTCTGCGGCCTCCTTCTGCGACATGACATCTTCGCAGAAGGAGACCATACCAACCCATGCCGTCTCACTCCCGAGCATAGCCTCGACTATGCTGGGGAGTGAGAGATTTGGCCCCACCAACGCGCGCAGACTTGCGCGCTGCGCATCAAAAGCGGGGCACACCTGCAGTGTATGCCCCGGCGTGTCCTCCGCCGCGCCGCAACTGTGGCACGACGGAGACTGCTCTCGACCAATGCGGTGCAGGTACTGCCCAAAACAGCCGTGGCCGGACAGCACCTGCACCAAGCGGAACGTCAGGAATCCTGACTTGCGCTCGAGCCAGCGATTTATTGCTGGCTCGAGCGCATCTAGGGTCCACCGACCCGACGGAGTCACCAGTAAGGACTCCGCCCAACGCCGGACCACCTCTTCCTGCGCCTCCCGGCGCACACGTGACAGGTCCTCCGGGTAAAAACGTTCCCCGGAGGCCTTTCTTAGGGCCTGCCATTGATAGGCCCTCGCCATCGCCCGGGCCTCCAACTCCCAGGGTGGCGTCCCAGCGAGTGCGCACGCTGCGTCAAACCCAACGGAGCGATAGGCTCTACACACTCGCTGGGCAATGGCTCGCTGGGGGCGCCGCAGAAGCCTCTGGTTCTCCCGAATGTGGAGGGAGTCGGCCCAGATGGGCGAGCCGTACAGGGCCATACTGCGCAAAATGCCGGCGTAAAGTCGTCGGCATTTGGCCCTAGGACCCCCCACATTGGGGAGAAGCCACGCTAAAGAACCCGCCGCCTTAATGAGGCGCGGAGATAATGCAGCAAAGTGCGGCCCAAAAGACCAGCGATGGTCCAAAATGAGGCCCAGGTATTTCATCTGGGCCCCAACCGCCACCCTGACGCCCCCGACGACGATGTACGCGCCGGAAAACAATCTTTGCCGAGGCCCCGGAAAAAATATGGCCTCGGTCTTATTAAGAGCCACTGTAAGGCCCAAGAGGGCAATGCGTCTGGCAATTAAATTGCCACCGGCCTCTGCCAGGCGAGCTGCGGCGCCAAAATCCCTCTCCCGGGCAGTAACAAGTGTGTCGTCTGCGTAGCAAAAAACGTTCATGCCCGAGAGGAGGGAGCCGCGCAAAAGCCAGTCGTATCCGATGTTCCACAGAAGGGGCCCCAAAACAGACCCCTGTGGAACACCGGAACGCGCGCGGAAACGACGCAGGACGTTGTTGGCACCGACGCAGACAATTTCCCTGTCGAGAAAATAGTTCTCGATCAGGGCCATCAAATAGGAGGGCACTCCGTGATAGCGGAGTGCCTCCAAAATTGTAGAGTGGGGGAGAGTATTAAAAGCATTGGCTATGTCAAAAGAGACAGCCAACACACCCTCCCCCCTCTCCCTAGACTCTAAAACGAGGGATTTCAGATCGGACAGGGCGTCAATAGTGGACCGCCCTGCCCGGAAACCGTACTGCCTGTTCGACAGGTCTGGACCGACGGAACGAAGGTGGTCCTTCAGGCGCCTGGCCACAATGCGCTCGAACAGCTTCCCGACTTCGTCGAGAAGCACTATGGGCCGGTACGCCGATGGCGAGTCCGCCGGTCTGCCCTCTTTCCGAAGGAGGCAAAGCTGCCCCTCCTTCCAAGGTTTAGGGAACTGGCCGACTCGGAAGCACGAGTCGAACAGCTCCCTAAACTTCTGCTCCATCAAAACTGCGCCGAGGGCGACGAGCTTCGCCGGAACCCCATCCGGACCAGGGGCCGTCTTTTTGGCACGAAGGCAGATTGCCGCCGTGCCGAACTCCTCCTCAGTGATTTGCGGGGCCTCGTACGGAGCAGTTGCAGGCTCCTGCTCTGAAGAGGCACTCATAGCCGGCGGGACGAAGCCAGGGCTGCTGTCCGGGAACAAAGCCCGGACGACGATGTCGAGCAGCCCTGGCTCGAGGGTCTCTGTAAGTGGGGGACCTATGGGGCGCAACTTGTTTCGTGCGGCCCGGTACGGTCTCCCCCACGGATCTTGGTCGAGACCCTCGAGCATTTCGGCGCGTGCGGAATCCTTGGCGGCTCCTATGGCCACCTTGAGTGCCTTCTTTGCATCTGCATAGGCTCCGTAGAGGGAGGCCTCGTTTTCGAGGTCCCGACGAGCGCGGCGCCTACTTCTGGTGTAGGCCCGCCGTGCAGCCACGCAGACAGCTCGAAGTTCGGCGAGCTCTTCCGACCACCAGAAGCAGGCGCGTCGGGGAGGTGGACGACGGGACCGAGGCATGCTAGAATCGCATACCTCGGTCAGGAAACCTCGAAGAACGACCGCGGAGGAGTTCACGTCGGGACCAGATAAGGGAGGCGAGAACCAGTCTTGCAGAAAGGCCGCCTCCCTTGCAACTGCCTTGTCCAGGCGGGACAGTGCCCACCTGGGAAAAGGCGACGACCTAGGCGAAATTGGTGAAGCCTGCTGAGGGGCACCGGAGACCACCCCGAACCGGATAAATTTGTGGTCCGAGAGTGTCTCGGACCGGTCCACCCTCCAGTTGTGGACGCGTGCGGCGAGTGCAGGGGTGGCGAACGTTAGGTCCACCACAGACCCCCCTTGCTGCCGCACACAGGTCTGGACTGCGCCCCGATTTAGGAGGCAAAGGCTGGACGAAGCGGCCCAAAGCTCCACCAGCTGCCCCCGTCGGTTGCATGAGGCAACCACATTCCCCCAAGACGCCGCCTTGGCATTGAAGTCCCCCAGAAGAAGAACTTGATGTCCAGCAGAAACGGCCCGCTGGACAGCTCCCTGCAGGAGACCCAAAAACGCCTCGAAGTCCACAAGCGGGCGACTTGGGGAAAAGTAAACCCCCACAACGACTGTGTTGCCCCACAAACAAGCGACGAAACCCGATCCCCTCTCCACAAGAGACAGAGGGGGAGACGTGGACGTATGTCGCCTGAAAATTGCGACTGTACCGGTCTGGTCCCCGTGCCAACTACTGGGGACCAGATAGGGCTCTGCCACCACCACTAAGTCTACCAACCACTCCGCTACAGCCTGGGACAACAGGTCCTGGGCTGCGCGGCAGTGGTTGGAATTTGTTTGGAGGAGGTTGTATTGGGCCATTTATTCGGACATTATAACCTCCTCCACTACTGCCGACGTCGAGCTGGACTCCAAAGCATTAGGCCGGGCCTGAGCCTTTACTTTGCCTTTCTTGGGGGGAGGCCTGCATTTCCTACCCCCCATCAAATGGCCAGAAGGCCGCCCACTCTCCGCACAGACGGAGCAGTGCGGGGTCTTCTCGCTGCAGGCAGCGGCTTTGTGGCCTTTTTGTCCGCAGCGGAAGCAAAGGTCCATTCGCACCACGGCGGAGGGACAGAGAGGGCGAGTGTGCCCGACTCCCAAACACTTGAAACAGCGGAGGGGCTGTTCTTCAAGGGCGCGAACTGATGCGGAGCTGAACCCGATCAGAAAGCGCCCCCCCTCCAGCACGGCTTTGGCGGCAGCAACAGGGCACTGGACACGAAGTGCCCCCATGCCCAGACGGCCAGGCCTGATTTCGCCCGCCTTAATGTGATCGGCTGGGCATTTCCCGATGGCCGCCACTTTCTCAACTACTTCGGACCTCGACACAGAGTCGTCGAGGTCCGAGCGGAACCAGTATCTCCGGGGGGGAGGGCGTAAACGCCCGCTATCTGATGGGGAAAAGGGGTCGTCTTCTGATGCCTCCCAATCCAAGAGCCGCACGACTAAGAGCAAGTCGAAAAAGGGACGCGGAAGGCCTGCCACTACAGACTATGTCGGTCGTGCGGAAGCGCAGCGAGAGCTGAATGCTGCGAAGAGGGCTGCCGTTGCGCTTGAGCTTGAGGCTCAAGTAGCGGAAACCGAAAGACGGCTGCGCATGGCCCGTAATGCGGCCGGATACGGGGTGTCCCTTACTGCATCGCTAGAGGGGAAGTCGACTGCGGAATTGCAGCGTTTGGTGGCCACGGAGGCGGAGAGCTCCGTCTCTATGATTAGAAAGTCCTCCAATTTAAAGGGGACCTTCCAAAAGGCACTCAAAGAGAGTGCCATAAATATGAGGGCCATCTGCGAAGAGGCCCTCAAGAGAACCTCCTCAGAGGAGACGGAGCGGCTGCAGGCGACAGTAGATCGCCTGCAGACTGAGCTAGCCGGCCAAACGAAACGCGTGGCCGAGCTAGAGGCCGCAGTTGCCGAATTGACCAAGTCTGGTCAGGCATCTTCAGTTCCTGCTTCGGTCCCTGCCCCCGTAGAGACGGTGATGGAGGTGGTGGAGATGTCCCCTTCATCAGCGGGATCACCGACAGCGGACGCAGCAAACATTGAAGCTGTGGTCCGGAAAATAATGATGGAGGAGCGGGTTCTCTTAAACGCCCGGCTCAATGCCCGCATAGAGGGCCTAGAAGACCGCCTCCTCCCAGAGAAGCGGCTTCGTCCACCACTAGCAGCGGACCGCAGCAAGGAGTCCGTTGTGGTCCTCGAGCGGCTGCCGGAAGTTTTCCGGGTACCTGAGCCGCCAAAACCCCAGAGGGCCACGAGATCTCGTGCATCTAGAGCCGCTGCGTCTGTCTCCTTGCCTGGGCCCTCCAAAGTGACAAAACCTATGGCGGCCTCTGTCGTTGCTCCCCGAGCCGCTCTTCCAGCTCCAGTAGTGGAGGAAAACCTTCTTCTGCCCGCGACCAGCCCAGCCAACGAAAGCTGGGCTACGGTGGTCAGGAAGGGCAAAGGGAAGGGCAAGAAATCGACGGCTCTTCCCTGTTCGCAGCCTGCGCCTTTAACGGCCCCTCCGGCGAAAGGAGCTCCCAGAACAGCCACTACTGCTGCTGCCGCCTCGACGATGTCGCAGAAGAAGAAGGCCCCGGCTTCTAAGTCGCAAGCACAGAAGACGCAGAAATTGGTTCCCCCCAAAACCGCAGCAGTCGTGGTTACACTCACGGCTGAGGCGGAGCAAAAGGGGGAAACCTATGAGTCGGTTCCTACCGACATTTCGGACACATTTGTTAATGTGTCGGACTCCTCGCCCGACGCCCCTCGCCCAGTGAATATACTGGGCCTGGCAAAGAAACTATTTGCCGAGGCCAACGACGCAGCCGAAGATGCCCGACTTAAACTAGCAACAGCAATGTTGCCCTTCCCCGACGCACTAGAACATACGGCGTCATATTCTGCGTCCAAGGACGCAACGGCAGATTTTGGCGCGATCGCACAAACGGCGCCAGACTCCGCACCCGAAGGTGCCACTTCAGCAGACTCCCCACGTTCGTCATTTTTTTTTTGTTTTGGAATTGGTGTACTCATTATGGTTCCCACGATTAAACGGTTATAAAGGACCACCGGGGGCAGAGCCGAATACCCCCAGCTACCCTCATACTGCACGGGGGCGGGCGGTCCCGTGCAGGGAGGCCGATACCACCGACCACGACCGGGTTTGTCCCACCCGGTCACCATCCCTCCGAAAAGAGATGGCCCCGACGCCTCGAGCACTCACGACGTCGGGATTAGGGGTTTTTTATTGTGGTATGCTCCACTTGGGCCAGCCAATTAAGGCAAGCCCCCTGGTCTGGTCGAGCCGATAGACATGATCACCAGACACTCGACCAGGAAACAGGTTGCCCGACAGTGGCCGAAGCCTGCTGCGACCGACTGCTATTACGCAGCCGGCCGAGCCCGCCGCGCCGCGGAGATACCCCGCCATACGCCGCTCCGAAGAGCCCGGACGTCAAACAGGCCAACATGGCCAGGCCATAAGCAAAGCCCCGACACAGTCAAGCTGACGAATAAAGATATCGACTTGCACGACAGATTTCCCCCCCTCCCCAAAATCCCCATGCTCGTTTACGGGCGAGCTCCCCTACCACCTTGCCCCGCCTTCCACTGCTGTTCTCAAAAACCGAGAACAGCAGAGAGAACGGTATTCCCCACCCCCCCATTCCCCATTCCCCACCCGCCTACCCCACCCCCCCAGTGTGTTTGGTCCGCGGGAGCTACGCTCCGACCCCAGGCTGCCGCCCGCAAGGCATCCCTGTAAGCGGGAATACCCTCCGGACGGCAGCCGCGGGCTTCCCCTATCCGCCACCGGAGGACGCGCCAGGTAGGGGTATCACCTCCCCCCCTGGTGGTAATGGGGTCCTAGCTTAAGGTCGACAAGTACAGCATAAATCTGTTACTGGACTTGTCGCCCTTACCTTGAAGGCTACCCCTGCTACTAATGTAGCACCCCCAGGAGCTCTGGAAACCTTACTCACACGCAGGAACACAACAACACCGTAGCGATTGTCATTTGGCTACGGTCTTTTGTAAGGTGGAGGTATTTCACCAGTCGGGCTGCTCCAGTTCCAACGATAAATCGCTATGCCCTACCTCTCTTAAATTTACTTTCCATATCGGCTGTCATCAGTTGTCTGTCAGTCGTTTTTAGCTTACGTCTTGTATATTTTTTTACTATGCGTTACTAAAACGGATTGTTTTTCAAATATTGGAACCTGACATTGGTACGTAGGTCGAAGGTTCGCTGATCTTCTAGTGCTTTAAATTAGACACTGAGGCTTATTAACAAACGCGGTCTTGCGAAAGCATCCAAAACCAGACGGCTTAACTAAATCGGCACTAACTAAATTAAGGGATTCGTTGGTGAAAACGGGGCCTGTACTACGAGAATTCAATTACGAATTTTCCGATGACGAAGTTTTTATTAAGGTCAGTTTCGCGCTTGAAGAAGTTTTTTAATGTTATTATATCACACACAGGCAGCATTAACAGTCAGATTAAACTAGGAGCGTGTTAACTGGTACGCTTTTTGCGTAGTACTAATAAAAAATGTTGAACGTAGTCACGATTATTATTTTCATAAAACAAGCAATATTCCGTGAATACAATTGGAAAAGTATCCTATATTAATTAGTATGTAATGTAAGTTTCTACCAAATTTAATCCAAATCCATTCAGCATTACTAACGTAAAAAAACAATCAATCACTCGATTCTTTGTATTTAAAAGTACATTTTTAGGTATACGCACTTTGTTTATTTAATAGTTTGAAAATAGTTTAAGCCTAAATTTGTGATATTTTCCCCTCTTTTGCTGTGCAAAATCCCTGTTAAATATTGAAAGTGTTAACAATTATAAAAAATATGATTGAAATTAAGTTAAAATTGAACATAATAAGACGAATACGATTATGACGTACATCCGCTAGCGGCCATCTTGACGGGACGTCACTTTTCGCACGGCATCGTAAGGAGACGCGCGCGCTGATTGTTGAAAGTGTTTTGCCTACGGTTAATAAATCTAACTAGTAAGTACAGTCTGGTGTTTTACTTCTGAACCATTAAAAGTTCAGAAGCGGGATACCGCGACAAACGCTTTGCCTACGCGAGGCCTTTAGCCTTGCCCGACACAGGGTAAGAGATTTTTATTTTTTTTGCATGTGTTGGTTTCAAAATGTGTTTTCTTTTGTTATACTCGTTATGTGGCAATCCAGCTATTTAATTAATTGAAACGAATATTAACGGAGTAAAGTAACTGTTATGTTAATTACTACGTATTATTAAAAACCTTGAAGACCAGTCTGGCTAATAGGTACACTTATTAAAAATTAGTTAACTTCTTAAGTACAATTCAGTATTGGTTTAATGCAGTTATTCAAACAACTTAGAAACAAACCCAAGATAGTAAACCTCATTTTAGCTTATAAACTCGTACCATATATTATGCTGACACATGTTCGTATAGACAAGTTAGTAAAATCAAGATTGATTCATAGTACATACTTACAGAAAATATTATATTATTTTAGTTTACGCCCAACCCTGTTTGAAAAATGCCAATAGGCTACATAATCTACTTTTATTTACTTAAGAACATTTCAATTGTGGTGCAAGTATGAAACCTTTTACATTTATTATCATTTTAATTTATAAGCATTAATATGCTAACAAATTAGTCAACTGAATTAATTGATTGAAAAGCACTCGTGTTTTATGTTAACTCTTGAATTACTAGCTACATACTAGCTATTTAATAGATACTAATAATAACACAAATCTGGTAAAGTGATGCTACCTCCTTCCTCGTTGTTATAATAGTATGATGGGTGCACAATTAAATTAAATTGAACAGTAAGCGGAACTACCTACTTTTACAAGCTCACATACAGAATTGCCAAAAGGGTTTATTTTACTTAAGTATGTATGTACTTATTTTTTCTATATATTGCAGATTACAGTTTATTCCTATTTTCCTATTGTCCTTATTGCTTTATTCTGAGTACGCCTTTTCGTTCCTACCATAAGATGGAATCTAAGTCCCAGTCGGTTGAAGGATTTGGTTTTAACATTTAATATTAATTACAATTATTAATTATTGAAGCGTACAGTATAATAATGTTTATCCTAACTGACCTTACCCTCCATTCCTGTAAACTGCAACGTGGCCGGCTATTTAAATAGCAGCTTGAATAGAGATGACACCACGACAGTGACAAGCAGTAATCTGGTTTTGTTAGTCAAAACCAGGTCCATATGAGGCCGTAGCTCCTTGTGTGGGCAAGCGGTGATAGTCACATATGAAGTCAAAGTCAAAGTCAATATTTTTTTGTTTACATGGATTACATTGGTGGTGCTTGTGAGTGGTCTCTATGTAAGGCGGGTGAAGCTGCCTCCGGTTCGGAGCCTGTGGCTGAAGAGAGGATACCGGCAAGAAACTCAGTGGTTTTTTTGCAAATGGAAGCTACACTTATTGCTGGTTTTGCGCTGGGACGTGCAGTTGGTTTGTCAATTGTAAAATAAAATTTTTAAATCCATTATTAAAAAAAATAATAATAATTATAAAGCAAAGGTATTTGTAAATTAAATTAACTGTATGACTCACATGCGTCATCGAGGCCCAATTCTGACATTGATTGAGAAAATGCGTTACATATATATTTGTAAAATAATATAAAACACGTAGGTACAGGCGAGCACACTAGTCACTGATCCACACGTTCCTGTCATTCAAATGCTCTTCTACTTTGTAGTAGCCTTTTTTCAAAAGACAACGTTTGACAAATGTCTTAAATTTGTACAAAGGTAACTCAACAATAACTTGAGGGAGTTTATTAAACATTTTTATGCTTAAAGCATCAAATGAATTACCTATTTTATGTAGTCTACGCTTAGGAACAGCAAGCTTATTTTTATTTCTGGTGTTAATGCTATGATTGTCTGATTTTTTAGGAAATGTATGCAAGTTTTTGTATACATGCATTAAACAGTCGAGAATGTATTGAGATGCGACTGTTAAGATGTTAATTTCCTTAAACAATTCTCTCAGCGAGTCACGTGGTCCTAGTTTGTACATGGCTCGGATGGCCCTCTTTTGTAAAACAAATATAGTTTGAATATCGGTCGCAGATCCCCATAATAGCAGACCGTAAGACATGACGCTGTGAAAATAGCTAAAATAAACCAATCTTGCTGTTTCCATATCTGTTAGGTACCTTATCTTTCTGACCGCATAAGCAGCCGAACTCAGTCTTCCAGCCAGGTTAGATAAGTGGGGAGACCACTGTAATTTTGAGTCTAAAGTTATGCCAAGAAATACTGTCGAGTTAATAACTTCGATATGTTCATTATTCATTTTTATTATAGTATTGACCTGCTTTACGTTAATTTGATTCAGGGCATCATTAATCTTATCAACATTGTCACTCTGTTTATTAGTTTTAAAAATAAGAGATGTATCATCAGCAAATAATACTATCTCACATAAGTCATTTGTATAAAAGGGCAGGTCATTGATATAAATTAAAGATAGTAATGGTTCCAATATCGAGCCCCGGGGCACTCCCATGAACAGAGGAGCCAGAAGAGTTTGATCCATTTACGCTAACTTTTTGAGTACGGTCAGACAGATAGGATTGAATAAGACTAAGTGATTTGTTCAAAACACCATGATGCCGCAGCTTCAATTTCAATGTTTGATGATCTACACAGTCAAACGCTTTTGATAAATCTCAAAATACACCTACGACATCCTGCTTTTTATCCCATGCATCAAACACATGCTTGATGAGAGCCACTCCCGCATCAGTTGTAGATTTTCCTTTAGTAAATCCATATTGATTATCATGAAATAACCTGTTAACTGAGAAATGACAAAGCATCTGATTAAATATAATTTTTTCAAAAATTTTACTAAATGCGGGTAAAATTGATATGGGTCTAAAATTCGATGGGTCACTTTTATTGCCGCTTTTAAATGAAGGTATTATTTTACTAACTTTCATTAAATTTGGAAACTGACCATCATCGATACATTTATTAAATATAAAAGCCAGTTGAGGAGCAACAGCATGTATGATATTTTTCAATACTTCTACTGAAAGACCCCACAAATCCTCAGTTTTTTTCATATTAAGCTCCTTAAAAGCTTTCAAAATAGTTTTATAATTAACATAATCAAAGTTGAAGGGAGTTGTGCACTCATCCACGTGCGATTTGAGCAGGGACTCAGCAAGGCACGGATTTGAGGATAAGCCATTCGTTGTTGTGACCGGGATATTGGAAAAGAAAGATTCAAAAGCGTTTGCTATTTCAGCATCTTTTTCGAGAATACTATCATTAACTTTAAGAGAGAACTTGTGAGTATGTATGTTGTTTTTACAAGTCTCTTTGTTAATAATTTGCCAAGTTACTTTACTTTTATTTGTAGCCTTCATTATTTTATTCTTGAGAAAATTTGACTTTGCTATCGCACAAACCTTCTTAAACAATTTCGAATATTTTCTAACATATTCTACTACTGAAGAGTCATTAGAATTAGCTTTTAAATCATATAGTTCAAATAATCTACGTCTACTTTTGTATATACCTGACGTAGCCCAGTCACTAAATGTTGTTTTTGAACTATTTATTTTTAGTTTTTTGAGTAAAAACATTGTTAAATGTTTTTTTTTCAACAGTGTGAAATAATTTTTCATAACAACGGTCACTGCTGTTATGTGATTTGAAGTTTAGCAGAGACACTTTTTCGCATACATTTGTTTTAAATTTTTGTACACGATTTGCGGTGATAGGTCTACAAGTAACATATGAAGATTGAGGGGCACGATGATGTTCGAACACAGCTAATTGACCGCTATGGTCAGAGTTAATAAAATTTATAATATATTTTGAAATGCTACTACAGTTGCAGAGTATATTATCGAGACAAGTAGCCGATGTGGCGGTGACTCGTGTGGGTTCGTTATAAAGTTGACTTAAGTTATATGATTTAAACAGATTCAAGAACCGAGTGGAATTCTGTGAATTATCAAGGATGTTAACATTAAAATCGCCACATACAACTATTTTTTATTCGAAATGCATACTTTTCTAAGGGCTTCTTCCATAATATTCTCAAATAATACGTAGTTAGCAGATGGTGGTCTATACACACACATAATAATATATTTCTCAAGCTCTAAACATGAAAGTTCAATAGTTCGTTCGACTGAAAGTTCTACTACATCCTTACGTTCCTTAAATATGACATTACGACCTCGGTGGCGCAGTGGCTAAGGTAGGCGCCCAAAGCGCGTAAGGTCCCGGGTTCGATTCCCGGTCAGGTCAATTTGGAAAACGAACTTTTCTCAATTGACTTGGGTCTGGGTGTGCTGGGATGACGCCCCCAGTTAGTATCCGTCGTCTGGTACTCATAGTACAAGGGAAAACCTTAGTTTGAGACCAGGTGATTGGTGTGATTGTCTGGCGCATTTATTTTATTTTAATTTTTATTTTTATTATTTTGAACTAAAATCAGAGATCCACCTCTAATAGCATATGAGGCCGTAGCTCCTTGTGTGGGCAAGCGGTGATAGTGAAATATGAGGCCGAAGCTCCTTGTGTGGGCAAGCGGTGATAGTCAAATATGAGGCCGTAGCTCCTTGTGTGGGCAAGCGGTGATAGTGAAATATGAGGCCGAAGCTCCTTGTGTGGGCAAGCGGTGATAGTCACATATGAGGCCGTAGCTCCTTGTGTGGGCAAGCGGTGATAGTGAAATATGAGGCCGAAGCTCCTTGTGTGGGCAAGCGGTGATAGTCACATATGAGGCCGTAGCTCCTTGTGTGGGCAAGCGGTGATAGTGAAATATGAGGCCGAAGCTCCTTGTGTGGGCAAGCGGTGATAGTCACATATGAGGCCGTAGCTCCTTGTGTGGGCAAGCGGTGAAGATAGAAGACACGAGACCGTAGCTCCTTGTGTGGGCAAGCGGTGAAGATAGAAGACACGAGGCCGTAGCTCCTTGTGCGGGCAAGCGGTGAAGATAGAAGACACGAGGCCGTAGCTCCTTGTGCGGGCAAGCGGTGAAGATAGAAGACACGAGGCCGTAGCTCCTTGTGTGGGCAAGCGGTGAAGATAGAAGACACGAGGCCGTAGCTCCTTGTGCGGGCAAGCGGTGAAGATAGAAGACACGAGGCCGTAGCTCCTTGTGCAGGCAAGCGGTGAAGATAGAAGACACGAGTCCGTAGCTCCTTGTGCGGGCAAGCGGTGAAGATAGAAGACACGAGTCCGTAGCTCCTTGTGCGGGCAAGCGGTGAAGATAGAAGACACGAGGCCGTAGCTCCTTGTGTGGGCAAGCGGTGAAGATAGAAGACACGAGGCCGTAGCTCCTTGTGCGGGCAAGCGGTGAAGATAGAAGACACGAGGCCGTAGCTCCTTGTGTGGGCAAGCGGTGAAGATGGAAGACACGAAGCCGTAGCTCCTTGTGCGGGCAAGCGGTGAAGATAGAAGACACGAGGCCGTAGCTCCTTGTGTGGGCAAGCGGTGAAGATAGAAGACACGAGGCCGTAGCTCCTTGTGTGGGCAAGCGGTGAAGATAGAAGACACGAGGCCGTAGCTCCTTGTGCGGGCAAGCGGTGAAAATAGAAGACACGAGGCCGTAGCTCCTTGTGCGGGCAAGCGGTGCTTACTTCCTGGCTGGTGACAACTACTCAAGAGAGACGACATGTACACGTGTGCTCCAATATAATCGGTTGCAACGTTCAGTCCCAATTCAGACAACAGTAGCCCCTTGTGGGGGTTAATTATACTTACTCATGCCTGAAGAAGCCTTTACTCGCCGTATTGGGGTCTAATCCACCACCATTGTTAAGGTGACGATGTGATTATTAGTGTGGTGTCATGTATAGTGCTTATGTAGAGTAACTTTGTTATTCGAATTGTGTCTACTTCAGTTATTTAAAATGTACAGATAACATTGTATTTCGTACTTCAGTTACGGTTATTTATTTTAAACATTATGTTCTTAGTATTCTAGTTAATTTCTAAGAAATGTACTTGGTAAAGAATGAGGGCATTCTTCGAAGTAGGATGGCCGAGTGATGTTTAGCTATGCACAGCTATAATTAATATAATTGATCTTAAATACAGATACATTTAAACATATTGTGAATGATTACAATTAAAGATTAAAAAAAAAATAGTAAAAAAAAAAAAAACCTTTATTTCATGAATATACGTAAAATTTTGCCTCTTATGTCTATGTTAATACTATCATACAAACCAGTGTAATCTTTCAGTCAGAAATTTGATGTGTTTAACTATGATATGTTAATGATGATTCTTAATTTATGATTTACAAGTATTCCAAAATACACGTTATAATTAGTGCCTAGAGTGCGAACAGCGACAGGTGTCTGGGACAGACACATTATCAGGATGGCCGACTGTTAACAATTATAAAAAATATGATTGAAATTAAGTTAAAATTGAACATAATAAGACGAATACGATTATGACGTACATCCGCTAGCGGCCATCTTGACGGGACGTCACTTTTCGCACGGCATCGTAAGGAGACGCGCGCGCTGATTGTTGAAAGTGTTTTGCCTACGGTTAATAAATCTAACTAGTAAGTACAGTCTGGTGTTTTACTTCTGAACCATTAAAAAAAGAAACAAAGAAAGAAAAATATATTGTATTTCGGATAGGACGGTGTAATAAATTGTTACACGTTTTATTTTACTAATTATTTAAAATTATCATATATTAATCTTTATTTATAGAACTATAAATCATCCTTTCACAAACCATAAATTCAACTAGTCATCTTTGAACCGTTTTTTTTTCTGATAGCCCTGCTTTTACATTCGTAACAATCAACTATCTATCGAATACGAAACTTCGAAAGCACAGGACGAAGTTTTGTCGATTATCGTAGTACGGGTACTTAACAATAAAACAACAAAACCAGGTTTAGAGGGAAACGGAAATTTCTGCAATCCACTTAAATTCATTTGCGAGCTTGTTCGAGGTAACACGAATTGCCGAATCGAGGGAGCTTAAATGTACCTTAAATTTTCTTGGGAATTAAATATGGTAATCTTGGCGGAGAACGTGACCACGTGCCCTTTATTTAATTGCTTTAAAATTAATAAACGGAGAGATTTAGAAAATCCACGCAATGTACACATTAACGAATCTGATCATTTATTTGAGTATCTATCTATGTAACCTATTGAATTACAGTGAATTGATGGATTATACCCTCATTTTTTTTGTAAATATAAAAAGTACTCTAAATAGATGTAAGTAAAATTTATGTAATTACAGTATGACCTATCTCTTGTTCTGTAAGGGTGCTTGAAATAATACTAATAACATTAAAAAACTATTATCCAGCTCCAGTTTAATATGTTAATACAAATACAGTTTCTGAGTACAGCATTTCTATTTCTGCGGGTGTTTCTACCTGGATCTGTAACATGGTCCTTCGAGCCAGATACAAACCAGCATATGGTTATAAAGTTCACTTATCAATTCACAAAACTATTGTTCACACACGAAAATATAAGCTTATCTACTAATATTTTATCAAATACAAATTTGTGATATCTGTCTACAGGGTGGAGCTAGAAGCGTGGCTGGACAAGGCGACCTACTCTCATGGGGAGTCCATCACAGTAAGCGTGGTGGTTGCCAACAACTCCTCAAAGACCGTGCGCCGTATCAAGGTAAAAAAACATTTATACCATGGGCGATAGAACCTCCTCCTTTTTTGAAATCGGTGAAAAATAATAATATACTACAATATTACTGTATATAAACTGCCCACAACTTCGTCTACATGACTATCAGCTTCGCGTTTCATCGTCGTCATCATCATTTTAGCTGAAGTACGTCTATTGCTAAACATAAGCCTCCCTCTATCTAAAGATAATGTATAACGGTTTTTTGGTTGCATTGAAATTATTTTTAAGTGTGACATTGAAAACGAAGAAATATATTCGTATCTTTGATGAAAAAAGTACTTCTCATCATGACTTGGCGTTGACCGAAGTAAGGAATAAAAAAAAAAAAAATTAACCCAACCAAACATTTGTTACTTTTAATAGAGACCCGCAGTACCTACGGTCACGGTGAATTCAAACTTCTCTCTTCCATATATGAATGTCTATATGATATAATTTGAACTAGAGTACCTACATAACATTTAAGTACATAATAATTTATTCATGATAAAAAAAAGTTATAATAACTTTAATTCTTTTCGTTTTCTCTCTGTCTATTATACGAATTTATATCCAAGACCGTGTTAGTTTTGTTGAAGAATGACCGTCCTCTCTTCAATTGCAGTGCCTTTACAGTAGTGATCTAATTTTAAGATAACCCCTTGAAAATACAAAAAATATTGAGTATTGAGTATATCCTTAAACTGTCGGCTACAGTTACCGACATTGGTCGGATTGCCTAAGCTACGTTTTACGGGTACATTTTTGCCATTCTAGAAGCTCTCTGCCCCATCAGACATCGATTTTATGAAGAACTATGAGAGTTATGGTTTTGGGTTGTTTTGTAAAACTCGTATATTTTTGGGCCGGATTTCTTCTTATTTATATGATTAAGACAAGTAGTCTTTTAAATTAAAACCTCTTTGCGGTTGTTGGTTGTATTTCTGTTTAACTAGAAATTTCGAAACGAAAACCGGATCAGATTGAGAAAGCGTTATATTTGTAACAAACAGAATTAAGTACTACAAATACTGTAATATTATAGCTGTGAACCAGTTAAGGCGATGTAATGAAGTATGTAATGAAGTAGTTCACATTGAATTTATTTGCTATTTATGAGAAAGGATAAATATTATGTCAACTAAACTCTTTCACAAATAATTTCAAACTAAGTATGCTAAATTATAACAGATAATATTTTTGTACTAACAAAAGCGCATAGTTGATTAAATCTTACTTATCATAATAGGTTTCATAATAACTAAATATTACATGTTTTGTGGGATGAGTTTTACTAACCCAGCTGGTATAATTATTTCAAAACTTAATATTAGATTATAATATTTCATCCTAAATATTTCCAAAGTTAGTTTGTTTCGTTTAAAATGTGTTACAATGTTATGGAATTTTAACCAACGACCAACAAATACGACCACAGTTTTCAGCGTAGCGGTAAGACGGCTCAGTTCCAAACAAGTATCTTTGTTCTACAAAATTTCGTAGTAGGCACATAGTATTCGTAGCTGTTATTGCTACGTACGTAGGAGCTAGCAAAAGCAAAACGGTTTTGTAGCTTCGTAGTAAGGTAAATAATCTACGTATACAAAATCAAATACGTCATCAAAAGTGATGTTTTGGCCTGTTACTACTTACATTAAACAAATAATAGCTTTAAATTTAAACTATTGCTTAGATTTATAGAATTTCAGTCAGTCACTGCACTAAGCAACTGGCTTGTCTAGCAGAGGCCAATTAACACTTTCTTAACCAAATTTTAATGTGCGAACGCAAGTATACAAATAAATAAAGTGAGTAATTGAAAAAATGAGTCTTGTGACTGCGAATTTTTAGTAGGATGAATTACCTGGTATGATTTTCCAGACTCAAGTGACTCGTTTATTTATCGAGGCGTGATTGAATAATAAGCATTCATCCGGAGAATTGCGATTATAAAAAAGTAAAAACTCTAAGAAAGTAATAAGAATAAGTGCGTAATATTTTTGTGTTTGTCATCAAATAGTTTTATGGATTTTTTTTAAATGTTTGTACTATTTTTTCCGTATTTGCTTGCATGACTATGATTCAATTGGAATTGATCTATCTAGAGCTCAACATAAGTTGAGATTTTGCTTATATTTTTTAATAAAGTATGCATCCTTTTGCTCACTGGTTTTTAATTTAACTGTGGAGTGTGGTGACCTATAACAAGGTTTTCGTGTTAAATGTCACATTTATTAACACGGTTCTCTATCCATTACTCACTATCATCAGAATAATTGTGAGTTCGATTAATGTCAGTAGATCAAATGTAATGGAAGTACTTTGTGTAATTATGAATATATTAACTTTGACACGAATTGGTAATGTGATCCTGACGTAAAAGCGATTGATTATTTCGTCATTTTTCACAATAATGGTTTTCTAGAACAGTTGCTTAAAAAATATCCTTTTATTTATCTAAATGGGATTTTATTTCGATCTTTGGTGAATCGCGGTAATGTACACCGAAGTGAAATCTGATAATATAAAATTTTTCACAGTTAAAATAATTAGGCAGTTCGATTTTTTTTTATTATGAGCTTATGTTTAAATAAATCCTGGAAATATTTCAAAACTAACGTTTTATGTATAGGTATTTCTAAATGATTCTAAGCGTTAACAAAAAATAAATACTATCTACGAATAGGTATTATTTTGACACCATTAAAAATAATTATAACATCAATGCCGAAAAAAGGTAAAGTTTTAAAAATTTTAGAGGTCCGAATAAAAGATCTTTTAAAACCAATTACATTCCAGCTTTGTCTAGCAACGCTCATGATGTCGTAAGTTCCAAAAGGAATTTTAATTTTAAATTAAATTTATTTTCTTAATAATCCATACTAATATTATAAATGCGAAAGTAACTCTGTCTGTCTGTCCGTCTGTTACTCTTTCACGCCTAAACGGCAGAACGGATTTTGATGAAATTTGGTATAGGTATACGTTGAATCTCAAGAACGGACATAGGCTACTTTTTATTAGAAAATAAGGGGGGGATGGGGGTAATACCACCTTTGAAAGTTTATATGGAAAAATGTTTATTTTTGAAGTTAGAGATATGAAATTTGGCACAAATATAGCTCGACACTTGGCTTAAAATATAGACTACTTTTTGTTTCGAATATTAGGGGAGAAAGGGGTAAAACCGACGGATGTAGTCCACGCGAACGAAGTCGCGGGCACAGCTAGTTTCTTAATAAAAAAATATTTGTCTTTGAAAACAAACCCCATTTTGCATTAAGAAAATTTTTAGAAAACTTTTTCAGAGTATCTCAGATTTTCAATTGTGACCTTAACTGATTTTACTATACAGAGAAAAGTTTACACTTTGTACCGCCCTTATGTCATGTGCATAAGAACTAATAACGAACGGCAAATGTTTACCTTGACGTGGTATTGTGGTACATTCCTATTGTGTACACTAAACGGGCAACATTGCAATCAAATCCACGTGGTGGCGCATGTAATTGGATTACGTACATGGCATTCGTATTTAGGAGGGCGACAGTGGGTTCATATGATTCTGCACCACACAATGTTTAATATAACAAGGGAATACTTCCAGCAACAGCCTTTACGGTATGTGCTTAAAAAGCTTCAGACAGTTTAGTAATGTAGAAACTGAGTGCAAATTATTTTTTTTCATTTGGTCTCATTACCACCATTTTTTAATCATTGAAGTCTGTTGATTTTACGGCCCGCGAAAAACACGTTTTATCCAAATTTTCCACTGATTAGTCCCACCCATTGGTTATATCGTGATATTTATAGCCTTCCTAGACAAATTTAATGGACCAACACTAAACAAAAAAATATTTCCAAACTTGTAGTTCCCTAGACTACCGCGTCCAAATAAATAAACAAACAAACTCTTTGGCTTTATAATATAAGTATAGATATATTTCAGTTTTATTTTCCTTTGTTTAATATTAGTGTTCAGTCTTAATAATTGCTGTGCTAACTTTTAGACCATTTGCTAGCATAGAACGAGTTGTAACAGTAATCATAAATTAATCCACAAATTATTGCAAAGATCGTGCATACATTACGAAACATATAGTCCGCTATTACTATGTTCCTAATTTGGCGAGTCTTGGTACTAAATTATCTCTAAACACTTGACATTGACGGAATCACCTGGTTGTTTTAAACGCGGGACCATTAAAAAATACTACAATAGAGCTATGAATAATCAGTGTTGCCGACGCAAAACCTTTTTATATATTTTGTCAGTATTTCTTTTTAATTGTTTTTGATATTCTTTTTGATTTTTGAAATATTTCTTGTCTTTAAAAAAGTGTCACAGTGTAAGCAAAAAATATACGGTTTTTATTGTATTTGCTTCTTATTTATTCCTGTAACTAACAAACTTATTTATTCCTGTGACTAACAATCAGGCTGTTATGTATTTTAGAGGGTAGTTTAACGCTGGCAGGTAAGTTTTAATCAAAAAAATGTTTTTGTGTTTGATAGTAGATTTATCGAGGAAGGCTTTATGTTATAAACCATTAGACTGCGTCCTATAGGATAGGAAAAACAGCGGGAAAAAACGGGAAAGTACGCATGCAAAGCGGGTAGCAAGGTGACGTATAAAATCATAGCTAAAAGGGTTGTGGGTGGAGTTCGGATCACAGCAGTCGCTAATAAACAGGATAAACGCTAGTAGAAAGAAGATGGTACTTCCAATTATTGGAGGAATTAAGCATACTTGACTTTGCATGTTACCAAAGCACTCTTCCTCATACAAATGAGCACCGTGTTACACGATTACGGACCCAAATTTAATTACACTCAGTACGAGCATATAACATACCACGCTGTTGCCGTTAGGGGGGAAATGTTCAGAACAAAGTGGAGAGAAACGAATATAAAAGGACCTTTTACCTGGCATTGAAGTATAAAAGACTTCAAACTATCTTTTTAGAAATTGATTTTTAGTCCTATTTTAAAGATTCTATGGTTGATAGGACGTTAACAAACTCTTTGCATAGGTTCACTGGCAGAGAAGAGAATTCTCCTAGCATTAAATCCACGTGTCGTGCTTTTTAAACAAAAAGGGTTTAAATAAATAAATTAAACCTGCAATGTTTACCTTTACTTGAAGTCCTGAAGCATTATAAAATCTGACAAAAACATCGGTATATTTATACTTAAGTGGTTCAGTTTCTATCTGCTAGTCATTATAAAGAAGAGTACAGTCAACAGCACGTCACAGTATACACTTGCAGTTCGACATTAGTTCTTACGCACAGGACATAAGGGTGCAGAATTGAAAGTGTGTCGTATGCTGCGTTGTTCGTATCTACGCACTTCACGTTGCTGATCATATGTTTTTAGATGAGCATAATTTCACAGGTTATTATTCAAATAATATTGACTTTCTGATTCAGTACATTTAGTCTACTAATTCAACCGCTAAAGTCAGCAACAAGTTAAAAGCAACCCTTTTGTTAACTTTGAATTGCTTTATAAACATAATGAATGATCTCCGTCAAGAATCTTTGGCAATAATAACATTTATTTCTCGGCAAAAGTTGTGATGTCTTTGTAATTCAAATTCTTCTGTCTGTTAAATTGTACTTTCTTGTGAACATTGTTATCTTACAATACAAAAACAAGCACCATATATCTTATCATAACCGTAGAACTTTGTACTTCTAGAAGTTAAAGTTTGAATTTATACTATTTAGAAATTTCTTATTTATCTAAAAACTTACAAAAAACGGCTATCAACATTTTAATAGTTATTTTCATAGTGCATTACATCAACGAAAGGTTTAAACTTTTTAACATAAGCCCACTTAAGTACAAAACAAGAAAATTGATTAATTATTCATATTTGTATAGCGTCTGTACTCTGTATTGCTTGTTTATTGATTTCATCATAAGGGATTCAATGGAGCGTACTTGAAGGGAAATCTTTGTAAGTGTGATGTCAATTAGCTCGATGAAGATCCAGTGAGTGAAGATACTACTCTTTACTAAGAATCATTTCAATGTAGAAAAGATCAAATCAGATGTTACGAGGTATATCAAAGGGAAAACTTGCTATAAACTCGACCGTGCATACGAACACACACACACAGTCTAGAAGAATTGTTCTTTCTGACTTACTTAGACATTTTTAAAGCACAGAAAATTAGTGTAAAATCGTCAAATTGATAACTTTTTGCTAAGTAAAAAAAAAGCCTTTGCTGCAGATGTCAGCTGTTACAAACATTTGGATGACATAAATATGTGCATAATATTAATAGTATCATTTCTTTAACAGACGTTGGTGGTGCAACATGTGGATGTTTGCATGTTCTCCAACGGAAAATTCAAGAATGTGGTGGCGGTGGTGAAATGTGGCGGCACTCCAGTCATGCCCGGACAAACACACACAGACACTTACACGCTCACACCGCACAGAGGTAAGAATATTGCAGAATAAATTTCTTTCTTATGCAATAATTGTACTTCAATTTTCTTTCTTTCTACTGCAATTCTTATTCTTTCATCAATCATTCCCGACTTGAGACATGGGATGTTTAATAATCGGTTGTTTCACTCCTATTTTAATTAATATCGATGATTAAACAAACGCCAAGTTTGGGAGATTTGTAGATACTATCAAACAGTTGAAATAATTAAACTTAATTATTTTAGTTATTCCGTTAGAAATGAAATTTGTAATTTTTCAAACCAACATGAGCTCATAAAATGCACTTATGTTCGTTTTGTTCCTGTTCTTTACTAAATCATCGCGTTAATTTGTCTAGTATAAATGTTTAATTGGGGTGCCTTAATTCAAATATAGTATTGTTCACAGGAGTCACCAAGAACTGGATAGCACTCGAAGATTCTTATTCTAAGACAGGGGCCAGTCTTGCGTCAACAGTCCTGTGCAATAATAGTCCCGAAGACCGCAATGTGTTCGCCATTTACGTGTCGTATTACGTCAAAGTGAAACTTACTCTCAGCGCAATGGGTGGTGACGTGTCCCTAAAGCTACCCTTCACGCTCACCCACTCTTGTATCAACGAAGCACCCACTGATAGTGTTATCGAAGAATCTACCCCCAAAATGATTCTAGAAGCCAAAGAAAATAGCGAAGAAGAAGACAGTAAAGCCGAGACAGAGAAAGACAAACAAAACAACAACGGTGGTACTGATCAAGAAACAGCTTTCAATGATGAAGCTGAAATCAAGTCTCCAGAAGACCACCGATGTGTAGCTGATGTGTTAGTCAACATTGAGAATAAAATAGAAAGACCCAAAAAGTTTGAAGCTACTGAAGTACGGCCAATCAAACCTAATGAAGAGGAATTGGACCTTATAGTAAAGTACCAGGGTTCAGATACGTGATCCGACGAGGAAGGTAACGTTGGGGATGATGGCAAAAAGACTGAAGAAACGAAATCGCCAGTAGTAGAAATATGTAAAACAGTGGTCCAAAGCCCCAAGTTGGGTTTCGCTGAGAATTTAAAAAGAGCTGTTTGTTGTATAGACAGAAGACGACAGTCTTAGTTTTGTATGTAATTTAAGTGACATATTTCAAATCTATTTTTATCCAATTTAATTTTAATGTGTTTAGATACTTCGATTTTGTCAATATTTATATACACATGAAAATTATCACCATGTGAAAATATTTTTAAATGTATACGGCTCTCCAAAATTCCAGGAAAACGATAATTAAACATATATGAAAGAGATAAGTTATTTCTCTGATATGGCCCCATTAAATATTTAAGTTATTTAATAAAATTTCAAATCTGAAAAATCTGCAAAAACTTAATCAAACATAAAATACGTAATTTACGAAAATTCATAAAGCTTTAAAATTTCAGAGAATATATTACATTTCATGGTATTGACTTTATTCCTCACAAATTTTAGTCATAACCCCAAACGTATTTTTACTCGTAAAACTCGTTTTCACTTCTCTGTTAATAAAATCAGAACTCCATTGCTTTTGTAGCGCTAACATGAATTTGATTCAACCATTTCGCTACAGCGTTGGACAAATGACCAGTCGTAAAAAGCGAGTCGATACTGTCGAAGCTAATGGAAAAATATTGTTCAGTCCTTTATGGTTTCATTTTTATTGATAAAAAATAACACAACCAAACCGACATTAGTCTGTACATACATAGATAACTATTTAGATCAAGTGGGACGAAACGTGACATGAGAATCAAGTCAATCGAAATGTGTCTGAATTATCGAATGATACTAGTCATGTAGGTATTAAACTAGTTGCCAAATCATTGTTGAATGATTGAAATAAATTGAAATGCATCTCTGCGAACGCTGCTCTAGCTGCAATCATTGTCATAGTAATTGTATCTATGCCTTACAAACAATACATATAAACTTCTATTTCAGCACCGTATCACAGAAATTAATAATTCTTCAACAATGATAGCATCTTTAGTTAAGTAGTTAACATATAAATAAATAGTGTAATCTATTCTAGTAATAAAAAACTCAAACAGAGGGAATGCTTTCATTCGGTTCAGAAATTCATTTATGAATATGGCTTTTATTAAACCTCCTCAAGTTTCCTTATAGAATTGAAATTATTGAGAATTGAATAAAGTATTCATGAGATCTTTGTCATGAGAGCACCTCCGTAGTCATATTTAAGGCAAATGACAACATTTGTTCTAAGGATATTGGAGAAGATGAAGATAAAATTTTGGTATCAACCCAAATTCGAGTTACCAACGATTCAAGTGGAACATTTTTAGGAATTGACCCTTGAAACCCTTTAAATGTCCCTAACATTTTTCCCTCTGTGTGGGTTCACTCATGTGTTTTTTAACTTTAAGTAAAGGTTTAGGTCGTGAGCCTTGGCCTATGCCACAAATAAGCCTGAATGGATAATTACGCTTACTAAAATCTAAAGTGTTAGGTGAGTAAGGTAGTAAGGGATAACGCAATTGATATGTAAAGTGTAGATTTGTTTGTTCACCTCAATATTTAGATGATTAAACACGAATATTGTGGTCGATGGTACACGTTTGTTAATGGTTAGTTATGTTGGAGAGTGACGAAAGTTGTTTGCACATGAATCACGGGATATCCTATTTTTTCTATTGTACTTAATAGTAGGAAGATCTAGGATAGGTGAAACTCTGTAAGTACTTCGTTTCAAAAACCTTGTGATGGTTTTGAATAGTTGATTTCACGGGAGTTGTCTTCGACATGCTATTATGTTGATAAAAAATACAAGTGTAACCTTTGATGTTATTGAAATGAATTGCATAGCTATTGGGATCGTAATCTCTGTTGATTTTGGTATTATCGCTCTTTTTTATTAATTTTGATAACTTCACAGTTTTTTTTATCCAGTCCATAATCCTTGCACTGTTTTTCATTTTTTGAATCTAATTATTTTCTTTATTCCGCTTTATTTATCGTTTGATTCTCAATAAAACCTGTGAATTTTTAATACCAAAACCTTCTGAGGTCAGTTGCAACACGAAAATTGTTTTTAATTTTGTTAGTAACATATTTATTCGAGGTTTTCTGTGTTTGGAAAAAAGTCCTTGTATATGAATTTACTCTTCTACCTTTTCATAGTTCAATTATTATGCTAACACAGATTCAAAACAATAACAAACCTTCGTTTGACTTTGTCTCAAATGAGTTTTATCTATGTTTACTATGTACTGCGTTTCATTTAAGCTCGTGCAAAGTTAGACGATCACGGTGAAACAATTATCAAGGTATAACAAGTTTCTAAGTAAACACATTAACCATCGTATATTATTAAAGTGTATTGTGTACCAAACTTTAGTCTTAGTAAGTTTTCAGTCTCTGTATATATGTAAATAAAGCTGAATATTGTTTATGGTTTAATTTACAAGGCCTTTTATTCGTATCCAACTCTTTACCACACATTCTTGTACATTAAAAGCTTCAGTAATTCAAGAATCATTTCAATCAACAAAAGTACTTTTCAGAATGTTGCAGGCTTCTGACCAAAATAGAAATGAATAATCCCTACTAATATTATAAATGCGAAAGTAACTCTGTCTGTCTGTCTGTGTGTCTGTTACGCTTTCCTGCTTAAACCTCTCAACCAATTTTGATGAAATTTGGTATAGGTATACGTTGAATCTCAAGAACGGACATAGGCTACTTTTTATTAGAAAATAAGGGGGGAGGGGGGTAATACCACCTTTGGAAGTTTTGAAGTTAGAGATAAGAAATTTGGCACAAATATAGCTCAAAACTTGAATTAAAATATAGACCACTTTTTGTTTCGAATATTAGGGGAGAAAGGGGTAAAACCGACCATAAAAGGGTGTAGTCTAGCTACAGCTAGTTTAATATATTAATGAAAATTCGGATCGGCTTTTTGTATGCTAAGAAAAGTAATAGGGCGGTTTTTTCTCCTCACACTAGTATTCAACACGTACAAACTCAGTAGAAGACATAGATAATGATGGAATGACTTTAACACTGTGCACACCATAGTGACTTGAATTCCGAGGTCTGTGATTGTGGTAAGATGTCATGACACATGTCAAAAACGGCTGAGCGTGAGCAGGAGGAAGATCCTTCTACTCCTGCAATTAGGAGACGTCATAAATTACGAGCAAGAACTATGCCCATCTTGATCTTCTAGGCAGAGAACAGTCGGCTGTGAGTGTGAGGGTACCATAGCAGGTATTGTATTGACGGTCTTTTATTTTAGGCGGGGTGGTCCTGTTGGCTTGACCATCCTTGCTCCCCCCTATCTATGATGTGGAAGCATGTCGAGGCCGCTTGAAGCAGCCATTTCGCCGGTGATGTTGTGGTAGTCCAAGGTTGACCCCGGATACTCATGAAATCGCCATTTAAGGCGATAAGATCCACCGGTGGCTTTAAAGGGTATTTCCTGTACTTGTCAGGGATGTGTTGGGGCTTGGGGTACGGTCTACCCCTGGGAGTCCCACACACTCCGTCGCCTTTCCTCGCGACGGTAAATCAACGGGTTTGCTCTGGTTAAAACAAACGTAGTGGTAAGAATGTGTGTTACGGACCATATTAAAAAGCCAAACTTAATAATGCACTTAAATCGCAATGACGTAGCGTGTGTAGCCTGTGCAACTATAGAGCAATGACTTTAATCTCCATCCAGCTTCAACGTAATTCTTGCAAACTCAAGAACAGGAAACTTTCCTGTTGTAAGAGATAAAACTCTTAAGATAGTCCAAGTTACAATGGCAGATCATTTAAAACTCCACCGACATAAAGTAATCCCTCAAACATAAAATTAGCTGAATTCAGCGGAGATTAGGCAACTCTCTCGGAGTTTAACAACAGGGACGGAGCGAGAAGTTGCGTTATCGAAGCGACTTTATCAGAGTTGCACCGCGATGCCAAATCTTGGAGATAGCTTGAGTACAGTCGTTTGCAATACTCTAAAATTTTAATGCTTCTATAATAATAACAACAATAAGTGAAAAAACTTAGAAACGGACATCAAACAATTGCAAAATGTATTCATATAAAACATTTTCCCGAATAAAATTGTATCAAGTGAAATCAATTAAATAATAGATATAAGATTTTATCTACGACTATGTTCTCATATTTTCAGAATAAAAAGTATCCATAATTATTATTCTTAATTTATTCTTGTCATTTACAAAATTGCGTAAAACCGATATCGCCAAGCTGATCTGAAAATACCTGCAATTTTTTTTTTATATTCTAAAAAGTTTCTAAAACATGACGTAATTATATGTATGACCACTTATCTATCAGAAAAGCTATGCCTTGTAGGAAATATACATACATACACTCACATTTCGAATAAAAATCATAGGCAATATACAATCATAGCCTTCTTTTACATTTCACAAATAAATACATTTATTGTTATAACTCAGGTGAATATCTTTTATTGCGATTGTACCTACCAGATTAAGCTAAAGTTTCCAACTTATGTCTTCCTGGAAGTTCGATCATTGTGAGGAATAACGGAGGTTAATGGTATTAGTTCGGCAAGTTGTTCTATGAGCAAAATAATTTATCAGCAGTACAATACGGGTCAATTATGGAACCCTAATACTTTTTGACTTGATGACCACCTTTTTTTTCTGAAGAGGGGAAATGCTTTGACGCACCGTACCGTCATCTGAGGAGGTACACAAGGTGACGAGGATACGTTTATTTCTCTGTTCAAGCCTAAAGGTATTGTTAAAAGTAAATAACCTTTGTCGAGCAGGATTGTCAAAAATTTAATGATGGATTTGAAAACACTTTACTGGCGAGCGCCATCTCTGAGGTTCCGGGTTCGATCCCCGGTCGGGTCAATATGGGAAACGAACTTTTCCATATTGTCTTGGGTCTGGGTGTTACCGTCGTTGTTTCTGATTTCTGTAACACAAGTGCTTAAGCTACTTACCACAGAAACAGAGCAATGTATGTGATGTTGTCTAATATTTAATTTATTTAAGGTTATAGTCGAATCGGACCCCTAGTAGTGTAGTGTAGCCATTGTGCATCATGCATAAAAGGAAACCCCTTATCTACAAAACACTTTGCGCTATTTTAAGCGAAAAGTTTCTCAATCTATCGATAATCCTGCATCACTAATCCTCGTAACAAATCGGGGAGTCGAGAGCAGATTGACTGATCCCGCTCAACTTTAACTACTGATGCCAAGCTTGAAGAGTTGTTTTGTTTTCTACATAGTGTAAGAGATATACTACCATGAGAGTTACATACACCGTTTGAAGCAAATAATAAATCACTGGTCGCTTTTGATAGATTAAAAAAAAATAAGGTATAGAAAGCGGTAAAAGAGTTTTGTTGTCTTCTATATGGTTTAAGATGTATCAAGTGCCGCGAGACTAAAAGTTCTACCTTGTAGTATGGGTCCTAAGGTATTTACTTTAAATATTATTTAATTTTGTAGAGATATCCCCAAAATAAATACGGCACTAGTGTTGCTATTGGTTCATGAAACATTTTCTGTACAACAATTATGTAGAATACTTAGAATAGAATAGAAATTATCATTATCCATGTAAGCTTCACAAAAGCACTTATGAATCGACAGTACAAGTTCAGAATTCTAATAGGTAAAAAAAAATATTCTAGTTTTCCCAGTCTTTTTAAATTGAATTCACGATACACTCAGAAAAAAACGCATTTGATTTAATTAATGAAAGTGATTTGAGTTTGCTGTAATTTGGATTAAAAAAAGGTCCGGGCCACACTACGACGTGAAGCACTATAATTTTTTTTTAAATGTCAACAGATGTCAATATTTTATTAGTCACCTGAGAATGACAATCTGATGATCGTCACACTTAAAGTGTCGCTAGCTCTTAACGTAGGTATATATATCGATCGAGTTGCAGACTAAAACTTTGTAGCTATTTCAGTACCTGCGAGAACTGCGAAGGAAGTTTTTATTTAGGTCGTTACTTTGGAGATACGCACGAGACGTAAAAGTAAAACATTTGTTTGGAAGATACTTTATTGACGTCATAACCATCTGATGACGTAGGGCTTGTGCCAGTCTTTAAATCTTCCTCTGCATCTACAGTAATATTATAAAAAGCAAATATTTGTATTTTTGTATGTTGATGACAATGAGTATGATTTGGTATGAATTCGACTAATCACTAAACAAAGTGTATACGAAACCTTGTGTGCTAAGTTTAAAAAAAAAGATTGACTGACCACCTGAAGCACGGAGACGCTTGTGGTAAATATGACCTTTAATCACATACGGTAACAGTCGAAAGTCGTTGGCCCAGTCAACCAAAAGCTAGGTACTGAAATTAGGCGTCACTACAGTCTCCTTTGCAATGGCTGGATGAGAAAAAAATGCTGCACATGTTATTCTCCACTGTCAATAACTGACGCTATACCGGGTAAAACAATGACAATAAAAAAGCTTCATGCATCTTTGCTGAGCTGGGATATTGCGCATACATTACGGAACTTTACGAAAAATGGGCTCTTAGCCTCCTAACACGAACAATATGTCATACAGGCCTAGCATACGTCGCGCGAGTAAATTTTATCACGCTCTTAAGAAATGTCAAAATCTACGCGTCAACTGCTGATTGACTGAAATGACGAGTGCGGTGTACCCAATCAACGGTGTAGAAAATATTGACGGCTCATGCGAGAAGTTTGACGTATTGCGCACGCTTAGCCTCTAATCTCATGTCGAAATTTCTCGTATGACATGACAAACGCTTCGATATTGTTGATGAATCACACCACACTCGTCAGCTCGTTCAGCCAATTAGCGCTGACGCACTGAATTATATCGATTTCGAAAAATTTACTCTCGGGGTGTATTCTAAGCAGCATTAAACGTCGAGTACCGGAGAATAGTACGTAATTCTTATGCTTTTGTATACTATTACCTACTTTGTTACATGAGGTATTATTGGAAAAACTAACCCTGGGAACCATTAGGAGGCCAAGTGACAGTTGTTGAACTTCGATATTGTTTGGACAATTTCAAATGTATGGAAAAGTCACGTGATCTTATAAAATCGACTGTGCCCGCGACTCAGATCGCGTGAACTACATACTTTAATGGGCGATTTTACCAATATCTGCCCTAATATTCGAAAAAAAAATCCATATTTAAATTTAAGTTTCGAGCTATATTCGTGCCAAATTTCATATCTTTAACTTAAATACTACCCCCATCCCCGCTTAATTTCAAAACAAAAGTAGCCTAAATCAGTTCTAGGAGTTTAATGTATAGCCAAACCGGCGTGAAAGCCGGACAGACAAATAGACAGACAGAGTTACTATCGCAATTATAATTATTAGTATGGATCCTATATCAGCATTTGATTAAATTTCTCCTTTGAATAATTACTTTTAGCTTACTTGAACAGGAATATTTGAATTTAATCTTAGTGAACGTACTATTAATATGAACCTTTGCGTAATTAATGCCCAAACCGTTTAACTAAAGTGGAAACCCTTTTCTGCAAATGCCGAGTGAACGGATATTGCAAATATTTCAATATCGCTTACATTATAAAGCCATGAACCTGTTAGGGTGTCGACATTGAGTGTACTTGTGTGGGTGTTAGTATTCTTTTGTGTGATATTAGGTAGCTCTTTATTTTCATATTTGCCTACTTATAATAGGGCTTGAGTGACTAATATATTCACTTAAAAAAAATCCTAATGCCAGTCTGTCTAGCTGAAATAATTTAATGTCTTTCTATTTTACTTCCGACTAGCGGTCCGACCCGGCTTTGCAAGGGTAGAAACTTACCTACTACTTATCCTTTGTCATCCGAGGATAGTGTAGCTTACCATCAGTAAAAGATATTTTACAAATCGGTACAGGCCGTGGTTTCGGCACCAATGCAATCCAATGAAATTTTTGTTCTTAACAAATTAATGTAGATGCATCTAAACTATTCAGTGGAAGTTGTTATACAGATAAATTCAATTTCCGATCGGGTATCAAATTATTACATACGTCTTGCTCCAAAATGATGAAAAGTTTCAGGCATTATCCCACAGTGGAGGAGTAAGCATTGAATCCCAATCTAGTCCAAACATTAATGTAAAGAACTTTTGTGTTTGTTTTGTGTCTAGATGTTTACGAACATCTTCATGATTCAATTAGTTAAATAAGTAGTTAGTACGACAAGCTTTTGAGGTGTGCGGTAACTAAAGATGGCGATCGTATTAATCACCATTACCTAAGTTACGTAAAACACTGAACACAAAGCGATGTAACCCAACATAATGTATATCTAATGAGAGTATAACGGCTAGATATTCAGTACATATGTTCATCATCAACATCATCAGCCTGTTGCAGTCCACTGCTGGTCCTCTCCAAATGTTCGCCACTTCGCTCGATTTTCGGCGACTCTCATCCAGCTCCTGCCAGCCGTCCTGCGCAAATCGTCACTCCACCTGGCCTGAGGGCGTCTTACACTACGTTTACCGAGGCGTGGTCTCCACTCCAGAACTCGTTTACCCCAACGGTTGTCGGCTCTGCGGCTGATATGGCCAGCCCACTGCCACTTCAGCTTGCTAATCCTACATATGTTCACTTTAGATTAATTTCAATTATAGTTTCGAATTCCACACTGCAAAGGGAGTTTATCTTTTTCTTTATATACCTTAGAGCAAATTATATATCTACAATTGTTATTATGAGTTGAATTTTAGGAGTAAGTTAGAGCAGGCATATGCATTAAAATCTTAGGTACCTACTTCTACCGCAAACGGAGTGTAAGAAATACGGAAAATTCAGATGTTACCTGTCATTACCTGCCAAGCACCGCCGCGTGCTAAACTAATGTTGGAGCGTGACGGACGTGCACCGGCGGATCACACGTTATTAACATCAATATCAATTTCCGCGCTCGTCCAGGGGCGAACCACAGTACTGTATTAAAAAAAAACTAAGTATTTTTTCTTATTCTTTTCCAACTATATGCTACACGCTATCACATTTGAAACAGATAACTCACGACGCGATTTTCATCCGCTCTAGCTCTTTTTATAATTTAAATTAGGCTCGACCTCTTGCTTGGTGGAAGGCGTGCAGCCTAAGCTTTTTTTTCTTATTTTAGAAGCTTTATTCTTATCTTTAACGGGAAATTTTGACAAGGTCAAGACGACGTCGACGAGGAGACGATATTGCCCTGAAGATGCCTGAAAAGCATAAAGCTTAAAAGCTATCAATGATGTTTAGTAGTTCGAAGGTTCAAAATGGAGTCACTTTACTGTTATTCCTTTTTTAGAGTCTAAACCCGGGCTCGCCAAACGTCTGACAGCCTGATTGATGACGTTTTGTAAAATGGTCGAGTATCGACCACTGATCCCTGGAGGCCAAACCTGGGATGTAAGCTAACGAATGTGAATTGAACAGTTACAGTTTGCAGTTCACATACCCTTATGGGGGTGAAAAAAATATTTTACTATTCGTCGAATGAAGGAAGTGAAGCACATTCCCTGATCTACAATAAAATAAATAAATATTGGAAAACATCACGTCATAATACATTGATCTGATTCTGTGATAACAATGCACACAATTTGATTGCAATAACAATCATATCCTTCGGACAAAATGTTTAAATGAGCAAGTGACGGCGATGACTTGCGGAGAATTAAAATAAAAAACGAAGTTAGTTCAAATGACAGCTATGTTATAATGTAGTTACTAAAATAATGGCTAATACGTACATCATTCTTGTAAACGGTGCTACCTATGGAGTGGTCTGCTCTAGCTTATATCTCGAAAATAAACACTTAATTCTTTCAACAGTCATCAAAACAAAACTACCTATATGACTTGGTTCAAAGTGGTCTACACATAGGAATATAAAACTGCTATTGTAACTAATCTACTGTGTTTCTTAGCGGTTTCCTTTCGGGAGATCAAGTTCCGAACCGGCCCCGGCAGTAGAATAACTTTGATTATTTTACCTATTGTATGACGTTTTGGAATTAAATTAAATGTGTTTAACTTACAAACGCTTGCGTGGGAAACAAGCGAGAGCCAGGGGGTCTACTCTCATAAACGAAATATGTCGGATCCTGATCCTGATTGGCAATTTTTAATCCTCATAATTATAAGGAAATCTTTTCGAATGCAAATTAAGCGTTTTCAAAAAACAAAATATTATTTATGCAAATCAAAAACCACGTTTTCATTCCCAAACTTTTGAATAATCTTCAAAAACGAAACCTTTCGTTTGTTCGTTTCGTTTTTGAGAGTACCCCTCCAGGGCTCTTTTTATTTTTTCAAGCAGTTGAGCTCCACCAAAATACCAGCGCTGCTGTAGTGTTAAAAATGCCGTAGCAGTATTTGCTGAGGTGTAAGCCGAATTTACCTCACAAAGTTGGTACTTTTATTTTTGTATCGATTGTCTTCCGTTGTCTTTATTTGATAATTATGTGATTGTCAAGAAATGTATTTTCTTTCTCTCTTTGCATTGTATTCAATGACGGTTTGTATCAAAAGTAATATATAACCTATTAGTAAAAAAAGATGTATGACTTCTAAAATCTCAATTAAGCAAGCAAGGAACGTCAATATCAAATAAATTATGACCTTTATAGATCGAAATCACAATGGCATTATATGGTATTTGTAAACGACCATTTATGACAGCATACTTAATTAAATTGAGGAATAATTATATTTGATGTCATGGTAATCATCACTTATATGCACTAGGCCCGCGAGGAATATTCCATCCTTCGTGTTTGTTGAAAGATGGAACGAACTGTATTCCTTCTTCTCTAAGCTTCCGAACTTTCATTCTATCTCACAATCAGCTAAGCCTTGTAACCGCCTGAATTTGTCCTTTTTCTTCGTTCAAAAAGTGACATCTAAAAGATAGAATCCATACTAATATTATAAATGCGAAAGTAACTCTGTCTGTCTGTCTGTCCGTCTGTTACTCTTTCACGCCTAAACGGCTAAACGGATTTTGATGAAATTTGGTATAGGTATACGTTGAATCTCAAGAACGGACATAGGCTACTTTTTATTAGAAAATAAGGGGGGAATGGGGGTAATACCACCTTTGAAAGTTTATATGGAAACATGTTTATTTTTGGAGTTAGAGATATAAAATTTGGCACAAATATAGCTCGAAACTTGGATTAAAATATAGACTACTTTTTGTTTCGAATATTAGGGGAGAAAGGGGTAAAACCGACCATGAAAGGATGTAGTCCACGCGAACGAAGTCGCGGGCACAGCTATGATAGAATAAACAATGAAAAGAAATAAAAAAAGTCATTCTGTTGTATTTACATATCAAAGTCTATAAATGTAAACATCATCAGAGGGTCAACTCCCAAAAACGAAATATGTCGGATCCGACAACGGATAGCTATTTTTAAATTCTCGTAGTCGCTAGTCGCAACCAATTCAATTTTCAAACCATAGGCTTCGCAAAACCAGTAAAACATTCGTTGGATTAAGTATTAAAATATTCAACAAGTTACCGCACGGTACTATTGACTTACCCTTGCATAGATTTAAGTTCTATGTTAAATCATGTTTAATTAAAAAAGGGTACTACAAACTTCATGAAGATTTCAATGATAATCATATATGGACATGATTGTCTGCTCACTCGCACACCATATTTTTAAGTTATCCAAACATTGTAAAGATTAGGATAACTACTGAGTTTCTTGCCGGATTCTTCTTGGTAGGATTAGGTTCTGAACCGGCTGTAGCTTCCATTTTGGTTTGTATTCATTTTGATGATGCATAAGTGTTACTTGTACCAACATAAATAAATGAATTGATTATGATTATAATTCTATTGCGAATGCAGCGTTTTCATACAACAAATTATTTTTTAAACAAATCAAAAACCACGTTTTAACTATAAATTTTAAGACTTTCGCGTTCCATTTTAAACATTTAAAATAATTTAACGGGTCAAAACGCGACACCATTTTTATTTAGTAGTTCGTATAAACTACTAAATAAAAATGGTGTCGCGTTTTGACCCGTTAAATTATTTTACACGTTTTAACTCCCGAATTTTTGGTAAATCTTCAAAAACGAAACCTTTAGTTTGTTCGTTTTGGTTTTTTAGACCCCCATTAACACTAAATAGGAAATGTTTATGGAAGCCATAAGACTTTTACATCAAGACATGTATACAAACGTAGATTAAAGTAAATGTTTGAAGTTCGGAGGAAACTGTTTAACAGAGAAAGTAAGAAAGCAAAATTAATTAATGGCTAATTGCAATTCCAGTTCTCCGTAGCACTCATACAGCTTTACACTCTAATTATGCAAGGAATTAAACGGCAAGCTTGCACATTCAATTGCATAGCAATTATGCTTGACAAGGCTTCGTAATTATGAATTTTTTCTTTGGTTATTTCCTACTGCGGTATTTCTTCGAAATAAAAATATTACAGTTCAGAAAAGTTTTAAATTGTAATACAATTTTATATTAGTGGTGAGTGCTAAATTAATTCGATTTGACGGCGGCTTTTGAATCAGCTGTTAGTGTTTAACGTTTTGTGTGACTCAAATATTCAACAAATTAGTTAGACTTGTGGTGGAAGGGCGTTGTTCAGTTAAAGGGCTAGCTGTTTGATTGAACGGCTATTTCAACCAGTTGGCTGCTACACCAACATTGCGTCCGTGCAATGGCGAGGCTACCTGCTAGTATTTAATAAACTGGTATCAATGCTTCTAGGCATACATTATTTCGGACTGCAATTTAGATCTGTAAAATTACAGATCAAGTATAATTTATGATTTATAATTGATTGTAATATGTCTTGTATGCTATCCATACTAATATCATAAATGCGAAAGTAAGTTTGTCTGCTAGTCTGTCCGGCTTTTACGTCTAAACCACTGAACCAATTTTAATGAAATATGATATAGGTGTACGTTGAACCTCTAGAACGGACATAGGCTCTTTTTTGTTTTGAAAACACGGGGGCATGGGGGTAAAACCGTTCTTGAAATTTTGTATGGGAAAATGTTTATTATTTAAGTTAGAGATATGAAATTTGCCACATCCACATTTGATATAGCACAAAACTTGGATTAAAATATGGACTAATTTTTGTTTCGAATATTTGGAGATAAGGGTTAAACCGAGCATGAAAGTACATACTTTACATCCCTAGTCCACGCGAAGGAAGTCGCGGGCACAGCTTGTATGTAATAAATATATTGTACACAGTGTACAAAGTTGTGAATGCAATTCAACAATATTGCTTGTGGAGCTAACTCGAGCACGTGTTTACTTGTTGACAGTCACGCGGCCCATGTTGGAAAATCTTTAGTTTATTAACAATTCAGTACCTTGTCACATATCTATTATATTGCATTTCTAGATTGACCTCATCCCACCTGACGTTAGGTGGCAATGAGGTCCTAGCTTAAGGGCGATAAGTACAGCATAATAATAGCTGTTACTGGACTTGTCGCCCTTACCTTGAAGGTTTGACCCCTGCTACTAATGTGGCAGCCCCTCAAGAGCTGTGGAAAACCTTACTGACGCGTAGACCACGTACACAACAACACTGAAGTAATTGTTACTTGGCTGCGGTCTTTTGCAAGGTGGAGGTATTTCACCAGTCGGGCTGCTCCAGTTTAAGAGATAAATTGCTATGCCCTACCTCTCTTAAATATTAAGTTAAAAGAAAGATGTTTTTTTTCGTTTCTTTAAAGTATTTATAAATTTCAGGTAAGGTTTGTAATTAATTGATGCCCTCAAATGCTGAGAAAAGGTTCCCGATCCTAGATCCTATTTCTAGGTAAATTCTTAATGAGAAACCACAACACGTCAACGGTGAGAGCTCTGGAGAATAATAAACAATCGTAATAAGTATTATTATGATTAAAGCTCGGTGCGACATAGTTTTCCTTTTACATTCGCAATTAATAACGTCCATGTGATTCATTATTCAGCGAATGGGTCTAGGATTATCGTCTACGCTTTGTTTGTAGGGCAAAGTTCCGCTACAATGGAATAAGATGACAGATGGTTTGGGTTATTCTAATGAAAGTTTAGGCACAAAAGACGTTTTATATGTTAAGCATGCTCATAGCTTTACCTGAAAATAAAATTCGTTCAATTTGAAACGCAAAATTGGATTTGAATCGGATTTTATTGAAATATTTTAGAGCGCCATTTTTCGTTACATACGAGCATAATATTTGTTTGCTTACTCTTATTTATTCAATTGAAACATACAAAACTTTGCTGTTGAGTGCGGAATAGGAAAAAGGCATTTTTAGAAAACAATCAGTCTTAGTCCGTCAGTTAGATTTTAAATTAACTACAATGAAACCATACTTTTTGCTTCAACAAAGAATGATGCTTCAGCACAACTAAGTATTGTCAAGGGCTAGCCGCGGGGTGTTTTACGTCATTATTTCGTAAAAACTTTACCAAGTAATGACGTCACACTAGATTTTAACGCAATGTGTCTTAATAGAAATAGCACAAAATTGCCTTTTTCAGGGATTAACATAATATCGCTGTCACTGGCGCCATCTATTGTAGAGATTTCGATGCTGGAACTTACTAGAACTGTCGACATCTGGTCAGCAGGAGCCGCGCTTGAACATTCTGGATGTTTTTACAAAGGAAGGTTCTGGAACTGTTTGCGGAACTATATTAAAGGCCGGGACTGGCTGCAGGAGTATCTGGTCAGGCGAATACATCGAAAGCGATCTTCAAGTGCGATTTAAAAGCGATTGTGTTTTATAATTAGTGTGTTTAAATATTAGAAACAGAAAAAAATTATCTCCCCTTGCGGTGCGGGAATTGAACCCACGACCTTCTCGTATCGCGCGTGCTACTTTCAAGCTACGTGAAGGTCGTAGGTTCAATTCCCGCACCGCAAGGGGAGATAACAATTTTCTGTTTCTAATATTTAAAGTTCGCTAGTACGGCGTATAGTACTATAAAAATAATAAAATCGATTAGTGTGTTTAAGTTGTTATTAGTTCGATAAATTAAACTGTAGCTCTTTAATTTTTATCGGCAGTTTTTCTGTCACGACCCAGAAGCTCGTAACATAAATATACTCATAGTCATGTGAAGACATTCGCCCGCTTCCATTCCCGAGTAGCTAAGGGAGGCAGAGTGAAACTATTGAAGCCCAACTTCCCGAGGGACTCAGGAAGGAAATGGGAGTCTATGTGTGTGACAGCGAATGTAACTAAAAGCTTCTTTCACTTTTGATGTAGGCTCTTTGCACGTACTTAGTATGTTGGCTATTACGCTTAGTATGTTCTAGTTAAGAAGAGTAATAAATTATACGAGACGTAAGCTAAAAACGACCGACTGAAGGCTGATATGGAAAGTAAATTTGAAATTAGAATTAACGACTCGTAGAAAAACGGATAGTAAGTTTTGACACGTTACGAATCGTAAAATATTGGAATCGGGAATTAGTGGACTATGCAATTCATATTCATATGATAAATGTGCATTTTATCCTGTGTGCACTGAATTCAGATTTTTCGAAATACATGGGACTTGCAAAATATGGGTGTCCTAGTACTAAAAGACAAGGTATGCCCTTTTAGGAAAACCACGGCCAAAACTAGTAGAAAACTTTTTGGAAGCTTTGAAAATGCGGTTCTTGAGGACATTCGCAAATTTTTGAGTTAGGTTTAAAGAATTTATTCTCATAAGAAATTTAACATTTCACTTATAATGAGATAACAAATATTAATAAATAATTTTATTTTAGTCGTCGGTACTCGCAGTTATATGCTCCTTAAGCTTGCTTTTAAATGCTTCTATACTCTCATATTTCTTCACGCTATTTGGTAATCTGTTATAATATAGCTGTTGAGTGAGAGAGACTGAGTTTCGCATATTGAACTACCTACCACCTGCGCTTATTTCTTTTATCATCATAACAGCTGGAGGATGTTCTTTCTGAACATAGAACTCCCTAGGCCTCCCTAGGCCTTACACAACTGTTTGCTTTGTGCCACTTCTCCTTGCCACCGTGACTAGCGTCTGGATCCAATATTTTGACGACCTCCGTAGCCGAGAGGCGAGCGGGCCTGACTTTGGCGAGCGCCATCTCTGAGGTTCCGGGTTCGATCCCCGGTCGGCTCAATATGGGAAACTAACTTTTTCATATTGTCTCGGGTCTGGGTGTTGTGGTACCGTCGTTGTTTCTGATTTCTGTAACACAAGTGCTTAAGCTACTTATCACAGAATCAGAGCAATGTACGTGATGTTGTCCAATATTTATTTATTTTACGATTCGTTATGTGTCAAAAATGATTATCCGTTTTTCTCCAACTGACAACGAGTCGTTAATACCGTTCCATAATTTACTTTCCATAACAGCTTTCATCAGTCGTCCGTCTGTCGTTACCCCTCGTATAATTACTTACTATCCGTAATCAGAACGCTTCGTTTTTCATATAATGTAACCGGGCACTAATCTTTTTGGGCTCATTCTACATTGCTTTCTCCTGGTCATCATTCTAGAACCTTTCTTCCTCATTGGCCATCTATTCTATTCCACATGCTTATCACCATTATTTTTTTTTTCACTTAATTCCTAGCGAGATGTTGGTAATTTTAGATCTTGAACGAAATCGAATTTCTTTCGTAACAAAACTAATTTCAAAAAACCATCATTATTCCTTCATAAATAGAAACGTTGTATATTTGTTTCTCGCGTTTTATTTTAGAGTTTTCAATTTTACGATTACTAAAGCGTTATTATTCAATAAAGATCACAAGTTTGTAGAGGGAAGGCCGGCGGTAAAATTGACGTAAACTCAAGGAAACTATATAAAAGTACAGAGAGGATTTTATGGGAACCCAACACTATTGCCTTTATCGTTTTAAATCGCATTAAGGTTCTGTTTATCACGCTGCTATTCTGCTTTTTAGGGGCCCGTGGTGTGGTAGGAAAACTGGAATATCCCATTTATGTTGCAAACTTGAAATTTTCTAAGCCAGAAAATATAGTGGTGGCGATGTCTACATTATGCATAAAGGACTTTGCACATTTTTATCGTGATACAGGTAATAATTATGGTAACGTTAATAATTGTTCTAGTTGTTATGTTTTGAATGTCAGGCTCAGTGGAATTGTACGGGTTGTGAGTTTGGATCCCATCAGAACAAATATTCCTTTAATTAACATGTGTTCGTTTTATACTGGTAAGTATGGTTGTATAAACATGTGTTCAAGTAAATAATGTAGTATCATCATTAACTTTGGTTCCCCTAAGTAGTTGGGACTACTTTGGAATGAGATTAGAGTTTGTTATGTTGTCTTATTATGTCATTATTATTGTCCGATATTTATGTTTTTATTTTAATAAATCTCTTGTACTCATCAATACTATACTAATAATATAAAGCCGAAGAGTTTGTTTTTTATTTGAACCTGATAATCTCAAGAACTATTGTTTAGAACTGAAATAATATTTTTGTTTAATTATTGTGTTGGACAGTGTTTTTATTGAGGAAGGTTTAAAGATGTTTAATATCACGCTGCAACATATAATCGTGAAAAACTAAATTAAATAAGGGGGATAAGACTCGTACAAAGCTACGTGCCAATAGTATTGTGATGTGATAACAGCTCAAGGGTTAAAAATTACCTACTAGTGCTTTCTTATCTCTGACTTTTAACCTTTTATTTCTAATTGTCCGACTTAGTATCTACTCCCTCTTGACCACACTTTGAACTAAAATTCGATAAGACACGTTGGGCGGCCTTTGTGTATTTGGCCATTGAAACGACTAGTCAACGATTCTCATTGCCTTTCCCCACGAAATTACATTTGTTCGATCACATATAGAGCGACTTTTAGCTGATGAATTGACCGCTGTAGTTTTGTTGTCCAAAGTAACGATTTGATTAGTGACTTTTGAAATCGGTGTGCAAATTAATGAAAATGTAGTTTTTTAGAAGTAAGGTAAGTAAAGCAGTAAGGTTTATTTAAGGCAAATTATTACATACGTTTTTTTATATTTGTTAGTCATTTTATGATTGATAGAAATGGAGTTATTTAAATGATAAAAAACAACCCGTGAGTGCAATTTCTGTGGTAAGTAGCTTAACCACTTTTTTACAGAAATCTTATTAAACGACGTCACCTGAACACCGTACCTCAGTGCAGAAAATATAATTTTCCGTATTACCCTGACCGGGAATCGAAACAGGGACCTCTAAAAGGCGCGACAAAAAGGCCGGCCCGCTCGCAAATCGGCTTCGGAGGTTGACTAATGAGACCTGAATGAGACAGTCACTGTACGATACTTCATTGAAATCGAATTAGACAGCGACATCTATACATGTTCTGGTCCCGATCTCTCTCAATTCCCGTAATTACATAAAAAGAGCCGTTTGAGCACACTGTTCGTTTTTACGATAATTCTTTTCAGACATCGTAAAGACGAATCAATATTGAGTTAACTTGATAAAATACATTTATCGGAGACCTCATAAAACCCATGTTAATCATGATCAAAAGTGCTCGTAACGCGGTAGCGAAATCTATTGAAACATTGTTCAAGCTAACTTGTAACAAGATTAAATAACCATTACTGAACGGAAACTAACAGTTACATAACTAATCCGAAGTATTGAATTCACTAATGGGTAATTAAAATCCGTAACAATATCACATTCGTAACTGTAACGGTATTATATTCGACTTTAATTACATAATCCATTACCAAAACTGAAACTACACATTCATACATACCCTTACTTATATTATGAACTAGCTGTCCCGGCGTACTTCGTAACGCCTATTTTTTTAGTTTCTAACCTTTTAAACCTTCCCTGGACCTCCACAATTATTTCAGAATCAAGATTAGCCAAATTGGTCTAGCTGTTTTAGCGAGACTAACAAACAGCGATTCATCCATACTAATATTATAAATGCGATAGTAACTCTGTCTGTCTGTCTGTCTGTCCGTCTGTTACTCTTTCACGCCTAAACGGCTGAACGGATTTTGATGAAATTTGGTATAGGTATACGTTGAATCTCAAGAACGGCCATAGGCTACTTTTTATTAGAAAATAAGGGGGGGATGGGGGTAATACCACCTTTGAAAGTTTATATGGAAAAATGTTTATTTTTGAAGTTAGAGATATGAAATTTGGCACAAATATAGCTCGAAACTTGGATTAAAATATAGACTACTTTTTGTTTCGAATATTAGGGGAGAAAGGGATAAAACCGACCATGAAAGGATGTAGTCCACGTGAACGAAGTCGCGGGCACAGCTAGTTTTTATATATAAGAAGATGAGAAAGTAACCCTGTCTATTTGTATGATGATCGAAATGTGTCTAGAGCCTGAGCAAGGTAATAGGCCGGGGAGAACGGAGAGAGGCGGATTTTGTAGTCGCCTCTCGGTATCGTTATTTTTCAGGCTAGAAGCTTAAAACTTATTTTTATGCTATTGAACCTTTACATCCTCATCATGTTAGTAAGGTTTCCAGAGCTTTTGGGGGGTGCTACATTAGTAGCAGGGGGTCTAGCCTTCGAGGTAAGGGCGACAAGTCTAGTAACAGATTTACTATGCTATACTTTTCACCCTTAAGCTGGGAACTCATTACCATTTAACATCAGGTGGGATGAGGTCAATCTTGGAGTGCATTATAAAAAAAAACATCCGTCCGTTTGCAGTCAAAAGTAGCCTGTTTCCTTTCTCAGGGTCTAGACTATCTGTGTATCGAATTTGATCAATTGCCTATAGTAATATATAAATTACATCCCAAGTTTGTAAGATGTTCAATCTTACGGGGGTAAAATAAAAATGGAGAATTTAAGTTTGCTTGGAATTTAAATTTAAGTTTTACTAAAGAAAGGTATCAAGAGCTATTTACCTTTATCTACCTCTTCTATATCTCCTTTTCTTTACAACAGTAATACTTGAAAAAGCTGTTTGCTATTTAAATAAATACTTAAAATATTTTGATACCTACGCAACATACGTTTTTTTCCGTATGTGTCTGATTTTAAAGAATAGCATAAATATTAAAAAAGACTACACGAAATCACTAGTTCCCACAGACGAAGTCGCGGGTTATAATACATAGCTAGACAGCTATGTATTATAACATAACCAATCGTCGAATATTCCTTAAATAAATTAATTGAAGCGATGAATCGTACCATAAATGCCTCTTTCCGCTAATGAACAACATCAAAGAATTTGAAGCAGGTAGGCACCTACTTAATTATATCGGTATTGAAGTGGTTAGAAGAGGGAACAAATTTTGTTTCATGTCCTTTCAAATCCTCAAAATGGAAATTAAATTTTGGTCTAGTTGGAAATTAACCAATAAATCAATCAAATATATTTAACCTGGTTTATTTTAATATAAGATACAGTAGTCGCAGCAGATTTATTCAATTTCAATATGGCTGAGTGAAGCGATTGCTGGCACATACGTTATGCTTGTGAACAGCTGCCACCTTTGGGGACTGGCCTGCTCCAACTTACCTCTCGAACATTAAAAAAAAAAATATTGGACAACATCACATACATTGTTCTGATCTGTGATAAGTAGCTAAAGCACTTGTGTTACAGAAATCAGAAACAACGACGGTACCACAACATTAATACATGAGAACTTAACTGTTTCATCACTAATCAAAACAAAACTATACGACTTGATCCAAAGTGCAATAAGTTAGATACTGCTACTGTAACTTATCTACTGAGTTTCTTACCGGTGTCTTCTCGGCAGATATAGGTTTCTAACCGGCAGTAGAATCACTTTGCTTTGTATTCAATGACGATTCTAAAATGTTTTATGTAACCTACTTTATTAAAGAAATACTTGAATTTGCTTTGCGTAAATTATTTTCGGAACAAATCATACGCTTTTAGTTTGTAAGTGAAAAATACCTGCCTTCATTATAAGACGGTAACCTGTGACGTCAAAGGTCGCCTTTAATCCCGCGCCGGTGTGTTCGTAATGGAATTTTATTAATCCACACTCCCCTGACTCAGGGAATGGCCCAAAACTGCCAGAGCCCCACCAATTTAATCCAACGAGGTCTTGGAATTGTCACGAAATTTAACTTAAGATATTGGCCTGAAAAATGGTTTGTTATTTTAATTTAATTCGTTGCTATGTGAAGAGGATGAGTTTTCTTTTTTACAATACGCCAAAGTAAAGAAAGCACCCTCTTTTGTTCGGGATGTATGAAATGGAATGATTTATTTCTGCAAGTAGATTTACAATAAATTATTTTGCACGTCAACTAGTTTTTTCCTACTAGCGCCTCGGCGTTGGTTCTGTTAAAACTAAGCGCCGCAAACAAACTCAACACATATCCTCTTTAAAATATTAAATACGTATATTAATATTTTAATACGTATCCTTATGAAGAAATTATTAGATTATTTTTATGGAGTCTGAGTTTTGGGACGGCAAGCTTTTTTTATGGGAATTTGATTTTTTGGTAAGTAGCGTATAGTTTTTACGTAGACGCTGTAGTTAATATGTTTATTTCTCTGAAAAAATTCCGTAACGAGTCACTTGTTCTAAAGTCGTATGTCAAGAATGATAATAAGAATCAATTAATTCTTTAAAATATGGTGTTAGGATATATTTTACAAAGATTCGTTCATAACTTAGTTAGTATTTATATTATATTATTTTCACAATAGGTCCGAATCGAGATAATTCAAGGTGAACATAAGTAAACTTGGAGTCAGAGTTACATTTTATCAATAACTACAAAATACTAAACCGAACGACTCACCGCGGCTACCCACGCATGCTATCCACGTTTTTTCAGAAATTTCCACTGACTATTCGCTCCTATTGGCTACAAAAAAACATTTTTGGATGGGTCGATTATCCATACGCAAACATATTTTTTACGCAAAACAAATTAAGCAACACTTTGTTCGGAGACAAAAAATAAAACGGGTTAGAATTACGTAATATAAATGTTTACTGCCCTCTCTTCGCTCTTGAAACGAAGACGATCTTTATATTTTATATCGAAAATCGTTTAACTGTAGTAGGAAAGCCTTTCAATAAAGCTAATAAAACGAAAAACGATCCTCTTTCTTAAGACAGCTAATATCTATTTCTGTGGAAAAATACTGAAGATTTCTTACTCAAGGGCCTTTCACAGTTTTGCGAAACTGTAGTACCTATCAAGATATAATAAAGAGAATTAATTAATGTTTTGATTGATAAGAAATGTTCCTTCTTTAACATAAAGTTTTTTAGTCATTTTAGTATTCCGTACACTTATAGAAAAACGATCAATTCATGGTATGTCTGTTCATCTTAGTGTCTATAAACAAATCTATTTGTAAATACCCTTTTTACTAAGAAACGTATAGAAGTATAAAGTTCAAATTACCATTAAATACTGTGATCATCCCTTGAAGTTGAAGGAAAACTTTCTAAAGCACAAACATATTTTATGTCACATTTTCGTAAGCTTATAGACGTATATAAAAACAGCCTACAGCCCAAATGGCTAAATACATTAAATGCGTCATCTATCAGGTTTGAAAAAAATGTGAGTTATTGTCGTTAGATAGACCAGCGCGATTATACACAAAATATGCGACACAAATAGTCGAAAGTGTGTGTTATTTGCCACTTTTTTCACTGAAAGTATTTGGGGAAACCTTGTCGCTTAATAAAATGCGATGTCGCGCCACATGACGCGCGACATGCACGCTCGGGCTATATTTGAGGTTTGTTGACTCTTTGGAGTGACGACCTCGTCTTATAAGACCGCGTACATACATTATACCTATATAATTGACAAACAAACTGTGTGTCTTAGTGCATAATTAGTAGTAAGTTTAGCTTTCATTTGTAAAAAAAACTACTGAGTTTCTTGCCGGTATCTTTCTGTCGTTATAGGTTCCGAACCAAAGCTAGATTAATTTGCTTTACGTAGCGACTATTCATAAGTGTTAATAAAGCAAAATTATTATTTTTGTTTGATTTTCGCAGCCGATTATAACGATAAATTATCAAAATGAGATAGTGTTTGTTCACGACGAATTAGCATAAGTGTTATTGTTGTAAAATATAGTTTAAGTTATCTTGTAACACTAGTCGATAGTTGTAAATAAATGGTACGAAAACTGAGGGGAGTGAGGCTAGGGCGCGGGGGGGGGCGGGAACCGCCCAGAACGATATATAAGGCGGGCGGCCGCCAGTACAAATCCATTCCGACTGCGGCTCTCAAGCAAGCTACAATACTCCGGAACAAGCCACAACGCTCGAACTCTGAAGCGCGCCGCCCTAGCCTCCCCCGCTGCCATCATAGAAGTCACAAAGAGAGTTTTACTTAGATGAGACCTTACACCCCGCACACATCACGTTACAATTAGAGAGAAAAACGAACAACATACAGTCCGCTCGCGACGTGGGTCGCTAGTTCCACACATCACGCAACCAGAGGTCCGCGTCGCCAACAGTGTTAAAAAAGTCGTGTTGTGAAGTAACGTAAGAAACCGACTAAGGGATTTACCTAATTTGATCGTTAATTGTGAGGCGATAAGTTTGCATATATAATGAAATGTATGGACTCGTCAACAGCCAAGTGGTTTAAGAACTAGGCTTATTACCAACGAGTCCTAGGTTGCTTCCAATTTATTTTGAGAGGTCGATGTCCATGTATACGGGAGTGATAACGCTGATTTCAGATGTTACATAATATCCTCATGTATATGAGCAAAAGGGAGAAAGACATCGATGTTGTATGACCATATCAATACTGATATTATAAAGCTGAAGAGTTTTTTATTTGTTTTAACACGCTAATCTCATGCTGTTTGTCTTGAATATTAAATATGAAAACAGTCTGACCTAACCTAGACCGAGACAGGCATCAGTTCTTCCGCTTGTTGTTTGAAGGATCTTATATAATGCACAGATACGAATAACGAATAAACACAAATAATACAAGACCTCCAATATTAAACGGTCAAAAGACGCAGGAAAATTCGATCCTCCGGTCGCTACCGTACTGGTATCGATCATGAATCCTTTTTTACCGCACAAAGCGTTGCGTGAATGCATGGCCCCGCATCCGCAGAATGCAATATTGCTCGACAGTAAACGACAAGCATGTAATAAAATGTGACTGAACTATCTTCAATACTGTCTTGAATATACGCTTAACATTATTTGCTCTCATATAAAAGCTCAAAGGATTTTTTTTTATGATAAAATATTGTTGTAATTACTTCAAATAACAAAAGCTAAAAGTTTTAAAATAAACTACTATGCTCGCACTGAATCAGGTACACGGGAGATATTTGAGCGATACGGAGTGCAATGGCAATCTAATAATAACTTTCATTATTTTTATAGCTTTAGTAAAAAAAAATACTGTGAAAGTTGCCAGTTACATTGAGTCAAATAGAAATTCCAATAAACGTCTGATTCGATCATGAATCCGTTTCGACCAAAGTAAGCGCAACGTGAATCCATGGTCCCATATCTGCAGAATGCAATATTGTCTAACCGGCTAGCATTAAAGTAAAATGAGGCTGAATCATTTACAATATAATCTTTGAAAAATAAAACAATTAAGTAATTACTTCAAATAAGTAAACAAGGCAGGTCACAGACAAAAATACCAAAATACATTATTTTAGGTGTTTGAGTAACATCGCTTTGTGGTAAGTAAAGCTTTTTTTAAACAGGACCATTTCAGAATATCTCTATATTCCTAGTCGAACTAGTTTTATGATTAAATGGTGCGACAATACAAATCACACTATAAAAATATACACAATCAAAAGAGAGAAAATTATGCTGAGCATTATCTTAACGTACGAAGAGAACATCAAACTACACACTCTGGATTTTGCGACGCTCTTAAGTCTAGGGCATAAAAACTAAAATAGAACTGCAAGTAGTTTATATTAACGTGCTGTTAATCGTACTAATTCAATTCAATTCAAACGTTAATTGGATCTCACATTGCAAAAATTATTACATAGCTAGTATTTGTCGAAGATATCCATGTGACGCCCTGCAATGGCATAGCAAATTTAAGAGGGCTTGTTATCATTATACACTAAATATGTCTACGTAACGATTTAAAATATCTGTAACTAATTGAAATGAGTTATAACAATTATACATTAGGTTATCTGCATAAAAACTTTTGTAACAAGATACGTTTTGGTAACCGGAGGTTTTTAATTCCAACTAAGACTGACTTGTTGTTAAGATCGTTATTAGGGTGCGACGCACTAGGAAATGGAAGCGGGAGAGATTTTACTTTTTATCTCAACTGTATGAACCTTCTGTCATATAAATAAAGAGACACAGTGGCGCAATGCTATTAGTAAGGGGAGGGATGTGCTGGAACACACGGAAAGGTTTACGGTAGCACCCGCAACGAGCAAAACCACAATGGTAGAGCTGTTTAATGTAGGCTATTGACAAATATAGTCACATTATATACATATATATTGGACATCACATACATTGCTCTGATCGAGTGGTAAGTAGTTTAAGCACTTGTGTTACAGAATCCAGAAATTCGTTTAAAATATTGGCCCGATCGGGGATCGGACCCGGGACCTCAGTGATGGCGCGACGCCAAAGCCTGGCCCGCTCGCCTCTCCGCTACGGAGGTCGTTGAGTCAGATTTTTCCGCCAGCTGCTGTCCGCAAATTCGCTTCCTCTATTTCGAGATAACCTATATGCCATTTATTAATATAGTATCGCGTATCTCTTTCTACCACAGTCTATTCGAATCCATTCCATTTCCACATGTACAGACCCACACATCTGTACAATCATATATTCTTACATACTTTCGCGGTTATAATATAAAGATACTAAAAGTGTTGCCTCTAGTGTGTGTAGCGTGCCTCTGCGGGCGCGTTTAGAAATATATCCGTGTGTTTTGATCGTAGTAAAGTAGGTAACTAGTTGCACGTTGTCCAGATGTACCCTGCAAACATGATAAAGTTGTTATTTAATCCTTCTTTACGACCGCCGGGAACTTTGTTATTATGAGCGCGACTGTTCCATTATTTTTATGGGCGTTTCTTTGTTTCAGGGGACTTTAGTGTTTATGGGTGTTAAATGGAGGAAAAAATTATGCAGTCAAAGATACTAAACGAGATCTGACTGACTAGGTACCTTCTTGTATTTTTAGAATAACTGTTCTATGTGTTCTATGGTTTACCGAATGAGCAATAAGAAAACATTAAGGTTTTAAAACAGTAAGTTTTGAACTTTGCCAATGATCAGGGCTCATAAAATTATTTAAACCTCTACGTAATCTCTTGCATCACTTAATTTATATCTTTTTGTTTAAGTTTTTTTGGTTTAAATGAAAAAAAAGTCATTGAAAATCAGCGCTATCAAAACTTTTGCTGTTTCACGCGAGAAAATTGACGTATTGCACTAGGTACTGGGGCTAGTGACACTGTTACGAGCTTCTGCATGCTTCGGAACGAAGATGTATAGATGCTACATGATAAACCTGGTCATCTGACAAAAGATTACAACTAAAGATTTGAGCAAGTGTGGAACAGATGATCTACTCCCGATAATAGAACAAGCACACAAAAGTTTTCGTTTTTGAAGATTAATCAAAAGTTTGGGAATCAAAACGTGATTTTTGATTTGCATAAATAGGTTTTTTTTAAAACGCTTAATTCGGATTTGATTCGAGTTTGTACGATTATGAGAATAAAAATTGTAATCCGTCATCTGATATACCTATTTCGTTTCTGGGAGTAGATCTTTAGTTTTACCCGTTCTGTAAAAAATATATTCATCACTTTGGCATAAGTTCTTTTTGAAAAGAATTCAAACGCCATCCAGCTTTTGTTTACGTTTTTCCTCTATGGAAGGTCTATGAAAAACTGCCAATTAATTTTAACGGCTTACCAGCCCCAACATCGACTTAATTGCGCTCATTCATTCTCATCCGAAAAAATATCATGTTTTCTTTTTGTTTAAGAGCTAAGGTGAATTTTCAGAAACCATTATTGTCGTTGGTAAATATTTTTGGAACAACGTGTTGATTAATAGTAATTTGGAAGTCGAATAACACAAACAAAATGTTATGAAACTATGTTGCTCAAACTACATCAATTCGGGCTTACCTCAGATTTCCTCAGTTAGCCTCCGATCCGCGCAAGGGGATTTTTCTGTTTCTTTAAATATTTAAAGTTCCCTAGTGCGCCGTAAAGCACTATGAAAATCATAAAAATCTGTGACATTATGTTTTTCTTACTAAACAAAACTGAAATAACGATAAAATATGGTCCCGACCGATTTCGGCCAAGGTTTGTGCAACACACAAGTGTACTCTTCACTTCTTCTTTCAATTTCATAATCGGACGGAATGGCAGACTAAAACCACAGGAGAGAGGCACTATTGGTATGCCCTTCTGACACATTGTGGCTCATGCTTCTTCTAAGACATTTATTTACAAAATGGTGCCAACGGGAATAGATCCCACGACTTCTGGATTTCAATGAATCTTGTGTGAACTTCTAGTATATAAAGTTGGTAATGAACTCCAAATTTTTTTGGTATTTCATATCAAGCTATCCAAGCAGAAATCCATGGATATATATTTCTTCAAATTCGTCATGACATCATGTTTCCTACAAAATCTACATTAAAAATAGGGTAACATTTACGTTTCAGTCACAAGCATAATTACTCTTAATTTTCTGCGTCGCATCGCACCGCATGCTTGGATCGGTTTAAATGCGACTATTATCAACAACACCGATTTAATTAATCGATTCCCCGTAGTAATTAAAACTGGCTTGTTTTAATACCAATTGACAATTAAATTTTCTGGCAAAACATTTACCGTTTTTAACCACTTGTTAAATAATGTTATTATTTGTTGTTCCGACTTTTTAAATTCAATAAAATCATGTTTATTAAGCCCGGGGTACCTATCGAATGAAACCAAATGTCCGGAATCAGAAAAACAAACTTGGAAACGCATTGAAAATTATTATAAGTAAACGTTTTTCTGAATTATATTTTACTTTTGTAAAACTTAGATTTTGTTCATCTAACGTAAGTTTGTATTATTCCATATATAGATAGATGAAAGGGATGTTAATTAATAGGTTATACCTAGTGCTAAACGTTTGCACAACCACACAAGTGACAAGCTTTTGTGGAGGGAGAAATGCCTACCGCACCGTCACTCTCTGTGGGGAACAGAGAGTGGTGTATCAGAATCGCACTGACTAAAACGCAGCTGAAGCGTACCAGGCCACCTGACACGGCCCACCCATTCTCCAAGAGCATGGTTCATTTTTATTTACAACTTAGTGTTACCTGTGGTTTCGCCCGCAAAATTGCAGAATCATAAAGTATTTTTATGTTTATCTAGTATGTTATTTATTTTCTTAACATAGATTTTATCTAAATATGATCAGTACATTTTAGAGAGAGAGTAACAAACATACATCAGAACATCCACAATTCCAAACAAAAATCCCGCACTGCAGAACATTTTTTTTGTTCCTTTAAAATATTTTAAGTATGCTAGTGCTGCCTAACCTAAAAAAAACTTAACATTTTACTTGTTCGTAGGGATGTAAGAAATACAAATTAAACACTTAAAAATTACTTTGGCTAAAAGAAAATATTTTAAAATAAGAAGGTGACCGAACCGTGGCGTCCCAAGCCGGCATTTCATTTGCAGCAAAAGTTTAAAGGAAAACTTTCCTCAACAAAATTACAGGCGTTTAATGAAAAACATTATAAGAAAAACCTCGTAAAGCCAATTTAAAGAAAACACACAAAGTATTAAATTAAACAAACTTTATAAAAGAGACACATTGACATTGAATAATTGGCGAAATTGCTTTTCACAAATAAAAATGAGATTTCAAAGACAAATATTTCTTTATGCAAGAAGGTTACGCTTAACACTTTTTCATCGTCCGTGAATATAATTCATTGTAACTCTACTGCCGGATCGAAACCTATGTCTACTGACAAGAAACCGGTAAGAAACTCAGTAAGTACATTATTTCATCGTCCGTGAATACAATTCAAAGTGACTCTACTGCCGGATCGAAACCTATGTCTACTGACAAGAAACCGGTAAGAAACTCAGTAAGTACATTATTTCATCGTCCGTGAATATAATTCAAAGTGACTCTACTGCCGGATCGAAAACTATGTCTACTGACAAGAAACCGGTAAGAAACTCAGTAAGTACATTATTTCATCGTCCGTGAATATAACTCAAAGTGACTCTACTGCCGGATCGAAACCTATGTCTACTGACAAGAAACCGGTAAGAAACTCAGTAAGTACATTATTTCATCGTCCGTGAATATAACTCAAAGTGACTCTACTGCCGGATCGAAACCTATGTCTACTGACAAGAAACCGGTAAGAAACTCAGTAAGTACATTATTTCATCGTCCGTGAGTCAACCGACCCTAACACCGAACTTAACAAATAAAAAGGAAGGAATACCACAACGTATGTTTGCACAGCAACGAGACAACAATACATCGTTAATGGCGCTTCCTGGAACAATCGCGCCATGGAAACAATCAGCTATCAACACGTTGACGCTGACACCAGCCAGCACCGTCGCACCGTGGTATAAGAAGGCCGAGCACAGTACCAGCGATGTCATCCTACCAGTGCCCCTTGCTGCGTCTATACCTGACGTATTAACAGCATTTGAATTGTATAAAGTAAAGTAACAGCATTTGAATTGTATAAAGTAAAGTAACTTTGTAAAAGTTTACAAATAAATTATTTTTTAAATATTAGTCCATCTCTAATATTTTGACTGGCGCCCAACGTGCGGTCCAGTAAACTTATTTTTGGTAAGATCTTTCCGAGACAAATCTCCAAAGACGCCATTACGTAAGTAAGACTCTTAAGTCTGTAGACTGGGCAACCTCACAAACAAATTCGTCAAAATATACATGCTGTACATCGGGATCATCCTACCGCTGTAAGTACAAGTAGCACTATCCTGTAAACCACCAAAATTCCCATCCTTCGTCCAGCGAAGTTTGTATATAAAGGAAGTAAGGTAACGATGACCGACCCTCGTCCTACGATGCAGGGATACAACACTCAGCTGCCTTCAGCATCTGGGGTAACTCCTAAACCTGAGCCGGCAGTTGTACAACTCAAGGTAGACCCTAGTGTTTTAATTAAATTCGTCCCTTCGTATAACGGAGATACGTTCACACTCTATAACTATTTAAATAGCGCGAAACAGTGGCTTCAAGTAGTAGGGGGTAACACACCTCAGAATGTAATGTTACTACTTAGCAAATTAGAAGGGAAAGCAGCCCTTATAGTTACCATGATCTCCCATAATTTCGATTGGAATATAATCGAAAATAGCCTTAAGCAAGAATGTGGAGACAATCGAGAATTCAATACGTTATTAATTGAATTATCAAATATAAAACGAAAAGGGTCGTACAATGACTTTATTTTCGAATTAAAACAAAGACTATTTTTCATAAAAAGTAAATTATTGGATAAATATGCTAATATAACTTTAGTCGAAGAGGTTATGGAGCCTTATATAAACATGGCCCAAAATACCTTACGAAATAGCCTCCCGTACCATGATCAAATTTACGTCTCTAACTGTACTTTTACAGAAACATGTACAAAAATCTTACAATTGGAAGCTGAGGGACGATTCGAAAATATAAAACAAAAATTTTCTAATATTATACCAGCTCCAAAAATTATCCAACCTCATAATAGTTGGGATAGTAGGATTTTAACGAATCAAACAGATAGACAACAATTCCCAATGAGGCAGAATAATGTTCCATTCAAGAATTCTGCACCGAATAGGAACAATACATCGTTTCAATTCCAATACCCGCCGCGATCCAATGTATTCGCGAAAACTAAACACCCATACTTTCAACAACAGGTTGCATACAATAGGCAATTAGCGCCGCGACCCGTACCTAACCAGTCCCAAGCGCAAGACGTTAGTATGAGGACCGCTCCTCACCTAAAACCCGGTCAAATAAATGTCGGTAATGGAAAATTTATTGAGGAAGTTTTTAATATAAATAGCCAAAGTGAATTAGGAGAAAACTATGATAGTTATCAAAATGTTTGTGACAATTTTAGTGAAAATAATTTGTGTTTAGAAAAAAATAATTCAAGACAACAAAGAGGTAATGTACCAAATTTTTACCTAACACAAAATCGACACGAGAACACATAAATTTTAATCACATTAAATCTTATTTACCTTATTTTGAAACGGACGATCCTAAATTTAAAATATTAATAGATACCGGTAGCCAAAGGTCGTTTATTACGCCTAAGGTCCAACAAACTTATTTTTCAGATTGTTTTCAAAACGAAAAGTTTTCTGTGAAAACATCACATGGAGTAACTTATCATAACGGTGTAGTTATAACTCCGTTTTGGAAAAAATATTTCGGCGACATTGATAAAGGACAGTTAAAATTTTATATTTACAATTTTAGTGATAAATACGATTTTTTAATGGGAACGGATATGATTAAACAAATCGAAGCTAAAATTGACTTAGGGGAACGAAAACTTTCCATGCCAACTAACGAGTTATTAATTTTTCATATGACGGACATAGACAATCATAGTATAACGGATATTTGTAAGACTTATGATGATTTATTTACCGAGGAAGTTACGAATAGTGCCACCACAAAAATAAAACATCATATAACATTAATAAATGAGGAACCAATTTACCAAAAACCATATAGGTTACCTCAAGTACAACAGGAAGAAGTTAAAAAACAAATTGACAAATTATTAGCCGAAAAAATTATTAGACATTCAGAATCCCCGTGGGCCTCTCCTGTACACATCATTCCAAAAAAAATGGATCAATCAGGAATACAAAAATGGCGAATGGTAATTGATTATCGCAGGCTAAATGAACGAACTAAGTCAGATAAATTCCCTTTGCCAAATATTGAGGAATTATTTTCTAAGCTACAAGGCAATAAATATTTTACAACATTAGATTTAACTTCTGGTTACCACCAAATATTAATGGACGACGCTTCAATTGAAAAGACCGCGTTCAGTACTCCGAACGGCCATTTCGAATTTTTGAGAATGCCATTTGGTTTAAAAAATGCTCCAGCAACTTTTCAACGTATGATGAATAGTGTGCTTAGTGACGAAATCAATAAAAACATTTGTTTATGTTATTTAGATGACATAATTATATATTCAAAAACTAAGCAGGATCACATAAATCGATTACAACAAGTATTCGAAGCTTTACGAAGAGCTAATTTAAAAGTTAACAAAAATAAATGCGTTTTCATGGCTGAAGAAATAGAATTCTTAGGTCATATCTTAAACAAAGACGGCTTAAAGCCAAATCAAAAGAAAATAGAGGCAATTAAAAAATTCCCTATACCTAAAAGTTTAAAAGAAATTCGTGCATTTTTAGGATTAATAGGATATTATCGAAAGTTTGTGCCAAATTTAAGTAAAATAGTAAAACCGCTTACTGAGGCTACAAAGAAAGATGCTGTTATAGACATACATAATAAAGAGTATGTTAAAGCAGTAGAAACTTGTAAAAGTTTGTTAGTAAATGCACCAATACTCGCATTTCCAGATTTTAACAAAACGTTTGTTGTTACTACGGACGCATCTGATATTGCTTTAGGCGCCGTACTTAGCCAAAACAATCATCCTATTGCTTACGCTTCACGAACGTTAAGTAAAACTGAACAAAATTATAATACCACTGAAAAAGAGTTATTAAGTATGATATGGGCAATAACTCAATTTCGACCTTATATTTATGGTAGAGAATTTTTATTACGTACAGACCATAAAGCATTAATATGGCTTTCTAAATTAAAAGAGCCTAATCAAAGATTAACAAGATGGAAATTAAAATTACAAGATTATGATTTTAAAATTGAACATGTTAAGGGTAAAGATAATTACGTAGCAGACGCGTTAAGTAGAATTAAATTATTTAATACGGATAGTTCAAATGATTCCATGCAAGTAAATGCGGAAAATCAAACTAGTTCTTCGCGTGTAAATTTAGAACAAGATTTAGCATTAAGTGATAGTGGATCTAGTAGTCAAACTATACATTCCAATGTAGATAATAGTGACAATGGAATTCCAATTATCCATGCTTACCCGCCCAAAAGACTAAGGCGCGTAGTATTTGAAATGGCACCTTATAAAAAGGCGACCAGAAATGAAGGGATTTGGTATTTTTATATTCCACCCGAAAGTGTAGAAGAAACTGTTAAGGAATTTATGTTAGAATATTTAGGTAATGAAAAATACGCCTTCATCATACCAAATGAAGAGCTATATTGTAAAATTTCTGAAGTTTATCGGAAATATTTTGATCATAGTAAGTTTAAGCCAGTTAGGTATACAAAATCGTTAATAGAAATAAATAATAAAGAGGAACAATTAAAGTTAATTAAGAATTATCATTTACAAGATAATAGACACGCAGGAATCGAAAGTTTATATAAGCAATTAAAAGAAAAATATTATTGGGAAAATATGCATAAACATATTAAAAAATATGTTTTACAATGTGAGGCATGTAAAAAGGAAAAGTATGATAGACATCCTAATAGAACTCACTTTAGTTTAACTGAAACACCACAAAAGCCTATGGAAATATGGCACATAGACTTCATGTCTTTAGAAAGGCAATGGTATTTAACAATAATTGATAAATTTTCTAAATACGCTATAATTAAACCTACAGAAAAGAGTAGAGTTTACGATACTTTATCGGAAATGTTTGCATTAATTGGGGCACCTAATAAAATAGTGCATGATGGAGAGCAATCATTTTGTAGTGAAATACTAAATGAGTTATTTCAAACATATAGTATAATTAATCACACGACCTCTCCACAACATCATAAATCTAATTCTGATGTTGAAAGACTCCATAGTACTATACAAGAGTTATATCGTTTACAAAGAGATTCTGAATTAGATAGAAATCAGAAAATATATTTTATAACTCATGCATATAATAATACAATGCATAGTGCAATAAATTTATCGCCATTTGAGGTTCATTTCGGACGAAAGCCAAGGTTACGAAACTTTGACGATCTCAGGGTTACTATTCAACACTATACGACACAACAAAAAGAATTTGTTGAAAATTTAAATAAAAATGTACATAACCAATTAAAAGAACAAAAGGATATTAGAAATAATAGGCTTAATTTAGGCATAAGGCCTCCAAAAATTTATAAAGTAGGAGATAGAACTTATTTGAAAAATAGTATGGCTGAAAGGCATAAGACCAAGCCAAGATATTTAGGTCCATATACCATAAGTAGTTGTTTGCCAAATAATAAATATAAATTAAGTAATGGCAAAACATATCATGTAGAGGAACTTATTGTTACAGATGTGTCTGTATCTTCGGATACAAGTTCCGCGAATTAAATCAAAACGAACATTTAATTCTCGTCGAGTCAAAACCTACAAAAATTATTGAAGGAAGATGGACGGTCATTCATAGATTAGATATAGGACCTATAATGTATAACAAGAATAAAATAAAGGAATCAATCAATTTAGCGAAATTAAGTTCTAAAATGGAAGATGTAAAAGTAATTTATGATAGGATAGACATTGTAATGGAACATATAGAGGAGATATGTAATCACTTAAATATCCAAGCCAGTTTTAGAGTTAAACGAGGTTTAATTAATGGTTTAGGTTCTATTATTAAAGCTATTACTGGTAACTTAGATCAAGATGATTTAATTAATATTCAAAAGGATTTAGAAACATTAAAAGTTGCATATAATAAACAAATATCTGTAACTAATGAATCATTAGAAGAATTTAATAAACAAATTAAAAGAATAACTGATATTCAAGAACATTTAGATAAACAATATTTAGCTATTTCAAATCATAAAGTTCAGCAAAAGATAGCACTTGGATTGTTATTTCAAGTTCAAACATTACAAGATATTGCAGAACGATTAACTACAGCAATAACTTTTGCAGAACACAATATGTATCATTATAGTATTATACAATCGCATGTTTTGCAAGAAACTTTTAATGAAATTCCTAATGATTTAAAAATTTCAAATAGTATTAATGATGTCGAGGCTTTTATTAAAGTTAATTGTAAAATAATTAATAACATTGTATATTTCATATTAAATATTCCATTAGTTAAAACTAAGATATATAAGACTAGGAAAATTGTACCTATTATACAGAACAACCCTACCTGTACCTATCCTTTAGTGCGAAAAGTTACTTTAGCGTATAATGAGCTAGAAGCATACGAAGTAGAAGATTGTATAGAATTAAAGGAAAATATATGCAAAGGAAGTGTTTTACAAATGAACACTTGCGAAACAGAAATTCTTTGGAGAAAGGAAGATACAAAATGTGAGGTAGTACCCATTAAATGTCCAGACGAATTGCTGCAAGAAATCTCTCCAAAATCAATCTATATTTACACAAACAAAACAACGGAAGTAAATATTAGATGTGGAAAAGACTTTGACACTTTTTTGATAAAAGGAGCTTACTTATTAGACGGAGAGAACTGTGAGCTGAATATTTCAGGCGTCAGGAGATTTAGAACGAAAGAGTCTGTAGAGAAAGTAATCATTGCCAAAATAACATTGAATTGGACTCAAGAAGTTCTAGAAAAAGAACTTAGTTATGATACAGACAAGATACATAAGAAGTTAAAACAACTCAAGCAAATAAATGAGTTGCAGACACAGACTCTGCATAACAAAATTCAATATTGCATCATAATTGCGATATTAATAATAATGATGGTCTATGTTGCAGTTCAAATTTTCCGATCCCAGATTTGGAAGAAACCTGGGACTTCAAATTTAAGGGGGGATAGTCAACCGACCCTAACACCGAACTTAACAAATAAAAAGGAAGGAATACCACAACGTATGTTTGCACAGCAACGAGACAACAATACATCGTTAATGGCGCTTCCTGGAACAATCGCGCCATGGAAACAATCAGCTATCAACACGTTGACGCTGACACCAGCCAGCACCGTCGCACCGTGGTATAAGAAGGCCGAGCACAGTACCAGCGATGTCATCCTACCAGTGCCCCTTGCTGCGTCTATACCTGACGTATTAACAGCATTTGAATTGTATAAAGTAAAGTAACAGCATTTGAATTGTATAAAGTAAAGTAACTTTGTAAAAGTTTACAAATAAATTATTTTTTAAATATTAGTCCATCTCTAATATTTTGACTCGTGAATATAATTCAAAATGACTCAACTGCCGGATTGGAACCTATATCTACTGACAAAACACCGGTGTAAAACTCAGTAAGTACATTATTTCATCGTCCGTGAATATAATTTAAAGTGACTCTACTGCCGAATGGGAACCTATGTCACCTTACGGGGTTTTGTCTTGTCAGTAGACAAGACAGTGGTAAGAAACCCCGTAAGCACATGAACAGTATCTAATATTTCTAGATGTAGATAGACCACTCTGAACTAATTAATATAGTCTAGTTTTGATGAGTAAAAATTAAGATATTTTTTATGAAGGGTAACCTGAAACGGGTAGGACAGATTTTAGTTTTGTAGCGTATCACGTTTCACTAATAAATTGTATACTTGAACCCACTAGGCATTAGGCGTTAGAAATGCTTTTCCATCGAGCAGATATCGCCTAAATATTATAAGTACCTTTAGCAACCCTTACTAGGTACACGACCGAACGAACCGTTTACGTTATTTCTGTATAAAAAGTATATTATATGCTATTTTGGTATCTTATATGCTATTCTGGTATTTTATTGCTTGTAGTTATAAATATCCAGAGTATGCATATTACGCGAACGTTTTTTTTACAATTGTAATCGCCCTGTATGTCTTGGCGCATTTAGTTACAAGTTCAGATTTATTTATAACTAGCTACCCTTATATTTACTTTGCACGGATGCAAGTAAATATAATTGAAGTATTACGCTTTTCTGTAAATTCATATGTATGGATTAACCATATAACCCTTCCATGAGGAAGGGGTATATTTTTTTATTTTTCTGTCTATCAAAAAAATCTCATAAAAATCAGTTGCGTAGTTTTAAAGATCTAAGCATACATAGGGGCATACAGAAAAAGCGGCTTTGTTTTATACTATTTAGTGATGAAAACTACAAAGTGTTTTGCCGGGATCTTATCTATAAGAAATGTCAAATTCAGTTTATTTATTCATGTAGGTTACAAGTAACACTTATGCATCGTCAGAATTAACACAAATCAAAATTGAAGCTATAGCCGGTTCGGAACCTAATCCTACCGAGAAGGATCCGGCAAGAAACTCAGTAGTTATCCTAATAATAGGTTCGAACCAGAGGTAGCTTCATTTGGATTATACGGACAATTCATAAACATTACCGATATAATTAACATGAGTAGGAGAAATTTGAATTGAATTAAATAATTCCATTAACCTACATGCGTACTATTTCAACCAAGTACGTTTATTACGACCATACAAGATTTGGTTATGTACGTACATATCTATTTTATAAAAATGAATCGTAAAATGTGTTGGTAAGTGCATAACTCTACAAAGGTTGGACCAATTTTAAAAATTTTTTTATTTAATGCTCTTTGAAGTCCAAGGATGGTTTTTACGGCGAGAAAAAAATCAAATAATTGCTGGGATAACTCTAAAGACAGCTCTTTTCTTTTTCCAGTACAAACGTTTTCTTTCTAAAATTTAGGGTCAAAGCCAAATTCCAAATCTTTTTGACAGCACGAAGTCTGTCGGGTCCGCTAGTTATTAATATTTTTATGCTATTAGTCGTTGACTGCCAATTTTTTTATTTTATTGTTTGGCTATCGTATATAAATACATAAAGCATAATTACAGCTTTCAACTAACTTTGCATTTGGCTGAGGATAGAAAGACGGCCATACTGAAATTGCAAAAGTTTCTAAGTGACTACGCAACCTTAAAAGTGCCACAAAATTACTGCACGGGACAGGCGCTTGTTTAGTTTGTTCAGTGAACACTAAAAAATTACTTACGTTAACGTTGTAAAACGCTGGGAGTTTCAGGCAAAATATACAATTTAAGCTGGTATAGGTACCGTTGTTGTTCAGTCAGTTTAAAAACATAACTTAGATGGTGGTATATATTATACCTTAAGATTATACTTATATCAGTTACATAAAAGTTTTGATCTATGGATGTTAGGTATAGATGTTTGTAACTATTTCACGAAAAACTATTGATGCATCATAATAAATAAAAATAAAAAAGTTTTTGGGGTTCCGAACCAAGGGGTATAAATGGGGCCACATTACTGAGTGTTTGCTGTCCGTCTATTTGTCTGTCTGTCATAAGGCTGTATCTCAAGAACGGTGATAGCTAGTTGTAATTTTAAAGATGACGTATTTCTATTGCCACTATAACAACAATACTACTATAAAATAAAACAAATATTCAAGGGGGGAGGGGGGGCTCCCATATAACGTAATCGTTTTCTTTGCCCTTTTTGCTTCGAAACCTTTCGTGCCCGAGGCCGACTCACACTTGGCCGGTTTTTAGATCTGTGACATAATTCCACGATTTGCCATTTTCGCTCTCCAACTGCATTTCAATTTCATTTACCCTTCTCGTGTACATTCAAAATGTATGTTTTAACGCGTGCACAATTACGCCCTGCTAAGGTTAAAAGCACTCCCTTGGCGCGGAGCCTCCACTCAAATATTCACCGCCTCTCATGAAGGCCTCTGCCGAGGACGGTAGGGTCACTCAAAGCGTATTTTTGGGTCACTCAACCGATTTTTTAATCTGCTTTGTAAAATTGCCCTTGACTGAAGTAGCGTTGCCAGGTTTGTTTAAAAGCAAAGCGTACTTTTGTGGCCATCTGACTCGAAGCTTTGTGGGAAAAGATTTTCAGTTTGAAAGTCGTGCGTCACTTCTTATTATTTATAATCTCATCGTGCGTTCTTGTGATAGAATCCAGAATATTACTTCAAATGTCCATAATCTTGTCTCGCAGTAAATGATTAAATATTTCTAACATTACAATATAAGTATTAAAGGATATATTTGTGATTTTCATACTTATGTTGGGTTGGGTGGGTACATGTCAAGCATAAATGAACGGTTTTTTAAGTTTGAAGAAAAATTGCCATTCATACAGGATGTACGTCTGAGTATCCACACTTTTGAGCCTCCTTTTATAGGTAGTAATAATCACTATTTGAAAATGAAACCTATTTAGTAATGTATCAAATAAATGGATTGAGCTTATGTTATACGTCAGAGACTATTAAAATAATGTTTAAAGAAAATCGTATTACGTTGAAATTTCAAAACAATTGTTTGATTCTATCGTTCATTTCTAGCTATAAAAATACTGAAACATAAAAAAAACATATATGTTAACAGTAGATAATAATAATAAATGATATTGTAACAATACAATTTAATATACGTAACTAGGGGACCTATGACAGAACATGGCCTAGTGGTTTAAGTGCCGAGTCTTAATATTGGGGCCTGTGTTCGATTCCCGGTAAGCACGTTGCAAATTTTTTGCTCTAGGCTGTGATCGCTAATCCGTTTTTGGCTTGCATATATATTAAACCATCGATGGAAACAAAACTTGGCGTTAAAAGTCAAATAGTCAACTGTCAAATCTTTTAATTTATAAAGATTACATCACTAATACTTAAAAATAGTCTTTATATAAATCAAATGAAGCTAGCTCTGGTTCGGAACCCAAGACTACCGAAAAGATACCAGCAAGAAACTCAGTAGCTTTTTTTATCAAACGAAAGCTTAACCTATAACTAATTCTGCGCCAAGACTTAGGTACATAATGATGGAGACCTTAGCCCTTTAGGGCCTTAAATACGCTTATATATTACATACAACCTGCGTTGCGAACCCTAAGCAAGCATGGCCTTCTTATAAGAGTGAAACTTCACCCACTCTCAGAAGGATGGCCCATATTACTGTAGCACCGCCATTATAAATTTAAGCCCACTTAAACCGAGCTGTTGACCAATTATAATTTATCATTAGTGTTAACAAAATTAAGAGGCAAATTTGTACTGAAAAAAACATAATATTTATAGTAATACAAGAATCAATGAAACAAGTTTGGGAATAAAGACTTATAAAGAATTATCAGACCTAAACACGCTGTAGGTACGGGCCCTTATGTCGTCTATATAAGAACTAATATCGTACTGCAAATGTTTACTTTGACATGCTGTCGACCGTACATAAAAAAATATGTAAATAAATAAATATATGCGCCTTCAAGGTTTTACCTTGTACTATGAGCACCAGGCGACGAATACTAACTAGGGGCGTCGTCCCAACACTCAAAGACCCAAGACAATTTAGAAAAGTTCATTTTTCAAATTGACCTGATCGGGTATCGAACCCGGGCCTTTCGCGCTTTGGCCGCTTACCTTAGCCACTGCGCCACCGAGGTCGTCAATCAATGTATAAATAAAATACATCGTTGCACTTAAAATCTATGGACAATAAAGTAAGTAGCCTAAGCATTTGTTGTGGAGACCAGAACCAACGAGGAAACCACAATATTTAAGTACATTTACGAATACATTTGATGTTTATATAAATTTTACATCACATAGGCACTTGCACTGATTCTATGTTCAGTAGTTTAAGCACTTGTGTTACAGAAATCAGAAACAACTACGGTACCACTACACGTACACCCGAGACAATGTAGAAAAGTTCGTTTCCCATATTGGTCCGGCCGGGGATCAAACCTCAAAAGATGGCGCGACGCCAAAGTCCGGCCCGCTTGCCTCTCGGCTACTGAGGTCGTCAAATTATGTGTTTAGTTATGTTACGCAATTAAATAATATGAATATTTATTGATGAATATTATACACAGCATATTCTTCACTGTATAGCACATTGATTTAAACCTTAAAAGACAACAAATAAACGGGTTTTTGCTTTTAATATTTCTTGTATGCGCTACACCTCGTATAAGATCAAAAAAACGAATGTAATGTAATTCGTTTCCTGTCATCCAAATGTTTCCTCCTTCAAATATGTAATGTAGAGATTACATTAAGAAATGCAATGTGGAGAAATTCGATTTGAAGTTGGATTCCTTCTCGTCACCAACTTCGAATCTTTGCGCCTATTTGCATCTTTTTGAGAGAGTTAACTCGAACTGACATCTAACAATCATTTCGGTGTTGTTCTGTTCCTGAGTGTGAGTATGGATATTTCTAGAGTTCTTGGGGCTACATTAGTAGCAGGGGTCAAGCTTTCAAGGTAAGGGCGACAAGTCCAGTAACAGCTAATGTAATGCTGTATTTGCCGCCACCTATTACCTACCACTTAACATCAGATGGGATGAGGTCAATCTTGAAGAGCAATATAAAAAAAACCCATACCAAAACCAAAATATTTTGACGGAGTCCCAGTTAGTTCCGGATACGCTGCAAAGATTCGTTTTTGTTTGTTCAATTCTCTGGTTGGCCTAAGTAGTCACTTTTAAGGGTTATCTGGGCTTTGTCCAATGGCAGCTTTTGAAGTTTAACATCGTTTTGACCAGTTTCTAGTCTATGGAACTGACTTTTCAAGGTCACTTGACTGTTCAAAGTGAAATTTCGATTCTATTCTTTTTAACCGACTTAAAAAAGGTGGTTCATAATTCCCCTAAATTGAGACCCCTGGTGGTAACAATAACTTTCGGGCCACCATAGAACAAAATCCAAGGAGTGAACTTTTAAAACACCCAAGATAAAAAGAAGTATATGATATAGTCGTCAAAATTTAGCAATTAAGATGTTTGAAAACTTTTCACTTTCATTATTTGAGAACGTAGGAAAGTGTTGAGGAACAGTGGACTCCTCTGGCACAGGTGCTTATTCCACTTAATCGGAGAGGTCAACCTATGTTTATTTCATGTACAAAATGATTTATGATGTAATAAATAATTTTTGAATTTTGAATTTCTGCGGAAACGTAACAAACACCTACACATCCATACATCCAAATTTCCTCGTTAATAATAAGTATAAGAAATATATTTTACATGACAACAATTTCTGATTAAGGAAAACCTTTCGTGTCTGGCTATTTCTGTTTCCCTCGAAAATTGAGTTTGAAGTAGTTTTCATGCTTCGGGGACAGTTGTTATATTTACTTACCAGCCCGTCTGTTTGTTGTCACAGAGACGACGCAAGTACACACGGGAGACAAATAGTTTTTTTTAAAGGATGAAATGTTTTCTACCAATAGGTATTCTAAAATATATTGGGACACTCATGATCAGCCGATTTCTAGTCCAACTCGTATTTAATCAATATCGTGAGATTAACTCCTAATTGTTAAAATGTGTATTCATGAAAATTATGGTGACACCCATTTTTCTCATATATATATATATTTTTATATTGCACTTCAAGATTGACCTCATCCCACCTGGTGTTAAGTGGTAATGAGGTCCTAGCTTAAGGGTGACAAGTACAGAATAATAAAGCTGTTACTGGACTTGTCGCCCTTACCTTGAAGGCTTGACCCCTGCTACTAATGTAGCACCCCCCAGGAGCTCTGGAAACCTTACTCACACGCAGGAACAGAACAACACATAAGTGATTGTTATTTGGCTGCGGTCTTCTGTAAGGTGGAGGTATTTCACCAGTCGGGCTGCTCCAGTTCGAACGATAAATCGCTATGCCCCGCCTCTCTTAAATATTCATATATCTCTCTCTCTTACTCATTCCAGATTCATAACAAAGATCGTCATAGACTATTTTCCCATTTTTTTAAATATATTGGTGTTAAAAAAGATGACTTTTTTAACACTAAAATATTGACTTGTGCATTGTACAGCCGCCGTTAGATATATCGGAGCAGTCAAAGTGACCAAATACTTCTGAAATGTCAAAAAGTTCCATACACCACAAGTTACCACTCATATCTGAACATTCATTACTTCAGTAATATCTGAGCAGATGCCAATAACATCTGAACACTCATAACGTCATATGTGTCACGCACGTTATGTGTCTCATTTAGCTACCTGTGTAAATGAGTGTTCAGATATTATTGGTTAGTTGTGTGTATAGAAGTTATTGACTCAGAGCTCTTGGCATCTGCTCAGATATTATTGAAGTAGTGAATGTTCAGATATTAATGGTAACTTGTAGTGTATGGAACTTATTGACATTTTTAACTGTTCAGAAGTATTTGGTCACTTTGTCTGCTCCGATATATCTGACGGCGACTGTACATTACAACTACTAAATAAAAATGGTGTCGCGTTTTGACCCGTTAAATTACTTTAAATGTTTAAAATGGAACGCGGAAGTCTTAAAGTTTATAATGTAAAGTAAATGTAATACATCATTAGTCTTTCATGAACTAAGGTAGTTCTAGTAGGCTGTGTTTTTCAACTATTAGGACACGTGCGTTGACCTCCAAAAGTGTTAGTTCGTTCAGTGAAATAACGACGGCGATCATCTACTAAAGTGCGAACTCGTGTACGCGATAAAAGCGCGCCGCGGGAGAGAAACACTGAAAGTACTAACATTTGTACAATGTTACGTCAGACTATACAGTTTAGACTTTGAACCGACCTTATAACACTGCTATAAGAACTAATATCGAACTGCAAGTGTTTACCTTGACGTGCTGTTGACCGTACATACAAAAATATTAGCACTAGGTAAACATGAATGTTCAAAAATATCAGGTTTATAGTTTATTGAAAAGTATCCAAAGGTTTTAAATCAGTTTCCGTTTTCTATTGACTGTATTTTATTTTAGACTAGCTGTGCCCAAACTGCGACTTCGTTCGCGTGAACTACATCCTTTCATGGTCAGTTTTACCCCTTTCTCCCCTAATATTCGAAACAAAAAGTAGTATATATTTTAATTCAAGTTTCGAGCTATATTTGTGCCAAATTTCATATCTCTAACTTTAAAAATAAACATTTTTCCATATAAACTTTCAAAGGTGGTATTACCCCCCTCCCCCCTTATTTTCTAATAAAAGTAGCCTATGTCCGTTCTTGAGATTCAACGTATATCTACCTATACCAAATTTCATCAAAGTCGGTTCAGAGGCTTAAGCAGGAAAGCGTAACAGACAGACAGACAGACAGACAGACATACAGACAGACAGACAGACAGACAGACAGACAGACAGACAGACAGAGTTACTTTCGCATTTATAATATTAGTAGGGAAGTAGGGATTTGAATACAGAATTCTAGCCAAAGCATTTATATTAAGTAGATATATTTTTCAGGGCTTATTATATGTGATTTGATTCTGATTAATGATATGATAGGTACTTTGAATTCACATTTTGTTTGATTTAGCATAATTGACAATAAGTTTATATTTTTATTTTATCAATAGTGCATGATTTTTTAGGTTCTCCGCTGTGATCTATCATATCAAGGGCTTCTCGCATCCAGGCCTCCCAGCCACCTTGCGCTAAATAATACTGACTGCCAATACTAAAACCTTCAGTAGGCATTAAACTCTCAAAGAGAAACTTTAGCAAAATCACTAAATAATTCAAAATTTCCCAGTAAAATCCTAAATTATAAGCTGTTTAAACTTTTCAGAAACTTAAACCCTTAAAAACTCGCAGTTTGGCACAAGATCTAAAGGAAGGCTGCTCATAATATTTAACTATTTGCCTTGAACTGCCAGTAACAACCTGAAACGAGATAGCATCTTTGGCATAAGTGTATGCCAAAATGTTGTTTTTCTCTCATTTACTTGTAGAACATGAATTTGGCAAAGTATTGTTAGTTGTATCAAGTGTTTTAGTACTCACTCACAGCATTATAGCATTCGTTTACTTTTTACGTCGACTTTTCATATTAGAAACAGAACATATCTTACTTATCTTAGTTCTAAACATATTCGGCAGAGGGCACTTACCGGAAGGCTAACGGTTGATACAGCAGAAAAATTTCATCGCCTACGATAACTTGCGGTTAGCTCAGTTGGAAAGAGCTGCACGCGCGATACGTGAAGGTCGTGGGTTCAATTCCCGCACCGCAAGGGGAGATAAAAAAATTCTGTTTCTAATATTTAAAGTTCGCTAGTACGGCGTATAGTACTATAAAAATAATAAAATCGATCGACTTTTCATGCTCCGAGATTCCATGAGGACCACTTTACGCGTTTTTTAATTTTTTTATTAGTCAAACGCACGTCAAACTATATAATTAAGTACGTACCGCACTTAAGCCATGGGCATAAGAATTCATATCAAATTAAAAGTTTACCTTAATTTAGCTCATGGCTATAATAAAGTATCTTTTTAAATGCTACTGAGTGAGGCTGCTCGCACACAGACAACTCTTTTCTCACAAAATTGCAACAACTGTTTCAGTGACTACGTTCTAGAGCGGACTGTTTGGAGTCAATGGGCGTTGAAGTATTAAATTGCCTGTTCTGCTACATGAAGTACCTACATTACATGTTCCATATTCGACTACTAAATAATATCTCAAATAGTCACTGGTAGACGAAAGGCCTAAGCTATATTTGAAGCTTAGCCCTTAACTCATTAAGTAGCCGCAATTCGCTATGTTTTTAAGGAAAACACTAACGTCGTCAAAAATCTAAAATGTTAACGTAACATTTTTTAATTTAATAACAACGAAATCTGGTCGTCTTAATCCGGATCTTAGTACAGTCACGGGGAAAAATAACGTTCACAGCCTCATTCTGAAGTGTGCCTTATGGTAACCTTATAAGAACTGAACTGTTAACATTTAATTGTTTGTGACTGTGTACGCAGCAGGTAGCATTACCATATTTTAATTAAAAATGTTCATTCTACTTACCTATTTCAAACTAACTATGTGGGCGTACCTACTGGGCGCACCTACTGAGTTTTGTAATATCTTCGTCTAAAAGAACGTATTAAAACATTTCTAGTCTTATTAGGAAATATAAATTTAATTCATTCATATAATCTGTACAAAAGCACTTATGAATCGTCAGTAGGTATGTACAAGTTCAATTTGTTTCGCCGTTCCAATATTTTAAGATTCCTAACGTGTCAAAAAGATTAATCCGTTTTGCTACGAGACGTTAATTTTAAATTTACTTTCCATATCAGTTGTCATCAGTCGTAGCTGCCGACTGTCGTTATTAGTTTGCACCTCGTATAATTTATTACTAGCCGTAAAAAGAACGGATAGTTTTTGAAATAATATTGGAACCGAAAACGAGCATTAATGATGTCGAGAAGAACCGAAAACTCGACACTCTTTTCAAAATAGTAATGATTTATTTTACTTAAATGAATTTTACAACATGTCTTGTATAAGTCTAGATATGGAACACCATTTCCAAGACAAGCTTCTTTTTATTCCTAGTATTTCTGTCAGATTTCTTCTATTACAATCCGGTTTGAAGATACATTTATATTTTTTAATCTTCATCCGAGCAGCTTAATAAAACTACAATGAGTTTTTGCAACTTTAATATTTAATAACATGCTTTCAACGCTGATAACTGTTTGACTACTCCATTTCTTTCTTTAAGTAAGATTGTTGAAACACATTTTCTCGTAATCATTACGAGAAAATGTGTTTTTCAATGTATATTTATTTCGATATCATGATTATTAAACATTTACACGTGAGTCAGCTCGTGACCACGGTTGGTGCAACCTAACCGAAACGTCGGGCAGTAAGTAGTTCGTATGAACTACTAAATAAAAATGGTGTCGCGTTTCGACCCGTTAAAATATTTTAAATGTTTAAAATGGAACGCGAACGTCTTAAAATTTATATCATGATTATTGTAACAAATGAACTAAAAATTACAAAAGCTTTATGAGTATATCGTATGACTAGCTGCCCGCGAGTTCGTTCGTTAAATGTGAGTTACAGTGTGAAACATAAAACTCTACAAAACACATAAACGAAACCCAGTTCTCGTTGATTAAAACCAGTTTAATGAAAATAGTTACCTTAACAAACTTAAATATGAATCCGTTGAGTTTTTCCATACATTCCCCTACTCTTTACAAAATAAACAAGAGGTACATCCGTAAAAAACACGTCCTTTTTAAACTTATTTCAACAAATGTTGCTGTTTGGGATATACTTGAGGATAAATATTTTGAAATGATTGTCGTGAGACAATTATCACTTATCATTAGGTACTACGGCAGTGATGCCGTAGTTATAATACGTAATTAGTGACCATAATGCTCAACCAACCTAAGCGCCTTTTGATAACGACACAAGTACCAAATTTGGTAACTTTGAATTTTATTATATCTATATACGTAGATATGTTTATTGCACAATATGAGATATGGAAACGGCAGTGCCAAATCATAAATTGAGAAAATAATTTTCAATGAATGTACATTTCAAAATACAATAACGTTATAATTTCTTGAATGTTAGAGATGAATATAAATAATAAACCTGTCAGATATTATTTTAGTAACAAGGTAGAATTATTGAGGTAAAATTGAATTTACATTTTAATTTCCTACTTTTAAAAGTTTAGTTTTTGTTATTCCTCAGTAATGTTTCAAAGAGCTCGTACAAAAACTAAAGAAATGAGATTCGTACCTACTAGGTTTACCTTTAATTTCAAACTTATTGAACCAAAAAGTAAGTGGAACGTGCAGTCTACACACCAAAAGAATAGATACTTTATTTCTTAGAACACCTTTGGATACTCTCATTATAATTTAGCTTACAAGCGTCTGGGTTCACTGACTCAGCTTGAACTAATTGACCTGGCAATAACTCTTTGGACTAAAATGAATAAATTAACATCTTATGAATTTTTGTGACCTCCCATACTATATCCGGTAGGGAAATTAAAGCGAAATCTGCGTTTCTTTCCACTTCATCGGACGACCGACAGAGACCAGATTAAATTGTACATAGAAGCAGGTGAATAAATATTCATGGTAATTTCGATCTTAACGCCTGACTGGCACCGCTTAATTTTATCAGCGTTGAAAGATTTGCAAACAGAGCTTAATTTACACCGTAACGAATACAATAAGATGTGCTCGCGCATATCAGTAAATAAATGCTTACATACGCTTGAAGTGTATTGTTAGACTTTAAAATAATAGTATTTTTTTTAATAGCCTGGTGTTTGAAAACTAGTATTTTTTGTTGGAAGCAATCAGAAGTACCTATACATAATATATCAAATAAATATAATCACACCCATATATATTCAAAGGCTTTAGCCTTTAATCTACTTGTCTTAAGACCATTTAAACAAACCATACAAACTTGTCACGTAATAGACAACTTACTTTAGTTGTACAATAACTTACGAGCTCTAATTTGAACATTGAAGAACATAATTATACCCCCTATATAAATAATATAAATTAGCCTACAAACTGTCCCACTGCTGGGCAAAGGCCTCCCCCATACATTTCCAGCGCTCTCTATCAGGTGCCAAGTCTTGCCAACCTTGAGAAAAACGGTCCAGGTCGTCACGCCAACGTATTTTCGGCCTTCATCTTGGACGTCGTCCGTCTTCTGGTGTCCATTGGGTAACAACCTTGGCCCACCTCTCTGGTTTCATTCGGCAAACGTGTCCGGCCCACTCCCACTTGAGCTTAGAAATCTGCACACTCACGTCTCGTAAGCCTGTTGATGAGCGGATGATGGCATTGCTGATCTTGTCGATCCTTTTTATACCTAATATGCTCCGCTCCATGGCTCTTTGGCAAACCTTGAGTTAGTTGACCCCCTATAATAATCAAAATAAAGTTTTCTAGTAACAGTACGAGCCGAATGCTATGCATAATAGACCCTAGCCTGAAAGCTGTTCTATACTGTTAAAGTAATATGTGGTTCGCTACAAGGCGAAAGGGAATTGGTAAAGATTTACATAGCCAACGCGGGTGCCTCCTCATTCCAAAAGCCTCATTTCAAAGCAAGCCATGTTTTTCACTACAGGCATAACTTGTACAAGGCACTGAGGTTTTGTTGAAATTGCATTGAAAATTACTCGACCGCTTGGTGCCTGGGTCGAAGATTGACTTTTTTAGATGGCTGTATAATAAAACAAAGTTCTGTGGCATTCGGGATGAAAGACATAGATAGAAAACGCGAGACCAGTGATAAACTTATGCCTGGTGCCGACATTTGGAAAACGAATCGTTCTAATTACGGATAGTAATAAATTATACCAGGCGTAACCTAAAAACGACTGAAGAACTACTAATGATAGGAAAATTATAATTAAATACTCGTAGAAAAACGGATAGTCATTTTAGATACATTACGAATCGTAAAATATTGGAATCGCGCGTTAGCCTATTACAGTACGGTGTCATATACGGCCGCTTTCGATTCGCTTGTAAACGTCAATAATTTAGTACCCACAGAGCACCATCGAAGACGTGAATATTTCACGGTCCAAATTGTGCGAATATTGGTAACACTACGAATGTTCGCAACCCCAAGGGATGTGGGACATTTTGAGACGTTTCTAGAGGAACAATTTCCTAAGAATAGGAAATACGCATCATGTTTTTTATATTATATACTTTTTTTATATTACACTTAAAGATTGACCTCATCCCAGCTGATGTAAAGTGGTAATGAGGTCCTAGCGTAAGGGCGATAAGTACAGCATAATAAATCTGACATTGGACTTGTCGCCCTTACCTTGAAGGCTTGACCCCTGCTACTAATATAGCACTCCCAGGAGCTCCGGAAACCTTACTCACACGCAGGAACACAACAACACGGAAGTGATTGTTATTTGGCTGCGGTCTTCTATAAGGTATTTCACGAGTCAGGCTGATCTAGTTCGAGTGATAACTCGCTATGCCCTACCTCAACTCTTAACTTTCAGCATATTCAAAATAAGATTATATGCTGGAAGGCAAGGTCGTCCTAGATTATGGCTAATTAATTCAGAACGACCTAGGTGGCTCAGTGGTTAGCAACTGTGGTAGTGGTTAGTGTTAAGTGCCCGAAAATAGAAAGGTCTCATGTTCGATTCTCGGACAAGGGAGCGTTCAAGTAGGTATTACGTAACACAATTGGGTGATTTGTAAAACTTTACGATAAGTTTCATTAAAAAATAAGAAAACCCGGCCAAGCTGAAGAGTTCCGTAGCAGCAAGTAACTTAATATCAACGTTTATATTGGAGTTGATCGAATTAACGTAAATTGCCGTTTACGATTTATGACGTACGTATTAAAAAATACTCACTAGATCTCGTTCTAACCAATCTTCAATGGAAGTTTTCATGGTAATTTACATCATATGTTTCAGTTTTATATATTTTTGTGAAAAGTGTTAATGCACTTCACGGAATACATCTACATACCAATTTTCTACAGTGTAGGACTTATAGTTTCGGATAAAAATGGCTGTGACATTCGGACCGACATACAAACGGACAGACAGACGGACAGGTAGACAGACAAACATGACGAATCATAAGGGTCTCGTCTTTCACCATTTGGCTACAGAACTCTAAGAACTTAATACCTACTCTCCTATTGTGTTGCAATCCAATTGTTCTTAAACAGATTGCATCATTATATCAGTGAAGATAACATATTATTGTTAAGTGCTTTATATGAAGTAGACTCAAGATTAGTCTAAATTTATTTCTTGTGAAACGGGCTTTTCCCTCGTGCCAGCTATTTGTATTGAAGGATTATTTGAAGGTTACTGTATTAGGTCAAGTGATTTAACTGTCGGCTGAAATAAACTAGAAACAATTACTCGACCACGACGGCAAAAAAAGGTTATGTTTGAAAGTTTGAGTGTTCATCCGTGCCTTCATCTACACTTATACTATAAAGAGGATAGATTTGTATTTTTGCAATGCTCCAAGATGCGCATTTTTTAAGTCTCCTTTTACAGTTCGCGCGTCGACGATAACTTTGTTATATCTATGTGGTATCCTTAAAAATCATCCTTCTAAACTGACCTCATCTCACCTGATGTTAAGTGGTAATGAATTCCTTGTTTAAGGGCGACAAGTACAGCATAATTAATCTGTTACTGGACTTGTCGCCCTTACCTTGAAGGCTTGACCCCTGCTACTAATAACATAGCAGCCCCCAAGAGCTCTGGAAACCTTACTCACTCGCAGGAACACAACAACTCAGAAGTGATTGTTATTTAGCTTCGGTCTTCTGTAATGTGCAGATATTTCACCAGTCGGGCTGCTCCAGTTCGAGTGACAATTCGCTATGCCCTACCTCTCTTAGATGTCTTGATTATATGCTGATTTATTGGATTGATTAAATGTGACGTCACTGCGAAAAGAAATATGGCGCCTTCTTTCAACCCCTCTATGTTCAAGAACTGATGATACCTTACTTAGCGTAACCCCACACTAGCGTTCTTTGAGCGTCAACGCCCACGCAACGCCGACGCGACGTCGACGCAACGCCGACGCGACGTCGACGCAACGTCGACGCGGCGACGACGCAACGCTTGCGCAGCGGCGCGGTCGAAATGACGAACGCCAGGACTGCGCTCCACAGGCGCCGCGCCGGCCCGACGCCTGCCGCAGCGTTTATTTTGACAACAGTACAATGATCAACTCAATTGTTTCGGCCCGCCCGTGTTTTAGAATCAGTAGGTAGAAGACTTTTTAGCTGATAGCAAATATGGATGTATGCAAATATGACGCTAGTGTGGGGTCCCTCTTAAAATTGTTTTGTTGAATTTTAAATGAAACATTTAAAAAAAAATCGTCATATCTCAGCCGAAGGACATTCAGTGCCTGACATAAGCCTTCCTTCAAGACTTCTTCAATTTTCGGCCATTGGCACTGCCGGTTAAAATTAAATGCTTTTCATAATATTACTAGGGTTCTTTTTCTATCCAATCTTAATTTAACTATTGTAAGATAGGTTTGCACATCACTTTTCATTGATGGTGCCATGTCAAAATATACCAAAGCCATAGCAATTCCTTGGACCATACTTACAACTTATTATAATGATTCTAGAAAACAGTTTTCACATTTTAAAGTCCAATCACGGTCCGAGATGAAATACTCTGTTATCTTTTTAAAACAAGTACTAAGCTATGATAAATATTAATTATACGCACACAAGCTGCAAGATTGGATGAGTACCGAGGGAAATTTGAAGCACCAATTAAAGATAAACTGATGAGTATTTACATAGAGCAAATACCTACCGCTATAGCTCTACTAAAGAGGTTAACATACTTAATTAATATAAAAATTAGAATCCCCATTTGGAATAAAATATAAAAGAGATACAAATGATTATGTACTTACTGAAAATTTACACAATAATGATGGCTACGTTCTCTGCGAACGTGCCGGAATTTATAAACGCTTATCGTAGGCTACTGTGTTTATTTCATACTACCCACTATTTCAATACACATGACTCTGTTATAAATATATGAGCTTGTATGAAAATGTACCAATTTTGTCTGGGCATTATGTCACGTCTTTTGAAGGAAGTAGGCAGTATTACAGAACATCCGTCGATATCTCTCAGCAGAGTCTACTAAACATGCTATAAAATTAAAAAGCCTCACTCAGCTCACTTATAATGAGTGACGCCAAAACATCACTCACATCATCACATCTGAAGCACTTATGTTTCAAAAACCAGAATCTAGGGTGTATCACATTTAAATCTGGAAATCGGTAAACTAGACATAAAATAACAAATATGCCTGTATTACTATACATAAATATGTTTAAGTCTTAGAAAAGTTGTCTGAAAAGACGAACTATCCCGTTGACATCCACTGCTGGACGAAAGCATCTTCAATAGCACGCTACAGAACACAATCTGAGTTTCTTTTATTTTAACCATAGGCACTTTGCGTATTATGGTTATTCGATCTTGCTGGCTGGTACCACGCTGTTTCAACAATTGTAATTTTACAAATGTTTTGAAATTAAAATTAAACAACTCCAACCAACGTACTCAAAGCTTTCTGAATTTGTACATAGCGTTATAAAATAACCTAGCAACCAAGTAAGCAAATACATTCAATGACTGATTGTTCCTTTAAAATTATCTCGCAGTCATTTTTAAATCCATATTTAGAACCTGATTTACGTAGATAGGTATATAATACTTTCGATATCATTACTAAATGTCCTCGTTACGATTTTATTAATAACGATTCATGAAATATCTGAAATCAATAAATTACACGTGTGTGTGTGTACAATTGGGATTTTTTTTATGTTCAAAAACAATACATTTTAAAAGTTAAGATTTAAATATTTTGCTTTCTAAGTGTGAAAGATTTAATAAGAGAAGAAGAAAAAAACATGTCGTGTAACCAATTTTAATTCCGATTCGGACCGTACCACAGCGGAGATCGAAATTCTATTACGGATTTAATTAAGAATATTTAATCGGAAAACGTTTATAATCATTTATCCAATTCCATTCAGAGCATTTTCCTTCAATCAACAAAGGGCCCTAATTTTATTTTCTTCTTAGTATTCCAGTTGAAAAACTCAATAAAAACCTTAACACAATTTTGCCGATGACGTTTTATTACAAAACGCAAGTGCCCGCCATAAAGTCTGTAAATAAAAATCAAAATAGATCTTATCCAGTCTGCAAGTTCTCTACAAAGAGCCGAATAAAAACCGAGGTCCTTAAACCTAAGCAATCGTGTTAAGTGTCCAGATTGTTTGCCGTCGAGATAGGCACTAATCTTTCGGAGCGGTTAGCAATCTAAACGGGAATATAAAAGCCAAATATTAAGTCTGGGGTGCACATTCCAGCCGGCCTCCGTTACAGATTACACAATCAAGTCAAGATGATCAGTTTCTTTGTGGCCGTCTTTTGCACTTTTGTGGTCCATGGTGAGTTGGTAGGATACGAAGAACAGTTTTGGACTATTGTTTTTAGTCTATTTAACGCTTTTTACAAGGTTTTATATAACTTACATGTATGTTTTTCCGAGTGGAATCTTGTAACTTAATTTTGAACCAGTTACCTTAAACCGTTTAAGCTAAGTTTTATGGTTAGATAAGTGAAGTCATTCTAAATAAAAGATGGTGGATTATCCAAGATGGCGGACTCGTTTTTGTACACTACCACAATATATGTATCAAATAAAAGGGCTTGCTCAGTAGATAAAAAATATAAAATTAAATTAACGATAGATTTTTGAAACAAACTTTTCATTAAATCAAACTAATCAATATACTACTTACTATGAATCTATTTCACAAATTATATTTTATAAAAGTTTGCCGCGAGATGTGTTTGTATCTAACTGGTTATGATAAAACATTAGATTAGACTTTGATCGAAGGCTGAATTAGTATTTCCTTCTCAGGATCCGTACTCCATAGCAGTGATATTCGAATGTTCAATAACCCAAGAATTGTAGGAGGTAAGGAAGCAGCTGATGGAGCTTACCCGTACCAGGTTTCGCTGAGGTCCATATTCAATGACCACTTCTGCGGAGGGTCTATACTCAGCGATAGATGGATACTGACTGCTGCCCACTGTACTGTCAAGTGAGTACACTAGGATGATTTTAGATTTGAAACACTGTATTCTACGAGGTATTTCTCGTTTCTATCATGATCAATCTAGCTGTAGCGTTGCTTATTGCAATGGAACGACTGCTGTATTTCCTCGATAAAAGAGAATGAGACACTTTTAATATCTCTTTTGTATCCTTTTTTGTCCTCTATTAACCTTCAAAATTCAAGCGCGTCCATCTCATTTATTTACGCAACCAATAACAATGTCCTTTCTTAACAAACATCGGTGAATGTTATGGAGTGAGATGGCCAAAATAGTCACAGGAGCCACGAATTGTGTTACACAACTCTCGGGATCCTGTCCTTCAACTGCTCTGTCCACTTTGCACGGTCGTAGTTTTCCCTGCTACCACCTGAGTACGTACAATTGCTAATTGCTGGTAAGCAAATTACGGATCGTTATTAAATTTATTGACAGAGTTTCTAAGCATGCTCAAAGTGTCCCCTAAAAAAACACACACTTTATGCCATAGAAGACATAGGGGATATATTCAGACGTTATACTCCTAAAACTGCTTTCCATGTACACGCTTTATTTGTCCCACAATCGTACACCTAGTTGACCCTTCTTTCTCGTTAAAATTAAAAACCTCCTAAAACTGACGTGGCAAATAAATACACTACACTGCATTTAAAATATTTTCAGCGAATCCCCTTACTCTTTCCGAGTAGTAGTTGGCACAAACAGCCTCAAAACCGGAGGTACGGCCTACTCCGTATCAAAAGTAATCGTCCACAAGAAATACAATGCCGCCTTGATCTCAAATGACGTCAGCGTGGTGCAGGTCTCCCAGCAGATTGAGTTTGGCGAGAAGGTGCAGCCCATTGCACTACCTGACCAAGACACATCCGCGGGGGCCGACCTGGTATTGACTGGATGGGGTAGGACCTCTGTAAGTATTTGTCCAGCTTTAGAAGACATTGAATCTAATTGATACCGCGCCATGTAGAGGAGCTGTCTTTGATAAGAACACATTAGCTGATATAATAGTTTCTTTCAAACAATTTCAAACGGTTGTACTAAAAAAAGCTAGTTAAGGCTCGTTGTAGAACGGAATGAAACAGGAAATGAATTTAGTAATTCAGTAACTAAATAAAGGTTTCAATGAAGAACTGATGAACTGGTTCTTTAAGAACTATTGCTGTTGAAGAATACTGCGCAGATCTTAAGAATAATTAATATACCAGTTACTGTTATTAAATAAATAAAAGGCACAATCAAATACTTTGATCCAATCCCATAGTAAATAGCTTTAGAGCTTATATCAAGGAAATCCCAATTAATAGTGGGACCAAAATGTAGAGTTAAGTAAGTTCACGTAAGATACCTAAACATACAACAAAAACAGTTGTTCATAGTTAATTTTTCTTGTTCGTCTTGAGTCGGGGAATCGAACAGCGGCTCTAGTTTAATGGATAAAAGACCTAATGGTTCACCCGTCTGGCAATAGCAGCATGATTGATGGTAGGTATAGACAGAGTCTCATAATAATTAGAGATGCTGGTGATTTCTAACAGACAAGGACGTCAATAAATATCGGCTACTAGAATTATGTCTAGTAGTAAACTAGTAGAAGTTCTCTGAATTATGCTTGAACCATATCCTTCATTTCAGTATCCAGGTCTGATTCCAAATGCCTTACAAGTTATCGATCTGAAGGCACTCAGCGTGGAGGTCTGCCAAAGCCGTTTCGTCAACATCAACTCGGTCTTTGAGTCTCAGATCTGCACGTTGACCAAATCTGGAGAAGGAGCATGCCATGTGAGTTTTCATTTTTAAGGAACTTGCTACGATCATTTTGATACGAAACATTTTAGGTTATTATTTTTAACAAGAAAATTATCGAAGTAATATTCTGTGTATTTGGTTAAGCCGGTTAAGAAAGCAGGTTTCCTCTCCTTCACATCCATTAATTTGCCATATATTGGTTTAATAATTACGCATCTTCCAAATTCATGCATAATCATCTTGTTATGTACGTGTATGATTTACGTAAATTTTTATAAGTTTGTTTATTTTTTTACATTGATTTACAGAGATACACGTACACCCCAAACATCAACATGCGACACAAGCACATTATTCCATATCTACTACAATACAACACTATTTACACATCACTACTATTCAACAGACACCATTAAATTACACTCACTAAAGATACACAAAACTCGAATCACACTCAACACCTTATCAAATGGGATTTCACACAGGGGGACAGGAGTATGGTCTTACTGCTTCATTAATTTACAATTAAATTTACACGTCACGCATTTTTGCGTGTCAAGTCTAGCACATATCTATATAAACAAATCCTGATTGTAACCCGATGCAAAACATAGAAGCGGTTAACCGTGACCTAGACACCCTGTCTTTAGCAAAGGTGATTAAGTGTGACATGGATTACGCAAGTCATCACATTAAGTGTTCGGATCGCACATTTAATATCATAACTCAGAATATACGAAGTATAAACTGTAACATGGACCACTTTATTACTCTGCTTCAAAGGTCCGATGTGGTCTGGGATCTGATTGTATTAAGTGAATGTTGGCTGCAGTCAGCCAAACACATTCCGGTTTTAGACGGCTACTCTCACGTAACTACCACAAGGAATATCACACAAAATGAGGGGGTTGTGATTTACTTTAATAAGTCATTGAACGTGGAAAGTGAGGAACCTCCTTTTTCAAATGCGAACTGTGTCCTACTAAAAATAAATGATACGTTCTGTGTACTGGGTATTTATCGCCCTCCCAGCAATCAGGACACAAGCGAGTTCGTCGATTCATTGGATTCTGTCTTGTCAAAACACACTCACTTTAAAAACATAATTATATGTGGTGACATCAACATCGACATACACCCTAATGGTTCTGACAACAGAGCCTCTGATTACCTAAACATGTTGGCCACCCATGCCATGTTACCAGGTCACACTGAACCCACCCACGATCGTACTTGTTTGGACCATCTCATTGTTAAAACTAAGCTTGAAACCACTTGCCTCCTATCCCATTCGTCGATTACTGACCATGACTGTACAGCCATAAGCATTACTCTGAAATCTAAATTACCAACAAAAAACTTTCCCCCACAACGAACTGACTTCGTACAACTAGATAGTTACGTCTCAAATATGGAGTTCCGATGTATCATTGACAGCACTGATACCAACATCGCTGCCAACTTGTTGGTGAATCAATTGACCATGGCAATAAAAGGTAGTACTAAGCAGGGTAAAATTCCCAAAAGGAAAACCATTTCTAAACCATGGATAACGATGGGCATGTTGCGTTGTATGAGACATAGAGATAAATTACTCAAAAAGACTAGACAAGACCCTAATAACGATATACTTCTAGTCTCGTACAAGCGGTATCGGAACTTTTGCAATTTAATTTTGAAAAAAGCTAAAAGAAAATACGAGAAGGACCAAATTAGTAGGACTAAACATAACAAAAAACAGCTTTGGGATGTCATCAAAAATGTCTGCGGCTTTAAACAACCAATAGATCATTCGGTGTCTCTGGTCTCTTCTAGTGATCCCCTCGCAAGTCTCAACGAGATCAATAACTACTTTTCTAATGTCGGCAGCAAACTCTCAGCAAGGTTAAACCCCTGTGACCGTCGTGGATGCATTTGCAATACACAGTCAGGTACATCTCCGTCTAACTCTTTTGTGATGAACTCAACAGATGAGTATGAAGTGTTGCAAATCATACAGGGATTAAAGGAGAGGTGTGCTGTTGGAGCTGACCTAATCTCTAGTGCAATTATTAAAAGATATGCACAATTATTGGCGGCCCCGATTGCACACATCTGTAATTTGGCAATACATAGCGGAGTATTTCCCCAATCGTTTAAATTGGGCCAAATCAAACCTATCCATAAGAACGGTGACAAGAAACTTGTTGACAATTACAGACCTATATCTGTCCTGCCTGCGCTTTCCAAAATTCTAGAGCGTATCATAAACAAAAGACTAGTTGATTATCTCGAGACCAACAACCTTCTTTCACCTTTCCAGTATGGTTTTCGTAGGAAAAAGTCCACCGATGATGCCGTTCATGACCTAGTTCACTCCATCATTTCTTCTTTAGATGAGAAGAAAAAATGTCTTGTGCTCTTCTTAGATCTAGCCAAGGCATTCGACACGGTCTCTATTCCCCGTCTCATAAACAAGTTAGAATGGCTCGGTATTAGAGGACTCCCACTCGAACTGCTTAAAGACTATTTATCAAATCGGACACAGAGAGTCAAAATCAACCACTGGATAAGTGAAGAAGCTAAGGTTACCCACGGCGTCCCCCAGGGCAGTATTATCGGGCCGACCTTATTTCTGATCTACATAGATGATCTATGCAGAATGGAGTTTCTTCAGGGTAAAGTTTTTACATTTGCCGATGATACTGCCCTCTTTTTCCATGGTAATTCCTGGTTTAACGCCTTTGACCACGCTCAGTTGGGTTTTGACAAAATCAACAATTGGCTTAAATGCAATATGCTCACCTTGAACGTCCTTAAGACAAAATATATGGCATTCACCCTGAAAAATAATGCAGCCCCATCAACTACCCTTAACATTGCCGCTCACCACTGCGACCCACTTTCTGCCACAACCTCTTGCTCTTGTCCCTCACTAGAAAGAGTAAACTGCATCAGATACCTTGGAGTCGTATTGGACCAGTCCCTTACATTCAAGCCCCACATTGATCTGACGGCGGCTAGACTACGTAAGCTCATCTATGTATTTAGAACACTCCGTTACATTGCCGACCGTCCAATTATCAAAGCGGTTTACTACGCACTAGCCCACTCCCTCCTGGAATACTGCATTACCATTTGGGGTGGTGCCGCCAAAACCCACGTCTTAGCTGTCGAGAGAGCTCAACGCGTCCTTCTCAAAGTAGCCGCGCGACTACCGTACCGATACTCCACTGTCAATCTATATAGGGACTGGGACTTGCTCACAGTACGGCAAACTTTTATCCTTAGAATAACCCTCAAAAAACACTCTCAGTTACCCTATACTCCCGAACTCCTCAAGGACAAGCGTAGGAAAGACAAAGTCTGTGCCGTACCTAGTGTAAACCTTGCAACTGCGCGTAACTTCTTTGGTTTCTTGGGCCCATATATTTACAACAAAATTAGCGGCTTTCATCAAATCTATTCTCTCACAAAAGTAGGTTGTAGACACATGGTCTCCTCATACCTGAAGACTCTCGATTATGACGAAACCGAAAAACTCTTACGTCCATTAAAATAGACATCCTCTCTTACTTGCTACACAATTAATCACCTTACATCTCTCCCATCCCCATCACTACACACACCCACAAATACTCACATACCTATACACTCATATACACACTACACACACAAAACTCCACTACTATATACAACTCTGTAAATCCTTTTTTATTATTTCTTTTTCATTACTTTGCTTATTATTATTTTTTTCTTTTTTTATTATTTCCTTGCTTACTATATTGTTCCTCTCCGTCTTATTACTGGTAGACATATGGTGCGGTCTGAGGGTGTGGCCTGGTGACCTGTAGCACAGGTTTTACTGGAAACCTATTTCAGGCACCAGCCCCTCACTAATTAGGCTACAGCTCATGTACCCCTGTGATTTGTAACAATAACCTAAGTTACCTTATTCATGTACCTAACTGTGAAGGGAAATAAATGATTTATGATATTATGATATTCAAATTCAAAATTCAAATTCAAATATTTTTATTTCAAAAGAATATGGTTATAAGGATCTTAAATCTTAAAATTATGTTGCTCACATACTCTGCCATTAGTGGCGTAGAAATTATATGAATTAAGCATTTTATTTAACATTTATTGGCATGGTAAACAATAATTAGGCACAAGGTTTAAAAAATACATATTAAATCAATTAGTTCTCTTTAGTCGTCTATCTCTAATTAGTCACTAATATTAAACATTGAATAATTCAGTTTCATGTCAAGATATTCCTTGTTAGAGTAAAAACATTTCTTAAGCAACCATTTATTCAGTACACTTTTAAATTTATTAGTATTTAATGCTCTGACATCTGTTGGCAACTTATTATATAATGTTATAGCATTACAATACGCATTATTGCTATATAATCTGAGCCTCTGTTTAGGTACAAATAATTTTTGAGGATCTCTACTATTATGTTTATTAATTACCTCGGCGCCGAGTTGAAAGAACTGCGGATGTCCCTTCACAAACACACAAATATCCAAAATATATTGGCAGGGAAGAGGCAGGACCTTTAGACGTTCAAACAGTGGTTTACAGTGCTCGAGATAGTTAGCCCCGCAAATAGCTCGAATACATTTTTTTTGTACTCTAAAAGCTCTTTGTATGTCTACCGAATTACCCCATATTATTAAACCGTATCTTAGCACAGACGCCACATAGCCATGGTATGCCATTAACCTTTAACTATGGACATTACAATTTTGTTACACTACTATGGACGTGCGGCCTCACAGACCGCTATCTTTACGCGCTGGTTTCTATCTGTATGAGTAAGTATTGTATTATTTTTTGTTTTTGTTTCTTAGAAAAGTTACTTATTGTTAATAAAAGATGTAATTTCAATGAAAATTTATTTATTTTAAACTTTTTCTAACAATATGACAGTCTTAAGTCACTTTTCAGACTTTTTAGCTTGAGATCACTTTATACACATATTATCACGAGAAAATGTCTTTTTTACTTAGTTTAACTACTTTTACAATAAAATATAAAGAATAAAGAACATAAAAAACATAACATAGTCTTCTCAAAACAAAACATAAAAATTTCGACATACGCCCAACTTGGTCATATTTATTGGCAGTCTTTGCATAGCGGCTTAGAGCATTGCAAGCATATTGGCTGTTTACAGCCCACACAAGTATGGGTCGTCTTTCGCTTTATCTTTGGTGGGCATAGTTTGAATGTTAGCTTCATAAAACAAACAATCATCAACATCCCCATCGCTGTCGCACTGATCGGATTCTAAAAGCAATCGTTGAAACTCGTCTTCAAAAGAAGGATCATCTAACCGCAATGTTTTACTGGCTCTTTGCATCGACAAACTCGATGTTCGTTTGCCTGCAGTCGTTGGTTGATCTTTTTTTGACATTTTAGTGTACAAAATCTAAAACAAACAAAATCACCGTTAGTTTCAATTCATAACACAAATGTGGACGCGCGGTCTCACAGACCGCACTCGAAATATAAATCGAAATTACTCACGCAACATTCAGCCGACGACGTAACCTTCACTCTCAACGGTCGTTTCGCCACTAAAACCGAAGCTACTGAGACCGGCGTACGCGTAGGGAATGCGGGTGAAGGGGGGCACGATAATCACAAACTGCAAGCGGCCTGTGAGACCGCACGTCCATAGTTAAAGGTTAACGACGTGTCTTGTGAAATCTCTAGTCTCAGGCGACGTAAGGCAAAAACGAATCTATCTAGTTTTTTGCAGAGCACATCTATATGTTCCTTCCAATTAAGATTCGTATCTAAAATTATTCCTAAAAATTTGGCATGGGATGTTATTTGTATTGGTGCATTGTTATACTGTATGTTAACTCGAATGTCTATGTTGTTGTAAGGTCTGAATTGAACAGCATCTGTCTTGGCAAAATTTACTTTCAGGTTGTTATATTCTAACCATTCTATAATCCTTTTGAATTCATCATTGACAACGGTTTCAAGACTTTTTTTTTCTTTGCATTTAATTATTAAAGTAGTGTCGTCTGCATATAAAATACAGTCATGTTTAATCGCTTTAGGTAGGTCGTTTATATAAAGCAAAAAAAGTAAGGGACCTAATAAGCTTCCTTGAGGCACACCACCTTTAGAGATTTTTTCGGTCGATTGTGCTGTAACCTTTTTACCATCGACGACTTTGGCTATTTCTGTTATTTGATGGCGTTCGGATAAGTAACTTGATAGCCAATCGTAGGTTTTGCCTCTCAGTCCGTATCTTTGCAATTTATAAAGGAGCCGACAGTGACAAACGCAGTCGAAGGCTTTACTCATATCTAGAAATAATGCCATAACTGTAAGTTTACTGTTTAAAGCCTCCGTGATTTCTTTCACCAATGAGAAGCAAGCTTGAGTAGTGGAGCTTCCTCTTCTGAAGCCAAATTGATTTGATACCAAAATGTCGTTTTTTGTTAAAAAATTGCTTATTCTCTCAAACATTGCCTTTTCAAAGATTTTTGAGAGTATTGGTATCAAGGTAATTGGTCTGTAGTTTTCCATTTTTGTACGGTCTCCTGCTTTGAATATTGGCTTAATAATTGACCTTTTCAAGCGATTTGGGAATACGCCTTGTTCGAATGACTTATTTACTATATAGGAGAGTGGCAGCGCAATGTGCTGGGAACATTTTTTAATTATCTTCCCATTAATTTCATCATAGCCACTAGAGTTGGTGTTATTTAATGAATTAATAATTTTAACTATCTCCGATTCAGTTGTAGGAGCTATAAACATGCTGTTAGTTAAATCATTTATATGTATATTATTCCTCGTATTATTAAAATTATAGTTATTTCCATTTTTGTTATTTATATTTATAAAATAGTCAATAAATAATTCAGCTAAGTCAGAAGGTTTGTCATAAATTATGTTGTCCTTTTTTATTATGTCAATTTCATGCTTATCACTTGTCATATTATTATTACTTTTAACAACATGCCATGAGGCCTTACACATATTCTTAGATTGTACAATGAATTTAGTGTTATTAATTTGTCGTGATTTGTGAATACATTTTTTTAGCAATCTTGTATAGTCTAGGTAAGTTTTTAAGTTGTATTTTTTATTATGGGCATCTTTTTGATATTTGAGGTATAATGATCTTTTCACAACACAGCATTTTTTTAACCCTTTAGTGATCCATCGATTTTTTGCCGTTTTCTTTCGCTGTTTTATTGTCATTACTGGGAAACAGAGATCGTAGAATAGTTTAACAAGATCATGGAAAACTTCAAACGACTTGTTGCAATCGTTCTCTTCATAGACCTCGCTAAATGATAGAGAAGATATACATTGTAAGAATTTATTAGTATTTTCCTTACACAGGTCTCGTCTGTACTCAATCCATGTTATTAAACTTTCACTATGATAGCCTTTTTTGGGAATCGAAAATGAAATAGATTGCCCAGTTTCATGATCTGATAGCGCTAAATGATGTATTCTATTTTTTACATTATTAGGTCCCATATTAGTCGCTATTTGATCGATGCTTGAGGATTTCCTGGTGGGTACAAGTATGTGTGGGCTTAAATTGTAATTTAGCAAGACAGATCCTAGTTCCTTTGATTGTGTATTATCTTTTAACATGTCGATATTCCAGTCACCACAGATAACCAAGTTTTTATTGTTGTTAGAAACTTTGTCGAGTAGGAATTTAAGCTTTTCAAAAAATAATTGTAAGTTAGAACTCGGTATCCTATAAATACATATTACAATTAAATTGTAGCAAGATAACTCTATACCACAGCATTCAAAAATATAAGGACAAGCTATTTGTTCAGTTATTTTTAAGGGTATGTATTTTATATCATTTTTCACTAATATACAAGAGCCTCCACGTTTTTGTTCCAGTCTAGAAAATGATGATGACAATTTATAGCCCGGTACACGCAAGTTGCATTCGCTTCCTTTTTTTATAAAAGTCTCTGTAAGGCAAATTAAATCTATCTCGCCAATTTCTTTTGATAGTTCCTTTAATGTTAATTCAAATATATCATTTTTATTAAGAATTCCTGCAATATTTTGGTGGAGTAATGTAAAATTCGTTTTGTTGTTCAAATCCTTGTGCCTTAGTTTGTTAATCATGCCTGACTCGTGTCGGACCGATCTGTTGCCAAGAGAAAATCCTGCCCCGCCCGTAGTGTGTATGAAGAGGATCGTACTATCCTCCCTTCCTTTGTGCCTATCGTATGAAAGTAGTAGGGGATAGTGCCCTTCAGAGGTGGTAATTTAAGACATTTTATTTTTGTTGTTTTGGAGCAGTTATTTTTTATTATTGCTCTTAAACCTTCAGATGTCAGGTACTTAGTTTTATAATTATAATAATCAATACATAAGTTAATTTTTTCACATGTCAACTTTAAAATATTATACTTATTATTTAATTGTTGGGGACTATTATTTATATGAACAAAATTACAATTAGTCATATTCCTACATATATCTTTTATACATTTATTTAATTTATATGTATTTAAATTTTTATTATTGACAATATTTAATACAATAACATTAATTGATTTAAGTTGTTTTAATGCAGAGGAAAATTCAATGAGCACTTTTATTGGATTTAGGTCATGTTCACCTGCACAAAGTATTAAAAAGTTACGAGATGAATCTTCCACATCGCCACAGCTCTTCAGAATTTCTTCAGTCGAAGCATTTGGTTTGATGAATGCGTCTATCGAGTATTGTGCTAACTTTTTATCACATCTTGATTCGAGAAGTTTTGGGCCAATTCCTGCACATTGAGCACTACCGAAGATGTAAATTTTTGGTTGATGACGTACAGTTTTACAGGTCTGTGTTTGCGTGGGCGTTATAGTAGGTATGTCCGAATTATCTTCAATAACGTAATCTTTAGGATTCCGTATTTCAAGACTCTGGACTTGAGGTTGCGTGCTAATTATTGGAACGGAATCTCGATGAGTCGTACAAGGAGTGCGTGTACTTTTGACGCGATTTGGTTTCTGAGGAGTTGATTTTCGTACAGTTGGTTCCGTAAGAATCTGTTTCAAAACTTGACTTTTTTTATGCTGACCGTTCAATTTTTTTTGTAAATGTGTTACTTCCATGTTAAGTCTATCTATTTCCAAGTGAGCGCTTGCCAATTCGGTTTTAAGCAGTTCTATTTCTTCCTGGAGCTCTTTATTATCTACACTATTCAGTTCCGGCAGGCTCAACTGTGTATCTTCCAGTGAGGAGCCTTCATGTGCAGATTCTGTAGTATAATCCAGCAATTCCACTGAAGACGCTCGACGCCTATTGTGTTGTCGGGTTGTCACATTCTCGCTTACTATCGGATCTGTTATTAGTAATGTAGTCTGGCTTGCGGACGGTTTAACAATTTGACTTATATTATTTGACATCTTGTCCTTTCTATTTTTTTCTAAACAGCTGTTACATTTCCAAGATTTTTTCCTATCAGCCTCCATGATCTTAAATCTCGTAAAGGATACGTTGGTGCATTGTAAGTCCAGGTTGCTTTTGCATAATGAGCAAGTTAGGTATTCTCGCTTTATAATATCTGTTTTACACTTATCACACTTCATTTTTTGTAATTTATTTTTAGAAGTTGACATAATATGTATCTTTTTTTAATTAAATACAGCGGAGATTTTATCCAAAAAAATGAAAAAAAAAAATAAAAAAATAAAAATGAAGCAAAAATTTTACATGTCAGATGCGAACCCAGACTCCTTAACTTTAGTTGGTAACTACCAAGTAAGTATATTCATATGCAATCGGCCATCGGTGACTATCAAGTTTTACACGAATGTGATGGTTACTTTTGAGGCAAGTTAAGTATTTTCATTTTTAGTTTGATCAGCATCTACAAGGTACTTGTATCTTTTCTAATTAGCATAACCGTGGATACGTCATGTTCATATTAGTTAACAATAGATGGCGTTGTTAACTGTTTATTCAAAAATAGTCTTTATTTATTGTGTCACACTGTTCAAGCTTCGGCTAGCACTGATAATATTTTGAATAAAATTAACCGTCCGTAACACTGTATTTTAGATTTATTGTATATTGCGGCTGTTATTTCATGAAAAGTCACTGTTGTTCTGTCACTTTATTGGTTAATGGTCTAAAAGTTTCAACTTGATTAAATTATTGTCTTGTTTAGTAATGTTTACGTTTTTATTCCACCGGCACTAACACTTAAGGTTTCATAATGTTTTTTCACAAATTTTCCACTGATAACATTTGCACAAGCTTCCCTAATTGTATTGTTTATGATGGTAATGATTTCACAAAACTTGAGCCAACTTTCAGATTTTAATTCAAATTTTAATACAGAGCCTATGTTTACGTGATGGTCAGCGCCATCTATCTATCTATCTATCGATATGATATGATATGTTATGATACGTATGACGTGACTGTTTTTCAGCATATCGTCTCTTTGGTCATAAAATGTCTTTCTAGACCTTACCTTTCCAACATTCCTAGTCTCACTTTTGCTACATATTTAAAAATCTACTTTGACTCGTCCTCACGATGTGACTAAATCATCTAAGCCCACTAATATTTAGTTCCTATAACTTTGCTTCACGTAAAACTAGTCTGGTCAAATAAAAGTCACTCGTTCTGCTTAGGAAGACATCAGCTGAAGGTGACGATTCTCCAGATTATGTAAATGTTCTCAAAATAATTTTGTATAGATGCTATAAGTTTTTTTTTCTTCTTTCAGGGTGATTCCGGCGGTCCCCTTGTGGAAGGGGACCGTATTGTTGGCGTAGTATCGTGGGGCATGCCCTGCGCTCGTGGCTACCCTGATGTCTATTCTAGAGTATTCCACTTCAAGGAGTGGATTCAAGCAGCCATTGACAGCTAAACCATATCAGCCAAGTGCATTAGAACGAACGAGGAACAGAGAACAAGTACTATCAAGTCTCGGAATCGTAGTATTTGAACTAAAGCTCCTTTTGTACTACTTAATATTATTAATAAATACATATAAATAATTCCTGAAGATTTTGTAAATTTAACAAACAACAATAATGTTTTCCATCATGCTATGTTTAAGCAATGCTAAAAATTAAAATCCCTTCAAAGACCAACAAATCCGTATTCATTTAGTACAACTTAGTCGTCTTCCGCAGATACCACAGTAACTTTAGCTTTGACTAAGCATTCTTTTTTGGTTGAACCATTGCTAACTCAATATAATTGGCTACTTGACAGTTTTTGAAAAAGTATTGCAAAATGTGCGCCCGTTCATTTTATATCCCAAGCAATTCGATTTATCTGGAAAAAATGTAAATAACCAGAGAAAAATAAGATTTTGTGTAACACATTTAAAAAGCGCGCAAAAACGCCAATGTCACTGTTGCAATTATGACGTCAACGTTGTAGACAACGAACCGATACGCATAGGAACGACTTCATTTAGATAAACGGAAAATGTTTCAATAAATTCTTAATACGGTTAAAGACACAATAATTCAATTTAACCGGTAAAATAATCATTGTTTCGCCTCATTAAAATAAATTATTTTCGCCGACAGCTGTCATTTCCGAATTGCAATGGTGGTTTCCGTTTCGGTTCTTTTGTTCCACAGATAAAAAAAGTAAAATTTATTTTGCAAAATTAAAATACTAACTATGCTTTTAATTATAAAATAAAAATGTAAAATTATTACTTTACTAATAAGCTAACATATCTAACACTTTTCATATTTTATTGTTAACACTGTCAAGTAGCCAATTGTAACAAACGAAAAATTTGATTGCTATAGTGTAAATCTGGAACAAACAAACCCATATATTTTCTGAAGTTAGCACCATGAGCAACAATTTAAATAAAGACATGAGGTCTTTATTTAAATTGTTGCTTAGTCTCGGTCATTCAGTTAAAATCAACGTAACAATACCAAGTGTGAAGCAACTCAACCCACTGATCTAAAAATAAATAATTTATTAGCAAATTCATTTATAATTTACAAGGGTGAGAGTTAATCTTATTACGCTGAAACCACAAAGGGTATTTTAACCTGCGGTTATTATTTGTTATCGTAGTTACAAAGGGTATTGAATTTTAGTGATGTCACTCTGAATTGTAATCAATTTTCACAACGTGATTAAATTAAACACCCAAATTAATGTAAAAAAACATTAATGAAATCGAAAATATACTGTGGTTTTACGTATTCAACATTTGTAAGAAGGTTTTTATAGTTTTTGACCGGTTTGAATGGGGGTTTCTGACAATATTATAGATTATTTTCTAGTCAATTGAAACCAATGAAAAGGATAGAACGATTATATAAATTTAGCTTAGGATTTATCGAGATTAAAAATAGACTAAAGTATAAATAAACGAATTTCGGACAAATTCACACACAATGCACAGACTCTGTGGTAAATAACTAAGCTAAGTTCAGAAATTAGATACAACCACGGTACCACAACATCCAGACCCGAGATAATTTTGAAAAGCTCGTTTTCCTTGTTGACTTATTGTCGACGAAATGGACCTAAGTGAATCATTAGTATCTTCTAATGTTCCTGTAATCTAAATTTCAGCTAATGATGAGCTAATGCCACAGTTCCTGTGCTAGTAAGTCACAAAGAGTGTTCCCCGGGGAGCGCATCGGAGGTATGCTTATCCGGGATCAGCGTGTCTCGTAAAATGGGATTTGCGACGAATTGCCGATATGACGTGAAAGCGACTGTGTAGAAAACTGCCGAACGAAATACAGGTGTATTGATTTTGACATATTGTCAACTAGCTTTTACGTGCGATGTCGTACGTGTGATCATCAGTCATTGTGGCTGGCTCACCTTTAACTGGAAGGGGCTGGGTATTTTAGACACACGCCGAAGTCCCCCAGTTGGCATCGCTGAACTTCTACATCCTAGTAATTTTAAACTGTTTTAAATCAAATATAAAATAGCAATTAAGACATGTTGGTAGGTGCCATATTTAATGCGGAATATATAGGAAAAAGGTTATGTACCTTACCTAGTTTTGTTTTAAGATTTAAGAAACAATGTCTTTAATTTTTTATTAATAGGTATAACCGTTAAACCAAAGTAACTGTGTAACTCAACAAATATTTTTAGTCATTTACCTATTAAATAAATAATATTGGACAACATCACATACATTGCTCTGATTCTGTGGTAAGTAGCTAAAGTACTTGTGTTACAGAAATCAGAAACAACGAAGGTACCACAACACCCAGACCCGAAACAATATATAAAAGTTAGTCTCCCATATTGACCCGACCGGGAATCGAACCCGGAACTTCAGAGATGGCGCGACGCCAAAGTCCGGCACGCTTGCCTCTCGGCTACGGAGTTCGTCAATTTTAAAATATTGGTTCAGAATGAAAGAAACGTGTATTTAGTGACATGATATACATTGCATTTATATAACACTAGCTGTGCCCGCGACTTCGTTCGCGTGGACTACATCCTTTCATGGTCGGTTTTACCCCTTTCTCCCCTGATATTCGAAACAAAAAGTAGTCTTTATTTTAATCCAAGTTTCGAGCTATATTTGTGCCAAATTTCATATCTCTAACTTCAAAAATAAAAATGTTTCCATATAAACTTTCAAAGGATGTATTACCCCCATCCCCCCCTTATTTTCTAATAAAAAGTAGCCTATGTCCGTTCTTGAGATTCAACGTATACTTATACCAAATTTCATCAAAATCCAGCAGTTTAGGCGTGAAAGAGTAACAGACCGACAGACAGACAGACAGAGTTACTTTCGCATTTATAATATTAGTATGGATAAACTTATAAATAAAATTATGTCACTAAAAATGCAAATAGTTAGCATTCGCCCAGGGATCGTAGCGACACCCCGACACTGTTCTAGCGTAGGTATTTGCCTTTCGAGTGGTGATCACTGCTATCAATAGTAACCAAAATACAAAATATAAAAATTAGCTATACAAATAACTGTTGATGAAAGACATTCCAAGTTGAAAATTAATTAATTAATTACCCACCGTCCGATGGATGACGGAAAATCAGTCGCGTCCGATAACTACATTAAAGATTATCTTTGAATCTACGTCTAAAGAGCCCAAACTCTTCAGTTCAGTGGCACCGTTATCTAATTTATTCGCCAGAAAACCTTAATTCAAATGCATGTCATGTTTCTATAAATATTAATGTATTACTAACTAAATTAATTCAGATGGCATGAAACTGAAAACGAAATGGATTAAACATAATATAATTATACTCTTCTATTTCTGAACAAATGCCTGAGGCTGTTTTCTTTACCTACATACAACAAAGCATAACAATACTCTCACAAACAAATCCTTTGAATTATCTCCATTCCGATTACAAGTTTCTCTCTAGAAAGATCAAACGCTCTATTCATATAACGAGCCCGTCTTTCAGTTTAGAAGCATCTCGAATGAAGAAACTTGGACAACACTTATGTTATTATGAAAGGGCCTAAAAGAGTCTGCACACAAAGTTTTAGGGTGCTGTATCTCAATAGACTTTATAGAAGATCACTTTGTTCTGTAAAGACCCTTTTTCCAAGAAGCACGAAAGGTTTGAAGCTGAAATTAAGGTAAAATATTGGGCGAACTATCTCTTCGCGTAATATTATGGTAGCTTAACACAATCCAAAAATTATGCATACCTATTATATTATTTATATATTTGGACCACTTGAAAAACAATACTCAACCTTACAGATTAATAATTTAAAATCTGATAGATGATTTTCAATTTACTAAGTTGTACCAAAATAATATGTATTCAAATGGTTTGTCTTGCAGCAAAAAGCTAAATAAAGGTAAACTAATAAAGGTAAGATACGGAACGGTGCGTTTAACTCTGCTTTTGTCGGTTTTTATTATTTTTTTCGCAACGATGCGCGTTTGACGAGGGCCACTGAAATAAATAAATGCGCCAGAAAATCACACCAATCACCTGGTCTCAAACTAAGGTGTACTTTGAGCACCAGACGACGGATACTAACTGGGGGCATCATCCCAGCACACCTAGACCCAAGTCAATTTAGAAAAGTTCGTTATCCAAAATGACCTGACCGGGAATCGAACCCGGGACCTTTCGCGCTTTAGCCATCTATCTAACCACTGCGCCACCGAGGTCGTCAAATCGTCGGAAATGCTTTAAGCTTTAATATTATGTCCTTAATTCAAACTTTTAATGAGAAAACTAGAAGCATTAAAGGTTGCAGACTTATGCTACTTTGTTGTGTAAAATTTTCAAAGAACTATTGAAACACTAGCGGACCCGACAAACTTCGTCCTGTCAAAAAGATTTGGAATGCGACTTGACTCTAAATTTTAGTTAGAAAACGTTTGTACTGAAAAAAGAAAATGGCTGTCTTTAGAGTTTTCCCGGCAATAATTAGAATTTTTCATAAACACCATCCTTGGACTTCAACGAACATTTTAAAAAAAGAATTGTCAAAATTAGTCCAAGCGTTGTCGAGTTATGCGCTTACCAACACATTTTGCGATTCATTTTTATATAATAGATTATGTTTATTACTGTGAGTGTTAGATATAAGTGATTGTTAACGTAGTACACTGAGAAGATTCAGCAATGTCCAGTTCTAATATTTGAAAAAACGGATCCGTTTTCGTTCCGGATAGTAATAAATTATACGAGGCGTAAGCTAAAACCGTTCCATACTCGTAGTCAGTTGGAGAAGACAAATTGTAATTTTTAACACATTACGAATCGTAAAAGGTAAGGGCGACAAGTCTAGTAACAGTTTTACGATGCTATACTTTTCGGCCTTAAGCTAGGAACTCATTACCACTTAACATCAAGTGGGATGAGGTCAATCTTGGAGTGCATTATAAAAAAAAACATTGGAACACGAGTATTAATCTTCAGCAAATTACAATTATTAAAAATGTTAAAGGTAACAACGTCTGCGTTTATTCAAAAAGCAAGAAAGTTATGCCATATCGTTTACAACGAAATGTACATTAGCTATTTATTATTATTAAGGTACTGGGGCTGTGCAGTCCTAGTGAACTGTGGTCACTGTGACCTATTAGATCTATTGTGACTTGCCACCAATTTTAAGTAACCTCCTAACGGAGGTTACTTAAACTCCGTTAGCCTGGTCGATTCTAGAAAGTCTACTATATTTCTGGCTTTTAGAGTTTTTAATGAAATAAAAACTCTAAAAGCCAGAAATATAGTAGAATTTCTTGGTTGGGCCATGTGTCGGCCCAAGAGGGTGCGTCGTTTGTGGATCAGAGATTCACAGTCACATAGGAGGTGAAGAGGTGTTTCCTTTTCCTCCTTGCAAAATCTGCATTCACCAGAATCGCTCAGCTTCATGTGAAACTGGTGTCTTTTTAGTTTGCAGTGTCCAGTCAAGGTTCTAACTAGCGCACTGGCCCTAGGCCTGCTGAATTGTAGCAGTTCTTCGGTCCATTTAGGCGAGTAGGCAACTATGAGTGATTTTGAGTGTTCTAAGCCTGGTTGGTTTATCCAGCATTTTACCCAACATACATAGGTTGTTTTAAGAATTTTGATTAATTAATCATTTTGTATCTGGTATCATAAGATCGCTCTTAGTGAACATTGACTAATGCCCGGTCCCAAAATGTTAAGATTCGTAAGGACATGTGTCAAAAATGACAATCCGTTTTTCTCCAACCGACTACGAGTCGTTAATACCGTTCCATAATTTACTTTCTATATCAGTTGTCATCAGTCGTCCGTCGTTTTTAGCTTACGCATCGTATAATTAATTAATATCCGTACGTAAAACGGATCGTTTTTCAAATATTGGAACCAGGCATAAGTCGTCTATGTGAATGATCGGAATCATTCTAAAAGGATAAGCAAAGGACATTCACCTGCTATCTTGATAGATGTAAACAGGCACAAACATTTCATAACATACCGTGCATTTTGGGCATATACAGTAACACATAGGTACCTACTCCAAAACTGCAGCAATTATCATGCACACGTACTCTCCACACGTATCCAATTTTACTGAGAAACTTACGAGTAAAATATATCGTAACTCTGATTAAGCAGTGTAATTCAACTCAAACAGAGAAAGCTTTGCAAACGTCGAGTCGGGGACCTCCGTAGGTACTTTAACCTGCGCAGAAATTCAGAAACTAGAAATGCAAATACTACTAAATGTGAAACTTGTAAATGTATAGACGGTGATTGTGACGTCATGTTAAGCTGTTTCTATTCAAGGAATGCTAGCGACTTCGTTTGTGAAGATTGTTGAAGAAATTACGTTTTATTTCACCAGAGCCGGACTGAGGTTTACGAGGAAGCGGGGGTCGGCGACTTTCCAAACAAAATAGTTTAATTACACTGTGTATTAAAATTATTTTTTGGTCCAAGTTTAGTTAAGTTATTTTATCAAAAACTTTAGGGAACATCTTTTTCTTTTTTCATCTAAGCACAAATTTACTAAGATCCTTTTTATCTAGAAATAACGTCGACAAAGTAGCGGGCACACTAGAACAAAATATAAAAACAATGCTTGTCTCTGATATCTATCAAATCATTAAATATAATCATTTTTATTTAAGTATGTTCTCAGATGAATGATAGTCATTACCATTTTGTTCTCTCTCCGACTTAATTTCAAATCAAAAACGTTTACCTTAGACTGTCCGTCCCTGCATTTCATTTTTCTAGCCTTGTGGGAAATCGTCTGCTGGACTTGCTTTTTCATAGCAGTGCGGAGATAGATAAAATTTAAACAGCTTATTAGTATGTACAGTCAAAAGCACGCCACTATTCAGTTTAGAGTTGGTATTAACCTTCTGTCGTCGGCATAAGAAATAATATCGAACTGCAAGTGTTAACAGTGAGCCGTGGACCGTACATAAAATATGTGGGAAAGAGATGCTATTGTTTATTGTTTATTGGTAGTAGACTCGGATCCTCGGTTTCTTTGGCAACATATCTCGACAAGACGGAGAGTCTATAAAGAGTCTAGTTGTGCAACGGAGAGTGGGAGCATCAAGCCTTGAAGAAGATCCCCAATAAGGTGAACCGACCAGATCAAGACCAATCGCCAACCATAAATGAATACGCTCGCAGAACTGCACTACGGGAGGAATACCGGCGAGATGTCAAGCAGGTCACTCATAAACTTGCGTATTGACCATGTACCACAACAGTGTACCGATGAAGAAGACTAATTTAGTGAAGTTTATTTCTACAAATGTCATACGAAAATGGATCAGGCACCACCTTTTTTTTGTGAGGGAGAAAATGCACCGTACTGTCACCTGAGTAAGGTGAAGGCGTGGGACTCACATGCCCTGATAAGAGCAGGCTAACCTACTGAAACCTACTGAGATGAGAGAAGATTACGGAACACAATCGGTGGAAAGACCATTATCTATGCGGCCCCTTCACTTAAATAATGACCTTGATAATGCCGAGGAAGTTACGAGATGCTCTGGGAGGAGGCACTTTCTTCGTGGCGCACCTGTTTCAAAAACGCCCACAATCACCCATGTGTTAAGACCTTTAGAATCTCAGTTGATTTCGTCGTAAACCCCCAACGTGAGTGAGCAGAAAACGAGATTTACGAACTGCATGATTCGTCCCTCTGGGAGCGTCTTCCGAGCGGACAGACTCCGGCTCTGAGTAAATGTTGTATCAAATCATATTACAGAGATTTTTATTTCAATTGAATTCTTTGAGGTAAATTGAAGATAGCGAAATTTTACGGCTAGTACGCCGTAAATACGAGTAAATAAAATAAACGTTGGGTGATATCTCCAAGCCTTTATGGTACTAAATCAAGCATGTTTCTTTTAGATTAATAAGGACATTGATGGCTCAAAGTAGGTACTTAAATATTTGATAAGAATGAAGATTCCACGCATCACAAGATGTTAAATTGCTGGATTTGGCTATGATCCAGATAAGTCTTGTTTTTGTAAGAGTTGAAGGCTAAGGGAATTGTTCCAATGTAATGTAGAAACCAGCAAGTTTAATTAGAATCATAGTCTTGGTGGACCTCGGGAACCATAATGATACACAACGGTATGTACCCAAAGTCAATGAAGAAGCAAAATATTCAGCGATATCAAATACTAGACCGATAAGGGAATAGCTTAAGCAGTTGTGTAATAGTCACCAAAATCAAGAGTAGTACTATGGAAAATATTAAGATACAAAGACACAGGACATAATACGAAATTTTACGAATTTGATTAGATTTAGAAAATTGTAGGTACATACCATATAATTGAAGAGCTTTCTTTATAGGAAAGCAGAGTCTAGCGCAAACTATTAAGTTTAGAAATTAATTATACTCTAAACGTCAATTTCATTTTTGAAGTCCTATCCGTAAATACCAACATGGATATGGGTATAGCTTGACAAAAAATGAGCTTTAGAACACATTAGAACATCTAATTATCGAGTTTCAACGTTCTTCTAGTTTTGGAAACAAGTGACTGTTTCATACGGACGGACAGACACACAGACATGACGAATACATAAGGTCTCCGTTTTATGCCATTTGGCTACGGATCCCTAAATATTGGAATAATCGGTTGCTAACCCTTATATCAGAAATCTTTGATGTTTTAGTCCAAACCTTCAAGTTTAATTCGTGTTTCAGAGAATGTATTTTCCTTCTCAAAGAAGTTATCGCAAGAACTATGAATGTAGTATAAACTCAGAATATACTAGCATTACAGTGTCAGCGACCGTTGGCAATGGACAATAGTTGACTTGATGCGTCGCCTTTGAAAGGATAAATTCTCTTTCATGCAAACACAGTATATAAAATAAAGCAGTAGGTAAGTTGACAAATGGAATAAAAACAAACCATATGACGTGTTTTTTCATCATTTCGTACCGCAACAAAAGGATATACTCTTTGGACGTTGTACCAATTTTCATGCGTAGGCATTTTCGGCATGAAGAACCGAAACCGATAATACCCCTATCACGAACATAAGCAAACCGAAATTCTACAAAAAACATACAATCTCCATATGGGACTGGTCTGCTGCAGCTTACCTCTTAAAATTAAATAATACTTAATGCTTTTTTCACTCATCAAAATAAAACTATATGACTTGGTCCAAAGTCTTCTACACATAGCTATAAGTTAGATACTGCTATTGTAACTTATCTGCTGAGTTTCTTACCGGTGTCTTCTTGGTAGATATAGGTTCCGAACCGGAAGTAGAATCACTTTGCATTGTATTCAATGACAATTCAAAAGTGTTACATGTAACCTACTTGAATAAAGAAATATTTGAGTTTGAGATATTTAATTACAGAAAAAGACAACGGAATGAAGTCAGACCTAACGAACTCTACCAAATATATCTATCTATTAGATATCTCACATCAAAAAGAAAAACATAGGCTTAGTAAATCATAGTTATAAAAATTACAGCAATCCTTACAGACCCTGAACCGTTCAACAGACACCTCTTCCAATATAAGTTTATATTGGAGGAGGTGATATATAGATGCATACCATGCCTGGATGCGAAAGAAGAGTCCTGAGATTTTCAAGTGGAAGATAAAAACTAAGAAGTAAAATTTTGAGAAGAGATATTTTTTATATGGCGTATATTTGTTTTTAAACCAATTTCAACAATAAAAAAAAAGTCAATTCAACCATCTATATGTTTTCTTTTATAACTTCGATCTGTAGAACGTAGTCGTTTAAGTTTTGTTTAAAAAAAATATTCCAAGTTCGTATCGTAATCGTAAGGAAACCAGCTTCTGATGATGCTGTCTCTGAGAAACGAAAAGAGATTCTTTTTTTTTTTTGCTAGAAATTATATAAAAACATTAACATCACCATGTAGAAGTGCATGATACAAACCTTACGTATTAAAAACGACTTTACTTACTATTTTCAATTTAACTGTGACGAAAGCTTAGCACAAATAGTAGCCATTCCCCCAATAGTCCTGCTCATATCGTAGATAAAAGGGACAAGTCAATTTTGTCTGGGAAAAATTCAGATTACTGTGGACTAATTGGTACTCTGTTATAATGAGTTCGTAATGAATGATGCATGAAATAATATCTTACATTAAACGATTAAATACAATTTCTAACAATTTTTTGCACAAACACCTAAAATCGGTTCTAACGTACCAAGAATTGCGCTGGTAAAAAAGTTATCCCATATAACAGCAAACATTATTTTTTATTGAAATATTAAATAAATATAAATAAATAAATATTGGACAACATCACATACTATGCTCTGATACTGTGGTAAGTAGCTAAAGCACTTGTGTTACAGAAATCAGAAACAACGACAGTACCACAACACCCAGACCCGAGACAATACAGAAAAGTTCGTTTCCCATATTGACCCGACCGGGGACCGAACCCGGGACCTCAGAGATGGCGCGACGCCAAAGTCCAGCCTCGCCTCTCGGCTACGGAGGTCGTCAAAATATTTATTTATAGATAGTAGCGTCCCAAGATCGAATCCATACTAACATTATAAATACAAAAGTAACTCCGTCTGTATGATTGCCTGTCCGGCTTTCACGTTTAAACCCAATAAATTGAATTCATTGACATCTGAAATTGTTCAGAAGTATTTGGTCAGTTTTCCTGCTCCAGTATATTTTATGGCGACAGTACCTACTTGTTTTGGCTGACATTGTTTTTTTGACTTGCCGGCTTCGCGTTTTTAGCAGGTCTCTCATTAACCTGCGTATTGACCATGTACCACAACAGTATACGGATAAGTACTTGAACTAAATGTATTCGTAAACATTTTAGTTGTCCCGTTGTACCGCGTCACAGTTATTTATACACAGCACTAGTGACCTCTCCGCTTGCCCATCCAGTGTTGTTTGTGCATTCTCCGATATTCCGAACATTGCATCAGACTCAAGAAATACAATAAAATGTTCGTTCAATCATGCACATAGTATGCGCTCTACATATTTAAGAGCAAGACTCCTGAACTCGCTAGGAAATTGCTTTCACATCATATCGACCTGAATTTGTGTCTCGATAAAGTGAATAATGTTTCGCCCCTCTAGTTGAACATTTTAGGAACTCAAAAAGTGTGAATTTCGTTCTCGATACCTACTATTTCTACCTGAAGGTCGTCTGGAAGAGATAGCTTTCTAGCAATAAAACTTAAGCCAAATACAAAATTGTACTATTATGTATCTGTAAAACCTTTTGTATGTGTATCTCTAAAATCATCACTCAGATTTAGCTCTTAAACTTGTTATAGTATATCAAGTTGATTTTGTTTATATCTATTGTGTTATTGGAACAGCTGATAAAGAATAATATTTTTTTTATTTGTAAGGGTTGTTCCCCAAACTAGAACTTACTTTTTTGTAAATATTTTTTTTTCGTTCTCAAATAATACAAACGAAATCTCAGCCAACAGCTACATGAAAAAAGTATTGTTGCTGCTTAATAGACTGTTAGAACTATCTCTGAAGATAACGACGAATCCGAAGATTGGATTTACAACAAATAAAAACAATGACTCACAATTTTAATTAATTCATTACGAAATAAACTCAATAGCAAGAACGGCAAGGGAAATATAAAAGAAACGGCATCGTTAGCACAAAAAATGCACTCGATCTCAAAAGAAAATCCGCGAGCTTTTGCACAACGGAAAAGTGTTCATAGCTACATATTAAAAGATACTATTATTGAATGAGGTATTGTGCTCATGGACGATGTTATGCTATTTGTTCATATAAAACATAGTTTTTCCTGACTGTGAAAGGATGGTCTTCAGTAGTAAGTATAAGCTCATAATTTTTGTTCACAAATGTTCTCTTATTAGCGGTTTGTCGACGTCCGTCCATAGAAGAGCGAGCGAGCCGGCTTGGAATTGATTCCTGGTTGGGGCAATATGGAAAACGAACTTTTCGATGTATGTTATTTTGGGTCCTGGCCTTATATTGGTAATGTGATGCCGTCATTTTTTCTTATTTCTATAACAAAGTGCTTTAGTTACTTACTACTTAATCATACGATTCCAGATAATACCATAAGGAGCATACGTCTAAACGCTATGAGTCTCTTACATTAATATACGATCCCATTTAATTGCATATGTAATAAGTATTGCAAACATTGGTATTATTTCTATTTTTATTTATTAGAAGTTTAATTATATACACATGTATGTAAAGCTTATACATATAAGCTTTTTCTGTTTGTTTCATTGCATCGCCAAAGTCTCGCGATTGTATGATTGTTACGAAATTACAGATTTCATTTTCTTACAAACCTAATGGTCTAGTACTTAAAACAAAATGTATAGGACCCGATGACGAATAGCGTTTTCTAATTTTCATAATCGTAATTAGCTTAGTTCGAGTTGGCTTAAAGCTTTTTAAAAAAATAAACAATATCAATCTAAATCAAAAAAACACGTATCAATTCCAGAACATTGAATTAACCTTACAAAACGAAAACTTATTTGTCCTGACAATTACGAACGTAAGATAAAAAATATTAACCTTTTTTAATTAGGTGCGGCTGTTCTGAAGTTAAGCATACATTTTGACGATCCATTTTATTTAAATAAATTTAAAATGATATAATTTTTATTTAAAACACATTTAAATTAAAATTATCTACTTAAGTTTTTGTACTACCAAATCAATTTATCGTTTTTTATTGTTAAAAAAAATATTAAAAAACGAAAAATTGGTTTGTTTGTGCAATAATATCAGTGGATATAACAGGACACGGTCTGGCAGAGATCGCTTTCAGTGATAGGACCTAAATTGTACCTATAATTTATCAGTAAAATCAATTTCTGTAAGTTTTTTGCCTTAAATATTATCTACTATAGTAAAATTCACTCCTTAAATAAAGGCCACAAGGAATAGGAACACAGAAAAACACTTACACAGTTTCCAAAAGCTTCTATTTCCTCAGACAGCATTGTACAAACTCCAGAGACGTCCGTTCTCCTTCGGCGCTCCGACCAGAATGACTCGATTCGCCTCTTTTCATTTTAAACGCTCGATTCAACGGTCGAGAATTTCCGTTCCGAAACGATATTTTAAAACATTTTATGCTACGTTCAGAAATCAGATAATTTTAAATTTATACACCATAAAAATCGGCAAACCTAACATTCGACCATCCTGACATTGTGCATGTCCTCATGCACACCTAACATTCGGCCAATCGAGTCATTTTACAAAAACCATTCTAATCTTAAAACTGTAAACCCACCTTATTACAGTCATGTAAATAAACAATAAACATCAAAATAATAAATAGTAAACATCCATAATAAACTGTTAACCCTCCTACTTACAGTCATGTAAATAAATAATAAACATCATAATAATAAATAGTAAACATCCATAATAAACTGTAAACCTTCCTTCTAACAGTCATGTAAATAAATAATTAACATCATAATAATAAATAGTAAACATCCATAATGAACTGTAAACCCTCCTTCTTACAGTCATGTAAATAAATAATAAACATCATAATAATAAATAGTAAACATCCATAATGAACTGTAAACCCTCCTTCTTACAGTCATGTAAATAAATAATAAACATCATAATAATAAATAGTAAACATTCATAATGAACCGCAACTTATAAAAATAAAATAGAACGCATTCAAAAAATATTTATAAAACACCTTAACTTTAAAGTAAAAAGATGGTTCCCATCGTACGAAGAAGCCTGTAAGTTCCATGGTCTTATTACCTTAGAGAAAAGGAGAACTTTGCTGGATATGACCTTCTTGTACGACGTTGCATGCTCAAATTTGGATTGCCCCGAACTCACATCTTTAATTAATTATCATATCCCAAACCGTCCCCCTCGAACTTGCACAACTAAACTTTTTTACATACCATTCAGTCGCACCAACTATAAGGGTAATGATTATTTTTCGCGTGCTACTAAAGTATACAATAAATCATTTAGTGATGTTGATTTGTTCTGCCTGTCCAAGGCAGCTTTCAAGCGTAAAATAATAGATAAAATCAATTAAATGAACTATCTGAATTTACTTCTGTATGTGTACGTTTATGTGGTCATATGTATTTTTAATGTATGTATATGTTTATTACACTTATAATGTTTATATTTATATATTCTATAAATATATATATTCTATGCATTTAGGTAGGTCCTACTTTCATTATTTTCTTTGGTTATTGTTCAATATTTATTCTAGGGGCTAGCACCAACACACTTTGTTTATTTATACAATACATTATTTTTGTATTGAGTTTTTTTTTCTATATGTTTAGATGTCAAATTATAAAAATCATGTTGTGATATCCTGTCATTAGCTTTGAAATATGTATCATGTTTTGTTTTATATATTATTATGGTTTTGCTGTTGGATATCCGAATAAAATAAATAAATAAAAAAAATAAACTGTAAACCCTCCTTCTTACAGTCATGTAAATAAATAATAAACATCATAATAATAAATAGTAAACATCCACAATGAACTGTAAACCCTCCTTCTTACAGTCATGTAAATAAATAATAAACATAATAATAATAAATAGTAAACATCCATAATGAACTGTAAACCCTCCTTCTTACAGTCTTGTAAATAAATAATAAACATCATAATAATAAATAGTAAACATCCACAATGAACTGTAAACCCTCCTTCTTACAGTCATGTAAATAAATAATAAACATAATAATAATAAATAGTATACATCCATAATGAACTGTAAACCCTCCTTCTTACAGTCATGTAAATAAATAATAAACATCATAATAATAAATAGTAAACATCCACAATGAACTGTAAACCCTCCTTCTTACAGTCATGTAAATGAATAATAAACATAATAATAATAAATAGTAAACATCCATAATGAACTGTAAACCCTCCTTCTTACAGTCATGTAAATAAATAATAAACATAATAATAATAAATAGTAAACATCCACAATGAACTGTAAACCCTCCTTCTTACAGTCATGTAAATAAATAATAAACACCATAATAATAAATAGTAAACATCCATAATGAACTGTAAACCCTCCTTACAGTTATGTAAACATCCATAATGATATCAATGTATCCAACTAAAATAATTACGTTCGCTCTTAGTTACAGATATTAGATAAGTTTCATTAACTCATGTACGTTCCTAGCTCATAATCATATTTTACCAATACTCCATAAAAATAATAAATAAATGTGGTATTCTAATTACAATATGTGAACTTCGCTGGCCTCTGTACTGTTATAACTAACAATTAAATCAATATTAATTAACTCTTAACACAATTTACCCAGGAACTGTTACAATCAATATACAAAGAAATTATACGAGTGAAAGCTAACACCGATTTCGTGGAATAAATTTCGTTGTCTAGTAGACATGAGAGCAAGGAACTAATTATCACCATATAAGATAATATAAGCTTAACAAATATTTAGATTCCATAATTTATCATTACGTATTTCCTTCTTACATAATAAACAAAAAGTAAAAACAGTGTCACAGATCATAGTTTAAATCACTGGTTGTATGCTTATTAGTTACATAAATTAGATTTCTATTTCACTTTCCTCCGTACAGTTATACTCATTACCTTTGTTAACTCCTAGAGCGGCCACGTGGACCCAAGGCAACATTATATACGCAGCGACGGTGGTTTTGCACTTATTTCAAGAGCCACTAAGTCCCGGAATAGAAACAACCCTATAGCGATCATTACCCAATACCGCAACGACTCTGTAAGGGCCTTGATAAGGTGTCCTAAGCTTTTTGCTGTTTCCGTCATAGATAGATAGATAGATAGATATACTTTATTGCACAAAATCTTTACAGAAATAGGTTTTACAGAAAAATTATAGTACAAGTCATTTGCAAATGAAGCTATTTTTTTTTGTATGTTTGTTTTTCTTGCTCTATTTCAATCCTATCCTTAACTGATTCTCTGATAGTCACCAAATCTGTCTTTTCATGAGCTTCTTTAACTACGTCATTCAATCTGGGATCAACTTTTGCGTTCATACACACTCCAAACATGATGTCGGTTGGTGCTTTACCTGTGGTTTTCTGACAGGTATTATTCGTACCCCACTGACCCTTACCCGCTTTGTCATCCTAATCTCTCTCATCATAGTTTAAGTTATGTGCAGTTAATGAACTCAAAATTGTGCGATTGCATCATTCCACTTGAACGTGGGCTTACAACGGCATTCAAAACATGCCTTATATCTTTGTCTGCATAAAAACGCTTGAATGCACGAGAAGTGAACTTTAATTGCAGTTTGTGATTTGGTTTTGCGTACCGGCGTAGTAAAAATAAATTTTGTAAATGCGTCCACTATAACTAAAAGATATGAATTCCCTCGCTTAGATCGCACAAAAGGCCCAAGGTGATCTAAATGGATTGTATGAAAAGGCACATCTACTTTCATTATTGTGTGTAGGAGCCCTTCGTTTGAACTAACCTTTTGGCATAGGCACACTCGATACAAACTTGAAACATATTTCTTGACAAACTTGGACATTCCGGGGAATCAGTAGGATTTCCTGATACGTTCAAGAGTCTTTTCCACCAAAAATGTCCAATTTCATCATGCTTCATCAGACAGAACTGCCATCGTGCCCCTTTTGGTACTACCCATCTCAGATTACTTTTATCTCCGTCTACACACTTATACAGTTTGTGATCTTTGATCAAATAGTTTTCCCTAATATTTGCCAGTCCATAAGCGTCTAAGTCTGAACTAAAAATATCACGAATCCTACAAAGTTCCGAGTCTTCTAACTGTAAGGTGTGTAGCCAATCTAATTGGTTAATGGACATCACATTGGGGAAACCATCACAGTAAACCGTGCTATCTTCTTCTCTACTAGGATTCCTAGACAATGCATCAACGTGCGCCATCTTAGTCCCCGCTCTATATTCTATATTTTAGTCAAATTCCCGTAATAGGAGCCACTACTCGAGGGATCAGATCTCGCTTGGAAAACGTTGTGCGTAAGGCACTACAGTCAGTCACAATTTGAATTTTAACTCAGGCAAATAAACACGAAATTTTCTCAGCAAACATACTACAGCCAACATTGGCAAGTCCAATCGGCATACGGTTAAATTCGTATTGACCGTCCGGGGTAACGAAAGGAGGTAAGATGCTTAGATTCTTCTAATAATGGTACCTGATAATTAGCCCGATGACATATCTAACGTTACAAATTATACCTGTCCTGATAATCGCGCGAACTCGTCTTCGATCACGAGCTTCCGGTATCGTTCTTTTACTGTCAGGGAATTAAGAAGTCTATAGTCTATGCTTTCCATCCTTCTTCCGCATAAGGACTATCGGACTTGCATATTCCAAAACAGATTCTCTTATGACCCCGAATTCCAACATGTCACCTACCATTCCTCTAACTTGCCAACGTTCCCTATGCGACAACCGGTAAGGACGATATACCACTGGTTGCTTGCTATTCAGCCCTATGTGCATATCAGTTACGTTAGTGCATCTCAGCTCCCCCAAGGATTATGCAAAACAGTGTTTACATCGGTTAAGTAACGACACTAAGTTTTTCTTTTGTAAATCGCTTACAGAGTCTTGCATATTCCAAAACAGATTCTCTTATGACCCCGAATTCCAACATGTCACCTACCATTCCTCTAACTTGCCGACGTTCCCTATGCGACAACCGGTAAGGACGATATACCACTGGTTGCTTGCTATTCAGCCCTATGTGCATATCAGTTACGTTAGTGCATCTCAGCTCCCCCAAGGATTATGCAAAACAGTGTTTACATCGGTTAAGTAACGACACTAAGTTTTTCTTTTGTAAATCGCTTACAGAGTCACCTACATGAACTTTATCAATGTCGATGCTAACGTCACGTTTATTTCGTCGAAAGCTTATTCACGCAATAAATAAATTGTACCCTAGTACCTCTCCCAATTAAGGATTGCTCAAAACTTTCAGGGATTACATAACGGTGTAATAGAGACGAAAAACTGCCCCTCTTTAACGCTATACACTCCCCCATTGATACAAGTCTGTCTATTTGGTTTTCCAATAACTTTACTATGCAACAAGATATCTCCGTTTTCGATATTCACGCAAACTCTAATCGAGGCTGGTCCATGAACCGTGATATTTTCCTTTGATTGGACCACGATGGCCATGTCCCCAGCATTGTCAGATATCGAGAATGGTAATTCATCACTAAAATTGAAAAATCTTAAGTTCTCCGCATCTTTATGTACTACAATGTGCGCCTGTTCAGTGAAGGTTTGTCTCACTAGTAACAGTACGTCTAACAGTTTGTCATCTACAACGTGACACGCTAGTCCTGCATTAACACCATCTATATTCAAATTAATGTTCAACGACCCGAGAGAGTACACTATTCCATTGCCAAAGCCTTGAATTGGAACGGAGCTAACACTGTACGTAAAACCTAATGATGATGCCGCTGAACGAGTAAGTAGTGTGACATAGCTACCAAAATCTATAAAAGATTTCATTGATATACCGTTTACCCTACATTCTTTGATAAACTTTGCATTCGCATTTGAACTTAGTATGCGCATAGTTTTAGTTACTGGTGCATTATAATTATTTGAAAGATTCCCTGACTTTATATTACAATCGTCTGTTTTATGTCCAAATCTACGAAATTTTCCACATTGCATTAATGACTTATTTAATGGTTGCCCCTTTTCCTTACGATTATAACAAAATATATAAGAATTACTACTAGTACTAGCCTTTAATCTCAACTGATGGCTAACCGAGTTAATCGTAAAATCATTGGATCTTCCTTTATAATTTCCACGGTAAAATGGTTGCGAAACTTCTTTATTAGACATAAAAACTGTAATAGCTGATCGAGACAGAAACAGCATAACGCATTGGCACTAGATTGCATTGTCTTATCGTTCAATCCATAAATAATACAATCCACCGCACGCTCGCACTCTTTGTCGCATTGGTTCAACAAGGATTATTTCTCGTAGTAATATACTTCAAGAGGTTCATTATATCGGCTACGTCTTTTCAACATATCCTCCAAGGATTGGCCATAATTTTGTTCGTACGGAAAAGCTTCTAAAAGTTTTTGTTGCCACTCAGACCAACTAAATAATATTGAATTTAGACTTTTATACCAAGTTTTAGCCAATCCTTAGAGCCTCTGCATTGCAAAGTGAATCGTAGTCCAGCCGAAAACAGTGGCACAATCGTTCATCTTTTTAGGCCAAACGTCTATACGCTGGCTTTTCGATGAAGGGTCAAGTCTGGTAAAATATATATATATATATTTTCCTATAAAATATATATATATTTTTTTTTTATCATACTGTTCGAGGGTACTTGTGTAGTCACTGCTGTCGTCTGGGGTTGAGGTTTTAAATGACCTAGCGAATTAATTAGATTCCTAATATCCCTAGCCATAAAAGTAAGACTTTCTGACCGTGTATCCTGATGTGCTGGTGCACCGTTGGTGATGCCTTGACTGGTGCGTGATCTTCGTAACTCCGCCCTAGCGTAGCGACAGTCTTCCCGGTTGCTACGTTCTCGATAGACGCGTCCGTGTTGCTCCTGTCCTTACGCCATGTGATGAAGTGAATCACGTTCACGCCTGAGGTCGTCCTCCATGATGCGTAGCCGTTGACGCTCGTTGTCAAAAGCAATTTCTTGTTCGTGTAGGCTTGACCACACGCCCTTGGTCGCGATTTACACTCCTTAGCCTGCTGCGGCTACGGTAACCACAGCTTTTCTGAAACTCGAAAACAAAACTGTGTATTTTGTTCTAAAACAATTTAACAACCGGCTCCTGAAAGATTGCGATTCGATATCTGAAAAATATTTGAACTGTAGTACCAAACCAGTAATATTTTACACGACACATTCGTCGGCCTTCAAAAGTATACCCAGGCGTAAACTATTTATGAATTAATAACCTCTAGGTACTTTGTAAAGTGAACTCAAATTTTGTAACTTTGTTTTTCAAATGTCTCGAAAACGGTGCGTCGTAGCTCAAAAATAAGAAAATTTTGGCCCCCGTAGACCCAGGGCGTGCACCGACATAAAGTTTGACCACATGTGTTGTGACCGCACACTGACTTTGCATAATCTTTTACCACTTACACAAGGGGTAGACTAAGTTTGCAAATTTTTATCCCACCAACATTTTAGTCACACGTGTGGTGACCGCCACATGACCTTGCGGATTTGGGTCACGCACATACATGCTGAGGGTATAGCGACATTTAGCAGGGTATCATACCACTTCTGAGATATAGTAAAATTCACTCCTTAAATAAAGGCCACAAGGAATAGGAACACAGAAAAACACTTACACAGTTTCCAAAAGCTTCTATTTCCTCAGACAGCATTGTACAAACTCCAGAGACGTCCGTTCTCCTTCGGCGCTCCGACCAGAATGACTCGATTCGCCTCTTTTCATTTTAAGCGCTCGATTCAACGGTCGAGAATTTCCGTTCCGAAACGATATTTAATACATTTTATGCTACGTTCAGAAATCAGATAATTTTAAATTTATACACCATAAAAATCGGCAAACCTAACACTACGAATATCTAACTTTGAAGATATGTATGTTTTTTTATAACGCCCTTCAACATTGTCCTCATCCCACCTGATGTTAAGTGGTAATGAGTTCCTAGCTTAAGGGCGAAAAGTATAGCATAGTAAAACTGTTACTCGACTTGTCGCCCTTACCTTGAAGGCTTAACCCCTGCTAGTAATGTAGCACCCCACAAGAGCTCTGGAAACCTTGTTCACATGCAGGAACACAACGACACCGGAGTGATTGTTATTTGGCTGTTGTCTTCTGTAAGGTGTAGTAGGTATTTCACCAGTCGGGCTGATCCAATTCGAACGATAAATCACTTTACCCTGCCTCTCTTTAAGTATTTATGTATGTACCTAGATCGTAATCCATTTGAACCAACCATGAACTCTATGCTGAAACTAATCCGCCATACACATCTATATTGGCAAGAAAAAACTCTTTTCTGAAACTAATCAATCAACAAATTATGTTCATAACGCTAGTACCTAAATAAATTTAGCTTTTATACGAAATTCGCAAGCTTTCAAATAAACAAATTTTAGTAAGACTCCGACGATTGATACGAAACGGTGAATAGACGGATATTAAAGAAACCGGCCAAGTGCGAGTCGGAGTCGTGAAGGAAGTGTTCCTAGTCAATACTAAGTAGACAAATTTAAATTCAGTATTATTTTATTCATGTAAATTATACCAGTAATATTTATGAAACGTCTATATAATGCAATTGACGCTACCTCCGGTTCGGAACCTTTAACTTACAGAGAAGATCCCGGCAAGAAACTCTGTCGTTTATATTACAAACTAGCGGTCCCGGCGAACTTCGTTTCGCCTTAAGAGGATTTTCCCGCTTTTCTGTTGAATTTTTTCCTGAATTTTCTTTGCTATAAACCTCACGGAGCCCAAGACCTTTCCAACGAATGCAAAACCGTGGAAATCGGTTCGTGCGTTCTGGAGTTATAGCGTCAGGGAGGAAAACCCAACTTATTTTTATATAATAGATTAGCTGAACTTATAACTAGTTTTGCACTAAGACGTACAGTGTGGTGTGTAAATTGTAAAAAAGAATTAATTGCTTCAAAGTAATAAAAAAATTAAAAACATATATATATAACAAGTGTTGGTGTTCAAATTTCATTTATTTTTTTACTTTTAATGTATCAGAAAATGAGCAGATAACATTATTTTGCTGTTCGGAAGCCCCCTTAAGTAACTTTCCCCATTAAAGTTAATTTACAATTATTATTTTAAGTGCTTACTTGGACTTGATTACTTAATTGGAGGTCTACTCTAAAAAACGAAATATATCGGATCCGACAACGGAGAGCAATTTTTAATTCTCACAGTCGCAATCAATTCCCTTCGAATAAAGCGTTTAAAAAACACAATATTATTTATGCAAATCATTAACCACGCTTTAACTCCCGAACTTTTGATAAATCTTCAAAAACGAATCCTTTCGTATTTTCGTTTCGTTTTTGAGAGTAGACCCCCTGTTGTCAATATTGAATTGAACCAAAAAAATTGGTTTTTAGTATTTATTGTTATAGTGAAAAAGACATAATTTGTAAAAATTTCAACAATCTATCGCGATTGTTTAGATACAGCTTGGTAACAAACGGATGGAAGAACGAACGTACAAAGAGCGAAGTCTTAGTAATACGATCCTGTTTTTAACCTTAGGATACGGAGCCCTAAAAAGAAAATGTTTTATTCCGTAAGATTGTGGAAGGACGTTTCATGGGGCTTAGAAAGAAGGTAAGTGAACAATAATATAATACCAAATTCAAGGTAACTTACATCATAAAAACACAACATAACAGATTCAAAAAACTGTGTACATATTGTGTTTGAAATGGAGTAGTTTACACCTTGCAACAAATGACTTGCATTATTTGGCAATAAATACAGAAATACTAAAAACAGGCGAAAAAGGTTTTTGTGTTGACGAAAGCAACGGTTTATACTCGCAGAGGGATTTTATTTTAACACGTATTCAATTTTGGAGGCCACAATTGGCCTGTTCATCTTGACAATTGGGTTGATGAGTAAAAGTGTATTTTCGGTCACTGAACGGTGGAGTCAGATTACCAAAAAATGACATGACACGGAGCAGACAAAGTGACCAAATACTTCTGAACAGTTAAAAATGTCAATAAGTTCCATACACTACAAGTTACCATTAATATCTGAACATTCATTACTTCAGTAATATTTGAGCAGATGCCAATAATATCTGAACACTCATAACGTCGATATGTATCACGCACGTCATGTGTGTCATTGAGCTGATATCTGACGGCGATTGTACAACAAACCAACAAAAAAGGTTATCGAGTAGTTTTATACAGTTCTTGTTTTGTATTGAAACATCAGTGTTAAAACCTTCATAGGCCCAGGCTTTATGCCTGTGTCATGTGACATTCTTGCTTTTATAAGTAAATTGTTTCTTGTTGTCAAAACGTGGAAAAATATATTGTTTTTTTTTATGCGGAATCTTATTTTATTATACAATCCAGCGTCAGCAGACGCGTATTCATGGTCCTTCGAGCCGGATTAATTCCGCTACTCACCGCTGTGGCGCTCTTTCGTTTTCCATACTATTTTCTCACTAGGCATGTACTCGATTAGGCATCTAAACCTTTTTTGTTGAAAAAGTTCTTGTTCAATAACACGTAACACAATAAAATGTCTATGTAAATACCTAGTGATGTCTTTCGCTTGTCTGTAAGTCAATTTTATTTAGCTCCACAGTAACGTGCCGGTAATTGTAAATTTTCGTACCACACACTAGCGGCAATCTAATTTCCGTACTTGAATATTACAATTAAAAGATACAAACAGCCTGTTTTGGATACAGGCTTTTATGGTATACATAGCACTTCCACTTGTTTTCTTTTTTTATGTTAAATTTTTCTTTTCTGATTGGTCAGATAAGTGACACTCAATTATCTCAACCGACACCCCGCCCCGACACATTGTATTTAGGTATATTGAACGTGGTCCATGCCCCATACTATAGGTATTTTTATTCATGACTTGAACGGCCAATGTAAGAAATCTGTCAAAAATGTTAACATAAAACTCGAACTCAGCAAACAAAATATTCCTGGGCAAAACCCAGTAGTATATCTCATCAATATATCTAAATATATATAAAACAAAGGTGATGACTGACTGATACAGCGATCTAACAACACACAGCCCAAACCATTGAAGGGATCGGGCTGAAATTTGGCATGCAGATAGATATTATGACGTAGGCATCCGCTAAGAAAGGATTTTGATCAATTCCACCCCCAAAGATATTAAAATAGGGAATGAAAGTTTGTAAGAAATTCCGCGCGTACGATCTCGTGGGCGATCGCTAGTTACTAAATAAAGCATTTTGCCTACAAATGAAATAAGATTGTTTTTAAGTCACCTATTTCTTAGAAGATACATATTTGTTTAGTCTGTATTGTAGATGGAATTTTCCGTGATCTTTCCAAACGTGTGCTCGTTTTGAAAGACAAATTTAGATATTGCCCAGGAAAGCCAATTTACTTTCCGACAAACGCTTTCGCGAGAAAACTGTGTGACTTGAAAATACTTCGTTACTTATAAATATTAAATTGGAAAATTTAACTTCATATCAGAAGGCGCCGGCACGATTCGACGCCCACCCGATGAAAATATTTATATAAGGACATAGCTTGTTGAACTAGATATCTATCTGTGGAGATTAAACATGAAATGGAAACTCTTTGCGTCTGGTGAATAATAAGCATGGCTGTTATCCTTAAATTTTTTTTTAATCGTTTGTTCCTAATCGATAGTAACAAATTATACGAGGCACTAAAAACGACACACGGACGACTGATGACAGCTAGTGTTGCCGTCGATTCGATTGTATATCGATTATAATCGATTATTCCAGAAGAGGCCTAAATAATCTAATAATCGATATGACAATCGATAGTATCGATACTATCGATATAATCGATTATATCGATACCTATTTTTATTAGATATAATCGATTATAATCGATTAATCGATTATATCGATAGTATCGATACTATCCATTGTCATATTGATTATTAGATTATTTGAGGGGGGGATAATCGATTAATCGATAATCGATTATCCGGCAACACTAATGACAGCTGGTATGGACAGATACAACTTGTAGTCGGTTGGATAAAAACGGATAGTAATTTTTGACACATTACGAATCGTATACAGTTAAAGCTCCATATTCACGGTTCCTCTATTCGCGTTTTCACTATTCGCGGGTTTAAAAATTGCGACTAATTTTCCATATTTGGGATAAAAAATTTCATATTCGCGGATCTAGTAGGTTTTGAATAAATTAAATGGGCGAATCTCAAAGTTTTTTATGCACTGAAAAAGTTATCTTAAAAAACCTTAGCGAAAGTTAATGGTTTTCCCATAGCATGCAATTCGGAAAATGAATGCGCAGTACATCGTTTTGTGCAAATTGACTAATATTCTTTTTTTAATCTTATTTTTCTATTGCAAACTGACAATTTTGATTGAAAAGCGAACCTTAGAACGTTTCTCGTACAAAGCCATACAAATAGTCATTCCATTATCACGGTTTCCATATTTGCGGCATGTTTTTGGAACGTAACCCCCGCGAATAAGGAGCTTTTAATGCATTATTTTTATAAAAGCTTATAATTTAGTTAATATTCAAAACAACGTCTATTTACGCACGGGCATATCGTATACACTCATCTACAATTAATTGCCATTAGCACAAGAATCCAAAACTGATTTACTTATTTCTAATAATTTCAATATTTCATTTTACACATTTCCAAGAAAAAATTCCGAAGCTGAACCAACTGTGGGCGTAGCTTCCACTTTAAAAGTTCTAAAACTGAACTGATGAGCCAAACTTTAAAATAATTATCAACTTAATTAAACACTTCTACCACCCACGATAAATTTATTTATTTATTTTATTGAAAAACTTTATTGCACAAAAAAGTACAACAGGTGGACTTAAAGCTAGGGGCATTTTCTACTATTAAACCTTTGGGTCATGCGGAGAGTTATTTTATGAGTGCGGTAATTGTGAAAGAGTGCATAAGTAATCTAAAAAAATATAATAAACAACAATAGTAACAACTAAGCGTTATAAACATACATTAATAAATAGATTATATATTTAAATATGAAGACTTACTTATATTTATATAACGTTCATATATACATATATACATACGTACATAATATTATTTTGAGTAGCTACAAAAATATGCTAAATCCCAATATTCAGATTAAACTCATTTTTTCAATATTTGAAAAATGATATTTGTTAAAAAAGAGACAATTAAAAAAAACCCAAACAAATAAATAAATATTAGACAACATTACATACATTGCTTTGATTCTGTGGTAAGTAGCTAAAGCACTTGTGTTACAGAAATCGGAAACAACGACGGTACCACGACACCCAGACCCGAGACAAAAAAGAAAAGTTCGTTTCCCATATTGACCCGACCGGGAGTCGAACCCGGAACCTCGGAGATGGCGCGATGCCAAAGTCCGGCACGCTTGCCTCTCGGCTACGGAGGTGGCCAAATAAAGATAACATTAGGTGCTTTAAAACCATACAATCAACAACACGTCAAGGTAATCACTTGTAGTACGATATTAGTTCTTAAGCGTACGACATAACGACGCTGCAAAGTTCAAAGTGTGTAGTCTAATGTGCTTTTGTCTATACTATCGTAATTACCGTTAATCAGGCCACATGCGCAATACATCTCGCATGAGACGACAAATGTTTCTATACCATTGATTGGGTGATAGTACACCGTTTTCGTATTTTCGGGTTTGTCACCAACTCGACACGATGGTAAGATTTTAAGAGAGGTAGGGCATAGCGATTTATCGCTAGAACGGAGCAGTCCGACTGGTGAAATACCTCCACCTTACAGAAGACCGCAGCCAAATGACAATCGCTACGGTGTTGTTGTGTTCCTGCGTGGGAGTAAGGTTTTCAGAGCTCCTGGGGGCTACATTAGCAGCAGGGGCAAGCCTTCAAGGTAAGGGCGACAAGTCTAGTAACAGACTTATGCTGTACTTGTCGACCTTAAGCTAGAACCTCATTACCACTTAACATCAGGTGAGATGAGGTCAATCTTGAAGTGGAATATGAAAAAAAAAATTGGGCACACGTGTGCATTTTCAGCCAATCAGCAGTTGACGCATTGATTTTGACATTTCTTTAGAGCACGATAAAGTTTACTCGAGTAGCGTATGCTAGCCTTGTAAGTCTGTATTACAACTTATGAGAAAGATAATTCAATTTCCAAATTGTGTGATTCCATCCATCCTAAAGTAAAGCAAGTTATTCATAAACAACTCTCTCGAGGGAACAGAACTGCATTAAACTAAACACATTCATCAAAGTAAAGCGAAGTAGCGTTACAGGGCGATTTCGCCATTAAATCAACTAAAGCCCAAGGGGGGTACGTTACTCCATTTTAGGATTCCTTAGCATTAAAAAAAAATGTATAAAATCGCAGTTGCCATCGGGACAAATATAGATACATCAATTTTTTGTAAGGAAAAATTTAAGCAAAAAGACGATGTGGCCAATTCACAAAGGTCAGACAAAATTCCCGGCTTTAAAAAGTCTACGTTTTGTCTCTGTCATGTAGTCTATATTAAGAAAGAGACGAAACATAGCTTATGAATTCGAATTTCTTGCTATTGTCTTTTCGGTAGTTATAAGATCCAAACTGAAGGCAGCATCATTTGATTTATATAGAGATGATTCATAAGTGTACTGACTATTTATCAGATGACAATTTCAAAAACAAATATCAAGTATTATTTACAAAACAAGTATTTCAATAAAAAGTAGGTTATCCAAATTTACCCCAACCCTGAAAACAAAGTAATCAACGTAACGTGAATATGGAAACGTCCCGAAATTATTTACTCAAAAAATTTATTCGGAATTCGGTCGAAAACCCCGATGCGTGAGTGAATGACGCGCTTACCCGGTTTTTTCGCTTATATTTCCTAAATTTAATCCTCGAAGCAGCCATTACACGGCTCTTGGGAAGCGTACTCTTTTGTGATTGGTAAATCAAATTAGACGATTGTACTCGCGGTGGGGAAAAGACGTAGCTATGTTTTTGTAGCTAAACCAAACCGTTTATTCTGCGTAATGAAGTTTGTTTTTCGTGGAAGTCAACATAATTTTTTGGTTATATTTTATACTAGCTGTGCCCGCGACTTCGTTCGCGTGGACTACATCCTTTCATGGTCGGTTTTACCCCTTTCTCCCCTAATATTTAAAACAAAAAGTAGTCTATATTTTAATCCAAGTTTCGAGCTATATTTGTGCCAAATTTCATATCTCTAACTTCAGAAATAAACATTTTTCCATATAAACTTTCAAAGGTGGTATTACCCCCACCCCCCCTTATTTTCTAATAAAAAGTAGCCTATGTCCGTTCTTGAGATTCAACGTATACCTATACCAAATTTCATCAAAATCCGTTCAGCCGTTTAGGCGTGAAAGAGTAACAGACAGACAGACAGACAGAGTTACTTTCGCATTTATAATATTAGTATGGATTTCTAATGCGATTTCTTATGGCCCTACATAAAAGCTTCATCTTTCAATTGTGGCTTCGAGTGTCGAAATAAAATGATTTTATTGCGCACTTTACTAGATAATCTATAACATGGTATTTTTTTTTTATTTTATTTAATTAAAATTCTTATTAGGTATTAACAACCACGTTGCCAACACATTAAAGCGTATTTCTGACGTTTGCCTGCGTATAATTTGCGTTGCTCCAACTTTATTTTAAACAACCTTTTTCAAAGTAAACAAGTACTATTTTGGAAGCTGATATCTAATAAACCATCAGTATCAGTTCATTTTGACCAGGTTGCACTAAACCATTTATTGATACGACATACTATCGTGAAATTTATAAAACAACGCGGGCTATCGCGCGAGCTAAATCCAGTTTATTTTTATATAAACCAAAATAATGAGCCAGTAGGTAGTTAAAGAAAATCAGACCTTCCTCCGAGCAGAGCGACCTATAATTATCGCCGACATCAAAATATCGGATAGCCAGTCTGTTCGTAACTGGCGCGAAGACAGAGGAGTTCACAGAAAGGAGAATTTACGAGAGCTTTTGAAAGTTACCTTTTTCGATATGACTAATGACAAGTTACTTTTTAACTGAATGAGCTGAACAGTCAGTATGACCAACAGGTCATAAATTTTCGGCGCGGCAGTCGCGCTCGCGTACTATTTCCGTTTTTTACATTTTCCACTGACTATTTGCTCCGATTAGTCTCCCGTTTTTCACATTTTCCACTGTTCCTATTATAATGCTCCTATTGAACTTAGTTTGATGTTTAAAGCCTCAAATCTTCTTATATAAATTGACCATCCATACAAGTACAATTTTACAAGTCAACCCAGTATTCCTGAGATCAGCGCTTTGAAACAAAAAACTCTTCGGCTTTTAAATCATATTTAAATTGTTCTATTTTAAAATGTTGAATGTAACTTAATTTATGGAACGACTGTAAAATATTTTTTCTGGTTTGCTTGTTAAGTCATGATCATTAGCATATTTTTTTTTTGTTTTTTTTAGTAGTTATTTTAAAGAAGGGTTAACGAAATTGGACATCTGTTTGATTTTTATATTCTTTGACAGGGTCGGTATGGTGTGGAGTGTCCTAATTATGTTCGTAAGCCTACACTCTAATTGCTGACTGGTCGTTTTTCCTACTTTAATTTATAACTGTTTTTGTCAGATTTCGTCAAACAAATAAAAAACCCTGAGTAAGTATATTGTTCATAATAGAATAACATCTTACTAGGTTTTTTTTTTCTCGTCTTTTCAAATCAGCAATCGACTTAATTTAGTCATAATCTGATGTGTTCTCTTTGTTGACTCTAATATGTGGCCAATGCTCCAGTGAACATTATGCCAGTCTCAATCACTAGTCTAGGGCTAGAATCTGTTTTCTCTTAAGTCTCGTTACATCCTCTTTACCATCTAATAGATTTTTGGCAAGTATATTGCTGTGTTCCTTAAGCCTTTTAAGATATTTTATACTATAAGCATTGAGTGTTTCCTTTATAGTATCTATTTCCAGGTGTTCGTGTATTTCAGAATTTCTGACAAACCAGGGAGCACGGGATATGGTCCTTAGGGCAATGTTTTGAAATCTCTGTAGTATTTCTACATTTGAGTGACTTGCTGAGCCCCAGAGCTCAATGCCATATGTCCATATTGGTTTAATAATGACTTTGTATATTAGGAGTTTATTATGCAGAGATAATTGTGATTTGCGTCCAACAAGCCAGGATATATTCCTAAGGTTTAGCTTTGCTTCATTTCGCTTAGTCTTTATGTGGTTTGCCCATGTCAGTCTTCTATCCAGAGACATACCAAGATATTTCACACAGTTACTTGTTGACAGTACTTTGCCTCCCAGATGTACAGGTGCACATTCTCCTCTTCTAAGAGTGAAAGTAGCTTGTGTAGATTTGGTAGCATTGCATTTTATCCTCCATCTGCATAGCCATGAATCTATTTTATGCAGCTGGATTTGGAGTTTCTGAGATGCTTTCACTGGTCCTCGTCGCTAGCAAGACATGATGTATCATCTGCATATGTGGCAGTCTCTACATCATTTGTGTTCGGAAGATCTGAAGTGTATATTGTGTACAGCACAGGGCCAAGTACAGATCCCTGTGGTACTGAGGCGTGGACACTTCGCAGGTTAGAAGTTTCTTCTTCATACTTTACTTGGAATTTTCGCTCCTCTAAGTATGACCTAAGGATCATATAAAATGAGTTTGGTAAAAGTGTTTCGAGTTTGTACAATAGCCCTCCATGCCAGACCCTGTCAAATGCCTGCTGAATGTCTATAAAAGCTGCAGAGCAGTATTGTTTTTTTTCAAGTGACTGCCTTATCTTATATACCACTCTATGTACTTGTTCCACAGTTGAATGCCCTTCACGAAAACCAAACTGATGGTCTGGAATTATTTTCTCTACCTCTAATATAGGTTTAAGTCTGGTCAGAAAAATCTTTTCAAAAACCTTTGATATTACTGGGAGTAGGCTAATCGGTCTATATGAACGGAGCTCGGAAGGAGATTTCCCTGGTTTTGCTATCATGCATATCTGTGATACTTTCCATAGTCTCGGATAGTGTTGTACTCGAAATATCGCGTTAGACAACATGTTTAAAAAGACAATTGGTTTCCTTGGCAAGTGCTTGAGTATCTCTGAAGTAATGAGGTCAAACCCTGGTGCCTTTTTATTTTTAAAAAGGCACCAGGGTTTGACCTCATTACTCGGTACAAAACTTTTGTTGACTAAGGATTTATTACTTTTAGGTAATATATTCTTGCCAAATACCTAAATGTATTATAATTATACGTACATACACAGTCACACGCAATCGCTATTGTTAAATAATCTTAACATATTTATTTATATATAGCGTTATCTCTCTTATTTCAGTAACTTACGGGGTCTATAATGAATTAATTTATAAGAATACCATCTATACAGTATTTACATTATACAAGCAATAAACGATTGAGTATATGTATATTTATTTAATACTTTTATTATGAAATCCAAACATTTTTGCGTTCAATCACTTTAGCAACTATAAACTGACTGTTTTGATGCCTAGGTCAGACTAGAAAATTATATTAGCATTTTGCCTGTTAGCAAGCAATTATATAAATGTTTCTTTGGACTTCAAAAACCATGGATTAAATTTTAAAATAGGGTTTGGTGGTTAAAATATGGTTCCATAAATAAAATGTTTTCTTGTATAACATTTAACGAGAAAGTACGTATACATGTGAAAATATTACTGTGGCATAATTAACTTCTTTGAAATATAAAGGTATCTATTTTTCTTTGGTACCTTTTTTGAAATGAAACATAGAAATGATTTGTTCTTAATACAATTGACAAATGTGGGTATTATTTATTTCCAAAATTACACTTACAAACATAATGCATTAGGTCTAGAAATCAGTAAAACACAATATACAATTTGTTTATTTTTATTGAATTAACTCTTACAAATTATACTTAGAATATAAATATTGACTTATAATATGAATAAGGCAGTGATAAGACTTAACAATTAATATTTAAGGAAAAAAGCAAAACATTATACATTTTTTCTGTAATAGACAACAAAATCATACACTATATAAAATGCGATTCTATTAAGGGGGAATTTGGAATTAAAATTGAAAATATTGATAGCACTAGGTATTTGCATAAAAGTACTTATCACAATTTTAAAGTTTTCTTTTGAAATCAGCCATACAAATGTCAAAATATACATAGTTAATGTTTTAATAGCAAAAGGGGCAATTCTTTGAGTATTTTTAGATTGGAATGTACTTCTGTTTATACACTTACACCGAGAACTTAAATTTACTTAAATTACTAACTAAAACAATAATCTTAACGAAGTACAAATACTTCTACATAAGATCCCCGATGGTAAGAGAACAAGAATGACGTCACTGTTGGCTGTTAATTAACTAATTAATTGAAATGTTAATTTAATTGAGATGTGCTAAAACAATGAGTAGTTATTCTACATTCTTATTATATTGAAACTAAATCGCCATATTATTTGCTGTTTACAAATCAAATGTTAAATTTTATTTCGTTTTTAGTATGACATGTAAATCTTTTTATATTTTAGAGTGTCGTGGAATGCAGTTCATACAGTATTTATTTTGTAAAAAATGTTACTGTACTTCTTGAAGCAGTTTACATCGAGTTTTATGGTAACGAAGGAATTCCATAATTAATGTTTCTTTCCTAAAACAAATGAATGGTATAAGGCAACCCTTGACTATTGTAGTGCAACATATTTTTTTAATTGCCAAAATGACACGACTAATAAAATGATATCGGAAGTCGTCCTAATAAGATTTACTTTAGAATTATCTATGTACATGTTAGTGCACGCGACTGGGCCTACTTACTAGAACCGTATCCAAGTTAACGTCACCGAGTTCACCAACAGGGTTATAAGAGAATTTTAAAGTCACATGGTGGGAAAATAATTTTGCTAAATCTGGCCTGAATGATAGAAAGTCCCAGGGATGGAGGAGGTTCCTCGGAAGGTAGAAGGTTCTAGAATTAATTCCTTGGTCGGGGGCGTCCCTGCTCTTGGTACTCGTTGCCCGGTCGCTTTTGTTGGCCCTGGAAATTAAAATAAAATGTTATGTAGTTTTTTTTTATTATGTTGCTGAACAAAGTCAACATTATTTGTAATATGAACGACAGAGTTTCTTCTCTGTAAGTTATAAGTTCCGAAGCGGAAGTAACGTCATTTGCATTATACATATAAACGTTCATAAATAATACTGGCTAGCTAACCCGACAGACGTTGTCCTTTCTTACCGACGACTATTTAGTTATATAGGTATATTTTTTTATCTCTTTTAAGAACCTTCTCCTGACAGTTACAAACACAAAAAAAACACAAGTGAATTTGGTCCAATCGTTCACGCGTGAACGCGTGATGGCATGCCTTGGTCATGACCAAGGGAAATTGTGATTAATTTTTATATTAAGATACAATTTATTTAAAATAAAACAACTTTTAACTTTTATTCGTCATTAAAAAATAGTATCAAAAAATTTGTAACAAACTTTACTAGACCAGCTAACCGCTCTCACCGCTAGACCATAGAGACTTTTAAATTAATACGAGTATTTAGAAAAATTATGTTGTTAAATTTCTTCAACCTGAATTAACTCAAACAAAAACAGTTACTAATAATAAGGTAAAATTATGCTTGTTTTTTCATGATAGAAATTAGTAGTCTGACAAAGTCTACTGTATCTTTTGTTTCCAATCTCAGAAGGATTAATCTGTTTTATCTCATTTCAAAGAAATGCAGAGTGGAATACACATAATACGGATATTTCATTTCAAGCGCGTTTTCCTGTTATGCAAACAATAGTAAGGCTGGAGTCTGCTAAGACTATGATCCTGATGTTGGAGGCTGGCTTTTACTTTGGACCGATTGCTTTCTGATCTTCCCAAGACTTATAAGGGAAACCACACTTTTTTTAAATAAGAGTATTGGACAATATCACATACATTGTTCTGATTAGCAGACTTTGCAGAAATCAGGAATGACGGTACAACAACACCCAGACCGAGACAATATAGAAACCGATAATCGAAGTTATTATATATTAAGAGATAAGAGAGGTAGGGCATAGCGAATTATCGCTCGAACTGGAGCAGCCCGACTGGTGAAATACCTCCGCCTTACAGAAGATCGCAGCCAAATAACAATCACTTCTGTGTTGTTGTGTTCCTGCGTGTGAGTAAGGTTTCCAGAGCTCGTGGGGGGTGCTACATCAGTAGCAGGGGTCAAGCCTTCAAGGTAAGGGCGACAAATCCAGTAACAGATTTATTATGCTGTACTTGTCACCCTTAAGCTAGGACCTCATTACCACTTAACATCAGGTGGGATGAGGTCAATCTTGAAGTGCAATATATTAAAAAAAAGTTAGACCTCGCCTTCTGGCTACGAAGGTTGTCAATTAAAAACTCATATTACTCATCACAACCAGATAAATCAATCCAGACACAATTGAAAATATGTTGTAACTTAACTCGAAAACGAGTTGTAGCGACGAGTAAGTTTGATTCCATGGAACCAACAGCTTAACATGCCTTCCGGATCATGGAATCATCGCTCTAATAGGACAATCTGGCGCAAACAAAGTCCGAACCAAAATGAGACACACACTAGATGTAAGTGGTCCTAGTGAGAATCGAAGTTTTTCGGGAATTTGGAGCTCAACGCTCTGAAAGTATAGTAACTAGTTCAGAACGAAGGGATGAGTAAAAAAATATATATTTGTATCGACAGTATTTCGCCTTCCGAAGCATGAGATAATCATTCTATTGGACAATCAGGTAAATCAAACACTGAATATCCTAACCAAAATGTGAGACATAATGTGAGAGCAAGAATCGAGCCCTCTCTGGAATTTGGAGTTCAGAGCTGTGAAAACTAGACCACAGCGACATTAGTAAAAAAAAATATACTTTTGTGTCGATGATAATTCGCCCTCTGCAGCATATTATTATCATTCCATCAGACAATCAGATGATGAAAATCCTTAATGTTCTAAACGGGACAAACACAACGTGAAAGCGAGAAATTGGAACTTAACGCTTTAGATTTTAACGTGACATTGACAGACCATGTCACCATGACATTTAAATAACCAATCACGTAGCAGTTTAACTTCACGCCCTGCATTGCCACCTAGCGGATTTTTCACGCGTATCAGCAAACAATGGGTTTGAAACGATGACACTAAAACGTTATAGCGATAATTTGATTCTTAGTTCGATATTTAAAATTTAGCTATCAGTTTTATTTTCGGCCAGGAACTGCAAAGGACTTTTCGAATACAAATGCGTTCGTAGAAAGAGGTCATGTGTAATCGAATGTTTTTTTCAATTCGCTCAATCGCCTCACGTACGCACACGTAACAAAACAAGTCCATTTGTATTGATATGGGGCGAACGTTATTTGAGACCTTGCAAACTGATCAATTCCGCCAAAATCCCCCCGACCCAAATCAGTAATGGCTTTGCGGTGAGAAGGGAGAAATTCATTCAAATATGTCGCTTTTGCGCTCCCATAGGCTATTGGTTAAAGTTATAAGTTATAATCTCAGGGACTTAAACTCGATTGCCGGTCAAGCAAAATTTGTACCGATTTCTTCACTACATAGTATAAAAAAAGTCGCTTTTTCTGTATCTTTCTATCTATTTTTAAAACTACGCAACGGATTTTTATGCGATTTTTTTATAGATAGAGTGATGTATGAGGAAAGTTTAGATGTATAATCCGTACATATTAATGTACAGAAAAGCCGAAAACTTCATTTGTTTTTACTTGCACCCGTGCGAAGCCGGGGCGGGTAGCTAGTTTAAGATAAAGTTAAGATTGTGTAGTTCATGAAAATGTTATTAATTAATAAACTCATTTAATAACCGTACTCGGAATTGTGAACAGTTTAAATTAACCCTTCACTGCAGTTTTTAAAAGTTCGTAGTTGGATATCTACACTAATATTAGGAAAGATTTGTACCTATTTTTGTATGTTTGTATGTGTGTAATGAATAGGCTCAAAAAGTACTGGGCCGATTTAAAAAATTCTTTCACCAATAGAATGCTACATTCCTCCAATTTGACATAGGCTACAAAATTAGGGATCCTTGGTAAAAATTTAAAAATTACAACAGAAAAGCGGGAAAAATTATCTAAGGCGAAACGAAGTTTGCCGGGACCGCTAGTATCTAATAAGTAGGTAATAGTTGGTCCAATTTAACACGAATTAACCATTTTCATACAAGAACAGATGAATGATTTATTGTGTTTGATCTTACGTTACACAGTATTAACACAGTACAGTGTACAGTAAATATGGGTAGTTTAGAATTTTAATTGACTTTCGAGCAACTGGTGAAAACTTTGAATGTTAATTAAGGAATAAATAATTGCTTTCTAAATTTCGTTCTTTATTGGCTGATGATAATTAAGATTGCTAACATGAGAGCTTACATATCAGTCGAAAGGGTTCAACACTCTTTGAAAAAATAAAATAAATATTGGATAACCACGCATACATTGCCCTGATTTTGTGGTAGGACAGTTTTCTAATACAATTTTGTTACAGAAATCGGAAAGAACGATGCTACCCACAACACTCAGATCTTTTTGGCCCGACCGGGAATTGAACTCGAGACTTCATTTTAACTTCATGCTTATTGGTATTTAATCGATTCGCTGAATAACCATTTTTTCCAAAACAATTTTTTTTCATAGGGTTATAGAGTCGCGTGAACTCGCTAATCGTTTCTGACCAACCATGAACACAAGGTTAATTTCTTATTTTTTACAATACAGCTTTTGCAGCCGCTATAAATATCATGTTTTACAGATTTTATATAGTATAGCTTTAATATGCTCATAGTAGGGTTCTATTGCTAACCTTCACGGTGTGTAATATCGATTTTTTCTTACAATGAAGGGCCCTCCAATATGCTGGCTACTCTTTTTTGGAATCTTATTAGAGAAATATATCATATTGCTCTTACGGAGACAGTCCTCCAAGTGCGGGCTACTTCTTTCTGAAAACCTGTGAGAGAAAAGATATCCTACTACTCTTAAGAGGACAGCCTGTGTAAGATAAGCTATCGTATTGATCTTACGCAGACTGTCCCGCAAAGCTGCCGGCTGCTTCTTTCTGGGAATCTTTGGGAAAAAATGGCTATTCGTTACTCACCGGTCTCAAATCTTGCTCCTCTTCTGGTGGTGGGGCGGTAGTAGTTGGCACGTCACACTCCTCCGTGGGCGGCACCACGCACCTCAGCGAGCGGCGGTCGAACACCAGCATGGCCGGGCACCGCTGCAAGCGAGGGTACCCGCCTTGGCACTGCCAGTACCGGTTGCAGGATTTGCCGAGGGGCACATTGCCGTTGGGGTCGTCGTTGCAGAGGGCTGGAAAAGTGGAAAAGAGTTGTTGTTACATTTTGCTTGAAAGAAAAAACTTTAGGCCTCAATCTCATTGATTGTGAGAACTATGTAGTTCTGTTTTTGCCGCTAAACCATACACTTCTATCTTTAGAAGCAAAAATGAAACTACCCTAAATGGCTGTTATTATTTCCTCTACCTCATGGTTGTCTGGAAAAGCCTTTCTCAATAATAAGACTAAATTGTAGGTAATATTTTCATAAACGATACCTTTAAATTCTTTTAAACTTTAAAAGTTCTGTGCAATGTCTATAAGTACTATTAAAGCTGCAGAGGGACTAAATTGTTAACCTCTAATACATTTTATAAAAACATTATATAGAATCATTGCAACGCCCTCTACATGTACTTAATCTTAAGAGAATCTGTCAACTTACTGCATATGAAATGCAATAAAGATATTGAATTGAATTGAAATTATACTAAAACCGTTTTCGCAGATTGAGCCAAGTAAAGCGACTTCTACTCGTTTATACCATATTCGCATGCAAATAATCACAATTTTATCTTTCGTAAAAGACGAAGACGACTGTGATGGCGCAGCATTTCTTCTAAAAACCATTAGGTAACTGGTTTAAACAACAAAATCCAGACTGGTCAAGAATATTATTACTATGATTGCAATGATATCGATAGGCGAGAGATTTTAACGGAGTGCAACGAAAAACGTACTAACAATGCCTTGCATTGTGATAAAATCTTGCATATGACCAATTCTATGAAAGCGTAAACTCTCAGTGGTTAGCTTACTATTTAAAAACGGTTCACGATAAAATTAAAACACTTGAAGATTGATATAAGTTCTTATGCGACATAAGAGAGGGTGCAAAAGTCCGACGTGCTTTTAACTGTGCTAACAACACTTTGAGTGGCAACAGCATAGCTACAAGTGTTGTGAACTTATGACCATTTCGCTCTCGGAAACCAAATGAAATTAACTTTTTCTTCTTGCCAGTTCCATTAACACTTTTATCTTTATAAAGGTTAACTCAATTCTCGAGGAACTCGATCCAATTATACTCTGTGCAAAGGTTACGTCCGAAATTATACAAAACTTGCATTATTTGATTTCAAAGGTGGTTCATAAAAGTTGTAGTTTTGCGTTCTACTTTTTTAAAATGAGATAAATTAATTTGTGTACAAATTTCTTCATTCTTTCAATGGAATTCATTTTTGAAGATTAAATTAGACTTAGCTTTCTCCTTGCCTTGATTTTTTTTTTGCATCTATATGAATAAGAAGTTATTTCTGACGCATGTAAGTTCTTAAAGAGAAAAAAAAATTGTTGGAAATGAAAACACAACATCGGCTTTATTACATTCCTTCCACGTATGGCCAAAAGGCCATGACTTTGTACACGTGTTTTTTGGCTTACTTTTGTAACTGAATTAAAATAAATTACGTTTCCTTAAGCCTAGTAAAGCAAGATTACTAACATTAACATTTTTAGCGAACTTCTTGACCGTATATTTATGAAAGCGGCCCTCCGCGAATTGGTTCACGTACTAGCACACATTTCCTATTGATTCTTCGAACCTATTGGTCGCAGCATCCATACTAATATTATAAATGCGAAAGTAACTCTGTCTGTCTGTTACTCTTTCACGCCTAAACGGCTGAACGGATTTTGATGAAATTTAGTATAGGTACACGTTGAATCTCAAGAACGGACATAGGCTACTTTTTATTAGAAAATAAGGGGGGGATGGGGGTAATACCACATTTGAAAGTTTATATGGAAAAATGTTTATTTTTGAAGTTAGAGATATGAAATTTGGCACTAATATAGCTCGAAACTTGGATTAAAATATAGACTACTTTTTTTTCTAATATTAGGGGAAAAAGGGGTAAAACCGACCATGAAAGGATGTAGTCCACGCGAACGAAGTCGCGGGCACAGCTAGTAATGTTATATAGCTTTAAAGGTTTAAACAACTGTTCGAGGAAGGTTCCTCGATTGAGGTACTATTATACACAAAACTATATTTTAAAACTACTTAAAAACATGAGGTTCTCAACTAGACCGTATATTTTTTTTTATTCGAACAAATAGTGCCTCCACCATAAACGTGTTAAAACAAACAAACAGATCCTTCAGCTTTGCATTGGCCTTGATTTTCTCATGTGTATTCGCCGATAATCGTTATATTTTTTGGAAATAAAGTTATTTTTATTTTATTAAAATTCAACGGCATAAGCATGAGACGGAAACCAGGATCTCAATGCAGAGTGACCAAGGTTGACTGGTAGAGAATGATCCCAGATTTAAAGGCTAAGCCCTTTTGCACTTTTTGTACCATAAAGTAAAAAATAAATAAATCCCAGAATCATCAAGAGAAGTCGGTTATTTTCCTAAAAATATTTTCATTATCTAATTGGCTCATCGATATTTATTTAAATGCTGTGAGAATAGGTGGTGACGCTTTTTATTTTCTTTCTTCCAGTATTGTTAAAGCCGTGCCGTTGAGGAAAACAAAGTATTTTATCCTTAATTTCCAACGACATCAAATAAATAAAAGACAGAATAACAATTCCCGCACATGTATTAAGTCTATTTTAGCGCTTTCCTCATAGAAGGTTTCGCGGAATGTAGACAATGGGAGCTCTTGTATCAATTCTGTTTTGAATCCGTAATGCTTTGTGTTGCGATTGGGAAACGTGCAGCGATTTACAAATTTAAGAGTGTTTCTTTAATTAAACCCTTTGAAGGTTGGTTTGAATACAAAAATACACTGTCTGTTTCATTTGCAAATTTTAATTGCGGGCGGGGAATGCGTGTACACAGTATCACATAAACTTGCCATTAAAAATTTCCATTATCTTTGTACTGTAGAAAGAAAAATAGAAATATGTTACAGTAGCAGCATAGATAATATAATACTAATAGTATTAGTGTTTAACTTATTGTTTTGCGAAATTATTTTGGACCAACCCACTTTCCGTTCGATATTAGTTCTTATGCGAACGATATAAGGGCAAAGTGTGTATTCTGACGTTTTTTTTAAAGAAAGGTAGGGCATAGCGATTTATCGCTCGAACTGGAGCAGCCGGACTGGTGAAATACCTCCACCTTACAGAAGACCGCAGCCAAATAACAAACACTTCTGTGTTGTTGTGTTTCTGCGTGTGAGTAAGGTTTCCAGAGCTCCTTAGGGTTGCTACATTAGTAGCAGGGGTCAAGCCGTTATACTGTACTTGTCACCCTTAAGCTAGAATCTCATTACCACTTAACATCAGGTGGGATGAGGTCAATCTTAAAATGATATATAAAAAAAAGTGTGTATTCTGACGTCGCTTCATAATATCTGTTTTGTTTGCTCGTTGTATGCCTACAAAAAAGCTACCATGACTCGCATCGTAACCATAATTTATGTATTGTAATGTATTATAAGATGAAAAGAAATAAAATAAATAGAATTGAACGCATTTCAATAACCCAATGACAAGTAATTTTCAGGGCCCACGGTTGATTGATGGCGACAGTTACCGTTGTGTCATTCGATAAAACGTATCGGTTTATTTTGGTGTCGTGTGACAAAAAATAGGTACACTTTTTGCAAAAAACATTCGTCTTCTACAATGTGAGCAAAGACTACTTCTCACTAAATTTATGTCATAGTTTTTTTATGTACTTATCACTCACTATTAAACATCATAATGTACTGTAAAAATTAAAACTGAATTTATACACTACAATCATATTTTTATCAGTTAACCTCCATAGATTAATGGAAAAGCTTACTCTATGTTTTATTTCGTATATTAAATTATTAAACGAAAAAAGCAGGTAAGTGTATAAAATTGGCAAAGTCCCACAAAACTGTCCACAGAGTATGTCTGCGGAATTAGGGTCTAAGCCCGTTCTTGAATTGTTTTTTTAGACAATTTCAAATATAAATTGACGGAATGGCTGTGGCAACATTGGTTCTATAGTGTTGAGGACTTTTTGGAATTCAATTTTTTTTTTATATTGCACTTCAAGATTGTCCTCATCCCACCTGATGTTAAGTGGTAATGAGGTCCTAGCTTAAGGGCGACATGTACAGCATAATAAATCTGTTACTGGACTTGTCGCCCTTACCTTGAAGGCTACCCCTGCTACTAATGTAGCACCCCCCAGGAGCTCTGGAAACCTTACTCACACGCAGGAACACAACAACACAGAAGTGATTGTTATTTGGCTGCGGTCTTCTGTAAGGTGGAGGTATTTCACCAGTCGGGCTGCTCCAGTTCGAGCGATAAATCGCTATGCCCTACCTCTCTTAAAAAAATAATTAAAAATATTACTTACTTAATTAATTATGTTAATTCAATTATATTAATCAAACAATGTCGTACTAGTCAAATGTTAGCTTACACATTATTTGCATGCCATTGTATGGTTGAGTGCACTGTACTGTATAATATTTTCCACCATAAATGTACTGTATTCTTGCAAATAAACGTTTTTATTTGTTTATATTGCTCTCCGACATTGACCTGATGTTAAGTAGTATGAGGTCCTAGCTTACGGGCAACAATAATCTAATCTAATTGAAAAAAAATAAAGTGCCTTTGATTTTTATGTATGTACTAGCTGTGCCTGTGAATTCGTGCGCTTTGACTAAATACTTTCATGGTCGATTACACCCCTATTTCCCCTAATAATCCATACAAAAACAAGTCTATATTATAAACCAGGTTTCGATCTACTCGTATATTTGTGCCAAATTTAATATCTCTTACTTAAAAAAAAAACATTTTCCCATTTAAATTTCTATCCCTTTTTTTCAAAACAAATAGTAGCCTATGTCCGATCTTGAGGTAGACTTATACCAAATTTCATCAAAACCGGTTCGGTGGTTTAGGCGTAAGAGCCGTACAGATAAACAGACAAGCAGACAGAGTTACTTTCGCATTTATAATAATAGGAAGTATGGATTGATTTTATTTTTCTCTTGTTAGATGATCATTTAGTCTGAACATTTATTGATGAGAGTATTTTAACGATGTTATTTCCAAAGGCATCATGATTAATGAACAGTTGCAACACATATGCAATGAAGGCAGAGTATTTGTCTGCATTATGTAGATCTGTGGAGCAAGGTCGCCCAGTATCGATGTAATATCAACACATTCGCACGTCGCCCTTCTATGTAGATCGTGATTATTTCGTGCAATGATTTTTAAAACAACTATATAGTTTAAATACATAGCGACCCCACCTAGCAACTTCACATAGCAGTAAAATATATATGCTAATGATTTTTTTCGACTATTCTGTACTATAATATAGAAGAGTACCCTGCAATAATGAATGTCCGATAATATTTAAAACTAAGAGAGTAACGTCATTCGCTTACTTTTTTATGTGCAGCTAGTAATACCAGCCGATAAGGTAAGGGCGACAAGTCTAGTAACAGTTTTACTATGATATCCTTTTCGTCCTTAACCTAGGAACTCATTACCACTTAACATCAGGTAGGATGAGGTCAATCTTGAAGTGCGTTATAAAAAAAAGTATGTAGTTCTAAATATATCCGGCAGAAGGCACTTACCGGAGGCTAAGAGGTTTATAAAACTAAAATTCATCGACGACGATAACTAGCAGTTGAAACTTGGCCGATTTTTTTCAGATGGTGTTGTCCTGAACGCACTTCCTGAAGGTTTCTATCAATAACTTCAGATTTATAACCGAATGTGCCTATATTGACGATATCGGTCACGCGATGGTTAAGATGGGCATGTCAAGCGTGAAAGGGTCCGTGTTCGACTCTCGGTCAGGTCAATTTGGAAAAACTAACTTTTCTGAGTGGCTTGGTTCTGGGTGTACTGGGCTAACGTCCTCACTGATTATTCATTGCTTTACACTCATAGTACAAAGGAGAACCTCTGTTTGTCCAGTTTATTGTTGTGATTAGGTATAAAAAAGGTGTTATGTTTGTTGAAGGCACGTGCCCACAGTGTAACGTAAAAGGCAACTTCTGTCTATAACTCGAATTTCGGGCCTCAATGCTTGATCTATCTTGGAATATTGATTCCGCTCCGGTATAACGTTCATCTGCATAACAAAGGATTTAATTGAATGCAAAATTCCATTGAATCGTACAACGGGCTGTGAAATGAATAGCAGATTTGCTTTTGCATTAATCTAACGAAAGCTTCGCCAGATTAGAAATTGGGCGTGTAATCCGTTAATCCGTTCGTTGTCATTTAATCGGAAATGGAATAATAATGCCTTACTGGCATTTGGGAAACTGATGCAACGCATTCTTATTACATCTTATGGATATTTTCAAACACATTAAAGATAGGATGTGGCGACATCTATGGAGCCTAAAGAAGGCTAAATAGTTTCAATAGATACCAACAGATGGCGCAGACTATCATGCACTAAGATTGTCTATGAGTCATACAAAAAAAAGGATCCTACATCGCGAAGTCAAAGTTAGCACTTGCACTATTTTGAGGTAGAGAAAATGGAAGATAACGAGAAATGTGTACGACTGTTCAAACACATATATCGACAATATGTTTAAAAATACTAAATTCAAAATACTGTAACGTGATAAACATAAGTAAACTTACATATCTATTAACCATAAACACAAACAAAAATACAGTTAATCCTGTTTTTCCTCATGATTTTCACCATTATTATGTCAAAATATCTTATAAACGCGAAAGTTTGTTACTTTACCTATAGAACTTACGCGAACGAAGTCGCAGGCAACACCTGCTAATGGCATATTAGAAGAGTCAATTGAAACATTAAAAGGCATCTCAATAAACCCAATCAGTAGATAATTATCGCAACAACAGTTAATTACATTTCGATTTCATTTGACAATGGCCTCTCAAATAATTAGCCGATACAATTACGCTGGCAATTATAAACTATTAGCTAGTTTCATAGAAAAATTGTTGAGACAGTTTAACTAATACACACATATTTCTGGTTCAGTACATATATTTGTAGACAACCATTTCTTAGACCAGATATAATTTTATTATCTAGATTATCTTGTACTAATGAAGTATCTAAGGTTGTCCTGATCGATGCCTTTTTTTTTAGTTCCTTATTATTTAGGTCACATCATTCATATTCCTTGATGTTATTCCAATAGAAAACTTCAGTTTTTTTTTGTGTTTTTTAAGTTAAAAGAGATATATAAATGTTTGGCAATCAACTACTCTCTACTCAAAACATATTTTATCTTGCACTATGAGACAAGACGACAATTTAGGCCAAATATCTTTTTTTTTAAAGATGCCAGACACAATTGATTTTCTATTATGCCTAGTATACTATCTGATGACATCAACCTTTTTTAATAAGCGACCATCAAGACAATCCTCAAGGGACCATATAGGATCAATGTTTTGTACGTTTATCTTACCGTCTAGATTCTGATTCACAAGAATAATCTGTCAGCCTGCATTTTAAGACCATAATAAGAAGATACAATTTAAATTTTACTAAGGTAGAGATAAAATTTAAGTAGCAAAGATTGAATAAAAAAAAATTCAATTTTAATTTTGATGCGTCCTAAGCGTTTGTCTCAAAACTGAACTAGACAAGACATTTCCATCTGTTACTAAAACTTTGGCGATGAAAAGGGGAACTCGGAAAATAAATTACCTACTTATTGTCAGGAATTTAATTCGTTCAAATTTTGCCCAAGTCCAATTTTGTCATCCGATACCGCTCTGAAGTCCCGATAAAGAGGTAATGTTCCCACTCATTGGGGAAAATGTGCGTTAAAATCAAGAAAACTTTCCACGCTTGCTTGCGGAATGACATGATATCAAGCAATATTTACAGTTAGGAAGAGTTTTGATCCATAGAAACTTTCGTACCTTACTTTAGACTAGGAACCCAGCCGACAAAACGTGGGAAATTATTCAAATTTGGAAACTGTACTTTAAGGGGCATGAAATAAAGAATATCTTTTGTTATTTCCTAATACATTCAGTACATAACATGAAAAAATTGAAACAAATAATAAATCAATTTAAATCATCACAAACCTACGCTGCAAGGATTATATGGTAAGTAGGTAAAACACTTCTGTTACAGAAATCAGAAAATACGACGGTACATAGACGCCAGACAATATTGAAAAGTTAAGTTTTTTTTTTTACTCTATCTGAAATCGAACTCGGAACCTCAGAAATGACCCGACGCCTAAGTCCTACCATCGTGTTGCCAAAAACGTCACTCTAAAATTATAAGTATCTTCAATTTACATCCATTTATAATATGAAAGGAGGTAAAAATTAAAGGAAGTCAAATTGGCAGCTGAAGTTATTAGATTATCATCAATGAACAAAATTGGATTGATTTATTTATCTTTATGTTTAATTCTTAATGTATTAGGATAGGAATTCAACTAGTGTTTGCAGAGGCTTCTTTACGAGACTATGAATAAGCCTTTTAGCCATTAACATAATAAGAAAATTTCGTCTAATAGTTTTTTGAAAAACTCCACCTAATTACGTCGACTTGTTATTAGATAGGAGAGATGATAAAAAATGCATTTCTCTACATAGATACGGTAGCCTGAAATGAAGACTCTTTTTTTATGATGTTTTGTAGAAGGTAAACCATGACGACGACTATTGCAATTTATGTACGAAAAGTAGGTCAAATCGTTCAATAGCATACGCCGTAATGACCTGATTCGAGATCACTTTGTGTACCTTTACAACATATAACCATAAGGTTCCTGAATTGGACTGCTCAACCCTAAAACGCACATGACAAGTGGTATCATTTTACGCCTTATTAGCTAAACGATTAGGGTGAAAGTTGCGTGATGATTGATAGGTGAAACGCCTGTCGTTTGATTGATGATTATCGATCTGATACTCGACGTAAGTATTGAGGGTTGTCACAAACAATTATATGTACCTACGTGTATATTCAAAACAACATTTAAATTTAAATGAGGATAATAATTCACAAGTAACTAAAATTTAATTTCTAAAATGTGATCGATTTGGAATACACAGTACCGTTGGCCACAAAAAATAATTCATTTGCACGTACATAAAAATAGGATCACTAAATATCTAACGCGCCAACCGACCAGCCTATTTTGTTTATAAATGTATTTAAATAGGTATTGTTGTACCACCATTGATTGTTCCATAATACCTACATTTACTTAAACTTCTTATGTACTTTGAGATGTGTCATCACAAACACAACCATATTACAATAAGCATATATCTATTTAACTAGCGGCCAGCTATGGATACGCACGCGTACTACTCCGTTTTTCCCGCAATTGGCTACTTGACAGTTTTTGCAAGTATTGTAAAATGTGCGCCCGTTCATTTTATATCCCAAGCAATTCGATTTATCTGGAAAAAAATTAAATAACCAGAGAAAAATAAGATGTGGTGTAACACATTTAAAAAGCGCGCAAAAACGCCAAGTCACGTCATTGTTGCAATTATGACGTCAACGTTCTAAACATCGAACTGATAAGCATAGAAACGACTTAATTTAGGTAAACGGAAAATGTTTCAATAAATTCTTAATACGGTTAGAGACGCAATAATTCAATTTAATTGGTAAAATAATCATTGTTTCGCCACATTAAAATAAATAATTTTCGCCGACAGCTGTCATTTCCGAATTGCAATGGTGGTTTTCGTTTCGGTTCTTTTGTTCCACAGATAAAAAAAGTAAAATTTATTTTGCTAAAACAAAATACTAACTATGCTTTTAATTAAAAATTAATAACATATCTAAAACTTTTCATATTTTATTGTTAACACTGTCAAGTAGCCAATTTCCACTGATTCTACGCTCCTCAACAGCGTGATGTTACATAGCCTAACGCCTCCACAAATAGACTAGCCAATTCAATAAAATTAACAATTCGAACCAGTAGTTTCAACAAGCAAACAAACTCTCCAGCTTTATAATATTAGTAAGTATAGATAACATCTTCGTATCTTGATACATTTAATAAAGTTCAGAAATACGACAACCCTAACGACCAGCAACGATCATTAGTGTAATTGAACTCTTTATTGCAAAACGTTGTCCATTGAACGGGTTCAATGTAAGAAGCTCGGGGGACGCTGTAGAAATCATGTCCAACGTTGTGTTCGATTGCATTCATTGATTAATGGTAATGAGATGGTTTCTGACACTGATCTTTGCTACACAATCAATTACAGTTTCGGCGCCGAGATTAATTGTGCGAATCATTACCGCTGCGTTTGAAATTTGTTGCAAAAGAGTTTGGTAATGAGCTACGCCTAAATAGATCATGGCACTATGTATTTCTACCTTATAATCTTTGTTTTACTAATTTCATTAATCATTATTTCTTTAAAATATTTAAAGTTCGCTAGTAAGGCGTAAAACATAATAAAAAATGTGTCATTTCTGCAAGAAATGTACCTACCGCGGGCCGATAAGTATGTATTTCTAAACTTATATGGCAAAAGGAGGCATTTACCGAAGACTAAGAGGTAAATACAACAGAAAAATGCATTGCCATAACTTGCGGTTAGCTGAGTTGAAAGAGCAGCATGCGCGATACGTGAAGGTGGTGAGTTGTATACATCTCGCAGCAGTTTTTCAGTAAAGAATAACAAACATGCGTTTTCACAAGCTTTCCCTTACATTATTAGTAAGATACTGGAATTCAAGTAAAATCCTATAAACGAATAGGAAAAGAAAGTTACATACCTAAAAATACAACTATTGTAAAAAAATAATCATCAATTAGTTCATAGCATCCGTGACAAGTAGTCAAAGTATGTAAAACCATTATTTTTATCACAGAACAACCTTAATAAAACCGATAAAATAATAGCTATGGCAAAAAGTAATACAGACCGCCGAAACAAAATTAAACTAAATAACAAAATTGCATCATTCATTAATCGCCTAATCAAATTACGCGATTTAAGTAACGGCTAATTGTCTGCTATTATTAAATACAAATAGTTTGGTTGAACTTGATCTTTTGAAAGGTGTAATCAAAACCACATTAGACTATATAAGCATTGGACATTGTACCGTTCTTTATTTTCTGGGCATAAGAACTAATATTGAAATACAAGTGTGTCTTGATGTGCTGTTCACTGTACAATCAATTTTATCTGCTTGTTAAGCTAAAAATTAATGGTTCCAAGCTAGCCACGCTTATAATAAACGTAAAAAAACGTTCAAAATTAGGTCAATGACAACTTATACTATTTATTATACACTAATTGTGCCCGCGACTTCGTTCGCGTGGACTACATCCTTTTATGATCAGTTTTACCCCTTTCTCCCCTAATATTCAAAACAAAAAGTAGTCTATATTTTAATCCAACTTTCGAGCTATATTTGTGCCAACTTTCATATCTCTAACTTAAAAAATAAACATGTTCACATATAAACTTCCAAAGGTGGTATTACCCCTCTCCCCCCCTTATTTTCTAATAAAAAGTAGCCTATGTCCGTTCTTGAGATCCAACGTATACCTATACCAAATTTCATCAAAATCGGTTGAGAGGTTTAAGAAGGAAAGCGTAACAGACACACAGACAGACAGACAGACAGAGAGCCAGACAGACAGACAGACAGAGTTACTTTCGCATTTATAATATTAGTAGGGATTTTACAAAATAATTAGTTATGTACTGCATAATTTAATCTGTCGCACTCTTATTTTTGGTTTTTACATTGGCTGTCCACGATTCATGACTCTTCTTTTCTTTGAGTGGAACCCTCTGTAATGCTATTTTTTGTACCGGTCTTTATCTGGATTAAATGCTCTTATACTCTTTTATTTCGCTAAGCGATGGTTAATTTATTAATTTACGATTTTTTTGGAAGCTACGTAAGAATGGCTTCGGTTGATAGAGTTGTAATATTTAAAAAACAAACAACTCATTTCTCTCTTCGTTTTTTAATTCCTAACTAATATACTTTTAATTTTCCCTCAAGAACCTTTATATTTGAATCATTTCACAACATATTTTATCACTATAAGATGAAGTTGCGTAATCCTAAGAAAATAAAATACCTACTCAGATAGATAAATAGATAATATAGCACACAACATTTACAGAAATTGGGTTTACAGACAATGTAGGCGGTTTCATCGGTAGAAAGAAATCTCTTCCAGGCAATCTTTAGGTAGAGGAAATGGTAGACGAGAAATGGGTACGGTGGTATAAAGATAAACACTTACGGTGCTTCTGACATCCATCAACGTTCTCGGGCCAGTCGCAGGAGTGAGCGTTCTCGTTGTACAGCAGACCACCGATGCAGAGCTGCTCAGTGGCGGTGCCGTTCCAGCAGGTCCAATACCTGGTGCAGGAGGTCTCGTGCCCGAAGATGCCGTACAGCCAGTCACAGTGCTCCGTCCCGATTGGTGGGTCTGGAAGGAAAGGTAAGAGTGACGTCATTGTTTTCAGCTAGAAACAGTCAAGAGTAACTAAACCAAGGATAATGCAAAGATTTACATCATTGCGCCCGTAGTAAGACCGCATCTATATTTATTAATTTATTGAAAAAGCACACCGACAGCGCATTTAAAATACATTTCCATTTTTACCTTCACAATAGTATTGTTCTGTCATGCATGCCAATTAAAGGTGAGAACAGCAGAAAGGATGCTGAATTCTGTCTTCAGCGGACTGACGACCAAGGGTCTTATTATTTTATTAAGTTCTGCCCCTAAGGATATAGATATAGGATCACTAGTATCACGCTGGCGACAGAGCTATACAGCGAGATTCTCGTCATTAATTTTCCCTTCGACTTTTCAGTGAATTGCTCGTAAGTGATAGATCCCGTCAGCGAACTGCCCTAGGATAAAATGTTCTGTCGGCTGAGAGTCAACGGCGAAGTGACTATTGGAAATACATTTCACACACCAGGAAGGGACGGCAAAGGCGTCTGTGGGATTCCTCTGCATCGAAAAAGACACAGCAGACACTACCTACAAAAATCTACTGGTTTCACCTCATCATCTATTGTGATGATGCTGTGGGCCACCTTAGGCTACTGCTGGTCTTAGTTATTTTTACAGGTAAATCACTCACTTATCTGCACTTTAGGGTATTCGCAGTAGTTCGACCGCCACGGGTAGTCGCAGCCCTCCGTCACTCCTCGGTGCTTCCCGGCAAAGACCAGCCCGTTGGGGCAGTCATACTGCACCGACTGGCCGTTCTCGCACTCCCAGTATTTGTCGCAGTATTTGTCGTCGGCGACCACGCGCGACTTCGTCTTGCAAGGGTCCTCGATCTGAGCGCATGAGGCTAATGCGATGCATGCCAGGAACGCTGGAAAGAAAGACTTGGTTAGCATGCTTCTTTAACGGAGTTCTAAATAGGTACTAGATGGGAAGGTAAATATACTAAACCTTAGGTGTAAATTCACATTCAACAATGAGGGATTTCGCGTTCGAAAAATCCATCAGTTGGCGATACGTAGGCGTCAGGTTCTACTGTTTTGTGATTGGTCATGGTTTACATGACATTGACAGACATGTCACCATGACATTTCAAATCACCAATCAATCAACAGTTGGACCTCACGCCTACGTATCGCCATTTCGTGGATTTTTCGTACGCGAAACCCCTCGTTGAACAGAATTGATAGCAGATACTATACCTACTTAGACTTAAAGAAGTAAGTAAGACTTATAGTTTCAAACCAGTTGCAGCGCTCCTAAGAGGGCCTAGTAACTCTGTCTGTCTGTCTGTTTGTCTGTCCAGCTTTCACGCCTAAACTATTGAACCGATTCCTACTGAATGCGAGCGAAGTCGCGGGCAACAATTAGTCATTAATATGTAAATGTATGATAAAGAACTCGATTTGCTTGGTTCTCTTGATTAGTACTCCGATGAAAGAAATATTGAAATAGGTAAATCAATGTGCTGTGCAATCAAACTGATTAATTGACTTTCAACAATGACAGATAATAATTCATCATTAACACCCAGATTCAAGCCAATTTTTAGAAGTTCGATTTGTAAATCGAGAATAGGAGTTGTCTCGCTTTGAGCGCCTATTATAGCCACTATGCCTCCGTGGTCTTTAGAACCTTGATAGTATGTTTGATGAGAAAAATAATGGCAAGTGACACGATTCAAGTCACACCTCGTTTTATCTGAAGTTTAATTTAATAAATTAAATAAAGTCACGACTACACACAACTACAATGTTTAATTTTCTCATCAATTTTACGCTCCTTACCCCCGTCTAAGCGTTGATTAATTCAAATTGTAGAATCCAATTTGTGCCAGCGACACATTTGCCGATATTGGGACGCTGTGATTCGGCTGTTACACATCAACGTTTTCGGTAAATACAAACGTACAACAACGTTCTCCGTAAATTAGGGCTGAATTTACGCATCAACTGATATGTAAATACGACATTTCAAATCATAAACAGGCACGTTGAAGTGTTGACTTCACAGTTATTTGTGATACTTTAAGAAACCAGCGTTTGGACTACCCGTCCGCTACCTTTTTCCACAGTTTCTACCGATTTTCGTGCTCCAATTGGTTGCAGTATGATCCTATATAGCTAAATATAGGTTTAAGCTTAAAGCCTTCTTCGATAAATGGACTATCTAACACAAATTTTCAATTAGAATCTGTAATTCCTGAAATTAGCGTATTCAAACTAACTCTTCAGTTTTATAATACTAGTATAGATGATTGGCCTCCGCGGAGTTTTCAGAAAGCTTTAGAGCACCGAACACCCGTGTCATATAGTTAAATATATTAATTATAACATGAAACTGACAGAAATGTATACTACATAATACTCTCTGAACATGCAAAAATATTTGCCCGACGTTAAAAACAACTTTGCTATCAAAATTAGCATTACAGGCTCAGTGCCTCGGCATCTGGTAATTGAAGTCGTGATTTTGGAGTCCTGAATTCGACAACCCGGTTGATTATTTTAATACGGCTCAAATTTGATTTGATTTTAAGGATTGAGGCCTAAGCTTCAACCCTAGAGGGGCATTAAAAAGGCTGATTCAATATTATTGGATTTTCATATGACCAAAGCTCAATTGTTTTTATGAATTTTTAATCACATTATTCGGTGCCAATGGACTTTCTCGACCCAGTCGCGTGGTTGCTGATTGCCAGCTATGTGATTTAGTTCACTGGGGTACGGGCCTGATTTAAAAGAGTATGTATGAAAACCAAATATTTGTGCGAAGTCGGAGCGCTTTATATATAAACGAATAAATAGAAAAGAAGGCATTCTCGGTTACCAACATTCGGATGCTCGCCCTAATTGCAGTTTCTGGAAGCAGTTACAGTCATACGTAAATTCATCTTCCTCATGAGTCTCGAAATCGCCTAAAAAGCTTTTGAACGTAAGTTATATTTCGTAAACGGTTTTGCGCCCGACCGACTCCTTTGTGGTGTGCTCCGGCAAAAATCGTCGGGTGCCTCATTCTTTCAAGCCGGAATCCCTGTGATCATTCACAGCGCGCGATGAAAAAGCGTGTTTAAAATCAGAAAAATTCAATGAGAGCAATTTGTTCAATGAATTTTGTTCAAGACTCATTTAAGGAATAGCTATTACTATATATACTTATAATTATAATAATAAAAATCTTTATCGATGCAAATACAAGGTACATATTTTAGCTTACGTAAATTACAATTAAAGGAGCCATTAAGTAAGAAGCAAAACATTAACGTCTGCGCTAGTTTACATAAAAACTGTGTGACAGACGCCAATTATTCTTCCACAGTTACACATGTTGTAATTTAACAGAGCCAAACACTTTTGTTTTAATAATTAATAATTAATTTTCTCTAAATAGAATCACATGTTTTTTTACAGTATTATGTGTGTGTGTGTATGTGTCTTATGTTATTGTAACAACGTTAAATGTTACATTTTGTAAATAATTTCTAGTTACTTAAACTAAGGTAAATACCTACTAAATGTTCAGACTGAAATGTAAACAAATTCTAAACTTGATGTTTGATGCCCCGAACGTAACGTATTTTTGGTACATTTTCATATCAGAAACTTGGGGTCTTCTCACAAAGAAAAAATATGTCGAATACCAAATGTTTAAATACGAATATCGTAATAAACTTATTTCTAATACGAGTAAAACTTTTTAAACCAAAAACCACGTTTGACTCCCGAAATTTAGATTAATCTTTAAAAACGAAATTTTTCGTTTATTCGTTTCGTTTTTATTAGTTGTAGGCTTACAACAGGCTTAAGATTTTTTTAAGCACATTTCTATTTTGTAATTCATTCACCATTGTGCTATCGTGTTCGGGGGCTTTGAAAATATTTTTGGATTTATAAAAACACAATAAAATTTCAAACATTTAATATCAGCTTAAGGTTCCGCCAGAAACCAGCGCTCCTGCGGCATCCAATGTCGTAGCAGCTTATGCTGAGGCTGGGACCTTTTTAGCTGCGCAATCAATATGCATGTTTTTTCTTTTTTTTTGTTAATTTACTTTTACTGTACCTAATTTGTTCGTGTCACTTTTATGTCTGTGTACTATGTATTGATTGTGTGTGCTAATAAATAAATTCTTATTTTAATTCTTAACTAGCTGCCCCGGCGAACTTCGTAGCGCCTTTTTTTAATTACTAACTTTTTAAACCTTCCCTGGACCTCCACATTATTTCAAGACCAAGATTAGCCAAATCGGTCTAGCCGTCCTCGAGTTTTAGCGAGACTAACGAACGGCGATTCATTTTTATATATAAGATAGTGATTAAAACACGCGTATCAAGTTACTACAAAAGAAAATCGAGACGAAAGTAGTATCGAATATGTTCCAGATGTTATGCATGACGGCAAACATATTAAAAGCCTTACAGTTTATTTATAAACTAACATTTATTTTTCTTACCGTGTAGTCTATGAGTAATGGTATGTAAGAATCAAATTTGCAATCATTTAATAAGTATTGTATGTGTGTTCGCTTTTGCGAAAGTATTACTGTGGAGACATGAATCATTTAGTTTTATGTACAGCTCATGACGCGGAATAAATGTAAGTATATGAAGTTTTACGTAAGATGAAGTGAAATGTTACAGGTTGTTGAACTTTGAATTATCACACTCGTAGAGATGTAATAAAGAAATGTACATTTTCATAACCGTCTTGCATTTCCATACAGAATTGTAAATGTGAAAGTTGCTTTGTGTTTTTGAAAGACAAATTGCATTGCTTATGATTTGTCCGTGTAAATAATATACCTACTATACCTCGTGAGGTCAAATGTCCTTTTAAAATCCAGGCTGGTTTTCTTTTGGTTCTGGTTTTGTAAGTCATCTAAAGAAAGTATCAAAGGTTATAGATCTCTTCAGTTTTACGGGGCATCAATAACTTTTTGAGATATGAAACTAAAGCTAAAGTCAATTGATTACGTAGTTATCAAATATTATATAAATTAACGGTAATAATACAACAAAGGCGCATTCTGGCGCATTTATATATACATATAGGCAAAAAAATAGTATCATCCAATGTTTTCACTGTAAATAAAAAAACTTACTTTTATTGCTACGTTTGAAGTACATAAATGTACAAAATATTTTGCAAGTAGGTACATTTTATTCGAAATAAACTAGATTATTCTCAAATTGTAAACTTTACTAGAAAGTATAAAATAATGTCACATATATGCTTAGATCGGTTTTTTTTTATATAGTTTGATTCAAAAGGAAGGTTTTTATTTGCAATATAAATAAATAAATATTAAACAACATCACATACCTACATTGCTCTGATTCTGCGGTAAGTAGCTTAAACACTTGTGTTACAGAAATCAGAAACGACAGTAGGTACCACAACACCCAGACCCGATACAATAAAAAAAGTTCGTTTCCCATATTGACCCGACCGGGGATCGAACCCCGAAGAAGAACAGCAATTTTAAGTATTTACATTGCATCCGTGCGATGCGTGCCTTTAAACACCCCCCTACGCGTATCAAACACTGTTTTGTTACATACTGTATAATAGGTACATTCTTTTTCTGATGACGGTTTGCATTTAATTACTTCAAATGTCAAACAGTGCATGTCACATTTGGCATGCGCACGCGACTTCAATGTCGGGTGTCAAACAGTGCGCTTGCGCAGTAGGAAGCGCTTTCACTGCAGAACAAATGACATAATGGGCTCTAAGACAATGCCATGTTTGCCTATGCTAATTCTCATAGGCCGCGTTACTTAATGTTTGGGCATATGTCACACATTGGCTGTAGGTGTTAACTGTCGCTTTACTTAATGAATCGATGATGACGTGATGGAAAATGTGTGAACTTTTTAATTTTGAATACCATGGTAAGAAATTTGGAATTGTTTATTTAAATAATTTAAAGAAACAGCAAACTTCATCTCCCCTTGCGGTGCGGGACTCAAACCCACGACCTTCACGTATCGCGCTTGCTGCTCTTCCAACTGAGCTAACCGCATGTTATTGTAAGCGATGAATTTTTCTGCTGTATCAACCCGTTCGCCAACGGTGAGTGCCCTCTGCCGAATACGTTTACTTACGTACTTATCGTAGATATATAATACGTGGAGATCGTGGGTTCGAGTCCCGATCCGCACGGGAAGATGATTTTTTTCTGTTTCTTTAAAATATAACAGAAGGTTACTTACTATCGTAAAATATCGCGGGCAAAAGCCAGTAGGCAAATAAATATCCAATATTTGCAAAAGCGAAAAAAAAACTATAAGACGCGAAATAATCTGTAAATGAAATAGGTATGGGAAAAAGGTAATGATAACATTTATTTTATATTTTCTGGTAGTATTATGTGACACCCTTATAAGCCACTTCAATATTCCATCCTTCACCCACCCACATTTTTTCTTTCCCAAACCCTTTACTTAATAAATAAGTTTATCCTAATCCTAACTCACTTTCTAAATTTGGAAAAATACGCGGTTTTTCGGCTAAAACATTCTTATTACCAGGAATATATCAATGTATTTTGTTTGAATAAATCATTTACTATTATTGTTTAGTGTTCTTTTAATATGTATTCATGACTATCATTTTTACACATCTGGGTTACTGAAGTCCCGGGTAAAGTAAAATATGTATTTATTCCAGTCCCCAAAGGTGGCACCTGTTCACTATCATAACGTATGTAAGGGCCAGCCATCGCTTCACTCAACCATATTTTAGGGAATGTAACGACCCGCTACATAGCGCCAACACCCGAGCAACATTTTAGTGAGCATGACTAACTCCCAACTCCCCTTATAACATTTTTAATAATCATTGTAATCTAAACGATTACCTTCGAACATACTCAATACTCAATCATATATTACTGCTATATTGAGATATAGTACAGATGGTATTTTTATACTTAGATCATTATAGCCCCCGTTAGAATCAGGAATGAGGAAATCCGTAGACGAACTAAAGTTGCTGACATAGCCCGTAGGATTAGTAAGCTGAAGTGGCAATGGGCTGGCCACATAGCACGAAGATCGGACGGTCGATGGGGCAAAAAGGTTCTTGAGTGGAGACCACGTACCACCAAGCGCAGTATGGGACGGCCACCTACCAGATGGGCAGACGACCTAATAAAAATTGCTGGGTCTCGTTGGATGCCGGTGGCAATGGACCGGTCGCGCTGGAAATCGGTTGGAGAGGCCTATGTTCAGCAGTGGACAGTAACAGGCTGAAATGATGATGATGATGATGAGCCCCCGTTAGAGCACTGCAATGTGAGAGAAGAGGCTCGCGTTTCAACAACTTAACTGTCTGACAAAAAGGTGACACTTAATATAAATACACTTACACCTTGTTTTAACAACCAAAACAAAGCTTTATTTCCATTTATTTAGCCAACGTTAGCTAAAAAAAGCTTCAATCCGTTTTCGTTGGTACTTTTGAATAGCATATTGCTACCCCATTCTTCCATTGAAAGGAAATTTGCTCCCGAGGGACGAATATAGCAGAACGCAATCCATTCATAAAAGGTCAAAGTGGATACAGCCGGATCCTTTGTTACTTACGAAAATTGACATTGATAGCCCAACGTAATAACCGTGATGGGTTTTATGAAGACTGTAATATCCCTTACATTGTAGTTTTACCATATATGTGTTTGGGAAAGGGTTGCGTGTCTATTTTAACGGCAAGGTAAGTTTACTTAATACTTACACGAGTCATTCGTAAGGTACTTGGGTTAGCTTGTTTCCGAATGTTTATACTAAGGTTTGCCCGGGACTTTTTCCGCGTTCAATCGGAATAAATAGTATCTTAAATGTTAATCTAGTTAAACTTCTCCTTACTTTTCCTACTCATTCTTCTGAATATTATTCCCAATCCTTCACTATCCAATCAATTCGCTTATGGAATTCTTTACCTTTATCTATCAGATTATCTGAGACTCTTCCCATTTTTAAACTCAGGGTTAAATCGTACTTCCTCTCACTTAATGAATGTTAATTTATGTCCTCTATCTATAATTCCAGCTGGGCATGTTGGTTGTCAGTAATTTTCATACACTTATCCTACTTATTAACATTATTATTGTTTTTTTTTTTCAGTCAAAACTCTTTACTTGATTTTATATATGTTAAATATGTTTATTTGTATATATATATATATTTGTATATATTTATAATGTTATATATTAATGAGTTTATGTATGTTTATCATGTTAAACTACGAAATAATTCTAAAATAAAAACTGTAGTTATGTTGCACGGCCGTACCCATTTCTCGCCATCTACTATTTCCTCTACCTTAAGGTTGTCGGGAAGAGATCGCTTTCTAGCGATAAGACCGCCTAAGTTGTACTATAATTTTTCTGTAAAACCTATTTCTGTAAAGATTTTGTGCAATAAAGTATATCTATCTATCTAATGTCCTATCCAAGTTTCTAATCAATTTTATCTGAATTCGTTGAGAGGTTTTTGCGTAAAAAAGTAACCAGCGACCGTCCAACCAGATTAGACATCCATAAATCCAGAGATTCATACATTCTTGCATTGTGTATTTTTTTGCATTGTGTACTTTTATTACGTACTAGCTGTGCCCGCGAACTCGTTCGCGTGGACTACATCCTTTCATGGTCGGTTTTACCCCTATCTCCCCTAATATTCGAAACAAAAAGTAGTCTTTATTTTAATAGAGCTATATTTGTGCCAACTTTCATATCTCTAACTTAAAAAATAAACATTTTCCCATAAACTAAACTTTCAAAGGTGGCATTACCCCCCCCCCCCCCTCTCTTTACTTTCTAACAAAAAGTAGCCTATGTCCGTTCTTGAGGTTCAACGTATACCTATGTCAAATTTCATCAAAATCGGTTGAGAGGTTTAAGCGTAACAGACAGACAGACAGACAGAGTTACTTTCGCATTTATAATATTAGTAGGGATTAGTAAGTCCAAAAATAATTGAAACCTCGGTTCACAATACTCTTAAAGAACATTTTTTTAATATTCATAGTTCAAATGCTCGCTGTCCCGAATCACATTAAATATTATGTATAACCTAGGTACAACACTAATAAACATACAAAATTTGGATATGTGGATAAATATATTTGTACTTTACCACGTAAAAACTACTATATTTGGATAAAATTTGGCATTTAAAACATGTTTCATCCAAAAAAAAAACACGAATAACAATCTTTTAATATTTTCCACTTACAATTTTTGACGACGTAAAAGTAGGATACAGGTCTTAGATATAGCTATTTTTAAATGTATTATCAAGCCGAAACACAAATTAAATGAAGCTATAAATAAGTAAGACGAACGATCGACAGTAAAGCCTCTTGATAATACTAGCTCAAGGCGCAACCAAAGATTAAGGATGGCCATCATTTCGAAGAAAGTGTGGAATTTCGACTTTGCATTCCAGTATCAGTTATTTTCTAATAAGAGACCTCTCTTTCCTCTCGAGGGCATAGCGATTTATCGCTCGAACTGGAGCAGCCCGACTGGTGAAATACCTCCACCTTACAGAAGACCGCAGCCAAAAAACAATCACTTCTGTGTTGTTGTGTTCCTGCGTGTGAGTTAGGTTTTCAGAGCTCCTGGGGGGTGCTACATTAGTAGCAGGGGTCAAGCCTTCAAGGTAAGGGTGACAAGTCCAGTAATAGATTTATTATGCTGTACTTGTCACCCTTAAGCTAGAACCTCATTACCACTTAACATCAGGTGGAATGAAGTCAATCTTGAAGTGCAATATAAAAAATAAATAATATAAAAAATAACAATATAATAATATTTAAGTTACCTTTGAGGTTAAAGACCTTTGTCCATGGGGACTGTGGTATCGTGCGTGGTTTGTTTTCATAGACTTATCAAAACGACTGTTAGACTCTACCGGGGAATCAAAATCTGACAGCTACCGCGCCCAGCGACACTTGTTCACTATTCAACGAAGAAATGCTGCCAAAATTTTGGATAACTTATCACAGGGACTATCTTTATATACTTAATTTAATATTTTCATCTTATAGGGTGGTATAGTACGTTATTATTTCTGGTTTCTGTAACACAAATGCTGTAGCTACTTATGATAGAATCAAAGACATTTATGTGAAGTTAGTTTATATTTTCATCTTTTACGTCTTATGTATGTTTTCTCATCACTATCTCTATCACTTCAAATCTGAGTTATTCTCTCTTTATTTAAATAGTTTATGGTAGGTACACAGATATGTAAATATTATTACTTTTAAATCCTACATGCTAAACTTACTCAAGTTTATATTCCTAACATAACACATTTTTTGCAGAATCTAATAACTAAAATTAAATTAAAAGGATTTCTATAAAATAATGTTAAAATAAATTAGTTAACTCATGTTAATTTAGTATTCTAAAGAAATTTGATCTCCCCTCAATTTTACACTGCAAGAGTTATTTTTTTCTGTTTCTTTAAAATATTTCAAGTTCGCTATGAACAATTGTATAAATCTATGTTAATTTTGTTCTATACCGAATAAATAACGGAACATAACGGCACAGGGATTCCAGCAAAAGGCCACAGAATAATATAAAAGACGAGTCAGTAGTATAACGTTTTCTAAGCAAGATGTGGTCGCCCTAACATAGACGATATTACGAGCCGATTACACGAGGCAGTGATAATACTCGCCTCAGCACGTACGCCTATGATTTTATATCTTGGGCCGCAACGCTCTACCCTCCAGGAATACATTACAGAACCCCGGTCGAATATGGAGATGCGTTTACGAGCCTTTGAAATTGTAGACATTAAGTCAGGATCATAAATATTATATAACCAGACGACATCGTATACCCACTGAACTATAGGAAATTATTACATCGCCAAACTTGTACTAAGTATTGGATCTGTATATGTTTTGTGTAATAAAATAATTTATATAATAGGTATAAACCTAGCATACTTTTTTACTCGCATGCTTTCTCACAGAGTTTAGTAGATAGGAAAAAAATCCATTCTAAGTAGGTATGACAGTTAATCTCAAATAAAAGTTTATTGGGCGTTTGGTAGTTGTATGAGTTAGTTGACATAGACTACAGTATTTTCGATCCAGTAAAAAATACTGTTCCGTTCAAACAGACATTGGTCCATTTTACAGTAAGGTTATCCAATAATAATGGAATCTTGCTCGCAGTAGTTAACAAAGTTGGCGTTGTTAAAATACCGACCGGTTTTTAAATGTAATAAAGTATATTTATTAATTAACATGATTTCGTTGAGATCAAAGACTAAAAGAATGTACACAATGTACAATCAAAAACACATCAGACTACACTTTGAACTTAGTACCGTCCTTAAATCGTTGGCATAAAAACCAATATCGAACTGCAAACTTGCCGAGCTATTGACCATACTAAAAACTAACAACCTATTCGGTAGGTTATAGGTACAAGTCATCTCATAACACTTCTTATCAATTTACGGCATTGATCAGACCAGAGAACATGGTAAAAAGGATCAGACAATACCTACTTAATAATATAAAGGCGAAAGTAACTCTGTCTGTCTGTTATGCTCTCCCACATAAACCTCTTAACCGATTTTGATGAAATTTGGTAAAGGTATACGTTGAACCTCAAGAACGGACATAGGCTACTTTTTGTTAAAAAATAAGAGACGCGGGGGAATGGGGGTAACCACCTTTGAAAGTTCATACTTATGGGAAAATGTTTATTTTTTAAGTTAGAGATTTGAAATTTGGCATAAATATAGCTCGAAACTTGGATTAAAAATATAGATGTACTTTTTGTTTCGAATATTAGGGGAGATAGGGGTAAAACCGACCATGAAAGGATGTAGTCCACGCGAACGAAGTCGCGGGCACAACTAGTAAGTAAAAAAGAGAAAGAGAGGAAAACAGGAACAAAGTGTGAAGGACGTTTAATAAAGATTTCTAATTAGCAAACAGCCAATAATTTTGTTTGTAAGTATGGCAATAATCTCATAAAAGAAGTAAGGAAGCGTCCCCAACAAAATACGTTATATGAAAAAAATAAAAAACGAAGTCACATTTCACAAAAAATATATCCCCAATAACGTTAGAAGGTATCAAATCGTTTCACAAATGTGGAAATTAATTCTCGGATTTCGCGTTTTGTGCAAACATGTCGTGTGAAGGTAAAATTTATTCGGACGAACGATTTTCCTGTATAACATGGCCGTATGAGGGATTTGGGCAGTTTACGGATATTGGGGAAGTGTACTCAATTTGAGAATGAGATGGGACATTTTTTTCAGTGATTCTATCTTCTTCTTCGTAAGGTGCCATCCGCTCCCGCAGTTTCGCAATCATATTGGCGATTTGAACTTAAGATACAGCACATCTGAATAGCGACCGAGTGCTGATTTTGACCATTGGCATAGATTTTTCAGCCACAATATTCTTCTCATTTCCACATTTCTCTTGCCTTGGATTTTCCCCTGAATGATCAACTGTAGTATTTCGTGCTTGGGATTACGCATAATATGGCCGAGGTATTCAAGCTTTCGGCTCTTTATCGCTGTAAGCACTTCGAGCGATTTACCCATTCTTTGAAGTACAGTTTCGTGTCGTACTGTATCCTTCCATGATACTCGCAACATTCGTCTGTACACCCAGATTTCAAATGCGTCCACCTTGCTACACATGTATAGTGTAGTAATTTTATGAAGATTCTTTATTTTTTGTAAACTTGCCTTAATCTTTTATTTCGCGTAGGTAGTTATGTGTTCTCGTTTGTAAGTGATCTAATTAAGTATGACAAGTTCTAGACATAATAAAACGTTAATCGCAAAGTTTTACATCAATCAGTATGTTTATCCTGCAAAGAAGAGAAATAAATAGATTTCTTCTTTATCTTATAAGTAAGATTTCCTCCAAAGAATTTGATTATGCCAGTTGGCCCCAAATTATAAGTAGATGTAGATGAATCATAAGTGTGTTTAGGTTTTCTCTTTATTGATTAAACTCACTACGGAGTAGTTTTGTTTTAACGAAAACCCCCGAATCGTATATCGTATAATAGTCAGTATTTATAAATTCTTTATGTTCTAAACTTTATACCTATCAAAACTCATATTCCATTGATAAAAGGAACGATTACAATATTATTCGTATTAAGCATGGGTGTATCATATACATATCATGTATCTTGTACCGCGAACGTGACTGCTCATATAATATTATCACGAATACCGGCAAACCGTGTTGATTTGTCTACCATTAACATAGTTGAGATAGCGATAAATATAGCAGCTTTATTATGTTGGTTTATTGGTTCATTGTTCATATAGGGAGGCTATACATTAGACCCACGTAGTGCATTAAGGTCCAAAACATATCCTAGTCAGTGACATCTCACTGATTTTATGTTTCAACTTATATAAAAAAATAGCACGTGAATCATTTTAACGTGGTCAGGCAATGGCAAACAAGCTTTAATTTTATTAATAGACTTTAAGTTGGCATTGATATGTACACTTTCAAGCGAAGAAATCGAATCACCGTACCGAAAGCTATTTTTGGAACTATTATTTTTTTTATATTGCACTTCAAGGTTGACCTCATCCCACCTGATGTTAAGTGGTAATGAGGTCCTAGCTTAAGGGTGATAAGTACAGCATAATTATTCTGTTACTGGACTTATCGCCCTTACCTTGAAGGCTTGACCCCTGCTACTAACGCAGCACCCCCCAGGAGCTCTGAAAACCTTACTCACACGCAGAAACATAACAACACAGAAGTGATTGTTATTTGGCTTCGGTCTTCTGTAAGGTGGAGGTATTTCACCAGTCGGGCTGCTCCAGTTCGAGCGATAAATCGCTATGCCCTACCTCTCTTAAATTATTGCTTAATGAAGATGAATCACAATCGTTAAAATGGTTTGATTACAATTTTTTTTTATGACACTTCACGAGTTGCCCTGATTTAAGTAAAGAAGAATGATTTAACGAACTTGACTTGAAAAAGAAGTAATTTAATGTATTTTTATCCCAAAGTATAAAGTAGCAGCCGTTGCCGGCAACTTAGTTCGTGTTAATCTACGAGTAAACTAATATTAGAAAACTGAAGAGTTTTTTTTTGTTTGAATATGAAGGCGTTAATTATTTTTTGTGGAATAGTCAATTTATCAAGATTTTTTACGTAAAGATATGAAAGAAAATGTGGATAAAACGGGGATAGTACGCGAGCAAAGCCACGGCGGACCTTTAGTTTGGGATAAAAAGTATTCTTTATGTTTATCCTAGTATCTAATTCACTTTAAAAAAAAATCATCTCAATTTTTTCAGTAGTATTTGCACGAAACATACCTCCAGACATTCTTGCAAACTCTCGCGTTCAAAATTTTTGTAGGATTCGTGTGGTATTTAATTATTCATGGTAGATAGATAGATACACTTTATTGCACAGAAAAATTTAGAAAATTTTATTAGGAATTAGTTTTACAGACATATACAAGTACAATTTAGGTGGTATTACTCATGATACGAAAAACGAATCAACAATGTCCCTGTATAAAGAAATACAAACATCACTAGTCACCTAATACTCCGATACGTTGCCTTGACAGGGGTCCACGAAAACGGTATCGAAAGTTCTGGTCTCGTTAGGAACCTTGTCCTTTCATTGGGTTCCATACCTGTTGTGACGATACGGATCGTTTGACCTAAGTCCTGAATGCCATTCATGTCAGCTAGAGTTGGGTACTGGCCAATTTGTACATACAAGTTGTGTAAGGAAAAGTTTTGCGCGCAAAATAAGAATTCAATCGTCCGAGATAAAATCTTGTAAAGCATTCGATGGGCCAGTTTTGTCAGAACAGTATTTTAAAGAAGGAAAGGCGAAAATCAAAATAGTAGTTTGAGACTACATAATGACCATTTATTTTTACTCTTTTTTGTTATTGTGTTGTCGACCGTAATTCGATATTTGCCATTTTGAATAATGAGCAGTAGTTTCTTTGTGGTAGTGCCTGAAAATATTATTTTCGGAAAGGCCATCTTATCTCGTAGATCTAGTTGGTAGGAAATACAAAAGAGTAGGTAATATTTGTAAATGTTGCCAAACGAACCTCTATAGTCTATGCTGTTTTGAATTTGTTCTTTCTATTTAAGTTGGTGGTTTGAAATTTGACGTGTATTTTTGATATCATTTCGGTTTGTTTTTCTTCTTTCTTGCTGTCTTTATCATGTTTACATTAATACATTATTTTTCCATGTTTAAAAAGATGGAAAAATAATGGTTTCTTCCCTGATCCCTCTTAACCGCAACTATAATAGTACAAAATCTTTAGAATAACGTCTATCTATTATCGTGTCGGGAAATATAAACACACGACAACTTGACGAATAAAACCTCTGAGCGAAATCTTTCTGAATCATTTTAGTAGCCTGAATGCTCTTAACACCGTTTATTCAAAAATTTCAAATGCCGCTCTTGTAAAATTTGCTTCTTTTGACTTGAGTTACTTTTGTATTTAAGGAGCAATATGTATGCCTGTGTGCACATGCGCGGGTATTGTATGTATGTGTATAAGAGAGAATCAAAGTAATACAAACATATTCAACTTACAACTATACATATTTAATTGTGTGAAAGTGTTTATCTTAATAAAAAAAGGATATACCTTCCTATCTATACACACATCGGTTTGTGTATAGATAAGTGTATGATTTTTTTAGAAACAAATGGGCAAGGACAGGAAGTCGGTACCGAGACCGACCTGTCCTTCCTCATTCGTAAGATGTTAAAAAAAATATTTTCTCTATTTAACTATTAGCTATTCATCCACATGAGACTGGGCTTTCCTTTTTAATTATTAGTGTAATAGTAGACATTTATTAATTTGATGCAACTGTCAGCCTTCAACAGCCACAACATTCTCTCGAATAACATCTCACGAGGGTAGGGATAAGCTGAAAACCAGCGCTGCCCGGGATTCATTCTCGAGGCAGCATTAGCTGAGCTTTTTTCCTTTTGTCTCATAAACAATCCATTTATGTTTAGAACAGATTATGTTTTTTGTTTTGTTTGTAAGTTAAGTCAATAAATGTTTTCTTTCTTTCTTTCTATTTAACTATTACTTGAAAGAGAAATCAAAAGGATCAATGAGCATTCTATCATCTCACAAAGAACATGGCTTGATTACGTATTGCAAACTATCACTACTATAAATATAAAAGTATGTACCGACGATCGCACATCAAGGTAAAAGCTTGCAGATCGAAATTAGTCCTTATGCCAAGGAAATAAGGGCGATGCAAAATCCACGTGATTATGGCTGTACGTGCAGGTCACTGCCTTATAAATAACAATGCGTTGATCTGAGATCAAAGATTATTTTTTGTTCATTAATCGTGGGAGCTATTAAGTAATAAAGATGAATGACAATAGATAAAGAAGTCGTGTCCGCGATAAGGCACTTTCATCAGAACAGATAGTTCCGTTACAATCTAAGTAAACGTGCAGTACAGAAGTTGAGGAATTTTTTTGTTCTGCGGTAACGTCCCTTACGTTACGTTTAGCACGCTTCCTACAGGATTTAATAATGCAATGATTCATAATAATTATTATGTACACCATTAAAGTTATAAGATACATAACAAGGTTAAATGTTTATAAAATTTACTTCAACGCTTATGTACGACATTATATACTTATTTCATACAAAGGACTTTTGAAAATTGAATCTTATAAAATAGGGTAGCAAAAAACAGAGTCCAAAATAGTAATTCTATCTGTAACTTGATTTTATTAAGTTTTTCTTGTAATCGATCTGTATGTTATGTCTTTTTGTATGAATTCTCGTGTGATCGCAAAGTCAATAGGGATAAAAACACTTCAAATGTTCAAACGATCAAAGTGCTATAACGCAGATAGTATAAAACAAAGTCGCTGGCGCTGGCTGTCAGCCCGTATGTAATCTTAGATTTTGAAAACTAAGAAATTTATTTTAATATGTTATTTTTTATTCGGAAATGTGATTAAAGAGGGATATTTATATGTACAATACACATATTCGCTATTAAAATATTATAAATTTACGATATCGATGGCTGATTCCCTGTACTCTCATTTACAAACGAACATATTATTCTTAAGCTTGAACATTATTTATCAGCGCTTGGCTATCTCTGTATTTCGCTTCAGCCTATTCTTCCGAGCTTCTAGACTTAACTATTTTTTATTGTGGTCTCGCTCTGGCGAGAGCGTGCACGGAGGCAGTCGTGAGAGAAAACGTTCAGTTCTCAGATTATTACAGAATTTGTTATTGTTTTACTGTGTTGCAAGTAACAAGAGATGTGACAGATCGTAATCAATTAAAATGTATACACTGAACATTTACTAAATAAATCATAACTGTGGTTGATCGCGTTTTCGTCTGCATTTGCAAATAAGTATGTAACTTCAGTTGCCTTAACAGTTATGATTTTTAAGATGATAGAACTTCCGTTTCTATTGAACTCGGTTTAATATTCGTTATTGAACCGACTGTTATTATAGAGGTAGGTATTTTTAAAGCCTACCTACCTGTGTGTTACATAAATATGATGAATCTGTATTCATTAAACTAATTGAGAAAAATAATATAAGTTTGTCGAATCCTAGAATTGATGGAGTAATATTTAAAACGCACATAGATGTTTTTTATTGTCATTATACTAGCTAGCGAGAGCACGTGACTATTTTTTCACGAAGTTTGTAAAGGTTAAACAATGGATGAATTTTGAGAAATACTTTCTTGGCGAATGTATGCCTTGCCATGAAAATGCCTATGTTATATTTACTACGAACCTTTCAGCGTATTTTTTTCCAACGTAAATAAATATTAGTCAGTAACGTTCATCTTTATTAGAAAGATGTATTTATCGAATATTAAAAAGCTTCTACAATAATTTATGAAGTTATTAAATGAAACCACTCCTCAACGGCAAGTAATTCTATGATCCTAAGACTATTTACTGATTTCACTTCATCAGCACGGTTGAGAAGCCCAATAAAAATATGTAAATCGCTGTAAGCTCATGACATCAGCCGACAATAATTCGAGGAAGTGAGTTCTCAGCTCACTTCCTTGCTTTCGAACTGTCTTAGCGTGTGTGATCTTAGCGAATGTATAAGAGCCTAATAGTATTTGGGATGAGTCTTCTTGCTGAACACGTTTATTCACCGCGCAATAAGGCGCTAAACACATGCTTAAAGTATAATATTACCAATTTACATGAGTGCCAATCACCTGTATTCTCTCATAGAGTCAAGCTGTTGAGATATTAGCGATTTGAGTTAAGTAACCAACATAACGGTCAAATCTGTATTAACTCAACGGCGTAACTACTAGTTACGTAAATACGATTTGACACATGCCAAATCGTATTTACTCAACGACTTAACTAATAGTAATGTTCAAAGATTTATGTGAATTTTACAAATTAAATTGTTTTCCCCCATATTTTTTTTCAAAGTCGGAAAACAAAAAGTCGGGGAACAAAATGGCATACGTGGACGAAATTACACATTGACCATAATTCCAAATTTTCGTGCTTTGGCAACGTCAGTTCCACGTGACGGCAATCCTACTGTCAATATCATCAGAGAAGAGATTCAGATTATTGAACCAGCAAACAACTGTTCTGATAGATGACAGCTTAAAAAGCGAAGATTTCTTATACGAAACAGAAGGCGACTTGTAAGGACTGTATTTATATATTTATTGTAAAGATAACTTTTCCCGTTTTAGCCTGGTAAGGGGTGGTTTACGACATTGGATTCCTTGTTTTTGGCAAATGCTTCATGAGATGATCTCCCAAAGACTACCAGACATTACTTTAATTAAGAGAGTAGTTCCAATTAATTAAAAGAGTTGGTTCCTGATAATTAATGAACCTAGAATGAGTAAAAAATTCATTAAGGTTGAAAAATTATTACAGTTATGCTTAATGCATAAATATAATTATAATATAAAACACTCTATTATTTTGTACGTACTTCTGCTACTATTTTATTTTACTAGTTTCGGTTAACTGAATAAACAGATCAGGGTAAAAATATCTCAGATCCACACTTCAGACCGTTCTTGTATCTCCCATCCCAAATTTAATTTGTGTACACGAACTGCCCACTTGCATCCCAAGGGAATGCCGACAATATGAAGTTTATCAGACGGGCCAAAGGTCAAAGCCTCGTCTTCAAGGGTAAATACTGACTACTTTCATGTACAGATTATGTCTAAACCAAAAAATAATCATTTGTAAAAGTATACATGTTCATATCGAAAGCTATAGTATATCCTCCGAGATAAGTGTGGCGTACTCGAGAAATAAGGTCCAAATAGACTTATCTTGGTTTGTTGGTATTAGATCTGTTAATGCACTGATAACTTTAACTTCGCGTTGTAGGATTTTTTTTTTTGAGGGGGGGAGAATGCATTTGCGCACCGTACCGCTGACGTGGGGACGACAGCGGCGTGTGTGGGACTCCCCCGCTCAGAACGGGCAGGGACTACCCGAACTAAAAACCCCCCCCACGCTCTCATCGCCTTTGGTTGGCGCCATGGGAAAAACGGTGGAAACCACAACAGCCACGGCGCCAGGCGGAATGGTCTTTTAGACCCCAACTCGCCCCCCTGGATCGAGGGAGTCGGCGGGAACGACCGAGCGTGCTAAGCCGTTCCCGCCCTGGTGCGGAGGACCGTGCAAGGCCGTCCGGGTTGTAGGATTGTGTGAACGTTGTATAACATACCTATGTACTATTCCAAAGTGTGGCCTATAGGTATAGCATGCGCCGCGAGAGTAAATTTTATCGCGCTCTTATGAAATGTCAAAATCAATGCGTCAACTGCTTATTGGTTGAAAATACGATTATGGTGTACTGTCGCCCAATCAACGGTATAGAAAACGTTCGTTTTTTCATGCGAGAAATTTGACGTATTACGCATGCTAGGCCTATTAGTCCTGACATCTGTTGCTACTTATGTAAAATGAAAGTATTCCATACAGGACTCAAACCCATGACCTCCGGATTTTGGAGTGCAATGCTCTATCCAGTACACTGAAAAGGCGGGACGTTTTAACTTTATTATGATCTGGTCATGAGAGGGCAACGGCAAGAATCACATAAATTCTTTAGTACCAAAAACATTGTTAATCTAGCTAGTTTTAAGACTCAATCTAAAATTCATAACGTTAACGGTAAAATTACATTTTGTAAGCTGAACATTAAAAAAATCATTTTAAGCGATAAATTGAAGACATTTTCTCCTCTCAGACAACGAAGAAATACTCAATAAAAAATGTAAATAAACTTTATACTTAATTACACGGGACTGTGCAAACGCAGCTAAATTATAGTACTTTAAAATGAAGAATGTTTTAATGCATTTAAACCTCTAGTTGCATTTGTGAGCGCAGTTTTGAGATGGCTCCGTCATTACTATGCGGAAAATGTAGTTTGCCAAATCTTCCCATTTGCGAGATTTCTGGGATATTTCTTATGTTTTGCAATTTCGTTTTAATTCATTTTCTTGTAGAAACGCTTATTTTGTATATTAGATTACTTGTTCTAGAACATGTCACTAAAAACATTTATTTACAACTAGCTGTGCCCGCGACTTCGTTCGCGTATACCTTTTTTTCGTAATAAAAGGTAGCCTATGTCCTTTCTCAGGGTTTAAAGATTGTCTGTGCCAAATTTCATCGAAATCGGTTGAGAGGTTTAAGCGAGAAAGCGTAACAGACAGAGTTACTTTCACATTTATAATATTAGTAGGGATTATAACTAGCAGTCCGCCGCGGCTTCACATGCGTACTTCCCTTTAATTTAATTTTTTTTTTAAAAACCCTTTTTTTTCTGTTAATGGACTTGTCGCCCTTATCTTGAAAGCTTGGCCCCTGCTACTAATGTTGCACCCCCCAAGAGCTCTGGAAACCTTACTCACATGCAGGAACACAACAACACAGAAGTGATTGTTATTTGGCTGCGGTCTTCTGTAAGGTGGAGGTGTTTCACCAGTCGGGCTGCTCCAGTTCAAGCGATAAATCGCTATGCCCTACCTCTCTCAAAATATTCTGACAATTACAAACGTTATTAAAAATAATTATCCCATTTGGTTTAACATTTTCAATGCTAGGAGTATTTCTTTCAATTGACTCTTGGCTCACGCATAGTTTGTTTTTTTATTTACTATTTCGCGTTTTGATGTCCAAGATATGGCGAAATAAATTAGTTCATAATGTGTTTTTTTCTTCAAACCACTTACTCATAGTTTTATCGTCATAAACAGTATTTGAAACCAGACTTGAAATATTTTTTTTTTGCTTTTTATATCTTTTTATGGATTTATGACGTTATTGAATCATAAAAGTTAATTGTTACACAATTAAGACTACCAATTTAATGGATAGCGTAAGTTGCATTTAACTCATTTTTATAACTAGGTATTACCTACTAATGGTTTATCGGTTTTAAATCTATCAAATACAAGTTAAATTGAGTCGTGCAACAATATCTGTCCATTGGAAAAATCTATAATAATCAGTCTAGGACCATTAAAACTTTCGATGGCAAAGAAGTTGCACGTAATTATTTCTATTGTTCAACGCATTTTTCAAACACTTTCAAACGCGGAAACTATTAATTTTCAGTTTGTCTACGAATCAACTAACGGCCGATGGCAAAACCGTGTGAAAATACCTAGAGTTCAAGTTTTCACCTTTCCGTTCGCTAAAAGCTCACAAACAACAATACTCCATTTTTTTGATCTGTGCTGTCGAGTAAACGCCATTGTTTGCTGGCGCCGTCTTTTGTTTTTAATTTCTTTGTTCGCGGTAGAATGAGTGAGCCGGAGGAATTTAATTGTGCAACAAGAGCAAAGGTAATAAATAATTGTTATATTTCCACTTTTTACGAAGATGGTGAATGAATTTGAAAATGACGACACTAATAATTGGAACACTTACTTTCCTAGATGCTTACATAATGCTACGTAGTCTATAAAAAAACAAATATAAACGTTTTTTCGTTGGGTGATGACTAGGTAGCTAATTAAGAGACTTTTCCGATATATATTAAAACGCAATTTCTAAATAAAAATATGGAACCATGACGTCACAGATTCATTATAAAGGCATTAATTACTATTTGTGGCAATGTCGACTCCTTTTTGATATACTTTTGATTACTATAATTAAATTACATTGTGTTGATAAAGCCAAGTTAATCTGTGAAGATAAAAATTCACTTTTTTATAAATTCATATTTTGATATTCCGGTGTGCAATAAGTATTATAGTATTAAAATTAAAAAACACAAAAATGTCATTTATTAAGCAAAACCCATATTTTTACTAAACTGTGCATATGATTACGTATCTATAAATACACAAAACATGGGAAACTTTATTTTGTACATTGATTTCATTATTGAAATACGTTTTGCAAATACCAAACATTTCAATGTTTTCATTGTAATGGTTCCTCAATTCAGTCTCGGAAAATACCATTTCAATTTTACCTATTCAATGTTAATCTCAATGCCGGTGTTCCAATAATATTTACAAATTAGTTATAGCGCCATATAGCACATAACATTCAGTGATAAACGTATTTAAATTTCCATTCTGTTTTTGCAATTATTCTATTTTTAAAATTTTCTGGAACATAATAGTTTTACATTTAAATCGCACTAATATATTCAATATTTCGTGAGATTTCCTTCTTTCTTTTTTATTTATATTCTCTTACCAAATTTTATCCAAATCCATTCAACAGTTTTTGCGGAAATATCTACATATTTATCTACCAATAAAATCATTGTAAATTTATGGGATAGAACAAATAGGTTCAGAAAAAACAATCCATGCATTTTTCTTCAAATAAGACAATTGTATTTCTTATTCTGATCTTCATTATCACACTTTTCATGAAACGGTATCGATCCGCTACCTAAGTACTACGCAAATGAAATAGAGTTGATTAGATTAAGTTAAACAAGAAGATAAAGTAAGGACACGACAAAATATATTTTCTTTGATCTTTAATTTTCCGAAATCATATTTTACTGATCCTTAATAAAATTCATCATTATTCACCATCATGATGATTAATATCAATAATATATACCACACATCACCACATCATTAAAATACAGTTTCAAGATGATTTACTCTTCTTCCCACCACTGTGCCTGACCACCGAATATCAAATTTACTAAGTTAAGTTTACTTTATGTTAGGTTAACAAAGGCCCTGAACAAGTTTCGTAGCAAGCTTTGTACCGCGACCTTTGAAAAATTATTGCCTTAAATCAGGGCCAGTATAATGCAAGGCACGTGCCAGTGATTGATGAGATATTTCTAGCTTCCTATCGACCCAAAGGTTTGGGAGAAAGTATGACGTAGATGAGGTCAGCTGTATAGAAACACAATAGTTAATTGGTTTAGAATATTTTTCAAGCTTCAGCAGACAGATAGCATTTATTAGATCGGTAGGTAGTACAATTTTCCATTTCAACCCTCGTCGCAAAGAATAATTTTGACGTGTCTCTCTGTGTGTCTGGCTGTGTATCATACAGATATATCTTTGTTTTCAAATGCATTATTGAACCTTGAAATCGAATCTTAGACCACGAGATATAGACCCGTTAACTCAAACCACTAGACCATCAAGGCGTTTTATTCATAATCAAAGTAATGAAATAAATTAATATATAACATCATTGCATACATTGCTCTGATTCTGTGGATAGTAGCAAAAGCGACTACAGACATCAGATAAAACGACACAACACAATATCCATGACTCAACCGGGAATTGAACCCAGTATCACACAGATGTTGTTGCCAAAGACTGGCACTTGCTCCTCGGCTTCAGAGACGTCAAAAAAAAGATTTTCATTTGACTCAAGCTCAATAAGAAGCTGCAGTCTGACACTGAAATGCATTACATGTCGCACGCACGTTTATAAATAGAAAATTAATTAAGCATTCACCAAGCCCAAGGTCGCAGGTTCACTCCCACAACTATTGTTGAACCAACAATGCCTAAGGCTGAAGCTAAGTTAGGCAATTAGTAGACAGCCTAAAGGTTGGAGCTTCACTTGGAGTATTCATCTTTAATGATATTTAAGATCCAATTTTGAGCTTTATTGCACTGCAGTAGATTACCATAAAACTAAATACCTAATTTTCACTACGCTTATCAAACCATATCTGTACCTATAACTTGGTAAAAGTGATTTTCTTACCGGTATCTTCTCGTTGGAAACAGTTTTCTGAACCCGTATTTAATGACGTATTTAATGACGAATAAGTCCCCGGTTCGATCCCCGCTCGGGTCAATATGGGAAACAAACTTTTCTATATTGTCTCGGGTCTGCGTGTTGTGGTACCGTCGTTGTTACTGATTTCTGTAATACAAGTGCTTAGGCTACTTACCGCAGAATCAGAGCAATGTATGTGATGTTGTCCAACCTTTATTTATTTAGTAGCTGGCAGAAGTTTGTCCTGACTTAACGACGACGACAATAGTGTTCTTAAATTTTCTAACTTTCCGCGAAATTTTTAAATTTTTCCTTTTTAATAAGGACCAATAACAAACTCAACAAAAAAAAGGGAAATTAGTCCAGCCGTTCACGCGCAATGGCGTGACCAAGGGAAATAGGGATTCATTTTTATACATTATATATATAATATATTTAAAAAATAAAACCCAGCTTCTAGCCGAACAAATCAGACTTTTAAATCAGCTCGTTCACGGCTGTTTTATCAAACACACTTCACAAAGTCACCTACATGCAACATTAGGTACACTTAATAAAATGCTCAAGGTGTGGGTGCCCCTTAAGCCTTTAACTAAATAGGTACTTAACTATCAGCAGCTTAGACATTTATAATGCCTATTCTTGAAACATTGTTTGCTTGTTTCGTTTTCAATGGGCGGCCTTGCGAGGCTATTTGGCTGATTTTAGACCTGAGAAGAGTTCTATAGTTAGTTGGTTGTTGATAACTTGTGAACCAAATTGGAAGGTAGCGTGTTGAGAGTCAGCTTTTTTGGCTAGAAGCCGTTGTATAAGAGTCTATAGATCTGTAAATAATTTATATTTTTCGCTTATAAACAATTAAATAAAGTATCTTACTAACATTTATTGTCTGGAGGAGGTATTTTACCGAAAAGATGTGCAGCAATTTGGTAACAGAGTTTTGTTTATTGTATCAGTATTTTTAGTATTTAAACAAATAGAAATACTTAAATTGTACTGTAATGTGTCGATGCATTATATCCATAATATTCGATACAACATATTTTAAGAATTGTAACAAAAATGCACAATCGTACCAATTAACTAGTTCAAACTAATTTTTTATCTTGTAGGATGAGTGCCAGACGTGGATTTAAACGGTATTTACCCAGCTTAAATTGAACCACACCAGTTTGTTTTGACCGAGAATTGAACCCGGGACAGGCACTGCGCTATTGAAGTCCTTCCAAAAAAACTAACAAACTGGATTGAAGTAATTTAACTAACTTTATCAAAAGGTGTCCATAAACAGCATAAGTCATACCTCTCTTAAAACAGTCGTGGCTTAGAACCTATAGTATCGGGAAAATAAACTCGTACATAATGTTACGATAAACAAATCAATTTGTGATACATCTTAGTTATTGCTTTTATCTTATAGCATCTAGGCTAGAGACAAAATGGGTTAGGTTATGTGTAGAGTGACATTGCGTTTCTATATTATAAACCGGAATCAATTTAAAAATCATCCTGTTATTTCCAAAAAGAAGTACCTAGTGAAAAAAGGAAGGAAAACGTTTATTTTAAGGTTTAAGCATTTTACATTTAATGGCATCTCTTTAGCGAAGTCTACGTGGTCTTTCGATGGCATAATTTCAAACACACGCATGCGCACATAGGTATGGTTGCAGATAATCGCCTTCTATTAAAGACCAGTTTACTCTGTTTTGATTACTCAATGACATTTGTATGTTTGAACTAAAAACAACATGCAAAATAAATTTAGTCCTAGGAACGTCCTTATAAATCCTGATGTCAAAATTACCATCAATCTTTGGTTACGAAGTCAAGCAGCTCACGACATCATTCACATCAACTGCTATTCTGTATTTTTTTATGGTTGTAATGCCTATCTGTAGCCCTTGGCATTCGTCATCAATCGCTAAGATAAAACAATTACCCCACACAGACGTAATTCAAAGATTTTCTCCGATCATGACGTGGGCCATTACATTGTTCGTTTCCAATTTTTAGTTTATATACATTCCTGAAAATCCCCGTACTCAGTGTCGACTTGTGGCTACCCTATTGGGAACTGAGTAAGTAGTCAAAAGCCGGTATTTCGTACATTAAAAAGATTGGTTCTGAACAAAACCATTGTAGCAAATTAATGAATACTGGAAGCATTTTTTCTAAATGAAATTATGGCAAAAAAGTAAGTTAGAGGTCGACCCTCGGTAACTAAGTATCTCTTAAAGTAATTGCCCTAAATAAACGCGGACACAAAATTAAATTGAATTTGGGGCTCCAAGCTAATACCAGCTTTTTGTGCTAAAAAATAACGTTTATGTTTAAATGGTATTCTTTGTTAACCGATTTCCAAATTCTATGCAATCCCTACTAATATTATAAATGCGAAAGTAACTCTGTCTGTCTGTCCGTCTGTTACGCTTTCCTGCTTAAACCTCTCAACCGATTTTGATGAAATTTGGTATAGGTATACGTTGAATCTCAAAAACGGACATAGGCTACTTTTTATTAGAAAATAAGGGGGGGAGGCGGGTAATACCACTTTTGAAAGTTTATATGGAAAAATGTTTATTTTTGATGTTAGAGATATTCAATTTGGCACAAATATAGCTTGAAACTTGGATTAAAATATAGACTACTTTTTGTTTCAAATATTAGGGGAGAAAGGGGCAAAACCGACCATGAAAGGATGTCCACGCGAACGAAGTCGCGGGCACAGCTAGTCTACTATAGGTCCAACGTGTTCCAAATCTAACCAAGCCCTTAGATTTTTATATCTATTTTGGTATTGTCAAGGTAAATATACATACATTGATGTGACCCCTAAATTAAGTAGGTAGCTTTAGCATTTATTTAATGGAAACCAAAACTAACTGTGGTCAAACAAAAACACGTCAGACACTCGTTGAACATTCTACCGCTCTAATGTCGTACGGATAAGAAGTAATTATAAACTGCAAGTATTTACCTTAATTTGCTGTCGACTGTACAACGATATAATTAATTCCAGTCCTAAAAATGCCCGGGTCCAGAATAAATATTTTTTTTTTGTACATAGTTGATTATTACTCCTGATCGTTATCGTTGTACTACTACTGTTTTGTTATTACCAGTGATCGCTTATTTACTTGTAGCAGGTAAGTATTTACATCGAAATGTTGATTCTTTTATGGATCTGCCCGGGATTTTCTATGCGTGGCCAATTTAGTACATGTAGTTAAGGAGAGAGTGCCTCGCATTAACGCTATTGTTTTGCATTGTTCTTACAAGCTATACTGTGCGAACTACAAACCTAACAAAATCAGGCATGTACGCATTTACATTTCACAACTTTGGACATCGTCGTGGGTACAGTAGTTTAAATTTCATAATAGTAAATAACTTTTTTACTCTATAAATGATGGAATGTTTACTGCTCTTTAAAATGAATCTCGGGATTTGAGGCATATCCACTTTATTCTTTCAGTGTCTAAGTCCTGGTAGTATTATAAACTGTATGGATGGATTGCTACTATTTCACACAAAAACTACTGAATGGATGAAATTTGGCAGGATTAAAGATGATATCTAGGATACTTTTATCCCGCAATAACGCGGGCGCATTCGCGGGCATCATACATTATCATTCCAGCTTCTGGTAATCACCGCCACTATTACCGACCGCATCTGGCTAATCCAGTAGATAAGCATTGTTCTAATGATATTATTGCAATTATGGAGAAGTTAATCCTATTTTTGAACACTAAATAGATCGATACTTTTTTTCAGCAATACATGTGTACTTAACCGTTTGGAAATCGGATTTGGCCATCAGAACCACTGAGGTTTCCCTTGAACTCCATTCTAAAGAGCTATTAAGCTCATCACTCGATCAATGTTATGTGTCCTCCCATACCATTAATGGTGATCAATGGATACAACTATCGCTGTGAGAATCGCGAATGAACTCGGGACGTATGAAGGCTCACTAGTTATGCTTCGCGAGTAATTTAGTTTTTTTTATCGAAAAGCGATTGGTAAATTTTAAAAATTTCATTAATACGTTAGTAAGTACTCAACCGATCAGTCAAGTAATTTACTTGGATTATACCTACTCCTTTTTGTAGTATGTAAGCTCTCTAAATTTTTACATTGTTTTATCTCGGTTATAATGTTCCTATTATGTATGTTTGTAGGTATTTTTTTTTTAAGTGCTAAGTGTTTGTATTGTTTATTTAGATATATTTTGTATAAATTTCGTGCACCGCCATATTTTTCGAATAAAATCAATGATGGTGATTGGTAGAGAATGCCACTAAGTGTTAAATCCGCCTATTTTACTTTAGAATACGTGGAATAACTTTTAAAAGTAATTTATTAGACCAAGGCTTCGAAACCCGAAAGTTTCGCTACTACCATTTGTCTGTAGCCTGTTCCTAAACTTATTTTTCTAATTATTTGTTAACCCATCTTCCGTATATGTTTTCTGCAATAAAGTATACCTATCTATTTATCTACCAAAACACACAAGACCCACACCATTACAAACGGTAGCAAGTCGTTAAGTTTTACCGAGCAACTCGTGACTTTGGCACACGGCTTTGTGGCAATACATGAACGAGTCGTAAATATTCTAAATTGATATTAGGTCTATTATCCGTGGGAAAGAACTAGTATTTAGATGTAACATGGGCCGTGGGCGTAGCTTGTTATCATGCAAGTTGGAGAATGTCGGCTGGACGCCATTTAAACTATTTCGTTTAAATTGTTTTGTTATCTTCTATACTTATAACAAATCTGTATATAGGTCAATTCCAAAATAACTATCAGAGGGTGATAAGTGATCGATGTTGTAAAAATGTAGTCGGTCTGTCTGTCTGTCAATCTGTATGTTCGTTATAGAAACAAAAACTGTTCGACGACAAAACTTGGTACAATTCTTTTTCATACTCCTAAGCAGGTTATAATATACTTTTCATCATGCTACGATCTATAGGAGCAGAGCAGTGATGGGAAATTTTGGGAAAACGGGATAAGTTACTCCATTTTAACCTTCCGTCGCAGCCCAATAAGGCTGCGACGGAAGGTTAGACTTAGAATTACAAAAAAATCATAACTGTAAACTGTAACTCATGAAACTTAATATTCCCCAAAAATTGCTTATTCCCTGAAAGTAAACTAGGCTAATAAACTCCGTCTTTATCAAAACCATTTGAACATCGAATTTTCTTAGCGAAGCTTCAGAATCAAAAGGGACTGTCGTCAAAGAGAACATCGGTGGAAACTTTGATTGGAAAAGTTGGAGCGGCACGTCATATCACACCCTTTAATTGGGCACTCGATCGCGTGTTTAAGTGGGGAAGAAGGGTACTCTATTAATTAGTCTATTGATTTTCGTCGCGAGTCTTTGATGCTACATTTTTTATATTGGCTGGCGGGTGGTTGTGACTTTGTCTAGGTGACTTCAGAGTGATTCGGACCATTAGGTAGGTACTTATTTACCCTTTACCCTTTGAGATACATCATTATTTAAAAATGTAATAAATTATGTTATACTGATGGCTGACTAACTATACAGTCCTCATCGTAACTATAAAATGGACCCATGTTTAAATAATTACATTTACAAAGATTCATCTTAAATAATATTTAAATACGAGGCCACTATAGTAAAATTACGTCACAGTTATTTAAATAAAACTTTAACAAACTTACCAGATAAGCTCGTCCAATGTCGTTGAGAAGTCATTTTGTATTTGTTTTTGGTTTTCCTGCAACATAAGAAAAATGCAATGAATTTCATGAATTATGCAAATTTGCTAAGGTATATCTACAAACGGCTTTATTAGCATAAGTCATTGATATAAAAATACTGTTATAATCATCATCGTTTTGCCAAATGCGGGTTGGTCACCTTCATACCTAAATTATATGGATAATGCCGCCTCTAAAATTTTATTTCAAAGTATTGGGATGTAAGGTAAAAATATTAGGTTAAAAGTTTGCCATGAGTTACTTACTGATTTCTATCTAAGATGTTTAATAGATTGGTACCAATTTTATGGTTTTTATTGCACACAGCTATAGAACTCGTCAATTTTTATTTTAAATTTGATTTCAAAAGAACCCGGCTTTTACACAACTACAACTAACACTTAACACTTGTGCAATTATAGTTCAACCATTTTTTTTAATCCATAGTAAACGCTAAATTTTATCGCAATATATCTCGGTAAATTTTTGTTAACATTTAAAAGAAAAAAATATGAGTTTAAGAGCAAAACATAATTTTTAATAATCTACCCAGTAAGTTCATAAAACAAATCCCCTGTAAATAAACAGTCCCGGGAAGGTCCATATTAGTATAAACATTACAATGCAAACATAAATAAATGACTTTACTTAATTCCGACCATAACTAACCTCTGTTAAACTAAGTTAGTGAAAAACTTAATTTAAGAAGGCAAGGACTGATATAGAACTAAAAACGGTGACAGTACACCAACCGCTGGAAAAGTCAACGACCCGATCTGAATACGCATTACGCATTTTCCTGTCATCTTTCGAAACGCTGGAAATCTAGATCCGATAAACATGGTCTCGCACGTCCAAATTGGGCGAGAGGCTGCGTTGAAGTGGTTACGTCACACACACTAATTGCACCACGCTTTCACTGCTTGGCGAATCTTACGACAGCATCATTTTTTCCGAGGACGCGGTTGCACCGCGAAGCCTGTGGTCTTATGCTCAGCTTTGCTATACTAAGCTATGTTATGCTATGGAATACGAAGATCGACATAGCTGAAAAATCGATTCGACAGCTTGCAAGATTTTTGTAAACAATAGGGATGGATGCTGATTTGGCAAGACAATGATTCTATTTAGTCCGTCCAGTTAGATTTTAAAAATAAAACCAGAACGTGTTTTTGTTTCAATAAATAAATACGAAATTGATGATGATTTAAAAATTTAGTGGCTTAGAGTGTTTACGTTTAAAATTAGTGAAGAAATGACATCGCGCTAAATTTTAATTTAAGAATTACTTATATTTTTGGTAATCAAAATTTGTCATTATCTACCTTATTCGATTTGAAAACACAGTGCTGTATTGGTATTTCCAAAAAATCAAGTCGTGTAATAGCTTATTAATCTAGCATAAAACGATATTCCCCAAATCATCGTATATTTGATTGTACAAAACCGTTCATTAGAATCATTGAGAGAATCTGTTCAAATAATTGTACTTATTTACATTTTGTTTTCAATTTTAATAATGTTGAATATTTCGATGTTTACATAAAAACTCAAATCATTTAAGAATAATTTTTATAACGCAGAAGCGCAGGTTCACTTTTTTTCTTTAAGCTATCTCAGATTCACAGTTCAGCTTCCACTGTAGGTAAGCCTAAAGTCATAAAACATGAACGCTGATGCAACGTACATCTCAGATCGCGTGAGAACACCTGATCTCACACGGCACAACTATTGTTCACTAGAAATAAAACGAATTTTAATGTCACTAACTTTATCAAGCAACATTTCTGCTTTTGAGTTTATTGTTTTCCGACAGAACGATTGTTGCCAAACTTTGTGCAAATGTGTTGGTACTGTACTTTTTTGTTGGCCTTTGACCGAGCTTATTTTATGGGAATGTCTCTTTTAACTGTCTCATTGACTCTCTTGCCTAGTTTCTAGGTTAACTGAGATGAGTGCAATATTATTTTCGTTCTCATTAGTTTTGTGTTAAATGTTTGCTCTGTAGTTGGTTTGAAGGTATGCTAATGTATTTTTAGAAATCAACCCGCTTTTGGTGTTGAAACAGGTAATGGCAGTTTTCCCCTGGGAAATGCTGGGATCCGCATCTTGAAGCGATGGTGGGCTCAGCAACCCTGTGGTCTGGTTGAGGCTGTCTTGGCCACCCAGCCTCCGAAACCGCACAGGATGAAGCGAAGACGGATCCCTAGCTAGGCCGCGGAGAGCAGATGGCTATCTGCGGCAAGCCCGCTTGGGCAGAGATGGATCGCTGAGGAAGAGGAGGGCCTCGGTGTTTCGTTGCCGGCCTCCCTGTGCTTCGCAACCCGGCAGTGGCGTGCTGCCGTGGGCGCGAATCGCGTTGGCCTGGGACCGCTGAGGAAGAGGAGGATGCGGTTTTGCGTTTGCCGGCCTCCCTATCCTCCGCGGCCGGTGGATCTCGGGGCGAGGTGGGTGGCTTGGCGGTTGTGGGGGAGTCTGCGTAGAATTCACAAGGGATACCGACTGCCCCACAACTGCGCAGCGTTGGCCGCAGAGGAGTTTTAGTCGGTGCGAGCCCGACACACCAATCTTTGTTCCCCGCTGAGAGTGACGGTGCGGTAGGCATTTCCCCCTCAAAAAAAAAGAACAAAAAAGGGGATGGCAGTTTCTGCGGGTACGAAGTCGCGGGCGTCCGACTTAATCATAAAAAACAGGCCCCGATCACCGAGTTACTTACCAGAACCAGCTATGACTCGAAAAATTTGTGAAAATGTAATCATAAACATAAAATTTTATTAGGCATCAATCAAGAGCCTAATAAAAAAAGGCCTTCAAACTCAATAGGTACAAACAGGTAAATAGAATTACAATTTTCTTCTCACTGTCGATGCTATTATAAACTCAAAGATCAAAAGAAAACAGCTACCGGGCCGAGCAGGCAATTGGTTAACGCGATAATATTTGCACAAGTAAACTTGCTCCTTTAATATCAGGGCTAACTTCCCGGCTGTATAAAATTACAACAAGATTAACGACAGTGTGGATTCTCCAATAACTACCAGTTTATTCTAGATCAGCAAAGTGCAATTGTCATAGGGTTTTCTGCGTTTCTTTTTTTACCGCCAACTGCCCCCACTCCAAAAAGGTGTTGTGGGGTTGATTGCTAATGAAGGAAATATAGCGTGTGCATATATTATTTTTTCATTAACGTTTTTAATCCATGCTACTTCATCTGCATTTCACCTTTTCGAACAATTAAGACTGCTTCGCAAATTACATATATATGTATATGGAAGAAAAAAATCCACTGGATCGAAGGTGATCTCAAAAGATGGGGCACCTAAGAAATGAAGACCAATTTTAAATTTTTGATACTTTCGCGCCATCTGGTTCAGGTTTGAGGTCAGTGCTACTGTAGATTTTTATGTGCCATACGGACTTTGGCTCCCCTTCTCAAAGCTATGTCACTTCGGCATATCTATACTGGTTTCAACATGCAAAGTGACAGTATTATCTAAATAATATACTTTACTCTCATCTTCTCTGCACTGTATTGCCGGTTTCAAGAAAACAACCCACTTTTTTCCCATCAAAATTAATTTCTCCGGCAACCGTTCTCGGAGTAGCTTCATTATTTTACATATTAAACGCTCGCCGTGAAAGCATTAGCTATAAACGTGTTTAAACGTGGTGTTAAAAGCTTTAATAAAACTTCTAAACTGTTCCTTTGTATTAAAAGAAAATAAGTGTTGAACTAATTAAAAGCGTCGCAGCAACTTGCAATGTAACTAGTTAAAGAAAAGTGGGGAAAGCATGTGGAGAAGTGAAATTTGAACTGTAACGTATGTTTGTAGAGTTTATTATTCGAAATCACTTGAAAATTGGCAGCTAGAACTGAAGCTATTGAAGAAAAGTATGATAGACAATATAGACGATAGACAATATACACCGTGAAATTTTAGTGGTTGTTTTCCCGCAGCAGAACGATTAATCTTTAGTAACACTATCGAATAGTGCGAGTTTTTTTTTTAAATAATAATATTTTAGTTTTAAATTAATCAAAAAAATAATCATCAACTCGAAAGCGTGAGAAACGAATAGTTATATTCCGAGATTCTGACGTATGAAGGTACTTCTTTCTGCACGAAAACCTTCTTTAAACCAAAAAAAATCTTAAATCCTAAGCAATACAGCATAAACTGCAACGCACGCGCTCCGCGAAACGAACCGCCTCGTGACAAACGACACAGACACAAAGGCACCGCTCGCAGCGCTCGTGCGACTGTCTCACTCACTCATTTCTACTCCAGTGCACCGCGAACGCCGCCCGCGCAACTACTCAACGCGCCCGTGCGCTACGTCGTGGAGTACCTACGTCGCTATGGTGCAATTGTACGCGAGAGCGAATTATGATTCGCATGCCGCTCGTCGGCTTTACGCAGAGCCGCAGCACATGGAGTCCCTTTGTCTTCGCGGTGTTCTGAACCCGCAAGTACCACAGGCTCGGACGATCGTAGCCGCAACCCAGCGGTTACTTGATCACGGGCAGTTCCAGACGCCAGCTCATGCTCAAGGCAGAGGTCACCCGGCCATTCATTCTTTGGAGCTTGACGAATACATCATAACCGTCGCGGCGGGCCAGTGCCGTGGCCACCACGAAGCCCAGATCTTACTACGTTGGACTTTTATTTGTGGTCTGAGGTTAAGCGGATTGTGTATCGGGAAGAGTACCACACTCCGGACGCCTTAAAAAGTGCGATAGTGGACGCTTTTGATGTGGTTAGACGTAATAGAGAAACATTATTGAAATTGAAAGTAAATCAATTAAAACGTGCACGATTGTTTGTAGAACGCAGTGGTTTACACTTTGAACAATTACTCCGTTACCGGGAAGTGTAAGTATTTGTTTGTACATTTGTAAATAGGGATATTAGGTTAGGTAATTAAAATCATTGTAAATAGGTTGATTTCTATTTTTTAAATACGCCTTAAATACTTTATTGCCTAATTCAGTAATAAATTATTATTTTCCGACAATAATCTTGATTACATGTCACGTTGTTATGAATTTAAAATTATGTCGTGTTTAGTTAAGTATGGATAAAGTATTTACGACGGTCCTAAGCCCGTTAAAGTATGAAGGGAAAATGGAAATCACTTGTTAGTGAATAGTGAGTTTTCAGCGAATTGATAAGCGCGAGAGGCAATGACCCGGCCGGCCGGCGATCAGCTGCGGCGCGGCTCCTACTATTGGTTCGAGGTTGCTTTCGAGTTTAGTTTATCACTATCCTAAAATTGCTATTTTTTGATCTGCATAAAAAAAACCTGCACAAATCTATTGTACTACTGAGATATAATCATTTCACTGCGGGAAAACAACCACTAAAAAGTCACGGTGTATAACAAATGCTTGTGTACATTTTGGATATTTGAACAAACTCGGTGGGGAGGATGTGCAAAACAGATACCAGCTATCTTAGCTGACAGGCGAGCGGTCCAGATTTTCTGAGGGTTGAAATGTTGTTACTAAAAAGAACGAACGATAGTAAGAAAAGGGAGGAGGTAGTGCGTTTTTTCAGTTTTTGCCACGCCTTGAATAAAATAAGGTCGGGGGTTGTGAATCCTACGTGATTGATATTAACCATAATAAAGAAAAGCAAAAAATTTACTAAAACGTTCCCCAGAATACTAATTGAGTAAACCCCAGAGATACCAGTAAGTAATACTAATTCACTTCGAAAACGGAGTTTAAACTAATCCAGTCATAAAAAAACTGAGCGAAACGCTAGCAACATCGGCCCCTAAAATCTTACCCCGAGTTTAAAGCAAATTGGCTTCCAGTCCTCGCCCGAAACCCTCATAATCACCCTTTATTATGGTCCACGTATAATTTTATCAGAGCACGAGCTCGCTATAAAACGCTGCTGGGTGTTAATGGAGGTAATTTATTGTGCTAAGTTAAATTAACCCTGATGTGTCCGACCAGAGTTAAGCTGGAAAAACAGGCCATGCAAATATTTTTTACCCCGCCAAATTGAGTTAGAAGAATTTCGAGTGGTGCTTGTTTATTCAGATGTAACTGATTCCGCTTTAAATCAATCAAATATCTAACATTATTGTTAAAATTACTTAGGTATATTTGTGACGCCGTCACCACCCTCAGGTGACGGTACGGTGCGTCAAAGCATTTCCCCTCATCAGAAAAAAAAAGGTATATTTGTGAAATAAAAAATACCATGGACTCACACACACTCACTCATCTATATTTACAGAAACAATGAAAAAACAAGAATAAATGCTTTCTAACAAATATCATAATATTCTTAATATGAAAAAAGTTTAAACCTTACAAAAAGGCCACCTTGTAAGAAGGTTTAATACAAGACCTTTAAATAGGGTTTATAACGTCGGCAACATTTTTTTTTAGAGAATTGTAGTATTACCTATTGTTAACCCTTGGGGTGCCTGGTGGGTCTGACAGACCCATCACTTCAAGGAATCGACAATATTTTAGAAAATTCATAACTACCGCCGCTGTGCGCCTGAGTAGCTTCGTGATATAGACTGGCGGCTAGATTGCCGCCCCTCCCACAGTCCGAAACGCGCACGCGTTCGAGTAACACATGTTTTATGTGCGCTCGGGTCTGAGAAACCCGACCAGGCATGCGGCGTAACTTTTAACTGGTAAGTAATTATTTTTGTTTTGCTTTATTTATTTTGCATATGCAAGTGCATTTTGCATATACCAATGTAACTAGAAGAGACTTTATAAAAAAATTGGGCATGGCATTGACCGCTCCATAGTAAGCTGAACGTCAAAACAATTTGCGTCTTCCGATTGACCTAAGGAAGAGAATTACCTCTCATATAGGAGAACCCTTAGAGCCACCAGCTAAAAGACAAGTTGCTGGTATAAAAAGACGTTGTTATTTATGCCCTGCTAAGAAGGATCGTAAGTCTAAGTACACTTGTATTTCTTGCACGAGTCACATTTGCTTAGAACACGCAAATTTTATATGCGTAAATTGTCGCACAAATACTGAGTAGTTATTGCTCAATATTTTTATTTTAGTTACCAAAGTTAATAACCTTTGAGTTGATTCGTCTGTGCTTTATATAAATGTCTGAAGTCTGATTTTAATCTCAATTAAAAAGAGTTTAATATTGTTGATTTAAAGATAAGTGTTACCTAAGTATGAGAGTTTTTTTAATTGTTCAATAAAACTTTATAAAATAATTTATCTTTTTTTTCCCCCTTTTTTCATTCTGAAACAATATTGAATATATATTAAAACTTGTTATTTCGGTTTGTAACACATCAAAATAAATAAAAATATCCAATTATGTTTACGGGTCTGTCAGACCCACCAGGCATGCCATGTGATTTTTACTTACCAGGCTCCCCAAGGGTTAACTTACTAGCTGTGCCTGCGACTTCGTTCGTATGTTATAATCGTTTTTTTAGTTATTTAGGCTTGTTACCATATAACGCCAAACTAGTACAAATATATTGATAAGCTATTAGTAGTACGCCCTTGCAAATAGTCTATTAAAATATAACTTTGAAAATCAGAGAACTTTCACACAAACATCCAATCCCCGTTTTACTCCCTTAGACGAGTACCTATATTCGAAAAAAAAATTACATGTGTTTCATGACTTTTGAGTTTTAGTGCTTACTGTGAAAAAAAAAATTTGTAACCCTTATAATTTAGGCCCTGCGTTGATCAGTCAGTCAGTTTTCGCTTATATATATTTAGATCTAAGTAACACCAAATTAATATTTTGTACGTTTATCATAATTGAAATTTCAAAACAATAATTGTATCTACCTACTTGTATAATTGTTTTAGTAATTCAATTTTTTTTGCAAACATATTGGCATTATCGCAAATGTTATCATTTGTTAGTCCTTTTCCAATTAAATTGTATAATTAGGATTCAACTAACTGTAGAAGCGCAAATATTTGTACGAATTATTATTAAAATTTCAAGTTAAACCAACTTCATGGATTTGATTCAAATTTAGTACATACCTCTTACTTCGTTGAAATTACTGGATTGACAAATGTAATACTTTTAATCCAACTAATTGACGACAAAGTCGCACGCTGACAACAGCAGTATCAAACATACTCGTATTATCGAAATTTGATTATTCAATGTGATAATTAACCATGGCTGTCATTTCGAAAAATGAAGGACGATCAATTGTTTTGGACGAGAAAAGGCACGCGAAATATTTACACAATTAATTTCGGCCTCCCATTTTCCAATATAAAACGGAAAATGTGAATTTTGAATGTCATGCGCTTAAATTGAATATTAAACGAAACCTTCGGAGTTATAACATAAAGAGGGGTCGATCAATTGTTTCGCGTAGGTACTATAGATTATAAAAGACTGTGAATAAAGGCAGTTATTGTATGCAAAGTGTTTGTTTAATAATTTCGGCAAAGTAAGCTTCAAGCACAGAACTTTGCCAAATGTAGTTAACGATTTTATAAAATACAACACCATTTATGGTTGACTAGCTTTGCGCGCGATTTAGTTTACGTATACTTCATACTTTCATGGTCGGTTTCACCCCTGTTTTCCCTTATATTCGAAACAAAAAGTAGTCCATATTTTATTCCAACTTTAGAGCTACATTTGTGTCAAATTTCATATCTCTAACTTAAAAAAATAAACTTTTTCCCATATAAACTTTCCAGGGCTGAATTACCCCCATCGCCCCTTATTTTCAAAACAAAAAGTAGCATACTTCCAATTTAGAGGTTTAACTTATACATATACTAAATTTAATCAAAATCGGTTCAGTGGTTTAGGCGTGAAAGCCGGACAGATAAACAAACAGTCAGACAGAGTTACTTTCGCATTTATAATATTAGTTTGGATGGTATTATGGAATGGATGGAACGCCTTTGGAGTAATTTAAATAATTGTAATGGATTCCATAGATTTATAGTTTCCTTATTTTAATGGTTCTATCGTGAAGCTGTATCAGTTCTTACCTCATAAGATACTGGCGGAGTTCACTTCGCAAAAGAAGCACAGTGGCCATTAAATAAAAAAAAACCTTATTCTATGCTGACGCTGTATCAATTCTTACTTCGCGTGATATTGGCCGGGTAGACTTTGTAATAGAAGCATATTAGCCATTAAATACAAAAAAGAACAAAATGATCTTAGATAGATAGATACACTTTATTGCACAGAAAATTTACAGAAATTGGTTTTACAGACATATTTAAGTACAATATAGGCGGTCTTATTGCTAGAGAGCAATCTCTTCCAGACAACCTTTAGGTAGAGGAAATAGTAGACATCGAGAAACGGGTACAGCCGTGCAAAATGCTTGAGAAAAATACTAACAGAAAATATCAATATAAATACCATAACAAGATAAAAATATAATCTTGTGGTTAACCAATATGAATACGTGGGCTGTATTTCTTGTTAAAGCCTATATTTGTAGATACATTGTAATACTGTTGTGTGTTTGCTAATCTAGAGAATCAGCCTTTATTAGCTCGCAAGGCCGACGCTAATATTTAATAGCAAGCCATATTAAAAATTTACAAAGAAAAAGCTAAAATTAAGACTCATTTACGCTCTAAGTAGGAGGTAGGAATATTTAACCTATCCAGCCTCCATAACATTTCGCTACCATTCTTAAAAGCTTATAAAAGCCGCTTTAAAATATATATTAAAAAAAACATTTCCCTAGCCAGTCTTAATTTTTATCTGATGAATATATAACGAGGAGCTTTTGAAAGCTTCCGTTTAAGCAGGGCGGACAAAAAATAAAATTTAAAACGTCAACCTAGCCCCCGGACAAGCTCTTAAAATAAATAATGTGAGAGATGAAAACATTATAAGGTTTATTTCCAACGGTAACATTGAAGATATTTTATTAGATCTAACAAACGCCCTACAAAAATGCCTGAAATAGGATAATAGGATTATAACTAGCACTCTGCTGTCCTATTAGCCTTTAAGTATCTAGACTAAAGTTGGTTTTCTACGAGAGAAGGTCGTTCCCATACATTTTTTCCCGTTGACTTGACAGCTATCAATTAATGATTGTACTATTGTTCTATTCATTTTCTATTACTTAGATGCATATTTGCGATTACGCATCGGATCAGTTCGTGCACGTATTACCGATTACACACGCATATCCTAGATACCGGCATATTGCGAATCACAATGGCACTACACGACACGGACCGAAAAAACTCGAACGTTCTAGAACATTGTCGCCATTAATATTTATGAGCCGCAATCACACGATATTGTTGCGATTTAGCGCTATAGTTGCGAAGAAACGAAGGGTCAGCGAACTCACACAAAATTCTGACGACAGATGTAGGTACTTCTTTGATTTGAAGTAAGAAATATTGATACGATTTAGCGTTTTAGTTGCGAATAAACGAAGGGTCAATGAACGAACAAAAAAGTTTATGACAGAGGAACTTCTCTGATTTTTAAAAAGAAAGGAAAAGACGTAAATAACTATGGAAATATACCAATGTAAGAAGAAAAAAGACAATTTTACTATTAAACCTGACGATGGACATAACGACATATCATATACCCAGGGCATCGATGCAATGCACCTAGACCATAACAATTTTAGAAAAATTCATTTCCTAACTTTTATTGACTTGGTCAAGAATCAAACCGTCTGGGCATCGATGTTACCTAAAACTAATTCATGATTAATGTTATAACTATTTTAAAGAAAAAGAAAATTAATCATCATCTTCCCTTGTGGAGTGGGGGCTCTAACCTTCACGTATCGCGCGTGCTGCTCTCCCAACTGAACTAACCACAAGTTATCGTAGGCGATGATTTTTTTCTATTGTATCTACATCTTAGCCTTCGCTAAGTGCCGTCTGCCGAATAAGTTTTATAATGTTATGACTATTTAATCTATGTTAATATTCAAAACTTCAATCGTCTACTGAAGTCTAGTAAAATTGGGGTTTTAAGTTTTCCTATTCTCGCAGACTGGAACAGTCATCAAACCATTAAATCCACTCTCGTTCCGTCAACCCCAAACCAATATAGTATGACGTATCTGTCACCGCAAGATTATAAACATCTTTAGATTACAATCTATCCACTGGACCCCAACAATAGGTCAATACTTTATTTATACCAAATATTCGTTTCTTCTTCTCCCCAAAGTACAGTTACGAAAATAAATCATCAGTCTATGCCATAGTTGGTTTATTCCATTTATGTATAAAGATTGCATATTTCTTCTACGAAGATTCTTAAGTGCGTAAGTAACATATTACCTACACACTTAATAACATTCGTAGAATACGTCATGACTTAGTAGTATCCTAGCAAAGACAAAAGACCTAATATTACCAAACATGACGGATATTGAATAACAAGCATCCAATACTTTTATGCAACACTTCGAGTTACGTTCAACCCACCTTGACCCGTGATATTGGCTGAATTATAATATTTACTATGCCTTAGGCTAGCTACTTTGCAATTCGTTAGGATTTCTGACACCTGACGGGGTTATGACATTTTGTAATCGTTTTCTAGATCAGGAAGGGAAAGTGCTACTAAATTACCACTTCATGGTTGTAGGTAGTATAGACGAGGTACTAAAATACTAAATGTCAGTAGTTTAGCTTTATGTTGACTGTACGGAATCTATGTGTCTTAAATAGTCTATTTTTAACCCACGACGCAAAAACGACGGGGTGTTATAAGTTTGACGTGTGTGTGTGTGATTTTGATTTTTTGTTTGAATGATTAATAAGTTGGGAGTGTTCTTAGCTATGTTTGATAAAAATCGATCCAAGATGGCCGCCGTCACAAAATTATGAATTGCATGTTTAAACACAACTCCAACAATATGGGTATCATATGATAGGGCTTGACTAGCCGAATATATTCATAATGACAAATTTCAAATCCAAAATGGCCGCCGCCAGAAAATGTTGGATTTTCTACATTTTTTTGTCACAACTGCCTCAATATAGGTGTCAAATAAAAAGGCTTCTTTCACACTTTTTTTGTGGGGGGTTTTTTCATTTTTCTTAAACTAGCTATATAGTGATTTTTTATCCAAGTATTTCACTGTGCAAGCCATCCGGCTTTGGAACGCTCTGCCCACCGAAGCTCGACAGTCCCTGACTAAATGAATTTTTAAAATGAGAGTTCGTGAATTCTTCTGTTCTTCCCTTCTACATAGAATTTAATTTGCTGAATTAATTTATTTTCATAAATATAATCAATTAATTTATCATGTTGGTTACAAGTAACACTTATGCATCGTCAAAATGAATATAAACCAAAATTACGTCTACGGCTGGTTCGGAAAATAATCTAATAAATCCAAGAAGAATCCAGCAAGAAACTTTATTTATCAACTTATATTCTTATATGAAAATATTTCTATAAGCATATATCATACATTTATATCATATTTTTCATGTACGTATGTGTTTTTGTATGTAATACATACAAAAATGTATGTATTTTTATAATATAAATAAGTTGGGGTGTCTGAGGTTTTGCGCTTTTTCATTAACACGTTGTATATATATTCTATTCTAATTCCACTTTTTTAATACAGAGTTCAGTTAATTACTATTTATTTATTAATGTTTATTTTTTGTAATCCATACTCACATTTTAACTGTTACCGCAACCATAAACTACCTGCGTGATCAAAGGGTTGACCGTTAGAGAACGCTCCTAGCGCTAAGTCCGCCTTTTACACTTTTTTGTATAAGTAAATAAAATGACAACGTGTAATTCCAAAACCCAGTGTAAAAACTTTTTGCCCAAAGCTATTACGACCCTGCTTCTAAATTATGTAACCAAACTAAGATATAAGGAAAAGCTTAGAAACAGCGAATTTTAGGATTTTCTTAGGTGTAAAGATTTGAACAAATTCCGTAGAAAAACCACATTAAATACACAGGTAAATACGAGTGTTTTTTACATGTGTACCTACTAAAATACACTGTGTGCGTAACACACACAAACTTTAAACCCAAGCTGATTATTTAAAACCAGTTTTGACTGTTTTCTTTTCCTGCTATAAATTATCAAGATATTCTAACTATAAAACTATTGACCAAGTCATCGTAAACTTACGGTGGTTTCGATGAAACAAACTTCATTAATCAATATTCTCGGTCACGCCTCCAATCATTCACCTGAGCCATTCAATCAGTCTTATGTAATGATTACACCCAAAAATACGGTGACCTTCTTTGATCGATAATGGTTCTGACCCAAAGACCGTCAGCTCGATTTAGTGTCGAGCTGGCTGTTTAAGCGATATGACAACAAAATGGAAGATTGAGACGACATTTTAAAGTGCACTGCATCAAATAAGGATGATGGTATCGGTAAAAATTAACGATTAAGAATACAACATTTTAAGAAGTTTTAATACGATCTACTTACTGCCTGACTAAGTTAAATTATTAGATGGTAAGGTTTTCACAAAAAGGTTAACATTGTGACTTTTTTTAAAATGCTTTTGTAGTGTCAACGAATTTATCAATAGTTAAAAATAAAAAAAATATAATTATTGTTGGCACGCCTGCTTGCAGGTCAAATACAATTCAAGATACTACTTTGTAATATCTTCATGTATCTCACTGTATTTTAAGCAAATAAATAAATATTGTTCTGTTATTCTGACGTTTCAGATAGGTTGCACCAATTAAATTAGTTCACCAACGTTTTGAGCCATTTACTTTTTTTAAATGTTTAAAATGGAACACGAGAGTCTTAAATTCTATAATGATTCTACAAAGCACGTTCTCCTATGATTGACAAACAAACGGATGAATATATTGGACAACATCACAAAGGTACATTGCTCTGATTCTATAGTAAGTAGCTTAGGCACTTGTGTTACAGAAATAAGAAACAACGACGGTACCACAACACCCAGACCTGAGACAGTATAAAGAAGTTCGTTTCCCACACCGGGGATCGAACCCGGGACCCCAGAGATGGCGCGACGCCAAAGTCCGGCCCGCCTATCTGCGGAGGTCGTGATTTTAATTAAAAAGCACCTCTCGATTCAGAAGATTTAACGCAACAACAAAAATTACCATTCAAAACGATAGTAAAGAGCCTAAAGTCTTGCCAAAGTGCAATGGAACGGATCATAAAACCTCGCAACATTTGTTTAAATTCAAATATTCGTTCACATATACACAATTTCTCATATTAAGTAGAACCTATTTGCACATACTTTCAAGTCTTGTAACACACGTATGAACTCATGTAAGAGTCGAAAACTGGATTATTTGCATACGGATTTCTGAGAACGTCATACAAAATAATAAATAAATGCGCCAGACAATCACACCCATAACCTGGTCTAACACTAAGGTTTCTCCTTGTACGATAAGCACCAGACGACGAATACTAACTAGAAACGTAATCCCAGCACACCCAGATCTAAGTCAACTTAAAAAGGTTCGTTTTCCAAATAGACCGGACCGGAAATCGAACCCGGGACCTTTCGCGCTTTGGCCTCTTCCCTTAACCACTGCGCCACCGAGGTCGTCAAATACCTAGAATTTTCACTTGTCAAAACAGTTCCGAAGTGCGGTCCAGGGTATCTTTTGATAATCATCAAAAGAACAGGTTTTTATTAGAACATTGGGCTGTGCAGTTCTAGAGAACTGTTGTCACTACAACCTATCAGATATATTATGACTCGCCTCGAATTTAAAGTAACTCCTTCAGCCGGGTTGATTCTAGAAAGACTAGTATCTTTCTGGCTTCCTGAATTTTTAGTTCCTCCCGTTGGGCTATGTGCTGCAGATAGATGCTTCGTTTATGGATGAAAGAACCACAATCACTTATGAGGTGAAGAGGTAATTCCTTAACAAAATCCACAAACGGACATCGCAGATCACGGCAGATTCACCTGGAAGTGTCGCAATGGACGCAAAAACCTGATGGAATATTAATTGTGTTAGACCACGTAACATCAATGATGACCGGTCAGATTACACAACCTAGGCCTACGGAGTCGCGCAATATGCTGACCTGATGAATATTTTAAATGCCTTAGAAGGACTGAGTATGGGTACTTACTTTCTAAACGATCAAACCTTAGTAAAAGAATTGACAAGTGTTTTAACGTGTGAAATGCAATCAAATGTTCCAAAATGAATTAATGTCAATTTTGTTTTCAATTGCATTTCAAGATTGCCCTCATCCCACCTGATGTTAAGTGGTAATAAGATCCTAGCTTAAGGGCGACGAGTACAGCACGTTAAATTTGGTTACTGGACTTGTCGCCCTTACCCTGAAGGCTTGACTCCTGCTACTAATGTAGCACCCATCAGGAGCTCTGGAAACCTTACTCACACGTAGGAACACAACAACACACAGGTGATTATTATTTGGCTGCGGTCTTCTGTAAGATGGAGGTATTTCGCTATGCCCTACCTCTCTTAAATTTAATCTCAATTACAACGTTATGGGTGTTATACAAAATTTATATTACTCATGCTTTTTCTACAACCTTTCTAATTACGCACTGTAGTGCAATACCATCATTATTCAAATAAAATCATCGTCACAACAATAAATGCTAACCACCACGCAAAATGCGGCTTGGTGGTAAACCCGGGCTATGTTTGAAAAATCCTAGACTTAAAATAAATTCAACTTGCAAGCTTAAAATTAAAAGCTTACAATTGAAACTTAAGTACTATTATCCAAGTTACGCAATAAATCCAAATGAGCAGCCAATAAATGGAGTAATGAGACTCCACAGTTATATTTCAGCGGTAATAGGCGTTTAAGACGCTCGTACGCCCATTCTCGGCCCAATTTCCTCTGCTATAAATCGATCTGTCCAGGTGGTAATAGAAAAACATATTTTTTCTACCTTAAGAACCTGCTTACAAAGTTCCTATTATTGTTTTGATAGAAAAGCTTGCTAAAGCTACATAATAGTATTGTTTTGATAGTTCAGATAGACCCAAATGACAATAAAAATTACGTATTACCTACTTAGTTTTATTCAATCAATTGTATTAAAAATACAGGCATTGACCAGATTCAATGCTGTGAGCTATTATATTACAGTAGGAACTTTTAATCTTTGCTTTCTTACATAAAACGATCAAAATTGAATCAAATTAAATAATGACCGGGTTACCCGGAAAGTATTAAATTACATACAATGTGTTGATAGATAATTGCCATACCGGCTTTAGTTTTTAGAACATTTGAACGTAGTCATCTAAACTTATGTAAGAAGTACAAGTACCTCTGTGCGCCAAACAGAGATTCTTTTTTTTTAAGCCATAGCCTACGCAAAAGCATGCTTCACCTTCCAATCGCGTGTGTTGTGATATGCAAAGGCTGAGCGAATTAAAGCATACGTAGGTTCTCAAAAAACGACCAAAGCAAAAGAGAGTGCATTTAAAGTGTGTTTAGCCAGCACTCTTTAAATCGTTGCTTGAAATAATGATTTAGCACTAAATTCAAAACCCGACACTGTTTAGTCGTCACAAAATGGCGTCCAAAATCCGCCATTTTATATTTTTAATAAACCCAGTACTGCTAACACTATAAAAAAAAATGTAGTTACCTGAACCCTATTAAACATTTAACATTTTTATTTTTTTTATTTAAGTGATAATAGAAATGTTCACAAACATAAAAAAACATAACCCTCTTTCTTGCAGTAGGGTAAGACTATACATATAGACCTATTACAGTACAATACTGAATTACAAGCAAGTCGTTAACGTTTGAAGTTAGATTTTATGTACAATTTGCATAGAATGTTCATTTTTCCATTTTCCCCAAACTTGAGTTACACGTTAACGCTACTTTTGCATACAAAAAAGTGTGTCTCCTTTGAAAAATACAGCAAAAAGCAGTCACGTTTCCTGATCGTCTATGATGTGTAAAGGCTGAGCGAATCAAAGCAAGCTCAAAGAGGTCTCTCGCTCAAAGTTCGCTCGCTCAATGGAGTACGCTCGCTCAATGCGCTCACGGCAAAGCGGATATCTACTTACATTTGATTCCAGCCAGCACGTTTGGAATTGACGTTTAAAATACACGTATGCAAAATCGTGGCACGAATTCAAATTGGGACGATGACACTTATCGTAAATAATTAAAAAAAGTCTTTACAAAACTTCGTCAATATTCATATAAAAAACATCTTTGACACGTGATTTTAAAACCCACCTAAACTAGTCAATAGTCTGAGTGTTGGTAAGTAAAATTCGTAACGTCATTGTTTTGTATTTTATAAAAAAACAACGGATACACGTTTAGTTTTTAGGTGAATTTACCTTTCACATTTACTTTTACATTTACTAAATATACTACTTATTATTATAGTTATATTTTGTATCTATACCTGTCTTTAATAGTCAAATCGTCAGTCACCGTAAAATTTACTTCTAGTTAATATTGGTAGAGATTGCCCTAGGTATTAAGTCAGCCGTTTGGACGTGCTTAAATGATTCAATAAATAAAGTAAGGTTTGAAATAACTGAGCCTTAGTTATTTAAATTTTAATATTCCGTTAACTTATGTAACAATGACCATTAAAAGTGACTGTGACATTGCTAACCAGTTTGATCGGAAAGTATGTTAATACTCAGAAAATTCTAATGAACTTAACTATTATTACCGGTTAGCATTTTAGTTTTTTGTTAGAAAAGAATACATATACAAGCTTTTTGTACCGAATTGGCGAAGCAGCACTTATACGTTTTCACAGTTACCTTTTGTTAATTTTTCTAATGAACAAACGTCTGTTTTTTTTATATTGCACTTCAAGATAAGAAAACGCAAAAATAAACATGATCTCTTGTCTTTCTATAAAGTACTGAATAACATGGTGGATAGCCCAGATCCTCTATCTAAGATTAAATTTAAAATTCCTCATAGATCCCCAGATATCCGATTAAACTCCTATGTCCTCCTATGTGTCAATCTTTTTGAAATCAAAATGTTAGTTTTCATGAACGGCTGACATTTTTTTCAAAAACCTGTTTGCATAAAAATCATACCTCATAAACAGAACTGTGCTACTACATATTTATGAATAGGTACATCTATTTAATTACCAATACCTATCGATATACACCAATTTATACAAGGAGAGCTAGGTAATGACAATCATTAAGTTTGCTTCACTTAATTACGAGCAAGTTCTATAAATAGACCTAAGTCTATTTAGTTGCATTACGGTGAAATGTTTAGACATTTCACCGTAATGCAACTACATTTTCCATAGCGCAGCTTCTAATAACTAAAACAAACGTAACGTTAATTCATCTACAATGTAGAGATAAATGCTATTATTGTGTTTGAAATAAAATAAAAGTAAGCTTTGTTTCATGGACGACTATATTTATAAACTCCAAAAAAATAATCGTCGTTCAATTGTCTGATGTACCCAGCCTGCATATAAATAATGCTATAAATATTCCAACGACTATGTGCGTGCCCAGTGTACGGTACCTCACCCTATTTATATCGTAACTTGTCTCGCAATATTCACGAAACGAGTCCCATTAAGGTCTTCCTCCACATCTTCGCTTACGTTAAGAATTGGACCCACTATACCACTTTCACTATCTATGTACTGGCTGTATGACATAACGTCATACATTACGTACGGGATTCATATCGTCTTGTAAAAAGTTTCGTGCGAGATACAAATTGAAGCCTCCAAAGTTGCCGACTGGGAAAGATCCAGCAACTTCTACAAAGGCGAGAACTTTTAACAAGTTTTATTGCAGCTCAATTTAATTTAGCACTCGTTAGGAACGCTGAATCGAAAGTGCTTCTTTCCGTGGCGATGAACAATTAAAAAGTAATGGCTACTTACGGTTTCGGTCCGTCGCCGGCACTGGCAACTCACACAAAAGTATTTGAATTTGAATTCGGAACGCGTTCGAATGTGGAAGCGGTCGGGTCGGATAGCGGCGCGCGACTGCGGAATCGTCGCGGGCGCAGGCAGGTGAATGTGATCGTCACTTAGGTACCACTCTTGTTTTGCTAGTGTTAGTCGAGAAGTGCACTTAAGTGTTGCTAGATGACTGGACTCGTTACTAATCTTGTTAATCAGTTTTACACTTTAAAGGCTGTTAAGTAGCTCTTTGTACAACGATTTTATTATTTTTATAGTACTAAACGCCGTACTAGCGAACTTTAAATATTAGAAACAGAAAAAATTTGGTAAGAGCAGCACGCGCGATACGTGAAGGTCGTGGGTTCGATTCCCGAACCGCAAGGGGAGATAAAATTTTTCTGTTTCTAATATCTTTGTACAACGGTTATACAGGGTCCTTCTAAATTAGCTGCGTTCCTTATAATCGATCGATCGATCGTTGTAACAAAGCAGTGACGTCATAAGAAAACTGCTGAAGTTTTGGCATGATCCATTCCCATCAGAACAAGAAATAGGCAATCGATAATTAAGAGCAAGCAACGATGGGCTTTAAGTACAATCAAGAGCACATCAGACTTTGAACCCCCTTATGTCGTGGGCATAAGAACGAATATCGAGCTGCAAGTGCTTAACTTGACCAGTTGTTGACCGTACAATATTTGAAATTTGGAATAGTCTGTTGCAAACACGTAAATATTTATCTTAAGGATTTAGAAAGCAGCCTCAAATGAAATATTTGCTCCAATCAAATGAAAGCTAGCAATTTAAATCAGCCTATATTTTTTTAAACACTTTTTTTTTCTTTCTTCTTTTGCTTGCCAAGAGGTGTCATAACAGTCTTGTTAAAAACTCGTTCCATAAGCAAATGAGACGACTGCACAGCATATTAGGAACGTCTTTCTGCTGAGTTGGAATACGTTCTCAGCTGATGGTAGAATCCCAGGACTTTTGCAAAAAATAAGAATTATTAATAGGCACCACATGAAACTCTATCGTTGGTCTGACCAAACACGTTTGTAAATGCCATTGCCTTGCCATTATCTAGATTGTTTATCGATAAATAATTTCACAGGCACCTTTTAATTAATTTGGCGACAGAAATACTGACTGAGCCACAAGTCACCCAAGTGGCTCACTTATTAAATTTGTGGCCAACCTTTTATTAAGGTTAATATTTTTTGATGCTCGATTCCTTCGAACCCTTGTTTAACAATTTAAAAACGATAATTATAAACGGTTTATCCCTGGCAACACTGAGTACTTATTTCCAATGGCCGAACGCCCCCTCAAATTGGCGGGGAAACCATCAGTCTTGAGCGTTGAACTTTGCGGTCAATTTGTATGATCAGTTGTCATGCTCCACTCGTGTCGCGGTTTTTGTATGGTTGTATTGTATGGCTCGTACGACCACAGTGCAGCTGGGTCACAGTATGATAAGACAAAGGAAAGGCAGCGATTAACCCAGTACTTCAGAGAGTTTGAGCTGCTAGGTTATTTTTATAAAAATCTAGCTGCCCGTCGCGGTATCTAATAAAATAACTTTTGTTACAAACCTTATCCAGATAATAAAATAAAATATATGAGAAAAAAATAATAATCTAATTTAGTGCAATATTGTTAGTTATTAGAAATGAACGCGCGTGCTTTAATTTCGGCGATCCATTTTGATTTATATTGATTATAGAAGATATACGAGAAATGCCTAAATCGTGTACGTAGTCATATAAAATGTCATTTGACCTTTAGATCAATGATACCTCATTGATGTCCTAACTTAATAAGATCGAAGCTGTACATTTTGACTGATTGGAATTTTTATGTAGTGAAAAATCGGTTAGACGATACAAAATTAAATTTTTACGCTTACAAGATTAATTAATACTTACTCGTATAATTTTGAGACTTGACCGAATATTGACTGCTGGAATAAGAAACAATAGGTAAGCCAATTTGGGCATAGTCAACACACAAAAAAATATTTTCGTTTATCATAACGCGAGGTTTTACAACGAACGTGAAACATTTAAGTACGCTTAGGGCAATAAAATGAAATGTATCACCTCATCACATTCCTTGATAAGATCTTTTTATCAGATGAATACAAAAGCCATTCAACTGCTAATTAATTGAAATGAAATGAAGTGAAATGAAATGAAATGAAGTGAAATATTGGACAACATCACATACATTGCCCTGATCCTGCGGTAAGTAGCTAAAGCACTTGTGTTACAGAAATCAGAAACAACGACGGTACCACAACACCCAGACCCAAGACAATATAGAAAAGTTCGTTTCCTATATTGACCCGACCGGGGATCGAACCCGGGACCTCAGAGATGGCGCGACGCCAAAGTCCGGCCCGCTCGCCTCTCGGCTACGGAATTACACTGTGGTCTGACCAAGTGCATCATTACTACCTACAAGACACCGGGTTCATTGTTTTCTACTTACAATTGCATTACCTAGTTTCACATAAATTTTATATTTTTATATCTTTCAAATAATTTTTATATTTTAAAGGAATAGAAAATTTTCATCTTCCCTTGCGGTGCAGGATACCCACGGCTCGTGAAGGTCGCGTGTTCGATTCACGCGTGCTGCTTTTCGAACTGAACTAAGCGCAAACGTAGGCGATGAATTTTTCTGCTGTATTACCCGTTAGCCTACGCACCGCAAGGGAAAATTAATTTTTTCTGTTTCTTTCAAATATTTAAAGTTCGCTAGTGCAGCTTAAAGCACTATTAACAGTATAAAAAACATAATTTTTAGCCAAGAAGTTGATTGTAGTGAGAGCTTTTCAAAATAAATAAAGCACAAAAGACTCAAATATTATCCACAGAAACGTATGTACTTTAATCTGTTTGGGTATTCTTATAAAATACTAGCGGACCCGACAGACTTCGTCCTGTCAAAGAGATTTGACTCAAAATTTTAGTTAGATAACGTTGGTACTGGAAAAAGAAAAGGGCTGTCTTTACAGTTTTCCCGGCAATTATTTGAATTTGTCTCGCCGTAAAAATCATCCTTGGACTTCAGCGAACATTTAAAAAAAAGAATTGTCAAAATCGGTCCAGGCGTTGTCGAGTTATGCCCTTACCAACACATTTTGCGATTCATTTTTATATAATAGAAGATAGTATTGAACCACAGTTGATGCTGGATCGTACAAACAATAGCTCAATATACAACGCCCTTATGCCGTACGCATAAGATCTATTATCTATATATTATATTTTTTACGAGGAGAAATGCCTACCGCACCATCACCGACAAAAACCCCCTCGGTGGTCATCTTTGCGTAGCTTTGGGAAAGTCGAGGTCCCTTGTGGATTCAACGCAGGCTCTCCCACCATGCCTGCCGTTAAGAGGCACTCTTCGCGCCTCACAAAAACACACGCGCCTGTAGAGTGCCAGGCTACCTGTAACGACCCAATCCCTCGGGACCTAGGTAACGGACGCCAGGCTTTTCACATATCTGGCGTCTCCGGTGCCAGCAGCGGATCTGCCTTGCGACTCCACTGCCTACCGCCACTATGGATATTCGATACTCTCACTCTGTTTCTTCCTACGAGATGTGGATATGGTCCCGAAGGATAGAGAGGCCGGCCGGTCTGTCTTTTCTATCACCCTTTGGAGTATCGGAGGCTAGGTGACAAGGCCAGCCTCGACGCAACTGACCGCCGGATTACTGAGCGCCCATCGCAACAAAACGCAGAACCCAGCGGTGTGAAAGGCAAATATACTATAGTAACACAGTTTTAGATAACATAAAACAAATGAAAAACGGTTCTAAACGAATGTAAAGCAAATACAATATTGATAAATTCCATTCGGTTGTTAAACAAAACAAAATAAGAAATAAGAAAGAGGCTCGATTTTTTTGGATCAAATAAAATTGTTCTTGGTATCTGGTCTAAAAAAAGCTTCGACCTATATTACGCAGTCATACCAAGCCATACAAGATGAGAGAATAATAATATCGTAAACATCAAACGGCAACGAGATACTGAAATATGATTTACCTTACAGGCTCCCATTTTAATTTCGCAATAAAAGGAAAGGTTACTTTATAAGGATACTCTCAGTTTTTATTATTTTCTATTAGCAATGAAAATAAGTACCTACTTGGGTCTGTTTTCTTTTTATCCCCCAATTGTGCTACTTTTTCTGAAAATCGAAAAAATTTCGAACAATTTTCTGAAAATCAAGGCGCGATAGCGTCAACGAATCAGAAATCATACTTAAAAACTTCATTGCACAAAAAAAGTACAAAAGGTGGGCTTAATGCTAGGAGCATTCTCTACCAGTCAACTGTTGGGACATGCAGATAGTTCGTTTATCCAGCTTAGCACGGATGTAATGTAAATACTTAGAAATATTGGCTTTTCTATTCTTTATTGTAAATAAAAACCTTCCTCTTGAATCACTCTATATATAAAAAAACTGCATCAAAATCTGTTGCACAGTTTTTAAGTTTTAAAGATTCAATCGTACATAGTGATATTAGGACAGAAAAAAACTTGTTTTTTCACTATGTAGTGATACTCAGACAAGCACAGACAAATAAATATACAGTGTTTTCCCAATAATTACAAAAACAAGGAAATGTTGGAACAAAATTCCTAGAATTTGCTAATTTTAATCGAAATAAAACCAACGGCAAAAATGTTACTAAGATTAGACTCTCAACGCGTTCGATGAGTTTGCAAATAATGTATTTTATGATTCCTCATATTTGCACGAACGTTTAAGAAATGCAAGTAAGCGAATTCAAAAACTCGACAACTCAGGGCCTTTCGTTTAGTGATGTCGAACTGTCGATATCGATGATAATCCTCAAATATCAATTAATTCCTTTCGAGATTTGATTGTTGATACTTTATGCCGGCACTGTTCCCTTACATATCACAACTTAAGACAGCGATGCCGAATCGCCAATAGTCCATTTGTATTCCTATACTCGTACGATTCATAAGATACGTTCGTTTCTATCAACGAAAGCGCATGTTTCTATTGATTCCACGTGATACAAATATATTTTAATCACTGATCTCAAATTTAAAGTGGGTGATATGAGCCGTTTCGAAACAAACATAGGTAATTTTTTTTTCTTATTTCAATTAGATTTCACTGAAAGGCGTTGTACAAAATGGAGAGTAAAAGTGGGAATAATTATTACGATTCGTTAAGAAACGGGGAAAATAGTTCGCAGTTACGATTACTACATACCCATCTATCCACATGGATAACTTATTGTCTCAGACGTTTAGGTAATTAATTGTAAATTGTCTTAAAAACTCCAAATCTTCCACCTCTTTGTCATGAGACCAAACTTTTTATGATTAGATTAGACTGCATCTCATCATCTCTAATCATCATTCGATTTGTGCCCACCTACGACATGACCTACAAGTCGACACAAATACGGCATCAGCAGAATTGACATAGTAAAACAACGCTCCATACGTAATCCACCATTAGCCAATGAATACATCGATCCTACATCGCGATGTCAGAGTTTTCGTCGCCACTAACTATATATACAACAAACCAAGATTTGGTAGTTTGACTTTGTTGATCCCCGAGCAGATAACATCTAGCTCGGCGGAAGTACTTCAGTTTTAGTAAAGAACGTACGTTCCTTACAGATTAAAATGCACTGACAATATCGATATCTGGCTTTTTTCGACAGACGCTTGCAATCACATCACTAGTGCAGTTTTAAAGGCTCAGTGTATTGAACCTGGGACGAGTCGATTGCACCCGCCGGCCTTGGGCATCTGCAGAGGATGCACCGCACATACGTAAATGCTGACCTTGCCTTAAGGACCAGTTGAACATACCTACTTCTGTCATACTTGCGTGACCAGTTTTGAAATTCAACTAAATTATACATTTTCATACGTACCTATTGGTCAAGCGAGCATTGCATTCAACAAAAGGAACAGCTAAAAAAAAACTTATGTACCCATTTCCCGTCATCTACTCGACGACCTCCGTTGAAGAGACGAGCGAACCGGACTTTGTCTTCGCGCTATCTCTAAGGTTCCAGGTTCGATCCCCAGTCGGGTCAATACGGGAAACGAATTTTTCTATATTGTCGCGGAGCTGGGTGTTGTGGTACCGTCGTTGTATCATATTTCTGTAACACAAGAGCTTAAGCTACTTACCACTGTATCAGAGAAATGTTTGTGACGTTGTCCAAAATTTTTTTCTTTACTATTTCCTCTACCTACACGTAGTCTGGAAGAGATCGCTTCCTAGCGATAAGACCGCCTAAATTGTGGAATATCAGTGACCACAAAATAGTGGCAATGAGCACCACTTTACAAACTTACTTAAACAAACTTACTTATGACTAAAATACATATGTTTCTTAGATCGGATTCAATTTAACAGCAGAGTAAATTAAAATACTATATCGTGCAAACAACCACCACTCTGTGGAAGACTGGAGCTTGAACCTAAGCCTACAAATAGGCTTGTTGTAACAAGATCTCCAGGCCCCCACCCCCATCCAGGCAGATTTATAAGTTTCTTATTAATAGAGAGCAGATATGTATATTAATAACAAAGGACATAATTTTGGGGTTAAATAATTTCAACTTATTATTATGCTATAAAGTGTTCAGTTCCCGCGTAGTCTAAAGAATTCAACCATTATTTTAATAAAGATTTGCAACTAAACTTATTTTTTGTGACAATAGATAAGATTTTATTCGCTTTATTATATAAATGTCCTCCTTAGAAGCAATAGAATCTTCGCTTGAATTTAGTTTTGTGGGTAATTAATTTACACACTTTGTGTTGTTGAGTCTTACGCAGGTTTGTTACTTTGGTTTTATCATTTACGCTAATTGAAGAATGTTTTTTAAGGATAGCAGCTAGGATATACAGTTGTCTAACGGTCAGAGCTTTGGTTTCTTTGTAAAGAGAGAAGGTTGGGTAAAGCATGGGTTTATGAAAAGCAACCTTTAGGATATACCTCTGAGCTCGTTCAAGTTTGAGTAATGTAGTTTTCGATATGCCACCCCAGGCGATGTTACAATATGTTAGAAGCGATTGGCACATGGACAGGTAGATAATTTTCATTAATTGGACGCTAGCAACTATTCGAAGATTTCTGAAAAGATATGCGAGTTTACTAATTTTCGAGGATAAATTACAGATATGTTGTTTAAAATTTAAATTGTTATCGATAGTTATGCCCAGATATTTAACACTATCCACACATTCAAGAGGCGAACAAATACACATACGAGAGGGAGCAATAAAACACGTGTGAGCAACTATCTAATAATTATCTGCTTCTATTGTATTTGCTTGTGTGATTTACAAACGTTGTCCATACAATACAACCGCGATTTTCCGGCAGGATACATCTATGAAGTAACAAAGCTCGTCGCGGCAAGCCAGACGTTTGTTTACAGCGTGTTAATTAATGACCAGCTATTAATTTTCATTTGCAGGTCTGTGGCGCTTAATTAATGGAACAGGGATTCGGCACAACAGTGAATCACTAGGGTGGAACGGACGTGCAAATTGAAGGTGTGCCGGACATCCGTATCCGTATCCGCGGATATCAGGGGAATAAGTGATATCTATGTATCTGTTTTCGTTTTTTACTAAGCACACCTTAAACCATCATTTAGAATTGTTATCTAATACAATCACGGTTTTTTTTAAAAAAAGGTTGTAAAATTTAAATTACTAAAAATGTTCACAATGTAATTATTTATTTATTAATTTATTTATTCAGGAAAAAAACAGCATCATTGTATTACAGATAAAATAATAAAATAAGAAATGTGTCTTTGTAACGTGCATTGAGTCTACAGCATTTAAAAATTAACTTGTGTAATAGGTATGGTGAATCTAATAAATTATGGATTATCTTATATAAGAGAATCTGATCGCTGCGTTCCCGTCGGGTACACAATAATTCAATATTTTCGGTCTTAATTTTTTTAAATCTATATTTAAGCTTTTTAATAAATTTATTTTGAATATTTTCTAACATACCAATGTATTTAGCATACATTGGGTTCCACACTACTGATGCATACTCGAGCTGTGATCTGACGTAAGCATTATAAAGAAGAATTAATGTGTTTGGATTCTTGAAGTCCGTACTTTGTCTAAGAATGAAGCCGAGTAATTTAAAAGCTTTAGCCGTTTTCCTACTAATGAGGCTCAAAATATAAACCACAGTCCAGTTGGACCCCTAAATCTCTCACCTCTTGAACCCTTTTTAGTCCTTGGTCATAGAGAAAAATATTAAAATTAAATACTTTATTTTGGTAACATAGTTTTGACACTTGGTATAATTTACCTACGTGTCGTGTTGCACTTTGTGTCACTTAAACAACTCCTAATTATAATAGTGCAGTCTGTAGAGTCCTTTCCCCCTTTTTTCTCAATATATTTGCATTAAGCCATTTTCTTTGCAGTACCTAATGGTAATTACAGCAAAAAAGTAAATACCAATTAGTATATTTACAAACTTTTGCTTATAAACTGCTTTAACTTTGTCATTTCGTACCGCTGCAGATTAAAACTTGGTAGTACGGATCCGTTACGGATCAAGACATGAACGATCCGTATCCGCGGATATCTATTTTTAATGATCTGGCACATCTCCGATGCAAATGCGATGCGCGGTTGAGCGCTGTTCATGACTGTCAATCAGTGATAATTCATTTCCTAATACACATTAATAGCACAGATGTATCATTTGAAATGAATTATTTTCATTAATTTATTTCATTACTAGCTTTTGCCCGCGACTTCGTTCGCGTGGACTTCAGGTTCGTCCCGTCTAGTCTAGTAATAAGTAAGAAATACGGTAACTAAGCACTGCAGAGCCCTAATCATAGGTCTATAGGTAGCTACTGCAGTATGCTCCTATAAACTACATTTAACGATCTTTTTCCTTCAGCATAAACATGCAGATTCTTCGCTTTGGAAACACGTGAGCAAGCCACATAGAGCTGACCGTGAGAAAAACATGGCGTGCCCAAATGTAGGCCTGCTACCTTCATGGTTTGACCCTGTGATTTGTTGATCGTCATCCTTAGGCCTATATTACTTAAAGTAGGCGACCATACGTTTTTATCAAATCGCTAGTGCCTCGAAAATTCGCAAAACGGACACAACCGTCAACGACGCCTGCCCTCACGCGTCTGCCCGCGTTCGGGTCGCGCCACTTCTTCCCCACCGCACCTACCCCGCTCCCCCCACGCCCCGTTCGCCTGGCACCGCTGCCGGTATTTATCACCTTTCGGTATTTATCGCCGAAATTGCTATGACTCTGCATTTTAAATCTGTGATATCTTCGAAAATATTAATTTAATTTACATGCTGTAAAAAGCCATATTGATCATTATTAAATGCACAATGTATTTAAGATACTTAATTGGATAAGAATTAATACTGTATTGCTTAAAATCGCTTCGTAAATAAGCCATTATTTCTCGTACAAAGTAAAGGATAAAAAATGGTTATTGTGGGTTATTGCTAAGAGATAAACATATACCATCACGGACTTTTTTGTAGACCTTTTTAAGTTCTACAATACTGTAGTACATTGTTTTGATCTATCTTGTAGGATTCAGTCAGCGTTTGCAATGTAAGCGCAAAAAATGTGTTTTTTTACGACCTCACATTAGAAACCTCAAAAATTGTAGCCTATGTGTTATTCTGATGTATAAGCTATATTGTGGTAAAGTTTCATTTAAATCCATTCAGTAGTTTTTACGTGAAAGAGTAACAAACATCCATACATCCATACTTACAAACTTTCGCCTTTATAATAGTAGTAGGATTGACCACATACGAACCAGTATAACCATAAGTGTAAGCCGTGGAGTAATAAATTAATGCTACACAATAATCAACTGGCCTGAAACTAAGACGGATACTAATGGGTGCGTCAATCTAGCAGTATAAAATTTAGACACGTTTACTTATTTCCTAAATTGACCTGACTGAACATCGAATCCGGGACCATTCACATTTCTTTCGCATTTCTTAACCACTGCGCACAATCAAATCAAAAAGTAATGGTCGTATGCACAGTTCTGCTCCAAAATAAACGATTTATTCGGCAGGGTCATGAAAGATTTTGTTAACCAAGGCTCGATCTACAAAATGGGCAGTTCATTTTCAAGATCATGCTCTCCTAAATGTGGTAATAAGAACCTGAAAGACCAGGTGGGACCATATCACGGAATCCAGCAGCAACTGCGTAGAATCGATTGTGTGCAACGAAAATTACTTGAAAGAGAATCAAAGTCAAAGTCAAAGTCAATATTTTTTATTCATGTAGATTACATTTGTAATACTTATGAATCGTCTCTATACAATGCAAATGAAGCTACCTCCGGTTCGGAACCTATAACTACCGAGAAGATACCGGCAAGAAACTCAGTAGTTTTTTTTACAATTAAAAAGCTATACTTATTACTAATTTTGCACCAAGACATACAGTTAGTTTGTCAGTTCGAAAAAAAAAACAAAAAAAGTATATAGTTATTGAAATAAATAAAATAAAAACATTTAAATAAAAATAACTGTAGGGCTTCATGTGTGATATTCAAATACATCATTTTTATACATTTTGACCTACATGCTTCTGTGTGGTCTTAATCTGACATTGATTGAGAAAACTTATTAAAATAATATACAACGCGTAAGTACAGGCGAGCAGACTAGTTAGTGATCCACGCGTTCTTATCACTAATATACTCTTCTACTTTGTAATAGCCTTTTTTCAAGAGACAACTTTTAACATATGTCTTAAATTTATACAAAGGTAACTCAATAATTACTTCAGGAAGTTTATTGAACATTTTTATGCTTAAAGCAACAAATGAATTACCTATTTTATGAAGTCTACGTTTAGGAACAGCAAGCTTGTTTTTATTTCTGGTGTTAATGCTATGAGTATCTGATTTTTTAGGAAAAGTATGCAAGTTTTTGTAAACATGCATTAAACAGTCGAGAATATATTGCGATGCGACTGTTAGGATGTTAATTTCCTGAAATAACTCTTTCAGCGAGTCGCGTGGTCCTAGCTTGTAAATGGCTCGGATGGCCCTTTTTTGTAACACAAAAATAGTTTGAATATCGGCCGCAGTTCCCCATAACAACAGGCCATACGACATGATGCTGTGAAAATAGCTAAAATAAACCAATCTTGCCGTTTCCACGTCGGTCAGAAATCTTATCTTTCTAACTGCATAGGCAGCTGAACTCAATCTTCCAGCTAGATTATCTAAATGGGGAGACCATTGCAATTTCGAATCTAAAGTTATGCCAAGAAATATTATAGAGTTTATAAGTTCAATACGCTCATTATTCATTTTAATTATTGAGTTGACCTGTTTTACGTTAGGCATTGAAAACTTAATACATTTAGTTTTCTTGGCATTTAGTACAAGATTGTTAGATGTAAACCAATGATGTACTTTGTTGAGTGTATCATTAATTTCATTAAAATTTTCACTCTGCCTATTAATTTTGAATATTAAGGACGTATCGTCAGCAAATAATACTATGTCACATAAGTTCTTTGTAAAATAAGGTAGATCATTTATGTAAATTAAAAAAAGCAAAGGTCCTAATATCGAGCCTTGCGGTACTCCCATGAATAAAGAAGCGCCAGAAGAATTCGTTCCATTTATAGTAACTTTTTGAATTCTTTCAGATAGATATGACTGAATTAGACTTAGTGAGTTGTTCGAGACACCATAATGCCGCAGTTTCAATATCAAAGTTTGATGATCTATACAATCAAACGCTTTTGATAAATCACAAAATACTCCGATAACATCCTGTTTATTTTCCCATGCATCAAACACATGCCTGATGAGCGCTACTCCCGCATCAGTTGTGGATTTGCCTTTAGTAAATCCGTATTGATTTTCATGAAATAATTTATTAACTGAGAAGTGACACATTATTTGATTAAATATAATTTTTTCGAAAATTTTACTGAATGTAGGTAAAATGGATATAGGTCTAAAATTCGATGGGTCACTTTTATCGCCGGTTTTAAATAAAGGTATGACTTTACTAAGTTTCATTAAATTTGGAAACCGACCTTCATCAATACATTTATTAAATATAAAAGCCAGGTGAGGCGCAATAGAGTGTATGATATTTTTCAATACATCTACAGAAAGACCCCACAAATCCTCAGTTCTTTTCATATTAAGGTCCTTGAAAGCTTTCAAAATTGTCATGTAATTAATATGTTCAAACTAAAAGGGTATTGTGCACTCATCCACATGTGATTCGACAAGAGATTTAGCAAGATACGGATTTGAAGCTAACCCACTAGTTGTGGTGGTCGGAATGTTTGAAAAGAAGTTTTCAAAAGCGTTTGCAACCTCTGCATCCTTTTCGAGGATAGCGTCGTTAATTTTAAGAGAGAGCTTGTTTGTCTGTGTTTTGTTTTTACAAGTCTCTTTATTAATAATTTGCCATGTGACTTTACTTTTTTTGTAGCCTTTACTATCTTTTCTTTAATAAAATTAGATTTTGCTACCGCACAAACAGTCTTGAATAATTTAGAATACTTTCTAACATATTCAACAATTGAAGAGTCGCCGGAATTGGCCTTTAAATCATATAGTTCAAAAAGCCTACGTCTACTTTTATATATACCTGACGTAGCCCAGTCACTGAATTTTGTTTTTGAACTATCTATTTTAATCGTTTTTTTAGTAAATATACTATTAAATTCCTTTTCAACGGTATGAAATAATTTTTCGTACGTTTTATCAATACTGCTATCTGACTTTAACTTTAACAAAGATACTTTATTGCAGATGTTAGATTTAAATTTTTCTACACGATTTGCGGTAATAGGCCTACAGGTAACATATGAAAATTCACGGGCAAGATGGTGTTCGAACACAGCTAATTGACCACTGTGGTCTGAGTTAATAAAGTTAATTATAGATTTTTCAATAGTGCTACAATTACAAAAAATATTATCAAGACAAGTAGCCGAAGTGGCAGTCACTCGTGTGGGTTCATTATAAAGATGATGAAGGTTATATGATTTAAAAAGATTCAGAAATTGAATGCTAGTTTGCGACTTATCTAGAATGTTTACATTAAAATCTCCACACACTACTACTTTTTTATCTGAACTGCACACTTTTCTAAGGGCTTCTTCCATGATTTTCTCAGATAAGGCATAGCTAGCAGACGGTGGTCTATATACGCACATAACAATATACTGCTCGAGCTCTGCACATGAAAGTTCAATAGTTCGTTCGACTGAGAGCCTGACTATATCTTTACGTTCCTTAAATTGAATATTATTTTCAACCAAAATCAGAGATCCACCTCTAATGGCAGAACCTCTTGTAAAAGCACTAATAACTTTAAAATTATCGATACTAAGCAATAATTCGTACTCTCTCAACCAATGTTCAGTAAGACATAATACATGGACATTTTGTTTATTTAAAAAAAGTTCCAGTTCTAACTCCTTTCCGGAAACACCCTGTATATTTTGATGTACAATGTTAAAATGAATGGGATTTCCTTTTGTCGTGTTATTGCTAGAGTTATTCTCTATTGTCTGAAGTTTAAATTTAAATTATTTGGAACATGTTCCAAAGTCTTACTAAATAGTATGTTAATATTATAAGCTAACAAAGTAGCCAATTTAAATTTAATTTTATAAGGCAAATAAAAAGTTTTGCCAGTCAACATTAAATTTTTATTAATAAATTTATTTGTGTCAAAAAACACAAAGTGGTCACTATGACTACATGTCAAATTATAAAGAAATGTATTCAATACATGAATATAGTTATTTTGTTCAGTACTGTACAACTTTGAGAATGGGAAGGCACACAAAATGACTTTTTTTACATTTAGATCTTTCATCATTTAGATCATTTAGAATGAAATGAAAGTTTATTGGTGATGAGGGTAGTGTGATATATATTACCGACTTGAAGTCAAACAAGTGAATCAAGGAGATGGGCGTAACCTCAGTGAGGCTATTATAGTTTGTTCATGTCTATTTTTTATGTCTCTGTAGTCAAGACACATTTTAACCGCAAACGCAAAAACGACTATTGTAAAAAACGAATTCGTTTGTCTACCTGCATCTGTGTACTATCTGTGGCAACGTAGCTCCCAAACGGTCGACGAACTCATTTGATTTGTTTTTTTTCTTAAATAGTGTTTATAGTGGTTGTTTTAAACTATGTTTGACGAAAATTGGAGCAAGATGGAGGCCGCCGCAAAATGTCGTTTACATAGTTTGGCATAGCTCCTAAATCAAATAAATGGCTTAAGTATATACATATGTAGTAATGAATAGATACTCTTTCAAATATCAAACCCAAGAAAGCCGCCATCACAAAATTAGGTATTCTACAGTTCTAACTTTGACTGCTCTTATTCATAAATTATTTAAGGGAAGGTACATTGTGTTCCGACCGTTAACATTGATTTTTCATAACACCTAAATAATGTAACTTGGAATGAGCTTCCTTATTCACAAACTTAAGAAACGATCACGATGCGGAAAGTGTATGTTTTGTTTCTGTCCAATCCCGTTTATATTAAGGAAGCGGAATAGAATTTTCGCGAACGTTTACGGTGGTTTTGTGCAAATAATAAATAATAATAATAAATAAATGCGCCAGACAATCACACCAATCTTCTGGTCTCAAACTAAGGTTTTCCCTTGTACTATGAGTACCAGACGACGGATATTAACTGGGGGCGTCATCCCAGCACACCCAGACTCAAGTCAATTTAGAAAAGTTCGTTTTCCTAATTGACCCGACCGGGAATCGAACCCGGGACCTTTCGCGATTTGGCTGCCTACCTTAGCCACTGCGCCACCGAGGTCGTCAAATAGAACCAAGTCAAACTATGTGGTGCTGTGGCTCTTTTTTTTACTAGCAACCCGCCCCAGCTTTACATTACATTTCAATATCTAAGCATATACATATATTGACAGACGGAAGTGACTTTGTTATAAACCTACTTTGTAGTAATCTGTTTTCAAATAACGCCACCATTTATGCAATAAAATATGCGAGGGTTTTTAAATGGGTCATCTCCGTTATTTTTAGAGCTTAGGAATCACTCACACGTCTCTACCAAGCAGCGGTACCTATGTATAAAAAACAAGATCTGTCTAGTGATATGGTTCGATATATATTTACATAGTCACAAGAGGAGGAGTTAATAGAAAGATATAAGGCGATAGGCACCGCGGCCAGACCCCTGACCGCTGATGTCGGCCAAGGCGACCTGACAATGGTGGGAAACTCCCAGAGTATGTTTAGCTGGTGCGCGAATGGTCCGTAATCTTAGCGCGGTGGTGTGAGTCATAAGTTGCAACGGTGAGTAGAAATATATAGATAGACAGCGCCGATTTTTTCCAAAATCCTCCTTATGTTCGAACACCAACACACTATTAACAAATGGAAATAATCTTCTTTCCCTAACGTGTATCGCAATTCCCGCTTACAGCTATTACCCCTATTTGACGAGGGCGGACCTATTACCAAAGACGAAACAAACAAACTAAATGTTTAGTTTTTAGTTAGAGAATTAAAACATGGTTTTGGATAAAGAATAATAATTTGAAATCGTTTTATTCGCATGCAAAGTTTGGTTACGATTATGATATTTAAAATTTGCTTTTCTTCATAGGATTCGAAATGTTTTGTTTTTGATAGCCCTCCTGGTTATGTGGATTGATGCTATAGCTGTCTTACTTTCGAAACCCTTACGTGGAGGCTATTTGACATAGCCAGGTCCAACGGCTTGACGTGCATTCCAAGCATAGAATCATCATTCTTCGTCATACAGTCAGGATATTCAAGATTGCTAAGCTATTTCTTTCTAACGAGGGGAAATACACTGATGTACAGTACCGTCTCGCGAGGGCGGTGATGGCGTGTGTGCTACTTCCTGCCCTGAGAAGGACAGTACTACCCACTAAACCCCATAATTAGACCTCATTGCCTTTACGGTGATACTGTGGGAAACGGCTTAGCCAAAACTACCACCAACGCTTGCAAAGCCCTTATTAAACTTGTAAAGATCACAAAGTTCTTGGGCAGAGACTTGCCAATTTCCAAAATCAATGCCGTTCCAAGTTCCCGTAGTAATTGTAATAAATAATACGAGGCGTAAGCTAAAAACGACTAACGCACGACTGATGACAACTGACATGGAAAGTAAATTTGAAATTAGAATTATCGACTCGTAGTCGGTTGGAGAAAAACGGTTAGTCATTATTGACACATAACGAATCGTTAAATATTGGAACTAGTGTTGCCGTCGATTCGATTGTAAATCGATTATTATAGATTATTCCAAAAGAGGCCTAAATAATCTAATAATCGATATGACAATCGATAGTATCGATATAATCGATATAATCGATATAACCTATTTTTATTAGATATAATCGATTATAATCGATTAATCGATTATAATCTAAGTCAAATACAATATAATCGATATAATCGATTATATCGATATCAAGTTGAAAGCAATACTATCGATATAATCGATTATTTCGATATAATCGATTAATTTGCAATTATTTTTAGATTTAATCGTCATTCATATAATGTCTTCTTAGACATAACACATTCAAAATGAAACCGTGAAAAAGTTATTTATACCCTACTTTTTATTCATAAAACGTGATAGCTAAGTTTCTTGGTACCTACCTGAACTGTACCGTCATGGCGATACTATCTAAAAATAATTGCAAATTAATCGATTATATCGAAATAATCGATTATATCGATAGTATTGCCTTCAACTTGATATCGATATAATCGATTATATCGATAGTATTGCCTTCAACTTGATATCGATATAATCGATTATATCGATTATATTGTATTTGACTTAGATTATAATCGATTAATCGATTATAATCGATTATAATCGATTATATCTAATAAAAATAGGTATCGATATAATCGATTATATCGATAGTATCGATACTATCGATTGTCATATCGATTATTAGATTATTTGAGGGGGGGATAATCGATTAATCGATAATCGATTATCCGGCAACACTAATTGGAACCTAGCATTATTGTTGGTTTCCGATTGAACTGATAACATGCACCAAACAATGAAAGAGTGGACTGAAGCCCGACCTTGCGATGAGACTATCACTCGTTTAGAAAGGAAGGGACGGCGCCGGACCTCGCTCGCTGACGTTTCCGAATCGGGGGCAATTTGAAAGTTGTCTAAATTATCGAATTAACTCCGCACATACCTGCTGATACTGCACGGCGGTGCTGCTATTTAGCAAGTGATTGCAAATTTTATAGGGCCAGGTGGTCAGAGATCCAGGCCAAATAAAGTTGACCGGAGGAAGTAGGTTTTAAATAAAATAATAATACAGGGAACTTTTTAACAAAAACATTTGGACGACCAAAATACTGACTGAGCCAGAAGTCGCCCAAGCCCCAGTGGCTCACTTATTAAATTTCGGGCCAACCTATAATTTAGGCTAGATTGAGTTAGTATTTTATTTTGATACCGTTTTCCCATGGCGCTACGATGAGAGCGTGGGGGGAGTTTTTAGTTCGGGTAGTCTTCGCCCTAGTGCAAAAATGCATTTTCTCCCCCTTTATAAAAAAAAGTATTTTTTTGATGCTGAAAGAACACGTTTAATATTCGGCAATGAATCTGTCATGCTAATTGTGTTTACGTAATATCAGGTAGACCATAAACATATTTGGCCCATTACAACGAAGAAAATAAAGAGTTATAGTTTGCACCTATGCGTATTTTCATGAGCTTCCTAGTGACTTCTTAGCATGCCTAGCAATTAGCTGTCGTTGGTATTGTGCTTTTTGATAACTCAAACAAAAAATATAACGAGGACATACCTTTTTATCCAATTACAGCGAAGAAAAATAGGGGTTACATAATTTCGAACCTGCGCGTATGTTCATCTGATCCATCGTGACTTCCTAAGCTTCCTAGTGTTAATCAAATGCTTTATGGTATCACGAACAAAAATGAGCACTTTATTCACATCATGGCTTTTATTTCAAAAAGCAAAGGTGTCTAGATTTACATAATCGTGACTAGTTCAATGATACCATTACGATGAATCTATGTATATAGAAATACGTGTAAAAACTGGACTTGATCTCAGATTAGGAAATAGGTAACTACGTAAAATTGTATCAATAAATTTGAACAGAAAATATCAAACGGCTTCTATTTCTCGTCTTGATGGTACATGTATTGGAATATGATTTCGGAGTACTGGGTTCGACCCAGGTCGAGAGGAAAAGACTATTTCTTTATTTTATTTAACAAATAACTAGAGTACCGAGAATTTTCGAATAGGCAACATAGAGAGTATGTCTTGAAACGTCAAACCAATATAAACTTGACAATATCGAAATTCGCTGACTGCCACTTGGCTAGAGTCTTAGTAGTATGATCAAATATGTGTCTTTTAAGGAATGCCAAAATTTGTGTTAAAACCTTTGCGCAACGATATGTTTAGACTGAAGTAGTTAACCAAAAAATGTCATATGCAGAAAATTCTAAACCTTTTCTGATAAGGCTAGTATTTGCGAATGTTTCAAGCGTCGTAAAACAGTTATTATTGATATCAAACAGTAAAAAAATCACGTTTCTTGTTTGGGAGCCCTCCAATAATTATTTTATTTTGTTTTCAGTAGTTTGTCAATAGAAATACATAATCTGTGAAAATGTCAACTCTCTAGCTATTAAAGTTCTTGAGATACCTTAGAATAAGGAAAGTAATATATCTATGTGAAATAGATTTTTACCGTTTCTAAATAGACTTATCGTTTCTTAATTGGCTGAAAATAGGGAGGGATGTCTTTTTATTATTGTTTCAGTATTTTGAAATGTCAATACTGAAACAATAATAATACTCATTATAATCAAACACATTATAAACTTCACAATATCGAAATTCGCCCAGTGCCACTTGGCTAGGGTCTGAGTAGTATGATAGACCTTTTCTGATACGACTAATATTTGACTTGACCCTTACTAAATGCGCTCTGCTCCGCATTTTCTAATCAACTTTTTTGTTTTGACCTTTTAATCTAATTAAGGGACCTCACATCACGTAACCTTGCCCTTACCCGATGCCCCAATTATCCATCTTTATTAGTAGGGATGCATCCGAATAGATAATTAAGTTTGTCGATATCGATAATATTTTAGACGTAATAATATCGATGTAATAAAAGCTTGAACAATGAAACTTTACGCTTGGTTTTCGATTAGACGTACCTACATAAAATATCTTACCTATCTATGTTTGGAAAAAAAAACTTACCTTACAAACTTACTTATCTAACTTGCAAATGGGTCAAATAAATAAGGGATAAAAGATGAAGTGAGGATTTATGCAAATTTTTAGTAGATCGTGACAAGAAATAAAATGTATGTCTTGTTTGTTAAATAACTACCCTTAATATTTAAAAAAATTATCGAAATTTGCTTTCGGTAACGAAGTCACAAACACAGCTAGAAGTGTATAAAGTAAAAAAAATCGAATTATAAAAAACTATGGTCAAGTTCAGGAGCTTCAGATACAAAAAACAAGGAATACTTACTGTTTCTAAATAGGCTTGGCTAAAAACAGGTAGGGAGGACTTTTTCTTATTTTTTCAAAATCGGTATCCTTCCTGCTCAAGGATTTTTGATTATCATTATCGATATTATACCGGCCGAATCGATAGGGAATGCCCCTAGTCAAAGTAGCGGCGTAATTGTTGTTCGAAACAACAGATTAGGATGTCCGACGCAGATTACCCTTCTCTTTTAACAGCTACCGTGACGTCATAAAGGGTATTACGATAATATGTAACATAGAAGGTAATGTGTAGAGTTTTTCTATAAGATCTCACCAGATTCGGTAGCCAATATTAAGTGGAAAGAAAAGCATGAGTTCGAAATTATTCCAGCTGCTACTTATCGCCATCGTTCAAAACCACAAAATACACATCCCATCATTTCGATGTTTGGCATTCTACAACTGTGCATTTTTCTCGTGCACTTTCTGCCTCGTACAACCAAACTGTGGAACACATTGTCACTTGCGGTATTTCCGGACCAATACAACATTCAAGTTTAAAAAAAAGAACATATCTTTATCTGAAAGGCCGGCAACGCATTTGAAGCTCGTCTGGTGTAGCAAATGTACATATATGAGTTGTGGTGGTCTCTTACCATCAGGTGACCCGCGTGCTCGTCTACCCACAATGTCATAAAAAAATATACATCCATCTCATTGGTAATCTATCACGTGATCTGGTGCCTTCAACTTTTCGCTGCGCTACGAGATGTATGGAGTAATTACCGCGACGGGAATAACTAGTATATGTACCTGTTAAGTACCTACATTCGTACATTCTGCGTCTCCATCAAACTCAGGACGACCACAATTCTAAACTATCGGCAACAGTTTGAGAATATTTGATTGACTCACCACTGCCCGCTGTATTAGGGTTGCCAAACACAGAATGTAGATTCAAAATATTTATGTTTGTTCATTAGCAGCAGAAAATCCAAAATAAACTGAGCTAACCGCAAGTTATAATGAAATTTTTCTGCTTTATCAACCCGTAAACCTACGGTAAATTAAGTAAAAAAAAATAATTTAGTTTGCTATACAATAATTGGTATACGTATATATTTGTGAGGCATTGATATGTTGCACTTTGCATGCGTATTATTTTTCTCAGCAATAGGGATGATGACTTCAAATACCCGTTGATTCTCGTGACATATAATTATTATAAAAATTAGTTGGAATAGGATTTGAATTCGAAAACTATATTTTGTCTCCTTCGTAACACCTTAACTTAACTTTTAGAATCGGAATTGTTTCAGCAAGCCTAGTACCTGACATTTTTCATTTATAAAGCTTCTGATATTGTGAATCAGTCTCCTACCTACCTATTTATAAATATTGAAAAAATAAGAAAATTTAACACTGGCAACACGTTCTTTGTGTGTTCTCTTACCTCGTTGTAAAAGTATGTGCAAGTGAATAAAATAAAACTTATTATTTTCAAGAAAACATTATTTTAATAGAATTCCTAGTCCATAATTGAACAGTAAAACATGGATTCGAATACCGAAATTATATTTTTATCTCTTTCTTGACGTACACGATTGGACATAGACAAAATATTGACTATTCGAATTGGAATCATTTCTGACGTTTCTGAATCAGTCACTGATAACCCTGCCTACATTCGATGTCGTAGTGTGGAGTAGTTACGAAGCTATCAAAAATTCAGCCTTCTGAGATGTGACCCGTTTGTAGTTTCACTGTATGAGTAATTTCATCTTGGATGCGTGTATTATGTATGACGACCTCGGTGGCGCAATGGCTAAGGCAGGCGGCCAAAGCGCGAAAGGTCCCGTGTTCGATTTCCGGTCAGGTCAATATGGAAAACGAACTTTTCTAAATTGACTTGGGTCTGGGCGTGCTGGGATGACGCCCCCAGTTAGTATCCGTCGTCCGGTACTCATAATACAAGAGAAAACCTTAGTTTGATACCAGATGATTGGTGTGACTGTCTGACGCATTTATTTATTTATTATTTATTTACCGATATAGGTATATTGTTTTACAAAATCAACAAATTTAACCAATTACATATCACTTCTGCGAAAGTCTCTCAATAATTTTAACTCTACGATGGAACTCCGAGCTCATAGCTGTCTGCGTATGTAGTTACGAAATGTTCTGTCAGATCTTCTTCAGTCGTCACTAGTAAAGTGATTTCTTCTACAAGTCTCTTACTTGGCAAGCCGGACGGCTTGATGGTTCCATCTGCCCTCTGATACTCGACAATTCGACAATAAAGGAAATTTATAGTTAAAGTTCGTGACATCTTTATTTACGTTATGTACGTTAGCGAGACTAACATAAATCGTAGTCATGCATTTTCAATTGCTTGCATAATCCATTTACCTACTTTATTTATATACTAGCTGTGCCCGCGACTTCGTTCGCGTGGACTACATCCTTTTATGGTCGGTTTTACCCCTTTCTCCCCTAATATTCGAAACAAAAAGTAGTCTATATTTTAATCCAAGTTTCGAGCTATATTTGTGCCAAATTTCATATCTCTAACTTCAAAAATAAACATTTTTCCATATAAACTTCCAAAGGTGGTATTACCCCCCTCCCCCTCTTATTTTCTAATAAAAAGTAGCCTATGTCCGTTCTTGAGATTCAACGTATACCTATACCAAATTTCATCAAAATCGGTTGAGAGGTTTAAGCAGGAAAGCGTAACAGACACACAGACAGACAGACAGAGTTACTTTCGCATTTATAATATTAGTAGGGATTAAGTTTTATATATGCGTATTATACATCATGTAAATTTAAGTATACCATTATTATTTTTATTTATTTTTAAAACATATTGTTTTCTAATCTTGTATGTTTATGTACATTTAAAATATACTGCTAAGATTTATTATTATAATGGTTATCTACCTACTATGATTTTTTTGATTTATTAGGCATTTTTTTACTATTGACCAACTCTCTGCATGAGCCAAGGGTTGACTAACGAGAATGCCCTTAGCATTAAGTCCACCTGTGGTAAATGCAATACAGTAAAAAAATGATCGGCGTGATAATTGTACTTTAGTTCGGTCAGGATCACCCATCGAATTACAGACCGCGGTTTGCATAGATTACTAATTGAAATCAATTTTAATTCCACGTGGTGTTGGATTATTTATTTCATTTCTAAACACTCGGTTGACTGGTATGATTTTCTTTCTTAACTTCAATTCTGTCCTTTCCCTTCAACCTTTGTCCGCTCTCTCGTTAACCTTAAATTAACTTGTAAAGCTTCGTTTGCAGTTTGTTGTTTGTTCTGCATCTGCGTAGGTACAAGTTTTCATTTAATCGCCTACACAAATAACTCTTATAATTAAATAAGACACGTTCAAACGATTGTTAGGTTAGCGGCCTCTCTACTAAAGATTTTGCATAGAATGAGATTACTACGAGTAGGAGGGCGTATTGTTAAGACCATAGATTTATTGTACATTCCTTATTCTAAGGTTTAGACCAAGCGTTAAATAGCATTAAATTTATACAATTTAAAGTCGAGTACAAGCTGTCGGACACTTCCATACGTATTAAAGTCGAGAACAAGCTGTCGGACACTTCCATACGCATTAAAGTCGAGAACAAGCTGTCGGACACTTCCATACGCATTAAAGTCGAGAACAAGCTGTCGGACAGTTCCATACGCTTTAAAGTCGAGTACAAGCTTTCGGACACTTCCATACGCATTAAAGTCGAGTACAAGCTGTCGGACACTTCCATACGCATTTTAAGCCGACTTCAAAAAGTAGACGCTACAACAAACCTTTTCCATATTATGTGTAGATTAATGGAGAGAGCAGCGAGACAGGTAGGTTGGTTTTAATGTATGAATGATGCATAAGTGTTCCCTGTAACCAATATGAATAAATTAATTGATTATGATTATAACGACGATGTTAATACATAATCTGTGAACATTTCAAGTTTTTAACAAACTTTGTTCCGTCTTAGAGGCAATAAATGACTTTAAAAAAGCAAAAATAAATTAATAAAAAAGTATTATTTGTCTTTCTCCTGGCTCTAAACTACCCTACCAATTTTCAACCAAATCTGTTCAGCCGTTCTTGAGTTATAAATAGTGTAACTAACACGACTTTCTTTCATATACATATATAGATAGGTACTAAAACACGTTTTTTGTAGGCATTTTTTCTAGATAAGTAAAAGTCCTCAATGAACATCATTACCTGCGCCTCATTTTTCACGGAGGCGGCTCTAAGACCCTAACGAGGGTCGGCCCTGTCATTTGTCTCGTTTGCACAGCACCCTCCATTACATCCTTCATTTTCATCAAAATATAAAAATACCTACTATGACCCCGGTAACGTAAGACCTGCGTCTTAGTACCTAGAAGCTGAGATTTGGTAGTCAACTGAGTTACTTTTAAATACTTAAGTGGCAAACTAAGATCAAAAAATAAGCTGCTCTTGAGACGAATGTACAAACAATAGCTTTTAACTTTGGACTTTGCACCACCCTCATATTGTGCGCACCAGGAGGGGTACTCTCAAAAACGAAAAGAACAAACGAAAGGTTTCGTTTTTGAAGATTATTCAAAAGTTTAGGAATGGAGACGTGGTTTTTGATTTGCATAAATAATATTTAGTTTTTTGAAAACGCTTAATTTGCATTTGAAGTGATTTCTTTATGATAAATGAGGATTAAAAATTACCATACGTTGTCGGATCCGACATATTTCGTTTATAGGAGTAGGCCCCCAGAACTCATTTCCAACAGCAAATTCCTTGTCGACTACACTATGACGACTGAAGGTACTTATCGAAGTACCTATCTAGATCTAAACTTATACGATATTGGGCATTTACTGAAGGCTTAGAGCTTAACGAAACAGAAAATTTTCGTTGCCTACGATAACTTGCGCTTAGCTCAATTGGAATAGGACAAGGGGAGATATTTTTTATCTGTTTCTTTCAAATTTTAAAAGTCGGCTTAGCACTCTAAAATATTTTTAAAATCATAAATGATTCCGATTCGGAAAGTGTATGTTTTACACACATAGCTGGACTCTAACTATGTGTGGATGACATTATCAAAGTGATTCTGACGTTTTGCACGCGAGTAAATTTAGTCGTGTTCTTCTCAAAATTCAAAGTCAATCAAATTTAATTTTTCAACTGCTGATGAGTTTAAACACGAGTATATTTGCTAACAGAATCGACATTTTTGTAATCTCATGTGAGAAATTTAACGTTTTATGCATTCTATGCCTATCACACCATTTATTGCCTAAATGGCGAAATGATCTTGGCTTCCCTGAGTGCGAATTACCAACCTGTCAGTGTACTAAACAGGTCAGTGCACCAACCGCATTTTACTGTACAAATCGTATGCAAGCGCCTGCATGGGAGGCGATGGCAAACCGCAATTGTATCGCATTTCTGACTGAGGTCAGTGTGAAATCGTTTGAAGTTCACCAAGTACATATAATGTATATTCACGAAGGTGATTCCGGAATAATAGAACCTCCATAACTACAAAAAGCCTGCTTGATGATATACGTTTGATGACAGAGCTCCTGGGGGGTGCTACATTAGCAGCAGAGGTCAAGCCTTCAAGGCAAGGGCGACAACTCCTGTAACAGCTTTATTATGCTGTGCTTAACCTAGGACCTCATTACCACTTAACATCAGGTGGGATCACCTCAATCTTGAAGTGCAAAAAAATATATACGTGTAGCTACCTACTATCTTACGCCATGGGCTATTAGTGACAGGAAAAAGATACATACCCTACCCTTAAACAGTACACTAAAAAAAGTAAAATCTATAAGTACACCGTACAGTGAGTATCAATAAGAAGCAATTGTGTTTTCGGACACTTTTCCACCCCACCTCATGAATGGAGCTAGTTTGCCCGGCGCCAACTACACGCTCCCGCGGGAACTAATTTCAACTGCGGGGAAGTTGGACGTCACTGATATCGGAGACGAACAGCCGGGAATTTTGCCGGGATCGTAATATCTTATTGTTTTTGAGTAGGTATTTTCTATTGCCTATAGTTTTGCAAATATAGTACGGCAAACACATCAAGGTAAATACTTGTGATTTGGTCCTAGTTATTATAACTAAACTTAATAAATATTGGACAACATCACATACATTGCTCTGATTCTGTGGTAAGTAGCTTAAGCACTTATGTTACAGAAATCGGAAACAACGACGGTAGGTACCAAACCATCCAGACCCGAGACAATATAGAAAAATTCGTTTCCCATATTGATCCGACCGGGGATGGAACCCGGAACCTCTGAGATGTCGCGACGCCAGAGTCCGGCACGCTCGCCTCTCGGCTACGTCGTCAAAATATATATAGTATAGTATTTTCTCAGAATTATTAGTAGAACCGTGGTTAGGAAAATATATATTTTGAAATGTAAATTTCTTAGAATAATTTGATAATAACATTTTAGGAAAAATTAGATTAAATGAGATGAAATAGACTTACTTAAAATTACATATAACCACATCACAAGATGAATGATATTGATAATGAGTAGGTATTACATGTCAAAGTAGTCTAAATTTAATACACAAAGAGCAGGGTACATAATTTTACTTCCAACCCGCATACTTCGTTACCGTTAATTACAATTTAATTAAAAGCAATGCTTGTCAGTCGCAATGGCGGAATGATACTGTTCTTGCGTTGTAATGAAACTCACTAACTCAGGGAGCAGTTGAAAAGATTCCTTTGCCCCATTACAAACAGCATGTCACGTGTTTAATTAAAGAGACGTAAAATTCTACGATTGTACCTACTTGTGTGTACGGTCGTCCGTATATTAAAGTAAAAATCTTGCAGTTTTGTAGCCTATTTAAACAAATTCAAATTCGCGTTTCCACGAATAGCGAGGGAAATTTTTCTCGATATCTACTATTTCCTCTACCTAAACGTTTTCTGGAAGAGATCGCTTTCTAGCAATAAGACCACCTAAATTGTACTTGAATGTGTCTTATAAAACAAAATCGGTATCTATCTATCTACCTAATGTCCATTCCTATAGATAATGTTAGCAGGTTTCTAGGGTCTCCTGGTCTCTGGGCATTATGGCATGCTTTCAGTTAGGTTCACCCCTAGTCATGCATCCATCGGCACGGTAGACCTTGGATTGAAGGGATATCCCTTTTCCTGTCCCTTCTCGTTAGTCTAGTTCCCTCTATATAGAGATAGAAAAAGGGGAATATGGATATTACCCTCTCGGAAGACTTAGATTTAATCGGTAGTAGCTTTATAAGGGGGATGGCATATCCTGGATATATCACAAACATATATGTATATTTACGAAAATTTTTTGACATACACGAAGAAATTCAATGATCCATGCAGGATATTATAAGATATACATAATCTACGATTTTTCTTTTTTTTAACAAGTTATACCTAACTAATAACAAATATTTGTTACTTGTAAGTGTTTTCCTTTTAATTGTGCCTAACCGCCACTATTTTATCTATTCTTGTCTTTAAACCAACACTTTTATACAAAACATTGGATACCAGAAACGGTCTTTCATTACTTTCAAAGTTTGAACACAATCAGTTAACAAGTCAGAACCGTAAACGCGTACTGTTTCAGGTAAAATTACAAACAAAACATACAAGAGCCCAGAAACGCCCTTTGTGCATTTAAATCCCGCAATCAAAGTCGACGTGGAAGCGAAAATAAAGTGAAATTTAATATGGCGATCCCACTGGCCGAAATTAATTTGGGCCGGCGCCACAATCGGTCTGTCAGCAGTGCGCCATCTTTATTTGTGTCTGGAAAAACCTTAGATTATGGAAGCCTAGAAAGAAATCTATGGGAAGAGCGTAAAGAGCGAAATATGTTACGGATAGGGATTTTGTAATTGAGGATAGTCGCACATATCACATTTGGGTAAAATAACATCCATACTAATATTATAACTGTATCTGACTGTCTGTCTGTTTGTCCGGCTTTTATGCCTAAACCGCAGAACCGATTTTGATGAAATTTGGTATAGGTATACGTTCAATCTTTGGAGCGGGCATATGCTACTTTTTTTTTAATAAGGGGGGATGGGGGTATTACTGTCCTTGAAAGTTTCTATGGGAAAAACGTTATTTTAAAGATAAAAATATGAAATTTGGCACAAATATAGCTCAAAACTTGGATTAAAATATGGACTACTTTTTGTTTAGAATATCAGGGGAGATATAGGTAAACCGAACAAAAAAAAATTTGGAAAATACCTACACTCCTCGTGAACAAAGTTGCGGGCACAGCTAGTCATCTACATATAATAATAAAAATCAATTTTGGCCCGTTAGTCTAGCCAAAACTCTTGAACTTTTAATAACACTTGGTAAACAAATTCGTCGACATAAAACAGGACGTTTATTTTATTGTTGCGACTATTATCTTTACAGGCGCACTCTGTATCGATTCTCTGAGTTATTTTCCTCTTAAAATTTGTGACACTACACGAGAGAGCTAATTAATTAAGGCAATGCAATGCTTCACTATTGTTCCCTCCACTGTATAGGAACGTAACCTCCACCACTCCACGTACCAAAGCCTGGATGTACAGAACAAGTTGTTGTGATGAATTTGCGAAAGTTACCAGCTGCTTGTAACAAAATACCTAACTTTGCTAACTTGGCCTGGATCCTAGGACCACTTGGCTATTATGGAGTTCAAGCTGTCTGGACGTGTTAGTTTGTAGGCTAAGTCGCATAATACATATTTGAGTGGGTGCAGCTGTAGTTCCAACTATCTTGTAAAGGTTCCTTATAGCGCTCGTACCCTTAGTAAAATTATGCGATCGCTTCTCCAGTTGAGAATAAGAAATATTTCTATAAAGGAAAATATGGAAATTTCGTTAACATGGAATCTGGAACACTTAGTACGCTCATGATAAGATTAGCTAAGTTTTGAGGTGTTAGATTTTGGACGTCACAATATATTTGAAATTTTACGGAATTTCATTATTGCACTCTTCACTTTTAAAATATATTTATAAATGGAATTCATCTACAAACATTAGGATCAAGATCGAAATGGTCGCGTATTGTTCGTTTCATAAGGATTTTTAATTACCCATTACTTTGGTGTTACGTCATTTTTGTAACCTCTGGCTTAATAATTTTGTTATTATCAAACCATAAGGCTTAAGATAAGTATGTAGTTGTAAACATATTCGGCAGAAGGCACTTACCGTAAGCTAACAGTTGGTACATACGATAACTTGCGGTTAGCTCAGTTGGAACAGCAGCACGCGCGATACGTGAAGGTCATGGGTTCGATTTCCGCACGGCATGGGGAGATAAACATTTTCTGTTTCTTAAAAATACATAAGGTGTAAGGAGAGCAGTGCAGTTGGGTACAGTCAAAACATCACAAATAAACATTGTAAACTTTGTACTGCCTTTATTTCGTAAATATGCAAACTAATATAGAACTGAGAGTATTGCCTAGATGCAGTGAACAAGAAAAACAGAATTGCCGTCATAGTAACTTCATTCGAATCACAGGTCAACAATGATTTTGTTGCACGCAAACTAATTGCTGTTTTAAACTAAAACCGGCGTAGGAAAGCCGAATCTGGCTATAAAATATGTCTATCACCTATAGTTTCTGAGATATTTCACTTCGAAATCTTAAAAACTGCCTTTTTGGGTCTACTTTAAACAGATTTAACTATTTAACTAATTATTTTTAGCTATAATAAATATATGCCAAAGGAAGCAAAGACCTTTGCCATGGAATTTATATTAGGTTTATTTATAAATTTAGTTTAATTGTGAAAATATTTAAGTTGTCCTCAGCGGTGCTATTTTTCATACAATTTATTAGTATCACTCTATATGGAATAATCTATATTAATAACTACATTCTATATGGAAAAAAATGCTGCAGTTAGAATCAAGAATTACTTCATAAATAATAATGCTAGACTGATTATTTAAATTATATTTCAAATACAAGAAGTATTTGTTTATTTTTTAATATACAATTATAAAATTAACTTGCTCGGAACTGTCTACAGACCATGGTAAAATACCTAAAATTATTGAATTTCGTTTTTTTTATGCAAGATTACTATAAATTTCGAGGTGTTAGAAAAAAAATAAAACTTGATTCATATACAGCAGACAAATAGCTACAATAACCGTCGACTCGCTTTAAAGCAACATGCAAAACATACAATTTTGTTACCTTATATCAGCACCAAAACACATACAAATGTAAAGCACACAAGCAATAGATACGCAATATAGTAACAAAGTATCGACAGTTCAAAAAAAAACTTTAAGGCTAATGGGTTTAGGTCCACAAATAAGTTTGTTAGGTACGTTATTTCACGGAATGGAATGGAACGAGTGCTGTAATTAATCCGCGCCCGTAACTCGCTGCGCCCTTGGTATCGGTATTCGTACAGGCACTAGCTCACTTTTTTAAACCACGCCCACCATGCCTTACTTTTTGTAGTGCCATTTTCAAACGTTAGAAAAGCTTCTATGTTTTTTACGTTCACAGCCTAGATAGACTTGAGCGTGCATTTTTTTTTATATTGCACTTCAAGATTGACCTCATCCCACCTGATGTTAAGTGGTAATGAGGTTCTAGCTTAAGGGTGACAAGTACAGCATAATAGATCTGTTACTGAACTTGTCGCCCTTACCTTGAAGGCTTGACCCCTGCTACTAATGTAGCACCCCCCCAGGAGCTCTGGAAACCTTACTCACACGCAGGAACACAACAACACAGAAGTGATTGTTATTTGGCTGCGGTTTTCTGTAAGGTGGAGGTATTTCACTTGTCGGGCTGCTCCAGGTCGAGCAATAAATCGGTATGCCCTACCTCTCTCAAAGTGAATACAAAAATATGAAATTTATATCTATATTATTTTTCTCATACAAACATTTAACAACTTCACTGACAATTTTTGAATTTGAACCACCGCTGACTATGGAAATGAATAGCGAATTTCAAACAATACCTGCTAACTACCACGATACTATGTTTGCATTGTATTAATCTTTAGTACAACCAACGCAACATATTGATTTGAGAAGGCTTGTAGATAGCCTAAATAGATATATAGATACCTGGACCAGAAAGGTAGATTCGTGGGTTTTACATTTGAGTTTAAAACTGTATAACATGTACGACTTTATACCATTATAATGTTTATCTTAAACACAATTGTTTAGACTAATTACATGTTAACGGTTAGAAATCCAAATGTCTTATTGTAACATATAATACTGGTTTACAAATAAATACATAATATATATGTAGTTAAGTATGTAGGCATTACTACATCGTAATTAATAAAATTGACTTTATACTTTTATTTAGCGAGATAGATAAGTCAAAGTCAATCTTTTTTATTCACTTAGTATAGATTACATTAGTAATACTATAATAGTCTTTATATAAAGCAAATGAAGCTACCTCCAGTTCGGAACCTATAACTACAGAAAGATACCGGCAAGAAACTCAGTAGTTTTTTTACAAATGAAAGCTAAACTTATTACTAATTTTGCATAAATACATAAAGATACTATATTACATAAAGAAACTTTATTGCACAAAAATTTCAGGACATTGGTTTTACAGACAAATTATATAACTTGGGCGGTCTTATCGCTACGAAGTGATCTCTTCCAGATCACTTTAAGGTAGAGAAAATAGCAGACGACCAGAAATAGGTACGGGTGTGCAACATAATTGAGTTATGTTTTTTTAAATTATATTCATAGTCTCATAACATGATAAACAAACATTAACTCATAAATATATATAAAATAATAAGTTTACATATTAAATATAAAATTACGTAAAGTAGTTTTTACTCAAACAAATATGTAGGATAAGTGTTTTATATTGATGGATAACCAACATGCCTAGCTGAGATTAATTAGATAATTAAGTGAGATGAAGTAGGATTTAAGACTGAATTAGACAATGAGAAGCGGCTGAGATAGTATGATAGGTAAAGGTACAGAATGATGAGTAGGAACAGTAAGGAGAAGTTTATGGGAGGACCGCATATCACGATCTTTGATGGGCTGCAAGAAACGGAATCGTACTTTAAGATGGGGATGAGCAAAAGGATTAAATAAAACATTAAATAGGACAGTTAAAACGTAAAGCCGAGCTCGTTGCGGAGTCGATGTACAGCAGGGCAGTTAAGCTGAGCTCGAAATTTAGAGACATGGTCATACTTGCGTACTTGTAAGTAGTAATTGGTGTTTGGAGCTTCTACCAGAAGACATCATTTCTAACTTTTTTGCTTCCCAAATTGTATGAAGACTCGTGATCATAAAACGTAAGTCGAGGGCAAAATGTCATTTATAGCGAGAAATTTGCTGCTGCTAATAGGTGGGATACTTCATATAAGAAAAGTTGATCAAGGAAGTTTCAGAACTCCGCCATAGTAAATGCGAAAAGAAAGACAACTCGGCAAATGACTTACAAACTTTTACGGTATGCGACATCTGAAACTCTAAAAATGTGTATGATAACCGTGGTTAATGGGTATTATTCCCTTAAATATCCTCATACTCATGATTTTTCAACATCTCCATTATTCTACTCGTATAAAACAGGCAATAATTTTACTGAGTGCTCTATCGAGGCATACTTCAAATTGTTGAACGCATTATGCTAAAATATGACATGACAAAAATAGTTATCAGCTAAGTCGTAATCCCATTGGTAAAGAACTTATTTTTAAAAATTCACCCCCAATGTGTGTTGTTTCCACGCTGACAAAGTTGTAGATATCTACGAATATGTAAGTAAAGCTTGGTTATTGAACTTAAATGTTGAAAAATCATTCTGAAACACTTTTTTAAATATTTCAAAGTATGAAATAAATGTAATGTCCTCTTGTAGTGCTGCATTCGCGTAATTACTGGCCCAAGGTACATTCATTGCAGAAATGTATGAAAATCACAGAATTGAAGACACTTTGACATCTGAATCTGAATTTTTACAAGAGCAGATGATATTTCGTGGCTTCCTTAAAAAACGTATTTTGTAAATATTATTTTTAGAAATAGGTAATTGAGGCTGATACAAACAGACTGTTCGTGCTCACAAAGATCAGTATTGTGCGGAAATTTAACCTAACAATTTGCTACCGGATTCGTAGATAGTATTGAAGCTACCATCCGGTAGTAAATCGTTTTATTTTCCCAATAAACAGTTAAAACGCACTGCTTTTTTTCTACTAGAACTCTCTTTTTTTTACTATGTCACTGTAAACGCAAGGACGAAGCAAGACTACAACCACAATACACATTACTACAGCCTGGAAGCTAAATAGAAACGATTAAAAGCTTACCTAAACGCTGACACAGTCATGTACGAATGCAAGATTTATTTTGTCACAGTACTATCAAAATACTCATAACATTAGACTTTCACGTTATTAAATTCCACTTTACCACAGAGCGGCTGTGTTAACTTCACTTAAATAATCGATCAATACATTGACCATGGGGCCTAGCCTAGAGGCAATTAACAAATTTCGATATCGTTGAGTTGTTCGATTTAAAATTAATATTCAACTTCCAAAAATTACGTTGATTTGAAAAGTCAATCATATACATTTGAAACTTGTCGAAAAGCTACCTATCTAAATTGACAATTGTCTCATATTTAGACCCACTACCTACTTATTTTAAGAAACCGCTGATCTCGATCAATGGTATTACTACAGTAAATACTTAAAAATTTAGATATATAAACACTCAAACAACGAACAAATACTTACGTTGATTATATTGCAAGACATCGGTGGCACTGTAGCACTCGGCTAGGTAAATTTAGGAAAATATATTTTCTCAATTAGCCTTAATCTGGATGTGATCGGTTGAGGAGAGTCAACAGTTAGTACCAGTGGCGTAACTACAGGGTGGCAAGTCGGCAAAATGCCACGGGCCCCCAGCCAGAAGGGGCCCCAGGTAAGAGGAGAATCCCAATTACCAAGAATAATTTTTATGCACGTATGCACTACATTTCTGGTATTTCCAAACAAGTATTAGACATTATTCTTAGATTCTCAGAGAAGGAGGGCGGGGGGGGGGGGGGGGGGGGGTTGGTCGATGGATTGATGAATTTGCCACGGGCCCCGAATGGTATAGTTACGCCACTGGTTAGTACCGTCATTTGGTACTTACAATATAAGGGCAAAAGTTTATTGTAGAACTGTTGTTAGTGTGATCATCATGATTATTACGAGTTTTGTAGAACACAAAATTGCCGAAAAAATTGGAATCGTCACAGTAAGTTTTCATTGCGTTTTAGACTTTAGTTACTTTTTTAAGTAGTCAAAATGGAACGTATAATCTTTATTAACATTAACGATTACATTTTCTTTCTCTTCTAGACTGCTCTATGTGTATATTGTGGTATGAGTGAGCTAACTACGTCCAAAGTTTTTATCATTTAGCACTATCCAGGAAATGCCCCAGTTTCCCCGGACCCAACGTAACTGAGTTCAGAAGACGAAGGTTTATTAACTCGACTCGACTTTTTGTCTCTGCTGGAACTAGATTTCAATTACCTTTGGAGTTTCATTGAGTTCTTTAATGAAGTTAAAGTTAGGTCTTCTCGTTGAAGATTTATGAAACGAAGGTTTTTGCTGGATTTTGATTAGAATAGAGTTTATTGGTCTCGATTTCGATTAAAAAGGAGTTAGTACGCAACGTTGTCTGGTAGTCCTGTTAATAGCAAAAATAAAAATACTATATCCACTTTGATCCAGAACTTGTGAATTTATACGAGTACATATATTTGGGAGATTCATTTTTATTTACATAAATTTTGTTTACCCACGTAAAACAGCAATATCATGTTAGCTGTTTTGTTACTCAGGTCATAAAGATCCCTAAAAAGTTTTTTTTTTATATAATTTATGAAGACACGACATGAAATTTTTTCAGTTTTTTAATATGTAGGTATTTAAAGTTCTCTAGTTAAAAGTGATTCACTATAAAAAAAAACTATTCAATGCTGTGTGTTTCAAACATTTCTGCAAATAATATACCACGAGCCTATTAGTATATAGGATAAAATTCATATGGCAGAGGACACTAACTGAAGCTTAAGAGGTTATTATACCAGAAAATATAATCGCTTACAATGTTTATTTAGAACATACACCTCTCCACTGAGGTAACACTACCTAATCGAGGAATTTAGCAACAAGCTTCCAAATCTCATAAAACACATTTATCTGTTACCCCAAAACAGCTCTATAATTTATTTTCTCGGTCCCATATGACAGCCATTTTTGCAAACAAAATTTCCACGCCTGAATAAATTAGCATATTACGTGTGCGTAACGTCATTTCCCGGTTTTAATGTCGCTCCACCTTTCCTGTTCGTTGTAATAAATTGTGTTTTATAAAAGCAAAATGGTCCTGAAAGATATTGTAGGTATTTTAGTTACACAATGCAGAATTGCAGCCAAGTAGAGTTAAAATTTATTTAACATTAGATAAGGCCAAGCACGATTACGGAGAAATGGAAAAGGAGTAAGGAGGAAATATTTATATTTATTTATTTAATTTCTCAACACAAGAAGGTTAACAATGGTAATGTTAATATAATGCATCAGTAAGAATGAGTTAGAACCTATGTTGTTGTGTGAGACTGATGCCTGAAGTAGGTTTCCGAAGAAACCTGTGACACAGGTCACCAGGACTCCCTTACAAAAACATTTATTTAGTGGACTTAGGTGTAATACATTATAAATAAAGTGGGTAGTGATGGAGAACCAAACTTAAACATAAAACCAACATGTGACCAGTGGCTATGTTTTAGGTAAAAAGTAACTAAGTGTGTGTGTGTGTGTGTGTGTGTGTGTGTGTGTGTGTGTGTGTGTGTGTGTGTGTTATGGTTGTTGTATGGAACGAAGCGATGCGAGAAGGTATATATTAGGAGAAACAAAGAAATAAATAAACTGCAACGGTCAAACCAAGGGAGTACGTAAAGCCTCATTAGATGTATAGTCCAACGTTTTAAGGAAATTTGAGACAGTTAGAAAAAACTAGATTAGGGAATAAAAATTTCAATTTCAATTGGAATTAATAAGGTAAAGTTTAGAGCGTAACACTGTCAGTTACCGTTGTATTGCCCTGATTATGTAGTAAGTAGGTAAAGCACATGTGTTACGGAAATCAGAAAGGACGACGGTACCACAACACGTAGACCTGAGACAGTAAAGAAAAGTTCGTTTCCCATATTGACCCGAACGGGAATCGAACCCGGGACCTTAGAGATGACGCGCCGCGACACCAAAGTCCGGCACGTTCGCCTACGAAGGTCGTTATTAACAATAAAAAATGTTGATTGCTATACCTATCTTAAAATCTATAGGTAGGTATGCAACTTGTGGCGCACCACAAAAAATCTCGTTCCAAGCAGATTTAAACTCAAAAAGTTTGCGGACCACTGCCTTGGACTGTTCATTTTTAATTTTACAGTCAGTCGGGTTCTTTGATATTGCCATCTGTTCCGATTCCAACGGTAAAATTATCTGTATTTATATTATTTACTAGGCTACAAGTTTCTGAACAACCTGATGAAGCAATTCTCAGCGGAAAATCTGTCTAAAAATAAACGTTTGGAACCATTCACGCCTTAACTCGTGCGGCTTGTTCACTGAACCGGCAAAGAAGGCCTGTCGTCTCGACTCGTGATAAATATTAACGACCCTCCACCATCCCTTAGCTATTAAAATTGAGAAGAGCGCTAACTTAGAGCGCGCTTCACCTCCGAGTTTCGCTAGTCAATTAATAGACATTAGAACGGGCGAAGTTTGGCAAAGAACGAAACAATGTAACAAATTTTAAAAAGATAATTCTGAGCCCTGAATCCGCAATAGGTTAGATGTAAAAAAAATTGAGTTTAAAAGACCATAATTATACTGATAAATGATAATTTTTTTTTTTTTTATAGTAGCTCAGTATATTGGCTTCTCCCAGCCTGATGGTAATAAGAGGAACACATCGCGATGACAAAGGACTTGATACCGTAGTATGCTATTCGTTAGCATAGCTAATACTGGCCAGCAAGATGTTTCTTCTTGCTTGATTAATAATATTATAAGCTTAACTGTCTTTACCCTAAGGGCACACGGGGCCTGGGCTCAGGGCCCCCATTATCTGGGGCTAATATAATCTATCTAACTAAAAAACCAGCAGCATTCTAATATCATAGTTTTTTACTTTCCCAAAAACGGCCAAAATTCTTGTGTGCACAGTAGCCCCAGGCTAGTTTAAGATGGCATTGAATATAAGAACTCTTTTTTTACTTATCTCATGTAAACAGGGCCAGCGTTAGGGTGGCCAGCCCAGGGCGCTCGGACTTGAACGGGCGCTAGAAAGCTACCCTGAGGTACCCAGATGTATTCCCCTAAATCGATGTATTGGTATACGCTTTTACAGGGGCGCTGGCGGAAATTCGTCCAGGGCGCCAGTAATGCTAAAACCGGCACTGTGTAAACAATAATTTACTAAGATGCATAGAGTTAAAATTTAGCGCGACCTCCCAGTTCGTACAGTTTTTACTTCTCACTCAACTTTTATACCTACCTATGCTATATGATGATGATCAACTATTATTTATTTGTTGAAACAAATCGCACGTTTCATTGTATTCGAAAATCTAAAGGACTACTTAAATGGAATTATTGTTTTACCCAGTCATTATTCCCATTGCCCTGCGAGATGAAATATGTACTCACTTCGATAATTAGGGCTGCATAATGTACGGAAATGTACTACTTACCTACCTTTTAGTTTTTACATTTTGAGTAAGTAATTTTTGTCTTGCCTTATAAATCTTCTATATTTATTAAATGGTTATCAATTCTAAGATAATGAGGTAGAAATACGTAAAATTTCGTACACGTAACTTTATGATATTTTTTTTTTTTTTTTTTTTATTAATTTATTAGTTTTATATTTGTGGTTCGTTTTAGATTAAAAATTCTCTTCTTTGTGTATCGACTCTTATTCGTTTTATTATGCTCTATCTGGAATTTTATTTTCCTGCAAATGGATACAGGAAATAAATACATAAATATAAGATGTATATATATATAATAAGATTGATATGTGCGAACAAGCTTCTTCTTTTAGGTACCATTGACGTTTATTAACTAGTTGACCGTATGTTAATCATAAAACCCCGTTAGAAAAGCTTTTGAAAAAACGGCGCCAATTAAGAGACATTTTGGATAATTAAATGGTAAAAGCTATTTAGTATCTACTTCCAAGTTGCAACAAACAGAAAAGGAATGGAATTTAGTATATTATGTATAGCTTAATTTTATAATTTTTATGAATAAATGTTCCTTAACCAAATTTTTTGTTATTATGGGAGAGTACATTTATTTTATTTTAGTAGCTGGGTGCCTACCTGCAACGCCATCTAGTATAATAATTTACTTACAAAAACACCAAAGTTGTTGAACAATTGTGCGGGTAAATTATTGTTAAAACCAATCAAACAAATCTAAATTATTAAATGTCTGTGTTAGAAACGCATAAAATGTAATCAAATGGTCGTATTCGTAATTTTCCTTCGACTACCCTCTGCCGAAACATTTTCCAGCCAATCACAACTAGCATTTTCAGAATGCCAATACAGTCGAACGTCGATTATCCGAACTAATTGGGGGACGTGGGTGTTCGGAAAATCGGTATTTTCGGATAATCGAACTAACTATATGTATATTGATTCAGCCATACATTTTTACATAGAGGTAAATTAAACCCATATCTTTAATGACAAATAGGGAATGAACAAAAACACGCTAACGTAAAATTTAGTTTATCAACTAGCGGTTTCTTAAAAGTTACATACGAGTACAATAATAGATGAACGAGTCGCGATAAGTGCGCGAAAACTAAAACGCGGGAGGCGTGCGGGGGAGTGTTGACCCGCGCGTTACTACTGTTCGGATAAGCGGTCGTTCGGTTAAGCGACGTTCGGATAATCGACGCTCCACTGTACTTTATTATGTATAATCTATGGTCAATACTGTCATCTGTCACCATCAGCTGTGTAGTGGTGTCGTGTCCGTGTGTTTCTGTCAGTTTATGAAAGAAAGGATATTTAATAATAACCTTGCTATGTAAATAAATGCTAATATAAATTAACAAACGTAAGTAAAGCAATACGATAGCACCGTGACGTACCTACCTACTTCGCTTTCGGCTTTTATCTTTGTTGCTCGTTCTGTCAACTTGTCATGTTTAGCACGAAGATAGTAATCGTGCGGTAACGTAACGATAACAATTTATAATGTTTAGTTGGAGGCAAACGTTATTAGCTGTCGTTAGAAGCGGCGACAGTGCTCTACGGCAAACAAACTTGAAGAATATAGTGATTAATCAGAGTAGAAGTGCATCTTCAATGTGTGATAAATTCAAGTTGCCCGCGCGGTATGGTGCCGGCGAAAAAAGTGTCTGGTAAGTTTGTTTTGCTAGTTACATAATAAACAGCTGCATACACATTTTATTACATTACTATACAATTCCTTAAACTTAGCGAGCAGAGGAATGTAATTAATTGAACTAGGTACAATGCATTTGGTTATGTAAGCAATACCTACAAATATTGTGTTGCAATAATAAAATCTTTACAGATTTAAAAACCTTTTTGGGTAATAAAGGAGATGGAGTTTTAATGCCTATTTTTTAGGTATAGGAATAATTCAAATTTATTGTTTTTTTTTAACATATGGCACAGCAAGAATCATCAAAAATTAGATTCTTTAAAAAAATACATTCTTTCATAACCACAATATCTTTCTTGTTTGCAAAAAATCAATTTATATCTTAAAATGTAAAACATATGTATTTACTTAGCCCAGTGGTGAAATTAAATTAAAATAATATTATTTAGTACTGATCCGGACATAAAAAAAAAATTAATACATTGATATGAAATCCACACAATCACAAATAACCTTAGACCTCACAATCTAATCAACTCCTTCTACTTAATTTGTATGCTCACACTAGTTTTATGGCTTGTAATGATACTGAGTGTGTTCAAACAAACCCTTTAGCTTATAATATTAGTATAGATTATGAAGCAACAACTCATGAAATCATAATGTATTATTAAAATTTAAAAATTATTGTCCATGTGCAATCAAACAATTTCAAAAAGGTGACCCTGCTGAGGACTTTACCCCGCTTTTAATAAAGTTTATTAGGCATTAAAGAATAATATTTAAATACCTATAGTCAAAAGTATATCACAGTGCACTGGCAAATTGGAATTAGTTATTATATACTTACATCATATTATTATAAGGCCTGTATAAAGTCTAGGGTGTATAATCTGACTTCTTTTGACTGTCCTATTTCTTAGTTTAACAATATTTTTCGCCTTAAACTTATGTGTCAGTTACTTATTCCCAGTATCAGATCAAACTGATATTCAAACCCATTAAGATTTGTCTAAATCTGCAGTTGTCATCCTGTTTTTTTATTTAAAATAGGCTTACAATTTTCATAGTTTTATTTAAAATAAGCTTACAATATAAAAATATATGTATATTACACATGGTAATTTGATTTCTTATTCTTATACTGATCTTAATCTATGTTTTTCCCTTATACTATCAGTATCCAACATTTCAAATGAGGGCATTAATCAAATTCACCCAGACTCAATTCAAATTAGAAAAGTGTTATGTTAATAGACCTTACCTGACCTGGCCATTAAGTAAGTGTTACAATAACTGCTTCATAATTGCAGTAACCAATTGCACTATGCAAATATTGATGGTTTGATACTGTTTCTTGAATTGAACATTTATATAAAATATATTAAATATTGTAGGCTAAAATGTATTTGGCCATTTAAGATTTGGTTTAATGCGTGTATATCCAAGTGCAAGTTTGTTTGAAAATAAAGTTAAATTTGGTTAGGTTAATTTAAGAAAAACTGAAAGTACAAACCATCAAAGAAAAATAACACTATTGAGTGCTTTTCCAATATATATGTATATATTGTAGTTACTTAATTCTTTTACTTCTATTTATTTATTTATTAAAAGCTTATATAAGTAGGCAAACTCCCTCGTAAAGTATAATATATGATCATCGACAAAATGTTAATTTGGTCAAATGTAAAAATATCAATTTTTCAAGTTCGTTTGACGTAATTTTTTTCCGTCCCCAATGGTAAACCGTATATTCTGTAATTGGTATATTTAGACACATATTCTAATAAAATAAGCTTTTCCTTCTTTTCAGGGTGGAATACATCCAGCTGGCAGCAGAATACAAGCCGGCAGTAAACCTTGGACAAGGGTTCCCTGACTACCCACCGCCTGAACATGTTACCAAGGCTCTGGCTGAAATCACCACTGGGGAGAACTGCCTCCTCAATCAGTACACAAGAGGATTTGTGAGTCATGTGTTTTACCTATTCACCAGCCGCTGTATTCACAAATGTCAAAAATGAATCAGCCATCCTATTCACAAACGACAAAATGGATTCGAATACGGAAAGTCTACGTTTTGTCTCATTCCAATCGTTTAAAGTAAGAAAGAGTAGTTAAAAAATATTCAGCCACCCTATTCACGTCTCATTCCAATCGCTTGAAGCAAAAAATAGGACAGAGTAGCTAGTTTTCGTAAATATGAATATTAAGAAAGCGACAAAGCATTGTGCATGACAAGCAAGTGGAGGTCGTGGGTTCGAATCTCACACCGCAACGAGTACCGTTTTTTCGATTTCTTTAAAAAATGATAAACATTCCAGCAGCAGCAGTTTCCCATTTCGAATCCCTATTCGTCGTTTTGTGAATTTGGGTGCTGATGGCACATTCAAAACGTACGTATGTACGTGTAAACGTATGTCTATTATATAAACCAGCACCAAAACTACCAAAACACTGGTTTATAAGATTGTTTCTTAACTCTCAAACCCTTAAACATACAATATTGAATAAGCAATTGTTTAGTTAGAACATTTTAAGAGTTCCAACTAGGAGCAAACTGAAAAATAAATTATCTCGTTTTTGCGTTAAATTACACAATGACACAGAACTAGCTAACTGACTTTTGCTAAACTATGTTTGACATTTTGTACAGTATTTTTGTTAACATTCGAAATATCCAAGTGAAGTGCGTAAATTTGATTGACAACTTGTTTTCTGTTATTCGAAGGTTGACCCGACTTAAGAAAAAGAGGTTGCACAATTGGCTACTTGACAGTTTTTGAAATAGTATTGTAAAATGTGCGCTCGTTAATTTTATATCCCAAGCAATTCGATTTATCTGAAAAAAGAAATTACCAGAGAACCTAGAAATAATACTTATTTTGTGAAATACATGTAAATGTTGAAGTTGTGACGGGATGAGTCTATACTGATCAGATCGACTTAATTTTATGAAAAAGTCGAATTTTATAATAAATGGACAATGTTAAAATACGTCTTTAATATGGTTAGCGACACAATCATTCAATTTAATCGGTAAAATCACCATCGTTTCGGCACATTAAAATTAATAAAATTTGCCAACAGCTGTCATTTGCGAATTGTAGTGTTAAGTGACGTCACACAAAAGTGATTTCCGTTTCGGTTCTTTCGTTCCAGGATAAAAAAAAAGTAAAATTTGATTTGCAAAAAAATACTCACTACGCTTTTAAAATAAACTAACATATCCAACACTTTTCATATTTTATTGTTAACTAGCGGTCCCAGCGAACTTCGTTTCGCCTTAGAAGAATTTCCCGCTGTTCTGTTGAAATTTTTCCTGAATTTTCTTTGCTATTAACCTCACAGAGCCCGAGACCTTTCCAACGAATGCAAAACCGTGGAAATCGGTTCGTGCGTTCTGGAGTTATAGCGTCAGGGAGGAAAACCCGACTTATTTTTATATTGTTAATAGTGTCAAGCAGCCAACTGGACCATAGTTTTTTTTGTTTAAAAAGGTTGTTCTAATAATATGCCAGTCTTAATATAAAAATCCTATAAGGAAACATTATTATTCAAAGTCTATTGTGATGAACGGCATTCTATGCAATGGCGCTTATGTTGTTAATAAGGAAAAATTTTTTTAATTGCAGTCATTAGCTCTCTAAGGTGCAGTTCAATATTATTTCTTGTATCCACGACATAATACTTGAATATCCAATGTGATAGAATAGAAGTCTAACGTACTTTTGACTGCTAATATTTTTTGCCAAGTTGTTTGTCAATGAAAAATAGGATTATGGTTATTTAAGTGAGTAAACAAAATTAATTGCCTTATTTATTTTATACATACACCAATTGAAAAAACTCACTATCAATTATTTTACGTACATTGAAATAAATTCATCTCGTTACGCATGCGGCGGCCTTGTTTAAAAATGGCAATGTAACAGATAAGATAAAACTATTTAAATAAGACACATCCACTCAAAGTATCATGTTTGTAATATTAAAGCTTAGATACTTACTACACTTCAACCAATATGTCGCATTAAAAAAACTGCTAATTTTAATGCTGCTTACGTATTTTTTTAGCAAAAATAAAATAGAAATATTTTTACCTATAAAATGTTGTTCATGTAATTTATTTTAAATTTAAGTTAGTAATATTGGCGCCTTAAATCATTACATGAAGTCAAAGTCAATCTTTTTTATTCACATAGATTACATTAGTAATACTTATGAATAGTCACTATATAAAGCAAATGAAGCTACCTCCGGTTCAGAACCTGTAACTAAAGAGAAGATACATACCCTGTTACATGAATATGTATACCCTGTTAATTGGCTACTTGACAGTTTTTGAAAAAGTATTGTAAAATGTGCGCCCGTTCATTTTATATCCCAAGCAATTCGATTTATCTGGAAAAAATGTAAATAACCAGAGAAAAATAAGATTTTGTGTAACACATTTAAAAAGCGCGCGAAAACGCCAAGTCACGTCACTGTTGCAATTATGACGTCAACGTTGTAGACAACGAACCGATACGAATAGGAACGACTTAATTTAGATAAATGGAAAATGTTTCAATAAATTCTTAATACGATTAAAGACACAATAATTCAATTTAATCGGTAAAATAATCATTATTTCGCCACATTAAAATAAATTATTTTCGCCGACAGCTGTCATTTCCGAATTGCAATGGTGGTTTCCGTTTCGGTTCGTTTGTTCCACAGATAAAAAAAGTAAAATTTATTTTGCAAAAATAAAATACTAACTATGCTTTTAATTAAAAAATAAAAATGTAAAATTATTACTTTACTAATAAGCTAACATATCTAACACTTTTCATATTTTATTGTTAACACTGTCAAGTAGCCAATTGGTTAATCTGCTTAATAATAACACACCACATTAATAATAACTTTGTTTCTTAGATTTTTTACAATCAGAAAATAGGTGTATGAATGCAACATTAAATCACACGCATACCCCCCGTGGATTATCAGCAGCAGCACCCCCCCCCCCTCAGGCATATGAGATCGTCCGTTCTAGTTACGGATAGTAATGAATTATACGAGGCGTAAGCTAAAATCGTTCCAGACTCGTAGTCAGTAGGAAAAAAACGGATTGTCATTTTTCGACCTCCGTAGCCGAGAGGCGAGCGTGCCGGACTTTGGCGTCGCGCCATCTCTGAGGTTCCGGGTTCGATACCCGGTCGGGTCAATATGGAAAACGAACTTTTCTGTATTGTCTCGGGTCTGGGTGTTGTGGTACCGTCGTTGTTTCTGATTTCTGTAACACAAGTGCTTTAGCTACTTACCACAGAATCAAAGCAATGTATGCGATGTTGTCCAATATTTATTATATTTATTATTTTTGCATAAGGGCATAAGTCTATTTTAACAATTTATCGATGTTTTAGTTATTGTAGGAACTAAGTACGTCATACTTTATACAGTTTAGACTTTCCACAGCCCTTACATTGTTGGCATAAGAACTAATATAGAACTACAGTGGCCTAGATTTTCTGTTGATCGTTCATATATTTTAATTTCAGGGCCACCCTAGATTAGTTCAAAATATATCCAAAGTTTATTCACCCCTAATTGGCAGAACCATAGATCCAATGAATGAAGTATTAATTGGAGCTGGTGCTTACGAAGCTCTGTTTGCAGCCATTTTAGGTAAGTGATTTTTTATTGCAGTAAAATAATACTTCATTATTATCTCTTAATTAAATAAATAACTATCGAGCAATCTCTATTAGTATTCCGGTATATAAGATTTGTCAACTATCATTCCGAGCCAGTGACAATTTCAGCCGCCATATTCACAAAACGTTTGAAATATATTAAAAACTTGTGTTTCGTCTCTTTCTTGCGTAAACTATTAGATAAAAAAAACAAACGTACTTTCCGCTTGAAAATGATTTTGACGTTTGAGAATAGGGCTACCTACAGTTGTCTTTCCACAAAAATGGTCACAGTCCTAGGTACTTAAGAAAAGTGTCAACTAATCTATTGTGCGCATAAGAACACTGCTTAAACATACATGTCTAAGGCTGAGTTTACATTAGGCGTACGCGTTCCAGGAGCGTGCGATCTACGTTAACGCCGCGTATACGTCGCGACAACGCAGTCTCTAAGTACATCGCGTTTTGGCAGAGTGCGGCGTAGTACCTAGAGTTTTTTTATATTGCACTTCAAGATTGACCTCATCCCACCTGATGTTAAGTGGTAATGAGGTCCTAGCTTAAGGGTGACAAGTACAGCATAATAATTCTGTTACTGGACTTGTCGCCCTTACCTTGGTAGCTTCATTTGCTTTATATAGAGACTATTCATAAGTATTACTAATGTAATCTATGTGAATAAAAAAAGATTGACTTTGACTTTGACTTGAAGGCTTGACCCCTGCTACTAATGTAGCACCCCCCAGGAGCTCTGAAAACCTTACTCACACGCAGGAACATAACAACACAGAAGTGTTTGTTATTTGGCTGCGGTCTTCTGTAAGGTGGAGGCATTTCACCAGTCGGGCTGCTCCAGTTCGAGCGATAAATCGCTATGCCCTACCTCTCTTAAAATCCCTTTTTTCATTGGTCACGCCATCAAGCATGAACGGCTGGACCAATTTCACTTTTTTTCTTGTTGTGTTTGTTATTGTCAGGAGGTTATTTTGAAAGAAAAAATAATTATATATAATTAAATACTCGTCGTTAACCCTTAAACAGGCAGTGGACAAATAGTTACCACCTCAATTTGAACCTTATGACCTTCACTTACCGGCGAAAACCAATGAAAATTTTCGATACCTACTCTAGGCCTGGTTAAGGGTTAAGTCAGGACAACGTCTGTCGAGTCACATAGTATTAGATAGATCTGGCTTATTAAAAGTGTCTCAAGTAATTAAACACTACAGCTTAGGTTTTGTTTTCAATTAAACATTAAACAAATTGTTTGCAGGCCACGTGGATGCCGGTGATGAGGTGATAGTGATTGAGCCTTTCTTCGATTGCTATGATTACATGATCACAACAGCTGGGGGTGTTCCTAAGTTCATTGCCTTAAAACCCGTAAGTAACATAAGAGATAGATACGCAATATAGTTTAGGTTGAAAGAGTAACTAACATACATACATACAAACTTTCACCTTTAAATTAGTACGATAGCATAAAAAAGTGTAAAGAAACATCTTGCGGGCCAGTATAGCAATGCTAACGGATAGGATACTACGGTATCAAATCCGTTGTCATCGCGATGTGGGTTCCACACTTGCTTACCATCAGGCTGGCACGAGCCGATACACTGTGCTATTATAAAAAATAACATAAAGTAGTTTTGTATGAGTTACTGGAACAGGTAATTAAAGAGAATAAGAATAAGAATTTATTTATTAGCACACACAATCAATACACAGTACACAGACATAAAAGTGACACGAACAAATTAGGGAGGTACAGTTAAAGTAAATTAATAAAAAAAAAGAAAGAATATAGTGATTGCGCAGCTAACAAGGTCCCAGCCTCAGCATAAGCTGCTACGACATTAGATGCCGCAGTAGCGCTGGTATACTGGCGGAACCTTAAGCTGAGTGGTGCGGTGATAAAAAAGAAAGAACGACAAATATTAGAAACAGATTTTTTTAACTCCCCTTGCGGTGCGGGAATCGAACCCACGACCTTCACGTATCGCGCGTGCTGCTCTTACCAACTGAGCTAACCGCAAGTTATCGTAGGCGATGAAATTTTTCTGCTGTATCAACCGTTAGCCTTCCGGTAAGTGCCCTCTGCCGAATATGTTTAAAACTACATCCTTATACGCAAACGTACGCTCATACATACGCAAGGGGAGTTAAAAAAATCGGTTTCTAATATTTAAAGTTCGCTAGTACGGCGTAAAGTACTTTAAAAATAATAAAAACTACAAATATGTTTCAGAAAACGGTAAAAGAGAACATGACGTCAGCCGACTGGGTCCTAGATGAGAAGGAGCTGGCCTCACTCTTCGGGCCCAAGACGAAGATGCTGATACTGAACACTCCCCACAATCCGCTGGGCAAGGTGTTCACCAGGAGCGAGCTGGAGGTGATAGCTGACCTGTGCAAGAAGCACAACGTGCTCTGTCTCTCCGACGAGGTGTACGAGTGGATGGTCTTTGATCCGAAGAACAAGCCGCATATCAGGATTGGTGAGTTTAGTAATGGCTTCAGAACACAGAGCGATCAGATATTTTATTTTCTAACCGAACATTTTTCATATTCGTTCTTACCTATTGCAATTTATTAAAAACTTCATACATTTTTATGCTAAACCGGCCTATAGTTACTAAGGGTGAAACTAGAGATAGGCCGTTTTTATGAAGTTTTGAATAAATTGCAATAGGTGAGAACTAATATGAAAAATTGTGGGTTAGGCCACTTTTGCGCTGGCGGCCTCAAATGTAAAAAAGAAAAATATTAGATTAGGGAGCGTTCAAGTATTACGTAACGCAATTGGGGGGGGGAGTGATTTGTAAAACGTTACGATGCGTTTCAATTAAAAATTAAGAAATGAAACTACCTAATTGGCGATCTTTTTGGTGAATGCCTTGATTGTAATAGTGTGGTCTTTTTTAAAGAAAGGGGGAGGGGAGGACAGAAAAACGTTACGGAGCGTTAAAGGGGGGGGGAGATCGAAAATCTTTAAAAATTACCTATGGATATTTAATAATCTCCCCTTGCGGTGTGGGGATCGAGCCCACGACCTTCGTATCGCGCATGTAACCATGTAACCATTGACTTGACTAGAAATTGTTATACGTAACCATGTTTATGGTGAGGAGTCAATGTTTTTATTCATTTTTGACGACCTCTGTGGCGCAGTGGCTAAGGTAGGCAGCCTAAAGGTCCCGGGTTCGATTCCCAGTCAGGTCAATTTGGAAAACGAGCTGTTCTAAATTGACCTGGATGACGCCCCCAGTTGGTATCCGTCGTCTGGTACTCAAAGTACAAGGGAAAACCTTAGTTTGGGACTAGGTGATTGGTGTGGTTGTCTGGCGCATTATTTTTTTATTCAAAACGAATGAAAAATTTCGATACTCCGGGCCTGATTATGGGTTAACATAAAAATTTGATTACCTCAATGGTTTGTGATAAACAAATCTTATGTTTAACATAATTATTCACAGCGACTTTACCCGATATGTGGGAGCGCACAATCACCGTGGGCTCCGCCGGGAAGACGTTCTCTGTGACCGGTTGGAAGATCGGCTGGGCGTACGGCCCCGCAGACCTGATGAGGAACCTGCAGGTCGTGCACCAAAACTGCGTCTACACATGCAGTACACCGATACAGGTACGTTCCATTTTTATATTGCATTAGTTTGACCTCATGCCACGTGATGTTAAGTGGTAATGAGTTCCTAGCTTAAGGATTACAGGTACAGCATAATAACGCTGTTGTTGGACTTGCCGCCCTTAACTTGAAGGCTTCTGCTACTAATGTAGCACCTCCCCAAAGGAGCTCTGGAAACCTTACTTACACGCAGAAACACAACACCGAAGTGATTGTTATTTGGCTGCGATTTAAACGCTTAATTTGAATTGTTTTTTTTTTAAACGCTTAATTTACGATTATGAGCACCAAAATTGTCTCAGTCGTATTTCTTTTTTGGGAGTAGGCCTCTTTGTTCCATTACTTATCTTTGCTTCTCCTCCGTAAGACCAACTTTCTCTCGTCTCCAGGAAGCAGTTGCCCGCTCATTCGAGTTCGAACTAGCTCGTTACAAATCTCCCGACTGCTACCTGTTCTCGCTGGCAAGGGAACTGCTGCCGAAGCGGGATGCTCTCGTCAAGACGCTGCGGGAGAACGGGTTCAACCCTACCGTGCCGGATGGCGGGTACTTCATCGTGGCTGATTGGACCAAACTAGGTACGGTAGTTGATTACCTACAGTTGTTGTATATCAAGAAAACTTGTGAAAATGTGTGTGAGTGTGCGTGTATCGGTGGGCGTGCGTATGTGTGTGTGTGTGTGTGTGAGTGTGTGTGTATCGGGTGGTCTGTATGTGTGTAATTATTGAAAGTAGTAAAAATATGTATTATTTTCCCCATTTGATAACTTTAACACGAGAAATAAATACAAACTTGCTGTTCCACATCTAAGACTTCATAAAATTACTAATTATTTCAGTGGGGTTACGTCTTAAGATGTTTAATAAGCTGCTAGAAAAGTTCACTACATTACCTATGCATAGATTTAAGTCATTTTAAAGTAAGTAGGTTTAAGTATGTTAAGTCTCTCATCAAACATTTACTAAATAAAAAAGGCAATAATAAAATAGAAGGCCATAAAATAACAAAAATGTCTTGGACTTGATATTCTTATTTATGTACACTCGACATAATGTGTTCATGAATCATTTTAAAGTTGAGCCACCATCTGTACAGGTGCCCGAGATGGGTGACACTAGAGCCGTCAACACAGAAAATACGTGTTTAACTAACTTCACTGCTAAGGAAGTTCAAAATGTTATTCGCCAAATGGTGAGGGGCAAGTCCCCCGGTCACGACGGTTTGAGTGTCGATCTTAGATTTGCAGGTACGCACTTACCACGTGTTCTGGCTATGTTCTTTAGCCTATGTATTAAACATAGTTATTTACCACAGGAACTTACTAGAACTGTTGTTGTACCTGTGATAAAGAACAAAACAGGTGACGCCTCTGATGTTTCAAACTATAGGCCTATATCTCTGGCTACGATTGTATCTAAGGTATTGGACGGTCTGCTTGACAAGATATTATCAAAGAACATAAAAATATACGATAATCAGTTTGGTTTTAGGCCGGGATTGTCAACCGAGAGTGCCATCCTGAGCCTCAAGCAGGTTGTCCACTACTACACAGCCAGAAAAACGCCTGTGTTGGCGTGTTTTCTGGACCTCTCTAAAGCATTTGACCTTGTAAATTACGATATGTTATGGAAAAAACTTTATCATGACACAACACTACCTGGAGAGATTGTATCTGTTTAAAATACTGGTATGGTAGCCAGAAAAATGTGGTCAGATGGGCGGGAGCCTACTCTGATGTATATGGATTGAGGTGTGGGGTGAGGCAGGGGGGGTTGAGCTCACCCCGCCTCTTTAATTTTTATGTTAATGGGTTGATAGGTGAGCTCAATAGCTCTCATGTAGGATGCTACGTGGACGGGCTATCCATGAACAACATTAGCTATGCTGATGATATGGCGCTTTTGAGTCCGTCTGTTAGCGGTCTGCGGAGGCTTCTGGCTATCTGTGAATCTTATTCCAAGCAGCATGGACTTGTATATAACGCTAGTAAAAGTGAATGGCTTCTTTTTAAATCTAAGACACTAAATTATACCCAGGTGCCAGAAATTATACTCTGTGGATCAGTCTTGAAGCGCGTTCAGAATTTTAAGTACCTGGGTCACTGGCTTACTGAGGATCTGAGAGATAATCTAGACATTGAGAGAGAACGTAGGTCGCTGGCTGTTCGTTGCAACATGTTGGCTCGAAGGTTTGCACGTTGTACTAGGCCAGTCAAGCTAACGCTGTTTAAATCTTACTGCCAAACATTTTACACATGTAGTCTTTGGGTAAATTATGGCCAGCGAGCATACAGCGATCTGCGGGTTCAGTACAACAATGCCTTGAGGATATTGTTGGGGTTGCCTTGGCGGTGTAGTGCGTCCGGAATGTTCGTCGAAGCGCAAACCGATGGTTTTGGTGCTATAATAAGAAAAAGGTGTGCTTCGGCGTTGACGCGTTTACGAGGCAGCACTAGCACTATCCTTAGGGTTTTTGTTGACCGATGGGATTCACCGCTCCTTGACAGATGGGTGAGGACCCATATATATATATAAATAAATAAAGTGTATTTTACTAACATTAGTTCTTAAGAAAAATTGTTACTAACTATGTATGGGCCAAGTAGGCCTGAAATAAATGAATTGAATTGAATTGAATTGAATTGAATACCTACGCTATATTGTTAGCATCAACATTCTGACACGGCAATTTAACTTATCTGACGAGTCATAAATGCTTTTGTAAAAGTTTGCATGAATAAAGACATTATTTACCCACAAATTGTTGTCGACAGCAAACAAGATAGATCTATCTTCAGAGAAGGACAGGTACAAGGACTACAGGTTCACCAAGAAGTTCGCTAAGGAGGCGGGAGTACTCACCATCCCCCCCACTGCTTTCTACTCAGAGAAGCACAAGCCGCTGGGGGAGAACTATGCTAGGTTCTGCTTCATCAAGGTAAATACCACCGCACATAAGATGTTTGGAGTAGTCACGAGCAGTAGAATGTAAACACTGGAGCTCTTACGACATTAACTTAAGGGTCACTTTAGAATAAGTTTGTATACTGTCGGTGCATATGACTGTACTTCAAGTATAGACAAAGGCACACTTTGAACATTGCACCGCTCTTGTGTCGTGCGCAAAAAACATAATTTTGAACATAATTTCTAACCGCAAGGTTTTGTAGGCGACGAATTAATCTGTTATTAAAACTTCAATCAAATATTTTATAGACTTAAAAATGCCACCGGTTTTTGTTCGCCTACACGAAAGATCAAAATGTGACATGTGGTTAAAAATTTATAAAAAAAATCTATTCACAAGGTCAGTTGAAATGCTGTCTTGTAATCTCTTAGGTTCTTGACAAATTTACAATAAAAAACTATTTTATTTGCAGAAAGACGAAAATCTCGCGCTAACCGACAAACTCCTGAAGGAATGGAACGCTAAGAAGAACTGATGTTTATATTGTTATGCAAAGTAATTATGATCTAATGTGTTGTTTGTATAATATTTCAAACGAACGGCTAACGGAAAGGGAAGCATTTAATTAAAAATATTGCTGTAGGTGTGCAACAAGACTATTTTTTAGTATCACACTTAGATATTTCTTAAAACTCGTAATTTTGAGTAAACAATCTCAAAGAGCTGTTTTTTAATTACTCAACCATCATAGTAACTATTTTAAAACGAATATGATTGCTAAAAGACATTGTAAAATTCAATTTTTAAACCACAATACTCAATTTTTTATTCAAACTTATATATTCATTTTTAAAGTGGGCTCTGGGTGATATTTCTAAGTCTGAAACCTGCATTACTTATTCGTCAAACAACTCCGTAGATAATAAGCCGAAGGCTAGCTAAAAGCGTATACAATTTTATATAACTGTATATATTTAAGAAATAAAATAAGCTATTTTGTTAACAACCGTGTTTAATTCTCATCTCTTCAAGTATGAAAGGTGTGTGTAAAATTTGGTTATCAAAGTAGATCTACTCTCGATTTCTTGATCGTTGAAGACTGCTTCAGACACTGCCGGCGCCTGCGCAGGCGCCTCAAGCGAAGTCGCCGCGCAGCCATCGCTTAGCATCCCGAGTGTCGTTCCCGTAGGTTTTCCCAAATCTGAAAGAGCGTGACTATGAAATACTCGAGTAAATTAAATTTTTCAATGCCCTAATTACTTACGCCTAGAAAGCGATCATTCTCCATGCCAAAATTTACTTGAAATTAGTGGAACAATATGGCATCAAATATGAAGGTGGTCGTGCGGGAAAGCGTATTGTATTACGCAGTTAAATTTAATATTTCGTAATATTAAATTAACGTAGCGAGATTTTTTCCATTGGTACAACATTCGACAGCACGTCAAGGCAATCGTTTAAAGTTCGATATTGGTCCTTATGCGCACGGCATAAGGGCGGTGCGGTCCTAACCTAAGTATAGTCTGACATGCTGTTGATCGTACTAAGCCTTGGTTTTTGTGAAGCATCTACTAAATCAGAATTACCATCTCGTGTGTTCTTATATCTTTTTTTTACGGGTAAGATCTTTACTGAATTGGCTACTTGACAGTGTTAACAATAAAATATTAAAAGTGTTAGATATGTTAGCTTATTAGTTAAGTAATCATTTTACATTCTTACTTTTTAATTAAAAGCATAGGTAGTATTTTATTTTTGCAAAATAAATTTTACTTTTTTTATCTGTGGAACAAAAGAACCGAAACGGAAACCACCATTGCAATACGGAAATGACAGCTGTCGGCGAAAATTATTTATTTTAATGTGGCGAAACAATGATTATTTTACCGATTAAATTGAATTATTGTGTCTCTAATCGTATAAAGAATTTATTGAAACATTTTCCGTTTATCTTAATTAAGTCGTTCCTATGCGTATCGGTTCGTTGTCAACGACGTTGACGTCATAATTACAACAGCGACGCGACTAGGCGTTTTCGCGCGCTTTTTAAATGTGTTACACAAAATCTTATTTTTCTCTGGTTATTTAGATTATTTCCAGATAAATCGATTTGGATATAAAATGAACGGGCGATTGCTTGGGATATAAAATGAACGGGCGCACATTTTACAATACTTTTTCAAAAACTGTCAAGTAGCCAATTTAACGTGAGTGGGAAAAACAGTGCATGCAGTGAATGACTGGAGAGCGTTATAAATTTACTTCATGTATGTAGATAGTGCAGCTTTTTTCTGCTTTTTCTTGTATGGTTGGATTTCGTGAATTTCCAACCAACCAAACTTATGAATTTTTATTGTTAGTAGAATTTTGTATGAATCTCGTTTCAGCTCGATTGATGCCTAAGTTTCCAAATTATAAAATTTATAAGGTAAGGCTATAAAAATAGGGACCCTACCTTAACTAGTGGTTGGTTAACAGTTGGAACAACATGATTATTCTGAAACAGTTTACACCTACAAACAAAAATGTTGTCTTAAAATTATTACACTATGAATTATTTTAACAACTTTTCAGTTGAAACCAAGTTATGTTTTTTTTTATAAACTTACTAGCGGCCCCGGTGAACTTCGTTTCGCCTTAAAGGATTTTCCCGCGCATTCGACGAAAGACATTTTAAGACTCATTTTTCTGCATATTACACCTTTTTTTTCTACACCTTCGGTTACATTGTTAAAATTTTACCAAGGATCCCTAATTTTGTAGCCTATGTCAAATTGGAAGAATGTAGCATTCTATTGGTAAAAGATTTTTTTAAATCGGCCCAGTATTTTTTTAGCCTATTCATTACAAACATACAAAAATAGGTACAAATCTTTCCCGTTTTTAATATTAGTATGATTACATTACATTACATGGGGATATAAAGTACTAAATTCAGCAGTTATTATGATTAGTCTTATCTGAAAGATATCACTTTCTAGCAGTCACTATCATTAGATTCGCCTTTACTGCACTCGTCAGTTTTCCTTGTCGCATTTAACCTTCGTGTAACTTCACAGCAAATAAATAATAAACCCTTACATTACGCACTTGACTTTGATATCTATAAGTGAAGTTAAAGATGACATAAAAAATACATCAATTCGCACCTGAACATAGCTCCAGGCACGTGTCCCGCGTAGTTCGGCAGCATACCCACATGCTTGTGGTACAACTCCGTTGGGTTGATAGATAGCGGCGGGTCGGGCCTGGACATGAACGGGACGGGTAAGGATAGCTGGGAAGGGAGGGTAAACTGGGAAATATTACAGTCAGCAGCTTTAGTTTGTACACAACTTACAACCTTCAACCTTGTCACATAAAGTTGACTTTCCATCAGACTTAACTAGTTTACTTAGTAGTTACGTGGAGGTTTAATATGACAGATACCCAAGTGTAATAATTTAAACTAATGATGCTGATTATTACACCATTGCGTATCTAGGTTTATTTTCAGGAGGCCGATTATAAAGCTCCACGTGAGTAAATTTAATCGCTCTCTTAACAATAACAAAACCGATTGGCTGAAGATATACGAGTACGGTTTGCTAACAGCCAATCAACAGTATCGAAACTTTTGTCGACTCATGCGAGAAATTTGACGTGTTGCAAATGGCAGTTGTCGAACTTCGTTTAGTTTCAACCAGTTTCAAATGTATATGGATTACATTTCACTTAGAGGATGTTTCGATTCTAAATCCTTTTGAAAATACCAGGAACCCAAATAATTTAACATCCAAAATCAAACCTGAAAAGCAAAAAATAAAACAACCAATAACATCGTCAAATCTTTATTCACAGCATCTTGACCATATACGGTCCCTCGAGATGGTATCCAATTTTGGCGTAATAGTTTCTAGTGCCGACTCCCGATATGACGGCAATCTTGTCGGAGCCGTGCTCCTCGCGAGCAATACACTCTGCTTCCTCCATGAGGAGCATACCGAACCCTTGGTGCTGGAACTTGGTGGGGTCACGGGCGTTTACCTGGAAAATTTTAGATGTTGACTATCAAAGTACTATGGAATACAGACATAGTACGGACACAGCATTTTCAAGCATAATCGGGCATAGACTTCATCACAGCCAATTATATGGTATATGTACGGGCCAATTTCCACCAAATGGTAGTTTGAATAAGTGGAATTTGATATACTATATAAATTCTTGGTTCGTCATTGGTATGTCAAGAAACGATTTATTTTCTGTCATATCTGGAATTCCCAGACTAGATTGGTTGATAGTATTCCAAAGAACAACAAATTTCAGTTCACTTATTCTTCTCGATCTTAACAATGTTCATACTGAATCAATATAGACTAATGGGAAGAATATCGTTATTACGCTTTGTCTCACCTACATGAATGCTTTGTAAAAAACTTATATCAAAATAGAAGTTTAATCTTAAGAAGGCACAGATAACTTATATCAAAATAGAAGTTTAATCTTAAGAAGGCACAGATAGTAAACTAGCAGCTTACTAGCTTATATTCCATATATATAATGTCCATAAAAGTACGAAACAACGCAGATCCGAAACCTCATAATACCTACTAAATACTTATACTCACTGGCACCACAGACCCATACACATGTAACTCCCTCACAATGCTACATTGCTTGAAGTCAGAGTTAGGTCCAGCCTTCAATTCTGGCCGGTAAGTGTCTGAGGCACACTTTCTCAGGCGTAGGAGACCAACTAGGATATCCTGATCAGGGTCCTCGTATGATAAAAATGTCTCCCAACCACCGTTCGCTGTGTAGTCCCGCCTTATCAGTTCAACCTGAAATATAAGAGTGGCAACTATAAGCTATAGGGTCGATGCACGCACTCCTGTTATTAGGCAAGCTATTGACAGTTTCAAGAGTAATCCATACTAATATTATAATTGTCTGTCTGTTTGTCTGTCCGGCTTTTACGCCTAAACCACTACATTTGATGAAATTTGGTATACCTCTAGATACATAGGCTAGTTTTAAATATACTGTTTTAATCAGAGTAACCTAAGTATTTTGACTTTATCAAATTTTCTACAACATGCTGCTTAGGATACCCAACGCAAGCTAACCTTATTGCTCTTAAGAGCTGAGCAGAGAAGATTGATAAAATTAATTTTCTCAATATGCTGATTGGCTGAAACTTCAATGGAGGAATTTTTTCAGCCAATCGCCAGTTTACCCATTTTTGTCGTCGCCTACGATGAATTTGACGTATTGCCCATGCTTAAGGGCGATGTGTATTACCTCATAAGGCCTAACTTTGTTGTGTATCTCCTGGATGCCAACTTCCCTCGTTCTGACATCCCTACAGTCTGTACCCAAATCAGCCATTCTGGCCAGAGCCAACTCTCTCAGGTTTCCATGTTCAACGCCAGAAGATACTAGTGGCATTGGTATATCACGCTGGACTCTAAAATAATACAACAAATACCACATTAACTAAACAATCAAATAAAACAAATCAAGTAAGTTCCTATAATGCCTTCGTTGAAATTGAATGGGGAATATCAAATATGAAAATGAGATAAATTTAACCAAAAATATCAACAATCTGTTTGTTTTGCCTAAATGTACATTTAGTACTTCAATAAATATATTAAGCAGATTTAATTTCAATTGTGTCCAAAATACCAGTAACCAAACCAAACACATAGCTGTAGAAACTCAATATTTCTTACCTGTAAACTCTAGTCCAGGGAGGAACTAAAGCCAATATCTTAGCAATCAAATCAATCAATGTAGACGGCGGATAACTCCTGTATCTGCCAGTCTTCCACAACTCATACAATCCTGTGCCTCTGATTACCAATGTGGGGTATATCTTCAAACCATCCACCCTGAATGCAGGGTTCTCAAAGAACTCTATAAATTGTTCAACATCCCTTTCAAAATCTACATTGGGGAGATCAGGCATCATGTGTGCTACAATCTAAAACAACAACATTAAATATATTCAAAATTTTATCCATTCAATACTTTGATACCATAAGACAATTAAAGGTCAATTTAATTATTATAAATTACAAGGCAGGCAGTTAAGACAACTGATTAAATGCTTATATCCAGCTTATTTTAAAGAAACAGAAAAATGTCATCATATCTTTTTGCTGTGTTATCCAGGAGCCTAGGAGAAGTGTGGGGATCGAACCCACTACCTTCACATCACGCGAGAAGACCTGGATTTACAGTCTATTTTTAAGCTCAATGGCATGTTATTGTAAAAGATCTAGCAGAAAATGGTAACGGGCTGATGATAATATATATTTTTTTTAACTTACCTTATATCCAGCATCTTTAGCAAGATTGAAATTCTCACAGACAGCCTTAACTGTATGACCCCTGTTTGTGTCTCTGGCAATATCCTCATACACAGATTGTACACCAATTTCAAGCCTGGAAAATAAAATTAAAATCATTAATTTCAGTCTTTTTAACAAAAATAAAACCATCAAACTTAGATTAGCTCTCAAGAAATTTTAATAACAGTCATGAAATAATAGGGATGTTGACTAGTAATCAACTGAGATACTGTTAAATATACATATATCAAAACATGATTCCTTTATAAGATCACTCTGAGGTATCACATTTTTACTTCTCAACACACTGACTTTTCAATAGTTTCAGAGAATTTCAAAATAGCTAACTACATAATACAGATACATTTTGAGATATTAGCAAAAAATCAATGTAGCCAATGAAAGTTAGAGCCCTCTTTAAGACACTTTTAAATAATTTGTCAGTTGTATCAACATCCCAATTACTATAATTTACAGCAACAAAGCAAATATAAAATGTATTATTTTCATTTTCAAATTTCATACACAAGGTAAATTTATCCCACCTTGTGCAGCCATAGTTGAGCATGTCACTCATGTGCCTCTGCAGACAGTAGTCTGGCCGAGTCTCGATTGTGATGCCTATGCATTTGGTCTTTGCCTTCTCTGAGTACTTCACTGCCTCTGCCACACAGCTTGAGGTATGCCCCGACAGAGCATCATGAAGATTCCTACAATTTACAAAATAATTATCAATACTCAGAAGGTACAATCAATTATACTTTTTATTTTATTCTCAAATAAAAACTGCATTTTGAATGTTATTTTTGTTGCCTTCCATTTTAAGTTCTGAACTAGTACCAAGGATCTAGAATAGACAATAAACAATTCCTCAATCATTCATCAGAATTATTTTGATAAAAAACAATTGTAATATCATGGATTATGCTTTTGATTGATAAGAATTCGATCATGTGAATTTTTCTGTGTTGTTATCACCTCGAATCATGCACACAATCCTCAGCTGACCACAAACCTTCCTTTAAATAAGTTCCTTTATTCACTAAAAGTGATCAATGTACTTACCTGATGAAATAGTCCCTATAATCCTCCGGCAAGCTCATAAAAGTACCTCCCATGACAATAAACTCCACTTTATCCACACTGTGACCCAGCTGCTTCAACTGTTCCACTCTGTGCCTCGTCTGAAGGTACGGGTTGTATCTCGCCCTTATAGCTCTCATAGACGTCGGTTCATATCCCGTGTAGCTCTGAGTAGAGTACTCGAAGTCAGAATCAGGCCCTCCAGGGCAGTAAACACAGATATTTCCAGTAAAATTTATATGGGGACATCTGTGAGGTTTGCACATCACCGCTACGACGGCTATTCCTGACGCCGTTCGTATAGGTTTGGCCTTTAATTTTGGCAGGAGAATACTCTTAGCATCAACAGGCACTGCCGCTATGATGTCCACGAGCCGAGGAGAAGTTCCTAAGCCGTACTTGGATGAGATTCTTGTCTTCATCTTGTTGAGGTTAACGTCTTTACCCTGGCGATGCGCCACAAGCAATTCTTGTATAATCTCCGAGATGACCATAACCATTTTCTCCTCTTTTGAGAGGTTCGGTAAAAGCTTTTTCTTAGCCATTTTCAATGGCTTATATTCAATTTATTTTGCACTTGCACAAAAAATAAAAATATTACGCGTGTTAGCACGATTTGACATTGACACCTAACAGTTGACATTTTATTTTTTTAACATCAGAACTATGTCCGACGAAAAAATTAAACTTACTAAAATCAATCCTTTACAAAACCTTGAATCACAATACATATATATTTTTATTTTAAACCATTAAAAGCACGTCAAAACACTTCAAAAATTTTACCCCCATTACGTGGTAAATAAGATAACTAATGTGAACCAAATGGAAATGTCTGTCGTGATGTGCTGTTGACCGTTCATTCCACTTACTTGACTACATTGACTGGAGCCCACTCGGTGCTTTGCCTTCTTCTGTAATTTGAGGAGAAGTCGCAAAGTGCAGAGTTTGTAAGCTTCTTCGATGATTCGCCAAAGCGTTGGAAACCATATGGCACATGACCCGCAAAACCTACACAAAACAATAAAACATATTTAGACTGTTTTGTTGACTTAAAAGAGGAGTACCTACCCAAAGTTCTTACACTAAGTATTATCCAAAAGGGAACGGTTGATAGAACTCGTCAACGATCAATAAACAACTTACGCACAGATTCTTGCGGATTATATCCCCAAATCTGATTTCTAACAAACGAAGAATGTATTTTTGCATACGACATGGATTATAAAACTAATTTAAAAAGCTTAAAATAAAATTAAAATATTTACAACTAAAATGACACTTGTCATTTCCACGGCAAATGACGTTTCGTTTTTTTATTTTCTGCAACCACACAAGAGTATCTAACGAAGAGAAAAAAGTTTGGCGAATAGAAAGTTTTTCCCATCAATACCTTTTTTGATAAACTTGTCTGGATGTCCATTTTCCATAAAGTATGGGCTGACCGAGTGTGAGGCCGGGGACAACTTTGCCTCGTCCATTGGTAGATCTCTTAATATCCCGGCGCATTCTGGTCTTACCACAACCAAGGGTAGTTTGAATTCTGCTGTAGCCGACTGGAGGGAAAAAAAATAACTTATTGTTCCTGGTATTTACTCGTCTTTTCTATCCTCTTAGAAATGTCCTTCCAGCATCAAACAGTAGGTAAGGTAGTAAGGCATACACCGCTCGTAACCTGCCATCCTTCTTTCTTCATCCGTTCTCTTTCTTTCATCTTCCATTCTTCTCATCGAGTTTTAGATAAAGATAACTACAGGATCTTCTACAAAAAAACAGCATCCGCTTCTTTTTGTTTCTATTTGTTAAATCAACAAATCAATTATATTTCTCTACAAAGTAGGTATATAGGTAATCGACTACAGATGTTTGCCAATGTCATCAGATGGTATATAAATAACGCTTAAAATCTGTTCTAGTTTGTCCAATCTTCGCAATATCAGAACATATCCAATCACTTTTCACTTAATCCTGGCAGTCAGTCCATTACAGAGATGCACTTACGAATCTGTCGACCAAGTCCCAGGGCTGGCCCTTCCCCGCTTGCAGGTCTACCACCCTTTCGAGCTGGTTTCTGGCCGCTCGCTGATTCAGCTGCAATCTTTGGAACTCGGAGAGGGCTTCTGTAGCGGACACTGTGTATCTCTGGCCGAAGTGTGCGTTTAGCCTTGGCAAAAAACCTAAGCAGGCAAGAGCTTATTTGAATCCAAGGCCTTGAACGCTGAGCACATGTTTTACGCGCAGAAAGGGCTGTGGATAAGTATGGTGCACGAAGTGGAGAATTAGTTATAAAGAAGAAATTTCGGTTAGACATATCCCGCACTCATTAACTAACACAATTTTATGGTTGCCTTCTTGATAGTAACAAGGACCAAAACAAAACCAGGCAGCAACAGTGTATAATTTTACTTAAAAGGTACTCAAATTATACTTTCCTTTTTCAAGCCTTAAGGGCCTCGTGCGCACTTGATCCGGTACTGGATATAGGGTGCGTGTTTTAGGTACACGTGCACATAGACCGAGCTGCTGGCGCCACCCACTTTGTGTTGGAGTGTAACACGTGAGCTGGACACATTAACTACTCTATTTCTACCGATGCGAACATGGTTGGATATCGAGAGTCTATTCTTTCCTATCGGACTATCGTAGATCGCTGCGAAGCCTCATCAACTTCAACAAACTTTCGGATGAGCTGAACTCTCACCCAGAAGATAAAGACTAAAGACATTACCGGCTAGAATTAACGTCATTTTTGCAAATCTTGGCCAAAATCTACACAGGTAACGCCTAAAACGACCCTAACACCCTGAAATATTTTATTCCCTCGTACAACTGACAGGTATAGGGGAAAAAGGGGCAATGAGAGTCAGATGACAATGGTGGTCAGCGTTCTAGTTCCTAGACGACAGTAGCTAAACAAACGAATATTGTCCATAAAGACTCGTTACGTCACAACTCGCGGCCCCCCGATCGCCCGTTCAGTGCGCGTCCATCGTTTGCACAGGAACGCCGTTTCGCAGTTTCGCGCTCATTTCATGTAATTTTACGTGTGCAGAAAATAAGTGGTGAGTACATCAATACATACAATTTAAATACTTAGAGTAGATTATTGTGTGTCTTTAAGGTTATATTATTGATTTAAAAAATATTTCTGGCATTTCAATAGCAAAATAAAATTTCATTATTTTTTTTTACACTTTTAGTACAATCGGGTAATAAGAGTCACTGCAGTGCGGGCAATGAGAGTTGACTCTAAGTTTCCCGCAATCATTAAAAAATACTTATAAAGTAATTCTCAATAATTTATATTTCAGAAATGCCAAAAATACGTCTCATGTCCACAAATAAGGCTTATTGGTCATCTGAAACACTGTCAAAAACTAAGGCTCTCATGAGGGAAGGGTACAGTGTGAGAAATGCTGCTAAACTAATGAATATACCTTTTTCAAGCCTCCAAAAGCGGTTAAAGAAGGACGATTTATCATAACCACGTTTTGGACGACTTCCTGTATTTACAGCAGAAGTAGAAAAGGCTTTTGCAGACCGGATAAAATACTTATCTTCTATTAACCTAACCTGAAGTAATTGTTCAAGATACCTTAATCGTCATTTCATCTACATCTGCTCCAACAATCTACATCATCTGCAATAATAGATCCAATGCCGTGTAAATCATCGGTTACCACAAATTTAACACCATACGTCGTCTGCAGAAATACTTCATATGCCATCAACATCATCCACAGCAGTTGATGCAATACCATCGACTTCGTGAGCAACGCGAGCTCTAGATCTGCTTTCATTACCTATCAAAATGATTCCTGAAAAGCCCATAAGAAAAGGACGGATGAAGCAACATGCAAAAATTATGCCATCAACACTCGTCAAAGATAGCCTTGTTGAAAAAGAAAATAAGAAAGCATCTAGAGCAGCAAAAGGAAAAAACCTTATGCCGATTCCTAGCAAGAAACAGAAACCTAAGAAAGATACTAATGCGAATAAGGCCAAAAGGCGCGTACTTCAAAATCTAAACAGTTCTTCAGAATCCGATATTAGTCTTAATCAGATATGTGACGATGATGAAGACGACGTTTTGAATAAATGTTTAGTATGCGATGAGTTTGGTCGCAACAACGAATTATGGTACAGATGCACTGTTTGTGGCTTGTGGGCACACGCTAGTTGCACAGGATGGGACTCGCCAAACGGTTACGTATGTGACATTTGTTAGGGTAGGCTGACTCTCATTGTCTTCATAGTGACTATGATTGCCCTCAGATATGGACAATGGTGGTCAAAGACGTTTTTTTTTTAAAGTTTATTATTAATTAATATATGATTCCAAAGGTAATGAAACTGTCTGAGATTGAAAGTGTAATAATTAAAATACTTTAAACGTTAATTAAAATAAAGATAAAGTAAAAATTGTGTGTTTTATTCCATATCTTGCTTAAGTGACTCCTATTACCCCCTTTTCCCCTAAGTCCGCCATTAAAGATTTTACGAATGTATGGTATCTTAAATAGTATTTAAAATTCGGTAAGTGTATATATACATACTACCTCTAAGCACATTATGTTCATCTACTTCCCTAGTTAAGTACCTACTCATTATCTAGGTATTTGTTTTAGTAAGGACATGCGTTTGACCCTCATTTTAACTGATAAGTAGACCTTTCACTTTATTCTGCAGGCTATTTATCTAGAAAGTAAAAACGTGTGTAGATAGGGGCTTGGGTTTTTTTGTCAATAAATAGTGTCGCTGTATTTATACTCCTAGTAGGTATTAACAATACTTTATCAAACATTTAGTAGGTACCTACACCGAGTTATTGTGCTCGGTCGAATAATTAAATGATATTTAGGCCGTAAAATCGTTTCATCTAAGTAATTAGAATCTCCTGACATAGTTCCTCACGGCGTCAACTATAATTTAGAAAATACCCTTCTGTTAACCGAAGTAGGCATCTATTGTTATTTAGGTAAAGACAAATAACCTATTGTTTCTGTTAACATCTTCCAAATTGTAAACACAAAACCCAAATATAAGTACCTACCTCTACCTACATTTAGCCAACCACAATGCGAATATTAGAATAATATAGCGAAACATTATCAATTTCGCGGCAAATTAAAACAACGATTCCATAGTGGGCCGCGATACAATTTAAATAACCGTTTTTGATTTTGAATTATTGAATATCACCAGCTTTGAATATTTCATGAACACTGTCCGGTATAGTGTTTCCACTAACAAATACATGGGTAATAATAATTGTAAATGAGACGGTACCGTTAGTTGCGCTTGCGCACCTGAAATACTATCTGATACTGGAAAACTAGAACGGAGATAAAGGACAACAACCGTTTGCCTGAGATCAAAATCATGTTACTGCTTTTCAGAAAGCAAATTTTAATAATCTGATATACTTACCACACGTATAAATATACTGTGAACAACAATAGACATATGTGGGTCGGCAAGTAGGTAGGTAAATCCAATAATTTGGAGTAAGTAGTTCAGAAACAGTAAAAGTACCTACTATGAAAAGATTGATGACAAATTTTCAACTTATCCCAAACATTTATTGGTTTGGTTTTTTTAAGAGTTACTGTAGTTTAGAGGCAATATACTTATCACTGATGAAACGTAGGTTACCAACTAGAAACGGGATTAATGCCAGACGACGTGGAAGATACTTGCCCCAAGCTAGCACAAACTATAACTACCTAGGTACTTAATGATACTATAGGCCGTCGGCAACTTCGTACGCGTGGAAACTACATCCCTGCCACCTACAAAAGAAGGTGGATTTCTAAAGTTACATCGATCTATAAAAAAAAACCAAGACATTTTTAAAGTATTTTTCTTTTTTTTTCAATAACATAGGTCTCTCATATAAACTTTCAAGTCCCGTTTTACACCCTTATGAGTTTGAGTTTGGTAAAATTCGTTCTTAGCTGATGTCTTCGCCCTATAAGCAACCTGCCAATTTCAAAGTTTTATTTTATTGACATTTTGTGATTAATCAGTGAGTGAGAATATATACCTACTCGTTCATATTACAAGACGCTGTTGGTCTACTAACGACCCTGGGAAAAGGCAGCGCAGAAAACCATTATAATAAGTGGGCACCCGCAACTTTGGCTACTTAGGTACTCCCGTTTCATGCCCTTAGGGGGCAGAACATTGGTACCTTTTCTTAACATTAGATACCCCCGTCGAAATAGTGGAAAGAGGAGCGAGTGGTCAAAGCTGGAGCTGGACAATGAAAAATTAAATCAATCAGTAACGATTGCTGTTTATGGAAACTATTAATTTCAACATATAAAGCAAATGAAGCTACCTCCGTTCGGAACCTATAACTAAAGAGAAGATACCGGCAAGAAACTCAGTAGTTTTTTTTTACAAATGAAAGCTAAACTTATTACTAATTTTGCACTAAGACACACAGTTAGTTTGTCAATTATTACATACCTACATACATACAAACCTAATTACATGTCACGTACGTACAAATGGCTTAATTCAGCCAATGACTAAGTAGGTGCCCAGACTAATTCAAGAATGAAAAGCAGTTTGAATCGTTAGGTCTTAAGCAAAATCGGTTTCAGGAAACAGAGGCATTCCCCGACCGGTCCATGAGTCAGAGTAGGTAGGTACACTGAATCATCGCATTCAAGTTAAGATTGCCCTCATTTTCTTAATCTGACCGTAGGCAGACATCCAGATTGCACTCCTCTATGCATTAATCGTGATCTTTGTAACCAGCTGTTATTTAATACCTTATGAATAATTAACTATGATAGAAAGGACGTCTTTAATGCGATGCGCTGATGTCATTTTGTAGAATTTAATTACCAGCCAAATTCAAAGATAGGCGTTTTGTATGCATATGCATGTCTTTACATAGCCATGTCATGTCATCGGTAAGTCTACCGATTGCGAATAGATACTATGACTGCTTATAAAATAGTTCGTATGTCCATCTATATCATCATATATCACTATACAATAGTTCGTGTCAGTCATTTCATTAGGGACCAAACGATCACTCCAAAATATAATTCTACTTAGGTACTCGAATGTTTGTAGGTAGGAGATATTACGTACTATTAGTAGCAGTATGTATTTATATGTACCTACATCGTTGAAACTTATAGATTCGTGTAGGTAATAAGAATCAAAGTAACACATAAACTTGGCAATAGGTAAATTATGACACTTAATCTTTGGACATAAAGACACAGAAAGACATTTTAACCAGACTTCTGAATCAAGAGTTCAAACAAATCGTTTCTTATCTTGGGAAATTCTAAAAATGTGTTAATACTAAACAAATTCATTAGACAAAAACGAAAAACCGGCTGCGAGACTGATAACTATTTAAATAAGGTAACGTCGCCGTTGACTTCATAAACTCAAAACCTGGATGTTCAGTGAACGTAAAATTCGGTAACGAAAGCACATGGCAGGTGATGCGTTGAACCCACAAAAAGAGAAAAACATTGTATTTCTTGTAGTATGTAAAAAACATTAGTATGTAAGGAGATCTACCACCAAAAAGGAAATATGTCGGTTACGATTATAGATAGCAATTTTTAATACTCACAATCGGAACCAAATCACTTCAAATGCAAAAGAAAAGTTAAAAAAAAAAAATATTATAAGCAAATCAGAAACCACAGATCAACTGGAAGGCTTACAGTTTCTACTAATGGGTACATAATACGCGTAAGCGCGTAAGTTTTATCGAGCTGTATTCAAATATCTATGGATAAATATCAGTTTGTCTACAGCTAACAGGCTATAAATACGAGTGTGGTATATTCTCAGCCAGTTACCAGTACCTATCTACATTAAAAGGTTGTACCTAAATACAATGGGGATATACTGCCTTAAACACGCTTGCCAAATGCAGTAGAAAATTTGAAACAACTTTGTTGGACACGTGAAACAAAACCGGTACACCAAGATCACATGTGGTATTCAAAAGCTTTAGAAATATCCGATACCTACCTTCATATCCTGGTATCATGGGATGCTTGTAGACCGGATCACCATTTCGGAAGCGGGCGTTGACGACGTCGATGTCAGTTTGTGGTGGCCGGAAGATCTGGTAAGAGATAAAACCAGTCACTTTTTTTTCCTACCTGACGAAGACTGCGATTGCTTTCGGGGGAACAAAGAGGTATTGCCCCTTTTTAGGAGGAGACTCCTCCGCTCTGAAGAGAACTGAGACTACCCACTAAAACGTCCCATACCTCTTTTCACCTGAATAATGGTGCCATAAGAATAACGCTAAACTGTATCCGGTCCATTTGACAGCCTCCATAGCCGAGAAACAAGCGGGCCAGACTTTGGCATAGCACAGATGGCGCGAGCGAGATCCTGGGTTCGATTCTCAGTCGGGTCAATGTGGCCATGGAACTTTTCCATACCACAGAATCTGTGTAGTCTATCCGATGTTGTCCAATATTTATTTATTATTATTCCCCGCTGTATTATAGAAATTACATGCCTGGAAGTCGTCTGCAGTTCTGTCAGATAGCACGAGCCTCTCAGAGTGCTGCACGCTGGGGTCCAGCAGGATTTTGTGTGTGGTCGAGCCATATGTATCGCCGATCCTGTACTTGTACTCCGGACAATGGCCTGTGTAGCTGTCGGCCAAAACAAGAGCCATTACTACAAAGTATAAAACAAAGTCGCTTTTTTTGTATGTCCCCATGTAAGTTTAGATCTTCAAAACTACGAGAATAAACGAGAATCGAACTCGGGTTCTTTTCCGGTTTGGGCCGATATTTACGCCACTGAGCCATCGAGTTCGTCATAGTGTCATAGATGTTGTGGTTATCTCAAAGCTTTTAAATGCCACACGTTGCTTCCATAACTAAAGATAAGAGGAAAAAACAATAAAGTAAAATGTATGTAGTAAAAACGATCTTTCGATTCTTAGATGGGTACGGTCAACAGAAAATCACAGTTTTTTCCTACCTGACTATTAATTATAATTGCAGATAACCTTTACACCTTTCGAGCTTCAGGATAGGAGGGAGCAGTGGCGTAACTATACCATTCGGGGCCCGTGGCCCAGATTCATCAATCCATCAACCCCCCCCCCTCCCCTCCTTCTCAAAGAAAGAATAATGTCTAATACTTGTTTGGAAATACCAGAAATGTAGTGCATACTTTAGGAAAGTTTAATGTAAAAATTATTCTTGGTCATTGGGATTCTCCTCTTACCTGGGGCCCCTTCTGGCTGGGGGCCCGTGGCATTTTGCCGACTTGCCACCCTGTAGTTACGCCACTGGGAGGGAGCACCCATAAAAATTAAACAACAGAAAATCACAGTAAGCATTCGAATAGTCGCATAAATAAGTCAACGACATAACATCGGTACAGTCACCACATCTAGGTAAAAACTTCCAAAGAGTATAATCTTACACGCTTTTGTACAAAGGCTAAGTGTGTCTGCAACTTGCGTGCTAAGCTACTGAACCATTAATGGTTACTGACAAATGTGACGTAATTGGTAATTTTTCAAACTTGCAACCAGTTGCATCAGAAGTCATAATTCATGTACCATATCTTAAACAATAAGCGCCGAACCTCAACCTGGTCAATTAATAACGATTACACGGTGAGACAAATGACGACACAGTTGAGGAACAATCTTGTTAAAGGCTCGGGCAAAAATCAAATGAGAAACTTAGATATAATATTATTTGCAAATTGATATCTTTTATATCTAGTAAACAAAACAAAACATGAAAGAATTACCGTCGTACTAACTTTATTGGAATATCGGCACCAAAACACACAAATGCAAATCACACAAGCAATATTAGTGTGATTTTGTGCAATTATTGATGTAAAAAGTGATTAAATAAATAAATAATGTTGGTTTTGTTATAATCGTGGAGGAGCAAAGGTTAAAAGTTTAGTAAATATGGGAAAAATAGACGTTACGATCTTCGCCACAGCAACTCTGTAAACGGTTTAGTGGCCAGGATTTTACAACCGCAGTAGAATCAAATTTAGCCGAAGCGAAGCCCAAAATTTACCGTATTAAATTGTTTTGTGCAATCTTGGCAGACCTGGTCCGATAAATAAACAAATTATTATTACGATGTAGGTAGGTAAAATAAACCCGTAGCACTTCAATCGTCGCACTATAGATTTACGTAGCTTTTCTTCATAAAACTGCAAGGGATTATAGCTTTTAGGGTTATCTGGCATATTGCCTTTGGGTATCCCTTACCCTGCCACTGTCCAGCAAATTAATAACGATTACGTTCCGAGGATGACAGGTCGACTGCGCACACGCATTGTGCATTTTGCAACGCCACCACGTCGCCAACGCAACACCCTAAAGCCGTTATAAGAAACCTTTTAGCGCCAAAACCTGGGCTTATTAATGTCTAATTAGATTGACCAATAGTAAACAAAAGTGTAAATCGTAGTTTTAGGCTTTACCACCCTTAAAATCTGCTATATACCTATGCTATACTAGCGCTGTGGCAAGAATAGTTTGTTATTTTCATGGCACCACCATTTGCTGGAAGAGTTTTTAATTGGTAGTGCGGCTGCGAGTTCCTTAAATAGGTACCGGTAGAAACGAGGCATCAAAGCCTTTCCTATTCCTAGAAAAATTAAGCTACTTAGCTAATTTGTAATAATCTTTCATTGGAGCGGCTACGATTAACTAAAAATTATGACAATTTGAGTATCATTTTGCTTATTGTGGTTCGAATTCACAAAATCAAGACGTTCTGATGAAGCGAGACGCTGCTATGTCTGTATGCTTCTATGTAATAGGGCATCCCGCTTTCTCAATGGAATACCTACACCCTGGTCTTGGACTTCAAGCCGGAGGTTGAGTATTTCTGATCTGAAGTGTAACGGAATTGCGCAATCAACTTACGAATGTGCGAAAATGGACAATGACCATCAATAACAACGGTTTGTCGCACCAGGGTCGCATTAAATCTAGATGCAATGGGGATATTCCTGGCGTTAAAAAGGTTTTTTGGAAGACATCATCGAAGGCATTATCTCAAAATATTTTAAAGAAACAGAAAAAAAATATTTATTTATTTAAAAACTTTATTGCATAAAAAAGTACAACAGGTGGACTTAATGCTATAGGCATTCTCTACCACTCAATCTTATAAAAATCATCTTTCTTAGTGGCGTGGGATTTTGTTTTTGTTCTTTTAAATATTTCAAGTTCGCTAGTGGGTCTTGAAGCTACTATGAAACATAAAAAAATCATACTGCTCTTTTTAATGATGAAATAATAATCAAGTCTATTCCATGGTATATCAGGACAGTGTGGATCAAGGTATACATGGTATATTAGGACCAATAAAAGAAAACCCAAAATGTTCAAGGCCCACGCCCCGCGCAATTCGCCATCGGATTGAGTTCCCTAAAAAGCACAAAAAAGAAGACTCCTTAAATATCCATCTCTTTAGAACACCATGGTATCCCTCGTATACCATGCGCACTCTGACATGAGATATGGGCCTTGTAAGTAAACCGCTCTTATGTAACAGCGACGCGACCACAGTGGACAAGCGTAAATATGTCGTATTAGGCTTGAAAGCCTGCCTCTTTTCATGGCTGACAATTACCGCCCGGGCCGTGTGAAATATATGTGTGTCATGAAATGCAGATGGTAAATGGAAAATTGGTGTAGGAAGCGAGTGAGGCAAGCCTACGCTACAAACCCCTTAAACAGTTGCGTAACTAAACTGGAAGGTCCGTAGAAAATTACTAATTATGAAAGGGTAAGGGCTTTTCATAGTTTGTTATTATTTCATATAACAATATACTAAACTTGCGATTGATACTATGCCTTATCTGGCACGTCAAGGGCACTGTTTTATGTGAAGCAAGAAATAAAAATTGAATTCTTCACTTAAACAAAACTCAAGTAACAAACATAGATCAAGACAACCATATGTTCTTACAATCTTTTGTATTTTTAGTATTAAAAGAGTTGCACGGAAAACATATTTCATAATCATAAGCTAAAGGTAGCAATCATGAACGACAACGACGAATACGAGATGGAAAAACCTCTGTCGCGGCAAGTAGGAGATTATTGCAATAAATGTAAAAACAAGCAAAGAAGATTTGGGAGGAGGCCTATTCTAAGCGGTAAACCTCTTACGGACGGCCTTAATGTTATCTACCAGTTTAAACAATAATATTATATTTAATTATATTGGGCGATAGAAATACTGATTATGCAACTAATAGCCCAAGCCCAAAATCGATCACTTATTACTTTTGTCCCCTACTTATTATTTAGGCTAGTAATTTTATGTTGCTTGATTAAACACTCGTAGAACCCTTTACCAAACTTATTTAGCCCTCCAATATTATATTTCGTAGATCCACACTTCCATCAAATAAACAAACAACTTATTGGCCTCTGTGTCGATACGTACAGATTGCAAAAAAGGCCTAAAGTTTTATACTTTTTAATCTGGTCCAGATAATTACCTACACCATGAATAATATAATTGGAGTTTTAGTAAATAGTATTTCCTTGCAATTCTAAATTAGTTCTTATTCACACGATATAAGAACGGTTCAAAGTCCAAAGCACTCGCTTTACAGTTTGATGTGCTTTGTCTGTATCTTTAGAACCTTTGTCACCCGAGTATAGAGTATAGTTTCAGAACTGTGAAAGAATTTTTCAATTCGGTTCAGTAGTCTCGGAGCGTATTAAATGCAAATAAAGAATCAAATCTCTCTCTTTATAATAGGTATTAGAGAAGATTGACCTCATCTCACCTGATGTTAAATGGTAATGATGTCCTAGCTTAACGGCGACGAGTACAAGATAATAATAGAAAGCTGTTACTAAAGGCTTGCTCCTGCTACTAATCGCCCCCCAGGAGGTGTGCCTTACTCACACGCAGGAATACAACAGCACCGAAGTGATTGTTATTTGGCTGCGGTCTTCTGTAAGGTGGAGGTATTTCACCAGTCGGACTGCTTCAGTTCAAGCGATAAATCGCTATGCCCTACCTTTCTTTATTATTTTATTTTATTAACTTTATTGTATTATTGTGTTAGACCATATTTTTGGTGACCATGTCACTACATAAAATGACAGTATGTAGCACTTACCCAGGTATATAATGGGGCTGTGCAATACTAACTAAATCCAACGCCATAGTGCCAAATTCACTTTGTTAAAATGCTTAGAAAAATCACAACCGACTCATAATTTTATGCCAGAAACGCGGACGGAAATTTAGTGTTACACTTGAATTTAGTAATTTAGATTTATTGAATTAGATCAATTTTGATGATGCCAACGACTAGATATTATTGTCAAGTTTGTCATTTTTGATTAGATCTGCATTTAATTTTTATTTACGTCATTGATTTTCAAAAAGGCTTAGAGTATGCAGGTATCCATAGATATATTATATTCCTTATTGTAAGCAGGTATCTATAAGCTGGCAGGCCCGTTGGAGTAATGGTTAGCTTTTTAAAATTCTAAAGCAAGGATAGTGGGTGGGTTCCGCACCTAGAACAAACATTCGGGTGGTGGGCGTTTGTTTAGACCACGAGGCAAAAGCAAAATTAATAAATCGACGTTTATGCTTTTTTAAGGTTTAAAACATGTTCGCGACTTTAAATAGATATTTGAAATTAGCCGTTCTCAACTTTTAACGAGACTAGCGGACGACGTTTCATTTCGGTATGTTCTTTAACATTTAGGTAGGGTACTAACCAAGGATTACATGTGGGAGAGTAGTGTTTAACTTAATAAAATAGTAAACAACAAGTTACTTAATGTAAACAAAACTACAGACGGCATCAAAACAAATTCGCATTCGAAAAATTTGAGCGAACGAACGATTCCTTTCGTCTCGTTCCGTTCGTTGCACTGAGACGCCATCATTCGTTCACGCGTCCGCCATATTGGTTCCAACCGCCGCAGAGTGCGGTTGCGTGTTCGGTGCCTCTCGCGATAAGTGACAGCCAAACAACGATGGAATCACAACTTTCAAAAACTTTGTGCGTTTAACCCCTATCTACATAAAATCAACTGTGCAGTGTCCTCAAACGAGTAAACTAAAGACTTATTGCATAAGAAAATCCGTTCAATTCATCGACAACTCGAAATGCATGCATTCCACCGAGTCTGTTGAACTTTATTTTTTTTCGTCCGATGTACATTTTTCATTCATAACAAGTATTGTTTAGGCGTTTTTGGTGGACTATAAACTCGTATTTTACATATTAAACAAACATACAATACTTACAATAGTGTGATGTGCTAAAGAACTCAGAATTGTGTTTTTGAAGTTAGCTTTTTGATGAAAATACGAGGATTGCCGAAACCTTACAGGTGAGTTAACTTTGCAAGTTTTTTCCCGTGGCTTTGCCGGGATGGGTTAGAGGGTAGTGTAGTTTTTTTTTCGGATAATATGCTCTATTAACATATCCAGATCCTAAACTGACAGAAAATTTAATGGCAATCTATGCCCGAATTTACATGTAAAAAAAGCAGAGTAATCAAACTTCGCTTCTATTCAGTACATAGTTTTTATGCGCGAAAGTAATAATCATCCGTCCATACCAATTTAAATTTACGTTAAATATTAGTACCTAGTAAGAAGAGATAAAACGCAAAAACAAAGTACATAGGTAGGTAGGTACCCTGTGTTTTGTATCTTTAAAGTAAGATGATAATATTCCGTAACATATTTTTGAAAATATGTCCACTTCACACCAATAAAAAACTTATTGTCCTCTGGTGAAAAAGATTAATTAGAAATCAACTGTTTACTGTTTTAGACATCAAACTACTGCTTAGGTACAATTAAGTATTAGGTACCTACTAGCGCAATAAGCAATTGGACATTAAAATATACTTATTGACAAGAACAAGCTGTAATTTTTACAAATTACTTTTCATACCTAATGTATGTTATTATTTTACGTAGGTAGGTAGTCTAAAACGATTTAGTTGAATAGGCCATTCTGTAGCTTCTTACTAGTTCTTAAATTTTGGTTAAATTTGGTACCTATAATAGAAACAGGTAACAAAATATTGAGAGAAAGTCGCGAGGTTTTTCAACGAGACCTTAAATTGTGAGCAATGACATTTTCTCAGTTTAATAAAAAATCTTCAAGCAGTTTAAACCAGACATGACACTCACTTTTGCAAAATATTCTAAATTGGTTAAGCTTATTTAGGTACTAAATACCTACTAATTAAGTGATTACGACTCTCAAATTTCTAAGTTCCTAAAACTTATTGTGACAAAAAGTAAGATTCTTTCGCATTGTAGGTATATTTGAATTATTATTTTTGTAAAGAACTATTCGTCACATTTCAACGTTTTGGATAATGTAGGTAATTTTAATGTGCATACGATGACATCGGTTTACCCTCTTGATAGCATAACCACATCAGCTAATAAAAATCTTAATAATAACAAATACTTTGAACCCAGAAAATCCAAAAATCATCAAATGGTTTAGTAAAGGTAAAGCGATAGTACTTAATGTGGGTACATCTATTCATTAACAAAAAATCATTGTTGAAAATATATCTGTCTGCACTTTTACAATATAGTGAATGCTGGCGACAACTTTTTTATCGTAATCTTGCCGCAAACAGCTTTCAAAAACGCCGTATTTCTACAGAAAGCCGAGATTATAACAAAACAAAACGCCTCCTTTTCTGGTCATAACAAGTTGTTTTACAAAATAAATGAGCGAACATTTATTGCAGCACCAACTAAAAGTATTAAAGCAACACAAAATAACCCCATACCGAAGTTGAGAAACAATGAAACAAGGCACCCATTCAGAGACGACTAAAATGTTTCAAAGGAATCCAGTTTGGTTACCGGGAGGTTTTGTTCCTCCCGACAAGCACGGCTGTCCAGCGAAACGAAACCCTCGGGAACATTCTAAAACTGCACCTTATTCCTTTGACATAACGCTTAACGACTTACCAGTTTAAAATGTAAACGTTAATTCAAATGAAACTTGCTAGAAAATGGGCTTTACCTTTCCTTACATCCTTTTATTAATCCTATTCATTCGTATCTTAAATTGATTACATCCTTTTTCATCCGATCATGCAATGAACGATCGAAAACAAAACATTAATAAGTAGTACCAAGCATCTCAGCTCACTGGATTTATCTTTGCAATAGCTCACTAGTTAATTTCGTTCAAGATAAGACAAGAAGTAGATTATAGGAGCCGCAACACAGACCTCTCATTTAAACTTAATGACAAGCAACGGTCCACTTGTAATGATATCTTGAACACGGACCGAGGTTGAGGAATTCCACTTCTAATCTTAAACTTAGGGCACACAATTAAACGGCTTTGTCAATTTTATTGATCCCAACGTGCACGGGACGCGGAGAACTGGGGACCGGTTCGGAGAGTCAGTTTGTACGAAAAAAGAAGACCCATGGCCGTTGATATTCGAGGTCGTAACCCAATTGGAGACCAGTCGCAGGTACGCTTTGTAGTACACTTTCTCCAGTGCGTGACGCGCCCAGCCAGACATTTCACCGTGTAGAACGGCTACAGGTGTCTTCCGAACTCGATGATAAACATGCGAGACTTTTATGACGTGCGATTTTGAATCTCACACGTTACCGTAGTGATTTGCAAAAGTTATACTTTCTCCGAGAAAGATAACACAAACCACTGCGGCGGTGAAGCAGATAGCGATGCGTCGAAAGTGCAGACTATAACTCTTAAGAAACTAAAAAATATAATCATTTATGCAAGTGGGTATTAGAAATCCAAAACAGATGTTCGGTAAGTGGGTTTAAAGAACAGCATCTAGACAAGGCGCCGCTTCAAGTATCTATTCGAACACGAGAAAATATCGTTGACCTCTAAAATATAGGCATGCCTTACCTCTACTCTGAGAGGCGCAGGTTAGTTTGAGATGTTTGGAAAAAGTCGATTATCATAGCGCGAATTAACGCACGACTTGCTGAGGCACTTTTAGATAATCACCAGAGATCGCTAGAAGCTTCAATACTGGGAATCTTATAAAAAGTGGTCCGGCGAGCCGTGGAACAATCAGTTATAAGTTACGACTCACGCAATCCTATTCATATCTCGTTGTGGCAAAACGTGCTTGATTAGATTGTTATTTTTAACGCAATTAGTATGAAATTCTGGATGTTTCTACTTACTAATACAAAACAGTATCAAAGTCAAATTATTCACGTCGATGACCGAATAATATTGGCGTTCGCTACACCTGCCTCGATGATGATGAGTGAACCGATGACAACCTGACATCACTGTTTCTTTTGAAATGCTTTACTGAATATAATGGGAAAGAATTTGCTCAAAAACAAAAGCAGTCTAACAATCAATCATTTGCAAACACCGCACAGGTGTTGGATGGATTGGTGAATAAAGAGCTGAACTGGTGTTCCGTGAGTCAACTCATCATTATGTAGATTGCCTTTAGCTACGGTTGAGGCTTTCAACCAAGAAATCGTTTTGTCTCAAGCGAGACGAAAGTTCAATACCATAATGGTCTGACATCTTTATACACAACAAAAGCCGATGTGTGTATTGGACGTGTGACTGCATTTCTTTGACACAAATATTGTTTAAAACGGTGCGCCAATCGTAAAACTGTTTAATTGTTGTTGAGAAGGTGATCAGCAGATTTTAAGATGTTTTCAGTATTGTATGGTTTACTTTTAATAAGACCACAAAATTTATTAGATGTTAGCATTTCTGTAATAAAACCGATGCGAACTGGCATGCCATTGAGCAAGTAGAAAAACTTCTTAATGAAATATTATTAATAAATTGAAATCCTGCATGGTATTTGGAATCCCATTCCATCCTCTTGGTGTTTTTTGGAGATTACTTTCTTAGTGATTGTTTGGTTGTTTACCTCTTAACAACTACTTTCATCATGTTTATAGGTATGAATTCAGTAGTTTAATCTCTATAGCTACTCTTCTACTCCCAATGGGCTTATCTATCATCAACATGGGTTGATAGATCAGCCCATTGTTTTTTCTAGATTGAAGAAGATATTATGTTATTCCAATACAACTAGAGTTGACCATTGGTCTATTTACTTGAACAGAATTTATATAAGCCTGTGTTAGTTACAGTGAATGTTCACGCCTTATTATCACAGGCAACAAAAATAATTCATATAAGTAACGTCGCGTAGGATAAAATTATTGTATCCAAGAATGCCGTTTCCTGGTCATTCAAAATCTGCATTAAAGGTGCCAGACTTGTCTTGCACAAGGCACCGGAAAACAATATCAATAGCATCTTTTCTTTGGATTTTGAATGGATTGACGGCACAATAGTGAACGGAAACCGTTGAATAAATTGTCTCTGAGTTTCTGCAGGTTGGTGGCTTATCACCTTTAACAATTGGGTCGTTATCTGAAAGTACTCTCTTATCTTTAGGAGATTAAGAAATATCACACCTAAAAGTGTGATTTTACCGGTTATCGTTGTTGATTGTGTGGAATGCAGCTCAAAACAATGACGCCCTTTCAATGGTTGCATCCGGTTAGTGAGCTCGGTAGCAAACATATGCCTGCCTTTATATGTGGAGCAATCACACGGTTTTGAATTACAAACGATAGTGTTACATTCGTTCCTATTTGCTAGCCGCAGCCGTACAAGTCAAAGGTTGATACGCATGTATTTTACCAATACAAGTCATTTTATATTTTCCAACAGTAATGTACACACAATATTTTTATTATCTTAACTCGAAATCACAAAGTATTTTTTTTGTGGTTACAGTGTCATGATAAATGGTTGTCCTTTTTTTTGTTTACGGATAATACACGTGTTCACTATACCTACCCAAATTGTATTCTGAAGTTGATCTTGAAAATCATTACTCAAATGCCCATTGATTTATTAAACTGTGTCTGTAATATCCACTGGAATCCGTGTTATGACTAGCGAGATACTAGTTAGCCTTTCCTGAGTGTCAATACCATACATCTATTCATCCTTTTTTAAATTCGTGATTAACGTGCAATGTTGTATGTTGAGGTCATTATTTGGCGGCTCAATCATATTTGACAGTAAGGTTAGTCACGCGTCGTGCACACACCCCTCCACCAATATATATATTGGATGCGTGGAGGAGTGTGCTTCTATCTCCTAAGATGTTCAGATGAAGTCTGAGCATGATTGTAGGAGTAATGATTGTCCAGCGGGCGCTCCTAGGACGATCCTCTTTCATTCCCTTAGAGGGTCCCCTGGGAAATACTTTCTTAGCAATCCAAAGCTTTATAATAACTATTTTCGTGTCAAATATCAGCGCTGTCGGTTCCGTGGTCAGTGTTGTGAGTTAGTTGCTTTTTTAATTGGATCCTCGTTCAACGAGGTTCTTTATGTTAAGTGAGACGCGACAATAGTAAAAGTACGTGGTTTTTGTGTTAGGTCTGTCGATACACGTATAAGCGGGCTGATATGATTAACATTGTAACTTTTTCCCCAGCACCTCGACGTGTAACGTTGCGACATAGGAATGCAACGCATGTGAACATTGGGACACGTGTACCTCCCATCAGGGTCCGATCGATCACGATTCGATCGAGATCGTTTGCGCAAGCGCCTCTCGGATTTGTAAGAACACCTTATCTGTTGGATCTATTTCAGAACGAAGTGATCTTGTGGTCTTACTGGCCTTTAGGACGTTTACCTCAGTATGGTTCAAGTGCGAAGAGAGATGGTGGTTTTAAATGTTGCTGAGTATACTCGTATTATGTATCTTTGCCACCAAAGTCAACCGTTCACTGGTCTATGGTCTGTTGTTAGACTAGTCATCCTTTTTATTCGAAAATAAAGTAGGCGAAGTCGCTGGCAAAGCCAAAAGCCAAAAATCACATAAAGCCCTCATTTTTGGCATTGATGCTTTAAAATGAGTGGATGGTGTTAACATCCCAATTGATACTCTACTGTAGTATAGATATGTATAAGTGAACGCAAACGACAGACAGTGCATTTAGCAAGCTTCCCGCTTATTCGATTAGTGGCCCAGTTGCAGGGGCCAAGGCTGCATTAGCTCAGTAGCTTCGCTTACATTTTTGACGTAAGCCGAAGCCGGGTAACGTGCAACTTCAGCCATTTTGAAATAATTTATTCAATGTTTCTGCGTTCGTGACGTTTTAGACTACTTTTTATTTCGATTTCAGCTCGCGTTTTAATTAGTATCCTGCTTAGATTCTTAGTGTAATACATTAGAGCAAATTTTTACAAAGTGGGCTCAATAGAAAAAAAAAATAGAGTTCTGCTATTAACCTTTATACCGTTAGACAGAGATTTTATAAGTAGTTCTGGCATTTAATAGAAAGGATGTGTCGAAGTATGGAAAGCCTTTGCTTTAGAGAACAGTAGAAGTAGGTTTATTATCCATTGTATATAAAGATTACCTCCGTAGCCAAAGGGTAAGCGGGTCGGACTTTGGCGTTACACCATCTCTCAGGTCCCGGGTTCGCTTTCTAGTTGGATCAACTTAGAAAACGCAAGAAAAAAGTCAGAGGAAGCCACATGATACACTTTGGACTTTGTACCGCCTTATATCGTGTCCATAAAAACAAATACCGAACTAGAAGTATACCCTGATTTGAAATTTAAACTTGTTTATTGTAAACAGCGATCATTAACGGAATTGGATTATGTTCATCTTGTTCTTATTACCCTAAGGCAATCCGATCTGAAGTGCACACAAATATAATCAAGAAGTCGGAATCCAATAATTTCAAAACAGGAAAGAAAACCCATTTAAAATTAGCATAAAAATACGCATTGATTTTACCTCCATGACACAAAATCGTTTTCGTAAATACAGTACATTGTTCGACTGACATGTTTATCTTTTAAGTCAAGAATTAATAGTTATTGTATGTAAATAAGGTAAAATACATGGCAAACAATAAAAACGCTGTTCCCTTTACTTGCTTAATTAGTTTTGGATTTGTAACAACAGGTTTCGTTTAATAAACCCTTAATTACTCGAATTGGGTTAACACGATTTTGGCAGCCAAAAAGCGTTAATCATGCAGTTTCAAGTGCTTCCTGGAGCTCTCTTATTATAAGTCGGAGTCATACTTAACTCTACAATTTGACTAGGAATACGCTCGAACCCTATGCGACCGATAAAGTAATCTTTTTTGTGTTGTGTTTTATTTAATATTTTGTTCTTTGTTGTGTCGTATTTAATATTTATCTCTTTTTTTATTGGCCAAAGACAATGTTAAAATATACTTTTTACATATTGTTTTTGTTTTTACCCAACAACATTACCTAAAATTTTAATTGTTTTGTGATTTCGTTGATATTTTTTTTTTCGACCATTAAATAGTACCTTCTAAAGTTAATCATCCCACTAATATTATATATGAGAGTTTGTTTGTATACATTTATTGGCTGTTTGTTACTCTTGGCGAGGAAAATCGAAATCACGGGAAATGTAATAAATAGTTTATTTTAAAAAGGAGACAATTTTTAAGAATGCCGATTAAAATAACATTGATTAAAACCAAATAAATTGTGTTAGTCTTAACGCTTTAAAAAGTAACCAGCACATCAGGGTAAACAGATGCAGTTCGATATTAGTTCTTATGCGCACGACTTAAGGGCGGTGCAATCTCTAAAATAAATAAATAAATATTGGATAACATCACATATACATTGCTCTGATTCTGTAAGTACTTACACATGTGTAACAGAAATCAGAAACAACGACGTTACTACAACACGAAAAGTTCGTTTCCCATATTGACCCGACCAGGAATCGAACCTGGGACCGCAGAGATGGCGCGTCGCCAAAGTCCGGCCCGTTCGCCTCTCAGCTATGGAGGTCATCGAAAAAAATATAGTCTAACGTGCTTTTGTTCGTAATAAGCCATGATCGGCAGATCAATGTGAAGGTTTTGGTTACAAAGGTTGCAGGGGGCGCCTTACGCGTGAACTTGACTCAAAACTTTTTAAAGACTTAACTTATGTATATACTTTTTTTTTAGTTATGTACGGTTAACAGTACGTTACATTACACATATCAATATAAGTCTTAGTTATTAAGGCAGTACAAAGTCTTTAGTCTAACGTATCGTTGGATCTACTTAATAGTTAACCTTCGTACGTTTATTTGTTTTCATAATCTATATTTTATTTGTAAATGCATGGTTTGCAATAAAACTGGGTCAATGTTATTTTGTAGATAACTTGTTCTTTATATTTTTAACACGTTGCCAAAAATTAAATTGCGTTATAATGATTAGCCAATACGACATTGTATTGCGATTATATTGTAATAAATTTTAATAAATTAGTATTAATGTGTAAAGATAATGTATTGGAAGTATCTTGGTGATTCATGAGAAAACGACGATCTATTAGATGATTTTTGACTCTCTTTCTAGCTGCTTCTCGTGATTCGTTTGCGTAATTCCGGAACAAAAATTGCGAGTATCTCGTCTATAGATCAAGTAAATTTCATGCAAATCCATTTAATAGTTCCGAAACTTTTTAGAATTCATCTGGCATTTAAATTACTTTCAATCTCAATCTAATATATTAATATCTCATCCAAATCCTTTCACACATAGATACAATCATAAACGTTTGTATTATTAACGAGCGGTTGTCCATTTTTAATAGTGTATCATCTATGTATAAATCCAAAATGTAGTTTTGCGTGAAAGATTAACAAATATCCTTCCATCTAAAATTTGCGTTTATGTAATACTAGCTGTGCCCGCGACTTAGTTCGCGTGGACTACATCCTTTTATGGTCGGTTTTACCCCTTTCTCCCCTAATATTCGAAATAAAAAGTAGTCTATATTTTAATCCAAGTTTCGAGCTATATTTGTGCCAAATTTCATATCTCTAACTTCAAAAAAAAAAAAACCATTTAAACTTCCAAAGGTGGTATTACCCCCCTCCCACCCTTATTTTCTAGTAAAAAGTAGCCTATATCCGTTCTTGAGATTCAACGTATACCTATACCAAATTTCATCACAATCGGTTAAGAGGTTTAACAGGAAAGCGTAACAGACACACAGACAGACAGAGTTACTTTCGCATTTATAATATTAGTAGGGATTAGTAAGACAGCAAGAATATATAAAGTTTCAACTTGTAATATAACGTAATTGCATTTTTACCAATAAAACTAATATTCGTATTACGAGTCACTTCCAATATTATCTCATTAATTACTTTATTCAAAACATTAATGTTATCTCATTTTCAAATGCGTGCGTAATTCGGAATCCATAATATTTACTTAATTGAACACATTACTGAATAATAAAAATAGGTATAACAGGCACGTGTTATGTACATATACAGTTACAGAGGACGTGTATTAAAAGGTTGTTCTAAAATGTATTATTTACTAGCTGTGCCCGCGACGCGAAAGCATAACAGACAGAGTTACTTTCGCATTTATAATATTAGTAGGCATTTTTCACTCCACTGATTTTCGTATTGAGTCGCTGCAATAAAATCTCATAAGCTGCAAACAACTTCAAAACACGTTGTTATGAACCTACCAACAGGTGATTTCAATTAAATTAATTTCCGATAATCGTGATTCATAACACTTAAGAGGACCGTTGATGAGAAACTTGTACAAAAAAGAAAAACTGATGAAGTAGTTCTGATGCTGACCTGTCTACAAATATATTTAGATCTCTCTAACAAGTCAAACCCGTCTCTTTCCGTGAAGAAATAGACTTTCCTTTTGTATTGTATTAAATGCATATAAATTAATGCAAGACAACTCAAAGTCAGCCACAGCTAGTTACATAAACCTAAATAAATAAATAAAAAAAAAAATAGTTTATTCAAGAAAACACATAAACAGTGCATTTTGTGAACTGCTCTCATATAAGGTCGCCCTGTGTTATGAGAGTCAGGCTTTTCTAATAGTACAAAATTATAACAAGTGTGTTTTAAGAACAACGTTTTGTAATTTAAAAGGTACATTAATGGACATTATAATGTCTTCTAGGTTGTGTGTGTATGCGTTCGTACGTGTGTGTGTGTATGTGTGTGTGTGTGTGTGAATACCTGCATTATATTTGTGTTCACGTGTAAACACCACCTTACCTAAAACTTCCGTAGCTTCACTGATAAAATAACAGTATGGGAAAACTGAATAATACATCCGAGGTATGCATAAACTCTGACGTCACAAGAATTAATCTCTCATTAATTACAAATGCACGTTACCACGTCAATTGAGACGTAAAGAGTTTCAGTTCGTTAAATATTTAGGTAATTAAATAGTTTATCAACAGCTTATGTCGCGTGCGGTTACGACACTTTAAATATTTGGATTCGGTCATGTTCTATAAAAGAAGGTGAGCGAATTCATTGTTTTTATTAACAGTTATTATGACGCTGTTATTTTTTTCGCAAGTTAACCTTTTTAGGATATCGGAGTTAGATCGTTATAGAACTAATAAAGCCAGATGCTCCACTGTTGGGCATACAACACATCTTATACTCTTGGAGCTAATTTCGATACTATTGATACTTTTTTTTATATTACACTTCATGATTGACCTCATCCCACCTCATGTTAAGCGGTAATGAGGTCCTAGCTTAAGGGCGACAAGTACAGCATAATAAATCTGTTACTGGACTTGTCGCCCTTACCTTGAAGGCTTGACCCCTGCTACTAATGTAGCACGCCCCGGGTGCTCTGGAAACTTTACTCACACGCAGGAACTCAACATGGCCGAAGTGATTGTTATTTGGCTGCGGTCTTCTGTATGGTGGAGGTATTTCACCAGTCGGGCTGATCCAGTTCGAGCGATAAATCGCTAGGCCTTCGTAACAATATCGACTACTATTGATAGTGGACTATCCATAGGAAAATCTAATGATAAGGAAGGAGGCTACTACACTTTGTACACCCAGTGCTTATTGGCGGAGGTGTGTGTTGAGGGTAAGTGACTTTATCAGTTCTTCTTCAACGGCCAATAGGTCTTCGAGTTGCCTAGATGATGTACTGCCAGAACCGTCCGATCCGAAGCAAGGAGTTGCTTATGATAAACGTCACTGATAAATCACCGTTGATAAAAACACCATGCATTATAATATACATTAAATAGATTACTGTCTGAACACTGCCATTAGAACAACAATTGCTTGTTCGTCAAAGGTCAAAAACATACTGTATTTAAATATAAAATCTTTATTCTTTTCGCTAATTCTTTGCACTAAATTCGGTAGAAGTAAGATATGTTGGAACTTATATCCCATTAATACGTATTAATAAAATTTTGATAAAGTAATGTGAACGTTCACATTACTTTATCAAAATTTTGTAGGAAATGACAAAATCAGCTGACACTACACAGTCAAAACTATGTATCCCGAAGGATACTTTTTCACGTATTTGTCATTGGCTATAGATAAAAAGTAATGTTACCTCTGATTGGATCTCAACTCATTTCAGTGCACGTAATCAATAGTACCAAACATTCACACTCATCAAAGTCATTGTCCATTCATACTCAAACGCTATTGAGGTTGGGCATTTCAAATAGGTAATTTCTAAAGACCGCCTGCCTCGCATTTATCATGGTAGAAGCTAATACATCGAATTTCTACCTTTGCATGCATTGGAAAGTGTGTTAAGTGCCATCGCGATATGTCAACTGAGCACATTTAGGGTCAAAATCCCATGCTTCAACGAGCACAGAATATGAGACCATATCCGCTATAAATATAATAAAATAAAATCTTCCGCCATAATGTGTTCAGAGTAGAAGGAAACCAATACAGAGAAGATCAAATAAGCCTCATTAAAGCATTGACCTCACTTAAACCAATAGATACAGAATTTCTAAAAAAAAATGCATTTGGAATCATTCGAACTAGATTTGTCACGAGCTCGTAGAAAATGAGAACGTTGTATATTTGATAATGAAGTAATTTAAGTCATAATAAAGCAGCATGATAATTACGACTAAATGATACGGAGATTATTTTGTAAACTCTAAAGCAGTATTTGCTAAAGTATAGGATCTGCGGGCACTAAATAGACTAAATGAACATTTAGATGGTTTGTTCAATTGATTTGGGGGTGACGTGGTGATAGATATGTACATAGGTCAATGAGAGGCAATAGAAAATAAATTATTGTCTCAAATAAGTATAAGAAATAGTTTGAGAACGTTCTTCTCTATAACAAATGATATGAAGTTTAGCTTATGTCGCTATCAGTAATGAATGGGCTGATTAAAAACTGATTACAAACATTTAGAAAATAAAGTTGACATGAGGTTGTTAGGTTCCAGAACGCAATAGCTTACAAAGAAAAAACATACGAATCAAAATATGCAGTGCTTGTCTGCTGATTAAATAATAAACTAAAGTGCTTTCCTACGTGACGCGCTGGCAGCTGTTCAAACGCTGTCAATGTCTGTATACAGACGGGCGTTTTTACACACAATATATGCAAAAGCAATAATTTTGTATGGATTTAACAAAGAGGATATAATCCATACTAATATTATAAATGCGAAAGTAACTCTGTCTGTCTGTCCGTCTGTTACTCTTTCACGCCTAAACGGCTGAACGGATTTGAATGAAATTTGGTATAGGTATACGTTGAATCTCAAGAACGGACATAGGCTATTTAATAGAAAATAAGGGGGGGATGGGGGTAATACCACCTTTGAAAGTTTATATGGAAAAATGTTTATTTTTGAAGTTAGAGATATGAAATTTGGCACAAATATAGCTCGAAACTTGGATTAAAATATAGACTACTTTTTGTTTCGAATATTAGGGGAGAAAGGGGTAAAACAGACCATGAAAGGATGTAGTCCACGCGAACGAAGTCGCGGGCACAGCTAGTATTTTATAATACGAATCACATGATCAAAAACGTATAGGAAACGACATTTATGGACGCATGCTTAAGGAAATCGACTTCATGGATATTAAGGAGCTCTGGGTCTGAACCTCTAGATACTGTAAATCGGTTTGATTTACAATTTGATATTTGGTACCGAACCTTAATTAACTGGTTACCTCAAACCCTCGTATTAAAAACTAAAGAGATCCAGCTCGAATACGCAGGCCGACAAAGACGTGACAAAAACGCTCCATCTGTATGGTCAAACAATAGTTTCTGCGCAGAAACACCAGCTACTATTGCAGTGTTGTCTCAGGCATTTTTGTTTAATACACGATAATCTGCGTAGCGAATGTTTTGGCACACAAAATGTGCTATTAACATGTGAGCCATATTTTCAAAATGGAGGGACATTCTTTGTAAAAACAATGAAGGTGGTAAGAAAAAAAAGCATGAAAAAGGAATAGATTAAGATACTGATACGGCTCTGATATTGGCCTATTTTTTTTAATAAGATCTGTTTTCTATTTCTGTGCCCTTTCAGTAATCTAGATTAGTTTAATTGAGTATTAAACACTTTTTCAGTTATTCCAAATGGTATAATTCGAAAATGAAGTTTTTTTTATTGGAATCTGCAAGCTTTTGCACGATCTTTTTGAAATATTTATGTTAATAATAAAATACTGGGTCAAAGCACAACATAGACCTATAGAAGACTATGTATAGACTTCAATGGAAAAACTCTAAGCAATAAGTAATTTTTAACAAAGTGGTGTGCGATCATTAGTCGTAAATAAAGCCCATCATTGACGTAATGTTTTCCAATGTTTCGCTGTAAATCAAAAAACAGTACCAATTGGTATCGCCCGCATAACTTGCCATCTAAGAATATTTTCATTGCCGCTCAGTCACACCTATCAGCCAGTCTAAAAGTGGGCGACGAGTTGCAGGTAGAATCCGTAATGCTGCTGGGGCTTGTGTTGACAGTATGTTACAGGGCTGGAAGCACTTTCTTTGTGGAATTGAACATGATGAATGACAGACCTATAGTAGTCTTGGTATACATACTTCAAGCGTTTTCTAGCTCTTTCAAACCGTGGAATGATCCTTTTGGAATTTTATTTTTATTTTACTATTAAATGTAAAAGTCTTCGGCTTGATTGAGACCTGCTGGGCCGTGAATCAGTCTCTCCAGAGTCTAACTTTTCTCAACTTCGATATTTATGGCACTATCGGTCGAAACGTTGAGAAGTATAAACGATAACGCCATTATGTCAGTCTGACTCAGAGACAGTTCTATAAGTTATGACGGATCATTTCGTACATAATACCTTTGTTTTTTAAGAAGAATAATTGGCAAGTCAGTGTGCGGAGCCTGGTTAAGACTAACCACAAATAAGCACACAGGTACTCCATGTGCGATAGAGTTCGACTAAGATATGACAATATCCGTATAAAAACTGAAAATACTCACTGAAGTTCTAAGACTGCCAAATAAGAACCGATAGATGAAAGAAAGGATCCAGAATGGGAGTCCCATAAGGATGAATTCGTAAAAATCTCACTGATTCGAATTGATTTAAATGTGACCTCTAATATTACTAATTATCCACGATGAAGGGTAAAATATTACGAAAGAAATTAATTAATAATCGTACATAAACTAGATTTTTATGTTCTTATAGTGCTTTGCGCCGCACTAGTTAAACATTGAAAGAAATAGAAAAAGCATTAGTATGTATATCTATAGTTCTAAACTCATTCGGCAGAGGGCACTTACCGATGGCTAAGAGGTTAATATAATAGAAAAATTCATTGCCTACGATAACTTGCGGTTAGCTCAGTTGGAAGAGCAGCACGCACAATACGTGAAGGTCGTTCAAATTCCACACCGCAACGGGGAGATAAATTTCTTTTACGTAAACTGTGTGTGTGATTATTATGATCAGGCGACCCTATGAAGCCAACACAAGTCGCCATAAACGCACCAGTCCGGCGTGACCCGTTTCCTCATGTATGGATATCCGGCTGGCTTATGCGCTAGAATAATGGCTGGCAATGTGCGTGCCTTTCTACTGACGCCTAAGTAATCACTAATTGGTTATAAGCTAAAACCATACCAACAAAGGGGTACCTTAGGGACTGGAGCGATTCCATTTTTAATCTCAACTAACGACAAATTGAAGACCGGTAATCTGCATATGAGATAAGAAAATTGTTCTTACACTGCAATGTCATTTTTGGTACTCAAAATCATGCAGAAAGAAGTCTAGTAATGCGGGAAAACAAATCTTTATATGTACACTTTTTGAAATAGATATATAGATGGATAACAAAGATAAAAATAATTGTAAAATGGTACGCAGAAATAAATAACTACTCATGAATGAAACCTTGAGATTCTATAATTTCTGTCAATAGGAGACAGGTGCAATACCGCGCCAGGATATACATATTCTTTTGTCTTTTGGTTGTAAAACATCTGGTCAACAGTCTTCATTACCGATGAAGATTTAAATTTCACTAACAATGATAAGAAAAAGCAGTAAGATTGCAAAATTGTATATACCATTTTAGACACCTGGCAGTTGAATCAACCGGTTTCTTTGCTACGCCAGGTTTAAAACCCGTGGCATTTTCAACTTTACTGTTTCATTTCTAAAGCTGCCATTTAGGTTTTGTGTTATTACAGCAATTTCGCTAACGGAATCACTGTAGTTAATTGCCATCGATTGAAACTGATATGCGTTTCGGCAATTTGATGGTGGTGTATGTTGTGTTTCCTCTGATATGAATCTGGTCTATATTTCATGCATGATATTGAGCTTAAGTATTGAAGCTTGCTTGACTTCATTAAATTTGCTTTCTTTTAATATTTCAACAGTTATGTATACTCCTCTTACCGTGGTCTGAATTAATTGGCAAATCCGACCGAAATAAAAGAGCAACATCGGTTTTCTGTATCATAACAAAAACTAGTACACACTTAACTAGTTTTAAATTAAAGAACATGAAATAAAAACATGTGTTTGGTTAGGTTGAGGAAAAAATCAGTAGAATGCAATAATTGAGTTGGAATGGAATACATCTAATTTGTTTAGATGATGGATGTTCTACGATTCAAGATGTTATTAATTTAGCTGATGGTTTAGTCATCAATACAATTAATTTAGTACATTGACTTTCTTATACTTCAAAAATGGTATTGGGAACATGCCAGTAGAATCAGTCGTTTAAAAAATACATATTCAGTTGTAAAGCATTGATCTTGTTTTCATCTTCAAATGTCAGCGACTAGATACCCGATTGTGTGTCAGGCGGGCTCATTAGAATAACAAATAAAATAATCCTGATGGGAACATAACTCGTTATGCCAAACGTATTTGTGTTAAATTCGTTTGAATACAGTTGATATTTTGAATTGAACCTGGGATTGTGCGTTGATAATATTGTAATTCTAACCTTAGCCTTTTGGTTTATGATTTTCGTACTCAACTAAATGCTACTCAGCAATTTGTAGATATCTAATTGGATTGGCGTCGGTTTTTGACTAATGAAATCATGAATACAAGATTACTTATTGTAAAACGATTACAGGGTTTCGCTTACTATGCAAGCTTCATGTGAAATGAAATAAGGAATTTCAGAACATGAGTCAAACGAAGCAAAGGTTTAAATTTGAAAAATGTTTCTTTCTGTGTAAGGTAATATAACAGTACCAATGCTTGTATCTGCAGTATTGTAAGTCGCAATATATTCTAGCTGGATGTGTTGGTGTTTCCTATTGTTATCTTCGTATTGTAAGATTGTGTTTTTTTTAATCCATGAACCTTTCGTAATATTTGTTTAATATCGGATTTACCAAACTGCAGATCGTTGAAAGGCTCGAAAAATGCGTGGAATGTACTCGCCGGTACAGGTAGAGGCGAAACCCACCCGACTGGTTTCGGTTTGCTCTTTTTTTGTGGGGACCCCTAATTTATAAGTTAAAAGGACAGCTTTTATTGCCCGACAGTATCGACTTGATAGAAAGTTGACATATGTATTTCACACTATGCCCGCATCGTGTCTTTGTGTTCGTGATTCATGGTGATTTATTAGGGCAATTTTGGTCTATTAGGTTGCAGTGAATTGGCAGAGTGCATTTTGGCTCTACGTTTTTTGATACTAACTCAATTGTACGTTTCAAACATCAACAATTTTTTTTGTGTACTTACCTGGTTATCGTATTCGATTATTTTTTTACCGGCATGTCATACATACCTGGATGTTTATCAAATACCTAATTCAGTAATGTTATTTATTATGTTTGGTTTGATACATAATTTTTAATTATTGATTACCGGATTGCTAAGGAATTGCTCGAACAGTTTCAAAGCTAACAAAAACTAATTACGCGCTATGTATGTGATTATGTATTCTTTCATGCTGTTGAAATTGCTATGTACTAGCATTTCTTGTTGGTTACACACCCATAGTTAATGCGTATTGTTTTACTTACCTTGCATTTCGACGAATGTGAACTAGTTTATGTAGTGTAGAGGCAAACTAATTTGTAAGTCCAGTTAAAATATTAAACAATGCTAATTTATGGCAAGGCAACGAATTCGATATTCGTATTCTAACCCGAATAATATTTACAAGTAGAATAACGATAATATCGCTGATTACTTATTAGAACTCAATCTATATTTTCCTCTAACTGGTTTTATCTCTTTCCAATTAACTATGTCAATTGAAAAGGATTAAAAGGTCAAGGTCTAAATAGCCGAGTTAGTTCTTTAAAAAGTGAACGTTTAATATTTAAACACACTTGTTATCATCACCACGTAACATAACATTGAGAAAGATTGTAGTCAAATATTTACTTTTAACGCGTTCTGGCTTATTTCTGGGTATGACGAATATGTTCAAAATTTCGCCGCGAGATGTTACACATATCGCAGCATCCCGATAACGGAACTACAAAATTCAAGATTTTATATTGTTTATTTAGTTTCGAAGACAAATCTTGACATAATGCTTTTACTTCTAAAACTGGGCAATGTGGAAACTTATCCCTTTAATTCTTCCCCATGAATATTTTTAACAGAAAACCAGAGGCACTATAGAGTACAGTAACGGTACAGCCTTGTCCAGGGTCTGTAGTAAACTACAAATAATACTATTACAATTATTAAGCGGTGACTTGGACGATAATATCAATATAGTTAACAATACGTCAAGGTAAATACTTGTATATCGTTAATGGTTCTTATTTATAGGGGAGTGATCCGAAGTTACGAGTATATTAAGTACTACGTTTGACATGCTTTTAATCGTACGTTTAAGCTTTAAAACTGGAACAAACATCAAGCTTTGCGTGTAATCTCCTCCGACCTCCGTAGCCGAGAGGCGAGCGTGCTGGACTTTGGCGTCGCGCCATCTCTGAGATCTCGGGTTCGATCGAACTTTTCTGTATTGTCTCGGGTCTGGGTGTTGTGGTACCGTCGTTGTTTCTGATTTCTGTAATACAAGTGCTTTAGCTACTTACCACAGAATCAGAGCAATGTATGTGATGTTGTTCAATCTCACTTTCGACACCTGAATAAAAAAAATGATATTTTACTTTTATCAAAAAGGTCATTAAGAAAGGGCTGTAAATGAAACGTCCTTCTATAAGTGGGACATCAAGCAACATTGGTTTCCAAAGGTGTACCTTAACCACCTACAGTTCTGCCTCCTGCATTTCCGCAGCTGCAACTTTTGCGCGTAAATTAGGTTTCCCGAATAACATTTACAAATGGGGCCGCAGTAATTGACAGATAAATCTATGTCGTGACCAGCCCATTGGCTCAAGGTGGGCGAACATAACCGGACCAAAAGTCAGTCATTTTTGACAATAAGTCTATCAGGACACAGTCAAGGGCACTGCTGCATTCTTACATTTTCGTGGCGAGCGTGACCTAGGCATTTGATCGTGTGTGCTCAAATGGCAAGTGATCAAGTGGCGCAGATGTATGGCTGGCAATGCCATTATTGTCCGTCAGAGATGCCGACAATAGATTCTGAAGTGTCCAATTAAGTTGAATAAACTTCTTGATCAATGTGGAGGTTGTATCAACATCAACTTGTACGTACCTACCATTTCAACAACGAACAAGTGTTACAGAGATTTACGTGAAGCATAACAATATGTAGGTAAGTACACGTTTAAAGGTTTAGGAGATAGTTAATTATTTTTTTTTACATTTTACTCCTTCATGTAAAATTTTAAGAAATCTAGGACGCAGTAGCGCAAAAAAAAGAAAACAAAATTAAAGACAATCCGAACGTATTTCAGAAACTTAAGAATTGCACTAAATGACGAAGCAACTCTACTACAAAAGGATTTATATAATTTCTTTTGCTAACGAATTTCAAGAACAAAAAAAAGCATTGAAAACACCCGCAGTCATCGTGCATTTAAAAAAGGATAAGTTTGATGGGATTGAAGGTGCCTACTAGCAAAAACCTTCGCGATAGTATTACAAGACATTTAAAATGTGAACACCAACCTAATAGCTTCATCCGTAGAGATCTCACAAATCACACGACAAATGCGGTCGCGTCGACATTTTTTGCACAATTTTTTCCCTTTTTGCGATAAGAATCTACAATGCAGACCGCACACATAGCACATTCCATTGCGTATGTTCTGGTTATGAGAACTTAGAAATGGAAACAAAATTCCGACGCGATTAGAGTTGTTTTCGTTGGTTGTGATTTGAATAATAAGATTATGGGATCAAGAACCCTTTCGATACTCATAGCGCTATCGAAATTGAAAGGTTCAAAAACCGGGTAATTGCTGACAACATACCCAAAGTTGTTTGTATTTTACAGTTATACATACCGATGCAATAGTTCTAACCTAATACAATTTTAAAATTCGAAGCGCCAAGCGCGATAAATAGATATTGCAGTCATATATTCCCATTCAAAAGGTCACGCCGTAACAACAGTTTGTTTTATATTACACCGCGGAGCAACCTTACGAGCACTATAAAACGACCTCGACACAACACTTATCGATCCTGATAAGAGACAGATGTGGGCCGATAAAGTGGGAGCGGTAGCGAAGGCTTGCACGATTAATGTGTAGGCGCAGTTTTATTGTACGCCGAATTCAAGCGCCAAAGGAATGCAGTCCCTGCGGCATGTTGGGGCAGCCATGCGGAATTTCAGTCATAACATATTAGCGAACGTGAGGTATTAAGAACTACGGCGTTTTTTTTTCTACAGCCAGCTAGAGGCGAGCGGGAACACCAGAACTTTACCGTCATTACTTTTCAACATAATATTATCTACTCTTGAATTTGAAGGAAAGAGTTACGTACTGCTATTCATTCATAAATGCCTCAATAGTCAGGTAATTTTATCAAAGATCTCGAGGCAAAGGATGTCTCAGATTTTTTCAATATAGTTCGAGTTTGTCATGATTAATTCGTATTTGGATTAAATCAACATTCTAAGTTGAAAAGATTACCTGATTTCAACGATTGAGGCTTTTACCTTGCAGTGAAACATTAATATTTTGTTGATGCTTATTTTTATAAATGGGCGAATATAGTATTGAAAACAAACAAAATACTTTCAACGGTCTTTCGTTGGATATATATATTGTTATATATATATATATATATATTTCATATTTATAAAAGCCATTTTTTAAGAACCAGAGAAACAGTGAATGGAAAGTTTACTAGAATGCCGACCCAACATAAGCGTCTCAAATCAACGCGTACAAAATTTGAATCAGAGTATATTTGAAACAGAATTAAAGAACTACATTTCAAGAAAGCAATACTCTGTTTAATAGCGTTCGTTATTTTTGCTTATAAGCGCAGTCTTGGTGCAATTTTCATCGACTTGCTTTTGATTTATTCCTTTTTTATCTCAGTATTATTTTATACGACTGTAATGGCCACTTAACTATACAATGTCCACGTCGCTCCAGTTGGGTTAAAAAGATATTACGGATAAAGTCATCATTTTGTTTTTAGTTGTTTAAAGTGCACGCACCTAAATTAATTGTTAAACATTGTTTGATAATAAAAAATTTAGCCTGTGTTAATTATTTGTAACCAGTTTATCGCTTGATCGGATGGAGACTCTCCAGTTCTATCATTACTTATCACTTCAACTCCATTGTTAACTGTAGGTGTGAAATGTTAGTTACGACTGTTAGCGGTATCTACACAACATCACTATTAAAGATTATTGATTCACACCAATTAACGTTGTATTTTAGGTTCGATATGGTAAATTTCTTCAGAATACTGTTAGATGCATAAATAATAACTGGCTATGATCTATCAAAAGTTTCCGTAGTTTAACTTTATACTCGGGCGGCGACATCTTCAAGAAACTTACACCAATTTTGATACGAGCGCGTTCTGCTGGTAATACGATTTTTGTTTATTTTTTAATTTACGCACTCAGGTGGGGCACAACATCATCAACATGAGTGCTCGCGCAGGTCCGTGTAATAAGCCCAATTAATGTTTACGATCGAAAATTAGATATTGCGGAAACTGGTGAGTGTTTTTTTTTTCATCTCGCACCTGACCTTACTGCCTGGTCGTTGAACCTAAAGCTTTGGACTCGGTCCCGGCTGTCTTGCGCTTGCGCATTACGTAGACCGAACGGCGCTGCGTCACGCTCCGGCGGTCGGTTATCGTAAAAAAATAATCATCCACTCAGTTTGAGATCATTCAGAAGAGAAATAACTAGAATTAAGTTAACCAGAAAATTGCTCCGTATCTACTCTTCATTTTTGTTACGTGGGTATTAGTAATCTCATTCTGACTCGATCTGAACATCTTACTTTTGTGGTTAATTGCGAGCCTGTTTTATCTGAAACGTTGTTTTAAGAGAGATATGAAATCATTTCTCGCGTTTACGTAACGCGCGTTTTATGGTTTCTTCAGGCTTACCTATGCAGGTCTTATCAGGACTGACGTGGTTTTATTTTTAGTTGCGACTTGCTAATGCCGTTTCTCGCGGCGCAGTAGGTTAGTTTAAAATAACTTATTTATTACCATATTGTGCTTTAGGTGTGCTCCCAATCCGTTGAAGATTTTATTTATTTATTTATTTATTTAAAAACTTTATTGCACAAAATAAAAAGTACAAAAGGCGGACTTAATGCTAGAAGCATTCTCTACCAGTCAACCGTTGGGTCATGCAGATAGTTCGTTTATGGGTGCGGTAACAGTGAAAATGTGAGTATAGATTACAACAAAAAATAATAATAATAATTAATAGCAACAAATTAAACACCAGAATAGAATACAAAGGTACAGTCAGCTTCATAAAGATCTAAGTGTCCAGAGTGGTCAAAATTATCTGAGGAACAGAAGTTCATTTTTATGTACGTTGTCAGGTCGTCATATTGTTGTAACCGTACAGAGTGATCAATATTATCTAAACTACACGATTCCTTAAATATGTTATGTGTTAAGATGAGCAATAATATATTCGCGTTCTAAGTATTCATTGGTATCTAAGCATTCAAAGTGATCATAAATATGTTGGTAGTAAAGAAAAGTAAACTTTAATGTTTACAAGATACGATTGATTTCATTGTTATTATTGACAGTGACGTTCTAAGACACATCGATAAACGAAAACTAGGATGTCCAATTGCGTCACAGCCTACAAATATATGGATATGCCATAAAATTACGTGCATGCAAGTGGAAGTTTGTAAAGATAGGAAACTGAATTTAAAGTTTTTGTAAATTCACCCGGGAATTGAACCGACTACAATCTATACTCGATTGCGATCTGTTAAGTCGATTATAAGAATTAATTCTCGGTACTAAACTTGATAAATTAAATGAAAATGATAAAAAAAATGCTTAAACTTTACTATTTCTTATTAAAAAGGTTAAAAATTAAAATATGGTTTTAAATTTGCATTTATAATATTTGTTTTTTTGAAGACGCATAATTCGCATTCGAAAAGAATTGGGTACAATTATGAGAATTATAAACTGCTATTAGCATTCGGATCCGACCTATAAATTAAGTTTTTGGGAGCTGGCCTCCAGATTTTTTGACTATGTGGTATTAAATCTAGGAATCTAATCACTTCAATGTGTAGTTAAAACCATAGTCAACTATGCCAATGTATTTATTAAGTCTTAAGTATTCTTATTGGAAATTATTGCGGCTAACGATTTATGACATACCTATTAAAAAACCCGGCTAAAAGCGTGTCGGGCCACGCTCAGTGTAGGGTTCCGTAGTTTTCAGTGCATCACAATACTTAAGTATCCCCACTTAAAGTTACAAAAATGGGCTATCTGTGTGTAACATTGACTTGACATAGGTAGGTATACACTAAAAAAAATATTTTTTCAAAAATTTCAAAAACGATTAAACCCTTCAGGTTCAGAATAATTTTCCTAGAAAGCCTTGATGCAGTTCTATATCCTAGATTTTTTCATACTTTTTGAACTTATGGTTCAAAAGTTAGAGGGGGGGGGGGACACAATTTAATTTTCTTTTGGAGCTAATATTTCCCAAAATATTAAAATTATCAAAAAATAATCTTAGTAAACCCCTGTTCATTTTTAAATACCTATTCAACGATATATCACATGCAAATTATTCAATTTAGAAAAAATGAAAAAAAAAAATTAGGCCCCTGAAAAGTATTGTTTTTTTCTATTTTTGTGAAAAACGTTAATACGGTTCACAGAATACATCCACATACCAAGTTTTAATAGTATAGGTTTTATAGTTTCTGAAAAAAGTGGCTGCAACATACGGATGGATAGATAGACATGACGAATCCATAACGGATACGTTTTTTGCCATTTGGCTACGGAACCTTAATAATCTTAGATGTTTTTTAATAAATTAAGATAAGTTAATTTAGTAGGTATTAGTAACCTACTTAGTTATGTCATAGTAGCCATAGTAGGCAAAAAGTTGATTTTTTTTTATACTGCACTTCAAGATTGACCTCATCCCACTCGATGTTAAGTGGTAATGAGGTCCTAGCATAAAGGCGACAAGTACAGCATAATAAATCTGTTACTGGACTTGTCCCTCTTACCTTGAAGGCTTGACCCCTGCTACTAATGTAGCACCCCCCAGGAGCTCTGCAAACCTTACTCACACGCAGGAACACAACAACACCGAATTGATTGTTATTTGGCTGCGGTCTTCTGTAAGGTGGAGGTATTTCACCAGCCGCGCTGCTCCAGTTCGAGCTATAAATCGCTATGCCCTACCTCTCTTATTGAATTTTTACATAATGCGTAATAACACATTATGTAAAAATTCAACTATTTGACCGAAAACTGATCAAAAGTTATAGCCATGGGATTAATTAAAACACTCCCGTTAGGAGTTCCTGGATTAAAACTCTGATAAGTCGTAGCCTCGTTTATAGGTAAGTTAGATCTGCAAAAGTAAATCTTGGAAAACTACATTAAATTTGGTGCAGTTGTTCTTGCGTGATGTCGTCACAAACACACAGACAGACAAAAAATCTTAAAACTCAAAAAAAAGTTTTGGCCTCAATTGCTTACGGACCTGTTACACTTTTATAATAGGAATAGAAAATATCAATTGAGATTATATTAGAAAAATATTTATTGGTAGGTGAAAATATTTTATAAACAAGCTTTTATTATGAACATACAAAGCAAACAAAAACCAAGATATACATAAAACTCATTGTTTTTTAAACCTTACGAAGGTGTACCAATGTTCAATTCAATAGGTCCGCACGAACAGGTGTTCCTATGCGTATCTTCTAACTCCATTATCTGACCAGCATTAACATGGTAACATGGAGTTACCATGTTAATGTATTGTTATCGCAGTTACCTAAGTATACCAAATTTCAGCTCAGTTGGTCAACCTGAACTGAGTCAATTCTTCATTTTAAAAATTGTAAACATACATACCTATAATGTAGTACATACAAAATTGAAGTTAATATAAACGTTTACAAAGAGATGTCTAAGTTGCGGGCACAGCAAACGAAGAAAACAAAATTGGTGAAACAATTGTGGAACACCGACACTTTACGCACTCGAAATTTAAAAATCTGCCAAATGTGTAGATATTTATGATCACTCTGACCGCTTAGATACCAATGAACAGTTTGGATGCGTACATATTAATGATGATTGTAATCGTGTACATGTTATTGGAGACTTATGATGAGAAGATATTTATGACTTGTCGGATGTGTACAAGATTTAGGTGACTTTGAATGATCATATATTATTGCACCTTTGTTCCTCATATATTTTTGACTACTTTCACACCTCATATCTTTATGAACGTGACTGTACATGGTAAATTAATATAATAATAAAACAAAATAAAATAATATATACATCTATCTAATAACAATAAATATAAATATATATATATATATATATATATATATATATATTGTATTATATATATTCACTTGTATTATATATATATATATATATATATATATATATATATATATATATATATATATATATATATATATATATATATATATATATATATATATATATATAATACAAGTGAATACATGAAGAAAAACAAGTTAAGCAAACAAAATTTTATTTAGAGGGGGATGAACAAAAGAATTCACGGACTCTCATTTTAAAAATACCCTTAGTCAGGGATTGTCGAGTTACGGTGGGCAGAGCGTTCCAAAGCCGGATGGCTTGCACAGTGAAAGACTTGGAGAAGAACTCAGTATGATGTCGAGGTATGCTCAAGCTGAGGTTGTCTGAGGAGCGAAGAGAGCGGTCATGAGAAAGACATAGGTATTGAAATTGTTTCTTAAGATAGGACGGGGACAGTGGATTGTTGAGAATATTAAATAGCAGGCAAAGAATTCTAGTGTTTCTTCGTTCACGTATCGGAAGCCATTTAAGTTGGTTGCGAAAACTGGAAATATGATCGTACTTACGTAGTCCAAAGACGAATCTGATGCAGTTGTTAAGGAGACGATCGAGTTTATTAACCAGGATTTCGGAGATATCAGGATAACATGCGTCAGCGTAGTCAATAATTTTAGATTTTGTTTCTCTTTATCATTACCCACAATCTTATCGTTATCGTAGGTACTTCATCTTTCTGATTTGGGAATAGAAATAACGCCCCGACCGATTTCGGCCAAAGCAGCGTATCTCATTGAGATGAACCTATTACGCAGGTTTGTAGTACCAGATCATTTGTTCTCTCTTCCTCCACTCACATAATGCAATGAGATAGGCAGACCAACCCGACCGGAAAGAGCGCAGCACTAACCATTTACATGCCCTTCCGACAGTATCGTTCTTTTTTTTCTTATGATCAATCTGAATAGGTCCTATCCAAAGAAAGACGTTGACCCCGCAGGAACCAAACGCACAATCTCTGAATAAAAAAAAAAGAAAACGAAGAAGACAGTTTTAACCTCATCTTTTTTTTCGTCAGATCATAAAACGGAATCCGTAACAATTGTCGTAACATTCTGCTACAACATCAAAAATATCAGTAGCCTGTGATCAAAAATTTTGAGTTCGCAATATCTTTCCTGTATATTCTTTGGATAGAAGTACGTCTTCAACAAGATCATAATATTCTTCAATCTCACGCTCGAGTGTCCCACTTTTATTTGGGAGTAATTTTAGTGAGACTAATAAAATTTTATTGGACACTCCGTTAGCTCGTACGAAATTTGAGTTTCATCAATAATTCGCGTGTTAAGACAACGTTTGGCATGCGTGCTGTCACACCTGATTGACTCCTTCGCCACGGTTTCATGGTTGCGACCAGTTCCAGCCTCAATGAGGGAAATGCACGTGGTCCCAGTAATGCATACTGAGTTTTTGCTAACGGTATACGGTTATTTAGGACATGCAAATAATACAGCGTCGTGTGATCAGGTGTTTTCTTTCATTTCGTGTACACTTATGTTTGCTTGTGGATTCTTTCTGGTAGTTGATAAAGGCGATATCGATTTTCTTATCGAGAAGTGGTTGCCTATAATTCGGTATTCGGGCGTGTTTGTGTTCTGACATTACGTCAATACTCACTTTTCGTGCGTATTGCACAAAATTAAGTAGTTTTGATGCCTTGTCTATCAATCATAGGGCAATGTCGAGATGTCGGCGGAATATGTGAAATAATTGTTATGTTTGGATTCAAAGTTAGCATATTTCATTTTAATATCTTAGTGTAAACTTCTGGGAGATAAACTAGCCTATTAATAATAAAAAAAGTCTATTAATAAATCTTTATCAGCACTTCGTCACTTTTTTGTGACTATTTATTCCATAAGTGAAAATTTCCACTGATTTCAAATTCTCAAACACACGTTTACAGTCTTAGAAGATCATCCGGTACTACCAATGTCTCGTGTTATAATAAACCTATTAAATCATGGAAACCTGTTATTAGCAATATGACGCCTACATTATTGTTTCAATCGATTCTTAACTTCTGGCTTCCCAAATATATCGGAATAAATTTGCAATCTCAATATTAGATTTCTATCATTTAAGACGATATAGACCTGTTATAAAAGATCATAAATCACGATGTGAAATCTTCCTCAACGTTTCTCTTAGTAGGCATATCAATATTCATTTTATGAAATGCAGTAGGTTTTTGATTAAATTTCAAATGAAAACGATGTTGTGTACTACCTATCAGACCAAACTGTAGAAGAAATCTGAATTTAGTAAACAGATAATAAAAAAGCTTGTTTGTGCTTTTCAATACAAAGTATTGTAGCTATAATTCAGATTGTTTCTACATTTTATTCTTATGTAGAAATTGGATTGATATCCATTCCATATCTTTAGTTTAGCAGGCGTTTACAAAATACATTTCTTCTGAAAGAAGTGACAGTTTCAATGAAGTTGGTAAAAAGCATGCTTAACATTTCGGTTTTTTTATTATACAACCATCATTGAATTAGTATTCGACAAGCCGATGCATTAACTATTTCCTACCGATCCGCTCGATTCACACTAATAATATCCCGGCATCGCGTGCCAAACATTTCCCCGATGGGAAAGTGGGACATTATCATACTTATACAAACGAGGAAGCAGGGAAGAACTAGTCTTAATTGTGCCGTTGAGTGATAAAGTAGTGTGAACCTAGAATGAAAATAGTGACACCAGTGGAGTAATCTCAGATAAGGTGTCGGATTTCCATTAGTCACCAATATCAGTTTCGCCAAACATGTGATTTCGGTATGTGTCTCAAAAGTCCAACAACATTGGCGTCTGTTTATTGAAACTGTAACCGATTTGCATAGTATCCTTATTTTATTTTAAATATCTTGCCATGTAACGATAAGTTTCTTAATTGAGTGTAATTAAAACAAAACAAAGACAACACAAAAGAAAAAAAACCACTGAACAGGTTATGGAAACTGAAAATGTTTACAGACGTTTACATTATACCTACTCACTTTATTTGCCCAAACATAATATATGTACGTCAATGCTATTTTGTCTATTTCTTTTTACGTCAGTCATGTATCTTCGGAACCCACAATCATAGTCTAAATTATAGGTTTGCTCATAATATTGACACGTGTGTTGTAGATAATTCGTTATATTCATATAACCACGCGGTTATCTCCCACACACTTCAAAAGACGCAAGGGTTGGCAAGTTGGCAACTGATGACACCTTTTTAATTAGTCTACATCTGAACGAAATTAAAAAATAAAGTTTATTATAATCCAAATATTTACACATAATTGTCCCAAAAGTTAAGTTTAAACAGATAAAAACGCCTTTTTGTACCAATATTTATGAGATCTCCGTGATTTTTAGCATTAAGCAGCACACGTGATATTTCAGCTTTATTTTCTTTTTGTTTATGATCTTAAAGCTAATTCATTTCGAATGAGTCAAGTTGTCAGTGAGTTTTAATTCTAGTCACAACACAAGACTATGACGTGTTGGCTTCTTTGTTAGATTCAAACCACAGATTAGACGATACGACCTTAGATCTAGCAACCCTACCTCTAATGACGGTACGGTTCTCGCTAACAGCTCTGTCGCAATTCTGCAGTTTTTCTCTCACACTCGCCTTTGTTAACACTTTCCTTTGTTAGGCCGAAGGACGTCGCTTTGTTCACAGTGCCTTACATGTGTTTGTCCTGATTTGCAGTGATTTCGCGAAGAATGTTGTATTTAGACCGACGAGGTCTAGACTTTGTTTTTATGTTTTGTAAACCTGTGTTTTCTAGCTCATTTCCCTTAAAAATTCAGGTTACACAAGCAATCTAAAAGCATTTTTAGTTTCAATTGCGTAAAACACATTGCTAAAGATATTTGATTGTCTACGATACAAACGAATGAAGAATGTCTTGCGAAAATGATTGTATATTTACTTCAATGCATAATCGATAGAACAGTAGTGTGCATTACTATTGAAGTAATCGTTGTTTTGTTTGGACAAAATTGACATCGGGAAGACCTTTCCTCATTGCATAATAAAATCATTGTACTAATGTGCCTCGTCATCTAACTACAACAGTAAGAATGATACCGTAAAGACAGATATTATGAATTACGGGCTATGGCACTCATCACTGTAAACACTTGTATTTTGATGAAATTTTGAAAAAATCGGTTCAATCTGTTTATCCACACAGTCATGTAGGAGCGTACAAAATTATATGAAAATTTTCATCTTATTCTAACGTATTTTCTAAACACTTAAAATCTTCATTGGCATAAGTGTTTATTGGTATACGTTATTTTAGTGGATGTTTTTATAAGTAGCTTGATCACAATGAATGTGGGTCAAGTAAATTGAATGTCAAGTGTTTGCATTGAATCCAAGACCCCTCTGTACCTACAGTAGGTAATGTAAAACAGAAAACGAACCAAATGTTACTCATTTTAAATACCTACATTACGCTCAGGGTATTCTGAACTTTCTCGAAAAGCCAGTGATGTTTCTTTGTCAGAAATCTATTCCAAATAATAACTAATACGAAATGAAGGGAAATTTATTAAAACGTTTTTTTAAATAATTTACCTATTTTAATATCTGTGTAAAAATATCCAATTCGAAGTTACCTTTGATGAACAAAGTTAAGAGCAGTGTTTCTCAACATTTTTTAATGGCAGCCCCCTTATTAATTTCGGTATTTTTCACGAACCTCCACAGATCTGATCAGGTCAATATTGTGGGTCCTCAAGATTTCGTCACGGATTCAATCATATATAAGTCAAGGAGAGAAGCGATTGGTTTCGTCAACTCCTTAACATCCAATCGCGAGCTAAAGGCCCTTGGACCACAGAAACAAATCCTAGAGTTTTACGATAGAAAGTAAATGCATAAGTGATCATCAGAGAAACAGCTGATCTTTGAACTCTGCCCACTACTTAACACAATCGAAACGAAATTACAGCAAAGCGTGGTGCATAAAAAATTCAACTAACATGACTCACTATGTAAAGTCTTTGCGCTAAACATGTCTCGGTTCTCGAGTCCGAAACGATTACGGTAAACTGTTAAACGGTTTAAAATGGCGGGCGGCGCAAGCGCAGGGCGCACGTGTGAAATATTTACCACAACACAGCGTTGTGTAATGCATACGCAATTTTGACTGCCTATTTTCATAGTAGAGTGAACAAATGGAGAATGATATAAACGGAAGCGGATAGATTGAAGTGACGTGTAGATGAAATTGTGGCCTAAAATTTTTTTAAGCGTAAATCAAAAACAAGACCGACGTAGTTCTTCATACACAGATACAAATAAAACGTCAAACTTACACACTTTGGACTTTGCACCGCCTATATGTCGTTGGTGTAAGATCTAATATGCAACTGTAAGTGAACCTTGACGTGCTGTTGACTGTACTATTGTGTAGCTCACGTCGTTGCTATTATGACTGTCTATTTTTATAGTAGAGTGATAAAACGGAGATTGATATACAAACCGAAAAGGACGCATTGAAGTGACATGTAGATAAAATAGCGGCCTAAAAATTTGACTACCTTAGAGCGAAAACAAGACGTACGTATTTCTTTGATACCATTTAAGAGCTGGTTTCTGTAATCATCGCCTAGATGACCTTCACACTTTATGATTTAAACTTCTCTCTTTGAAACTACTGACGTCAAATTCTACGTTGTCTAACATGATGATGAGCCAATCTAGTTTTGTCATAAGGGTGAAGTTACAATGAATTTGCAACATTGTACAATACTGATCGTCATCGCTATACCGCAACTCCTTTAACATTTAAGAACTGATTTAAGTCACTGATAGCGTTCTCATAATCTTCAATAATGGTCTCATTCATATCGATCCATATTTTGCAATGTCCTTGGTTTCGACACTGCGATCGATGTTTTAAATTAAACTAGATCAATGTGGCAAAAAGTGAGCTCGTATTTTGCAACAAAACTTTTTAAATTTCTGAATGACAATGATATTAATAATGCAACACTTAATAACGATCCTGGAGAATGATTATTGGACGGTGAATTAAATTGCTGTCTCCAAATAAAGTAAGGAAGGCGATAATTTATCATCCGTTACATTAAACACATGTTCGCATATCAGGTAGTCAATTGAAATATAAATCAAATTATTTGATCAGAAAGGATTCACGTGAATGTTATGGTATTGCGATCAAATATTATGAAACGGCAAATAGATAATGATGTTAATATGCTACTTAATTAGGTTTTCAACTGGAACATACAAAACAAACTAAAGCAACGAAGTTACCTTTCTCCATTCATCTTATCGATCGTCAATCTAATGTACTTTTCTACTTGCAGGCCTGACTCTGTTTACAATCATGCTAAGATAATTGTTTACAAATATATGAAACGACATTCCCATTTACGCAAATCTTTCAACAAGCTCAAATAGACAATATCGCAGAATCTGCTATTGTTATTCGAAAATTATTGTTTATTCAGTGATGTTGATCCAATTGTTTTCCTAGGTAATGTCTGGAATCTTTAAGCGTGTCAAATACTAAACAAAAATGCAAACGACGTCAGAAAAACGCTATTGAAGAGTAATTTGAATGGTAAATAGATTGGGGTGATGACATTCCGCGCCGTAACCGCCATGAGCAGCTAATTACTTTAACTAAAGAGTTAATTGAGAAAACACGTGGAAGACTTTATGTGAATGCCTAATTGGAAATTGTAATGATTTCTGGCGTTGGTGTTTCCTCACATTTAAATACGAGAGTACTAACCGCTATAAATTAAGTAACTAATTTCCAACGGAAATTTTCTGCATTATTTACCTTAAATTTCCTTAATTGTAATCTTATCTTCAAACTTTGTGTTGGTTAGTCACGTGGTCTAATCTAATTTAAAAATCTTATTAACCTGCAGATTTCGCAAAAGTTGTGTAAGTTTATTATCTTCATTGTTCGTTTGTTGCAGGCCAACGAAGGCGATAGAGATTATTGTGGCGTTCTGACAACGGATAAGGCCTTGCGAACGCACTGCTGACTTTGAACAACACTTTCAACGAACTGAGTTGTCACTTACGCAAGTGGTTTACCTACGACCCGACCAGAGCTAGGTTGGACAGGCCGAGGTCGATCGCAGAAGACGAGCACTTGTGTGATGTGCCGGCAACACCACGCAAACGTGCAACTCGACATCACCTGATCAATCCAACTAAGCTGTATGAGGCAGCACGATGAAGTTCTCCTCCGGATCGAGCTCGAGCAGCCTCGCCAGCGACTCGCTGTCGAGGAAGTCTACACTCTGCATATATACGGAGGTGGACACTCCACAGCCTCCGCCGCCTTGCGAAAGGGTAAGTTCATCAATTTTTGTCGTCGACCCCCTTCTAATAGTTGCTGATTGAAATACGACCTTGGGGTCCCATAGAACAGCTTAGGAAGAGACCCCAATATGCACAGCTGATTGCATAGAATCATTTGCGTTCGACAATGATAATAAGAGAACTAGTAGCTGGTGCCTTAACTCCTGTAGTCAAGTAGTCTTCGCATTAAGGGGTGAGATTGGCAAAACGCCATCGCCCGCGCAATCTCTTCCTCTTATGAAATTCCGCCCTACAAAAACCAACCCAATTCAACGTAAAAAGTGGTCGTCTCAACTACCACAGTGGGTGGCTCATAAAATTAATGCTCTTATAATACTAGGCCTCTGCCATAAAAGCAAAAAGCGAAAGTAGTCGATAAGGTTGTAACCTTAACAGACCCAACAGCTGGGCAATTTGCTTTCGATTTTTCACGAGCGGGTATAGTACATTAACTTTCAATTTCATACAACGATAATAATAATATCACATTAACAAAAACAATGAAAAAGCCGCATGTCCGGGTTGGAGAGTTCGCTTCATCGAGAGAAAGCGGCGTGTCATCTGCCATGGCCGAGCCACCAGCCGGCTCCAACATTATTTGGCAACACCTTGAATATTTATTTTTTTTCACCACCCGCTTCTTATTATGGGCATACGCATAAATTCTCATTTAAATTTTCAAGCCGGCTGGCCTTTAGCCTTGCTGCTTTTATTGAAATCCAGGAAAGTCGATCTAAAATGTCAGCTCTAAAATGTGTAGTTACATAAACTACACAGGTGATCTTGCAAATGTATTGTAGAAACACGATTTAGAATTTGCATTCACATTTTACAAATTATACTTTTGCAATTTACAATAATAAAATACAATTATTTTTTAATCTTGAACATTCTTTACAAAAAATATTTGTAAACAAGTCGTAGCATCATCTTTATATAATTGGCCTTGAATTTGCGATGATTTAACTGCATTGATCGGTAATTGAAGACCTTCTGGTCCGTAATAAGGTATTGAGTCATCTGTGTGATATGACAATGAGAAGATTTGGTTTTTGATTAATGATGTTAATGTCCTCGTGCTTGGAGCGAGTGTTGCATGTTTGTTGTCGTGCATCGAGACTGTTGCGAGAATCGTCTTCTGTGTCATCACGTCAAGGCTATTGTCTTAACTATCACACGTGACGATCGTAGTGCACTTTCACGTTTTACGCTGCAATCTATACCTCGAATTCTTCAGCATTATCATTATTACTGTCATTACAATATTTATGACCAATTATTCCGTCCTCAATGTTTGTTGCGATAGGCACCTTTCAAACGCAAATGAATCAGTGATTTCGGGTGCATGTTTTCGAACAATCTTCCTTAAGTCATTCGGAGAGTCGATTATGATTGTTCACAGATATCTCCTCGTAATGTATTCTTGCGATTACATTACAATGCAGCCTACGAATATTTATCTCGTGTATCGGGCGGGCGTAACTCAGTGGACAAAAATTCAATTATCGTACACGACAATCAGCAATCACTTTCGCTGTGGCGTAGGTGTTCAATCAACTGATCAGAGAATTTAATTCTTACCTCCATTGTTCAGGTGGCTGCGGTTAATGAACTTTTACCGGCCGAAATTACATGAAAGTAGGGTTGACGGATCTATATTCACAATATATTACTTTACAAAGTAGTTTCATAACAATTAAATAATTTACTTAGTAGTAACTAATAGCACAACTACTACTAGTTATCAGTAGCTATCACCTTCAAAAACACTCACTTAACATATTTCTATAGTTATACTTACACTTAGTATGGTGCAGCCGAATTCAAGGAAAACTAATTGGGAACTTTAATTTTTTTAAGTTAGCACTCTTATACCCTTAGTAAGTATTGTCTTCATACACAATGAAGCCGTTAAGAAAAGGGAAGTCCATATGGATTTGAATATAGTAGAAAGAACTTCTAGGAAAGGACTATACAGCCAAATTACTCATCTCTCTCAACATCTTGCAGCCCTATATTAAAGTGGCATAATGATTCTGATTTAGAAAACTGATTGATTGTTCTGAATAACAAAATCGCTTGTACTAGTTACGCAAGATGTTTCCTAAATGCTCGCCCACGTTACTTCAACCTTCATGGTTGGTGGTGGACGAGAAATTTTTGGATTAGCGTCATATTGCTAAATCACATCAAGTTTTGATTCTTCACTTTCCCTAATATTTCGTTTTAGTTCCAATGATTTGGACTTAAGTATTATTGTGATTTCTGAAATGTTGTCTTCTTAATTATAGTGTTTAGAGAATCGTATGTTTGTGTTACCTCGCTGAGTGCTTTCAGAGTAGAATTGAGTTCAACATTAACTCTTGTTAGTTGCACTGGTGTAATGATTCTTTTGTCATTTACCCCATTGTGTGCAACCGATCACGTTTTCTTAACGACGGTGTTAACCCAATACTGCCTTAGGAGGCTAGCCCTAACCGCATTGTGGCGGCAAACGAATTCGTATCAGATTACTATAAAATAAAAGGAGCGTGAACGCGCAGCCCGATAAACATGAGGAACAAAGCCGTTGTGACGAAACCAAAACTCTAATTGCATTTTTAAGTTGTGATCTAGTTAAATGTACAGTCAACAGAACGTCAAGTTAAACAAGCAGTTCGATATTAGTTCTTATTTCCACGACATAAGGGCCGTACAAAGTCCAAAGTGTGTAGTCAGACGTTACGAATTGTTAAGTTTAATTTTAAACCAGCCGCAAGCGCTTGTTGACGAAGAAGTTTTCAATCCTTATCATTACCATGCAAGTGTGTGACAGTGATAGCCCTTTGCTTATGTCCGGTTCCAATATTCGAAAAACAATCCGTTCTAGTTACGGATAGTTATAAATTATACGAGGCGTAAGCTAAAAACAACAGACGGACGACTGATGACAGCAGATATGGAAAGTAAATTTGAAATTAGAATGAACGACTCGTACAAAAATGGATAGTCATTTTTGACGCATTAGGAATCGTAAAATATTGGAACCCCCGAAAACGATATAGGCCCTAAAATGTGTACCGACAAAACTGTAGTACCTCTACTAACACTGGTACGAGAACATGACGGGGCCCTTTGTAACTTGAGTGCACGCATGCGCTCAACACGACTGCATTGTAATGACTTAAACGTACAACATGCAGCGATTTACAATGCTGACTTGGGGTAGCCTTAGTCTAACTTGACCTATTGTACCTTAGCATTGTACAAATGAATGACTTCAGATTATGCACATGCTGTTAACACAATTCAGAAGTCATTATAATGTAGTTATTTCAAACGTTTCTCTAACCGTAAATCTATTTACTTTTGGAGCAAAAAGTTTACTACATTTTTGTACTTAACATCTTAATTTTTTATTCAGTTTAACGATAGAGCGTGCTACAATAATCTAGTCTTCGTTTCAAAGCCTTTTCAAGTCTAAGGTATCTAATTATTGTAAACGTGACAAAATCGCTCGATGCGGTAAACTTCACCATCTCATACCATAGTAGCATAATACACCCACTCAAGTGGGTACCATTGATTTTGATAGTAAGTAATATTTAAAAATATTCCCCAGAAAATACACTTAATGATAATTAAAAAGCAACTAAACGGGTTCATCTTGTTGTCCTTCTATGAACTGCCACCGAATACAAAATGTATGCTCAATATGGTTTAACGTTAGGTTTTGACATTTCCCAATATTTTGATCTACGTATTTCGACAGGGAGAGGATGCTATTCCTTTGTGTAATCTCAGCGGTACCTGAATAAGCAAATAAGTAGTATTTATACTATTACTAGCTGTGCCCGCGACTTCGTTCGCGTGGACTACATCCTTTCATGGTCGGTTTTACCCCTTTCTCCTCTAATATTCGAAACAAAAAGTAGTCTATATTTTAATCCAAGTTTCGAGCTATATTTGTGCCAAATTTCATATCTCTAACTTCAAAAATAAACATTTTTCCATATAAACTTTCAATGGTGGTGTTACCCCCATCCCCCCTTACTTTCTAATAAAAAGTAGCCTATGTCCATTCTTGAGATTCAACGTATACCTATACCAATTTTCATCAAAATCCGTTCAGCCGTTTAGGCGTGAAAGAGTTACAGACAGACAGACAGACAGACAGAGTTACTTTCGCATTTATAATATTAGTATGGATTATAAACCTGAAGAGCTTGTTTGTTTATTTGAACGCGCTTATCTAAATAACTTTTTTTTTTTGGATAGTCCATTTATCGGGGAAGGCCATAGCTATATAACATCATTCTGTGACCAATATCTGTGTGAAAATGTAGAAAGGGCGGGAATAGTACGCATTCGAAGCCGCGGCGGATCGCTAGTATGTATATATGTTATCATTACTTATGAATCCGAAGCTCTTAAACAAGTGAACGCTATCGATTCATAGATAACGCGATAAAACAATGCGATAATATTATCAACGATCCGCTTAAAAAGTTCTGGAATATTTTCGATTGTCAAATTGTCTTTTTGTGACAGACAATAGAAATTATAACTGGCTAGTTAATTCAGATACCTGTCAAAATACGATTTTTAACTGTGTTTCTATGACAAAAAGAAACTAACTTCTTATAACGGTGGGTTTTAAATACGCTGTTTAAAGATTCCTCTTGACGGCATTTATATCTTAGAATTACTTGGTATAACCCAATTGTATCTTAACACCGAGACCTAAGGAACCCACATTTGAGCAATTGCAGAACCAAACAAACTAATAAGAGCCACACGTTCACACATACTGCACGAAATCGTGAAAATGTCTACAATCTCAATTTATCTACTGTTCTACATCAATCCCTACTAATATTATAAATGCGAAAGTAACTCTGTCTGTCTGTCTGTCTGTCTGTCTGTCTGTGTGTCTGTTACGCTTTCCTGCTAAACCTCTCAACCGATTTTGATGAAATTTGGTATAAGTATACGTTGAATCTCAAGAACGGACATAGGCTACTTTTTATTAGAAAATAAGGGGGGGAGGGGGGGTAATACCACCTTTGGAAGTTTATATGGAAAAATGTTTATTTTTGAAGATAGAGATATGAAATTTGGCACAAATATAGCTCGAAACTTGGATTAAAATATATACTACTTTTTGTTTCGAATATTAGGGGAGAAAGGGGTAAAACCGACCATAAAAGGATGTAGTCCACGCGAAAGAAGTCGCGGGCACAGCTATTCTAATTTATAACAGAAGCAAATCTGGCTGCTTCGTGAACAAGAATCGCAATAGCTAAGAATTATTTAACTGCAGTGTTTTACCCGAGATTCATTAAATGTGGTCGTTATAACCAACATTTGGTATAAACATTTAGTACCTAGCCAAAAGTGTTGAAGAAGTCTGAATGAAGTTACAGTGGCATACAAAAGTAGGTTGTTTTAAAAAACCTCTAGTTAATGCCCCATTGGTCAAGTAGTTTAAGCACATGAGTAAAGAAGTGTCAAAGTGGATAATGATCACTGGGTCCAGCAAAGTAGATACATACGTCACGGATTTTGGCAAGTACCGTGTAATTAAGCCTATACATACACGTTCTTGTAACGATGATTTCAACGAAAGTGGCCTTTGTTTTTCAGTTAGACTTATTTCGCTCTATTTTTTATTAGGCCTTAACTAAATGTGATTTTACTTTAGTATGATTCAAAGGAAAATCAGCATGTACTCTGAAACATGTAGTTTACTTATTAAAATACCAAAAATAGAGGTCTTTACAGATGTTAATAGAATATTAGAAATAGTATATACACTTTAAGACTTTCGCGTTCCATTTTAAACAGTAAAAAAAAATTTAACGAGTCAAAACGCGACACCATAAATAGTTCGTATTAACTACTAAATAAAAATGGTGCCGCATTTTGACCCGTTAAATTATTTTAAAGTCCTATAGTATCTTCTTCTTGCCTATTATATCAAAAACATAGTATCTACGCATGCCTGTTCTGGAATTTACTCATCTTTAAACGTAAGTAGATAATTTCCGCAAATGATGTAAGGTCGAAAAAACATCGCGGTAAACACTTAGAATACGATTTTAGTACTTATGCGTATGACATAAAGCCTCTGCAAAGTCTAAAGTGTGTCTTACGTGCTTTTGACTGTACATACTGGGCTGGAATCCGCTAACACCTGCCTATGGAACAGGAATGTTAGCATTCCTCATTGTATCTCTAATTCCATCCACCTATCTGGCCATTATTTTAATAAGCTTTTCAGTTCTGTAATGATACGCTGACCGTAGGGTTGGTAGTATCTTACCAACCTTTTTAATGAATTGAGCATCTACTTTTGTTTATTTATTTAAAAACTTTAATAAAAAAGTACAATAGGCGGACTTTTTGCTAAGACCATTCTGTAAAAGGCAACCCTTAGATTATGCATAGAGTTTGCTTATGGGTACAAACAAACAGTGAAAAACGAACTACTTTAAACATAAGAACTCACTCGTATCAGTTGAATACCAAATTGCGACTTTGTTTTTATCTATTTCTTGCAATATGAATGGCAAAAGGTAATATCTTCTCTTTAGTTATAGGTTCCGAACCGGAGGTAGCTTCATTTGCTTTATAAAGAGACTATTCATAAGTATTACTAATGTAATCTATGTGAATAAAAAATATTGACTTTGACTTTAAATAATTAGGACTAGAAAATGAATTACCTAAAAAAGATCATCTATTTGAGAGAAAGATTTACGACCACATTTGAACCTAGCATCTCATAAAACAAACTCTATTAAGACTAACGTCAGTGTAATTTACGTGGCTTGCCGTAAACAAGACATAGAATTTGTACACTAATATTTTGAAAAACCTCACTTAATGTCAAGTCATTTTAAGAAAGGTAAACACATTTGTAACCTACATAAAGGTAATTTGGGCCTCCCTCTGAATTTATTACCATAGATCTCCACATGTTGAGCAGCAGTGGACGTACTGTCAACTGTACGTCAAGTTAAAATCTTTCAGTTTGATATTAGTTCATATGCACACGACGTTAGAGTGGTGCTTTGTTCAAAATGTATTTTGTTCATATTGTTTGATGTGCTTTTGATGGTTTTCGGCTAAATTGTTTGTGATGTTGAGTAAATATATATGTTTGCTAAGTTGCGCTTATACGTAATACTTCCTAGTAATATCACTAAGACATCAATTTCTACGTTACTAAGCAGAACTGTATTTAATTTACAAAACGCGTTACAGTGAAAGTTTCCAACATAAAGTCGACAGACAGCCCTGAGAAATCTCATACTCGTCCTTGGTACAAACAAAACGTGAACACACGCACGAATCTTTTTAAGGTTGCGTAGCCGTAGGGTAAAAACGGGACCCTATTACTAAGACTTCACTGTCTGGCCCCCCTTATGTCTGTCACCAGTTCGTATCTCAAGTACCGTGATAGCTAGACAGATGAATTTTTCACAAATTATGTATTTTTTTGCCAATACAACAAACAATACTGTTACGAGCTTCGGGTTCGTGACAATAAAAACAGCCGATAAAAATTACCAAAAGTCACACTTTAATTGAACGCCACTAATTACAACCTTAAAACGCACTAATTAAAACAACAATCGCTCCCAAGTCGCACTTCAAAATCGCTTTCGAAGTAATCACTTGTATCGCTAATTCAATACTGTCCCGGTCGCGGTGAATCCCGGCCTTTTATATTGCCGCGGCCGTTCCCGAACCTTCCAACGCAGAAACATCCGGAACATTCGCGCGCAGTGCGGCCTTGAACGGCCGTACGCTCGGTCAAGGTCATTGTTCTAGTAAATTCTGGCGTACGCGTCTCGACTCTCTGTAGTCCCGCCTTTCCACACTAGATGGCGCTGCTTACATCGATCGTGGCGCGTAACACTGCCCCCTCCTAAGACATGCTCGTCCCGAGCATTATCGGCTCCATAATAACGCGCCAATCTCTCCGCATGAACAATCTTAGGAGTGCCTCTTGCACCTTTCTGTTTCCGGTAGGTTACGTCATTGCCCCCAGTCCCAATCTGGTATGGTCCCTCCCATCTAGACTGAAGCCCAGGAGATCTCCCTCTGCTGTGGACTGGATTGCGCAACCTCATCTGTGGACCCTCGTCGAACACTCTACTGTTCACTTTGCGGTCACCAAGGGGTTTCATTTTTCCCGACATTTTCTGGCCCGATTGTCTGACGTGCTCACAAATGTCATTTATTTTGTACCGCCAGTTATTCGCATAATCGATTATACTGCCTGGAGCATCAGGTGGTATTCTGATGATCAGGTCTGCAGGTAGCCGTAGTTCTCTTTCTGCAGTTCGCTTAGGGCAACTGGATCGAAGGTGGCCCCTTTCCCCACAGCCGTAGCATCTAGGGCGGTATCCTTTATCGCAGTGCCGAACTGTAGCCGCTACAACCTCCCTGACGCGATGGAATCGATGATCCTGTCGCGCAGCTTCCACTTCCAGGGCATGGGCCAAGGCATCCTTTAGCGTCTCGTGGTGCCCGAGCCTTACAGCAGCCCTAACTTCAATGTCGCGGATGCCATCGATGAACGCCTGCACAAGGTTCCCATCAATAAGCGTAGGTACGGACTGGTAAGCTTTACGCACCAGCTTCTCCACTTCAAGGGCCCACTGCTGCAGGTTTTCGCCACTGCGTTGCACGCGGTCCCTGAGCTGTGCGCGAAACACGTGTTCCAGGTGAGCGTCGCCATATCGAGCCTCCAAAGCCTCAAGGAGCTGCTCGTAAGTCACTTCCTTACCGAGAGCTTCCAAAACTGATAAGGCCTGGTCACGAAGGCCTAGAGTGAGGGCAGTCATGGCCTGATTTTTATCCCAGCCGTTCGCTTTCATGACTGCCTCAAACTGGATTTTGTAGGCCGACCAGGAAGAAGTTCCGTCGAACGGTGGCACTTTGAATCCACGTAGCGAAGGTGTTGTAGCTACGGGAGCTGCGATTGCTTCTCCAAGTTTAAGACAATCCAGCGTTTTCTTAACGTCTGCCATCACGGTCTTCTTCACATCAGCCACTACGTAGTCAACCCGATTATTGACTTGGTCGATCCGGATTTCAGCTTCCAGCAGGCGGTTGTCATGTTGAGCAACCTTATCCTTCACCTCCTTTATGTCTTTCCCGAAGGTAGCGTGAAGGTCCTTCAGAAGAAGCATCTGCTCTTCTTGACGGCGAGCCTGTTCCTCCTGGCGGCGAGCCTGTTCCTCCTTGTCCTGCTGCCTCTGGTCTTCCAACCGACGAGCCTGTTCCTCCTGGCGGCGAGCCTGTTCCTCCTTGTCCCGCTGAAGCTGTTCTTCCAATCGACGAGCCTGTTCCTCCTGGCGGCGAGCCTGTTCCTCCTGGCGGCGAGCCTGTTCCTCCTGGCGGCGAGCCTGTTCCTCCTTGTCCCGCTTTAGCTGTTCTTCCAACCGACGAGCCTGTTCCTCCTGTCGGCGAGACTGCTCCTGCAGCATCATCATCAGAGCAGCAAGGTCTGGTGCTGCCGATGCTGCTGGTGTTGCTGTGGACGGGCCGGCCTCCGTGGTTAATAACTGGCTTTCCGATTCCTGCGGCAAAGCTTCACCAAAACGTCTCTGGTCCGTCTCCTGTTGGCGTTGACTCCGGGTACGGATACCCTCCGTGTCGTCTTTAGGTAAAATCGGCATAATTTAAATCCCACTTCTGACACCAATTGTTACGAGCTTCGGGTTCGTGACAATAAAAACAGCCGATAAAAATTACCAAAAGTCACACTTTAATTGAACGCCACTAATTACAACCTTAAAACGCACTAATTAAAACAACAATCGCTCCCAAGTCGCACTTCAAAATCGCTTTCGAAGTAATCACTTGTATCGCTAATTCAATACTGTCCCGGTCGCGGTGAATCCCGGCCTTTTATATTGCCGCGGCCGTTCCCGAACCTTCCAACGCAGAAACATCCGGAACATTCGCGCGCAGTGCGGCCTTGAACGGCCGTACGCTCGGTCAAGGTCATTGTTCTAGTAAATTCTGGCGTACGCGTCTCGACTCTCTGTAGTCCCGCCTTTCCACACTAGATGGCGCTGGTTACATCGATCGTGGCGCGTAACAATACTAAAACAAAATAAAATAAATGTCTAATACCCGGTGCCAATATTTGAAAAACGATCCGTTTTAGTTGCCGATAGTAATAAATTATACGTGGCGTAAGCTAAAACCTTTCTAAACTCGTAGTCAGTTGGAGAAAAAAGGATTGTCTTTTTTAACACGCTTTTATTAGCTCGGGTTGTATGTATCTATGTATGTAACGGAATCTTTGAATCTTAATTTGACCCACACTTCCCGGTCTTTGATTTAGATGAAATTTTGCACACGCTCTGAGTTCTGATGACAATACATGACTAGCTAAGAAACGTCATTACAAATCCAATATGGCGGCCTCCCCAAGATGGCGAACTGACTGTTTGAAATGCACTTCCATGATATGGGTATCAAAAGAAAGGGTTTGCTGTCAGGAATACGAAAAAAATAGTCACGTGATTCAAATCCAATATGGCGGGCGTCCAAGATAACGGACAGGCTATTTGAAATGCACCCCTATGATATGGGTATTAAATGAAAGGGTTTGCTGAATGGGATACGAAAAAGAATTATATAATTATTGATACATGAGAAAACTAAAAAGTAGAAAATAAAAATAATAGTTTAAAAAACTAAAAAACACGCTTTTAGCTCGCACTAAAAATTACAAAATAATTCAGACATTTAAGAAAGAAAGCGTGGAGCGTTTTGTCCAAAAAGAGTAAAGATAACATAAACGCTCCACGCTTTCTTTCTTAAATGTCTGAATTATTTTGTAATTTTTAGTGCGAGCTAAAAGCGTGTTTTTTAGTTTTTTAATTTAAAAATTACGAATTGTAAAATATTGGAACCGGGAATTAAAGGACTTTGACACAATAAACGCGATAATTGTAATTACTTCCAAAATAAACAATAAAATTAACAATTAAATAAATATTTAATGGGGGTGAAATCACTTTCGTTTTATTGATTTTTTTCTGCCTGTTGCCTGATGTCTGTCAGAACCAGGAAAACGAAATATTCACCAAATACATGACAATTAGTGTACAAGTTGTTTACCATTGACTAATGGTACGGATCCCTACGTGCACAAGTCCTACTCGCACTTGCCCGGTTTTTTTTCTAGTTACATAAACCTCACAAGCCATAGCGTACCATGGTCATGCAATTTCTTAGAAAATTTGTGCGCTATTTTCTCCAATTGTTGTACAATTCCCATGGTTGTGCACCACACATTTTTCATGCAGACTTACGTCGTTTCTTGTAATTGTCTCATGTGAGTACAATCAGATACCTTTGTTCGCGGTACTTAAACGTTTTTAACTAATTGGACAGTGTAGTGACCCAGTGACCAGTTTGTCTTGAGAAACTCTTAGTTTCCCTGCTTTTCCAACGATAAGAGTTCAAAGGAATGTCTTGAGTTTGTCGTAACTAATTTAATTAAAATTGATTACGACAAACTCAATTTAATTTAATTTTGATGACCTCCGTAGCCGAGAGGCGCGCGGGCCAGACTTAAGTGTCGCGCCATCTCTATTTGGCGTCCGAGGCAATATAGAAATGTTCGTTTCCCGGGGATCCGTCCCGGGACGGGTTTGATCCCCGGGCGGGTCAATACAGGAAACGAACTTTTCTATATTGTCTCGGGTCTGGATGCTGTGGTACCGGCGTTGCTTCTGATATGTGTAACAGTTTAAGCTTCTTACCGCAGAATTAGAGCAATGTATGTGATGTTGTCCAATATTTATTTATTTAATTTCTACTTTATAGCTAGTCTTCTTTTTCTCATGCCGAAGGATTTGGAATAGTGCCTGTAGAAGTCTGCATACTTTTATTAAGGTCACAGTTGGATCACTACTTTTTAACCCTTTAGGCGCATTAGGGCTAATTCTCATTATGGCAACCGACTCGCTAATAGACTACTTCTCATTATGGCCACTTCCCATTTTGGCTACTTCTGATTAAGGCTACTTCTCACTTAGGCTTAGACTTTTCATTAGGGATACTTCTCAAAAAATTGGGAATGCTTATTGAAATAAGCACTGTCTTTTTTTATATAAGCATGTTTAGTCATGGATAAGAAATCATTAACATTCTTTTGAGAATAAATCGTAGTAAGATACATATAATATATTAAATTTAGTTTCTTTTAATGAAACAATAAGCTTATTCATTTCAAAAATTTGATGATCTCGGTGGCGCAGTGGCTAAGGTAGGCAACCAAAGCGCAAAAGGTCCCGGGTTCGATTCCCGGTCGGGTCAATTTGGAAAACGAACTTTTGTAAATTAACTTGGGTCTGGGTGTGCTGGGATGACGCCCCCAGTTAGTGATTGGTGTATTGTCTGGCGCATTTATTTATTTATTTAAATACAATAATATCAAATTGAGTAGCATATTAAAAGCAAACCATCAACCCGTTGTTGTTGTTAATGTTTATTTACTCTCCTTTAATGAATTGGAGTTGTTTGGAGGAAAACTGGTGCGTCCGTGAACTTCATGTTTTGATCTTGTAAAAGGTCTGCTTGCATGTGAATTTATGAGTTATTAGTACCATTGTCGGTGCATCATTCTCTTCGCTTTGATTTATCAATACTTTCATCTCGACCTCGCCATAGTTCATTACTTTGTCTCGTTAGACCGCGATTCGAAGTTAGGGCTGCCATTTTATTATCATTAAATTAAACGGTATAATTTGTTATAATTAAATAATTTGGTATTAATAACAAACTATGATATCATACTGTTCTGCCTTTCTAACGAAGAGTGGAATAATCGATTTTATTATTTTTATAGTACTAAACGTCGTACTAGCGAACTTACGCCTCGCCTACGATAACTTGCGGTTAGCTCAGGTGGTAAGAGCAGCACGCGCGATACGTGAAGGTCGTGGGTTCGATTCCCGCACCGCAGGGGGAGATAAAAAAATTATGTTTCTAATAATTAAGAGTGGAATAAGTCGTGTTTTTAGGCTAATTGATTTAAGACCATATCCGTAATCAGATATGGTCTTAAGTCAAATTGCCTCTTGCAGTCTTGCACTCTTCTAATGAAGGATGGCAGTGTTGTTGCCCGTGACTTCGTTTGTATTGTTTTGGCATATATAGTATCCTATACGTTATCCTAGCATAGTTTAGTAACGACAAAATGTCATAAAATACCAATACCTACATTTGTTTTTGAATGTAAGAGAAAGTACTTAAGGTTTCAATATTGCAGCAGCCTAGTCTCTCCCAAAGCAAAATATCAAGTTTATGATCTAAATTTTTCTGTGCTATAAAGGGTATCTATCTACCTATCTATCAAACTGCAGAGTTTCTTACCGGTATCTTATCTGTGGCTATAGGTTTCGAACTGGAGATGGCTTCATTTGTTTTATAAAGACGTTAGGTAAATATTACGAATGAAAAGATTTCTCATTCTTTAGCATCTGTGATACCGCCCCTTTCATGTGCTGCCTGGACCATACTCCCCCACATTAACTATTGAATAAAAGGTAAAAATACACCTTATTTTTTTAATTAATACTGTACGGTAACCCTATAACAAGCACACGTGACAATCCTTATTATGTACGTTACATGTTGCGGCTTGTGTGCAATGTTTTATTATGATTGCGCTTTCTCCGGTTACTGTTTAGAAAACCTTTGTTGTCGACTACTAATTCGCTTAGGAAAACGTGATTGGATGTTAACAGCTACTCACGTTTAATGTGCGAATTGTTTCTTTCAATGTGCTGGTTACAACGCTTTAGTTAACTTAGTGATGAGTTTCTAACAGAACACTCCATTCTTAACATTTTTCCTAACTAACTTCAAAAACATGCTTGCTATTTGACGGCAAGGAAAAGTCGACGGTGGTAGTATGGTGATGAAACCTGGCTCTGGTGAAGGCATTCCAGAAATACAGGAAAATATTATGATGCTTGTCATTGACATGCCAAAATTATGGGAAAACATTTTCTTCATAGCTGGTCAGTGGTCAGTTTTAAGAAACAGACTTCCTACTATAATCCATTAGCAAGAATGTGTCGTCACTTTAACGAGTTAGTAAGTCAACACTCACATTTGGATATATTCGATCCCCGACTACATATGTTCAAAAAGTCTGTCATGCGTCTCTATTAAAATATGAAATTTTTGTATCTAAGTACTCACTTTGCTTTTGTTTTTTAACTTAATTCTCAAAAGTTCATAATGATGTGTTAACAATATTAGGATTATAATCTAGATGTAAAATCTATTTGTCCTTGTATCTAACATTTGTTTTGATTGTAATCTGTTTTGTTTTCCAAATAAATAAATAAATAAATAAATAAACAGAATACCTGTGACCTTACGTTTGCTACGGACACAGGTAAAATTAATAGTAGTTGAATTCGTTAATATATTTGACATGATTGTCTATTGTCGCTTAGGGCGCCGCGGTGCTGTGTTCAATTGTCATGTAATTATGCATCATCAGCATTACGGTAGATGCTGAAGTGTGCTGAAACATTATGCGAAGATTGCCATTACGCTCCCTAATAAAAAGCTTCTAAAATATAAATTACTTTTTGCTGGCTGGTTTAATATTTTTGTTAAGGGAATGCTTAACTAAGCTCTGATATTCGTGAACTTCGAATAAGCTTTCCATTTGAAAGTGATTCATAATATCAGAAGCAAACCGCTTGCCGAATGGGCGTTGACTGCTTTATTAGTAACGCCTTCTCATATTTCAAAGTTCGGTCTTCACAGATCCCATTTGTTTGAAATAAATCTTAGGGGTGGATCCATCCTACAGAAAGAGCATTAACAATAGAAAATTAACGACCAGCCTTCTGCTACTGACAAAATAGGGTTTTACAATCGTTAAAATTGTTTTCAAAAGAAGGGATGTGATAATGAGGCGGTTTTTTTTTGTATAATGTCGTAGTCGAGTCGTCTTTGTAGCGTTGCATTCTTTAACAATTTTGTTATAAATCGAAACCGTATTAAGTTTAGTAACTGCTTACGGCTAGATCAACCTACGCTAATCGAAATGTAATAGTATTAATAGAAAATCAAATGGAAATAATTGTCAGATTTGAGGAAGTCGAAATGTCATCATTGATCTTACAGTTGGTTTCGAATATTGAATCGTCGCGAGCCCGACACACCACTCTCTGTTCCCCGCACAGAATGACGGTGCTGTAGACATTTCCCCCTCGACAAAAAAATAATATTAAATACATTTTGAAATAACAATTAACAACAACTTAATTTTCTTATTCATCCTAGCGTGTATACCTACCGGTTGCAAATTTTGTGGAACCCAGGGTCCACTACGACTTTGGTTCTGATTTGTCGAGCCTGGGTAGTACGGCTGAAAACACGTTAGACACTTTGGACTTTGTCCACCCCTTATATTTTAAGTATAAGAACAAAAATCGAACTGCAAGTGTTTAACTCGATATGCTGTTCACCGTACAATAATAATGGTGATATATACATATAAGCAAATATAAGTTTCTATAGCCTATATTCAACTATCGTGTTTATTGATTTATTTTTTGGTAATCATTTGAGAACCATACGTAATAGAGTAAATCAGCTTAGTTTTTACAGATTATCGAAACAAACGTATCTAATCAAACACACTTAAGCTATGCTAAATTGGCAGCATTTGAATAAACAAAGGAAAATAAACATGTTCAAACAATTAATCAAAACAATGCATGTAGATAGGTATTGTGGATTGTTTTGGTCAATGCATTTTTTTTCCATTATTAAGTTATGCGCGTTTTGTGACTAAGCGTAGGTTATAAAACAACATAAGTATTTTAATTATTTAGAAGGTGGTGAATTTGCTTTTATGATGGGCATGATGACACAGATTCTGTAAAAGAAAAAAAAAATAACGCTTGAGTTTTACTAACGTTACATTATGGTTCATTTTAGTATGAGGCTGTAATGTACGCGTTATATTAAATGCTGTACGACCACGTTCCGATATAAATATATACCTACCAGCAATTCACGGTAAACACTTGCAGTTTAAGTTTTTATGCCTATATCATAGGATCGGTATAAAGTCGATGCTTTTAACTGTAAACGTACAGTGTGAACTTAAGTATGTGTCTGCATCTAATAATACCGGTTAGATGTTCGCAATGGCAATGGCCGAATAGGTAAACAATACGACTCGTCGCTATCCGGGATTGTCACAACAATGGTTAGTTGAATAACATTTCCTTACAAGATCGAGTTTGGTCAGCGACAAACGGGCTGCAATGTTGTACGGTCAACTGGTACAAGGTAAATTGTTGTTCGATATTAGTTCTTATGGGAACGACATAAGAGTTGTGCAAAGTGTGTGGTCTAACGTGCTTTGTCTGTAGGCTGGGTCATTGTTAGTTTTAGTATTAGGCTTGGAGACTTATCTTCAACGTCTTAACGCAACAGATGGAGTTCCGAACAAAGTGCGCTTAAAACGCTGGAGTGTACGCGAAAACCAACGTTTTCGAATATAATTAACGATTGTTATTTTTCGAATTTATTTTCGATTTAGTATTTTAAAAACCATATCTTTTCTAGACGAACTTCAAGAGGAAATAGTCATATGCAAGAAAGGTGTAAGATGTATGATTAATTGTGCATCTCGATTCAAATCCAGGTGGACATATAAATTATTTTTCTTAATTCTACTTATGTGATACCCCATATATCGTACATACCTTATACCCTAACATGGTCATACGTACGCTAAACTCCTAAATCTCAATACCATGTTGCTTATGTCAAATATCTTGCGTTCTGAATGCCATGACAATATTTTGCATTCAAATGTAGGGCTATTAAAAAATACAACATCCACTTAGTACAATTTATGTCTTATCGGAACATCGACGATTGGCCATCAAGATCACTTCATAGCATCGCATATATAATCACTACAAGAAACAGCTTTTGTGCCGCGAATACTCGTGTTAATAAATAAGCTTTGCTATAAATATAACTCCGCCTAGTCCACTTAATTGGTGGTTCACAGATTTTTATAGCCGACTGAGTAGTCTTGACCTGTAACTATAAGTGATAGAAAGCATTATCTTATTTCGAAGTCGTGACAACAGAACTCTCTCTAAGATACATGTTGGTTGCAAACGTTTACAATATTGCTCTCTGATGCGGTGATATCGGAACAGGGCTGGTGCGCGTCCTAACTAATATTACAAATGCGAAAGTTTGTAAGAATGTGCAGATGTCTGGAGGTATGTTTGTTACTCTTTCACGCTAAAACTACTAAACGGATTATATGAGACTAGCTGTGCCCGCGACTTCGTTCGCGTGGACTACATCCTTTCATGGTCGGTTTTACCCCTTTCTCCCTTATTATTCGAAACAAAAAGTAGTCTATATTTTAATGCAAGTTTCAAGCTATATTTGTGCCAAATTTCATATCTCTAACTTAAAAAATAAAAAAAAATCCATATAAACTTTCAAAGGTGGTATTACCCCCATCCCCCCTTTATTTTCTAATAAAAAGTAGCCTATGTCCGTTCTTGAGATTCAATGTATACCTATACCAAATTTCAACAAAATCGGTTGAGAGGTTTAAGCAGGAAAGCGTAACAGACAGACAGACAGACAGAGTTACTTTCGCATTTATAATATTAGTAGGGATTTGGTAGAGAGATAGATTGAGGCCTAGGATATTTTTTTATCCCGAAATTACGCCAAGGACATCGCAAGAAACAACAAGAAAGAAAACAATCTGAATTTTTGATCTTCTTCCCTCTGAAACGAAATGAAAATGTTTAGGCTAAAGAAGGCTTAATTTCGTTTTAGGTAGAATACATTTTATAAGTTATAATTTCTGCTTCAATTTAATCTGAATGGTTTTCAACACAAATATTTAAATGTCTTTTGCTGCTTTTTATTATTGATTAGTGATAGTAAAACAAATACAAAAAGTTGACCTTCAAATAGTAAATTTGTGCGATCGACCAAGTAAGTGGTTTACCACCCCTTAGTAAGAAACGACTTGCACGTAAGAAAGTAACAAAGTAGATCTTTGCCACACAATCACTTCTACTGTTAGAAAGGGCAATTATTACTCTTTTAGTTACACAAGAAGCATTGTTAAAACAGGTGGACCATTTTTTAGGACATTTGTTTAAAAATAAGTTCATTTAAAACTTATTTTCATAAATAAAAGAAATATGGTGACATGCAATAGATTTCATTGTTAAAAAAGGTTCGTTATTCGTACTGACAACCCTAAACGTTCAGACCTAGCGGGCCCATCTCTTGGCTTATTACAAAGCGATTTCACGCAAATTTGCATATGTTCAATTCTGCAAGTGGCCTAATAAAACTGATTGTGTGGAAGCCATTGACGTCGGTGCGATGGAACGTCCATCTCATTTTCCGCTCCAAGAACTAGCTGAGGCGGACTTGGTTTGCGGTCTCAGTTTGAGCGGAGCGGATAGCGTTTTCTTAGGTAATGTCCTTTAGTTTTGTATTTTCTATAGAGCTTATTTATGTACGGCCAACTTATTCTAATATATGCGATACGTTGTATTGTCTATATTCAACCGTTTATGTAAAGAAAGAGACAAATCAAACTTACCAAATTCGGAATTACTTTCAAAGTCTCTTGAGTGTTGAATAGAACACGATCTGTATGGGATGTCTTTTTTTTACTGAGTCTGTAAAATGTCCTACTTCAAAAGAGTTGATCTACTTAATAATTTATGTAACGTAATGCCGCTTATTTCATTTGTATGCACGAAGAACCCAGTGAGGCGCCAAAGTACAATGAAAAAACTTCCAATAGTTGACATAGATGCAAATATTTAGCATTTTTCTTTTGATTGTCAGCATTCTAATACTGTGACTAACACAGACGAATCCGTTTATTGCGATGCGAATAAGGGAAAACAAATACGCGAATGCAAAAGAAGTACGCGAAAAAAATTCCACTACAGAACAAGTTTAGAAGAAGACACAATAAAGCGATTTTATTTCGTTAACGTTTATTTTCCGCTATCACTGAGACGGTAAGCCCGCGAGGCCCACTTGCATATCGTAACCATAAAAGATTATTCCGACTCATGTAGGCCCGAGTATGTGGTAATAGTGCGTACTAGTTTAATGACGAGTCATTATCATTCATTTCGGAATAAATAAACTCGACCCAAACATACGCCTACGGAGATGCTCTCCATTGTTAAAGCGTACTTCAGCATCTGATAAGTGGGTGTTGTACAATATTTTAACATCATTTGGAACTTTATCATTAACGGTGATAGCTCTATTAATAGACGCTTCGCAAAGTTGGAAACAGCCCAGTCGAATTTATGTGTTGTTGTCCAATATTTATATTATACTTGGCAAATACTCGTTGCCGATAAAAATTATTCAGTATTGACAAACTAAATACATTTTAAAATTCATACAACTTCCTACGATAGTACCTAAGGTAACAAAAAGTGTTTCTGTTTGGCTGGCCCTAAGAGAAATATTAACATTCTTTCCGAGATTCGATATAAAATTTGAAGCAAATTCGCACTAGAATTTGGATATGGCTGAAATTTCGATGTGATGAGGATATAATCCGAGCATGAAACTTGCAAGCACGGCGATAGATTAACTGAATACCTAAGGTTTCGCAGACGTCCTAGTTAATTAGGTACAAAAAAAATGCTAGTATTTTATATTTTTTTAAAAGATTAATTATACTTGAAGTTTCTCCATGACAATAGGAACACAAAATGCAGAATTCGATTTTCGAGAAAACAAGTGGCATGACACAGTGTTACCCCGGACACTGAACTGTGAAAACAGCAAAAACACATGTCAAAGTTCGTCTTCCAAGTATAATTGATTCAGACACTAAACACTTTGGTTTTAGTAATGGTGTATCATTCATATATTCATGCAATGAATCAGTGCTTGTCTGTCAAGCTGTGAACAAACGTAAATTTGTAATAAGTTTAGCGTGACTGTGTCATTTTGTCTGGTCATGACAAATGACGAATCATATCATTGGTGCTAAGTTATCGTTGGAGTCTGCGGTAGGAAGTTCAAGGATAACTATTTTTTATTAGTTTGTTGGAATGTTTAACTACTGCAAAGCGCTTTTAAAAGCTCACTACAAATAGAGAGTAGAATCTATTATTTAGATGGAAATAGGCATAGGAATTGATGAAATCTTTGGAACGCCTAAAGTCAAGTCTAAGTCAAATCTTTTTATTCATATAAATTACATTAGTAATACTTTATATAGTCTCTATATAAAACATACGAATGTACTAAACAACCTTGATCTATTATATTAAAACAATTCCCGCTAGATATGAGCAGATGATGACTTTATTGCAGATGTTACTTGCCATTAGTAATTTATGTTACCTTTTTTTTAAATATGAATGTCATACGAATTATATTTACCACATATAGAAATAGTAAATACATCTCCTAGTGGACCCATTTCGATTAAATGAAAGGCAGTTTCCTTACGGTGATTCTTTGTTATGTTTGGTTAATATGGATCCAACAGTCTAAGCGTAGTCATGTAAGAAATTTTGGAGGTTTGATTACGACTGCTTTACGCTGTTTTTTTGTATTGCGTAGGGGGTTTTTCCTGATTTTTTTTCTAAAACTAGTGATGTGAATTTGAAATAGTTGAAGAAAATGCTTAGTCCCATATTTGTCAGTTTATTATGCACATTCATTACCGGTCCCTTATTTCTCACAACTCGCATGCTTAATTATTTCCACCATTAGGGGTCACCAGAGACGTTGACTGGCTTATTAACCTAGAAAGCGGTGAAAATTCGTGCTAACGGTAGCCGTCAGCCATTCTGGAACAATGGGCCGAGATGCTGGGACAGTTGGGCGCTTTCCAATTATTTTGAACCGAATACAAACTTGTACGATTCTCCACTGGTCATAAGACGTTTCGACGTGAAGGTCGTGGGTTCGAACCCCACACCGCAAGAGGACATGATATGTTTCTTTAAAATCTATTAAGACGGGAAGGCCTTTCATAATAACACACATAATATCAATATACGATGTAGGTATAGCTAAGAATTTATGCCGGAACACATGAATTTGCAAACAGTGCGGTCAAAATTACCCTCCTTTTTCACTTCGCCGTAGCCGATTTATTAAGGACGTACCTTATAGCTATTCTTAAAGTGATCTAAGTTATCTTGTCATATTTGTTGAGTCAATAAAGTTCAATTTACTAAAAACTTGAAAAGGTCTAAAATGTTAGGTCATCATTTATGATTTAAGTGTTTCAATCATAAACCAAACACGCTGATTGTAACAAGTCACGAAGTACGGTTGAAAGCACGTCAGAAGAAACACTTTGGACCGTGTACGGCCCTTATGACGCGGGCATAAGAACTGAAATAGAACCGCAAGTGCTTGCTGTTCACCGTACATTTTCCGCATTTTTGAGGTATTACTTCATTTTTTCGTTTTTTTAAACGGTCACTATGACTACTTTTACGACACAAAACTGGAATGTTATTCCGAATACGGTAATGACTTTGCTGACTTTTTTTGTATATTAACCTTGTGTCTTTGTCTTAATGCACGACTCTGCGTCAATAAACTCGTAAAGCTAATTGCACTTTATGTAAATCACAAAATGTTGATCGCTTTGCAAATAGCCTTCCTATTTTCTGTAACAAAGCTTTTAAACATATTGAAGAAATTATCCAGTAGTTGGCTTGTTGACCAATAATAGGTACATTATATATTTTTTTACTATTTGAAACTCTGTGGTTGACTAGTGGAGAAATTACTGCATTTAGTCCGCTATTTATATAGCTTACACAATATGCAGTGTTCATCTAGTATTTCATATATACGCAATTCTATCTAAATCCCTTCAGTATATTTTTACGTGAAAGGGTAACAAACATACGTCCAGACATATGTACATATATTTTTACAAACTTTTGCATTTGTATTACAAATAACCAATTAATAAATGTGTTTCTATGAACTCTAACAATACTACACCATCTATATTTAATTGTTAACTAGAAAGTACGATCAAAAGAACGTCTGACTAAACACTTTGAACTTAACACCGCCTTTATATCGTGCATATAAGACCTAATATCGACCTGCAGGTGTCCTTGACGCGATATTGACCGTACACTTGTCGGCATATAATGATCGCCTCATGTCAACTATGTGATGGAACGGGCTAACCTCGATCAGGAAGGCCCAGTGCGGATTGCTTGAGGGTTGTGTTAGGGAAGTGATCACCTTGCTGTGGAGGAGCCTGTGTAGAATCCCCAAGGAATACCCAATACCCTGCGCAGCGTTGGCCACCGAGGGGGTTTTAGACGGTGCGAGCCTGACACACCACTCTCTGTTCCCTGCTGAGAGTGACGGTGCGGTAGGCATTTCCCCCTCAACAAAAAAAAAGAAGTGATCACCTTCAGTACTGTTAGAGGCTGTTACACTGTCATATAAGTTATATAATATATTTGATTAGATAGACAAGATAAATCAAATCAATCCATTCATTTATAATACTCCAATAATAAAGTATATATCAATGGCCAATAATTGTTCATTAAACAGTGCGGAAAGGTACCGTTGCAAGTTTCTCTCGCACCCAAGACCAGACTGAGCAAAACTATAAGTTTCGCCATGAGAGAAACCGGAATGATTAATGAAATGCCTGACGAGAGCAGGATGTCTCGCCGTGATTTATATGTATCGACATCTATTAGCTGACGTTTTGCATCTATCATGCAGTTTCATAATGTTTCAAGCTTTCTTTTGAGCAAAATAACTGACAACCACTTTCCCGTATAGCAATTCACAAATCATCTAAAATTTTTAAATAAGGTTTCGTTTCAATGGTCCAGTGGTTTCAGGGGTATGATCTAGAGGTCTTTCATTTCCGGGAGAATAAGGTTTCAAATATTAACAACATAACTCGGATTTGTGATTCTCAACTCGAATTTGCCTAGCATAGTGTTTAAAATGAATTAAGTACATTGTTATAACCATAACTTAATTGATGGAGGATTTAGCCCTGCAGTAAGCTAAACATTGCATAGGCTGATTCCTTACTTTTAAAACCATCTAATGTACTGCTTACATAAATGCCGGATCTTCCTCAAATTGTTTTATTTCAATTTGATAATACTACCATAACATCAGCTCACGGAATGACTATTCACTGTAGACTTTAAGCTCTTTTGTTTTCCAATGTGTCGTGATAATAAATAAGCTTTAAATCCGGCTTATAAGATTTAGTTTCAATCCGCTTAGTTCGACTTATAACAAATAACTAAAGGCCTTAATAGAATTCTTGGACTAGTAAGACCTTTCATTGATAAATATCGGACAACATCACATGCACTAAATTGTGTGGAAAATGGGAACTAAAATGCATTGATTGTCCCACACATGAGGCCTACAATTTATGTGTTATTGTAACCTACATTTTCTCTGTAAGCTAAACCTATTCGTTATAATAAGGTTAGACTCTAGATAATATATTTTTTACAGCAATCCTTAAGTCGAATCATCAGCGTATTTTATTTGGCTTATTAGAAGTATGTGCTTATTCGAAAATTATAAATATGATCCAAATAATCATACATAATTTCTAAAAAAAAAATCTTATAGATACCAGTTGCTGAGACTGTCAAACGTCTTACCACAATGCAATTGTAATGAAGATGGCATTATTAATCATCATCATTATTTCAATGTAACGTCGAGAATAATTAGGAGCATTAAGCAAGCTAAATGGTGCAACTTTACCAATGGCAACAGTAGATTAGGCCCAAGATGTTCCTCGACTTACGTCATAATTGTAGAAACGTGTGTTGTAAACAGATTATAATTTATTTATAACGTCTCATATAGCTACTACTATAGTACATTTGAGAACGGGGACCATTTATACTTCAAATCTGACATTGTCATTTGTAGCGATAACAATTTTGGTTAAATAAAGGTAAATTAGTGAAATTTTAACTCATGATGACAGCTCACAACTCATTTGCCTAATATGAATGAAATCGTTCTTAAACTATTTCAGTAATGCATGGTATGAAAGAAGTAAAACTCCTTAAAACATGTTTCACATAAATTTTAAAATCATTTCACTATGTACTTAGTGTTTCTACACTTGATGAATCATAATAACGATTAACAAAATAACCCTTTAAAGTAATTATGATCTAATTAAGTTACCTGCATAATTGTAAAAATCATAATGACTTTAGAAAAATTTCGCATTTAACGCTAATATTGAATTTTAATTACAGAGTAATTAAACCAGTTACTAGGTCAATGTCATCAGCGCAGCGGTAGGATTCTTATTAGAACTTTTGACGCTATGGAAAAACAATATCTAAACACTCTTCATTTTATACTCGATTCATAGTTCTTCTTTGTCTTTTGTTATAGTTATTTTAGCTTATTTTGATTTATTGTGGGATCGGATCTTTTCGTTCTAAGGCAAACTATATTTGGCTTTATTGTTGAGACCTGCCTTCAAAATTTTAACCTTCTTAGCTTTCGGACAACTCCTTATTGTAAAACATCGACGATTTTGTAAAGTTTCTTCATACTCCATATTAGCGCATCTTTGATTAGAAACTTGTCATAATATATATTAATATAGGTATATTTCATATATAGGTTCCCTTATTATAGGTATCAAAATATGTAACCCGGTATTTGCGACAGCGGCCATCTTGGACCGATTTCTATCAAACATAGCTGAGAACTCTCCCGTCTAATTCACCTTAAAAATCAATTCGGTTGCGATGCCGTAGACAAACACACGCATTGACAGACAGACAGGTCAAACTTATAATACCCGCCGTTTTTGCATCAGGGGTTAAAGATCTTATGTCCGTCTTAACTGCTATTCTGTGATTACCAAACTGCTTCCGAGATAACTAGCAGTAAGCAAGTACCCACCAATCCGAGGTTGCGTGTCTCGTTGCATTCGTATGCAATTTCCCGATTGTATCTGTGCGTATCGCGCCTGGATGTAGGCGCTGCGCCTGCGCAACTTTGCGTGCTCAGTACCGTAAACTGCTTTGCGCAAATTTTATAGCTATGGAGCAACTGAGTTATGGAAACTGACTGTGCGATTGGATCAGATCTGATGATGTTTGTGCCTTGGAACAAAGAATGAAACGAGTTGACTTTGTTTTATCTGGTGTAAAAAAAACCACTAGGACGTCATATTTTTTCCTTACTTCAACTTTGAACTTACAAGAATTGAAAATGATTCAAGATTAAAATTACTCAAACCATTGAGACTATATAACACATGCATTTTATTGTTTTCCAATGTTTTACTACTTGACCATCGATTTTAACTGCGCGACTTTATTATCGTCGACGAACTTTTGACAGACCGCAGTTGGCCTTCATCCCTAATTTGTTTTCCACTTTTATTAAACAGTGGAAATTATTATCGATTGTTTATTCGACCTCCTTTAACATAGTTATTATATCTAAATTTACAACTTATCAAATTCTACCTAAAACTAATCTATAATATTTCGTATTCTAAATATTAGCCGTCTACTGTTAAACGTTTCTTAGCATTTTACCCCAAAAATTCATAAGCAATAAGGATTTTTTAGTGCGTGACATTTGATACGACGGCCGTTGCGTTTGGTCGTTTATATGTTCACTTAGGGTAAACAACGTCACTTAGCAACAATCGATTCCCCGTCTCGATTAGTCATAACATAATACTAACTCGTTCGTAGCTTCGTATCCAACGTTTTTCCGAGCGCAAAAACTCTTCCCCTCTAATGGCAATAAGTAGGGTTGCCTCTGAATAAGGCATAGTTTTTATATTCTGGATTATTTTGAGGCTTTTGCCAAGGAGATATGCTTGACAGATACAAACTCTTGTCTTTTTACAATCATCGACTGTTTTACATTTCGCAAGATTCATATTCAGCTTGAACCTCCACTCTGTAAACATCGGGATACTTCAAGGCGGTGTTAGGTCCGGTTTTGCATGTATTTTCTATTCTGCCTTACTTAAGGAGACAGGCGTCGAATTCATATTGGTTATACATAATATAAGGATTTCGATTAACTGGTCAAACAAATAGATGACGAAGCTCTCGAAGGAACTATGTGTATAAAGTATCAGTCAATACTGTGTGAGGTTCTTGATTCCAAATTTTAAAGTTTGTTATTATCATTTATGTACCTAATTTGGTGATATGTTTGTATCACGTGAATAATATTAACTTAATACCTATTGAAGGTTCATGTTTATGTAGCCTAAGGGCATTACAACCATTTGCTCCACCAGCCCTGCACTCTGATCGTTTGAAGACGCGTGCCAGAATGACCTTTTATTTTTTGCGGCCGATGCAGCCGGGATTTTAATTAACATTCCGAACCTCGTGCAACGGAACAACGCGGTCTATCGCAAGAAATTTAAATAAAGCAATTTGTACCCGGGTTATCGTCCCACCGGTACTTTGGACCTCACTAACAACAGTCACGCCATGTTTGGACTTGAAGGTTAGGGAGGCGTGTTCGAATCGATCGGTATGAGCAGTTGGGTTTCTTTTCTGGATATTTATGAATCAACGTGAGAAATTCCGTCACTCCAAAACGATTTCGTTAAAACTGGCCATAACTTTTAAATAAAAGTAGTTATAGTTAATTGAATAAACTGAAAAAGTAAACACTTTTTCACATTTACATTATAACACTGCTATACAGTCATTTTGCGGAAGGCATACTTGAAGTCGATTTTGTATAAGACGAGTGTGCTGATAACGGGAAAAATACCAGAATGGTCAAATTGACTCCAGTTTTTGAGATAAACGCTTCTAACATTTTCCATAAAATGCTTCAATAAATGGGCCAAAAGATGTATTTAAAATTTATTTTTAATGTTTATCTTTACAAAAATACACAAAAATAATAATAGTTTGGGGTACCTTTAACTAGAATAAATAAATGAAGATCATGAAAAACTTTTTCTTTGGGATTTTCTCCTATTTACTTTGTCAGGACAATCTCTTTTCAAGTGTAATGTAAGAAGATGTTTCTTAGAAACATCTTCTTCGAACTCACTTCCATTACTGCTCGACTGACCGCTTGATCCCTCTAACATTAAAAAATCATCACAATTTGATGTAGATGGTCTTGAAACCACTGGAATTGGCAAATCATCACTGTGAGATCCTGGAGTTGTAACCGATTTCACACTCGGGTAAACGCAAGTACGTTTTTTGTACCGGTTCATACCTTTAACATTTACGGCACAAAAGTAACAGTCGTTTAAGTTATTACTTGGCTCATTCCACATCATCGGCACTCCAAATTGTAACCCTTTACGTCCTCCTTGGCTCCAGTAACGCAAAGATTCTACGCACGGCTTGCACACGATGTTTGGCACCCAATATTTATTCCTTTTCACTAGTGGTATCCCGAAATATTCTCGGTAGACTGTTTTTACAAACTCTGTGATCTCTTTTCTTTGCTTTTGTAAACTAAACTTGCCACAAATAAAGCAAAAACTGTTAGGATCGTTTAAACAAGGTTTACGTGGAAAACTCATGTTTTTGAAAGGAAAAATGCACTTTAACACAAAACAATCGATTTATAACTGATAACTACAGGGTCTGATAGCTATAAAGTTAAGTTGTTGCAAATAAATCCGTGAAAAGATTATAAACGTAAGTGAAAACAAATCAATGAACCACAATGTTTGTAGGGCAGTTTGAAATTTTCAATTATTTCTCAGTTCCGTTTATCTCAATAACCAGAGTGAATCAAAAATAAATAAGCATGCAGCGTGAAGGTCTAATATGAGTATTAACAAAAACCATTAACCAAATCCCTGCCGCAGATTTTTTTATTTTTTTTGTATAGCAGTGTAATCAAAGCTGTTCTGCAGCTAAGTTTCTATTTTTGTCTCCAAGCTTCGAATGTCGAATTCGTGCCCGAAGTTTTTCGCTTTTCTTCGACAAATTTGTTTAAAATCTGTACGTTAATTAATGAAGGTCGTAGATCAAGAAGTCTTGGCCTAGGACGCCTTTGGGATTAAATGAAGCAATTTGTAAACGCGTTATCGTTGAAGCGGTACTTTAGACCCTGAAGGAAATGGCGGTTACTGGCCACAGTCACGCTACATCGTTTAGGGTAGCAGTTAACGTTAGCTGACTGGAATGCACGTGTCGTTCTTTAACCATTGCTGGGTTAGTCATGGGTGTTTGCAACCATTGAAACGCATGATTTATTAGAACCACAAAATGCTTAGACCTTAAGGTTGTCTCGAAAAGATCGCTTTCTAGCGATAAGAACGCCTAAATTGTACTTTATTAAATCTGTAAAACCTATTTCTGTAAAGTTTTGTGCCATATGGTATCTATCTATCTTAGACGTGTCAGAGGACTTATTTTGTTTTCTCCATTCTATCATCATTATCAGCATCAGCGGAACTATTCGTTCAGTTATTCTTCCAAGTCGTTAAAGATACATCTCTCTATGTTTTATGTCCTTTGTCAAGTTCCAATTACACAATTTCATTTTTACATAATTAGCATCACCATTAACTAACGTAATCTTGAGCACGGATTAATTAAGCATGTCTTGTAATTAAGCAACAACTTTATGTTTCTTGAGCTAGGCCTCAAGTTATGTAGTTGTTTTATGGTCATCTATTAAACTTAGTATGACATAAACTCACCACCTTGCCAATCATTATTAAAAGTCATAATGCTATGTTGAGATAAACACTTAATGCGATATTTTCTAATTGCTTCCACTAATGGCAACTAAAATATCTATTTCAGAGCCTCAAAACCATTTCCTTTTTATATTTATTAGTAGTTGAGTCTGTACCTTTAGGTGTTTATATTTTTAAATGAATAAGGTGGCCATGATTACGACTTTTAAACCCCAATCTCTTTCTAATTCAGAAACACTTAGCGACGCAACAAGTTGCTTACACTGCACCTTACATTTAAAAGTACAAAATAAAGAGAGCATCACATCTTACAACACGATGTTGACATTTTAATACAGCCTGAGCAATAACATTGCAATAACAAGACCAGCAACATCAAAGAGAGCAAAACCTCATCTCGGAGTAAATTCTTTGGAACTGTGCGACGGCATAAATAGAAATTACACAACGCAATGACTCTTTAAATCTATGCTAGACGCTTTGAAAGAAGAAGAGCGATACAATAAATGTAATAGTTACTGGCTGATTTGATAAAAAGAAACGAACACATAAAATAACATAAAAGAACACACAGTAAATATTATCGTGCGTCAAAATTGTTAGAATTGGCTACTTAACAGTGTTAACAATAAAATATGAAAAGTGTTAGATATGTTAGCTTATTAGTTAAGTAATCATTTTACAGTTTTACTTTTTAATTAAAAGCATAGTTAGTATTTTATTTTTGCAAAATAAATTTTAGTTTTTTTATCTGTGGAACAAAATAACCGAAACGGAAACCACCATTGCAATACGGAAATGACAGCTGTCGGCGAAACAATGATTATTTTACCGATTAAATTGAATTATTGTGTCTCTAATCGTATAAAGAATTTATTGAAACATTTTTCATAAAATGATCTGGTGCACATTTTACAATACTTTTTCAAAAACTGTCAAGTAGCCAATTCAGTACGGCAGCTGTTGATTGGCTGAAAATAAAAGTACGGTGTGCCATCAGCCAATCAACAGAATCGAAACTTTTGTCGTCTCATGCGACTAATTAGACGTATTTCGCATACTATTAGGCCATGTCAAGAATTTATGTTAGGGTAAGGTTCCCAATACACACGATATTTTTGCATTGGAAATTTAGTGGATTTTTGAACTTGAATGCAGACTTCCCACCGCAAACTTGGAAACGCCAAACGTGGCGATTTAGTCGCTTTTCGAAAGCTCAATACGGCAATTTATTTAATACTGCCATCGAACAAGTCGCCAGATCGGGACGCAGCATCGGTACAGTCACAAACTTGGTCGCCGATGCTAAATGACGCTGTGGTCCTACGATGTTTTTGAAACACACGCCGAAGAATTCAATGTTTTATAATGTACCAGCCAAAGTAAATTAATAAAAGACTAATCTTACTTTCCGCTGGCATGATTAGACGCGCTCCATCTCTAATCAACATGTAAACAAAGCTAATTTACTGAACTAAAATAACGTTGGGAACTACAAACGGAAAATCTGAAGATTGTAGAACTCACTTAATGTAGACTAGGATTAATTGGACATTCTTTTTAAATTAATATTCTTTAATGATTGAAAGGAAATCGTCCTAATTACTAAACGGTTCGAATTAATTAAGTACGGCGACTTAATATAAAATATTTGGTTGTTAATCAGACATTTTAATTAATTAAATAAAGGTAATTGATTACATAAATATTTTGAAGAGATTCTGACCACTTTTAACAGAAAGTAAATAATTGCATCCTACAAGTAGATATTAAAGATACTCCATCTCAATTTAAAAAGAAAGACGATATCATAGATATTTATTACTTTGTATAGTGTAAGTATAAATAACTATTTTGTCTCTTCGGTATGGAACGCACATTAAAATCTAAACTATTATTTCCCAGCTTCAGTCAAATATCAAAAATATCTATTTCGAAATTCATAACTCGAAAATAAACAAGCATTCCCGGTACTACATCAGTACATTGTATAAAACGAAGTAGCTTTTTCTGTCCCTATATCCCTATGTACGCTTAAATTTGCAATAAAGAATAGAGAAATCAATATTTCTAAGTATTTACATTACAGCCGTACGAAACCCTACGGGCGGGTAGCTAGTTTTAAAATAATTAAGTTGAAGTACATTACCCATTGTCGTCAAAAGAGCCCAGCGTTATCCGCAATTGAAAAATAGAGCAAACCACACGTAAAGAAGATTGCAGTATTGCGTAAAAGCTGTATCGTTATTACACGAACAGTATTAAAGGCGCTCCCTGCTGTGTAAAGTAAGATGAATATCTGACGCATTAAATTTGATGGGATACTGAATAATAGACGTAACTTAACTGTTATTGTTATGCGTTTGCCGTTTGGTTTGAATCATAAATTAAACGATACAGTACAAGGCTTTTCTTATTACGATTCTTATTCTGAATGGCATCCTAAGCCCTGGTTGCGTAAGGGTTTTGTTCTTGCAGATATACTTTGCGGTTATCTATTTGGATCGAGCTTATTATTTAAGGCTTAATTCAGACACTCAAAAGTATAACTATGCTACTAATAAATAACTAGCTGTGCCCACGACTTCCTAAGCCTGTAAAGAATAAGGAGTAACTTAGCACTCCTTATTTTTTATTGCATCAGCTACCCACCAATAAATGTCCCGTAAATCTGTCCAGCCATTTCAGAAAGAAACAGAAAGGCAGACAGGCAGACAGGCAGACAAATATTCTAGGAAGTGTTATTTTGGCGTAATGTTAAAGGGGTTATTTCAATATTACAGACACTCCAATTTTATTTAAAATATGTATAGATTTGTTGCTCTTATACTACAAAGCTACTAAATTTACTGAAAAAATAACAAAGAATACTTTTTATTCCTGAAAAAAAGAGAACGAACACTCGTTTAAGTGTAGGTTTTAAACCTCTTCATTTTTTTAAGCATTATTATGATATGTCTGAGCCAAGATTAATAACTTTGATGATAGTATGTTCAGAATAATAAATACTATAAATCTCTTTCACAAACCTCGCCCAATTATAAAAAAGTTGCTATAGATCAACCAGCCAAGATTTCACTATAATTATTAACCAATCTTTGCCTGACATTGACATCCAAAGCAGTTAATATTATCATCACTAATGATGCGTATCGATGGCAATCGATTATTATCAATCATTACTTTTCGGAAAACAGGTCGGCATCATTAATTGATTATTGTGAATGTTTTCATTGGTCATTGTTCGTTTGTCATTTTTATACTTTTATTTTATAGGAACTAGAGACTAGGGCCTGCAACGGGCGGCCAGCGACTGTTTTTACAAACTTGGCCCTGACAATTACAAAAATAACAAAAAAATATTATCCTATTTGATCCAGCATGTCTGAAATTATGCATATATACATACATACATCTTGGTGATTCATTCATTTGTGGTTTTATATAATACATATTCTACATGTTATGTTTTATCATATGGTGCATCTTCAGAATTTGGTTGCGTAATAGTATCCCTCCTTCACAACAGGAATAACTTTTTTTTTAAAATGCACTTAAAAATTGACCTCATCCCACCTGATGTTAAGTTGTAATGAGGTCGTAGCTTAAGGGTGACAAGTACAGCATAATAAATCTGTTACTGGACTTGTTGCCCTTACCTTGAAGGCTTGACCCCTGCTTCTAATGTAGCACCCCCAGGAGTTCTGGAAACCTTACTCACACGCAGGAACAACAGAGACAGAAGTGATTGTTATTTGGCTGCGGTCTACTGTAAGGTGGAGTTATTTCACGAGTAGGGCTGCTCCAGTTCGAGCGATAAATCGCTATGCCCTACCTCTTTCAAACCGAACTCCTTAACTTATATGATTAAAATTGATTTAGTATGAAATTAAAATGCATTTTATGTACAAAAAACAAGCGGCGAATGCCCGGTCAAATATTTTACGATTCGTAACATGTCAAAAATGACTATCCGTTTTTCTCCAACCAACTACGAGTCGTTAATACTGTTCCATAATTTACTTTCCATATCGGCTGTCATCAGTAGTCCGTCAGTCGTTTTAGCTTACGCCTAGTATAATTTATTACTATACGTAACTAGAACGAATCGTTTTACAAATATTGGAATCGGGCATTGATCTCGGTTATGTTTGTAATAAGCAGTGTTGGGTGTTCTTATTACTATGACAACGGAAGGTATCAAGTACAAAACTGAGTATTATTAAGTACAAGCTGTTGCTCGCAACTTAGTTCGGGATAAAAAATATCCTTTATCTTAATCTAGTATTTCGTCTATCTTTCTACCCAATTTCAGCCAAATCTGTTTAGTACTTTTAGCGTAAAGGGTTAAAGGCTTGTTGTTACCCTTTACGCAACATCAATTCATTCTTACGTTCGCATTATTTCATAAAAAATATATACAAGCTATGAAAAAAAGAAAAATGGCGTTTAAAAGATAGAATAAATTAAACTCCTAAAATTGGTTCAAGAAAAAAAATACAAAAAAGTATGCGCCCAACGTGGGGCTCGAACCCACGACCCTGAGATTAAGAGTCTCATGCTCTACCGACTGAGCTAGCCGGGCTTATGTCTACGTGGCCGAAAATACAAGTTTTGATTAGCTTATAGAGGCATGTGACGCATTGCGACTATTATAGACCAAGGTCGTTCCATTATCTAGATGACGTGATGTAATAATACAAAGTTGTTTAATTTATAATATTATCATTGTTATGGCATTTATAAATTTACTTGGCAACAAATCTTAACACAATCTATTGCTGTCTCATTAACGCTTTATGACTTAAGATAATGTTAATGGTTAAGTCTGATATCAAGTTGTTTTTAGACTTATTTATTATCAATCAATTTTACTACAATAAATGAATAACTTCTATTTCACGAACTACCGATAGTAACAAAGATGTGCTTGCTCCTAGAGACCATCATAAGAGCAATTAAGCACTAAAAAACTTTAAAAGTACTTGTAAGATACAAAATAGAAAAAAATATTTGAGCATTGTTAATTCGGTTATGTAACATGAAAGGGGAGTGGGGGGTACTTAGACACATTGCGTAGTAAGCTAAGTAACAAATTACGTTAATGCAAACAATTAGTTGTGTTTAAAATTATAAAGTAAAAAATGTTAATAAAATAAAAAATACATAATGTTCCTTCAAACAAAATCTGGAGAATTTATTTATTTATCACTAATTTTTCATATTTACCACGTACCTACTTTTAAAAGTTTGCTGACATAGTAACATAAAAATATTTATCCTGGCACTTATATGAAAACTCTACTTGCCAATTAGATAAATGTAGTCAATCCGTTTTCTAAACATCAACTTTTCCAGTTGTGTTATCATGGACAAAGTCTATTATCGTATTATCTACTATCGCGAGTGTAAGCTATTTGTGTACCTACTTAATAATCGGTGATAAGTTATCTTTTTTATTATTACATGCAATTATTTATTGCAAGTGCAATCAACAGCACGACAAAGTAAACACTAGCAGTTAGATATTAGATCTTGTGCAGACGACATAACGGCGGTGCAAAGTCCAAAATGTGTACTCAGACGTGCTCCTGTCTATTCAATATTGATATTTTCAGATTAGCTTCTTTTACTTAGAAATTTGGTTTAAATAAAACGTTTCCGTAAAAATAGGTTCCGAAATATTAGGAGAATATCAAAAACAAGATGAGTTAAGTCAGTAAGTTCCTGTACTGTGAATAAAATTTGACTTATTCGTGTTGAAGCAAAAACTACACGGCAATCTCCTGGACTAGCCGGAATGCGCGGCGTTGCGCAGACGCATATTCCTCCTTGGACCGGTCCACACTGGTCCGGATTTTTAATATGGAAGACTTAGGACCCAATGTCAATATTTCGGGCTGAAAAAAATCATGTGGATAGATAAATGAACGTTCATCAACGTTTGTTCTAGCAGTTTTTATGAAATTGGTTATTTTTGCGAAAAAAAAAACATTGAAAAAAAATTTGTATGGAGAAAAAGTGAAATTTTTTTTTTTTCGAAAAGTTCAAAACTGTTAGCAGTGAAACCTTTTGTGTGTTATTGTATTACACTTATTCGTTAATTCCATATTTTTTTTATTTGCATATACTTGCAGCCTTGGCCAAAATATGCATCGGAACTTTCATTGTATTTATTTCAACTATTTGTGACAATTTAATTTTTTTATTGATTTATAGTCACATAATTTACGCATATTTTCAATATAATAAATTTTAAAATCCATTAATGATTTTGAAAAATAGATTACAATTAAATTTTAAAAATCAAAATAATATTTTACTTCTTAGTGGTTAGCTGTTGCTCAAAGCGCAGTTAGTGATCGAATGAGGCATTGCCTGCTAATATTCCCCTCCCATTCCCTAATATTGCTATCTCTTTCATTTCCTACTATCGCTATCTCTTTCATTCCATACTTCTCTCTCTTTCGCTCCTTGAAACCCTTGCTAGTTGAGCGCTTATGAATCAAATAAAACAGACGGGAGCTCATGTTGGAGCGTCATTAGACATTCAACCCTTGAAGAGTCAACATACCTGGAAATTTTAACGTGAATAATCTAGCAACTTGATCATGGCTGGATTTGGCACTAACCTGGACATTTACGTGTTTCTGCGACAAGAGGACCTCAAGGATTACAAACGACTGCATCAAGCAATTTTGGATTGCGTTTTGCTTGAAATTTCGCAAGAAGATTCAGAAAAATTATTGAATTTTGCAAGATCTTTTACTGTGAACTTAAATCGTCGATGGACCGAGGCACACAGGGTGCAAAAAACATTCATGAAGAAGCATATGAACTGGTTGGAAATAAGAATTAAGTGGCCTGAATGTGAATCAGTAAATCTCACCGAAATTTTTGAAGGGACCGAAAATTTGGATCCTCGTTCTACAGAAGAAGAAGCAGCTGTTCAACCCATTCCATCTACTTCGAAGGCGACTAGTGACATTGGAACATCTACAGACATTGCATCAAGGAAGCCATTTGAAGACTTGGGGAATAAGCAGAAGAAAAGGCGATCGGGTACATTACTCGACTATCCGGAAGAGGAACTGACTTTTGCTTTTGTCACGAAGCTAAAGTCTAATGGGAAAGAAGGTCTTGCTCGCATCATCGATCACCTTGTGAAGAATCCTGAAAAGGTTGAAGCTGTCGAATCACTTTTATCAACAAACGAGAAGACGGACACTATGCAGGAAGATCAAGCGTTGGCCCTTACTGCATCATTGGATCTGTCAAAGTGGAAGTATCTTACTTTACGGTCAGCATTGTCACAGCAATTGAAGCTTCCGTCTTACTACAAGTTGTTGGAAGCTAAGCAGAGGTGTTATCCAGATACCAGAGATATTGAAGTATCAGAACATTTAGTGAAGGTGAAACTACAAGCACTGTTAGACGTGACAACTCGAAGAATACTGCAAGTCGTTGGTGATGATTTAAATATGTGCAGTGAAAACTTGAAGCTTACCTCCAAGTGGGGATTCGATGGATCTTCAGCACAGAGCAACTACAAGCAAAGAAGTGAACTGGCAGAATTCGACGACTCCTCTGTGTTCATGACGAGCCTCGTTCCTTTGAAGCTCGAGAGCGGCAATGTTGTTATTTGGAATAATCCAAACCCATCTTCAACATCTTATTGCAGACCTATTAAATTTCAGTTTGCGAAGGAAACGACCGAATTTGTTAAGCAAGAACAAGCGGCAATGGAGGAAGAAATACGAAATTTGACTATTTCAAGTTGCGGAAACTTGGAAGTTACTCATGAGTTGCACATGACAATGATTGATGGGAAAGTGGCTACAATTATTACAGATACTCCATCTGCAGCTACGTGCAATGTTTGTCTTGCAAAACCTAGTGAGATGAATAATCTTTCAGAAATGTTTTCAAGACCTGTACGGGACGATGTGTATCAATATGGACTATCAACACTCCATATGTGGATTCGAAGCATGGAGTGTCTTTTACATATTTCATATAATTTAGATTTCAAAATGTGGAGTGCACGAGGTGACAACAAAAACCTTAAGAAGTTAAGGAAGGATATGGTGCAATCGGAGTTCAAACAACAAATGGGACTTTTGATTGATGTTGTAAAGCAGGGCTTTGGAACTACTAATGACGGAAACACGGCCAGAAGATTTTTTCGGGAATACAAAAAAAGTGCTCAAATAACGAAGATTGATGCTGATTTGATAAAGCACTTCGCAGTTATATTGCAAGTGTTATCTTGTGGAAAGGCTGTCAATATCGATAGTTTCCGTGAATACTGCAAGGAGACTGCTGAGATCTTTGTACATCACTACCCCTGGTACAATATGCCTTCCAGCATACACAAAATGTTGATACATGGCGCTGACATATGCAAACATTTCTCTTGCCTTCCTATCGGAATTTTGTCAGAAGAAGCAGGAGAAGCAAGAAATAAGGACTTTCGAAATACCAGAGAGCGACACACGAGGAAAACAGGAAGACTGCAAAATAATGAAGACATTATACACAATTTTTTGATATCATCAGATCCATATATATCTCATCTGAAACCTAAATACACCAATTTTAAGTCATCAAGGATGTTTCCAGAAGCTACGCAGTTGATATTATCAGATGAATTAATAGAAGTTGAAGAAGAAATTGAAGTTGATGAAGAAGCTCCAGAAAATGTGCCAGATCCTTTAGAATAAGTTTTAAGTTATTTATAACTATTATTTTGCGTGTTATATATAGATAGTTTTAGTCAATAACTTTAGTTTTAATTTCATTTTAGTTATTTTATTATTATTTCCTATTTACTAAATTAATGAAAAATGTATTAAATTTAATGTAATGTAAACAACCTTCAATTATTTTCTATTGTAGTTTTAAGTTATTTATATTAATTTGTATGTTATGTATAGATAGTTTTAGTTAATTACTTTATTTTTAATTTAATTACTTATTTTATTATTATTTATTATGTACTAAATTGATAAAAAATGTATTAAATTTTATGTAATGAAAACGACCTTCAATTTATTTTTTATTGTACTGCAAGAATTATGCAATAAACAATTTTTAGTTATTTTGTAATACATTTACATACATACCCTATGCTACTTAAAACTTCGTCCGCGTGAATAGCGTCGCGATAACCGACATTAATGCGGACGAAGTCGCGGATGGCCACTAGTTATTCATAAATCAACTTCAAAATGTATAACAAAATAACCAGAAATAGTTTAGTGCACAATTCTCGCAGTACAATAAAAAATAATTGAAGGTCGTTTACATTACATTAAATTTACCGCTGCACCACTGAACCGATATAGATGAAATTTGGTATAGATATTCTTTGGGACACTAGATTTATTTAGTAGTTTAGGCGTGATTGAGCGACAGAGAGACAGACAGACAGAGTCACTTTCACATTAATAATATTAGTATGGATTTTATCTTAGTACCGAATTTACTTTCCCGAAACCACTTAAAGAAGCAAAAGTACTGATTTTAAATAAATATATATTAGGATAAACGAAATAAACGCCAAAGCTGCAAGTAAATATTTTGTATTACCAGTAGAGCTCTTGTCTATTTTATCTGATTTATAAGCGTGGAACACCACTTGTCTTAAGAAGAAAAAGAGTGAGCAAAAGAGAATGAAAGAGACAGCAATAGTAGAAAATAAAAGTGATAGCTATATTAGGGAATAGGAGAATATTAGCAGGCAGGCAATGCCTCATTCGATCACTAGCTGTGCTTTAAGCAACAGCTAACCATGAGAAGTAAAATATTATTTTGATTTTTTAAATTAAATTGTAATCTATTTTTCAAAATCATTCATAGTCAACAAATAATGGATTTTAAAATTTATTATATTGAAAATATGCGTAAATTATGTGACTATAAATCAATAAAAAAATTAAATTGTCACAAATAGTTGAAATAAATACAATGAAAGTTCCGATGCATATTTTGGCCAAGGCTGCAAGTATATGCAAATAAAAAAAATATGGAATTAACGAATAAGTGTAATACAATAACACACAAAAGGTTTCACTGCTAACAGTTTTGAACTTTTCGAAAAAAAAAAATATTTCACTTTTTCTCCATACAAATTTTTTTTCAATGTTTTTTTTTTCGCAAAAATAACCAATTTCATAAAAACTGCTAGAACAAACGTTGATGAACGTTCATTTATCTATCCACATGATTTTTTTCAGCCCGAAATATTGACATTGGGTCCTAAGTCTTCCATATTAAAAATCCGGACCAGTGTGCGGTCGCGCGAAAGCTGCCTCAAGGCCGGAGCTTTCTTTATTCGACCATGTGGATAGGAGATCTCTGACATTCACCGGGTTTCAACCTGCATGTTTTCATAAACACCATTCAATTTGAAACGGAATTCAGATCATGGTACAGTCAGTAGCGTAAGTTCGTGCACAATTCTATACCTTGTCATATTAAGTCACTGTTTATTTGACTTGCTTAGTTACGCAAAGATTTGGTACATATGACGGGGTACTGAGTTGTATATTATGAACTAATGATGCTGGCTGTACAGTCAAACGCACGTCAGACTTTACATTCTGGATTTTATGCCGACCTTCGGTCGTGAGCCTAAAGACTTATATGAACTATAACTTATTAGAGTGATATTATTAAGAATGGTCGAAGCACAAAGTAAAAAAGGAACTCTAGATAAGTTTTAAAAATTTTAAAATGAAGGAGAGAGTTCAGAACAGAAAGAATAATAGAAAATACAGATTAAAGGTATTATAATAAAAACTATAAAAAGGCTACTCCGTTACAAAAACAGGTAGACTTAATGCTAGGGGCATTCTCTACCAGTCAACCCTTGAGTCATAAAGGGAGTCATAATAACCAACATAAAATAAACAATATAAATAACATTCATGTAACCATTGAATAGATATAAACACACACGATTAAGTTAAGTATGTAATGTATTTAAAATATGAAGGTATACTTATATTAACATAATGGATATATTTGTATTCAAACGAACTTTTCATATCATTAAATCGATAAAATTTTGTTATTCATCTGTTGATTCGCTGAAACTACGAGTTTAATAAGTTATAAACTAATTAACATTACCAATATTTATTGTTACAGGTAAGAGTTTCTACATATGGTGCATGCTAGAGGTAATGTTTCTCATCAGATAGGACCAGTACAGAGGCGGAATTAACATAAGGCATAAAGTTTGTTGTCTGGAGTTTGCGGCGAAATTTTTCATGAAGGGAAACTTAAAGGAGCCAATAAATCCGAAATTGAGTCCTTAAATAAGGGCGCCAAACCATATTGTTTTTAACAGTATTATACTGTTTTTCACTACATTATACTTTTTACTGCTGATCAAAAAAGAGTATACAAAATACTGGTTTTATGTCTGCTGGTGTCTGGGGCCTAAAATCAGTTTATCCGATCAAACGAAAGTTTTGGAAATTTAATCGTGGTTTTTAATTTGGATAAATAATATACATAGTTTAATTCTTTAAAAGCACTTTTTGTCCATTCGATGTGAGTAATGTTACAAATATGAGAATTAAAAATGGCTATTCGTCGTCTGATCCGACATATTTTGCTTTTGGGAGTAAACTGCATTTGAGTAAAGTTTCCAGAGCTCTTGGAGGGTGCTATATTAGTAGCAGGGGTCAAGCCTTCAAGGTAAGGGCGACAAGTCCAGTAACAAATTTATTATGCTGTACTTGTCGCGCTTAAGCTAGGAACTCATTACCACTTAACATCAGGTGGGATGAGGTCAATCTTGAAGTGACCGTAGTTACGTCCCGTACTTTTTAAGATGTTGTCGCGTTTTGACACGTTATTTTGAACCGACTTCAAAAAAAGGAGGAGATTCTCAATATATTTTTTTGAAATGTTTACACTGTCGTCTAATGACTATTGTAGCGAGTTTTGACGCTAAAATACCCTTCGCCAGAAATAACGTTGTACTGTAAAGCCATTTTCACAACGGAAACCCGGCCTCGGCGTCAACAAATTAGTTGTGCAACAATTGCAGAGTCGGCGAAGGAAAGTTGCATTTCGGCGGTGCACTTTATGCAACAGAATGCATAACACGCATTCTATATCTGGTCCGATCGCGGAAACAGATCGGCTGTGTCGATTAACATTCGCCTTTTACTTGCCCTTTCAATTAGCACGTGTCTTAAATAACGGCCATTATTTGCTAATTTATGCATACGTTTTTAGGGTTATGTGAAGAAAAAAATTAAAAATTGAAAAAACCGTGACTGTTTGATATTAGAGCTTATATTTACGACGTAAGATCACGGCTGTCAAAGTCGAAACTGTTAGGTTGACTCTATTTATTATATAATTTCGCCATTTTGGAATGGCGGCCATCTTGTAATGGTGGCCATCTTGTAGTTAACAACGAACTGTAATGAAATTGAAAAGGACCTGAAATTATATACATTTAATTATTCCAAACATGCCTACTACAACATTTTTCGATGTTCTGATATCATGAATATGAATACAGTCTTCTCGGTACGGGACGGAACCCTCCGATGTGTAAATCTGGCTCGCTCTTGACCAACTTTTTCGCTGCACAATTGCATCCGGCAACACTTATTAGTGTAAACATTGAGGACAACGCCCCTGCATTAATATTGCATACTACTTTTCTCAATTCAATTAATTATTATGACGTTGGATGGAAAAATAATTCGCGTTCATAAAACACTGATACTGATAAACAAAATTATCGGCAGTAGAAAGTTACTTTACAATAGTACGATTTTAATTTTGAAAAATGATACATGTCATCATGATCATTATCGCATACATTTATGCACGGTTCCAATATTTGTAAAACGACCCGTTCGATAACGAGGCGTGAGCTAAAAACGACCGACGGACGTCAGATGACAGCTGGTATGGAAAGTAAATTATGGAGCGGTATTAACGACTCGTAGACGTTGGAGAAAGACGAATAGTCATTTTCTGACACATTACGCACCGTAAAATATTGGAACCGGGCTTTAATCATTCTAGTCGGTAGTTGACAAAGACACACCACTGATTTCGGCTACCATCAGTTTTTCCCAGTTTCTGTTAGCACTGAACACAACATAGTGACTTCTTCTTCAAATGATGTGAAGTATATATGTCGCAGGCAATTTGAGTAAATCCACCGTTTACAAATGGCGTAATCTGTTTAAAAATCCTCGCTGTTATGTAGTATGCCGAATGCAAAATCAGGCGAAATTGGTTGTAGTTTTGGGGTGACCATGAATAAAACACTGGACAAATTAAGTTCTCTTTTGATACTTCATTAAAATATCCAAGTAACAAAAATTACTTTTATTCAACATAAATTACTTAACCTAAGGTTAATTGAAGTAATTAACGATTCCATTGGTTAAGTTAGGTTAGGTTAGTGACTAAAGTGACCCCCCCGCTGGGTTCCGCATCTTGTCGCGATGGGGGGGCTCAGTAACCCTGTGGTCCGGGACGTTGAGGCTGGCCTTGTCACCCAGCCTCCAATACCGCACAGGGTGAAGCCAAGACGGATCCCGAGCTGGGCTGCGGAGAGAAGGTGGCTCTCTGCGGCAAGCCCGCAAGGGCAGAGGTGGATCGCGGAGGAAGAGGAGGACCTCGGTGTTTCGTTGCCGGCCTCCCTGTCCTCCGCGACCCGGCAGTGGCGCGCTGCCGCGCGACGCGCGAATCGCGTCGTGGTGGGGTCGCGGAGGAAGAGGAGGATACGGTATTACGTTTGCCGGTCTCCCTATCCTCCGCGACCGGTGGGTCTCGGGACTTCATCTGGCTCTCGGAGGGAGAGCTGGATTGAGAGTCTCGGTGTCCACAGAGGCGGTAGGCAGCGGAGCCGCACAGCAGATCCGCTGCTGGGACCGGAGATGCCAGGCGTGGGGTAAGCCTGGCGTCCGTTACCTCGGTCCCGAGGGGGTGGGGCGTGTCAGGTGGCCTGACACGCTCCAGCTGCGTATTTGCGCGGCGAGATGGGCCGCTTGGCGGTAGGCGCTGTGGGGAAGCCTGTGTAGAATCGCAAGGAATCCCGACTCCCCCACAATTGCGCAGCGTTGGCCACCGAGGGGGTTTTAGTCGGTGCGAGCCCGACACACCACTCTCTGTTCCCCACTGAGAGTGACGGTGCGGTAGGCATTTCCCCCTCGACTAAAAAAAAAAAGTGACTAAAGTGAAGCGCAAGCCGAGCGAGCGTAGCGAGCGTGCCGCGGCAGCGGCCGGCGAAGCGCCACGTCTAGCTCATTTTTAATAAATATTCAGTAAAAAATAAAACAGTAGGAGAGTCATTTACTAGGGATTTAATATAATATGTATTTGAAACATTCCATATTTTTTAACATTATAAACTGACAGTTCGTTAGTTTTATAAATTTCAATAATACTGTCCTTTGCAAATCAAATGTTATAGTCACCCTAGCTTTGTCAAGCTATACTTCAATTTGCCTCTGCATTATACATAAAAACATTTTGTCTTCGGCATTTTACAAACCAGCATTCGTTTTTAAACTGACGACGCCGTATGTAAACGGCGGATTTATTCAAAATGCCTGCGACGTACATAAAGCTGAAGAGTTTGTTTTTTTGAACGCGTTAATCTCGGGAACTACTTGCCTGAATTGAAGAATAATTTTTGTGTTGGATAGTCCATTAACTGAGGCCTTAAGCTATTTAAAATCACGCTGTGACGAATAGGTCTGAAGAATTAGATAAAAAGAACGGGGATAGTACGCTTGCAAAGCTAGTAAGTTTACCTATATTATATCCTAAGCGCTGAGACATCATAACCAATGCCGTCTTAAACCAGCCTGGGGCCCCTGTGCACAACAGAGTTTGGGGCCCTTTTAGAAAGTAAACAAAGCTAATAATACTAAATTGTTTGATATAATATTAATATTTTAAATTACATATTTTGTCATTTACGATATTAGAACGCTGTTCTTTGGTTAGAGAAATGGTCCTTTGAAAGAAAGAAAGAGGAAAGAAAATACATTTATTGACATCACAAAATTTACAAACAACGCAAGACAATTATAACAGATATTATATACTTAAATACTATGTGAGGCTAATTTGGGTTCCACCTCAGCAAATGCCGCTACGACATTTTTAACGCCGCAGCAGCTGGTATTCTGGTGGAACCCCCTGCTTGGAAAATTAGCAAGTGCCCTGGCTCTTGCTAGTTCCCCTCGCAATTGAGTGGCGCTAATGATTTTATTCTTAAATGATTATATTACTTACTACATACTACAAAAACAAACATTTGTAAAAACAGGCACAAACAATAAAGTACTAAACAATCACGACGGAAGCAGACGATATAACTATTACAAACACAGTGTTTCATATTAGAACATATATAATAAAATCATTGAAATAAATATAATAATCCTTGGGGCCCCTAGAGAATGGGGGCCTTGGGCATGGCCCCGTGTGCTCTTATGATGAAGACGGTTGTGATCGTAACCTTCACTTCATTCCCATTTCTTATATAGTGTGCTGTTAACCAGGCACTCCTAACCTGCGCGAACTTAGTTCGTGAAGCGAACAATCCCTAATTAGAATTCTTTGTTCGCTTGCTAATTGTGTTAATTAAGAAAATCTTAACACAACAATGCCTTTGCTTATCAGTTACCTAACAATGGGCATGTTTAAAGCACCGAATCTTTAGTGAATATTTTTTAACAAGATTGCTTCTACTTTCATGATGCGTGTCGTAGAGAGCACCAACTGGATTTTAACTATCGCTGATGGTTTGACTGTTAAAAATTGCTAGAATTAAAAAATACAGTTCTAAATCTGATAGCAGTTAGTGCATCGGAAATCTCGAGTGGCATCTTCGAGAGGACGCCAATAGTGGAATCACTTTGAGATTTGCAAAAATTTTGGAAATAGTGCCCAAGATATATAAAAATATGCGCATATGTAGAAAGATCATTGGTGCTGGCTAATATATTTTTTATTTTAAATCTTGTTCAGCGAACGAAATCGGACATTCTATTGATTGACGTCAATGAACACGTGACAAACTTATCTTTAATATTTTTAAATAATATTACTATTACAATATTACTTAGTAACTTCTTCGTGCAATTAGTCATTTCAAACAGGATGACAGCAGGTTGCTGAAACTTAATTTAACTTCTCGCTTTTGTAAATTATCAGCTACAAACCGATGTAGGCAATATCAACCTAGCCAATTAAACATTAAAAGGTAACCTTTCGCGTTTAGGCCCTTTAAATTACATTGATCAGTACGAGAATATATTATTGCCCGTTTATTTAATTCTTAAGTAGGTAAATTGAAACTGTATGAAACAACAAGTGTCAAATTTGTAGATACCAACCTTATTTATATCATTCTTATACCTGTATCAGAAAGTAGGTATGGATTTATCAGCCGTCATGAATCATTGAAAGCCTTTAATATTTTTGCGGATTGTGGTTTTCCCTGCTCCTTATTCAGTGCTACTTATTTATGTAGGTACTAGGTATTCATGATTTTGTACTTGGTTAAATTTGCAAACGATCGTAACAAATTCTTGTGCGGCATTTTTTAATCAACCAGTTTCGGAGTAATTTTATGTTTTTAATGTGCAATTGATGTCACCAGCAATGGAAAAAACATTTGGCAGACGTTTGTTTTTACCTCTTTGCAAGCTTTACGTATAAAATCCCCAGTCACGGAATATTTGGAACTCACATGCCTTGGCATACGATTTATTCGTTTTACTCTTATGTTGCACAAATTGGTGTACCAATATTTAAGCAAATTTCTTACCGCAAGGTTGGATCTTGCTGAAAATTAAAGACATAATAAGGGAAAATCAATCTAGTTACCTACTTCATGACATTCTACCAAAGGGGTGTTGACCAAATGTTTGCTGACCGGTTTCGCTTCGTCTTCCTGGTGCTCACGAGTGTTTCACTTCCAAAATCTGTATTTTAAATTACTATCACGTGACAAAGAAACGCTGGTAGTGAATGTCAGACAACATCACGTATTTTGACCAAATTTAATTAATTATTAATTAAAAATTAAATGTTCTAGAATTTTCGTCCTGTTTTTTTATTTATTTTTTAAACTGAGGGAGCATAAGCACATCGTACTAATTCTCCCTCAGTTGCGCCAATGGGATTCCCCCGCTCTTTAAGAGTGGGGACTACCCACTAAATACCCTCCACACATTTCACTGCCTAGTGACGGCGCTATGGGAATATACACAGCGACCACGACGTGGGGATCAAAGCCACGATCAAATCCAAGACTTCCTATGCCGATATGTCGTGCGTAACTATCGGACAAGTGGTTACATTAAGCAAGGCACGGTCGGTTGACATGGTGACCGTGACCACGCTGAGTCATGCCCGCATACTAATGGGTGCGCGTGCGCCGCCTCTGAGGATATGGGCGGTTTTTGTGTACCCGCTCGTATCCGTGTAGTATCAGGGCCACCAGGGACTCCAGAAATCTGGGAACGTCTCACAGTTGGCCGGAAGTACTTACCCTCTAGTTGTTGTCGTATGAGTTTATTACGACGACCTACATATGTAGCTGAGAGGCGAGCGAGCCGGACTTTGGCGTCGTTCCATCTCTGAGGTCCCGGGTTCGATCGGGTCAATATAGGGAACGAACTTTTATATATTGTCTCGGGTCTGGGTGTTGTGGTACCGTTGTAGTTTCTGTACAACACAAGTTTGTTATGTTGTCCAATATTTATTACGAGTCATTGATATACGTCAAGGTAAACACTTGCACTTCGATACTAGTTCTTATGCGCATGACATAAGGGCGATATACTTCGTGATTGGTGATTAACGTGTCATGGTGACACATCTGTCAATGTCATGTCAAAAATAACCAATCGCGTAGCAGTTGGACATGCCTACATACATAGTGTCATCTAGCGAATTTTTGTATGCGTAGTAGTCCCCATACGGTTTAGCCTACGGTTTTGGACACGGAAAGAACAAGTATTTCTTTCCGTGTCCAAAAACGTACTATGTTACACTTTCACGCAAAACCTATTAAATTGATTTGGATGACATTTGTCGGATAAATACATCAGGAAATAGGATACCTTAGAATAAGGAAAGTAATATATCTATGTAGGATACATCCACCCCGAAGGAAAGCAAACGAAGTCGCTGACAACAGCCAGTACTCATACTTCAAAGCGAAAACGATAAAACAATTTAAGAATATATGCACGATAACCATGAGTATCTTATCCTTATACAGTCACATCACACATGGACCAATATGGGCACAAACTCATAGTAAAATGAATCTTATGGTATCGTGTTAAGAGCTACAGCGTTTACAAATTCTTGCTGTCCGTGGTTTCCACCTCGTTATTCTCTTACAACAGCCTCCAATCATGACTAAGAAACTCGCCTATCTAGTTCCAGAGGAAACAGAAAACATCACATCCTTATGGCATCTTGTAATTATGTTACCTAATATCCTTACCTAAAACGTACTCGATAACAGATCGGTATTATCAACGGAAACAACCCAAACCTAGTAGAGAACCTATTAGTTAACCATAAGCAGCTTTAATTACCTCACCATATGCGGGCGAACCATTCCTAAGCAGTTCTAGTTAATTAAAATTAGTTAATTAGATCTATACTGCTTGCTCCCGTTACTTCCTGTACATTAAAATGTTTCATTGCGTACGTTATTAATAGATTAGTAGTAATAAATATAATTAACATTTTCGTCATCTCATTTGAGAAATTGTATCACAAAACACGCCAGACATATTTTATTTAAAAACTTTATTGCACAAAGTAAATGACTAAAGGTCGACTTAATGCTAGGAGCATTAACTACCAGTCAACCGTTGGGTCATGCAAATAGTACGTTTATGAGTGCGGTATCAGTAAAAATGTGTTTTTTTAAATGCACTCCAAGATTGACCTCATCCACCTGATGTTAAGTGGTAATGAGTTCCTAGCTTAAGGGCGAAAAGTAAAGCATAGTAAAACTGTTACTAGACTTGTCGTCCTTACCTTCAAGGCTTGACCCCTGCTACTAATGTAGCACCCCCCAAGAGCGTGGATTACAACAAAATAAATAATAATAAATAGCAATAAATAAAAACACCAGAATAGAATATTCATTTAAATGTAGGTACATGATAAATTAATATAATAAAACAAACTTTGGACATTGCACTGGCCTTATTTAGTGTGCATAAGAACTAATCTCGAACTGCAAGTATTTACCTTGACGTGCTGTTGACTGTACGTAATACGTAAGCTAGGTCTACTGTTTTGCTGTGGTGCTTATTGCTGAGCCAAGTTTCCCTCAGCATCACCAAAGGGGAATGGCGATGAGGTTCGATACGGGGAGTTTTGGTGGGTAGTCCATTTAGGGCAGAGACCAGGCAGGCAGAGACTGAGACCCACACACAACGTCGCCTTCCCTCATCTCCGTTTCTTTTCCACATATCTGCTGAGTCCTCCTATTGATATATGCTGATTCCTCCTATGCTGGAAGATCCTATTGGCCGCAGTGTTATGATATATAGCCTAAATCCTTCCTCGATGATTATCCAACACAAAAAATTTTTTTCGATTCGAACCAGTGGTTCCTGAGATTACCGCATTAAACACACTCTTCAGCTTTATATTATTATTATAGATTAAAAGCGCGCGAACACTGGGGCATAAGCCTCTACTTAATACTTGGACAGCGGTAAAGCACCGAACAATCGTGAAATATTGTCAATTCTCATGGGATACTGGCAGAAAATTCTCTGAAAAACATTTAGCCCTCAGGACCTAGTATCCATGCCTAAATATCGACCACATGAACTACAATTATGCAGCGATTACGTTACTATCGTAATTATAATAATCATAATAAACGCTCGTTCGGCGTAATGAAGGTTCCCACGGAAAGCGGGCCGCTTTCGCCATTATTCCGTTTTCCCAAACTGGTAGAGCAGACGGCTCCAATGATGACCAGTCACGGCATGGGCTTGAACAATCCGTCGGCTTTGTATTGTAAAACTCAAACAAAGGCCGCACTATCTGCCAATTTCATCTCCTTTGAAAAGGCCTTTCCAGTAGGTACAACGTTAGATTGACATGCAAGAATCATTTTGTTACTTACAGTTAACGGCACGTCACGGTCAACTTGCATTCGATTTTGATCCCTATGTCCTAATATAAAGGCGTACTAAGCAACATAAAGCATTTTGTCTGACATGTATAATCTAATGCACTAATATGTCTCATTTTAAGTGAACCTTATTGTACATAATATGAGTAGAGCTCAAGCATTTACATTTTATTAATGTTTTATATTGCCCATTATGTATGTTTATGTTCTTATTAGCAACCTATCCCCGTTTCGGACAGGTGCAGTATAGATATTAATGAGTTTTTGGCTTTTCTGTGCTAAAATGTGTATGTAACATATATAACCTTTCTCTTGAATCACTATATCCATAGAAAACCGCATCAAAGTTCATTGTGTTCTTTCAAGGCTTTAAGCATACATAGGAACAAACAGTGGAAAGCGACTTCGTTTTGTACTAAGTAGAGAAGTCGAAATCCGTAAACCACGGCATTATGAGTTGAACATAACCAACATTCCGGGTCGAGCGAAGTACCTACCTATATTCCAGATTTTTCGAACAAAGCTCGGGTTTCATGGTCATAAATCCGGATTTAGCAAGTGTGGTTTAACCAAGTAATGATTTTTATTACGATGACTTGATTTTAATGATAAAGTGGAACATACGCTGACATTTTACTTTTATTCTCATATTCCTCAATCGAAAACAAATAAGGAGATCAATAAACCTCGATTACATGTATATGGCCAGACATATATCTTATACTAAGCGAGTCATTACGAGCTCAGCCGCGGGAAGTAACTTAGCGGCTCATGCTGACTACTTACCGGAACTCATCAACGATTCATCAAAGTCGACCACAATTGAATGTTGACAACTTGTCAGGTGTGACCTAACCGGGGCTCGATCCGAGACAATCTCGCGGTGAAAGCATCGCCATTAATATTATCCGTTCTTAGTGCAGTGCAACAAAGTAGAGTGAGATATCTCCACACATAGCTTACCATAAAGTAACAAATATAACAGTGTCTACAAATAGTTCAGCAAAAGTGGCCCTCTCACATTCTCGCTAATCTCAGGGCTTCTAATTTGTCAAGAAGATCACAAAAGGGGTTGTGATTTATGTATTTTCAAATCCTATTACTACTATAATATCCTATGGATGCATTTGTTAAAAGCGTTTACAATGCCTATTCGAATACTCTCTTTTACGGATTAAGTGAGATCTCAATGATATCGATCGAAATAAAAAATTGACAACCTCTGTAGCCGGAGGCGAGCAAGCCGGACTTTGGCTCCGGTCAGGTCAGTTTAGGAAACGAAAACTTTTCTATATTGTCTCGGGTCTGGGTGTTGTGGTACCGTCATTGTTTCTGATTTCTGTAACACATGTGCTTAAGCTACTCACCGCAGCATCAGAGCAATGTATGTGATATTGTCCAATATTTATGTAGGAATTTCCGAACGTAACACTTCCTGTTACCTGTCTCATCGTCGGTCTCATTCACTCACTCATCGATACACGCTCTCTCTCACGACGACGCCCATTGGGATGCAGGCAAGAATTATTTGTAAATTGAATTCAAGTGCAATAAACCGTTCAAGAAGTCCGAGTATCATTTAGACCCACGCCCCTACAACCCTCGTCCGGGATATACTGGGTCTAAGTGTTTTTTTGCGTAAAATTAGTGAAAACGACGAAAGCGTGTGCGACGAGCACGCCGGCCGCCATAACCTCACACGACGCTACGAGCGGGGTTTTTGATTGCCGGCGCATACGACGAGAAGGGCAAGCAAACGAAGACGATGAAGGATAATAACGATGATTCCGTGATGCGCAGCCCCACGCAGCCCTCGATCCATACATTTATATATTTAAAAAAAACAATTGTTAATAATTCCGGCGTGTTTTAACTGAGTGTTTACCGAGTGCAATTGTCACATTATTGAAGCAGTTACTTATCTGCCACCTTTTTCAAAACTCCGATAAAACATCACCTGTATCGCCAACAAGCTAATGAGTATTCGGAAAAGGCATTTACGTTTTAAAAAAATAAAATCGACCAGTTATAGTGGCTTTACTGTTCTTTAGAATGTGTTATCGGTCGGTCAAGACAAAAGTGTCATGTCAGCGTTTGCACGACCAATGATAAACATAATGGTACTGTTGACAAATCTGTGCGGAGATATAAATCAATTGGAAGCGAAAGTGAGGCTGTAGACGTCTTGTCATATCACTATGTGTATATGAGCTGTGTTTGTGATACGTATTGGTTTGTACACCACGTATTTTTTTGGCAAACTAACTGTTGTGTTGTACCACAGAAAATTATAATATTTCGGTCAAATGCACATAACAGTAAGCATTACATCGATTTTTATGATTTTTATTGTGCTTTACGCTGCACTAGCGCCCTTTAAATATTTAAAAGAAACAGATTTTTTTTATCTCCCCATGGGATGCGGGACTCGAACTGAGCTAATCGCTAGTTATCGTAGGCGATGAAATTTATCTGCTGAATGAACCCGATAGCCTAAGTCCGTTAGCTCAGTTGGAAGAGCAGCATGCGCGATACGTGAAGGTCGTGGGTTCGAGTTCCGCACTGCACGGGGAGATGAAATTTTTCTGTTTCTTTAAAATAAATAAATTAAGTATTACAGTTGGATATTCGTAGTTATGTCAATTGCATAAGATCTCATTCATCTGCCATGAATTTTTATATCTTTAACTTCGTTAAAAACACCATTCTGTCTCTAAAAATGTCTAATGAATTAAACAGAAAGACTGAGTGATGATTTAGAATAGTTAATCAGAATTTTAAGACATTCGCGTTCCATTTTAAACATTTAAAATAATTTAACGGGTCAAAATTTGAGTCAGCTCGTGACCACGGTTGGTGCAATCTAACCGAAACGTCGGGCAGTAAGTAGTTCGTATTAACTACTAAATAAAAATGGTGTCGCGTTTTGACCCGTTAAATTATTTTAAATGTTTAGTTAATCAGAAATCGAGATTTCATTAAAAATACTAAAGTGTCCGTTTTTAGGGTTCCGTAGTCAACTAGGAACCCTTTTAGTTTCGCCATGTCTGTCTGTCTGTCTATGCGTCGGAGGATAATCTCAGAAACCGTTTGCACTAGAAAGCTGAAATTTGGTACAAATATGTACATTAATCACGTCAACAAAGTGCAAAAAAAAAAATAAAAAAAAAATGTTTTTTTAGGGTATCCCCCCTACACGTAAATTGGGAAGTGATTTTTTTTTTAATTTCAATCCCAACATGTGATATATTTTGTGATAATTTTAATATTTTGGGAAATAATCGCTCCAAAAGAAAATAAAATTGTGTCCCCCCCCCCCTCTAACTTTTGAACCATAAATTCAAAAAGTATGAAAAAAATCTAGAATATAGAACTGCATAAAGGCTTTCTAGGAAAATTATTTTGAACCTGATGAGTTTAATAGTTTTTGAAATTTTTGAAAAAATATTTTTTAGTGTATACCTACCTATGTCAAGTCAATGTTACACACAGATAGCCCATTTTTGTAACTTTAAGTGGGGATACTTAAGTATTGTGATGCACTGAAAACTACGGAACCCTACACTGAGCGTGGCCCGACACGCTTTTGGCCGGTTTTACTTATTACTAACCCAATTGAAAAAATAAATTATGATTTATCCGCGCATTTTGACATTATGAAAAAACAATCTCGTTGCCTTAAACAGTTGAATAAAGTGAGACCATGTTTCCATTATTATTTCAACCAAGGTGACAAGTAGAAATATTTTTTTTACTTTCGTTCCAGCGCTCAAAATTAACACAACCAATAATCCGACCGTCATATACTTTTAGTAAGCATACACACAATTTATAAATAGCAATTAAATCTTACACAGTATGATTTCAAGGTGGTCCAGTTACATTCAATGGACTTGACCATATGGTTGCAATGTGAGAAAATAGACCACAATAAAAGTAATACGTTATTAACATACAAGATTGTTTTGCAACTTTAATATAATAAGAATAGCGCTGTTAGGATTTGTATAGATTAAGAATAACCCTGTTTAAATATAACTAGCCCAATATTACAATAGGAATACATAGCTTAGGCTCGTTATCCAGGTGTCGGAATTTCGAAGCCGAAGTGCATGTAAAATAGTCAGTCCTGCGCCTGATCTCCCTAAGAGAGGTAAAACATAGCGATTTATCGCTCGAACTGGAGCGGCCCGGCTGGTGAGATACCTTCATCTGACAGAAGACCACAGCCAAATAACACTTCAGTGTTGTTGTGTTCCTGCGTGTGAGTCGACAAGTCCTGTAACGGCATTATTATGCTGTACTTGACGCCCTTAAGCTAGGACCTCATTACCACCTAACATCAGGTGGGTCAAGGGCAATATATAAATATTGTGTCTGCCGTCCCATCGGATTATGAGAGTGAAGGAGGAGAGAGTGTAAATTCTTAGTCCCATGTTATTGATTGATCTTAATTACATTGCCCGCCTTGGCTGAAATCGGTCAAGATGCTATTAATTCACAGTAAGGATCTGTCATGTCTGTGATGAGAGATTAAAAAAAAAAGTACGTAGGTACGGCAAGATCAATAATACAGTTCATAAAATGTTCAATTCAATGTTAATTACTGACAATGTGCTTAATTGATATTGCACTTATCATTTAAGCTGCTCGCTGCAAGTTAATTGCGATAATTGATGAGCACTGTCACTCTCTCTTTGTTCCCACGAAATAAAAAGGGATAACAAAACACTTGAAGGAAAGTTGGCAAACGAAATTGACCTCCTTTGGACAAATATGCGGACGCATCGAATCACCGTGCAACAATAAACTAGATGAAATAGTATTATTTAAAATCGCAGTGCTAGCGAATTTTGTTTGTTTTCATCAACTTGTTTTGATTCCATTTTATTCGTGATAGGTAAATGAACCTAAAATATTGCATTAATCATCAAAAAGAACACGACCTAATGAAGGTCTTCATTTTATTTTCAATTAAACTTTCGTGATGTTTTGGATTTTTACAACAGATATACATTGGAAGATGAACTTTAAAACGCAGTTCTTTTAACGTGTTCTTTGTTGGCCATCATTATGCAAAATTGAGATGCCGCTTTAAGTTAACGTACTTAATAAACTTGACCTTTAGCAGATGTTCTTGACATCTAGTCTGTAGGTGTCAACGCGAATCGTTTCCTGTCTCAAGCCGGCTAATGAAAGCGATGTATAAATAGGTAAACGCAATTATACAACATCGTTGAAACAGCTTGCCATAATTTAGTGATAAAACATTATACAAGCAAACCCATCTATAATCCTGTAACACTGTTTGCGAATACATATATTATGTTTACGATTGATGATAATATGCTGACTATGCCTCATTGATTTAGTGGTTTATGTTTTGAGTCGTGATCACGGACCCTTTTTTTATTTTTTTGAGGGGGGGAGAATGCATTTGCGCACCGTATCGCTGTCGTGGGGACGACAGCGGCGTGTGTGGGACTACCCGAACTAAACCCCCCCCCCCCACGCTCTCATCGCCTTTGGTTGGCGCCATGGGAAAAACGGTGGAAACCACAACAGCCACGGCGAAGTGATCACGGACCCTGGGCTTGATGTCCGAGCCTGGGTCGGGGGAAATAGGTTTGTAATCACTGAATTTGGGAAGTGTGGCGATTACGTCAGTATATGTAATATGTTGTAATGTAACGTTAACAAAGACCTTTGCCCTGCAATAGGATTTAATTTTATATTTATGAACTGTAAATAGACTGATGCTTATTGATTGATTCAACTATAACTGGTTAGATCAGGTTACCTTTAAAGAAAGAACCGGAATGCTTTCAACGACTATTTTTTTATTATCATAGACATAGATATCACAGCTATTTTGAAACATAACTTGTTATAACCTAAAGGCGTTGTGGACCGCCAAGAACTGAATCTGCAATGCATTTAACATAAAAAAAAACCTTTTTCCGTAAGTACAACCATTTGTATCAACTTAATGGTCTTTTTTTATACCACTGCTATGCAATTAAGAAAAAGTCGCACCGTCTCGTCAACTAATAACGGCATTCTAGGGCCATATCATCAACGCTTCGAAAACTCTTCATTATGAACTCTAAGCTGAAGGCAGAAAGTTTAAGTTACGATGAAACTCGGTTTCTAGACTAGATTACTCGAGGTGTGGTTATGGATGCCAGCGTTCCAGGCATCTGGGGTATTTCTAGAACAGTTCCTTGGTAGACAAAGTGTCACCTCCTATTAGAGAATGTAGAATGCTTGAACCATGGACGCACGGTAAAAAAGAAAGCTAAGACTTCGAGAAGAAAAAAGAATAAATGCTATACATTTTTTTGTCAATAGAACACATTATTACAGCCAAGTAAATCCATACTAATATTATGAATGCGAAAGTAACTCTGTCTGTCTGTCTGTCTGTCCGTCTGTCCGTCTGTTACTCTTTCACGCCTAAACGGCTGAACGGATTTTAATGAAATTTGGTATAGGTATACGTTGAATCTCAAGAACGGACATAGGCTACTTTTTATTAGAAAATAAGGGGGGGATGGGGGTAATTTTATATCGAAAAATGTTTATTTTTGAAGTTAGAGATATGATATTTGGCACAAATATAGCTCGAAACTTGGATTAAAATATAGACTACTTTTGTTTTGAATATTAGGGGAGAAAGTGGTAAAACCGACCATGAAAGGATGTAGTCCACGCGAACGAAGTCGCGGGCACAGCTAGTACCATATAAAAGAAAAAATAACATAATAGTTTTTAGTTTTAAAAATAGTAAACGGGATATTTCAATGGAAGTTTTTAGTTTAGTCACACATTTTTTCAACGACATCGGTGTAACAGTAGCTAAGGTTAGAAAAGAGACAACTACGCGAGAAGGGTCCCGGATTCGATTCTGAGTCAGAGCAATTTGGGAAATAAAGTTCTCTAATTTTGTTTGGATCTCGCTTTGCTAGGTTTACGCCCTAGGTAGGTAGGAATAGCATTTATATTTTATTGTAAAACGTAAATCATAGTCAACTCTATGCTATGGTAATAATGATACCTTCATAATACCGCATCACTTTTTAGTGGGTAGGCACGGAAAACAAGGTAAACACTTGCAGTTTGATATAAGTTCTTATGCCCCTGAGATAAGGTCTATGCAATGTACAAACCGTTGTACTCTGACGTGCTTTTGATCGTACCATAAATCACCAATCTATCAATAACAAATCAGCGCATCAATATTACTCACAAAAAATCACTCAGTCAGCAAATCAAATGTTTCCCTATAAGGCGAGGACTGCTTTCGATTTTACGCTAGTTTCACGAACCCTGCGTAGGCGCATACGGCCAGTGTTTATGTTTATTTAAGTAGTAAACTCGTAGGTATGCTCGTTTCTATTAACTTTCTTTTCTTTTTTCTATGACCTGAAAACTGTTTTCCAAATTCAGTGCAATCAATCCATCAATTATTTCTTTATTCGAGTACGATACATATAATACTTTCGAATCGTCATTTAAAATGCTAAGGTACGAAACTACCGGTTGGGAACCTATATCCTAAGAATATACCTACCGATAAGAAACACAGTAGATTTGTAACAGTATCTTATTTATTGCTATGTGTAGGTAGATCACTTCGGACCAAGTCACATAACTTTGTTTGAATTAAGTTAGAAACAATTAGTAGGTACTTAAGTAACTCGTAAGTATTCTATTTCAAGAGGTAAGCTGGAGTAGACCAGACCTTTAAAAGACGGGCTTAGATTAAGATGTATAAAAATCCTGTTCAAACGCGAATGTGTTAGTAAATTTTTATTTCTTATAAAAAAAACAAACACAAAGAATATTCATACCAAAGTGAAGCCTTTGAAAAATCATTATTATTATAGATGTACCTCTACGTAGATTCTCTTAAAAAAAAAATATTTAATTAAAAGTGTTTTTCCGTTTCGAAACGCTAAGTACGCATAAGCGAACAGTAATGCTTTTGTCTAGACTGCACAAGCTTGCATTTGTACAAAAGCTGTATAAACCATCAGTAGTCAACAAATAACTCTTATAACAAAGAAAGCATAAACAATAGACTTGCCAATACCTACCACATGTAAATCTATAAGTCTCCGACCATAACGAAAGCGAAAGTTTGTAAGTACATATGTTTATATCATGGCGTTTGAATTGTCACGCTCAGCCGACGCTATTAAAGTATTTTAACGACCAACTAAGATATGCGGGCGATTTCTTGTTAATGTAAAACAAAGAAATGTTACAATCGCCGTATGTTGGTACCAGGTGTCCCGTTTCTTTTATTGGTGGAGACCCCTCGACACTTATAATTGTAAAAGTAAGTGCGGCTAATGAAATATTTCTTATCACATTTTGTTAGTTAAAAAACTTGTTCGTACGAAATCGATTTGTAACGGATTTCGAATGCTTTTAAAAATAATTTATTTTATCAACATCTTTGCTCTCTACCAATATTAATACAAAATTGTCGTCAGACCCAGAAAACCAGACACAATGGAAAATTAATTGTGTTTTAAAACGAGGATATGCATCATTTAAAAGTAACTTTTCTGTACTGTAAGACATGTAGGTATATAGAATCAGAATGTTTTGATGATAAAGTCTGACTGAACTTTATGGATCGTGTAATCCCAAAAACGAAATATGACGGATACGATGACGAATAGCATTTTAATTCTTATAATCGTAACCAATCCACCTCAGATGCGAATTAAGCGTTTTAGGAAAACAAAATATTATTTATGAAAATCAAAAACCACGTTTTAATTCGTAACCTTCACGTAACCTTTCCTTTGTTCGTTTCGTTTTTATAAGAGAAAAGACGAAATATCATGTTGATTATATATAATAAAAAACTAGCTATGCCCGCGACTTCGTTCGTGTGGACTACATCCTTTTATGGTCGGTTTTTCCCCTTTCTCCCCTAATATTCGAAACGAAAAGTAGTCTATATTTTAATCCAAGTTTTGAGCTATATTTGTGCCAAACTTCATATCTCTAACTTCAAAAATATAATTTTTTTCCTTATAAACTTTCAAAGGTGGTATTGCCCCCATCCCCCCCTTATTTTCTAATAAAAAGTAGCCTATGTCCGTTCTTGAGATTCAACGTATACCTATACCAAATTTCATCAAAATCGGTTGAGAGGTTTAAGCAGGAAAGCGTAACAGACAGACAGACAGAGTTACTTTCGCATTTATAATATTAGTAGGGATTTAATATATACAATAAATTTAAAAAAAAACGAAATAACATTAAAATCTGTAGATACCTACACAATTGTTGATTTCACCTATTTCCACGCAGTATTGCTTTATGTATTTACACAAAATTGAACAATCTTATTTTGTTTTTGGTAGAGTCCCAAGACTAAAAGATGATGTCATTCTTGTTGCACCACGTCTTATTTTTTCCTTTAAGAAAATTTGTGAACATATTTACTTGGTAACTTCAGTAAAAATGATTGCATTTAACGACCAACTATTTTAATTGAGTTCGATAAACAGAAAATATTAATAAATCATGACAAAATCTGTCGCACAAGACGGCTTGAACTTATCTTCCTTCATTAGCTAGTATGCTGTCTGTCCGTACACATATCATTGCACGGCGATAAGCCTCTCATCACATAAATTGTAGCAAATGATGTGACTAATGCCAAATCAAGTTCTGGTGACCTGGCTTCTATTCGAGACGCAGTATTTTATGCATTACCACACTACCACACATGCCCAGTGCATGTAAAACCAGTGAAGTTTATCCAATATATTCTAAACCTTTAACTGTTACTGTCATATTGAAAAAAAATACAACCACCATTTTTAAAATGAGTTAGATAGATACACTTTCATGCACAGAAAAATATACAGAAATTGGTTTTACAGACATATTAAAGTACAATTTAGGCGGTCTTAATGCTAGAAAGCAAACAAATGAGCTGGGATGACTGACTATTTATATATTCTTGAAAGATTAAAATTAAAAATATGACAACGTGAATGGTTTATTTACTATTTTAATGCCACTGTGTTTTATCATTTAAAGTCCTAAGGCGTTATGATTGAAGTCTACCAATGTGCGTATGACTTTATACTTCCAACTAGGTCGCACAAGTCTAATCAAACTCGATTTATCGTCATTGAATACGTCATTAAATCGCATACCTTTTTTCTCGTGGTTTATAGCGAGAGAATTCCGGAAACTATGTCCATAACCTCCGCTTAAAGTCCGTTCCACTAGGCAACATTTGATAACATGTTGCACAACATGTTAAAACCAAACAACAGGTCGCGCTTCATGTTGCGGGCATGCTGGCAACGTCACGCCCTGTTGTGAAACGTTACATACGTGTTGGGCGTCACGTTGCGCGTCGATTGTTGCCTAGTGGATACCAGCTTCACTGATCACTTCTACGCTGTGCTACATACATGTTTCGGTATGAGACCGGTATTCGTATGTGAGGGTCTATCGCTAACTTATCAGGAGTCAATGACCGTGACTTCCTAGATGCGATATAGGATATAAACATTAATTATTATTATAAGTTGAGTTGAGTTACAAAATATTGCGTCTCGGCGTGGTAGGAACAATGGCATTCTTGTGTTATCGGTTTTGAAGAGCATACGTGATATAAATCAGTTGGTATCTTATGTCCGGTTCCTATATTTAACGATTCGTTATGTGTCAAAAATGACTACCCGTTTTAATGCAACCGACTACGGGTCATTAATACCGTTTCATAATTTACTTTCTATACCAGCTGCATCAGTCGTCTGTCGGTCGTTTTAAGCTTACGCCTCGTATAGTTTATACTATCCGTAATTAGAAAAAACATTTTTGTTGATTTATGATAGAGTAACTTTTGTGAAGTTTGTTAGGTATGTATCTTTAAAGGGACTGTTTATTTTTTTAATACCAGATAAATAGTTTTCAAAAATTCGAGGTTCGTAAGTTTAATATAGATAGAGTTCTGGAGTGGAGACCACGCCTCGGTAAACGTAGTGTAGGACGCCCTCAGGCCAGGTGGAGTGACGATTTGCGCAGGACGGCTGGCGGGAGCTGGATGAGAGTCGCCGAAAATCGAGCGAAGTGGCGAACATTTGGAGAGGCCTATGTCCAGCAGTGGACTGCAACAAGCTGATGATGATGATGATGATGATGAAGTTTAATATAAGACTTGACCACGCACTACGACTTGACATACACCCGTACCCAGTCAGATCCTTATGTCGTGGTCATAAGAACTAGTATTGAACAGAAGTGTTAACCTCGATGTGCTGTCGTCTGTGCCTTGTGACACACAATTGTAAACTTAATATCATGATTAGAATGAATTGATGGACCAGTCTTAGTACAACCATCTTAGTATCATGATCCTCAATTCAAAGGTCGAGCAAAACTTATTGCGGATTTATGAACATAGCTCGAGTTTATAATTACAAATCCGCATTTGGCAAGCATGATGATTAAAGCTAGCATCAATGATATAGGCTTTTGCCTTGCTGAGGAATATAAATAGGCTGTAACTTAATTTATAATAGACTAGTGGCCCGCTGTGGCTTTGCACGCGTGCTATCCCCTAATATTCCACATTAAAGCCTAGCATACGCAACGCGACAAAATTTTATCGCGCTCCTTACAAACGTCATTGAAGTCAATGCGTCAGCTGCTGGTTGGCTGAAAATACGAGTGTGGTGTGCTATTAGCCAATCAATAGTACCGAAACTTTTGTCGTCTCATGCGATAAATGTGATGTATTGCGCATGCTAGACGCGCTAGTCCACTAATTATTCACTTCTATTAGTCGCGGCTAGTGTTGCCGTATAATCGATTATCCCCCCTCAAATAATCTAATAATCGATATGATACTCAATAGTATCGATACTCGATAGTATCGATACTCGATAGTATCGATACTCGATAGTATCGATATATAATCGATTATATCGATACTATCGATTGTCATATCGATTATTAGATTATTTAGGCCTCTTTTGGAATAATCGATTATAATCGATATACAATCGGATCGACGGCAACACTAGTCGCGGCGTGATGTTGTAAAGTCTAAAGCCTCCCTCGATAAATTGACTATTCATGAGAATAGCGCATTCAAATAAGCGAACTCTTCAGCTTAATAATATTAGTATAGATGATAAGGACATAGATAAAGAGCAAAAGCGCTGACTGTGCATTTTAATACATTCTTCATCGTCTTCATTCATCATCATCATGCATACGTCTATCACATAGTGTATAAAAAGTCGCTTCACGTTGTCATTAAAAACATAGGTAGGTGTAGGTGTTTCAATACGTCTATCACAACATTAGTATGTAAAAAATCGCTTTCAGCGGTTTTCATGTATCCTTAGATCTTTAAAAATACGCATCGAATTATGACGCGATATGTTTTAAAAAGATTGTAATTTATGAGTTGTATTTGTACAATACATTCATTGATACATATACCTAATACTTATATCATAAAAAAGGCTACTATAAAATAGAAGACTATGTATAAATGACTGAAATGTTTAGGCTTGATAGCATTATTTATGTACACTAGACATAAGCTATAATGTTGTTTGTATGCTTTTTGCATGTTTCCATATTTGTAAATTCTAAAAGAGTAACTATCGAGTCTCTTGCCGGTTCTTGTCGATAGCATGAACATTCTGAACATTGTGGTAATAAAATTCAATCTGACGATTCATGAATGCTTTTGTAAAACTGTGCATAAAGACGTTAGCAAGACATATTTTATCATAGTACTAGCTGTGCCCGCGACTTCGTTCGCGTGGACTACATCCTTTTATGGTCGGTTTTACCCCTTTCTCCCCTAATATTCGAAACAAAAAGTAGTATATATTTTAATCCAAGTTTCGAGCTATATTTGTGCCAAATTTCATATCTCTAACTTCAAAAAATAAACATTTTTCCATATAAACTTTCAAAGGTGGTATTACCCCCCTCCCCCCCTTATTTTCTAATAAAAAGTAGCCTATGTCCGTTCTTGAGATTCAACGTATACCTATACCAAATTTCATCAAAATCGGTTGAGAGGTTTAAGCAGGAAAGCGTAACAGACAGACAGACAGACAGAGCTACTTTCATATATAGGGATTTATTATCATATACGTACATTGCACCCGTGTGAAGCCGGGGCGGGACTCTAAATACCCAACATTACAAAAAATTAACAGTACCTAACGTATACCGCTACTTGTGCGATAACTATCTATATTATATTATCATTTCAACAACAGCTCGGTCGCCTACTGTGCGTTTAGCAAACGACAAAACTAGTTTATTCCTAACACAGAGGCCCATTACCCCGCACAATAATCGTTTCTTATCGTCCTCTTATCGCCAGAATTGCCACTAGCTGCTAAACTAACAGAACAAGAGGTGGTAAAGATGGGGTCCAATGGTTGAAGTGGGTTCAATATTAGATCGGTCGTATCGAAAATGAGTACAGAGACCCATATTTAATGAGTTGCTATAGTAGAAACATTTACGTAAGTGGGGTGGAAGAAATTTTAGTATTTCTACGCTAGATACAAATGCGATATCATTATTTTTTTTATCGACAATCGCTACTTTGTAACTAATTTTATTTCCAGAGAAATTACCGACTTTGTAATACACAGAAAATGTGTCTCTTGAAAAATATAACATATGTACCTATTTTAATCAACTTTCATCCAAATTGCAAAGACGTAGGTAATATTTTCTTACCTGCCCCTTCCGACAGACCTTCATCCAATACTGTGGTGTATACTGATGTCTGTCTGTCTTCAGTATTTTTTCAGTTAGAATGCGCTCACTGCGCCTTTACTTCATTAGTTCTTAATCTACAACTAACGGCAGCTTATCGCATCGCACGTGGCTGGAAACATGTTGACTTTTACTGTAACACACCTAACAACTTGAAACTTATGCCGTCGAATTAAAATTCATGCGATAACCCCCGAACATTTACTGACTGTACCATTAACAATTCGGTAAACGCACTGATTATTCATTTTCACCGGAATAGCGTTTAAAGGGGAAAACTGGTTTTACTCAGTTTCTTATTTCTTTTTTAGATTAACAACATCTATAACTACTTACTTTTTTGGTAGGTAGGTACACCACCCACTTTCCATCATAAATTCCACAATAAAGTAAAATTTTTATTCAAATAATTAAAACCGGCTATACAGTAACAATTTTTTTTGGGTTCTATTTAATTGAGCTTCAAAAAAAAATAAACTTAGTAATAGGTTGGCCACAAAATTATTACGTGACGCACACAAGCTTGGGCGACTTGTGCCTCAATCAGTATTTCTGTCGCCCAAATTAATAAAAAGGTGCCTGTGAAATTATTTATCTTATTTTTTTAGATGAGCACCGTCTTTAAGTCCTTACTTTTTTAGTAGGAACACCACCAAATTTTCATTAATAATTTGAACTACTTTTTTATGAAAATAAACACTTTCAATTTCCTGTGTCGTTAAGTTTATCAGAATCGTTCCTTTTACTAACTTGTTGTTGTGACATGTTGTTGACTTTAAAATATAATATAACTATGTCAACTTGAATCGAATGTTTTTATTGTAAATCTATTACAATGGTTTGGTCTTCGACCTATCACAACTATACTCCTAAGCGTGTAATAAAATACTTGCAACTCTGCAATGTCATTACAAAACGCTGACTACGCTCAAGCGTTTGCAGCATACTGGTCAAAGGTCTTTAATGAATAAACAATTTCGTATGAATTGTGCACTATTGTATAATGTCACAATTCTTCGCAATATTTGTTGACACGAGTTGTTGCATTTAGATTCAAACAAATCTGTCATCCAACATTCCATAATTTTGCCATCTTATTGTAGGTGCAAAGTTCATTATGAAATCTGATGATTCGTCATATTATCTGACGTGTATTTATTTTTCCATTTTACTTGTAGCAGAACAATTCCGCCTTCGATACACTTATCGACCCATGACCTCAATCTGTTGTTATGGACTTTGATCTAAAGAATCTACATTGACTGCGTATGTACAATCTGAGGCAGTGCGCATCAATACGATAACGTATAGGAACTCAGTCGTTCATCAACATCGAATTGAGTAGTTATTTTGTGACATTAATTTCGTGTATTGTGATCGTATCGTATCGTTATTGTATTCATAATTCCAAATTTCCAACACGCATCTATCTTGTAAGTTAACCTGTTTAGAAATTTATCCCACTTATGACCGTCTTTGTGTATTTACTCCCCATAAAAGAGAGAAAGAAAAGTTTATTCCATTTGCGATAACATAATGTTTTCCTCTTTCCAGATGGATAGCAGTTCCGAAGCTATGGAGCTGCGGCGGGAGCTGGATGCGGTGCGGAACGCGTTGCAGCAGCAATCGGAGTCGGTTCTTAAGCAGAGACATCAGCTGGTGGAGGCAGGGCAGGCCCTCGTCGCGCGGGACAAGCAGGCCGCTCAAGAACGGCGACTACGCCAAGACCAGCTGGCTCTAGTCCTCCGCTCCCTTGTCCTCCTAGAGTCTCGCCTCACCAGAGAACAGAGGCAGATACACGTATCCCTCCAACAGAAGGAGAAGATAATCAAGACCCAACAGGAAGAAATCATCAAGCTCAAAGCCAGAAAATCGTACTGCAGCAATTGCCAACAACTATTAGGCTTTACGAGCGAACAAACCAACATTGAAACTGATCCGGAGTTCCAGAGCTTAGAAAGCACCGATTCTAGATTTCAAAACAACTTCGTGAGGAGCTGTAGTTATCGCGAAAGAAATTCTCCACCGGTTTTCCAAAAAAATACTAGGTTAAGTAAAAGTTTCCAGTTGCCCAAAAATGATGTTGTCTATGGCAACACCAGTTCCAGTGAAGAAGGGAACAACGCTAGCGTTAGTACCAAGGGCACGTTTATTAAAAATAAACAAGCGTTTGTAAGGAGAGATGTATTTCGAAGATCCAGAAAATATTCAGGAAGAAAAAACAACCAACAGAAAAATTATAACAATCAAGTTAACAACAGTAGCAGCGCTGAAGAATGTTTAAGCATGGGTTATCAGGTGAATCACGATGATAACGATGTTACAGCGAACCAAATCGCGAAGGACATAAGGAGAGCATCTGAAAAAATTGATCAACTTATAACTGAAGCCGCTAAAAAGGAATTAGATAATGGTACAAGCGGTTCAGAGAAAACGTATTCAACGAAAATAGAACGGCTACATGGCATTAAACGACAAGCCTCGGCTGAAATAAAAGCTAATAGACAACAGTTTTTGAACAATGTTCTAAATGAAGAAGGCAATGAAAAACCTTGGTATTGTAACGTAAGCGATCCTGAACAGGATGGAGATTGTCTAGACCAAAGAAGTATATTGAATAACAATAAATCTAGATCAACCGACGATCTCCTGACTTTTAACAATGCTGTTCTCAACGACGACGACATTGCTCGCAATATTGTGTCTGCTAAGAACGAAGTGCTATGTAACAATATTTTGAAGAGCAATAATAATGAAAGATTCAACCTAAGGTTTGATGAGAAAAATAAAAACGTCGAATCAAATAAACAAGTTTCGGATGATTTGAACGAAAACTGGTACGCGAGTACGAGTGATGCAGAAGATACGCCTACCAATGAAATTTACAAGAATAACCCTGTTCTAGAATGCGTCAATCAAATTCTTCTACAAAATTCATTAGATGACAGCAGCAATGATAACTCCAAGTCGAGTGAAGTTCCAAGTCCTAAGGCTTCAACGAAAAGAGTTCAATTTTCAACTCTAAATAGCATTTCTTACGATGACAAAGTAAGAACTTCTGGTAATAACCACACGTTACCACGTACTGATAAAAGAGCAAACAAAATAGTCAAGTTTAGTTTAGAAACTGCCTCTGAGCACAGTTACGAAGTGCCAAATACAGCGCAAGGTTTCCAATATGAAATACAGAGTATTTACAGTAATGAATACGAGCCTATTCTTACTAAATCGATGGAATCAAAGCCAGTGCCATTACCGCGTTCGGTGCCGCCTACTGATAATAAGCCTAATGTTCCCAAAATAAAAGGTTCTATCGTGAAAAACCTTGCTGCTAATATAGAAAACCGTACTAACAATGCGGAGAGAAAAAAAATCGACAACGATCTGGGGTCAATGAAAATATTCAATAAGAGAAAAGTGCCACGAACTCCTCCTGCGTTGCCACCTAAGCCAAAGAACCTTTCTGCTAAATGGAAAGTCGATAACACTGTTAAAACAGCAACAGAACCGTTAGACTCTGAAGCCGTTGCGGCCAATCAACGGGTTGCAGATGTTAAGATGAGAAAAGTGGGACAAGTAGCAACTATAAATAATGTGGAACCGGACTACTGCTCCATTTCAGAGATAAATGTTCCAGTAGTCAGCAATGGTAAAAGGGAGTTGCTACTTACACAGCCAACGGTCGAAATTCATAATGAGCAATACCCGATACTCTCGGTAAGCCAGAGAAATAGTGTAGCAAAAGTCGTGTCCTTGCCAAGGATACAAAACAAAATAAGTGACAAAGATATACCGAAACTTCCACATGTCACTGAGATCATCATTCCAGACGAAGACGAGAAGCCTAATGAAGAACAAACTCGTTCTTTTCAACATAACACTGAAAATTATTTAACCAACTTCAACATGCATCCTCTGCAACCAAAATTGGACCCCCGTGCTTCCATCCAGATGGGTAACACAGTGTCTTCTATTCTATCAGAAATAAACAAAGGTGGAAAGTGTGGTACTAAGCAGATTAATCTAACTGAACTTGACAACCAATTCAATCATGGGACTGAAAAAACCCAGGCTAGTAATCCAGAATTACACAAAGCCGAATACTTTGATGACATAGACAAGTTTGATTTGTCTCAGAATTTTGAAGAGTTTAAAATAGACGATGAACTAGGCAGCATTGTTGCAGAGGAATATCGCATAAGCTCTGGTAGCAGCGATGGTTCCATGTCCGATGTGGTCACCGAACATATTCTTACCGTTGTACCTGACAAGGAAAACAAACAAGACGCTTCTTACAGCAACACAGAGAATGGAAAAAATGATAACTTTCTTGAAAATGAAAATGCCCTAAACAAGGCATCATCCAAAAACGCTAAGCTGTCAAACAAACCTGATCTTCTATCAAATATAGAGAATTTAGAGACTGAATCCGTGAGAAATTCTGACATAGAATCCAGTAACTCATCTGGGAGCAACAGTGGCTCTTACAATACGGTTAAATGTGAACCCAGAATGATAATGAATAATAATGTTGAGATAAACGGAAATAAGACCAAGGGATCCTTCGATTTCTTCCTCGAGACATCTGGTCTTAGCTCTAAGTCGATTTATACTCCTACCAAGAACTACCTTGGTACAAGACCTCCGAGCGCTAACCATAAGAACGTTCTTAAGCCTAAGGATATTAAAATGCGTGTAAAAAACTCTCTTACAACGAACAAAATCAACGAAAAGCCTATGACGACTGCTATTAAATATTTTGAACCTTATGTGTAATCTAAAATAAGCATAATCAAATTTTATTAATTGCTATAATGAAATGTGTAATGTTATTGTAGAAATTTAATGTTTATTTATTGTAAAAATGAACTTGCCTTGCATAATATTACGTTATTGTATTTATGTTATTGTAAATACCGTAAATACCTATTTTAATTATTATAGTTATTTTCCAATTAAAAAGTATTTAACATTTATTACACTTTTATTTAAATCTTACCTACTTAGTTTTAAGAACTATTTCTTAGGCCAGAAAAACGAGTCGCATTGCAGCTTTCATTTTAATTACTTCTTTAAAGAAAAGGAAATAATACCACTAGGTCTTTTCTATTCAAACGTCAACAAACATTTTTGTTATTTGTGACTTCACCTAACAAGAGTAATATAATCCATAGGATACAAGCTTATCTAATTGAGAAGGAATATCAATAATTGCAAAACAAAACACAATAGTCAATTTCAAATAATATTTATTAAAGTTAACCAATTAAATAACAAATAATTAAGATATTACCTATATCCTACCTACTGGGTTAATCAAACAATTATAATTAGACGTTTTGTGATAAAATCTATAAAAATAAATAGACAAATCTAATAATTTAAACAGTTGACCTACTTACAAACTAAGTTATTTACAATACAACAAATGGAAACTTAACATGATCCAATTAACAAATTCGTACAATAAAGCTATTAGCGAAGTAATTTCCATCGCTTGTTTTCCACAAACGAAACTGCAGTATTCTTCAGTTGTTTCAAAAAGCGGCCATTTTTTTTTGTCATGCCCAACACAGAATCTAACGTTCCTGTAGACGCACTTAACTCTTCATCATTGCGTTCAACGTTCTCCAGGTCTACAGAACAGTCGCTGTATCCTAAAATCGAATCCAGGGTTGTGATTGACTCTCCCAGGTCACTTCTCGAAGGATACCTCGATGTGGAAATGTTCGAAAAAGAGTCGCTTCTCTTCACATTATCTTTCCTCTTCCGGCACTCGTTTCTGGAGTACGGTGTCGGTCGGGATCTTCTAACTGACCTCAAATACTCTTCTGAAGAAAAGGTGACGGTCGGTCGCTCAATGACCGCAGGTAGACACGGAACTCCATCAGCAGACGAGTCGAGGTCTACTGGCGAACCCCACTTCCTGTCAAGGGCACGGAAAGCCACAGACAAATGTAGATGCAGTTCCATTTTTATTAAAATCTCAAAAATCAAAGATGTAAACTCTATAAAATGTTATCAGTGAATGATGAAATAACGAAATCACACCGCGTTATAAATGAATCCTGATTTCATCCCCTCCTACTACATAACCGTTTAATTACTAATTCTCACGTACGAGAATATGCGATTAATTAATTAGATTGGTCTACTACCGAACTGGTAGTAATGGAGTCAATTAATTAGCAATGATTTTAAGAATTCATTAAGTAAATGGGTAAAAGTAAAAGTAATTTTAATCAACTGATTGCTTACGTTGGTATCAATTTAGAGTTGAATTAATTAATTGATTTAATTGCATTCAAAATAAAATGAAATGTTGTACGCGCTTTCGTCACACAAAACACGCAAATATCTTACATCTTTTCAAGGATTACTACTAACACCCAGACCCGATTTTAGATAGATTGTGAAAAAATCTATACTAATATTATAAAGCTGAAGAGTGTTTTTTGTTTGATAACCGAAGGTACGAAACTACTGGTTCGAATTATTATTTTTTTATGTTGGATAATCTTTATTGAGGAAGGCTATATAGGTAATATCGTGCTGTTATACCTTTCGAAGAATTAGTGGAAATGTAGAAAAAACGGAGATAGTAATCATGGGACGCCGCCGTTGGCCGCTAGTTGTTAAAAATTACTAAAAATAGAACCTTTCGAAACATGGGTGAAGCTCTATAAATAGGTATAATGTATAGTCAACATCTTTAGTTACTGAACAATTCAGTACCTTGTCATATTAAGCTAACTGTCTATTGAAAGACACGCGGACGTTTAATGTGACAAGGTACTGAGGTATACTTATACGAAATAATGATGTTGACTGTACGATCAGAGTTGGAACATTACAAGGAGTATTTTTCACTACACTTAATTAATTACATTATACTTGGAATAAAAATTATTAAGATAATTACATTTACTAACCAATTTTAAAGTAGCTCAGCCATTTAATTAGGGTGCTCATTAATTAACCCAATACATAAATAAGCAGATACCAATTAATCAATTAATACAACTTAAACATTTCCAAAAATTGGTGAAAATTGAATAAATGTTGCACTTTCTCATAGTTTCGTAATTTGAGATATTATTATCGAAAATACGAAACATGACATTATATTTAAAAAAAATTAGTGTCGCAAAAGTATAATTTTAATGTTTCTAACTTTTCCTAATATATTTTGTTTATTATAGAGGATAAAATAGGATATTTTTTCAATAGTTTTTTCAATTTGGTTTCATTTTTTGTCTGGCATATTCTTATCTTTTATTCATTTCAAATCATGATTTAAAATTTAAAAATCACATATCAAACGGGTATATGATAATAACAAAAAATAGAACATGAAATTTAATATTACATTTATTTAAATAACATGTTTTCCAAATGACACATACTATTTTTTCTTTTTTTTCTTTTTGTGGCCACCATCATCCTTTTTGAAATCCTTTTTTTGTACCTGTAAATATAAAAGTAAACATTTAAATAAAATAAATATTATTGGGTCCCAAGTTATATACTATTACTATACTTATATTAAGATTTATCTTATTTTTTATATGTTTCAAAAACACAATTAAATAATTTCATTTAAAAGTTATTCTCTATAGGTTAGATCTACATGAGAAGCTAAAGGCCTATGGAGGTAAGATAAAATAACCTAGAGTATAGGTCTTACACTGATATCAACCAGGGAAATAAAAGTATCTCACCTCATTTTAAGACAACAAGGCTCCTCGAATGTACAATAATAAGCATGTCAGACTATATATATATATACAAATACATTCATATTTAATTTACTAGCTGTGCCCGCGACTTCGTTCGCGTGAACTACATCCTTTTATGGTCGGTTTTACCCCTTTCTCCCGTAATATTCGAAACAAAAAGTAGTCTATATTTTAATCCAAGTTTCGAGCTATATTTGTGCCTAATTTCATATCTCTAACTTCAAAAATAAACATTTTTCCATATAAACTTCCAAAGGTGGAATTACCCCCCTCCCCCCCTTATTTTCTAATAAAAAGTAGCCTATGTCCGTTCTTGAGATTCAACGTATACCTATACCAAATTTCATCAAAATCAGTTGAGAGGTTTAAGCAGGAAAGCGTAACAGACACAGACAGACAGAGTTACTTTCACATTTATAATATTAGTAGGGATATACAAAAACATATTATTTTGAACCGCAAGTGCTTCCCTTGATGTACTGTTGCATTAACCGATTAGTTTTAAACTACTAACATTAAAACTACAAATCATACAAACTTTTACGCTATCAATAGAATGTGAGTAAATTAGAAGTACAAACAATTTGATTAAGTTTAAATGTCATTAACCTTGCCATATCCACTCAAGAAATGGCCAACATCATTGTTAGTTTTCTTTTTCTTCTTGCCGCCTGTTTGAAGGATGCTCTTTGATATCATTGTTTGTTTTTCTTCTTTTTGTTTTATTTTCTCTTCCTTCCTTTTTTGCATTAGCTCTTTGTAATTCACATATTCCCTCTTTGGAGGTTTGGCACCTGAAAATAGAAAGAATATAATATATTTTATTTAAAATCCTAAAGCCTGAGAGCAAGGAACAACATTCATAATCAATTCTTAGTTACCAATGCCGTAAAGCTAGTAACTGAGAAATCACAGAAATTATAAGCTGTTCGAAAAATGTGTAATTTTTCGTGAAGATCATAACTCATCATGTTATTGTTTAATTTATTTCTATAACTCACTTGATTAAGATTGTGATTTCAATTGTGACAACTCGTTTTTAAAATTGTATTTAATAACTAACTTTCTTAATACTTTTCATAACTTTGTGTCAAGGCTGGTAGAAAACCATAAAAAAAATCACATTACTAACCTAAGCTAATTGCTAACGCAATTTTAGCTTCCTCTTTCTTCGAAGCATCAAAACCGGACATGCCAAACTTAACAACTTCGTGGCGAATCTTTTTAAGTTCTAAGTCTCTTTTCCCGTACGGAGCGGGTTGTATTTTACGGTCACTATTCGCTGCTGCATCATCTGGGTTCTGTTTTTTCTTAGGTTTATGTGCCTCAAATTTAACCACTTGAAAGTTTTCCTGGGCATTTTTTATTGCTAAGGCAGCCTTAGTTAGTACCAGGGACATAGTAGTAAATGATTAGGTCTTAAACTTCCAAATTAATTTATAAAACTTAACTAAACTTCAGCCAAAGACAGCAACAAATAGAAACCATAACATAACCTAAAATTTTACATCTATCAACGGCATCAACTGACACATAATGTTACCAACATTATATTTTTATTTACCCCTGAAGTCACATAAAACCTATGTTTTCATTTGCAAGTACCTAAGCTTCTTTAACAAAGTTTTAATAGTTTAACTCTTACGTGAGAATTTATTTAACTTCACGACAGAACATGGCTGTTTGTTCAATACTTCCTAGTTTTCCGAGCAATCCGTGGAGCATTACACTTTATGCCCTTTCAATTTACAATCTGGCTGCTTGATCGAAATGCGAACTATTTTAAAGATTATTATATTTATCAAGTTAATAATGCATAGATATGCATTATATGTATATGGTTATATGGTTGGGGAGATCCCCACCGAATCTCAAAAGCCTTTTTGGGGACCCGAAACTATTAAACATAGAAATAACTAAAAAACCCCAAAAGGGCCGGGCCGAAGTCCAGAAAAGTATCTTAGGTCAATCAATTGATGAGCATTTAAACTGGAAAGACCACATTGATGCAATTTGCAACAAATAACGCTACGTATTCGCTCTTAAAAGAATAAGGCAGACAATTTCCACCGAAGCCGCATTAATGGCTTACCACGGGAACGTATCATCAAATCTTAACTATGGTCTAATATGCAAATCAATAAATGTTATTCTATTATTCAAATAAAAAACTAATCCCCATATTTTCACATAAATACATTTTTAGAGGGAAACCATTTATTTAGATGCTTGCACACCAATTGTCCAATGCTATTATTTTAATTTAGGTCCGAATCTATATTAAATCTTAAATAAAATTATAGCAATGCAGATTCATTAATTAAAAATACATTTCAAAAAACTTTTATACCAACTACCAGACCGACAGACTTCGTCCTGTCAAAAAGATTTTGAATGTGGCTTGAGTCTAAATTTGAGTTAGAAAACGTTTGTACTGGAAAAAGAAAAGGGCTGTCTTTAGAGTTTTCCGGGTAACCATTCGAATTTTTCTCGCCGTAAAAACCATCCTTGGACCCCAACGAACATTTAAAAAAAAAAGTCATTTGGTGATTAATTTAATATAACTGAAGATTTAAAATTACAACTTATGGTACTGGATAAAACTAAATATTTTAAAGATTGATTATATTTTTAAGTTTAATTTAATCTATAAAGTCTGAAATAATATTCTGTTTACAATTATTCGGACCCCCAAACTCTTCGAAATGACGTTAGGTTCACGTCAATGTCAAAATTCAGCGACCGCTGCGCTGTTTGATTTGAGATGTTTTTTTGCTGCTTCTCTGTTCTTCGGCAAATAAATTAAATAAATAAATGCCGGACTCGCATCTAAAAATAGGGCGCAATTTGTTTGTTTTCGTCTGTGCTTCATATCCGGCTGTAGTCGCGTCTTAACTAAAAATAATGTAACTGTTGGCAGTTCGTTTGGAGCCAGGTAGCGAGGCCGATACATATTTTAAGATTCGCACCGTTCGCACGTAACTTCTTCTGACCGCTTACATTCCCGTCACATTCACTTTCGACACTTACGTCGATCTATACTAGACTAAGATAAGTTTTAAGGAAATTAAATACCTCACTAAAGCAATAAAGACATGAAGAATAAGTTTAGAAACACCGACTCTGTCATTAAAGCCGGGGATTTAATATTAACAGAACAGCCATTTGTGTCTGTTTTATCGTCCAAGGAGAAAGGGAGCCGGTGTGATAGTTGTTTTGAAAAGTGAGTAAAAATATTCACCACTATTTCATAACTTTAGAAAAATTGGATCATGTTTTTTTCAAAATAATTTTTCTGCTACTTTTTTTTCTGAAATAAAATATATACACCTATTTTATTAATGGTCCTATTCATATATTTAAAATGTTCCTTAATCTTAATATATATATTTTTTTATATTGCACTTCAAGATTGACCTCATCCCACCTGATGTTAAGTGGTAATGAGGTCCTAGCTTAAGGGTGTCAAGTACAGCATAATTAAATATCCATAAATATCCTACATAGTAAAATTAACAATTGTTCATTTGTGAACTTTCTTATCTCATTTATTGCCTAAGTAAGACTTTTCAGTACGCTACTAAAGCTCATTGATTTGTTTAGTAAGTACTATACAGTTTGATTATACACATGGCCAGATGACGATACGGTAACATTTCAGGGGCAAGGTGTTGAAATGCTCTGGATGCCAGTTTGTACACTACTGCGGCCGGTCGTGCCAGAAAGATGCTTGGCCAGAACACAAGGTATGTCTGGTGCTTAAGTAGGCTATTAGGGAATGGTGTTATCAAGGCTAACTTTTAAACTAGTTTCCTGGTTCATTGTCATGGTTACTGTTCCTTATTTTTACTTTGTCTTTTTTTTAATTAAAAGGCACAACAGTAAAGTTAACTCTAGGACCAATTTTTGTAGTCAAACTATTGGGATATGTGGTATTTTTGATAATGTTTTGCATATGTGTTAAACTCGTCTATCTTTGGAGTTTATTGATCATCTATAATCCCCAAATTATGTGAAAGGGCATTATTATAGCATTAAAACACTCTCACAAAAATAATTAATAATACTAAGCATAAAATGTTGATCTACCCTAATTATTGTACGGGCGACAACACATCAAGGAAAACACTTGCCTTCGACATAAGGTGTTACAAAGTCAATATAGTTTTTCACCTGTTGTTTCGAGGGAATTTGTGATGAGGGACATAAATAAATGAAAAAAAAAAGGATAGTTAAGTATGGCGAACAGGACTACTCAGTATTAAAATCAATATTAAAGCATACTGTTTGCCTTGGTTATGGTTTTTTATAGATGCCAAAGAAAAAAATCAATTTCTTTTGAATAGTGTATTGGTGCTCTGCGCATAAATGTGTAGGATGATCATTTATGTTTGCTATGTCTTTATTGTATGTGCATTTAAGCATATTTAAGCCATCACTGTTTAATTGTGGTTTCCATGACTCTACAAACTTTGGAATGCCAATATATGTATATTTGTTTCTCATTTTCGTACCTTTTTACACATAAAAATTCAGCAATAAATCTTTGGACAAAATCACTGCAATCCCCATCTTTAATTGGAAATGATATAACTGAGATGAGAAATCCATTTTTAGGGTAAATTAATAAGTAATTTAAATAAAACAAGTGAAGCAACCTCTGGTTTGAAACCTATAACCATACATAAGATACTGGCAAGAAACTACAGTTTTCATAACAAAAAAAAGCAAACTTAAAAATTTTGTTTTAGTTAACAAACCTCCACTTGCTTAAGAAAATTATAAGCAAGTGGAGGATTAATAAACGAACTTTAAAAATAAAAATAATAATTGCGCCTGCTGGCCACATCCAGTAAATGCATAATAGTTAGACCAGGCTAGTGCAGTAATTGTATATCAAGCCCGGTTCTAAAGTCCTTTAGGACGCTTCGAATCTGAAATGCTCTCATTCCTAATAATACCTGCTCAGTTGTAAGGTGCGACGAAAGATCGGTAACTAATTGCTAAGGTTTATTTGTAGAACCGAGGGGATTCGCTCGAGTACTCGATAAATAGCGTTATAAATCACCAAACATCGTCATATTTTGCACGTAACACTTGGCAGCTGTGCCAAATGTTGCATTTAAAAACAAGAAACCAACGATAATGATATAATTTTGGAGTTATGTAAATATTTGTTTAATTTATGCTACCATAGCATTATATTGTTACGTAGGTAAAGTTTTATTTTCGGAGTTCTGAATGCGTAAAAACACACGAATTTTCACAAATTAGAGTAGTTTTTTTCATTTCGTAATAAAAATAGTTAAAGGCTCACGCCAGTCAATGTTCGCTTAAATTTTGTTTCTCTATAAATTGTCTCACTGCTGGGCAAACCTTAGAATGTACTTGTGGTCTTTATACATTTTTTTAAGACTATCTGTGACAGTTTCGAGAAAAACAGTCCAGTTGTCTTAATTATGTTCGTTAGAAACGCTGACAAAGCATAGTTTTCAAAACCCTTATGAGCAGGTGATGCCATTTTTTATCTTGTCGATAATTTTTAATTCTTGTACATAGTATGCTCCGCTCCATGCCTTCTGAGAGCATTCTGTGTTCTTCCAAGTAGCGGTCTTAGGGTAGAGCGATCGGAGTCTCAAGAGAGGAGAAAGGAGAGGATCTAGTCACTACGGATACCAAAATGCCACTGGGTCTGGGTACGAATTGGAGCGGTAGCTAGGGGATAGAGGGTGACAATTCCAATTTTTTGTTACTCTTGCCCCACCTGGTGAAGGTTAGAGGTTGTTCTATTTCGTATGCCGATGGGGGTCATGCTGTTAGAGATGTTATGCTGTGTTTACAGGCATAGTCAAGGGAAAACCAGAATTTGGTTTTTATTAATAAGTCCGAGAAACAGTGATTCCGTCAACTACCCAGGCCCATCGTCCCAACTTGGCACGCGCCCAGGGCTCACGATGTCTTGAGACCCTCTAGGCCTTAATTGCGGTCAAATGAAGCGAAAAACAAAGCATGAAACGTCAAGTTTAAACTTTATTGAGATCAGAGGAGCTCGTTATTCTAATGTGCGCAGGACCTCTAATTAATGAAAGACCGCCCTGCATCTAGCACATAGCAGAGTGTCATCAATAAGGCTCTCCCCTTTGACTTCGAAACTCTAAATGCCGAGTGATTCCGTCATCTAACAAATGGAACTCGTAAATATCCCTGTCAGCCGTCAGTGAGTCTGACGTGCACCAGATACGCGACGTGGCGTTCTGCCATTTCCTCGAGTAACACGTTCAGCTATTTTTAGGACATGCTACCGAAACTTTTAGCTATTATAAATGTGGGTAGGTAGCTGATATAGTTCAAGTTCAAGAAACGTTCAAATGATTATATCATTTGTCTACGCATGTGTGTAGTAGATTGTGATTACATTATTCATTATAGATCTCTATTTCTGTTGCCTGGGGGTCTACTCCCCAAAATGAAACGAACAAACGAAAGGTTTCGTTTTTGAAGATTAATCAAAAGTTTGCGAATTAAAACGTGGTTTTTGATTTGTATAAATAATATTAAGTTTTTCTGATAACGTTTTATTCGCATTCGAAGTGAGTTGGTTTAGATTTTGAGAATTAAAAATTGCTATCCGTCGTATTTCGTTTTTGGGAGTAGACCTACTGGTGCTAATAGGGCCAATATCAACAATCAATATTAACGTACTTTGGCTCTTTTAGCACCAGGCCACAGATTTTAAATACGTACTAAGGGGAGTTGTCGTTGTATATATGTTGTTGTTTAGTCATGCGCACTAAAACGTCACTGGGGTGGCGCTATGTGGCGGGTCGTTACATTTCTTTCAGTATGGTTGTGTGAAGCGATGGCGGGCACATACGTCATGCTTGTGAACAGGTACCACCTTAGGGGACTGGTCTGCTCGAGATTATCACTCAAAAATAAATACTTAATGTTTCTTCAGTCATCAAAACAAAACTATAGGAGTTGGTCCAAATCTTCACATAGCAATAAGTTAGATACTGCTACTGTAATCTGCTGAATTTATTACCGGTGTCTTCTTGGTAGATATAGGTTCCGAACCGGCAGTAGCATCAGTTTGCATTGTATTCAATGATGATTCAAAAGTATTCAATGTAACCTACTTGAATAAATAAATATTTGACTTGAGTTGAAATTACCTACTAAAAACAAAGAGTTTTTTTTGCGTTCCAGTGGGAATGCGCGAATATAAAACGCGTATCGCCTAAGGTGATCCCGGATGGCGCCCGCATGTTGGCCAAGCTGATAAATCGACTCAGTCGAGGGGATGGGCACTCCTACCGAGCCTTCTACACGGGCACAGCCTTCCGGATGTGGAAGGATCTCATGTCGCGTGAGTACTTCTACTTGACCCAACTTGACAGACAAGTGTACCTAATGGCAGGGTTTTCCACACCTTGCGATAATATCAAACCTATATCTTCGATATACATGATCACACTATAATCTTAGGTCCTTATTTGTAATGAAAGGACCGTTCCTATAATCTGCGAATGCTGATCAGCATAGTCTTGCCGTATAATCGATTGTACTTCGATTATTAATCGATAGTGCAAATAGAGCCCATATAATATAGAAATCGATGTTTATCCATTATAATACATAGTCAATTAATCTAAAAAATAGTCTTTACTACATAGTCACTACATAGTATAAAACAAAGTCACTTTCTCTGTCCCTATATCCCTTTGTACGCTTAAATCTTTAAAACTACGCAACGGATTTCGATGCGGTTTTTTTTTAAAGATAGAGTGATTCCAAAGGGAGGTTTTTATGTGTAACTAGCGGTCCCGGCGAACTTTGTTTCGCCTTAGAGGATTTTCCCGCTTTTCTGTTATAATTTTCCTGAATTTTCTTTGCTATAAACCTCACGGAGCCCGAGACCTTTCCAACGAATGCAAAACCATGGAAATCGGTTCGTGCGTTCTGGAGTTATAGCGTCAGGGAGGAAAACCCGACTTATTTTTATATAGTAGATAAATAATAGAAAAGCCAATATTTCTAAGTATTTACATTACATCCGTGCGAAGCCGGGGCGGGTCGCTAGTAAACAATGTAATCGATTTTCCGCCAACACTAGATCAACAAGTTCAACTGTGGGTGTGGACACTCCTATCTAGAGTTCTACATAAGAGTGGAAGTAAGAAATATATTTTAGTGGACAGAGTAGGTCTTCTAGACATTGAAGTAGTTTTTTTAGGCATTGTTTGTAGGGAAGGCACTCTCGCCTCGTCCACCACCTTGAGGTGATATGCCTAAAGGCTTAATATTGGAGATGGGTGGTCCTCACAATAGGTAAAACTGCATATCTGTTTTTTAATTTACATCTCATATTCTTTTCAGACTACTCCGACTTGAAAGCTGACAAGAAACGAATGGATCACTTCACAACGCTGTGTATAGTGCTTGCTGAGTTCCTGAAGGATCTATCATTGCCAAATACTGTGGAACTAATGGGGCTGTATGGCCGGGTAAGCAAATTTTGCTATGACAGTTTTTGTTAATCCATTTTGCCATGGTGCCAACCAAATCATTACCCCGCGCACCCCGCACCCGAGTGGTTGTGTTTTGAAGTTGCTCCGTATTAAGATATCCTAATCTGTGTAAAAACCAACATTTGTGGGACTAACTATACATTAATCTGTGGACATTAACAACACTTACATAAATGTGAACTCGTATATTGTAATAGTTAAGTGTGTTACGTTTTATAAACAAATCAAAGACCAAAATAATCGTTGTGAATAGTGCCGGTTTTAAAACTTTGTTTAACGCAGCGATCAGCTGTGACTCAGCTGTGACAAATACTTACGCTGCGCCCGACAACATCCCGACAACAACCCGAAGTTAACCGATTTCACGCGCTTGCTAATAACTGCAAAATTCACCCGCCACCGCTAACGTCAGCTGGTTCAGTGGTACTGGCATCGCTACGAACGCGAGTGGGCGGAGGTTCAAATCCGGCACAATCCTCTCACAAAATTATTATTTGTTTGCTTGTTTATTTTTGCAAAGTGTATCTTGCCTACGGACGAGATGACATCACGCCAAGTAAACTGCGCGGGATGCCGCGGTGTTATCATGGAAGACAGCGCGTTTATGAGGTGCGCAAAATGTAAGCAGTACTTCGACATTCTCTGTGCCAATTTTACGGCAGATGCATATAGAACACTTGCATCAGAATTTAAGAAGGTGTGGATATGCTTTGAATGTCGTAGCAAAATTCCTAAACAGGACAATACACATACACCCGTGCGTCAGCAGCCCAGCCACGATATTAATATTACTAGTGACTGTTTGGATATATCGATGCACAGCCCTGATAACATCACATACCGGAATAGTGGGCGCCCTGGACGGGCACCGGCACCGACGAAAGGTGTTACAAGCCCCCCAATTTTTAATCCAGTTGTACAAGAAATTAAACTGATGCAAGAAGAATTTGAAAATCGTCTTATTACCAAAATCTCTACTTTATTGACTGATCAATTTAATGAGTTTAAAACATTGGTATTCGAAAAAATTTGCCATTTAACTTTCCAACTCGCAAAATTGGAAGAGCACGTACAGTCAATCGATAAACTTAGTAACGTGCCTAAAGAGGGTGATATAACAATAACACAGAATTCATCAAACCTAGAAAATGGGAAAATTATGCCCAAAAAGAAAAATAATTTTGGCCCTACGAAGGATAAGCAGGGAACTTCGGTCAAGTCTAACTTAGTCACTAAAGTTAACACACCTACCTCATCTTTGGCACCGGTTCCATCTTCAGTTGGCACTCCACTTAAGAAAATAAATAAGGAGTGTACTAATGTACCTGGTGACATATCGGGGAACAACGACGAGCAAGTAAGATCTGAACAGTGGACACAAGTGAAGCGCAAGCAACGTGCGTCATTACCTGGCGTTCTTCGTGGCACTGCAGCCCCAGGAACCACTACTCTACGTGCATCCGAGCGGTGGAGATATTTGCACCTATACTACGTCCAAGAGGGTACCACAGTGGAACAGGTACGTGACCATCTCCATTCCATCTCCAATGAAGACTGCACAGTGGAAGAACTGAAACCCAGAGGGCGATACTCGTCTTTCAAACTGGGTGTGCCATCCAGGATTGCTGATAGCGTCATGTCACCCAAAAACTGGGCTGAAGACATCTGTGTGAAACCCTGGCGCCAGAACTTTCGTGCAAACAGAAAAAGTACGTAACCTCGTTTATTGTTACCAAAATGTCAGAGGGCTACGTTCCAAAACTAATATTTTTAAGAACAATGTCACTCAATGTAACTTTGATGTAATAGCTTTGACTGAAACTTTTCTTACCGGTTCTGTATCTGACGGGGAATTGTTTACCCCAGAATACACGGTGTTGCGGAAGGACCGCCCTGGCGATGTCGGATGGGGTGGAGTCCTTTTGGCTGTGCGTAATTGCTATACGTTACAGCAGGTACATAACATAGATGGTTTAATGCCTGACATGGAATTAATATTCGCTATTATAAGGGGAAAAAACATTGATAAGTTTTTATGCTGTGTAGTTTACCTGCCACCAAATTATAATGATGACCAATATCTCAACATTTTGACATGTATAGAAAACACTCTTATGACATATTCCTCTCTTAATGTAATAATACTAGGTGATTTTAATTTAAACTCTTCTAGTGCTAATGTTAAGTCTAATTTTAAGTTGTTTTGTGATTACTGCGGGCTACAACAATATAATATTGTATACAATAGCCGTGGCAGTTTGTTGGATCTTGTTCTGAGCAATCTTAAATATGAACAGATTACAGTGTCCCCGGGAACTGAACCCTTAGTACCTATTGACGAGTACCATCCACCGCTGGAGATAACTGTAAAATACCATTTCGGTGCACCGACATTGCCACTTACCTCTCCTCCGCCCAATCAGTCCCCAGTCCCAAGTGTAATTTGGAATTGGCAGAAGGCTGACTTTCAAGGCCTATATGCGGCCATGTGTAACTTAGATTGGTCTGACTTATATAACGAGAAAGATATCAATAACGCCGTTGAACTATTTTATAATGACCTTTATGATTGTATTAGACAATACGTACCCACAAAACCTACTCATAAACAGGGTCATCAAAAATACATGTATCCGAAATGGTTTAATGCGGATATTATTAACAACATACGTAAAAAATATTATCACTTGAAACGCTTTAAGGTTGACGGTAAAGAATACGATAAGGAATTATTCAAGTACTATAGATGGCACGTCAAGAATTTGATCGACTTTGAACACAAGCAGTATTCTAAAATGACGGAACAAAATTTAATTGACGAACCAGCTAGTTTTTGGGAATACATCAAAGATAGGAAAAAAAACAGGCAGTGTACGGACGTTTTCCGGGTCGGTGACGTTGAAGTTGCTGAGCAGACAGCAGCAGACACTTTTGCGGACTACTTCAGTTCAGTGTATCTGAACGAGGTACCCTTATTGGATCCTGAAGCCGCGATGCGTGCCGCAAATAGCCAATGTAACGCTACGTGTATCTCAGTAGGTACTGTGGATGAATCTGATCTGAGAAGAGCAGCAAGGCGTCTTAAACCTAGGTCTTCGGGTGGGCCAGATGGTGTCCCTGTTTTCTTAGCAAAGGATTGCATATCTGTTCTTGCGAGTCCACTACTCTATATTTATAATCTCGCTCTGGTTTCAGCTAAGTACCCCGATTTATGGAAAATTTCAAGGGTCACACCTGTTCCTAAGGCTGGTGGTGGGAACGATGTAACAGCTTTTAGGCCGATTGCTGTGCTTTCAGTTTTTGCAAAACTATTCGAAATAATATTATGTCGGCGGATTAGCAAACAAACTGCAAATTTGCTACATGATAGCCAACACGGTTTTCGACAGGCTCGTTCGACAACTACTAATCTTGTGGCTCATTTAGATTACATTTATGCTGAGCTGGATGCGGGTAGGCAGGTTGACACCGCCTACTTTGATTTCAAGAAGGCATTTGATTTGGTACACAATGACATCTTGTTGAGAAAATTGGCGTTAATAGGCTTTGAAACAAAACTCGTCGAGTTTTTTTCAGATTATTTACGCAACCGTCGACAATACGTTAGATTAGGCAAATACATGTCTGGAGACTACTTTACCAGATCAGGAGTGAGTCAAGGAAGTACGTTAGGGCCATTACTTTTCCTTATCTTTATCAATGACCTACCGGAAAGCGTCAGTACTTCCAAATGCCTACTATTTGCTGACGACCTTAAATTAAGCTTAGGTGTAGATGGTGCGTCCGACTGCGTGGCACTACAGCGAGATATTGACGCTGTAATGGATTGGAGCTTGTTAAACCATCTGCCATTTAACATTAGTAAATGTAAAACATTAACTTTTTCACGTAAACGTTGTCCACGAAACGTAACATATAAATTGTCTGACGTGCCCTTAGAAAGGGTAAATGGTATTCGTGACTTAGGATTAATATTAGACACTAGTTTGGACTTTCATAACCATGTTACTACTGTGTGTAAAAAGGCCAGTCAAATGCTTGGCTTTGTTGTTCGTACCTCATCTCAGTTCAACAAGTTAGAGGTTGCTATGGTTCTTTATAATGCATATGTTAGAAGCAAATTAGAATATTGTGCCCTCGTTTGGAATCCATACGAAGAGAAATACATCATAATGGTTGAGAAAATACAGCGTAAATTTGCACGTTGGCTCTATAAGAGGAAATACGGGTACTATCCAGGTTTGTATCCGTCCTTATTTGTGTCTGGCATGGTGGGACTAGATACACTTAAATCTAGGAGAGTTATGCAGACTATTTTACATTATTTGTCTGTTATACACAATAGGATCGATAGCCCAACGATACTTAGCAAAGTGGGGCTTCTAGTTCCTAACCGTATTAGTTGGAACGACGAGGGGACGGTGGCACCTCGACGGCAGCCACGGCTGTTGTTGCGTCCTACCACGCGTACCAAGTACGCTGGAAATGCACCTACCACTCGCGCTATACGCCTCTTAGGTGACATGCTCGCGCATAATTTTAATATTGACCTATTTGCCGACAACTTTGGTCAACTTTGTGCCAAAGCTCTTGAATTTATAAATAAAATGTAATTTTCTGACTGCTATAATTTTGTAAATTTTTTTTTTTAATTTTTATTTAACTTATAATATTGACTTGACATTTGTATTAATAATATTTTTGTATTTCTAATTATTGCTAATTATTATGTGAACATTTAGATTGTAAGCGTGTTGGACATTCTGTAAGCTTGCAATGTGTTTGTGTCAAATAAATAAATAACAAATAAATAAATAAATGAGTGTATGGCAGGAGTTTTTCGTTCGGGCAGTCTCCACTCCTTCGGAGAGGGGGAGTGCCACACACGTCGCTTCCTTCCCCGGGGCAGCGGTAGGTATATTGTGCAAAGGCAATTATTCCCGCTTAAAAAAAGAAAAGCAATTTTTGCAAAGATTTTGGTGTAACAATTAGAGATCGGAAACCGGTTTATTTTACATAACGCTATCGTGGAAAATTTATTAGGACGCTTTGATTTTGGCTTCGTACGAACGATGCGAAAAAACGTTTTTAAAATAAGAACAAAATTTATATTCTGTACTTTAAAAACCCTAAATCGATGTTTTGTTTAATTATAAAGTGCATTACGCTAGCGAAGCTACAATAACTTGCAGTTAGCTCAGTTGGAAGAGCAGCACGCGCGATAGGTACGTGAATGTCATAGATCGCACCCCACTCTGCAAGGAGAACAGAAAATCATAACATAAACGAGAAGTCGATTCTCTGCCAAGCGCAACATCTTGTTTTTGTGTAACGTACCGACTGTTTCCCAAACATACACAATGACTACTTGGTACAATGATACTTTGTTGCCTTCTACCAATTTAGCTACAAAACCAACTTTAAACATTTAAAATAATTTAACGGGTCAAAACGCGACACCATTTTTATTTAGTAGTTAATACGAACTACTTACTGCCCGACGTTTCGGTTAGGTTGCACCAACCGTGGTCACGAGCTGACTCAATTATTAATATTATATATATATTATAGTATTAACTACTAAATAAAAATGGTGTCGCGTTTTGACCCGTTAAATTATTTTGAATGTTTAAAATGGAACGCGAAAGTCTTAAAATTTATAAAACCAACTTTTGCTGATGTTCTAACGAATTCCTGTTTTACGAAATCCTTGTACAGACAAAAGTATGTGAGACTACATACTTTGGACTTTGCACCGCCCCTATGTCGTACGCATAAGATCTAATATCGACTTGCAAGTATGTATTTACCTTCACGTCCTGTTAACCGCACATAGATAAGGTATTAATACTGCAGTATTCTGTTAGTAGATCTGTATGTTTTACAGTTATTGAAGTGCAGATGTAGACAATAGAATAGAAGAATAGAATAGAAAATGTATTTATTCATGTAAACTTTTACAAAAGCATTTATGAATCGTCAGATTATACTACCACCGTGTTCGGAATGTTGCTTCTATCGAGAAGAACCGGCAAGAAACTCGATAGTTAGATACGCTTTTCAAAAACTTACAAAAATGGTAACATGCAAAAAAAAACATATAAACAACATAGCGTATGACTAGTTTACATAATTAATGCTATCAATTCCAAACATTTTTGTCGTTAACCGATTCATTGCGTATCCCACTTTTAGGGACTTTTGTCCATGGCGGCTAACAAATTTTCTGTGACGCCTTTGTGCGTCAACCGCCACCCATTAAAGTGACGCCCTTGGGCGTCTTCAGCCATGATTGAACATATTTTGTTTTTTGTTAAGATTTTGGTTTGTTTATGCGTGTTTACATTCAGTCGGATTTAGAAGTCAAACGTAAAGGTTTTGTTAATTCGTTTAGAGTGTTACAAAGTGACTTATCTACGTGATTTCGCTAGAATGGCTGGTAAGTGATTAACTTGGATCAGTGGTTTTGAACCTTTTGTGTATTTTTACTAGAAGTTTACGAAAGGGTGTAAAAGGAGTGCCTATATTTAGATTATTAAATCTAAAAATCATAATTAAATACGCAAATTGAAGATAAAAAGTAAGAGGAAAAAAACAATAGTATGATTTTATTTTCATAATCATTATGAAATAAAAATAAGTTGGAGTTTCTGAGGTTTTGCGCTATTTACCTAATTATAATAATAAATATTTCAGGACACCAATTACACAAAGCTATTTAGTCCTAAACTAAGCAATCACTTAACCGATATAAATACTTATATAGGTACTTTTCTTTTATAAATACATACATATTAATTAATTAAGTATTACTATAATTTATATATTTAGGTAATTAAAACGCTTTTATTATTACATAGACAGTAAAAGCTCTGCTATTAGAACTCTCATAAACATCATCATGTTGATTTTAAGAACAATAACCTTCATGACGCCATGTGGCGTCATACGCCATTCGTAAAAGAAATTAAATTTGGTAACAAAAGGTTTGTAACATCTGAAGTTTTTAAATTGGCAATAAATCATAAAACGGTTCATACAGGCTTAACCTACGTGACAAATAATGGCAATTCTGTTCGTTTAGACTCTCAAAATAGCCATTCCATAGAGTTACAGAGGAATTCTTTGAGACGCCATTTGGCGTCAAACGCCATACGCAAAAGATATAAATGACGCCATAAGGCGTCATCCGCAATGAATCGGTTAATATAATCTTCTATTTTATAATATCCTTTCTTCATTAGACAATTTTTGATCAGAGACTTAAATTTATGCATAGGTAATGCAGTGATCTTTTCTGGCAGCTTATTAAAGATCTTCAGACTTTCAGAACCCACAAAAGAATTGCTAATTTTATGAAGTCTTAGATGTGGAACAGCAAGTTTGTGTTTATTTCTCGTGTTTAAGTTATGACATTCTGACTTCTTAATGAAGGAATGTAAGTTTTTGCGTACATATACAACAACACAATATAGAGGGTATACTTGCTGTGGTCATAGATATCAAGTAATAAATTGGATAAGGGTATCGCAATATAATCTTTCGCCAGTCAAATTATTGCGTTCAGCTTTCATGTCTTACTCTTCATTTTTTTTTTCAGTTTTATTTAAAATAGTTTTTTATCTGACTTCAAAAAAGGGAGGAGGTTTCTCAATAAGAATGTGTATAAGTATGTATACTATATCGTCGTTGCGCTGTTTATGTATTGGCGAATAACTTGGTGGCTTAGAATTTTTCTTACATTTTGTAATCCGTTTTATATTGTAAAACCGCGTGCCATGAAAAGTTTCGTTTTTGATTTCATTGTAGACCATCCTGGTTTTAGATGGTGATCAACAGCTTCACTATACTGGACACAGACATGAACTCTATCGGCTCTGGTATTTACCTGGCCGCGTCTATCCTGGACCACAGCTGCGAGCCGAATGCCGTGGCCACATTTGATGGGAAGACCATCAGCGTGAGGGCCACCAAGGACCTGCCTTACTTGGACTGGTCACAGGTGACTTGGTTTTTTTAACAATGGCAATTTGGAAATAAATATTGGACAACATCACATATATATCTCTGATTAAGTATGTGGTAACTAATTAAGCACTAATGTTACAGTAATCTGTAAAAACGATGGTACCACAACACCCAGACCCGAGACAATATAGAAAAGTTCGTATCCCATATTGACCCGACCGGCGATCGAACCCGGGACCTTAGAGATGGCGCGACCTCAAAAAGGCTACAAAGGTCGTTAAAAATATAAGCTGGTATTAAAGACTTCTGTCAAAATTAATATTGACCCCTGAACGATGTGGTGTAACGTGGACGTACCTATCTGCCTGTCTATTTGTGTGTATGTCTCGAACGGATGAACCGATTTTGATTTTTTATTTGAAAGTGGTATTTAGTCGGCAGTGTTCTTAGCTATGTTTGAAGGAAAGCTGTCCAAGATGGTCATCGGCACAAAATTTCGGATAACATTTTTTTTTTTTAATAAGAAATACAACTTTTACATTGAACATACTTAATTACTAAAACATCAAGAGAATTATATTCATAAAAAATATTATAAATATATCATTACAAACCTACAAATAAAAAATTTGTCCCAGGTCATGGTGCCAAGAAGGCTGGCTGCGTTTCCTCTTTGTATAGCAAGGCTTATTTTTTGGCCTAGGAAAAAGCCAGCCCTTTGGTCTCCCGAAGCATCTTTAAGCCGTTTGGCTAAAGCGTGAAAGAGGCTATGTGCGCCCGGTCCCCACGTACATATTTTAATAAATTTCCCTCAATAGGGCTCTAGTGAATGAGCAACGACCCTACGATTTTAACGTCAACAAACACGAGGCACTTAGAGTAAAAATACTAAATATACCTATATGCCTCTTTCTTCCTACCATACATGCATTTGAAGAAAGAGACAAACATATTTTAGTTGACATGAATATCAGTCAGCTCGTGACCAAGGTTGGTGCAATCTAACGGAGACATTGGGCAGTAAGTAATTCGTAATAACTACTAAAAAATGGTGTCGCGTTTTGACCCGTTAACATTTTAAATGTTTAAAATGGAACGCTAAATTCTTAAATTCTACATATGAATAAATAAATAAATAAACGCGCCAAACAATCACATCAATCACCTGGTTGCGAACTAAGATTTTCCCTTGTACTATGAGCACCAGACGACGGATACTAAGTTGGGGCGTCATCCCTGCACACCCAGACCCAAGTCAATTTAGAAAAGTTCGTTTTCCAAATTGACCTGACCGGGAATCGAACCCGGGACCTTTCGCGCTTTTGCCATCTACCTTATTCACTCCGCCACCGAGGTCGTCATATGTCTAAAGTATAGGTACATATGCCAGTGGGATTAATGGCAATTTTTTAATCATTCCAGATACGGATATCGTATATTGACCTGATGAAGACACCTTACGAGCGGCAGACGGAGCTCCTGGAGAACTACTACTTCTTGTGCCACTGTGACAGGTGCTTGGGTAATGCTTTAGATGTGCATATAATACCTACCGCCATCGGGGTCATCCTTAACTTTCAAAAATAGTTACTACATAGAAATTCCACAACTTAAAGCTATAGTGTGGGTGGTCCCAAGGTAAATGAACGTAACTTGGGTAATTTTACCAAGTTACCTACTTTTGTTTTCCTTTGTATACTCAGCTACTGTCCTCTTCGTACTAATATTTAATTTGGGATTTTAAAATACTACCTCCTAAGATAGCACACTGTGACGTCACAATATAATTTATCAACACACTTTTAACTAGTTTCGCACCATTTTAATGATAATTTGCAAATTAATTAGCTGATGTGGCTTTGCTGCAGCAGCTCATGCTGAGGCTGAGACCTTATTGGCACATTATCATCTAAATATATTTGAACCTACTGTATGTAAAAAAAATCTGTGAGCCAATAAATGTCTTTTCTTTCTTTCTTTCTAATAAATATGGCCTATGCAACAAAATCCAGTCTAAAATTGCTACATTTGGTTGAAATTCCTTATTCAGCCAGTAACATATCGTAGCCTCAGTTAGTAAAACGATACTGAAAGCAAGATGTTACTTTACACTAGTTTACATTGCAAAATTTAATGGAGGCACACCCCACTAGCCACGACACAAAACTTGTGGATGACCCCTAATTACTTCACATTACAACGCTTTGGTAAAACTGATTTCAAAATTAGTACCTATTTATCTACTTGAGCATGATATCTATTTTCGATCTTAATTTCGAAAACGCACGTTTTGAAGATTTATGAACACGACACCTTTAGAATGGTTGGTGGCCAAATCGTATGTTTCTTGGCTACTTGAGTCCCCTTTTAATATTTACCGCTTCGCGCGAACATAGCTGGGCTATGCGCGACCCGTTATTTAACGGAGTTTATTTTTCAATTAACGGATTAACGTTTAACTTTTGAATTATGTAGGTACTAAAAACCGTGCGGTATTTATTCTTCACGAAATATATATTAATAAATTAGTCTTTTAATATTATGTTGTTATATTCTGTCTGTTTAAAATGAAGAGCTTATAAATAGAAAAAATGCGTTTTCCATACGATTAATGTTAACTTGCGTTAAAAATTCCTTCGAAATGATACGGACTAGCGATTAACGAAATTAATTTACGATTTTTAAAATAATTTAACGGGTCAAAACGCGACACCATTTTTATTTAGTAGTTAATACGAACTACTTACTGCCCGACGTTTCGGTTAGGTTGCACCAACCGTGGTCACGAGCTGACTGAGCTGAGGTGTCGCGTTTTGACCCGTTAAATTATTTTAAATGGAACGCGAAAGTCTTAAAATAAAAATTAATTTACGATGCTCAGCTATGCGTGCTGCCATATCCAGTATAGCAGGGCTTGCCAAACGTTTACTGTGACGTCTTTGCAAATATATATATTTTTTGCATATTTACCTTTTCTCCTCAAGCAATAATAACGCCAAAATGTTATTTCCTACATCTAATGTATTTTGACACTTTTTCCACCAGAACGCTAGATTTCATTCGGTCTTGCCTTTTTTAAAGAAGGGAAATGCATTGGCACACCGAACCCCCCGCCTAGGGGAAAAGACAGCCGCGTGTAGGGAAAAAGACTACCCATAAAAATCCTCCCGCACCTTTCAGTGCCTATATAAACACAGCGGTCTTTAGCTTGGACCAGACATCCATACTAATATTATAAATAGGAGAGTAACTTGTCTTGTCTGTCCGGCTTTCACGCCTAAACCACTGAACCGATTTTAGGTATAGGTATACTTTTAACTTTTAGAACGGATGTAGGCTACTTTTTGTTTTGATAATAAGGCGGGAATGGGGGTAAAACCGCTTGAATTAATATGGGAATTTTTTTTTTGTTAGAGTTACATATCAAATTTGGCATAAATATAGCTCGAAGCTGGTATTAAAATATGGACTATTGGACTTGTTCCAAATATTAGGGGAGATAGGTATGGTAAACCGACCATGAAAGTATGTAGTCCACGCGAACGAAGTCGCGGGCACATCTAGTTTATTTATAAACGCATCGACGCTCTGTGCGCATCAAATAAAAATCATTGATCCTTTTAAAATTTCAGATGAGACGCAGCTAAAAATGGTGCATGCAGCTAAATGTCTGAACGCATTCTGCGACAGTCCTGTAGTCGTGCCATGGAAAGAGGAATGCCAGCTCGTGAGAAAACCTGATCTCAAAGTCAACGGGGACAAAGTAATAGAAAAAGACAATCAGAATCACTGCAACGGTTTGAATGGAGAGTTGAACGGTGATACCTCATCGGACAGTGTAAGGTGCAACGAGTGTGGAACTAAATATTCTGATAAGCATGTGGAAGACTTCGTTAAAGCGATGGAGTTTACGGAACTGCATTTACAGAATATGAAGGAGGCTTCCGTTGCGTGTATCCTTTTTAATTGTTTGATTTACTTTTCTTAGACACAATAGTTCTACGGTGACTTCTAATATCCTGCTGTTAAAAAAAAGCTTTTGAATGTTCATTTGCAAAGAATCAATGTGCCGATTAAATATAGAAACCTCTTATTCCGGCATCGATCATCAATTTTTGGTTTGTTAAATAGCTTTTATAAAAACATTAAGACACTTATTTTTTAATTTGTTAAATTAATCAAACAATACAAAGATAAAACGATGCCATGTTTCGGGGTGGGGGCTGGTTACGTCACATATACGTAATAAACGTACCCACTGATGATGTCATGTCACAATTCAATTCAACGTGTGGCCGTTATTTATTGATTAGGTGGAAAATGCAGAAATACGTGTCCCATGTTTTTGGATAAAATTAACACAAGGACTATACAAATTTTTGTCCGTTCCCCTATTGTTGCCAAATAATGTTGTCAAAAATTGTTTCCAGTTACATGTTGAAATGTTTCCAGCAACATGTTAAAAGAACGCGACACGTTGATTCGACTTCGTTGCAAACAAATGTCAAAAACGATAAAATTTGTGTCAGCTGCTGACTGGCTCGAAATACGAGTTCAATGTGCGTTAGGCCAGTCATGAGTTTCAAACCTTTTTTCATCCCAGGCAATAAATTTGGGGGCAGCGCCGCTAATTATTTAGTTTCCTTGACCACTACAATATAGATGTGGACGTGTGCAAGTACTGCTTGGAGCGGCAAGAGGGTCTGCTGCATCCGCTGAATGTGATGCGCGCTCAGACCCTGGACCACGCCTTCGACGCTCTCATACAGGTGCAAATGTGGCAGAAGGCCTGCGTCTATGCGGAGTTGTTAATACCGTGTTTTAGGTAAGCAAAACGCCTACTAACTTAGCCTTTTACTTCCTAACGAAAGAAAGAAATAAGTTTATAGACGGAAACAAAACATATAAACAATGTAACATACACACGGAACATTTTTTTATTTTTTTTTTATTTCATGAACCACAAACAAGTTTACAATAAGCTTAAACTAAGACTTATATGGAAAAAGTTTTATACCATAAAATTAACATTTTCCATATTGTCTCGGGTCTGGGTGTTGTGGCACCGTCGTTGTTTCTGATTTCTGTAACACAAGTGCTTAAGCTACTTACCACAGAATCAGAGCAATGTATGTGATGTTGTCCAATATTTATTTATTTATTATTTATTTTATGGTATGTTGGGTTCCACCTCAGCAAATGCTGCTACGGCAACACAGCTACAGCGCTCTTGGAACTTCCAGTGGTTAACGACTCGTTTTCGAATTAAGTGATAATAGCTTCGGTCTGATTCGGTCAAGGCACTAATGCACATTCCTACATGCGACGTAACTAGGTATAAAGCTGGTGACTACGACTGATTGGATTCTTGTCTCGAGATCTAAAGAAATTTACAATTGTACGTATTGGGCCTATATCATTTATCAAATGTTTTTCGAGCGACGCTACGCTGCACCGAACATCGTTTCGCTGAACCAAACGAAGTTCTATCATTCGTCTGTTCAATGTTCGGTGAAGCGTTGCGTCGAAAAAATATTCGATAAAATGATATGAGCCCGTACGTATTGAACAGCCCACGTCACATCTTCGTAGTGTTTACGAATTAGTAACGTAAAGATACTCCCCGTCATCGAAATTAGTTGAGCTGTATCATTATGAATTTTTAACTTGTGGACTAAATAATATCATTACTATCGGACTATCGGAAACCAACCATAGCAACACTTTACTTATGATTTTGTCGTTTGACCGCTGATCTTTTTATTTTTCCAGGTTCTATTATGGAGACCGGCATCCTTTACTTGGCCTTTTACATCTGAAATACGGAAAAATATTGCTGTACCAAATGGATTTGGAGAAGGCTTTGAATAATTTCAAGCTATCTGAGAAGATCTTGAAGATAACACACGGAGAAAAACATCCCTTATATAGAGAACAGTTACTGCCATTACTCAGACAGGCGATGATTGAATCGTCGTAATTTTTGTATTGAATTTGACCAATATTAATTTCCATTGTCAATTATTTAAGTCAAGCAACAAGGCTGTGTGTGAAATAAATTTTACTTTAAGCAGACTGTTTTTTTCGAGTTCATCATATGTCTTACCCCCAAGCCCAACAAAGGATTTACATTATGTTAAAACTCAAAAGCAAATTATAGGTTGTTCATTCTAAAAGCGATGTAAGAATGTCTGGTTGGCCTTTTGATGGGGTGGGGGGGGGGGGGGGGGGGGGGGAAGGGAAAATGGGTAAAGCTTTTTTCTATAAATTTCTCTTTTTATGATTACAGAAATATCAAATTTGAATTGGCCTATTTTTTCAGTCATATACTTAGGTAAAGTCCATTCCTCAGAACACAAATCACTTAAGAGTTTTTTCCACAGACATCTAGTTATATGTCTATGGTTTTTTCAAATAATTGATTTAGAGTGACTTTGCATCATACAATAAAAGCTTTTATGCCAAATGACAAATCAAAATTAATATTTTACTCTACTTTCTTATTATAGAAAAGACTCCATGACTCTTATGGGCTAGAAGTATAAAAGGGTAAGACTGATAAGTCATAAAGCTAATCATTTGACTAAAGGACAAAGTCAACTTTAAGTCTGTCTGTATTAGTATTGTCTGTAAACCCTAAAGTGGACTATGTACTTAAAGTCATAAATAACTTTATAATTCAATCTAGAAATAAGTCTGTATTGGGTGAATCTATTTATTGGTCCAAACTACAAATTGTCAAAGTATAAAGTCTGTAGATGTCCTCTATGTCTAGAATTTTAATCGTCTTTCAGTTTGTCTGTTATTCATATCTTTTTTTCTTGGGAGGAGCTTCATCGTCTGCCTCCAAAACTTTCATCCGGACCCCACAAATTTCAGCCCCATGTAAAACTTTGATTGCATTTTCTGCTGCTTCCATAGAAGCATAGCGAGCGTAACCTACAGTTTTTCCTGGTAAAGTATAGACATTAATTAGATTTCCGAATCTACAAAACACATCACGTAAAACTGCCAATGGTGGAGGCTGGGGTTTGCAGACTAGGAAACATCTCTTTGCAACAGGGCTATCAATGTCTGCCAAAGGCTGTAGTGGAGGTAACTTAACACTGCAATAGTTTAAGTCAGTGCTATCTGGAATTTCTTCATCTGTAACACCAGTTGTTGCTTTTTTTATTAACTTTGAAGCCTCTGCAATAGCTTCAGCTAACTGCGCCAAGTCTGGGGAAGATGACTGCTCAGTTGAAGTAATAGCATTTTTCAAGTTCTTTACTGCATTTGGAATATTAGAAAAGTTTTGTTCATGAGGATGAAACATAGAATTATTTGGTTTTACAAATATCTTGACCCCTGGAGGATACTCAAATCTGTGCAATTTATCAACGGCATATGCTGCTGAAACAGGATTTGAATAAGTTACTGTTCCCTTGCCAAAGTTTCCCATGAAGTCGACAATGTATTTGCAATTTACCATCCCTGGTACAATGTCAAAAACACTTTCAACATGCATTTGTGTCAAAAATGGGCTACACATAAAATCAACACGAGTATAGCCTTCTGGGCGGGTGTTCATAGCAGATAGAAGTGAGTTCCTCATATTAGATGTTGATTCAGCCAAATGATTTATGTTTGACTCATACGAGGTTTCTTGCCTACGGTTATGACTTTTTGGAATAGCAAATATTGCCCTGTATTTGGCATTACATTCTTCTAGAGCCCTAGCTGCCTCTGAGAATTTTCTGTATTTCACATAAGCAAATCCTTTTGATTCACCTGTGTTCCGATCAAATTGCACACGCACTTGATCAACATCACCGTAAGCACTGAACTCTTCCCTTATAGCATTTTCATCCATATTCCGTGGTGCGGTAATGAATAATCTCTTATATTTGCTGTCGTCGTCGTCATCCGATTGTATATCCGAACGATTTGCAGCCACCATAACTTTAATAGTGCGGTGTGTATTCGGAAGTGACTTGAAGTTCATTTCTTCCAATGCCCTTGCAGCTTCAGATGTTTTTGAAAACTTGATAAAAGCTATTCCTTTACTATCTCCCGTGTTATGATCTCGAGGTATTTTTAAGTCTTCTATGGTACCAAATTTTGAAAACGCTGCTCTGTATTGATCTTCAGTGGCCCTTTTTTCTCCAACAATAAACAACCTCGAATATGTGGGATGATCATGGGATGGCTCATCCTGACGATTATTCTTACGTCGATAATCCATTATGTTTAAAAAATGTACTTATAATCTAACTTATAACAATAAAATCATGAAACATAGAAACTAAGATACATTTAAAAATAATTCAACGAATTGAATAGGTTATTCAGTATATATGACTGTTTAAAACCGAAAAATGCAAATGTATTAGGGTAGGTATTTAGTGAAATGGTTAATAATGTGAAAGTATTTCTGAAGTTAACAAATTAAATACAACTACTTTTCCTGACAGCACAAGGGGAGAGGACGCCTTAGTTAGATTTATTTTGTTTGACATTAGTAGAGCACAGACAAAGATGAATTGCAAAGCGGTGTTGCCAACGCATTAGTGTGTTGCGTCAAATGAAACAGGTTAAAGCGCGTTCTACACTTAACACGTAGAGTACAGTAATTATTAATTTATTAGCTTCCAAGGTAAGTAACACAGACTTCTAAACTCCTATGTCTACATTGCTTGAAGTTCCTAGGGCAGTAAGAGAAAAATGTGAATGGAATAAAAAGAGTTAGTGCAGAAAGTATATAACTAAAACTATTTATAGATATATTTTTGGTATCAAGACCCATTTATTATTTTATGATAAAAAAATTTCATTACAGCGATATGTTTAAGGAAAAGTGATTTAAAATAAGTTGGCCTTTTATCTTATTATACATAAAAATTTATTAAAATATTTCTATCTTGCTCACAATTCGATTTTACTAGAAATTTGTAAACGTTCATGTACACTGATGTCATAGTTTATATATCTCTTTGTCCAACCACAAGATTTACGACCTTTAACTATAGCTTCGATTGTTAATTACCAATTTCTTAAGAAAACAATTAAGGAATTAACTTTCTGTGGAAGAGTGTAGATATTGCTTAATATAAATAGACTGCGTCCAACGGTTTTTCACGTTTAAAAATATCTTTTTTTTTCATAGCAACTCTGTGTTTATTTATGTCATGCTTTCGAGAATTTTATCAATTTTCTATTTTAGTCATAATTTGTGCCTTTTTGTCTTAATAACAAAGTAGGTAATTTGGTTTCTAATATTGGACTAGTAGCTTACTCACTATTTTCTGTTTGTGAAGTTTCATTGTTATCATCTAGAAGACGGTGAACAATGCCTTGGTTCCCTGCGTTATCGACCGTAGCAAACGTTGTCAAATGGTGTTCAGTAGCGGAGGAGATAGCACTCCTAACTGTGTCGCCGTGATATTTCTACATAAACATAGAAGCATGCACGGTTGACATACTACCCTTTACAAAAAAATATTCTAGTCTTGTTTCTTCCATTACCCTCTTTCGTTTTGAGGGGTTTTGAATTTTGTCAGTTGGTGCAAGGACTTGGACTGAAAATGTTTAATGAATCGTACGAAAGACGTTTGCTGCAGCAATGCAGTCCTGTGAGCAAGCGGCAGCCAGTGCTGGTGCAGCCTGAACATATGGATAGATTTATACCATGCCGTGTTGGGAATAATTGGAAGACTAGTTTTCAAGGTAAGCCCCATTTTTCATTGCTTTACTTTAAACAATATTTGCGCCATGTAAAAAAGTACAAATGTAGTGAAAACACTCCAACTCGTTGAGTTATTAGAATGTTAAAATAAAAATTAGTTTTTTTTTAATTTGTATAAAAAAACAATAAGTGTACATATTATCATGGGTCGATATTCTGTTGGTACAACAAACTAAACAGATTTTTAGTAATGTCTTGTTATATTTGTATTTATGTTACAACTTCAGGAATAGAATTTAATTTTTTTATGATAAAACCTTAGTTTTGTTAAGAAAATTAAAGTGTTTAATCTGTGCCCTAACCAGTTTGTATAAAGTTAAAAAAAAAAGTAATTTTTATTTCTTGTACTTACCCTCGAGTTGTGTCATAAATTATCAGTTTAAATTGTTTGATTTGCGAAAATAATCATTGTCATTTTGAAGAATAACATTTCAACTTTGAAGAAATTTAATTTGACTTATATAAAGCAATGAATTAATGTTTTAATGATCAAAATTTGCTACATATCACCAAAAGTATTGGTTTTCTCTCTTGTTACATAAATGCTTATAAATTATATACTGTACAATATTTTAATACATAATGCCAACCTAACCGGGCTTATAAATAAGCAAAAACTGCAAATAATCAGTATGCAGTGTGAAATATGTAAATAGATGGATATACTCAGACTCGGATGTTAGACAAGCTGTTTCGGGGAATTGCTAACATAAGTTAAATATCAGTAGCTGCCGAGCTATGACTGTTTAAATAATTTTAGACATGAGGAAACATTTGATATTCAAAGTAATTGTTACTCACAAACTAAGCATATTTTAACTTTTCGTTTTGCATTGTGTGTTTAATAATAAATATTGGACTACATACAGCAATGTGAAGGAAGTAAGTAGTTACCCTAACACGAGTGGTGTTAGGGAAGCTAAAAATGGTAGCATAAATTAAACTCAAATATTTATATAAACACCCAGACCAAAAACTAACTACATCTACTAGCAATACATCCTTCCCTGATCTGTCTGTATTAACCATAAAAATATAACTGGTACAAATTACACTTAACCTTTTATATGAAATTTGAAACTTTTGTATGAACATTTTCAATTTGAACTTTAATAAAGTTGTTTTTTTTTATTTTTATAGTGCTTTACGCTGCACTAGTGATCTTTAAATATTTGATAAACTTTTTAATACAGCTACAGTAGCTAATACCAATTTAGTTTCAATGAATTACAAATAGTATGCAAATTTAAAGTAATATACCCATTTTCATATGGCTGTCTACTTAGCCGAGCTGTAGATGGAACATTTGCCTAGTCCAATATTTGGCAAAAAATGGTTCCACTCAAATTCGTCATGCTTCAGGGATTGCATAGAGTGAACAACCATTTACAAGGTCAACTTTGTATTTGAGGTTCACTAATTTGATTAATGACATAGTACACCCAGGAAAATAAGACACACCTACATTTTCTGGTAGTTGAGTGATCATCCTAAATAGTATGTTATGCTTTACTGATTTACCTACCTACAATAAATCTGTGTACAAATCGTAATTTGTAAGAATTTATGATTTGTATCTTTGTTTTAATAAATAAAACAGTTTTATTGTTTTGATTACCTGTAAAAAGAATTTTGTTTAGGTGTTCATTTAATTAATCATAATTATGTTTGTTTCTGGTTTTTTCCTAGACTTTTTCTAACACTATTTCCTTAATATTGAATAATGTTTGATATGATTGTTTAACAGTTGATGTCTCACTTGGCAATAAAACAAAGGGTATTGTTCTACAAAATAGGTATTTAATATGAGCGTGATCACCCGTTTCAAACAATATTTAGCATTTTATTTTGATCTGATTCTAGAATCTATGAGGATGCTTTTATCTCATAATGTATGTACATTTAATTTTCAACTGGAAATAGGAAAATGGACTATTGTTTTTCATAAACATAAAGTTATTAGAATCATACTGTCTTTACTACTAGACTAGCATCACTCTAATCAGATTTTTAATGTTGACATTAATAGATACATAATATTAGATAATATGACATTAATTTAATATACAAAATCATTTCAGGTATTATGTACAGGTCTCTACTATTATTTTTTGTGTTAGTCTGTGTTTTTTAGTCCTTAGACATTATTTTTCGCTTTTTAATAGATCCCTGACACCTGTGTTCTAAGTGCAAACGAGTAGACAAAATGTCACCTAGAACACATGAGACTCGAGGAAAATAGGATAAAGAAAATGTATGTTCCTTGTGACAAATAGTGAAAAGGTTTTTAGGTACCTATCCTGATGATAGTCATGCTACGTCATACATATTAAGTGATCGCTCCACTAACCATTATCTTCAATACAGTAAGGACTTCTAATAAAAATAATTATATCAATCAATTCGCGAAACTTATTGTCTTTTTGCCAGTTACTGCCTTATAAACGTTACGACAATGATTCGACATTTTATCGTAATGATAGGATGTACGCGTACGTTCGTCTTATTTTTGTTATTTTCTGTTTCAATGCTATTGTAAAATTGAATTTGTCTAACGGCACAAGTTTTTCAGCAAGGCAATTTATCTTACTGGGATAAGTAGTAGGCAGTCAAATAAAAAAAGTACGAGTATTAGGTTGACTTTCGTACGTGTGTAGGTTGTCCTTTTGGGAGACAGTTGTAGTTTGGTTTTAAAATAAAATATAAAGGTATAGTAAGTATTAGTAGAAAGACTTCGACTCTTATTTGAATTCTTACAGTTACGGAAACAATGTCATAATTAAATACAGTTTTTTAATTCACATTCATAAAATTAATTACTAATAAATTATTTTAAAACCCGCATCCACGTGCCATGCATTATCTTACGTTTATTGAACCACGAATGTTTTATTACGAAATCCCGAAATCAAGATATAAAATAGTTTTATTAAAATGCAGCGTCCGTCTCATTACGTGTCTCTAATTACCAAAATTCTTTGCTGGATTGTGCAAGAGGCACAATTAAAAATATCCCAAGATTGTATGAGCGTAGACCATGGTGGAATACCACGTAAACTTTGATATAATTACGTCGCCGCAGTAATGTGAAGGACAGTGAAGAAAAGTAAGGCCCGACTACTGATCATAGTAAGACATAGTATGATGTATATATTCATCTCTCTTTCACATAGGACTCGAACGTTATGTATGTAGGATTAGAGATATGTTAGTATAGATGCGTCGCAGTCCATACTTACGAGCATCAAAAATAGATTTCTTTTATCGCATCTCATTTTTCTAGCTGACTACAATGATAACATAATTTGGCAATTTAACTAAAAATAAAGGATCATCTACTTATTTTTGTTAATAAACAAATGTGTTTGTTGAGCAAGTCATTGGTGTACTTATTTTAAAAGCAATTAACTATTTTCCTTAATTCAAATCCGTGCTTCGGACCGATTCGTGATCAAGCTTGACATCTTGAGAAAAGCACCCCACTGGGAACCTTTGATTAAGATTTACAAAATAATACTTAGCTGTTGCATGTAATAATGACTAAGCGAAGCTAGCGGCGTTTGGTTGCACTAAGTCGTGTTATCTTACTCTTATCATCTATACTGTGCAATTACCGCGACTCCGTAGCAAAATTAACAGGAGATAATTAAATCAGGGTCCGTGTAAACAAAAGTAGGTATTTGCAATTCATATGGTTACCTACGTTGCGCTTGGTTGACTGTTCATTATTATGCTGGTTTGGTAACCAGCCGAGCTTAGCTTTTAGTTGTTCAACTTTAGGTCACTCTGCTCAGTGCAAAGTATACCTAAGTAGATAGTTGATTCTAATTAAGACACGGGACTTAACGAACAATTCATTTATAATATAGATTACCAATATCCTACTACTTAATATTATAGAGAAAAAAGTTAAAACGTGTGGAGATATGTCTTTCTGTATGTATGTTTGTACTCCTTCATCCAAGAAGTACTGAAATTTGGATGAAATTTACTAGAAAGAAATGCTATATCAACGTATAGGATACTTTTGATCCCGACATGATGCGAACCAACTCGCGGGCAACGGCTAGTAAATAAACTAAAGGCAAGAAATACTATTTTTGAAAGCAACTTAACGGTTAAAACCCTCTACCTTTGCAGGGATCAAATGTGAATATTGAATGCAATCCCTACTAATATTATAAATGTGAACGTAACTCTGTCTGTCTGTCTGTGTGTCTGTTACTATTTCCTGCTTAAACCTCTCAACCGATTTTGATGAAATTTGGTATAGGTATACGTTGAATCTCAAGAACGGACATAGGCTACTTTTTATTAGAAAATAAGGGGGGAAGGGGGGTTATACCACCTTTGGAAGTTTATATGGAAAAATGTTTATTTTTGAAGTTAGAGATATGAAATTTGGCACAAATATAGCTCGAAACTTGGATTAAAATATAGACTACATTTTGTTTCGAATATTAGGGGAGGAAGGGGTAAAACCGACCATAAAAGGATGTAGTCCACGCGAACGAAGTCGCGTATTTTATAAGCACAAATTCTACAAGTTATGAAGTAATCAAAAGTTTTTTTTGACCTGTGGGATAGTATCGTGTAGAAATTTAGTTCGTCGGGTTTTTCGGTTTTGACCGTAAATAAATACTATCACATCATCATATGTAGTAGTTCAGTTATGTACATGGGCCTCTGTCATTAACTTTCCTCGTCCAATGTCTGCTCACTAGAGTTGTTTATCGGGTGTCTTGTACCACGCTCAATATACCTAGTGATAGGTTATCATATACTTGACGATTCGCTGTCTCCTCTCAAAAAAAAGCTTTACTTTTTACTCACATCATCAGCCTGTGGTAGTTCAGATATGGGCCTCTGCCATGACATTTAATGAGCTCCGAAGTGAAGGAAAATGTCACTACATATTTGAGTACAAAACATGAAAAAAAATGACGAAAGCTGAAGACAGAGGGTCTACTCTTAAAAACGAAAGCGAACAAACGAAATGTTTCGATTTTTAAGATTTATCAGAAGTTCGAAAATAAAATGGTGGTTTTTTATCTTTCTTAACATTATTTTGTTGTTGGAAAACGCCTAATTCGCATTCGAAGTGAATTGGCTACTTGACAGTTTTTGAAAAAGTATTGTAAAATGTGCGCCCGTTCTTTTTATATCCCAATCAATCGATTTATCTGGATAAAATGTAAATAACCAGAGAAAAATAAGATTTTGTGTAACACATTTAAAAAGCGCGCGAAAACGCCAAGTCTCATCACTGTTGCAATTATGACGTCAACGTCCTAGACAACGAACCGATACGCATAGGAACGACTTAATTAAGATAAACGGAAAATGTTTCAATAAATTCTTAATACGATTAGAGACACAATAATTCAATTTAATCGGTAAAATAATCATTGTTTCGCCACATTAAAATAAATAATATTCGCCGACAGCTGTCATTTCCGAATTGCAATGGTGGTTTCCGTTTCGGTTCTTTTGTTCCACAGATAAAAAAAGTAAAATTTATTTTGCAAAAATAAAATACTCAAGATGCTTTTAATTAAAAAATGAAAATGTAAAATGATTACTTAACTAATAAGCTAACGTATCTAACACTTTTCATATTTTATTGTTAACACTGTCAAGTAGCCAATTGGTTACGATTATGAGAATTCAAAACCTATAAAACCCACCAAGAAGCGTGTCGGATTTCACAGCGTGTACATTTGTACTGGTTTATTAGAATTATAAAGAAGTAATAAATATAATATAAAAACTAGAAAGTAAGTACAATCATGTGTGTTCTACCCTATTTTAGCGGCCCGAGCCAATTGAAGAATCAGAAAGGGTTTTATTAGTAAGATTTTTTGTTTTTAAATTATGTGCATTAATAGAGGCGAGACTATTTTTTCAATGCTCATTTGGATTTAGTTTTTACTGCATAGACAAGACTTAAAAGGTTTTTTTTAATCTCATGCAAGGGTGATATGGTTTTACCGCCGTTTTAGAGGTAACCTTTTATCTTATATTATCTTTTTATGGTTGACTTAAAATACTTCGAGTGTGAAGTTTGCACATGATATTTGTGTTCGTGATTTTTATTTCGGGATCAATAGTCACAATGATATGCATGGCAGTGAATTTTACCTATAAGTTATATACGTTTCATGAATCACATTATTCTATCATGCAATCTTAACGGATTAGTAATGAATGATCTTAATTAGCAACAACTGATTTATTTTGAATCATACATTTGAGATTATCTCATTTATGCCATCGTTAGACATAATCTTATCATAATTATTGTGTTTTTAGAATAATTTAAATGTTAAAAAGGTAAAGAAAAAAAAACTCAAAAGTATGTACTTGGAATGTTTATTTCTTTAGGTTCATTGTAAAAAGGCAAGCTTAATATGAAAATGTAATAATAATCTGGGTCTGGGTTTGGGTGTTGTGGTACAGTAGTGGTTTTGGATTTGAGACGAGTGCTTAAGTTACTTACCACAGTATCAGAGCAATGTATGTGATGTTGTCCAATATTAATTTATTTACTTATTTAATCTGTACTAACAATATACAGCTGAAGAGTTTGTTTGTTTGTTTCGCGCGTTAATCTCAGGAACAACTGTCTCGAATTTAAAATTGAAGTTTGTTTTTGATAGTCTATTTATAGGCGGAGGATTTAAGCTATATAACATTATGGTGTTACCAATGGGAGCGAAAATGTGGAAGAAACGGAGATTGTACGCATACAAAGCCGCAGCGGGCTGCTATCGTCTTATGAACTACTAGCTGTGCCCGCGACTTCGTTCGCATGGACTACATCCTTTCATGGTCGGTTTTACCCCTATCTCCCCTAATATTCGAAACAAAAAGTAGTCCATATTTTAATAGAGCTATATTTGTGCAAACTTTCATATCTCTAACTTAAAAAATAAACATTTTCCCATATAAACTTTCAAAGGTGGCATTACACCCCCCCCTTACTTTCTAACAAAAGTAGCCTATGTCCGTTCTTGAAGTTCAACGTATATCTATGCCAAATTTCATCAAAATCGGTTGAGAGGTTTAAACGGGAAAGCGTAACAGACAGACCGAGTTACTTTCGCATTTATAATATTAGTAGGGATGTACATTCATTGCCATAATAAGAGCGAAGATGAAATTAATTTCCAATCAATAAGCGCACTCTCTGGACCGTGTCTAATAAATTTTCTAGAGGAGGCTAGTCCCTAGTTCCCTATGACTTCCCATCCGTGACGGCCGTCGGTAGCTCACCTCACTGGCGTGTTTTGAGTTAATCAGTTACCCGGTAATCCCAACTATTTTATGATCATTTTTAATCAGTGCATTGGTCGTCACGCTCGGAGCGGCCTCGTTTGCAATGTTAGCGATAACAAAGTTTTTGCCTTTTACAATTTTTTTAAGTTTGCACAGAGAAGAATTTATTGCGACTTTTCTTTGAATTTTTTTTATGAGAATTTTAATTTTGATACCTTTTAGTGGGTACCTACTAATAATTAACGTTCGGCTGTTTAATTTTGCACCTAAAATCGCAAAGTAAATTAATTTTGCAAAAAGTTCTGATTTATTTTATTTAAACATTTATAAATATAACATTTCTATTCATCCTCAAAATTCCAAACAAAAAAGCATTGAACAATAAATCGGTCGCCCTAAAATGTTCCAAATGAATAGTTAATTGTAAAAAATGTGACCTTCGGGTCAATTAAAATACTAATTAGGAGGATGTCGTAAGCATATCCTACCGTTATGCTAATTAGCCCTCCATTGCACCAATCACGGGATACAAAGGTCGTTAACCCCTAGAGTCGATTGCAGGTCCTTTGAATGCATTAAGACCGTAGAATAGGTGCATTATTCTAATGATGGCATTTAATATGAATTCCCGAAATCTCATTTCCCGCTATTTGAACACTTATGTAATTAAGTAGCTAATTGTTTAAACTTGTTTATAATGGTCACGAGGTGATGTCTTTTATTTTGATTTGCTAATCGAAATGTGTCTTTAAGTTCAGTAACGTGTGGTTTATTATAACACGAGATAATATTATTAAATTGGATTGTGCGTTGTGGGTAATATTATCAGAGCTTTCAGCGTAGTTACTTTCACAAATGCAAGTTGAACGTCTTGTCATCGAATAGTAAATCTATGAAAATGGTCTCAACTATGTTGTATTTGGATATACAATCGACTGAAACAGCAGATATGAATATAATGAACGCTTAAGTTTGTAAGAATGTATGGATCTCTAGATTTTTAAGAGGTAGGGCATAGCGATTTATCGCTCGAACTGGAGCAGCCCGACTGGTGAAATACCTCCATCTTACAGAAGACCGCAGCCAATTTTTAATTTTTAGTTTCGCACTCGCAGACAACCACTCAAAAGTGGTTTGCGAGGCCTTTGATTTTAATTTAAGTATTATAAAATTAATAATAATAAATAAATAATAATAATAATAATAATTAACAATCACTTCGTTGTTGTTGTGTTCCTGCGTGTGGTTAAGGTTTCCAGAGCTCCTGGGGGATGCTACATTAGTAGCAGGGGTCAAGCCTTCAAGGTAAGGGCGACAAGTCCAGTAACAGATTTATTATGCTGTACTTGTCACCCTTAAGCTAGGACCTCATTACCGTGGCAGTCATGGGTCGACCGATATCCCATGGCGCCGTCAATAGGCGATGAGAAGGTGGGGAGGTTTTTTAGTTCGGGTTGTCCCCGCCCCCTCTGGGCGGGGGAGTCCCACACACGTCGCTGTCGTCCCCAAGGCAGCGTAAAACCACTGAAGTTTTACTTTCGGATGTCCGAATGTTTTGATTAAGTTTTCGTAGCTCCACGATCATTCCCGCTCCCAGATTTTTATAAGGGCTTTTCTCTCAAAACATCCATTCCAAACTAAAAATCACAGATAAAAGCTGTCCCTTATATGGTGCGCATAAGAACTAATATAAAGCGGCAACTATTTACCTTGACGTGCTGCATACTGTATCTAGTATGAAATCTTATTTACATTACGTCTTGTCCTGTTAGTAAGAAGGGTATTTTAAACGAGCTTACATCTCAATCACAGTCACGGTTACGCTATTACAGTCGAAGCGGTCGTTAAGTGACACGCGTGGCTAATGCGAGAATCTGTAGAGTCATTAATTCGATAATTACGTGTAATAACAATGATACAAAATAAATGAACATGAGTAGAACTACATAACGCTTAAAGCTCTATTGAACGAAAGGTATAGTTTGTGCATCTATTGTAATATTATTAATCTAATATCAGGAACTGCTGATTGGATAGCCCATTTATCGAATACGGCTTTAAGCTATTAACATCACGCTGCGTCCTCTCCTAGCGCGACTATGGGGATTGATTTTTTTTTTTATATTGGACAACATCACATACATTGCTCTGATTCTGTGGTAAGTAGCTTAAGCACTTGTGTTACAGAAATCAGAAACAACGACGGTACCACAACACCCAGACCCGAGACAATATGGAAAAGTTCGTATCCCATATTGACCCGACCGGGGATCGAACCCGGAACCTCAGAGATGGCGCTCGCCAAGGTCAGGCCCGCTCGCCTCTCGGCTACGGAGGTCGTCAGCAATAATTTGCCATACATATTTCAATTCTCTTCACGCACGCCTCGTCTCGTCTCGCCCCCTCTGGAAAATCACCTTTAGGAGTACAGAATCGGAGGAAAATGTGGGTAAAATGGGGATAGTACGCGTGCGAATCTGCGGCGGGCCTCTATTAGGTGAACTTTTTGAATGAATTTTTAATGTGTTGGATTGCTGTTTACAACAAGCAACAGGTTTAGTTTGGAAAATCAACAATTCCCATATATTGTGGGCAAGGACGTCTTAAACTAGCCTGGGGCCCTGGGGCACACAAGAATTTCGAAAATAAAATATACGAATTATACTAAACTATTTGAAATAATATGTCATGTCATCTATGATATTAGGTTGCTGAGGGTTCTTTAGTTAGAGAAATGTCGGTATTTCGGGGCCCCCAGAAAATGGGGGCCCTAGGAACGGGCTCCGTGTGCCCTTATGGTGAAGACAGTACTGATTGTGGGCGATGTAAGCAATTTAGTTTTCTAGTAAACTTGTGAAAATATTGCACTCAAATACGTGGTTCGATTTTAAACTTTACTGTCAGCTTGATGGATGGTATCTCGATTATAATAAAGACCTCTGTTATTATTTAAAATCATTGTTGAAGAAAACTAATCTGACAAAGATAATGTTAGCGGTTGTCGAATGCATATTTATTAAATTGTGTTGCATTAACGTCGAGGAAAATATTTCTGATGTACAATGACTTGCTACGATTTACAATTTACCCACACATGTATCTTATTTTTTTAAATACTGGTTCTTGGTCTTATTTTGTAAATAGTTTTCATTATTTTCCAAACGTAATTAATTTAGTTACCTAAGTATTATTGTAATGAAAATTATACCTAAATTTTATATTATGCAAGTTAGTGCATAAAATGGAAATCCCTGTTTACCATTATAGAAGAATTTACTTCTCCTTAATGCTGCAGGATTACTTAGCGACTTTACTAGTACAGGCATTCCCAAACTTTTTCGCTACGCGGTGCACTTAAAATATTTTAGCGCGACGCCCCATGTATTGGGAACCTAAAAACCATATATTATGAAATATTTGTGATAGATCCCATCCTGTGCTATTTTACAAAAATGGATCACAACTTATAATTTTATTTTGTGTGGAGGAAGGGCTCATTGAAGGTACACCTCGCGACGCCCCCGTCTTCCCTCCACGACGCACCTGGGCGTCACGGCGCACAGTTTGGGAACCCCTGCACAAGTATCCTACTAATATCATAAACACGAAAGTATTTCAGAATATATGGATGTACTATTTTACGCAACCAATAGGTACTAAATGGATTTGGATGAAACATAGTACAATAATAGATGACATTTGACGACCTCCGTAGCCGAGAGGCGAGAGAGCCGGACTTTGACTTCGCTCCATCTCTGAGGTTCTGGGTTCGATCCCCGGTCGGGTCAATATGGGAAACGAACTTTTCTATATTGTCTCGGGTCTGGGTGTTGTGGTACCGTCGTTGTTTCTGATTTCTGTAAAACAAGTGCTTCAGCTACTTACCGCAGAATCAGAGCAATGTATGTGATGTTGTCCAATATTTATTTATATTTATTTTATATTATATAACATTTACATATGCGATCCTTTTTATTGCGAAATAACAAGAACAATAGCAAGTTACGCAATAAGGAAATGCTTTTGAATCCTTAATATATTATTTTGCCTTAAGTAAATTGAATATTGTAGATCTCATATTTCGATATAAGTAGCTTGGTTTATTCATAAGTCACAATAAAAATTATTGCGTATTTTGTTAATAACATTACTGACCTTCGCAAATCATGTTTACAGTATTTGATGCGAAATTTCATATTATTTCTGCCTTATCGCGTCGTTAATGTATCAAAAATGCAATTTCAGATAGCTTTTGCAACCTGTGCGCTTCGATACTCGATAAATTTAAACATGGACGTCCTACTAACACCCAGAACAAATTGCTTGACTTCTGATAAGTTATCTTTACTTAGTATTTTATCGAGCTATTACTACGCTTGTAGGGTTGCTAGGCCGTAATTTAAAAGCCAAGAAGCCTACTTTTCCTTCGTTCAGGATTACATAAACTTGTACTTGTCGCCCTTAAGCTAGGACCTCATTACCACTTAACATCAGGTGGGATGAAGTCAATCTTGAAGTGCAATATAAAAAAAAATAAAGTCAATATTTACAAGAGCAATTTTTTTTTTAATCTTGAACTAGCTATTGCCAGCTTACGTTTGAATGCTTGTTAGAGATAATAAATGTCCTAAATGCTAATTTGGCATCACATCAATCTTACTACCAAATTTCAACCAAATCTTGGTCGTTTTTGCGTGAAAGAATAACAGTTCAGATGTCCATATATTCTTACAATCGCGCTTATAATATTAGCAGAATAGTAAGATATAATTATTAGGATGTTTTAGGTGTTATGGTGGTTCTAGAGGTTTTCCTACAGCATTGCCATAAAGGCGACGAGGTCTCCCGGGGGGGTTTAGTGGGTAGGCCTACCCTTTTTAGTACAGGAAGCCTCTTAGTCCCACACAGGCCGTCCCTCGGGTGGCGGTACGGTGCCTCAAGCATTTCCCCCCCGTCAAAAAAGCACAAAGGCTGTTTAAAGGCTTTTGTGGTACGTAAGTCTTGCTGTTTTAGTACCGTTTGCTAGAACCAACTTGATGTATAGTGTGCTTTTTAATCATTATGTTAAAACTCCTTTATGACAACCCTAAGTCCGGGCACTATTCTTAACATCGCCATGACTTTTGGCGATTTATGATTTATCGCTATGAGCTGTATTTAGGACACCTGTCGAATGTTTGTTTTTGCTTCTGCTTTGGCTAGCGTCAATGTGATTTGGGCAACTTTATCTTTTGATAATTCATGGGTGTAAATACACATTTGAAAAGGAATTATTGATAGTTGGGATTATTTAGAGAGATATCATAATGTTGCCAATGTATGGAGCTTCTTCAGTGATTCAATACTGTCCATAGGGCTGGGACGGCTTGAAAATGTTAGAACACATTATATTGCATTCTCGAATACATTATTTGCGATACAATTCCGCTTCAATATTTATAATTTTTCCAAAATATTATTGTTTTCTCGTTGGAATTAATACTTCAGCAGCTTACGCCGGAATTGAGACCTTATTAGGCATACAAACTCATGTTGTGATTATTTTTCTGTGCATTCGTCTTTTTGTTCTTCACATTCCGTAAGAAATGGTAAATGAAATGAATAAGTAGAATGATAGACACAAGAAAATTACAACACGTTTGCTAGCACATGCTGATAAAGGAATTATGTTCTTATTTCTATTTTGGCCATCGAAATGAAATGTTTTTTCTTACAAAAATAAATCTTCGTCAAGACTCACTTGTTTCACTATTGATAACGGGATGTCCACGAATGTTTATCAGATTGTAAATGCCCGTTTTAGTATTGAGTCAATATTGCACTTGCCGCGAATGAGTTTATTCTTGCAGCTGTGTAAATAGTATACGGCTAAGATAACGTAATGTGTGTAGGTGAATGCATATTTGCAATTGGCAAATTAGCACTATGAGAATGATCAAGTGCAAGTGATGTTTTTCCATATTTATCGCAAAATATACGTATATTTATATATTCGCTGCATTCTCAACATTTCGCTAGTTTATCTTTTTATGTTTGTGGCGTTGAGGAACGATTTTTATCGCTTTTTATTATCGAGCATTGAACGCTCAGACTGGTACAAATATTTTGGTATTAAGCAATGTTTGAAGGATTTGATACCACTTGTTTGACACTCTGTATCCTCTTAGGCATATAATTTGCGGTTTTATGCAGTAAAATCAGCTAATGCCAATAAAGGTAGGGATCTTTCTTTGAATGTTAATGTAAAAGAAACTAGTCCATTATGATTTCCTCCCTTAAATGACGTGATTTCTTCCGGGAGACGACCTCCGAAGCCGATAGGCAAAAGGGCCGGACTTTGGCGTCGCGCCATCTCTGAGGTTCCGGGTTCGATCCCCGGTCGGGTCAGTATAGGAACGAACTTTTCTGTATTGTCTTACGTCTTGGGTGTAACACAAGCGTTTAAGATACTTATCACAGAATCTGAGCAATGTATGTGATGTTCACTAAATTATTTATTTATTCTGTGTTTGGTAAAAAAAATCATTCATTTTGCAAAAGGACTCCGTCATATAGATTTTGTTAATGTTGAGTTTCCTCGGAAACGTGCACTGTCCTGCCAATAAGGTCATGTCGTGTTTGCTAATTAGAATTTCAAATAGTAATAACGCTCAAAGAGTTGTACTGACACCTCCATAATATCTTTTGTTTGACTTGAATCAAGAATTTATTGGAGGCCTTTTCAGGGGACAAATTTAGATTGAAACTTACGCCTACTTTTGGCAATGACCAGCCTTCAACTTGTGATCAGCTGAGGGAATGATGTCATAGAAGGCTTTGAATTATTATCTAATGCCTTTATGTTAGTTTTACAGTTTATGACGTTAGCGCGATCAGTATCCTTGATTTTTGTGGTCTGGTTATTTTTATGATTCAGCTCTTTAGTATTTGAATCAGCTGATTCCGTGCGTACGCATTCAGTGAGACATTTAAAAACAATATTCTTTTCTTGGAAGTTCATTGACTTAGCTGAGTCGAACTGCATTAGGTCTTTTTTGGTTTCAACAATAACGACAATAATTTTCCAACAGTGTTGCAAACGATTCCAATATTTTGGGTTAGCATCACGTAAAAGAATATTGTTAAACTACACCCACACTGTTGTTTTTTTATTTTATCTTCGGTGTCGATCAATTCATTGAACCTTTTTTTGCAACTTTGAATTTAGGTAGGTAAACTGGTGTTGCACTAATCGTGATATCATCTTCTTTTTATTCGTTCGACACTAAAATTTACATTTTACGTGCATGTCTGGACTTGTCTAATTCGGAATGACTAAAGTCTTTTGTAAATTGCCTCTCGTCTCAATACTAATACGACATTCACATATTGTTGAACATTCATTATTCATGTCATCGATATTTGGACTCAGATCTAAATGTAATTTCTTATGTAGCTTTATTTATTGACTTGTCTATGCCTAACCCTATCTTTGGATCTGATGCTAGTTTTTTTTGTCAATGACTCAATAAGAGTATTTTTTGCAGTAGTAATCGTTAAATCTTCTTAATTGTTTTTTATCGTAGAGTTACTAATATTTCCATTTTAGATTTTATTCGTTACTTAATTCTACCTGTGTTAATGGAATCGTTTAAAACTATCGATTGAAATTCTGAATCTTGGGTTGGTGTCTATTTATGTTTGCATTTTACGAGACATTGTTTTGAATATCCCACGCCGAGTAACTGTGAAGATTTCTAAAGGTACTTTAGCTTAGCGAACGTCGATGAAAGTAGGTTGGAGAAATGTGCGTTGCTTAGAAAACCCACTGAAGCGTGTTCTTCATATTATTAGTCCATTGCGCGTTGGAATTGATCATTAACTCTTATTTATCCGTTCAAAGCTCTGGGTTTGGATATCATTGTCATTTTGTTCTCTTAATTCAATTAATTATCTGAAATTTTGCCAAAAGAAAGTGATGGCCATATATAAACACGGTGATATGAACAATGAAAGTGATTACCATACAATAAGGGGGTTTAATGTTCATACTAACGTTTTTTCAAACAAACTTATTTCATACTAGCTTTTACCTGCGACTTCGTTTGTATTATTTGGGGATAAAAATACACCTCTATGTTAATCCAGTATCATCTATATTTCCACCAAATTTCATCTAAATCCATTTTTTTTGTGGATGAAAGAGTTACAAACATACATCCATACATTATTTCAAACTTTTGCATTTATAATATTATTAGGATGCGAATAAATGATTTGATTCTATTCGCTTTGCTTCCTGGAATAACAAGGTTGCAAAACGGCAGGTCGCTTAGCGGTTCTTTAATGAAGTCGCCTGGAGACTTAAGCGAGCTAGGCGCAGTTTAAATAGCCATTTGACACCCAGCCGTGAGCTGTAACTTTGTCAACAATGGCCCCATGTTTCACTAATATTTGTTCAGCACTAGAAGTAGTGGCCTCTTTGAGGTACACGAGGTGATTCGCTACCTATACAAAAGAATAATCTTCATTCGCATTTGCCACTGTTCATTTACTGAGCGTGATTCCTATTATCCATTGCCTGTCTACTAACTAGTAATAAATGATCCCGTTTCCAAATATTCTCTGCTGTGGTTTTTGTTGTTCTTCAGATTGATCACATCATCCTGGTTAGGTAGGTACTTAGTCTATATGCAAATTGTAACAATTATTATTTCGCGTAATTTTTTTAGGACTGTCACGGACAATGCAGCTTAAAGCCGGATGATAAATGTTGTAGACATTTGTTACTATTGTGGTTCTGTGTGTGCGATTGCTACAGTTTTTTTTTGTATTGTCTCTTTGCTTGACACCTGAGACTGAGCATAAATCAGTTGTCAAAGTGTTGAATTTAGGACGATGGCAGACAATGTCTGGTGATCAATAGACGTCAACAGGACTGGCCGGCTGACATCATCATCCGAGTTTAATATCTGATGAACTTTGACAGGTCCGAGCTTGATCCTTTCTAGATTATACCTATCTGCATGTTCGAAATTGATTATACACATTTTTTATGCTGCATTAATAAAATTGATTTTTCCTAGCTCATTACTATCGCAGCCGGTAACGATGAGCAAAAACGTCAACATATTCTATTTGTATTGGTTGAAAAAAAGCTTTTGCATACAAAAAGCGGAGAATCGCTCACGACCCCAGCTATGTGTTAAGTAATGATCCACGTTTTTGGTTCAATGCACTCACGAATCTTCATTTTACTTAATGCCTAACGCCGTGACGATGAATTCATTTGTACAGACAAAGGCAATACACACTTTGAACCGCCCTTATCTCGTGCTCTTAAAAACTAATATCGAATTGGAAGTGTTTACCTCTACATGCTGTAGACCGTACCTATGTTCATTATTTGTAACACCTCTTCGAATCTGCGTGTTTACGCTGGATTGTCTTGAATTTTTAATGCTGTCACTAAAATACATTAGGGGAGTTTTTTTTCATAGGCGTGCTGAATTTGAAACACAAGTCGTTTGTGGGTGGAAATGTATCACTGTCACAATCACAGTCATATGGCACAGTGTAGAAAATCGACCAGTAAAGTCAGAATTTGGTCGTACTGTTTCCATAGCTATCGATGATTAATAGTTCTTGTGAAGTTCTTATCTGTCTTTTGCGAGAGGCATACGATGACATATGTTTAGCATAATCGTTGGTAGATAGTTGCTAAAATTTATTTACACCTGACATTCAGAAGTTTAAGTAATTTTATTATGTCAACGGCTACCATAATTTTTAGAATAGTGTTATCTAGTTTTTTGAAAGTTAAAATTTATATTTAATTATAACTTATGGTCGTATGGTCAGGTCATTTAATATATTAAATATAGTCATGTTGATATACTTTCAATGCGGCAACGGTGATTCTTCTTTTTGTATTGAATGGCAACCAAGTCCTTTTAAAGTCCAGGTGAGGTGAGAATTTATACAACTTCACGATGGAACACAGGTTTTCGGTGCTCTAGAGCTTTCTGAGTATTCTGTGGCGACCAATATCTAGTTTAAGCTCGTTTCAAGGCACAATCGGGTCTACAGCAAGTTGTTGACTAGACACTTGATGGTCGTTTGAATGCGGTAAACGTAGTTATGATACGTTTATGTGAGGTAGTGGTTTAACAGTTAAACTTTAACCTCGTGAGATCGAATGTCCTTTTAAAAGCCAGACACCATTGATTTTCTATTGTGTCTGGTTGTCTGGGTCTTACGATTTTTAGGCTAAGGGAGCATTCAAGTATTACGTAAAGCAATTTTTGAAGATTTTTGACCTCCCCTTGTCCCTCACCCTCCTCCCACCGTAACGTTTTTCTGTACTCCCCCTCACACTTTCTTTAAAAAAGACGACCACACTAATACAATCGAAGGATTCTCGAAAAGTGTGGGGAAACCAAAAAGGTAGCCAATTCGGGAGTTTCACTTCTTAATTTTTTATTGTGACGCATCGTAACGTTTTACAAATCACCATTGAACGCTCCCTAAGCGGCAGTCGGCCTACTGTTATTTCGCCTATTGTGGCGACGGTGTGATCTGACTCATGTAGTCATTAGCTAAACTCGGTGGCTTTGGTTCAACGCACTGCATTCGGGCCGGTGCGTGTATATTTTCCGTTTTTCCACGCGCCTCCGGTACTAAAATGTATAATGATGTAACCTCCGGATCATGCTCTCCAAGGTTAATTAGTATTTGTTTTTACGAAGCCACTGTTTGTCTTTAATAATTTTCTAATAACTTTGGAATTATTTTTACACTGCACGTTTTCTCGTACATAACCTAAAATTGTTGTAAAAGTAAATGTAGACTTGTGAATATTTTACAAATCGTACTAAGCTACTTTTTATTACAAAAATAGAGAAACCAAATAAAGTCTCTCTTTTTAACCGCCTTCAATAGAAAGGATGTTTTTTGCAATTGGACCGTATGATTTTTATGTCTGTGCGCGGATAATTTCAAGGATGATGGCATCTCAAAGAAATAGTAGAGAAGTCTTTTGTTTTGGTAAAATTGTTATTCTGTGTGAACTCCGTTCTATGTGACTTCCATACCATGAATTGATTTTATTAAATGTATTCAAACAGCCGTGGTAACTGATCTGGATAAATGTTTATATGTTAAAATTACCCTCTAAATAGATTTAAATCTAGTCACCCAATACGATGAATATATTCATACAGATATAGGAAAAATCTCGGAAGAGTCCCCTTTAAATATGCTATGAGCTCACTTTCTGTGTCGGTAAATTTTTGTCGCACTGGGAATTCAAAATTAGTTTCTGAGTTACTGAGTCAACGTGGACTCGCAAAACGTCTGTTTGCTCGTTAAACTGCATGCGATAACGTGCGATAAATGTTTAAACAAACGTTTTGCGATGCACTACGTGAACTAGATAAAGATGCTTGAATATCTTGTGCCGGAGGAAAGACGCATGTGTCTGCTTTGCTTGGAAAATCGTGTTGTTTTTGCATTCAAGATTCTTCTAGATCTATATCGATCCACTTCGACCAAGGACTTTGTAGATCAACAGTTTTTTTTATATTGCACTTCAAGATTGACATCATCCCGCCTGATGTTGAGTGGTAATGAGGAACTCGCTTAAGGGCGATAATAAATCTGTTACTGGACTTGTCGCCCTTACCTTTAAGGCTTGCCCCTGCTACTAATGTAGCACCCCCCAGGTGGTGATTATTGTTATTTTCGTCAGGCCACTGCAGCAACGGTGCTTGCATGCCAGTATAGAAGTTTCATAATGAAACCGTCTGCATGACCCAACATTTGAAAAAGAGCATACTCCTAAAGTTAAGTACACTTTTTGTACTTTTATGTGCAACAAAGTACATAACAAATTCTTCGGCCTTGTGTCCTCAAAAGTGACAGTTTATCACCATCAGCTGAATTTGCCGTGTTAATGTCTTTAAGTTCGATAAGAGTTTAAACAAAGTAATTGCATCGAAATGTTGATCTCACAAATGACTGACTCATTCAAGTATTGTCTCTCAGGCACAAGTCGTCACATTCACTTAAGCACATAGATTGTTCGGGTCACCCGATAAGTTAGGGCTCGATAAAGGAACGGTTGCATAATGAAAGTTTCTACTACTGCACCCGATAATTCGAACAATGGCGTGCGTTGTTTGAGAGACCCTAATTGCTCCGATAACGTTTGAGGTTAAAGAACCGTGGTTGAGAAAAGGAATTGGTAGGATGTTTGGTGACATACCATACTCTTGTAATTGGCTGAAAAAACTGAATTCCGACACACGTTTGTTCGACGTTCCGCTAACAAAAGGTTACATCGACAAATGTTTATTAAACGAACCTAACCTAACCAAACTGGATTAGACCTTACTGCGCTGTAAAGTAACTAGTTCTGATCTAAGTAGACTAGTTCAATGCGTAAAAATAGACGTTATATGTAAAAAATAACCATTTGTCGGAGTAGCACAACGTCGAACAAACGTGTGTCGGAATTCAGTTTTTAAGCCCACAAAAAAAATAATTCGATGTCCATCCCTAGTGACACTGTCTCTATTGTAGGCAATAGAGACAGTGTCACTAGGGAATAGAGACAGTGTTAGAGGCTGTGGTGACCTATCACCACAGCCTGTTTTATTTATTACATAAGCATTCAAATAAAGTTTGCAGTCATTTTAAGAAACAAGTTCAAAACTGTTTACCTAAGGATACCAAATACATATAAACTTTACTAATTTCTACCAAAATACGTAGGTATGTAACTTAAAAACAATACTTTAGTTTGTTCCTTATAAGGCTTATAAGATGATTTTTAAATATTGATGTCAAATTAATGAAATCTACATCCTCCATTTTGGCCCAACTAAAGGTAAGATAAAGCTTTTTATTTAGAGTGAATTTTCTCAGGCCAGTTAATGAAACAATAAGAAATTTGAACAATTTGGTATTGGATCACATTGATACTTTAGCATCCAATATGTAATTTAAAGGGCGTTGAGTACTGGCAGATGATAACAAACTATAATACATACAGACTAATACGCCTTTGGTTAGTTGTAGACTCGTAGATTGACTCCAATCTAAAACACAAAGGAAGGATCCCCAGCCAAGCAACGAGTCTTATGCAGGTACCGTGAAATAATCCATGATTAACAAATCTGATTCTTACTGCTTTGTCTTAAAGGAAAATCTCCAATGCCGCTTGGTTCACGGTGCAAGATGCATTGGTATAGCTGTTTGCAATGCGTTTCTAGTTGCAGATACCGTTACCGACCTAGCGCCGTGCGGTGGGTGATTGGAAAGCCTAGATGTTTCTCGAGAAGATGTCATTGGCACTAAATAATTGTATTGCAATGGTATAGTAATAGTTGTATAGTTATTAAAGACTTTTAATGATACCCACGATGCAGCAGGAGCTGTAGAATCGTTTTACATTATTTTTTTTGCGTTTAGTAATTTGAATTTTATTTGTTATAGGTATATATTTAACTAGCGGCCTGTCTGCAATTCGCATGAGTGTTATACTGACACTAAATTTATTTGAAGTTACTCATTTTAATTACATACAGAACTGGCCATATCAATCTATTCAAAAAGTTCATATACTTTTCATATTTGTTATTTTCTCAGTAAACACACTTTGTATAAAGCATAAGAAAACAGTTTACAAAAACCTATTTCATCATCTTATGAATCTTAGTGAGCCTTTTATGACGCTAACATTTATTCTAAAAAATTAGACATCAATTTCTTTTTAAAGCTGACAGGTTGAAGCGATGGGAACGTACGTTTTTTGGTGAGATTTTATTTTATTTTGCTTAACATTATAGTAATAGATAAAATTTTATTGAAAATGATTTGTTCAATCTAGCTGTGTCGGGCGTGACTTGATGTCTAGGTAATAGGTATAAGTTATTACTTGTGAGAACTTGACATCATAAGCAATGACGCACGTCTTTCAAGTGCCTTGTAAGAACCTGACATTCCAAGTAAATAGGTATGTCGTGGTTGTGATAAAAACATGAATATAAAAGACGAATTTAAAGCAAAACACTCGTCCAATATGTATCCTTAAAAACGAAATAATAATAAATATTTCACAGGTACATTATTCTGGTTCTATGGTAAGTAGCTTGAGCATTCGTGTTACAAAAATCTGAAACCGCCTATTGCCCCGACCGGGAATGGAACCTAGGACCTCGGATATACATAATGTAATGTGACGCCAAAGTCCGAGCCGCTCGCCTTTCAGCTACTCCTTAGTTTAAAAGAATAAGAACTTAAAAAGAAATAATCAAAATTATATAAAGGTTTGCTTCGGAAGCAAGTAAATACTCGTAAAATGTATTGGAGTTATACATGAACACTAGTTGAAGTTAAGAATTAATTAATTCTAGATGCAATGGTAAAGTTTGGGGGATGGTGTGAGCAATCCTTATTAATTCATATTTTTTATACAAAATGTTCAAGATATATGAGATTAGTTACATTAAAATAGTTCGTATTTATGTGTTAGGCCGCGAATATTTCGATCTAACCTCGTATTATGACTGATTATCGCCGCGATATTGGTAGAAATGGACATAGCTGAAATTCTAAATGCAATACAAAGTATACAAAATCCTTTCTTGATCTCAAAATACCTACATGAACGAATATTATGTTTCTACGGTCAAAAGCACAGCAAACTACACAATTTGGACTTTGTACCGCCCTTATATCCTGGGGATAAGTGTTAATATCGAACAGCAAGCGTATACCGTGATCAGTGTTGCCAACTCGATGTGTCAAAAAGTCGTTAAAATACGCTTGAAAAGTCGCTAGATGTCGCTAGCTATGGACAAAGATCAAAAGTCGCTAGAAGTCGCTAAATAATAGGGATTTAAACCTCGATTTTTTTGGGCATCGATTCATCAGGTCACTATTCGAATCGATTTAGATATCGATCTTTTTCGGAAAGAATCTCCATCCGGACTATGGTAGCGTTCAGAAATTATTTAAATAATAAAAGATAAGAGTTGTCAGAATGACATCTGATTTCAGAACGAGTTCCTAATTTAAATAATATCATAGACGTAGAATACTGATAATATAAATTTCTGAACTAAGATATTGCCTTATTTTATGAAGATAATTAAAGACTAAAGTAAGTATTTATTTACAGTCCAAAAGTCGTTAGATTAGTTGCTAGATTTTTTTTCTCGCTAGACGAATAATTTAAGCCGCTGTGGTAAACGAAATGTCGCTAGATCTAGCGACAAAGTCGCTAAATTGGCAACACTGACAAAAACACATCACGTTTTTGTTCGTACTATCGTAGCGAGTGAAAATGTTAGTTCACTCGTAAACGTTTACAGCCCTGTGAACTATTCTAGCGCGGCTAACTGTAAACCTGGTTGTGCTAAGTACCAAACAAACCTATACACCTATGGGTTGGTACTCCTATAGGTATAGTACCTTTCGTTCCGTCTAGCTAAATCTAGGTCGCGCTATCATGTGTTTAATAAATGCTACCAGCACCTGTTTGCGTAGCTGTTACGTTATCGAGTTGACCATTTTTTTATGCCATTAGCAAGAACATTTTACTTCTGATTAAAAAATATAAAATATGGTTAATACTTTTGGTGTGTTCTTGTAATTTTTGTTTTATGATTCTAATTTTTGCTGTTTTGTAATATAATTATCACAAATCGCCATTAACGTGAGCGTTAGCGTAGTTACTTCATGGAATGCCTTAAGCTTTGTATACTTTGGTAATTAGTACATTATACGATATGGAATGTAACTCTTTGACTCCTAAATATTCTTCCTAGATCGTGCATAGACGGAGAATTGATACTGAGTCTAACTACAACAGTTGAAGCTAGCGGAAATATTATTATTCAATAATTTCGTTTTAGAATATGAATTATTCCTAGATCGTTAGATCGTGTATATGTCGCAGGCAATTTGAGTAAATCCGCCGTTTACAAATGGCGTCGTCTGTTTAAAAACGTTCGCTGTTATGTAATATGCCAAATGCAAAATCAGGCAAATTAATGTTGTCATTTTTCCTGATTTTGCATAATAGCTATACTTCAATTTGCCGCGGCATTATACATAATGACAATTTGTCTTCGGCATTTTACAAACCAGCATTTGTTTTTAAACTGACGACACTGTATGTAAACGGCGGATTTATTCAAAATGCCTGCGAAATATATACCTTGATCGTGTATACCGAGTGTAACTAAAACAGTCAAAGCTAGCGGAAATGTTATTATTCCATAATTAAGTTTTGAATGAAAATAGGTATCTGAACTCCTTCATCTGATTCAGCTATTCAATTTTTTCGAAATGTCCAATAGTTTCGGATAAATTATGGTTTATTGAATAAGGCCTTAAACGCAAAATAGGTTGGATATAAGTTCGTTTGACCAATAAGTACTTAACTTCTATCATAGATCATGTAAGTCCAACATTTGTAGTGGTTTTGGTTACCCATCGGTTTTTGATTCGGACATCCGATTGTTTCCGCTATCATTAGAAGCGATCTCTGTATCGTACAAATAATAATGACTTAATGACATAAGCACGCCTTAATTACTTGGTTACTACTTAACAATGATTGTATGTATATCATTACGGTACACGTGCTATATGCTGATCGTAACTATTGTTTCAATATTGTGTACTCAATTGGCAGTGCAACTCGTATTGCACGGGTTGAATTTCAACTATGCACTGTGTAAATTATTCGTCTGACCTCGTTCTACGTTATATTTGTCTACAACTAACTTTGTGATTGATTATTTTTTTCGTCTTGTTTGGTTCCCATATTGCCTTTAGTCTGTTTTTTGCATTTCACGAATGTGAATTATAAGAAAAAGCATTGGGAAGCTAAAAACTTGTGAGGGCCAATAACGCTCTCGTATCTAGTAAAATTATTAAGTAAATTAAGTTCATCATCATCATTTATTTATTGCATCATGTTGTGAGTAATACATATGGGTAAACATTTTTGTGATCAACATTTACCCTGTTATATGAACCTTTTTAGTACCGTATTGTGTATGTTATTCTCAGCCGAAATTTCTTGGTTGCATAGATCTCTCTATCTCGACAGATGAATATCTAAATAGAAGGCATTTGAAGACTTTCTTTAATCCCGACTTAAAATATTTATAGGTTAAAGGTTAAGTCACATCGTGCCTTTGACACTTTGGTAAAGCATCTATTTCGTCGTAAACCGTACCTGTGCGATAACAGGTACTACTAATGGATGACACACTTATTGTGAATTCCACATGATAGTGGCTATCTTTTCCTTTGATTTAGGGACTCCTTATCTTCCGATTTTTCGTTTTGTCAAATGTCTTTACAAATATTTGCTTCTACCGAAACCACGTTCGACTATTTTATAGCCGGTTGGTTGAGCTATTGTAATACTTTCTTTGCTTGATCACTCACTTTTTATCTAGGATCTTTTGAGATACCAATTTGTTGGAAATTTATAAAATTTTTGCTTCCAATCAAATCTCCATTAAATATTTCATTGTGAGGCGTTTTAGCTATTGTAAACTAACATTCTATTGCTAGACCAGTAGTATCAATTCGAGTCAATTGGGTTTTGTTACAGAAATTGGATGTGGGCAGCGTCGATGTAGGTGGAGGCCTTGTGAGAGACGGTTAGTCTTAGACTGTTAACCTGATCTCTAGCATCAGAATTTTCAACTCTACCACCATTATAATTCAGCATAGATTCTGTTCCGCCGAGAAGTTTAACTAAATTGGCGGTGGTCTGAATTAATTACGCATGTTGGGCGAATGGTTTGTCACGTAGGTTGCCAAATATAGCGGCAAGTATAACGTCGAGCGCACCTTGTATGGGTGTCCTTCGGGAAGGAAGAGGTGTGAGTGAACTCGGGATACAATATGAGCGTCTCACGGACAATCGTTTGCTGTTTTATAATGCAATTCGGGAACTTCCGATGTCCGCTAGCCGTTTAGAAGTGCATCGAACTGATGAACGTCATGTTGACGATATATCAATTGTGAGGCTTTCCGCTTAATGCGTTGACACGTGCACATATCTGTTGTCATCGGTTTCGTAGTTAATTGCAACAGAAATTGTTTTTATTATATTATGGTGGGTGTCATATGTATTTTATTCAGCATTTTGCGAGTTTCCGGTCTTGAATTTCAATCTGTACGTAAAGTTGTAACAATACTCAGTAGTCAATTCATTTATTTATGTAGGTACAAGTAACACTGATGCATCGTCGAAATGAACAAAGACCAAATATGAAGCTACTACAAGTTTCAAACTGAAACCTACGAAGAAACACGTTTCTAATTATATTGCTCCATGAATATTCATTATTTTGGAATGATGATGAGCATTTACTTTAGACGTCGCTCACATTTGTAGCATTTCGTTTTTCTTTCAATAGGGAGGCCAACTAAAAAATGTTTTTTAGTCCTGTCTCTTAGATTATTAAAAAATATGGGACACGTATTTTTGCATTTTTAACCTATTTAAAAAATAATGATGATACATTAAATTTAATTGTCGATTGACGTCATCTGTGGGTACATTTATTACCCCCCAGTTACCTGACGCGTCCCTACGCTGCAAATTTGCATCGTTTTATCCGCGTATTTTTTATTCATTAAGCAAATGAAAAAAAACGTGTTTTTTTATATGCTATCTAACGAACTAAAAAAAATCTCGTATATTCGATCCACTTCGCTCTTCTAAATATGTACTTGCTTTATTTTAATTTAACATGTTTCAACGTGTTTGCTTATCCGATTCATAATACCGCAAATTGGTTTAAAATTCCCGTAGTGCGGTCGCATGCAATGCATTGCAAGTGCTAAATCTCTATTCATACCTTTTACCTTCAGTGATTCACAGTTCCACTTGAAATGTATTAATGTCCAATGAATGATTCACTGGAATAGCTACCCTGTTGGTACATTAAAAGGAAGCGGTTATATTTTTGGCAATCTCTCCCAGGTCGGTGCAGAAACGTCAGCGTCAACAACCCATATGGCCCGTTGACAGTGACGACTGAGCATCATTACCGAAGGTGGTTAACCCATCAGACATGTTTCCACTCATACGATCTGTTCCTTCATTGCGTTCGATTTATTTATCATGATATATACGTATTGTGATTCTTGGCGAATTCGCGTTCTGTGTCAGGTATTGATGGGATTGTGTTTGAGGTTGCTATGCACTGAGGTTTGGAAGGCGTTGATTTGTTGACACAATAAATTAGGAACATGAAGAAAAGGGTTTATGGGATATCAGATTTTTGTCATTTATTCGTCTTCGTACGCTCCAAGCTTTCTTTGGCAATGTGTAAGATGTTACAATACGATAGATAGATATATACTGTACTGCTCAAAATATTTACAGAAATTGGTTTTACAGTCAAATTATAAAATTTAATGACGACAAATAGGTATGGTCGTGCAAACACAAAACTTGAGATTATAATTTTTTAAATCATATTAAAATCTAAAATGTGATAAACATACATCAACAAAATAATATATGAAATGAATAAAATATAAATAAATATCAAATCATAAAAGTAGTTTTAATTAAAACCGATAAGTAGAGATATATAGTTTACAGTCTTTGTTAGTAAGTAATGATTAAACAAGAGATTTAAGGTGCAATGTTAGATTCCAATTGTTATTACCTTGCTTAAAGTTCAATGGTTCTTTTTATTAGTTCCTTAAATAGTTTTTTTTACTATCGCGCAGTGCCTAGCAGTGAATTAGAAACATAAAAATAAATTATGAATAATTCCAATGCGTCGCGACCGGTTATTTTTTCTTAATCCTCGCACAGCTTTTATTCTTATCGCATTAGACACTGGCCGTCTAAATATTGTCATAATGTTGGCTTCATTTTTTTTTCATAACACAGTGAGTCACATGGCACGCGCCGGCGCATATGTTTTTGACAGGTCACGACTCGTGCTCACCCGAAATAACTATTTATGGCTTTATCGTCACTTTAGAATTTATGGTTTAGTGGTTTTCTCTATATTTTTTACCTGCATAAATCTTCTACATTATGTTTTAAAAAAAATATACTACACTTAAACCAGTGGACAACGATTTTGAACTTTTTTATTATCATTCATTTTGTACAAGTTGAGATTTGGTGTGTTTGCGTGTACTGTGTGAACAATTTTTGTAATGCTAAGAGCCTCCGTATAAAATTATCATTCGAATTAAATCTTTCACATTTAGTCAACAGCCTGATGTATATCAGACGTCATGTTTAATTTGTTTTAGGGAGTAAGAAAATTAGGAGATCTTGTGAAAAATAGAAATCTTCGGTAACATCACCTACTCTTTCGGAGAATTTGGCTGCATCTCTAATAATGGTGTCATTCCTTGTTCCAGCAATCCGCAGTGGCACAGAAAACCAGCCGGCGAAGAAAGCACGCGGTGACGGAGGTGGCACAGACGGCACGGGGGGCGGGCGCGACCACCTCGCTTACGGCTGCCTCCTCCGCAACGAGCTCCTGGGTGCAGAGATAGATGAGCTCAGAGGGCCGCCCAACGGGTGCGCCGAGGGTAACAGAGCGGCGCTTGGAGCGGTGCAATTGGCGTCAGCTGCGAAGGCTGCGCTGGCTTACTCGCCGCCGGTGTTCAGGTTTAGAGCGCCAGGACACAATGCTGAGGTGAGTAATCTGCCAATTTTAGGAGTTTCGACTTGTCGAGTGAAGGGGATTTTTTTTTTGCACTTCAAGATTGATCTCATCCTACATGATGTTAAGTGATACTGAGGTCCTAGCTTAAGGGCGACAAGTACAGCATAATGAAACTTTTACTGGACTTGTCACCGTTACCTTGAAGGCTACCAGCTCCCCCAGAGAGCTCGAAAACCTTACTCACACGTACAAAAACACCGAAGTGAATGTTATTTGGCTGCGGTCTTCTGTAAGGTAGAGGTATTTCACTAGTCGGGCTGCTCCAGTACGAGCGATAAATCGCTATGCCCTACCTCTCTTATATCTCAAGGATCTAATGGGGGAAGACTATTATGTTTTACTGTTATATCGAAGGATGCAATTACTTGTCATTTATGTGTATGAAACAAAAAGATAATTTTATGAGATAGACATATATGGGAAAGTCGTTTATTTTTGTCTTAAACTGCAGATGTACTGACATCTAACAGTCTCACTAATTTTATTATTGGAAGATACTTAACTTAATTGCCTCGTGTTAAAAATTAGAATTTATTATCATCACATAGTGGCAATTAATCTTTAAAGCCACCACTGGTAGTATCAAATTGATTTAAAATCTCAATATCAATTAAAGTATCTCCTGAATTCAAATCACTCGCGAAATAAAACCCCGGGATGTCATCAAACGAATAAAAGCTTTGGGTTGTAAACTGTGACTTCAGATTCGATTGACTTGAGTTGAAGCACAAAAAAAATGCATGTCTAATTAGCATCTTTTATCTGAGACTGTAAAATGAATATGCGACACGCGATATCTGTGCATATTCGGCTGTGTCTAATTGCACCCCAATCTTTATGGGACGGCAATGAAACGAAATTGAAGAATAAAGGCGTAATTAGTAATTCGCACGATTTTCGCATCGTCAAAACACCGCGTTTTTTGTGCAGTTTTGATTCAAGCTTTTATGCATATTGTGAAGTGGATGTGACGATAAATATCCTCTTGTCTGAATGCCAGAGTGGTATTGATGTCATGAAGATATTTATGAAAGCATCATTTTGATGTATTTGGACATAAAACACATCTTTGGCACTTTGATGAGTTATTTAGATGATCGTTTGTGTTTTTGTTTTTCATTTTTTGTTTTCTCGTCCCGTCGCTGCAGTTAAATATTTTATTCACTGTGCTAATAAAATAAGATAAACTAAATCGCAAATACGACGACCGCCACAATTAGATCCAATACCTGAGCCGAGTTTTGACTTTCAAGTGGCTAATTGATTCGACGATATCGACGATTTTGATCGAAATTAGCGGCTTATTGGTAAAATATTTTTGAATTAATTTAAATTAAATGCATTTTAAAGTGGCCACGATCCGGAAACTTAATGCCGGAGTCGTCGGTAATTGCTGCTTGACCCAAACATTTAACCCTGCCGATGTCGAGTTGAATTTGCCAATACAGGGCGCAATAACACGTAAATATGGAATCTAATGTGAGCGCGACGCACTCTTGACATTATCTTTAGTAAAGTTACCTTAAAATGAAACTTATTATGACCAACGGGATTCGGTTTTTATTGTAGGGTCAAATGGCGAACATTTCGAAGTCATTGCATTTCGTAATGTCGTGGAATACGAGTGTCAGGCGCTTTGCAGATAAACTCTTTATTGCGTCCATACATTGTGTGTATTCGAATTTTGTGGGCGATTTCTTTACGCCTTTCTGATGTTTACGGTTTGTTGTAGTAACATCTTTATGTCTTTCCCGTTTTATTGTCTATTGATTAAGATTGAAATTTGAAGTTGCCATATCTTTATGTTTTTCCATTAAATTCGGGCGGTCATTGATGGAAAGGTATTACGAATTTGATTATACGTATATAGACATAAATTCAGGATTTTTTTTAGAATCTGCTTTTCCGAAGGAGCCACTCATTCACTCTAAATTAGAAAAAATAAGAATGGGCTTCAAGCCTTCAAGGTAATGGCGACAAGTCCAGTAACAGATTCATTATGCTGTACTTATCGCCCTTAAGCTAGGACATCATCAGGTAGGATGAGGTCAATGAAGTGTAATATAAAAAAAATACATTTAAAATATCTTACGCGTTAAAAAAATCATAGGATTCTCCTACGTCTACTTCCAAATCCCACCCATATCCCCTGATTTTATTAAATTACGTAAGATTGTTTGGTGCTTAATTTTACTTCATAAATTATTGTACTGATTGATAGTAAAAACTATGTGAAACATTCTTTAATGGGGTTTCTTTCATTTCCTTAATTTATGATCTTATGTAAAGATTATAAAGACCCCCTCCCACTTCTGTGTAAAAAAGGTAAGAATTTGTTGACTCCGCATACCAACAAGCCTTACTTGTTTAATTTATAAAATAACAGCCTCAAGTTGTAGTAACTAAAGTTTATATATTTTTTTATTTCTTTGTAAACTTTATTGCACAAAAAAGTACAAAAATGAACTTAATACTAAAAGCATTTTATACCAATGTAATTAGAGTAAATCAAGCTGTCTAATTTGATTCGATAGGAACAAATAAAAAAAATACTGTAATTGTCAATGTCTTTTAAATACGAATCCAGCTAATATTTTTACAAGTAATTGTTTTAATTAAAAAACTATTGTACGAATCAGTGGTTACATAAAAGGTTTATTACCTCTGCTGAGCTGCATCTTGCTTTCCGCGTTCATAAATCCACCCACTGGTGCGTTCATAAAATTAAACTATGACCAGACCGACTGGTAGTTAGAGCCCCAATCATCATTTAGTGCACAAGCACTAGCCGGTATATTATTCATCTTCCGTCTGTTTGTAGGATCGGATACCACGTGACTATCTGCTCTTTAGATGTGCCAGATGCGCTTGCGCCGGAAATTGCGAACCAAAATCGTACAAAAGTATCGTTTGTTATTTATAAATTGATGATGATTAGATAAAAATTTGTTTGTTACCAGGTTTTACCTGACAAAATTGGTGGAATTTCCCGAACTATTTTGTTAGATTCAGGTTCAGAATGTTAAATAACCAAAATGTCAAGCTCTAATTTGTGAAGGATGTTCAGTTTTTGAAACAAAATTCTTAATAATTAACCGTCTGCCACCTCAAAAAAAATATTTATGTAAAATTTATATAATATATAAATAATAGATAACTACGGTAGAATTGAGAACCTCCTCTTTTTTTAAAGTAGGTTAAAGATGGAATTCCAAAAACTTTGACTTTGACATTCTGAACCTGAACCTGTTTTATTTTTGGAATTCCGTTTTTGGCGGAAGACAGTCTGCGAAAATAAGTCAATCAGTCATTAAAATAAGGCTTGTTGTTCCATAAACTGAACATACCTGTTAAATTAGAGCTTGCATTTTGTGAATTTGACATTTTGAAACTGAACCTTTTGTATGAATCTGATGACTTGGTTACCCAGTCACGATTACGAGCGCGAGTATCGATGATGCACTCGGTCGGTGCCGATTGTAAACGGAGACGCGGTGTCATGTGACGTGTGCGGCGATTGTGATCGATTGGCAATCGCGAGCCACCAAAGATGTTTCGATTTTGATGATTTGTTACGTACGTTAATGTTAACAATTGCACATCATTGGTTTGTGCATTAAGAGGCATTCTTCAAAGTAACGGTTTATTACTTGGGACAAACAATGATTGCCTCCCGTCAGTTTACAATTTTATTTATTTATTTTAATATACTGACTGATTACAATTAAAGGGAGCATAGTTAAGAGCGTGCAATTGCACAGAACAAGATTGTAGTAGTCATTTTGTTCCAATTAGTTAATAAACATAACATACAAATGTAACTCACGTGACAGGCTTCACATAGAATGCGAGTCACTATTTCGTTGTATCATTGTAAGCTCAAGTTTTTTGTAAGTTTGATTTAGTACGCATTTTATTTATGTAAACACCCAGACACAGGACGAACACACTTGTTTTATCGTAAGAATGTGAGACAATTATAGTGGGGTTAGAATCTTGAACCATTAGAGACCATACGATTAAGTATTTATGACAAATGCTCAAACAATTGAAAAAGTTAGTTAGAATTTTCTTTAAACTATTGTCAATTACAAATAAAATATCTATATCTATTTTTAATTGTGTATATATCTGGTGAGTTATTGAAATGTCATAAAATACCAAATTACCTAATAATACGAGAAGTTTAGAAACTGATATTAAGTTTAGCATTATCTTATTCTAAAGTTTAATCTTAAATATTCTATATTATGTCTATCTTATAACAGAGTAGAGCAAAAATGCCAATCAATGATAAAAATTATATCTAATTTATTCATCTAGAACCATTTAAAATAGTCCATCCATTTCAGCTTTCTGAATCTGACCACTGGAATTTGAAGACGTCTGATGGATGCCAGCTAGTATTAAAACCATCGCAATAATGTGAGCTAAGCAAAAAAATTGCTAGTTGTAAGCGTAATTCAAAACGTTTTAATGCTTTTAGTTTTGGAATCATATTTGCGAACGTCACTGATTTATTTTACAATGACGCAACTTATTAGACGCCTCTTTTATCACACCGAAAGAGCAAAAAAGTCGTATAAGTCTCCTTTCAGCCAACATTATGTAGGTATGCCAATTATCACGGCTTTGCGTTTAGCGAACGGTCGCCAATGAGGATGCGCTAATTATGAATGTAAACACAACTTTCGCAATTGCGTCGGATGCTAAAAAGACGTAAAATACACAAACGACAGTCTACATCAGTGGTTCCAAAACTTTAATGCCTCTAACCCATGGCATTTGTATTTTTCCGTTTAAACTTTTGCTGGGGAATATCTACTACCTATGCACAAGTGAAATTTGCTAACAGCTTATGGCCTCTGTTGTAATTGTCCTTCACCTATTTTTTCAGTCGCCTATGAACAGCTGTTCCAGTACCTACGTAGTCCGCCTTTTTAATTAAAAAAATAACCTTAAAACGTCTATTTAAACATGAACTATAATTTGAGAAGTGCGTTACTATTGTAAATTTAGATAAAAAAATTCGATTTTATTTAATTTCTTTTAGACTACTTTTAAACCAAGACAATATTTTTGGAATGAGGGTGAATTAGGTCAAATTCACCACATTCTTACATACATTAACCTTGTCCTATCGTTGGATAAAGGTTCCCTATTAGCTTCCAGTGGTCTGGTATTTTTATAATATCATTGCATTGCATATATAGATTGTGCCACTTATGTTGCACTCATCACAATAAAAAGCTGAATTCAGGAGTGTCTAAATTCAACAATGAGCATTCTAATTGTACTAAGATGATACCACTACTATAGGTGTCATGCCGTTTAAAAAATCCCCTAGATGTCTGGTTATTGTTTGAGGGTTTTCTTCGAGTGAGAAAATGCCTACCGCACCGTCGCTCTAAAACCCCATCATTGGCCAATTCTGCGAAGTTGTGGGGAAGTAGAGGATTTTACTCAGGCTCCCCCATCTACCTTCACCATTTATTAAATTTTTATACGATTTAAATCCAATTCACAGGTCCGTCTCACTCTTGACCGCCTTCTCCGATATCTAAAACGAGTATGCCCCCGCTGAATGCAAATCAAGTTTAGAAACGTTTTCAAGTTTTATCCTGCTGCATATTTTTTACCTGCCATTACATTAGTAATACAATGCTATTGTTTTTTCCGAACGTAATTTTTGTCCAGTCATTTGTCCGTCTGACTGACATCACTCACGGTGACAACGACCTAAAATAATAAATTATTTAAAATTTTAACACACGCGACGACAGAATTGTGAATGTGGCAAATATTTAATGTCTACCGATACGCTATCTGTCTGTATTGAATTTCAAACTGATGATTGTCAATGTATTTTTGTGTTTGGAATGTCTCTTTTTTGTTTCGTTGTCTAAATTTGACGACCTCGTCGGCGTAGTGGCTATGGTAATAGTCTGAAACGCGAAAGGTCCCGGATTCAATTTAACGGTCAGGGCAAATAAGTTTTTCTAAATTGGCTTTGAAATTTGGTTTATGAACGTTCATGTTGTTATTGTCTGGCGCATTTATTGATTCTTTTGATTAGGCTACCAACACCAGACAAAAATAAATTCAAACAAAAAAATACAGTAAAATATTATCCATCTTTCCCATGGCCCACTCACAAGTCGAAACTAATAGCTCGCAGCCCGCATGCAATATAAAAACATTCACCAAAAGCATTCATCGATTTTTTCTAATTATCTCCGCACATTAATCCCTATCCGATGTGAAAATAAAAAACCTATCGTCTGTACTCTGAACATATTTGTTTTTTACTCTAAAAACTGGCCATTACGTGCATTAGTCGGTTGTCAGAGCGAGTAGAGTGATGATGTCTGTGCACGACCGGGTGCGCGCACGCATCTCGCGCTGCTGTCAACGGGTTAAAAAAAAAGTTACGCCAAAAAATGGCCAGTCGGTCAGAGGTGATAGGTTACCTAATCGACCGGGTAAAGCTTGCTCGCTCATAAAATTAAAAATGAAACTGCCTTCATAGTAAAATGCTTAATTGAAGTACTGTGGATACCTCTGCGAATGCTGAGTGTTTGCCTTTTTAGTGACATAATTTTATTTATAAATTGATGTGCTATAAATGCATCACGTCACTAAATAAACGTTTCACCTTTCTTTCCTTAGATGACAGTATGCACATAATATTTACAGAATCTATCCGTACTACGTGACCCGCTTTTAACACTTTTCTGATACCTTCTTTAGTGTACCTACACACCTATAGGATATATGATTCTAAAGCCAACTTTCCATGAATCAACGTAGATTTTGATAGTGGATGGTTTGTCATATAAAGTCATTTGGCAGTTTTAAATCAGGTGACATCCCGGCATAACTGGAGTTCTAAAAGCGAGACACCCCTAAGTTTTATTAAAATGACAATATGACGATTTTAAGTCTGTCAAGTTTTGTCACGATGCCGACAATCTTATCATTGGCTTCCTTGGTGACACTATGTTTGGCGGTCATATTTCATTCATAATTGTGAGTGTTATACATTCACCGTATACATATATTTTATGTGCGCTTAAAGAGTCGTATAAAAAAGTATATCATTTTTACTAGTTCGGCAATTCTCGCACCGTTACCACTCGAGTAAATATTCACTCTGCCGTAACACACACAATAATGGTTGCGTAAATTTTCTATTTTTATCCAGACTCTGCTTTTGCTAGAGTCGAGTCCCATCATCTTCTTAATTGGAACGAGGATTGTACACTTACATATAAATTATATTTAAATCATCAGCACGAAGATGAAAATAATTTTATTGAATTTAATAGTGCATAATCTCCATTAATTGTGATCATAAAATTCTAACACAAATTAAAAAGCTAGAAATTGTAGAATACAGTTTCAATAAACCTGTATAACGATTGTGCATATTGAGCACAATTATGAAATTAATTCGAAACAGGATTTCTTGATAGCATGGCATTGTCAATCACTGGTTCACTAGGAATGACTAAACTTCGAATAAAATACTGACTTTAGAATAAGCCGCCGAAAAAAACTATTAAGGCTATTCATGAAATTCTATAAATGTGCCGTTTGTGCCCACCCACTGGATTACGCTTGCATTATGCATTGAATACAAAGCACGTTTTAAAAATGCACTCACACGTGATACCATTCTTAGTACATCGCCAAATAAATCTGACTCGCCTTTTTATATAAAAGATCGCATTCTGATCAGGTACAAATTGCTTTATCGTTATTATAACGTCGCGGTTAGTTATTTTATGAAGCCAATTACTGCGGATGATGGGCCTAAAATTTCCTTAGTCACTTTAAAAAATGTAGATGGAAATTATTCGGTGATTAGGCTGATTAGCGTTACAGATATATAAATAATCCACATGCTAAGATGTATGTGTGATCTATACATGTTCAAACGTCTTTAACAAAGTGACTTGTCTATCATTCAATTGAAGAAATCTGTTTTGGTAATTATTTTCTATAAAACACTATTTTGCTGACTCCGATTCATTTACAGTCATCAACATTTCTAGATTCAACCAATATCCGGGTGGGAATCAATACTATGATTAGTGCCAATAATTTCGACTGCGCTTGCTTTGATATCGCCTGCAATTATATTAAAACGATCACCGCATTGGCAGTGCGCAAGCGCGACGAATCGAAACGTCATCTAATGCTTTTTGCCGCGAGTCCTTGAATGGATAAAAGTCTAGACACATTGTAATTTACAAATTTTGCGCCTGGGCATTACAATGATGCCAGCGAGTCTAGGGTTCAACGGTCTGATGTTATCGCGGATGGTGCCGATTTTTTTCCATGTCAGCCCCAGAAAGAGTTAGTGTCCGTGATCGTAATTTTCAACGCACGAAGCTTATACCGTGACGTATTTCTGCACAGATGCAAAAAGTAGTTGCGGCCCAAATCGCCTTTTGATGCTAATCACCCAACAAATAGAAATGACTGCAGATCAAATTGATTCCCGCCAAAAAACAATTGATTGGTCTCTCCTCAGTTGAAAGATGGAATTTTGTATCCAAAATGTACAATGATCACGAAAGCTTGCCAACAAATGTTCACCCGTTGCAGAATCGCTTTAAAACGTCAGTCGATATGAATTGTTATTAAATCGTCTTACACATTCTGAATCACATTAACAAAAAGTTAACGCAATATCAATTAGCCTCTACTAAATTGAGATTGCTATGGACCAGTAATTATCATAATAAAATCTTCTTAAATATTATATCTCCGAAAGCATTTGCAGAGTAATACTTTAAAATGGTTGGTGATAAAAACAACGTAATGATAAATAGTATTTGCTCATCATATCGTTATTATTCAGTTTTTTTGGCAGAGACAACTCGCTGGCGAAATAGATAAAAGTCTGGTCTAGACTTCGGTCATTGCCAGGGGATGATTTGTAAGTTTTGCCATCGGTTTGTGCGAATGCATTTTTTTCTTTTGCTTTTTGTGCCTGACTGCATGAAATCGATTTCTTTGTGGTGGTTTTTGGACACACGTCGGCTGCCGTACTGTTGTTACAATCTAGATCATGTCTCAGATTGTCCCAGATTGCTGCACAGTCACGTTCCGGGATTATTGTGTGGGTGCTCTTTTAATTTCAGAGACATCTAGATCGGCGTTCCTCGTTAATTATATATCGAAATTATTTTTTGCCACAGCCGGGTGCTGGTTAGTAACCTTGGTAGCTTCCACGATGGCACCTAAGTGGCTGTAATAACTTTTTTGTGGTGACAATAGTTTGAAAGTCTACTGATTGACATATACAATTTACGAATCATGATGCAAATGTCCTAATTGTTATCTGATATGGGACGAGTATCATTTCCAAATATGACAGCGGCGTTGACTGACGCATAGCACGCCTAGCTTGCTCATGTCGATAGAATGTGATTCTATCCTTTATTGGCATGTTAGGTATTGTTACGGTCAGGCTGCGTCTAGATTTGGATGGCCTTTGATATTTCGATTACATTCGTTTGCCGCTATTGTTGTTTTTTGAGCGATGAAAAAATGTATCCTGTGGGTGGAGTGGAATATTTAAATTCATGTAAAGTAATGCGCTCTGGGTTTGAGTATTTTTATGCCGACATTTTACTACGTCACTCAAGAGTCTTAAAAAAATATTCCCAAATGCGCGTTAGAAAACGTTATGTTTTCAGTCTCAGCACTGGTTCACAGAAGCTTAATGGCATTTTTTAGCGTACATTTTTAATCCTAATAGTACAAGCTAGTATATTTTGTGCCTAATGGACAAACGTAGCTCCCGTGGTACCACCAGCCATTGAACCGGTCATCAGAAGTGCCCATCCGTGTTCTCGGAGTACAGTGTTTACAGAAACAACATCTACCGGTATGCGAGGGAATTTAGCAAGAGGCTTCTACTTAATTTTTTCTTTACCATATTTACACAGTTCTTTGTTTGTAGATGCTTTTTGCGTACGAGGCCCGATAGGGTTACGCATATTGACATTGCTAAGTAAATTGATTCAACCAAGATCGAGTGGCCTATCATCACGGTGGGATATACCGTCGACGCCCAAGTTTAACGTCTGCCATAAAGATTCCACGTGGGTAGGTAGAAACATAAAATTATAGACTTCACCAATACCTAATGGGTAATTAAAATCATAAATTCAAAAAAGTATTCAGCAAAAAAGTGCGAATAAAGATTTACAAATTCGGTCCAATAGTTGATGACAGGCAAAACTTTGATCGTGCCGAAAAAACACTAATCAAATCCGTGCACAAGTACTATAAAAATACATTCTAACTGACGATCAACAAAAGGATTCAACAAAGAAATGAAAGAAAATTGGTTCCGTGTAAGTAATTAGTATTCAAAACACGTGCGTCTGTCTGAAAAAAAAAATTACAGTCGGAATACTGCAGTAGCTCGTTAATTTTATTGCATTCCCTCAACGTGACCTGCTTGCGGATCCGGCAGGTCACAGGACCTGTCATTCATTTATAGTACCAATCAATCTGCTATCTCGATCTAGTCACTTGGTGGATTTCTAGCTTTTTATGCGTCTGCTGCCTGAGGTTAACAAACTTACATTCTGATTGCTCATTCATCTTACATCATTGTGGTTTGTGTTAGATTGAAATTTTTCTTTTACTTTTTCTCAACGCTCGATTCGTCGATAGCTAATTCGAATTTCTTTTTGTATCTACGAATGTATATTTTTTTCTTTGATAAGCGACGTCTCAGTGTTTCGATGCACTTTTTGCGTTAGGTTAGTTGCTATAGGTCTTCCTTTGTAATCTGAGCTAGACTGAGTCGGTGGACAATTGCGGCCCATTGTATTCTGCTTTTTGTCTATTTCCATTGAATAAGGCAATTGTATTTAGAGGAAGCAGACAATTTGAGCTGATCTTCATCATACTACGATGCAATCACAGCTACAACTAAACCGGATGATCTCTCACGCAATGTCTGCTTAGATATTTGTAGGTATCTCTATAATAGCCAAGACTCTTTTTCTAAGTATTTTCATCGCATGACTTCGAGTGTAAAGTCGCATTTTTTACAACATGAGCTAGCTAAAAATTGTTAGTAGAGTAGCTAGGTAAACATCTATTTATTACTGTCTGACGTGAGATACAATTGCTCGGAGTGGTTGCGTAAAAAAATGTAATTCGCGTAATCAAAATGGCATTAGCGAAACTAAATTGTTTGGGAGCGTCTGCTCATCTTCCCTGCGGTTAGTTTCTAATGTCTGTCTTATTTAGTCATGCGCCACTAGACGCTACTTCGCAATTATCATTTTTATAATGACTTTTAGCTAATTTAAAAAATTATTTAGTAAATGTGTTTGTATAAAACTTCAATTGAAAAGAATTTTCATGAATTTGCTACTGTAATCTTTTATTGATGAATTGGAGTGTTTTATTGTGGATTAGTTTGGCCAACTACCAAAGTGAGTAGTGATGGTACTAAATCTTCATTGTAACCTTTCATGTGGTTTAGTCTATATAAATAATAGAAATTTATATCATTCCTGTATACTGTGTGGTGTGGAAGCTGGGTAACCCAGTACATGAAAATAACACAAAAAACACAGTCATCAACATTCCGGACGCCATGTGTTCTTGTCAAAATTCTCTTTATCCTTATCTCAGCTGACATACCTGTCCACATCTTTTAAAACCAGTTGCAACTTGCTGCAGGCAATATTAGGCTTACGTAATATAATAATATGCATTAATTTTCTGCCACCAAGGCCGCTGTGTCGATGACCAGGGGCGTGGAGCTAAGTCAATATATCCTTAAGTGGCAGTTGTGAATTAATCACCGTGCATCTGAGTATGCACTTTCAATCTTATTTCAGGTGTTCGGTAGTACGAGACTGTTCATTCATGACTTTTTTTCTGCTACTTTGTTTTCTTTTGATTTCTTTCTTGTCTTTTGTGGTATCTTTTTGCGGATATTGTTAGCTGTGCGATGTATGGTAGAACGGTTCATGAACCAACAATTACGTAACTTGAAAATGTGTCGATTTGATTGTTCAATGGTTCAATTTTGTTTTTACTTACTTGCTTCAATATTTGAGTAACTAATCATTTGTGGGTAGCTTTCGTCTGTCTTCCATTGATTGTATACAATTGGGGCATTGTAACGGTGTCTTCCACGATATCTTAGTATTACATGTAAATCTCCCTTTTATCAGCGATATTTATTGTGAGTGCGCTTAACTTTAAACATTCATGTTTATGTCCTTTATTCCTTGTGTTTTTTGTTGACGTAGGCGTCACACAGCCCAATTCCTTTTCCAGTTGAAATACATTACAAAAACATGTATCCAACGCGACATGCCGTGCCTTTTGTTGCTGCTTCGCCAAAATTTAAAACATTTTAGATTTCTGAGAGGAAACTACCAATATTTTCTTCCCACGCATACAAATTCTATGTTTTCACAATAAAAGGATTATCAGCTCAAAATACGCATATGGTAATGACTGCCCACGTTACGTCCCAAACATTTGCTTCTCTTTATGATGGTGTTATTCATCTAGATTACTTAGGATACGCTATAAAAGCGGGTTCACGGACTTAATATTGCCACGGTTTTACGAGAATTGTGCACTTTTTGCAATAAGTTTACTTAGAATTTTTGAATAACGTTTGTCGGTGCGAAAATTCACATTAAAATTGTCAACATTGTGTCATTTTAGACGGCAATAAACAAAATGAATGCAGGTTTTACGGCTTGATAAATAATTGCTATGTGCTATTACGTGTTAATGGGCACTCGACAAATAAGTCCGCATTATATATACATACAGTCGTAAAAAGTTTCGGAGGTTTTACCATCGTAATATACACCTTATTGTATTCCGAACAATAGATCAATCTAGCGGTAGCCGATACATATATTTCATCAGGTGTTTTAATTTCGCTTGTCAATGAGACTAATCAGAATATCGTACAGAAGTGGTGATGATTAATTGAAAGAGTGAAAAAATTGCTGACAAATCGACGCGGTATCAAATGGCATATTTTTTAACTTCCACACGCCCGACACAAAAGCATTGGGTAATCAACCTTTCAAGGTCTCGTTTGTTCCGCTTCAGGAGGTTTCATGATCTTCTTTCGAGTACCAAAATTATTGTTAACATCACCTTGCGCTTATTTATCTTCACAAACCAACGTATTCAAATTAACTTTTTTATCGTCACAGATTCGAATTAATCTGCATCTTTGTCTAGTTTTTTTGGCTACCTACGTTTTTTGTTTCTTGTTTGTTGTGCCTAAATGAAAATTTTGTCTTGTTTAGGAATTGTTCCTAAATGCGCTTTATTTTTAAAACGGTCATTAGTAATAAACTGAATGCGGTATCTAGACACTAGCGTAATCTTTTTTACATTCAATTTGTCTATAGTTTTTGCACCGTCTCCATTTTCTGTAGTGGTTGGGTATTCGTCTGTTTTATTACTGAGAAGCGTAATGACCGTGGCATCATTTGTCTCTTTAACACCGTCTGCGTTTTCACATCTCGTTTATAAATGTCTTTTTTTATCTTTTTCTTTTTAATTAGATTCTTTTTTTTTACATTTGACTCAAAAGTTTTATGTATTGTAGACGTGATCCGTGGTTGATATCACAATGAGTTTCATTTAACTCTGGTAATGAGCTTGTCAAAATACCTTAATCACAAACTTTTTTTGAGAGTTTGTTCCAAGGTTTCGACGTTTTGGCTGATGCCGATGTAATTATGATTGGACGTTTATAGTTACTGTATCTGTTTGGACAACAAAAGGTTTAATTATTATTCTACGAAGCCTGATAAAAATGAAGTTTGAAGTAGCCACTAAAGTTATTGAAGTTGTATTTGGTACCGGGTTTTTATGGGCCGTATCTTTCAACTGGCCAAAAAAATTTTTCATTTAACTTAAACTGAATAAGGACCGAATAAAAACTGCTGGGTTATCTTAGAAAAGCCGAATATAAACGAGTTTGAAAAGTTTGCCGTCTTGATAAAAGAACAGATTCGACTTTAACGGAATGATGTAATAAACTAAAATGTGACTGCAGTATGACTAACATTGAGATATATTAGTTTAACATGCCAACCGATGGAATTTGGTAGTATTCAAACACCTTAACGCTTGTTAATAGGGTTAATGAGTAAACATTTTTGTCTGCCCCTCAGCTATGAAACGTAGATTGTAGATAACCTTACAAAAATCTAAGTCAATTACTTTTTCTTATATTCTGTAAACAATCATTTACTAAGATAAATTCCGTTGAAATTTAGCGCGACGTCACTTCTTCGTACCGTTTTTACAAAATAGTGACGTAAACATACCTCCTTCACTGAACTTGGATGCGCTGTTAGTATCATGATTTAATCAATTTAATTTATTTGTTGAAAATATATTTTCTTTTTTTTTTGTTCTTCCGGCTTCTCACACAAATTAAGTTTTCGGCATTTCTGTACATTCATATGTATGGATTATACATATAAACCTTCCTCATACATCACTCTATCTATAAAAAAAAACACATAAAAATCCGTTGCGTAGTTTTAAAGATCTAAGCATACATAAGGACATAGAGAAAAAGCGACTTTGTTTTATACTATGCAGTAGCCTAGCTGACAAACGAAATAAAATCATTAATTGTTTACCGAGTCATCAGTCCCTATTGCATAATATACTCCAGACCGCGCTAGGCTCGCTTCTTCTTAGATTAAAGTTGTTCTCGCTGTTGTTTGTTGCCGTATGAAAAACCAACAACCCATTATCCTCTGTAGTCGAGAGGCGAGCGTGCTGTAATTTGACGTCGCGCCGTATCTGAGGTCCCGGGTTCGATCCCCCGTCGGGTCAATATGGGAAACGAACTTTTCTGTATTGTCTCGGGTCTGGGTGTTGTGGTACCGTCGTTGTTTCTGATTTCTGTAACACAAGTGCTTTAGCTACTTACCACAGAATCAGAGCAATGTATGTGATGTTGTCCAATATTTATTTATTTATTTTATTATCATTTGTTACAGGAGAACATAGACCCGTCGCCATACAGCCTGTCCCCTATATCGGCGAAGTCGCAGAAACTTCTCCGCTCCCCAAGGAAGGCGACGCGCAAAATATCGCGGATCCCGTTCAAGGTTCTGGACGCGCCGGAGTTGCAGGACGACTTCTACCTGAACCTGGTCGACTGGTCCGCGCAGAATGTTCTCAGCGTCGGTCTCGGGAGCTGCGTTTACCTTTGGAGCGCTTGCACCAGTCAGGTGAGTCTGGGACCATCCTTTAATCATGAGGGTCGGAAGGGGGGTGTCTCTAAAAAAATCACGAAATATCACAAAGGGGGGGGGGGTTAATATTTTATATTTAAATACCGGTTTAAGTATTCAAGGGGGGGGGGGGGGGGGGGAGGGGTTTAAAATGCTAAAAAAGGGTCATTTGCTGAACTTTCACTTGTGTTTTACGAGATTCTGGATGCGGTATGCTGGATGTGCACATATATGTATTTGTTATGCCGTTAAACTACGAAAAAAAAAACGACCTTTATTTGTGACATACCGACATCGAATTTACATACATGAACGTCGTGGTTCGAGCACTGCACTGCAAGGAGTAATATTTTTTTTTCTGTTTCTTTAAAATTAATATTTCCTAGTGCGGCGTGATGCACCAAAAAATCTATGTAAAGCTGTTATTTTATTCGATGATTGATGATTTTATGTGTTAGCATTAAACCTTATGATTGAGTACCAAAAAATGTTAGCAGAGTATCACTTCGGAGATATCATTATAAGTAAATAGGTTCCTTGGCTTTCTATGGTAAAACGTCGAATAAAAAAATATGTAATTGATCAAGACAGTCTCTTATCACTCTCCGTTTAGTGCTCACCAGCAATGTTAGAAGACCTATCCTCTTATGTATTTTTAAAAATATTTAAGAAACTGAAAAATGTCATCTACCCTTGCGGTGTGGGACCCAAACCCACTTTAAAATATTTAAAGTTCGTCTTCTAATCTATCCTCCAAAGTAAATGGATAAAAAAAAATCTACCTGAACTAAATTTTCGTTCATAAAATGGTGCAATGGTTTGTTTCAGGTGACGCGTTTATGCGATCTCTCATCGGAAGGTAACGCAGTCACATCGGTTGCGTGGAGTGAAAGGGGACACTTAGTAGCTGTCGGGACACAGAAGGGGCACATCAGCGTGTGGGACGTCAGTGTAAATAAAGAGGTGAGAAGATTACGACCTCCGTAGCCGAGAGGCGAGCGTGCCTGACTTTGGCGAGCGCCATCTCTGAGGTTCCGGGTTCGATCCCCGGTCGGGTCAATATGGGAAACGAACTTTTCCATATTGTCTCGGGTCTGGGTGTTGTGGTACCGTCGTTGTTTCTGATTTCTGTAACACAAGTGCTTAAGCTACTTACCACAGAATCAGAGCAATGTATGTGATGTTGTCCAATATTTATTTATTTATTATATTTATTTTGAAAAGCATTTATAAAATGTGGAAATCTCTGAGAGAAGTGGTTATTATATGCTGAAATAAGAACGTCGCATTGAGATTAAACCACCGCAGTAGGCGACTTGTTTTGCAACGACGTCATGTTTTGATTACCCCGAAAATTGTCACCTGCATGTGTTGATAACACAAAGGTTGGCAACTTTTGTTCAGTAGACACTCGGTTTTAAATTTCGGCAAAAACGAGAGGTTATCCGTCTGTCTGTGGCATCGTAGCTACCGAAAAATTGGACCGATTTTGATTTTTTTGATTGAGATGTTAGTCTTAGAATTAGTCGAAAGTGTTTTGAGCTATATTTTAATTCAGTTAAAGATTGTTGATGCCACAAAATCTAGAATTACATATTTTGACACAACTCTCGCGATATGAGTAGCAAGAAAAAGACTTTGAAAAGTACTATTTCAAATCCAAGATGGCCGATAGCACAAAATGGCGAAATAATTTAAAAAGTATAGTCAACGTAACAGTTTACTGTCTTTAGACATTGACCGTTATTGTATCGTGAATATAAGCACTATAACAATGTGTCACGGGTTTTATACTTTTTTATTTATACAGAAACATTTGTCACCATGTTTTGACTAAACAAACTTTTCAACTTTTGTTCGGTGAACATGGGTAATGTTCACTTCAATGTGCCTCAACACGTCCACTAATATACTCTTCTTGAATGTGGAGTATGGTTCATTATCACATAGATTAGAAAGCCGAAGTATGAAAAACTAATTTGTTTTTAAAATACTAAATTATCTAGCCCCCTTGGTTACACGTTGTTTTATCGTTCACAAGTAATTAATGCGTGTAATTGGTTCAGGTGACGAAACTACAAGGGCACATAGCGCGCGTGGGCGCTCTGGCTTGGAACGGTGACATGCTTAGTTCCGGCTCAAGGGATAGGCATATCAGGCAAAGGGACACGAGGACTCCAGGTAACTAACTAGAAACTACTAATACAGTTTTATAAGCTTTACTTTTTGGTGAAGCAATTAATAATAATTATGTATACTCCTTTTACAAATACAATTTTGTAAAAACGTTTATTTATGTAACGTAGGAGGTCTGGATGTATAATGCGTGTTTGTAACTCTCTCACGCGAAAGCTACTGAAAGGGTTGGGTGAAAATTGTTAGAATTATAGATAAGATACTAGATTAACATATTGGATACATTTTATCCTGAAATAACGCGGACGAAGTCGGCGGAAATAGTTAGTAGGTTGTTACAGCAAGAAATACAATAGAAAATCCACCCGGGCAACTTTCAGAGCACCTCACCATCTAAGCACCGCCACAGCCTATTATTTGGGGTTTTACAATACGTGAAAGGAGAGAAAAGAGTTAAAACCGGGGTAATTACCCATTAAAATCCATTAAGTGGTATATCAGAAACATTTAATTTTGTTTTCTAAAGTTAAAAAAAAATTAGAATTATCTTTACTTCAGCGATAGGAAGATTTTAATAGTTTTTTTTCTTTTTATAGCGGTGCAATCATCTAGAGTGCTACAGGGCCATAGACAAGAAGTCTGTGGTCTGAAATGGTCTCCTGACGGTCAGTCATTGGCTTCAGGTGGCAATGACAACAAACTCTTCGTTTGGTCTATGGTAAGTAACTTTTAATATCATCTTCAATGTTCCTAAGTATATAGATACCTAGAAAATTGCCAAGTATTTTCGTTTTTAGTGAAATAATTTTATTAGGTAGGTATTACATTAATAAGAGATTAAATAAAAAATCTTTCTTTCTTTCCATTACGCCTATATGACAAAACAATCTTGGCACTATAATATATCGTCATGACAAGAAAATGGCGATCAAATTTAATCAACATTTCTACTTAGTTTATTGTAGGTAAATGTGTGTATTGTAGGTAAACCAGACTTTACGCACAAACTGTTTATAGTTAATTAAAATATTATTCCAGTTATCTTCAAAACTTTAACCTATTACTGAATTGGCGAGTAGGTACTTGGGATTGCGGTTACAATAAAACGCAAAGTTCCGTTTTAATCTGATATTCTTATCTAACATTTCCCATTGTAATAATTAGGTTAAATAATGTGCTTTGGCGAGTTCTCACATCCAGATATCTGTTTAGATTGTTTGTCCGTTTTAGGTGTATTATCGGCATAACCACGTGAATAAAATAATTAAACATGCAAAATTTTTGTACTATGAAATACTGACTGTATCTACTTTGTCGATACTTCCGAAATGTAGTAGAGCATTGTTTTCCAAAATCCGGAAGTCCACGAGGAAGGAACTTCACTTTGTGGGATTTTCGCAGTTTGGTTGGGATATAATCAGGATCGAGTCCCCTGGTTCTCCAATAAGAACTATAATTCCGTGCTTGGGAAGATGCATTGGTCCCGACTATGATTAAAAAAATCTGGTTTTCCTTGTAAGAGTTGCATAGGTCAATTGGCACTAGCTCCAATATAGCTGACGACCTCCGTAGCCGAGAAGCGAACGTGCCCGACTTGAAGTCGCGCCATGTCTGAGGTCCCTGGTTCGATCTTCGGTCGGGTCAATATGGGAAACGAACTTTTCTGTATTGCCTCGGGTCTGGGTGTTGTGGTACCGTCGTTGTTTCTGATTTCTGTAACACAAGTGCTTTAGCTACTTACCACAGAAACAGAGCAATGTATGTGATGTTGTCCAATATTTATAATTTATTATAACCGATTCAACAGCTAGGGTACACGCTAGGCAAAACAGAATGGAACTGCAAAAGCACTATTTCTTTGCAGGTGACAAGAAATAATTTTATGTTTCGGCATAAAAACTCTGCACGTTTTTTGCAGGATTATTACTATTTTTTGTCCCAATGCGAAAACAACATTTAATAATACGTAATTTACATACATTTGTTGTAACTTAGTAGCCAAATGCAAATATTAAATCATAGTTTATTTCTTTTTGTTAAGGATTATGGTGCTTTTGGATATTCTGAAGACTTAATAGTTTCTTGATTGTCTGTCTGCATACTACAAAGATACGTTCAATGACCTTTCTTTGCAATATCAATGCCAAGAATGTTCGGTTGGTAATACTAGGAACATATTTTAGGTATGTCTGCTAAGGACGTACATGTGTTGAATGAATGAATTGGCTGCAGTTTCAATAAAATATGAGTCAAGATTGTATACTACATATAAACAGCTACAACGACTTTTATTAAGTACGTTAAAATGCTCGATGATTTTACCAAATACCCTATAACCACCCAAGCCATAGGAGATAGATTTCCTTTACTAAATATGTTATAATGGGTTATGGAAATTTCGGTCTTTTGGAATTCTCATAATATGCAAAAGGAAAGTTCTACCGATAGATGCATTCGTGGAGCACTTTATTATTATGTCTTTATGAGTGCTGTACGTGATTTTTTTACTGTTTGCAAAAAAAAAAACAAAATATGAATTATCACATGAAATTAGGAATAATATAATAAAGTCCATGCGGTTTTAAATAGGTAGAAAGAAAAGAAAAGAAAAATAATTTCATAGATAGATAGATGCACTTTATTGCACAGAAAATTTTTACAGAAGTCGCTAGTGTAGCATATTTATGTAGGTACGCTTCCTTTAGACGTCCCTCTCCTCAAATAATAATAAAGAGGTTTAATTTGTAAGAGAAATAATATCACAGACACCTTTTTATTAATATGGGAGACAGAAATACTGACTGAGCCACAAGTCACCCAAGCCTAAGTGGCTCACTTATTAAATTTGTGGCCAACTTATTATTTAGGTTATGTTTGTATTATTTTAAGCTCGATTAGATACAATCCATTTTATCATAGTCTTTTAGGTATGCACTGAAAACTAACTCAAATGAAGTGCACATTTTAAGAAAGATTGACGTTATAAAAGTGTTCTTGGGATTTTGGGTTCTCCTCTAACCGGGGGGATTGGATTTTGACCCCTAAGTACCACACTGCAGTTACGCCTTTGTTCCTAGTGCGCCATCGGATTTTGACCCTACTAAGTACTTAAAATTCAAAGTGTAATTTTCTCTGTTCTAGCACTCAACGTCGCCGGTGCAGACGTACTCGTCGCACGTGGCGGCTGTGAAGGCGATCGCGTGGTCTCCGCATCAGCACGGCCTGCTAGCTTCTGGTGGGGGGACGGCGGATAGGTGCATACGCTTCTGGAACACGCTCACGTCGCAGCCTATGCAGTGCGTTGACACAGGTACTGGACTCTTCTATTGTTTGTTGGGGGCAGAGTTTTTTTTCTCTCATCCTTAATTGGTCGCGTGGGGTGTCACATACTCCGAAGCAGGCTTCCACGCTCATAACTTTTTGAAATTTGAATTTAGCACGCTGATTTTTAAGGTAGCTTCGTAAATAAGCGTAATGTACTACTAGATTAATTTACGAACGGCGCTCGATCTTGGACGTTTAAGGTCGGAGAAAACGTTTGGCGTGTTTGGCACCCCAGTTGACTGCGAGCGTGGTCAAAAATTTTACGTAACGTACAGGTATACCTATACATAAGCGTTTGTTCATTTTAATATTTCTATTTTGTAACATGAATTTTTTAGGTTTCTAATATTGCATTTCCTTAATTGGCTACTTGACAGTTTTTGAAAAAGTATTGTAATATGTGCGCCCGTTCATTTTATATCCCAAGCAATTCGATTTATCTGGAAATAATCTAAATAACCAGAGAAAAATAAGATTTTGTGTAACATATTTAAAAAGCGCGCGAAAACGCCTAGTCGCGTCATTGTTGCAATTATGACGTCAACGTCCTAGACAACGAACCAATACGCATAGGAACGACTTAATTAAGATAAACGGAAAATGTTTCAATAAATTCTTAATACGATTAGAGACACAATAATTCAATTTAATCGGTAAAATAATAATTGTTTCGCCACATTAAAATAAATAATTTTCGCCGACAGCTGTCATTTCCGAATTGCAATGGTGGTTTCCGTTTCGGTTCTTTTGTTCCACAGATAAAAAAACTAAAATTTATTTTGCAAAAATAAAAAACTAACTATGCTTTTAATTAAAAAGTAAAAATGCAAAATGATTACTTAACTAATAAGCTAACATATCTAACACTTTTCATATTTTATTGTTAACACTGTCAAGTAGCCAATTGATTTACAATTCCAAAATTTATTCTGATATACTATTACTCCGAACAGATTGTTTGAAGCCATCGGTGGTCGATTTAGTCAAACCTCACTAAATATCGCGAGTAGGCATTCCCGCATTACCACGACTGGTGCAAAACCGACTAAAAAGGCGTGATCACATTGAGGATCAAGAATAATTTTCTGAGGCGGGAAGAATACGCAATTATACAAAAGGTGTCATATTTTCCAAATATGAAAGGATAGGCGGAGGGGGTTCCCATACATCAGCGCGCCGTACCGCATGCTGGGCAAGGTAGCGGTGTGTGACTCCCCATCTCTGAGGAGAGCAGAGACTACCCTTAAAACTCCTCGCACCTAGTGGCACAATAATTTAAAAAAAATTAAAAAAACATTTTTTCTAGAAAATTGAACAAAAAAAGGTAGTGAATGTTTTTTTATTACAAACAGGATATTTCAATTCAAAGTAAAAAAGCTTGGGTTGCTTATTGATCTATAGAGTTAAAATATAGTAAAAATCTGCCACAATAAGAATAGTATACTTCTCTACAATTAAGTACCTAGGTAGTAATTGAAAGAGCACATATTTCCTCAAATCGGAAAATAAAGTAAAGACCAAAACAGTTAAAAGTATACAAGAAAGCTAGTTGCTTTTTTACATGCTATCTCCCTTTGCTCGTTTCGAGTTTGGTGGCCGCTCAGTCATGCGTGCAATTCACAATTCCCGGTTGGGATAGGTACTGTTAGTATTGCTGCGCTGGGAGCGATGACTGCCGCTTTTGTGGTTTATTTGTTTCCGTAGTTTTATTGTCGGCGTGTTTTTTAACCGATCGTAAGCCGCAAAACCGACGCTGTAAAGCGGTCAGTGTTCTTATCGCCATTTATTGCTACTAGGAAGTTATGAAATTTTTAGCAAACGCGATATATAAGTAATTATTAAATAAAAAAATTGAAAAGATCACATTCATTGCTCTTAGTCTATGCAACATGTGCTTAAGCTATTTACATAGACCTAGGTGTTAAAAAATTCAGAAAAAAAATGGAACCATAACACCCAGATCCAAAACAATATAGAAAAGTTCGTTTTCCATCTTGACTTGATATCGTAATTTCGATGTTGTGTTCCTGCGTGTGAGTAAGGTTTCCAGAGCTCCTGGGGAGTGCTACATTAGTAGCAGGCATCAAGCCTTCAAGGTAAGGGCGACAAGTCCAGTAACAGCTTTATTATGCTCTACTTGTCGCCCTTAAGCTAGGACCTCACTTCCACTTAACATCAGGTGGGATGAGGTCAATCTCAAAGTGTTATATTAAAAGACTTGAACATATAATTGAATGAATGCTATACGTTTTTGTTGCAGGATCGCAAGTATGTAACCTGGCGTGGTCGAAGCACTCCAGCGAGCTGGTCTCCACGCACGGTTACTCGCAGAACCAGATCCTGGTGTGGAAATATCCGTCGCTGACACAGGTGAGATAGCAATAATTTTCATTTTTTCGTATTTTATGATACAATCCAGGGACCAAAAAGTAACCGCGTCTTACGGTTTTGAACGGTGCTATAGATGTTAAAAAGGGGGTACTACATTGTCTCTTTCTATGCGGCAAAGTCCTTTATGAATTAGAAAGAGTAGAAAAGTATCGTCTTAGAAAGCGGTAGTAAATTTGAACAAATTACAATAAATGGGTGTTTATATTTTTCGTTGTGACTTTTTTTATGATATAGGTTTATGTATTTTGAAAAGATTGTATGTTTACACATTGATATCTGAAAATTGGGCCCCTTTATTATAGTTTTCAGTCTCTGATTACGAGTAACTAAGACGGAGATTCAAACTTGGATACAGGACAATACTCGGGTGGCCACTTTTTTACTTGTGCCAATTTCCTTCCGTGTAATCGTTCGCTACCTTTATGTTAAAGTTGGTCGTACAGACGCTAAGGTTATTGGTTTTAAAACCACATTTTAATTCCGCATCATCTCTCCCCAGGTGGCGAAACTAACCGGCCACTCATACAGAGTGCTATACCTGGCCTTGTCTCCTGACGGCGAGGCCATAGTCACTGGCGCCGGAGACGAGACCCTCCGCTTTTGGAATGTCTTCTCGAAGACTCCCTCACATAAAGAGAACAAGAGTGTGCTGAACCTCTACACGGCACTCAGATAAGTGAACAACGTGAACTGTATGTATGAAGTATCGCGACAAACAACAAAAAATGTGTGTTCAAGGAGCGGCAGTAATAAGTGCAGAACGTGTTTTGTACATATATAACATATTATGACTGTCATAAGAGTTTCGCTTCGCTATTAACATACTGCTAAGGAGTGGAATTTGCTTCCAAAGTCTATACTTTCGGAAAAAAGACTTAGGTACCTAGACTAGAGAAGATAGGCTATTATTGGTTTATTAAACTTTATTCTAGGTTTCGATTTTCTTTACTGTCTGTGTGTGTGATTTTAGAGAGAGTGACTTCTATGTCATGTGATTTAGAAGTCACTTTCGCACTAAAATCACTGCTAATCAGTTTTTAATAATAAAAGTAGTAAAGAGTATCTTTGGGAGGGAAGTTTACAGTAACTAGGTATGGTCTCATAATAGGAACGTCTAAACGTACATTTCGAACAAAACCAGGATCTTTGAAACCCAATTTACAAACGTCAGATGCGATTCTGAATCTATTCTAAGGAAAGTTTATTTTGACTCTTGTCCAATCGTTGAAGGTAAGAGATAAAACATAGTTTCCGTATTTAGATCCGATTTTAACGTTTTGTGAATATGCTAGGCAATCCACTAGATGGCGTGACCCAAGTGACGGGTCCGACTGACGTGATTGGTTCACACATTGACGTTCATATTGAAATGCTTTTGGATGGACCAATCACGCAGCACGTAGACTAGACGTGAAGGTCACGCCATCTATCGGATTTTTCAACGGCAAATTGACATCCGTTTTTTTATTACTTAAATTTTTAATAGTTTCACACATAATTTTGTCATATTAAATTAACTGCTTATCTGATTAAACCTATTTGCGTATTGAAGCGTGGTCACTTTGTATGCGTATCGTTGTAATTTTTCACGTTGGGACTAGTATGTACGATTTTTTCCAACACTGCTGATTGAAGATTTATTGAAACATATTAGGTTCGCACGTATTACCCTAAGATTACGTTACAATGTCATGGAAGAAGAGGTTTGCTTACATACGCGGATTGAATGTGATAAGGCGTGTGAGCCACTAAATATAGTTGGTCGCAGAAATTTATTGTTTCTCAGATTTTTTTTAAAACGGTTGGTCCAGTCCTTTATAAAAGACCAATAATCGTTCTAAAAAGAGTTCTGCAGTTTGATTCGGGCTTCAAGGAACCCTGGTTTTATGTTCATCGTTTAAAAAATCTAATAAGAGATCATTATCTCGTGTCAAGCCATTGCTGATGGAATAGCGAAGCAAAATCTTAAAATGTCTTCGTCCTACGGATCAGAGTGCAATGTGAATGAGGGTTTACGCGTTCGCAAAATCCACCAGATGGCGATACGTAGGCGTGGGGTCCAACTGCTACGTGATTGGTTATGGTTTACATGACATTGACAGACATGTCACCATGACATTTAAATCACCAATCAATTAACAGGTGGACCCCACGCCTACGTATCGCCATCTATTGGATTATTTATGCGCAAACGCCCTCATTCAATAAATTCACGAAAATGACTTTAACCAATTGTGTTTAGAGTGTTATATTATATTTTTTAGTGATTTATTTAGGTTATTTATTGTAATTTCTGCTTATGCAGTCTGTATATAATGTTCTTTACTAATTAGTTTACTTAATATTATTATATAATTTATAACCTTGTGGTTGTGAAACTGTATTGAGGACGTTTTGTATAGGCTCGATGAAAAAAAAACTTGCCGGTTGTATATAAATTGAATAAGTGAATATGGTGAGTTTAAAACGACTTGAAACAGTTTCGTCTCTAGGAATTGGTATAAGTAAATTGCAGCCAAAAATTTACTTAGTTGTACCCTTTTCTTGTCTCGTAGACGTAAGTCCTTTGCAGATGCAGCAAACTAACTCAGGTTTAGGTGTTCAAACTTTTTAGTTGTTGCAATCGATGCAAAAGTTGATACTGGAAAATACGTGTCCTACAAAAACCTAAAACTCCGTTAAGTGGGCGTGAACGTGAGTTCTGTTACGTGATTGGAGGTTTAAATGTCACGGTGACGCATCTGTCAATGTCAATCCAATAATATCCAATCACGTTGCTGTTGGCACCCACGACCTCATGCTGCCACCTAGCGGATTTAATGTCGCAACTAGCAATGTTTGTATCGGTTGCTTTGCGTAATTCCACCTGCTTCCTGTATACGCCGCAACGTTAGTGCTTATAATCAGTACGAAGATAAGTCACAGTTGCTTACAAGTTACCAACCAACCGAAAACCAAGACCTTTGGTTGAGCAACTAGTAAATTTAAAAGTAATTTAATAAGTTCATAATTGCCTTAACTTAGTTGTTCCAAGTGCAAGGCACTCTTGGTATACCTGATTTACTATTGTAAAGTATTGGAATTAAAATAATTCTCATCGTTTTAAGTGCTCTTAAACGGTCTTAATGATGGCAATGATTTTTGTTTCAACTTACTCTTAAAATGCAGAACGAAAATAATTTGAGCCTTGTTGCCGTGTGTATAAGACTCAAAATATTCAGATGTGTTTGAAAGGGGTGCAGCTAAGATTTGGATTTGTTTGATGTGTTTGCGTGTCCTATTTTCATGTTCCTATAAATTTGATTGGGCCGCTCTTGACAGCCAACAGTCAGTGTGCCTCAGAATTCCATTATACGTTCATAAGAGAATTAGATTAGAGAAATAAGTTGTAACTCAAAAAGAATATCAATCAATTTTTTTTCTGTGGCTAGTCAGCATTAATTTTTTTATTATTATTGAGAATGACACAATTTTTACCAATCAAACGTAAATACATTAATTTGATTTATCATAATTGTTGTAAGAAAATGCTGGTCAACAAAATTATATGACGTCATCAATTCATTCCTTTTGCATTTGCGTAAATTCATTATTGTGTTATTTTAAACGAATAGTTTCATCACGCACTGCCTCCTTAAGTTGTATAAGTTGTTATTATCAACACTATATAATTGAAGTGTACATAATACTTGGCAGCTTATGTAAAGTACCTATATACTTATTGTATTTTTGTATCAGTCTACATACATTTGTGTATCTATTATACATTAATTTGTGCTATTTTATTTAGTCTTGTAACTGTTAAATGTATGATGTTGTTATGTGCCTTGCTTCACTGGTGATGTTGATTTGATTGTGAACTGGATTTTTCAAAGTATGTCGTTCGCTTTTTTGTATTCTTGGTGTGCAGTCAAATGTAGGTTATATCATATTTATTTAACTGTTACAACTTTAAATCCATTGTCGGTGAAGCTTGACATTTTTAAAACGACTTTTTGACTAATTTGTGAACGAATGAATTTTAGACCAACTTGATATATTGTGATGGAAACATATTTTTGTTATTGCAATTTTTGCTTTAAACTAAGTTTATGCAAAAAAAAATCTTAGCTTTGCTATTTCGCACTTTGAAATGACCTTTTCTTTTTTAGTAAAAAAATTAATCGTTTTATTTTTCTGTTCCAGCTACAAATAATCGTTTTCTGTGTTAAATTATTTCAGTTGAGAGAAAGGGACGTGTAAACAATATTTAGTGTATTTCAGTCTCGTTGTCTCAAATGTCTTACTATTGCACTGTAATGATTTCCGGAATTAGGCGTTTGGCGAAGTAATATTTGAAATAGGTGTAATGTTTTGTTTCATTGTGATTTGATCCAATTTACTTGCTTTGTTTTGATTATAAATTAAAAAAGAAATATTGTATTTTCAATTTGCATTTACTTATTATGTTAAAAACTAGAAACAATGAGGTTGGACATTCTAAAATACGAATGTTAATATAAATTACTAAATTATTGATATAGATTACTAATTGTGTACAAAGCATAGAGGTGCATCTGATGATCTCATTATATCGACTATGATCATTAAAGCAAACATAATTAATTAATAAGTGGTGTATGTATTTTTTCCTATATATTTATTTCTTGTGATTAGGTACCTACTCTAAGTTATGTTAAGATAAAATTAATTGTATTTTGCAGCCGATTAACGCTTTTATGTGCAATTCTTTATTTCTCTTACACGTGAAAACATTGATTTTGTTTAAGATACCAAAAATTTCATGATTTATTGGATACAAAATTTTGAGTCTCTTAAAAAGAACATTGTATTTTAAAGCTTAAAATAAAATGTTGATTTGAAGTGTAGAAATAGATCTCAATAGTTCTAGAGAGGAATTGTTTTAGTTAATAAATTAATTATGTGAAAAGTTTCGATTATAAAATTCATCAAAATATTTTGTAAAATCTATGTGGCATTCGAGTATTGAAATAGGCCGCAAAATATAATTTTGTTGTGTTTCGTTCACTAACAGGTTCCGATCATAGTGTGAGTTTGATATTACGTATAATTTGGTATTTGTGCAATGTAGGTTACGATAAATGTTGTGTAAATTTTAATTTCATGTCGCCTGTAGAGTTGGGGAATAACACATTTGCTGAAGATAATAGAATCGGGATAAAGTGATAATATTTGTCGATATCTAAAGATAACTTTTTAAATAGCCAATCGTGTATTTTTCTCAACCAACAGTGCAGACATAGTTTGTCGTATAAATTAGAATTTAGGTGAAATGGATATATATTTGATGCCAAATAATTAGGAGAACTTGTAACTTATTGTGTTTTGAACACTGAGTAGGGTCGAGCATTTTTTAACGGCGATGACGAAAGTTCGTTAGGCTATTGCTATGACGTTCGTTCAAGTGAAATTGGTATGAGAAAGCAATACTCTACCGAAGCGAGCTTACGCTATCGCTGCATTATAATGCTTGTTACTAGGCACCCAGGAGTCCCAGGATGTGGAATTAAAGTGAAGTCGTGGATTGCAGTGAGCAGATTGTCTAGTAGTAAATAGTAAATAAGCCTAACACATGCACTAATATTTTTTTTATTTCGCTTCGGCCGTTGTTTTACTTATCTCCTTTTTTTTGCTCGCTGCGATTACCACTGCTATCATATTAATATTTATGTAGTTTATGATTATATTGCAACTGAACTTAGATTGCTACCTTTTATATTGCCTATAAACACTTCCACTGATTATTTTACTAAATAAAAGTAATGTAATTCTTTCTTACTTATTTTCACATCTGTAGTTTCTTGATTTTTTTCTTTCTTATTTAACAAGTCTAGTGTTGTGGAATGCAATGTAAACTAATCAAATGTTTTTGTTATAATGTGGTTTATAAGCTTATGTAAATCGTTCATTGCGAGTTTAAGTTATGACTCATTTATTATGTTCATTTAGTTCAGTAAGTTTGACATGTATTTGATGTTTTATTTAATTAATTACTTCATTTATTTGAATTGCATCATTGACTACTAGGTCATATTAATAAATATAAAAAACGAATTAATTACGAAGACGTAAAAAAATAATTTTCTTTCGCAATTAACACTGTAGTATCCGTATTTTTTGCTGTCAATCATTAAATAACTGAATTAAATGAACTTATCTAAAATAGAGTGAACAGAAGATGTAAATTGTCTAGTTTTGTGAAGAACTCAATTGAGTCATTCAATCAGGAACTACCCATCTTTAGTTATTTAATTTCATATCAGAATCAGTAATGTTTGCGCTTGTTTTGGTTATATATTTTCAACTTGCTAGTTTTACTCTTTATTCTGCAAGAGTAACATAAATTGCAATGGTTCGAAATCTCATTGAACGTTTGTAAATTATTTCTAATTTCCTATCTATTGCAACTGTAAAATTAGCACGAAATACTAAAGGTTACATTGAGAACGGTCTGTAGAATTAAGTTAGATTACAAAATATTTAAATTTCGTAAGGTTTTACCCAACGTAATATTTTGTATTATTCAGCCTGTTTTGTACCAACCTAAAATATATAACTAAAATGACCATAATGACATTGACATAATTTAGTTAAGTAAATATATATATCACTGCAATGTAACATTCAGAGTAGCTGTAAGAAGTAAAATTGTAAAGTTATAGAAGATTTATTTATAAATAAAGAAGAACTAATATATTATTATTATGAAATGCACTTAGTAAATATAGACTGATAAATATTAATTTAGCGTGTACATCTTGTGAATGTAGTATTTTAAAATTAAATTTGTGTGATTTGTATGAATTGTGTTTTGTTTTCTCCTTGCTCTCCAAATTGTATTACGTAGGCATGTTAATATCATTTCAATAACCATTTAGAATATAAAAGTGAATTGCCGACTGTGTAAGCGCAAATATCGCGAGAATAGCTATTAATATTGCTATTTTTTATATATATATTCCTTGAAAAGTGTGGATTCTTACGTAGAGAAAAACTTCAAAAGAAGTTTTGAATTTAACGGGATCGTACGTGTGCGAAGCCGCTGCGAGCCTCTAGTTTTAACTAATAATAGGTTAGTTAGTACCGTATCTGTAATCAGGTAAACATACTCTATATTTTCACCTTGGAAGTCTTTTTAGTAGGTTTGTTTAAAAGTTTCGGTTTTGTTGATTATCATAACTGCAATGTCTAATATTACGATTCGTAAATAATTATATAAAGTTAGTAAGATAATCATAACCGAAATATATTAAGTAGTTCTTGAGTTACATAAAACATCCGCAATAAGTTCTTATACAGGCTTAGGCTTCGATTGAAGGCAGTGCGTCAGCTTCTGATAGGCTGAAAATACGTGGTGTGCTTTTAGCCAATCAACTGTATCAAAACTTTTGTCGTCTCATGCAAAAAATTTGACGTATCGCACATGCTAGGCCTAATAGAGTTGGAAGAAAAGATGATCCCTTATATAGTCTAGACCTGTGGGGTAGCTCCTGGCTTATTTCGCTTGGCTCTAAAAATATTAAACAAACGACAAAGATACGGTTTTAGTTAAATATATTGATTGTCTGGAACATTGAATGTCATTACGACGATTGTGTACCAAACACTTTTAGGTAGTTAAGGTAATTTACTTTTTGGGTGGAGTTTTCGATGGGGTCTTTTTTTTGGGGACTTTTTAAGACTTTTGGCGCCCAACGGGGCTTGAACCTCGGCGTGGGCTGTAACTGAGACTTTGCTATGATGTTATGAAATATTTTATATAATATATTTCAATGCTTTTTGGACCAGAGGCACTTTTGTCCTATAGTCTGCGCTATTCAGTCGTAAAGTATACATAAGGATGTACAGGGTGTAGACATAAAAGTTATAAAATGATTAAATTTGCCAGAGGACGAAATTTATTGATAAAGCCCGAAAAATTAGTACATAGGTACGCTCAAATTTCCAGTGGGCTGGTTATATCTGCCGAAGAACCAACGAACGATGAACCAGTCAAGTCTTGGAGTAGAAATTGTGTTTACATAAGTAAACGTAGTGTAGGGTGTCCTGTAAGGTTGGGCTGATGGCCTTAGAAGAACTGCTGGAAGTGGCTGGGTGAGAGAAGACGACGAAGAAGTATAAAGGAGGTCTACTTTCAGCAGTGAACTGACTAAAGCTCTTGATTGAATTACATTAGGACGTACAAGGTAATACATCTGCAATTCCTCTTAGTTACAAATCACAAGCTGATCTGCTTTAAATTCTTATCTAAAGTCATTGTTTTGGATATACCTATCATTAATTACGTTAACCCATTAATTCTTATGGATATTAAATAAAGTGCTATGGTATTTGCCTTGAGTGTTACAATAATAACCATGATCAAATTGCAATAAACAAAATGGCGTGACAAATTCAGCAATGTGGTATATAATAACCTGCCTGTCAAAGTAAGTCACTCGTCTCTCGGTAGTAAAGTTGGTAAGTTCTACCTCTATTTTTTTGTTTATTGGTCTCGTAATTAAGAAATTTTCACAATATTTTATAGGCATGGAATGGACTTATTTTCGAAATTAATATCTTAAAATGCATAAAACGATTGCTTCGTTTATTTATAGAGTTACAATTCCTACATAGGGGCATAGGAAAGGCCACAGGGTCAAAAATACCAGATTGTTATTAAAAAAATGTTAGACACATATTTTTCATTTGCCAAATTAATAAAATAATACTGAGATAAAACATTGGCAAGTTGCGGGCTTGTAGCCTGTTACGTCACTCGTGGGTAAAAATGTACCCACCAATGACGTCACTCGAAAATGTTTACTAAAATACGTATCCCATTTTTTGGATATTCTAATAGACTCGACTTAAAACGATCCCTATTGTCGATACGTTTTGGTAATTTTATGTGTATAACACTGCTGTCGACTACTGAAATGCTACGGAATAAGCTCGTAGCGTCGTAGTCCCAGTGACAACAACACTCTGCGTAATATTTATGTCGAAAGTGGGTATACATACTTGAATTGCGTACTACGACTCCTATTTTACATCAAACCATTGACTGAATGTTTGTTTGTCTTGGTCTTACGACTTTAAATTGAATATCAAATTATTTCTGGTTACTGATAAAATTTAATACGTTCAAATTATATAACGTTAATTTCCTTGTTTTCAGTCCAATTCAAAAATGTCTCGTTTGTTGCCCGTGCTTTTGGCGCTTTGCGCGGCCGCCTCGGTTTCATCGGTTCACGTAGGAAAAGTACCCCAGTACAAAGTTTTGCTTGAAAAATACGAAGAAGCGGTCCAAGTGCTCAAAAGATTATCGTAAGTACAATTGGAGTTAATTACGAAAGTGCAAATACAAATGGCATTTTTATTAAGAGAGGTAATCGCTTGAGCTGGAGCAGCCCAACCGGTGGAATATCTCTACTTTACACAAGACCGCAGCCAAATAACAATCACTTCGGTGTTGTTGTGTTCCTGCTTGTGAGTAGCAATTTATCGCTTGAACTGGAGCAGCCCAACCGGTGCAATACCTCTAGAAGACCGCAACCGAATGACTATCACTTCGGTGTTGTTGTGTTCCTGCGTGTGAGTAAGGTTTCCAGAGCTCCTGGGGGTGCTACATTAGAAGCAGGCGTCAAGCCTTCAAGGTAAGGACGACAAGTTTAAGCTGTTATTATGCTGTACTCGCCCTTATACCAGAACCTCATTACCACTCGAGTGGGATGAGGTCAATCTTGAAATGCAATATCACAAAAATATGTATTAGGGTAAAGCGAAAGTTTCGTCGCTAGATTAAGGCTGTCTTGGAAAATAGTAATCAATATTTACGTGAGCGTGATAGCAATAACTTAGCGAACTCACCGGCCCAGTCTTGCCAGTTTCGTTTGTTGAAATGGCGAAAAGAAAAACGACCAAGTGCGAGTAGGACTCACTCTATGTAAAAAGCCGTGTACAAATTTCTTAAATTTTGTCAATCATATTAATATGCGTTTTCCTGGTGATGATTTTAATTGAAATTGGATCATACTTGTTTACATAGTGATGTTTTTAATACCTAGGAGTAGTCTTTTAACACGAGTATGTTTTAAATGAAATTGGATTATACTTAAACCTATATTTTTTATATAAAAAGGTACTAAAATAAACTTGATTTATGATATATGCTAGGGTATCCTCACCATATCATGATACATGATGTATCACCAAAGGGAAGGGGCAGTGGCGCTTTTGCCGCCAAATTTTGCCGCTCCTTCTGACCTCTGCATTTGAAAATTTTGGGGCAAATTTGCCGCCCCCTAAAATTTGCCGCCCTAGGCTCCAGCCTACTCAGCCTTCTGGTAGGGAAGGGGGGGTTACAAATGCAAAAAAAATATCACATTATTAATGGACGTACCCTTGTTTGCTTGCTTTCAGACCTGACCCTACCGTCTTAGATGTGATGGTTACCGACGTACGTTATCATTACGGGCTCCTGGTGGCAACTCTCAGAGATGTAGTCCATGTTGTGTCACTTCTTTGCTCGTAAGTACAAATTAATGGGAGTAAGAAATTAAGTTTAAGATATTTAGCAATTCGGTCCGTTTGAAAGAAGAAAGAAGAAAGAAATAAAGAAACATTTATTATTTAAAAACATCACAACATTGTCACATATACAGAGAGGAGACCAACAAGAAAACAACAAAAAAAAAAATAATAATAATAATAGTAATTATATACATACATAAAACAAAGCGTGAAATAGATCTCTCCTCGTCAACCGGGCGGCGCAGACCATGACATGTCGTAATGTTCCAAATAAAAGGGCCTCACTCAGCATAAGTCATGACCCACGTCGCAGGCCATGACGCTGGTTTGAACACTTATACCCGGTTGCAATATTTGTAACTAGTTACGGATAGTAATAAACTGTACGAGGCGTAAGCTTAAAACGACTGTGACAGCTGGCATGGAAAGTAAATTATGGAACGGTATTAACGACTCGTAGTAGATTGAAAAAAAAGGATAGTAATTTTTGACACATTACGAATCGTAGAATATTGGAACCGGGCTTTAGTCAAACAAATAGGTAAAAAAATTACTTATGCTAATATTATAAAATTGAAGACTTTCTTATTTAGACGACCTCGGTGCCGCAGTGGCTTAGGTAGGTGGCCAAAGCGCGAAAGGTCCCGGGTTCGATTCCCGATCGGGTCAATTTAGAAAAGTCTTTTCTAAATTGACTTGGGTCTGGGTGTACTGAGATGACGCCCCAAGTTAGTATCCGTCGTCTGGTACTCATAGTACAAGGGGAAACCTTAGATTGAGATCAGGTGATTGGTGTGATTGTCTGGCGCATTTATTTATTTATTTGAACTCGCTAATATCAGGAATTACTGGCTCAAATTGAAAAAATATTTTTGTGTTGGATGGTCCTTAATCAAGGAAAGTTTTAGGGTATATATCATCAAGCTGCAACCAATAGGAACGAATCAGTAGAAATATAGAAAAAACGGGGGTAGTACGCTTGCGTAGCCAATAATTTATAAAGAGGAAAGAAAATACAAACATTTGAGTGTTTTTATTTTTAATGAATTAACTTGTTATTTATTTTATAAAAAATGTCCAACAACAGCTTACACACTAAAACATGTTTCATAATCTTAATATGGATTGAAAGATTAACTAAATGTAAAGCCACTTAAAGGCGAACACATCATGCACTTACAACTAATACAGAATTAGGACGACTTAAAAAATAATATTTTAAGAAATTATACAGTTTTTTTTTTAAATATAATGTAGAATAAAAATTCAAAAAGTGTATCTGTAAAAGAACAATAATTTTGAAATTTATTCATTATCCAACACGTATTTACGAATTTTACGCAATAACATGGAAAAGAGATCAATGTCTGTGGAACTTATCAACTACTGAAAACAACATAATTAATCAATAGGCTATATTCTCTTTAAAAGGGTTCCTTGTTAAAACTTCGAACAAAGGCCTAAAAATAGCTCATAAAATACATTGCGCGGGCTTCGAAAACTACTAATGATAGAAGTAAGTATACTCTTTTAAAAGTTGCGTATTGCAAAGCTAATAACAAAAAAGTTTTTTTTTACTTTGATTCAAAGTAAGAACGAACACCTCAATCCCACCAACCTTTCAAGTTTATTATATTAATCACTACATAGTATAAAAGAAAGTAGCTTTTTCTGTCCCTATCTTACTATGTACGCTTAAATCTTTAAATCTTTAAAACTACGCAACGGATTTTGGAGGGGTTTTTTTAAATAGGTAGAGGGATTAAAGAGGAAGGTTTTATTTGAATTTAAGAATAGAAAAGCCAATATTTCTAAGTATTTACATTACATCCGTGCGAAGCCGGGGCGGGTCGCTAGTAGGTTAAAAAACAGAGATAGTGCTCCGTTTGGGTCACTTTGCAAATTCAATATAGTAATGTATCATGCAGTGGTAGATTTGCAGTTCGGCCGCCCTAGGCCTCAAGCCATCAGCCGCCCCTTTCTCAGAATCCATCATATAGACTACATAATAAAATTACTTTTTATTAAAAATTTTAATACAAACCTCTATTGTGGCGAAAGGTTTTGTACGCCATAATAAGTCTTTTGTCACGATTGGGGCCGCACCTAAAACTGGCCGCTCTAGGCCCGGGCCTACCGGGCCTTAGGGTAAATCCGCCACTGGTATCATGACACCTTCAGAATGTACATAGGTACTATTAAAAGTACGACATGATAAAAACTTGCAGTTTGACATTAGATCTTATGCGCACCACATAAAGTCCAAATGTGTAGTCTGACGAGCTTTTCTCGTAGGTGTATCATACAGTCAAAGGCTCTTTGGCAGTGCCGGTTCTAGCATTACTGGCGCCCTGGACGAATTCCCGCCAGCGCCCCTGTAAAAGCATATACCAATACATCGATTTAGGGGAACACATCTGGGTACCTCAGAGTAGCTTTCTAGCGCCCGTTCAAGTCCGAGCGCCCTGGGCTGTTGCCCAACCGCGCGCCACCCTAACGCCGGCCCTGCTCTTTGGCTTTGTCGTTACAATATCAGACGGTTCACTAACTTAAGAATGATTTAGCATTTTAATGACGATTGATACTAAACCGCTTTTTTTTCCAGGCCATCCTATGACCAATACTACAAAACGGGGGTGGTAAAAGGTGTTGGCCTGGCATTGGAGGACTCTGCAAGTGTGGGAGTTCAGGTCCAAAAAGATTTGGATGCGGTCGAAGCTGTAGTTGAAGATGTAAGCGACATTTAATTATTGAGGGAACACATAACGGATTGTTTTCAATAGAGGTTCATTTACAAAAAGCATTATCATTGGTCGATAAATCAGCGGGGATTCCCCGCATTTGAATTAACGGCCAATTAAATGTATCGGTCAAGAACGGCCGATTAATGCTCGGTTCCAATGTCTGAAAAACGATCCGTTCTAGTTACGATTAGTAACAAATTATACGAGGCGTTATCTAAAAAAGACTGACCGATGACTAATGACAGCTGGTATGGAAAGTAAATTAGAATTAACGACTCGTAGTCGGTTGGAGAAAAACGGATAGTCACATTTGATACATTACGAATGGTAAAACATTGGAACGGGGCATCAATGTATCGGTGAATAATGGCTGATTCAAAGCCTGCGGAGGCTTTTCGTGTTCCAGTTAGTCGATGAAAACAGTCAGTCAAAAAAACAGAAATCTCTCGTAACCCGCATATGGGTGCTAACGACTACAAAACTGTTGTACAAAACGAATAAAACTGTAAATGTTTTTCTTTTTTTATGCAACGATTCCTATCATACGGGCCAGGACTATGCCACAGGTGGCATGTTTCAGAATTCTTGAAAATGCGGCTTAAAACTCCATTAAAAATTTACCTCATAATTTTCGATTTCGTTCATTCTGACGACCTCGGTAGCGCAACTAGCGCAGTGGCTAAGGTGAAAGGCCCCGGGTTCGATTCCCGGTCAGGTCAATTTGGAAAACGAACTTTTCAAAATTGACTTGGGTTTGGGTATGCTGGGATGACGCCCCACGTTAGTATCCGTCGTCTGGTGCTTGTAGTACAAGGGAAAACCTTAGTAAGAGACCAGATGATTGGTGTGATTGTCTGGCGCATTTATTTATTTATCATTTATTTATTCTGGCAGATAAATATGTATTTTTTTAATTTAGTTATATTTGATTATTCGTACTATACAATGTAGCCTGTATAATCATAAAATTTTAAGTTACATAACTAGACCTATGTCAATGTGAGTATATTATGGGGCTGGCATATCCATATTGGAAAAGGTTCAAAATGAAATAAAATTAAAAATACATATTTTGTCTAGCCCGGTGGAACTATGGTTTCTAACCCGAGGTAAAACCGTGTCTAAATTTTTATAAAGTGTATCGCATTAATTTCAACCTTATTTTACAGGTGGTTTCACTGGTAAGGAAAGTGTGTTTCGTTGAAAACGTACCCAACTGTGACGTAGTGGTCGCCGAGGAGGTAGAAAAGAACCCACTCGCTTACGGCTGGTCAAATGAAGTTTTCCTGAAGGTCAGCAAAGTGGTCGAATTATACTTGAAGAACACATACGAAGTCGCCGCAAAGAATCACAACGTTCTGTCTGTTGTTGTTAACGGAAAAGATGTTTTAAGGGACTTGGTCCTTAAATTAGTTGATGTCTTCAGGGCCGTCCATGTTAACGTGATGAAATGCTAGATTCTCAGATTAACCCTTGCTTATCATAACTCTGATCATAACCTGGCGCTTTGTGGGTAACACAATGGAACTATTTGCGGCACTATAAAGCGGCATTCTGATATGTTTATTATTTTTAATATTTTGTTTCTTTTATTGTCCAGTACTCACTTCAAAAATGTAATAAACTTGAGCTTCTCACAGTACAGTGGCCGATCTGGCTCGAAGGACCAATTAGCAGAGCGGTTTGAACTTGTTGTCTGATATTTCTTTAATGTATGACAAAAGATCTAAGGAAAATCCATTTGTTGTCTCCTTTTAGGTGTATCTTATTCTTCAATAAAATGTTTATTATGCATAAACCGGCCCTTTTATTTTTTAACTACTTTACATTGTTAAGTTTTGCATTTTTGCAAATGTATTATATCTCACTTTATCGGCGTATCGGAAATTTCAAAGCTTTAATTTATCAAAGACCCTTCGGTTTACAGTTAATTAGGAACAAGGAAAAAACTAATTATAATACTTTAAGATTTAAATTTTTAATTAGGTGTACTAAAGTTACATTTGTAATGATACCATATAATAATATTATAATGGGTGTGCTGGGATGACGCCCCCAGTTAGTATCCGTCGTCTGGTACTCATAGTACAAGGGAAAACCTTAGTTTGAGACCAGGTGATTGGTGTGATTGTCAGGCGCATTTTTTTTTTATATAAGGCTAGATCAAAAATATTATTGTAGGTTACCGAATCATAGTTCATTTGATGTTACTCATCTACTTTATTGATGATGGAACAGAAAGACTTTTCATAAATGTAACAAATTCTGTGAACTATTTAAGAAGTTCAAATTTAATATTGTTCCTTTTATTTATTTAATTACAAAGCTTTCGGTATGTAATCGTTAATTTAGCAGATACCTAACTCATTATACCGCGTTCTAGGTTATAAATTAATTGAAATTGTAACCAAGTTTTGGGTGAAAATGTAGTTTAGTTTTTCGTGAATTGTCAGTCAGTAAATCGAAAAAACATTCAAGTCAAAATACTTTACTTATTAAAAAAATAAAGACCTAATTAAAAATCAGAGTATAAAATTACCTTTCATACATTTTTCTAAAGAAATTACATAGCGTTCTCTTTGTCTAACCTTCAACTTTGAAGCAATATACAATATAAGTAAGATATTAGAAAAATACTTATTATAAATATAAATTCGCTTTTATTTACATGTACTTAGAGTAAAGATTTGATTTTGGAATATAAATATATGTTGGACAACATCATATACATTGCTCTGATCCTGTGGTAAGTAGCTCAAGGACTTGTGTTACAGAAATCAGAAACAATGAAGGTACCACAACACTCAGACCCGAGACAAGTTCGTTTCCCATATTGATCCGACCGGGGATAGAACCCGGGACCTCAGAGATATACAAATAAACAATACCTACCTATTTTCTATTTGCAAATCTAGTTTTGCCTAGGCTCAACTTGTTCTTCCTATACGCGATAGGATTAACCAGTATAGTCTAGTCCAAAGTAATTTGTCCTAATTGATCCTGACATAGATACGCACACTCTATGATAAACTGGTATGGCCTAGTCTAAAACTGGTATGGCCTAGTCTAAACATTAAAGTATATCCAGAAAGTCAAAATAAATAGATGAACAAAATAAAATACAACGTTATTGGAAAAATAATCATTTTACCACTACCAGTTAACCACTAAAAGCTTACCCCTAAAAGTTAACTAACCAGTTTACCAGTCATCTGTTTGTTTATCGGTTTGTGATTTTCGTTAATCACCATGATCTTTTTTTTTTTATATTACATTTCAAGATTGACCTCATCCCACCTTATGTTAATTGATAATAAGGTCCTAGTTTAAGAGCGACAAGTACAGCATAATAAATCTTGGCCCCTGCTACCATATGTAGTACCCCCCAGGAGCTCTGGAAACCTTACCACACGCAGGACCACTACTTCACCGAAGTGATTGTTATCACTGGCTGCGGTCTTCTGTAAGGTGGAGGTATTTCACCAGTCGGGCTGCTCCAGTTCGAGCGATGATTCGCTATGCCCTACCTCTCTTGAAATCTAATCAGCCGGCCTCTCCCCATCGTTATAACGCGAAAGTCTGTAACATAATGTGTAGCTTGTGTTTGTTACACATTTACGAAAAAATTGCCGAATAGATTTAGATGAAATTATGTAGACGGATTGATGAGGTATTAGATTGACGTATGAATTCGTTTTCTTCTGAAATAACGCAAACAAAGTCGCAGGCAACAGCTGTACTTCCATAACTCTTGTTGACACTTCTATTCATCCCCCTTGCCGCCGTGATAACATCGTATCCTAAATGCCTAGCATGCGCAATACTTAAATTTTCTCGCTGAAGACGACAAAAGTTTCGATACTGTTGATTGGCTAATAGCACACCGCACTCGTATTTACAGCCAATCAGCAGCTGATGCACTGACTTCAATCGATTTTGACGCTTGTTGAGAGCGCGATAAAATTTAATCACGTGGCGCGTGCTAGGCCTGATAGTATTTTTCATAGATCAACCTCTCTGAAATAGGTTCTACCTTTTGATCAGATTTTGTCCATCCACAGTTCATGCATCGGCAAAAAAGACATAAAACATTTTGATTTGTTTTCTCTTATTCCAATTTCGTATCAGGGGGCCTACTCCCATAAACGAAATATATCGGATCCGACAACGGATGGCAATTTTCAATCCTCATAATCATAAAGACATCGCTTCGAATGCAAATTAAGCGTTTTCAAAAAACAAAACTATTATTTATGCAAATCAAAAACCACGTCTTCATTCCTAAACATTTGAATAATCTTCAAAAACGAAACCTTTCGTTTGTTCGTTTCGTTTTTGAGAGTACCCCTCCTGATTAAACTTTATGTCACTTTAGACCTTTTTTTCATGTACGGTCAACAGCATCAATCAAGGTAAAAACTTGCTGTTTGATATCAATTATTATTTCCACGACACAAGTGCGATGAAAAATCCAAGATGTTTCGATAATTCGATATACCAATGTTGTCATCAATTGACTAACTGCACCTTTTTTTACGGTTTCGTAGCCGAATGACAAAAAACGGAACCCTTATGGATTCTTCATGTCTGTCCGTCCGTCTGTCCGCCCGTATGACACAGCCACTTTTCCGTAACTATAAGAGCTGGGTATACTGTGGAAACTTGGTAAGGAGATGTATTCGGTGAACCGCATTAAGATTTTTGTACAAAAATAGAAAAAAAAACCAATAAATTTTTGGGTTTGCCCATACTTAGAACTGATAATAAATAAATAAATAAATAAATATTGGACAACATCACATACATTGCTCTGATTCTGTGGTAAGTAGCTTAAGCACTTGTGTTACAGAAATCAGAAACAACGACGGTACCACAACACCCAGACCCGAGACAATATGGAAAAGTTCGTTTCCCATATTGACCCGACCGGGGATCGAACCCGGAACCTCAGAGATGGCGCTCGCTAAAGTCAGGCCCGCTCGCCTCTCGGCTACGGAGGTCGTCAACTACTCAAATTTTTTTGTCATCAAATCCATACGTGTGTGGCATCTATGGATAGGTTTTCAAAAATAATATTGAGGTTTCTAATATATCATTTTTTAATATTAATAATTTTTAACTGAATAATTTGCGCGAGAGATGCTTCCAAAGTAGAAAATGTTGCCACCCCCCTCTAGCCTTTAAAATAAGAGCCATTTGATAAGAATTAGATGTGTTATTGCGTAAGTCTACGCTGCGACGATTAGGAGCGAAGAGTCAGTGGATAATGTGGAAAAAGGCAGGAGAGTACACGTACGAAGCCGCGGCGAGTAGCTAGTAAAGTAAGTAGGTACATTAAAACCTTCGCAAGGTTAGGTGTGTTAACTTTTATACATTTTATTTAAAAATAAGTACATCAATGACATTTGTTAATTTTTCAAGGGGAATTACAAATTGTACATGGTCATTGTTTGTGGAGCAGTTTAGCTTAGTCTATTAGATAATCAGTAAGCATGATAAATTGGAATAATTAAACGATAAATAATGTTAAAATATTATTTTACTTTCTTAGTTTAATAATCTTTGTTATCTGATACATCTACCAGTTAGTCTTGTCCTACTTTTGCTTAAAATAATATTTACTGCGATAAAACGTTAATAACGGTACTTGTTGTACCTTATCATTTGAATCATTTACCCCTGAAAATCCGAACAATTACCCTTGAACATACCTTGAAATTTACCCTTGAACAAAATAAAAATCCGTATTAATATTAAAAATGCGAAAGTTACACGGTTTGTCTGTTTGTCTGTCCGGCTTTCACGCCTTAATCACTGAACCGGTTTTGATGAAATTTGGTATATGTATACGTTGAACCTTTAGAACAGACATAGCCTATTTTTGGTATTAAAAATAAGAAAAATGGGGGTAATGCCACCCTTTAAAATTTAATGTGGGAAAATATTTATTTTTTAGGTTAGGTTAAGTATATATCTCATATCTCTATAAAATTTTGCACAAATATTTGGCTCGAAACTTGGATTAAAATATGGACAACTTTTTGTTTCGAATATTAGGGGAGTTAGGGGAACAAGCGACCATGAAAGTATTTAGTCCACGCGCACGAAGTTGCGGGCACAGCTAGTACCTAATTTATAAAAAAAAAAGTGCACAGGTACCTCTTGACACAATTATATTAACTATTATGTTAGACCCTAATCCCGCAGACAAACTGTGTGAACAGTTTTATGGGAGTCAGCCTATTTTATTTAATAAATTCTGTTTTGTTTAATAAGTAAATGAAGGGTAACCTATAGGTATTCGAATATAAATATTCCCCTGTTCGTTTGTCTGTCTAGTACACGAATGTATCTTATGAACCGTGATAGTAAGACAGATAAGATTTTATTTTTAATTTCTTTGGCATAATAACAAGTAGACACTAAAAAAATTAAATTAAAGGGGTTTTCATACCCCTTTTTTATATTATCTTGTATATTATCTCGGGTCTAGGTGTTGTAGTACTGTCGTTGTTTCTGATTTATGTACACAAGTTCTTATGTTGTCCAATACATCACCATGGTTCATTTGATCGATTTTGAGAACTGAAATAGGTAGACGCAAGAAACAATCCCATAATGTTAAGTAAGTTAAGTATTCATTTTAAAAGTAAATAATTAGATTAAAAGTCAAGTACATATTTAAGGGTACAGTCCAATTTTTCATTCGCATTTATAATGTAAGATCCAACTGTACTTTGTTCTACGGAGGTGTGCAGTCAAATGTACCAAAATATATCCAATCTCAAGATAATCTTATGGTAACGTCGTCCGTCGTAAGAACTTAAGTGTCCACATTTTATTGTATTAAATTATACAAGATATTGCCCGCGAGTTCGTTTACAATATTTCGGGATAAAAAGTATCTAGTCTAGTACCCGATCAATCTTTTATAGTAAATTCATTCAGTTACTTTGGCTTAAAAGAGTAGCAAACGTACATTTAGACAAACGCATATTGATGAGAATTATAGTTACATTAAAAGTATAATTTATTCAATACGTTTTAACGTACGTTACGTAGGTAATCCAAGTACCTACGTTAAATGTGATTGTAAGTTATTAACATGGGAATAAATCGATGTGAAATAAAAATGAAAGTCAAGTTTGATGCATCATACATATATTTCAGACAAAAAGACAAAGTAGTTAGTATTTGACAAGACAATTGCTATTTCAAGAAGGGATGATGGTGGCACCAAGTGCAAATAGTTTTTTAATCCACAAGTACGAGGTGTTATAAGTTTGACGTGTTTGTCTGTCTGTTGGTCTGTCTGTGGTATCCATGGACTTAGTGTTTATTATATTAAGTCCATGGTGGTATCGTTACTCCAGAACCTAGAAACATATTTTGATTTCGTTCAAAAGGTGAATTAATTATTATTTTTGATAGAAATTGATCCAAGATGGCCGCTGCCACAAAATGTCAGATTACATATTTTGACAACTCCTACAATAATTATGGGTATCAAATTAAAGGGCCTTAGTAGTTTTATACATTATGTTAAATTTCTCATCTAACATGCGCTAATATCGAACACTTATTTTGTAAGACATCCATGCTGGAAAAGGTATAACGAATAGCCGGTAAAACTGGTATAGTCAAACGTGTGGATAATGTCTAAATTTCAAAATAGATAGCGAGACAGCGTCTTTGACTTTGAATTCACTAGTTCAAAGAACTACAATTAGAACCAAATACATTTCGTGTTATAGTATATAGGTACGAGCTGTTTTCCAAGACTTCCTTCGCATTATTTTAGTTTAAAAAGTATTCTTTTTAATATATACAGTATAGTCAAAAGTCTGTCAGACCTCACACTTTGAACTTTTTGCAGCCCTTTGTCGTATTTTGATATTAAAACATAGTTAGCGAGCGTAAGGTAAGTATGCTCTAACAATTCTTTGGAACAGAGTTTACATGTACCAAATTTAGGACCTTTAACACTTGCAAAACAAGCGGCTTCAATTTCGCCTTGCTTTTAACGAGAAGCTGCAATACCACGTGTTCCTGGGCTTGATGTTCGTACGTATCCTCCAAGTACAATTTTGACAATTTGGCGACTTCCAACAAGAGTTTCTTTGCGTTCCCGTACTGATCAGGATGCTCGTTCACAACTTCCTCCACGCCATATTCGCAGCCGAGAGGTGGCCGGGGTCCAGGGCAAAGTTCTTCCACCAATCCTAGCAACTGAAATAAATGATAATCCATTTAGCTAATAGTCAGGGCTCTCTTAACTTTATACTGACTGTGAATCGAACATGGAGCGCACTGTGGACATCACTGCATGCTATAAAACAAAGTCGCTTTTTCTGTCACTATATCCCTATGTAGATACGCTTAAATCTTTAAAACTACGCAACGGATTTTAATGCGGTTTTTTTCAATAGAGTTATTCAAGAGGAAGGTTTATATGTATATTAACATCCATGAATGTTGTTTTTTTTGTGGTTTTTTAATGTGATGACGTAAATAATTTAATTTTTTACGCCATCACATAAAACGCAGGCTGAACCCTACCAGATTTATCAAAATAATGTACTAAGTATTGTACACATTAAAAGGTCTACAGAAAATTTCGCGATGGTATTATGTTTATCTCGTATGGATATCGCAAAATATGTTTTTTTGTCATTTACTTTTTACGAAAATAATGGGTAATTTTCGAAAGATTTTAATCAACACAGCATTAACCCTTGTCCAATGAAATGCCTTAAATACATTGTTGATTTAATACAGATCTATATGGCTCTTAAGCATATGATTAAAATGAATAATTTTGAAGAAATTACAGATTTAAAAATTGCAGGACGTAGCGTTTGCGTTGATACCGGCCGGACATGGCGGCCGGAGCATGCACAGTAATAAATTAATCAAAACTACTGGATCGATTTTAATCATTTTTTCAGTGAGAAAAACATAGGCTATACATTTTATACCCGTGCAAAGCCGGAGCGGGCCGCTATGTTTTTATATACAACGTTCACTATTTTCTGTAGTCTATTTAGTAGCAGCATTGAATAATCAATCACAATCACAAGATAAAGCTGGGACTGTTGGTTGAACGTTCTAAAGCACGAAATTATTTTCATATCGCACAACAAGATAATTTAGGCCTGCAATGTCCCAAGCTAGGAAAAAGCATATTGTTCGGAACCACGGTCTCTGAAGTAAGAAAATATTGCACTTACCACATTGAGTGAGCCGTGAACGACGTCAAGATGTTGACGAACGACGCGTCCTACCTCCTGAGGATTTTCCAACGCTAAAGTGACACCTTTCACCACTCCACTTTCATAGTACGAGTCGTATGTGTGCCTGTAACAAGTATAGAATTTAAGACTTTCGCGTTACATTTATAACGACGGGGTGTTATAATTTTGACTTGTGTATTTGTATGTGTCTATGGCATCGCAGCTCCCAAACAAATTAATTGATTTAGATTTAGATTTTTTTGTTTAAAAGATGAATAAGTCGGAAGTGTTCTTAGCTATGTTTGATAAAAATCGATTCAAGATGGCCGCTGTCACAAAATTATGGATTCCATGTTTTAACACAAATCCCACAACATAGCTGGGCACCGTTAATCAAACAGTTAACTTCGTTAATCGTTAATCCGTTACTAAAAAAGTTAGCTTCGTTAAACGTTACATTTCTTAAGAATTAACGCAAGTTAACGTTAATCGTTAATCCGTTAAAATATAATGGAGTCCGAAATCCAAAAAATGGATTAGACCTGGAATCCGATTGTCATGTCTTCCATTATAGGATCACTGACAGTAATTTAGTAAAACGCTACGAATCGTTTCAATAAAAAATGAAGATATGAAACTTCCATTTGGAAACCCTTTTAGTTTCCCTACGGTTTCCGGAGAATCCCCCGATTACTGAAAAACGTAACGGTGCGTTATATAGAAGGGGGGGGGGGGGGGGGGGTAGCAAAAAATTATTATAATACTTGAACGCTCCCTTCTTTAAAACAAACACATCAGTCGTCATTCTAACTAAACACCGACTCAAAGTAATTAATGACATGTTGAAATCAAATGAACATTAAAAATGTTGCTAAAAACCCACGACGGTAAAAATCGGAGAAAAATAACTCAAAACCCCCGAATTTACCCAATTATTATGTAACGAAATATCTAAACAATGAATATCGATGTTAATAGTTTTTTCCTAACGTGTCTGTTTCTCGAAGATATACTTACGAGTAAATGTAGCGATAATAATGGCAGCCCCCAATACTCATGAGATATTATATTTTGTGAAATTTGACAATTCGTTTTAATATTATTGCCATATTATTTTGCACTAATATTGTAGCGCCCTCTAGTGAGTTACATATGTAATTTTTATTATTTGGGAACATGCATTTAAGCTACCACGTTAGTGTTGCCGGATAATCGATTACTATCGATATGACAATCGATAGTATCGATATTATCGATGTAATCGATAGTATTGTCTAATCTAAACCATTATAATCTTATAATCGATTACATCGATAGTATCGCTTGAAAACTTGATATCGATATAATCGATTACATATCGATTATATTGTATTTGACTACGCATTATTATCGATTACATCAGACTAATCCATTATATTGAATAAATATACTATCGATTGTCATATCGATTGTTAGATTATTTGGGCCTATTTTGAATAATCAGTTAATAATCGATATACAATTGAATCGACGGCAACACTATACCACGTACACATTTTTGAAAACAGAATTGTAATCGGACATTTCGTTTTGATTATATTGCAACATTGTTTTACACTAATATTGAGGCGCCCCTTAGTGCGTTACAGTCATAACACCTGTCTAAGAACATGAACTCATAAAACACAAACCCGTTATTGAAAACCGCATCAAATCGGATTATTAGTTTAGAAGATAGGTGGCAACATTACTTAGCACTAACGCCCACACAAACATCACCTTAAAGGCATATACCTGCTCCGTTCCGTTGTGGGTAAAAATGAATCTATTCGCAGCTTACTCACACGCACTCGTATTTCACTCGCGGTGCCATGCGGTGGATGAAAGTAGGCATTGGATTAACGATTATTTATTTATTTATTTATTTATTTATTTATTGGATTACCAACACAAGATACAGTAAATAAAGAGTTACAATTTATACAGTATATTAACAGCTAACTGCACTTATAATAAAAGGTAATCTCAGCATGCTTACACATTACATACTTATTGTTGCGATAAAATGGATCAAAAGTATAAAAAGAAATAAAAAAAAAAACACAAATTAAAATTTAAAAAGAGAAGTTGAGAATAAGTTATTATTGCACTTAAAGAAAAGGTGCCACATGATTATGTAGAACATTTAAAAATTTAGGAAGGCTATGATGGTGGACATCGAGCTCGGGTATCTTTTTTGTTAAGTCGTTATAGAGGCGCGACAAGCGTGTGGCAGGTGAGTCGCGACCCAGCCTCGTTCTGCAAAACTTTTTTCTAAACAACCCACAAGGATATCGGGGAGTTCTTTTTGGAATGTGAAACTCTAGTTTGTTGAGAAGTTTTGGACAATCTATTCGATTAACGGACTTCAATATTATTAACGGAAGTTAATGTGTCCGTTAACAGTTTTTCAAGTTAACTTTAAAGTTAATCCGTTACTCAAAATGTTAACTTCGTTAATTAACGATTAACGAGTTAATGCCCAGCTATGTCCCACAATATGGGTATCATATACTCGTAAAAGGGCTAGCAGAATATATTTATAATGACAAATTTGAAATCCAAGATGGCCGCCGCCTGAAAATGACGGATTTCCTGAATTTTATTGTCACAACTTCCTCAATATACCTAGGTATCAAATAAAAGAGCTTGAGTAGTAGAATGTTGCGCAGTGCGACAAATTTTAAATCTAATATGGCCGCCATTAGCGGTTATTTTCACACTTTTTTGTGTGTGGGTTTATTAAATGTTCAATTTAAAAATATTTAACATAACGCTTCATCGGTGCGACGAAGGCACAACTCGGCAAAATTGCAAAAATGAAAAGTATGCAGAATTATATTTTTAAATTTTTACGATATTTTAGAACACTATTGTTGCATCAGTTTGCATTCCTAGTTTAGTCCTGATAGCAAAAATGTTGACTTGGTGAATACTGATTTGAACTTACCCGCACAATAGGCTTAAAGCCTTTGCAACATCGTCCACAGTGGAGGCTAGTAGACCGTAATGAAGACGTGTGTCATTCAGGGGTAAATGTTTCGAATTTGGATGGGGTCTGGAAACGAAACAAAACGTTAATTAGATATCAGTGAAGTGATTTGTAACCTGCCAGCTAGAGTGCAACAAAGAATATGAATATGGAGTGACTATCAATCTGTACTAATAGTGTAAAGCTGAGGAGTTTGTTTATTGATCACGTCAATCTCAGGAACTACTAACTACTATTAGTCCATTTATTTATGTCTATAGGCTATATATATATCTCGCTGCAACCAATAGCAACGATGAATCAGTGAATAATGCTGACAAAACTGGGATAGTACGGGTGCGAAGCCGGTCGGGCAAAAATATAAATTGAGAAATAATTAAAAAAAAGTGTGATTCATAAATAGAAAAAAAAGATAATACAAATTCATATAATTACCTACATATACGAGTAGTACAAATGACTTGTACAAAGACGTAGAATCTGTTTATGAAATGAATTGAACACCAATATGATATGTTTAAATTAAATACTGGGATAAAGGATACCTACGAGTTGAAATTAAAGAGTTACAGAGAAAGGAAGAAGGATTTTCCTCTCGATTTGAAAAGAGGAAGGACCTCAAATTCCCATATACCCGGTTCCATTAACATCGGACAAACGATCCGTTCTAGTTAAGGATAGTAAGAAATTATACGAGGCGTAAGTTAAAAACGACTAACGACCGCTGATATAGAAAGTAAATAAGGTATTAACGACTCGTAGTCAGTTTGAGAAAAACTAATTGTCATTTTTGACACATTACGAATCGGTCGAATATTGAAACCAAGCATTATCGGTAAAGACAGTGCCTATAAGACTAATATCTTTTCTGGCCCAGAACCAAACACAATTCTTCCTTCAACAGCTGGATAGATAACTTTTGTTCCAACAAAGTGTATAAAAAATAGGGCCGTCATACTTACAGCAATCTAAGCAGTTCGGACACCGCATCGTTGTAGACTGCTACCAGACTCAAGTATGGTGTGGGCTGGTGTGACTCACATTCTACCAGAGAGACGGCGAAGATCGCGAAAACCACAGACACAAAACGAACCATGTTGGACCGGAGCTGAAAACAAAAAAACACTTTTTCGAATGGCGACTCGGCGAGACCGTGTCACAGGACGAGTGTAAAGTTTTCTTAAACTAGCGTGTTTAAAATATATTATCATATAGTTTTGTATACCGAAGACCCCTCAATTTTGGTAGCGGGCGTTGACTGCTGCGACTAACAGGCCTAGCATACGCATCGCGACTAAATTTAATCGCGCTCTTAACAAACGACAACATCGATTAAAGTCAGTGCGTCAGCTGCTGATTGGCTGAAAATACGAGTGCGGTGTGCTATTAGCCAATAAACAGTATCGAAACTCTTGTCGTCTCATGCGAAAAATTTGACACATTGAGTATGCTAGGCCTGGCAGTCTCCGAACTACTGCGGTTGTTATCGTTCCCAATTAAATGAATTATTCCATTATTAAGGTGCCAAATAAATTTTTTTTAAATAATTTGTTTTGTTTGTTCCCAAAACATTCAGAGTGGGATATGACGGGGCTGCTAATTTAGCGGCCGGCCTGCCGCTGATGTTGTGGTAGGTATCCTGTGCCATGAGAGCATCACCATCAAGGATATGAGGTCTATTGGGGGTATTCGTGGGTATCCTTGCCCTTATCAGGGCTGGTCCCAAACGCCGTCACCACCCTCGTGTGACGGTACGGTGCGTCAAAGCATTTACCCCGGAAAAAAGGGTGGAGGTATTTAAAATATGTTTAGTTTTTTTACAGATTTTTAAGTTTTTCTAATCAAGCCCTTTCCACAGTGACACCTTTATCGCGTAAGATGCTTGCTGCTTAGTTGCAAAAGCGGTAAAGCGAACCATGTATCCTTTTTCTACCAGTTACATTATGTGGTAGAAGAAGGATAATATGCGTGATATCTTTCGAATGGAATATCCGAATACATATTTTTCTAACTAATCATGTTTTTCACTATACTGTCCTACTCTCTTCAATAGTTTTCGCAGCCAAGCAAAGTACCTAACGAATGTTTTAAGTAACGGAATAAAAGATGGATATCCCATGATTTAAAAAAAATTTAATGCGAATGGTGCTCAGGAATAATGAAGCTTTACAAACGTAAAATATTTTTGAAATCGATTTAGTAGTTCTTAAGATAGTTCGTTGCCAATAAAAATAAAAATCTATCCTCTTTATAATATTAGAGTACCTAGATTGAAAAAATAATAAATAACTTATATGTAGGTTGATATAAGCACTTTACGCTAAAAATAAAAAAGGGACCAGAAAATGTTTTACTTACTCGGCTGGTACTGTAAATGATTGCGATTGCTGGGTTATTTTATACGAAAGAGTGTTAACGCTATTATACAATTACATTGCGGTAAATTCAGTTATAATTAGATGGAACCAAAATATAGTTCCGGTTCCGTGTCTAAATTACGCCTAACTAATCCTTTTAAAATATTGGAATATTTTTACGCATGTGTACCTTACATAGTAGTACGACTTAATTAAGTCCGCTGACAAATATCTGACATATCAATTTGTGTAAATTTTTACCGATTAATTTCCTAAGCGCTTTTTAGGGCTTCGAAATTGCTGAAATGTAAGGTTTTTTTTAAATATTGGACAACATTACATACATTGCTCGGATCCTGTGGTAAGTAGCTTAAGCACTTGTGTTACTGAAATCAGAAACAACGACGGTACCACAACACCCAGACCCGAGACAATTTAGAAAAGTTTGTTTTCCATATTGACCCGACCGGGGATCGAACCCGGAACCTCTGAGATGGCGCAAAACTAAAAACCGGCCCGCTGCCTTTCGGCTACGGAGGTCGTCATGGATTAATTACGTCAATTTATTTCTATCTTCTTGTTACCATATTAGCTACATCAATCCATTACGCTTTCATTCCTAATAAGGCTATGCCCAAATTGGTAACATGATGTACTGTAAACAATGAACTTACATCTTTAATTTACATTCATGAACGCAATTAATACTTTGACATTCGATCCCCGGTCGGTTCAATATGGAAACGAACTTTTCTATATCGTCTCGGGTCTGGGTGTTGTGGTACCGTCGTTGTTTCTGATTTCTGTAACATAAGTGCTTAAGCTACTTTTCACTGAATCAGAGTATGTGATGTAGTCCAATATTTATTTATTTATTAATCAAAGAAAACAATTGCGGATATTAGTTCTTATGCTTACGGAATAAGGGCGATGCCAAGATCATAATGCAAAGTCTGACATGCTGTTGATTGTACGTACAATAATTTGGGATTCCTATTAATAAATCGAATTAGGTCGGCTCATTAACGTTAACGATAAAAGCTACTTAAAAACGTATTGTTATTTTATCAGGGAATTTCATAATTTTGTACGGTTATTATTTGCTTAATCCATGTTTAAATTTATGACTGTTAGTTTGATGGATATTCGGATTAATTAAGCTTAAGAAAATATTTCTTTCTTTCACTGAAGGTAAAAAACATCCCTTGTTCTTTATTACATCAACAGTAAATTTTATACTATCCGTGCACTACTATGTACTCGACATCTGCCTAGTCTTTTTAGTGCTTAACAATATTATGGACTCTGTTTAACAGATCAATAGTATTGATATACAAAAATAGTATATTATATGTATAAGCTACAATAATATCACAGGCAGGGCCAGCGTTAGGGTTGCGCGCGGTTGGGCAATAGCCCCGGGCGCTCGGACTTAAACGGGCGCTAGAAAGCTACCCTGAGGTACCCAGATGTATTCCCCTAAATTCATGTATTGGTATACGCTTTTACAGGGGCGCTGGCGGAAATTCGTCCAGGGCGCCAGTGATGCTAGAACCGGTACTGATCACAGGTCATATTAGGTTTACAAACAAATTTGACAACCTCCGTAGCCGAGAAAGATCGCCTTTTTGAGTACCGATGTTTTATACCCAGCTCCTCTTTTTAGTAAGCCACTCGCCCGCACTAACGTCCAGACAAAGGCTGCACTGATTGATGCATATCTCTTGAAAACCTCCGTAGCCTAGAGGCGAGCGGGTCGGATCGCCGGTAGGGTCAATACAGGAAGATTTTTTAAACACTATCCATATTTTTCTGGGCATTAGGTATCGTTAATAGAACCCATTTCAATTAAATTAATTTAAATTTAATGACATTTAATAAATTTCAGTGTTGCATTAACCACACCGTGTTGCAACACAAAATTAGTTCTTGATCTAAATAAAACTGCAGGGCCAGACCATATACCACCTCTCTTCATAGTTAAGTGTGCTAAGAGTATTGCATTACCACTTACTTTGTTATTTAGAAGATCTCTTGAACATGGAATTGTCCCAATCATGTGGAAATCAGCCTTCATCACCCCCGTACATAAAAAGGGCGCTAAAAATAACGTGGAAAACTATCGCCCAATCTCTAAACTCTGTATATTTTCCAAAGTACTCGAAAGGATTGTATATGATCAGTTGTACGCCTCACTTAAGCAGGCACTACACGAAGCTCAGCACGGCTTTCTCAAGGGTAGGTCTACTACGTCTAACCTCCTCCTATGCAGTGATTTTATCTCTGAACATATGTCCAAACCAGCTCAAGTGGACGTAGTTTACATAGATTATAGTAAGGCCTTCGATAGGATTGATCATGTTATACTACTGAGAAAGCTGCTAATGATAGGCATACGGGGGAATCTATATAGATGGTTTTCATCATATGTAAGAAACAGGTGTCATGCGGTGGTTTTGAATGGGTACACTTCGTCGTTGATTCAGATTCCATCAGGCGTTCCACAGGGCTCTCTTATTGGGCCTCTTCTGTTTATTATCTTCATCAATGATATTTCGTCCTGCTTCCTTTATGCCAAAATACTTTTATATGCTGACGATATGAAAATACTCTACCCAGTTAATAACCAAACAGATGCTTTGTGCCTGCAGAGTGACAGTGACTTGCAGAGGTTCGAAGACTACTGTGCTGACAACATGCTGGATCTCAACGTGTCTAAGTGTTATGTTTGCTCTTGTACTCGTAAAAAAACTACCTTTCATTTTGCTTACCCTTAAAAGACACACTTATTTCTAGAGTTGACTCTATTAAAGATCTAGGCATCACATTTGACAGCAAGTTACTCTTTGACACTCATGTTGAAGGGGTGGTAAAAGAGGTCTCGGTTTCGTGCTGAGGGTGTCGGAGTTCAGCAACATAAAAACCTTGAAAATCCTTTACTGTGCTTTTGTCCGCAGCCCCCTGGAATATGGATCGCAGATCTGGAATCCTATGTATGAGGTTTACGTCTCAAGGTTGGAAAATATACAAAAAAGATTCCTTAGATACCTGCAACACAGGTGCAAAAGGTACGATGATAGCTATGAGCTGCGATGTAGGCGTCAACACATCCTCCCTCTTAAAAATCGTAGGCAGATAGCAGACTTATCTTATCCTTTTAAAATTGCAAACGGGTCTTTGGACTGTCCAGAACTCCTAAGTAAATTACTCTTGCACGTACCAGCCAAACCTTTAAGGAATCCCAAACTTTTGGATGTTCCTCTAGTTAAGACCAAATATAGACAAAACGCCTACTTGGTTAGAGTTGCCAGACAGCTAAATGAGCTTTCCCGTGACCTTGGGCTGGATTCTTTCCACCTCAGTGTTCCCAAGCTCAAAAGCATCATGAGCAGCGTTTTTTTTATTAGGTTACGTTTTATTACTGCTTTATTTGTGCGATTATATGTCTAACGAACGTTTTATTATGAATACTGTGTTCTATATGTGGAAACTTGTTAATGGCCGTCATTTATTATTGTGTAGATTTAATTATTATTTAGCTGTAAGATTCCCAAAAAGTATAAAATAAAATAAAACCTTTTATATCTTTGCCATTTGATCAAAATAAATGCAAGAGAAGTAGGGCATAGCGATTTATCGCTCGAACTGGAGCAGCCCGACTGGCGAAATACCTCTACCTTACAGAAGATCGCAGCTAAATAACAACCACTTCGGTGTTGTTGTGTTCCTGCGTGTGAGTAAGGTCTCCAGAGCTCCTGGGGAGTGTGGGTAGCAGGGGTCAAGCCTTCAAGGTAAGGGCGACAAGTCCAGTAATAGCTTTATTGTGCTGTACATGTCGCCCTTAAGCTAGGACCTCATTATCATTTAACATCGGGTGGGATGAGGTCAATCTTGAAGTGCAATATAAAGAAAAAAAGGTGTAGGTGTCCCTGAATGGGGCCTCTTTTTTATGTCGTTGTTATACTTTTTTACACGATTGTGGTTTGTTCCCTTTGATCTGTCATTAAAAAATATGTCAGTTGAATACCGGGTTTTATTTTAAATTTAGTTAAAATACGTTGAACTCGAGTTCGTTCGATAATAGTAGGTACATTAAAACCTACCCAAGGGTAGGAATGTTAATACATACATACATTTTATTTAAAAAATAGTACATTAATGGCATTTGTTAATTTTTCAAGGGATTTACAAATTTTACATGGTCATTGTTTCTTGAGCAGTTCAGCTAAGTCTGTCAGACAATCAGTAAGCATGATAAATTGGACTAATTAAACGACAAATGATGTGAAAATGCTATTATACTTTCATAGTTTAATAATCTTTCTTATCTGATACACCTACCAGTTAGTCTCGCCCTACTTTTGCTTCAAACAATATTTATTGGTGTGTAGGTATGTAAAATATTATCAAGAGTTCACAACTATTTTGGCAACAGAACGTCAATAAAACATTTACCCACCTTACCTTTTGAATCATTTACCCTTGAAAATACTATAAAAAACAAATAAAATCCATGTTAATATTATAAATGCGAAAGTAACTCTGTCTTAGTGTTGCCCAAATTCAGTCTTGGTCTTGCAGTCTTGGTCTTGTTCTTGCGTTTTTGCAAGACCAAGACCAAGAACAAGACCGCGTATTTTTAGCAAGACCAAGACCAAGACTGACCGTGCAAGACTTGAGCAAGAACAAGACATAGCCTGCAAGACTCTTGCGTCTTGCAGCTAGGACTTAGCGCTATTTCACGGAGTATTTAGGTGTAACAGTTCGGTGTATAGGTAGGTACGCTTAGGAATTCTATGAGACGCAAAAAACTGTATCAAAGAATATGAAAAACTGGACCCATGCGGATTACGACTAATACCATAAACATAGCGAATAAAAAAATATCTATTAAAATTAAACTGAGTGCATGCATAGTTATGTTTTAACCATCGGCACTTTGATAATGCGGCATCAAAGGTTTTGTACTTACTTCTCAAAGAAATTTGCCGCTTTTCGGAAGTACATGGTTATGATACATGCGCCGGCGGTTTCTTTTGAAATCTAAAACAATCGTTGCCGCCGCGCCGAAATCATAACATTTGACACTATTTGATTGCCGCCACAGGGCGTAGGTAGGGCGAAATTGCAAGACTTGCAAGACTCTTGCTGCAAGACCAAGACCAAGACCAGGTGTATTGGCGCAAGACCAAGACCAAGACTGGCTAAGTCTCGTCTTGTTCTTGCATTTGGGCAACACTACTCTGTCTGTCTGTCTGTTTGTTTGTCCGGCTTTCACGACTAAACCACCGAACCGGTTTTGATGAAATTTGGTATAGGTATACGTTGAACCTTAACAATGGACGTAGGCTACTTTTTGTTTTGAAAATAAGAAAAATGGGGGTAATAGCACTCTTGAAAGTTTAAATAAGAAAATGTTTATTTTTTAGGTTAGAGATATGATTGGACTACTTTTTGTTTCGAATATTAGGGGAGATAGGGGTCAAACCGACCATGAAAGTATGTAGTCCACGGGCACGAAGTTGCGGGCACAGCTAGTACCGAATTTATAAAAAGAAAGTGCACAGGTACCTCTTGACACAATTATATCAACTATTATGTTAGACCCTAATCCCGCAGACAAACTGTGTGAAGTTTTGTGGGAGTCAGCCTATTTTATACAATTACTGTTTTGTTTAATAAAGGGTAACATAAAGATATTCGATGATTCCGCACTCAAGGGGTAAAACGGGACCCTATTAGTAATACTACCCTGTTCGTTTGTCTGTGTAACACACGGATGTATAACATGAACCGTGAGACTAAGACAGATAAGAAATTCTTTGGCACAATAACAAGTTGACATTAAAAAAAACGCAAGAAACATTCCCAGAATGTTAAATTAACTATTCATTATAAAAATAAATTATTACATCAAAGTGTAAAGTACATTAATTATGGCTACAATACAAATTCTCATTATCTACACTAATATTATAAAGAGGAAAGATTTGTACCTATTTTTGTATGTTTCTAATGAATAGGCTCAAAAAGTACTGGGCCGATTTAAAAAATTATTTCACCAATAGAATGCTACATTCTTCCAATTTGAGATAGGCTACAAAATTAGGGATCCTTGGTAAATTTTGAACAATGTAACCGAAGGTGTAGGAAAATTAGTCTTATAATGTCTTTCGTCGAATGCGCGGGAAAATCCTCTGAGGCGAAACGAAGTTCGCCGGGACCGCTAGTAAATTATGGGTGGAGTACAAATTTTCATTATAAATAAAAATGTAAGATCTAACTGTATTTGACATAGGTAGGAACGTTGTTATACGGAGGTTTAATGTGACAAAGTACAAAGTCAAATGTACCAAAATATATATAATCTCAAGATAACCTTATTAAATTATACTAGTTATTTCCTGCGAGTTAATTCGCATCATTTCGGGATAAAAAGTTTTTAATCATATTATTACTTATGTACGTACTGTATGTTAAAGTGTGAATGTATGTAAATATTATGTGCCAAATAATGTTTATACTTTCTTTCTTTCTAATCTAGTATCCCATTTATCTTTTATAGTAAGTTAATTGAGTAGCTTCGGCGTGAAAGACTAGCAAACGTAAGTAGACATGCGTTTAAAATAATTATGAGAAGTATAGTTACATTAAAATATATTTATTCAATAAGTACGTTTAATTTACCTACATAACTAGCAAACATGAGAACAAATTAACGTGAAATAAAATTAAAGTCAAGTTTGATGCATCATACATATTTATTTCAGACAAAAAGACAATGTAGTTAAAATTTGACAAGACAGTTGCTAATTTTTAGAAGGGATGATGGTGACATCAAGCACGAATAGTTTTTTAATCCACAACCCCGAGGTGTTTTATGTAAAAGATGAATTAATTATTATGTTTGATATATATGAATCCAAGATGGCCGCTGCCACAAATTGTCAGATTACATATTTTGACACAACTCCTACAATATAGGTATCAAATAAAAGGGCCTGAGTAGTTTTATACATTATGTTAAATTTCTAATCTATCATGCGCTAATATCGAACACTTATTTTGTAAGACATCTATGCTGGAAAAGGTATAAGCCGGTAAAACTGGTATAGTCAAACGTGTGGATAATGTCAAAATTTCAAAATAGATAGCGAGACAGCGTCTTTGACTTTGAATTCACCAGTTCAAAGAAGTACAATTAGAACCAAATACATTTCGTGTTATAGTATATAGGTACTAGCTGTTTTCCAAGTCTTCCTTCGCATTATTTTAGTTTAAAAAGTATTCTTTGTAATCTATACAGTATAGTCAAAAGTCTGTCAGACCTCACGCTTTGAACTTTTTGCAGCTTTTTGCAGCCGTATTATGATATTAAAACATAGTTAGCGAGCGTAAGGTAAGTATGCTCTAACAATTCTTTGAAACCGAGTTTAAATGTACCAAATTGAGGACCTTAGACACTTGCAAAACAAGCGGCTTCAATTTAGCCTTGCTTTTAACGAGAAGCTGCAATACCACGTGTTCCTGGGCTTGATGTTCGTACGTATCCTCCAAGTACAATTTTGACAATTTGGCGACTTCCAACAAGAGTTTCTTTGCGTTCCCGTACTGATCTGGATGTTCGTTCACAACTTTATCCACGCCAAATTCGCAGCCGAAAGGAGGCTGGGATCCAGGGCAAAGTTCTTCCACCAATCCTAGCAACTGAAATAAATGATAATAAATTTAGCTAATAGTCAGGGCTCTCTTACATATAGCGTTTATACTAGTGTCCGACCGAAATTTCGGTTTCGGTTTCAGCTAGTTTCGACCAAAAAATCAAGTTTCGGCCCGAGTTTCGGTTTCGGCCAAAACGGAACCTTTCGCCGAAATTTGCAAATAATGTATTTTTTTCACTTTATTTATAGGGTAGTTAAATTATCAAACAGAACCTCTGTATCTGTGTTAAAATTGTATTGTGATAAATCTTTGAAAGTAGAAACATGTAATTATACGTCGGCGAGATATTAATTTAAGAATAAAATGGGCTTACTAACATTTTTTCGACTTTTTAAGGACTTTTTTTTTATAAAAGGTTCGGTTTCGGTTTCGGCCGAAACTACAATAAAACCGAACCTTCGGTTTCAGTTTCGGCAAAATAACTTGTTTCGGTCGGTCACTAGCTTATACTGATTGTGAATCGAACATGAGCGCACTGTGGATATCACTACTTGGTATAAAACAAAGTCGCTTTTTCTGTCCCTTTGTCCCTATGTAGATACGCTTATATCTTTAAAACTACGCAACGGATTTTAATGCGTTTTTTCAAGAGGAAGGTTTATATGTATATTAACATCCATGTAATAGTGTAAAAATACTGTTATTTTTGATGTTTTATAATGTGATAACGTAAATAATTTTATTTTTTACGCTTATACATTGCGAACGCAGGCTGAACCCTACCAGATTTATCAAAATAATGTACAAAGTATTGTACACATTAAAATGTCTACAGAACATTCCGCAATGGTATTATGTTTATCTCGTATGGATATCACACAGAATTTTTTTTGTCATTTACTTTTTACGACAAATAATGGCTAATTTTCGAAGTGATTTTAACCAATACAGCATTAACCCTTGTCCAATTAAATACATTAAATACATTGTTGATTTAATATTGATATATATGGCCCTTAATAGCATATGATTTAAATATATATTTTTTAAGAAATTACTGATTTAAAATTACGTACGTAGCGGTTGCGTTCGTAATGAATTAAAACTACTGAATCGATTTTAATCATTTATTCAGTGAGAATATATATATATATATTTTATACTTGTGCAAAGCCGGAGCGGGCCGCTATGTTTTTATAAACATCGTTCACAGTTTTTCTGTAGTGTATTTAGTAGCAGCATTGATTAATCAATCACAATCACAAGATAAAGCTGGGACTGTTGGTTGAACATTCTAAAGCACGAAATTATTTTCATATCGCAGAACAAGTTATTTAAGGCCTGCAATGTCCCAAGATGGGAAAAAGCATATTGTTCGAAACCACGGTCTCTGAAGTAAGAAAATATTGCACTTACCACTTCGAGTGAGCCGTGAACGACGTCTAGATGTCGACGAACGACGCGTCCTACCTCCTGAGGACTTTCCAACCCTAAAGTGACACCTTTCACCACTCCACTTTCATAGTACGAGTCGTATGTGTGCCTGTAACAAGTATAGAATTTAAGACTTTCGCGTTCCATTTTTAACGACGGGGTGTTATAATGTTGACGTGTGTGTGTGAGTATCTGTTTATGGTATCGCAGTTCCCGAATAAATTAATTGATTTTGAATTTGATTTATTTGTTTAAAAGATGAATAAGTCGGGAGTGTTCTTAACTATGTTTGATAAAAATCGATTCAAGATGGCCGCCGTCACAAAATTATGGATTCCATGTTTAAACACAAATCCCACAATATGGGTATCATATAAAAGGGCTAGCAGAATATATTTATAATGACAAATTTCAAATCTAATGGCCGCCATTAGTCGTTATTTTCACACTTTTTTGTGTGTGGGTTTATTAAATATTCAATATTTAACATGACGCTTCATCGGTGCGACGAAGGCACAACTAGGCAAAATTGCAAAAATGAATTAAGTAGGTATGCAGAATTCTCTACGAGTCGTACCTACGATTGGCGAAACAAAGACAGCCGTGAAAGTAGTTATTTCAATATCCTCATAGTCTTTTTGTGATGACTAATAGGCCTACCATGCGCAATACGTCAAATTTATCGCATGAGACGACAAAATTTTCGATACTGTTAATTGGCTTATACCACACCACACCCGTATTTTCAGCCAATCAGCAGCTGACGCACTGACTTCAATCGATTTTGACGTTTGTTAAGAGCGCGATAAAATTTAGTCGCGTGGCGCATGCTAGACCTGTAACAGTAAAAGAAAAACTTAAAACTTAAAACCTTTTTTTTTCCTTGTAACTCAAAAGCGGTCGTTTAGGGGAGTATTATTCCACCTATCTTCTTCTTCTTACTCCATTGATGCTGTATATCCTGTAGTCTTATATTGTGTGTTGTTGTGACCTTATTGTTTATATTAGTTTAACTATATTTTTTTCTTCTTTTCTAAAATGTATTAAGTGTATACTACATTGCAAGAGAGGTGGGGCATAGCGATTTATCGCTCGAACTGGAGCAGCCCGACTGGTGAAATACCTCCACCTTACAGAAGACCGCAGCCAAATAACAATCACTTCTGTGTTGTTGTGTTCCTGCGTGTGAGTAAGGTTTTCATAGCTCCTGGGGGGGTGCTACTTTAGTAGTAGGGGTTAAGCCTTCAAGGTAAGGGCGACAAGTCCAGTAACAGCTTTATTATGCTCTACTTGTCGCCCTTAAGCTAGGATCTCATTTCCACTTGACATCAGGTGGGATGAGGTCAATCTTGAAGTGCAATATAAAAAAAAAATGTATAATATATTAACTCTCTGTATTGTTTACGTATATTTAACTGATATTTGTTATTTTTTCTTTTGTTCTGTTTTCAAATAAACCTTTTGTTACTTTTATATTGCGCCACTCACCAGAAGGTCTCGCCTGAAAACCAGCGCTGATGCAGCATTGCGCTGCAGCAGCTAATGCTGAGGCTGGGACCTTTTGGCATCTTTTGGTACCTTATCTAAGTACCTACTATATGTACAAAAGTTGTGTGTCTATACCCATAGACATATAAACATTTATTGGTACCCACCAATAAATGTTTTTTCTTTATTTCATTCTTTCTTAAAATTATTTTCCTGTAGCATTGCAAATTGACTGGTTGTGGCTTTTGTTGCACCGAAGAAGTGATTTACGTGTAAAAACTATGTACAACATATTTAGTAGTTAATAAGAAATTAGTGCTTACTGCCCAATGCTTATCAGTTGCACCAACCGTAACGTCAACTCCAAAATGTTTGAAATATTAACTATATTTTATAACACTATTGTTGCATCAGTTTGTATTCCTAGTTTAGTCCTGATAGCAAAAATGTTGACTTGGTGAATACTGATTTGAACTTACCCGCATAATAGGTTTAAAGCCTTTGCAACATCGTCCACAGTGGAGGCTAGTAGACCGTAATGAAGACGTGTGTCATTCAGGGGTAAATGGTTCGAATTTGGATGAGGTCTGGAAACGAAACACAACGTTATTTAGATATCAGTGAAGTGATTTGTAAATTACCACCTTGATCCTCGCCGTATTAATTCATACAATTACATATCCGAGTGGTACAAATGACTTGTACAAAAATGTAGAATCTGTTTATGAAATGAATTGAACACCAATATGGTCAGTTTAAGTTACATACTTGGATAAAGGATACCTACTAGTTAACATTAGAGAGTTATAGAGAAAGGAAGAAGGATTTTTTTCTCGATTTAAAAATGGGAGGGATCTCAAATTCCCTTATACCCGGTTCCATTATTTGACAAACGATCCGTTCCAGTTACGGATAGTAATAAATTATACGAGGCGTAAGTTAAAAACGACTGACGGACGACTGATGACCGCTGATATAGAAAGTAAATAAGGTATTAACGACTCGTAGTCAGTTTGAGGAAACTAATTGTCATTTTTGACACATTACGAATCGTACGAATATTGAAACCAAGCATTAACGGTAAAGGCAGTGCCTATAAAACGAATATCTTTTCTGGCTGAGGACCAAACACAATTCTTCGTTCAACAGCTGGATAGATAACTTTTGTTCCAACAAGTGTATAAAAATAGGGCCGTCATACTTACAGCAATCTAAGCAGTTCGGACACCGCATCTTTGTAGACTGCTACCAGACTCAAGTATGGTGTGGGCAGGTGTGGCCCGCATTCTACCATAGAGACGGCGAAGATCGCGAAAACCACAGACACAAAACGAACCATTTTTACCGGAGCTGAAAACAATAAAACACTTTTAAATGGTGAGACCGTGTCTCGAGACGAGTGTCAAGTTTTCTTAAACTAGCGTGTTTAAAATATATTATCATATAGTTTTGTATACCGAAGACCCCTCAATTTTGGTAGCGGGCGTTGACTGCTGCGACACACAGGCCTAGCATACGCATCGCAAAAAAAATTTATCGCGCTCTTAACAAACGTCAACATCGATTGAAGTCAGTGCGTAGCTGCTGATTGGCTGAAAATACGAGTGCGGTGTGCTATTAGCCAATCAACAGTATCGAAACTCTTGTCGTGTCATGCGATAAATTTGTCATATTGCGTATGCTAGGCCTGAGAGTCTCCGGACTACTGCGGTTGTTATCGTTCCCAATTAAATGCATTCCATTATTAAGGTGCCAAATAAAAAAATTGTAAAGAATTTGTTTTGTTTGTTCCCAAACCATTCCGAGTGGGAGATGACGGGGCTGCTAATTAAGCGGCCGGCCTGCCGCTGATATTGTGATAGATCTCCGTTCTCATGGTATCACCATCAAGGAGATGAGGTCTTTTGGGGGTTTTCGTGGTTATCCCTGCCCTTATCAGGGCTGGTCCCAAACGCCGTCACCACCCTCGTGTGACGGTTCAGTGCGTCAAAGTATCGGATCGGACCAAAAGGTTGGAGATATTTATAATATGTTTAGTTTTACACAGTTATCTAACTTTTTCTAATAAAGGTGTCACTGGGGAACGTGCCTGCCGTTCCCTAGTGACACCATTATCGCGTAAGATGCTTGCTGCCTAGCTAGCAAAAGCCGTAGGGTGAACCATGTATCGTTTTCCACCAGTTACATTATGTGGTAGAAGAAGGATAATATGTCTACTATACGTTATATCTTTCGAATGGAATGTCCAAACACATATTTTTAATCATGTTTTTCACTTTGGTGTCCTTCATATCTTCAATATATTATCTTCAATAGTTTTCGCAGCCGAGCGATGTAACGCATGTTTTAAGTAACGGTTTAAAACAGGGATTCTGTACAAGTAAACCCGTACATTTACGAAGTATTAATTTTCTACCGAATCAGCGCGTACCGAACATGACCTAGTTATAAACGTTTGTGAATAACTTATAATTGTTAGTGTTGAATAAAGACTTCGACAAGCGACATATCTTATCATTTTCGACATCTGCATCAGTCTTCAGCACTCAGCATCATATCAAACCTTCAGTGTGTAGAACTGACACTGCACATTGAACAGATTCTATGTTTTGATAAAAAATAATAATGCCAATACTCAGGTATAATGTAGCTTTACGATCGTAAAATATTTTTGAAATCGATTTAGTAGTTTTTAAGATAGTTCGTTGCAAATAAAAATCTTTCCTCTTTATAACATTAGAGTTTGAAAAATAATAAAAAACATATAGGTATACCTAATAAATAAGCACTTTACACTAAAAATAAAAAAGGGACCAGAAAATGTTTTACTTACTCGGCTGGTACTGTAAATGATTGCGATTGCTGGGTTATTTTATACGAAAGAGTGTTAACGCAATTATACAATTACATTGCGGTAAATTCAGTTATAATCAGATGGAACCAAAACATAGTTCCGGTTCCGTGTCTAAATTACGCCTAACTAATCCTTTTACTATATTGGAATATTTTTACGCATGTGTACCTTACATAGTAGTACGACTTAATTAAGTCCGCTGACAAATATCTGACATATCAATTTGTGTAAAATATTACCGATTAATTTACCTAAGCGCTTTTTAGGGCTTCGAAATTGCTGAAATGTTAGGTTTTTTTTAAATATTGGACAACATTACATACATTGCTCGGATCCTGTGGTAAGTAGCTTAAGCACTTGTGTTACTGAAATCAGAAAGAACGACGGTACCACAACACCCAGACCCGAGACAATTTAGAAAAGTTTGTTTTCCATATTGACCCGACCGGGGATCGAACCCGGAACCTCTGAGATGGCGCAACACCAAAAACCGGCTCGCTCGCCTTTCGGCTACGGAGGTCGTCATGGATTAATTACGTCAATTTATTTCTATCATCTTGTAACCTTTATTAGCTACATCAATCCATTACGCTTTCATTCCTAATAAGGCTATGCCCAAATTGGTAACATGATGTGGTACTATAAACAATGAACTAACATCTTTAATTTACATTCATGTACGCAATTAATACTTTGACATTCGATCCCCGGTCGGGTGAATATGGAAACGAACTTTTCTATATCGTCTCGGGTCTGGGTGTTGTGGTACCGTCCTTGTTTCTGATTTCTGTAACATAAGTGATTAAGCTACATATTACTGAATCAGAGTAGGTATGTGATGTAGTCCAATATTTATTTATTTATTAATCAAGGAAAACAATTGCGGATATTAGTTCTTATGCGTACGGAATAAGGGCGATGCCAAGATCATAATGCAAAGTCTGACATGCTGTTGATTGTACGTACAATAATTTGGGATTAAATTCTTTATTCTTTATTTTGGCACCATTACAATGAAATACATTTAATTGGGAACGATAACAACCGCAGTAGTCCGGAGACTGTGTCGCAGCAGTCAACGCCCGCCTCCAAAATTGAGGGGTCTTCGGTACACAAAACTGTTTGATAATATTATGAACAGGATAATATTATAAGCAACCTATATTTTAAACAGGATGAGTACAGATTTAAAAATAGAAAAAACATAACCAAATGTATTATTAAAATGTTATTATAGTCTACTAAAATAAAAGTGTGTATGTTGTGTGAGAGTGGTGGTAGTTGTATGTGTGAGGTGAATGCGTGTGTGTGTGTGTGTGTGTGTGTGTGTGTATGGCTGTGTTGTGTTTGTATGTGCTAGGTGTGTGCGTGTGGTGAGTTATTATGTGATATTTAAATTCGATTAATTAAGCAGTTTTTCTGTTTCTTCATAAGTTAGTTCTCGGATCCATTTCGAGACCGAGTATTTGCATTTTCTGTAGGTTAAAGGATATATGTTTAGACTTTTATTAACTGAAGTCAAATTGTCGGCGAATCATTCTTAGGCGACAACGTAAAGTTTGGCAAACTTTGTGAATCCTACGTTTATCTTTATTTAAATTAGGGTCATAGGATGAAGATGCTTCCGCAAGACCACGTTTAGCACATATAGTTTTCTGACAGTGAGCACCTCAGAGATAATATAAAGCTCTCTAGTAGGGAAACGCAGTGGCTTATTTAGCATAACCTTTAGCACAGCTCTCTGAGCCCTCTCTAAGCGTATAACGTGAGATTTGGCAGCACCTCCCCAAACTGTGATACAGTAGGTGAAAACTGACTGAGCCAATGAAAAATAAACAGTTTTTAGGGTTTTAGAATCGGCACTGCACCTCAATTTTTTTAAAAGAAAGATCAGTTCAAATGCGAGCAGTAGCCACATCAATTTGCTCCTTCCAGTTTAAGGTGCAATCAATAACCACTCCAAGGTATTTTAGGGAGGAGGCACGACAAATTTGGGGACATGAGCTGTTACAATATTCACTGTTTTGGGAGCATTTGTGTGCCATTAAAGTGTATGAAATCGGGGGCTGTGACTTTAAGCTAGGGCTAAAGGCTATAAAATTGGTTTTATTTAAATTGAGAGTGAGTTTGTTTTCTATTAGCCAATTCGTTACGACTCTAAGCGCGAACTCTGCATTGTTGCGTGAGTCTAACCAGTTTTGGCCATGTACAATTAACGCCGTATCATCCGCGTATGTAACAATTTCTGTGTTAGCTATAGTAAGATTACATAGTCCATTTAGATAAATTAAAAATAGGGTAGGTCCGACCACACTACCTTGAGGGACACCGAATGAAATCGGTTCCTCTTCACTCATAACATTATCCATTTTAACGCACTGGCATTAGATTAGATTCCTATTAATAAATCGAATTAGGTCGGCTCATTAACGTTAACGATAAAAGCTACTTAAAAACGTATTGTTATTTTATCATGGAATTTCATAATTTGGTACGGTTATTATTTGCTTAATCCATGTCTAAATTTATGAGTGCTTGTTTGATGGATAATCTGATTAATTAAGCATAAGAAAATATTTATTTGTTTCATTGAAGGTAAAAAACAGCCTTTGTTCTTTTCTTAAGAGACTTTATTTCATCAACAGCAAATTCCAAACTATCTGTGCACTACTATTCGACATATGTCTAGTGTTTTTTTAGTTTTTAACTATATTATGGATAGTGTCGACATTATTTTACAGATCAATAGTATTGATATATAGAAATACTATATAATGTAATATATCGATATTTGCAACCGACTTTAGGTTTACAAACAAATTTGACGACCTCCGTAGCTGAGAGGCGAGCGGGCCAGACTTTGGCGTCGTGCCATCTCTGCGGTCCCGGGATCGATCCCCGGTCGGGTTAATATGGGAAACTAACTTTTCTATGTTGTCTCGGGTGTGTTGTGGTACCGTCATAGTTTTGTATTTCTGTAACAAGTGCTAAAGCTACTCACTACAGAGTCCGAGCACTGTATGTGAGGTTGTCAAATGTTTAAAAATATTCAACAAGTTACCGCAAGATATCATTGACTTACCCATGCATAAATTTAAGGTCTATGTTAAATCATGTTTAATGAAAAAAGTTTACTACAAACTTGATGAATATTTTAATGATAAACATATATGGACATGATTGTCTGCTCGCTCGCACACCATATTTTTAAGTTCTCTAGTTCCAAATATTGTAAAGATTAGGATAACTACTGAGTTTCTTGCCGGATTCTTCTCGGTAGGATTAGGTTCCCAACCGGATATAGCTTCAATTTTGGTTTGTATTCATTTTGACGATGCATAAGTGTTACTTGTAACCAACATGAATAAATGAATTGATTATGATTATTATGATTATGATTTATTACTTATTGACTTACTTATTATATGAATTTAATCCTTTTGATTGTCGAATAACTGCCAAGAGTATTTGCCAAATATAGCAAATTTAATTAAACTATTTTATTATTTTTATAGTACTAAACGCCGTACTAGCGAACTTTAAATATTAGAAACAGAAAATTTTTATTCCCCTTGCGATGCGGGAATCGAACCCACGACCTTCACGTATCGCGCGTGCTGCTCTTACCAACTGTGCTAACCGCAAGTTATCGTAGGCGACGAAATTTTTCTGCTGTATCAACTGTTAGCCTCCGGTAAGTTCTTGGTCGTGGTCGTGGGTTCGATTCCCGCATCGCAAGGGGAGATAAAATTTTTCTGTTTCTAATATTTAATTAAACTAGTCTACACTTAAATTAGAATTAATAAATTTTTCATCAATAGTTTATTATTATTTCATACTGCAATTTTATCGGTAGTATCTTTTCTAAACCTAACACTAGTGTCGATAGTATTACTTAATTAATATCGATACCATTGCTTCCAATCAATAATGTTTGCTATTTTTATATTTTATTGACACTATAGATCTATCAATATTATTACTAGTTTTCAAGATCTAAAGATACCAACTATTGACTACAGCTCTAATGATGAGAAAGATGTAATCGTCATGGTCTAGAAGAACGTGGCTAGACCCACATTTCAGACAGGGAGCTATGAAAAGGATGCAACTATTCAGATATAGCTGAGCAGAGTCGAATAATTGCGCAGACTGGGCTGAATGTTAATATATGTGGTAGGAAGTTTAAGAGAAGTAGGATATAGCGATTTATCGCTCGAACTGGTGCAGCTCGACTGTTGAAATACCTCCACCTTATAGAAGACCGCTGCCAAATAACAATCACTACGATGTTGTTTGTTCCCGCGTGTGATTAAGGTTAAGAGCTACTGGAGGGGGGGGGGGGATGCTAGTAGCAGGGGTCAAGCCTTCAAGATAAGGGCGACAAGTCCAGTGGACACCCTTAAGCTAGGACTCCCACTTAACTAAACTCAGGTGGGATGAGGTCAATCTTGAAGTGTAATATAAAAAAATCCCAAATCAAATGTACAGTCACATGCTTTGATACGTATCCAAACTTATTCTAATGGGAACATAAACCTTATTGTAACGTCGTAAGAACTCAAATGTTTACATTTTATTGCTCGTGGTTGTAGTTGACGAAAGTGGGCCAATATGAGAATTCTTAAGCTCGTAAAATTCTTCCATCAATAGTAACAAGAACTCTCAGTTAAGGGCAGTAAAAGCTGTTGTTAATATTCCCATAAAACGCCATGAAACGGGTGTTTACGAGTGAAAGGTAAACAGCTGTTTCCTGTTTCTGTATCACTACGTATGTTTTTAAAGAGACTGAATGGAAAACATTTATGCAACGAGTTTTCTCATGCCTTGGTCTAGGACTACGGGCATACAATTTACAAAAAACCTGCTATACTGCTTATCTTGTCGTTAGACCCCAAAATACTAGATAACATAAAAAATCTATCGTGGTTTTTGACGACATTTGGTATTACGAGTATGTAATGCGTGCAAGATGACCTCGGTGGCCTAGTGACTAACGCGTCCGCGAAAAGGTCTCAGGTTCGATTCTCGGTTTAGTTAACTAAGGAAACGATTTTATTAACTACCATGAATTCCATAGGTTCCCGCGTTTATTTTATAATTGCAGGATACCGCGGATTCCGCGCTGTTTTATTTTTCACATATTTACTACTTTAGTTTTAAGAACAAAAATTAAACTAGGCCTATTATGATTTTGTATTATATATTACGACTAAATAATCATTAAAATAAAGATTTCAAAAAATATTTGATTAGTTATGAGCAGAAAGTATTAAGTCGTACTCACTTATTATGAATTTTACATAGATCTCAAATGAAGTACAAAATACCCAAAAAACATACAATGTAAGAATCTTACAATTAAAATTAATAAAAAATACATACTTAATATTAATTAAGAATTGTTGTCGTCGGCTCCTGATATCGTTAGATTTTATTGTGTGCGTTTAATGCTTTTGTTACGAGTTATCCTTTGAGTAATTGCGCTTACAAAGTTTTTATCACTACTATTCGCACGATTTTTTTTCTGTGGCATAGCAAAATGCGACTCGAAAATGGTTTCTTTGTAGTTTGCAAGCTTAGTAGAAGTCTTCTATTAAAGGCATAACTAAGAGAGGTAGGGCATAGCGATTTATCGCTCGAACTGGAGCAGCCCGACTGGTGAAATACTTCCACCTTACAGAAGACCGCAGCCAAATAACAATCACTTCGGTGTTGTTGTGTTCCTGCGTGGGAGTAAGGATTCTAGAGCTCTTGGGGGGTGCTGCATTAGTAGCAGGGGTCAAGCCTTCAAGGTAAGGGCGACAAGTCCAGTAATATATTTATTATGCTGTACTTGTCACACTTAAGCTAGGACCTCATTACGACTTAACATCAGGTGGGATGAGGTCAATCTTGAAATGCAAAAAGGGTAGATGACTAAAAAGTAAAGACCCACACTCGCCGCTATCTTTCCTAACGCAACGGTTCGGCGTGCAAAAGTATTCCGTGGCAAAACAATTAACCCGCGACTTTGTACACATGGGCTACATAATTTCATGGTCGGTTTCACCTCTATCTCCTTTTATATTCGAAACTAAAAGTAGTCCACATTTTAATCCAAGTTTCGAGCTATATTTGTGCCAAATTTCTTAACTCTTACTAAAAAAAATAAACATTTTCCTATATACATTTTCAAGGGTAGTATTACCCCCATCAATAAGTTCTACTTCTATAGCAAATTTCATCGAAATCGGTTCAGTGGATTAGGTATGAAAGCCGGACAGACAAACAGATTTACTTTCGCTGTTATTAGTAGCATTTATAGGATGGATTTTTACATTCTTGCGGAAGACATCGTGCATTTCACGATGTTTTTGCATGGATGTAAAAATCTGGTGTGGGATTCTCCCGCTCCGTAGAATTGAGGGCTACACTTATCGCCTAATGAAGGCACCATGTCAAAACGGGAGACTAGTGTTGCCCAAATTCAGTCTTGGTCTTGCAGTCTTGATCTTGTTCTTGCAGTCTTGGTCTTGTTCTTGCGTTTTTGCAAGACCAAGACCAAGAACAAGACCGCGTATTTTTAGCAAGACCAAGACCAAGACTGACCGTGCAAGACTTGAGCAAGAACAAGACATAGCCTGCAAGACTCATGCGTATGTCATCAAGTTGAGGGTTCAACCTCTTGCTAGACAGATAAGTATTGTTCTTTAAAATACAGTCAAGTTATTGTAATTAATCTGTTTTTTTACATGTTTTAGCAAATGAAAAGAAACAGTTACTTCCATGGAAAACGACATATAGGTCAGTTGATTTTTCGAATTACTTATCAAATCTTCAGTTATTTATTAATCTGCTTGATCTTTACTATGACTATGTTAATTCAAGCTCACAATGTTCCAATTCTTATACGTTTTTCTAAGATTTAAAGTAAACTTTAATAAATAGTAATAGACTAATAGGTAATTTCAAGACTTGCAAGACTCTTGCTGCAAGACCAAGACCAAGACCAAGACTGGGAGCGTAAGACTAAGACCAAGACTAAGACCAGGTGTATTGGTGCAAGACCAAGACCAAGACTGGCTAAGTCTCGTCTTGTTCTTGCATTTGGGCAACACTACGGGAGACCCGTAACTGTCATAACAATTGCTATGAAACCCTAAACGATATGTTTATCATTGCAATCATCACGGTCTAATTGAACACAATCGCGTAAAAAATTGAATCCTTTAGTATAAAATGATCTCGCCTTAGTAACAAATCACAGAATACCTCCAACTGGTAAGAGAGTCACTTCATTTATTTGGTTCATGTCTTTTGTAAGATAATCTTGATGTGATTAAAATCAAATCGCAAGAAAAAAAATAAGATCCTCAAGCCGCCAATATTTTTTTTAATATTACACTTCACGATTTTCATCCACCTGATGTGAAGTGGTAATGAGGTCTTAGCTTGAGGGCGACAAGTACAGCATAGTAAATCTGTTACTGGACTTGTACAACGACTAATATCGAGCTATCAGCTGGGACCAAGAGCCTAGCGTCCGTTCTGAAGCACGGATGCACTTAATCATCATCATCAGCCTGTTGCAGTCCACTGCTGGACATAGGCCTCTCCAAATGTTCGCCACTTCGCTCGATTTTCGGCGACTCTCATCCAGCTCCCGCCAGCCGTCCTGCGCAAATCGTCACTCCACCTGGCCTGAGGGCGTCCTACACTACGTTTACCGAGGCGTGGTCTCCACTCCAGAACTCGTTTACCCCAACGGTTGTCGGCTCTGCGGCTGATATGGCCAGCCCACTGCCACTTCAGCTTGCTAATCCTGTGGATGCACTTAATAAATGATATAATTAATTGGGTTGACATGGTCCCCCATCCCATACTAGACTGCGGCATGCATAGCTTAACTTTCGGTATCTTATTTCATCAAAATCCATTTATGCCTTGTTCCAATATTTGGATAACGACCCGTTATAGTTACGGGTAGTTATAAATTATACGAGGCGTAAGCTAAAAACGACCGGAGGACCACTAATGACAGCTGATATGGAAAGTAAATTTGAAATTCAAATTGACGACTCGTAGAAAAATCGACAGTCATTTTTGACACATTACGAATCGTAAAATATTGGAACAGAGCATCAGTAGTTTTTTCGTGAAAGAGTAATAAAGATACATAAACCAAGACTTCTATAATGCTACCTTACTACCTACGCATTAAAGGCTAAATAGTGGCACCATAGGGACATAGACAACTAGCTGATGCCCGCAACTTCGTCCACGTTATTTGAGGATAAAAAGTATCCTATATGGTAATCTAGTAGATCATCTTTTATCATCGAACTCAACTCTTTCATTACCGAGAGGCGAGGTCTCGGTTTCTGTTCCGTTGGATCAATATGGAAAACGAGCTTTTCTGTATTGTCTCGGGTCTGGGTGTGTGGTGCCGTTGTTTCTGTTTTCACTAACACAAGTGCTTTAGCTACTTGCCACAGAATCAGAGCAATGTTGAGTTTGTCTAATTTTAATTCTAACTACCTTTGCCCGCGACTTTGTTTGCGTGGACTACAGGATTTCGAATTTTATTTATTAAATAAATTATTTTTCTAAAATAAAAGTAGCCTAAGTTACTCCATATTAAATCAGCTACATACCAGTAAAAGTCCCGCCAAATCGGTCCAGCCATCTAAGAGATAAGCCGGTACAAACAGACAGACAGACAAAATTGGAAAAAATGTTACTTTGGTATGTGCCATACATAGGTATATATTCGGTTATTTTAACATTAAGAACTCCAATTTTATTTATATGTATAGAAAAACACTTACTTTTTATATTTTTATGATTTTCATAGTGATTTACGCCACACTAGCAAACTTTTAACTTTTACTTTTAAGAAACAGAAAAATAAACTAGCACGCTTAATCATGGCCGGCGTTAGGGTGGCGCGCGGTTGGGCAACAGCCCAGGGCGCTCGGACTTGAACGGGCGCTAGAAAGCTACCCTGAGGTACCCAGATGTATTCCCCTAAATCGGTATACACAGGGGCGCAGGCGGAAATTCGTCCAGGGCGCCAGTAATTTTAGAACTGGCACTGCGCTTGATACGTGAAGGTCGTGGGTTAGATTCCCATAACGTAAGGGGAGATGGAATTTTTCTGTTTCTTTAAAATATATTTAGGTGTTTTTGTTTCCAGCACAACAAAATGGCTCGCTTTGTATTCGTGGTGCTTGCATTGAGTGCGGCTGCATTGCTGGACTCATCTGCAGCTTGCATTCCGCCAGACTACCTTTGCATGGTTGAGAAATACCAAAAGGCTCTTGTAGTTTTGAATCGTTTGTCGTAAGTATTCATCAATTGCTAGACTTTTTTACATATTTATTTTTTAGAGGGGTAGAGCATAACGATTTATCGCTCGAACTGGAGCAGCCCTAGCTGGTAAAATACCTCCTCCTTACAGAAAACCGCAGTCGTGAGTAAGGTTTCCAGAGCGCCTGTGTGGGTGCTACATTAGTAACAGGGGTCAAGCCTTCAAGGTAAGGACGACAAGTCCAGTAACAGCTATTATAATGCTGTACTTGTTGCCCTTACGCTAGGACCTCATTACCACTTGACATCAGGTGTGATGAGGTCAATCTTGAAGTGCAATATAAAAAATATATATAAGATATAAAGGAGAATCGGTATGGCTAAACATGCTTTAGCTTGACTGAACAACATTTGGAAAAAAAGAGGAATCGGTCACTCCGGCAGTTCAAGTCCAAAATCAACGAGCTGTTAAGGGAAGAGTAGGATGTCCCACTTAGTAGATGTCACTTGTAGTTTTTGTATTTTTAAAAAGTGTTTATATATGTATGAAAATATATATTTTTGTTTTATGAGTATGTAAATTGAACTAGTTAATTATTAAAATTTTGTATTTATTTTTAACCGACTTCAAAAAAAAGGAGTAGATTCTCAATTCGACCGTATATATATATATATATTTTTTTTTTGGAGCATGATGTGGCTGCCTCCAAAGATTTTTACGTTTTGTAGGTGTAACTATTGTAGGTATAAGTTAATTTTAAGTATTATCTAATGTCATTTTCTCTGGCTGTCCAATACATAACTACAATTTTAAAATATCGATATATTGGAAATTAGTGACTTATTTTAGGTTCTCGATTAATGCAACAAAAAAGGCATTATTGTCTGTGGTGATAGGGTTGCTTTTTTTGCATTTAAAGTACATTGGTTATTATAGGTGAGAAAAAAAAGTACTTACACAGTATAAAAATAAAGTACAAGTTATTTCTCATAAGTATTATTTCATTTATTATTCATTCATCGATAAATTTCAGTTAACGAAATAAATGATTCCACCAGAAATCAAATTATGCAAAATAAAGCATTTTGATGTACTTTATTATTCTTATAAAGTATAGAGTACAATTAAATAACGTACAATACTTTATTATAAAGTAAGGGTGGCACAACTAGTGGTGACTTTTTCATATCTTTCAATGCCATTTATACAATCTATTCTGTTTCTATAGTCGACTTTCGACGTTTTACTCACACAAATTCCCTGTTAGTTTTCAACTGCCCCTAATTTTAGGGAATTCCTCACCAAACGTTGTACATGCAGACAGTTATTTATAATGCGATGTTTTACCTTCACAGACCTGTTCCTAATGTGGTTGTTGATAAGACCGTATCAGCTGTCGACGTAAGTCGCCACTACGGGCTTCTGCTGAATTCAGTCTTGCAAGTAGCTAAAGTCGTAGCTGATTCGTAAGTATGAACCAATTAGATTATTTGTATTAGAATCACTCGCGTTACATGAAGTTTGTTCTGATCCCACACTGCGATGCTCATTATAAAGTTTGATGTTGAATAATTAAGTAAAAGCTTGGTACAAATATTTTTTAGTAGCTCGAATCAAAATTAATTTTATTTTGCGATTTATGTTTATATACATAATATAATTATATAAAATGTGTTGGTAAGCGCATAACTCGACAACGTTTGGACCAATTTTGATTTTTTTTAAATGTTCGTTGAAGTCCAAGGATGGTTTTCACTGCGAGAAAAAATCGAATACTTGCCGGGAAAACTCTAAAGACAGCCTTTTTCTTTTTCCAGTACAAACGTTTTCTAACTAAAGCCACATACCAAATATTTTTGACAGGACGAAGTCTGACGGGTCCACTTATAATGAATTTTAATTCACCAGGCACCGTCATGTGACTTATGATGAATACTATTATCCCGGAGTGAAAGTGGCCGTTGCAGAAGCCTGGCTCTTGCCTGGAGTTGTAGGAAAGAAGGTTGTCCAGGCCGAGGAAGTAGTCCAAAGTCTAGTTGATAATGTAAGTCCCTCTTTTTTCCGGACATCCATCTGATTTGTTGTTTTTTATATTGCACTTCAAGATTGACCTCATCCCACCTGACGTTACGTGGTAATAAGGTCCTAGCTTAAGGGCGACAAGTACAGTATTATAATAGCTGTTATTGGACTTGTTGCCCTTATCTTAAAGGCTTGACCCCTGCCATTAATGTAGCACCCCCCAGGAGCTCTGGAAACCTTACTCACACGCAGGAACACAACGCCGCAGCGAAACATCTTCTTCATGCATGACATGCGCATGACTTCATCGTTTTCATGCATGCAGCCTGTATACATAAAAAATGGTCGCGTTCCGCCAGTGAGAGCGCGGCGCAAGCGGCATGATAGGCTCGAGCGATCGTCCGTAAACCGACTTTACAGACAATCGATTTGTTTTTTTAATTCATATTTATTTACCAGGTGGTGGTTCTTGTCCAAGAGGTGTGCCCCGGCAAAAGCAAAGAGGAATGCGGTAGGGTCGTCGATCAGTACGTGGTGGAGTACCCCGAGTACTACAAGTTATCAAGGGATGTCCTCGTCCTGGTCTCAAAGCTGAGCAATGTCTACTTGAAGAATACCTACGAGGTCGAAGCCAAGAAGCATGTTGTTCTGAAGGTCCTCGTCGAAGGGAAACAGGAATTGAAAGAACTGGTCGCAAGGGTTGTAGATGTAGTAGTTGTTGTTAACGATGCAGTTGTGAAACCTGCCCCTAAACCGGTCCCAGTACTGAAGGGTTAAGTTGACTAATAAGCTGGCGTCGACACCAGATGCTCGAGCCACAGTCGCGAAGAAGATGATTGAAAAATAAATGATTATATTCAGTCCGTCAGTTAGGTTTTCAAATTACATTTAACACGTATTTTTCGCTTCAGCAAACAAATGAGAACTGATGATGATACAGCACGTTAAAGTTTTTGGAGGCGTCACTACTTCTCATAAACTGTACGGAGAAGTGACGTCGCTCTGAATTTTAGGCATGTGTCTTAGTAAACTTTTGTTGATATCGTAAATGAAAAAATATGTGTCGTTTGTTTTTTGATTATCTAACTGTTTGGCCAATCATACATTTTTGATCATCTTACCTACTCAGCGATCTGTTTTCAGTCTGTGCATTGGTAATTGCATCATGTGCCATATTCTATAATCAAGTTTTTTTTAATCTCGTTTCGACGTCAGCTAAACCTCTTACAGCGAAATTTCTCAAGCGTTCCGAATTATCTTTAAAACGTACCTAACTTCTGATTTTTTCTCGAATTCCTGATCTTTTTAAATCCACGTGAGTACTGGACACGAATATAAACTTTATTATTTCTGCAAAATATTGAGACTCTTGAAGGATTTTCGCTGCGAAATTGTACGAAAATAGTCTATTTGTTGTTGCTTCTTTATTTTTTCATACTATATGGATTTGTCTTACTACCCCAATAAAATATTAATCAGCAGAACCTACAGAATTTTATTTGTGTCAGATTCAAGGTGTACATGTGTGAAGAATATTTGAATCCAGCGGAGGGTGGGTGAATAAATGTCATTGCCATAAAGAATACCATATAGAAGTGGAACTCGTTGCCGGCTCATGTGTTTCCTCCTTCCTTTGACATGGATTCCTTCAAAAGGAGCGTGAAGAAACATCTTGCGGGCCAGTATGGCGATGCTAACGGATAGGATATTTTGATAAGAAATCCGTTGTCATCGCGATGTGGGTTCCTCTCTTGCTTACCATCAGGCTGGGAGGAGCCAATATACTGCGCTACTATAAAAAAAAATGAGAATTCTGTTCCTTTTACACTTATTAAGCCAGCCAGAGTTCCTTTTACTCTTATTAAGTTAATCTCAATTAAAACATTCACAAAATAGTTGTGGATTTTAAGCAGTTTTCCAACTTTGTCTGTCACTGGAAAACCAAATAATGTATGCAACTTACATTTGAAATGTTGCCAATTGTTATTTCACTGTTACTTTGGCCCATGCAGACACTGTCCACTGTATGTTCTGTCAGTATCACTAATAAATTTATAACGATCTCCGTAGCCGAGAGGCGAGCGTGCCCGACTTTGGCGTCGCGTCATCTCTGAGGTTCCGGGTTCGATCCCCGGTCCCATATTGACCCAATATGGGAAACGAACTTTTCTGCATTGTCTCGGGTCTGGGTGTAGTAGTACCGTCGTTGTTTCTGATTTCTGTAACACAAGTGCTTTAGCTACTTACCATAGAATCGGAACAATGTATTTCAAGGTCCCTTAGTTAAAAGCCAAAACCAACGGGCAACTATGGACATAACTTTTTTTAGTAAAATTTACAGAAATGAACATTACACTAAAGTTAGGGTTGTCAACCGTACTAAATTTTGAGTCTGCTTACTATTTACTGTTGAAGAATTATATAGTACGCAAAAATGCATTTCTTATACCAAAACCTCAGAGTGATATCACAGGAATCAGATACACTAATCATTGCTCCATCGGGCCAGACAAAAGTACACAATATTTTACTAAAACCTTTGCACTGAGCATTTTATCATTGAAAGCTATTCGCCGGCAAATTTTAATACGTAGCCGAGCTTCCATGCTTGGGATTGCGCTAGGGTCGACTTTAATAGGATTATTGGTGATGCATCAGAGGAGTTAGGGATGCCAACCTTAATTACAAAAACACAAGACCTTTCTTTTTATAAAAAAACCATTAATTTTGTAACTGTTATTTATTAAGATATTCTATGCAATACGGAATTGTCAAGCCCTAAAATATTATCAAATTATAATTTGTAAGCTTTTGGTAATTTGGTAAGCCATCAAGTATTTATAGTACATAGTTCTTAGTCACCGCAATAAGAAATCATCATTTTGTGTATTTTGATTAAATCGAAAACGTAATCAAAATCGGGTATAAAGTGGGTGTCTTGTAGGTACAAGTTAGCAAATTGATTGAAACTAGATGCACGTTAAATTCGGTCCACTTTATAAATTTCCTACCAAACTAAGACTAAATTTACCTTCTCAAGATCACACATAAATAAACATAATAAACATAATAATAAAGAAATTCCGTCCTGGTAGACCTACTATTATAAATGCGCAAGTCAGTAAGAGTATAGGGATACCTGGATGTCAACACTATTTAACTCAAAAATTTCTAGTTGGATGTAAAAAAATAGTAGCTTACCGGATTACATACTTAGAAACATAATAAAACATACTTTTTATCCCGAAATTAGCATTCAATACTGTATGACAGTAAAAGATAATGGTTTTCCTTTTAAATAAAAATTGGTTGTTCTTTACTATTTTATTAAGTTTAAAGACATTTTATTTTCTCCAAAAGATTACAGAAATCACTTACTGAGAAAATACAATATTTAAAAGTAAATAAACGTAACCGATTTGCGCACCCAGTACGGCATATGCAAGAAAATGCTTGTCGATTTTTGTGTCTAGTAAGTGCGGGTACTCGTAAGTAAGCGCGTGCGCAGCCGCGCCGTCCGGCGCGTGAACAATGCATGTTTATTAAGACCTACGACACAATGTGTAAGCGACAAGCGTTTTTAACAATTTAGCATTTTGTTAAAGTGTTGAGTTAAGATTACATAAATTTATCACAATACTTTGTTTTAATTTATATATTAATTATATATTACTATATGAGTATACAAGAACTATCTTATTTATAGATTACATGTAGTGTTAATATGGTATAATTATGTGGGTTATGTTATGTAGTCGGTGGTTAGTTGCTGCAACATTAGTAACAATCACATGTATCTCGATCATTTTATTAATGAAAGATCCTCCAAAATGTGGCGTTTCAGTAGTTTCTTAAAACTTTCTAGACTTTTAGCTTCTTTTACATTGTTGGGTAGCTTATTATAATTTTTAACACCTTCGTACAGGATACTCTTTTTCGCGTAATTTGTTCTAGATGGTTTTAGAGAGATATTGTTTGCTTGTCTAGTGTTGCGTTTGTGATGGTCTATGTTTTTAGTAAGTACTAACTGTGAATGTATATCCTTGTCAATGACTTTCCTAATAAAAATACAGGTGATGTATTTATAGCTTTGAGATAGATTCATTATTCCAGTATCCCTATAAATTTTTTTAGTAGGTGTTAGGTAATGGTATCCAAATAACGCTTTAATTAATTTATTTTGTGACCTTTGCAATTTCTGCATGTGACTTTGGACTGCTGATCCCCAAACTTCTATCAGATAGTCCAAGTGAGGCTTGACCATGGAATTGTATATTGTAAACCGTACCTGTCTCGGCAAGCAACGTGATATATATTTTAAAGCGCCTGATAAGGATAGAAGTTTGCATTGAATGCTTTCGATATGTGGTTTCCAAGTAAGCCCATTATCGAGAACCAGTCCTAAATATTTATCTGAATTACTTTCGTTTATTATTTCGTTGTTAATAGTCAATGGGTTAAAGTTGCCAAGCTTTTTGTTTTTTGCTGCGAAAATAATGTAATTAGTTTTTGAGGCATTAATTGTTAATAGGTTTGTCTGGAGCCAGGAAAGTAAGATGTTTAGGTCATTCTGTGCATCATTTATAATTTCATTCATAGAGTTACCAAAGTAGAACAGGCTGGTGTCATCAGCGTACAAAGTAATTTCTCCTTTAAGCCCAATCTCATGAATGCTATTTATATATATTAAGAACAGCAATGGTCCTAAAATTGAGCCTTGAGGCACGCCACAGGTAATTAAGCTGGGTTTGCTTTGATGATCACCTATTTTAACAGATTGGGTTCTATTTGTGAGATACGATTGGAAAACATCAAATGCTGTGTCCGTCACGCCCAACTTTTTGAGTTTTTGTAGTAATAATCCGTGACTGACGGTATCAAAAGCCTTCTTTAGATCAATGAATATTCCTAAGCATAGTTTTCGATTGTCAATATTAAGCCTTATGTTTGTCACTAGATCAACAGTAGCAGAGGATGTATTGGACTTCGGTCTGAAACCATATTGTTTTTTGTATAGGAAATCATTGGATGTTAGAAATTCATTAAGACGATTATGAAGAACTTTTTCGTAGACTTTAGACAATATTGGTAACACGCTTATAGGTCTATAATTGCTTGGGTCCCCTTTGTTACCAGATTTATATATAGGGCTTACCCTTGCATGTTTGAGAGAATTTGGAAAATATCCTTCATTCAAGCATTTATTTATACAATTTGCTAGGTCTTCTACTATTATGTCTGTTACACACCTGATAGCTTTTGTGGTTATCCCATCTAGACCAGAAGTAGTATTTGGTTTCAAGCTTTTTAATATTTTAATTACTTCGTGTGTGTTAGTTGGTTTAAGTTTTGATAGTTGATTTTGTTTGGTTTTTGGGTTATTAAGTGTCGATTCGCACAAATCAGGGTTTGTTTTTGGTATTTTACTAGCTAAGTCGCTTCCTACTGTTGAGAAATAAATGTTAAAGCACTCGCAAATTTCATTTATATCTGTAGTTTCACCTGAGATGGTGTTAATTTTTGATGGTCCATTGGAGGGTGTTATTTTGTTTGTAGATAGTCTGTTTATTAATTGCCACATCTTTAAAGGATCCTTCTCACAATTTTGGAACAGTTTTTTGTAATAACTATTTTTTGCATTTTGTATATTAATAAGTGTGCTATTCCTTTTATGTGTAAATTTTTGTTTTAGGATGTCATCTTCAGGTTCTTGTTTCAGTTTTCGCCATAAATTATTTCTATCATTTATTTGGTTAATAAGGTCCTTATTTATCCAGTCCTTGCACGGTGGATTCAATATTTTTGTTTTTCGCATTTTGCTTATGGATATTGCATCCAATATTGCAGTTTGTAGGTCTTCATAATCGGAGATTTGATTGGTTTCAATATTAATTTTTAAGGCTGCATGTAATTTTGAGTAATTCAAACACTCATACTGTACTCGCTGTAAGCGTTCGGGCTCAGTCCTATTTATTTCAAAATATATTTGTTTATGATCAGATACTGACGAGTCAATAATTGACATTTGAAATGTATTGTCTTGTAAACCAGTGACTACATGGTCAATGATAGTTTTACTAGTTGTTGTTTCACGTGTGCAATATTCTGAGGTGATTTTATTTAATATCTTTATATTATTTTCTTTTAGCATTTCCTTGTATTCCTTTACAGATGTTTCAGAACTGAGAAGATTTAGGTTTAGGTCTCCAAAGATCAGTGTTCGGTTTCTCTTCGAGAGTTGATTACTGTACATCTCGACAAATTTGGATGTATTTGCTGCTGGTTGTTTATAAATAGCGCCTATGTCTAGACTAAGAGTCTGTAAATGTATCCATAAGAAATGGCATCCATCTTCATAGTGCTCGTCTACTAACTCATGTTTTAGGTGAGTGAGTTCGTGAGTTCTTCCTGTAGTTGTAGTAATGTGTGTAGTTAGGTAATTTGAGTCTTTGAGCTTCGTTTTCGTCCTTTATCCACGTTTCTGTTAGCACTATAGCATGGACCCTTTTTTGAAATGATTCTACTACACATCTTATTTCGTCCAATTTACCAGGCTTAACCAAACTTCTAATATTTGCATAAATAAATTTCAGTGATTTATTAGTAACAGTTAGATCATCATATGAGTTGCAGATTCTATGCGATGTTAACTGTTTTTTGGTAACATTGCTTCTCGTGTTATCTTTTAAATTCAGTTTTTTGATTGTTGATTAATATGATGTTTTATAATTTTTGGCACTCCTTTCTGGTATTTTATGATCAAGTCATTTTCTCCATTTTCCGTGCGTTGGCGCAGCTCTTCTCTTAATTTCAGCATTGTTTGTTTTTGGTTCGGGGTCTGATCAGAATAAATTTTGATGCTTTTATTCTTTAGATTAGCTTGTTTCTTCAGTATAGTTTTCGCAATTTCTTGGGTTGAAAAGCAAACTTTTACAGGACGAGCTTTATTCTTATTATATTTTCCCAAGCGAACAATTTTTTCTGGTTCAGGGCATTCAGAGTGTATAGCTAGTGTGATATTTTTAACCTCGTTTTTATCATGGTTTCTATTTATTTCCATGTTTTCAGAGTGTTGTTCTTCAATACCAAGTATTATTATATTCTTACTACGTTCCGTACGCTCTTGTACTTCTGTGATTATTTCGCCGCACAGATTGGATGTCGAGTTTTCTGGTAATTCTGAAGACGATAGTAGATTTTGAACTTCGTTTTCCAAAAATTTTACTTTTTCTTGTGTGTTATCGACGGCAGCTGTTATGTTTTTCATTTGGGATTTTAAATTCTGGTTTTCAATTATAAGTTGTTCTGTTGTAGCTTTAATGTCACTCAATTGATCTTTAATACAAGACATATCTTGTTTTATAGTATTGAGACTGCTGGCTTGAGATTTTCCAAATTGATTGAGTAATTCTATAATTTCCTTTTTGAATTCGCCGAACTGATTCGCAAAATCGTCCTCTGGTGTTTTTCTTTTTCGTGTTGATATGTTTCTAGATTCAGAGGGTGTAAACCCGAAGCTTGACAAGTCAGGCTGCGATTTACTACGTCCAGTATCGTCGTTATTGATCTCATCATCGTTTGTACGTGTTTTTGTAGGCGAATGTGCGACACTCATGTTATCAGTGAGGAGTTAGATTTCCGCTCCGCTTATGAATATGTGTACTACCTTTATGATGGTTACGCACACTCCTATTGCCTCGCCGTCTATGCTTCGAACTACGCTTAGCAGTTGTTTGTAGGCTATTCACTTATTGAAAATGCACTTTATTTCACCCCTGTTTAAGTATAATTTTGAACGACACTTTTAATAGATTTTTATTTTAAAATGTGAACACGTCCGCTCAGTACGCTAGTCGGTCGGAAATATCTTATTATATATATATATTTTATTATATATATTATATAGGTTCCGATCGGGTTGTAGCATCATTTGGCTTACGTAGAAACGATACTTAAGTGTTGTGAATGTGATTTATATAAATATAAAGCTGTTGGTTTGATTTACTGCTTCTTTTCACTTTTGCCAACCCTAAGGGTGGCGCGCATTTTCTTCGCTTCGTTATCGGATACGTCTATATTTGGCACATCACTCTCGGTAAGGCTATTTTATTAATTACTAGCTTTAACATGGAATTCTATTTGCAGATTTAACAGGAATTTACATCACAGCCTGTGTTAAGTAACTGAAGTAGGAATGAAAACGTAGTATAAATCTGTTTCGTAGTATTACCTGTGGAATTATGTAATAGACTCGAAAGAGCTTGCATTGGTAGGTAACTACTGATATCGCCATACAAAATTTAATCTGTGTAATAGATTACTGTTTTTGTTCGTGCTAAGGATACAGGGTTTAGTCAAAGTTGCAGTAAGCGAACTTAATTTTTTTTTTTATTTTTTTTTTATATTGCACTTCAAGATTGACCTCATCCCACCTGATGTTAAGTGGGTAACGAGGTCCTAGCTTAAGGGTGACAAGTACAGCATAATAAAGCTGTTACTGGACTTGTCTCCCTTACCTTGAAGGCTTGACCCCTGCTACTAATGTAGCACCCCCCAGGAGCTCTGGAAACCTTACTCACACGCAGGAACACAACAACACAGTAGCAGTGGCGTGCACACAGTTTTAAGACAGGGTAGGCAGAAAATTTCACTCACCAAAAACACTTTGGTTTTGGTTCATCGTCTTGTCGACTGATAATGTAGGTAATTGCCAAATGCTAGCTCAATATCCATAGATTGACTGATTTTATAGACATATCAATTTACGGATATCCGAAGTGGCCTTTCGGCGCGTTTGTATGATGTTTTGTAATGTTTGTGTTATTTGCAAAATTTAAATGAAAGCAGTGAAAAGATGGTGGTGTAAGTATCATTTTTTATTTTTTCAATACACGCACCATCTAAACATCTTTCACAGACAATATTATCAATTTTTCACTCTATTAACAACGATAAATCTTAAATATCTGAAAGCGTAGTCACAAACACAACACAAATCAAACAATATGGCAACTTTTGACTATTGAAATTAGTAGTAAAAAAGAGAAATATAATACGACAAAAAAATATTGCCACCAAAATGTATAAAACTCAATGAAACAATGTTACTTTCTAAAATATTGGCATTGCTTATCAAACTTTCATTCGGAAATGTTCGGTAAGAGTCGTAATTTTTCGTGTTACCTATAAGGAATCTACAAAAAAAGACACTGGCTTTTTATGCAGTTGTGATTTTTGTCATTATGTGTCAGCAAAGCCCACGTAGCTACAGGAACGCACATACATTAAATCCGCATGACCGCGACTTACCACGAGAGCACAAAATTTTAGAGATTCATAGTTTGTGTCTTTGCCGTGGCAAGGGCACGCAAGGGCGAGGCGGCGCTAGTGATGCTAAATAATCAAATTACATGTCGATCTTATCTTAATGATACCACCGGCAATCGATCGGTGGAGCTAATTTATGATTTAAGTTTTTACGTTAATTTGTTTATTGATAAAATAATATTGGATCTATTATCAGACCTAGGGTAGGCAGTGTCTTTCTGTCTTTATGAAACGCACGCCACTGCACAGTAGTGATTCTTATTTGGCTGCGGTCTTCTGTAAGGTGGAGGTATTTCACCAGTCGGGCTGCTCCAGTTCAAGCGATAAATCGCTATGCCCTACCTCTCTTAAAATCAATTCTTAATTTCAATTATCGTTTCGACAAGGTTATAATCAACTAGCGACGCGCCGCGGTTATACCCGGTTTTCCACATTTTCCACTGATTCTTCGCTGCCATTTGTCGCAGCGTAATGTTATATAGTCGATAGACTTCCTCGATAAACGGCCTATCCAACACAAAAATAATTTTTCAATTCGAACCAGTACTTCCTGAGATTTGCGCGTTCAAACAAACATACTCTTCAGCTTTATATTATTCGTATAGATGGGGTTTCAAGTTCCCGAGACTTTTCTAAGATAAATAAATAAATAAATAATATAAATAAATGCGCCAGACAATCACACCAATCATCTGGTCTCAAACTAAGGTTTTCCCTTGTACTATGAGTACCAGACGACGGATACCAACTGGGGGCGTCATCCCAGCACACCCAGACCCAAGTCAATTTAGAAAAGTTCGTTTTTCCAAATTGACCTGACCGGGAATTGAACCCGGGACCTTACGCGCTTTGGCCGCCTACCTTAGCCACTGCGCCACCGAGGTCGTCGATGTCAATTTCTAAGAAATGTCAATTAGCTAAGTAATGGTTTCGAGTATTTTTTTTATTTCGGCTACCCGTTAGTTTCCAGTTCTGAGGTATATCCCTGGTTTCATACGGATTGCAAACTAATAAGGGATTCCCAACCCGCTCAGGCCTAGGTTGAATAATGAGAGCTCCGTTAAACTCGGCTTAACTCGTCTCCGAATAACTCAAGTTGTCTGGAATTCCAGACAGAATGAATGTGAATATTAAGGTGGATTTTCGTTTGAGTTCACTGTTCGGGTATTTTTTATATTGTTTTGTATTTTTTCATTGGGCTAGTGGAAAAATGGCTGGCGCTCCTGGGTGAGCCAAGGGTAAGGTTCGATTCTCAGCCAGAAAATCTATTTGTGTGATGAAAAAATCGTGTTTGAGCTGTGTCTGGGTGTTTATTTTCTGTATGTGTTACTTAAATATACTTAGAGTGCCCTTTGGAATAACTATAAGAAATTTAAATAAATTGTGTTAGTTACGATCAAGGGCGGATCCAGCTTTAGCGCCAGGAGGGGGTCACATAGTCGTGGTCAAGCCAAGAACTTATAATTTAACTAGCTGTGCTCGTGACTTCGTTTGCGTGGACTACATCCTTTCATGGTCGGTTTTACGTTTAGCGTGAATGGCTATTTTCAACAATTCTTGCACTGCACCTTTTTGGGGGTCATGACCCCCCCCCCCCCCCCCTGGATCCACCGTTGGTTACGATGTATACCTTTCTAGCTTCATAAATTTGTATCTTTAATGCTTAGTTAATATCTATGTCTATAATGATTATAATCATTTATTACCTAGACGCACGAGGACCATATTAATTGAACATTAAAGAGACAAATTTATTAATCTCGAGCAATCGACAAATTATTTAATTGAATAAAATTTAGAATTAAAAACCGAGAAAAATCAGAAGCGTCCAAAAGTTCTTGGAAACGTTTGGCGTTTCAACGTTGCAATCGATAAATGTCGATCGCTCGTAAATTTTACGACAAATGGAAATTCGGGTGTAAAAAATCGATTTACTTACCTACACATACTTACTGTCTTATCTTTTGTAGGGACAAGCTATAGTAAACCTTGGATCTAATGTTTCAGAGTTACTTATGTAACGTTAGACAGAAGAAGTTTGGGTTCCAGACGGCAAATAATGTAAATGAGTTAGGAAATCAGGACCATAGTAGATTTTCAATAAGGTATCGTATTTCTATGAAAGTTCAATAAAAACATGCATGCACATGACGATATGATACTATGAACCAAGTTTCCTGAATTTGGAAGATAGAAGTCGAAACTATGCATGATAACCATTAATATTGAACGGATCAAACACACACCTAGATCCAAAGATAAAAAAAAATATAACTGAATAGGCTGCCTTAAAAACTTATTAATTAATAATTTTGGTTATATGAATTGCAGGTCTATGTTTTTTTATTGATTTGACGACAGTACAAAGAAAATTATTTCAAGAATAAAAAGAAATGGTTGCCAGTTTTCAGTCAGCAATAACGCCTCTTAAAAGTCCGGGCCTTTGTAGTCCCGAGATATTGGAAAAAAAAGACATAATAATAATACTTGCTTACCTGGCAGCCCAAACAAATAACACTATTTTTTTATCTTACCTAGCCTTGGAGGCGACTGAAAGCCAGCAACCATCTTTTGTATTATTTACGTCATTATCAAGTAGTGGGATCTTAGGCTTTTATAGCTTTAGCCGACAGCTCGTCCATTCAAACGAACAATGTCTAAAGACTTACTTTCTTGTGTTTACTACATTTGACTAAGGTCTAGTTGAATTATACCCTATGAATATATACGATAAAAAATTTACGAGTATAGGAAAGGTCTAGAATCGATGTTTACTTAATGTTCTTTGCGTCAGAATAAAATAATAGGTGTGTTCGTACATGCATATCGATTTATTTATGTACAACAAACTGCCCATGACCGCTCTACGAAGATATGTGATTTCGGAGTTCATATTTGCGATGAAAATACATCGCAGATTTTTAGTATTCTTGCAGTTTGTGACTTCTCCACTAGGGTCGTCCCCAGCTCCTATAACACCACCAAACGGCGATAAGGTCCAACCCAAGGGGGGTTATAGTGGGTAGTCCTGGCCTTTTTATGGCTGGGAGTGCCACACACGCCGGGTGACGGTACGGTGCGTCAAAGCATTTCACCCGTCACAAAAAAAAACTATAGGTCGCCCCCCAACTGTTGTTGACCACACAGACCTTACAAAAATAATCAGTAGGCCTCCTATCAAAAACGAAACGAAAAAACAAAAGGTTTCGTCTTTGAAGATTAATCGAAAGTTCAGGAGTTAGGTATAACGTGGTTTTTTATCTGCATACAATTTTTTTTATTTAAACATTTATTTTATGTTCCTGCGTGTGAGTAAGGTTTCCAGAGCTCCTGGGGGGTGCTACATTAGTAGCAGGGGTCAAGCCTTCAAGGTAAGGGCGACAAGTCCAGTAACAGATTTATTATGCTGTACTTGTCACCCTAAAGCTAGGACCTTATTACCACTTAACATCAGGTGCGATGAGGTCAATCTTGAAGTGCAATATAAAAAAAACCATTTTACACGCATTAAGAGTGATTCGGTTACGATTATGAGAATTAAAAATTGCTTTTCGTCATGGGACCTGACATGTTTTTTTTTTGGAGTAGGCCTCCAGGTTCCGGGCAACGTTCATTGAGAATTATATTTAGGTAGTTTTAATTTTTTTATGGTACCTTTTCACGTCTACGTAGCATAAAAAGCCTTTGTACGGTACTGAGCCATGAAATATATAATATGATAAATCGAATGTACAAAATCGGGATGTATGGACATCGATGTTATGTATATAAAAAGTTTTTTTTCTGATATCTGTGTACGGTAGATCGAATGTACACAGCAACGAATCCCTACTAATATTATAAATGTGAAAGTAACTCTGTCTGTCTGTCTGTCTGTGTGTCTGTTACGCTTTCCTGCTTATCAGCTTACATCTCAACCGATTTTGATGAAATTTGGTATAGGTATACGTTGAATCTCAAGAACGGACATAGGCTACTTTTTATTAGAAAACAAGGGGGGGAGGGGGGTAATACCACCTTTGGAAGTTTATATGGAAAAATGTTTATTTTAAAAGTTAGAGATATGCAATTTGGCACGAATATAGCTTGAAACTTGGATTAAAATATAGACTACTTATTGTTTCGAATATTAGGGGAGAAAGGGGTAAAACCGACCATAAAAGGATGTAGTCCACGCGAACGAAGTCGCGGGCACAGCTAGTAATTTATAAAAGCATAAAATACTTTATAATAAATTACGCACGGCAACCCTATTTGTAGCTAGCGTTAAATTGTCTACGAAGGTCAGAACCAAACGAAGTTTACTAGTAGTCTGTTATTTCGCCCAGAGGCGTCTTTAACACGAGTAACGACCTATTTACGTAGTTACCCTACCAGGGTGATATTCAGATGAAGGTGATATTCAGATGAATCGGGACCTAACAACCGATGAGCAGAAAATATATAAAAAAAAATGCGCCAGACAATCACACCAATCACCTGGTCTCAAACTAAGGTTTTGCCTTGTACTATGAGTACCAGAAGACGGATACTAACTGGGGGCGTCATCCCAGTACACCCAGACCCAAGTCAATTTAGAAAGTTTCATTTTCCAAAGTGACCCGACCGGGAATCGAACCCGGAACCTTACGCGCTTTGGCCGCCTACCTTAGCCACTGCGCCACCGAGGTCGTCATATAAGACAGTTATTGAATTATTTGTCAATTTTTTGTAGTTAAGACTATGTAATTTATAGTTTTGTTTAAATCATAGCGCCACTCGATTGCGTGGAGAACTAGCAAGAGCCACCACCACCATACAGAAGACCGCAGCCAAATAACAATCACTTCTGTGTTGTTGTGTTCCTGCGTGTGAGTAAGGTTTCCAGAGCTCCTGGGGGTTGCTACATTAGTAGCAGGGGTCAAGCCTTCAAGGTAAGGGCGATAAGTCCAGTAACAAATTTATTATGCTGTACTTGTCACCCTTAAGCTAGGACCTCATTACCACTTAACATCAGGTGGGATAAGGTCAATCTTGAAGTGCAATATAAAAAAAAAAGCCGGGGCAGTCCGACTAACAAAGTCGGTTTTTCTATAAAATATTAAAATAAATAAATATTGGACAACATTACATATATAGAATTACTCTGATTTTCTTGTAAGTAGCTAAAGCTCTTGTGTTCCAGAAATCAGAAATAAGGACAGTAGCATACAATCTAGACCAAAAACAATATTAGAAAAGTTCAATTAGCATATTGAACAGACAGGAAATTGAACGCAGGACCTTAGAGATTGCGCGTTGTCTAAATTCGGCCGGATTGCCTATCGGCTTTGGAGGTCTTTTACTATAATATCAATTTGCTTATTTTAGAAATAAAGCTAGATCCTTGAATCACTATTTATTTTAAAAACCTGCTTAACATCCGCTAGGGAGCGTACATATTGATAAACAGTGCGAAGCGACTTTGTAGTATATTATGTTGTGATAACGCAATCATTCGGGTGTTGTGTTACCGTGGTTGTTTCTGATTTCTGTAACACAATTGCTTTAGCTACTTACCACAGAATCAGAGCAATGTATGTGATGTTGTCCAATATTTATTTATTCGTAGACAACAACTAGCACGTACAAAATGCAAACAAACCAAGTTGTTGTTTGTTAAGTAATTATGTCCTTGACCTTAAGTTGTAACAAACGGTATTACTTACAACGTATAACATAACGAGACAGAAATCACCGTTGACGATTTCAATTTGCCTAATGGAAGTTGAAAGTTATCATCTAATTTATTAATGCCACTAGAATAGGCGTCCTACACATTACCGTTTACCTATTTAATTAAATAGCGGGCCGGACTAGGCGTCGCGCCGTCTAGGAGGTCCCGGGTTCTCTCTCCGGCCGGGTCAATATGGGAAACGATTTTTCTATATTTTTTCGGGTCTGGGTGTTTTGATGAACAAAACAAAACCTTAAACCAAACACTAAACTGCATAATGGATATTTTTTTTTAATAAGTCGATGAATTATATTTCTTTGTGAATGTTTTCTTGTATTTATTTCTTAGCGGATGAACCTAAGTATGTTACTTTAAAGAATTTTTCAGACTATATGGAACATCCTAACTTTATACGGCTTATTTAATCAAACGAACTCGGGTTTAACGTATTTTAACTAATTTAAAAAAACGCGGTTATTTTTCTGACATATTTTAATGACAGATCAAAGCGAACCAAAATAAAATAGTATAAAAAGTATAAAAACGACATAAAAAAGTTGTCCCATACAGGGACACGCCCTATATTAGACAGTATTTCTATTATGTAGGTAAGCTCATAAGACCTTAATTTGAAGCCCATAGTCCACTCAAGCGCTCTACCAATGGGACAGGCCAGTCCATTACGGGACATATCGGGCCGGGATCGCAATCTGTCAGGGCCCATTAAAATGGAAATTTGCTTAACCTAGCACGACAATGGTTGACGAAGGGTAGGATTTGGTAGCCTAAAGGATGCTGTCCACTTGACTCAAGAAGATGTACGCGATAAATTTAATTTTAATATCTTACTGACTATTGCCCGTGATTTAGCCTGCGTTTTCGGGAAAAAAGGTATCCTATATGTTTATCTATATTCTAAATTCGTTTAGTAGTTTTAGCGTGAAAGAGTTACAAACACACACCCACATCCCACATCCATACATCGTGACATCCATACATTCAATGTAGTGAAATAGAAATAGAAAGATATTTATTTGCATAAAATATGGTACAAAAGATGTTAAAAATAAAATAAAAGCACAAACATATTTTACCAACATTGGCATGCAAATCCCTTGGTGATATTTAGATCACCTACCTACTAACTGTATACAAAATAAAATTAAAGATCTAACCTATTTATTAAATGGTTAAAAAATTCACTCATTGTATAGAAATTATTTTCTCTAAGCCACATTGATAGTTTATGTTCAAATAATCTATTAGGCAGTACTTTTAGTTCACTAGGTATCTTATTAAATATTTTTACACACACAGCGTCACATTGCCGTTGATAGAAACTCAAGTTTTAACTACTATTGTGTTGTGAGTGAGTTTAGAATATTAGTAGGGTTATAGAGATATGTTTATGATCGTTGAGTTAAAAGAAAGAGTCATTTTTAGAAACTTATGAAATATCCTAAGCCAAGTATCTAACTAAATACCTTATTATGACAATAAGATTTCTATTTTAATGAAATAAAATAAAATTCGTATTTGGAACCAACACTCTTTTTTTAAAGTCTTGAAGAATATTTAAATTGTAGATTGAAGAAATAGTCTAATTTTTTAATTAGACTCAATACATTTAAGTATAAGTAAGTAAGTAGTATAGCAACCCTAATAATACATTTCCTAAAACATTTTACAAAATAAAGTGTTCAATAGCTTTGCTATTAATGAAATGAATGGTTAATATTGTTACGAGCTTCGGGTTCGTGACAATAAAAACAGCCGATAAAAATTACCAAAAGTCACACTTTAATTGAACGCCACTAATAACAACCTTAAAACGCACTAATTAAAACAACAATCGCTCCCAAGTCGCACTTCAAAATCGCTTTCGAAGTAATCACTTGTATCGCTAATTCAATACTGTCCCGGTCGCGGTGAATCCCGGCCTTTTATATTGCCGCGGCCGTTCCCGAACCTTCCAACGCAGAAACATCCGGAACATTCGCGCGCAGTCCGGCCTTGACCGTCCGTTCGCTCGGTCAAGGTCATAGTTCTAGTAAATTCTGGCGTACGCGTCTCGACTCTCTGTAGTCCCGCCTTTCCACACTAGATGGCGCTGGTTACTAAGAACGTTAATCGTGGCGCGTAACAATATCAAAGAGAGCTGGGTCATTTTGATTAATTTCCAGATGTGAATTTAACAATTACCTAATTAATGTCCTGAATCAATAGCTTTTAGAAAGTATTTTAGACAAGGAAAGCTTTTGTAATTAATGACACACAGACAAATCATTTTTTTTAATAAATAACGAATAAAAGTTTGTTTCAGACGATATATGTGCGAATAAATTTCATGAATTAATGGCGTAGTAGGTAACTTTAAATTACATCGGCCACATTTATTTTTTTGCAAATTATCTTTAAAATGATCATATATTATTTATTAGTGTGTTTATAATTAAAATTATGACGTCACAGATTGCTATCATCAAGAAAATTGTGTGTCTAATTGACATTATTATCGCTAGGTTTAAAAACATGTATGTGACAGTTGAGATATCTTTTAATGTACCGTCAAAACCATGATAATTCCTGGATGGCAATAGGAATTCATGAAGTCATTAAAATTGATAGTCAACCCTCTGAATTCTAATTGGGTTTGATATTAATTTCCATCTCACGAAAGTTTGTTCTTGGAATCAGTGGTCTACGGTAGCCCCTTAGAACATTTTAAACGACCTCCGTAGCCGAAGGCGAGCGGGCTGGACTTTGGCTTTGCGCCATCAGGTCCCGGGTTCGACACCCGGTCGAAACCAAATGTTTCTCTATTGTCCCAGGTCTGGGTGTTGTTGTGCCGTTGTTGTTTCTGATATCTGTAGCACAAGTGCTAAAGCTACTTACCACAGAATCAGGGCAATTTATGTGCCGGTGATGCTGTGGTAGGTCTTCTGTTCCCATGGCATCACCATAGAGGCGATGAGGTCCACCGGGGGGTTTTAGTGGGTATTCTTACCCGTATAGGGGCAGGGAGTCCCACACACGCCGTCACCTCCATCAGGTGACGGTACGGTGCGTTAATGCATTCCCCCCCGCTCAAAAAAAAGGGCTATTTATGTGATGTTGCACAATATTTATTATATATTGATTTTCATTCGCTTTCTGATTACTTAACGTTAAGAGATAATCATGACATAAAGACTTACTCCGTCGCCTATTGTCAAGTCTCAACGAATTAGTGACACACATAACAGGCTAAAGCGGAGGAATCTGAGACGCTAGTTCCAATATCATTCTGTCTTAAGAAACTTTTCTGGACGTTATTAGCCCACGACACTAGGTTTAACATACAAAAGCGCCAATCATTATGTTTGGCCATAGCATGAAGTTTTTATTTTAATTTTTAATTGTCGATGATTATTTGTATTTGACACATTCAAATTTTGTTTTCCGGGTTCTCACGGGATTTTGACAATACGATGTACATATTTCTTTTCGCTTTATTTTAATTACACGTAAATATATTTCCACAAAGGATTTTAATTTACCAAGTGTTCGCAAAAACATTGTGGTCCTTCTTCGCCACATAAAAGCGCCAGCGATCTACGGATAACGAAGCTTCGAGACCATCGCAAAGGAATCGGCTTTGGAAGAGGTCAGACGTTGGAAGAGTGCAGCAGGCCGGTTCACCAACGCGCATCACGGTACGGCCAGCCATCTTCCCTGCAAGCTCCCTCTTCGGCTTCGCCTGTGTTAATTTCGTGCTTTTTTCGCATTACAGTGCTTGTATTTTGCTTGTGGGCGCAGCTTTGTGTCGTCGCTAGCATCGGCTGCTCTCCATTACAGGATATAACCGTGAGTTTCCGACAAATCACCAAAATGTCTAGAGATAAATCGCCTATTTACAGAGACACGTTAAACGATGACGAGGTGCATAGGAGTCTTGTTAAATCGCGTGGAATTTTAAAAGGTAGATTGACGAAACTTTCAAATTACATTAACAGCCTCACCCATCAGGATTTGCCCGCTCAAAAACGTGTAGATCTAAAGTTACGCATCCAGGGTGCTGCTAGCCTTTTCACTGAGTTTAGTAGTCTTCAAACGCAAATAGAAAAGGGTGTACCAGATTCTGATTTAGAGCAACAGCTAACGCAAAGAGAGGCGTTTGAGGATTGCTATTACGGTGCTTTGGCTCAGGCTGAGTGTATACTTAACTCCTATGCAGAGGTTGCCGAGTCTTCCAATGGATCTAGTAGTCGGTCACAATCTATTAAATTACCTACAATTACTATGCCTACTTTTGATGGTGCGTATGAACATTGGCTAGAGTTTAGGGATACGTTCTTGTCTCTAGTGCATACTTCTAAGGATATCAGTGACATACAGAAGTTTCATTACCTTAAATCTTCGGTAAAGGGCAGTGCTGAGTTAGTCATTGATTCCTTGGAGTTCTCTGCATCTAATTATTCGGTGGCATGGGAATTGCTTTTGAACCGATTCAACAATAATCGCTTACTAGTGCACAACCATGTTAAATCTTTGTTTTCCATTTCCAAACTAACTAAGGAGTCGCCGCAGTCGCTCAGACGGCTCATTGATGCAATACTTAGAAATTTACGCGCATTGAAAATTTTAGGTGAGCCTACTGAGCACTGGGACACTTTGATTATTTATATAATAACCTCCAAATTAGACGAAATTACTGAGCGCGAGTGGGAACAATATAAAAGCACACATCTCACACAAACAGAGTCTAATACTTCTTTGAAAATTGACGATATGCTTAAATTTCTAAGGGATCGAGCTGATATGTTGGAAACATTGCTAGTTTCGCATAGCAGCAATAAAGTGAACCACGAAATTAAGAAAAATAATTGGTTATCTTCGCACAACATAAACAAAGTTCATTGCAATGTTTCCACTAATAAGCCGCCGCAACAGCAACGTCCCATTCCGTCATGTTTGATGTGCAACTCAAGGCATCCCTTGTACGCTTGTCAAAGATTTTTAGATTCTGATTTAGACACCAAGCTTAAATTAATATCTACCCATAAGCTTTGTGAAAACTGTTTGCGTTCAGGCCATTCACTAAATAATTGTAGTTTTGGACCGTGTCGTAAATGCAATAAAAAACATAACACGCTAATTCATGACGACGCGGCTGACCGCAATCAAGCCGTGAACCTTCAGTCGTCGAATAGTGTCCCCAATGCTGGGCTCACGACCCCTGCGGCCACGGTACCGGCTACAGATATCAACTCTGTGCAAACTCCATTTTTGCAGGTAACTAATGCACACATTAATAACGCATTAGGTGATGTCGATCAACGTACGCGTGTAGGATCAGTCTTATTGTCCACCGCCTTGGTCGAAATAGTCGATGAACAAAATAACTATCACCTTGCGCGCGCATTACTTGATAGTGGTAGTCAACACTGTTTCATTTCTAAAGAATTATGCGACAAACTAAACTCAAATGTAATACAGTCCACATACGAAATTCGAGGGATAGGCAATTCGGTAACACAGTCCACGCAAATCTGTGATATCGAGATAAAGTCGCGCATTAAAGACTTTTCTACGCGTATACGATGTTTTGTTTTGCCTAGCATTACATCTTCTTTACCAGATGTATGTAAACAAAGCACACAACAGTTTAGGATTCCTTACAACATACAGCTGGCCGATCCGCTTTATTACGAATCTCAGAATATTGATCTGTTATTAGGCGCAGATATATTCTGGGAATTATTATGCGATGGTAAATTGAGGTTGACAAACGGCCCCTTTTTACAGAATACCATGTTAGGTTGGATAGTGGCAGGGCCTATCAACACAAATACGCTTTACAAAGATAGGCCGGTTCACTGTAACTTTAGCCAGTCTATTGACGCGCAACTTCGCCGCTTCTGGGAGTTAGAGGAGCTACCCAGAGCTAGCGACCTGCTCACCGACGAGGAGCGCGCGTGCGAGGAGCATTTCGTCACGACTGCGACGCGCGGTAGTGACGGAATGTTCTGCGTACAGACCTCATTTAAAGCACCACCTACCGAGTTAGGTGAGTCTTTCGCACAAGCTGAACGTCGTTTTTTCTAGCATTAGAAAAACGTTTAGATAACAACCCTGACTACAAAAGTTATACAAAGTTATTTTATTAACTAATATGTTAGTCTAGGTCGTCATCATAATATTTCATTCACCTCATTACTTTATGCCTCATCATATACATTGTGGTCAGATGGCCCGTCGTTTCTTAACGAGCCCAATTTCAGTTGTTCTGACCAATCGGCACAGTTGATTGATAGTCACAAGCAGTGGCGTAACTACAGGGTGGCAAGTCGGCAAAATGCCACGGGCCCCCAGCCAGAAGGGGCCCCAAGTAAGAGGAGAATCCCAATTACCAAGAATAATTTTTACATCAAACTTTCCTAAAGTATGCACTACATTTCTGGTATTTCCAAACAAGTATTAGACATTATTCTTTCTTTGAGGAGGGGGGGGGGGGGGGTTAGTCGATGGATTGATGAATTTGCCACGGGCCCCGAATGGTATAGTTACGCCACTGGTCACAAGGACTTACCTGAACTTAAGCCTGGTGTTACGTTCTCATGCGTCCGAAACACACTCACCTATTTTTTTTCCATTTACACTATTTTCTCAGTTCGTCCGCATGAGACGAGCTATGGCGTATGTACTACGTTTTTTATTTAACGCGAGCAATAAACGAGTAAATGCGCATTCACTGTTGACGAACTGCGAGAATCGAATTGGACTTGGGTACGGTCTCAGCAGGAATCGTTTGCAGATGAATAGGTACATGTCGTTGGCGAAAGGTGGTTCCATACGTAGTGGTTCCAAGCATAATTTGTCAAAGTTGAGTTTATTCATTGATAAAAACAAGGTTTTTCGGGTAGGTGGCCGTATCGAAAATTCGCATAAATTCGCATTTAACAAAAAACATCCAATTTTAATTTCTGCCAAACACCATTTTACGATTTTATTATTTCGCCATGAAGACAAGCAGTTGTTACACGCAGCTCCTCAAGCGTTATTATATAACATAAGAGAAGAATGGTGGCCTTTAGGTGGTAGGGACTTGGCAAGGCAGATAGTTCATAGTTGTGTCACATGTAGACGGTTGAGAGGCAAGACATTGTCTCCTATCATGGGGAATTTACCTGAAGAACGCTTAAATCCAGGGTTTCCTTTTTTAACATGCGGAGTGGACTATGCTGGCCCAATGTTCATACTAAACCGGAGGGGTATGGGTTCTAAATTGATAAAGGCTTACGTATGTCTCTTTGTTTGTTTCGTCACGCGCGCAATCCATTTAGAACTCGTAACTCGTTAGCGACCTTACCACGGATGCGTACATACTGGCTCTGAAACGTTTTGTTTCCAGACGTGGGAAACCACAAGAAATCTTTTCTGACAACGGAAAGAATTTTGTGGAATTAATGAACGATTTTTCAAAATTTTTATCTAATTGTTTATCGCAAATAGTTGAATATGCTACTAATCAGAATATTAAATTCAATTTCATACCACTTTATGCACCTCATTTTGGTGGTTTGTGGGAGGCTGGCGTTAAATCCTGTAAATATCATTTGCGCCGTGTCATAGGTAACGCGCATTTAACTTATGAAGAATTTAGCACGGTTTTAACACAGGTGGAAGCCATACTCAATTCACGCCCTCTATCTCCAATGTCGACGGATCCGCAAGACCTAATTCCCTTGAGTCCAGCTCATTTTCTGGTTGGCCGACCGCTCGCAGCGCCCATCACCTATGACTTCACTGATGTACCTGCACACCGTCTCACCCGCTATCAACGAGTGGAGCAGATTCGTCAACACTTTTGGTCTCGATGGGCTAAAGAGTATATATCCGAGTTGCAGACCAGGAACAAGTGGAGAAAAGACTCACCAGCGCTGCAGCCGGATTGTCTCGTTGTCATCAAGGACGATAACCTACCTCCTCTTAAGTGGCAGCTTGGACGCATAGTGAAGACGATGGCCGGGAAGGACGGAGTATCCAGGGTGGCTGATATCCAGACATCTTCAGGCATCGTGAGACGCGCATACGTCAAGATTTGTCCCCTATTCGATTGAGTGTTATTTTTTTTTGAAAGTGGGTACTTTCAAGGCCGGGGGTATGTTTGGCCATAGCATGAAGTTTTTATTTTAATTTTTAATTGTCGATGATTATTTGTATTTGACACATTCAAATTTTGTTTTCGGGGTTCTCACGGGATTTTGACAATACGATGTACATATTTCTTTTCGCTTTATTTTAATTACACGTAAATATATTTCCACAAAGGATTTTAATTTACCAAGTGTTCGCAAAAACACATTAATTTAAGAGAGGTATTTAACCACTTAACATCAGGTGGAATGAGGTACAATATAAACAAATAAAAAATCAACAAGTCCATTTTTAGTTTGAATTGAATCGCATCGACCCTTCTGTCCGTATGTCTATTTCCCCGGGGCAAAGTCGATAGTCTACACCCAACCGGAAGTTGTCATCTCGTAGTCTCGCAGATAGAACGCTGCAGTTATTGTGTCGTTAACTGCGCCCCGGAAGTGACGTCTGTAGCGACGATTGCTTCCGGCGTTTGGCGTACAAGATTTTAACGATCGTATAACGACTCTTGGTTTTCATAGTTGTTAGGTAAGGCGAATTATATATATGCACCGTGGTTGATATAGATTCTAATGGCGCCATTATTAGGCGAAGAGATGTGCGGGGTGGGAGGGGGGGGGGGTTTAGTGGGTAGTCCCACTACAAGTCCCACATACTATGCTGCCTTCCCCAACGCAGCAGTAAGGTGCGCCAAAGCATTTCACAAAAGGTAAATTATAACTGCACAAGCAATTGATATCATACACTAGAATAGAATATAACATAAATATCTTTTTTCATGTAAACTTCATAAAATTTACGTATCGTGAAATTGAAGTAAATGCAATACTGCCATGTTTGGAAGGTTGTTTCTATTGAGAAGAACCGGCGAGAATCTCGATAGTAAAATAAGAGTAGGAATTCTTTTCCCAAATTGCAAAGCTAAATTATAAAAGTATGTCAGAACATTAACACAAATCATCTTGTCAAGTTAATAAAGTAGGCAGACGAAGTCGAAAAACTATTTTCATTCCCTTTTTCAGTAAACAGCTTTTGAACTCAGACTGATAGATATGAATTAGTAGTTCATTTAGATTTTTTGTCTATTTAATATTCAGAATTTGCCTTACCTTTGTAAGGCAAATTACTGATCGATTTTAATGATTTTTATAGTGGTTTACGCCGCACTAGCGAATTTAAAATATTTTTAAAGAAACAGATACATTTTATCTCCCCTTGCGGTGCGGGAATCGAACCCACGACTTCACGTATCACGCATACTGCTCTTCCAACTTATCGTAGGGGATGAAATTTTTCTGCTGTATCAAGCGTTAGCCTACGGAAATCCGCACCGCAAGGGGAGATACATTTTTTCTGTTTCTTTAAAAAAAAAATTAAGAATTTCTGATGTTATGAAAACAGACGTCTACTCCGTATGTCAAACTAAGTTTCTACTATGTACTAATTTTGGAATACTATATTATCAAATAGCTTGCGGCTATGGCCCTTTGAGTAACAATTGCCACCCCTGGAGTCGCGACGAACAATTTGAAAATCACTGGGCTAGGGTATAGACATGCAAATTTAAGGGATAGTAAGCTGAATAGGCTTTACCAGTAAATAATTTACTTGCTAGAGGTGTGCGTTTTCAGAGGTATTTACTACCTCACTACCACCGACGTTCAAACGACGGGATGTTATTATATGTTTATCTATCTGTCTGTGTATGTCTATCTATGCATCGTAGCTCCCGAACGAATGATACGATTTAATTTGCAAATATTTTTAAAAGGCTAACAAGTCGGGAGTGTTCTTAGATATGACTATCGGCAATCGGTCCAAGATGGCTGCAGCCACATAATGTAGGATTAAATAATAGAAATGTAAATAGAATAGAATACAAAAATATTTATTCAGTGAATACATAACATTAGTTACATGAGAAAACAAAATAAAATTAACAATGGGTATAGAACACTAAAAAGGATCATACTCAGCACGTGTCGGGGACCTCCCCGACGCGACGCTGGTCTTCCGTATGTACCTAGAGAGTGAGCACTACTGCACACAGGCAGTCTGGAACTCAAATGAAAAATGAAATTAAATAAGGAACTACGTACAATGTTTGTCACGTGCAATGAGATAAGCTGAATTGTATGAACGGAATTATATTAGAGTAGGCCTTTATGAGTGAAATATAATACCTATAATATGATATTTTGACAATACATACCAACTATCAAATAAAAGTTCTTGGGTAGTAGGTACTGTATATAATGACAAATTTCAAATCCCAACTGTTAAGTTTTTTTTTAAATTGTATGGTCCCAAAACTTTGCAAGGAATTCACCTGATACCGATATAAAAGGTTTCCATTTCATATTCAAATCCCCAAATGGTGTTAGCAGTTGAGATACCGCGCCTACCTAGTATTGGTGTGCTGAGTGTACTGAATAATTTATAAGAGAAGTGGGGCTATTGGAAATAACAACGTACACCGAAATCAATAAGTTAAACTAAGTTTGTCATCAGACACTAGTGTTGTTCAAAACAGTGGGGCCCAAAAATCGGGACGGGATCGGGTGTGCAATTTGCGTGAAATTGCACACTCAGCATGATATTAATCTGCCTCTGAATTTTTATCTTTTGTAGGTTTAAGATCTTTTTCAAAGAGACACAGGGCGTAAGGTTTTTGCGTCAAGCGGTGCTTTAGGCAGAAACTCAGATGGCGCGGTCCGCAAGCGCCAAACGATTTCTTTGATTTGAGAAGCAAAGATTGTGGAATTTATAATTAATGTCTCGTCTAGTCTCATTGGAATCAATCAGTAATTCAGTGTTTGGTTTACAGTGCCCAAACGTTTGCACAATACGCAAGTGCTCTCGGTCTTCCTTTTTTTTACAGAATCCAATGGGCAGACCGATACGACCGGAATGACATCAGGCGTTAGACTGACTATTAACATGCCCTTCCGACAGTATAGAACGTTTTTATTTATCAGACAGTTTAGGTGATCTAGCTGAAAGTATTATATCCAAAAGGAGACAACAGACAAAAAATTTGCTCCCATGTTGGTGTTGAATCTCTACGAATTAAATTATGATCCTAGGTTCGTTCCTACTAAATCAATATAAGAGTATTTGGAGGGGCAATATGCGTAGTAAGGGTTTAAAAAGAAAGATACCTTATCTTACCTTATCAATTAAATGTATTTGAGTTCGACGTAGAAAATCAAACAGGTTTCCCAATTAAAATCTTGTTTATTCTTATCAATATACACCGTAGTTGTTCAAAAATTCGTCTGATCTGATGTTCCTAACATCTAACGTTCCTAACCGATTCAAATTCAAATCTCTGTCATACTTCATCTATCTCACTCGTTCTCTCTCACTCGTCACTCGTTCAGAAACATTCACTATCCCACATGTATCTTTCAAACTATTTTTATATAACGGAAATATTTTAACCATGGTTTAGTGAGATTGGATCCGTTGCCCATCAACGACTTACCACCGCTTCTAACATCTACTTTAAAAAACGTACTACATGGGGCTTGTGTTAAACCTATGATTTTCAAATCCCAGCTAACTCTACACAGAAGTAGACAAACGGCGTAGTTAAGTATAGTTAAAATTAAACTCGTATTTACTTTAAATTCGGACCAATATGTGTGATGAAGTCTTTACCTAAAATTCTATCAGGTCAGTCAGCTTACGCTTATATAATATTAATTTGTGTGGATTATATGTACGTATAAACCTTCCTCATACACTCTATCAATTAAGAAAAAAGTTGCAAAAAACCGTTGCGCAGTTTTAAAAGCATATATGTACCTATAGGGACATACAGAAAAAGCGACTCTGTTTTATACTACGTAGTGATAATACTGGATCGCTGTCCCGCAAGAACAACACTATTAAACCCGACCTCGGTGAAGCATGAAAATCGATAGGACTTATCAATAGTTTGAAATGTTGGATTAAAAGCAAAGGAATTTCATATTCAGAGCTGTTTTTCGTATATCATAGAACTGTTTTTAATATTGGCATTCAGACTATTTTGAGCGAATTTATTTCATGGATATAACTTCGTTCGTTGTGTTGAATTGATTAATAGATCAAACGCGGTTTTAATAATAGCTTGACTTTAAAATGAAATAGTGGATATTGTGAGCGGTTTTACTGAGTAGTTACTAAAATTGTAAGCGGAACTGTAAATAAAACGAAATGTGTTTTTTTTTTCATTATCATTATTATTGAATAATTTAAAATGCATCTTCGGCACTTAAAGGTACCATTTAATTTTATATTATTATGTCTTTATCTAAACATACATTTAGATAGAATCGATTTAATTTCCAATTTAGAAATACTTTATAATAAATAACTTAATTACCCGTTTCGTGAAATTAGTGTCTTAATATAAACAAATAATTTACACCGTATCGAAGGTAACTAAAACAATCATCACATAACATTTATTCGCAGTGAGGACAAGTTTTAAAAGGTATTTTTAATATCAAACTACATTGAACTTTAACACCGATTCATAAAAAAATGTCCGATGAAATCACATTAATACAAATAAGCACTTCGGAATCTAATTTCACTATACAACGTATCGTCGACTAGACGCTACATACATTTAGAAAATCTACATAATTACAAACTTTCCCTAAGAATCTAGACTTTTTGAGTTCTTCAAAGATCTAGTGTTGAATGGAGCTGTTTTGTTTTTCTTGTTTTTCGTATCTAAAGCGTTACTAAAGGTATCAGTACTAGTTTGAGTGCTGAATACGGAATTTTTCGAGCTAGGTACACTGTTACCAGGCGATACCCCGCTATCAGTGCTGACAGATGCAGGGCTGGGGCTGTCGCTTGTATTGTTGCAGATGGTCAGCTCCTGCCCCGGGATGGAGACTATCTGACCAATCTGCTTCTGTCTGACTAGATTTATGCTTTGGCACACGTTACCCTTCACTTCGCTCTCCGTCTCCTTCTTGTGGTACCGCGTCAGAGTCCCAGCGGAGCCCGCCGAGTTCGGACGGTACATAGGCACGAATTGGGATTGAGGGTAGTACTGCATCTCGTGCGGCACTTGACCAGGCACCCAGGGGCCCACGGTTGACACCACCGGTGGCATATGCGACCACATCGGCATTTGCATGACGTGGGAACCGTCCGGCATTGTATTGAAACCAGGAGCCATCGGCATAGGCCTCACGACGCCTACAGGAGTCGGGGCACTGTGCGGCCTCATTGCCGGATGCCCGTACTGAGGCACATACTCTTCGCCGCCTTCGTACACTCGGTTTGGATTCTGGGTCTGAGTGTAGTCCACGTTCGGGAAAACGGTGTGCGGACCTCTCTGCAAGTAAGTAAACATCTGCTGCTGAGCCTGCTTCATGGCGACGTACTGCTGCAGATGTATCGCGGTTTGCTGCCTCTGTTGTACTAAGTCTTGGTTCACTGCGGTTGCCGCGTTCCCGTGAATGTAGTAAATGTGTGACTGCGGATTCATCTGCGTAACTGGAGTCTGCCTGCCTTGAGTATTAGCATACTTATTATCAGTAACGTTGTTCTGCGGATCTTGATATTCTTCCGGAGGTGCTATGTATTTCGGAGGAGATTGCGGAGGGACTTGTTGCGACATGGGGTAGCTTATTATTTGTGCTATGTACGGCTGCTGCGCTTTAGCGGAATGAGCTGGACTGTGAGTCTGGAATGTTGGGTTGTAGGTTATCTGCGACATGTCCTGGCCTGAGTCACTTAGTTCTGCGTCTTTTTGGTTGGCTCTTTGGCTTTCGTTAGCTTCGTTCTTCTTTGGTTTCTGGTTGTAAGGGGCTACTTTGGGATTGTTTTTCCAGTTGGAGCCGGCGCTGTGTGGTCTTTTGACGGGGGATTTGGTGGGATCGTGCCAGTTGTCTCCGTTTACTTGGCGCGGTTCAGGGTGGTGTGATTGGGCGCTGTGGGCGCGTCGAGGAGGGGGGGACATGCCGTCAGGGACGTGTTGCTGGCGGTAGCAGCGGCGGACAGAGCCGGGGCTGCTCTGGCGCTCGGGGGGCTGGGGTACGGGACGGGGCACCCGTCTGCGCGCCGGCGTGGGGGGGCTCGGCTGTGACTGCGACGATTGAGTGGACTGAGAAGCAGACCGCCATTTGTCTAGGAGCCCCCTTCGGCGTTCGTACTCAAGCCGCATTTCGGACTCGCTGGATGAGTCGTAGTCTCGACCCTGTAGAATGAAAAACATATTTTAATCCCTGTATTAAGCTAATTTGGTTCAGAGCATCACATAAGTTTATTCATTTGCAACATATTTACAATTTTACCTTTTCAATTTTATCGTCCAGCATTTTGAAGAAATCCTGCTGACTGGCTGACACCTCACTGTGAAACAATTAATCTTTTTATTTCTTTCATATATGTTCCTTAAAATCATTTTGGATGTCATTGCATGCTCGGTAAAAAAGAAAAAGTTTCGCAATCGATGAGGGGAGAATGCTGAATAATTAGGGAAAATGATGGAGAGAAGGGTCAAAAATTGTGTTACGCTGGAGTCCCTACTGCTAACCCACACGCATGTGACCAAGACTTGAGGACATGAAGTTGGTTTGTTCATGGGATAGTGGACGTCATTAGGGGAGAAATGTATGGGTGTATACTCACATAGGTGGCGGGTGAGCCGATAATGGCAGAATGTGCTTGTTCTGTTCTGTCTCTTCTTCCGTGTCGTCCGTGGTCGCGGCTCCCGCCGGGCCTTCCTCCTCGTCCGCTTCCTTGTCCGCTGCGCCTGCGCATAAAGGAAAAAAACTTTTTATTATCCTATACTAGTTACTGCTTGCGACTTCGTTCGAGTTTTTTGGAATAAAAATTATCCTTGATGTTTATCTCATCTATCTTTCTACTAAATTTCCTATCGAAATCCATACCTAACATGTATATATTTACATTGTTGTCTACGTTCGCACTTATACTATTTTATATACTATTTTATAAATAGGATAAGAGAATGTACCCATAACTACTACTCGATCAGTTGAGAGAGGGAGTGTATTGTTAATGATGAAAGTAATATAATCCTGCGAGATTGTTCAAGTTTCAGACATAACCCTATATATTATTGGCTTTAGATGTGGCTGCCTTCAATAGATTATTGCATTTTGTACGTATATTGTTAAAGTTAATTTTTAAGTTTTTTAATGTGATTTTCTCTGGCAATCCAAATAAATAAATAAATAAATTATTTACCATAGAAATTGGAGAAGAAAGCTTAAATTTAATTAAAATTTGAGCTGGTCAAACAGTCATCATCTTAAGTAGGTCAGTTCTTTCCCCTTCCTAATATTTGCCAAATATTTCTCCTATTGAGCTTGACCTTATTCAAGAAATGGCTTTCTAGTGACAAGACTGTCTAGATTTTACTGTAATAAGTTAGTAATATCAATTTCTGTAAATTATATCTATGTTAACTTCTTAAAAAATATTTACAGGCAAATAGGTTTAACATTTTCCTACTTGAAGCTTGAATGGATGAAATCGCTTTCTAGCGACAAGACTGCCTAAATTCTACTATAATGTATCAGTAACATCAATTAGTATGTCATCAATTAGATTGTTTTTATTTTTTAATTATAAAACACAATATGGTTTTGTTCAAATAAGTGCAACCATCAAGCCACGGTATTTTTATTCATACAAACATTCGATAACTCTCAGTCAACATCATTAAGGATGAGTACTTTTAAGGCAAAGTACAACATTGGACATCCAAAAGTTTACCAAGTACATTTTCTGCCTACTAAAAATATAAGTTAGAGTAACCAAAAACAATTCACCAAGACAACGAAGTTACTTAGAAGTTGGATCCCGAAAATTCTGTCGCACAAAATGGAATAAAAGATATTGTTGGAAACGGGAAGGTGCCCTGAACACCGCCTTGTTCGGCCCTAGAGGGAATAAATTCAATGTCACCTTGTCACTTTTGCTGAATTCTGCCGGCGCTAACAACGTTTGCTTTTGGGGATCTGTAGCCAACTGTGAATAGGTCTGGTCTTGAATATAAATGTGAAGATTGTTATTAGATAAATCCGGCTCAAGTTAGCTCATTGGAAGCTTAAGATAATAATGATATTTATATACCTGACCGATTCCGGTGAAGCGAAGAAGATAGTGTCTTTCCCACTCTCTGTTGTAATTATATTCTTCTCACCATCTGAATTATTTTAAAACTTAGGTTAATGCGCAAGTGTTCAATAATTTTTGATTTCCATTTCTCGCACTCTGATTGTATAGCACTTCCTACTAAAGAGTAGGAAGACCACACTTTGAAAGCGATCGAAGATAAAATGGAATCTTATAAAATATAGGTTCATACATTACACATTTCGTTTGTTATGTTAACTAGTATATCTGCTTGTACGTTCATATGTTGCTCTAAGCTTTTATACTAAATAAATGTCCGAGTATATTAATAAATAATGTCGTCCCGACTGATTGTGGTTTCATTGAGTTCAACCAATTACGCAGGACTTGACTTTTAGGGCCCGAAGATTGCGCAACATAGATATGTGCATTCGCTCAGTGCGGCTGCTGTTTCTTTAAGTCACAAAATCAGGCAGTTCAAATCTGCGGCGGTTTAGCCATAGTACGGCGTAAGCCTTAGGCTAAAGGAAGCGGCCGCACTGATGGTTTTTTCCGCGACTGATTTTAAAACCGCGTTTTGTTACAATTATCAAAAGCGGGAAAAACACGCCCAAATTTGTAGTTCTAGAACTTATATTACCGTCGCGGTTTTTAACCGTAGTGCGTGCGTTTCGGGCGGTTTCGCGGTTTTGCTGTTTACCACTTGCGGGAAAAAACTGAAATGCGGCTATAGCCTAACTCTCAAAATCGGAAGGGACGTCAGATTGGAGAAAGTTTAGCCGTCGACAGCATGGGTCCTTTTACTCATCAGATATTGTTAGTGATCTATCTGGAAATGTCCTGACCAGAAAACATCACACAAAGATGTTGTCCCAGTGGTAATCGAACACAGGACCTCCAGGACACAAGCCTAAGCTTGTAACCACTAAACCACAGAGGTAGTATATTAATGAAGTATTGATAAAAACATCTTAACTTATACTCAAAGATAACAAAACGTTGAAACTTCATGTAGTCATGGAAGTAGAATTATGAAACATGAAACTAGGTTATAATATCCGACAGTAATTTTAATGATCCACCCAAAGTGGCCTTTCCAAGCTTTCTAACAAGCGTGTGTATGTCTTAATTAGATATACTGTAACTTGGTAAATTCACTGTGAGTCCTTAAATGAATATCTTTCGTGAATCCGCCTTCTAATTACCTGTCCCGTCCTTCATAAAAGGGCTGTTATTAATAAAACGGGTTACGTGACATGAATTCTTTATGATGCAATTAAATTTAAGTTGCATTTTCATGACTTAAGTGAATGAGATTAGAGAGAAAGACTTGTATGCGTGCTTGATTGTGGGCTTACAAACGGTGGAGAGAATACAATTTTTGACGACTCCAGTAGCTTAGTGACTAAGGTCCAGCCAGCAGCTTTAGTAGTTGTTTGTAAACAACTCAACACCTTGTCACATTAAGTTAACTGTCTATCTGACTTGCTTAGTTACGCGGATGTTAATGTGACAAGGTACTAAGGTGTATACTAACTAATGATGCTGACTGTAGGTGAAAGTTCTTCTGCATAACTTGCACCTTGTTAACTTGTAAAGAATTTAAGCACCATCACGTGCAACGGATGTATTCGATTCTATCTTCTCGATTGCCTCTTGCGGGGCTTTCAAGATCACGTGACTTTATTATGTAAAATGTCAATCTCATACGTTTAAAACTTAAAACATTTTAAAGAAACAGAAGCATTTCATCTGCCCTTCTGATGCGGGATTCGACCTACAATCTTCATGTATCGCGCGTACTGCTCTTCCAACTGAGCTTATTGCAAGTAAACCTAAGCGATGACTTAGAAAAATACTCGCATACTTATGTTTGTTTGAGACTTGTCGAAAAGTCTTCGACATCGTTTCGATAAAAGTCGCTTGGCTAAGCCCCAGGTATGCTGGTTATGTTGTGGTAGTCCACAGTTGACCAAAGATGCTCATGACATCACCACTTAAGGTGATGAGGTCCACCGGGAGTTTTAAGTGGGTAGCCCATCCTTTTCAGGACGGAGCCAGGGTACTGACTGTCCTGGGAGTCTCACACACGCCGTCACCTTCTATCGGGCGGCGGTAAGTATTATCAACGGCTTTTCTTTATCAACGGATTTTCTTTATCAACAGATTTTCCCTCGTAAAAAAAGGACACCAGGTATGGATGATACATAAGAGTTACAAGATATTTACATTGAAGATATCGGTGATTGTGGTTGTATTTAAAGTTTTGTAAAACTACTTTCAAATTCCACTTCACACCTGAAAATAAAACCAATAGGTTCATTGAATTGGCATTTCTCGTTGAGGGAATTCGATTCCAAATGAAAATAGAACGAAGCACAACCGGATTCGAGCGACGAACTAATTGATTCATCCACATAGCGCGGCAAAACACGACACTAGAAAACTAAATATTGCACAGTGATTGAAACTTGAAACTTCATATGCTTATTTAGGAATACGTGGGCCCTTGTGGTGGTCCCTATTAGGAAAGTTCCAGAATGGGCACCACCACAAGGGACCACGTATCGGTAAACGCAGAGTAAGACGACACTCCGTGAGATAGAGAGATACACTTATTAGTCACGACGGTAGGTAGGCGATGGGTGAACAGGAACGGCTAAGCAGCTCTGACCGTTCCCGCTAGTGCCCAACAAGCCTGGGGGAACCAGCTGGAGCCGCCCATAAGGGCAGCTATTCCGCCGACAGCTGTGGCTGCTTTAGATTATCTGAATTCCCATGGCGCCATCACTAGGCGATGAGAGGGGGGAGAGTTTTAGTGGGTAGTCTATAATCTTCTCAGAGCGAAGGAGTCTAACACACGCCGCTGCCTCCCCCAACGCAGCGATACAGTACGCTAGTGCATTCCCCCCGCCTTAAAAAAGGTAGGTGATGGGTCCGAAGGTACGTACTGACATTATGATTTAGTTACGACTAATTTTCATGGTGCCGTCAAGGTTTTTGTTGGTAGTCTCCGCTCTTTACAGGTGACGGTGACGGGTTAGGTTAGGTCCCTGCTCTTCACAGAGGTGAACATTTTACAGGGTGATAGTTGATGTAATTATAAGGAGTAATCAATAGGCTACAAGTTTAATAGTTTGATGTATTTTTATTAATATTAATAATAAAAACTGCTGTTCCGTACGAACGGAGTTTATAAAGTGAACCGCATTCGCGAGTGTCAAGCGACTTATCCATAAACTTCTTACTTTAATCCCGATTGCGCTTTAGAATGAGCTTACGCTGGATCTTCGGTCTCCACAGAACCTTTGGGAAGCAAAAGAATACTGAAAACCAGTGTTCTATAGTCAATTGGTTACATGTCATTGACAGATAGGTATAAATGTCGCTTAGGAAATTTAGTTGCCATAAAACGTTTAAAAACCGGCCAAGTGCGAGCCGGAGTCATCCATGAAAGGTTCCGTAGCAGCAAGCAATATAAATTTCAGTTTTCGATTTATTAAAAAAAAACTACTTACTAGATCTCGTTCAAACCAATTTTCGGTGGAAGTGTGCAAAATCTTAATGCGGTTCATAGAATATTTTTTATATGTTATAATACATTGACGTAAAATAGACGTCTTAAAGTGTCAAAAAAAATGGCTGTGAAATACGGACGGACAGACAGACAGACAGACATGACGAATCCATAAGGGTTCCGTTTTCCACCATTTGGCTGTGGATCTCTAAAAATAAGCTTAGTAAATACATATGTACAGCTATTTTTGGCAAACAATGCTGCATTGGTCCCAGTAAACCGCAGTACGCTTCCGCACAGATGGGCGGATGTCAGTCTCGCAGTTTATCGTTGCATTGTTAGTACGATACGTCGCTGCGTTTGAGCTGCATACTAACATCCGTCTGTGGTTTCGCTCACGTATGAACTAACAGATGCTGTGGATAGTTAATTAGATTTATGATGTTGTGTGTGAATGCGCCTCTCCACGCGTGCATTCATCCATACTAATACTATACATGCGAAAGTAACTCTGTCTGTCTGGCTGTTTTAGTCCGGCCTTCACGCCTAAGCCACTGAACTGATTTTGATGTAATGATGTAGGTTGGATCTTAAGGCACATAGGCTACTTTTTGTTTTGAAAATTGGGGGGGGAGGGGGTGGGGTAATACCGTTGAAAGTTAATGTTGGAAAATGTTTCATATTTGAAATAAAGCATAAATATGGCTCAAAACTTGGATTAAAGTATGGACTACTTTTATTTCGAATATTAGGGGAAATAGACAGTACCGCAACACTCAGACCAGATGAAATACAGAAAAGTTCGTTTTCCATATTGAAACGACCTAGAATCGCACCTAGGAACTTAAGGGAATCGAACCCAGGACTGCTGCTGATGACGCGACAAGATAAAGTAACTATGATAGTAGTCTCTATCTCACGGAGTGTCGTGAGATAGAGAGATAAACTTGTTTGTCACGATGGTAGGTTGGCACGGTGGATGGTATCAGCTTTGACCGTTCCCGCTAGTACCCAGGACCCAGGACTGCTGCTGATGGTGCGACAAGATAAAGTAACTATGATAGCAGTGAATCACATAAGTAGGTACGCGCGTTGTGTTTTGGTAGTGCGGAAAGCAAAAATGACTCGGGCGAAACGCATAACCTTATTTATAGTAAAGGGACCGCATATTAGTGAGTTCTCTTCGTCGTGAAAAATTAAAAAGCCTCGTAATAAGGGTAACGAGCGAGGCCATTACGTTGACCGTAAACGGCTGCCTTTATGGGACAAGATATGGCCGCCCTACTCGCCTCGACGATATTAACAACTCGTAACGGCCATCGATCTCTTAATGGCTAGAGAATAGTTTAGACACCATTAAAATTGTACTGCAGTCATGAAGGTAAAAAGGAAAAAACGATGTAACTACGCCAGTGGCGAATTTACCTACATATTTGCCGCTAGGTAAAAATACATAGTAGGTTGAGCTGGGTAAATTAAATTTTCCTTTCCCCATTTTCTTTAACAACATCACATACCTCCACATCTGGGTCCTTTTTAACTGATCAAAGAGGTTTTGTCTTTGAGAAAACATATTGTTTTTTATAAATAAATAAATTTAATCGTAATTATAAAATGTATATTTTATGTGTATGTATTATTTTGGTTTTGAATTCATTTTTAATTGGAAAGGATGTACTCCGCCGGTGGTACCATGATAAGGAAACCAGGGCCTAATGATGGCCTCATATAAAAATCGATTAGGGTTTTATTAATGGGGGAAACGTATAGACATGGTGATGCTGTGGGTCACTTGGCTTGGAACCACTAGAGCACCACAGTGGCTGAGGTCGTCACCACACGGCGCGGGAATTCAGCGACGTCGTCTGCGGCAAGTGATTCCCTTTCTGCTGTCTTTCTGAGGCCTCCTTCTGCGGCCTCTAATCCTCACAGAGAGAGGCAGATGCTCTCTAGACTCCAAGCCGTCTCACTCCCAAGCATGACTTCTACCATACTTGGGAGCGAGATATTAGACACAAACCGGTTGTTTCTGACCAAAAAAAATAACGTTGACCTTTTTTATTACCCGTCTGAAATGGTTAGTTTACTTATTCCACTTGGCGATATTATTAATTTCCTTTGTAGTCCTTGTTTCAGTATTTCTTGTGGTTTATTTAATTTGTGATTTGTGCTCTTGTTTTTTAAGTGAATATCGAGTTTTAGTTGCGTAAATTTGACTAGTAAATAATTATTGACAATTAGTCTTGCGAATGCACCTATTTTGACCACCGAGCGTGCAGCGATTGATTCGTTGCTCTCACACCTACCTCAGATCCAGCGCATAGCAAAACTTTGTTTGTATGGAAAAGCTCATTTTTGATTTCAATAGAAAAATGTATAAGGACACATAGCTGCTTATGTGCAGTTTATATAGTTTGACTTCCAGACTGGTATTCCTTAGACTGTCTTTTAAATGGCTGGTGATGTGAGTATGTTACTCTAATAGGGCTATTATTGTGTATACAAAGAATGTAATGGATCTCTTGAAAACTTTATAAACTTTCCAATGTACTTACTCACATTATTTATCGATTTAGTGCTGGCTTATGTAGTACAAGAGTGGGATACAATACTTTTTAATGATTCTTATGATGTTCTTTAAGGCTCGTTTATATATTAAGTATTTCAAGAACATTGAAGAGGAAAAAAATATTCGTATTTGAAAATGTGATATTTTTTTGTTTGTTAAAACAAACAATTATACAAATAAACAAACTGTATCTATTGTACACATTTTTTATTTGTTTCCAAATGATACAAATATCTGTATTCTTGAATATGTAATAAGCTACTTAGGCTACAGTAAAGTGCTTTGGAAAATATCCATGAATTTCTAAAATAACTTTATAAACTCTAATTAGAGTTATCTAGCCGATTGCTTGGCAAATAAGTTTTTTCCTAAAATAGGGACTTTATTTAAAAATGCACTATTTTACTATTGACCAAATAAATTAAAAACTAAAGATTGCGAAAACTGTGGTTATTGTCACTACTTACTTTACTAAAGAAAAATCGCCTAGAACATGGTATTGGTATGTAACTATTTCCTTACCAACGATCATGACATTGTAAATATTTGAAGTAATGAAAATTGTTTCGCTTAACAAAATATTTAAAACAATTTCTTTGAACTCAAACGTCGGAATGCGGAAGCGTCCAAGCGAAGGTATCAGATTATTTTAGGGAAAATTTTAAAAATTCGCAGTCAGCCTTTCCGATTACAAGGAAAGACACAAAATTGGCTAAGTGCAGGTTGGACTCGCACTCAAAGGGTTATGTAGCACTTTGGCCAAACACTGAGAGTTGGCTGGTCTTCAGCGCAAGTCAAACTGCTGGAGACCAGAGACCTGCGCTGCTTCCGGTGCCTCGAGAAGGGGCACGTCAGGATGCAGTGCGGGTCGGAGACGGATAGGAGCACCACGTGCTACAGATGTGGTGCTCCTGGCCACCTTGCCCGTGCGTGCGAGGCAGCGCCGCACTGCACGGTCTGTGCCGCGGCCGGCAAGAAGGCCAACCATATAGGTGGGGGTCCAGCGTGCAAGGCCCCCAAGAGAGCCCAGAGGCGGGCCGCTGGAGCGACTCAGCAGTCGCAGCCGACCCGTCCCGCCCCTGACGTCGGAATGACGGGGGAATGAGGCCTTAGAGGCCCAAAAGGCCCAAGCGGCCGTGTATTCCGAAGGCGCCAGAACGGGGAATTCTGGCGTCGCTCGAGGAGACGGGGCATGCTGGGTGGTCCGGCATGCCCCGTGGTGCGGCAATTCCACCTGCCGCACCGAGACGCGCTGCGCCATGCGCGGCAATTTGCGCTTAGGGGGGGGATTGCGTAATGCTTTAATGGCGCTTCCCGGCCCCCCCCGCCACTGCGCTGAGTAGGACCACCCCAGGGGTTTTAGTCGGTTCGAGTCTGACACACCACTCTCTGTCTCCCCGTGGCAGAGAGTGACGGTGCGTGGGCATTTCCCCTGGGAAAGAAAAAAAAAAAAAAAAAAAAAAAAAAAAAAAAAAAAAAAAAAAAAAAAAGGGTTATGTAGCACTATCAATAAAAAAGGCAAAAATCACGATTGTTGCATGGAAGCCCCAGTTAACTTTTTATTTCATTTTGTTGTTGTATCAGCAAAATAAATAAATCATTTTTGAAAATTTCAAATGTCTAGCTCGCGGTTCTGGTGACAGACAGATGGACCGATAGACGGAAAGACGGATGGACAGATGATCTGAGAAATAGGGTCCCGTTTTTACCCTCCGGGTGTGGAATCCTAAAGCGAGTTTACTTTCTCCCCGAAAGTACAATAAAATAAAGCCCAAAAGAAAAAGGAGGTCCTTATTACCTAATTAAATACGACGATTCATCTTGTTGATGACAGAAACACCATTCTTAAGCTCTGAACAAACCTTAATTAGGATTTATTTTTTCGTTAAATTAGGGACTAATTTTATATTGTGAGCGAAGAAATGAATAAAGGAATCTTCTACCATCTTGTAGTAAATAAAACGTTTTTAATCTTGTAGATCTATTCACAATGGTTTCGGAAATATTGAGGGCCGATTTTTCGATCTTCAGATATCGTAAAATTTATTCGATCAGTGTTAAAATTTTGCCATGTAGTAATAGATAGATAGATAGATACACTTTATTGCACAGAAAATGGTTTTACAGACATATTCAAGTACAATTTAGGCTGTCTTATTGCTAGAAAGTAATCTCTTCCAGGCAACCTTTAGGTGCCCCTCCCGAGTATGGTCGTTGTCATGCTATATATATATATATATATATATTACTACATGGCAAAATTTTAACACTGATCGATATATAATATATATAACGATATATATTAATTTACATCACTTACATAACAATCAGGATCCCATCGTCACCCGTACACACAGCTAAATGCCACTGGATTTAAAAGAGGGTACGTACTAGAGGGTCTGACCGGGATTCGAACCCAGTACATTGTAGTGGCGCGGGCGTATCGCCAAAGTCCGGCCTGATCGGCTACGGATATTGTCAATATACTAGCTCAAAGGCCTAACTGCGTCAAAAGCACTTGACAACACACTGTACCTCCCTTATATAGTGAGCATAAGAATCAATATCGAATTGAAAGTGTTTACAGTGGTGCCGGAGAGCGTACTAAACGATTCCCCCTCGCACGCTAATTTCACCCTTATCAACCGTTTTCACGGCGAACGCCACAAAAGCTCATTGAACGGAGACCAATCTCCAATTTGATGGCATTGTGCGCACCGAATCAATTGGACATCCTGTGTTTTTATCCGACGGTTGTGGTACAGTCGGCGTTTTGATTAATTTGTCACAACAACAAATTGTTTGCATTTATTGACAAGGGTTCGACAGTTAATGGTAAAGATTCTGTTGCCATAAACTAAACATTGTTAAAAAAGCGCAACGTGCTGTTGCGCTTTTTTAACTTAATTAACTGAATTTTAATGAAAATTCGACAAAATACTCAAGTTAAATTAAGTTCTGTAACATAGGCATCAGAATCAAAAATCTTTGTAGACATATGCAATATTTATAAATCGTCAATGTAAACTATATGAGAGTATTAACGATATAGTACCATTAAAGCGACGCTTTTTTTTTGCCCATGGATTACAGTAAGAAGTACATTATTCTTATAAGTCTCCAAATTCATGCTCACCAAGGGATTTGTTATTATATACGTGTAAACACGTATAGGACTACAGTTCTGTTTATAAGTTAAGCTGGAATGTCTGTATATGGAATAATGATTGTAGTCTGTTGTGTTTTCCAATAAATAAATAAATAAAATGTTTTGTTATGTCTTTAGGGATTGTATGAAATTGATAATTATAAAAATCATAGCAATAAGAAGGGACGAGTATTAAGCAAGTGAAGGCATACTTTGTTTATCACGAACTAGGTGATCCGGCGAACTTTATTCCGCCTTAGTGGCAATAAATGAAAAGACTTAAAAAAAAAGTAAAAAATATATATAATAAGTATTCTATGTCGTCCTCCTGGTTCTAAACTACCTCCCCACCAATTTTCAGCGAAATCTGTTCAGCCGTTCTTGAGTTATAAATAGTGTAACTAACACGACTTTCTTATATATATATAGACTACTGTCCCGGCGAACTTCGTAACGCCTATTTTTTTTTATTTCTAACCTTTTAAACCTTCACTGGACCTCCACAATTATTTCAAGACCTAGATTAGCCAAATCGGTCTAGCCGTTGTAGAGTTTTAGCGAGACTAACGAACAGCGATTCATTTTTATATATAAGATGTATGCCTCCCCATTCTCTGTTTCTGTCGGTTTACTGTACATAGTAACTGGAATCTAATTGGAATTCAAACACAGAAATGCAGTCATGGCTGCTTGGTGGTTACATAACGTAGGGCGGTATGTAGGTTAGCACTGAGGAGGTGCTATGGTCACATACTAAGCATATGAGAGAGGTGAGGCATATCTCGGTAAATAACAATGATATGATATGAATGATATATTATTTAGGTCGTAAATTAGATTTTCAAAATATAAAGAAAACATATTACACTTTTTCGTGCAATGATAAATCAAAGCGTCAAAGGTTTTTATAAATTACTCGTAGTAATGTTATTTACATAAATGTATGCTTATAACAAAATATAAAGGAAAAATATTCATTGGGTCATATATTTATTGGGCATCAAATTTTTGAACCAAACTGCTATTCATTAAAACTAATTCAAATCATTATTATTCATTTATCCTATTATTATATATTATAGCGAACGGGTCCGAATTTAGCGTCATGCTACCTCTGTAGTCCCAGGTTATATTTCCTATTAAATATGAAAACCAGTATAATTAAGGATTATTTATCGTAGTAAGTTTGTTTTTCATATTTACCCGACCGGAAATAGAACCTGGGACTGCAGAGGTAGCCTGACCCTAAAGTCGGACCCGCTCGCCTGTCGGCTAGGGAGGTCATCGTTTCGAATACATGTGATTTTTGTAGTCAAACGAAGTACAACTACAAATTTTAATGTACTGATAGTATCTATCTGAAAGTCCAAAGTTCACGTAGGTCAAGATACTTTGACCTGACTGTACCTATTATTTCATGTACAAAGTTCCATTCACTCCTATTCAACTTAATCTTCCGCTATAAATCGTACATCTAATTATTACTTGTCACAAACGTTCTCGATATCAACCAGGTGTCTTTTATTTGTGCGTCATACACTCATAACGTCAATATGTGTCACGCACCTCATGTGTCTCATTTATGCATTTAGCTACCTGTGTAGATATGTTTTCAGATATTATTGGTTAGTTGTGTGTTTAGAAGTTATTGACTAGCATCTGCTCAGGGGGTCCACTCCCGAAAACGAAACGAACAAACGAAAGGCTTCGTTTTTGAAGATTGATCAAAAGTTAGGGAATTAAAACGTGGTTTTTGAGTTGTAAAAATAATATTTTGTTTTTTAATAACGCTTTATTCGCATTCGAAGTGTGTTGGTTGCGATTATGAGCAATAAAAATTGCTAAACGTCATCGGATCCGTCATATTTCGTTTTTGGGAGTAGATGCCCAGATATTACTGAAGTAATTAATGTTCAGATAGTGATAGAGTAACTTGTAGTGTATGGAACTTATTGACATTTTTAACTGTTCAGAAGTTTTTTATCACTTTGTATGCTCCTATATATCTGATCAATATATCTTACGGCGACTGTACATTGTGGATGGCATTTTTTACATATTATGTTAAACTAAGTTCTATATTCAGTTCACTGAATCAGTTTTTGTTAACCTTTTTTATTTAACCCTTCAGGGTTGGAACCTGAAATATTTTACTGATTATGATGTTGATTATCACAAAATGTGGTGATTTTTATATGTACATGTCGCAGTCATCTGGTTGAAACAGCTATTTGATTGAATCACTAGCGTGTTTATTAAATGACGACGTTTAATTGAATGACTAGGCCGAACGTTGAATGAATAAGACTCACTGAACGTCCAACAAGTTAACGGATTGTAACATAGCCCTTTGAACATAGCGGACGTAATCAGTCAGGTGATTGTAATTTAGTTCATTTTTTTTCCACTGCGGCGTTAGTGCTCATCAAAACAAAGATGGCGTCAAACAGCTGGTACAGATATAATCGAATAGCACTGTGTTGATAATTTTTAGAGTGAAATTGAGATATAAAGGGACTTATTCGTAAAAAAATATTTTTTTAGCCTAATTGTCTTAAGACTTAAAATTGTTAAAACATATTAAAAAATCTTATTAAGGTGTGTTATGTCATGTCTGTCAGCTATATCCCATTCAACGACTATGCTAAATTACGTTCAGTCAAGAAGTTGAACGTTATATTAAACAATTTGACGAGTTGTCCTTTAGTCATTCAATTAAACGTCGTCATTCAATGAACGCGCTAGTGATCCAATCAAATAGCTGATTAAACCAGATGACTGCGACATATATATTTACCCCCATTGTAATAAAAGATATTTTAGGATGTATTCGTATAAATGAATCATTATATTATTTGATTGTTACATATTTCTTTTATGTTAAAAAAACATTTCGAGGTTTCAAGGACGGTTTGTTCAATAATTCAATAACCCGACTGTACCTTTATTTCAAAAAAATCTTTGTGTGTCCAGTTAGTGAAAACATAAAACTGATTTAATTAAGTGAAACTTATTTAAATCTATCTGGACACACGTAAAATTCTGAGCGTGTCCAGATGACGAAATAATAAGTTGTATTAATTTTAGTTTTCACCAACTCGAGACTCGTGTGCCCTGTCTTTCGTGTCGAGTTAGTGAAAAACCCAGTTGAACGAGTGACAGAGTCCATTTAAGAAACAAGTTGATCTGACGTTTACGCCCGGTTTCAATATTTGAAAAACGATCCGCTCTATTTACAGATAGAGTCATAAATTATACGAGGCGTCAGCTAAAAACGAACGACAGACGACTGATGACAGCTGATATGGAAAGTAAATTATGGAACGGTATTAACGACTCGTAGTCGGTTGAAGAAAAACGGATAGTCATTTTCAACACATTACGAATCGTAAAATAATTTAACCGGGCATAGAAAACAGTGGGAATCGTGCTCAAAGAATCCGTTACATACCTACATAGTTAGTAACAACCCATTTGATGAAATTTTTCTGTTTCTTTAAAATATTTTAGGTTCTAAAATAGGGATCGGGTATTGGAACGCAGCGTGACCCCTGCATGATGACAGATGACCTTGTCACGGAGGTAGGGAGGCGCCGTATGCTAATGGCACACAGCCTGCTGATGAGGCCTTGAGGTCAGGCCTATATTTAGCAGTGGACATATTCCGGCTGAAATGAAGCCGGTTAGCTGTTAAACCTCTTTGGGTTTTTTAAAAAGCGTTACGATCTCATCCGTATTTTGCGGTCGAAATTTGGGTCCATGAATTTAATAATTCAGATTAAAAATAGACGTTTTAAACCTGCTAGTTTTAAAAGAGCAGGAGTAAGGAGGTTGTCAAAAGGCCGCACAAATTTATCACCTTTTTACCGACCGCTTTAGAGGGGTTATATCACTTAAAGAGATTTCGTAGTTGATTTATTTATGAATACATCTACTCGAAAAACAAAACCTTTTAAAGCATTCCTTCTTTCATCCCTCCTTCCTTCCATCTTTGTTCCCTACTATAGCTTGAACGGCTTCGATTTGGATAGCGCGAGTGACCCTGGGTGCATTAAACAATATAATAAATGGTTCAACAATTTCTGAAAACAATAAATGAATCAGAATAGCAACGGTGTGTACCATAATCCAGCAGGTTTCCCACGGGAGCCAACCATGGAACCAATGTTGGAGCTAAGATTTGGTTTACTACGTTGAATATTATATAAATTGCGCGGATCTGATATCTGCCGAAGCCGAAAGACTTGCTGTGTGTATATATACCTATGCAAAAAATATTTTACAAAACCCATTGAGTAAGTATCAAAATAAATAATTTTAAAAAGTTAATCTAAAATATTGACATTTGCAGTTTTTATTGCAATGGAAAATCAGAACGTAAAACGAAAACCATTATCAGAGGGTCTACTCCCAACAACGAAATATGTCGGATCCGACAACGGATAGCAATTTTTAATTCTCATATTCGCAACCAATTCACTTCGAATGCGAATAAAGCGTTTTCTTAAAACAAAGTATTATTTATGCAAATGAAAAACCACGTTTTAACTCCCGATATTTTGATAAATCTTCAAAAACGAAACCTTTCGTTTGTTCGTTTCGTTTTCGAGAGTAGACCCCCTGGTTCAATTAGGTAAATTAGAACGAAATCAAATTTACTTTTAAATATGGATCCTCGTTTTTAAATAACATAAAAACTTACAGTTTAAAAATAAAAAAGAACAATAAATAAGAAATAAAAAGTCACTTTAAAAATAAAACAACTGACTGCAAAACAAAAATCCCAGATAAGCAGTAATAAACTAAAAATAAATCAAAGTCAACTTAATACGCATAAGAATGAATTTATTACTGGATTGGACAGGATTTATCTTTTCTTTTGTCATAATGATAAAAACTACAGTATCTCGGGAGAAGATGCTTATTGAACACGATTATTAATCAAATGTCTAAAAAATACCAACAGAAAACAAATATCAACGTTTCTTGTACTAGAAAAGTCTTTGAAAACTAATACTTCTTACTTTTTCAATTAAAAAAATAGTCTGACAACCTTATAAAGAGTGGTGCAATTTGCGACAAATTGCGTAAAAGGGTCGCTCTGCGGTCGAACAACAACACATTTTGGCCTATTTATACACAGACGCGCTTGTAAATAAATTATCGGATGTCCGTCCGCTTTTAGAACAGATTGCTCGGCACTGATTTTGAATCGGAACTACAAAAAAGAAGCCTTCAAAAATGTAGTCAATTAGAGGAAAGCTACTTATCACTTTTATAACCATCGATTTGAGATCTTTCTCTTAATTAAGTATCCAGACAGTAACATCCATCTGGTAATTATAATTATTAATAATCATTAAAACTGGACTACAAGTTAAAGTGATTATAAGCCAAAATTGAAGCTACATTTGAATACGAAACTAATCCTGCCGAGATGAATCCAGCAAGAAACTTAATAGTTACTCAGTAGTAATAGTTATCATAACAATGTTTAGGAATAAGTACAGAGAATGTATCTATATTCAAAGGAACAATTGTTCTATATATCTAAGTTCTTATAGGTAATATGTCTGCATTAATATTTGCGCTATCGAATGTTAAATGAGTTGGAATTTATTCCGTTTTATTTTCAGTATAAATAATAGTTGAATCGAAACCTCTAGCTAGCGGGATTTATTTATGTTATGAAGTTGTTCACGCTGAAATATAGTTCTACGATTAGAGTTATGCTATGTGAACCCGTAAAAGCATGGGTTTCATGCATGGAATTATAGAAATGAAACATTAATATTATATTTTATTTTAACTGACTTCATTAGTGGAAATAGTTTACTTCTGAGGTGGCCCCATTTTCACCAGGATCTGATGATGGGATCTCTGAGAAACTGGGATTAACTTTCGAAAATCACTACGGTGACGAGTGACGAGACGAGAGAGACCGTTTGTTTCTTCCTTGATTAAGTATTTCAAAGCACTACCATTGATGACATTCAGTCTGGAGTTGGTCTGATGATGATGTAGCCAAAAGACAATCGAGGGAGCTCCTCAACCATTTAATTAATTACGTCGTGTTTTCTGTTGATGAGAATCGTATGACCATAAGGGTTAGAAATGCCATTATTGGTTCGATGGTGGAGACCATGGATAGACGAGGGAACTCCTTAATCATTTAAAACAATTACCTGGTGTTTTGACTTATTGAATTTCTATGGGTGAGAACTTTGCACCTTCATTTACAAGTACCATAAAAGGTTTGATGGTGGAGACCATAGATCGGAACTTTTTATTTAAGTCTAAAATTCAAAAGCATTTTGTTAAGATAAACTTATTGGCTACTTATTATCGTGAACTAACACGTAAGAAGTAGCTGGCAACAATGTATGTACGGTCAAAACCACACGAGACACACTTTTGAATTCGTATCGCTCTTATGTCTCTGGCATAACAGGTATATTTGAACTGCAAGTGTTTTCCTTGATGTGCTGCTAACCAATATAATTAACAAGAATGTTCGATGGCAAATTTAATAATTTAAACCCAACAGGTTTGGTAGGCTGCCCTTAACGTTAGCAATCGTATAGGCCAGGGGTGGCCAACCGGACGATCGGACAGTAGATCGTGGACAGGCTAAAAATATAAATTGAAAGTAATGACTAGACTGCGGAACGTAACGTAAGCGAAATAGAAATAGAATAGAACATAGAAAAGTGTTTATTGACACATAAAAAAAAAATACAGAAATACACACACACACATACACACAGAACATAATGTGGTCAATTAGGTTCCACCTCAGCAAATGCTGCTACGGCATTATTTCTAACACCGCAACAGCGCTGGTATTCTGGTGGAACCTACCTGCTTGGAAAAATAACTAAAGCCGGGGCTCTTGCTATTTCTCCACGCAAGCGAGTAGCTACAGTATTATTGTGATTACAGAGAAGGAAATAATATTAAAAAAATAAAAAAGAAACAGTGAAATCAAATAATAGTACATACATTTTCAAGCCTATAAACTACTTCATTCCATGCATGAACAAGCATGAAAGATAAAAAAAGAAAAAAGAAGAAGAAGAACTTGTCTACGAAAAATAAAAAATATGTCTAAATGCTATTGCTTAAGCTTGACCGTATCTGTGGTACACTGCATCTTGGAAATAACAATGAAATTATCTAATACCTATCTATCTACCTACTTAAACTTAAAAAGTGCTAAACGAATAATCAAATTTGTTCAAAATCAAAATTATCAATCATTGCAGCATCACACACATCAACAATGATATACATTGTATAAGAAACTGCAAACACTGGTTAATAAGAAATACATGATTGTATAATAAACTCTTCTGTTTCATTTAAGATTTCAATAACTAGAACACTTGGTTGATCGCACAGGGTTTCGTTAGTAAACAGTAGATCTTAGGTCTAATCAAGTTGGCTAACCCTGGTATAGGCTGTCTCTAAGTATTTAATTGTTTAATCTATATGTTCCTTTTGTTTAGCCTGTCATATTTTAGTTTTTGTTTTCTTTTGGTTTTATTAGTTTTCACAAATTGCCATACCCTAACAGGGCGTCGCATGAAGACCTGTATTATGTAAGACCTTATTAATGTAACGTGATATTGTGCAGTAAATAATTTGAAATTGAATTATATTCAACATTAATACTTTCACGGAATATTACTATTTTTTCATTCTTCAAGAACCTTGTTACCGAACAATAGCAAATAAAATCTGTGTATCGTACTTTAAACGCTATTGAGATTTATTTGTAGCTTTCAAAAATAACTTTAGTGGCTAACATTGTAATTTTTTTCTACGACCTTTTGGCAGTCTATTCAGGTGTTGCAGACGCTACGTGATAAAATGCAAGGCTAAACTTGTTGTAATGCATTGTTTATTGTTTTAGATGATGTATTTTCATCAAACAACTAATACTAAGAATATTCTTTCTACACCTTTCCACTGTAAACTCTACAATAAACTAAGCGACCACCTAGCCACAAATTTAGGTACTAGATACGAAATAATAACACCAGTTAACTGACGACCTCGGTGGCGCAGTGGCTAAGGTAGGCGGCAAAAGCGCGAAAGGTCTCGGGTTCGATTCCCGGTCAGGTCAATTTGGAAAACGAACTTTTATAAATTGACTTGGGTCTGGGTGTGCTGGGATGACGCCCCCAGTTAGTATCCGTCGTCTGGTGCTCATAGTACAAGGGGAAGCCTTAGTTTGAGACCAGGTGATTGGTGTTATCGTCTGGCGCATTTATTTATTTATTATCTAAGTAGCGACTTGGCCAAGAAAAATATTTTTTTCCTGCACTGTCTTGCTTTTGTTTGTTATTTTTTTAATACCATAACATATTAATTGTTTTTGTCTGTATTGTGCAGTAAAAATATGGCATATTGTCGAAGCGCGTGCAATACCGCGTATATTTGCCATAAAGATTAATTTTGTCTGTTATTTCCATCCAAATTAGAACTTACTGATAAATCGACTTAAGCGGTATTGCACGCGCGTCGACGATATGCAGAGTTTATCTGTAAATCTATTGCGCAATAACTTCACATTATACTTGTAGCACTAGATTAAGAACAATTGTACCAATAGTTGATAAACCTAATATATAAAATAAATAAAATACGTCAAATACCTCTAGTATGTCTAGTTATAGTATCAAATCAAATATTTGCTTATGCCCGGATACAATATATGAAAAACGATCCGTTCTAGGTACGGATAGTAATAGATTATACGAGGCGTAAGCTAAAAACAACAAGGGTTGACTGGTAGAGAATGCCCCTAGCATTAAGTCCACCTGTTGTAGATACTTATTTGTGCAATAAAGTTTAAAAAAAATAAATAATAAAAACAGAGAAAATTTGGTAACCGATTTTTGAGAGTACGCTGTACCTGTTTTTTTAATCAAAGTGTATATTTAAACAAAAATACTAATTATAATGAGTAGCTCTAAATGCGTACCTAAGTATTTGTTGTAAACACGTTTTTTTTCTCAAAAATAATAACTTTCAACAGTTGTTTAAGTCACCTGACTAGATAATCAACTTAAAGGCAGAAACAAGGATGTAAGTCCATTGTCTTTATTCATTATGTTCAAATGAAAATGTAGTCCATATATTATTATCGAGTAGGCATTTGACATAGCTTACGTGGGTCTTACAAAAACAAACCTTATTGTAAGTAACTATTTTTTTTTCTTCTTTTCTCAAATATGTTAAGTGTATTTAAAACTGTGCTGTGTACCGACTGACTAATGCTTATAACAAGCTGGGTTGCAATAGCAATGTCGATATTTTCTACGACTCGCTCCGCTCAGTTTAAATCGAATATCCACGAGTTGATAAGAGTTGGTTATATAGGCTTAGCTAATAAAAAATATTGTTGTTTTATATTTATACCTCTATATATTTATGTATGTATCTGTAATTTTAGTAGGCCATGCTCTGAAATGTTAACTTTTGATTTAATTTAGTATTTAATTAGTCTTAGTTTATGCATGATGTGGCTGCCTTCTAAAGTTTATTACATTTTGTACGTACATTGTGAAAGTTAATTTTTAATTTTTTTTAAGTGTTATTTTTATCTGGTAATCCAAAATAAATAAATAAAACTATATATAAATTAACTCTTTGTATTATATAAGTATTTTTTTACTTTTGTTCTGTTTTCAAATAAACTTTTTGTTACTTTTATATTGCGCCACTCATCACAAGGTCTCGCCTGAACACCAGCGCTGATGCAGCATTGCGCTGCAGCAGCTCATGCTGAGTCTGGGACCTTTTGGCACATAAATGGATCTTATCTAAGTACCCACTATATGTACAAAAGTTGTGTGTCTATGTGTGCTAATTAATGTTTTTTCTTTCTTTCTTCTTTCTTTTTTCAAACCTAGTAAATCCTACTCGTATTTGGTTTAAACGTGAAACTTGCAGACCGATATTAGTTCTTTTGCCAACGAAATAAGGGCGGTATAAAGTACTAAGTACCTCTTGTATTAAAATCCGGGGATTGTAGCCTTATATGGTCTAGCTAAATTTTACACAGTGAAAGTGTCCTATTGAATTTGAACCGGCCTAATATTCATAATCCTAATCGTAATCAATTTATTTATTCATGTTCGTTACAAGTTGGTTACAATTGACTTGAGCCTGGGTGTGCTGGGATGACGCCCCCAGTTAGTATCCGTCGTCTGGTACTCATAGTACAAGGGAAAACCTTAGTTTGAGACCAGGTGATTGGTGTGATTGTCTGGCGCATTTATTTATTTAATTAACACTTATGCATCGTCAAAATGAATATAATCCAAAATTGTAGCTACATAGGTTCGGAGCCTAATCCTACCGAGAAGAATCCGGCAAGAAACTGAGTAGTTATCTTTACAATATTCGGTACTAGAAAACTTAAAAATATGGTGTGCGAGGGAGCAAACAATCATTTCCATATATGTTTATCATTGAAACATTCATCAAGTTTGTAGTACCCTTTTTTCATTATATAGATTTAACATAGATCTAAACTAAAGATGCAGTATTTTTTTAAATATAAATGAGCAAAGACGTACACAAAAAAAATTAAAAGGAACTTGGAGCGGACAGGAAAGTCTTTATATTAAGTTCAGAAGAAAGGTTCGCTTTTTCACAACTTCCCTACATCTGAACATGAATTAGCTCACATCGTGAACGGCTGAATCTATTGTCTGTGACATGGAATATTAATTAAAAGGAACTTGGAGCGGACAGGAAAGTCTTTATATTAAGTTCAGAAGAAAGGTTCGCTTTTTCACAACTTCCCTACATCTGAACATGAATTAGCTCACATCGTGAACGGCTGAATCTATTGTCTGTGACATGGAATATTAATTAAAAGGAACTTGGAGCGGACAGGAAAGTCTTTATATTAAGTTCAGAAGAAAGGTTCGCTTTTTCACAACTTCCCTACATCTGAACATGAATTAGCTCACATCGTGAACGGCTGAATCTATTGTCTGTGACATGGAATATTAATTAAAAGGAACTTGGAGCGGACAGGAAAGTCTTTATATTAATTTCAGAAGAAAGGTTCGCTTTTTCACAACTTCCCTACATCTGAACATGAATTAGCTCACATCGTGAACGGCTGAATCTATTGTCTGTGACATGGAATATTAATTAAAAGGAACTTGGAGCGGACAGGAAAGTCTTTATATTAAGTTCAGAAGAAAGGTTCGCTTTTTCACAACTTCCCTACATCTGAACATGAATTAGCTCACATCGTGAACGGCTGAATCTATTGTCTGTGACATGGAATATTAATTAAAAGGAACTTGGAGCGGACAGGAAAGTCTTTTTATTAAGTTCAGAAGAAAGGTTCGCTTTTTCACAACTTCCCTACATCTGAACATGAATTAGCTCACATCGTGAACGGCTGAATCTATTGTCTGTGACATGGAATATTAATTAAAAGGAACTTGGAGCGGACAGGAAAGTCTTTATATTAATTTCAGAAGAAAGGTTCGCTTTTTCACAACTTCCCTACATCTGAACATGAATTAGCTCACATCGTGAACGGCTGAATCTATTGTCTGTGACATGGAATATTAATTAAAAGGAACTTGGAGCGGACAGGAAAGTCTTTATATTAAGTTCAGAAGAAAGGTTCGCTTTTTCACAACTTCCCTACATCTGAACATGAATTAGCTCACATCGTGAACGGCTGAATCTATTGTCTGTGACATGGAATATTAATTAAAAGGAACTTGGAGCGGACAGGAAAGTCTTTATATTAAGTTCAGAAGAAAGGTTCGCTTTTTCACAACTTCCCTACATCTGAACATGAATTAGCTCACATCGTGAACGGCTGAATCTATTGTCTGTGACATGGAATATTAATTAAAAGGAACTTGGAGCGGACAGGAAAGTCTTTATATTAAGTTCAGAAGAAAGGTTCGCTTTTTCACAACTTCCCTACATCTGAACATGAATTAGCTCACATCGTGAACGGCTGAATCTATTGTCTGTGACATGGAATATTAATTAAAAGGAACTTGGAGCGGACAGGAAAGTCTTTATATTAAGTTCAGAAGAAAGGTTCGCTTTTTCACAACTTCCCTACATCTGAACATGAATTAGCTCACATCGTGAACGGCTGAATCTATTGTCTGTGACATGGAATATTAATTAAAAGGAACTTGGAGCGGACAGGAAAGTCTTTATATTAAGTTCAGAAGAAAGGTTCGCTTTTTCACAACTTCCCTACATCTGAACATGAATTAGCTCACATCGTGAACGGCTGAATCTATTGTCTGTGACATGGAATATTAATTAAAAGGAACTTGGAGCGGACAGGAAAGTCTTTATATTAAGTTCAGAAGAAAGGTTCGCTTTTTCACAACTTCCCTACATCTGAACATGAATTAGCTCACATCGTGAACGGCTGAATCTATTGTCTGTGACATGGAATATTAATTAAAAGGAACTTGGAGCGGACAGGAAAGTCTTTATATTAAGTTCAGAAGAAAGGTTCGCTTTTTCACAACTTCCCTACATCTGAACATGAATTAGCTCACATCGTGAACGGCTGAATCTATTGTCTGTGACATGGAATATTAATTAAAAGGAACTTGGAGCGGACAGGAAAGTCTTTATATTAAGTTCAGAAGAAAGGTTCGCTTTTTCACAACTTCCCTACATCTGAACATGAATTAGCTCACATCGTGAACGGCTGAATCTATTGTCTGTGACATGGAATATTAATTAAAAGGAACTTGGAGCGGACAGGAAAGTCTTTATATTAAGTTCAGAAGAAAGGTTCGCTTTTTCACAACTTCCCTACATCTGAACATGAATTAGCTCACATCGTGAACGGCTGAATCTATTGTCTGTGACATGGAATATTAATTAAAAGGAACTTGGAGCGGACAGGAAAGTCTTTATATTAAGTTCAGAAGAAAGGTTCGCTTTTTCACAACTTCCCTACATCTGAACATGAATTAGCTCACATCGTGAACGGCTGAATCTATTGTCTGTGACATGGAATATTAATTAAAAGGAACTTGGAGCGGACAGGAAAGTCTTTATATTAAGTTCAGAAGAAAGGTTCGCTTTTTCACAACTTCCCTACATCTGAACATGAATTAGCTCACATCGTGAACGGCTGAATCTATTGTCTGTGACATGGAATATTAATTAAAAGGAACTTGGAGCGGACAGGAAAGTCTTTATATTAAGTTCAGAAGAAAGGTTCGCTTTTTCACAACTTCCCTACATCTGAACATGAATTAGCTCACATCGTGAACGGCTGAATCTATTGTCTGTGACATGGAATATTAATTAAAAGGAACTTGGAGCGGACAGGAAAGTCTTTATATTAAGTTCAGAAGAAAGGTTCGCTTTTTCACAACTTCCCTACATCTGAACATGAATTAGCTCACATCGTGAACGGCTGAATCTATTGTCTGTGACATGGAATATTAATTAAAAGGAACTTGGAGCGGACAGGAAAGTCTTTATATTAAGTTCAGAAGAAAGGTTCGCTTTTTCACAACTTCCCTACATCTGAACATGAATTAGCTCACATCGTGAACGGCTGAATCTATTGTCTGTGACATGGAATATTAATTTGTGACAGATGGCCAGCTGACAGTTTACTTTCAAATTTCGCTAGTGTTGTGCATTGTTTGGGTGTTCCAAATGATTAAGTGACACAAATACCGTTAAAATGTAATCTTATTTAGTAAAAGCCATATGCATTAGTAGCAAATAAGAAGGATGATCGAATTATACTGAAAAGAAAAAAATATATCCCCACGTACAATTTTAAACATAGGTTGTGCTTTAAAAAAAAACAATCATTTTTGAGTATTTAATACATATATTATAGAATGCATACACTTAAATTGAGATGATAAAGTAACTATTGAAAGTAAGTGTAGCGTATGTGAAACAAGTGCATTAAAAGTATTTTTGATTATTAATAATAAAAGTAACTCTAGTACATTGTATAAGGGGGGAATTTATAACAAAGTAATTGTTAGTTCCAAAATATGTACGTAATTCATAGAAGTTACATTTAAATTGTCAATCCTATTTTCATACATTTAGTAATGATATTGAATGTTGTACATCGAACACATTTCACTGCTGTTGAAAGTCGTATCGATCCTCTCAATTAATTAATAAGTGCAATTTTCAATATAGTAATTACGACGCATGTATTATCTGACGGCGCTCATCAAATTGGCCGGTTTAATTAATTAATCAAGATGGCAGTGCTGCAAGCTATAATGGTCTTTACGTATTTTGATTACGAGAACTGGAGAAGTATTATAGATTGGTATATAACAGGCTTATATTAACTTAGTTTTAATCGAATACAATAAGCGCATAGGTACCAGACACATAATTAAGTTACTGGCTATTTACTGCATGCCGTATAACTAATGTATCTGCATTTCATGTAAACCTAATAAAGGAGATGACGTTAGATTTAGATAGTTATGGTGAATGGTAATCGAAGAGATAAATGTTTTGTGGACCTTAGAGTGTAAATTTTCTATTTGTTGGGCCAGTACAAATCTATTGAGAGTTCAGTTTTTAGAATCTTAAAGTGGAACGCATTCAAATGTTCATCGTATATCAAGTGCCGGAGTTGGCCTCATGGAAAGTTATGACCATAATAACCAGAATCATAATCTACCTAAATAAAAATATATCGGTGAAATGGATATTCAAGCATAACTTTAGAAGTACTGAACCAAATGGGATTATTATTTTTGTTATATAGTCTTAAGACCGAGAAAACCAGACACAATTCTAAAATCAATTGTGTCTGGCATTTAAAACGACATGCGGTCTTAGGAGGATATTCATAATTGTCAGGAGAATCTTTGAATACTCACCGGAGGAGTATGCGAGCGTAGCCGCGATGATGGGTCGCTAGGTAACTTAAAAAATAAGAACGGTTACTTCAAAATCGGAACGAGGCTATCCTAATCCAATGCGACTTCCGCTCCCATGATGGCATTCCCATCCCTATTTCAAGCGATGTCCGCTAATAAAAATAAACAACACATCCGCAGTGCAGATGGTCTGGTAAGCGAATTCCTCGTGAATTATTGAAGGGACGCGACACGGAAGGGATCGTGACTGTAACGCGTAATGCCGGAGCGGAACGCAATGGATGGTATCCTACTCGCGAAGCCATGGACCATAGTACAACTAACTATAGTAAGTAAAAGCATTCATGTTTATTGACTAGTCCAATAGAGCAACGGATAGCGCTACTGTCTGTGTCAAGTTGAAGCAATGGCCGTGAGTCGATCCCTGGCTTGTTTTTACGCACATTCATGAAAACTGCATAGTTTATTGCCGGTGGTTATATGTTCCAAACAGGAGGTAGCTTCATTTATTTTAAATAGAAGTTTCATAAATATTACCGATGTAACTTATATGAATAAAAAGATTCCTTATTCTTATTCTCATGTGTTTGTTTTGGGTCTGTGTGTTGATAAATGTATTGTACTACCACAGTCGCTTCTCGTTTCCATAACAATGCATAAGCTGCTTTCCTACATTGAGGTTAGGTCATTTATGTGATGTTATCTTTTATTTGTTTATTAGTGATATTTCATTTCAAGAACAACTCGTCTATTTTTACTTTTGTTACGAAATAATAAATACTACCTTAATGACGTACTGGTTGGGGAAGACGCCCGAAGCGTGTAAAGTCCCGTGGTCGATTTTTGGTTAGGGCAGTCTAAGAAACGCACTATTCTAGATACATTTTTATCTTAGTGTGCTAGATTATCATCCCCAGTTAGTATTCGTCTTTTACTAGGAAAATCCTCCTGGCGAACAAAATAACCTACAACCGCCAATCCTGACAAAAATAAGAAACAAATAAGTCCCAAAAATATGCTGATGCAAAAGAAAATAAAATACTCTTTCTCTTTTACTATAACCAAATTCAGGGAGTGTTAGCGGGCTCATTGCACTTCTGGGGAAGCCTTGCCAAAACGCAAGTTAACGGTGCACTAATGAAGTGTTACACCTCGTTTGCTTAAATTAATGATTCTGTCTGTAAAAGTGGGGTTCTTGCAGTTAGGGTATCTGAACAAATTCTTTTAATATTAGGAACAGACAAAAGCACGTGATACTACACACGTTGGACTTTGCACCGCCCCTATGTTGTGCGCATAAGATTTAATTTCGAACTGCAAGTGTGACCACGACGTGCTGTTGACTGTATGTGCAAATATTAACGACTTACAATTGCAAATAAAGAAAATATGTAGGGATCTGTAATCGCGATTCTACTTTTTTTAGAGGTCCGGCAGGGATATAAATTATAATATGGTCTAAGGATTATCGAAGTCGATAAAAAGATAACATTTATAGGCCATAGGGGAAAAATAAGGGTTGTCACAAAATAAAAAACCGCATAGCCGGATCGAAGCTATTTTTGCCGAAAAGATACCGGCAAGAAAAGTAGTTATGTATGTAGTTATATTCTAACTTATTACTCCGTCTCCGTGCGTAAACTACTTTGCAGAAAATAATACAACTAAAAAAGAAAAAAATAAATGAGTATTTAGTGACACGACTTAGATTTACAGAACAGCAACATAAAAATACAATTATGTCATTAAAAAGGCTTATGTCGAGGTATTGGAGTGACACAACGACGCTGGTCTTCCGTATATGCTTTTCGAGTAGTAAGCAGGTTACTTAAGTTTTATTATCATAGTAAAAAGAAGTATACAGTTTGACAATGTAATGGTAGTTGAACCAATATAATCGATTCACGAAAATATAGTAAATATCGGTATTATTGTACATTTTTTTTTGTTTGGAGTTTTGGCCACTATCAATCGAAATAGTTAGATATCATAAGAAAATGTATCTCTATTTCACTTATTATTTCTTTCGAAACGTATTTACAGCTTTATTTGCCGGTCATAATAAAATAAAGTAAATAAGGAATTTTAAAGAACCTAAATTTGAACGAAAAATGAACATGCAACCTCAATTTTTGTTTTGATTTATAATTTTTCTAATCTACCTCTGTAATGGAGGCTTTACTACTTAAAAAACATGAGTTACGATTTTGTTATCCCCACTCTCCCCCCAAACAGCTACCTCAACAACTTCTCGTAAGTGATCATTAGGAAAGTTTCCTACCATTAGAAAGTAAGTGACAACGCGGAAAGAATTCTTGGATCGTTTAAAATACTCCCCTCTGAAATAAGTAAAATTAACTGGAGTAGCAACAAAGTCTGCCATAGAAAAGAATATGATTTTAAACCGAAATAATTTCTACAATAGGGATTAATCTGGTTTATAGTTTGTTAAGAGGGGGTACCATGCCAAATTGTCGATTTTAGATTCGATTTTTACACTTGAAAACAAGCTTTAAATAATTTGAGTTTTTTAATATGAATATTAGACTATATTTAGCAGGGACTGGTCTGAGCAGAAATATGAAATTGTAATATTTTCTCGATAGAAAAATATCACAAAGTAAGGTCTAATTTTTAACTAGATTCGATTGGTTTTCAAAGCTATTCATACAACTGAATTTATATTTTAATACATAATAGAAAAATATATTTTCGAGGGACTGTACTAGCGGTTTTTGAAAATATAATTTATTTTGCAAGATATTTAAAAAAAACTAGTTCGGCGCTTACTACGTTTTTATTCCGCGTAGAAAATTGTCATTCTATTTCACCTGACACATGCATGTCAGCATGTTTTGTTTCATCAATCAGTCGTGACTGCTCTGTTGAGACGGGAGGTCTATGTCACCATGCTCCGGCCCAAAAATATTTCAAAAAAATGATAGCAAACAAAAATCATAAAAGAAAACGTTTTAGAGGAGAACAGAATAAGTTAAAACTTCAATTTATGACGTTTTTCCGAAGGTTTGTATTCATTTATTGTATTTGTTTATCTTTGTGTTGTCAAAAAGCGTTGAAGTAATGGCGGTGCATGCAGTACATGCAAAATAAATCGATACTTCAACCACGTGACACCACGTGATGATATCGGTATGAGTTTCTATTATGTATTTCTTTACATAATAGTAAATACCACCATAGTACTAGTAGGAAAATAAAATGTGACAGAATCTATTTTTATTGAATTTTTCGTACAAACCATTTTTTACATAGGTATTTATAGTTTATATCTCTCCTAATATTCGAAACAAAAAGTAACCTATATTTTAATCCAAGTTTTGAGCTATATTTGTGCCAAATTTCATATCTCTAACTTCAAAAATAAACATTTTTCCATGTAAACTTTCAAAGGTGGTATTACCCTTATTTTACCCCCCCCTTATTTTCTAATAAAAAGTAGCCTATGTCCGTTCTTGAGATTCAACCTATACCTATACCAAATTTCATCAAAATCGGTTGAGAGGTTTAAGCAGGAAAGCGTAACAGCCAGACAGACAGACAGAGTTACTTTCGCATTTATAATATTAGTAGGGATTTCAAGCGTGAACGAATAGAAGTAAACAGAGCTATGTCATTATTTTTCTAGATAAAAAAATAAATTTCTAGTCTAACAAAGTATGATAGCTTTCGAGTCATTAATAAATTATAAATTCCTCTTTGAAAGGTTACTTGTACAATAAGAAACATGCCTTACCCAATAAATAGACCCAAGGCAAGCATTATCTGACTATTTGTTACGCTGAGTTGGGCGGCATATGCTGTAACTGACTGATTTGTAGACGGCAAGATTGGTACATTTTGCCTATTTTCACAGCGTCATGTCGTCTGATTTTATGGGGATCTGTGGCCGACATCCAGTAGTATCTTTGTGTGACAAAAGAGGGCCATCTGAGCCATTTACAAGCTAAGACCACGTGACTCGTTGAGAGAATTATTTAAGGAATTCGAAATCCTAACAGTTTTATCTCAATACGTCAACTGTTTAATGTACGTATACAAAAAAATAATTGCATATTTTACCAAAAAAAACAGGCTCTCCTAGCATTAACACTAGAAATTTTATTTATTTAAAAACTTTATTGCACAAATAGGTACAACAGGTGGACTTAATGCTAGGGAAATAAACACAAGCTTGTGGTCCCTAAAAATAGACTTTTAAGATTGGTAATTTATTTGTTGGTTTAAGTATAACTTTTTTAAATGAATGGCCTCAAATTATTGTTGATTTAACTGGGGACAAATTTAAGAAACTTGATAAAAGTTGTCTTTTAAAATATATTTTACAAAGTTGAAGACCATATTAATGACAAAGTTGTGTGGATCACTAAAGAGTAGGTATGTTTGCCCTCACATAAATTTTTTACACATTTCTTTTAATTGACAAATACTCACAAGTTGGTAAAATTCAATTCAATTAAAAATTCAACTGGCAGACTACAAAAATTAATGTTAATGGAGCCAATTCTTCTGGCGCAGCACTAGTTATGGGAACATTCCACGGCTCTGTATTAGAACCTTGATCTTATTAATAATATCCCTTACTTCGCCAAAAGTCTATGTGAGACTATATTACTTGCTTGCAAATCTCTGATTATTAAAGCTGACGTTAACAATTGTATGACTATGTAAATAATTCTTTCTCACAAATTATGCATTAGTGTAAAGATGATAAACAGATTAAACTCATTTATTTATAATTTTTTTTAGGAATCACTTTAAACTAAAACCTAATAATAGGACCTCATATCAGTGCGCCTCAAGCAAGACTTAGTTTGGCTGTATTTGCAGTAGGAAAAATAAATTAGATTAGATTAAATACAAAATAGTTTTGTATTATAGAAGAGAGCTATACATATTATGACCTTAGATCTCGTGATGACCTTAGACCGTGTAATTCACTGAAATAATTATTTAACAAAGTCGACTTTTTATTCGTTACTTCATCACTCATCTTTGAATTCATAATATGTTATTACGTTTTTAAACAAATTTCAGAAAAAAATATTTATGTATGTTGGGTTAAGTATAAAAATAAATTATGGTTATTTAAAAGTAGGTACAAACTGATAAATGAATTTTAAAATATATAGACATGACTGATATCCATACAGTCTTGAGCAGACTATATTTATAAGATTTCTATAGTCCTAAATTGTAAATAATGGAATAACTACTTACCAATAAGAAACCTAATGAAATCATGCGACAATTCAAGTTATTCCTATTATACAAACAGATTTATCTTACAATCCACACATGACAAATTCTGCAAGAAAGGGAAACGCATTTGAATGCAGGTACGTATGACATCTATAAACTTGCTATTGTTACATGGTGTAATTGTAGGATACCTACTGTTTATTTTAAATTAGAAAATAATATTTGCTCCAAATGCAGAAGCCGCCACATCCGTGTAAATAAATAAATACTGGACAACACCACTTACATTGCTGTAACTATTTGGTAAGTGGCTAAACCGAAACAACTACGCTATCACGACCAAACCAGAGTCAATATAGAGAATTTCGTTTTCCACGCTAACCCGACCGGGAATCGATCCCGGAACCTCATAGAGAAACGGCACGCTCTCCTCTCAGATGCGCAGGTCATCACCGATGAGATGTAAAAAAGTCGTGACATTTTTTAAGTTTAATGGCAACCAGACATCTTAATCGAAGTCTATTTCTGCCAGTCTCTCGTGACAACAGAGCAAAATATTTTTTTTAAATGTGGTGCGTAAGTATCTGTGGTATTTCCGCTATTATTGCGTTTTTTTAAATCATTTTGCCTACAGCATTAACATATTCATCATGCGTACAAAATTTCTGACGCAAGTTTTATTAAAAGAATACCTAAACAAACATTATGTTATTTAACTCCAACATTTTAATAAAGCATTGACTAGCAGTTGCCTGCGACTTCGTTTGCATTATTTCGGTATTTAAAGTATAGTTTGATTAAGTTTAATATCTCATCTACCTATCTATCTGTTAGAAGCAAAGAAAAAATTAAATTCCAAGTTGAAGTTAAGAACGTTTGAGTCTGTTATAATAATATAATGACATTTGTTTGGGTGCTATGATCCCGTAGATACGTATTTAAGTTACTTTTTTACATAAAATCCTTATTTTTTTCTGAAGGTAATGCAATGATTCCGCCAATGTGTAAAGAGACACGTTATTTTTAAGTTGAATTTCTCAGCGATAAGATTTGATTCGTGTCTGAAAATAAATAAATTGGTGGGCCGCTTGGTGGTAGGTGCGGTGGGGGAGCCTGTGTAGAATCCGCAAGGAATCCCGACTCCCCCACAACGTGAGGGGGTTTTAGGCGGTGCGAGCCCGACACACCGGTCTCTGTTCCCCGCAGAAATTGACGGTGAATTGCGAATTACCCCCTCGAGAAAAAAATATTATAATCCATCATTCAATCACAATAAAATATTCTATGTGTATCTTCACGCCACGTTTGTCATGTGACTCACGTGACAAAATAATATTTTGCTATTTTAAATTGCTAATTAGATAAGTTCAGGAAATTATTTTGAATAAGTTTAACATGGTATTGTATTTCTTACACGTGTCTTACCCTCAGGTCAGTACCAACTAGGGTTGCCAACATTTCATCAGCGAAATATAGTATATTCCAAAATAAGGTGTAAAAAAAATATAGTACATTTAAAAAAAATATAGTATTTTATGGGAAAAACAAAAAAGAGACAAATATATATTTGTTAATTTTTTATTTTTATAAAAACTATTTGGTTATTATTTGGTTGTTAGTTTTTTCGTTGTTGAAAATATAGTATTTTTACGTACTATATATTTTTTCAACAGTATATAGTACGCAGACCCGAAATATAGTACAATACTATATATTATAGTACGGTTGGCAACCCTAGTACCAACTGATAGAAATCCTTGACAATAATAGGTATTTAAAAAATCATCATTGTAGACTACGAACGATTTAGAACACGTCGTACTAAACAATTTGGACTTTGCCTCACCCTTATATCGTAGGTATAAGAACTAATATTGAACGCAAGTGTTTACCTTGACTTAGTGTTGACCGTAGACAACAGGCGACGTAGTGAGGTCTCGGGTAACAATTGTTTTATGCAATGTCGTTAAACTTGTTGCTATCCCACACATCGACATTGTTTGAAGTTTATTTTCTTATTATTTACATTAGAATATCTATACGCATTTAGAACAGATGGTGAAGATAAGAGGCCGTTAATGAAAACGGTGACAATTAATATAAAAACAATTAATGCATTTTTTTATTAATTGAGGATTTGAGAAGTTTTGCAAGTAGCACGAATAGTCGTTTAATATACGTAGTGGATAGAATACCTATCCATACTAATATTATAAATCTGTTACTCTTTCACGCCTAAACGGATTTGATGAAATTTGGTATAGGTATACGTTGAATCTCAAGAACGGAAATAGGCTACTTTTTATTAGAAAATAAGGAGGGGAAGGGGGTAATACCACCTTTGAAAGTTTATATGGAATTTTTTTATTTTTGAAGTTAGAGAATGAAATTTGGCACAAATATAGCTCGAAACTTGGATTAAAATATATACTACTTTTTGTTTCGAATATTAGGGGAGAAAGGGGTAAAACCGACCATGAAAGGATGTAGTCCACGCGAACGAAGTCGTGGGCACAGCTAGTCTACTATATAAAAATAAGTCGGGTTTTCCTTCCTGACGCTGTAACTCCAGAACGCACGAACCGATTTCCACGGTTTTGCAATCGTTAGAAAGGTCTCGGGCTCCGTGAGGTTTATAGCAAAGAAAATTCAGGAAAAATTTCAACAGAAAAGTGGGAAAATCCTCTAAGGCGAAACGAAGTTCGCCGGGAACGCTAGTAAATTATGATAAAGGAAGCAATTTGTAAATAATCCATTTATTAGTCACGTACAATTAAGTAATTATAAAACGTCTGAATACCTTACATATTTCAAAGAAACAGAAAAACTTCAACGTCCCTTGCGGTGTGGGGCTTCAACCCACGACCTTCAAGACGCGCGTGCTGCTCTTCCAACTGACCTAACCGCAAGTTATCATAGGCGCTGAACATTTTTCAATTGCATCAACTTCTTAGCCTCCGGTAAGTGCCTTCTGCCGAATATCTTAAGAACTACATACTTATCTGTTTCTTTAAAATATTTAAAATTCGCTAGTGCGGCGTAAAGCACGATAAAAATTGTAATAAGTTGTATTTCTTAGTAAATGAAAAATAAGAACCAATCCTAACGCTTTAACGAGCGTCTTTTTGTGGATACGCATAAGCCTTAAAGTTAATAAGTCAATGTAGATACTTTATTACTATATTGCATATCTATTGCTACTGTGCTTTACATTTGTGTGTGTTTTGGTGCCAATTTTGGATTTAAATTAGTACGACGGGAATTCTTACAATGTTCTATTCGATCACTGGTCGTTCCTTGTTCAAATCTAGCTATCCCTCTCTTCATTCGGATTTTCATACGTCCATTAATCGCACATGCACTACGTTCGGATACATTCGCTATCCCACTTCTGATCGGCATTTAAGTTTAAAGACAGCCATTCCTCCGAATGAACCACATAACCTATACCAAATTCTATGTAGCGGGTTCCCCGAAGGTGTTATCTCGTAAAATATCTCAGTAAATCTCATAAAACGGTCACTAGACCTAATTCAGCTCACACGCGGGACGTTCACAGTTATCCTGCTTGTATATTTGATAAAGACGCTGGTACGCATCGTCTGCGTCCGCTACGTGACCTCAAATATTTATGAGTTCACAACTTGAGGATGCGCGAAGACTAAGGTCGTGGGCAGAACTGGGGGATGATTCAATGTCAGAAATGATTCCTATTAAGAAACTCAGTGTTTTATCTTCGTCCTTTTTATGACAAGAAAAAGATAAAACGCCGTTTCCAAATTCGAATACGACACCGTTTTGTGGATAGGTACGCTGGACGGGTTTCCTTCTGCGTACGGGGATCTTTATCTATATATATATATATATTTATATATATATATTTTTATGCGAGCCGTACGAAAAATCAAGATAAGGCAATTAAATCAATCATAAAACGTACCTTCCTTCACGACCACGAAACGTGATCAATACTATGAACCTACTGTGATATTCTTGGCCCTTCATAAAGGACGAGCTATTTTTGTCGCCGCCTTTGTGAAATCCTTGCGTACCGACATTTACATTCCTCATTCAATAGGCGCCTAACAAATTCCATTACCAAGTTTCCAGCACATCGCTGTAATTAAAGTCCAAACTACGTCAAGCCTCGTTCATAGGCGAGGTTGAGAGCCTTGGGGAAGTCAGGCTCGTTGAAGTAACCCTTGAGAGCGTATAACAATGAAACGTATGCATGTGGAAATAAAGTTCTTGGAGGGGTTTAATTTGAGATGCTTTTATGTCGTTTGGGAGTTAAAAGTGTGGAATTTACAAAATTTTTGAATTATTCGGTTTGAACTTCCTTCGTATCAAGACATGCTTAACACTAATTCTAATTTAATGGTTTTTATTTCAGAAATCATTACCATTTGTACCCAAGAGTTATTTAAGAGCTTTGATTAGATGATGACCAACTGGAATATAAGTGCATACAAAGGTATCTACATCGAGAAGCTGTCAAAAGAAATCAAAGCTCATAATTGATACCTACTAGCCTTCATCTCACTCGTAGTTAAAGTCAAAGTCAAATATGTTTTATTCATAAAGATTAATGTAATACTTATGAATCCCTACTAATATTATAAATGCGAAAGTAACTCTGTCTGTCTGTCTGTTACGCTTTCCTGCTTAAACCTCTCAACCGATTTTGATGAAATTTGGTATAGGTAAACGTTGAATCTCAAAAACGGACATAGGCTACTTTTTATTAGAAAATGAGGGGGGGAGGGGGGTAATAACACATTTGAAAGTTTATATAGAAAAATGTTTATTTTTGAAGTTAGAGATATGAAATTTGGCACAAATATAGCTCGAAACTTGGATTAAAATATAGACTACTTTTTGTTTCCATTATTAGGGGAGAAAGGGGTAAAACCGACAATGAAAGGATGTAGTCCACGCGAACGAAATCGCGGGCACAGCTAGTACCTACTTAGTATCTATAAATCAAATGATGCTACCTCTAGTTTGGAACCTATAACTACCGAGAAGATGCCGGCAAGAAACCCAGTAGCTTGTTATACAAAAAAGCTACACTTATTACATACTAACTTTGCTCTAAGACATAAAGTTAGCGTGTCAATTGTAAAAAAAATATATAATCTATTACTTTAAAAAATACTGTAGGGCTGCAATTTTATATATGCATAATTTTATACATCTCTCTCATCTATATATATATATATATATAAATATAAAAATAGAATAGGCTAAATATAGAACGAGTGGTATTTTTTATTTCTTTTCTTTCTTTTCATTTTAAACTCCAATCGATTGTTAAATACCATCGCGCATACTTCTGTAGGTTAAAATAACCACTCTAAAACAGACACTGGAACACTTCAACCAATGTGATAGGTTTACCTCTAATAGGGGAGACCAACAAATGCTCTTTGAATTATAAACGGCCCCTCAATTCGACCTGATAGAGGTAACCAAAAAGAATATGAAGAAGATATTGTTCCTCAATCTGGTTGAACTCAAAATAAACACTCTTAAAAGAGTTTCAACTAATAAATAAAATACTTATAGGTATAAAAAATAAACAATAGAGTACAAAGCGCCAACGAACACATATAAATAAATAATACGTAAATAGGTAATTAATGAAATCTGGTATTGCAGGCTGAAAAGACACTTCAATTATTTATTTCATTGAAGATGAAAACACATGATAAAAATAAAGAATTTATGACCTTCGCGTTCCATTTTAATCATTTAAAGTGTTGTCACATAATAAAAAATATATCTCTCCATTTTGAATACTATGTACGCCTCTTATTGGATATACTAGAATTTATCTCTGTATCACATGCTCTTAAAATATTATGCATATGTACAGTTGGCGTACTACATAAATAAATAAAAGTTAAAAACAAAAAAAAATCAGTCCGTTCCATTTGACTATTTAATTGAGATAAAGTCTGCATTAAATTATAATGTTAATGATATTAAAATCCACACAAAACATTGATAGCACATCGTTAGCTTTTAATGTGGTCTCTAACCTTATTTCTCCAAAAACTTTCAAACTTAAGATTTTATTCATTAGATTACGTTGTAAAAGCCCGGCGGTCTTACTTTAACTCTCAAAAAGCGTCTTAACGTCGTTGAATAAGATCATTATCGCAAAAATATTGCCTCTTAGCCTTAATTGGAAAATAAGTGGTAAATGTAAAGAATCCCAGAAATGGTCTAAAATGCAGGCTGCTGAGTATAGGGCCATTAACGGTAGTGATACTGCAGACAGTCAGATGGAAAATGCAGATCTTTATTGAGCATTCCTGATGATTAACTCAGTAACTATCACACGTAATAAAGCAATGGTTGATCAGCTCCAGAGGAAGTTCAAATGTATTTACGTGTATGGCAAAGTCTAAACCTCTAAAGTTCAGGATTAGGTAACAGGCTTATTTTTAAATAATAATAATAATTAAATAAATAAATAAATGCGCCAGACAATCACACCAATGACCTGGTCTCAAACTAAGGTTTTCCCTTGTACTATGAGCACCAGACGACGGATACTAACTGGGGGGCGTCATCCCAACCCAAGTCAATTTAGAAAAGTTTGTTTTCAAAATTGACTCGACCGGGAATTGAACCCGGGTCCTTTCGCGCTTTGGTCTCCTACCTTAGCCACTGCACCATCGAGGTCGTCAAAATATAAATAAAAAAAAAGATTAAAAATAGAAATCAGTTACACTTTCACAAAGGCCTTACAACGAACGGCGACTACTGCACTAAGCATGCTTCGACTTGGCGAAGTAAATTTATACCCGGTTCCAATACCAAAAATTACTCACCGTTTTTCTACGAGTCGTTTATTTTCATTTCAAATTTACTGACAAAAATAACAATCCGTTTTTCTCCAATCGACTACGAGTCGCTTATTAGCGACCTTTCCATAATTTACTTTCCATACCAACCGACATCTGTCGTATGTTAGTCGTTTTTAGCTTACGCCTCGTATAATTTTTTACTATCCGTAACAAAAACGGATCGTTTATTAACTATTGGAACCAAGAGTTTTATTTATTTATTTATTTATAAGCATACAAACATAATCTTTACAGGCTTACCCTAATACAATTATGTCGTTTTTGATGCTATATTAATAGCCAATCTTAAGACCTCGTTTGGCCTACTGTAAAATAAATCACATTGCTCTGATATGGCATTCAGTAATCGAAGCGCTCGCACGAGCGGCGCCCGCTGCAGCAGCGCGGTGCGCGCGCGCGGCACTTGCAGCAGCGGGGGCCGCCGCCGGCGCATAGTGTACTGGTCCGGCACACACACACTCATGCACTCTAACAACCGAGGGTGGTGTATAATACCTCTCAACACTTTCACTAAGTAGACAGCTAGAGCGACCTCTCTTCTAACTTCTAACTTGTAGTATCCCACCATGCCCAGCAAGAACAAAGTGGGATACAACAAGGGATAACCTGGGTATACTCCGAATCGTTTTAAATATATGTATCTTACAAATTTATTTTGTATGCGTTCTAACATAAATTTATATTTGACCTCGTAAGGAGACCAAATTACGGCGTTACATTCCAAATGACTCCTAACCAGCGCATCATAAAGAGTTAGCCAATTGATATCTAAAATATCGATTAGTAAATCGATACTCTTTTTTTTATATTATACATTCAAGATTGACCTCATCCCACCTCATGTTAAGTGGTAATGATGTCCTAGCTTAAGGGCGACAGGTACAAAATAATAAATCTGTTACTGGACTTGTCGCCTTTACCTTGAAGGCTTGACCCCTGCTTCTAATGTAGCACCCCCAGGAGCTCTAGAAACCTTACTCACATGCAGGAGCACAACAGCACAGAAGTGACTTGACTGTCAATCGATAAGTCTACTCGCCTCCCCCAAAAGTAATTTAGAAGCAAAATCCAATTCTCCTCTCATAACGACTGTTATCGTCCGGTACATATTATAGCCTGCCACCGGAGGGATCAGAGGAATCTGGCGACGGCTCGTTTGCGGGATTCCTTGATCCGATAAGCCTTTTGTAACTTACGATCCGTTTTTACGGGGACGGTGGGAGTTCGTCAATTTAGTTACTTGGATCTGAGTTTGGAGAAAGATTTGCAGATATTTATTTATAACAGGGATCTAACAAGTCAGTATCTTAATTAAAAAAATAAAATATTTAAACTGTACCATTATACATTAACAAAACTATAAATAAGAATAGAATAGAGAATAGGTTTGTACAGTCGCCGTCAGATATATCGGAGCAGACAAAGTGACCAAACACTTTTGAACAGTTAAAATGTGAAAAAGTTCCAAACACCACAAGTTATCAAGTAACAATTAATTATGCCAATAACATCTGAACACTCACAACGTCAATATGTGTCACGCACGTCATGTGTCTCATTTAGCTACCTGAGAGCTATTCCCCTCATTTAGCAAGATGAGTCTTCAGATATTATTGGTAAGTTGTGTGTATAGAAATTATTGACTAGCATCTGCTCAGATATTATTGAAGTTATGAATGTTCAGATATTAATGGTAACTTGTGGTGTATGGAACTTTTTCACATTTTAACTGTTTAGAAGTATTTGGTCACTTTGTCTGCTCCGATATATCTGACGGCGATTGTACATAGTGCTTACAAAAGAAAATCCGCTTCACCCTTAGAGTGCCTGAAATGCTAGGTACATTGCCTCTTTGAATGGCAAGACTGAGTCCTTGGGGTAGGTATTTACCATCATTCTGGACAACCGAAGCCTTTACAAGGGTATCGGACAATTCATTATATTTACAAATAAAATTAGGGCCTCTGGACCCCACGGTGCCAGTCTCATAAGTGCCTTGTAGTAAGTAGTAAGTAAATATATTAAAATAAACGCGCCAAACAATAACACGATTTGGGTCTAAATACGCCGAATTAAAGCTTCAAGTTAGTATTCGTCATCTGGTACTCATAGTATAGATCATATAGAGTCCTTATCATACTCATACATAATTATTTGAATGACAAAAAAATATCTTAATATTTAATTTCAATTTTCTTATAAATATAACATTGTATTTTATCTTTAAGTACCTAGTATAGTGAATCATTCTTATTTTGAAAAGAGTGGGTGTCGAGTTTCTTTCCGGTTCTTCTCGACATAAGCAACATTTCGAACACGGCGGTACAATACTGAACTTACTCTCACGATTCATGAGTCCTTTTGTAAAGCTTAAATTAATAAAGATGATTTCTATTCTAGAATAAGATAAATCTTATTTTAGGCAGTTGATTGGGGCGATTATGTGGCGCAATTATTAAACTTAGACGCAATTATAAAAATGATATTATTAAAATAATGAATGTTCAGATATTAATGGTAACTTGTGGTGTATGGAATTTTTTGACATTTTAACAGTTCAAAAGTATTTGGTCGCAGACAACGCTGCTTCGATATTGTACGGGCAAGCTCGTACAGCATTGTCACGCAAGCATTTTTACTTTACTTACTTGAGTCAGTCCAGTCAGTTCGTGTTCGGCGATCAAATACTTTCCGCGCGTACTCATTCATTATCATATCATTTTAGCAATAGACTTTTATCAATATATGAGTGTATCAATCATATCAAAGACTTTCACTTCTATCAGCTATCACTTCTATCAACTATCACCAAAAGGCTGTACAAACCGTACATACTTTTATGGTCCTTCGAAAAAACGGACTTCGCGTGTGATTCAGTAACTACGTGGACAAAACACAACTCTGTTTTACAAGTGAGGTGAACTATTCTTGAACTATCAAGGATTTGCGGTGCATTGACAGGCGACATCAAGACTATCACGGAGACCGTAAGCAGCTACGTTGCGGTTCTACCAGATACATCCTAATCATTTCAGCAATTAGAAGAATTCAAGTAAGATTTTTCCAATTTACTTGCTTTCATCTTGTACCTGTATCATTCAACTATGACCAGCATGGAAGATTTAATGAAAAACCAGGAGCAAACCTCCAGCGCAATAGAGCAGCTATATAGTGATTTCAAAAAAGATGGTGAATTCCAGGATTGTGTTCATTATGACACCGATACATTTCTATGTCCTATGAAAAGGCCAGTATTCCATATGCGATCAGATGAAAACTTATGTACCAAAAATCATATTTCCGATCAGTGTGAAACCACAAAAACGACTTGTAAAAACACGTGGACGGAATCACATAACATAAATACGTACCTATATTTCTGTTGCGGACAATGCACCGTGCGAGTCATATGTGGAGATCATGTTTCAGCTGAGCAATTGAATGCGGCTGGAATTATATCATTCAGCGGCGATTGCATAATCAAAGGAACGACCTTCACAATTTATCCGCACAAGACCCTTTCAAATACCTTAAATACTACTGCAGATATTATCAAAATAAATATCCCACCTATTAACCACGTAATGCATCTACCTATACCAATCTCCGCCATCGAAAATCAATCCGCGACTATCAGCTATCAAAGCGATATAGAGGAGATTAATAAACGAATAGAAGATATGAAAGCTAGTGCCGCTGATGGGATTCTGACAGAACGAGTATCATATCATGATGTGCACCACTACGTGGTCATCTACTTGGTGGTGGTCTGCGGAGGGGCCGCGGCGGCGGTGTTCCTCGTGTGGCGCCTGCGGCAGCGAGCGAGGCGCGAGGCTGGCATTTCTCAGCCTACTACAGTGCAGTGTATCAGTGAAAGTGTTGTGAATAAGTGTAGTGCGGTCGGTACTAATCAGTGCGTTTATAGTGAGCTCAATGAAATTAGGAGTGCGCGCTTACTCGATAAATCTACGTCGCCTATTCGTCAAACAGAGTTTAGTTCCCTGTAGTAATTAGGTTTAGTATTGTACGATCATCTTGTAATAATTTTAAGCAAAATTGTTGTATCACCTTGTACTCATGTCACTCACCTATCATAGTATCTCATATTTTTTTTATATTTTTGGCCCGGGAGCATGTACGGGCAAGCTCGTACAGCATTGTCACGCAAGCATTTTTACTTTACTTACTTGAGTCAGTCCAGTCAGTTCGTGTTCGGCGATCAAATACTTTCCGCGCGTACTCATTCATTATCATATCATTTTAGCAATAGACTTTTATCAATATATGAGTGTATCAATCATATCAAAGACTTTCACTTCTATCAGCTATCACTTCTATCAACTATCACCAAAAGGCTGTACAAACCGTACAGATATATCTGACGGCGACTGTACGTACTGGTTCGCAATGTTTTTTTTGTGTTGGATAATCCAATTAACGAGCAAGGCTTTTGGCTGTTTAAAATTACGCTGCGACGAATAATACCGAAAATCAGCGAAAATGTTACTACTATATTAAACCAAAACTCACTTCCTAAGGACACTAAAAGAGAGTTCAGATACTACACGGACGAAGTCGCGGTAGCCCGCTTGTTATAAATATAGTGTTGCTGTGACGAGGGTGGGTCCTTTTTATATTTTATTCCCAACGAAAGTAGGTCGGACCGCTCTGGCATGTAATCGATATGGACAGGTTTTTTAGCTTTTATCTATCATGTTGAAGAAAAACTTGCTGGTGTCAACGTAAAAATATTTTCTGACACTCTCCACGGAAAATGTTGTAGACTTTTATGTCCTTTTTCTGGCGCGTTCGGGGCTTATTTCCTATTTTTGTAAGTTGCTAGTGGGATTGTGTCGTTAGTAAAGAAATTTAACATAGTATTCGATAAAGTTAATTTGATTCGCGTGTAATTTCGACGGAACTGGTATTAATCATTATACATTATAAGATAGGTAGGGCATAGCGATTTATCGCTTGAACTGGATGAGCCCGACTGGTGAAATACCTCCACCTTACGGAATACCGCAGCCAAATAACAATCACTTCGGTGTTGTTTTGTTCCTGCGTGTTCTGTTGTTAATCGAAGATAAGGCTTTTCTTTGAGATGTATGTTAGACTTGTCAGTGAGGGTTTTCAGAAGCCTTTTTGCACCCCTCCACTGCACTGGCTCCAAAGGAGCTTGGCCAATTTTGAGATGACGTCTGTATCTTAAAAATAATAGAGAAAAAAATATGAAACCACTTTGATACGTACCTGACTTTTTGGCACTATTTCCCTTTCCGCCATTTTTATTTCTTCTCGGATAGAGGTTTATTTTGCTTTGACCACACCCCATCACAGCAGCTTACTCATCCATCACCATCACCCTTATTGTCGCTTCTTCACTTATCACCGAATCACTTAGATTAAATCACTACACTTATGGCGCATGGCTTAAGAAAGGTTTGATGTGACGTAAAACTTTTCACTCTTCAATTTCACATGCAAATGTCTATGTGGCCTTTCCATCTGATCTTGCGTTTCACAGGAACTCAGAAGGCAAACTGAATCCATTTTCCTTTATCTGTAACAATAAAATTTCAAAGTGTTTATTTCACAGACAAAAGAAAAAAAATAGCATTTTCGTTTTTACCGTAACCTCGATTATATTTGGCGTAATTAATACTCAGACGAATAACGTAGATCCAATTTCACGGTATAGAGCGTGCATAGATAGCAAAATTACCATTAATTTTAGTGTTTTTCCTAACTTAAGTTATCATCATCATTATATTAGCCGAAATACGTCCACTGCTGAAAATAATACCTCCAAGAAGACTTTTATCAATGTCGGCTTTGCGTCTATCGTTTTTATAGCACCGAAACAAGCTAGGTCTTCTGTCCATAATATTTATACAGTGATGTTTAATAGTGACTGATTAAAAAACCTTTACTCATACTATAAAGCTAAAAAGTTAATTTGTTTGTTTGTTTAACGCGCTAGTCTAGGAACTACTGGTTCGATTTTTATGATATCAAGCTAGGTGAAATGGTTGGTGGAGTGACTATATACGCAAAATGGCGGACAACAGTTGGCAATAAAGAACTAGAAACCGAGCTCAGAGATGTGCTATTGCAAAGGGCGATATCCAGAAGTGGGCGCATTATAATGAAGACATTCCATTGTCAAATGTAGATATAAAATAAAATAGTAGTCGGGAATTTATTTATTCCTTTTTTCATTTCAATAAAAAGGTTTTAAGAATGCAAGAAACGATTTTGTTACAAATGTGTTAAGCCGCTCACGCTACGCACGTTAGCCACGATTTACTCATCGCAGTAGGTTATTAATATCGCAAACAAGTCAAAATATAACGTGTGTAACGTGCACTTCTTATACAGCTGTGTATTCGCAGCGTTAAATTATAAATAGCCGAAACTTTTTTCCAACACTAAATTACCTGCGTGATTAATGATCTGGTAGGGATTAGGGGGTATTGTGTTGTGTACCTAGTTATCAATTACTCTATTCACACAGCACTTACAATAGATTCGGTTTGCTGAACATGTGTCTCAAAGCAATTTAATAAGGGTGACCCATTTGTTGCTATAAATAGGAACTTGTCTATACGAAATAGCAGTGATAATCACGAAATTACAAAAACGATAATCTTCCAACTAGAAATTTAGATTGGTTTCTATATTATAGGATATAGACAATAGGTAGATAGATAGATACACTTTCTTGCACAGAAAAATTTACAGAAATTAGTTTTACAGACATATTCAAGTACAATTTACGCGGTCTTATTGCTAGACAGTAATTTCTTTATCCAGATACGATTGTAATGCGACGAGGACTATACAAATCCAGATCCTGAATTTAAAATTCTATTACTAAAGTCCGTAAGATTTGTCAATATGCTAAAAATATGATTCTTTTGTTACAAGCAAACGATGTATATTCATCAGTTGCAGTAAAACATGAAAAAAATACGCATGTTCGTAGCATGTTATGCACATGCTACATTTTGCTTAACCAATTTCCCATTTACAGTGATGGAAAATTGGCTGACATAGGACGGTCAAAGATCATCAAAAAACAAAAAGTGGTAGCTAAAAACATCAAATGAAAATCAGACGTAGTATGTAAAAGCAGCATAAATTAGTTTTGAATAGGTACGTGCTTATTCTAAAATATTTCTAATACTCATGTCATCTATTTTAACTTTTTGTCTTAAAACTAAAAACGGAGGTACATAAATGACTTTGCATATAAGTCTGACGTCGTTTCACCAAATGATGTTACTACTTATACGAAATATAATATACGAAATTGAAATTCGTTTTATAGTTCACAGACCTATTACTTAAAACATTTTTTCAAGTAGGTAAGCTAAGTTACAAGTTTGTGAGAATGACTGAAAAGGAAAGAACTTTTAAATTAATCATCATTACCAGAGCCAAGCCAATTTCGAGAAGTTTGTTTGACAAATTGATCTGACCGTGAATCGAACCCGTAACCTTTCGCGTTTTGGGCATCTATCTTCACCAAGGTCGGGGAAGCAGAGTTAATTATTAAATAAAAACATACACAGATGGTGCAGAAATGTGATTAGGCCCAGCGTGCGACTAATACAATGAATGATCATCATTTCTGGTGTCAGCTAAGTCAACTCCTTTAAAAAATGTAAATAAATTGTTTTAAATCTAGATCTAATATTAAAAAATCCTCTACGCCAAAAATACATACAGCTTAAAGAACCACACATAAAAAGTAAAAACATTTTTCATTTTCGTTAGAAACGAAATACTAAATTGAACGATATTTGAAAAATAAAGTCTATTAAAATCGGTGCATCCGTTTACAGCCTATATGTTATAAACACATACAGACACGGACAGACGTCAAACATTCTTATACCGGATCCTATATATACGGAATAAGTTCCGGAGTTATAAAGTTAGACCTAGAGAAAAATAAAATATGGCTGCCCTCACAACAACGCGGTATGCACAGAGGGGTGCACCTTGCGGGTCATTGACCTCTCACGTGGCATCCATTTTTCATGACAACCGTATCGATTAAATCTTGCAGTAAAGACGGGACTAAACAATTAATTTACGTAGCACGAACCGCAGTCTAGACTCAGATCTCATGGTGTAACACCGAAAACAAATTAACGCGTCTGAAGCTCGAATCGATATTCCCTCATTTACATTTTTCCAGCTGTTTCCCAACACTTTGTATCTTGTGTTGTTGAAATAAAAAGTATCCTACTCTAAGTAGTATGACGATCCCCGTAGCCAAGAGGCGCGCGGGCCTGACTTTGGCGTCGTCCCATCTCTGAGGTCCCGGGTTCGATCCCCGGTCGGGTCATGGGAAACGATTTTTTCTATATTGACTCGGGTCTGGGTGTTGTGGTACCGTCGTTGTTTTTGATTTCTGTAACACAAGTGCTTAAGCTACTTACCGCAGAATCAGAGCAATGTATGTGATGTTGTCCAATATTTATTTTATTTATTTAAATCCTTTAAGTTGATCTAGCATCTGATATATATTTTTACCAAATTTCATAGAAATCCTTTCAGTAGTGTCTTCGTGAAGGAGTGACAAACATACTTTCAAACGTCTACAAATTCTTACAAACTTTCGCTTCTATAGCATGAATGGTATTTAAAATATTAGTTGGATTTTTAATTACTGTTAATTTTCTAGGTTATTAATAATTTTAAGGGAAAACAATGTTTTAATCGAATTATGAGAGTGAGTTGCATTGCACAAACGTACTTTATGTATAAAATCTTTCGTAATGGGATGCCGCTTTTATTTTAAGAGTTTTTTTTTTATATTGCACTCCAAGATTGACCTCATCCCATCTGATGTTAAGTGGTAATGAGTTCCTAGCTTAAGGTCGAAAAGTATAGCATAGTACAACTGTTACTAGACTTGTCGCCCTTACCTTGTACTTGTACCCCTGCTACTAATGTAGCACCCCCTAAGAGCTCTAGAAACCTTACTCACACGCAGGAACACAACAACACCGGAGTGATTGTTATTTGGCTGCGTTCTTCTGTAAGGTGGAGGTATTTCACCAGTCGGGCTGCTCCAGTTCGAGCGATAAATCGCTTTGCCCTGCCTCTCTTGAGGTTTTGTGTATATTGCGTTGGGGGCTAATATTTTTTTTATTTTAATTTTATTATAGTGTATATATATATTATATCGACCAAAGTGGGCTAAGAGTAGATCATGATGTATAAAGTTTCTTAAAACTCAAATAAATAGGTCATCTCTTCCACTAACAAAAACTATTTGAAAACAAACCAGACGAGTCTGGCTTCGAGATCAAACGGCCATAATTGTTATGACTTATAGTATATTAATTTAGTTAGTCACGTAAATAAACCGTCTCTGCCGACATTGTTTAAATTAACAAAAGAACTTACGTGATATTAAACAAATAGGTACTCTTTATTTGTTAATCAAGGGACAGGACGAAAGAAAGAAAGAAAATACATTTTTTGACATCACAAATTTAACAAAAAAATACAACGCAAGACAATTATTGCAGATATTAAATACCTTGTGTGGCCAATTTGGGTTTCATCTCAACAAATGCCGATACGACATTTTTAACGTCGCAGCAGCGCTGGTATTCTGGTGGAACCCCCTGCTTGGAAAATTAGCAAGTGCCCTGGCTCTTGCTAGTTCCCCACGCAATTGAGTGGCGCTAATGATTTTAATACTACAAACACATATATTGGTAAAAACGGGATGGATTAAACTTTAGGGAATTTCTAAGCTTCTGGGTTGAAACTATAAAAAGAAAAAAATATTAACACACAACAGGAATGTCGGTGACGTGAAATTTGGCATATTGTTTCATATCTAGCCTAATAATTTCAAGAAGAAATATTTCACTGTTTCTTGGTTTGCGGTTACAAGGTTCCCACTGAACTGATTTGTTAATACTTATATTGTTGGAAGGCTTTACTTTCCCCAAGCGACGTAGGCTAAATTATATGTAAAAAAATAGGAATCCTTTTGATGGACTCCGATAATGTAATCCAAGGTGTAAAAATACCTAAAATAGATGTGTGATTATATTAACACACAACAGGAATGTCGGTGACGTGTAACGTGATAAAAGAATCATTGACATCAAAAATATCTGCGCCATTGAAATTGGCAGCTTAGTTTATCCTATCTGAAACAGTTTTCAAAGCTAAATTACCTTCCTGGCTATATTTGGTGGTGTTTGGCATCGTTAACCACGGAGTTCGAGGGTATAAATCCCGCGGTGAACATTATTATTGTTTGTGGTTTTTCCAATTTGGTAAGGATATATCGGTTATCTACATTTTATAAAACAAATTATCTACCCATTAAAAATGATGATTCGGTAAAAAAACAATTGTTTTATTTCCGTTGTTGGATTTTCAAAATACACAGAAAACATAGATTTTTTGATTCTACAAATGAATAAACTACAGAACAAATACAGCGCAATATCAATCAGTAGAAATTTGTCTTTACGTCACTTTTTCGTAAAATATGTGCGAAGAAGTGACGTCACGCCAAATTTTTACATCATGTACATTCGTAAATAATGGGTTTACGTGATATAAGGCAAAATATAAGTGAGTTATTTTTTAGTAATTTAACTTTTACCTCAAACAGAAGTCCCCTACCCTAGAAAACGGTTCCCAGTCAAGAAATACCAACAATTTTTCCCCGTGTAACTTTGACTATTCTTCATAGACAAAGTTAGGTAGAGGAACTTCGGTACGAATAGTTTTATAGATTCGCGATCGGTAAATGATATACGAGTATCTACGAATTGAATAACTCTGGAAAGGATGAAATAGAGACGATAGATTTTGTTTCAAAGCGATTCATTTGCTTTGAATGAGTGAACTGAAATAACTGCGCGCCTGAAATTTTGTTTTTCTTAATGTATCTTTTTCTTCAAAGATAGATCAAATTATATTCTGTGTAGGGTTTATTTTGAGTTCTCATGAAACTGAACACTAACACATACATTGCTCTGATTGCGTGGTAAGTAGCTAAAGCACTTGTGTTACAGATATTAGAAACAACGACGGTACACCAACATTCAGATTCGAGACAATTTAGAAAAATATCGTTTCCAACATCGAACCCGGGCCTACACGGGTAGATTCATATTAAAATTAACTAAACTCAAAGCACGCTGCGGTTTCAAAAGCAGGTTCAACAAACACCACTTACAGAGTTCCAAATGCACGCATTGAACTAGCTCAGGTCGAAAACCTTTAAACATGTTGAAAATACCCAACAAATTATGGAGATTACAACGACTTTTAATTTAGAATGCAAACAAAACAGCGTAAGGCACGCGGTATGCAAATAAAAATGTGATGTAACGAACTCGGTTTGTTCAAGCTGGTAAACAAAACATACAATATTAAATGCAACAATAAATTTCTGGTCGGTAAACAGAGCGCCAAGGTCGGGCGGAACAGGTGGTCTCGACTCGTTAATGGAATCGACATTAGCGCTGATTTAAATCTCTTTTTATTTGCGTGCCGATGGCGGCAATACTTTCTTGTCTCATTACCTTCAGCAAGAACATCCATTTTGCTAAGTTTGGAACAATAAATTGCCGTTTTGCTTGAACTTTGGGGACAGTTAGCTGTGAATATGAACATTCAGCTGCCTCTTTTATAAAAAATGGCTAATACGAAAAGCCTTTTTTAATCATATAGGTTAAGAAAAACACAAAACGTATATTATTGTATTTTAAATCTTATTCCGAATTTTTAATTTAAACTTACTTATATTATTAAGCTCAAGAGTTTGTTTGTGTGGAGGCGCTAATATCCGGAAATACTGGTTAGAATTGTTAAAAAATATTTTGTGTTAGATAGTCAATATATCAAAAAAGGTTACATAACATCACGCTTCAACCAATATGAGCAAAAAATCAGTGGAAAATCTGTAAAAACCGGGAATAGTATGTACGTGTGTGAAGCTGCAGGAGCGCCGTTAGTAACCTTAATTAATATTTCAAATCAAAGAATTAAATGTAATTGCATCTAAAAATGGTGTGGAATTCTTGTGAAATATTATAATTAATAATAAATACTTTAATTAATCCTGCCAAATACAACAAAACAAGCATTTAATTACAGGACTTTTATATGGCCGATTGACGTGACCTAAATATTACGTAATTATGTACTTCGGACGTAAATAGGTCAGATGCAAACATGGGTGAAAGAGTGAGAACGTTCGTAAAAGTTGCGTATTCGGTACAAGCATTATTTAATCGCTCACATTTAATTGCACAACTTGCCTGTATTTTAACATGTACGAATTTTAGAACGTGACGTTAATAGGACAGCTTATGGCGGAACTAGAGTTTTAATTAGGGGTTTAAATCTCGTTATATTCATACTGGCATCTACGGTATATTTCCTCATAGAATTCTCCCAGAAGTGAAAGCTTTTGGTTGACCTACATTCTGCTTTGGAGGTCATGACCCCAATGGCAGTCCTTGGATCCGTGCTTGGTATTATCGAACAGAGATGGGCTGCAATAATCACAAAATGGCTACCTGCAAGTAGTTTCCGCCAAAGAAAGGCTAAATAGAGAAGTAAGCATTTTCTGCCTTATGATTAGCAGATTTGGGGTTCGATCTTGAACAAAAAACAAATCGCACAGTGGAATCTGTCGAATTCAATTGTTTAATCTATAGGTATTACGTATGTTTTAATTTTTATCATAATAAATTAAACTGTTACCATAAATTACATAAGTTATAAATTACTGGCAAAAATATAAAAATTGGTCAAGCAAATACGCGTGATACAGCTAAATCTAGTAAACTAAGTATATTATTTATACCGCTAAAAATAAAAACTTGTTTTTTAAATTAAAAAATGGTTTTCTAAATTTTGTTTTGTTAATTACAGGTAAAAACTCCTGAAATTTATTTATGGGGTTTTAAACAATTTATTATTTTGACTTAACGTGACTATTTCTGACAAAATAGGCAACAAATTTCACAAACCCTTAAGATTTTAATAACTCTTTAAAAAATACTATCCTCTACCTGAAGGTGGCTGGCAGAGATGCTTTCTAGTGATAAGGCCGCCTTAATTGTACTATAATGTGTCTGTAAAACCAATTTATTCACGCTGTACTAGCGAACTTTAAATATTTTAAAGAAACAGATAAATTTCATCTTTCCTGCGGTCTGGGACTCACACCCGTGGGTTTCTGTTAGTTTTGGAGCAAAAATGTTTCAGTTTTCTGCGCAATAGAGCCTATTTTAATTAAACAACATATAAAGTGAGTTATGATGACCAATATCCTTGATATGTTTTTAGTTTTTCTAGTAGAATACTATCTGCAAATGAATTGTGGTTACTATTGTGCTTCCCATTACCCAGAACTTGTAGTTTTATCGGGCGAAGGATGAAACAAAAAACAAGCAATCAGCCGTCTGGTTTAGACAATGGTTGTCAACCACAAAGGAGGAGCGGCTGGCTCAAGAGGACTCGCCCTTACTACTCGCGAGAGGGCGCGAGTGATGTAGCTAGGACTCGGCGAGACCTGATACCGGTTTTGAGAAATTCTTACATTCGTAAAAAGTCGTTTTAGAAATATCATGTTCAAAGCACTCAGTTCTTCTTTGTCAATCACTTTGCGTATATCTTTGCTTGAAATGCTATGTTTTTTCAAAGTGTGATTTCCTCGTCAACGTCTTCTTCAGCCGTTTTCAGTTCTTTGACAGCGCAATATATTTAGCTTTTTCTGATTCTACGGTAAGTAGCTTAACACTTAACCACCTTGAGAATATCTATGCTTCCAATGCTATGCTTTTCAATGCGTGATTTCAACTTCAAAACACGTCTACTTTAGCAGTTATCGATTCTTCAACAGCACAATAAGTTTAGGTTATTCTGATTCTATGGTAAGTAGCTTAAAACTTGTGTTAAGGATATAAAAAAACGATGGTACCACAAACCCATACCCGAGGCAATATAGAAGAGTTGGTTTTTAATATTAACCCAACCGTCCAATCCAATCCAGGACGGCCCGGCGCCAAAATGCAGCCCTCTCGCCTCTCGGCTACAGGGGTTGTCAAATAAAAGGAGGTTTCTTTTCAGTCCAGCTATTTTATAGCGTTGGTGGACATGATTATATAACAACGAAGCTTATCTACACTTACTGCCTACTAATATTTGGTCTGGTTTGTGAAGTTGGTACGATTATCGGAAAATGGACGTCACTAGTCCATAGTTAGTTGGTTCGCTCTCGATAGGGTAGCCTTTTAGTCTGCTAGAGCACCCTCTCCACTCAAATAGGGCTCAGGATGAGGGCTGAGCACACTTGGGGTGTGCAAAAAATTGGGCTTTAACAAGTGTCAGTCACCCTTCGATGATGAACATGAAAAACTCCCTAAACCTGACATTTAGTCTACTATTAATATAGGTTATAAAGCCAAAAGTTGGTGAATAACAGTTGTTTAGTGTTTTTTTTTAAATATTATTTTGTTCATTTATATTTTTGCAACTGCACCTGTCCATTTCTTATTATGTGGTTCCTACTATTTACCTGTACCTGAAGGTTGACTAAAAGATATTGGTATAAGACAGTTTAAATTGTACTATGATTTTTCTATGAAAATGTTTATCTATTGGAAACTATCAAGACGTATTAGTTAGATACAAATATGTGTTATTAATGTGGTGTTTAATACCCGTAATGATAAAAATGTGAAACATTTCATTTTGAAACTCGTTTAAGGTATTAAAAAGATAAGTTTAGATACTTGTACGGATAAAATAGTGGCATTAAGCTGGTATAATATGTAATCATTGCATATACAAATATCTACGTATAATACCTCTCGAAACTCGACCATCCCTCACTAAGGGAATTTTTAAATTAAAAGTTCGTGATTTCTTTTATTCCTCCCCCTCTACATAAAATTTGTTGTCATCCATACTCACATTTTTACTGTTACCGCACCCATAAACGTACTATCTGCATGACCCAACGGTTGACTGGTAGAGAATGCTCCTAGCATTAAGTCCACCTTTTGTACTTTTTTGTGCAATATAGTTTTTAAATAAATAAATACCTACCTATTATATAATGTCTACGTTTTATTAATGTGCTTATATCAGAAAAATGTGTTGGGACGAAGTCGCTGGCGAAATCTGGTTAATAATACAATAATGAAGATTTGTCAATTACATATTTACTTAATAATCTATGTTTATTTTCATTGCCATCTCCTTGGGAAAAACATTTCATCGCCAAGAATAGCTTCCAGTAACAATACTGGTAGAACAATAGCTTGGGACAAGACAATGCTTTAATTATTGCGTCTCGGAATGAACATCCCTAATTCATACCGTTCGTTCATTACGACGAACATAATGCAATAGCATTGTGCTCTGAAATATTATTTCATTGATAGCCAATGAAGTTTAAAGTAAAACAATATCAGTGTTATTTATGGACGCAGTGGGAGGGGAAATGCGCGTCATAAAAATGGTGATTAATATGAATCTGGATTACTCCACATACAGAGAACACTATGTAACCTAGGAGCAGGACAGGAAAATAGTGATCCGAATGTTTACAGAACTAGCTTAGTCCGCAGCTTTATATTACAGATCTTTTAAAGTTATAGCATCTTGCAAATGTTCTCGCAGCGGTTTGACTGTCGGTACATTAACCACTGTTTGTTGATTAATGTGCTGACTAACGAACAAATTATTAAAGGACGCAATAATAAGTAAAATAATGTATTTTTTTAATTTAATAACCAATAATATAATCTGAATGTTAATTGAATGAAATTGATTATGATATTTAATGTGATTCTTCTTTATTTGTAATATTAATCTACCTATGACTATAATGTTGAAATAAATGATATCTTATCTTATCTTATAGAATAAAAGAAAACACTATGTTATAGTAATATCTGAAACTAGTAAAAATCTACCATCCTCTTCCTCTAAGTACAGGTAGTCTACTCTCATAAACAAAATATGTCGGATCCGACAACGGATGGCAATTTTTAATCCTCATAATCATAAAGAAATCACTTCGAATGCAAATTAAGCGTTTTCAAAAAACAAAATATTATTTATGCAAATCAAAAACCACGTCTTCATTCCCAAACTTTTGAATAATCTTCAAAAACGAAACCTTTCGTTTGTTCGTTTCGTGTTTGAGAGTACCCCTCCTGTTGAGGAGTAATACCGAATAGAGGTAGTCAAAGGAACATAATGGTAGAACCCTTTATTTTGTTTTTGTTTATATAAGACAGCGTTTAGTAAACATTTTGTACCCATCTAGTTATTAACATTTTGATTTCGAAATGGATAGCAAATGTTTTGAGTATCTGATGATCATATTAGCATTACTAGGAGAGCTAAATAGCTCCTCCCTTTTTATTTATCTTGAATTCGTGTTCATTTTTACTGACAATTGGCCAATATACTTCACAGCGAAGGTGTCATAGAAGTTAAAAACTTTGAGGCAATCTATAAATGACGAATGAAAGAAGAAGGAAAGAAACATTACTTAAAGACATCACAATACAGCCAAAATAACGCTAAATAATTCAAGACTGGAGACAGAAAATTAAATTTCAACATATATCTATTCGCAGCTTTCTCGCATGGCACTGGCGGTGCCATGTGGTAAAAATTAGGCATTGGATTAACGATTAACGGACTTCTGAATTATTAACGGAAGTTAATGAGTCCGTTAACAGTTTTTAAAGTTAACTTAAAAGATAATGCGTTACTCAAAATGTTAACTTCGTTAATTAACGATTAACGGATTAACGAGTTAATGCCCAGCTATGGGTACCACCTACACTATGCGTTTCCGGACGTCTCCTGTTCGTTGCATTGTACACATGCAAGAATATTATATAGACAGCATAAATTACGATTACAATGGGCACCATAAACGTTACACTTTACGGCCCGTTTGTTTGTCTTCAGCGCACGCGCTGAATCATTTTTATCGGCCGCGGCCGCACCGGCGCCCGCGCATAAAACGGAAAATGCTTTTTAAATTGTTCCGAAGCGGTATGTGTTTGATTATTTCCACAAATAAAAGAAATATCCTTCAATCGTGTGACTTACATCAGTAATATTTATGAATCGCCTATCAATGCCTTTTTCAATTGGAAAAAGCTGAAACGTATTTGTTTAGAATCGTGGGTAGACTCCATTGGACTAATAACAATAACCACCAGTTTTAAAAAAGGTTAACGGGTAAAAACACGATATTTTTTTTTGCAGTAAGTCACGAGTCAAGTCTTGATCACTGTTGGTGCAAACTAACCGAAACGTTGGGCAGTAAGTCGTTCGTATTAACTTCTAAAAAATGTTGATGAGTTTTGATTCGTTAACCTATTTAAAATGTTTAAATGGAACTCGAAAGTCCTTAATTCTGTACTGTCCAGATTGTTCGTGCAGTTCCCATTTTGAACTTTAGTAACTCAAGTTTAGTTCTGCTATTTCAATAAGCCGGCAACTCTACTTAACACCTCTATCCTCTATTATCTTTGTTTAGTTCCTCTTCCCATTCAGAGTGGCATCAGTCGATTGCCTCTCCGTCGCTTTAACGCTTCCAAGCTTTGAGGAGCTTGAAGCCGTTGCCTTTTGAAAGAATCCGTTTTGTTATTGTGAGGACTTTGCGGGATATTTGCAGCCGACGAGTTATTTAGTTGTTTAGTTCAGGGGTAGGTATTTCAATTGCTTCGGTTTTAAATATTAGTATTACCTGATTGCTCAAAGTAGTATAGCTGAGGTAATACAAAATCGAGATTAGGACGATTAAGCCGACTCATAATCTTAAAAGTGTAGGTACCCTACTTGGCTCGTGCAAAATCGTCACTTGTTCTGTCTCGTAGCGTTCAGTAAGAGTTTGCATTTTTGCAATATAATGGCAAAAAATATTACCTTTACATTTGAAACATCATTACCAGTGTTTCTCTAGTAAATTATGCATTTATTTTTATTTAAACATTGAACAATTCGCACCTATAAAATATCTACTCATATTTCTCCACCATTCACAAGGTTCTATTCAAATAGATCTAGAGTCTGTCTCTGACTGACAGAGAGAGCGATATTACCAACATTACTCGCCCCGTTAGTCAATAGTAGAGCATGCCTCCCTGATGCCCACCACTTAAGTAAAGATTGTGTCAATACACCTTCCACCTTATAGAAAACCGCAGCCAAATAACAATCACTTCGGTGTTGATGTGTTCCTGCATGTGAGTAAGGTTTCCAGTGCTCCTGGACGGGTGCTGCCTTCAAGGTAAGGGCGACTAGTTCAGTAACAGCTTCATTATGCAGTTGTCACTTTTAAGCTAGGACCTCATCACCACTTAACATCAGGTGGGATGAAGTCAATCTCGAAGTGCAACGTAAAACAAAAGATCTTTATCACATGGGAATTCGTTCTGTTATATATTGTATTTGTAAGTAGGGATGCTGACATCCCTGGGTAATGCTGCTGCGTCAGCATCCTAGATATAAGCCACTGAGCTCATTGTAAGTCAGAGCTCAGTCACATCGCGACCATCATTCGGAAAGCTTGTCCCTCTAAATTCAAAAGTGTAACTAAATTAGTGTCTGTCTATTAAACAGTGTCAAAATAAAAACTTTCTTTTTTAAAATCCAAAATCCAACCCCTCGTATAACATTGGTGGCAGCGAAAAGGGATCAAAACTGATCCTCGGTTCGTCTAAATCATAAAGTGTAACGAAGTGAAAGTGTTCCGTGAACTTTATTTCTGACGCTGTTCCTCACCGTCTCGTGACGCTGTGTCTGACACTGTTCCTGACACTGTTTAGTGACACCATTCCTGACGCTGTTTCCTGACGCTGTTTCCTGACGCTGTTTCCTGACGCTGTTTCCTGACTCTGTTTCCTGACGCTGTTCCTGACGCTGATTCCTGACTCTGTTCCTGACGCTGATTCCTGACGCTGATTTCTGACGCTGTTTCCTGACGCTGTTTCCTGACGCTGTTTCCTGACGCTGTTTCCTGACGCTGTTTCCTGACGCTGTTCCTGACGCTGATTCCTGAATAACAAAACCCTGAAAATATTAAAGAGGAAGACCCTGTAAGAAAACTGAAATGTCCCATCTTATTCCTGCAATCATCGTGACTCTGTAAGTTTTAAAGTTTAACAATTAAGTAAAAAGTGAAGTGAATAAATTAAATCAATCTCGTTCTATAAATAGATTAATCTCAGTAAAACTAATTCGCTGTTGTACTCACTGCAACATTGTAATCGGAGACCATTGCAGCCGCTTATCGCCAAACATTCCCAGACGTCTTTATCGCGCCGATTCCTAGTAATGCCAAAGGAAGAGGCTACTGCCTCTCTCAAATTAACTTCAATCATGCCTGACATTGATCTAAATATACTAATTAAATTTATTAACAAATACGATGGCGACCGAGACAAATTAAACGCCTTCTTAAATAATTGCAAAAATGCAATCAGCCTGGCTTCTCCTACACAAGTTGACACCCTTTTAAAATACATTTTAAGTCAACTCCAAGGGCGCGCCGAAAGCGCATGCTCCATAAAAGAATTTGAAACATGGCAACAACTCGAAGACTTTTTAAAATCCCAATTTGGCGAGCGAAAACACTACGCTGCTCTGCTCTCTGATCTCCAGGACTGTAAACAGTCTTATAACGAAACGATCAACCAATTCGCATTAAGAGTAGAGACATGTTTATCAAAGCTTTTAACAGAAATCAATATTTCTATACCCACTAAAAAGAAAGGCGAATTGGCCGGTCGAGTCGCTGCTATGCAAGATTTAGCCTTAAATACATTTGTCACCGGGCTAAACCAGAGATTGTCAACCGTGGTTCGATGCCGCGACCCTGAAACTCTTAATGACGCAATTAATTTCGCTGTATCCGAAGAAAAAATATTCCAGAGTTCTGCGCGGCGTAATGTAAACGCAACACCGCAACCAGGTAACCATTCTCAGAATCAATCACGATTTCGTAAATTTCAGCCCCAGAATAGGTCCTATAGAATGAATGGGGGAACTAGAAATAATTTTAATAACAATATGACGTCATCATCAACGCCATTTAGACCGGCACCCGTGTCTGTGGTGTGCCGATATTGCAAAGCCATAGGCCATACTATAGAATCATGTCGTAAACGCGAATATAATAATAAAAGGTTTGGCAACGTCCAGAACGGGAACAATAACAACGATTATAACCGCCAAATGCCGTCTACTTCCTTCCAAAACCGAAATCAAAATGCTCATTTCGTAGACTCTCCGGAGGAAAACTATCCTGAGGAAAATGATAATTTAAACGAGTAAAGGGCTCTCGACGGTGTCTCCCGAGTCCAAAATTTCTACCTCCTCCGTTTTCAATTTTAAACGACACCGCTCACGTATCTTGGCAATCTAACAAACCGGGTAACCAGCCCCAAAATCATAGATTAGCCACCACTGTATCCGCAGCATCCGCCATATCCCATATCTCTGCTGCACCCACTGTATCCACTGTATCCGCTGTATCCAAAAGGCCCACTGTTTCCACTGTTTCCACTGTATCCGCTGTATCCAATAGGCCCACTGTTTCCACTGTATCCGCTGTATCCAATAGGCCCACTGTTTCCACTGTATCCGCTGTATCCAATAGGCCCACTGTTTCCACTGTATCCGCTGTATCCAATAGGCCCACTGTTTCCACTGTATCCACTGTATCCGCTGTATCCAATAGGCCCACTGTTTCCACTGTATCCGCTGTATCCTATAAATCCACTGTATCCGCTGTATCCAAAAGGCCCACTGTTTCCACTGTTTCCACTGTATCCGCTGTATCCAATAGGCCCACTGTTTCCACTGTATCCGCTGTATCCAATAGGCCCACTGTTTCCACTGCATCCGCTGTATCCTATAAATCCGCTGTATCCGCTGTATCCAAAAGGCCCACTGTTTCCACTGTATCCGCTGTATCCAATAGGCCTACTGTTTCCACTGTATCCGCTGTATCCTATAAATCCACTGTATCCACTGAATCCGCTGTATCCAATAGGCCCACTGTTTCCACTGTATCCGCTGCATCCAATAGGCCCACTGTTTCCACTGTATCCGCTGTATCCAATAGGCCCACTGTTTCCACTGTATCCGCTGTATCCAATAGGCCCACTGTTTCCACTGCATCCGCTGTATCCTATAAATCCACTGTATCCGCTGTATCCTATAGATCCACTGTATCCACTGTATCCGCTGCATCCAAAAGGCCCACTGCATCCGCCGTATCCAATATCTCTGCTGTACCTACTATATCCAAGAGACCCACTGTATCCACTGTATCCAATAGACCCGCCGTATCCGCTGTATCCTATAGATCCACTGTATCCGCTGTATCCAATAGGCCCACTGCATCCGCTGTATCCGATGTCTCTGCTACACCTACTATATCCAATATACCTACTATATCTAATAATCCTACTATTTCTTCAGTTACCAAAAGGTCTTACGCGTCCGTCGTAGCCTCTGTTCCTCAGCGATCTAGTAATGCATGTGACAAATTCAAAACCCATAGTCCTGCAATTAATATATCATCTGCTCTCAAGGTGTCTGCTCAACCCACTGAAACCAGTACTCCTAATTCCAATTGTAATGCGAACTCCAATTCTTCTTCTAAATCCAAAATGTCTTCTACATCCAAAGTTCCAAGCAAATCCACTGTTTCCGCTTCAGCCAAACCTGTTGATCCTAGTAGCTCCCAGTTCAGGTCAAATTCTCCAAACTCTGTACCTGAAACACAAAACACGAAACATGTTAAAATACATAACATAACATCTAATCCATCAAGAAAATACTTACCTTTTATTGAAGTAAAAACATCTGTCTCAAATAAACCACTGAGGTTACTAGTTGACAGTGGTGCATCTATAAGCTTAATCAAAAAGTCGTCTGTTGAGAGAATGCCTAAAATAAATAAAAACATAGTGACATTTACCGGTCTAGGCACATCAAACAATCCCATGGTATCTTTAGGCCAAATAACTGTTTTATTCAATGCACTCAAGTTCGAATTTCATGTCATGTCTGACATAGAATTCCCATATGACGGAATTATCGGTAATGACTTTTTATCAGGAACACAATCAAAAATCGATTTTAATTCAGACACATTAACTACAAATGAAGTCAAGTTAAAGTTAAAATTCAATGAACCAATCTATACAATTGCACCTCGAACTGAGACCATTATAGAATGTTCCGTTCTTAACCCGGAATTAAGGGAAGGCCTTATCCTAGATCAAAACCCTATCGACTCAATCTTGATTGCTAATTCTATTGTCAAAGTAAAAGCTAACTCTAGAATAAACATTTCTGTCGTCAACACCTCTGAATCCCCTATTACATTAGATTCTAATTTAAAGCTAAAACTATTACCCCTAGAACCTGAAGACTACCATCAAATTTTTTATACTTCACAATCAGATGACCTGAACAATGCTACAAATCGAACTGATCAAGTTTTAAACCTCTTAAGAGTGTCCCATCTTAATAGGGAAGAAAGAGAATCCCTACATGATCTCTGTATCCAATTTTCTGACATATTCCACCTCCCTGGTGACAAACTTACAAGTACTAATGCCATTAAACACGAAATACCTACTTCCTCTTCTATACCCATTAATACAAAATCATATCGTTTCCCGGATGTACACAAACAAGAAGTAAATTCCCAAATTAATAAAATGCTAAATGAAGGCATCATCAAGTCTTCATCATCTCCATGGTCATCACCTATATGGGTGGTTCCCAAAAAACTCGATGCATCTGGCCAACGTAAATGGCGCGTGGTAATTGACTATCGTCGCCTGAATGATATCACAATCGGTGACTCTTACCCGATTCCTAATATTTCTGAAATCCTCGATCAGTTGGGCAAGTCCAAATATTTTAGCACGCTTGACCTTGCGTCAGGTTTCCATCAAATTCAAATGTCTGAGGCTGACGCCGCAAAAACCGCTTTCTCCGTTCCACAAGGACACTTTGAATTCACGAGAATGCCGTTTGGGCTCAAAAATGCTCCTTCAACTTTTCAAAGACTTATGAATTCTGCCTTATCGGGCCTTCAAGGCATACAATGCTTCGTTTATCTTGATGATATCGTAATTTATTCATTTGACCTTGATATCCACATAAAAAATCTCTCCAATGTCTTTAATAGACTCAGGCAGTTCAATCTCAAACTTCAACCGGATAAATGCGAATTCTTACGTAAAGAAGTATCTTACCTAGGGCATATTATTACAGATCAAGGAGTATTACCAAATCCCGAAAAAATCAAGGCCGTTCAACAATTTCCTCAACCAAAATGCCCAAAAGACATCAAATCTTTCATGGGATTAGTATCCTACTATCGCCGATTCATCCCAGACCTTTCCAAAATAGCCAAACCCCTTTGTAATCTCTTGAAAAAAGATACTCCATTCTCTTGGCAACATGAACAACAATTCGCCTTCGAAACCTTAAAATCCTGTCTAACTTCTGCGCCCTTATTAGCTTATCCTGATTTTACCCAACCATTTAATCTTACTTGTGATGCATCTAACCAAGCCATTTCGGCAATCTTATCACAAGGTCCTATAGGCAAGGACCGCCCTATTGCATATGCATCTAGAACTCTAACTAAAGCCGAAAGTAACTATAGCGTCACTGAAAAAGAGTGTTTAGCTATAATTTGGGGTACTAAAACTTTCCGACCTTATCTCTACGGCAATCGTTTTACTATACTTACAGACCACAAGCCTTTGAAATGGCTATTCAATTGTAAAGACCCCGGGTCCAAGCTTGTCAGGTGGCGCCTGAAATTAGAAGAGTTTGATTACGTGATCGAATATAAGAAAGGTAAAATAAATAGTAACGCCGACGCATTATCCCGATTTCCAGTAAACCCAATAGTTCAAAATCCTAACGATGCAAACCCAAATGCAGACGTAGTGTCTCCTCCAGCTGAAGTCAATGACGATAACGCACAACTCCCATTTAGCCCACTAACACTAGGTGATTTGGATGTACCTATACCGTCTGATGGTGACAATAGCCTACCTTCCATAGATTTACTAGATTGTGATGACCTGCTCCCAACTACAGCTTACAGCCCTGAAAATAAAAATGACTCACCTTTACAAGATCCGCCGAATCCTACTACTTCTCAATCTCCTGTAAATCAAAAGGACTTACCTGCATGTTCTCCACCCCCAGCTGCTATTCCTAACGAAACTCCTTTACCCTCAAGCAAAGACTACTCTGAATTCCTAAAGATGTTTTCAAATAAAAACGAAACGTTCAATACCTACATAAAAGAACACAATGAAAGCCTCCTTAAAAGCAACGCAAAAGTCATCCTAATTCCTGTATCGATCGATTTTGACGATTCAAACCCTTACCTTTATGATGTTCTATCAACAACCACCGATTCTACTGAAATCATAAATTCTGAGAGAGAACTTCATTCATTCAAAAAGTTTGACATCAATGGTAAAATATTCTATCTCCTTTTTACTAAAGTCTACTATTTCGACGATTGTACTTACCCTGATATATTCAAAACACTAAAATCCACACGAGACAATATTTTACTTTCTGGCAATATTGATGAAATAGCTATCTCAGATTTTAAGAACTTATTCGAACAACATTCCTTCGTAAAGATATACGGGATGCTCATGTATCTTTTTAACAACACTAACATAACAGTCAATATACATCACAATACTATTATTTACCCAGTTCCAACAGAAATTGTAAAGATCCTTAAGGAAAATCATGACATTCCAATTGCCGGGCATTTAGGCTCTAATAGAATGTATAATAGAATCAAAGAACGTTATTATTGGAAAAATATGCGAACTGATATAGAAAACTTCGTAAAAAATTGTAAATTATGCCAGTCCAATAAAGCCTTACGGAAAATAAATCAAGCACCAATGCAAATAACAACCACGTCAACACGTCCATTCGAGAGAATAAGTCTCGACATAGTTGGACCTTTACCTGACGCTGGGCTTCGAAATTTAAAGTATATTCTTACTCTACAAGACGACTTAACTAAATTCTCTTTCGCATACCCCATCACTAATGCCACAGCAGAAGAAACCTGTGAATGTTTAGTCCATTTTATTTCTTTATTCGGCATTCCCAAATCAATATTGACAGATCAAGGTACTAATTTCACAGCCGATTTATTTAAACGCACGTGCCAATTCTTAAAGATTAAACAAATCTGGTCCTCACCATACCACCCTCAAACTCAAGGGGCTTTAGAGAGGAGTCACTCCACTCTAAAAGAATATTTAAAGTCATACGTAAATGAGTATCAGACCGATTGGCATAAATTTGTTTACACTGCCATACTTACTTATAACAGCACAGTCCACACAACAACCAAATTCACTCCTTACGAACTCCTTTTCGGGCATAAGCCATATATCCCTGATTCAATATTCGACTCCCGACCAGATGTAACTTACCCCGAATATATAAAAATGCTTCATCATCGACTCAAAGTGTCTCGAGAAAAAGCCTTAGAAAACATAAATGCCTCTAAGGAGAGATCTAAAACATATTATGATAGACACACAAGGCCAATTCAGTATAAAGTAGGTGATTACGTATACCTTAAAAATCACGTTCGACTACGCAAAGCCTTGTCTCCTCTATGGAAAGGACCATACAAGGTCGTCAAGATTAATGGTAGGAGTACCTTAACATTGTTAATAAATAGGCGCCATGTAACTCACCATTATGACCAAGTTAAGTTAGCATATAGTTCTAGTTCTTAGTTAATATTTTAAATTTTACCTAGTAATTTTAATTTCGTTCCAGTATCCACGCTACCCTGGCGCAAGATGTCATCCAAACGGGTACAAATAGCTCCGGCTTATATTTTGATCACATAGGATCCTTACGATTAGTAAATAGTTACTTAAGAATTATTATCCCCGTAGATATATCGTTTATTAAACCACATATTGATAATATATATAGTTTTATGAATAGTTCTAAAGAACTATGTAAAGATGGTTTCGTTCTGGATATTTTAGAGTGTAATAATCTATTTCAACCTCTTTACACTCGACTCTCTGATACAATACGCGACTATGATTCAATTTCCCATCTCATCTCTAACCGTTCTAAAAGATCGGCCTGGTTCGGTGTAGTAGGCACCATTTCTAAAAAACTCTTCGGCACCATGGACGAAGATGACGCTATTAGATATGATAATGCGATTCAAGAAGTACAAACTGATCAGAAAATAATTGCCTCATTAATGAAAGAAAACATACTTGTTACTACTTATACTTTGAAATCATTTAATTTAACTTTAAGAAATATTGTGTCAAATGAGAAACAATTAAACAATGCTATCTCAGAATTAGCTAAAGAATTAAAAAATTTAACAAATATAACAAGAGAATTAAGTATAAGATCAAGGATGTCAGAACTAATAGCGATGTTAGAAAATAATATTTTATCATTGTCATTTAAAATGGAGGATATAATTAATTCCATTATGTTCAGTAAATCGAATGTGCTATATCCTGCGGTATTAACACCAAGACAGCTTTACAATGAATTGTTAGATAACTATAGGTTTCTTCCAAACACCAAACAATTACCTTTACCTTTAACTTTAGATAATATACAAACACTACTTAATATTTCTGATATTAATTCATATTATAGTAATTATAAAATAGTATTTGCTTTAGAAATCCCTCTTGTAGACCCCAATACTTACTCTATGTTTCATACATTACCTTTCCCTGTTGTTCATGATATTGAAAATCCAAATTCCTTTGCTACTATAATACCATCAGTTAAATACCTAGGTATAACTAATGATAAGTCTACTTACTGTAAGATAGATAATATAAATGGATGTAAAACAATAAGCAATACTTACCTGTGTGAAATGACAGTGGTATACTCCACCAGCGCAGCTCCGACCTGTGAAACAGAACTTATAACTAAAATACTTACCTCAATCCCGAAAGTGTGTGTGACCAAACTTATCCACGGCCACTTTGAAATCTGGCAACCTGTAAGCAACAATAAATGGCTATATGTTGTCTCCCAAAAATCTAAGATCACTTTAGAATGTAATGGTACTGAAACATATGATATAAACATAAGCGGTAATGGTATATTGCACTTACCAAAAAACTGCATTGCATTTAGTGAAGAAACACGTTTAATATCGAAAGGATATCTTGTAAAAGAGCTGCAAACAGTTAAATCAGACTTTTCACTTATAGATGATCAATGTTGTAATAAATTAAAATTTGATAAATTAAAATCCAACATACCTGTAATAAATTTAAGAAACATAGATTTAGACTCACTAACTTATAAAAGTAACGATGCAATTCATAAACTTGATCACATAATAGAAAAACCCCATATTGTTTTATATAGTACTTATTATTCCAGTGTAACATGTATGTTAACCATAATTATTGTAATTTTCATATTTTATAAAATTTACAAAGCTGGTATTTGCAGGAAAATTGTAAAACCAAAGTCAACTGCTAGGGTTCCTCCTGAAAATGAGGAAATAGAATTGTCTCCTAATCCTGCGCCGGCATTAAGGATATTCTAAATCTATAAACTACACACAAAAAGTGGTATAGTTTATTCATAAGCAGGGGGATGTTATATATTGTATTTGTAAGTAGGGATGCTGACATCCCTGGGTAATGCTGCTGCGTCAGCATCCTAGATATAAGCCACTGAGCTCATTGTAAGTCAGAGCTCAGTCACATCGCGACCATCATTCGGAAAGCTTGTCCCTCTAAATTCAAAAGTGTAACTAAATTAGTGTCTGTCTATTAAACAGTGTCAAAATAAAAACTTTCTTTTTTAAAATCCAAAATCCAACCCCTCGTATAACAGTTCCAAGCTACTGGCGGAAATTTTGATGCCTTCCGATTATCCTGTAAAGCTCCAAAATCTTTCCCCTATCCCTATCGTTTATTATCTTTGCTTAGTTTCTTTTCCGATTCAAAGTGGCCCCAGTAGATTGCCTCTTGGTCGCTTTAACGCTTTCAAGCGTCGAGGAGCCTCTTAAGCCGTTTACTTGGCGCCTTTTGAAAGATTCCGTTTTGTTATTGTGAGTACTTCGCAAGATATTTGCATCAGTAACTTTCTAAGAGTTACTAAGTTGGGGAAAATAAATTAATCAGCTTTCTTGCGCTGTTGTTGTGAAAACTCTAAGAATACAGTTATGTTAGCAAACAACTCTTATTCGGTTCTGTGTGAGACCAGATATTTATTTATTATAAGTTTATGAAAAGTACACCAATTGTCAAAATGGGTGTCAACTGTTTCCCATAATTATAATTAACAGTACGACTACGAAATTAGCACAATCAAAACTAAAATATATTACTAGAATACCATTTGCCATTGAAGGCAGTCCACATCACAATTTGTCACCAAAACGGAAATGCCAATAACGTTTTAATTAAACACCATGCGAGCGAAAAAACAAAGTAAAAAACAACATTAGCATGAACAAGAAAATATTTAATTATTTAGCTAATAAGCTGGCGTGTTTGAACGCCATTAAGATTAATAGACAATAAACAGTGTTATGACTACATAACCATTCGTTTAGCACGAAAAGTTACGGTACTGGTTTTATTAAAAAATCCTTTATTAAAATTACTCGAATGCCGTAGTTAAACTATGCTACGGTGAGCTTCGTTCTCTGCGTGTCGTTGGTCAGTTTTCAATAAATGACTCGTAATGTGTCAAAAATCACAATTTGTTTTTCTCCAACTGACTACGAGTCCGGAAAGGTAGTAGCTTACGCCTCGTATTATTTATTACTATCTGTAACTAAAACTACATTTACTTGGGCTCTACTATCAACTACACTGGGAGCTGCGAAGAAGAAATAAAGAGAAGGTGCGCCGTTACGAGGTCAGCTGTTGAGAAACTCAAAAAGATTTGGCAAGACCGCCGGATAACCAAAAACACCAAGGTTCGACTAATGTACTGCCTGGTCTTTCCAATCTTTCTGTACGGAGCGGTAACGTGGACCATCTGGCAACAGGACCGTAGGAAAATTGACGCACTGGAGATGTGGTGCTGGAGGCGATTACTGAGAATCAGTTGGACTGCACACCGCACAAATATATCCATCCTAAACGAGCTTCATATAAAACGAAGGTTATCGTCGACTGTGCAACTACGAATACTCACAATGTTTGGGCATATCACTCGCAATGAAGACTCTATGGAGAGACTGGTTATACAGGGGCACGTCGAAGGCCGGCGCTCACGCGAAAGATCGCCAACTCGATGGACGGACCTCATCAAAAGTACCACAAACATTTCTCTGAATGAGTGTTGCAGAAGTGCAAACAATAGGAGTAGATGGAGGCAACTGGCAAAAGCTACTCTGAAAAGCGATGCATTATGATCACGACCACTCTGTCAAGAGTGCACGAATGAAAAGAAGAACTAAAACGGATCGTTTTTTAAATATTGGAACGGGGCATAAATTATCAATTTGAGTGCTATCTTCTGAACCCTGCTTTTATTCAAACTAATCCCAACATGAAAGTGATTATCATCCGTATGTCACCAACAGAACTCATGTTAGCTATAGGCTGCTTAATTACCTAATGTGCCAGAGTTTATGGAAGTGTGTCATCTTATTACTGTTAGCTATTACATTAAAGGCATATTGGCCAACTTAATAGCATGAACGTGGGTGGCAAAACTGGCACCGAGCCAGACGCTGCCAACCTCATACTATCTTGAGATTACAGCAACTAGCATTTTCCCGTTTAGTTCGTACGCACTGGATTTAAAATCAGTAATTTTCCCGTTTCTCTCCATAAAAATCTTCGTTCCAAAATTGCTGAATTGGTCGAGCCATTATCGTATTTTGCGGGATTAGTATAAACTGGAAATCATTTGCTAAGAGATTTGATTTGAACTATGGAGTTGTTCCCAGTGGAGATTTAATCTTAGGCCCATTTTGTTTGCAGCAGCAGACTGACGTATTTATACATGATTTACCTAATCATGATACTAATAGTTTTATTTACGTAATTAAGTAATTTACATCTATGTGTGTGTCAAATTCACACACACAAACATCTGTGTTGGTGCACAAAAACAGTTTCTTTTCTGTATGTCTATCTACCACGATAACAACATCGCATGCATTGCATTTTAACATAACGCGATGCACTTTCATACTTCGAAGTTTAAAGAAACCTTGAACATTAGTAGTTAGGTACTAATTGTTTTCCGCTTGTGCGGCATTTGAACTTCGACCTTAACATCATGCATAATCATAATTCATGTCTAGAAAGTAGTAAATAGGATTTTGCAACAAAATCTAAATAAATTAGTATTTTGTAAAATATAAGACTTTATGTGCATAGGTTATGGTGTATTTATATGTGATTTTGAAAAGAGTATTAAAAAAGGCAACATAACACAGATCGACCTATTTTTAAAGTAAGTGGAAACGGTTATACGACAATATATATTTAAAAAAAAAACAGATAAAATCATCTTCCTTTGCTGTATGGGATTCGAACCTTAGACCTTCTCTTATCACGCTCTAAGCCTGTGGTGAGTTTTCTCTGCCACCACAATACGACGAGCTACAAAAGGAAAGACAAACCTTCATTAAATCTGTGACCGGGTTTAAACCCACAACCTTTGGTTCAATAGACAGATTCGCTAATCGTTGAACCAACGCACACTCGCTTTTGAAACAAAATTGAATCAAGACGCAATAATATCATAATGTAGGTATTCCGGTATTATACCTCCACAGTACAAAATCCCAAAAACTACTCATACTTAGGTATTTCCGAAAGTAAACGAAGTATGTTTTGTAATCAGAAGTTGCGAATGGGGTCGAACCAATCATACTCTTGTGTTTACGCAATCTGCGAGCCTATGGCAATTGTCCTCTCTTACGCTTTTCAGAACTCGGATATTTCGATTTCATTCCGCCAGTTACGCAATGATTTTGTAAAAACAATTCGGGGATTTTCCTTAGACGTCGTTTGGACTTTAGATGGAAACTAAATAGACGATAGATATCGAATATTTGTTAAGTTTGTGGTACATAACATGGTGTTATGTGTTTCTATCCATGGTACATTTTAGTATCCAGAGACCGAAAAGGTACCGCATTTTATATAAAAAAAAATATTTATTTCAAAAAACCCCGTCAATTTTTTAGTTACGCATTTTGGATTTTAATTTTGTCATAAGACAGTTACTTCTTTTATTTAATACCTGTATTAAGGGAGTTGTGTAAGTAAACCGACATATTATTTAATTAAAAACTTTAGTGCACAAAAAAAGTACAAAAGGTGAATTTAATGCTACGAGCATACACAACTACCAGTCAACGCTTGGGTCATGCATATATTTAGTTTATGAGTGTGGTAACAGTAACAACATGTGTTCGGATTACAACAAAATAAATTATATTAAATAGAAATGAATTAAACACTGTGTATGATCTAATGAACTAAACACACCACAAAAAATACTCCCGACTATTATAATTTATCTTTTGCACAAAAAAATAAAATAGATTCTTCCGTTTGGGAGCTACAATGCCATACACAAATATACCCACAGACAGACACGTCAAACATATCAAACACCACGTCGTTTTTATGTTGGGGGTTAATAACCAATACGCCATACCTCACCGTATACTAAAACGTACAAAAACATGAAAAAGGCTTGTTAATATCCTAAAAAAAAAATACGGTCTAGTCACATCAGAAGCACTTAACCCGTTAGGGTCTTGTTCGTGTCTCGTCTAGCCATCTACGACCGGGTGATAGATCGCGCACCAGATACAGACGAATGGAGCGGCCGGCTTGATTGTTGCTTTCGTTAAGGGGTTGATCTTATATGGGTCCTGAACACAATATAGATATGTGCTCCCTGGTATATCCTAGTGGGGCCGAAGACAAAATTGATTTTTATTTTGTCAGGTTAAGTGGGTCTTACTACCATTTTGAGACCGCCCGCGGCTTCGCCCGCGTAGAATTCGGTTATATTGCCGTACCTTTATAGCACGACTAAAAGAAAACTTCTAATTTTCACGGAAAAATCTAAGAAGCGCGATGTAACGCTGGATACGATTAGTTGGTAAACAAAAACTGAATGGTACACTATGTTATATAAGTAGATGTAAAAAAACAGATCAGACGATAAAACAAATTGTACGTCATCCCTCGGGAATTCCTCATTTTTGGGGATTCATTATTATCGTATCATTTAGTTTCTAAATTTACATGTTTATTCGTTTGCAATATTTTACTTTATTTAAACGACACACAGCGCCATCTTCAATCCATCCATCAAGCAAAGTATTTTTTTGTTTTCCCTCGGGAACATCATTTTTTTCCGGGATAAAAAGTACACTATTATTTAATCCGGAATTTCAAAGCAATCGGTTCAGTAGTTACGGCGTGAAAGCGGAACAAACAAACAAACCAATTCACTTTCCGATTTATAATATTAGTAAGAATTTACCTCTGCCTAAATTTTGAACTACATACTAATACTCTCAACTTGTGTCTTTAAATTATCCTTTAATTGTCACGTTTGACGTGAGACAGGAGAACCAGAGCTCATAATAACCCCCCGGCAAAGTAAAAGATGAGATCTTAAATTTTATAATCCAGACTTTTTACAAGCGATTTAACGATTATGACGTGGCTCGTTACGTGGTCTTTACAACAAGTGTAGTTACTTTGAGAATATTGACCAATATTTGTATTTCCCCCTAAGAGGCAATACAATGGACTCCATTTCACCCTCACTCTAAAGCCCAGTGAGGTAAGCCCTGAGGTTTCGAGTATCCTCAAACGTATTTCTTGCCGAAGTATTTGCCCGATTCGACAATAATGATCTCGTATCGTGTTGCCTTTCATATCATATTTCCATCTTATTTTGCGACGATAATTGGGCACTTACTCACTTATCGGGGAATTTGTAACGTTCTCTCCATTTATTGCTTTCATGTGGTTACTTTTCGCAGATAAGGTAGTTAGGTGATTGTATTTCAAGGTTCGTGATTCGGGGTCGTAAAGATTCTCGAAATTCTGTTTGACTTTTGCTGTCTAATTATGAGAAGCCTGACACTTCTGACGATGTAGTTTTTATTTTGTATGTGTAATTTGTACTTATTATTTATTTGCTCGATATACGGATAATATTATTAAAGTACCTGGCTTGAATAAATTACGTAGATCCAGACTTCCATGTAAAAATAAAAAAGTTATTGGCCCCCGGGTCATTACGTACATATTGCAAAAATGTCCTACAGTGTCATATGTGTCTGTATGCAGTTTTATCAAATTCAAAATACGAATGATAGCGAAACAATGCATATAATAATATTTAATGCCTTGTTTTGTCATTTTTTTAGATCGCACATGCATATCTACGAATTTTTTGATTGCAACCGGTGGGGTAGAAAGGTTCTCGAATGGTAATTACAGGACGATCCCCTTTAGATGGAGACAACCTTGCAACGTTGGTAAAAGAACAGGTACCTGGTCATGAATTCTGGGTTCTGAATCCGAACATAACATTAGGATTTTTCGAATGTAGCTCGGGTTTGTAAATGACTTTCTCGCATTTGGGTAGCATATCTTTTTATGTGTGGGTCCAATATTTTACGATTCGTAATGCGTCAAAAACTACTCTTCGTTTTCCTCCAACTCACTAAGAGTCTGAAACGGTTTCATCTTACGACTCGTATAATTTATTACTATTCGTAACAAACCGGATCATTTTTCAAATACTGGAACCAGGCATTGATGATGACAATATTGCTAGCATGTGACATCAAAAACGCGTTTTGCTTTCTATTTTTACTTTAGTACTAGGTACTTTTTAGTTAGAATCTAATGCTATTTATTATAGTTAGTAAACTTTTAAATGGGTAGGGTCAAGTTTGAACAACAGAAATCTGCATAATCGATTACTGGTAGTTCTGAAACCTGCATCAGAAGGATTTAGTCGCAAGCGGAAAAAGTTTTACATCGGTAAATAGCAAAAAAATCCTACTGGCCCACATAATGTGTTCTTGTGATACCCACCTACTGTATTGAATTGTGTCTCAAAATAGAAAGAGTTAAGGTCACTTTAGTAAAACATGGGGAAATCAGCGAGTGAAATATTCATGGCTCAGTTAGAAAACATAAACACTTGATTTAGTCTCATTCGTTGTAGCGTGTCAAGCAAAGTTCATGCTACAGATCTGGCGAGAAACTCTGTGATATTGTAACACGAACCATTTGAAAGTATTTTTTGCAAATATCGTCATTGAATACAATAGAAAGTGACTCTGCAACCGATTCGGAACTTATACCTACCGAGAAGATAATACCTTTATCTTTTTAGATTCGACTCATTAGATTTTTTTTATTTTTTTTTATAGTAGCGCAGTATATTGGCTCCTCCCAGCCTGATGGTAAGCAAGAGAGGAACACCACATCGCGATGACAACGGATTTGATATCAAAATATCCTATCCGTTAGCATCGCCATACGGCCAGTATGTTTCTTCACGCTCCTTTTGAAGGAATCCATGTCAAAGGAAGGAGGAAACACATGATTTGTTTACTTTGACCCAAATTTTATTTTTAATTGTATGAAGATGAAGTAATTAGGAACTCAAGTAAACTATTTATTTTTCAAAGGCGTGCTGTAGTAGTCTAATCACTTAAGGTGGCACCTGTATAAAAGCATGACGTATGTATCATCCATCGCTTTACTCAACCAACCACTGAAATGTATTGTGGACTAAAAAATAGAATCAAAATTCTTTCGCTTGAGTGGAATACTAGGAGCTGCTAGTAAAACAATAAGCTTTTAACAAAAGTGACGCTCGTAATGAATTTAGCTGTGGCAATTTGTAGCGCAATAAGATGGACTCCCTCGTTAATTGAGGCACAATCTTCGAGCAAACTCGCTTAAGCTCCTTAGAAAAATGATACAGCCCGATAAAATTACACTTTTAATAGCCTGCCCCGCAAAGCAACTGTTCGTTGTTGGTAAATAAAGTACACCATCCACGTAGCATTTCCCGATTTATAGTAAGGGTACTTACATATTAAAACATTTTATACAATATTTACAGCTGTACAAGAGTGACTACATAAAAAAGACGACATCTTTATTTAGGATTTAGAATAAATGAGTTTACAGACAACATTTCACAAAAAAAAAATGTTTAGGTAAGAAAACCCGACTGCTAAAACACGCTACATGAAACATGAAAATAGCCTCCGCTGAGAGGATTTTGTATATACTATAAAACGATTAGGTGCCCATTTTTAAATAAACAACTTACCTACTTGTAGTAAATTTTAACGAAGATTTATACACCATACTGATAGATATGTGTTTTATTTGAAATGTGCTCACAAAGCTATTTCATTTCATATACGGCACAGTAGTGATTTATTTTTTACTTCTTAAAGCCCTCTAGAGAACACTGTAGTAGGTATATTAAACAAAAAAAAAGTATAGGCGGGTAGTCGTGCCCCTAGGCCAAAACGCTTGAGTCAGATTAAACTTTACGACTTAAAACAGTCAAAAACTTTAGATTATGTTCCGTCTTTTTGTCGTGGGTATAATTAATATGGAATTGCAATTGTTGTACTGTGCTGTTGAGTTAAGTTGACAGTAAGGTCGCTAACTCACTTTAATTCTACAGTAGGTACGTTAAACAGAACATTAAAGTAAACATTTGCAGTTCGATTTCAGTTCTTTTTTCCGCGAAATAAGAGTGGTAGAAAGTCCAAAATGTGTAGTCTGACATGCTTTTGACCGTACAAATTTATAAAAATGCTAGATTTTTTTTAAACATTGCTGTTGGCCAACGAATGAAAATATCTCCTATTGCAATATTTCTAGCCCCGTGATCAGAGAGAACGGGCGCATTCTTTTCTCTACGGACGTGCCGAGCGTATGCGAGATCGATTTATAAAATTCCCGATGGACTCATGAAATATTAATTCGCTGCTTCCATTAATTCGGTTACTTTCAGTATTAGTTTGGAGGAACGGTCTGTATGGAATCTAATGTTAATCATTCATTTACCGTCTTAATAAACAAGCATGAATATAAATCTGCTTTTAGCACGTTTAGTAAACTTATGGCTGTCCATACCTAATTAGTCAACTCCAGATTTTACTGGATTCAAAACCAGACTTCTAGGGCTGACTTTTCAATTGTCAGATAAAAAAACAAGCTGATAAAGTATAAATAAGCTGTTTGAGTTAAGAACCTCATTAGTAGTTTTGTTTTCGGAATATTATGATAACATTTAAAATTAGTCTCATTGTACTTTTCTCGATTATTATTTCTTTTCTAACAGTTAAAAAACAGGACTTGATCAATGATTGTTGTTGTAGCTTTTGTCCGCAACTTCATTGGTTGGGATAAAAATTATTATACTTTTGAGTCTGTCTAGCTACCAAGTTCATTTCCGTTCAGGAGACCTACCAAACACGAAACATGTCGGGTCCGATAACGTATAGCAAATTTTAATTCTTATAATCGTAACCTTTCAAATGCGGCAAAAAAACCTTTTGAAAATAAAAATGATGCAAATCAAAAACTACGTTTTAATTCCGATATTTCGTTAAATTTTTTAAAACAAAATCTTTCGTTTGTTCTTGGTCGCTAGTGATGAGAGCGCTGATACAAATACAATAAATATCCTCTTTTAATATTAACTAGCGGTCCCGGCGAACTTCGTTTCGCCTTAGAGGATTTTCCCGCGTTTCTGTTGAAAATTTTCCTGAATTTTCTTTGCTACAAACCTCACAGAGCCAGAGACCTTTCCAACGAATGCAAAATCGTGGAAATCGGTTCGTGCGTTCTGGAGTTATAGCGTCAGGGAGGAAAACCCGACTTATTTTTATATAGTAGATTATAAACATAACAAAATACCTAGGTGCAAATGGACATTTTAATTATTCCACATATCATTATTAAAGTATTGTACAGACTACAAACTAGTTGTTAGTCAAACAAACATAAAACAAAAGTCCACGTTTATAATAGTGGGAGGCGAAATTGAACGAAAACGAGTTCCACATTCCTCTCGTTTTCCGTTTGAGCGTTCGTGTCAAACGTGCAGTAGCTTTATAAGGCCAAAGTTGGCCTTTACATTAAAACGTACGCGTAGGATGCTCGCAAAAGAACAAAGCTGACCATTACACTAAAACAAATGCCCAGAGTCCTTTCTAAAGCACAAAGTTGGCTACTAAAGTACAAGGCGGAGCTCAGAAAATGTTTTTCATATTTCCCCGTGGATATCGCGCAACTCATGAGCACGTGCGGACTAATGAGCGACGCATGAATACTTTCTTTGCAGGTTGAAGGATATAAGGTTGGGGATTTCTTGATAGAGATCAGAGTATTATTTTAATACTAGCTGTAGTCTAGTCTCCCCTAACATTCGAAACAAAAAGTAGTCCATATTTTAAAACAAGTTTCGAGCTTTATTTGTGCCTACAAAAATGTGTCTGGTTAAGCAATAAGATTACCAAAAAATATAATACAAATATTTTTATGTCATCTATCATGGAAACAAACATTGACTATCCACATCGCGTCACAATGTAGCAAAACGTCACTTCTTTGCACAGTTTTTACGAATTACGCACAGCCCTCCACCGAGCTTTGAAGCGCGGTATGAATTTTTATTTATTTTTGAAGCGAAAAGTACGTTAACAATGTACATATTTTGAAAATCTAACTGACGGCCTAAATAAAATTATATTTTTTTACCGAGTTCATATCCCTCATAATATCCGCTTGATTGCAATACATGAGCGTGCGCGTAACTTAATTTTCACATCTAAAATTATAAACTAATAATAAAAAAAAAACAAATTTAAGACAAACAAAATAATCTAATTTGAAGCGATTTCCTTGATTCCACGAAAATCCGTTCGGCGGAACTCGGCGCTAAAATTATGTGTGTGTGTAGTTACCGCAAACATTTATGTTTGATCTCGAACGCTACGTTAATTAGAAGTACGAATAATTCAGCATTAATACATTACTTAGAGAAGTAATTCACCGGAGGGGACTTCAAACTAGACTGACTGAGAGATGTGATCCTAATCAATGTCATACCATTAAACCCTCCAGTTACATTATGATGACTGACATATAGATTTGTAGTTATTCTGCGTAACGAAATGAAAAGGAAATTCTCTTGTTTCAATGTTCATAAATGTAATACAGTTAAAGCTATACTTATGGAGTTTATTTACTTTATAATTTTAGACATATTTTTTATTATAATAATTGAGTGCCTTATTCCATTTTGTTTTGTACCCTATCCTAAATAAGTGAAGCTAATCAGAGCTCATAGAATACTAGCTAGGTTGATGTTAATAAGATTATCTCATGAAACTATTACATAATTTTCTAACAAATTTCTTCTAAATTTATTTAGTACTTTTTTCGTGAAAGAGTATCGAACATTATCGACATTCTGATACATATTTTTTAACAAACATTCGCTTTTATAAAACTATAGGATGTACTGTGTGAAGACGCTAATATAGCCTTTTTATTGAAAAACTTATTAGATAGAGATTTGAATTTTAAGAAATAATAATAACAGTAATGTTATTTATCTTGTATAGTTTAGGTATTGTTGCTTTTATCATGTTTTTTTAGATTACTACAGCACTTTTTCACTGTTAATGAACAGAACAAACCATGAACAAACCCACGAACAAACTATTTACATGACCCAAAGGTTGACTGGTAGAGGGCGTTTTTAGCGTTAAATCCACCAGTAGTGCTCTTTTGTGCAATTAACTTTAAAAAAAAAAATAAAAAAAAAACAAGTATTTATGGCGAATTTCCTATCTATAAGGCAGCGGACTAAAATTTGCATAGTTTTATCTAATATTTTAACGAATTAAAACAATCTCTTATATCTGATTCAGACTCCCCTATTAAATTCTAGGAACACATCGCGATTCATTAAACGATTAATATTCATCTGATTTCTACTCGTCGACTCAGAAATGTTAGTCAGTTGATTTATACGCGTAATTGCCTCATTTTGAGTTTGACTGTAGATTTACTGAACTGGTTTATCTTGCATTGACAGGATATGGGCTGAAGTGAATAAACAAACACTGGATTAATGAGTTAACTTCAAAGCGTTGCGTGCTTTTCATGTTTTAATTAAGGTATGAGATAAAATTGATGTCAATTTTACCTCTTGTAAAATCGCGACACTTACGGTACACGTACGGTTTAAAATTGCATCAGTTGAAAGTCGCCACAGTAGAAAGACGCTCAAAGAGCTATGAAGAACTACGAACCTTTGGTTTTACAGTAGTTCTGCTAAAGTTATCTACTATATAAAAATAAGTCGGGTTTTCCTTCCTGACGCTATAACTCCAGAACGCACGAACCGATTTCCACGGTTTTGCATTCGTTGGAATGGTCTCGAACTCCGTGAGATTTATAGCAAAGAAAATTCAGGAAAAAAATTCAACAGAAAAGCGGGAAAATCCTCTAAGGCGAAACGAAGTTCGCCGGGATTGCTAGTCTACAGATAAAAATAAGTAGGTAAGGGGAAATTGCAAATTGATCTGGCAAAAGCCATGAAGAACCTAAAACCGCTGGAGTTATTTATGTTCTTCAGTGGAGAACTCAGTAGACGTAGTTTATAATTTCGTCTGGCTACCAGTGAAGGACTGGACTAAGATAACCGCACTATATGTATCGCTTATTAGGAGGGAACCTAGGAGAGAAAAGAAACCAGCTACCTATAAGTAGTTTATATAGGTATTTGAATTTATTTAGGATAACCAACCGATAACGTTTTCAATATCCAACCAGATGATTTAATTGTTACAAACGGTTCGTAGATTGTCAAATGGGATTGAGAAAACGAAATCTCAATTTAATGCTGTCGAAAATAAAAAAAACCCTACGGTTTTTATAGTGTCGCAATACGACTAATGCCCGGTTCCACTATTTAACGATTCGTAATGTATCAAATCAGACCATCCGTTTTTCTCCAACCGACTACGAGTCGTTACATAATACCGTTCCATACAGCTGTCATCAGACGTCCGTCGCTAGTCTTTAGCTTACGTCTCGTATAATTTATTACAATCCCTGACTAGAACAACTAGTGGGGCGGTCAATACGCTATCAGAGTCAGCTCTCCTCTGGTTACTCACTGTGAAGCCACAGCCTTTACCCGAACGTGACACGACATCATAGCTCCAAGTTAGCCGGTACACACAGACCGCAGGAGTTTGTATAGTTCATTAGTGTCTACCCAAAATCCGCTACGCTTTGACCACAACTTAAATCTAACACTACCAATCAGCCAATAGTTATTGATTCCAATCTATTTTTCAAACTATATCACAACTAGCTGTGCCCGCGAGTTCGTTCGCGTGGACTACATCTTTTTATGGTCGGTTTCCCTTTCTCCCCTAATATTCGAAACAAAAAGTAGTCTCGAGCCAAGTTTCGAGCTATATTTGTGCCAAATTTCATATCTCTAACTTCAAAAATAAACATTTTTCCATATAAACTTCCAAAGGTGGTATTACCCCCCTCCCCCTTTATGTTCTAATAAAAAGTAGCCTATGTCCGTTCTTGAGATTCAACGTATACCTATACCAAATTTCATCAAAATCGGTTGAGACGTTTAAGCAGGAAAGCGTAACAGACACACAGACTGACAGACAGACAGACAGAGTTACTTTCGCATTTATAATATTAGTAGGGATTAAACTTATCATTTTTCTTTTTCATAGCGTTGGTTCCGTTGTGCACCCATTATGGAGACTTTTTTTTCCTAACTATGGCGATAGCCGTTTCATCTACACCGAGCTTGCGGTGGAGCGGAAAGCTCTCACACCTAATTACGGTGCCCGTGGTCCTATTTGACTATGATCCTAATTCGAGAGTTATAGGAGCGATTGCCACCTAATAGGAAAGCAGGCTGGATCAAAAACACCAGATTGTTTTTAGTCACAAAAATATAGTAGACACGTATTTTTAATGTTTGCCGATTTATAAAGAGTATTAAGATAAAACGATGCCAGCTTGCGAGCTTGGTTCTTGTCACGTCAATGGTGGGTATAAAATGTACCCACTAACGACGTGATGAGACATTTCAATTCAATGTTTCGCCTGTTATGTTTTGATTAGATGGAAAATGCAGAAATACGTGTCACATATTTTTGGATAATCTAACTAAAAAACTATTTTTAGGCAGTTCCCATATAAAAAATGTACTAATATCATAATTATTCAACCATCGGAAGCAATGTCTACCATACATTTAGTAGATCTAGTAATACATAAAATTTCTCACGTGAGATGACAAAAAAGTCAATAATGTTGATTGGCTGTTACACGACAGGCGCATTTTCAGCCTATCAGCGAATTCCGTCGGTTTTGACATTTAAAAGTCTTCTTATAAATAGGTACTTACATTTTCCTGCCAGCCTTGAATGCTTATCATCTGTTCCTGAAAACAATAAAATAAATATGAAATACTTAGAAAACTTCCAAGCTATTAGATAAATTCTTCAAAATAAATACCTACATGGTACGAGTACATTGAACCCATGACCACAGCATACATAGTTCAAAAACCTAAGCCACTACGGATCCAAAGCAACGATTTTATATATTCAACGTATAATCTATACACTAAATATTCACATATCCCTTGCAAACATTAAAGTCTTGAAAACTACGGTAAAACAAAAATAAAGAGGTTTATTTGTTACCCCTATACTATGTATATTTAATGTTGATCTGTTCCTTCATATCATTTTAAAGTTAATCTCGGGAAGAAGATTTATGCCAAGATAACCATTTTGAAGCAACCAGAATCTGATGGTAAAATCCCAGAGAAAACCAACGAAAGTCGTTTTTGTGCTTGAAATTTTAAAGAACACTAGCTGTGCTTGCGACTTCGTTCGCTTGGACTACATGTTTTTTCCATACACTACTTTCGTGGCCGTGGTACTATCTTCCATAATATACGAAACAAAATATAGTCCATAATTCAAGTTTTGAGCTATAATTGCGCTAAATTTCATACCTCAAAATAAAAAAATAAGTATTTTCCCATTTACACTTTCAAGGGCGATATTACACCCATCCTCCCTTATTTACAAAACACAAAGTAGCTTATGTCCGTTTTAGGGGTTCAACGTATATTTATACCAAATTTCAATAAAATCGGTGAAAGACGGACAGACAGACAGACGGAAAGACAGAGTTACTTTCGTTGTGATTAGTATAGATAGAGTGCACATTAAAGTCAGTTTTTATACATCAAGTTAGGTTGGTGTGTGTAGGTTGATTTGCAGTCGTAGCATGAATTCCATTCCCACATTACTGCTGTTAATAATCGGTACAATGTAGTAGGCCACTAATGTATGTGTGAGACACGTACGCCATAGATTTCAGTTAAGCGACCTTGCGCGGTATCCTGACAAACTTACGGTGAAAAGCACGTCAGACTATATACTTTGGACTTTGTACTGGTCTTTATGTCGTGGGCGTAAGAACTATTATCGAACTACGAGTGTTTACTGTTGACTGCATTTACCGCGACTCTTGATGAAATACCTACCTTAAGAGGTGGAAAATAAGGTAGACATGACTTAGATGAGACAGAGCTAGATTAAGGAAGAAAGCTTTAGTTTAAAAAGATTGTCAACATAATTCTTAAATAATAATAAAAATCTTTATTGGTCAAAAACATAGGCAGCAGGTGACATATTTTGGTCACTTAGGTACCTAAACTGGGTCTAGCCCGTTCTTATAGGTACTTATGCTCTTCAGCCTGCAGTTCATTATGTTAGTCTAAGTTTATAAGTTTATAAAGGGTTAGTACTTATTTTTAAGTATAAGCTACAATTTACTTAATTTTAGACAAAAGTAAATACTTTTTGCTTTTACGATTTTTAAGGAACTTCTGTGGGAAAGCGCCATAATACCATTTAAGGAACGGGGAATTCCTAGGAGAGCCTATTTTTACCTAAATTGCTCGAGATCACTTTCATACCTCTTACTGTTTAATAAACCTTTTTACAGCCTTCTGAAATACACCCAAACAAATCAATCACTTTTCCTACACACACAAAAGGAAGGTGGTGCATATTTTTAAGATTCTGCCATTATTCATGGCGCAGAACGTATTACTAGTATCAGTGTCCATTCGAGTTAATTCCATGATTAAAAAATAATCTCTGAAAGATTTTGGAATTTTAAACACTGTCTTGCATTACTAGCTAAGATCCACTTCGGGCTTCCGAACCAAACAACCAGTTTAACTATTCCCGCTCTAAGCGAAACAGTGTTCCTTACATTTAATTGTTCATCTGAATCCCATCTTCACGAATCGTAAAACGTAAAACAAACGAACGCCAGTGTGCGCGTGTGCAACGTTCTGTTCGATAAACGCAACATCCCATCACGGACAATCGTAAAGCGACGCGTAAATTGGAACATCTGGTGGTGTACACACGGCCTCTACAGAACTGTCAAATTCTAACAGTACATTTTCAACTTCATTCAAAACCAAATACAGTCCTGTTTCTGTTGATAGGTCCAGGTAGTATCGTGCGCTGTTGTATGTATTACGTGTAACATTGTTTTCGTATGTCGGTCAACTTGTGTTTGATTCTTTGCGCTAATATGGTTTCGTTATAGGGTTGTCTTGGTATGTTATTTGGCCTGAGTGCCAGTCTTAACACATAATAAGAAACCTAGTAAGCCTAGTAGTTCGAAAAGATACCGCAAGTTTAACTTGCTTTGGTAAAATTTGGGATGGGGTGATTTTAACCAAAGTCTCTGCCCCGCGACAGCCCCCGGATTTGACGGTTTCTTAAGTTGTGATCGGGACTCGGTCTGTGTATTGTAGGACGACCTCCAGCTAGGTGGAATAACGACAGTCTTAGGTTACCTATTACATCACCTCTTAAGGCGATGAGGTCCACCGGGGGTTTTTAGTGAGTAGTTCCCTTCCTTATCAGGGCAGAGCTGAGGTATGATCTCTTCCTGGGAGTCTCTCACACGCCGTCGTTTTCCCTCAGGTGGCGGTACAGATCAACAAAAAAGGTGAGATAACGACCCGCTTGATATTGTAGGCAGATGATGGATATATCAAGCTGAGAACAGGGCTTGACGGTGTTCATTAGGGGATGCCTATTTTCAGCAGTGGACTACAATAGGCTGATGATGATTAGCGGCCTCAGGTGTCCTAGTTAATTTAAAATCTTTGCCTAAAAAGTTAACGACCTCTGCTATTGCAGAGGTTGGGTTATTACCCATGTTTACAATGTACGGTTAAGTAAACATCTGTATATTCTGTGTCCGATTGCACGAATGCACGTCCGTATTTCGGGATCTGGCCCGGATATCTGATGTTTCATTTACAAACTATTAATGTCGTCGTGTGAGATAAATACCAGATACCCCCATTGGCTAAATTTAGCTGTAATTACTGCCGCACATTTACTACTCTGTGATCTAGATGAGACTCTGATTCAACAATACAATGAATCACATCGGCTGGTAATTTTTGGTTATTTATTTAGTGGAAGTACATTTCAATATAATAAATATAAAAAAAAACATTTCATACAATAAAATGCACTACCAGCAACCATCGAATCTCTAACCACATGAGTAAATGTGCTCTAACTAAGGTTTTCCTTTATGTTATGAATACAAGACAGCTTACACTAACTAGGGGCATCAATCCAGTACTTATCTATATTACCCAATCAATGTAATAAGAAGAAAAGGAAGAAAGAAATGTTTATTTAGTGACAATTAAAAAAAAAAGTTTGAGAGTTTCTGATTTCTTTCCTTCTGAGGTAGCTGACAGCTTTTGGGTCCCGTGTGGGGTTGACATGACATCAGGACCCTACGCACTTAAGTACCTTACTTTTAGAATAGATTTACAAATTTCGCTACATCTTAAGTTACTTTTATTTGTTTTAGGTACTGGGAGATTTTCTATGATAAATATGTATAGGTAAACATGTTTTATGATTAGATACCGACCACTTTAACGACCCATAATGTATTAAGTATTCATAAATTATCGTAAAATTGATATGTTCTTTAAATTACGGGAATATTATAAATATAAAATTGTTTCTTAAACTTTATTGCACATATTATTAGTGTCGAAAGTATAAAAAGCGGACTTAATGCCTAGTAGCATTGTTTACCAGTCAACTCCACGGTTGAGCCGCTAATATTGTGTCGGTGCATGAAATTTATACAAAATATATTATTGACGACCTCGGTGGCGCAGGGGCTAAGGGAGGCGACCAAAGCGCAAAAGGTCCCGAAAATGTTGGAAAACGAACTTTTCTAAATTGACTTGGATGACGCCCCCAGTTAGTATCCATCGTCTGTTACTCATAGTACAAGGGAAAACCTTAGTTTGTGACCAGGTGATTGGTGTGGTTGTCTGGCGCAATTATTTACCTATTATATAAACATTACTCATATAAGTAATTAGATATTACACAAGTATTACCAAAGAAATCAATAAAAATATTAAACACCTGCATACATATACAAAATAGTGAAAATATCTCCGAATAGAAACAATGTGAAAATTCGGCATGCTAACACACTTATATAGAATAGCCTTTTTTTTATATTGCACTTCAAGATTGACCTTATCCCGCCGGATGTTAAGTGGTAATGAGGTCCTATCTTAATGGTGACAAGTACAGCATAATAAATCTGTTACTGGACTTGTCGCCCTTACCTTGAAGGCTTGACCCCTGCTACTAATGTAGCACCCCCAAGAGCTCTGGAAACCTTATTCACACGCAGGAACACAACGACACAGAAGTGATTGTAAGGTGGAGGTATTTCACCAGTCGAGCTGCTCCAGTTCGAGCGATAAATCGCTATGCCCTACCTCTCTTAAAACCAAGTGGATAAATTCCTTGAATGACAGGTTAAGTTCTTAAAATGATCCCGCAGCTATTTTTAAACTAGCAACCTGTAGCGGCTTCGCACGCCCTTACGCGTACCTTCCCCGTTTTTCCCACATTCTCCTCTGATATTTATTAAGATGATGAGATGATGTGAGATGCTCTTATAGATCGCAGCGTGATGGTATATAGCCTAAAGCCTTCCTCGATAAATATACAAATAATCTCTTTACCTTTATTTATTTATATTTATTATTCCCTTAATATTATATAACAAAAACACTTTTTTTAAATTAAACATAAGGCCTCGCTAACCACTCTTATTAGTATAGATTTTATTAGTATAGATACATTTTCAGCAGGGGTGAGAGCCATCTGCGCTCCTCCGAAAGCTCGGTGAAGATAAGGCTTCGCAGCCGTCATTGATAGTCAGGTAGGAAAAAAAAATACATTTTCAGAACTCAACTCACATAGTTACAAAAAAGTGATCGTTTAGTTTCCTGTAGCTAGTTTAGTTTAGCGATTCCTATAACAACGTCCTTTGTGTCAGCTAATATCCTCTGAGTTTATCGCATAGATAAATTCCTAGTATAGCTCTCGCCATAGCACGCTTAAGAAATGAGTTTGAGAACTAAGCTGAGATAATATTTCTCCTATATACCTATTCTCAGTATAACAGAAATGCTGGGAGCAAAGGGAGGTATTCAAGCGTTATTTAACGGTAGTCTTTTTAATAGCGCGTAAACACTGTTTTATACGATTGGGAGATATAAAACGTGGTATACTTGCCGACGTTACGGGCTTCCGGTTGAAATAAGTTCACACAAGTATATATACATCCGTATGTTTGATATATGACTAAGTTACTGGTACAAACGCGTGCGGAGTTACGTGAACAGTATTACAATTTTGAATTAGTTATTTTGGTTTCGCTTTTTTGTAGTACAGTCTGTAAGAAACGTAAGTTCTTTACTAAAAATTGAAATACTTCCGACGATCTAGGTGTTATGTACTCGGGGACCAAGGTCCAACTACTAATCTTGGTTTGTTGTATATATAGTTTGTGGCGACGACAACTTTAACTTCGCGATGTAGGATCGATGTATTGATTGGCTAATCGTGCATTTCGTATGGAGCGTTGTTTAATATGCCAATTCTGCAGACGCTTTATTTGTGTCGACTGGCGGTAATGACGTAGGTCGGCATAAGTCTGTTTTTTTTTATTTTAATAATTAACTTAAGCGCGATTAGATTCAAAAAGTTCATACATGATTAGTGATGTTTAGATACAAATATTTTTGTGATAGCAGGTTAATCTGTGGTAAAGTTATTCTTTAGACTTGGAAGTGTGCCTTCTTGATCGATAGGCAAGCCGTATGAGTAGGTAGTTATTTTTGTTATCTACAAAAAAAGTTAACAACAAAATGTTTCTATAACCAAAATGAAGTATCCTCGCACCTGTCTAGTTTCTAATTCAATCTTGAACTATTCTGATTTATGCTTTTCTTCGCTACTTGTTATAAACACGTCTATCTGTCTGTCTGTCAATCTAGAGTTCGTCAAAACTTTAGCTGAATTTGTTTCTTTCTATGAAAAGCAGAATGCCTCGCTTGACGTTTAGATAAATAAAAGTCGATTCCAAACAAAACGTTTTGCAATAAGAATCTATATTGTTTAGGTAGATACATAGGATGTACACGGAAAAATAAAACCACGACTTTCGGTTTTATTGACAAGAGCTAAATATTATTCTATGGGGCTAAATCAATTTTATCCCCTAATTGCAAAAGTCTCCTAATTCGAAATATCAGGGGTCCTAAGAATTTACGTTTTTTTATGAATGTTTTTTAACATGGGAATACCTGAAAAGAAGACTTTAAATATACTTATATTTACAAAAATTAAAGAGCCATAATCTGCAAGCATTTCGAATTGAAAATTTTGAATGTTTCAATAACGTTGTTAGAAGCAAAACTTTTTTTGTGTAAAAATATGTATTTGTAGACCTTCTTACTCCTATTCCGTGACTATTTCTTTTTCGTGATAAAGTTATCTAGCGTAATGACGAAGTAACAAAAACAAATACTTATTCATCGGGTTTTTACTTAAAAAATATACTCAGGACATTTTAAAAAAGGAAAAGATTATGGTTCCACCATAATACAAAAATTGTCCCAGTGTATTAATTGAGATCCTGCTTTTATAAATACATGCAAGCCACATTATGTACTCAAACATAATACAAAAAAATCTGTGTAAGCTTGGAGTATTTTCATATAGTCTCACCCCCTCAATACTTATAAATCACAAAGGCCAAACTCAAGCATAGTAAACTAGGTAATAATCGTACAGCCTAAAAGGGGAGAACAATAAATGACTTAATTTAGTGCATCTTGAAGATGTATTGCTGTAATGATCGCAGACATAGTATAAACAACAGCAGTATAGTTCGCGTTGGAATGAACATATTAATGGAAGTGACTGTACCTACTAGATGGCTATCAAGACATTGGACACATATTGTTAGGCCTAATTTTGCGAGGAGAGGAGGATATGTCTGTTGATTAAAACTTATCAGATTTCGTTATTTTTACATCTCCTCTCCGCTTAGCTTTCATTGAAATGGATCAAGCGGAGATGAGAGATGTCTCATTTTTTTATGGACTCTATATTAGCATGAGCACATTTTATTAACTGGTAATGCATCCTGTTTTAGTAAAAAAGGTTTTATGCAAGCACTAAGCTTGAAGGAATGTAAAACTGGCAATGTTATCATGTCATCGGCTCAAAAACTAAATTAAGTACGGGCTATGACGCAACTGTTCTGATAAACGTACTCAAACCATTTCTGCTTAAAAACAGCGGATTTTTAAAAAGCTAAAAACAATTCAAGATTTAATCGTTTTATCCTTTTAAGCCACCGTCATTCTTCTTCCCTAGGCCTAAGGGACATTGCTAAGTCTTCTTTTTTTGGTTTAGGATAAAGTTGCATCACTGCATCACTCTATGCATTCCTCACTTAGTCGCAGATCGTAAATCTGCACGTAAACTGTGGCAGGTGCACGCGTCGTTGCGCGGCACTTCCCACACGCACTCTCTGAATCAAGAGGTAAGTAGGGCTGCCACAACCAAAATAAGCAATATGCAAAGTGTCGTTGAAATATTTGATGATTTTTTTTAATAAATATATATTAGACAGCATCATATTCATAGCTCTGTGGTAAGTAGCTTTAGTACTTGTGTTACAGAAATAAGAAATAACGATGGTTAAAACACCGAAACCCGATACAATAAAGAAAAGTTCGTTTTGCGTATTGACCCGACCGATGCAGGTCCTTAGAGTTGGTACAACGCCCGGCCCACTCGCCTTTCGGTCACGAAGTTTGTCAAATGAAATATTTACAATAAAATTAAATATTTCTAATTAAATGAGGATGAAAGATTAGATTGTTTGTTTGCAATTATATATTATAGGCACTGAAACTTACGAGATGATTTAAACAATTTAGTCATTATCGAAATACTGCCATATACCAGAGTAATTGTATTTAAAAAAATTAGGTACCCTTACTAAAATTCCAATAATAGATGAAAAAAACTGACGCAAATAAAGTCGCAGGCAATAGGTAGTCCTTAATATTTGTGATAATTCACACTAAACTTTGTTACTGCTACACACATGATTTCAAAAATTGTAGATATCGCTTAAACCGTGTTAAAACTAACAAAAAGTGTATTTTTAAGTAGAAATTATTGAATAAACTTTTTTAAACTTCTTCTATAGAGGACGAAATATAGATGTTCTGTTCAGAGATGGCAGAGATTTCTAAGAAACGTGTATAATTTTATTAACCTAACAAAAAGGTAATCAACTACTTAATCTTCTTTTCGGACTGTCAGCGTCGCTTTCGTTTGAAAAGCTTTGATGGAGGGAAATATAATTACTTATAAAAATACTTGTCCAGAGATATTTCTGTTGTCAAGGCCTGAGTCTGTACAAATTCGTAGAAATTGTGCTTAAAGTTTAGCAATCAACAGGTGAGTATTAGATATAAGTTACCAATTTTATTCAAAGAAAATCAATTATTGGATGGTGTTAGTGGTGTTAAATCTTTTAATTAAAATGAATTGAGTGCAATATTCAATAAAAAATATTGAACACTAGCTGTGCCCGCGACTTCGTTCGCGTGGTCTACATCCTTTCATGGTCGGTTTTACCCCTTTCTGCCCTAATATTCGAAACAAAAAGTAGTTTATATTTTAATCCAAGTTTCGAGCTATATTTGTGCCAAATTTCATATTTCTAACTTCAAAAATAAACATTTTTCCATATAAACTTTCAAAGGTGGTATTACCCCCCTCCCCCCCTTATTTTCTAATGAAAAATAGCCTATGTTTGTTCTTGAGATTCAACGTATACCTATACCAAATTTCATACTCAATTTCATCAAAATCGGTTGAGAGGTTTAAGCAGGAAAGCGTAACAGACAGACAGACAAGAGTTACTTTCGCATTTATAATATTAGTAGGGAAGTAGGGATTCGGAGGTTACTGTTTTCAGGACTCAATTCCGTAAAAGAGGGTTTCATGTTACATCGACCGTGTAGATATTTTGAAAAAAATCTTTTATAGGTAGGTACTATTGAAAAGTATAATTATGATGTTACACATTGCTGTGTTCACACAAAATCTACAAATAGTGTTTTGACAGGTATTTAAAAGTAGTCTCAGTTGACTAGTCAGTCAATATCGGTATTATAGAAATCCTCAGTAAAATTATATGTATTTAGATATAGTCATCTCACATTTACTACGTACGGAAAAATCCAACATGTACAAGATATGTTGTTGGTAAAATATGTAGTTTCATTTTTATTATCTTAATTTCTTTAAGATTTTTGCGTTCCATTTTCATTATTTAAAATAAAACGAGTTTGTGCAATCTATCCAAAATGTCGGAAAGTTAGTAGTTCGTATTGACTACTTATTTTTTTTGACACTGACTAATATCTAATCCTCTGACGAAATGTTAACTGCAACGGCCACTTTGCTTGATCCAAAGGTGACAACCATAGCGGTTCGTTTGCAAATAACCAAGGAGGGTGGAACTAGCAACTCGAAATATCGCTTCCCTTTGATGGCGAACAGCGTTTTTTGTGCATCGTCTCTGTTTCTCTATGGAGCCCTTTAGACGCCTTTATCGGCAGCCAATCTCGCAAAATAGAAGAACGAATAGGTACCGAATAATACTGCGTACTTAGTGTTAGGATCTGACGCACAATTGAGCTAGATCGGGGCGTGGTATTTCAGTTTAAAGGATTTTTAAATGGCTTTAGCTTGGTCAGTTTTTCAAACAAATAATGGTGGCAGGGCATAACGATTTATCGCTGGAACTGGAGCAGCCCCACTGGTGGTAAAATATCTCCTTCTTACAGAAGATCGCTTAGAAGTGACTTCACTGGCGTTAAATTTTAACGCAATTTATGTTAATAATTTTTGGTTTACGTCATGAAAGTAAACTCGTGTCTAATATATTTTGGTAATAATCTAACTGTTGGAACAAACATACATAAAAACTCAGACATACATTAATTAATGTAGGTACATTTTAACGTTCCATCCTAAAGATGGGAACAGTATTCCTTAGAAGAACGGACTTGAGCTTTGTATAGATAAAAGCTGCTCCAATGTAAAGTATCTTATCATCTTGTCATGTTGTCTGTTTCATTCAAATTTTCAAACATTACCAAACCAATAGACTTTTTTTTTTATATTGCACTTCAAGATTGACCTCATCCCACCTGATGTTAAGTGGTAATGAGGTCCTAGCTTAAGGGTGATAAGTACAGCATAATTATTCTATTACTGGACTTATCGCCCTTACCTTACCCCTGCTACTAACGCAGTACCCCTCAGGAGCTCTGGAAACCTTACTCACACGCAGAAACACAACAACACAGAAGTGATTGTTATTTGGCTGTGGTCTTCTGTAAGGTGGAGGTATTTCACCAGTCGGGTTGCTCCAGTTCGAGCGATAAATCGCTATGCTATATATACTTTTCTGCTTATCTGCCATTTAAGGCTGTTCAAAGCAAAATGCTCTAGATAACTTAGTTCCAATAATAATCTGAACTAGGTAGTCTTGTCTTTAATTAACGCGTTTGTTCAGTGTTATAACTTGTGTTCAAATAACCTTCACGTGAATAGTCACGCAAAAAGATGTCCAAAAGTAGGGTAACTAAGTCTCAAACTTGAAAGGCTGGACTGGCCACTTGAGTAGTACCTACCTAGGTAAATTTTGGGTTAAAGGTCAAACCATGAAGCAATTTAAGGTAGGTCAAACCAAATGGGTATTTAGTTAAATAACTACGTCTAGTACTCAAAGAGTAAATTGTTCGAATCTTATCAATAGATAGCCTTTTTAATTAGATCTTATAAACGTAAAACCTACATTTGGTCAGATTACTTATTTAATACTAGCTGTGCCCGCGACTTCGTTCGCGTGGACTACATCCTTTCATGGTCGGTTTTACCCCTTTCTCCCCTAATATTCGAAACAAAAAGTAGTCTTTATTTTAATCCAAGTTTCGAGCTATATTTGTACCAAATTTCATATCTCTAACTTCAAAAATAAAAAAAAATCCATATAAACTTCCAAAGGTGGTATTACCCCCATCCCCTCCTTATTTTCTAATAAAAAGTAGCCTATGTCCGTTCTTGAGATTCAACGTATACCTATACCAAATTTCATCAAAATCCGTTCAGCCGTTTAGGCGTGAAAGAGTAACAGACGGACAGACAGACAGAGTTACTTTCGCATTTATAATATTAGTATGGATAGCCATCTCTGAGGGTCCTGGTCGCATTCCCAATATAGAAAAACAAACTTTGTATATGGTCTCGGGTCTGGGTGTTGTAGAACCATTGTTGTTCTTAATTTCTGCAAAGAATGTGGTTAAGCTACTTACTACATAGTTATAGCAATGTATGTGATGTTGGTATAATATTATAAACGCGAAAATTGGTAAGAATTCCTGTACCTATGTCTGGAAGAAGGTCACTTCTTTTTCCTGCAAAAAAATAATTAATGGGTTAGAGTGATAGTTTGTAGATTGATGATGATACTAGTTTAACTTAAAGGTTACTATTGACTCCGAAATATGAAGTTGCGGCCCTCTGCTACTAATACATATTTATGTATTTATTATGATTTAACTTTTGATTGATTTAACTGACTTGAGCAAATGCTCAAGTCAGTTAAATCAATCAAATAGATTTTAACCAAGGTTGTTAGTGGTTTTATGAGTATTAGACGACGGATACTAATTTTGGACCTGGACATCCATAATAATCATAATCATAATCAATTCATTTATTCATGTTGGTTACAAGTAACACTTATGCATCGTCATAATGAATAGAAACCAAAATTGAAGCTATATCCGGTTCGGAACCTAATCCTACCGAGAAGAATCCGGCAAGAAACTCAGTAGTTATCCTAATCTTTACAATATTTGGAACTAGAGAACTTAAAAATATGGTGTGCGAGCGAGCAGACAATCATGTCCATATATGTTTATCATTGAAATACTCGCACCGATTCAGCAAAGTTCGTGTCATAAAGTGACCAGATTGAGTATCAAATTTTCAGGTGAACATTTTGCGCCGCGAGCCGCTATCTTAGCCACGCTGTCACCGTTTTCGTCACTTGAAAATTATAGGCAGACAAAAGCACGTCAGACTACCACACTTTAGACTTTGTACCGTCCTTAAGGCATTGCACATAAGGTCGAATATCGAACTGCAAGTGTTAGTAAGTTTATTGTGTATGAAAAAAGATGGGTACAATAGTAGATATTAATATTTTGTTATTATAAGAGCGCTTGTTTCTATTTTTACCTTCACGCACTTTTTATCGTACTTTATCCCGAATTCATTAACGTCATGAAAGTGGGTCCCTACCCACATTCCAGGCTTCTGCAAACCAAGTTTAAACTCAAACATTACCATTTTCACCCAGCAGAAACATTCTTGTTAAAACCAACGGCCTACCATTAGCCTCACGTCTCCTCAAGCCTCCACCAGGGTTAGATATCGACCGCGTCGGGACGCCCCCCCTAGAGAAGGGTGGCTAGGGGAGTCGCAACTATCTCGCTGGCCCTCAGACAAGCACCCTTAAACCCTACCCTGAGAACTCAATATCCTTTAACACTGCATTATCAGGGTACAGATGAGTCCTAGTACACTAATAACGTAGCAGATTTTCTCGCTTATTTTTTATACTCAGTGGTTAAATGCGAAAAGTGTTGTTTCGTACTAAGTTAATTGACATGAAGTTTAACTAGATTGCTGATAAGCGCTATGTGGTTTGGAATTATTATTATAAGTGGGGCTTAAAATCTAGGGCAGTTACTTTTAAAAAGGGTAGGTAAAAAATATATGTTTGATTACTTGCTTACTTACTACGAAAACAAAATATTACGAAAATATATAAAACATGCATTTTTCTTGAATCGTGTAAATAAAAATTAATTGATACACATTATATTAAAATTTAGCTCGACGCTTTCTTCAAACAGTATTTAAGAAATGTTTAATAGACTTGAACACACCTCTCCACTGAACTTTGATTTTCAAGTATATGTTTTTTTTATATAATTATGTGAAAAATACGTTTGGTATTTTCATAATCTTTTATCTAAACAGAATAATTGTTTAAAGCGTGGCATCGTGCCTATTATGTACTTCATAGCCTAGATAATAGTAGTATTTACGTAACATGGTAAAAAGGTTTGCGAAAATTGTAGATACAGAAAAAAAAAATTAAGATACAAATTGTTTTTTTTTATAGTAGCGCAGTATATTGGCTCCTCCCAGCCTGATGGTAAGCAAGAGAGGAAAAGTTACACATTTCAAGCTGCCAATTTAACCGATTAGTCCCAAAAGCAAAATACTCGTATATGGGATCCGATAACGAATACCTATTTTGTATTCTCATAAACGTACCCAACTCACTTTGAATGGGAATAAAGCGCTTTCAAAAAACAGAATTATATTTATGAAAATCAAAAAATCACTATTTAATTCCCTCCTGACGAACTCCGTAGCCGAGAGGCGAGCGTGCCGGACTTTGGCGTCGCGTCATCTCTGAGGCTCCGGGTTCGAACCCCGGTCGGTTCAATATGGGAAACGAACTTTACTGTATTGTTTTGGGTCTAGGTGTTGTGGTACCGTCGTTGTTTCTGATTTCTGTAACACAAGTGCTTTAGCTACTTACCACAGAATCAGAGCAATGTATATGATGTTGTCCAATATTTATTTATTTATTTATTATTCCCGAACATTCGATTAATCTTAAGAACGAACCTTTCATTTGCCCGTTTCAGTTTTAGTTGTAAGGCTACAGTAAGTAACCTTTTATAGTATTAAGCAAGCGAAGATTACATGCAATTCAAAAGCGGATCGGAGTAAACATTTACATACTCATAAGAAGCTCCCTATCGTCGTCTCATCTAGACAACCTTCAAGAACCCTTGGAGAGTGAGGGAGATATCAACAATTCAAATGATTTTCTTCAATAGACGATTCTGAATAAGCACAACTAGCTAAATGATTTCAAGGGGCTTGTGAATGGGGTTGCTATGATTTAATGAAAATCGTCTATAATTAAATTTTTGTAAACATGGGGGCAACATATTTTTTTACCCATTTCTTACTTAAGGTATAATTATAAAATGTTGACATTTAAATAAAAAATTAATAGTTAAATTTAGGCGTAATGTCATATATGATTGGCAACAAGCCCAAATTTAGCAACATTATTCATAGTTAAGTTTCGGCGTTGTCTTAGCTTTTTGTATGTTAAGAGTTTATATGTAGATAGTGTTAATTGTTGTTAAGCCAGATTAATAAAAAAATAAATTTGCTTAGGTAGGTATATAGGTACACCTGCAAAACATACGCTTTCCCCAATCCGACTTTAGGCCATTTGGATTATTATGTTATCTCTACGACTGTAACAAGATTATTTACCATATGAGTAGCCGTACTGCGTTTTCCAGAACGTGATTGGCTATCTATACAAAACATATGAAGATCTACGTATACGCCTCTGCATTGCACTTCCATTTGAATATTCTACGAGTCAAATCAATGACTTCGAACTGAACGCAAAATTTTTGAAAATAATTTGATTACAACCAAACACTGTATCTAGAAACAAAAGGAAATTAATTAAAAAAAATACTTTTTATACAATCATAGGTGCTAATGATTTTTTAATATAAATAAATAAATAATAAATAAATAAATAAATAAATATTGGACAACATCACATACATTGCTCTGATTCTGTGGTAAGTAGCTTAAGCACTTGTGTTACAGAAATCAGAAACAACGACGGTACCACAACACCCAGACCCGAGACAATATGGAAAAGTTCGTTTCCCATATTGACCCGACCGGGGATCGAACCCGGAACCTCAGAGATGGCAGTCACCAAAGTCAGGCCCGCTCGCCCCTCGGCTACGGAGGTCGTCAATATAAAATGTGAAAGTAATAAAAATATGGTGACGTTTAATCAATTGATGTTAATCGATCTTTAAATAAGTGTTACATCAAAAGCTCATCACAATATTTTGGACTAACTTTGGACGTTGCACCGCTCTTATGTCGTACGCATAAGAACGAATATCGAACTGCAAGTGTTTCAACATACATAAATATATGCTGACATGTCCGTGTCTAAGCCCAGACGCCTGGCAACCCTTGTCTTGAAACCCTATTTGAATAAAGACATTTTGATTTTGAAAGCAATTTGGAGAATCTACATAATCATATTGAAAATCTCCCCTAAGTTAAATAATCATGTTCTCACGATGCCACATGGGGTGGTCCTTCAAAGAAATTGTGTGATTATTTTAGTGTGCAAGTTTGTGGTAATCCGTATCGAGCCCATAATGCTTGTTTCCTACTAAAAGCATATTCAATCTTGGTTTAAAAGTGTTATTTTCTTTTTACTAAGGCCTCTGGAAATATCATAACCTTCATACGAGCAGCCTACTTATTCACAAAACGTCAGAATCGAATCCGGAAGTATTATTGTTTCTTTCTTAACATAAACAATTGAACACAGACAAAACATAGTATTTTCGTATCGGAATCGTTTTTAACGTTTGTAAGTCTCAGTTAGTCCAGTCATTTGTTTAAAGCACAACATAATTATAATATTCATAGGTACTAGCTATTATACTTGCATTCAATAAATTTAGCAAGAAGTAAACTCTCAGCACAAATAAAAAAACCGATCAAATGTGAGTTGGACTCGTGCACCGAGGTTACGGAAAACTGCCTGAGCCTGTTTGATATGATTTTAACTTGATATCCCTATTATTATTATTATTTAAAAACTTTATTGCACAAATAAGTACAACCGGTGGACTTCATGCTTGTGGCATTCTCATTCTCTTCCTATCCGGATCCGTAACAAGTTGGGAAATGTGAATCATTGATTATCATCAGAGATCAAGAACTCAGACTTTAGTTGCCGAGAAAAACCCAGACACTATTAAGAAAAAACAAAAATAAAAGATGCCTGTACACAATCATAAAGCATTTGAGATATTTTGTATACAAGGTTTAATAATTTGTAAAGGTGGCCTATCACGAATAGATAAATAAAGAATGGTTGTTTGAATTCGGTAAGTAGTTTCTTGAACGAAATTCTTTGGGAGCAATAATATTGATTCTGATATATTATCCCTAGCAAGCAGCGAGAGAAGCTAATGGGCGATTGTTTGGTTAGAAGAAAAATGTCAGCCTACTACGCACGATTATCAATTGTAGGACATCTGTGCCTAAGAAAATATTAGGTTAGGGGAAAATGTATTTTCGCATATACTTGTAGTAAAGTCTCTTTAGCTATTATGTATGTGGCTGGTTTTAGCATCAATAAATTTTTAAGAAGAGAACTCCAAATTCAAATTATGAAATTTTGTGATTTTCATTTATTTTTCTTACTATTAAGACGAGTGAATACAGGATTAAGAAATTTGATGCACTTTAAAATTAATAAAAAATTCAAGACGCGAAATGAAGTTTTTATAACAAACTTCGATAATGAAATGCACGTCGCTCTGGTGGCTCTGTCACGGATGGATGCCATTTTGAAAAAGCTCAAGGCAATTCCGCAAATCGGACAAAGAAGTTTTACAATTCGACCTATGTTTTTTTTATGTGTTTTTATTACTTTATCGTTTATGTGTACCTATATTGGTATTTATTTTTTGTTAGAAATGAGATATTCAGAAAATGGTAACATGATAAAGAAAAGCAGTATTTATTAATGGGATCTTAGAGAATTATAGGAAGTAGGTTTTTTGTTAAAAATTATTAAGTTTAGCGCTTCGTTCACACATTAATTTATTAAAGTATTTGCACTATTTTATTTTAAGCAACATTTTATCTGCAGTTTTTTTTATTTTAAAGCTACTGTTGGCGACACTAAAAATTATTTCTTTTTTTTTAATAAAACAAACACTGTTCCTTCTTTTTTAATATTATAAATTCCGAGTGTATTGATTGTGCACTTTAAAAAAACTGTACGGAAATAGTTTAAAATACTGTAGTCTTTTGAAAAACGCATTCAGCTAAAAGGTTCTTGTATCGATTTTCGTAGCACAGGCTTTTAACTGTCACATAAAATCGCTATATTTTTGAGAGTAATAAATGAATATACTAACTGATATTTATGGATTAACTTATTTCTTTGAAACTTCAAGGGTTAATTTGGCCATTTCGGAGGAATCCCGAAGTTTCGGAACAACAAATTAAAATATCGAAAGCGAAAGTTTTGATTGCTCACGAATGCCAGAACAAAGAGTTTCCTCTTAGGTTTGTGTTGAATTTTGGACGACGGAAATGTCGAACCAATTATAGTAACGCGCTATTATTAGCACCAAAATATTTCGTAGCTCAGCAGTTTCGTTATATCAAAATTATGTTTCAAAAACTACGATATTTTTTTTTAAAAGAAAACCTAGACGTACCCACCTAGTTTTATAACTGCAGTGCTACCTCATTTAGCTTAGTACAACTAGGTTTTGAATAAACAACGATAAGTTGGACTTACTTCTGTATAAATCCTTGGGTTCCCAGTCGGATTAAACGAAAAATTAACTTTTCTATGTCGTCCCGGGTCTGGCAAACAAGTGCTTTAGCTATTTATCAGTGTTACGTCTACCTATGTTATGTTATGTCCAATATAACAGCGGGTAGTCCCCGCCCCCCCCCCCTAAGCGGGGACTACTAGCTTTTATAACATACAAATTGTGTGAAATGACATTATAAGTTAACGGTAAAAGTTTATGGTAAAAGTTTTTTTAGGGCGTTTAAATAAAGGCTTGTTTTTAAAAATGTTTTTTACCTTAATTTTATTTTATACTTTTTAGTTTTGAAGTCTGTTGACATCATTTCGAGTTTAATTTTGGGGAGAGAGAGAGAAGGAAACTCCTAATCAGATTGCAAACCTATGTTGTGGACGCCAATCCCGCCAAAAGAATATTAACCAGTTCATGCTACAACCCTAACTAAACCAACATGATATCATATCAAATGCTTATACTAACAATCAAAGGAGCCCAAACTCGATGGGTCTCTGTCGTTTAATTACATAATTCCTATGGCCATCTTTACTCTCCATCATCAGACCCTGATTACCATCTAACACCAAAGTGCTCATCAAGACGAATCAAACGAGCCCAAACTCGATGGGGCTGTCTCTTTGATTACAAAGTTCCTATGGCCATCTTCCTCGTACATCATCAGACCCTGATTATTACCATCTAACACAGAAGTACTTATTAAAAAAAATAAACGAGCCCAAATCGATGGGGCTGTGTCGTTTCATTACCGAGTTCCTATGGCCGTCTTCCCCTTACATCATCAGAGCAGCTCTACGTCAGATAAATATTGCATTGTTATCCGATTTACATATGCATGCAAAATTTCAGCTCAATTGGTAAACGGGAAGTGGCTCAAATTTAGCTCGCAAGGTTTCATTACAGACAAGCAAACAAACATCGGGACAGGTAAAAATAAATAAAAGCTTGTAAAAAAAAAATACTGTTTGGCCTCAAATAAAATACTTTACATCGCTTAAAGCTTCTTTTCATCCACTTCATATCACCTCACAGCGGGTTGAACACATGGTTTCGTCGCTCCAACGCGCTACCGAAACTGAATTAGCCAGTCACAAATTCCCAAACCACAGTTTGGACACAAGTATGACCAATGTATTAGAGGGTGCGGTTTCAAAATTCGAACCTGCAGTAACACGAAATGGATGTTTTGATTCATCTGCCAGTGAGATACGAGATTGCGTGTGTACAGACGAAAGCACGTCAGACTATTCACTTTTGACTTTGAACCGTCCCTTTGTCGCGGGCATAAGAATCAAAATCGTACTGCAAGTGTTTACCTTGAGGGCTGTCGACTGTACCCTTTGGCCACCAACACTTATAACGTTTTGTTTTTTTCGTTTCCGTTTTATGTGTGTTGTTCCTGTAATTAATGACTAATGTAAAGCTATCAATTATCGACCTGGCTCACTATACCTATCAAAGCTTAAAGGCAATCGCAATAAGTCATTAATTTTGATTGGAATACACACCTATTCAACACCGATCTGACGCCTCGTCTAATATTATTAATAAAATGGTCTCAATCAATTACGAAAATGGTCTCAATCAATTACGAAAATGGTCTGCGATTGATTTCGGCTGCATTTTTACTTATTGGCTTTACGCCGACAGGTTGGGGAAGCTAAGTCTTTTAACTCGTGCGAATAGGAATAGATAAGTTTTCGAATAGCTGTCAAAATCAAACTCCTTCATGGATTTTGTATGGTTTTACTGGTTTACACTCAGTGGAAGATAGTGGTTGGGAAAGCAATGACGATCCATTTAATTGTTTTTTACCGACTTGATAAGTTAAGGTTCTATAATTAGTTCAAAATGATATATAACACCCTCGGTGCGAGACTACATCACATGCAAAATTGCAATTGTTCAGAAAATTCAAAACTTTGACATATTAATTCAATGTAGTAAATGTACATTTTGTCAAAATTCTAAATTTTAAATTCAAAAGAGAATTAAAGTCAACCTTTAATTCTCTTTTGAATAAATAATGACGTTATACTGTAAAAATAGATAGCTGTTACATATTGAGCTCAATATTTAAATGTTTGCATAGCAGACAGTCTTTCAACGGAGGTGTGTATTTTATGTATGTCTGTTCGCTGATAATTTAGTTATTTACGAACCAATTTCGACGATTTTTTTCGTTGGAAAGGAGATATTTCGACGGTGGTACCACAATACTTAGACCAAGATCTGATGTCGGCATCTCAAACATATCGAGAAAAGACTTTGTACTTTTCTAAAAAATATTATTTTTAATTTTCCCGACGAACTTTTTTCGCATCGCTTAGTTTCCCCTAGCAGGAGTAATTCTCTATTTTCATTATACATTTATATACAAACTGGTAAAAATAACTCTTCGTCTTACTATCTTATAGGTTGGAACAAAAATACAGTAAATATTAACAAACTCCTAATTCAAATCAAGGAAAGTGGTAATCCTTAAAAAAATATCAATCTCTTTTTCCCTACATTGCCAGGACGATTCTTTTGATCTCTGTTCAAATTAAAACTCAAACGAATGAAAAATACTGGCTGGTTACGTAAAGCGATCAGTACCGAGAAATTAATTAAAAACCACACTCTAATACGATGTTCAATAAGAGGTCGATTTTAATTTTCGCGAGATGAAATTGTGGAATTTCAATTTGGTGGGATCAAAGGCTCGCTTCACATATTTAATGGTGAAGTTGGGCGCATTGATCACATTCTGCTCGGAATAAAATTAAACAGGCCAAGGATAACCTAAGGATAGGTCGAATTATTTATTTATTTATTTGTAAACTTTATTGCGAAAAAAGAACAAGCAAGTTTTAGCAAGTTTAAAAGCATTCTTTACCAGTCAACCCTTGGGTCATGCAGATAGAAAAAAGTGTATATAGTAAATAGAAAATTAAAAAAAAAACTGAAATAAATAAAACTATTAATACGCCCAACAACAACAGCTTTTGCCTGCGTTGATCGCTCTTCCTGCCATAATATTACACGACCTCCGTGGCCAAGAGGCGAGAGGGCCGGACTTTGGCCTATCTCTGAGCTCCTGGGTTCGATTTCCGGTCGAGTCATAGAAAACCAACTTTTCTATATAGCCTCAAGGCTATAGTACTTCTTACTTATGATCACTTTTGATACATAAATCAGAAACAACGACGGTACCACAACAAACAGATCCCAGAAAATATAAAAAAGTTAGTTTCCTACATTAACCCGACCGGGGATCGAACCCGGGACCTCAGAGAAGATGAGAGAGATGTGCGCTGCGACGTGTTATTTACATATGTAGTAAAGGCATTGTATGTTCATATGCGCTAAAAATGATCGCAAATCGTCCGCTTTAAACTCTCGGAGAACAAAAATGATAAATGAAATGAATAAAAAATGTGAATGAAATAATCATGGTTATAACGAAATCTGTTGACAATGGTTTCGCCATACATTAACAACGAACTGCTGCTTTGCAAATATTTCACGTTTCTTCTTCTATATTCTTTGAAAATTACGACTTCTATTCTAAAAAGCTCTTAAGAAATATTGTGAGCACGCGTCTTTAAAGATAATACACATAATGGCAATTTCAAAATTGTGTCATAAATTTTACCGACGCCGCAACAGACACAAAATGGTGGACGTAGGAATTATTTGAAGTACGATGATCATTACTTACATATGTCGTACATTATTTGTATTCGCATTCAATGTGTGTGTTAAGAAACGAGTTTTCATAGCCATATAGATATTTTATTTCATAGATCAGGGTTGCCCAGACCAGATATGAACCCGGACCAATACAAATTACTAAATATTAGAGGTCCGCACTAATAAATACCAAATATATACAACTCCGCTTGGTCGCAAATAAGGCGCTAAACACGGGTTGCATCTCACTAATACTCAGTTTGCGTTAAAATATAGGTACTCACAGTCAAATATTTATTTTATGAAGTAGGGTTCATTACACTTTTGTATCGTCATTAAATATACACCAAAGTTTAAGCTAGAGCCGGGTCGGAACCTAATCCTACCGAGAAGAATCCGACAAGAAACTCAGTAGTTAACCTAATTTTTACAATATTTAGAAACAAAGAGAATCTAAAAATAGGCGTGCGAACGAGCAGACCATATTAATCATGTTTATCGTTCAAATATTCATCCAGTTTCTAGAAATATTTTCTCATTAAACATGATTTAATATGGACCTTAAACTTGAATAAGTCATATGTACATCTAACATCATTAAATAAATGAGACTAAAATACAACCAAGTTTAAAAAAGACATGTTGGAATTGAACGGTTCTAGATAATCTAGGTATCTAATTGTCACATCATCACATCAGCAGGACGAATCAATCTGTCTTAATTGATATCACAGCTAAGTGACAAGAAGATCGTAGTTTAAAAGATAAATTCATTTCACAGGCACCTTTTTATTAATTTGGGCGACAGAAATACTGACTAATAGGCCTAGCATGCGCCACGCGACTAAATTTTATCGCGTTCTTAACAAACGTCAAAATCGATTGAAGTCAGTGCGTCAGCTGCTGATTGACTGAAAATACGAGTGCGGTGTCCTATGAGCCAATCATCAGTATCGAAACTTCTGTCCTTTCATGCGAGAAATATGACGTATTGCTCATTCTATGCCTATATAAGCCACAACTCGCCCAAGCCATAGTGGCTCACTTATTAAATTTGTGCCCAACCTATTATTTAGGTTAGGTTAGTATTTTTTTTGTAATAGAAACCTTTTAAAAATAGCTTAACACGCGATGTTTATCTTCATTAAGCACCATGACTTTGCAAGACCTACAAGCCCTGACACCTTACATCGTCTAGGTCTCAAGTGCGTCTATTATTCAGTTTCCTTTACCCGCCTTAGATTCATCATTTATTCCCATTTTTCACCGTGGGTTAAAATATAAGGCGTGTGTCAATAGCATTTCTATTTCTGTAGACGTTATAGGATAAGGGTAATTTGAGGTGAGTAATGTTTTTTGGACTTTCACTTCAAATAAAAGAGGTCCTTTAGCGATTTCGGGATTTCGTTCTTAAACTTTTACGTCAGAATCGATTGGACACTTGAATAGAAATACTTTTGGGTCACGGAACTAAGATGTCGTAGATAATAGTAGGAGCTAAATGATTGAAACTCTTTAAAATAAATATATCTAACATAGTTACCTATGTCATCTTAACACAGCTGTACAAATTTACATAACAAATTAGGACTTGAGAATACCAAGCAAAAGTTTAATGAGCGATAATTTTCCTCGCCTATTGGGCGTTGCAGTAACCGGCAAATCGTTGTGTCTATTAAAAGGTGGGCTCAGGCTGGAGGCTTTATGTTCAGGTATGGTCACAGGTCATGAGAAGGTAACATCAGTATTTAATTTCATACAGAAAGAAAATGTCATTTCAACATAACCTCGATTAAATACTTATTCGTACAGTACCTACCCACTAAAACTGCCAGTTGTATCTCCTTACTTGGTGGTGTATGAGATATTCGAATCAACATCACCCACAGAACACAGACTTCAGCCACACCGTTTTTTTGTTAGTGGAGAAATCCTTTATGTATGCACAAATATATGCCAAGGGGAGCGGTATACCACTCCGGTCGGGGATCATATTTGTTATAATACGGGGCTTCCCATCAATGAAAGGGTAATTGGGGTACCTACCCACAAAAAGTTCACTGTGCATCCTACGTGCCCTAGTAAGACGAACTGCCTAAGGATTCTCTGAAAACTACCGGCAACATATCAAGTCACTCCCTTTTACCAACACCACTAGTGTAATACCTAATAACTCTATCTGAAAGTATTTAATAAAAGTAGTCGTAAAACGCATCGTTGGCTTCTTCCAATAAATTGTATTATGCGTGGGTAATCTTTCGCTTCGAAGAGCATATTACCTACTGCGACGCGTGTATTGTCGGAGCTCGAGATTATCACGATATTAAAAAATATATCCCAGTATGACATAGGGTTGGCTCATTCAGTGAAAATAAATTTACATTTAATAAAGGTAGGTAAGCGTCCATAATATTAGAAACAGATTTTTTTATCTCGCCTTGCGGTGCCGCAATCGAACCCGTGACCTTCACGTATCGCGCGTGCTTTTCTTCCAACTGAGCTAACCGCAAGTTATCGTAGGTGATGAAATTTGATGATGAAATTGCACCACCTGTTTCTAATATTTAAAGTTCGCTAGTACGGCATATAGTACTATAAAAATAAAAATCGATTAAGAGTCCATAAGTTTGAATCATTTTTCAGAACGTAAAAGTAGTTTATATATATTAAAAAACGTCCAAAAACAAGAAACGTATGTCTGTGATATACTGTAAGGCCCCTTTATGGATAAATATTTTCGGAGCTCCAAGATTATAGCTTTTTATATCAACGCAACATAAATTAATCACTTTCTGGCTCAAGGCTCTTTTTTTTTTTTATTATTTGCCTAATAATATCATACGATTCCCAACGAATTACAAAGATAAAATGATTGTTGCTGGTCATTTTCTGTCGTACAACCAATAATCGCTGAGGAAACGTATTTTTCCCTATTAGCGCAATATGTAATGAGATGACCAAAGTTTTATATTTAAGACTGTTGATTGGCTGTAAGCACGTGTTCTTGTATTTGCAGCCAATCAGCTGCTGACGTAATTTTATCAATTTTAAAATTTGTTTAAAGCAATGATGTTTTTTGGATAGCGAATCTTAAGCAGCGTGGTGTGCAGACCAGACCTTGGTAAAAATAGTGTAGGAGGGCTTCTAAGGTAATGAATAAATAGATGTTTCTATAAATAAATAAATAAATGACTGGCGACGCATAGTATTAGAATAGAATAAAATAGAAAACATCTTTATTCATGTAAGCTTTACAAAAGCACTTATGAATCGTCAGTACAAATTAAATATTCTACCGCCGTGTTCGGAAGTTGATCATGTCGAGAAGAACCGGCAAGAAACTCGACTATGATTTTAGTAGTCATCATGATAAAAATGTGACAACCCTAAGTAGAGTTCTGTAGCAAACAAGAAAAATTGTAATAAGTCCTCATATGTGGTGGAATCGACGAAAAAATAATATATTATCATATAAATAAGGACTCTGCATACGAAGCAACCGAACGGCTGTATAAGAGATAAGTACGATAAGATAAGAATGCTTGGAAAATATTTGTTTGCCGGTCCTGATGGCTGGTCCGAGACACTGTAATAATAACCAACAGTAGTCCAACTCAGAATAAATAGTAATTTTATAAAATCATGTTCATTCGAGAAGGTAACATGTAACGCTTTTGTATCTTCATTGAAAACAGTTAATGCTGACTCTAATGCCGATTTAGAACATTTTTCTACCGAGAAGAGAGCTATCGGCTAGGGAATGGAAATTAGGTTAAATATAAATAGTAGACTGCTAGTATCATGTTTCAAGTATTAAGTTAGAAATTAAGTTTACCTAATAGTACTTTGTCCAAGACAATTTTACTGAGTTTCTCACCAGTGTCTTCGCGGTAGATATAGGTTGCCGAACCGGCATTAGAATCACTTTGCATTGTCCTCAATGACGAGTCAAAATTGTTTTATGTAATTGAGTAATTGAGTTTACTTGAGTAAAGAAGTAATTGAGTTAGATTGACTAAATGAAGAGACAGCAAGTATGAACTTTTAAAGTCAGCTAACCTACTTTATATGAACATGTGTTCACAATCATGACGTAAGTATATGCATCTTTACAGACCGTCTTTATAACTGAGCGGAAATAACAGACCTTTTTAATCTCGGTATGTCTCAGCATATAGATATGTGTACGTAAAGGAGATAATTGAACAACTATAGGCTGTGACCGTACTAAGCAACATTAGACCACAATTTATAAAATGCTCGATTTTTTTATTATTATAGTACTTTACGCCGTACTAGCGAAGTTTAAATATTAGAAACAGATAACTTGCGGTTAGATCAGTTGGAAGAGCAGCACGCGCGATACGTGAAGGTCGTGGGTTCGATTCTCGCACCGCAAGGGGAGATAAAAATTGTCTGTTTCTAATATTTATAAAATGCTGCCGAAACAACACACATTTTACTGGTTTCGCGAAGTCTTTATTTAAAAAAAATGCGGCTTTGTTTATTTCTTGTATCAAACCTATAGTAGTTTCTTGTATATACCTACATGTTATTTTTAAAACATAATGCAGACAAAAGGAAATTGTAATTAAATATAAATTGACTTTTTAAAGAAGTAAATTGCACTTTTTAAAGAAGTAAATTGCACTTTTTAAAGAATTATTTCAATGGATTACGCTATTCAAGTTTATTTTTCATTATGGTCTCAATCCCGCGTTTAAAAACAATGCAGTGATTCCGCGAATGTCAAATGTTTAGAGAGCTATTTAAGATTATTCGCTGGGTGCGAAGTACTAGGTGGGGGTAACATAATCAATCGCAGCGCTCATGGTGGTCAGAAGTAGAAATAATGTAAGCTTTGTCATCAGATGTATCTGTCAATGGCAAAGCCATCCTACATAATACATTTTAATATCATTAATTAATCGCATTAGTTCGCTAACAACAATGAATCACAGTAGTTCTTGTGTTGTACACTGCAAGAATTCTTCTACATCTCGGACATCTCCAGCCAATACCAACAACTTTCCTTCAAATAAAATAGGTTTGTGGTTGGCATTTGATATTGTGACTAACTCTCACAAACCCAGTCTTTAAAACAATACTCGTTTCGATCTGAAAATGATATTTAATTTATTACTAGCGATACAGGAACATTTAAATAAATTAACTGTTATATAATGAAATCATTAAATCAGCGGGCCTGACTTTAGCGAGCGCCATCTCTGAGGTTCCGGGTTCGATCCCCGGTCGGGTCAATATGGGAAACGAACTTTTCCATATTGTCTGGGGTCTGGGTGTTGTGGTATTGTCGTTGTTTCTGATTTCTGTAACACAAGTGCTTAAGCTATTTACCACAGAATCAGAGCAATGTATGTGATGTTGTCCAATATTTATATTTAATTATTATTAAATTAGCTTTTTCTTTTTTGTAGTGTAAAACTACAACTATAAATGAAGTAAACAAACCCCGACACAACCAAAATTAAACACAGTTTTTGGACTTACCTCATTAGATTTGAATGACCAAAATGATTTCGAAACCTCTTCTTTCCACCCCAATCGTGGTATCACAACAATTTATTAGTCGAAGATATTTGTTATTTTTTTCATTTCGACTTTTTATCACAAATTTACGACTTAAATGACAATGTGACAGAGCCCACAAAGTTGTGGACGCTAGTTAAAAGGTCATAAAAACATCGTAAAAACTTATACAATTCGCTGCGAAAAAGAATTTTACAATTTTTTATTTTTGATCATAAATGTTGAAAAATAAATCTTTTTGTGATTTGAAAAAGGACCTTGTGATGATTTATTCGGAAAAACCCTCACTTCATTCTGAAAATGTTTGTGGCGCTACTACGTATTTTGGTGCAAAGTATTCACTTGTTCACTTTTAAACGGCCTAGTGAAATACAATGCCATTCACCCTAATTTAATATAAAGAGCTTTGCATGTGACTTGGTATTAACTGAGTACAATTTAATTTAGTTCTTTGACGCAATTTATTTGAAAAACAAATTTAGAGGTAAGCCTCTAAATTGCGCTGCTGCCAATATTTTTCCTAAAATCAAGCAAACTTTTTTTTAAAATTGCACTTCGAGATTGACCTCGTCCAACCTTATGTTAAGTGATAATGAGATTAAGGGCTCAAACTCAAACTCAAACTCAAATATTTCTTTATTCAAGTAGGTTACATGTAACACTTTTGAATCGTCATTGAATACAATGCAAAGTGATTCTACTTCCGGTTCGGAACCTATATCTACCGAGAAGACACCGGTAAGAAACTCAGCAGATAAGTTACAGTAGCAGTATCTAACTTATAGCTATGTGTAGAACACTTTGGACCAAGTCATATAGTTTTATTTTGATGAGTGAAAAAAACATGAAGTATTATTTTATTTTAAGAGGTAAGCTGGAGCAGACCAGTCCCCAAAGGTGGCACCTGTTCACAAGCATGACGTATGTGCCAGCCATCGCTTCACTCAACCATATTGAAGGGAATGTAACGACCCGCCACATAGCGCCACCACCCCAGTGACATTTTAGTGAGCATGACTAACTCCCAACTCCCTTTGGAAAGTAATTACAATTTAAGTCATCAAACCAACTATAGGACCCGGAGCACGAAGTAGTAACCTACCTACATCTTATTCTGTTAATTTGAGACTACTTAATAATTCGTGATAGCCATGTCTATCGTACAAAATTACCAATAACAATGTCATTTTGTCAAATGAAAATTAAAAATATCATAATAAAGCTATAACTGAACTTGTCACCCTTGAAGGCTTGTCCCCTGCTACTAATGTAACACCAAAAGGAGCTCTGGAAACCTTATTCATACCGAAGTGATTGTTATTTGGCTGCGGTCTTCTGTAAGGTGGAGGTATTTCACCAGTCGGGCTGCTCCAGTCGAGCGATAAATCTCTATGTCCTCTCTTAAAACCGCCTTTCGGTAAACGTTTATTGCAGCCTATGAACACTTGCAACACGACGGGTATCACACATTGCTGACCTTGTAACGTCTTTACGCCCTTTTTGAAGGCCTGCTGTAGCCTCGTAGCAAAACCTCAGCAGAGAGTTTCCACAGCCTAAGCTTACGCAGCAAAAAGCTCCTTTTGGAACTAACAGTACGCGACCGTTTTGATTCAAGTGTGCAAATGAATTCCTTATCGATGGCCACCCTTGCGATACTTTAAAAAATGGGCATCATGTCCAATAATTTCTCACAATATTATACAAACGGTAGAACACGCAAAAGAAGATCAAACCTCTTCTCAAACTTAATCACTCTATACCGTTAGCTTGGGATCGTCGACCATTCTAGCGCTATAATGAAAAAATTAAAGCAATAAAAATCTTTAATATTATCATCATCATTTTTAGCCAAAGGACGTCCTCTATTTAAACGTAGCCCTCTCCACAAGACTTCTACAACTTCGGCAATGTACCACTTGCAAGCAACATCTCCGCCTTCCTACTACCACCGTGACAAAATTGTCAATGTTTTTAACTTTGATATACCTAGTTACTGTTATCGATTTTGATTATGATCAGTAGCTTGAAATTGTATGCTTTTGTGGTGGATGGAAAATATCGATTATAACGCAATTGACGTCAGTTGGAAATAATCAGGAAATATCCATTACCCCATAGATTCCACATAATGTGTATATGCCTCACTCAAAGTGATTTTACCCTGTGCACATTAAAAAACGTAATAATTCGAACGATTGAAACTGTCATACAACGAAATACATTTTAGGGAGTATTCGATTACGATTTTTGAACACACTACTACTCGTTTCACATTTTCGTTTAGGTACATCACAACCAAGGCCTAACTAAAGATTACCTACTAAATGCTAAAAGTTAAAAAAACGGGGAACGTTCAAAAGCAATAACGAAAATTCGCCAACAATTTTCCATTTACCTGCTCATATTACATTGAAACAAGGAATTACGTTCGCTGCCTCGCCCCGCGTGAAATTAAACCGCATTAGTATACACAAACGCCTCTGGCATCAATTAAAGAGGGGCGCATTGCGAATATCCCCCGCCCCCCATCGTTAAAGCCGTAACACACTACGACTTTTAACGCGTTAATAGCGATTTGGTCGCGTTACTAATTGCATCATTAAGGAATACCTACCAGAAACATATTATAGGAAGGTGTATATTCCCTTATTTATACCTTCAGGTCAGGGGGTTAATTTATGTACGTCTAGTTCAATGTCGATATCGTTTCGACCACAAATACATATTTATTTTTTATTTTTGCAAATTATTATAAGTACATTTAATATTATCTTTTTATCAATTGATTTCTTAATCTTCATAAATTTTCATTAAAGTCATTACTTAAACCTAAAAAACCTAATTACGATAAACTTCTATAACGACATATTTCTGAACTTTATCCGAGAACTACGATTATTCTACCTAAGGTCACGAAAGTATGTAAGCAAACTAATAAAAAATGATACTTGTATGAATTGCGACATGTATATACGTATCCATAAAAGTGTAGTTTGACACTATTGGATCAGGGGAAGATTTGTTTTTTTAACTTAGTAAAGCAAAGCTGTGAGGTCCAACTACCACGTGGTTTATAAGTTTTAAGACTTTCGCGTTCCATTTTAAACATTTAATTAATACGAACTACTTACTGCCCGACGTTTCGGTTAGGTTGCACCAACCGTGGTCACGAGCTGACTGATTAACTACTAAATAAAAATGGTGTCGCGTTTTGACCCGTTAAATTATTTTAAATACCACGTGGTTTGTTATCTTTGGCATGACTTTGACAGACAGGTCACCATGACATTAAAATAACTAATCACGCAGCAGTTCGATATATTGACACCGTTACGGACTTCCTTGTAGGTGCCTTATTATTGTTTTTTATACTCGTTCTAACGCGAGTCCTTTTTAATTGTTCTTTTTTTCTTTCTCTTCTATATTATGTTTTTTATTGTTTTTTAAATTTTTAAAACTAGGTACTTTAAGTCCCTTTATTATCTTTTACTTCAACCCAAATGTTAAGGAGGCTACAAAGCAGTCCATATAAAAAATAAAAAAAATGAACAACATTACATACATTGCTCTGATTCTGTGGTAAGTAGCTTAAGCATTTTGTTACAGAAATAAGAAACAACGACCTAATATCACCCACTCTCATGTGAGTTTTTCATATGCAGTATTAGGGGTTTTAAGTTACACCTGTGGTGTTGTGGTAGGTTGACACAATTTCCTATAACACCACCACAAGGCGATTAGGTCCAACCGGCTTTAGTAGATAGTCCAGCCCATTTAATGGCAGGGAGTCCCACACACGCCGTCATTTCTCTGGGATGACGATACGGTGCGTCAAAGTATTTCCCCCGTCACAAAGGGGTTTGATGCTAGTATTAGGACTCATTGTATCAATTTTAATGTCACCGAACTGCCAAAAATCGTTATATGTAAAGGGCCTTTAGGGCTTTCGACATTTTAGTGCGTAGCGCGGGAGGGATGGCACAAATCGTAAAATTATATTCTTAATTGAATCTGAGATGGAGAGATGCCATCTTTTTACGGTGCGGGGATTGCTTAAAACGTTTTGAACTTGTGAGTGTTGGGTTTGTCCGGAAGGAGACGATATATTATTAATTTAGATTAATCCATTCCGCGATAATTCCACTGGCTAATATACGTATTAAAGAAACAGAAAAATATTAATTTTTATAATTTTTTATAGCTCTTTACGGCGCACTTACGAACTTTATTATTTTTTTTAATAAAGAAACAGAAACAGGCTTACAGGTTGATACAACAGAAAAAAATCGTAGCCTACGATAACATGCGGTTAGCGCAGACGGAAGGGCAGCACGCGTGATACGTGAAGATCGTAGGTTCGAGTCCCGCACAGGAAGGGGAGATTCTGTTTCTTTAAAATATATAATCTTTCGAGTTAGTAATCTAGCTTATATATATGCAGAATGTAGATGTACTGTGGAACCATAGCCGGTTCTAGTTTTTTTTTATATTACACTTCAAGATTGACCTCATCCCACCTGATGTTAAGGTTACTGGACTTGTTGCCCTTACCTTGAAGGCTTGACCCCTGCTACTAATCTAGCACCCCACCCAAGAGCTCTGGAAACCTTACTACGCAGGAATACAACAACAAAGAAGTAATTACCTATTATTTGGCTGCGGTCTTCTGTAAGGTAGAGGTATTTCACCAGTCGGGCTGCTGCGATAAATGGCTATGCCCTACCTCTCTTAAACCACAAGTGCTTGAACCCAGCTACCCGCTTTTACTTTGGGATCAAGTCCATGTGGTGTGATACCTAATATCAAATACAAATATTATCAAAATATTTCTAAGTTATTATTTCCCAGCTATGTACATTGGCAGCCCTACAACAAACTAACTGCTGCTGAAATGCCGGCTTTAGTTGGCTTCCGTCTCATTTCCCCATTTTAACAATATCACACATTATGTTCGTACATGCAGATGGTATAACTGTCCTGTTTACTCACGTATATACGCATTTTTCACTCAGTATTAGTTTAATCTAATTTAAAATTCGAATAAGAGCGATACATAATAATGTTTTTTATGCCTTGTGGTGCTAATGCAAATTTTTAGGTTATAATTGCATCTAAAAATATATTTATCACAGTAAGTCGAATCGAAAACATTTAAAAGTCTAGTGTCAAGGATAGACCGGTTTTATGCCCGGTTCAATTATTTGAAAAACGATACGTTTTATTTACGAATAGTGATAAATTATAAGCTAAAACAGTTCCAGGGGGTCTACCCTCAACAACGAAACGAACAAACGAAAGGTTTCGTTTTTGAAGTATTATCAAAAGTTCGGAAGGAAAAACGAGGTTTTAAGTTTGCATAAATAGTATTATATTTTATGAAAACGCTCGATTTGCAATTTAAGTGAATTAGATGTGACTATGAGAATTTAAAATTGCTATCCGTTTTCGGATCCGACATATTTCGTTTTTGGGAGTAGACCCTCAGACTCGTAGTCCGTTGGAGAAAAACAGATTGTAATTTTTGACACATTACGAATCGTAAAATATTGGAATTTATGCATCATTCATTCATTAGGTACTAAACTTCATTATTTTAAGAAAAAGAAGTTACGTTCGAAAAGAATCGATGTTCTTTTGGTTTTTATTGTTTGTTTTTTTTTCTCACACTCCTAGTTACGTATAGGTACATACGCTTTTTAATTTTCTCGGTTTTTATTTTGTTTGTATTTTGGGTGTATGTTAATATTATTTTAACATACATACATTGTCCATTTAAAACCAGCTATTTTTACGACCACCGTAGGGGCGATGTTATTTTTCCGTAAAGTTTCTTTCTCGCTTCGAAAGCTTTAAAGGTCGAGGGTAGGTATGATTTTAAAGGTCAACCGTGGGTATAGTGATTCCCTTTATATATCTGATATCTTTGAACTATTTCCTTATTTACGTACAGTCGACAACACGTTGAGGTTAACATTTGCAGTTCGATATGAAATCTTATGTGCACGTCTTAAGAGCGGTTCAAAGTCCAGAGTGTGTCAACGTGCTTTTGTCTGTAACTCAGTACCTTGTCCCATTAAACGTCCATGTGACTGAGTAAGTGAAATAGACAGTTAGATTCATGTGACAAGGTACTGAGTTGTTTACAAACTAAAGACGCTGACTGTACATAACGACTCGATGGTCTAGTGGTTAAAGTATTGGATTACGACATCACGGTCCCGGGATCAATGCTTGGGGGCCTATTCCCAAAATCGAAATATGTCGGATCCGATGCATAAATGCGCCAGACAATCACACCAATCACCTGGTCTCAAACTAAGGTTTTCCCTTGTACTATGAGTACCAGACGACGGATACTACTGGCGGCGTCATCCCAGCACACCCAGACCCAAGCCAATCGAGAAAAGTTCGTTTTCCAAATTGACCTGACCGGGAATCGAACCCAAATAAATAAATCGAATCGAATAAGGGCAATATAGAGAATTCTCATAATCGTAACCAATTCACTTCAAATGCGAATTATGCATTTTCAAAAAACGTTATTTGGATTTGTTTAAATATTTATATACTACTCCATATATAGCAACACACAAAAATGATAAGACTCGAAGCCTAACGTAGAATATGAAAGCGGACTGGATCAAAATACCCGAAATTGGACAACCTTCGTAGCCGAGAGGCGAGCGGGCCTGACTTTAGCGACGCCATCTCTGAGGTTCTGGGTTCGATCCCCGGTCGGGCCAATATGGGAAACGAACTTTTCCATATTGTCTCGGGTCTGGGTATTGTGGTACCGTCGTTGTTTCTGATTTCTGTAACACAAATGCTTAAGCTACTTACCACAGAATCAGAGCAATGTATGTGATGTCCAATATTTATTTTATATTTATTCCCACTCCTATAAATTGATAGTATTTAGTTCGTTAAATAGTTGTTAAGAAAGTATTAGACACGTAAGTTTTCATTTGCCAAATTAATCATAAAATACTTAGGTAAAGAGATGCCAAGTTGTGGGTTTCGGGCTGGTTACGACACCGTACATTACAAAGTGCTTCCCTTCCTTCACTATTGTAATGCTCGGGTCTGCAATGTTACATTACACGCGAATGCTCAGTGAGGGAGCAGCTTAAAGGAAACGTAAAGGTGTGTACAGACTGGTGAAACGTAACATGAAATGTGTAATTCTGCCTTTCATTGCATGTTCGCTGCAAGCGTGGACGCATAGCGCGCTCTTAACGCGCATTCACTACGAACCTCCCGCCTTCGTCTGTTTCCGCCATTCTGCCGCGAACACGGCCCTTTGTGTTCGTTCGAAAAACCGACAAATCACGGATTGCTCCGCTCGCGGCTTGTAATGCTCGTGAAATGCACATTTCGCGCGCACAAGACGTCCAAACTATGAGAAATTGTTACAAAGTGTGTTACCTTTCATGATACATTGCATCAATGTGTACGGTGAATTCTTTCATTGCATGTTACGTTTCACCAGTCTGTACCCACCTTTATACACACAACCATATAACCAGAGAACGTCTGGAAAGAAAAGCAAAAGAGACACAAAAAGTTTGAAGACAGAAGCGTTCTCAGCTCGGCCGGTTCTTTTCGCTTCCCACCCCAAAATACTTACCGACAATCGGGTTAGGACCTTTTTTAAGGAAAAACTTGGTCTTGTAACTTTCTTATTACCTAAAGCAGTGTTTCTAAAACGGTGGTCCGCGGACCACTGGTGGTCCCAGGAGGCAGGCAGTGCAAAGCCATCCTAATAATATGTGTCGTGACGTAATGAGTCGAATAGAAACACCGTAAAGCCCCGAAGCGAAAGTAACTCTGTCTGCCTGTCTACCTGTTCGTCTGCCTGTCTGTCTGTCTGTCCGGCTTTCACGCCTAAACCACTGAACTGATTTTTTATAGGCACCCGTTAAACCTCTAGAACGGACATAGGGTACTTTTTGTTTTGAAAATAAGGAGGGATGAGAGCAATACTGCCCTTAAAAGTTTATATGGGTGTAGCGTCAGCATAGACTTTGATCACTAGGTCACAGCTGACGCACATTCACATTAGTATATAAGCAATAATATAATTAATAAATACGCTCTTGATCACTAGACTACCTACTGGCTGTTTCATTTATCGTCTCCCCGCTCAGGAGCCAAATGGGAAAATGTTTCTTTTTTTAATTAGAGGTATGAAATTTGTATTAAAATATATACTACTTTTCGTTTTGTATATTAGGGGAGGTAGGGTTAAAACCGATCATGAAAGTATGTAGTCCACGCGAACGAAGTCGCAGGCAAAGCTAATAAGTTAATAAATATTCAACTACATCACATACATATTAATGATGATTAAATTGATCTGATTAAATGGTAAATAGAAACACTTGTGTTACAGAAATCAGATTCCCAACATTACCCAAACCCGAGTCAATATTTGTAGAAACAATCGTTTTCCAAATTGACCCGACCGATTACGAACCCCGGACCTCAAAGAAGGCGTGACGCCCTTCGCTTCTCAGCCACGGAGGTCGCAAAATTAATCAAATGTAGAAGGAATTATAATTCTTCCTTCAAAATCATGTTTGTTTTCTCTTAACTTCCCGCGTAAAGATACTTTAACAAGAAAACAACCAAATTGTTTCGAAATCCAAAAAGATTACGAAGGTAACATCTATTTTGATATTTCAACAGTTCAGCAACAATAACAATGTTAAATATTACATAAACTTTTGCGCTCTTTTGCTTTTGCAAGCTATGAATTAAGCTTATAAATCATAATATTATGTAAACACACGTGATGCTCAACGATGTATTTATATTGGAGGCAATTTGTAAAGATTCAACGGAATTCTTGTACAGAGATTACGCGTTGAAAGATGTAAGCAACGTTTCTGTTTCATTGTCTTCAATACTGCTTCCACGGCGTTAGAAAAGTTCATTTTGTTAAGTACGACCACCGTAGCCGCGAGGCGAGCGTGCCGCACTTTTGCGTCGCGTCATCTCTGAGGTTCCGGGTTCGATCCTCGGTCGGGTCAATAAGGGAAACGAACTTTTCTGTATTGTCTCGGATCTGGGTGTTGTGGTACCGTCGTTGTTTCTGATTTCTGTAACACTAGTGCTTTAGCTACTTACCACAGAATCAGAGCAATGTATGTGATGTTGTCCAATATTTATTATATTATATTATAGTAAATTACGGCCGTCCCCATTTCTCATTACCTACTATTTCTTCAACCTGAATGTTATCTGAAATAGATTAATTAGTTTCGTTATGATAAAAATTGTTAAAAAATCCGTTATTTGCTTAAGTTTATTTTCTTGTTGTGGATTTCAAATAAACGATAAAATTTAAGATGTCATAAATTGCGAAGCCGGAAGCACGAAAGACTTAATTAATATATTTAACACCACTGGCCAATGGTATTTAATTGCGATTTTAATATAAAATGGTTAGTAATTTAATTGACGCTAATATTCAATCCAATTCCAAATATGCCAATCCCATTTATTTAGGTTAAATATTGGACAACATCACATACATAGCTCAGATTCTGTAGTAAATAGCTTATGCACTTGTGTTACAAAAACAACGACGGTACCACAACACCCGGACCCGAAACATTACAGAAAAGTTCGTTTCTTATATTGACTCGACCGGGGATCGAACCCGGGACCTTCGAGATGGCGCGTATTAATATATAAATGACATATGCGGTTGAATTATATTTATTTATAAGCGGTCGAACTGGGAGCCGTCTCCTTTTTTTTTTAAGTCGCTTAAAAACAAAATATGTCGTGTCCATTCATGACAGTTAATTCTCCTAAACGTATTTAACTCACTTTGAATGTTAATGAAGCGTTAAAAAAAACAAAGTATTAATTAAGCAAAACAAAAACCACGTTTTAATCCTTGAATTTTGGAATTAATGTTAAAAACGAAAGCTTTCGTTTGTTATTGTCGTTTTGGTAGTAGGCCTACTGATTCCAATTTACTTTTAGCGGCGTTAATTTTTTTCGAGGGTCATGCAAAAATACCGAAAAGGTAAATCCTTTAAAAAAAAGCTTTTGCCCGCTCTTTCCGTTTCGCTGCCCCTGTCGGAAACATACAGTGTTGTTGAATGGTCTTTATGTGCATTTTATGTGTGTGAACGTGTGTATCTCTGTGTGTGTTGTGTGCACAGAGTACTAGGCAAGGTGGACAGAGAAAAGCTGTAAAAAGTTGGTTTCGATAATCCTAATATCTATACCAGAGGCGTCGTAAAGCTATCCACACAGGCTAACTTCTATAAATAAAAAGTAGCTTATGCACTTTTGGTATGGAAACCAGAAACAATGGTGGTTAATAAAAGGTGCCCCCTCAAATAAAAAAGGGGATGGTCCCCCCGATTCCGCCCTGTGGACTACCGACTAAAACCAACAGGTGCATATCACCTGAGTGATGATGCTGTGGGTATCCCGATCAACTTTGTACTGCTAGGAGCATTGACACACACAAACTTTATAACAGGATTCTAGACGTAAATGAAGAGAGGGCGTCGAGATGCAAGCGCGATTTTTCGGAGCTCGTATAAATTAATATGAAGAACCCCAAAAGGCTGAAAGGTATAAATGCAGCCACTTTAATTTTAATCGAATATAACTTGCCACTTAATTTTGAATAAAAAAGTCAAAGTACAATTTATTATAAATTAAAAAAAAAACAAAATGGCGTTCTTTCATCATAGTAGTAACACTTCCTTTTCCGCTTTTCTGGATCCTCCTACATTTCCTTTAAGATTAACTTTTGACATCTCTGACCTTCGTTTCTGCCTCCATTGAAAAATAATGATATGACATTACTATTTTTCATAACATCCTGGGCGGAAGTTCACTTTGCCCCCGGCTATCTACGCGCGTTAGCACGCCATATAACGTTTACTTAGTAATTGAAAACTCGTTATGTTACATAATAAATGCTCCCACTTAACTTTGTTAAACTTCGTAAATTGTATGCTATAAGTGACCCATTTGGGAAATGCCTTGATGCACCGTACCGTCTAATAAGGCAGGAATACCCACTAAAACCCCCCGGCTGGAACACCATTGCCTTAATGGCGGTGTTGTGGGAAATCATCTCAGCCTTACCAACCACAACAATACGAAAGTGACCCTTAAATAGGTTTGCCAACCGTTCCTACTAAAATATACAGTATTGTACTATATTTTAAGTCTGGGTACTATATACTGTTAAGTAAATATATAGTACGGAAAAATACTTTCTACCGCTAAATCTAGGAGCCAATCACAATAATTTATAATGTGTCGAGTTTCAGTAATAAAAACATTGCTATGATTTTCTTCCATTTAAAAATCGCATGTTAAACACCTTGTACCTTTTTTTATTTCGATAAAATTCGAATTGAAACTATTTTTCTATAAAGCGAGCGTTTGTGAGCGAGACAGACGATAGACCGGAAGTATTGCTTTCGGAAATGACAATCAAAACAATTTTATTTTACAATTAACAAACTAACTGTGTGTTTTAGTGCAAAATTAGTAATAAGTTTAGCTTTCATTTGTAAAAAAAGTACTGAGTTTCTTGCCGGTATCTTCTTTGTAGTTGTAGGTTCCGAACCGGAGGTAACTTCATTTACTTTATATAGAGACTATTCATAAATATTCCTAATGTAATCTATATAAATAAAAAATTGACTTTGAATACGTTCCGAAATTCCTACATATATAAACCAATTCAACACAAGAATGTTTATCCTAAGGGAATCGAACTCAAAGCCCTTGATATAAAAGCCAGGAGCATGTTCCAACAGTCTTCTGAACGTATAACATACAACTCGTATTCTACAATCTAAAACTCTACAGTGTCCACAGACACTAGTTGTAGAGACGGTGTTCATTAGCCCTATCTGATTGATGTCGATGCAGCGTGATTGGAAGTCGCTAGGTAGAGACGCGGTCGCTACTTCTGACAAATTAACAGCGCAATTATAGGTCAGGTTTTTAATAACCCCTTTGTTACGTTAAATTACCATAAAAGGGTTTTTTTTGTCATCTACCCTATAACGTACCAAGAGCGCAAGCTCGCTGCTAATCGTTTCCAATATTTTACGAATCGTAATTTGTCAAAAATTACTATCCGTTCTTCTACGAGTCGTTAATTCTAATTTAAAATTTACTTTCAGCTGTCATCAGTCGTCTGTAGTTCGGTTTTAGCTTACGCGTCATATAATTTATTTCAATCCGTAAGTAGAACGGATCGTTATTGAAATATTGGAACCAGGCATAAATCACCTTCATTCAAAACACCGAAAAATTGTTAGTTTTAAATGGCACTGTTGTTTACTTAAAGTGGAAGTACTTCCGCCGAGCTAGGTGTTATCTGCTCGGGGACCAAGACCCAACTACCAATCTTGGTTTGTTGTATATATGTCGCAGGCATATTGAGTAAATCCGCCGTTTACATACGGCGTCGTCAGTTTAAAAACGAATGCTGGTTTGTAAAATGCCGAGGACAAAATTTCATTATGTATAATGACGCGGCAAATTGAAGTATAGCTTGACAAAGCTAGGGTGACCATACAATTTGGTTCGCAAAGGACAGTATTATTGAAATTTATAAAACTAAAGAACTGTAAATTTAATAGTGTTAAAAATATGTAATGTTTCAAATATATATGAAATCCCTAGTAAATGACTTTCCTACTGTTTTATTTTTTAATGATTATAATATTATTACAAATGAGCTAGACATGACGCTTTATTCACTAACCTAACCTAACCTAACCAATGGAATCGTAAATTACTTCAATTAACTTTAGGTTAAGTAATTGATATTTAATAAAAGTCCTTTTTGTTACTTGAATATTTTAATGAAGTAGGTCTAATTTGTCCAAATAGTGTTTTATTCATGGTCACCCCAAAACTACAACAAACTGTTGTCATTTTGCCTGATTTTGCATTCGGCATAATACATATTAGCGAGCGTTTTTAAACTGACGACGCCGTATGTAAACGGCGGATTTATCCAAAATGCCTGCGACATACATACTTAGTGGCGACAAAAACTCTAGACATCGCGATGTAGGATCGATGTCATGCATTACGTATGGAGCGTTGTTTACTACGCCAATTCTGCTGACGCTGTATTTGTGTCGACTTGTAGGTAATGTCGTAGGTCGGCACAGCACTAAAATACACTGATTGTTATATGCCTTAGAACGTAACGTTATTGACCTTTTTCTTTTTCTAACAATGTTTTTTTTGCAGTCTTCTTACATGCATTACTATTCATGCATATATTGATTTAAAATAGCCTAAAAATACCACATGTACACCAAAATGTCATAGGACTACACAATTAATGATATTCAGACAAGACTTAAAGTCACATTGACAATTGTTTTTTCATGCAATGCATTTTTTGTTTCTTTGTTCTTCTTACGTACTTTACCACCAGCCTTCTTTCATTCCCTATATTCCGTGAAATAGAATCGTCAACTATCAAACCTTGTTATAGCTCAGTGGATTAGGCCATCCTAATCTAATTTCACAGCGTATAAAGGAACATTAGGCCTTGATAAATGATCCCAGTCCACATCAGCGCTTTCAGGATTAAGGCCACGCTGATCTTCTTAAGGGCAAAAGTACTTATATTTAATGATCAGTAGATTTACGAGCACACGTTTTGGGCGGAACGTTCGAGGTAGCTAATGTCCTATTAATGTTCTGATATTGGGAAAATGGATTATGTATTAAGAAGCATAGTGTTGTATTTGGCTTAAGTTGTCCGTTAAAATCGGTGCTAGCGATGCGACAAAATCAAATCAAATCTATCTTTTTTAGATTAAATCTTGTCGACTACGTTAGAAATTTTGATTTTTCTTTTGACCGGCCTATTTTGCAGCAAAACGCAACTAAGTCATGTTAATCTGTTGTTTCTACTATATTCCTTGTGATTCGACCAGACCAGTGTCTATTAAACCAGAAGTCTTAATTCGACTACCAAAGACAAAGATTCTTATCAATATTTTGATGGCCTTTGGCGACCGGAGTTTGGCGTCGCGCTGTCTCTAAGGTCCCAGGTTCCAATCCAGCTCGGGTCAAGATGGGAAACGAATTTTTCTGTTGTATCTCGGGTCTGGGTGTTGTGGCACTGTCAAATTTCTGATTTCTGTAGCACAGGTGCTTAATCTACTTGTCGCAGCACAACGTTTCCCAAAGTGATGTAGTACAATATATATATATATATATATATATATATATATATATATATATATATATATATATATATATATATATATATATATATATATATATATATATATATAATTATTTAACATTCTGAATATCATTTAGGTACATAATTAACTTTAAAAATCCAGGTCAGTTCCATTACACATATATGTACCTAATGACAGTGCTAAGAATCTAATATTATTTTCCCTATCTTCATTCGGAGCAAATGAAATTTTTCGATTCAGAACAAAATCAGCCTAAACACAATTGGAAAAAGCGAATTTGGCCCGGGCTGCTGGAATAATTTATACCTGCTTTGAATTCTTTATTTTTCTCACCCGAGACCCTTATTATATCCACTTTGTAAAGTATAAGGTCGTGTTTGGCGTGCACTAGTGCTGTTATCATGAAAAAATAAATATATTGATATTCTTATGAATAAAAGAATTATGAAAAGAAGATTTGCTGATCGTTAAAAACTTTTTTCTCCTAACGTGGATCCTAGTCACGGATCCTTATGATGATGCTGGTGAGTACAATGGAGGGATTGCCGTCTGACCTTTAGATGAAACCCTAACAAGAGGAACTAGACCTACATGGTTTGGCTTAGGGCCAATCTATACTAATATTATAAAGCTGAAAAGGGATTGCTTAAATGTGTTAATCTGAAAAAAAATGTGTTGTGTAGTCCATTTATCGAGGAAGGCTTTGGGCTATATGACATCACGCTGTGACCAGTAGTAGAGAAAAATCGTTGCCAAATATGGAAACAACGGGAACAGTAACACGTGTCGCTAGCGGTTTAATATGCCTTCCGAAGCACGGGATCATCACTTATAACTTACTTTAAAGAGAGGTCTAATTATAGTAGACGGAAAGCAAAATCGTATGACATCGTCGATTGCTGCCAATTTAGCTTGACCCCTAACGCACTGTTCATTATTTTACTATTTGTAATTCCTGCCATCCTGGTACTTGGCAAAGGCTTGAGAATGCCTTTAAGACGTTCTCCGCCCCCCCCACCTACCACATCGAAATCGACAGGGGCTCCGCCGCAGACGTCACCTCCGGCGGATACCGGTGTCTCCCGGAGCGACTGCAGTGGCGCTAGCGTTTATTCGAAAATTCAACACTGCGACTCAGCTCCTGATCTACGGTCAGTGTTAGATAATGTTACAGAGAGGAAAAAAAAGGAAATATGAAAACAGTGATTCTAGCATTACAGAGCTGATTAGGGAAATGTTTGCAATGTTTACTCAGGACCAAGCGGTCAGGTTTAATAAACTCGAAACTACGATCAATAGTCTAAAAGAACAAAATAATGAATTAACTCAAAGCGTTGACATGATGTCACACAAATATGACGAGTTTTTAGTCAAAATAACTGAGTTGGAAACCGAGAGACTCGCTGACAAAAAAATTATCAATATGCTTGAAGATAAAATTGAATATCTAGAACGTAAACATAGATCTACAGGAATGGAGATCCGAAATGTGCCCTATAATACAGGCGAAACCAAGAATGATTTGTGTAAACTTGTTCAGAATATAGCAAAGACCATAAATATGGACATCGACAAAACTAGTGTCAAGGATATTTATAGACAAAAATCAAACAAAGATTCGTCTTTGAATCATCTTATAGTGGTCGACTTTACAACAGTTTTAACCAGGGACAACATACTGGAAAAGTTGAAAATGTTCAATAAAACAAAAAATATAGGCGAAAAGCTTAATACTGGTCATCTCGGCTTAAAATGCTCAGTTAAGCCTGTGTATATTTCTGAAGCTCTCACTACGAAAACACAAAGACTGTTCTATCTGGCAAGGGCATTCCAGAAACAAAATAATTATGCTTTCTGCTGGTCATCACATGGTGTCGTGTACTTAAGAAAAAATGAAAAGTCTCCTCACGTCAGAATCATTGCAGAATCCGATATCGAAAACCTAAGGAAGTCTATATGACTAGTCTGGACCGTAATAGTAAATATTCATCAAACACTTCTTATCATCTTGGTTGAAATTTATATATAGTTATTATTTATTTTATATTTTTATGTGGTATTATTTACTTATGTATATATAAGTACATATATGCTTATTATGTAAATATAAGTATAGCTTCATATTTTATGTATATATTATATTTATTCATGTATGTCTATATGTATATTTAATTGTTTCCGAAATGAACATTTGTAACGCTTGATAGTTACTATTCTCGTGTATTATGTTTTTATTTTTTTTTTTAGCTTACTTATGCACTTTGTCACTATTACCGCACCCATAAACTAACTCTCCGCATGACCCAAAGGTTGACTGGTAGAGAATGCCCATAGCATTAAGTCCACCTGTTGTACTTTTTTTTGTGCAATAAAGTTTTAAATAAAATAATAAATTCTGTTTATAATATACTTTACAAACAATACTTTTTCTTATGATTATATAAAAATAGTTTTAAGATATCTTACACATTTCACACTTTACACGCATTCTTACAAATCAACAATAGATTTAAACAAAAATACAAAAATATTTTTAATAAAATTAATAACAATAAACCCGATTACCTATGAGTACTTTTTATGGGCTATAATCTATTTAACATCTATTCCTGCAACAACTTCTCGTATTTTGAGTTATGTACGCAAACAGTCTGGGTCATTTTTACTATATTTGCAAAAATGACTAACATGATTGATTTGTATAATAATATTGATACTTACAACTGTTGTGAATCTTGCCCATGTGATGTTAATGAATGTAATAAATTGTTTCCTACACAATCTAATTTATCGGTTCTTAGTATAAAGCGAAATGTAGACAGTAAAAAAAAAAATTTTTAATAATTTGATGTATAATCTTTTTTGTGAAGCTTAAAAAAATTGTATACTAGAGTAAATGTTTGTTTCATTAAGCAGTTGGTATAAAATAAAAACAAGCGTTGATAAACCAACAAATGAAGACAGATATACTATAAAATTAACAAAGGCTAATTATGATTTCAACATTTGTATTTAGATCGTTCTCAGTTTTTAAAAAGGGATACAGACCGCTATAAAATTATAATGTCGTTTAAAATACATATTCATTCCACTAAAATTAGATTAGATTATTACTAGTCTTGGTTTTGCGCTACTTCCATTCATCGCCTCCATAAGGAGGATGGGGATAGAGCCCCAGAACAATGAAGTTGGTCCATCTTGTGCGGGGGGGGGGGGGGGGGGAGAGACTGACTCTTACTCATTTTCTATTCTAGAACCCTTGTGGCTTTACTTGTGCAACAAATTATCCGTACTTTCAAGTCTAGCACTTACTTTGATCAAAGACTTTAATCAAAAATGGCACCAGGAAAACAAGGCATGAAACTGTAGGCTTAGGCCGCACTTTGGCAAAACCGCCGCGGATTTTAACCGCCTGAATTTGTAAGTAAAGAAACTAATGAAAACGGCCGCACTGATAGTTTTTTTCCGCGACTGATTTTAAAACCGCATATCGTTACATAATTTTTAGCGGAAAAAACCGGATAAAAATTTATCCACAAAACTGAGGTATAATTGGCGTCGCGGTTTTTAACCGTAGTGAGCGGCTTCGCGGTGTCACGATTAAGATAGATAGATACACTTTATTGCACAGAAAAATTTACAGAAATTGGTTTTACAGACATAATTAAGTACAATTTCGGCGGTCTTATTGCTAGAAAGCAATCTATATATATATTGCTTTCTAGCAATATACAGTTTCTTACACAAAGAAATTTCCATAAATTGGTTGCACAGCCATATTCAAGTACAATTTAGGCAGTCTTATTACAAGAAAGGAATATCTTCCAAAGAACCATTAGGTAGGTAAAATAGTAGGTACGGCCGTAGAAAATATAAATTGATAATATCATAAAAATAAATACCATAACATGATGAATACAAAAAAAAAATGATCGAGATATTTGAGTGACAATTCGTAAGAAAGACCAGTGACGAATTGTCGCCTTCGAGTGGTTAGCAGATTAAATTAGATGATTATTATTAATAGTAAAGGGAGATTATATGCCAACAAACTTCATGTTATGACGAGTCGAATAATAGAAAAGGTTTAAGAGCACATACCCTCATACAACTATAAAACGTAATACGTCTTTCATCGTTCGTACAACACATTATCAAGAAAGAGATGCTGCTGAATAAATAACATCGTCTTGCAATATCGTTCCGTCTGCTTACACGACGGGATCATGCAATACTAAGAAATTGAAGACCTATTCTTTTGAGATTACGTGCAATATTGTAAAGCTGGGCGTGGCGATCGTATTTTCGTTAGAAATACGGACCTAATATGATGTTCTAACAAAGAGCACTATTGGGTAGCTTGAGGGTATTCATAAAACTTTGTTGTTATGGGGAAAGCCGATCTCACGTGTAAAATGGATTTGTCAACGCAAAAAACAATCAATGTTGACACCAAATAAAATAATTCTTACACTGTAACGCTGTAAATGAAGAGCTTTGCAGCAAATTCTTAGTTAAAAAATTATCTTGTAAATGCCAATTTAAAAAAATGGACTGATTAAATTTTAATAATAAACTAAAACCATTTTTATATTTCGTAAAAAAAATTATAAGACGACCATTTAGAAAAGTAGGTTGTAATTTTTAGTAGTTCTGAGATAAGATTTTTAGCTTTTCGATATTTTTTTTTCTTAATTATCAAACTTTAATTTAAATAAAAACGGCTACGTGTTTATTTTTTAAACCGCTTAAGCGTGTTGACGAAAAAAAATCATCGCATTAGAAACCAATTTATTCCATTAAGATAAATAGTATTTATTGCATTAATTACTAATTTTCTAAAGTTAACCATAACTTATTGTACAACTAACGGTTACCCCCTACTTTGTTTTTAAATCGGGATAACAAGTATTCAATATTGTTTGTTAATCTAGTATTCATCTAACTATCTATACAATTTCCTCCAAATCCATTAATTTGTTTATGTATAAAGTAATTTTACCTTTATAATGTTAGTAGGAACTAGTTTCTATTTTTAGTAGTACATTCACACATCTAATTAGCAATCTCTACAAACGCTAAACGACGCCATTTTCATAGCTCAATTAAACTTTTAACATCACCCTTATTGACAAGCAGGCTCACACAAGACGAGGACTTTAAATTAATTCTAATTAATTTTCCCTCAAACTAACAGCGCTATGTAAATGCCGTTCGTTAGTTTCGCAAATAGCGAGGAACTCTAAAAAGCGGGTTCAGTGCGGAATTCCATTAGGCAACATCAAAGTGCTTTGTACTTCGCGTCCGATACAAACGTGCTAGTTCGTTTGCGAAGCTAGGGAGCTCAAATACTCTTCGCACTACGGCGTAATCTGCGTCGTGATTTGATTAACAGATGCAAAATAAACGTATGTTCAGAAATATTGGTCGCTAAAATATGATCTAATGTTTCGGATTGATAGCCGATTTTTTTTCTATATTGCACTTCAAGATTGACCTCAGCCCACCTGATACTAAGTGGTAAATGAGATCCTAGCTTAAAGGCGACAAGTACAGCATAATAAATATGTTACTGGACTTGTCGCCCCTACCTTGAAGGCTTGACCCCTGCTACTAATGTAGAAACCCCTAGGAGCTCTGGAAACCTTACTCACACGCAGGATCACAACAACACCGAAGTGATTTGTTATTTGGCTGCCGTCTTCTGTAAGATGAAGGTATTTCACTTCCAGTTCGAGCGATAAATCGCTATGCCCTACCTCTCTAAATATCGAATATCGATAGTTGACCTTATCGATTGCTTTAAAAGATAATTTCCCAAGGTAGACGACTACTCAAACTCAAACTCAAACTCAAACTCAAATATTTCTTTATTCAAGTAGGTTACATGTAACACTTTTGAATCGTCATTGAATACAATGCAAAGTGATTCTACTTCCGGTTCGGAACCTATATCTACCGAGAAGACACCGGTAAGAAACTCAGCAGATAAGTTACAGTAGCAGTATCTAACTTATAGCTATGTGTAGAACACTTTGGACCAAGTCATATAGTTTTATTTTGATGAGTGAAAAAAGCATGAAGTATTATTTTATTTTAAGAGGTAAGCTGGAGCAGACCAGTCCCCAAAGGTGGCACCTGTTCACAAGCATGACGTATGTGCCAGCCATCGCTTCACTCAACCATATTGAAGGGAATGTAACGACCCGCCACATATCGCCACCACCCCAGTGACATTTTAGTGAGCATGACTAACTCCCAACTCCCTTTGGAAAGTAATTACAATTTAAGTCATCAAACCAACTATAGGACCCGGAGCACGAAGTAGTAACCTACCTACATCTTATTCTGTTAATTTGAGACTACTTAATAATTCGTGATAGCCATGTCTATCGTACAAAATTACCAATAACAATGTCATTTTGTCAAATGAAAATTAAAAATATCGACATGTCATATAATTAAAATACTAGCGGTAGGCAGCGGAGCCACGCAGCAAATCCGCTGCTGGGCCCGGAGACGCTAGGCGTGGGGTAAGCCTGACACGCTCCGGCTACGTTTTACGCAGCAAGGTGGGCCGCTTGGCTGCAGGTGCAGTGGGGGGGCCTGCATAGAATCTGCAAGGGATCCCGACTCCTCCAAAAACGTAGATTTACTTATTTACTTATTTTAGGTCTTTTAAAAAGGGAGTGTTTAAAAAGAGGCCTTTTTAAATATTCTTACCCACTTAGAAATGGTTCCTCAACTTATTTTTTTTAACACACCCTTTGGAAATTCACATTTTATTGCAACGAGGTGCGTCTGGCCAAGAAGCGCAACTGCCAGCAGTAACCCAGTAACAATTTCCAGTGAAACTTAAAATACTCAACATGGATCGCTTCACGGCGCCCCTGGGATAATGCCACGACGCCTTTGGGCGTCGCAACGCACCGTTTAGGCACTGCTTTAAGGGACAGTCCGCGCCAACTATTTGGTTGTTCATAATTATCATGACGATGGAAATAAATAGACAAAAAACCAGATTGCGAATTTAGATAAATATAGACACATAGTTATAACTGTTAGATATGTGCTGTTTTGTTACGTTTTCTACAGAACTAAATTAACAAGATGAAAGTAAAATTTCGAAATGATAAAACAGTTAAATTCCGATATCTCCAATTCTGTATCAAAAGCGCAATGTGTCAGGACAAAATATTTAATATTTGGTAATCAAGTTTACTTTGTGCCATCAGATTAGCCGCAAGTCCGTGTACGACATTTATTACCTACTTCTTGCTTAAAATCCTCAGTTTGCCAACCTAACAAACCGAATCAAACATTTAAAATAATTTAACGGGTCAAAACGCGACACCATTTTTATTTAGTAGTTTATACGAACTACTTACTGCCCGACGTTTCGGTTAGGTTGCACCAACCGTGGTCACGAGCTGACTGGTCTTGCTCGCCTTCGTCTGTTCGGGGGAGCTTGCAAATCTTCATCCACCCGCATATTGTCACATAACAAAATATTATTGAAGTCACTTCGACACACTACACGGACAGTATCCGGAATTGTTTTTGATCGTTCTAATCGCGGTAAACATTTATTAATCACTGGATTCCATGCTGATGATAACTTAAATCCGTCTTCTCTATTGAAATTTTTGTACTTTTTGATTTCGATAGCTTCACGTACTAGCCTAGTATGGTAGTGGCGATCGGTCGAGAGGATTTTAGGGTCGTGCAACTCCATCCAATGATTAACTCCCATTTCTAACAGATGTTCTGCTACCGCGGATTTATTAGTCTGACGATTTTTGACCGCCGTGATATGTTCTTTCACTCGTTCAGCTATTGTCCGCTTAGTTTGTCCAATGTAAGAACTACCACAACTGCAATCAATTTTATAAACTCCCGGCGTTTGAAAAGGAATAACATCCTTCGGCGTTCGCAGTAATCTTGACATTTTGCATAACGGTGTATATACAGTCTTGATGGAGTTTTTTCTTAGTACTGTTCCAATTTTATCCGTTACGCCTTTTATGTACGGCAAAAACGCTGCTTGTCGACTGACTTCAGGACACTTTCCTTTTGATTTCCACCTTCTTGGTTTCCTCGACACTTCATACCCGTTTCGTCTGAGTACCTCCTGAACATGCGTGAGCTCCGCCTGTAAATGTTCAGGGTCACAAAGGTTATGCGCTCTGTTAGTAAGAGACGTCACAACAGATTGAAGATGTCGTGGGTGATGATGCGAAGAAGCGTGCAAATATCTGTCAGTGTGCGTAGGTTTCCTGTATACAGAGTGTGCCAGCGTACCATCATCTTTAACACTCACTTGTAAATCAAGAAATGCCAACGATCTGTTCCTCTCTATTTCATAGGTAAACTTTACTTTCGCGTGGATAGAATTTAGATGATTTAGATATAGATCTACTTCCTGTTGACCACCGTTGATTATACAAAAAATATCATCAACGTACCTCTTCCAGAGTTTCACAGTACACGGTCCAGTGGCGAGGGCTGTTTCTTCAAAATGTTCCATCCAGATGTTAGCTATCACCGGGGCTAAAGGACTACCCATGGCAACACCATCAATCTGAAGGTAGTACTGGTTTCTGAATAAAAGGTAATTTCCGTCTAAACAATTTTCTATCAGATCTATATATTCTTTAGGCAACTCACTATCGCAAAGTTTACTCTTGATTATATCGAGGCACTCCTTAAGAGGGACATTCGTAAAAAGTGACTCAACGTCGAAACTCACCATTGTGTCACCAGGTTCCAACCTAATACTCCTTATGATGTCCCTGAAGTGGTAAGAATCTTTCACAAAAGACGGTGTGTGTCCAATTATCGGCTGCAGTACTCCAGCAACATGTTTCGCCAAGTCGTAGGTGGGTGAATCAATTTGACTTACGATTGGTCTCAATGGAATGTTACTTTTGTGTATTTTCGGCAAGCCGTACAACTTGGGCGGTTGCACAGTTTTTGGTCTATGTAAATGAAAGTACTCGTCTTCTGTAAAAATATCTCTGTGTTGATGGATTAGGGCACGAATGCGTTTTGTTACTCTGGCTGTCGGGTTATAGGATACAGGTTTGTAAACATTTGTATCTGACAACGCGAAATGAATGGAACGCGAAAGTCTTAAAATTTATATTAAACCGAATCAAAGTTAGTCCGAGTTCGGGGCCACACAAACGGCTTTGTGCTAATATCTTTAATAGCATAACGGGATTAACCGCTAATAACCGGCTGCGGCTTCAGGACTAGGGCTACCATCCATGTAATTATTATAACTAGTAAGGGGCTGTGCAGTTCTAGTGAGCTGTGGTCACTGTGACCTATAAGATCTATTGTGACTCGCTACTACTTTAAAGCAACTCCTTTTCGATTCTAGAAAGTCTAGTATCTTTCTGGCTTTTAGAGTTTTTATTTCATCTAGTTGGGCTATATCTCATGTCCCATGTAATGGAGAATGGCTGTTTAGGAGGAACTAAACGCCAGAACAAAAAAAAAGTGCCTGTCTATAAAAAAACTGTAAAACTAAAAAGTGGCTCTCTTGTTTTGAATGCATTAAGCGCCAGGTCTTTCAGGAAAATGTCTGTGTATAGTAAAAAAAACTCAAAACTGCCGCTCTGGCCTAATGATGATAAACATATAGTCGTGGGTTCATAATCATTATCAATTCATTTATTCATGTTAGTTACAAGTAACACTTATGCATCGTGAAAATGAATACAAACCAAAATTGAAGCTACAGCCGGTTCGGAACCTAATTCTACCGAGAAGAATCCGGCAAGAAACTCAATAGATCGTTTCCCGCGAGGTCTCTTTGTCTGTCTTTCTTTTCATTAACCTTTAGATCATAAAAATATGAGTGCATGTAGACAGCTGCGCCTGATCTCTCTTGGTTGTGTTCGTCTACCGTCACATTGCATTATAGAAGTGACGAAAAAGAGTGTAGTCGTGTACTAAAAAACAAACCCTGCGTAATCAGTTGACCTCAATGAGATTGGTGAAACCATTTAACCTCAAAATAAATAGAACACAATAGATAATTTAGAAGACTTACGGATTAACAATTTCTTGTGACAGGGTTGTTGGCACAATAATCGTGGCCATGGTCGTAATTTATTTGTGACATCGGATTTTGAATTATTTTCATAATAGACGCTAAGAATTCCGCTTCAATCAAAGATTTTCTTCGAACCTAAGTATTCTGTAATAAAACGTATCGACTTGCAAACTATGAAGTTCCAATTCTGAATTTTGAAACAAGTAAATAGGCAAACTTTTTGAAAAAAGAGTTCGTATGCTATACGAACTCTTTTATCATTTTATCTTTTAGCATTGTATCTTAGTGTTCGAAATTTAAACATTTCAAGTGACCAAGGAAACACCAAAAAGATTGCTTCTATTCGATGCCTAGGCTTTGGCGTGCCATTTAGAAAATAGAACATGTCATGATTTTTCATGGGCAAGTTCTTAATTCAACTTGGGCTTGGCCGATTTTTCAGGATACCTGCAACCCGGTTTTAAGGCTGGATCCGTGTCTGTGGTTACCCTATACAGGACGGCCGATGAAACTGGAAAATTTACAACAGTCGCCTTGTTTAATTGGATTACTTATCGGCAGTCTGAGCTGCGTATTAGTCTGTCTATACTTCGAAACATGAGGCTTCAATACGAACATGTTGTAAACTTCCAATATCCGAGCCACAAAATATAACACCACAACAGGATGACATGATAATATGTTCATGATGTATTTTTAATTATCTAGTAAAGGAAATTGTGACTAACATGTTGCTTAAGCACTTACCAAACAAAATAAGAACTGAACGCAATTAACATACTTTTAAAAATAAATTGAAGAACTCATAATTAAAAAATCTATTACAGCTTAAGCGAATTTTTCAACAATCAAACATAACATTTTCTACAACCGATAAATTTTAATAAAATAATGACAAATAATTTAAAAAAATGTAAACACGGGTTTAAAATTTCATGTGTGGGTCCACTTGATGAATAAAAGTAAATTTAGTAAGTTAGAGTAATATATTTCAGAATAAAAGGTTGGAAAAACAGAGACATTGCACGCACGATCGGACCTTTGACAGACAGTGTCACAAATATATTTTTCTTTAAGACTTTAAGTTTGTGTTCTCAACACCACTTAAAAATAAACAAAATTTTATGTATATCCAACACACATTCCTCGGATATGCCCAAACGGGTAACAAGATGTACTTACTGGACTTTGACTTAAGTTTTGACAGTTTTATACCTATTAGATAATATATTTATTTATATATTTATCACCTCCATACTAAACCACATATTTACAAATATAAAAACATTACAAATAAATAAAAATCTTCTAAAATTGGGCCTTGTGGGATCGATCCCAAGACGCTGGCAGCATTACCTCGCTGAATAGCCAACGAAATACGCTGTGCGAGGTAAGTGCCAGCCCTGGGGTCGCCCGAAGTATGGACCAGCTTTTTTGCCAAAAATCCGTACAAATTTTTGGCATCGGAGCTCCACGGACCCATAGTTTCAACTGCAAACGCCGCAAATTCATTGTCTCCGAGAAGAGATTAATATTTGCGGCGCTTGAGGAGTTGAGCCTGGTCTGCTGCCGCGCCAGCCCTTTGCGCAGTGCCCTGAATGTGGGACGCAGCCAAGGTATTAACGCAAGTTGCATCCCACACGAGGATACGACCCAGTACCTATTTGGGCATTTAGATACTGGGTAATAATACATAGGTAGTCAAGTAATTGCAATCTTTACTTACTTAAGCTCAAGGTACTTCTATTACTTATCTTACTACTATTCTTAATCCCTTGCAGTCTAATTCCTTAAAGAACTCTTTAGTACCAAGGAAATATTACCCTTACCGAACAAAACATCTAAACAAAGGGCAACCCCAAAGTGAGTATAAAATTTATTATTCAGAGCGCTATCGTGTTGAAAATATTTCTGCTTCCGCATTCAACGTGCGGTAAAAATGAAATACCTATTACCGTAAAACGTTACTTTATTTAAAAACGCGATAACGCGTTGGGAATGCTGTTATTTATGATAACCGTTAAGACGGAACTTAACACTAAGTAATGGCGTTAAAAAGACGTATGAGTTTGGAATTCAAAAATGGAACTTCTTTGTGTAGTATTTTTTTTTATTATGGCCTCTATTTTAAATAACATTACAAATAAAAGAACTATTTGAATAAAATTAACACAAATGATATAGAACAGAAATAATGAATAAGTTGACGGCATACGCCCTTTTCCAATTATCCAAAAAACTCACGGTAGAATCTACTCTTACAGCTTATCATGGAATGGTTGCACCAATATTACGTTTTGGAATTATTTTTTGGGGAGATTGTAGTGAGAGAGAGAATATTTTTAGGTCCCAGGAACGATGTATTCGAGCTATATGCGGTCTAAAACCCACGGACAGTTGTGTGCCAATGTTTAGGTCGCTAAAACTGCTGACGTTCCCCCCACTATACATCTACGAAATTTGTGTTTATGTTAAGAGCAATCCACAACAATTTGTCAAATTAGCCGATATTAGACACATACCATTACGAGCACAATATCGTCAATTATTGAAAACTGGTGGATACAAAACGGCCCTTTTAAATAAAAGTGTGTTTGGAATGGGTCCCATCATTTACAATAAAATACCTGATAGCATAAAAACATTGAACCTGCATCTATTTAAAAGGAAACTAAAACGACTACTCATTGATAAATGTTATTACTCCATTTCCCAATTTTTAAGTGACGCTTTATAATATTATAATTATTATTATTTATTGTTATGTTTAAAAATTTCATTTAATCCAGTTATTTAATTTATTATGACGCTATTATTATTACTTAGTGACTTAGGTAAATATTAATTTAATTTTAATGAATTAATAAACTAATATATGACATTTCTACGCCCTTTAGGGTAAAATATACTGAACTCTTTTCTCTGTAACACCTGTTTCTGTGTACCATATTATTAAGAAATAAATGATATTCTATTCTATTCTATTATAATGGTATTCGAATTTACAAAATGTAGCCATGCAAAATTATTTAGGACTTATTGATATTCTTTTGTTTTGTATTGTAATATTTTTTTAATTTTGCAGCATGTGTATTATATTAAAGTCTGGCAATTCATGACACATAGACAATCTAAAATAGCTGAACCCACGCAGATGAAGCTTTATTATGGCCTCTATCCCGCGTTTAAACACAGTGATTATGAGAACGCTTGGCTCCAAAAAACCGGAGGTTGTGTGGTCTAATTCCACGATGATCACTTATGTTATGACGTATGAAGTTCCTTAGTTCGGTTAGGGCATTGCAAAATTAAACTTAGGTATTTGCTCGGTAACAAATCCGTGTTTCGGAAGATTCGTTACGCCCGATGGATGATCCAAATATGTCTGGATTCCTAGTAAGCGTGGCGGAGGGCAGATGTCATTTGCTCTAATGTCTAATGGTGACCCCATTGGAGAACTGGAATACATGATTGGAGAAGGATAATATAAGAATGGTTACTTCAGTGAAACTGCTTGTGTTTGTAGTATTTCTTATGGTGTAGTATTACAGCTATCGATAATAAAGTAGAGACAAAATCTTTTTTATTCATACACATGAATCGGCTCGTAAAAAAATAAATGAGGCTGCCTACAAATAATTCTATTTGATTTTGGAACGTGTAAACTTACTCCCAAAAACGAAAAGACCGATCGACAGGTGTCACTTTTGTAGATTAAGTAAGTATTCAAAAATTTGCCAATTAAGACTTAGTTTTTGATTTTCATAATTAATATTTTGATTTTTAAAACGCTTTAGTCACTCTATCTCGTCTTTAGTCGTCTATTTTTAATTCTCATTATCGTAACCAACTCATTTGGAATGAGAATTAATTAATTAAATTATTAGATAATGAGAATTAAAAATAACTAGATATCCGTAGTCCGATCTGTAATATTTAGTTTTTGGTAGGAAACCCCCTAGACTCATTGAAGTTTTCAGGTCGGGAACGATACCGAAAAGCTATGCATGCAGTTTTGGACAGTTGACTAATCCTACCAAATTTATGGACATTTATCACGAATTTTTTTGCTTTGGAAAGCACGTTAGACCATTAGTATCGGCTGATATCTTGATTTTATTTGTCAAACCTAAGCAGAGGCCGTCTGTTGTCTTGAGAACATCTGGTCAGCTTGCTTTAAACCAATCCATCAATCCTCAATAGTTCCGCTTGATGGAGTGACCCGTTCCATATCATAGTTGAAAATGGAACATAAAATGCTGGATTATTAAAAGCAGTTAGTAAAAAAAATATAATTTCTATAGAGCTACCTACTGCCAAAGCTATTCGCTATTCAGAATTTATTTTCTTAATTTTAAGCAATTTTCCCCGCTAACTGGCAAAGTTGACAATGTAAATGCGGCCTAAGGGATATAAATTCATAAACATTACAGTTTCGTGAAATTCCTCCTTTTGAGAGGGAACGCTAAATCCTTAAGCCCCGAATTGTCCACAATCCACAACTTTTTATTGCTTTGCTACATGAAAAGGAATTAAGGTCCTTGCAGCTTCATGAAGGATTTATCAATTAGATTCCCATGTTTATCTTAATTTAAAAAGAAAATAAAAGCTTTTTTTTTCTTCGGATTAAGTTGATTTTTACAAGCTTTTATTACGGTTCTGTTTGTCAAAATATGCAGATTTTAAGTACCAAAGAACAAAAATGATTGAACACTATTTAAAAATAAACCTAAAATAGCTGCAAAAATAGTAAAAATTATTGTAGGAAAATCTTGTCTAGGGTCAATGGCTCCGACAAAAGCTTATTGTCTAAGTAAATCTAGACGTCTCACTCACCATCAAATCTGCTACATTGAGCAATCCAATCCCATAAAGAGTTATCATTATCACACCCATATCCACTTGGCATTTATCATACAACCACCGTTATCAAAATTATCACAAAACAAAACATGAAAAGTCAATACCTACCATATGCCACTTACGATTTACCTTTTACACACGTGTAATGAAACGTTCTCATTGCGCTCTAAAAAAGAATCCGTACTAGATTCCATTTTTGAAATCACTGACAGATGAATGGTTTTATTTTTAAAATGTTTTTTTCTTCAGTTTTAATTGGACTGGTGTCTGATGTGCAGCCAGCCAGCACGCTTGCGCGGCCCTCCCGACATTTCGCAACTGAGGGAGCGTAGTCGCCAAGTCCATAACTCCAGCCCGTACCTGTTACATTTCGGAGGACTCGCGCGTGCGTACACGAGCTTTTACGGAATTGTCCTAACGCCATCCATTTAGCGGCAAAGACAACTGCGTGACGGCGGAATTCGGAACTAATTTTTTGACCAGCGAATTTTGACAGATCGGTAGGAAGTGGCGCCATTTTCCACCGCAAACGTATCGTTGCGTTGCAGTATGCTTAATCCGTAATGATTTGCATGCTCTCATTCGGTATTGAATGTCATGAGGAATTAATAGTCTGTTATATGTGCGTCAATCAATTATTCATAAATATTTTACTAAAAGTAACTCCATTCTTAGTAGATAAGTAAGAATCATTCACAAACAAACATTATTTCTATCTTGGATAAGTTGGGTTCTTCCTTTTAAATTTATATGGTATAGTTTAAGGAAATTCCCGCTTTTGCTTTCGTAACTATCATATCAAAATAAAAGAACAATTTTAAAAAAATTAACACAAATGGAATAGAACAGGAGGAAAGATATTTGAGTTTAATAATGTAATCATGCCGTCCTCTTTTGTTTATTATTAAAATTTTCCTAACTCATCTAAAAGAACGGAAATGGTTGTATGGATGATAGCAGTAGGTATAAGAAAAAAAGTAATGTATGCAGGCAAGCACAAAAGTAAGTTGATCCTTGATATTAAATACTATAATTAATAAATATAGCATTTAATATAGTATTTAATTCGTTTTTGTTTAAGCAGGATGTGGCTGCCTTCAATAGATTATTGCATTTTGTACGTATATTGTGAGTAAGTTAATTTTTAAGTTTTTTAATGTGATCCAAATAAATAAATAAATAAATTAGTAGGTAGATAACAGATAAAAAATCTAACGCTCGAATACGGTCTTGCTGACATTTTACTTCAAAACGTTTATGCGTCAGAGTGTTTTTATGAGTAGGTACCTTTATACCAACTACCTAGAACAATGTAATTGTTTTCTTAGTTTTTCCTAAAGAAACTGTCATTATGGATACTTTGTTTTAATGTTGCGCAAATTTAATAGCAAATAAATGTTTTATGACTTTCAATAGGTAAAACTCTGGTTTAAAAAAATGTTTGAATAAAAGAAATTCCATTCTATTCGCTAGAAGCCATTAATGTCGATCGTTAACTCTGCGGGATGGCTGGGTATCGGGCATAGATATAATTACTGACGTAAATTGCATTGATTGATTGGACCAATGGACCGCATTAAGGGCGCCTTTCCTTGTGTTAAAGATAATGAGGAATATTTGTGAAATAAAACCACGGACTCAAAAAACACATTCATTCACCTCTATTTTTAAAACAACAACAAAACAATAAGAAACAAGAAAAACACGCCCGCGAACAAAAGTAATCTAAATTTGAAAATAGTTTAAACCCTACTTAAAGGCCACCTTGTAAGAAGGTTTTAATACAAGGCCTTTAAATAGGGTTTATAATGTCGGCAACCCCTTGGATTGGTAGGTAAATAAATATAAATCTCATACTACATCTCATGCATTGAGTTGATCATAAAGATCACAAAGTAGCTTTATCAAAAGTAAATACTTACTTGAGTACTTAATTGTATCATCACTCATCAAAACAAAACTATATGACTTGCTCCAAAGTGAGCTACACATAGCAATTGGTTAGATACTCCAACTAATCTACTGAGTTTCTTACCGGTGTCGTCTCGCTAGACATGGGTTCCGAACCGGCAGTAGAATTCCTGTGCATTCGATGACAATTCAAAAGTGTTTTATGTAACCCACCTGAATAAAGAAATATTTGAGTTTGAGTTTGAACTACAGAACATGTGTCTTGGAAAACAAAACCAATGGCGGTACCACAATATAAACCTAAATACATTTATAAATACCCATACACAGATTAAAAATTAATGTTCATCACACGACATGTTTGTTCTAAGTGGTGATCGAATCCAGGACAGTTGGCTTGACAACCAGGAGCTTAGTCTTTCTAACTATCGATGATGGCTGCAAAACCTTATCATCTTCACCGAATAATACTACATCGATAACTCTGATACTATGTCGCAAGCGTTCATTGTGAATCCTCTTCTTCAGAGAAACTCTGAAGATAGATATTTCCGTTTGCACGTAAATATTCACACACCATATGTGTTAAATCAGAATGCTTTCCGGAGCATTAATCAAAGATTCAAGGATATATTTTCGGCGAAAATAAGCCCCCCCAGATTCACAGGCCTTTTTTTTTTTTTTTTTTTTGACGGGGGGAAATGCCTTGATGCACCGTACCGTCACCCGAGGGAGGGTGACGGCGTGTGTGGGACTCCCTGCCCTGAAAAGAGCAGGACTACCCACTAAAACCCCCCGATTGGACCTTCATCGCCTTAGTGGCAGTGTTATGGGAAATCGGCTTAGCCTTACCTACCACAACACTGCCGGCGGAATGGCCGCTTACGCGGCTCCATCTGTTCCCCCCATGATGGTTGGGAGGAGAATAGGGACGGCCGATCCAACTGGACCGCCCCCACCTCGCTGCAGAGACCGTGGGTGCAATGCCGACTGAGGTGCCCTCACACTATCAGCCGGCCGGTCTCCGCGCGGAAATTCAGCGCGGCTAAACTGCTGCCGCGCTCTAAGCCGCCTACGCTTGCGGCATGCAGGGGCAGACGGGTCATCCTCCCTAATTCTTTCAGCTGCCTCTTTCTGCGTCATAACATCCACGCAGAAGGAAGCAGCTCTTTCCCAGGCCGTCTCACTCCCAAGCATGGCCTCGACCATACTTGACAGTGAAATATTTAGCCCCACAACTGCGGATAGCCGAGTTCGCTGCTCCACCCATGCCGGAAGATTCACAGGCCTTTTTTTTTTTTTTTTCGGGTGGAAATGCGTTGATGCACCGTACCGTCACCCCGAGGGAGGGTGACGGCGTGTGTGGGACTCCCTGCCCTGAAAAGGGCAGGACTACCCACTAAAACCCCCCGGTTGGACCTCCATCGCCTTAGTGGCGGTGCTGTGGGGGATCGGCTAAGCCTTTACTTCCACAACACCGCCGGCGGAACAGCCGCTTACGCGGCTCCGTCTACTCCCCCAACAGTGTTCGGGGGGAGAATGGGGATGGCCGATCCAACGGAACCATCCCCACCTCGCAGTGGGGACCGGTGCAATGCCGACTGAGGTGTCCTCACACCATCAGCCGGCCAGTCCCCACGCGGTAGCTGGGCGCGGTCATATTGGCGCCGCGCCCTCAGCCGCCTTCTTCGGCGGCAGGCGGGAGCGGATGGATCGTCCTCCCGCTCCCGCTCTGCGGCCTCCTTCTGCGACATGACATCTTCGCAGAAGGAGACCATACCAACCCATGCCGTCTCACTCCCGAGCATAGCCTCGACTATGCTGGGGAGTGAGAGATTTGGCCCCACCAACGCGCGCAGACTTGCGCGCTGCGCATCAAAAGCGGGGCACACCTGCAGTGTATGCCCCGGCGTGTCCTCCGCCGCGCCGCAACTGTGGCACGACGGAGACTGCTCTCGACCAATGCGGTGCAGGTACTGCCCAAAACAGCCGTGGCCGGACAGCACCTGCACCAAGCGGAACGTCAGGAATCCTGACTTGCGCTCGAGCCAGCGATTTATTGCTGGCTCGAGCGCATCTAGGGTCCACCGACCCGACGGAGTCACCAGTAAGGACTCCGCCCAACGCCGGACCACCTCTTCCTGCGCCTCCCGGCGCACACGTGACAGGTCCTCCGGGTAAAAACGTTCCCCGGAGGCCTTTCTTAGGGCCTGCCATTGATAGGCCCTCGCCATCGCCCGGGCCTCCAACTCCCAGGGTGGCGTCCCAGCGAGTGCGCACGCTGCGTCAAACCCAACGGAGCGATAGGCTCTACACACTCGCTGGGCAATGGCTCGCTGGGGGCGCCGCAGAAGCCTCTGGTTCTCCCGAATGTGGAGGGAGTCGGCCCAGATGGGCGAGCCGTACAGGGCCATACTGCGCAAAATGCCGGCGTAAAGTCGTCGGCATTTGGCCCTAGGACCCCCCACATTGGGGAGAAGCCACGCTAAAGAACCCGCCGCCTTAATGAGGCGCGGAGATAATGCAGCAAAGTGCGGCCCAAAAGACCAGCGATGGTCCAAAATGAGGCCCAGGTATTTCATCTGGGCCCCAACCGCCACCCTGACGCCCCCGACGACGATGTACGCGCCGGAAAACAATCTTTGCCGAGGCCCCGGAAAAAATATGGCCTCGGTCTTATTAAGAGCCACTGTAAGGCCCAAGAGGGCAATGCGTCTGGCAATTAAATTGCCACCGGCCTCTGCCAGGCGAGCTGCGGCGCCAAAATCCCTCTCCCGGGCAGTAACAAGTGTGTCGTCTGCGTAGCAAAAAACGTTCATGCCCGAGAGGAGGGAGCCGCGCAAAAGCCAGTCGTATCCGATGTTCCACAGAAGGGGCCCCAAAACAGACCCCTGTGGAACACCGGAACGCGCGCGGAAACGACGCAGGACTTTGTTGGCACCGACGCAGACAATTTCCCTGTCGAGAAAATAGTTCTCGATCAGGGCCATCAAATAGGAGGGCACTCCGTGATAGCGGAGTGCCTCCAAAATTGTAGAGTGGGGGAGAGTATTAAAAGCATTGGCTATGTCAAAAGAGACAGCCAACACACCCTCCCCCCTCTCCCTAGACTCTAAAACGAGGGATTTCAGATCGGACAGGGCGTCAATAGTGGACCGCCCTGCCCGGAAACCGTACTGCCTGTTCGACAGGTCTGGACCGACGGAACGAAGGTGGTCCTTCAGGCGCCTGGCCACAATACGCTCGAACAGCTTCCCGACTTCGTCGAGAAGTACTATGGGCCGGTATGCCGATGGCGAGTCCGCCGGTCTGCCCTCTTTCCGAAGGAGGCAAAGCTGCCCCTCCTTCCAAGGTTTAGGGAACTGGCCGACTCGGAAGCACGAGTCGAACAGCTCCCTAAACTTCTGCTCCATCAAAACTGCGCCGAGGGCGACGAGCTTCGCCGGAACCCCATCCGGACCAGGGGCCGTCTTTTTGGCACGAAGGCAGATTGCCGCCGTGCCGAACTCCTCCTCAGTGATTTGCGGGGCCTCGTACGGAGCAGTTGCAGGCTCCTGCTCTGAAGAGGCACTCATAGCCGGCGGGACGAAGCCAGGGCTGCTGTCCGGGAACAAAGCCCGGACGACGATGTCGAGCAGCCCTGGCTCGAGGGTCTCTGTAAGTGGGGGACCTATGGGGCGCAACTTGTTTCGTGCGGCCCGGTACGGTCTCCCCCACGGATCTTGGTCGAGACCCTCGAGCATTTCGGCGCGTGCGGAATCCTTGGCGGCTCCTATGGCCACCTTGAGTGCCTTCTTCGCATCTACATAGGCTCCGTAGAGGGAGGCCTCGTTTTCGAGGTCCCGACGAGCGCGGCGCCTACTTCTGGTGTAGGCCCGCCGTGCAGCCACGCAGACAGCTCGAAGTTCGGCGAGCTCTTCCGACCACCAGAAGCAGGCGCGTCGGGCAGGTGGACGACGGGACCGAGGCATGCTAGAATCGCATACCTCGGTCAGGAAACCTCGAAGAACGACCGCGGAGGAGTTCACGTCGGGACCAGATAAGGGAGGCGAGAACCAGTCTTGCAGAAAGGCCGCCTCCCTTGCAACTGCCTTGTCCAGGCGGGACAGTGCCCACCTGGGAAAAGGCGACGACCTAGGCGAAATTGGTGAAGCCTGCTGAGGGGCACCGGAGACCACCCCGAACCGGATAAATTTGTGGTCCGAGAGTGTCTCGGACCGGTCCACCCTCCAGTTGTGGACGCGTGCGGCGAGTGCAGGGGTGGCGAACGTTAGGTCCACCACAGACCCCCCTTGCTGCCGCACACAGGTCTGGACTGCGCCCCGATTTAGGAGGCAAAGGCTGGACGAAGCGGCCCAAAGCTCCACCAGCTGCCCCCGTCGGTTGCATGAGGCAACCACATTCCCCCAAGACGCCGCCTTGGCATTGAAGTCCCCCAGAAGAAGAACTTGATGTCCAGCAGAAACGGCCCGCTGGACAGCTCCCTGCAGGAGACCCAAAAACGCCTCGAAGTCCACAAGCGGGCGACTTGGGGAAAAGTAAACCCCCACAACGACTGTGTTGCCCCACAAACAAGCGACGAAACCCGATCCCCTCTCCACAAGAGATAGAGGGGGAGACGTGGACGTATGTCGCCTGAAAATTGCGACTGTACCGGTCTGGTCCCCATGCCAACTACTGGGGACCAGATAGGGCTCTGCCACCACCACTAAGTCTACCAACCACTCCGCTACAGCCTGGGACAACAGGTCCTGGGCTGCGCGGCAGTGGTTGGAATTTGTTTGGAGGAGGTTGTATTGGGCCATTTATTCGGACATTATAACCTCCTCCACTACTGCCGACGTCGAGCTGGACTCCAAAGCATTAGGCCGGGCCTGAGCCTTTACTTTGCCTTTCTTGGGGGGAGGCCTGCATTTCCTACCCCCCATCAAATGGCCAGAAGGCCGCCCACTCTCCGCACAGACGGAGCAGTGCGGGGTCTTCTCGCTGCAGGCAGCGGCTTTGTGGCCTTTTTGTCCGCAGCGGAAGCAAAGGTCCATTCGCACCACGGCGGAGGGACAGAGAGGGCGAGTGTGCCCGACTCCCAAACACTTGAAACAGCGGAGGGGCTGTTCTTCAAGGGCGCGAACTGATGCGGAGCTGAACCCGATCAGAAAGCGCCCCCCCTCCAGCACGGCTTTGGCGGCAGCAACAGGGCACTGGACACGAAGTGCCCCCATGCCCAGACGGCCAGGCCTGATTTCGCCCGCCTTAATGTGATCGGCTGGGCATTTCCCGATGGCCGCCACTTTCTCAACTACTTCGGACCTCGACACAGAGTCGTCGAGGTCCGAGATCATAAGCCCCGCGTACTTTATTGGCCTTGCCACTTTGGCAAGGTCATCCCCGATCGCGAGCCGCATTTTCTCTGCGAAGAGGTCGGCCTTCTTTGATGAGTCCTCGCCCGGAAATTCGATTAACCGTGCCCCGGCTTGAGTCGGGCGGGTGCGGGTGGATGTCACCCCAATCTCCTCGAAATTGATGCCGCTACGAGCCCTGCGGAGAACCGACTCATAGGTTTCCCCCTTTTGCTCCGCCTCAGCCGTGAGTGTAACCACGACTGCTGCGGTTTTGGGGGGAACCAATTTCTGCGTCTTCTGTGCTTGCGACTTAGAAGCCGGGGCCTTCTTCTTCTGCGACATCGTCGAGGCGGCAGCAGCAGTAGTGGCTGTTCTGGGAGCTCCTTTCGCCGGAGGGGCCGTTAAAGGCGCAGGCTGCGAACAGGGAAGAGCCGTCGATTTCTTGCCCTTCCCTTTGCCCTTCCTGACCACCGTAGCCCAGCTTTCGTTGGCTGGGGTGGTCGCGGGCAGAAGAAGGTTTTCCTCCACTACTGGAGCTGGAAGAGCGGCTCGGGGAGCAACGACAGAGGCCGCCATAGGTTTTGTCACTTTGGAGGGCCCAGGCAAGGAGACAGACGCAGCGGCTCTAGATGCACGAGATCTCGTGGCCCTCTGGGGTTTTGGCGGCTCAGGTACCCGGAAAACTTCCGGCAGCCGCTCGAGGACCACAACGGACTCCTTGCTGCGGTCCGCTGCTAGTGGTGGACGAAGCCGCTTCTCTGGGAGGAGGCGGTCTTCTAGGCCCTCTATGCGGGCATTGAGCCGGGCGTTTAAGAGAACCCGCTCCTCCATCATTATTTTCCGGACCACAGCTTCAATGTTTGCTGCGTCCGCTGTCGGTGATCCCGCTGATGAAGGGGACATCTCCACCACCTCCATCACCGTCTCTACGGGGGCAGGGACCGAAGCAGGAACTGAAGATGCCTGACCAGACTTGGTCAATTTGGCAACTGCGGCCTCTAGCTCGGCCACGCGTTTCGTTTGGCCGGCTAGCTCAGTCTGCAGGCGATCTACTGTCGCCTGCAGCCGCTCCGTCTCCTCTGAGGAGGTTCTTTTGAGGGCCTCTTCGCAGATGGCCCTCATATTTATGGCACTCTCTTTGAGTGCCTTTTGGAAGGTCCCCTTTAAATTGGAGGACTTTCTAATCATAGAGACGGAGCTCTCCGCCTCCGTGGCCACCAAACGCTGCAATTCCGCAGTCGACTTCCCCTCTAGCGATGCAGTAAGGGACACCCCGTATCCGGCCGCATTACGGGCCATGCGCAGCCGTCTTTCGGTTTCCGCTACTTGAGCCTCAAGCTCAAGCGCAACGGCAGCCCTCTTCGCAGCATTCAGCTCTCGCTGCGCTTCCGCACGACCGACATAGTCTGTAGTGGCAGGCCTTCCGCGTCCCTTTTTCGACTTGCTCTTAGTCGTGCGGCTCTTGGATTGGGAGGCATCAGAAGACGACCCCTTTTCCCCATCAGATAGCGGGCGTTTACGCCCTCCCCCCCGGAGATACTGGTTCCGCTCGGACCCTACCGACATTTCGGACACATTTGTTAATGTGTCGGACTCCTCGCCCGACGCCCCTCGCCCAGTGAATATACTGGGCCTGGCAAAGAAACTATTTGCCGAGGCCAACGACGCAGCCGAAGATGCCCGACTTAAACTAGCAACAGCAATGTTGCCCTTCCCCGACGCACTAGAACATACGGCGTCATATTCTGCGTCCAAGGACGCAACGGCAGATTTTGGCGCGATCGCACAAACGGCGCCAGACTCCGCACCCGAAGGTGCCACTTCAGCAGACTCCCCACGTTCGTCATTTTTTTTTTGTTTTGGAATTGGTGTACTCATTATGGTTCCCACGATTAAACGGTTATAAAGGACCACCGGGGGCAGAGCCGAATACCCCCAGCTACCCTCATACTGCACGGGGGCGGGCGGTCCCGTGCAGGGAGGCCGATACCACCGACCACGACCGGGTTTGTCCCACCCGGTCACCATCCCTCCGAAAAGAGATGGCCCCGACGCCTCGAGCACTCACGACGTCGGGATTAGGGGTTTTTTATTGTGGTATGCTCCACTTGGGCCAGCCAATTAAGGCAAGCCCCCTGGTCTGGTCGAGCCGATAGACATGATCACCAGACACTCGACCAGGGAACAGGTTGCCCGACAGTGGCCGAAGCCTGCTGCGACCGACTGCTATTACGCAGCCGGCCGAGCCCGCCGCGCCGCGGAGATACCCCGCCATACGCCGCTCCGAAGAGCCCGGACGTCAAACAGGCCAACATGGCCAGGCCATAAGCAAAGCCCCGACACAGTCAAGCTGATCCCCATGCTCGTTTACGGGCGAGCTCCCCTACCACCTTGCCCCGCCTTCCACTGCTGTTCTCAAAAACCGAGAACAGCAGAGAGAACGGTATTCCCCACCCCCCCCATTCCCCATTCCCCACCCGCCTACCCCACCCCCCCAGTGTGTTTGGTCCGCGGGAGCTACGCTCCGACCCCAGGCTGCCGCCCGCAAGGCATCCCTGTAAGCGGGAATACCCTCCGGACGGCAGCCGCGGGCTTCCCCTATCCGCCACCGGAGGACGCGCCAGGTAGGGGTATCACCTCCCCCCCTGGAAGATTCACAGGCCTTAGTCCAGCCCTGGCAACAAAGCAAGGCCCGGCTCGTTTGCGGTCGCATTTGATGCCAGTTTCGATCTCGCGTAAACATACGCTTTGTGCGTATATATGATCCTATCTAATGACGGAATACCATGTGCAACCACAACTACATCTCTCACCTGTATACACAGCTGCGTAGTATGTACAGTCGCCGTCAGATATATCGGAGCAGACAAAGTGACCAAATACTTCTGAACAGTTAAAATGTCAAAAATTTCCATACACCACAAGTTACCATTAAACTCAAACTCAAACTCAAATATTTCTTTATTCAAGTAGGTTACATATAACACTTTTGAATCGTCATTGAATACAATGCAAAGTGATTCTACTTCCGGTTCGGAACCTATATCTACCGAGAAGACACCGGTAAGAAACTCAGCAGATACCTTACAGTAGCAGTATCTAACTAATAGGTATGTGTAGAACACTTTGGACCAGGTCATATAGTTTTATTTTGATGAGTGAAAAAAGCATGAAGTATTATTTTATTTTAAGAGGTAAGCTGGAGCAGACCAGTCCCCAAAGGTGGCACCTGTTCACAAGCATGACGCATGTGCCAGCCATCGCTTCACTCAACCATATGAAGGGAATTTAACGACCCGCCACATAGCGCCACCACCCCAGTGACATTTTAGTGAGCATGACTATCTGAACATTTATTACTTCAATATTATCTGGATGGATTTGTCATGTCTGTCCGTCCGGATGTCACAGCCACTACTTTCAATAACTATAAGAGCTATACACAGCTACTATGGAAACTTGGTAAGAAGAATTATGTGGTGAACCGCATTAAGATCTTCATACCAAAGAAGAAAAAAACAAAAAATTTTTGGGGTTCCCCATACTTAGAACAGAAACTCAATTTTTTTTTTCATTAAACCCATACGTGTGGGTTGGGATATCTATGGATAGGTCTTCAAAAGTGATATTGAGGTTTCTAATAAATATTTTTTTACTTAATAGTTTGCGCGGGAGATGCTTCCAAAATGGAAAAATATTGGTCCCCCCCCCCCCCTCTTACTTTTAAAGTAGGAGAATAAGAAAACTAAAAAAGTATCTAAGATGTAGGTATATTTCCTTGCAAACTACCAGCGAAAATTGGTTCGACCGAGATCTAGTTAGAAGTTTTTTTTTTAATACGTCATATATCGTAAACCACAATCAACTCAAGTATAAACTTTTGTATTATGTTACTTGCTGCTACGGAACTCTTCATGGGCGAGTCTGACTCGCACTTGGCCGGTTTTTTTTAGGTAGGTTGCAACAACCTCCGTACATCGTCACTGAGATACCCGGATCTGATCGGAATCAATCATGAATAAACTTTCACATATTTTACAGTCTCGGATCTGGGTATTCTGGTGCCGTCGATATTCCTGATTTATGCTTTACTAGTGCTTCAGTTAGCTCACATAGAACCAGAACAATGTATGTGATGTCCAATATTTATTTATTTAACCATTTACCAGGGCCTAATCTATCTTTAATGTATTTTGCAAGTTTTTTTTTTTTTATATTGCACTTCAAGATTGACCTCATCCCACCTGATGTTAAGTGGTAATGAGGTCCTTGCTTAAGGGTGACAAGTACAGCATAATAAATATGTTACTGGACTTGTCGCCCTTACCTTGAAGGCTTGACCCCTGCTACTAATGTAGCACCCCCCAGGAGCTCTGGAAACCTTACTCACACGCAGGAACACAACAACACAGAAGTGATTGTTATTTGGCTGCGGTCTTCTGTAAGGTGGAGGTATTTCACTAGTCGGGCTGCTCTAGTTCGAGCGATAAATCGCTATACCAGTATACAGTTACCTTTTAAAAACATAATTATTAATAAATATACGTATAATTGTCAAGCTAAAACTTAAATAGCTCAGGGTCATAGTAGAAAGAGAGAAGTATGTAATCCTCCAACAAACGCACGGAGCGTGGCTACTATGCGCGCCCCGCCCCGCCCTTTACCGACGCGCGTCGCACGCACACACTGACAAATATTCACAATCTTTCAGCGTCACCTCAGTTAGGGCTTTACACCGGAGCGAAATTATAGCACCGGAGAAAATCATCGGTGAATTTGACATAACCGATTGATAACCGGAGATTGTGCATAATTTTGTTCTTTTTTTAAATTATCTTCTAAATCAAAAATTTACCATATTATAATATTTAATGGACACTGCAAAACATTACAAAAAGATACAAAATTATAATTTTAATATTTATTTAAAAAAAAAAACGAAAAATATATGTATGAAGTCTTAACATGCGCCCAGAGCTACTATTGTGACAAAAAAAATATTTTTTTACTTTTCGTTGATTATAAAGTTTTCATTTAAAAAGCATAACATCAGCGTCAGACTGCAGCGGACTTCTCCGATCATAAAAGATGTTGCCCATTGTTGAAAACACCCTCTCCGACTTCACAGAAGTTGCTGGCATAGAAAGATATGTATTGGCAAAGCATTCAGTTGTTTTATATGCTTGTTTATTAATATTCCAAAATGACATAACATTATGCCAATCATGCCTACTTGTTCTTTACACTTCTTTTCACTGATTCAACTTAAACAGGATTCACTGACAGCCCTAGGGGTATAGGCAGTTATCGTTCGGTCGGGGCGTTAGTTTACCTACTGTTCTCTTTCTACTATGTCAGGGTGTAGGGCATTTTTGAAGGCATGTCATTTTGGCGCCATAAACCCGCCATATTGATTTCCAATGAAATTTAAACACAATCACGACAAATCGAATAAAACCTTGTTTGTCAAAATCCGTCAAGTCAGTCAGGCTGTAGAGCATGCCAGAGAAATGGACACACATAAGTATATAAATACCTAATCTCGAAAAACATTACCCTCCTTTCATCGGCAGTCGTGTGAATTGAAGGCTATATTTATCATTAGGATGTATTAACCTACCTAATATTTTCGCCTTCACATTTATTTGTATGCTGTCTATTTGTAATTTCTTAAGTAAATACCTACCTACTCAAACACGAGTAAACAAATATGCAAATACGAAAATTTTTGTTACTTTTTATGAACAATATGCATCACAAAATTATGTAACACTTTGCTTTGTTTTTATTTACAATTGTCATACTAACTGTGCGTCATAAGCGCAGCGTTGCCAGAATGTTACTTTTGTAACATTTTACGTTACTTTTGGCCCTCCAATGTTACTTCCATGTTACACCACACTCAATGTTACTTGTTACTTTTGAGAATTTCGAACAAAATCGTGTATCGGAACGCATTTATGAATACAATTTTAAGTCATGTTGGCACGCATAGTAGAAAACAACATGGCGTTGTTGGACAGACTGACCATGGACTGACCAACCAATACGATTGTTTGTCAAATCTACTTATTCACTCACTCGTGTGTATTTCTCAATCTTTCATCCCGCTTACTTATTTTATTTTCATTAAAAAAAATACCATTATTAACGTATTTTGCCAATTTCCACAAAAAAAGGCAATGTTACTTTTTCTGACAAAATGTTACTTTTTGATCTGTCTCGTGTAACTTTTGACTATCGCCCACTGGCAGCACTGCATAAGCGTGTCATTAGCAGGTCACGTGGTCTAAGGCCGTAAATAAAGTGTGTGGCTCTTTTTTGGAGTACCAAAATTGTATGGATATCAGCTGTGAAGTCCCACAACAATAGACAGTAAGACATAACACTATGGAAATAGCTAAAATAAACTTGGAGACTTAAAAAGGCGTTCAGGTCTTTTTCCTATAAGCCACGTGGGCGTACCGACGGGCTATGCCAGTAAAAAAGAACACCTGTACTCTATAACGATTTTACTGCACCATACACAAATCACAATATCTGAATAGGTAGGTAGTATGTAAAACGGCCCGCGACAGTTTCTGATGCCGTGTTCACTGCTCAGTGATCGTAACCAAAGTGAGTGATACTCCGCTTGCCGCTACGCCGTAGACACCGTCAAATGCCCTGTAGGTGGCGCTGGCATCCCGTTGCTAACAATGGCCACTTGGTGGCGCTAGTGTTGCTATTTCCGACAAACTAATATCTATTGCCGTTTCTACATTAGTTAGGTTTCTTATTTCCTTTACAGCATATGCGGCAAAACTAAGTATTCCTGCTAGGGCAACAATATGAGGATTCCATCGCAGTTTGGAATCTAAAGTTCAGGATTTTAGAAGGCCTTCGAAGGTTCGTTTATGATAAACGATATATCATATCATCATATTTCATGATACCATAAACGAAATATCATGAAATATGTCGGCTCCGATTACTGATAGCAATTTTTTATTTTCATAATCGTAACCAACTTGCTTCGAATTCGAATAAGGCGTTTTCAAAATAAACAAAATATTACAAATACAAAACAAGATCCGCATTTGTTCAAAAATTATACCTTTCGTTTGTTAGTTTTTGGTACTAGGCCTACAGAAACGGTGACAACTTCACATTTCGTTTATAGAGACTATTCATAAATGTCGCCGATTTGTTTTTTTTTTATAACGCACTTCAAGATTGACCTCATCCCACCTGATGTTAAGTGGTAATGAGTTCCTAGCTTAAGGGCGAAAAGCGTAGCATAGTAAAACTGTTACTAGAATTGTCACCCTTACTTTGAAGGCTTGACCCCTGCTACAAATGTAGCAACCCCAAGAGCTCTGGAAACCTTACTCACACGCAGGAATACAACAACACCGGAGTGATTGTTATTTGGCTGCGATTCTCTGTAAGGTGGAGGTATTTCACCAGTCAGGCTGCTCCAGTTCGAGCGATAAATCGCTTTGACCTACCTCTCTCTCTGTTTACAAAAATTTAAAGATTTTGTCTTAATATATCGATAAAAATACATATTAAGACATTTATTATGTACCAAATCCATACTAATATGATAAAACGGAAAATTTTGATTGTTTGAATACGCTAACCTCAAGGTCTAATGGTTCGAATATAGCTAAATATTATTTTGGTATATTCGATACTTAACTATCTAAATATTATTTTATATATTCGATTCGATATTATCGAGGAAGGCTTTAGACTACATAATCACGATGCTTCACAGCATAAGTAGGTATCTTTTTTTTTTTTATAGTAGCGCAGTATATTGGCTCCTCCCAGCCTGATGGTAAGCAAGAGAGGAACCCACATCGCGATGACAACGGATTTGATATCAAAATATCCTATCCGTTAGCATCGCCATACTGGCCCGCAAGATGTTCCTTCACGCTCCTTTTGAAGGAATTGAAGGTATCTGTGGAAAATGTGGAAAAAACAAGGAATAAACGACCACAACTTTTTACTGAGTTTACGTAAAACCTTAATTTTTAAAACTCGAAGAAACCACAGACATACATAGTTTCAGTAAATTACCACGTTCGTTCCCGAGAAAAACATTGAATGATGATGAGACGATAAGACGGCAAGTTAGAAGACCTGTCTTCAATATTGTCTTGGGTCTGGGTGTTGTGGTACCGTCGTTGTTTTTGATTTCTATAACAGAAGTGCTGCTAATTACCATCGAATCGAAGCAATTTATGTGATGTTGTCCAATATTTATCTATCAGACTAGCTAGAATTTCTTTTTTTTCAATATTTCAATAATAAATACGTATGTATTTAAAACATCTAAACCTTCCTCTTAAATCACTCTATCTATTAAAAATCCGGTAATTTAGGTGGTCTTATCGCTAAAAAGCATTATCTCCCAGACAAGCTTCAGGTAGAGAAATATTCAGTATTTGGTGTAGGTACCTCCTTTTTTTGAAGTAGGTAATAACTGAGTGTCTTTCTTTAAATGTATGGAACCTGACAGAAGGCCGCAGCCAAATAACAATCACTTCTGTGTTGTTGTGTTCCTGCGTGTGAGTAAGGTTTCCTGAACTCCTGCTCCTAACGTAGAACTCACGTTAGTAGTAGGGGTCAAGCCTTCAAGGTAAGGGCGACAAGTCCAGTAACAGCTTTATTATGCTCTACGTGTCGCTCTTAAGCTAGGACCTCATTTCCACTTAACATCAGGTGGGATGAGGTCAATCTTGAAGTGTAATATAAAAAAAAAACCTTTAAAATAAGTAGGTAATTAAAATTAATGTCTATTTATTATGGCGGACACTAAAAAAAATACGTAATGTGTCAATACAATGTAATTCACTACTGCCGACTCAAGTCGATATCTACACTAATATTATAAAGAGGAAAGATTTGTACCTATTTTTGTATGTTTGTAATGAATAGGCTCAAAAAGTACTGGGCCGATTTAAAAAAATATTTCACTAATAGAATGCTACATACTTCCAATTTGACATAGGCTACAAAATTAGGGATCCTTGGTAAAATTTGAAAAATTTCAACAGAAAAGCGGGAAAAATTATCTAAGGCGAAACGAAGTTCGCTGGGACCGCTAGTATTATATAATGCCGACGGTAACGCAATTTTTGATTTTTTTTTCTCGTTAATATTTTCTTATCAAAGCTCTGGGAGACAACATTACTGAAATACTTAACTACGGTCAAAAGCACGTTTGACTACAAATTTTGGACTTGCAACTACCTTATGTAGTTGGCATAAGGATAAGAATTTATTAATTAGCACACACAATCAATACACAGACAAAAAAGTGACACGAACAGATAAAAGGTAAAGTAAGAGTAAATTAGCAAACAAAAAAAAAAGAAAAAACATAGTGATTGCGCAGCTAATGAGGTCCCAGTGGGTCCCAGCCTCAGCATAAGCTGCCACGACGTTGGATGCCGCAGGAGCGCTGGTATTCTGGCGGAACCTTTAGCTGAGTGGCGCGGTGATAAAAAATAAAGAACGGAAGAGAACAGAAGAATAATGACAAAAAGAGAGAAAGAAAGAGAGGAAAAAACAACTTGCATAAGAACTAATATTGGACTGCAAGAGTTAATTGGCCGCTGCTAGACAAGCCACATGTAGCCACTTCAGTATTTTTTTTCTTTTTTTTTATATATTGCACTTCAAGATTGACCTCATCCCACCCGATGTTAAGTGGTAGTGAGGTCCTAGCTTAAGGGTGACATGTACAGCATAATAATTCTGTTTCTGGACTTGTCGCCCTTACCTTGATGGCTTGAACCCTGCTACTAATTTAGCACCACCCCAAGATCTCTGTTAACAACACAGAAATAATTGTTATTTGGCTTTCTTTTGTCTTCTGTAAGGTGGAGGTATTTCACCAGTCGAGCTGCTCCAGTTGGAGCGATAATTCGTTATGCCCTATTTTATTATTTATTAGATATTAGAAACAGAAAAATTTCATCTCCCCTTGCGGTGCGGGAATCGAACCCACGATCTTCACGTATCGCGCGTGCTGCTCTTACCAACTGAGCTAACCGCAAGTTATCGCAGGCGATGAAATTTTTCTGCTGTATCAACCGTCAGCCTCCGGTAAGTGCCCTCTGCCGAATATGCTTAGAACTACATACTTAATATTTAAAGTTCGCTAGTACGGCGTAAAGTACTATAAATAATAACTATAATAAGCATGCGGTCCGACGGCGACGGGGAGCTGAACAGGCGGGCTCCCCTCGAGAAATTGACTACAGCCGAAAATATATCCAATCACTCCGATAGTTCAGACAACCAGTCCTTATTCTCATTCCTTAGTAGATCCAACTACATACCAACACCTTCACTTGCTAACACCGAGCAGACTATGGATGTTGTGCAGGATACAGATGATACTGTTGAGCTTGCACCCACCATGACTAAAGTCTCTAAGCGCAAAAGATGGTCAGCTAAAATGAACGATTTTATTTTGCGCACCTATTTACTATTGACAAATCTAGATACAGATTGAAAAAACTATTTAGATGCTTTACACACGCAATTTATTGAAAAATTCCCAGAAATGGATGTTACAAGACAACGACTAAATGACCAAAGAACAGCTATTGTTAGAAATAAACTTTTACCGCAAAATACAATTGACAATATATATTTAGAAGTTCAGGCACAATTAAATAATTCAACTCCCCTTATTCACTCTAGCAACCATAATCCACAAGCAACCCAACGCATGAGGTGGATGGACAACCACAATGAATATATAATTAAATCATACCTTAGAGTTACAAAGTTAGAAACCGATTTAACTGCATACAGGCAGAAAATCCATGAAGAATTCATTAATGCTTTCCCAGAATTGAACTATGTAACAGAACAAAGAATAGCAGACCAAAGAAGACTGATTATGAAAAACAATTGGATTGAACCAAATAAAATACATAATATACGACAGGAAATAGCAGAAGAATTGAAAAAGGCCGATGACAGAATTAATCACGAAACTCGGGTAATTAATCATAACGAAGACCTCACAAATAATGAGCAGCTAGTTACACAAAACACCCTTTCACCGTTGATGCCAAGTAGTCTACAAGATAACAATGTTAGAAAAAGTACCGACCATGTTAATGGTGATAATAATGAAGAAAACGTTCACAAAAGACAATTAACAGATAAGATAGATCACGACACTTTAAAACAAAAACTAAGTGCAACTGCCAGTAGATTGAAAAGATATGTTACATGTACAGATAGGAAGAAACAAAATAGTATATTTTCATATAATGAGAAATCTTTTTATCGTAGTCTAGAGCAAACTAAAACTAAAATGAATAATGAGACCCCGACTCCAACAGAACTTCACACTTTTTGGTCAGATATATGGCAGAACCCCATTACACACAACATTGATGCGGAATGGATACAAAATTTAGACTCTGATCTACACTTTCCCGCGATGGAATTTGATCATATATCAGTAGAGACATTTATTAAAGTAATACAAAGAACTCATAACTGGAAAGCACCAGGCACAGATAAAATCCACAACTTTTGGTATAAAAAACTAACATGCTTATATCCGTACATACACAACTACATTAATCATTTCATCCAAACACCTGAGTCTTTGCCAAAATATTTAACACAAGGGATCACATACATGCTCCCTAAAGATGCAGATACCAAGAACCCTGCAAAATATAGACCCATAACTTCCTTGCAAACTTTTTATAAAATACTTACATCTTGCTTATCTGAATCAATCTATAGTCATTTAGATACACACAATATTCTAGCGGAGGAACAAAACCTCAGAGATGGCGGGACAGCCAAAGTCCGACATGCTAGCCTCTCGGCTACGGAGGTCGTTTTTGGTGGTAGGCCTATCTCAACATTGCATGCTCGCGGTGCAAATCGTGTCGTGCTGGGGCCACGGAGGAAAAGGAAGATGCGGTATTGCGTTTGCCGGCCTCCCTATCTTCCGCGACCAGTGGGACTTGGGTCTCCATCTGGGTCTCGCCCCACCCCTAGGTCCGTTACCTCGGTACAAAAGCGGTGAGCGTGTCAGATGGCCGGACACGCTCCCGCCGCGCGGGTTTTGCGTCGCGGAGAGGACCACTTAGCGGTAGGCGCTGTGGGGGAGACTGTGTACAGTCTGCAAGGTATCAGCAAAGGACACCCCCACTGACAACTACGCAGTGTTGGTCACCGAGGGGTGCGTGCCCGAAACACCGCTCTCTAGAGAGGACAGTACGCTTTTCCCCTTAAAAAAACATGACCTCTTCTCCAGCAGATCAATGAGTTTTCATAACCTGGTCTCCAATTCCACTAGATCAGAGCCAAAAGTAAGCAACATCGTGTAATTTTCACAAGCGAAGAGCCAATAGCACCTGTTCTTTCGAGTACGTACTTACAATTACAATTTTTTTTGTATAAATTATTTTCTTTTGTAAAAAAACAACCTTTGATATGTAACCGCAAAAGTGTGAAAAAGAGAACAAAAATGATTTTACCAATAAAATTAAATAGTCAGTTTACCTCAATTTCATTTAAAAATTACTATCCAATTCAAACTTTACTAGTTTTTTCCTTTGACTTTGACTGCGTGGTAATTTACTTTACTTATAAGGTGTCCTATGCGTTTTTTAATTCCAGACTGCACTCAAATAACATACTCTACCTAAATAGTTTGATGATTGATGTAGTCGAAGCGTTAAAAGTCTCAGGTTCGATTCCCGGTCAGGCCTATTTGGAAACGAACTCTCATAATTTTGCGTGGGTAGGAAAAGAAGACTTCTATTCAACTTTTATCAAATTAAGGCCGAAAGTCCTTTCAAAAGCCAAAAACCTTCAAAACCTTTAAAAATTGATCTTCTACTGAATCTGAATTTCTGGGTGTTGTTCTAGTTCTGCAGATAGACCAAGTCCCTGGGCACCACATAAAAAAGCCTCTATCCTAGCATATATACCAAGTAGGCTTAGTACCCCTCCTCTTCACCCTTAAACGGCCAAGACACAACATAAAATCATTCATTGGTTTTCGCCGTTAACTGAAGGGCATAATGTTAAATTGACTATTGAGATTGGAACTATTTTCCCCTTTCCCGATTAAGGGTTACATTCAGTGACATTTTGGTACATCAAGTATCTACTCCAAAGCCGACTGGTCTTATCTTTGAGGTGCAAAGGTATTAGGATAAATTATGTAAACCTTTAACTAAATATGATTTAGGCTGACTCACGATTTATTGTTCAGCTGAAGTGCGAAAAGTCTTATTTCAAAAGACGGCGAAAACATTAAACCGGAAAATACATTGGCTGGCTTCACACAATGTATGCAACACAGACATTTATATAAATACAACGAAGTTAACCGCAGGCAATATTCTGTTCTATAGACTGGCAGTGAAATAAAGTTAAAAATGACTGCCACGGACGCCGCTACGGTTACATCCGACAACTCCAAGGGAAATGTGATGGAAGAACGTGCGAAAGCAGATGAAGAAATTGTGGCAAATGAAGACGAGAGAGAAGATAAATCTGAAGACATGGAGATCCACTTAGGAACTGATTTCTCGTATACGCATTCCAGTATTGGGATAAGTGTTTTTTCTTACGCGTTGCTTCATATTGGCGCGTTGGCTGGTCTCCTTCTATGCTTGACTGGACGTGTCTTGACGCCCACCATTATTTGGAGTGAGTACAGTTTTCATTAGAGTTAATATGGATATTAACTGTGATAATTTTAATACTTTTTATAATTTCGAAACACAATATATTTATAGATTTTCTATGAAGATAACCACTGTGACGTCACAACTTTACAAAACACAGACTTCTAAAAAGTTTCGGAACATTTAAAATATCATTTGAAAAAATCATTATGGCTGATGTAATATAAAATCCTTATATAGGGGCTGATGAAACCTTAAAATTATTTGTGCATGGAGTCCGCAACTCAATCCAATCCAATTGAAATAAAGTATATAATGAGTGTTTTTCAATAGTAATATTCTACTTTATGGGCAAGGTCCCCATCGTTACAAAATTGGCTCTGGCTTCATCACCACGCTTGCCGAATGCGGGTTGGTCATGAAATGTATGTGTGAAAAATTCTAAAAACGTTTTGTACTTGTTTTGCAAAACATAAAGTTTTTAAATTAATAAATTATGGCTTATAGTCTCAGGTGTAGAGTTTCGGAAAATCCATTCTTTTATGTCTTCACTTATATGGAAACTATCTCCCAAATTTCATATTTGTATGTGTTATATGTGCTGAGATTTAGTGATTATCCAGTCAATCATACAGTCAGAGAGTGGTAATTAGTGACTATTAGCATTTAAGTGCCAATTATCTAACTGAAGAAATGTTTACGTCATTTGCTATACTTACGCAGAGCAAATGCATTATAATGTTTAAGTACCTTTAAACACATTGTAATTAATAACTATATAAAATATAGCTGTGCCCACTGCTAAGTATTTTACTTATAATACACATATTGACGACCTCCATAGCCGAGAGGCAAGCGTGCCGGACTGCGTCGCGTCATCTCTGAGGTTCCGGGTTCGATCCCCGGTCGGGTCAATATGGGAAACGAACTTTTCCATATTGTCTCGGGTCTGGGTGTTGTGGTACCGTCGTTGTTTCTGATTTCTGTAACACAAGTGCTTTAGCTACTTACCACAGAATGCAGAAAGCAATGTAATGTGATGTTGTCCAATATTTATTTAATTATTTATTTATTTATATGTACCTTCGTATACATACTTTATAAGCTATTTTTAAATAGCTTAAGTATATATACAGCTACTTTATTACAAACGAATATCGTTGACGACCTCCGAAGCCGAGAGGCGCGCGAGCCGGACTTTGGCAACGCGCCATCTCTGAGGCCCCGGGTTCGATCCCCTGTCTGAAAACAAACTTTTCTGTATTGTCTTGGGTCTGGGTGTTGTGGTACCGGCATTGTTTGATTTCTGTAACACAAGAGCTTAAGCTACTTACATATATCAGAATGAGAGCAATGTATGTAATGATGTGCTATATTTATTTATTAACCAAAAGTAGGTACATAAGGTAAAGTATTTTTTTTTTCAAAGTGAATGAAAAAATAATGTATAATAATATAGTTTGTTTGTTTGAACCGAAGCGAACACCGTTATATCGTGAAAAGGTGTTCTCACGCGACACCGGCAAAAATAGAATTCGCCAATTAATGTTTATGTTGCCATGAAACATTAAAACGTCTATTTCATTTATGCCCGATTTCAATATTTAAAAAACGATCTGTTCCAGTTACGAATAGTAATAAGTTATACAAGGGTCCGATCCCCGGTCGGGTCAATATGGGAAACGATATTTTCTATATTGTCACGGGTCTGGGTGTTGTGGTACTGTTGTGGTTTCTGATCTGTAACACAAGTGCTTAAGCTTCTTACCACAGAATCAGAGCAATGTATGTGATGTTGTCCAATACTTAGTATTTTATTCATATTATATAAAAAAAAATACTAGGAAACTAACGCAAACAGATCGTTAGTATGAAGAAAAAATTAAACATGTTAAAAAGACGAAACAAGTTAAACTAAAATGTAAAAGCCTAACTTTTACATTTTGGTTTGACCAACAAGAAAAATAAATACACGTGTTTTTTTCATTTCCCAAATTATGCAGGTTTGTAAAAAAAATGTTTACTTTCACGTGACGCTGGCGCATGAAATGAAAATTTTAACATATAGTAACTTAAATACGCAAATGAAAAAAAAGATGTTGAAAAAAAGAAAGAATGTACAAGGCTCAATTTTACATTTTTAGAGTTCCGTACCCAAAGGGTAAAAACGGAACCTTATCACTAAGACTTCGCTGTCTGTCTGTAGCCCGTCCGTCCGTGTGGCTGTCACCAGGCTGTATAGCTAGAGAGTTAGCTAGAAAGGGGGACTCTTTCACAACAAACTTAATTTTTTAGCCGTTTTTTGTCAGATGTTAAATAACAGCAACAAGGAGACGCTTGAAATTAGTTGAATATATACTTCAAACACAAATAATGGTGTCTATAGATATATGTTTAATAGATAATGGTACGGAATCATGCGTGCGAAAGTCCGACTCGCACTCGGCCGGTTTTTTTTAAACACCTTTTAAGTCATTTATTATCTTGCGTAGGTTTCTATCCGATAGATCATGTTTCAATGTCATTGACCTTACAAAAAAAACGTAACTATTGTCATCAGAGTTGTTAGTGACAAGATAAGATGGTTTCATTGGAGGTAGTGTAAAAGAAAGCGTGATCGAACACGTTTCATTGGTTGTTATTCATTGTTTTGTGGACTTTGCGTGTAAGTATTTAGCGTTAATGGTCTCAAAGAAGATAGTAGAAGATAGTAGAATCTTTGAAGAAGACCGCATACATATACGCATGTATACTAGATGAAATCAGGCTATTGAGTAACCAATTTTACATATGTCAAATCGATAATAGTAATGTCAAAGTAACTAGATTGCGTCGCTGAGTTGTTAAGACATATGTATGTTAATTCGGTAATACCTACTCAACGGCTTGACTATAGGTGGGACTTGTCGCAAGAATACCTTACCTTAGACCTGATTGTCCTTTGAATCAAGCATAAAAGGCAAAATTTACACTGTGTAGGACTTCGAACGGGTTCGAGTCCCGATCGGATCAATTGGAAAACGAACTTTTCTGTATTGTCCCGGATCTGGGTGTTGTCTCTCGTTGTTTCTGATTTCTGTAATACAAGTGCTCTATTTAATACAGATTCAGATCAATTTATGTGATTATGTTTGCCAAATGGTTTACCATTTGTCTTACTATTTTCTTAAAAGAAAATAGTAAGACAAATGTGCAAATCTGTCCTATAAGGATTGAATCCACGACCCTTTTTCTTCGAGGGAGAAATACCTACCTCACACCTGCCACTTAACACGCCCCAACGCCTCGGGATCGAGGTAACGGACGCCAGTGTTACCTCACACATGGTGTCTCCGGTCCCAGCAGCGGATCTGCTGTGCGGCTCCGCTGCCTACCGCCTCTGCGGACACTCCAGCTCTCCATGCGAGAGCCGTTCAACTTGGTTCCTCTAGGAGCATCAACCATATTCTTATACTTCGAGTTGATATGATAAAGTTAGTGTCTTAATTATTTATTTCAGGCGATGTAATCAATAATGTTTTTTGTTCCAGGTTTATTGGTCCTCATCATTGGTATTGAAGGGACCTACATGGGAGCTCACAGATACTTTTCACACAAAAGTTACAAAGCAAAAACGCCACTGAAGATTCTTCTTCTGTTGATGCAGCTTGTGTCTGGTCAGGTTGGTAATTTTATTAATAAGCACGTCAAGATAAACTTGCACTTTTCGCCCTTACCTTGAAGGCTTGGCCCCTGCTACTAATGTAGCACCCCCTCGGAGGTCTGGCAACCCTACTCACAGGCAGGAACAAAACAATACAGAAGTGATTGTTACTTGGCTGCGGTCTTCTGTAAGGTGGAGGTATATCACTAGTCGGGTTGCTCCGGTTCGAGCGATAAATCGATATACCCTACCTCTCTTATATTTTTGGGAAAGGAGTAAACTATTTGTCATAAATTGGGGGGAGAAAATTCGAAATCAAGCGTAACTTCGACGACCTCGGTGGCGAAGGGGTTAAGGTAGGCGGCCAAAGCGCGAAAGGTCCCGCGAAAGGTTCGATTCCCGGTCAGGTAAATTTGGAAAACGAACTTTTCAAAATTGACTTGGGTCTGGGTGTGCTTGGATGACGCCATCAGTTAGTATCCGTCATCTGGTGCTCATAGTACAAGGAAAAACCTTAGTTTGAGACCAAATTCAAATTCAAATTATCTTTATTGCACTTTATCACATTACAATATTTGAAGATGGTAGGTACATTTAAAAGGTATACATGTGACGCCCTGCAAGGGCATGGCAACATTGAGGGCTAACTACATTACAAAACTTAACTTATTTATTATATTAAGATAACATTGGTGTGATTGTCTGGCGCATTTAATTATTTTTATTTACTTGAAGCAACCGTTTATCAAATAAACTAGCGTCCCGCTTAGTTTCACAATGTTTTCTTTCAAAATAGGTACATTAGAAGTCCTTAATTAGATACATTCCAATAAATGTAACTCTAGCTGCTCGAATCTAGCTGATCAACGTCCACAAATATTAGTTTATTTTAATGTGAGAGTTTTAAAGAATATGGGATTAACTTGAAATGTGAACATGTATTTTCTATCTTTTTGGCTTGTTGGTATTTCACTTTATTACGTACACTGTTTATACATCTTTGTTTAAATCGTATATACTATATGTAAACGTATGTATGTATTTATATTTTAATTAACTATATGTTTGATTTTGCTTGTATTTTATGTATTAATCATTTTAAGGTATTTATCTAGTCTATTTAATTTATATTTCTCGATTTCTACCTACTATTTCCTCTACATGAAAGTTCCCTGGAGAGGGATTGCTTTCTAGCAATAAGACCTCCTAAAATTGTACTATAATATTTTTGTAATTTCTCTGTGCAATAAAGTATAAATATCTATCTATAAAATAATAAATATAAACCTCTTCAAGGGTGATATAGGTAAATGAGGCTGATGCAAAAACTATCGTATTAATAAGCCCTTTAAGGGGTGAGAGCCATCTGTGCTCCCCTAAAAGCTCGGTGAAGATGATAAGGCTTCGCAGCCATTATCGAACAGTTAGGAATAAAAAAATAATAATGAGCCCTTTCTTTGTTGTCACGTGCCAGAGCTCAGCTTACACCTGGGCCCGTGACCACCGGATGCACCACCGGTACTCAGATACAGACGGGGACCCTCATAACGCGAAGCGAGGATTATTCTACTCGCACATCGGCTGGCTCATGACGCGCCGGCATCCCATCTGCAAGGAGCTTCGGAAGACCATCGACATGAGCGACTTGAAACAGGACAAGCTGGTGATGTTCCAGTACAAGTGAGTTGGATAAGTAATGTGTGTACTTGTGACCTTATTGTAAAGGAATGTCAGTTATTTAACATAGGTGAGAGCCACCTGCTCTCCCCTTTCAGGGGGCTTGGTGGTGATGGTAAGGATTTTCACTGTTACCGCACCGATAAACAAACTCTCTGCACAATTCATCTGGTGTACTATCACCCAATCAACGATATAGAAACTTTTGTCATCTCTTGGGAGACATTTTACGTAGGTATTGCGCATGCTAGGCCTATTAGATATGTGTTTCTGGCCACTTGATCATATTAAGTTCATTATCATTAATTCGGTGAAAGAACGTCCAACGCTAAACATAATGTACCTACCCTTCTCCTTACACTTCTAAAGGTCTCGTCAATAGACACAATATTGCATTCATCGCCATCAGGATAAGGTCGCAATTCCAACCACATTTAACAAAAGTCTACATTTGCAGATACTTCCGGTCGCTATATTTTACCTTCGGCTTCCTGCTCCCCACCTCGGTACCTATTTACTTCTTCGGCGAGACCGTCACAAACGCAGTGCTGGTTACATATTTTCTCCGGTACGTGCTTGGCCTGCACAACACATTCCTGGTGAACAGTGTGGCCCACAAGTACGGGATGAGGCCGTATGACAAGTAAGTACTAAGCCTACCTATTAGCTTTTCCCAGAGTGCGCGTTAACGACCTCTTGTGGGTGATGGAGGCGAAAAGGCGCCCATGCAAATACAAGGCGCTGATGAGATTTAAAGATGATGGGAGGCGCTTCAGAGGGGGATTTTCAAAGGGGGCGTTTAAGAAATTTCGGTAGAATAAGAGCACAATATATTTATTTATGCAGTTTACAAGTAATTCAAATGCACCCTCAAAATGGATTGAAGCTACCGCTGGTTTGGTATCTAAAAATTTAGATGTAATGGCAAGTTTACTCATTAGTTCACCTGTACTGTACATTAAGTACGATCAAAAGCATGTCACACACGTGACTCTTATGTTGCGGTTATAAGAAGTAATTTCGAATAAAAATTTTAACCTTAAACGTCATGTTGGAACCATAAAGGATGCTTTTTTACCGAAATAAACCGAACAAAGTCACAAGCAACAAAAAGCTCACACAAAAAACTAAAACTTAAATAATAAGCTCAACTCACACTTGACCGGTTCACAGAAACTTACAGCCAACGGAGTCCTGGTTTACTTCCTTGGTCTCCTTCGGCGAGGGCTGGCACAACTACCACCACGCGTTCCCCTGGGACTACAAGACTGCTGAGACGAATCTGCCCTTCCAGATGACCACGGCAGTCATAGAGTTCTTCCGATCCATAGGCCTGGCTTACGACTTGAAGAGCGTCCGCCCAGATATGGTAAGGACTATAGCAGGGCTAGACCCAACTCCTTCACTATTAAAATACGCGATACGTCAAATTTCTCGCAAGCGACAAGTCGGCTACTGTTGATTGGCTGATAACACACTGCATTCGCATTTTCAGCCAATGGGCAGATAAAGCGCTGAATTTTATCGATTTTGACATTTGTTCAGAGGCGCTTGTTTACATCACTTTTTCGTAAAAGCTGTACGAAGAAGTGACTTCTTTTTATATATGGATGCAATGTAGGTAGGTAACTATTTTTTGTGTACGCGATGAAACAAAAATGTTTCATCTTAGGTAGTTTTTGGTGGTCCCTGTCGGACCAAAAAAATGTTTCGTCATCTACCGCTTGTGTAGTCGACCGTGACCTTTTTATGCAATAGTAGAGCGAACATGTCTAAATTCCTTCGTTTATTACAGCTATACAACAGGATAAAACGGAGCGGCGACGGAACTCACCAGGTGGACGATTTGACTGGCATGATGACAGCCCACGGTCCCGTGCACAGGTTCAATCCTACCTACAGCGTCAAGTACCCGGAACCTGACACCAGCAGAGTAATGAGGCTAATGAAATGATCCCACATGACGTCTTGTAGGTCTAACATGCGCAATACGTCAATCTCGTTACTTAAATAGAGGTTTACCTGCTCTATGTAATGTGATACATAGGTTAATAAAATGTTTCTTTAAAAATCGTACCTATTATTATTCAACATAACATGTGTAGTACCTACTCGTAGCTGTTATGTATTCTATGAAAGGTCAATTATGCTTAATTCACACCATAATCAAGTCTAAATCATATTATGCTGCGGCATTATACTCTTCTTAGACAATCAAACTATAGAAATGACCATGCTTTTGCATGCACGGACTTAATATATTAATGTACATATATATTAAAGTCCATGAATGCATGTAACGCAGTATTTTTGTCTCCTAGATGACGATAGATCAGCGATAATTTTGTAGTAGAATATGTATCTATAGATACTTTCTTCTAAAGTTATTAAGGCTTCTTTATTCTAATTTTTTAGTAATTAGGGATTCCGGCCTTCTCAGGGCATCTATTCCCGCAGGGAGTCCCACACACGCCGTCACCTGTGATTGTACGTTACATCAATGTATTTCCCCTTGTTAAAGAAAAAAGGCGTCATTTTCTATTGTCCCCGGTGGGACAAATGTTATGCAACTATATTGACCCATAAAGTAGATTCTCCTAGTCAAATCTCTACTGAATCAGGTACGGGAAAGAAATTTCCTGGCGTCCCGATCTTATCTTGCTAACACCTACCCCACGCGACAAAGTTAACACGATCTCTCGATTCAGCAAAAGACAAGAATTTTAGTCATTTCATAGTATCTAACTTGCTAAGTCTTTGACCGTCGCCTTATACTTTTTTTCATTGAATACCTAAGCTTTACAAAATGTGTAGTAAAATGTTTCTAGTTAATTTTCTACATTCTGCTAAAACTGTGGGAAAATTAGAAAGCGTTACTCTAGCAAGAAAGTAGCTGGCAGAGTGATACGAATGGAACTATCAATAAGTGCGTAATCTGGTATGGATGTGCGCTGCGTAAAAAACTTAAGATGAAACGGGATTTATTTTTTAACAATACACATTTCTGGATTTATCTACAATTGTTTTGAGACAACTACTATAATATAGGTAGTTTTAGAAAATCCCAGGAGTGATCCCTTCATACATAATATTTTATCAAGTGGTTCCACCTTAGAATAAGGAAGGTATAGAAACCGCATCATGACAGCAGAAATGCGACCGTCCATCCCAAAAAAATACTTTTCTCATAACTCTCTATTGGTAGCCTATATGGGAGGCAAATCCATAGTCATAATCCAAAAAAATTGTACCTAATATTTTTTTATCTGCAGATTTATTTTTTAGTCACTCTTGGTGACGCTGCAATGGCTATATGTGAATAAGATGGCTACCTCACAATTGCGATTTTTTGGGTTACACCTAGGAATATAATAAATCTATGGCTTCTACCGAGGAGCATAACATCAAAATTCAGTGTCATCTGTTGATTACGGGCTACTTACACACACTCTAAGAATTACGGGGCTAAAAAATAAAACTCCAAAGTACAACGTCTTAAGTTTATTAGGCTCAGCCCTGCTTCTGCGCGAGCTCACGCGCCTTAGCCTTCTCGAGCTTGGCGATGCGCGCGTTGGACTTGTTCCCGAGCACGCCGCCGCCCCAGTGCCTCCTCAGCTCCTCGTAGCGCTCGTTGAAGTTCGTCCTGATGGCCTCCACGACCTTAGTGAACGAGGCGCGGTCGCCAGACTCCACCTGAAGCGAGAGGACAGTGAGATCTCTGCCGCGGAACATACTAGACGCGCTTGTGGAGGGTAACGTCAGATAATTCTATTGGTGGTAGAAGGTTTGTCAGCATGGCATTTAGATAGCAAATAAATCATCATTAGAGAGGTAAATTAATTTACGTCGTTTTCCCGAAACCAATTTTAAAACAACTTTATTTGATTTGATATTTCTATATAACATAGTGCTGTCCCAGATTTTTTGAAATTATTGTAAGTTTTATAAGACAGACAACATAACTGTGTTGGTAAATATTTATTTACTGTACTGGTTAAGAATGAAAATGAAGAAATATTGATGTGATTCTTTTGGAAAGAAATTTTCACTTTCAAAGATGTTTCACTTAATAAGAAGTAGGAAATTCTCCTAAAAATAGTGGAAAATACACAATGATTGTATACCATATACATCGAAGTGAAGTGAAACACAATCGGTTTATCACAATCTCCCAGAATAAGTGGCACATAAGACCAATATCAACAAACTATTTATGTAAACACAAAGCGCTTGTAGGCTTGGAGCTAGGTATCCTTTACATATCTGTTCTATTAATTTATTACGTATTATTTATTGTTTGAAAAGGTTTCATAGAGGATAAACATTCTAGGCAAGTTTTCTAAAAAACTTTGTTGCTTAGCAAGTATTACAAGTCACGTGTAACTTACATGTGTGAGCGCCAAGCAGGAGCAAGTCTTGCGGTGCACGAGGGCTCCCAGGCGGGACTTGCCCTTCACGATACAGTAGGGGACGCCCATCTTACGGCAGAGGGCGGGCAGGAAGAGAACCAGCTGAAAATATAATTTAAAATGTGTAAACTTTATTGTACAGAGATAAAGGAGCTATTTTTCTTAGACCACTTGCAAGATTTTACTATTTTCAATTGACTTAAGCAAGTGATCAAGTTTACTTTGATAGGCTGTTGATTTCTTGATCACACAAGTATTATTTGTGATGTCCTAAAAACACTCTTTTTGTATGATGGACAAACAAAATAACAATATAGAAACGACTATGAGAAATAATAATTTATAAATATTATATTTTAATTACTAATTGTAATTATTTCCAATGGTGAATTTAGCAACTAGTCTACAGATTAGATTTAAGGCAGCTCAGAGTCAATTGTCTTCATGCAACTAGCACATAAACATAGTTTTGTGCAGCCTCAGGTGAAGAAATTCTAACATCACTGCTACCTTTATTAAGTCTTTTGCAAAACACTTGCATTGCTAATACCTAAATGTTGTCTGGAAGAGATTGCTTTCTAGCAATAAGACCGCCTAAATTGTACTTAATTATGTCTGTAAAACCAATTTCTGTAAAACTTTCTGTGCAATAAAGTGTATCTATCTATCTATCTATTGCTCTAATTCTTTGGTGATGTACGTACATGTAAAGGATTTTGGTCACAAAGAGATACATTTTTTTCTAAGAAGTATCAGCCACATTTCAGAGTGTAGATAAGACAGGTTCTTATTAATATCTATGAATACTTGTTGCTAGTCAACAATCTAAATAGAGCTCAAATCATTATTTTCTTGTTCGTAAATACTCTTGCATCATTACATTTGTAAAATGTTTCAACAACCTTCAGAAGGAAAGACACTAATCAATTGTTCTTTATACGAGTATAAATCTCTAACTTATAAAGCCTCTGGTGCTGTACATTGGGACTAAATATGCCCCACGCGAATAAATTTCGCGCATGCTCGTAGGCATTCTTATTTTTGTGAAGGAATTGGTAAGAACCTGCAGCACAAACAATATAAACCCATATAGCATGCAGTTTCTTTGTATTTCCACCTCTGTGATATGTTATTACACAAATTAAAATAAGCCAAACCCAAATTGACATTATGTTGTATGCCACATACCTCAATGGGGTCAACATCATGAGCAATCACCACCAGCTGTGCCTTTTTCTTCTCAACCAGCTTGGTGACTGTGTTGGTGCCAGCACGGATTGTGTTGGGCCTCTTTGGCGGGGGCTCGTCCTTCTTGGCGACCTATTAAGGGGTAAATGTTAAGAACATTCTAGAAGAAGATGGGAGGGTGTAGGGGAAGTGGGTATTCAGAGATCTTGGTGGTCAAGTGTCCTCATGGCAATTGGTCTAAGTAGGGTATCCATCATAATAGCTAACAATATGTGTAACTAATTTTCGTAATGTTCTGTACACTAAAAATATCTATCTGTGCTCAACTAACTAGCTAACGCTAACATAATCAGGACTGACTAATACACTTGGTAGCAATATGTGGGCATGAGTTCCAACTACTACATAATCTGTGTTTAAGTAAGATTTTTCAAAGGTGATGACATATACACTTTGGTCAAATATTTTGTAGTTGCAGAGTAGTGCCTTTAAAAATGACACCAGCAAAACAAGGCTCTCAATCCTAGGCCAAGCATGTGACATTATGTCAAAGAAGAATTAATTTCCTCACGTTTAAAACAGGTTAGTACCACAAAATAGATAGGTACAGAAATCAATCAACATACAAAGCGCGCTCGAGCAACGCACACATAGATACTGCTCACGGACACGATATCTCAAGCCAGTTCAAACCAATGCGAACTTAACACTCTTATGACGTTACCATAAAGTTTGCATAAGAATGACTTTGTATACATATAAATAAAAAATAATAAATGCGCCAGACATCCACACCAATCACCTGGTCTCAAACTAAGGTTTTCCCTTGTACTATGAGCAACAGACGACGGATACTAACTGGGGGCGTTATCCCAGCACACCCAGACCTAAGTCAATATAAGTACATGTGTCTGTACAGATTCTGTCTTATGAAGTCGATTTCTTCATAATGACATATCTTAATATAGGGATAGTAAAATTGCAGTTTGACTGTTTTTACAGGAGAGGCAGTTGCTATCGTAGAGGCAATTTCTTATGTTCTTTCCCATAAATTAAGTAAGTCAATTATCTTCACGGACTCCAAAAGTTGCCTTCAAGCGATTACTAGCAACTGTTTCAAGTCAAAATTTATAAGCCCCGTTATTTTAAAAATTAGAGAAGCTCTCTTCAAGTGTCACATTAACAGCATAGAAGTTGTGTTAGTCTGGATTCCCGGTCACTGTGGTATCCGCGGTAACGAGCAAGCAGACATTTGGGCCAAGGAAGCCATCTTAAACGGTACAACATCCCAATTAATTTATTCAACTGATGTTTTGCCCATGGCTGCAAAAAATATGGTTGAAAACTGGCACAGCCGCTTTATCGAAATCTCAACCTCCAAAGGCCGGTTATATGCTAGCTTACAACCATCAATTCCGCCCAAACCTTGGTTCTTCAAAAACAAACTTTTTGAAAAACGGGTCATTTCCACCATTTGTCGTCTTCGTCTCGGTCACGCATGCACACCCGTGTTTCTATGCAAAATCAGGGTCAAAGACAATTCACTGTGCGAATGTGGCATAGATGAGGGTACCCCAGACCACATATTTTTTAGCTGTCAAAAGTATCCTCTATCTCTTTATGATATTATTCCCTCTGAAGTTCCCCGCCCTTTAACCTTTAACTTTATCTTAACTCTATCTTCTTCTAAATATATTAAATATGTATGTAACTATATTTGTATGTATGATATTAGACTATGATTTAGGACCTCTGTCCATAAACGTTGTGTCGTCTTTAATGTGTTGTTCGTGTTTGTTTTAGGTTCTTAATGAAGACCTCAGGAAACAATAGCTCAAATCACCGCGCAATCTCCCTTTGTGACGTGTCTCTCTAAACACTTGACATTGGCGGAATCACTGCGTTGTTTTTAAACGCGGGATAGAGACCATATTTAAAAAAAAAAATTGCAGTTTTCATATGAAAAAGCACATTCTATGGTAAATGTTCACTCGTCAGTTTATGAGAATAAAATATCATACCTTAGCCTCGGCAGCCTTCTTTAGGCGCTCTTTCCTGACTGCCTCAGTCTCTGGCCTGTATTTCTCAAGGATCTTGAATAGACCTTTGGCTGTAAACAACAAATGTAAATATGATTAATAAAAAGGTTTAAATAGATCTTTGTGCATAAATACAATTAAGATAGCATCAGAGTTAAAAAGCTCGTATATTTTGTTGATAATCATAGTGATTCATAGTTGCATTTGGAGTTCATCATGTAATATTGTTCATAATTAAATCCTTAGAAACTGAATAATATTGTAAGGAACTGTATCCATTAGGGTCTGACATACAAAGGTAAACATTAAAATATATTAAGTAAATGCATCCAGACTATTTAAAATATTTCAATAATGATGTCTAAGAAAGATATTCATAGATAGCTTAAAACCTTCAACCAATAGCATCAAAAATATATTAATTGTTATGAATGTCCATCTCAATCTTAAGTGAAAGCAGTTATGGAGAAATAACACCACTGCATAAAGGACAAATATGTGTAAAAAATTAAAAACATCACAGCATTGAAACATGACTTCTACAGTGATTGAATTGAATGTGTGGTAGTTCCTAACTAGTTTCTAGACAATATGTATAATGCGATGCATTAGACTATTAGATACAGATAATTTTTTTTACAGTGGATACAACTCAGTAAACGATCATAAAATGGCTCTTACAAACCTGTAGTCTTGTCAAGTGTCTGGGTGAACTGGTTGATTGGAGGCGGCACCTTCAACCTGCGCTGCAGAACAGCCTTCTGGCGCTGGATGCGGATGTACTTGGGCCATCTCACGAAGCGGGACAGGTCACGGGTGGGCTGGATATCCTGACCTAGCAGACAGACACAACTCACATGAAATGCGGGCAAAAGTTGCTATATAAATATCATGAAAAAGCTAATTTTATCAGTGTTAAAAAGCTCGTATATTTTGAAAACCACATGGTTCTTTCAGAATATGTTTTGCATCATTTAATTATAAAAAAAAATTGACCAGTCGTCTTGGCCATATAACAGATATAGGCAGTAATTAAAAAAACTTTAGAATATACAAATATAATAATTATATATTTATGTCGTACATCAAGCCAAACACAATGAACTGTGTTATGCACTGTTAAGTCTTTAATTATCAATTTAAGGTTATGTGAAACGCTAAACTTTAATATCAGAGCTATAATGACATTAATTTAAAAATATTTTAATAGTATGGTGTTCAGGTTTGGCACATCAATTTACACCAAATACAAAATAATGCTACCTGTAGCAGATTCAATTATTAAGATTCAAAATTCAAATACAGTAGGCATATTAAGTACTAAAGACAAGGTGAAATAAGGCCTGATTCTAACCTAAAACATAAAGAAGGACTGCTCAACTAGCTATGATATAAAAATCGATAAGACTTACCAATAGAAAAGTTTTTCGTCCTTTTCTCGAAGAGAGGGTTGACGATCTTCTTAGGTTCGACCTTTTTGACGACCAGAGGGGCGGCCGCTACCTTCTTTCCTACCTTCTTCTTCGGCTACAATTTAAATGGATAATGTAATTTCAAGCCATATCCCAAACACGAAATCGATAATATAACACATTTTCATCAGAGATCTTGGTGATAATTCAAGTGTAATCACGGCTTTCATGAGTATTTTAACATCACGTTCCTTTGAGGTTATGTCAATAACTTGCACAAAACATAACATTTTAGAATTGCGTAGATCGCGAATAGAAATTGGTAGAATTAACTAACGCAGAGTTTGAAGTGTTCATCACATGTACGAAAATAAAGCGATACGCACAAAATAACTAGATTCGTTGACTAACATGTTACCTTTCGTTTTCAAGTTACTGACAGCATTTTCACTATTTCACATAAAAATAACGTAATTAACGTAACGCACATAGTTTTTACCTTCTTTTGAACCATCTTGATTAGTTTTTAGATCAGTGATCTAAAGGCCACGAAAGGATACGTGACCTAAACCGAACACCAAACTTTCGGCGAATATGGCCGAAAACAAAAAGATTGAATCCGTAAACGTCAAAAACTTTGACGTCTTTCTGAGTGAATGAACTGTCAATGATGCGCCCTCTATCGAACAGACGTTGAACTTTATTTACGAATGCCACGGTCAGTTGTGCGTCTAAAACTGATATTAAATTATTCCGAAATACCAATGTGCCACAGCTAACAACTTTAAAACGCCATGATCAACTAATCTCTTTGCGATCCGTGAGATGGCACTGGGGCGTGGCGCGAAACTCGAACTTTTTTACGCATTTATTCTAAGTGAATCGAATTTATCGAGTGACTATTGAGGTTGTAGGTAGATATGATAAATTTAACGTAATAAATCCCATTAAAATTCAAGTACATTAATATTTTATAAAAAAAGATTAAAATTTAGCACGGATACTTTCATTTCTCTTTGTTTTCAGAAGTTCAGTAAAACAACTACAAATTATACCTGTGTGAAGTAAAATACATACATACGGAAATAAATTTATTACAAATTCAATTCACAAGCGAACATAAAATTGTAACAACATGATTTTAATGCGTTATTTGTTCTGTATTTTTGGTGAGTGAAAAGGAATTTACTTAACAGTATATTTCGTCATTTATCTAGACAATGGTAATAATTAGCTCCAGTTTTAAGCAGATAAGTTCTACAGGAAGCTTTATTTTAAATTGCAAATACATACATAGATACTTACCTAAATAATACGTAGGTACCGACACACGTTATGAGTGTATATTTTTCAAAATCAAAGTTATAAGGCAAATCTAATTCAATGGCGTGGCTTGAATGAAGCTACATCTAGCGTTATACAGTGGTAGTCCATAGACTATTTCTTTAGACAGATAAATACCTACTTAGTACAAAAAAATGCATTACAGTATGATTTTGAATAATTGCAAACCGCTTTTGCAAAAGCTGAATATTTTTCCTTTACCCTGTTTCTATGTAACATAAGAGAAGACATCTAAATTACTACAAAAAACGAATTGAAGTTTTTTTTGAACTGCGCCCAAAATATCAAAATGTAAAGCAGCCTCCTTGGCATGCCTACTTAAATTAACACAACGTCTATAACATGTCAATATTCGTATTTAATAAACTACCTGTATATCACGCTTTAATATCAAAATTTCATTTAGGTAGGTACAGTCAACAGCACGTCAAGGTAAACTTGCAGTTCCATATTGGATCTTAAGCGCACGCAATAAGAGCAGTGCAAAGTCCAAAGTGTGTAGTCTTTTGTCTGTACCTAAGATGATTCTTAAATCAGCAGCAAGCCTAGCATACGCAATATGTCAAATTAATCGCATGAGACGACAAAAGTTTCGATACTGTTCATTGGCTAATAGGACACCGCACTCGTATTTTCAGCCAATCAGCAGCTGACGCACTGACTTCAATCGATTTTGAAGTTTAAGCGCGATAAAATATAGTCACGTTGCGTATGCTAGGCCTGCAGGGCAGGCCTAGCATGGCAGGGTTTTCCCTCAGAACTAAAAAGAATTGGAGGTGTTTGCGCCGCCCTCAAAGGGTCATCGCTCAACGTGCCTGTAGAGCTTACCGCACGGTAAGCTTCGACGCGGCATGCGTGCTCGCCGGGATGCCGCCCTGGAAGTTGGAGGCCCAGGCTCAGGCGACCGCCTACCGGTGGCAGGCTGCAAAGAAGGCCTCCGGAGAAAGTTTTTACCCGGAGGACTTAGCTCGTGTTCGCCGAGAAGCGGTGGAAGAAATGATCCAGCGGTGGGGAGAAAATCTCGTGGTGTCACCGTCGGGGAGGTGGACACTCGATGCGCTCGGGCCGGTGATTCTCCGCTGGCTCGAGCGCAAGCTGGGTTTTTTATCGTTTCGGTTGGTGCAGGTACTAACTGGCCACGGCTGTTTTGGGTCGTACCTGCACCGAATAGGTCGAGAGGAGTTCCCGGCGTGTTGGCACTGCGGTGCACCGGAAGACACCGCAGGGCATACATTGCTACAGTGCCCTACTTGGTCGGAGCAACGAGCAGCGCTCACAGCGGTTATGGGGTCAAATCTTTTATTCCCAAGTATGGTAGAGGCCATGCTTGGGAGTGAAACGGCCTGGGGTGCGGCTGCCTCTTTCTGCGAGGTTGTTATGTCACAGAAAGAGGCAGCCGAAAGAGAGCGGGAGGGAGAACAGTCCATCCGCTCCCTCGTGCCGCAGACGACGGCGGCTGAGAGCGCGACGGCAGTACAGTCGCGCTCTATCACCGCCTGGAGACCGGCCGGCTGATGGTGTGAGGGCACCACAGCTGGCATTACATTCACGGTCTCCACTGCGAGGCGGGGATGGTCTAGTGGATCGGCCATCCACGCTTCTCCCCTAAATCATCAGGGGGAGATGAAGGGGCTGCTTAATTAGCGGCCATTCCGCCGGTGATGTTGTGGTAAGTCTTCTGTTCCCATGGCATCACCATCAAGGCGATGAGGTCAACCGGGGGGTTTTAGTGGGTATTCCTGCCCGCATAAGGGCAGGGAGTCCCACACACGCCGTCACCTCCCTCGGGTGACGGTACGGTGCGTCAATGCATTTCCCTCCGAAAAAAAAAAAAAAAAAAAAAAAAAAAGGCCTGCAGGGCATGAAACTTTTGTCGTGTCATGCGAGTCAATTTGACGTATTGCGCATGTTAGGCCTACAGGTTATTGTTTGCACACCTGCTTGCAGGTCAAATTTAACCAATCCGTAACATCTTTTTATCACACAGTATTTAAGAAAAATATATAAATGTTAGTCTGTTACGCCTAATGATGAATATTTGTTAAAGTTTATTGTGTATACCTCTACACAAGATAGGTATGTAGGTACGGCGTTCATAGCTTAGGCGCAGGTTAGTTTTATGAATAGCAACTTGCAGTCTAGTCCCATGAAACAGTTCCGAATCCACTTTGGGTGGATGGTGTCACGCCTAAACCACTGAACCGATTTTGATGAAATTTGGTGTAGGTACACGTTGGACCTTTAAAACGGACATACGCTACTATTTGTTTTGATAAGGGGGGGATGATGATAATATCGCCTTTTAGTTTATTTGGGAAAATTCTTACTATTTTTAAGGTAGAGACATGAAATTGGGCAAGCAGGTACATAAAGATTATGATAAAACCGACCATAAAAGTATATGAAGGTTTAAGGAAAAATGATCTAGTCCACGCAAACGAAGTCGCGGGCACAGGTAGTTATAATAGAAGCGTAGGTGCGCTCAGGTTATATTAAACCTTAGTTGATAATAATATACGCAAAGTAAAACAAATGACTGTAGCTAACTAGGTACCTACTCTCATAAATATGACACACTAATAAAGTAGGAACACATATTATGATACAGTACCCTCATTCCAGCGATCACATTCTTCACCGACGCTGTCAAAGTCAACATGCACGGATCGTTAAGCCTCGGAAAAGATGTGATGGACACTATATCGCACTATTTACGAAGCAGATACAACCCACAACTCTTCAATGGCAGACGGTCGCTAAACTCCAATTTCGACCCTATATCTCCAGAGGTAAAAGCGGCATCCCTTTGCACCAACCTCCAGTTCTGCAAGGGAAACATGGAACAGTTTGTAAATGAATACGTCACTGCACTAGCTGAAACTGTCATCAGAATTTTCGACGGGATTCTGAATCCTGGAGGAGGTACTTCCGGAATCGGAAAGCCGTTCTTTAGCAAACTGAAGTTCCTGTTAATAGATAGTAGAAAGATTTTGAAGGCAGCCAACGAAAAGGTTGATGAAAATCACGAGGCGCATCTTTGGGTTGGTGTGGTAAAGAGGATCAGTGCTAAATTTCAAAGGAAAACTATAATCTTCATTGTTGATAATCTGGAAGCGGACCAGAAGGAGATTGAGGGAATTAAGAAGAGAATAACGCAGTCGCTTGTAATAGACATTGCCTTAGCCGAAGCTAAAGCGCTAAGCGGTCTTTGTTCTGAATTTCAAATCTGTGATAATTCAAATAAATGTACTCTTGCATTGAACGCACTTCTAGGTCAACTAAGGAAGCTGCCTAGCGACAAAATAAAAGCATTTATAAAAGCATTTTACGATGCATTAAATGATACCTTTTTCTATTCGAGACTAAGTACAAAGACAGCAAAGGAATTCCAGAACATCCTAAACGATATGTCGTTTTCCGACAGCGTGCCGACGAAGGAGATATTGAACTCTATTCAGGAAGCAATAGAAACGAGATTGAATGCAATGCACTCGTCTATGGATTTGGCGAAAGGTCAAGACGTGCAGCTGGTGCATATAATCTTATCAGATATGGATTATTTGTACTCCAACAAACATAAAACTGATCCTTTTCGTAACATTTTGGATGACTTCATTGAATGGGCGAAAGTTGGTGGGAAAGTCGATTCATACATGATGGAAGCGGTAAAAAACATAGAAAGAACGCTAACGAAGGCTTCAGATCAGCTGGTCAACAAACTGATCAATGAAGTAAGAGTGTTTTTGGAAATAACTGTAGATCCAGATCAATAAAAGACTACAAACAATATTTGTGTATTAATTTTACTCATGTTTCTTGTACGTCCTTATCACTACACACTGTTTTATACTAAACAAAGTAGCTTTTTCTGTCCATATATCTATTAAAACTATGCAACGGATTTCGATGCGTTTTTTTTAATAGACAGAGTGATTCAAGAGGAAGGTTTTTATTTGCATTATAGAATAGAAAAGCCAACATTTTTAAGTATTTACATCACATCCGTGCGAAGCCGGGGCGGGTCGCTAGTATTAAACAAAGAAATATTGGACAACATCGCTCGCATCGCTCTGATTCTGTGGTAATGTCACAAGTCAGGCGGTCTATGATAAACCCATTCATCAAAAACAGAGCACATAAGATTTTACGCTTTGGACTTTTTAGCATCCTTATTTCGTGTGCATAAGGAACAATATCAAACTGAAAGTGTCGACCCTCCTATGCATTAGTTATCTATAGGAAAGCATAGTTATTCCCCCTTAATGCAGAAAGTAAATCGCATTAAACGAAATTATGCAACAAGTTCGCTGTAGAGAACGGATAAGTTTTATGTGCAAGAGAGAAATACGTTTATGAAAGTGTCGCGTTTACTTCATACTTTATTGGCCTCTTATCTGAGGGGAACCAGGGTCGGTTGGACGGTGTAGATAAGTGAATTATGTATCGTAAAAATTGTAATTCAGTATTGAAAACTGTTGAAGTAAACTTGTCAAGTCAAATGTTTTTTTAAATAAATAAACATCAGATTACATCACATACATACCTGACCTCATTGTTACAATTGTACTCTGTGCTCAAAGTAAGTAGCATAGCACTTTTTTATGGACAAGAACTGACGATATATCTTAATATTTACTAAAATACATTCACAATCTGTAGGGTTGACAGGTGGAGAATGCCACTAAGGGATAAGAACGTGTTTTGTACTTTTTAAAAAGTGTAATAAAGGTTACCTAAATAAATAAACATCCAGACATTTATATGTTTCGTATATAAATGTTCACAAAAATAATGTTTATCCCAGATCCCAATCTAATCGAGTACTTAAACCAGCAAACTATCGAAGCGTTAATTACATTACAATATTTCAATCATCATTTATTCAAACTTTTTTTTTTAATATTGGACAACATCACATACATTGCTCTGATTCTGTGCTTAGTAGCTAAAGCGGTGTGTTACAGAAATCAGAAACAACGATGGTACCACAACACCCAGACCCAAGACAATATAGAAAAGTTCATTTCCCATATTGACCGGACCGGGGATCGAACCCGGGACCTCAGAGATGGCGCGACGCCAAAGTCCAGCCCGCTCGCCTCTCGGCTACGGAGGTCGTCAATAGTATTTGATTCGTTTATTTATTGCCAACCCATTATTACCTATAAATATTACCCGTATTACTTTTTTTCCCATCTGACTAACTGATGTTGGCCGCAGATGGTCTTTTCATCTTCGCCGGATTTCAGGGGTGCGGAGGGCTTGCACACCTAGAATATTATCCGTAAAATTCGCCTTTCCTTAAACATCGCACGGTCGAACGCAAGTCAAGGTAAACACAAAAGTGCTTACTGACATTAGATCTTATACGAAGGACATAAGGTCGCTATAAAGTTCAAAGTGCGTAGTCGTACGTGCTTTTGTCTTTACAGCAAAATGATTCCTTGTGAATTTCTTTTAAAGATATCAATAAGTTCCGATTTAATCTTAAGATAAGGCTGGAATAATTAAATTCGATCCATATCTGCCCAACGCACCCATTCTAAAAAAAGGGACAAGAATAGTATTCCGAACTTTATATTGTGGTAAAACCTATTAAGAGGGTACTTTAGTGCCTGCTTGGAGGAAGAAGAACCTATGAACCATCTGGTTCTTAGGGTTTCAAGTCTCAAAAGTAAGAGAAACGGAACCTCTACAGGATCACTTTGTTGTCCGTCTGTGCATCTGTCAAAGTGTGCTATATTCATATCAAATAATTAGGTCAACTGTCCCTTGGAGCTGTGAAAATATCAAAGTTCTATGCCAACCCAATCAAAAGATATACCTAGTTGAATGTTTTAAGATGCTCCGTAATCGGGAGCATTCGCTTGTAATGTAACGTTGCAAAATCTAGCATTACAACAATAAAGGAGGAGAACCGGGCGTTACAATGCGCACTTTGTTATGATACAAAACGTGTTTATAATATCTACATATTACTAGCAAAATATCTGTTGAAGGTACTTCTTTGTTATATGACTCACATTTCTGGGTGTCTGAACTTCAAACGCTCTTATTTTATGAGTCATTCTCTCTCTCTCTCTCCCTAAGGTGTTTAAATACTTTGCCATGTGTTCGCACACACGCCATTTCAAAGAAAATCTTGCAGTAGTATCGCCACAGCCGTGAATCGATCCAATTTCCTAGAACGCTCAACCCTACATACCTACTTTGCAGTTTACAGGACGAATATTAAAATGCGTTTTACAATTTTTTCGTTCATGCGAAACTTAAAGGGGCTCTTTGAACTTATTAATTTAACTAGCAGTTGAATATAAGAAGGAAGACAGATGACATACTAGATATTACCAACCCATTTACCCAATTTCATCCAAATACGTTCAATAGATTTTTCATGGAAGAATAACAAACATATATGTATGTACCTATATCTAGATAGCTACATTCTAACAAACTTTGATTTGACAATTTTAGTAGAATATGTCATTAATTAAGGTATAAAGTAGACGTCACCAACACCCCTTGTCTTATTTTGTCCGATACAACTGGACAATATAAAATCAGAAAGAGCTTAATGCTCAATTAACTAATACATGTTGGTATTACAACTACTTATGTATGCCCCATCGACATTAATATGGGATAGCGGATGTATCCGACCGAAATAGTGTAAGATGATTGTATCAGAATGGAAGGAGTAATTTTAAGACAATGTCGATTCGCATTGGAACCTATAGAGAAGAATCCTGTAAGAGTTCAAATACGTACTATCATAGTAAGTACTTACCTGAAAAAAAATCAAAAATTCAAAATAAGACAATAAAGGAAATATTATAAATTAATCCGAAATTCGGTTACATTTTCGGTCACAAAACTAACATCGGTCTACACCACTGCACTCTTGTTTGTCGACCGGAATATTCAATAACGTCTGAAAACAACCCAGTAATGTGGCTTTGAATTTCATACAGAAATGCTTCAGACACTTTTTATGGAGATGCGAGACAATATTTTTATATAGTGTTTTCGTTGCTTTCGCCCCCAGCGGTTCCTCAATCCAGTTTTCGTACAATATATATGTTAATGCAGTCTGGAATTAATAAGGAAGCAGTCGAATCTATATCTAAATATATGTAACTCAAAGGCTTTATTTGTTAAAGTAAAAAATACATTTTAAATGTACCTAATATGTAGATCGAACTGACGGATAAAATACAATCAATGTTTTTACCGAGCCATCATATTTTGTTATACCGTGTTGTAATTCGTTGTATAACATTTTGTTACATAGGTTGTATAGGAGGAGGAGGAGATTGTATAGGAGCTAGAGGGCGCTGTTAAGTATAAACACTGGCTCTGTTTTGATTATGTAAAAAAAATAGTAAATACAAAAATTCCTTCGCAAAAACAGTGTTAACCTAACAAGTGAACTCCAAATACAACGTGAAAGTGTTTGTGACAATATTGTGTTAAAACTACGTGAGAAAATTCATAAGTGATAAAGTGAACGTAAAAGCATTAAAAACTGAAAAAATACAAACTCATATATTATAAAACTTTGTGAAACTACAAACTATTTTACTTGTGACTTTATAACCTAATTAAATTTGGTGATCAGTGTTTAGCATTTAAACTAGTCAAACGGACAATAATTAACCTCTTGCTAGTTGTGTTTACAATTTAAAGAGACCTTGGACTTTCTTTGCTAGTACTGCCATCTAGCGGTGAGTAGTCGAACATTTGCACTACAACATAACTAGCATGCTTAGTGTCACATCGGTACTTATTCCTATTTGAAACCTAATACCGCCCTTCACCACAAGATGGCGTTATTATGCACAAAGTGCATGATTGAAATAACCGACACACGACAACACCTCAAATGTAAAAACTGCCAACAAGACTTCCACCTAGAATGCACAAATGTTTCTGAACGAAGGTTCTATCTAATGACTCCTGAAAACAGAATAAGCTGGAAATGCAGCACATGTTGGGAATCGATTAACATAAAAGCAAACAAAGAAAAAAATTTAAAATCAATATATCAGTTGAAAATTCATTTGAATCATTGTCGTCAACCTTATCTGACGACGTTGAAAATAAATTTTCATCTCTAATGTCTGAAAACCAGCTGAATAGGAGCTGTCCCAATCTGAGCACCGAAAACCACGATTTACTAGAAATGAAAAACAGAATCGCAACATTAGAGTTAAATCTACAAGCTGCAGAAAATGAAGTAGAAAACTTATCCCCGGAAAATTTTACATTAAAAAAACAAATAATTGAATATGAAAAGAAAATAAACACTTTAACAGACATATGCAAGTCGGGCTCAAAGAATGTTACGCGACGAAAGAGACGTAGTTTGATTAAAGCTAAATTGGACTTTGAAAGAGAGGAAAGTATTTGTGAGCAACCACAGGAGATAACTACAGTGGATCCCATACATTATGATACCCAGGAACAATATGCAAGTAAACATAACGAACAAATGCAAGAAATTAGAAAGGATTGCACTACACCTACGAGTACCTACATTGCGACTTCAAGCAGCAACTGAACCGCAAGGCCGAACACCCAGGCTCCACATATTTGGAGATGAGCAAGGCCGTGGATTATGTCGACAATTGACTAAATCGGTAGATAGTCAATATAAGGTATTTAGTCAAATAAGGCCAGGAGCAACGACAGACAAAGTATTGGAATACATGAAGGCTGAATGTTCTGAATACGATAAAACTGATTTTGTCTTGATATTTACTGGGAAAAACGACTACAACCTCACAAAATTGAGCGCATACATCTACTTTTACATAAGCCAGCTCTCAAATACAAACATAATTATATGTAAGCCCCTTGATAACACACAACTTAACGTAGAGCGAATAAATAAAATACTCAAATCATGTAGTGACCAGCTGCCCCACGTGAGCTACATTGACTTTCACTACAGAGGTCTGCCACAAAGAAATTTAAAATGTATATGCCAAAATATATTACAAGAGCTGCTGAGATTGAATACCATCATAAAATAATGAACCACCGCGCCAAGCACACGCATAACATGATGAAAATAAATAAAATACCTAGAATTTGCCATAGTTCCCCTGAAAATGAAAATAAAAATATACTTCTAGAGACATCTAATCAGATATCAGTTAATGAAAAGAAAAACGAATTTTTTCGTAGACAACTTTAGGATTCTCTACCAAAATATACAGAGCCTGAACAATAAAATCCCTACATTGGAACTATTGCTACAGGATATTGAACTGCAAGTAATATGTATGTGTGAGACATTTTTAACTGAGGATAGATTGAATGCCGTACAAATAAATGGATACGAATTAGTAGCATACTATTGCCGGAAAATTCGTAAGAGAGGCGGAGTCGGAATACTATTAAAAAATAATATAGAGTACATAGAAAGGAAAGACATATGTGATTTATCAATAGAATTTGTTGTTGAATACTGTAGTATAGAAATTAAATCCTTGAATTTGTTAATATTATGTGTGTACTGGAATGAAAGTGAAGTGGATACATTTTTTGAGTCAATAAAAAACCTACTGAATAAACTTAAAAAAGAAAAACGGAAAAACATACTGATAGGAGGAGATTTAAATATTGATATGTTAAAAAAAACTAAAATATCAACTGACTTTAAAAATTTACTGTTAATTTACAACTTTACACAACAAGTAAATATGCCTACTAGAATATGTGCGACTACAGAAACATGTATTGACTTAGTTTTCACAAACTTCGGGCGGATCCACACCGAGGTACATGACTTTGGTCTCTCTGACCACCATGGTGTTACAGTACAGTTAGAGATTGAAAAAATATACAAAACTGAAGAAATCCATTTCATAAATAAAAGAATATTTTCCGATACGCAAATAAATCAATTTAAAAAAAACTTATTAGAAGTAAACTGGCAAAACTTACTTACTGAAACAAATGATATAAATAAAAACTACGAAATTTTTCACGATAAGATACAAATGCTGATGAATCACTATTTTCCAAAAAAACCTTTAAAAATAAAATCTAACTCGAAAAATAAAAAACCTAAATGGATAACAAAAGGGCTTAAACTCTCTTGTAAACATAAAAGAATACTGCGTGTTATGATCAACCATACAAATAATGTGATAATTAAAAATTATTACAGAACATATCGGAAAATATTAAAAAAGGCAATCATTATCTCTAAAAAGAAATTATTCATCAATCAAATGGCAAATGCCGAAAACATAACTAGAACTATGTGGAATATTATAAAAAACAAAACTAAAGGCCTCTATAAAGTGCCATAAAAAAATTAAGTTAAATATAAAAAATAAAGTTGTAGAATCTCCTTTAGAAGTTGCAAATACCTTCAACAAATTCTTTGCCTCAATAGGTGAATCTAACCATAATTTAAACAAGATAACAGAGACACATACATTTCCTACGGTCAATAATACAATCTTCTTATATCCAGTAGATGCAGGAGAAGTAAGGAGCATACTATTGAACCTCAAAAGTAAAAAGAGCTTTGGAATAGACGAGGTCCCATCTACACTATTAAAAAAGTGTGCCCAAGAACTGTCCCCAGCTTTTGTAATATTGATAAATCAATCTTTTAGTGAAGGTTTATTTCCAGACTTGCTGAAAATTTCTATTATTAAACCCGTGCATAAAAAAGGCAATAAAATGGACCCATCTCACTATCGCCCGATAGCTCTACTCCCCACCGTCTCCAAAATCTTTGAACGAGCAATGTCGAACAGGTTGTACTCTTACTTTGAAAAATACGATATTTTAGATGATCACCAGTACGGGTTTCGTAAGGACAGATCGACAAGCCTTGCTGTTTACCAATATATCCAACAAGTGCTACACTACTTCAATGAAGAGAGTTATGCGGTAGGTATACTACTTGACATGACAAAAGCCTACGAAAGAGTACAACATGAAATCCTCCTAAAAAAACTACACAATTCAGGAATAAGAGGAAAAGCCCACGAATGGTTAACGTCATACCTAAAAAATAGAGTACAATATGTCCAAATTGAACACCAAAACCCAGACACTGGTCAAATAGCCGACTATCGTTCTGACAAAATAGTTGTGAATTGCTCAATCCCACAGGGAAGCGTCCTGGGTTGTATCCTCTTCATAATTTACATAAATGATTTGCCTAAAAATATAAATACACAATGTGTCCTTTTTGCAGATGACGTCTCGCTCCTCTATAAATACGAAAAGCTACCTAAATTCGAGGATAAATTAAAAAAATCATTTAGTAAAATAGTGGACTGGCTCAGCAACAATAACCTACTTATAAACTACACTAAAACTAAACTAATCGAATTTAGGCCCCATCAAAAAAGTCCGTTAAATATAGAACTTGGAATAAACAACTCATTTTTAGAAAAAGTTAGTACAAGCTCACTCTTGGGAATAGAAATAGATAGCCATATAAATTGGAAGAGTCACATAGAAAAAATTAAAGCAAAGCTTTCGAGATTTTGTTATGCACTTTATGAACTAAAGCTAAGTACTGATCAAAAAACTGCAACTGCAGCGTACTATGCATACGCTCACTCTTGGCTTAGTTATGGTATCATTCTTTGGGGAAATAGTACGAATGTAGCCGATCTGTTTATCCTCCAGAAAAAATGTATCAGAATAATTACTAACATCGATGGCATGGACTCCTGCAAACCTCTCTTTATAAAACTAAAAATTCTGACTCTGACTTCGATGTACATATTGGAAATGTGCAAATTTCTTAAAAATAACCCAAATATATTTAAAAATGCTAAATGGAAAGGAAAAAATACGCCTAGATTAAATAACAAATATAAATTAAAACTACCAAATAGCCGCATGGCAATGTTTAATTCTAGTCCCTATTTCAGTGCAATAAAATTACATAATAACTTGCCAATTGAAATAAGAATGGAACCAAACACAAAAGTTTTCCTCAAAAAATTAAAAGAAATGTTAATAAAAAAATGTTACTATAACCTCAATGAATATTTAAATGAAAAATATAATTAAAATAGAACTATTATTATTATATCCTATATAAATTAATAAATAAACGTACCTTTTTAGAAAAAAAAGGTACCAAAATAATATATGATAAAATTATGTAATATTATGCATGCTAATCCATTACGCTTTCATCCTAATTAGGCTATGCCCAAATGGGTAACATGATGTACTGTAAACATTTAAATAACACCTGTAATTTACATTCATGAACGCAATAAATACTTTGACTTTGATTTTGACTTTATAAAATCACTAACTAATTGAACAAAAAAAAAAGTTATACAACATTCTTAAACGTCATACAACTACTCTACAGTAGTTGTATGACAATAAAGATAATCCGCGTCGTGTAATTTAAAACGAATTAAGGCAGCACATCACTTAATAAATAATAAACTGGATAATTAATGTTTTGAAATAAAAGTTACAGACCCCCAAATTGAGTCTAACAATGCTTTTGTTGTCTCATTACTAAATAGTTGGGGCGAAGGCTAAATTGAGGTACGTCAAACATATAGCGGCACAATAATATACTAATGTTTTAAAGCTATGTGTGATAGGTAGGTATAGGAGATTATGTGAAAATGTTCTCAGGGGTTACTAAATGGGCGGAAAATGAGTTCTAGGCACGGTTCAAACTATAACAGGTATATTGTAAAACAGGGTACACAGGATAAATGGTAAAACTGACAAAAAACAATAATTTCGGTTCACTAAGTAAGTTCGCGCGACGCGGTTACAGGCAGACTCGAGGGCGGAAGCGCACACATTTTTAAAACGCGAACGATCGCGCTCCGACGGTGTCGGCGGAAGTCATTGGCGCGAGAGTGAGTCCGTAAAAGTGAGTAAAATTTAAAACGAACACACGCTTAGGTCCGAACGCTAGTGTAAGGTCGCGTTACATATGTTTTTAACTATGTTTGTTCGACACGGTAATCTCAGGAACAACTGGTTTGAATTGAAAAAACAATTTTTGTGTTAGATAGTTAATTTATCGAGGAAGGCTATATGCTATATAACATCACGCTACGACCAATAAAAAATCAGTGGGAAGTGTGGAAAAAGCCTGGATAGTACCTGTGGGAAGCCACCAAAGACATTGTAAACAAATTTCTATTATTTATACATTACTAATAATTACACTGTAACATAAATAAATTAATATTGAACAATATTCAATACGTTGCTTTGATTCTGTGGTATGTAGATACGGCACTTGTATTGAAGAAATCAGAACCACAACACCCAAACCCGAGGTAACATAAGAAAGTTTTTCATGTTGACCCGACCGGCAGTCGAACCTAGAACCTCGTGCCACGCCACAGTCCTGTCCCCCTCGCCTCGGCCATGCATCGTAAAATTTTTTACTTAAAGTATAAATGCCGCAATCTAATAATCATATCGCTACGTCATAGCAGGTTCCAAGTAATTGTATTTTTTATGTTTAATCAACTAATTATTTACTTAACATGCCACATATTAAATACGTAAGAAAAGCTCTGGCGACCTCGGTGGCGCAGTGGTAAGGTAGGCAGCCAAAGCGCGAAAGGTCCCGGTCGGGTCAGTTTGGAAAACGAACTTTTCTAAATTGACTTGAGTCTGAGTGTGCTGGGATGACGCCCCCAGTTAGTATCCGTCGTCTGGTACTCATAGTACAAGGGAAAACCTTAGTTTGACACCAGGTGATTGGTGTGATTGTCGGGCGCATTTATTTATTATTTATTTATTTATAACTGTTGTTTAGTTAGGACCATCTGTGATTGACTATAAGTATTATTTATATACGAATGTACTAAAAAGACATTAGAAAGATACCCAACATATTTATGAGGTCACATTACTAACAAAATAAAGGTCAGCCGACGTTGATATGGGTATGTTATGTTAAACATAAATGGTTATTATCATTACAGAAAACTCCTGGCATTAGTTTCCAGCAGACATAGGCCGAGAGACAAGGATTAGCAAAAATACATTTCACTGTAGGTACCTACTTATTATTTTGCTCTCAGAAGTCGTGAAATGTAGAGCACGTCAGATTATACACTCTGGACTTTGTTCCGTTTTTATGTCATGGAGATAAGAACTAATATTTGAGTGTTGACCGGCGGACTCATACAAAATGCCTGCGTATAATACATGTGTATACAAAGGAATACGTAGTTGTTCAGTTGCAGCGCTTCTGAACAGAAGCCATGTCGTAGCGCTATTGGAATTAAAAGCTTGAGAAGAAAAATCATTTATTTTAAACTAAAGTTTTTGTACAGTCTTTTGACTCAAAAATGTACAGAAAAAAGCCCGCCAGACTGTACACTTTAGACTTTGTACCGCCTTTATCTTCTAGGCATAAGAACTATTATCGAACTGCAAATGTTTACCTTGACGTGCGGTCGTCCGTATGCGAAAACTGTTTCGCAAGTCATTTCTTTCTTAGCTCTTGTACTACGAAAATACCAACTTTTCCTCGCTAACCGAACCTTGAACTAGCAAATAGAAATCAATTTCCATTATTTGCAAGACCCTGTTACTATAAAATTGCGGTTTAGTGCCGGTCTGGGGTTAACTTTCACCGCGGTTTGAAAGGGGTCGCTCTACCCTTATTTATTTATGAATATTCTAAAACGTTACTTGAATATTCAGCGGAGTCGACCTGAATCAAATACTTATGAAGCACGAAATTGGTAAGTTACTTTTACAGGGTCTTAAACATGTGTTTGCGATACGATTTGAAACGAATTCAGACCGTTCCCGGATTTGGTAGCGCGGTTTTTTTTTTGTATTTTGCACTTCAAGATTGACCTCATCCCACCTGATGTTAAGTGCTAATGAGGTCCTAGCTTAAGGGTGACAAGCACAGCATAATAAATCTGTTACTGGACGTGTCGTCCTTACCTTGAAGGCTTGACCCCTGCTACTAATGTAGCACCCCCCAAGAACTCTGGAAACCTTACTCACACGCAGAAACACAACAACACAAAAGTGATTGTGATTTGGCTGCCTGCGGTCTTCCGTAATGTGGAGGTATTTCACCAGAAAGAAAGAAAGAAAGAAAGAAACATTTATTACTAAAAGACATCACAACATTGTCATATAAACAAGTACACATATACAGAGAGGAGACAAAGAGATAACGACAAAAAAATATATATATATACAATAAAACGAGAAATCGATCTCCTCGTCAGCCGGGCGGTGCAGACTATGACAAGGCGTAATGTCCCAAATAAAAGGGCCTCACTCAGCATAAGTCATGGCCCACGGCGCAGGCCATGACGCTGGTTTTCAGTGAGTCCTGCCGAGTGATTACGCACGGACGCCAGCGAGGTTACACAGTAACGTACCCATTCATTTTGGGTTTTCATAAACAAAAAAGAAAAAGAAGAAATAATAGTATTTCGGTAACACCAGTCGGGTTGCTCCATTTCGAGCGATAAATCGCTATGCCCTACCTCTCTCAATATTACCGCGGTGGCTAAGATTGAGGATGATGAAATGTGTTGGGTTCGATTCTGCACTAACATTGTCCGCTCATATCTGTGGTGTTGTCTGGTAGGAAATGAAACTAGGCATTATGTCCGCCCATTGTACCTTTTCATATACAGTCAGCATCTTTGGTTTGTAAACAACTACCTTGACACAATAAGTTAACTGAGTATCTGACTAATTATTTTACTTGAAAAGTTTAATGTGACAAGGTACTGAGGTGTACACAAAGTAATGATGCTGACTGTACGTGCAATAAAGTTTTTAAATCATTTAATTAATTAATAGTTCATCAATTTGTACGTATCCAGCTTAATTTGTAAAATAATAATAATATATCTAATTTTATTTGTTTAGCATAATGTTGTACTGTACAATGTTCTTTACTTTTATTTTTCGTAATAAAAATGCGTGTCGCACTTGTGCTAGAATAATCCATACTGTTAAATACCTCACTATGCTCCCCACGGGACAGGCTTAGCCTAGTGTGGGATCAGTAATATTTGTTCAACGTGTACTTATCTTGGAAATAAATGTATTTTATTTAAGGATAGTTTAAGGATAGTTATATCCTGAATTGTCTTGTGTCTGCGTGTACGGGGTTTATTAAAATCCACTCGAAAGAAGTCCCGTGCAAAGTTAATTATAAATTAAAATTAATAAAACAGATCAACTGTGCTTTTTAATTCATTACCGAATCCTAATAATCACATATAGGTAAACTTGAGGCAACAAAAATACTGAAACACCCCAAATGTGACTGAATGGTGCAATGAAATTAATTTAGAGCGTCATTTCATTCCATAATTACTAACTCACTGTACCCGCTTGCGCAAAATAATAGTTGATTCTAATTTAGCAAGAAAATTAGCAAATATAAACTAAGATGCTTTTACCAATTACCTCTTTCCTACTACTATTTAGCGAGGTCATTAGAATATTAAAATGGCGGACCGTTTCACTGTTTTATTAGCTAAGGTGTTTTATAAAAACCTGAGCTAACGAGCACCTTAAAACTGGAGTAAAAGTCTGAAAATCGTAATCATTAACCTAAAAAATTGTTTGGAACCTTATTTTATTGACCAGCCCTTAATTTTATGGAAATGTTCTACAATTTGTTTATTCAATTCGACGTTATTTGTTAAGTAGATCTACTTCCAAAAACGAAATATGTCTTTTCCTACGACGCATTGTAATTTTAAATTCTCAAACCTCACTTCCAATGCGAATAAAGCGTCAGCAAAAAAAAAAAATAGTTAAGCAAGAAATTAGTTTATTGTGCCTGTTGGTCCGCTGTAGGTACATTTCAAAGAAAATATCTTTATTTCTTTTGCTAACGCTTTTTTAATGATCTAGCAGTAATCAAACTCATTGTTTTCGTCCGCCATTTTGTTTCCTGTGAAACAAATAGGCTAATCAACGTCACAAATTACGATCTTGTTGCGAGAAAATGGCGACGTTCTGTAAGTTCACCTAGAATTAATAATCATTTAATAAAATTATGAGGCCTTAAAAAAAAAATCCGGCTAAGTGCGTTACCTGATGGGTACGGAACCCTAAAAAGAACTCCAGTGTTGTGCAAAAGTACTGAGTGTATATATCGAAATAACGTAACAAATTTTTTTTACTTAATACGAACTACTTACTGCCCGACGTTTCGGTTAGGTTGCACCAACCGTGGTCACGAGCTGACAAAAAACAGTTTAAGTGTTTAGAATGGAACGCAAAAGTCTTAAAGTTTACATAACTCAAATGCTGCATCTTCTCTATTCTCAAACTACCCTCAATTGAATGGTAACCATTGGTAAACAGAACACGTTGGTTACACTGCCGCCTGCTCGGTCGAGTCCGATGTATCCCGGACACCTCCCTAATAAAGATCCATTACTTTTAATGGACTTTTTGTTGGTTTTGGACACGTTTCACTTATGGACGCCGCTCGTGTGTGCTGACCTTTATGCGTCAATGTTTGAGGACAGGTGGATCGTCCGTGTTCAGCCTACGCAAATTTGGTCGAAACTTGAGATGTCTCATATTTTATATAGTTGACTAGCTGTGCCCGCGACTTTAATCGCGTGTCACTTTCATGGTCAGTTTTCGGAGCAAAAATTACTTACTACTCAGCTATTGGCAAGCGTGGTGATTAAGCCAGTATCTCTTGTAATAATACTGCACTTACTGCATTTACCTAAAATATAAAACTACATACACGCACACTCACACACACACACACATGATAATTTCCTTTTCGCTTACGTTTCATACCTTATATTATCAGATTTTGTGTTAATATGTGCTAACTCTCTGTTAACTATTTTAGGGAAGATCGGTGTCTCCTGACGCGGGCTTATTTAAGCTTAAAAGGAGACATCGGTCGCTCATAGTTTAAGATAAATGTAGGTTTAAGTAAATAAATTAATTTAAATTTTAAGACTTTTATGTACGGCAAAAACGTAAAGATTTGCAAGCTCCTCCGAATAGACGAAGGCGAGCAAGACCAGTCAGCTCGTGACCACGGTTGGTGCAACCTAACCGAAACGTCGGGCAGTAAGTAGTTCGTATTAACTACTAAATAAAAAATGGTGTCGCGTTTTGACCCGTTCAATTATTTTAAATAAATTAATTATTAAATACATATTATTAAATTATTACATATATTTCAATGATGGATGCCTGAGTCCTGTAGTGAGATATAACATAGGCTCAAGCAAAACCTTTTTAATTTTAGCTTATATATTTCGAAACTAATGTCAAGGATATTAAAATCTCAATGATGACTCAACCGTCACTTACATACCTACCGATAGGAATGTAGGGATCTTCGGTGCTCGATTCCGACTCGCACTTGGCCAGTTTCAACTCACATAGAACAATTTTATTACGTTTTCCCTCTGAAACGTGGTGAACTGAAAATTGCATCGAACGTGACCAACGTAGGTTAAGCGCTCCCTAGAGATATATAAAATGGCGGCGACCGAAATAGTCACGAAGCATTTATTTTCGTGATTGTTCTATCAAATTTTTATCTCTGCATTTTAATTGCTGCGTTCAAATACAAAATGCTATTTTTTTTATTTTTATACAGACGAAACTTTCGATACTGTTGATTGGTTGATAGCATAACGCTGTCGTTTTTAGGGTTCCGTAGCTAAATGGCGAAAAACGAAACCCTTGTGGATTCGTCATGTCTGTTTGTCTGTCCGTCCGTATGTCACAGTCACTTTCTTCCGTAACTATAAGACTATTTAAACTTGGTGTGTACCGCATTAAGATTTTTAACAAAAATGTAAAAAAACCTGTAAATTTTAGGGTCTCCCCGTACTTAAATCAATTTTTTTTCTTCAATCCAATTCATGTGCGGTATTTATAGATAGATCATTAAAATTATATTGAGGTTTTTAATATAAACTTTTATATTATGTTACTTGCTGCTACGGAACCCTTCATGGGCGAGTCCGACTCGCACTTGGCCGGTTTTTCAGCCAATTAGCAGCTGACGCATCGATTTTGATTGTGAAGAGCACGATAAAATTTACTCGCTTGGCATATCCTAAGGACGTATCAATTCGCCTTAAGAGGATGGGTAAGTCTCATCGGTCTAAAGGCACCCTGTGAATGTTTATCAACCGAAGTGGCAGTGAAAAACTTATTTTCCGTTTCCATCCCACCAACATGTGATGGACGCGGTCCATTTTCGTATTGTTGTCACCGCGAGAAGTGCGAACACTGGCATTGTCACATTGCATTAGGGTTCCCAACTTTTTGTACGAGAAAAAAGTCATCAAGTCGGATAAATAAAATCACCAGTACTTTACGAATGAAAACAGATTTTTTTTTAGTTTTAAAACCATGTTTTTCTCTCCATAATTTAAATTAATATTGTAATAAATAGGAATTGACAGTTTTTTTCAGTTTATCTACAAAATATTTTATCAAAGCGGCAACGTAACTGATATTTATATATTGTTTTAAATGCACTCTCAGCTTTTTTTTCAACTTACATTGCAAAATTTTGCATTAACTTTAGCATTTTAGTATAGGTGGTACAACATCGAATGAATACGTGTTTCTTACACATAATAGTGGGCACAAGAATAAATGTCAAAATGCACGTGTTTATCGTAATGTGCATTCAATCGTACTAGATTATGATGAACTTTATAATTCGTCTAAATAGATGAGAATACTAACGGTGACAGTTTTTTACTGCGTAATTAGTGGTGCATTTATTTATTAACTTGTGTTACATTATAATATGTTAACCATATAGTACTAATTGGGTCAAAATAAATTTACCCACAATAATTTGGAAAATAAACTACTAGTCTTGACATTTAATAATTTAGAAAAAATCTTCTTAGTAACTGACACGTCTGCTTTTGTAACTTTTCAGCAGCAAGTAATTTGTCCCAACCCTATTAAAGCCGCCTAGTAGCAACAAGTACATAGACTTCCATTTTACATTCTCTCCTCGAGCTTTTATGGCATTTTCCGCTTTTCCTATTTTACGTTTTCAATTTCATTTGCATTTTAAAGCTCTCGGCTAGGCGGCGCATTTATATGGCACATTTATGGAATCTGGGTCTCTGAGAGTTACTGTAATGCGTTATGTTCAATTAATTTAAGTAGCCAAGGTACAGCCTTACTAAAAACTCAGATAGACAGTTTATTTAAGCTGACAAGGTACTAATGTAGGTATATAGAAATATCGTATTCTAAGAAACCGTTCTAACGTTAAAAATTATCACACAACAAAAACATATTAAAAAGTGGTTTTTTTTTGTTTCTAATTTTAGGTATACTCTTTCCACTAATAAGATGTTAGTAAATTAGACTACTCTGTGTAAATATTTCGCCGATTTAAAAAACAGTAGATATTTTTAAAATCGTGGATAAGTCACTACTGTTTTTAACTTATTCAAACAATATTATTTTACATTAGTAAGAAGTTATTAACCTATTAAACGAAAGTCTTACTTACCAGATGCAAGACAATAAGATGTCCTTTTATTTATGTAAGAAAAAGATCTTATCGTAAAAAACCTTACTTAATAATAAACTGTTCTTTTTCGGGTAAATTTAGCCATGCACCGTATACATGGCAACACAAATGGCGTATACCTACACGTATGCATGTTGGTGGTTTTCAGATAATAGTACTGAAAAAAGCTACGTGCTTTTCAGTACTTTTCAGTACCTTTTTCCCATGGGTTAACTCGGCCTTGGACATCGTGATAACTTATCTTTCAAGAAGACGTCCCGAAAAGAATTAATCAAACCGAATGCTTGAGACGCAAATGAAACCCCATCATCAAAATAAATTAAAACGTCACTGGCGGAATTCTTTGGCCGAGCAATTACGACCACCTGAGCGGAGCGAGCTGAGCGAGCGCTTTTTAATTATTTCCCTGATAAAATTTTAATTGCAATGTTCGGGTTACCCCAGGATTTTTTCTATCTAGTTTGCAAACAAGTGTGTTCGAGTATCCGGTAATTCGATTAAGACATTTTATTTATTCAGTACGATTTACCGTTCTAATGTATTTACGTTTCTAGCAAATAAACTTAAGGAATTTGAACCAATATTTTATTTTATGCTTAAATACATTTTGGAGCTTCTTACACAATTTAAGATTCAATATATATTTTTTTAATTCATATGACTATCCACAATTAGTCGTTTAATTTTTATATATTACATAAAAGCATTAACAAACTCGTCGGTTTCGTTCGGAAACTGAAATAAAGTTTGCATGCGTTTACTTTTCAAACACCCATAAAGCCTCTTAACTAAATACTATTTTTATGTCTACTGGCGGGTATCGGAGGTTCCAGATACCTGGGGGCTTACTCTCATAAACGAAATATGTCGGATCCGACAACGGATGGCTATTTTTAATCCTCATAATCATAAAGAAATCACTTCGAATGCAAATTAAGCGTTTTCAAAAAACAAAATATTATTTATGCAAATCAACAACCACGTCTTCATTCCTAAACTTTTGAATAATCTTCAAAAACGAAACCTATCGTTTGTTCGTTTTTGAGAGTACCCACCCTGTATTAATTTTGTATACTTTTTTGGCAAGATAAAAGAATTTCGAACGAAAAAAATGTAACGTAGCGTTCTCCACTGTATTGCTAGGAACCCATCCACTCTGGTAAACAAGGAAGTTTTGCAATTTGCAATAGAAGTCGGTGCGAGTCGTGACTGAAAGAAAACAAACTGTCATCCACATCAAATACTCTATTGGTCTACTTTTGTCCGTCCGTACCCCTAAAGGACATAAGCGATTGAGTTAGAGGCTTCAAACTTTTTTATTATATAGCTGTCGCGTTGACGTACTAGCGTTGGTTTCCATAGTTTATAATTTTTCTACATCAATCATCCTAGGTAGTCGCTTGGTTTATCTTAACTTTGATAATAATATAGGTTGATAGTAACGGTGATCAGAAGGTCTTTTATGAAATCAGCGGAACGGACTGAAATTTTCACCGTGAAAATTAACACGAAAACAAACTTAACCTAAAGAGATTTCGCCACAAATGACAATGAGAAAATACAATGACAATGAGTACCTTAAAAAAAAATAATAATCGATATACCATAAAGATTATTATTTTTGTTACTTGGGGCTGTGCAGTTCTAGTGAACTTGTGACTCGCCACCAATTTAAAGTAACTTCTTAAGCCGAGTTGATTCTATAAAGTCTAGTACCTGCCTGGCTTTCAGGAAGATATGTCATAAAGATATACATGTCATAAAACTTTGACACGTAATTTACTTAAGTTAGTTTAAACCTTTTTTTTAAAGAAACTTTGTTTTCAAACGAAACCGACACTAGCAACAAAAGACTTCCACAAAATTCAAAAGTTTTCTGAAGAGTTGCCTAACTTGTCATCCATGTAACCAATGGGGTATAATCAGGACAACTTAGCACAGTACCGATTAGAGCGTTAGGCCCAAACACCCGTGGGACGTGGGTTCATATCCCGCGGAGAAAACTTTCACTTTGCTAGATTTTTAAAACTAAAAAATAACAATTTTTAGTTAATTTGAAAATTTATTACTCTCTCGTCACTGTACCAATTATAGTGGAGACAACTATATCATTTTATAATAGAGGAACGTAGTTTTAGCCATCTGAATAGAAGACAGTAGATCGTACTGTATATTTACGTCGCATAAAAAATTACTACAATTTAAGGTTATTTTAACTGACCCCCATCTAAGGTCAGGACTAACTAAAAGCCCATTCGCAACTAAGTTTCACCGAATATAAACTACAACTCGCATACTAATAAAGTAAAGACCTTAATTATCTTGGTACATTAAGATTATACACTAAAAGGTTCTGAAGTTGGAGCGCCTCGTCGCTTTTAAGTTCGTCGCGTTCAAGGCATTATATGTGCAGCAAGATCTTCAGAATGATGTTAGGTCTTCCTGGATATTGTATTGCATAAAACATGTTTTCTGATGCGCGAACCGAGGGATTTTATAGTAAAATGCGCTGAAAAGAGACACAGAGAAGATTTTTTTTTTCAAAGGCATTTGTTACGTTATGGGTGTGATTTGTATTATTTGGTTAATTAGGAAAATAAATCAAACATTTCACACACACACAGTTCGTAATTGTTTGGCTTCTATATACAGTCAAACCTATCAAAATTAAAAAGAAGTTACGAATCAACCAAAAATTCAGAATACCTATGTCTTTAGACAGCATACTAGCTGTCCATTTCTGCGGCACTGCGACACACAGTCCCCGAATAGTGTTACTATTTTAAGACTAGATTTTTTTATTTCGTAAAGTTCAATTTTTTTTTCTTTCGATATACGATGAATTTAATTAAAATGTTACTAATTTTAGAGTAAATGAAATTTTATTTCTTAACCTTAATTTAATTTGTAACTGCTAACACAATAATGTAAAATGGCGATACTCTATCGAAACGAACTTTTGTTACCGCTATAGTCAACTACCTTACCTTTACCAGGCTCCCAGGATTTCAGGTTGAAAACGGAGCCACAAAAGAACTGCGTTAATGCCATGTTTTTTAGAATTAAGATAATAATTTAAAAGGAATTAAATCCGGTGGTAAATAGTGCGACATTTATTTAGCTGAGACAATTAAATCAGAAAAGAAAAGGGTCAAAGACAAAATAATTAGAAAAGTTTATATTTATTTAAACTATAAACAGGTGCATCGCACACTACCTATTTCTATTGCCTACGTGCGCTATATTAATATGCTACTGGCATCCTACCTTCACTAGCTCTCGATCCATTGCTAACATGCCGGTTATTTAGTGAGCCACTAGCAAACCCTTTTGACCGAATTTATAGTCCGAGAGTTGGCTTTGAAATGTTTACGATTTGGGGAACAGTTTAAAATAAATGGTGTATATGTCACCGTAAGATTGTAAAAATCGTTAGATTACAATCTACCTCGCGAGATTGTAAACTGTCGACAGATTGTGAACCGTAACTGGGGATTGCAATTTAACGGATCATTTTTCGCTTTATTGTAATCTATCGAAGTGAAACCGTTAAATTACAATCTGTTAGGCGTCAAACTGTCAACTGTCCGAAAGCTCTTCCTGATTGGTCGGTTTATTGTATGAGCGACCAATCACGACCAGCCTTTGTATGTCCGCGTAAAGTTAGGAATGAAATTCAATTCAAATCATTTCTTTTATCTAAAGAAATAGAGATGTCGTATAAATAAAATAAATGCACTTCAAAATATCTTCAAGTAAATATTTATTTACTACTAGCTTTTGCCCGCGACTTCGTCCGCGTGGCGTGTTATTGTGTCATTTCAGTATTTTTCTCGGTGTGTGTCGAATGTAAATAATAATGAATGTTGCATTCAAAAATTTTAAAAAGTTTTTTTTTTTTGAGAAAATACATTAAAAAACAACATAACAATTATTCTGAATCTGGCGCTAGTGCAGTATTTTTTCATGAAAAAGATGTTTCCCATTCCCATGAAGCTGTACATTTGCTAAGATACCCATATACTAAAAAATTTCAAGCCTCTAACTCGCGGTACAAAAGTTTTTCCCGCTATTCCCGTTCCCATGGGAATTTCTCAAAATACAGCCATAACTAAATTTTATATTTACTAAGGTACCTGCATGCCAAATTTCAAGCGTCTAACTTAAGCGGTTTAGATTTTTCATACAAAAGGATTTTCCCGCTAATTCCCGTTCCCGTGGGAATTTCGGGAATTCCTTTCTTAGTGCACCCCTACGGTACCTAAGCTACGTCCCTTCCAAATTTCAAGTGCCTACGTTTAGCCGTTTGGGCTGTGCGTTGATATGTCAGTCAGTCAGTCAGTCAGTCAGTTTCTCCTTTTATATATATAGATTTACTGGGTAATCAATAATCCTGACATACGTTGAGAAATAATTGTACCGAAATATTTATTCTTCAAACACTCAAAATTATAATTGAAAATTACAATAAAATGAAACAATTATTTTGTCTTTTAACACTAGTTAAAATTGGAAAATTTTAAGAATTTTTATAAACAAATATTTAGTCCTTTAAACATACCATAAATTAATAGTATAAAGACAACAAACGAAATAACAAACAAATATGGCGAATGACGGGGCGGCGGGGGGCACATAACTCTCAACCAATCAGCGCGCGAGATGCATTTCGTTCTACATCAGTTCACAATTTGACCGATTCCCATCGATAGATTACAATATAACCAAAAATAAGGCGTTAAATTGCAATCATAATGTTACGGTTCACAATCTGTCGACAGTTTACAATCTCGCGAGATAGATTGTAATCTAACGATTTTTACAATCTTACGGTGACATATATTAATGCGCTAGACAATCACACCATCACCTGTTCTCAAACTAACCTTGTACTAGGAGTACCAGACCAGCACACCCAGACTCAAGTCAATATAGAAAAGTTCGTTTTCCAAATCGACCCGACCGGGAATCGAACCCGGGACCTTTCGTGCTTTGGCCGCTTACCTTAGCGACTGCGCCACCGAGGTCGTCAACCTCGGTGGCGCAACGGCTAAATATGCAACTAGGATACCTATAAATTGCTGGATAGAAATATTTTTAGTCAAGAATTCCATTTTAAAGCCTACCTACTTATCATTAACAACATTTAAGCAAAAAAAATAAAAAACCATGCAACACGTTTACTACCGTTAAAGTAGACACCTCAATTTAGCACCTTTTGGCTTGTCCTCTACATATATATACCTAACTGTTTAATCATACATTGTTGTGTACACCATTCCATGTAAAGTGTAACTTGCAATAAAACTTTTTCTTTTAATTTCGATAAATCGTTTTAAAACAATAAATCTATACTAATATTACGAAACTGAAGAGTTAATTTGTTTGTTTGCTCGCTAGTTCGAATTAAAAAAAAGTATGTATTTGTGTTTTAGTGCATTTATTGATGAAGGCGTAAGGATAAATAAGACGCTGCGCCTATAAGGAGTAAAGAATCAGTGGGGATAATACGCATGTGAATCCTCGCCCGGCTGCTAGTTAAAAATATTAGACTCCATTTTTCCTTTTTTTTAAGGGAAGAAAATGCATTTTCGCACCACACTGCTGCCTTGGGTACGACAGCGGCGTGTGTGGGACTCCCCCGCCCAGAACTACAGGGCGGGTACTACCCTAACTAAAAGTTCCCCCCTCATTCTAATTGCTTTTGTTTGGCGCCATGGGAAATCGGTAAAAACCATAACTCGTAGTTGTTTATAATATACCGTTTACCCCCAAAAATGCGCTGAACGGTGTATGTAAACGTCCACGTCACCACCACTAACTTGACCAACCGTTTTAGAGAATGTCTTACGGCCATTACAAAATTACTGTAACATAATATCGCTGGAACACAATATTCAGGAAAAATATAAGTAATGATGCAGCTTTGAGCAAAGGCTGCCTCTCAAGTTTCCGCTGCGCGAAAGAATAGGAGGCTTCCTTGTTACGGGAATCGTAGTAATTCTACAGGACACACGGACGGACAGTTTGACCAACTTTACGAACAAAGCATGTTTATTTTTTAGTTTTCATTTTTATTTTACGTAATAAAAAGGCGTGCCCCACTTGCACTAGAGTAATCCATACTGTTAAATATCTCACTATGCTCCCCGGGACGGGTCGGGCTTAGCCCAGTGAGGGGATCAGTAATATTTGGTAACTTGTATTAAATTTGGAAATGTATGTATTTTATTTATTTTATTTTAAAACAGCTATTGCTAAATTTTCTTTGGCGACGGAATCATTTTGAAAAGTATAATTTTTGACTGGCCACAATTTAGAAATTGGGGCCTAAAAATAAAGGGCTCTTAACTCACCACAGGATGGGCATATTTTTAATCATGAGATCAGTCAGTCTAATTATGTATTGTAAGCAGTGTGTTTAAAACACGATTAGCAAAGTTGTATAGAGCTATAGAGGAAAATATTGAGAAAGGCTGTTACCCATTCAACTACAAGATTTATCTGTAAGTCTGTACGTCACTAAGTAACATTCGCCAGAGGAAACGAAGTATTAAACTGATGAATGAAGGTATACCAAGGTGCTTCCCGTTCTTAAATCAGATTTATAACTATACCTTATTACTTCATAGGACTTATGTTGGTTTGCTACCAGGGATCTTTTCTACTAGGACTCTTAGTATCTGAGGATGGCTAATACTTCCCTCTCATAGTCCCCAGTAATGACAACCTAGACTTGCACTCCTAGACCCCGACGACGCCATCACTGTCGCCATGACAACGGCAGAGATCGAATTTTAGACCCATATCAATTTTACCCGCATTTAGTAAAATTTTTGAAAAAAATATATTTAATCAGATGCTTTGTCATTTCTCAGTTAACAGGTTATTTCATGATAATCAATATGGATTTACTAAGGGAAAATCTACAACTGATGCGGGAGTGGCTCTCATCAAGTATGTGTTTGATGCATGGGATAAAAAGCAGGATGTCGTAGGTGTATTTTGTGATTTATCAAAAGCGTTTGATTGTGTAGATCATCAAACATTGAAATTGAAGCTGCGGCATTATGGTGTTTTGAACAAATCACTTAGTCTTATTCAATCCTATCTGTCTGACCGTACTCAAAAAGTTAGCGTAAATGGATCAAACTCTTCTGGCGCTCCTCTGTTCATGGGAGTGCCCCAGGGCTCGATATTGGGACCATTACTATTTTTAATTTATATCAATGACCTGCCCTTTTATACAAAATACTTATGTGAGATAGTATTATTTGCTGATGATACAATAGACAGAGTGACAATGCTGATAAGATTAATGATGCCCTGAATCAAATACTTCATTGGTTTACATCCAATAATCTTTTACTAAATGCCAAGAAAACAAAATGTGTTAAGTTTTCAATGCCTAACGTAAAGCAGGTCAATACTATAATAAAAATGAATGATGAACATATCGAAGTTATTAACTCGACAGTATTTCTTGGCATAACTTTAGACTCAAATTTACAGTGGTCTCCCCACATATCTAACCTGGCTGGAAGACTGAGTTCGGCTGCTTATGCGGTCAGAAAGATAAGGTACCTAACAGATATGGAAACAGCAAGATTGGTTTATTTTAGTTATTTTCACAGCGTCATGTCTTACGGTCTGCTATTATGGGGATCTGCGGCCGATATTCAAACTATATTTGTTTTACAAAAGAGGGCCATCCGAGCCATGTACAAGCTAGGACCACGTGACTCGCTGAGAGAATTGTTTAAGGAAATTAACATCTTAACAGTCGCATCTCAATACATTCTCGACTGTTTAATGCATGTATACAAAAACTTGCATACATTTCCTAAAAAATCAGACAATCACAGCATTAACACCAGAAATAAAAATAAGCTTGCTGTTCCTAAGCGTAGACTACATAAAATAGGTAATTCATTTGTTGCTTTAAGCATAAAAATGTTTAATAAACTCCCTCAAGTTATTGTTGAGTTACCTTTGTACAAATTTAAGACATTTGTCAAACGTTGTCTTTTGAAAAAAGGCTACTACAAAGTGGAAGAGTATTTGAATGACAGGAACGTGTGGATCAGTGACTAGTGTGCTCGCCTGTACCTACGTGTTTTATATTATTTTACAAATATATATGTAACGCATTTTCTCAATCAATGTCAGAATTGGGCCTCGATGACGCATGTGAGTCATACAGTTAATTTAATTTACAAATACCTTTGCTTTATTATTATTATTATTATTATTTTAATAATTGATTTAAAAATTTTATTTTACAATTGACAAACTAACTGTGTGTCTTAGTGCAAAATTAGTAATAAGTGTAGCTTTCATTTGTAAAAAAAAACTACTGAGTTTCTTGCCGGTATCTTCTCTTTAGTTATAGGTTCCGAACCGGAGGTAGCTTCATTTGCTTTATATAGAGACTATTCATAAGTATTACTAATGTAATCTATGTGAATAAAAAAAAAATATTGACTTTGACTTTGACTTAGAGCAACTCGTAACCATAGCTCGTTAATCCGTTAATTAACGAAGTTAACATTTTGAGTAACGGATTAACTTTTAAGTTAACTTTAAAAACTGTTAACGGAATCATTAACTTCCGTTACTAATCCAGAAGTCCGTTAACCGTTAATCCAATGCCTAATATTGGCACCGATTACAACATGTCATTAATTACTTAGATCCGGTGTTTAATTAGAATGAAGAGTGCTGTGTTTGTTTAAAGAAGGGAGCGTTCAAGTATTACGTAGTAACGGACTACCTACGCCATATCGGATACCAAATGATCGAAAATCAAAATATCGAACGCTCAATACATCGAATGATTAAAGTATCCAAAATTATTTTTTACATCATCCACAAAAACATCTAAATTGGCAGAAACCTGAGAAGAATATTCGATATTTTGAGCGTTCGATTATTTGTATATTCGTTATTTTGAACGTTCGATTTTTTGGACCGTTCGATTAATAGTGTTCGATATTTTAATTTCGATCAATTTTTCAGAAATGTAACGCTTTAACATTTAACGAAGCTAACTTTTTAGTAACGGAATAACGGTTAACGAAGTTAACTGTTTGATTAACGGTGCCCAGCTATGCTCGTAACATAATCGTAGAACCCACACTAAACGCCGTTTGCTATTCCGCCCCCGCTCCCAGCCAGCGGTCGCCGCATCGTCTCTTATCAGTAGGATCCTTTTCGCGTTATCGGCATGTGCCGGGTCGTTTTTCTCCCCAAACTAGACCACCACTAAAAATTAATGTACAAGAACCGGCAAGAAACTTGATAGTGACCCTTTTCAAAATTTACAAATATGAAAACATCCACCTTACAGAAGACACAGCCAAATAACAATCACCTTTGTGTTGTTGTGTTCCTGCATGTGAGTAAGGTTTCCAGAGCTCTTGGGGCTACATTAGTAGCAGGGGTCAAGCCTTCAAGGTAAGGGTGACAAGTCCAGTAACAGTTTTATTATGATGTAACTTCTTGTCGCCCATAAGCTAAGACCTCATTACCATTTTAATATCAAGTGGGATGAGGTCAATCTTGAAGTGTATTAAAAAAAACATGAAAAAATACTTAAACACTATCGCTTATGACTAGTACATGTACATAATTAATGCTTATATTTTTGTCATTAATATAGTTTTTTTTTATCAGGAACTTAAGATACTTAGGGGCCATCCATAAAGTACGTCACACGTAAAGGGGGGAGGGGGTCGAAAAAGTGTGACATGGTGTGACAAGAGGTGGGAGGGGTCCTAAGTTTCGTGACATCACATTTCAAAATCTAGAGGTACTAATCGCGTAATTTGAAATATTAATTAAACTAAAAAATATGTCCAAATATGTATCTTTACATAGGGCAATACGGTTTAAATTGTATTGTTGACAAGTTCATAGTTCATAGGGTTCAAACTCCATGGACTGAAGATGATTGAGTTACTTTTTCTTCTTTTTCTTTATATTCATTAGTTTATTTTTTTGTTATTGTTTCAAATATTTGATATTATGTTGATTTCATAAAAAAGTACTTAATTTAAATGGAAATAAAACTAATTTCGGAACTGCTGTTTTAATTTAATAATTTTTCGATGTTAAATTGCAAAACATGTGACGTCACACTAGGGAGGGGGGGGGGGGTCTCAGAAATGTGACCGTTGTCGTTTGAAGCATGCTAAAGGGGCCATCCATAAAGTACGTCACACGTAAAGGGGGGGGGGGCTCAAAAACTCATGAAATTAGTGTGACGTACTTTATGGATGGCCCCTTAGAGAGAATAGATGAGAAGACTGAGATAACATATTACAGTAACATATGGGACCTTTTTTATCCCGAAACAAGACGGGTGAAGACGCAGGCAACAGCTAGTAAAAAAATAAATTGAAAAAATGAATCTCAAGTGTCCCAGTGACACAAGCCCTCAGGATGCTCATTATTAACGCCTTTCATAACTTGTCGCTCGTCCTTGGCATTTGCTTTATATTAACTTAGCCCTGTGTAGGTCTTGGACAACGTGTCATTTGTCAACGTATAGTTTTCCTTCACAACAGTTGTAAGCGATATAAAACATTATCAACGATCAGAATCACTTAAGACTATACATTTTTAACTTAGCACCGCCTTTACGTCATTCGTACTGTTATACATAGGTAAAAGTGGGTAATATGCTTAGGTAAACTACGAAATGGTTTACTAAGCATTTGTTTCTCACAAGAGTGCCACAATAATTAAATCAGTCTGACTTCAACCTTCGGCTCGGGCACTTGTCCTTTTTACAATATTGTAATTCCCAAAATATAAGTGTCCTTAAATTTAAAAATAGTTTTTTTTAAAACGCAATTCCCATTTGGCCGTACAACAGTACGTATCAGATAGAAAGATAAAAAGGTATACGTGACGTGACATGTAGGATATTAGTAGTGTTAGGTTTGCTGATTTTTATGGTGTATAAATTTAAAATTATCTGATTTCTGAACGTAGCATAAAATGTTTTAAAATATCGTTTCGGAACGGAAATTCTCGACTGTTGAATCGAGCGTTTAAAATGAAAAGAGGCGAATCGAGTCATTCTGGTCGGAGCGCCGAAGGAGAACGGACGTCTCTGGAGCTTGTACAATGCTGTCTGAGGAAATAGAAGCTTTTGGAAACTGTGTAAGTGTTTTTCTGTGTTCCTATTCCTTGTGGCCTTTATTTAAGGAGTGAATTTTACTATATCTCAGAAGTGGTATGATACTCTGCTAAATGTCCCTATACCCTCAGTATGTATGTGCGTGACCCAAATCCGCAAGGTCATGTGGCGGTCACCACACGTGTGACTAAAATGTTGGTGGGATAAAAATTTGCAAACTTAGTCTACCCCTTGTGTAAGTGGTAAAAGATTATGCAAAGTCAGTGTGCGGTCACAACACATGTGGTCAAACTTTATGTCGGTGCACGCTCTGGGTCTACGGGGGCCAAAATTTTCTTATTTTTGAGCTACGACGCACCGTTTTCGAGACATTTGAAAAACAAAGTTACAAAATTTGAGTTCACTTTACAAAGTACCTAGAGGTTATTAATTCATAAATAGTTTACGCCTGGGTATACTTTTGAAGGCCGACGAATGTGTCGTGTAAAATATTACTGGTTTGGTACTACAGTTCAAATATTTTTCAGATATCTAATCGCAATCTTTCAGGAGCCGGTTGTTAAATTGTTTTAGAACAAAATACACAGTTTTGTTTTCGAGTTTCAGAAAAGTTGTGGTTACCGTAGCCGCAGCAGGCTAAGGAGTGTAAATCGCGACCAAGGGCGTGTGGTCAAGCCAACACGAACAAGAAATTGCTTTTGACAACGAGCGTCAACGGCTACGCATCATGGAGGACGACCTCAGGCGTGAACGTGATTCACTTCACCACATGGCGTAAGGACAGGAGCAACACGGACGCGTCTATCGAGAACGTAGCAACCGGGAAGACTGTCGCTACGCTAGGGCGGAGTTACGAAGATCACGCATCAGTCAAGGCATCACCAACGGTGCACCAGCACATCAGGATACACGGTCAGAAAGTCTTACTTTTATGGCTAGGGATATTAGGAATCTAATTAATTCGCTAGGTCATTTAAAACCTCAACCCCAGACGACAGCAGTGACTACACAAGTACCCTCGAACAGTATGATAAAAAAAAATATATATATATATTTTACCAGACTTGACCCTTCATCGAAAAGCCAGCGTATAGACGTTTGGCCTAAAAAGATGAACGAGTGTGCCACTGTTTTCGGCTGGACTACGATTCACTTTGCAATGCAGAGGCTCCAAGGATTGGCTAAAACTTGGTATAAAAGTCTAAATTCAATATTATTTAGTTGGTCTGAGTGGCAACAAAAACTTTTAGAAGCTTTTCCCGACGAACAAAATTATGGCCAATCCTTGGAGGATATGTTGAAAAGACGTAGCCGATATAATGAACCTCTTGAAGTATATTACTACGAGAAATAAGCCTTGTTGAACCAATGCGACAAAGAGTGCGAGCGTGCGGTGGATTGTATTATTTATGGATTGAACGATAAGACAATGCAATCTAGTGCCAATGCGTTATGCTGTTTCTGTCTCGATCAGCTATTACAGTTTTTATGTCTAAAAGAAGTTTCGCAACCATTTTACCGTGGAAATTATAAAGGAAGATCCAATGATTTTACGATTAACTCAGTTAGCCATCAGTTGAAATTAAAGGCTAGTACTAGTAGTAATTCTTATATATTTTGTTATAATTGTAAGGAAAAGGGGCAACCATTAAGTGTCCTAAGTCATTAATGCAATGTGGAAAATTTCGTAGATTTGGACATAAAACAGACGATTGTAATATAAAGTCAGGGAATCTTTCAAATAATTATAATGCACCAGTAACTAAAACTATGCGCACACTAAGTTCAAATGCGAATGCAAAGTTTATCAAAGAATGTAGGGTAAACGGTATATCAATGAAATCTTTTATAGATTTTGGTAGCTATGTCACACTACTTACTCGTTCAGCGGCATCATCATTAGGTTTTACGTACAGTGTTAGCTCCGTTCCAATTCAAGGCTTTGGCAATGGAATAGTTTACTCTCTCGGGTCGTTGAACATTAATTTGAAAATAGATGGTGTTAATGCAGGACTAGCGTGTCACGTTGTAGATGACAAACTGTTAGACGTACTGTTACTAGTGAGACAAACCTTCACTGAACAGGCGCACATTGTAGTACATAAAGATGCGGAGAACTTAAGATTTTTCAATTTTAGTGATGAATTACCATTCTCGATATCTGACAATGCTAGGGACATGGCCATCGTGGTCCAATCAAAGGAAAATATCACGGTTCATGGACCAGCCTCGATTAGAGTTTGCGTGAATATCGAAAACGGAGATATCTTGTTGCATAGTAAAGTTATTGGAAAACCAAATAGACAGACTTGTATCAATGGGGGAGTGTATAGCGTTAAAGAGGGGCAGTTTTTCGTCTCTATTACACCGTTATGTAATCCCTGAAAGTTTTGAGCAATCCTTAATTGGGAGAGGTACTAGGGTACAATTTGTTTATTGCGTGAATAAGCTTTCGACGAAATAAACGTGACGTTAGCATTGACATTGATAAAATTCATGTAGGTGACTCTGTAAGCGATTTACAAAAGAAAAACTTAGTGTCGTTACTTAACCGATGTAAACACTGTTTTGCATAATCCTTGGGGGAGCTGAGATGCACTAACGTAACTGATATGCACATAGGGCTGAATAGCAAGCAACCAGTGGTATATCGTCCTTACCGGTTGTCGCATAGGGAACGTCGGCAAGTTAGAGGAATGGTAGGTGACATGTTGGAATTCGGCGTCATAAGAGAATCTGTTTTGGAATATGCAAGTCCGATAGTCCTTATGCGGAAGAAGGATGGAAAGCCTAGACTATAGACTTCTTAATTCCCTGACAGTAAAAGAACGATACCGGAAGCTCGTGATCGAAGACGAGTTCGTGCGATTATCAGGACAGGTATAATTTGTGACGTTAGATATGTCATCGGGCTAATTATCAGGTACCATTATTAGAAGAATCTAAGCATCTTACCTCCTTTCGTTACCCCGGACGGTCAATACGAATTTAACCGTATGCCGATTGGACTTGCCAATGTTGGCTGTAGTATGTTTGCTGAGAAAATTTCGTGTTTATTTGCCTGAGTTAAAATTCAAATTGTGACTGACTGTAGTGCCTTACGCACAACGTTTTCCAAGCGAGATCTGATCCCTCGAGTAGTGGCTCCTATTACGGGAATTTGACTAAAATATATAATATAGAGCGGGGACTAAGATGGCGCACGTTGATGCATTGTCTAGGAATCCTAGTAGAGAAGAAGATAGCACGGTTTACTGTGATGGTTTCCCCAATGTGATGTCCATTAACCAGTTAGATTGGCTACACACCTTACAGTTAGAAGACTCGGAACTTTGTAGGATTCGTGATATTTTAAGTTCAGACTTAGACGCTTATGGACTGGCAAATATTAGGGAAAACTATTTGATCAAAGATCACAAACTGTATAAGTGTGTAGACGGAGATAAAAGTAATCTGAGATGGGTAGTACCAAAAGGGGCACGATGGCAGTTCTGTCCGATGAAGCATGATGAAATTGGACATTTCAGGTGGAAAAGACTCTTGAACGTATCAGGAAATCCTACTGATTCCCCGGAATGTCCAAGTTTGTCAAGAAATATGTTCAAGTTTGTATCGAGTGTGCCTATGCCAAAAGGTTAGTTCAAACGAAGGGCTCCTACACACAATAATGAAAGTAGATGTGCCTTTTCATACAATCCATTTAGATCACCTTGGGCCTTTTGTGCGATCTAAGCGAGGGAATTCATATCTTTTAGTTATAGTGGACGCATTTACAAAATTTATTTTTACTACGCCGGTACGCAAAACCAAATCACAAACTGCAATTAAAGTTCACTTCTCGTGCATTCAAGCGTTTTTATGCAGACAAAGATATAAGGCATGTTTTGAATGCCGTTGTAAGCCCACGTTCAAGTGGAGCTATGCAATCGCACAATTTTTGAGTTCATTAACTGCACATAACTTAAACTTTGATGAGAGAGATTGGGATGACAAAGCGGGTAAGGGTCAATGGGGTATGAATAATACCTGTCAGAAAACCACAGGTAAAGCACCAACCGACATCATGTTTGGAGTGTGTATGAACGCAAAAGTTGATCCCAGATTGAATGACGTAGTTAAAGAAGCTCATGAAAAGACAGATTTGGTGACTATCAGAGAATCAGTTAAGGATAGGATTAAAATAGAGCAAGAAAAACAAACATACAAAAAAAATAGCTTCATTTGCAAATGACGGAAACAGCAAAAAGCTTAGGACACCTTATCAAGGCCCTTACAGAGTCGTTGCGGTATTGGGTAATGATCGCTATAGGGTAGTTTCTATTCCGGGACTTAGTGGCTCTTGAAATAAGTGCAAAACCGCCGTCGCTGCGTATAGTATGTTGCCTTGGGTCCACGTGGCCGCTCTAGGAGTTAACAAAGGTAATGAGAATAACTGTACGGAGCAAAGCGAAATAGAAATCTAATTTATGTAACTAATAAGCATACAACCAGTGATTTAAACTATGATCTGTGACACTGTTTTTACTTTTTGTTTATTATGTAAGAAGGAAATACGTAATGATAAATTATGGAATCTAAATATTTGTTAAGCTTATATTATCTTATATGGTGATAATTAGTTCCTTGCTCTCATGTCTACTAGACAACGAAACTTATTCCACGAAATCGGTGTGAGCTTTCACTCGTATAATTTCTTTGTATGTATATTGATTGTAACAGTTCCTGGGTAAATTGTGTTAAGAGTTAATTAATATTGATTTAATTGTTAGTTATAATAGTACAGAGGCCAGCGAAGTTCACATATTGTAAATAGAATACCACATTTATTTATTATTTTTATGGAGTATTGGTAAAATATGATTATGAGCTAGGAACGAACTTATCTAATATCTGTAACTAAGAGCGAATGTAATTATTTTAGTTGGATACATTGATATCATTATGGATGTTTACATGACTGTAAGGAGGGTTTACAGTTCATTATGGATGTTTACTATTTATTATTATGGTGTTTATTATTTATTTACATGACTGTAAGGAGGGTTTACAGTTCATTATGGATGTTTACTATTTATTATTATGATGTTTATTATTAATTTACATGACTGTAAGAAGGAGGGTTTACAGTTCATTATGGATGTTTACTATTTATTATTATTATTATGTTTATTATTCATTTACATGACTGTAAGAAGGAGGGTTTACAGTTCATTGTGGATATTTACTATTTATCATTATGGATGTTTACTATTTATTATTAGTATGTTTATTATTTATTTACATGACTGTAAGAAGGAGGGTTTACAGTTCATTGTGGATGTTGACTATTTATTATTATGATGTTTATTATTTATTTACATGACTGTAAGAAGGAGGGTTTACAGTTCATTATGGATGTTTACTATTTATTATTATTATGTTTATTATTCATTTACATGACTGTAAGAAGGAGGGTTTACAGTTCATTGTGGATGTTTACTATTTATTATTATGATGTTTATTATTTATTTACATGATTGTAAGAAGGAGGGTTTACAGTTCATTATGGATGTTTACTATTTATTATTATTATTATGTTTATTATTTATTTACATGACTGTAAGAAGGAGGGTTTACAGTTCATTGTGGATGTTTACTATTTATTATTATGATGTTTATTATTTATTTACATGACTGTAAGAAGGAGGGTTTACAGTTCATTATGGATGTTTACTATTTATTATTATGATGTTTATTATTTATTTACATGACTGTAAGAAGGAGGGTTTACAGTTCATTATGGATGTTTACTATTTATTATTATGATGTTTATTATTTATTTACATGACTGTAAGAAGGAAGGTTTACAGTTCATTATGGACGTTTACTTTTTATTATTATGATGTTTATTATTTATTTACATAACTGTAAGTAGGAGGGTTTACAGTTCATTATGGATGTTTACTATTTATTATTTTGATGTTTATTGTTTATTTACATGACTGTAAGAAGGTGGGTTTACAGTTTTAAGATTAGAATGGTTTTTGTAAAATGACTCGATTGGCCGAATGTTAGGTGTGCATGAGGACATGCACAATGTCAGGATGGTCGAATGTTAGGTTTGCTGATTTTTATGGTGTATAAATTTAAAATTATCTGATTTCTGAACGTAGCATAAAATGTTTTAAAATATCGTTTCGGAACGGAAATTCTCGACTGTTGAATCGAGCGTTTAAAATGAAAAGAGGCGAATCGAGTCATACTGGTCGGAGCGCCGAAGGAGAACGGACGTCTCTGGAGCTTGTACAATGCTGTCTGAGGAAATAGAAGCTTTTGGAAACTGTGTAAGTGTTTTTCTGTGTTCCTATTCCTTGTGGCCTTTATTTAAGGAGTGAATTTTACTATAGTAGGTATATCGAACTGCAATTGGCTATCTGACAGTTTTTGAAAAATTATTGTAAAATTTACGTTAATTTTATATACCAAACAATTAGATTTATCTGGAAAAAATGAAAATTACTAGAGAAAAACAAATTTTTGTATATAACACATTTAGAAAGCGCGCGAAAACGCCAAGTCACGTGACGTTCTATACATTGAACCGAGACAGGTCGGAACGACTTCATTTTATGAAAATATCGAATTTTAAACATATGGAAAATGTTTTAATTAATTCCTGATACGGTTAGCAACACAATCATGCAATTCAATCGGTAAAATAGTCATCGTTTCGCCACATTAAAAAAAATATATTTGCCGACAGCTGTCATTTCCGAATTGCAATGTTGGTTTCCGTTACGGTTCTTTTGTTCCACAGATAAAAAAAGTAAAATTTATTTTGCAAAAATATACCTAATATTAACTATATTTTTAATTAAAAAATAAAAATGTAAAATGATTACCTACTTAATTAATAAGCTAACATATCCAACAGTTTTCATATTTTATTGTTAACACTGTCAAGTAGCCAATTATTATTGAAGACAATAAAAATCAAATTCTACCCTGATACCTCTAGAATCTCCTCTCTATAGAGTCTAGAAAACCGTAAAATGAATCTCCGTCTGGTGACCCCCAAAATGTACCGACAAGTCCCTTCATTAAGGTGGAAAATGTTAGGTGTTCAGAGAATGCTAAAGTTTAGGTTTAATTACTTGAATACTTAAACCAACTTTGCAAGTAATGTAGATGGGATTACTTGAACAGACTTATACGATGTGTGATTCTGTTTTATTATGATGTCTTCATAATTAAGCATATATTTATTTGCAAGGCAACTCACAGATCAGCGCTCATTAAACGCGTTGTCAGCCTAGAATAAATACTACAAGATGATTATATATTTATTTAAACCTTATTACACTCATTAAAAAAGTTTAAAAGCCGGACTGAGTCCCGTTGTGACATTATTTATCAGTCAACTCAAAATTATACAAAATAGATTAAAATAAACAATATTTGAAGTAAACATTATCAAATAAAAAAAATAATATATACATAATATAAACATACATATATGTTATACATAATAATAGCAGTACCTACGAGAAGGAACAATGTTAAGATTCAGAGAGATGACATACCTACATACATAAAAACATCCTGTGAACCAAGTATTCTTGATCTCCTCTCATAGAGTGCGATTCGAACCCACGACCTTGCCTACGAAAGAGTATTTTGTTTTTTACATTGAAGCGCCATACGGTGTTATTTTGCATATTAGCACCATACAACGGACGTCATACTTGATCAGAGTAGCTACTATGCACTAAACCCTGTGTGTCTCTTCAATTTATTAATAAAGAGAAATTCGATTTTATTATTTTTATAGTACTATACGCCGTACTAGCGAACTTTAAATATTAGAAACAGAAAAATTTTATCTCCCCCTGCGGTGCGGGAATTGAACCCACGACCTTCACGTATCGCGCGTGCTGCTCTTACCAACTGAGCTAACCGCAAAAACCAACCGCGAAAGGCTAACGGTTGATACAGCAGAAAAATTTCATCGCCTACAATAACTTGCGGTTAGCTCAGTTGGTAAGAGCAGCACGCGCGATACGTGAAGGTCGTGGGTTCAATTCCCGCACCGCAGGGGGAGATAAAATTTTTCTGTTTCTAATATAAAAAGAAATTCGTTATTTGTAATATTTTGTGTATAAGTAGTGAGAAATTTACAGTATAAAGAGCCAGTGTCTAGTGAACTACTTAATAATAATTTTATTGACCAACTAGCGTCCCGCCGCGGTTTCGCTCGCTTACTATCCCCGTACTCTTCTTCTTTTTGACACTTATTCATAGCTCCTATTCGTTCCAACGTTATGTTGTATAGCCGAAAGTCTTCCTCGATAAAAGGACTATGTAATACAAAAATATGTTTATATATAATATGAGATTAGCGAGTTCAAACGAAAACACAAAAACTCTTCAGCTTAAAAAAAAACAAAGATGGTCTCCAAATGGTAGCTTCATTAACTCGCTAAAGCTGAAGCAGTTAGCTTCTGAGTCCCTTGTAGCGTTAACAAGTGTTTCATTTTCATTAATTAAATAAAACTAATCATACAACGAACATAATTTACATTTCTGAAATGAAGTAAATAAAGTAAGGGTTATTGTGACCCCACTTCGACAATGAAAGGTTAACAGTTGTTATCGTAAATTTTGCTACGCACTAAAACTGGGCAGAATCGTTAAATTCAATTATAACCCTTGACCACCTGGAGTATAAATGGTTTTAATTTCCGCCAATAATTGGCAACGGGACGTGAGTGCCCTTAAGGACCATTTGTATGGAACAAAACCACAAATGTCATTGTAAACGATCCTTCGGGCTTGTTTTAATTGGGTCTACCCTCAGAATTTCACAATACTAGGACACAATACAATAAAATAAACAAATAAAGTATAAATAATACAATAAAGTAAGTTTGTATGATAATAATAATCGTTTTGTACCTTTGTTTTTTTACAGATAGATAAAATTTAACTGAATGAAATGAACACGTCAATCGTTAGATAAGAATTTACTACTTACATATCACGTATCTAGGTCATAGTATGTGCATATATATACGTACTATGTACGTGCTTTCTTTTGCATTAATAATCTAAGAAGCACCTGGCATTTCTTGTGAAATACTTTCGCAACATATGAAAACGCTATCAAACAACTTTGACCTGCATTTATCAGAATAGCTAGTATAAATAAATACGGAAGTATTTTGTTTACTTCATTCGCTTACACAGTTTATTAGTGATTATAAGAAAAAACAATTATTTAAAAATGAATAAAATATTTTTGGTTGTCTCTGTTGCTTCTCTGTTTGCGGTAAGTTAAAAATTTTAAGTATGTAGAATATAATATAATAGGAAATGTCTTTATTCAGGTAAGCTTTACAAAAGCACTTACTAATCGTCAGTAGAAATTCAATATCCGTGTTCGGAATGTCGATGATGTCGAAAAGAACCGGCACGAAATTTGACACTTAGGTACCCTTTTCAAATATCTAATTCACAAAGTTCGATTTTTATCAGAATTCAATGGTCCAGTCATTATAGTAAGTTCACCTGCTCATTAGGTAGTAATTCCGAGATTCTTACCTAATTTAAGTTTAAATTAAGGAACAATCTGTCCAAAATTATCCCTAACAGTTAATAGTAGACGAAAGTACATTAAAGTTCCAGTTCATTTATCCAAAACGAAATTTTCAAAACGATTTTCCTTTTACAGGGGCCCAATGTTGTATAACAAACTAAACAAAAAATTAAACTTACAAAATAAAACAACACATGAATGTAAAAGTATATTAAGAGAATGGTTACTAACACAGAATTATAATGAAACAGAAGAATTGATGAATGTGGTTATCTAATAAGTATTTCTAAATTAAGATGAGTACAAAATTGTTAAGTAGTGTGGAATTCACTTTTGTCTAAAATTGAGTAAATTGTAGCTTATACTTAAATACAAGTACTTACCCTTTATAAACTTATAAACTTAGACTAACTTAATGAACTACAGGCTGAAGAGCATAAGTACCTATAAGAACGGGCTAGACCCAGTTTAGGTACCTAAGTGACCAAAATATGTAACCTGCTGCCTATGTTTTTGAACAATAAAGATTTTTTATTATTTATTATTATTATTATTAATGACTCGACTATAAGGAGATATTCTAGATCCATATATTTTTGTCATTCAAGTAATCATCTTTTATTATACATATGTAACCTATTTGGAAAAGGAACTTTAAAGAAATATTACATTGATTGATTATACCTGCATGTAAAATAAAAAATACTTCTAAATGATTCAATGAACGAAAACCAAGTACTACTCTCTTTATTACGTAGTTACCTCTGATCATAAATACGTCCAAGTTTGAATATGGCTGTGACATTGGACCAGTCATAAAAATACTTCATAATCCGTAATACAAGCCTTTACGAGCTATATAATTTTTAATCAACTCCTCACGAGTTTTCTGATATAGCACACTATTAAACGATGCCTACTTTATTGCTTAATCGCCGATAAAAAAATAATTTTCCTTTCAAGTATGGGTATTTAATCGCCATTCCATTAAAAATATTACTAATAATAGGTAATAGCTTCATTTTCCCTGTATTTTGTGGGAACCGGAGATTATTAGCGTTACCACTAATAGCAGTCATTATAACGTTAAGGACCACTGCTAATGCAGACAGCAGTGCCTTTTTATGGTACAATAGATGTCTCCCGCTACTTTGTCCGCAATTTCGGGCTATTTGTTATTCTTATATGATGGCAGTTTGGACTTTGCACCGCTCTTATGTGGCTGGCAAAAGAACTTTTATCGAAATGCAAGTGTTTACCTAGACGAGCTGTAACCTATACCTATATATAATCTGCCTATATTCTAAACTTTGTTCAGACCCATACAGTAGTTCCAGTTTTAGTTCTAAACTAAAAAAACATAGAAACGTGTCTAACGCTTGAAAATTGTACCACGAAAAGTTAGGCACAGTGGTTTAAAGAAGTAAGCTAGCGCCGTTACGAATACCGTTTTCACGGACAGCGCAAGTCATAGGCGCGGACTAATCATTGCACGTGATCCATGCCATTCTATGACACTCCGATTTGCCTCACAAAAGTAAATACTTGCTTGAACTTAATTGTTTCTTCACTTATCAAAACAAAACAAAATGAGTTGGTCCAAAGTGATCAACACATCAGACTCTACTACTGTAACTAATCTACTGAGTTTCTTACCGGCATCTTCTCAGCAGATTTTGGTGCGGAACTGCATTTTGTATTGCAGTCAATGACGATAAAAAGTAGTATATGTAACCTACTTAAATATTTGATTGATTCATGCATGAAATTATTTCCAGTGTATCAACGCAGGCTGCTTATCCCGCTACAGGGATCCCTGCGTATACCGACAGCTACCATCCTGCCCAAACTATGACATCATCAGCGGGGTTGTCACCTGCCCAGTATCCTGCCCGAACCTTTGTTCTTGCACCGGCACCAGCACTCTCTGCAGCTGCGGCGCCCCATCCTGCAGCTGCTTCCTAGACACGGACAACGTCTGCCAGTCCTGCGCGCCGCAGCCCTCCCCTATATGCTCCTGTCTTGCGAACCTGGACTTGGACTGCAACTGTGAAGCCAAGAAGTCGTTCATCTACTTCCCCGACGTGCAGTACCCGTTGACCACTTTAGAGATGAACCCCTTCTTCTTCACGACCTGTTTTAGTTCTTAGATCTATTAAAGCTGTTACCTGAATCTTGTTATTTCATTATGAGGCCAAGGTTAAGTCGAACCTGCAAACGCTCCTTTTTCCAGCATTAATACAATGCGTTTTCCTCTGCTGCTCACAACCCATTTATGACGCTAAATTTATTTTCTTTTCTGGAGGTAAATCATAGACTCTCAAACGGTGCATCAGTATCACACTAATAAACTGATGATTCAATGAAATATTATGTAGATAAAATTTTGAGTGCAGACTGCACTTGTATGAGTGTGATAAAATACTAGGAATAATCTTATAATTAACAGAGTAATCGTTATAGCTCCTAAGATGACTAGTCAACCGAGATACTTTTAAATACCTGTCAAATTCAGATTCCTTCATAGATTATCTGGCACTATTTCATTTAATATACTGAGCATTAAATAGTTACAAAGCATTTTTAATATAATTTGCAAGTTTCAGTACCTACGTTGTTGCTATTCTAGAAACTTTCCTCACTACCGGCCATCAGTTTTACGAGAGCGCCTTTCAATTTAATAATAGTAATGTTAACACCATTCACAAACTGTACAAATATGTGATTGCTTATCATTATTTGTACACTTTGAGAACTTATGCCAAGGAGAGCTCCCAGGTGCAACTTTCAAAGCGTTGTTTTAAACCTTCAAGAAGTGTTATTTATTACACCCTCAGACGGTATACTGCACCTCTTCCTTGAAATGTATACCTAAAGCAGGCTTAAAATTTACTTCACGCTGCAATATTTAAAAGAAAAGTTTGTAGTCAGCATCTTTAGTTGCTGAACAACCCAGTACCTTGTCACATTAAGCTAACTGTCTATTTGACTTACTCAGACACGCGGACGTTTAATGTGACAAGGTATTGACGACCTCCGTAGCCGAGGGGCGAGCGTGCTGGACTTTGGCGTCACGCCATCTCTCGAGGTTCCGGGTTCGATCCCCGCTCGGGTCAATATGGGAAACGAACTTTTCTGTATTGTCTCGGGCCTGGGTGTTGTGGTACCGTCGTTGTTTCTGATTTCTGTAATACAAGTGATTTAGCTACTTACCACAAAATCAGAGCAATGTATGTGATGTTGTCCAATGTATATTTATTTATTGAGGTGGATACGAACTAATGATGTTGACTGCTAAAAGCTAAGTAGGATATTATTTTCACGAATGTTTCCACTATTTACTCTGATAAACGGCTTAGTAAAGTCGTAGACGATAGGTAATGTTTGTATAATATAAATTAAACCTAGGTAGATAAGGCTTTGTATCGGGCCATTACTTACTTTTTAAATAAAGTGACTAATTTATCTTTACACTCAGTAATAACGTAGTAGCAGGCTGATAGATAACTGTTGCAATAACAAATCTTTGCTCTCTGTTGCGGATGTGAGGGATCAGCGAAGAAAAAGATGATGAAAAGATGTAAAATGTTAATTTTTAAAATAAGACGTCAAATTTAAAAGTAAAAGTAAATCTAAAAAGTATGTAGGTTCGGTTGGCCACACTCTCTTTAATATTAGTATATACAAAAGAAAATCCTCCCTTGATTTTTGACAAGGAACTTTACTTATGACTGTATCAGATTGTGCCTTCCAAGTATTCGAGAATACAATTTTCATGACCAAAATATGGTGACTCCTGCACAAAGAACAATTCTGTGCCCTTAAAGTTTCTTTTTACCTTAGTCGTTTAGTAACGATCATCAAAAATAAATAGACCTGCGACCGAAAGACGATTCTTAAGATTCAAGTTTCTAATTATTTTGGACGTTAGGGAGCCCTGAGAAAACATCGTCTCTTAAAACTTGTCCCCACATAATATATTCTTTAGGTTTCGCCAGCTGTGAACCGCTGTTTTTACGGACTACAATGTAATGAGAAGATAATGTACGGACAACAAAACAGACTGATCTAAACCTGCTGCTGTCCAACCATCAGAATTTTACGTACCTTTTTCAGCTAACAACCGATAAATAATGTATGGTCAGCACCTTTAGTTACTTCACAACTCAGTACCTTGTAACATTAAGGTAACTGTCAATTTGACTTAATCAGACAGGCGGACGTTTAATGTGACAAGGTATTTAGGTGTATATGATCGAATGATGTTGACTGGGCATAGAAATAAGGGAACTTTTTTTTGCCCGCGTCTGCGTTTTCGAGTTTGTTATGTTTTTTTTAGATTACTTGTGCACTTTTTTTACTATTATCGCACCCATTTTTACCCATTATTACTAACTCTCTGCATGACCAATGGGTTAACTGTTAGAGAATGCCCCTGGCATTAACTCATTTGTTGTACTTTTTTGTGCAATAAAGTTAAAAAAATAAATACATAAGTTTAAAAAAAAAAGTATCCCATATTTTTAATTTATTTTATTTAATTTAAATCTGTTCAGTAGTTTTAGCTTGAAAGAGTTACAAAAATACATCTTGACATCCATACATCCATATATTTTTTTACACACTTAAGCGTTTTAATATTACTAGGACCATATAATTTTAGTACAATTTTCCATAAACCAGGATTTGAAATGAAACAACTATTAACTCAGGATCTGGTAACACACGGGCACACAGCGGTGTGTGCGGGAATCCTCCGCTAAAAAGAGCGGAGACTAAGCGGTAAAAGGCCGCATACCTTTCATCGCTAAAATAGTGATACTGTAAGGAACGTATGTTCTATACTAAAAGTGGAAGTACTTCCGCCGAGCTAGGTGTTATCTGCTCGGGGACCAAGGCCCAACTACCATTCTTGGTTTGTTGTATATATACTTAGTGGCGACGAAAACTCTGATATCGCGATGTAGGATATCGATGTCACGCATTACGTATGGAGCGTTGTTTACTACGCCAATTCTGCTGACGCTGTATTTGTGTCGACTTGTAGGTCATGTCGTAGGTCGGCACAATACCATAAAAACATATTCTCTGCTAACCCTACCTGTGGAGCGTCAAAATGTGTTGAAATTCAAATTTCATCGCGACGAACCACTCTTATAGAATGAAAACGAACAATAGAGAAGAAAGTATAGGTCCCCCCCTCTCCCCCCACTTCATACCGACCACAGAAAGCTCTCAAGATTGCTCAATTTGTTTACCTAATCGCTTTATGTAAATTTCAATTACAAACTTTATTGTTGATGTGCTTCGTTCTAAATAAACTTTAGAGAGCTTGGACATCTTTCAGTTGTTCTATTGAAAATAACTTGTTTTCAAAAGGATAATTAATTTTGTATTTGTTACGTAAAGTCATAATAGTCAATAGTCAAATATTTTTATTCATATAGATTACATCAGTAATACTTATGATCCGTCTCTACTAAAATCAAATGATGCTACATCCGATTCGGTACCAATAACAGAAAAAATACCTACCGGCAAGAAACTCAGTAGTTTTTTTACAAATAAAAAGCCAAACGTATTACTTAATTTACACAAAGACAAACAGTTAGTTTGTCAATTGTAAAAAAATATAATCAATTAAAACATGTTGAAGTTTATGTATCAAAGTTGGGGAAGCTACTGCAGCCTGTAACACAGTTTATACTATCACAGGCTGCAGGGATCCATATATCATGTATACCTATGTTATTTGCCAAATAAATAAAATTATTATTATTATTATTATTATTAAAAGCGGTAGGACTTCATGTGCAACTTTTGTCATAAATCTAAAATTTGTAGAAAGGAAACTCAACAGAAACTTGAGGAAGTTTATTACACATTTACAAATAAATATCATGAATCCTGCAATGCTGGATAAAAACGCGTATGTGAAAGTTTTAAGTTTACTTACATTCGATATTACCGTAGATGTTCAACTTATAATCAACCATCAGAATTTTACGTACCTTTTTCAGCTAACAACCGATAAATAATGTATAGTCAGCACCTTTAGTTACCTACTTAACAACTCAGTACCTTGTGACATTAAGGTAACTGTCAATTTGACTTAATCAGTCAGGTTTGTGTTTTTCACAACACAAACGATTGAACCGACTTTGTTCCGAGCCCTGATTAGAATTGGCTACTTGTCAGTTTTTGAAAAAGTATTGCAAAATGTGCGCCCGTTCATTTTATATCCCAAGCAATTCGATTTATCTGGAAAAAATGTAAATAACCAGGGAAAAATAAGATTTTGTGTAACACATTTAAAAAGCGCGCAAAAACGCCAAGTCTTGTCACTGTTGAAATTATGACGTCAACGTTGTAGACAACGAACCGATACGCATAGGAACGACTTCATTTAGATAAACGGAAAATGTTTCAATAAATTCTTAATACGATTAAAGACACAATAATTCAATTTAATCGGTAAAATAATCATTGTTTCGCCACATTAAAATAAATTATTTTCGCCGACTGTCATTTCCGAATTGCAATGGTGGTTTCCGTTTCGGTTCTTTTGTTCCACAGATAAAAAAAGTAAAATTTATTTTGCAAAATTAAAATACTAACTATGCTTTTAATTATAAAATAAAAATGTAAAATTATTACTTTACTAATAAGCTAACATATCTAACACTTTTCATATTTTATTGTTAACACTGTCAAGTAGCCAATTAAATTGGGTTTAGGTAAAATTAATGGACTATGGTTGTTTTTATAAATAGCTAGATTATACACTAAATAGTCTTTAAGTCATATACTAGTCCTATATACTCGTATATGTCTCAAAGACTATTTACTTAGGTAAGTTATTTGTTTCAGAAATGCCAGTCAGTTAGAGTATAATACGAGTATTTTATATTCCGAATTTCTGTATTACTACTACAAAGTAAGCCCTAGAAAAACTGAATCAGCCAGATTAATATTAACTAATTTTTATTAAAATGTGTAAAACCCTCTTATTTAATACTTCCCAGCTATTTTTCAAACACAGCTTTCTCACAACGCTTAGTGTTATTTAAATAATAATTAAGGTAAGTAATCTTTCTTAAAGCGAAGGAATAACTTGAGAGAATATTCTTTGCGGAAATTAAGTTGGAAAAAGTGAAATATGAAGTAGCGGGATTTTGATGTACAGTCGAAAGCGCTAAAGACTATTCACTCTGCCCTTATGCACTGGGCATAAGAACTAAAATGGAATTGAAAGTGTTTACGTAATGTGTTATACGTATTTACGTATAGGTAATATAAAAGTTACTGGTTTTCTTTATACTGAAAATAATAAAACATTCCGTTTCGTATTTAATAAATACGTACAGGTACTACCGCGACCTCCTCCTCTCTCACCTATTGCAAAATCATCAATCAGTTTCTAAATTTTGTTCGAAATTGAGGAAAATAAAATTGCTCTGATCTCTCACAACCCCTAGGTGGGTCGCTAAGCATTCCTCGGGGTCTCGGAGCCTCAAGTCGTATAGTACTTTTTTAATCTATTGGGTTTAGAGAGGTTTTGTTCAGTAAAGGGGGTAACGTACTCAAAAATTTTGAAAAATACTTCTAAAGTATTTCACTCCATGACGCAAACCTTAAACCCTTTCTTTCCCTATATAGGGCTAGTATTTATTGGTCAGGTCACATAGTTTGAAGGCATTCCCAGTCCCATTGGAGTTAGCTCGGAACTGCGTTCCCAGGCCAGAACAGGTTGTGTCAAACCCGTTACGGAGTTCCCGTGGGATCCAACGAAGAACTTTAGTGTTTACTACAGCGTCGTTAAGGCAAGGTTATCTTTAAGAAGTACCTAAATATGGTATTACGATATGCGAACATTCATTCATATAAGGTTTATTTTAATTGCAATTCTAGATTGACCTCATCTCATGTGGTAATGAGGTAGTGGGGAAGACTTGGTAATGAGGAGCTTGAGGGCGTCAAGTACAGCATAATAAAGCTGTTACTGGACGTCGCCTTACCTTGAAGGCTTGACCCCTGCTACTAATGTAGCACCCCACCCCCAGGAGCTCTGAAACCATTACTCACACACAGGAACACAACAACTACGAAGTGATTGTTATTTGGCTGCGGTCTTCTGTAAGGTGTAGGTATTTCACCAGTCGGGCTGCTCCAGTTAAAGCGATAAACCACTATGCCCTGCCATAAATCGCTATTCCCTGCCAAATAGAACAGGAGTGTTCTGTGCTATACAACTTTCCCCGCCCAACCCGCCCCGGCTTCGCACGGATGTAATGTAAATACTTAGAAATATTGGCTTTTCTATTCCTTATTGCAGATAAAAACCTTCCTCTTGAATCACTCTATCTATTAAAAAAAACCGCATCAAAATCCGTTGCATAGTTTTAAAGATTTAAGCGTACATAGGGATATAGGGACAGAAAAAGCGACTTTGTTTTATACTATGTAGTGATTAGCTGTTGGCCACCATTGATCCGCGCTATTTCTGGTTAAAAAGTATCCTGTATGTTAATCTAATATGTCAACTCTTTCCCTGCCGAATTAGGGTAGGGAGGGGGAATGGCGTTCACTTAAGGAAAACATGATATAAATTTTTATTTATTTATTAAAAATCAAAATTAAGAAAAGTAATAAAGTCTTACACTATAGAGTAAACAACAAATTGACAACTAAGACATATATCTTTGAACGAATAGTAGTAGGATCAAATTAAAAAAAAAACATGTTTGAGCGGCATTACCCCAGCCTTTGGGTAATGGCGTTCAGGGTACGAAGTAGTGACGGTCAAACATGTTTTTTTGTAATTAATGAGTACTATACATTTTAATTACAGAAATATAATTAGATCAACCTTAAACAATAAAAATAAGTCTTGAATCACAAATTAGCATTAATTGTCACCATTTGTACGTAATATTAGCCTTTTTCAAAGTAACAAAAATCTTCGACGTTAAATCAACTTCAATTATTATTTTCAAATGAAATTATTAATATTAGGTAATAATATTTTATTTTTGGACACATAAATCACAGATAAACCTATCTGGCGAATCCCACCCCGAACATATAGCATGAGCCCACAGTCTGCAGAGGGTGCAACTATACCACAACTCGTTGTTTTCACCAAATTCTTCTCATATAATGCATTTATTATAATTGTCATCATTCACATTCATTTCGTCATCACTGTCATAGTCACAAAGGTGCTCTATATCTTCACTTTCTGAAGATTTTCTTGTAAAATTAGTCTCTTGTAAAGTTTTTGTTTCTTTGCTGCTTTTCTTTCGGACAAACCTCCATCAATCGCAGTTTTAGCTGACTGAAGGTCTTCTTCAGACCAAGCCGCTTTAGCGGTGGTCCGTTGACAATTTCTTGGCATATCTACAACAATATAAAAAATAAGTCACTATGGGGTAATGGCGCTCACATGAGCGGTATAACCCCAAAGGGTCGTTTTGTAATTAATTTAAAAATGTAAAAAAAACATACAGTATTGTTGGAAGTTTATTTCATTATCGAGAAAAAGAATGGTCTTGTTATAGAAGAATGAAATGAATAACTAAAAAAGCATTAAAATTTTGGACTTACCGACTAAAACACATAGCCAAAAATTAGATCAGTGCGGCCGCATACGAAAAAACGCACTTCACCGTCGCATTAGGCGAGGCGACTGACCGTTTGCAACGTTGTCTGTTCGAGCCCCCCTCCCCCCTACATTCAAGCGACGTGGCGTGTTACTATGTTCCGATTTGACAGAGTTAAAGAGGTGAGCGCCATTACCCAGTGAGCGCCATTCCCCCTCGCTACCCTACATCTAAATCCGATCTGTGTTTTGCGTTAAAGAGTCACAAAAATACATCCAGACACCCGTATATTGCAAGACATTTTCGCGTTTATAATATTAACTAGCTGTGCCCGCGACTTCGTTACATCCTTTAATGGTCGGTTTTACCCCTTTCTACCCTAATATTTGAAACAAAAAGTAGTCTATATTTTAATCCAAGTTTCGAGCTATATTTGTGCCAAATTTCATATCTCTAACTTCAAAAATAAACATTTTTCCATATAAACTTTCAAAGGTGGTATTACTCCCATCCCCCCCTTATTTTCTAATAAAAAGTAGCCTATGTCCGTTCTTGAGATTCAACGTATACCTATACCAAATTTCATCAAAATCCGTTCAGCCGTTTAGGCGTGAAAGAGTAACAGACAGACAGACCGACAGAGTTATTTTCATCCATCTCCTAGCAATAAGTCCACCTCCAGGTGAGTATTCCGAGGAACTGTTTTCCCTTATCCCACCCTCCTTTTCCTTCACAGAACCACAAGAGCTAGCCAACAATGTCAAATCATCACTTCACCGTGGAAAATACTCCATCGCGAACAATAAAATTCGGTAACTCTTATCTTTGCCGGATCATAAAGAAGTGAAACTCGTTGCCGGCTCATGTGTTTCCTCCTTCCTTTAAAATAGATTCCTTCAAAAGGAGCGTGAAGAAACATCTCGCGGGCCAGTATGGCGATGCTAACGGTTAGGATATTACGATATCAAATCCGTCGTCATCGCGATGTGGTGTTCCTCTCTTGCTTACCATCAGGCTGGGAGTCAATATACTGCGCTTCTATAAAAAAATCATTTTTTTTAAATTAAAGACAACAAATAAATTAAATGGTTTAAGGGCAAAAAAAAGCATTGCTAGTGATTTACTTATATTTTTATTTTCAATCGAATTATCGGTGTATTTGACTATTATAAGGAATGAACGTACAACATACAGGACTTTATGTAGTAAAATATATTCGTTAAGCCTTTATTTGATATACAGCTGAAATGATATGTCGAACTAAACATACAGAACGTTGTCTGAACATCCGTTTTGAGTATTTTGAACCGTTTTACACGGTACATTTAGATAACAATATTTTGTCTAAAATTGATTGAGGATCTAATTTAAATAAATTACTTCTAAAAATAAATATTTAAACCCGAGTTACAACATAGATTGGTTGTTGATGGCTAAATTTAAAGTTGGACAAAATAACTGAAATAATTAACTTTTAATGAATATTTTGACGACCTCCGTAGCCGAGAGGCGAGCGGGCCTGACTTTGGCGAGCGCCATCTCTGAGGTTCCGGGTTCGATCCCCGGTCGGGTCAATATGGGAAACGAACTTTTCCATATTGTCTCGGGTCTGGGTGTTGTGGTACCGTCGTTGTTTCTGATTTCTGTAACACAAGTGCTTAAGCTACTTATCACAGAATCAGAGCAATGTATGTGATGTTGTCCAATATTTATATTTATTTATTTATTTATTTATTTTGTGGTTAAGGTTTTTTAAACATGATTTATTTTAAAGATTGAGCTTATTTAACAATTGACAAAGTTTATTATATATGATCGGCATTAAAACAAAATATATTCACAATTACTACCACCTACTCTCTAATAGCTTTGAGCATTATATATGGAAACATTTAAACAATATTCTGCATGTTTAGTAAGAATACTACTTATTAATTATATTATTTGAAAAAATACTTCAATAATTGGCACTGAGACGTCGTATTCATATTATAATAAATATATTATTAACATATATCCGTCTAAATTATGATTTATTTGTGAACATTTATTTTTAAACATATATTAGTGATATTTCTTAAGCTTACCTACAAAATGCTGAAATTAACCAAAAAAAAAAAATTTCTAAACATCACAGAATAACAATATTTTTCAATTCCGATCTCTTAAAGCGATTCGAAAAATTTACCAGAATTTGCCTTATACTTATTAGTAAAAACGAAATTACTTAAAATCAGTCGTGCGCGAAATTAGTAACATTCAAAGCTTATTCGCAGTTTTCTATTGATAAGCGTGTGAACTGTTTTCTTTTAAAAGTTATCTACTTATTACCCAAATGCTAGGCAAGGTGCTATCTTATGAACGACTAGCTGTGCCCGCGACTTTGTTCGCGTGGACTATACAGTGTTTTTCCTGTTTTTTCCCACTAATTTCCGTACCCGTGGTCTAACTTAAGCGGTTTACATTCTTTATACAATAGGATTTTCCCGCTAATTCCCGTTCCCGTGAGAATTTCGGAAATTCCTTTCTTAGTGCACATCTACGGTACCTAAGCTACGTCCCTTCCAAATTTCAAGTGCCTACGTTTAGTTGTTTAGGCTGTGCGTTGATATGTCAGTCAGCCAGTCAGCCAGTCAGTCAGTTTCTCCTTTTATATATTTAGAATAGCGGCCGGCCATGGTCGCACGCGTACAATCCCCATTTTTTCTACAATTTCCACGAATTCTTCGCTCTAGGTACTAGGTACTAGAACCTTGTGCATTGTCCTTTCACGGAAAGCGTGCGAGTTCATAATAAATTGCACAATATCTCACACATCAAAATGAACCCAACGTAAAGCATCATGCCTGTATTGTGAAAACCACTCGACTCGTTCGAAGTTAAATGAACAAAAAGGATAAAAGTTCGCTGATTCTTTCTTAATAATCGCATTTTGGGGCCATCCATAAAGTACGTCACACTAATTTCATGAGTTTTTGACCCCCCCCCCTTTACGTGTGACGTACTTTATGGATGGCCCCTTTAGCATGCTTCAAACGATTTTGAATTGTGTGGCAGATTAGGACGTGATGTAAGTATTTTTCTATATAAACATCAGCAGGCCTATATCTCGGCATTGCCGGTGATGTTGTGGTAGTTCTTAAAATGTTGGCACAGCATTACCAAGGCGATGAGGTCCCCGGGGGGTAAGTGGGTAGGCCTGCTCTTCTTAGTGCAGGAGAGTCGCAGACACGCCGTCACCTCCCTCGGGTGATGGTACGGTGCGCCAAGCATTTCCCCCCGCCAGAAATAAAATAGAGGCCTATACCTCGGGATTATATATACAGAATAAATTAGAAGATTTCGATACTTGTAAATAACTAATATTTCGCAATCTAACATTTTTCCGTGAATCTACTTCGTTAAAGCGTTATGTGGATTCAATACTTCTTATTTTAGTATAATACACTTTTATTATGACGACATTTTTATTACAATCACGTTGAATTTAATACTATTTGGCTTTTTTGAAAAAGCAGTTCAACAATATTTTGCAATATTACCTTTTAAGATATTTTGGCACTCTGTCGCTAATATTACGTTTTTATCAAATAATTTCCTCGAATTGATGTAGATCAACTGTAGAGTTATGATATCTACCTGCTTACGTCATCAATCAAGAATCAGTTAATTTTAGCATTGACCTACTAAATACAAATTACAATAGCTTAATTTTCAATTTCTTAAGAGAATACATTTATGAATTTAAATATACAACACTTTCTGTTACATGAAATCGTAGAAATATATCAAGTGGATATCATGAATATTTAAAAAGAAAATCCAAAGACTTTATCCTGACAGTCTATCAAGTAATCAAATCCGTAAATAACTGATGAGACAAGTACTGTATACGTACAAAGCCAATCAATAGAAAACTGAGAAAACAATAGGTAATTAATAAACTTACCCTATTTTCTTTGCATAGACAATATCAATGCTAAAAAGAAAACTATTTACAACAGTTCAAGTATCAAGAATAGAATATCATTAAAACGTTGCCTCCATCATATAAAGCGGTTGAGAACAACCCTATTTTAACAATCATCTATTTGACGTCAGCACACCAGCCGTGCCACTTCTGGTGATGTAGTTATAGTACCTACTTATTTATTAAACATTCATTTCCCGCTTCCCAATACACGGGATAATCGAACTTTTCGAAGAATTTCACACGAGAACTTAATTAAAGGAACTTCGACTGAATAATTTAAGCATAGCTCTGAGCGTGCTCTAGAGGTATGCTCGACAGCTTGCTACCTTTGTCCACCCAATTCTTTAACCTTCCTCGTAATTCCTCCAAGCTCTTAGACTTTGCCTTGTTTATCCTCTTATATTTAACATCTTTCGGCTTCGTCACATTTCTGTGGTTGGACATCACGCGGTTATAGGTCACCACGTGGTTAGACTTTTGCTCTGTTTCTCCTTCGTCACTTTCAGCGTTTGATGTAGCCTCTTCATCAGAATCGTTAGATGGCATCATCCTTTTCGGCACGTAGCTGTACGACCACACGTCCTTACCATTTTTGGGCTTCAGCTCTTTCTCGTTATCTATACTTTTGACTTCAGCTGTCAGGACCACACTCCTCATTCTAAAGTTGTCACGCCTCTGAGCGAGGAGACTCGTCTCTTTGTATTTTTCCTCGTCAGTTTTATTTGCATCTTTCAGTTCTTTTTCGGTGCTATTTTGAGCGCTTAAGCCCTTGGTGGAGTCACCGTCCATTTCCTCTTCCACGCTGTAAACCGTTTCCAAGATCTCCGGTCGCCGTAGAAATCCATTAGATCGTCGCACCACGTTGTACTTCAAATTGGGGTCTATGGCATCCGATATTGAACGGACTATTGTAACGCTATCAGGATTTGCCGATCTGAACCTCGGTATGTGAGGGAGGTTGCTACAATCTGAGTCCACATCCTCCATTATCACAGCCGAGTCGGAATCGTTGAGCGAATCAAAGTCGCCAGTTATATGAGTATCTTGAAGCATATCTCTAAAGTCTGGTATGTTTTGGGAGGTATCTATGCCGTTGTCGAGGAGTTTCGCTTGGAGGGACTCGATAACTTTCTGCTGCTTCATGATGATGGTTTCTCGGAGGGCGAGCATGTTAGTGATCTCCTTCTGCTTGCGAACGAGCCGTGACTCGAAGAGGAGGAGTTGACTGGAGAGGGACTTGAGCTGCTCCGCCTTCTCTCGCTGCAGGCGGGTCACCAGTTCCTCTTGGGTGCGTTGCGCCCGTCGCCATGTTAGAAGCTGGTGCGCTTGCGCCCGATACTTCATTCGGAGGTCTCTGTAAAAAAAAGGTGATCGCATAAACGTGAGAAATTATTGTCCCCTAGTATTGTTTGGAAAAATAGGTAAAATAGGCTTTAAGCGAACAAATGGCGTCTAACTTCGCAAAGTGTATTAATATATTTTCCTTGGCAAGTGTTCTGAACACACCTTCTCTACCTGTTGCTCAAACTTAGTCTTTGTAGATGAAATTTATAAAGTTCCTTTTATAAACTGCTATTGAAGAACTGGAATAACTTTTATATGTTGTTCAAGTTCTTTTAAAATTGTCTTAGCACAAGAGGATAACCTACCCTGAGGCCACACGTAATCCGTGCACATTTTTTGCGTTTACCAAAACGTTTCGCATGACCTAGAGATTGGCAAGGCTATATAAGACGGTGAGCTCGTACCTTATGGTCCTCCTTGCTTCCTCCAAGGTGTGTGCCTCCAGCGGGTCGGTCAGCGAAGCCGCCAGAGACACGTCCGGCTCCGTCGGACTGTTAAGAGCCGACTCGCTCCGGCTGAGGACAAAAATACACCGCTTAATACACTATATCTTTAATCAGAACAGGGAGTTTGTGGCTGAAGTGGTCTTTGCTGAAAATTTAGGATGATCTGATCTTTCGTTTGCATCCCTTGCATTCCATATGCAACCCAAAAAAACTATATGAAATTTTCTTGTAACAATGTTCTGGTAAATGTAAGACAATGTATTTTGGAATATCTATGAGTGCAATCAGATATCTTAATCTAACTTCAATGTATAGTTGTTTATTTCACATAAATTCATACTCATCACCTAAATTGTACTATAATGTGTGTGTGTGTGATGTTATAGCAAGAAGGCAGCCTTCTGGTAGAAAGTATATATGATAAATTGGTTAAGCCGTGCACAAACATAGTATTATATAAGGAAATCAATTTTATAGTAGTTTTTTTGGAATTCTGGACAGAATTTCATACCAGCCGTTTGTACTACACGAGAAGAATTTGGAATATAAAAAATAGCCATGTATGTCTTTTATTAAGCTAGCGACCCAAACCATATTAACACGGACTTGGCTACATAGCTAGAACTGACGTATCATTAATATCAGCCATCATTGCCCTTTTTGGTTGACCAGTCAATTTAGTGCGCGTTGATGCGAAAACTTTGCCGCGGACATTAATTAGCTAGCCTCGCTTTTGCGGCTACGGGTAAACCTAAGTATCGAGTTCACACATGTAACGCACACTTTAGAATCAGCATCGGTTCGAAATAGTGTTCCCGTATAATCGATTGTGCATCGATTATTAATCGACAGTGCGAAGTGGGGCCCAATTAATTTAAAAACCTATTGGACTATTGATTACTTGGATTTCTATATCCATACTAATATTTTAAAGCTGAAGAGTTTATTCGTCTGATTGTTTCTTTGAACGCGTCAATCTCAGAAACTACTAGTTCGAATTGAAAAAATATTTTTGTGTTGGATAATCCAATTATCGAAGAAGGTTTAAGGCTCTTGGAAATCATGCTGCGACCAATATGCCAATATGCCTTGTCATGGTCTGCACCGCCCGGGTGACGAGGAGATCGATTTCACGTTTTATTGTATATAAATTTTTTGTTTATATATATTTTGGTTGTTTTCTTTTTTATCTCCTCTCTGTATATGTGTACTTATATGACAATGTTGTGATGTCTTTAAGTAATAAATGTTTCTTTCTTTCTTTCTTTCTTCGAATAGGAGCAAAGGATGAATAGAAAATGTGAAAAAAAAACTGGGATAGCACACATGCGACGCAGCAATTGACCGCTAGTATACAATATAATCGGTGCTTATCAATTGTAATTATTTAGATTGACAATAGTATCGACTAACTTGATCAAGATCTACTATAATCAAGTGATCAGTGTTAATCGATTATAATTGTTTAGATTGACAATACCATCGATTAAATCGATACTAAAATCCAGTTAATACTAGTGAGTATAGGTGTCGATTATTTTATTGCAATCGATGAATTTGCAATTAGACATAATCTTCTTTCATAATATGTCTTCTTAGACACCTTAAAGTGCCTTACGTTACTACATCTTTTTGTGTATATAATTAAGAAAATAATATTTTTTTTATTAATGTTATGTTCCCGGCTATAGAAGAATACACAGTGTATACGTGTATCTATCTGTGGCATCGTTGAACTTATTCGCGGATCCAAAATGATGGCATTTTTGACGTATGATAACTCGATTAATCGAGTTAAGTGTATCGTTAAATGACTATTCATTGATATTTCTTATTTGTTAAGAGACAAGTACTTTTGGCATAAAGGGTTTTAAGACTTTTGGATATTATTAATATCTAAAGCAAAATCACGAACTACTTCGCATATCAGTATACCAGCACACTTATGAGTTGCTCGTTATCCCGCAAGTTTCATCGATGGCAGGTCGTTACCGTCAATCATTTTGTGCGGGCAACCGTAACAAATACATAGACTTGCTCTTGATTTCCTTGCCTTACCATTCTCACTAGGGTAGTCACCCTTACTTTATTAGGTGATAAAGTAAGGGTTTGCACCGATTTACATTTTTCACCTTGGTTTACATTATTAGATACGTATATTTTTAAATATATTATAGGATACTGGAGCTTCCTAATAGTTAAATAAGTTTTCAAATAGTTTCAAAGCCTATTCCATACAAAGAAACATTCAAATCTTTCTTATTTTATAGATCGATAACTGTACATTATTTTCGATGATGTACGTTATGTTTTATGCCAACTTATTAGGCCAAAATACTTTATTTTGCTTGCTTAGAATTCTCTAATATTTTTTTTTTATTAAAACCCATAAAAGATATTCGGTTGTAACCAATCCATTTTTGTAAAACGTTTTACTTATAGCATTTTTACGAAATAAAAATAAATTTAATTTCACATCTAGTGTTTATTTATTTTTTATTCTATTAACATACAACATACTCTATTTGAAAAAAAAAAGGTGGTAGCCCTAATTCTCACACAAGCATATTAATTTATTGCTTTTCCTTATTTCTGCTACAAATGCTCTAGGCTCGAAAATTTTTATTCAATTAAGGGATTGTGAGCTAAAAATAGAAGTTCCGTTAAAAGCATTTCCATACCTTTTGATTCTATTAAGACGGAATTTTTTATACTGTTGTTGTAAAGAGTGCAAAACAGATATTTAAGGTTGATTGAATAAGATGGCCTCGAAAACAAGTGCATTTTTACAAAATTCGCGTTTTCTCCATCATGTGTATAATTTCAGGCAAAGGGGGAGTGGAGTTAATTTTTCATCGAAAGGAGTGGCGTAAAAAATAAATTAGAGAACCCCTGCTCTAGATACACAATTTTAAAATCAAGACTACAATCATATAAAATGTTTTATGCATTTCTTTCTTATTTAATATATATACCTGGGTTAAGGACACAGTGGACCCGCACTGACGACGTTCTCAAATTCCCTGACTACCGTCAACCCAACCCATCACATGGATTCGAAGCAAATCTTGAAAGTTATTAACAAAGATCCAGGCCAGACTGAGGATTGAAAGCGGGACATAGCAAGCTTCGGACGCCAAGAAAAATGCTTCGCTTTGAGTTCTGGCAAACAAAACATGTTTTACTTTTCGCCAACAAACTTACGAAGTTTGAAGATGGGCTCAGCGACCCCGTTCCGTTACTTTGCAAAAGTTTACTTGTAAGAATTAAATTTTGAACAACAGCAGGTCATTGATAATAAATACCATTATTCAAAGTTTTTACTGTAGCTGTACTTAAAACATATGCCTTGCTGCTTTTTTGAAATTTTAAAGACTATTTGGAATAAACGGGTCAATAATTATTGTTACTTCCATAATATTTATTGTTACTACGACTAACTGTTACGTTTGCGTTATTGACGTGAACGTCTAACGACTCGATACTACGAACTGCATGCACGAAGAGACAGTAATTTTTGACACATTACGAATCGTAAAATAAACGTAAAATATTGGAACAGGGCATTAAATTAAGCAAAAACACTTTTGGCGCCTAAAACCTAGCTGACAATTTCAATCCGTTGGTAACTAGTAAATAGTATATCCTGAGATGACTATTAACAAACTTTTGTGAACAATATTAATATTAGAGTTGATTTTTGTGTCTTTTAAATTACTAGTATCAACGATTTTTATATTTTTAAACTGCTTCTCGCAACACTAGCGAAATTTCAATGTTTAAAAAAAACAGAACAATTGAATACTTGCGGTGTGGGATTCTAACCCACGACCTTCACGTATCGCGCATGCTGCTTTTCCAACTGAGCTAACCGCAACTTTTTTAACGTGAGAAGAAAATTTTATATTTCTTTAAAATATTTACTAGTTTTAAGGATGTTTGAGCCAGCCAGTATGAAATCCACAAAAAACAAAAGCAATTCGATTTATCTGAAAAAAATGTAAATAACCAGAGAATAATAAGATTTTGTGTAACACATTTAAAAAGCGCGCGAAAACGCCAAGCCATTGCAATTATGACGTCAACGTTCTAGACATCGAACCGATGCGCATAGGAACGACTTAATTTAGATAAACGGAAAATGTTTAAATAAATTCTTAATACGTTTAGAGATACAATAATTCAATTGAATCGGTAAAATAATCATTATTTCGCCACATTAAAATAAATAATTTTCACCGACAGCTGTCATTTCCGAATTGCAATAGTGTTTTCCGTTTCGGTTCTTTTGTTCCACAGATAAAAAACTAAAATTTATTTTGCTAAATACTAAAATAAAATACTAACTATGCTTTTAATTAAAAAATAAAAATGACAAATTATTACTTAACTATTAAGCTATCATATCTAACACTTTTCATATTCTATTGTTAACACTGTCAAGTAGCCAATTAGGCATTAACAGAAGAGAACCTCCACTATTTGTTTCTATCCGACCTTCACCTAATTCCTCTTTCATCTGATCAACCAACTTCCTTCACGACAAACCTCGTTAGTTGTCGCAAGTGTGCACTTTGTCGTTCATACGTTATGCTTGGTAATTGGTTCGACATCCACGCTGGAGTCGCCGTGATTAGATTGTACGCTACCGACGACAAAGTCAGTAAAATGTTGTCCAAGCACGATGAACTGTAATTGGGTTCTACGATGTTTAGCTTTAGAATGAGTAACTGGCTTTAGATTGGACATTGATTGGTATGATATGAATCTAGCCCAATAGTATGTTTTGAAGTAATATGATCCGTATGTGTCCTTAAGAATGTTTCCACACTTCCACAAGTGTAACTAAAAAAAAAAATAAAAAAATAAAAAAAAATGAAACCATAAATTCTATTAACTAAAAATACTATTAACTTATGTAATGAACGTTTAAACACGAGGTAACGATTAGGTTTATTAAGTAAATGAAGATTGTTCATGAGCCTAATAGTGAAAAGAAACATCCACGTTTTCAAATTTGATTCCACAACATTCATCATCACAAATATTAAACATAAAAATTATTTGTTTTCCCCTCCTCATTTAATAACTACAGATGAAGCAAGTTCCTCCTTCTCGAGAGATGATTTTGTTTTTGGAATACGAGCTAGGTTAGCTAATTACAAAACTTTCCTGAATATGGCTTGGTTTGATACGAGTAAGTTAAACTATGTTCTAAACGTTTCGCTTAGACAACTTTCGCAATAATAAGGGATTTTGCGCATGTTCTTATTATTAATTATCGTGATCGCTTGGCAAGCGCTTGGGTAATGGAAATCAGAATAAATGGCGGTATAAGAATGTACCTACTAGTCACTAAGACATACAATTAACTAAAATATTCACCACACGAAAGTGAACTGACGACCCCTGCCTCAAAAGCACCATCAACACAATCAGGGTTTTTAACATTTTCAAATTACATACTTATATTAATATTATTCCTAGGTCCATTGTACCATTAAAAGAGGAAACTGGATAATTGGCCTCAACTGAATCCTAAAGAAACTATCGCAAAATCGTTATATCAGTTTCAAATCTAGTAGTTATCAATTTATTTTGTTTTTTCTTCACGTCACAAAGTACCGCACTTATATCATAGGGATCCATACCTTTAAGCTAAGCATTTAAAAAACTACATCTTATAGTTGGTACATTCATTGGCCTTTACTACCTCCACTTCCTGTATATCGATCGTAAATTACACACATTTATAACGTGGGCTTTAGCGTGAGCAATACGTGGTCGATTTCCAAGATGGCTGTGCATCAGATTATATAATGCTATGATAACCTTCGCCTTGCAAGGGGCCCGAGTGGCGGCAAATTATAGCCCATGGTGCAGCAGGGGTATAACGGATGCATGGATATGCACCAAGGTGAAAGAGGATGGCGGGGACCATGCCCAAAAGAGGAATTGAAGACCTTTCTAGCTTCAGTAATCATAAAAATTATTTTATAGGTTGCAGCGACGGGCTATGCGCATAATTAACGATGAAGAGATTACTGGGAACCTTGAACCTCTTCAACTACGTAGAGACATTGGTTCATTAAGTGTCTTTTATCGGCTTTATCATGGGAAGTGTTCCGAGGAACTGTTTTCCCTTATCCCACCCTCTCCTTTCCTACACAGAACTAGAAGAGCCGGCCAACGATGTAATCGCTTCACCGTGGAAAATATTCCATCACGAACAAAAAGGTTCGGTAACTCTTATCTTTGCCGGACCATAAAGAAGTGGAACTCGTTGCCGGCTCATGTGTTTCCTCCTTCCTTTGACATGGATTCCTTCAAAAGAAACGTGAAGAAACATCTTGCGAGCCAGTATGGCGATGCTAACGGATAGGATATTTTGATGTCAAATCCGTTGTCATCGTGATGTGGCTCTTGCTTACCATCAGGCTGAAAGGAGCCAATATACTGCGCTACAATAAAATAAAAAAAACACATTTAGCAGAACACAAATTTTTAGGTGCTGCCATTGTTAAAGGAATTATGGCGAAGACTATTTCTGTCATAAATTTCGTGTGATAATTGTCATTTTCACGAAAGAAAACGGATGTTTTGTTTTCAATAGGTTTCCAAGGATTCCGTTGGTGCTAGTATACTCGTTTCACGGCACAAGCGCGTCTAAGGATAACATGACCATATTAGGTGACATCTCGCCTTCTTGAAATCTCGCCTGCGGGCGAGTTGTACCCTTTGCTGAAATGCTAAGGCCGCACTCGCCCAATAGCATTTTTATGTTTGGGCCAGCTACACCCCTGAAAAATAACTAGGAGTCAAGTGGACATTTTGATAGATTCTTATACTGATATGATCTGAAAACCTTACAGTATCAGACAAAGTTTTTACAGACATGGTATAAATTCAATTTGTATGTGGGACTTCATAAAAACATTAAGAATTTTAAAAACATGATATTTATCATTGTAACAGTGATTAACAAACTTAAAAATATTATTTCAAAAATAAAATAAATCAAGTGTAAAAATTAGTTTCCTACCAAAAAGCCTTATTCAAGCATGTGATTCTAATTTGACTTAAATCAAATGCAAATAGTTATACCAATGTAGTTATCACTTTGGAAGTGCCTCTCACACAAACTATTCAATTAAGAACAGCGTTTTATATGGGTAGTACATGGAATGGAGGAATTGGTTGATAGCGAAATTATTGAGTTATTGTGTCAAAAAACGGGTTAATATACCAAATTTTTTTAACTTCATTGTATAACTATTTGCATTTGATTTAAGTCATATTAGAATCACATGCTTGAATAAGGTTTTTTTTGGTACGAAACTAATTTTTACACTTGATTTTTGTGATTTTGAAATAATATTTTTAAGTTTGTTAATCACTGTTAAAATGATAAAAATCATGTTTTTAAAATTCTTAATGTTTTTATGAAGTCCCACATACAAATTGAATTTATACCATGTCTGTAAAAACTTTGTCTGATACTGTAAGGTTTTCAGATCATATCAGTATAAGAATCTATCAAAATGTCCACTTGACTCCTAGTTATTTTTCAGGGGTGTAGCTGGCCCAAACATAAAAATGCTATTGGGCGAGTGCGGCCTTAGCATTTCAGCAAAGGGTACAACTCGCCCGCAGGCGAGATTTCAAGAAGGCGAGATGTCACCTAACCCAGTTTAACTATGCGAATTTAAGTTTAGCTAAGAAAAGTGGGATTAATTAGTCTGGATTATTTTCAAGCAAGCATGGCTGGGTTACCTACCATTAATTATTAGTGTACTGAAAATTGATATAAGAATCTAGAAACCCCGTTTTAGAAATTATGAGCATTCCAGTACCCTCATTTGAGAGTTTCGCTACATCTTTTTGCTTAGACCACACGCAAGCGTACCGTATCGTTCCATTGACTAAACAGCACTTATGGCTCGGATTTTAGATGTAATACCTGCAGACAAGATCCGTTTTTTGCCCCACGTTTGGATGTCACGCGTCTCGCTGGAATAGGGTTGCCAATGCAACTATAACGACTTAACGAGACACAACCAAAGAAAACAGCAGTCCCTGGCCATAGACTGATCAACAATCTTTCGCGAAAGAAAAAAGGAAAAGCATGCAGCATTCAGATTATTCCTTTTTATTTCTCACTAGTTGTTCGCGACTTCTTCAGACGCGCATCAGGTGTTAAGCAACTGGTTCATATGGCCAGCCTGAACTTGAGTCATTTGCATTATAGACGTTTCATAAATATTACTGATTGAATTGATTTGAATTGGCCACCGCGGAATCCGTCAAAAGTCATAGAACACCGAACACCTGTGTTCTATCCTTAAAATAGGTCAATTCTCAAATGACTTTGTCAGAAACAGACTTAGCTAAAAAAAATTGGGCCTAAATACGCAAAAAAAAATCCAACACATATTTTGATTCATTGAATTTGGAGTTTTAAGTTGTTATTAATAAAGTCAACTAATGAATGAACGACCATTTTTGTTAGATTTTGCAAAATTTCAATATTATTCAACGTTAACGCCAATCCCCAACCCTGAGGCATGCCAAGTCGCGAACCGATGATAGCCACTTACGTTCTAGTTCTTGGCTTATGCGGAACCGGTCGTTTATTATTATCCTAGTTCATGCTCGGATGTCAGGCGAGATATGTAAACGTATAACCAGCTTGCTTCGTCTTCCTTGAAGCACTGCAGGAGACAACGGGGAGAATCGGGAAGACGGCTAAAACTGTATGTTTAGTACGTAATTACATAATAAAATACGTATTTTTTTTATAGTGTTATTAAACATTTACTAAAATAAGTATATTGCGTTAAAATTTAGCGAGATTAATTTAACGTGTTCGCAGTTTTACAAATAAGTGACGCAAATACACCGGCACTGAAATTTGATGCACTGTATTATCATAAACTTACTTTAAATTGTTTAATCAGGACATCACAAGATATTTTCTTGTGATTTTTTCACTCACGAGAAAACTCGCTTTGAAATCCTTCAACGATTATAAATACTCGTGCAACAAAGTCTAGCTATATTAGGTCTCATAACACAAACCTACCTTATTATAAATAAACATATTCATCAGGTACCAGATTACATTGACAGTATCAATTCACACGGGTTGATTTACGAAGTGGTCTTGCCAGACGAAAAGTAATTAATTATACATTAGTAATTTTTAAATATATTCCAAGAAAGATTTCAAAAACACTAGAATCAAGGTTATCATAACAAGAACGAAACTGGTATATGTATAAAGAAAATGTATATCTAAAGGATTCCTATAGTATAGCAATACTTGAATATTTCTTTAAGGCCCAATAGGCACATTTATTTTATCTCGACTCACTACATTAATTCAAGCTGTTGCTTGCGACTTAGCTTTCAATTTACCATCATAAAAAGTATCAAAGCCACTTTATTTTTTTGGTAAACCGTATTTTTTTTAATTAATCTATACTTATATTATAAAGCTGAACAACAATATACTATTACAACTTTACTACCTGGCGATTTATTAAGACCATGAATGCATTTTTTTGGGAAGAGCGCAATTAGGTCAAAAATCCTCTTTGGACTATAACCTTTTTAATAAATGCAAGGGGAATATTAAGTAGATTTTAACTGAAATTTAGGGAGAATAAATTGAGACAAAGTAACACTATCGCTTATATTAGTACCATGTCCACTGTGACACCTGACGATGCACTAGCATCGTTACTACTGTTGCTTCCTAGTTATCTTTCGTAATGATTAGATTGTAATTCGTCGCAGCCGCCGATACAAATGACGGAGTCCGAGCATCACATAACACTAATCTTGCGCCCGCGCAACGTACGCGTTTGTCAACGTTTTTATTGCTGGCGTTTGTTCCGATTACTAACACCAATGTATTTATACAACCTTACGTCTTGTCGTGCGGTCTAAATATAATACTATTATTGCAAATCGTTTGTCAAACAGAAGTTTTTTTAGTTGTAGATACAATTACACTTAGAATTGCAATAAATGATATAAGTAAATCAAATATTTCTTTGTTCAAGTAGGTTACGTCTTATGAATCGTCATTGAATACAATGCAAATATACAATAAACTACCTTCAGACATAAAAAATGCAGAATCCTTAGCTGTGTATGAGTCTAAATAAGCTAAATACATAAAAAAATATCAATAATGAGTAAAAGAATTGTCATCTCACTCACTGAAGTCCTAAGGTGAAATCTGTACGTAATATATTAATTAAAATATATAGATATATATCTTTAGTTATAAGTTCTCATGTAAGTGAAAATGTCGTAATGCGAATACATATCTTTGAACTGAAAGTGCTTTTTTCTTTTACGATTTGGAACCTTTATCTACCGAGAAGACACGTAAAGAATAGCGTAAGAAAAAGAGCGTAAAGAAACATCTTGCGGGCCAGTATGGCGATGCTAACGGATAGGACACTACGGCAACAAATCCATTGTTATCGCGATGTGGGTTCCTCTCTTGCTTACCATCAGGTTGGGAGAAGCCAATTGACTGTGATGTTATAAAAAAAAAACAAAGTAATGCTCTCAAAAAATAGTCCCAAAAAGCACAATTACTAATGATCATAACATAAGGTAATAATAGACTCATACGCTTCCTAACAAGATTAAAAGATATTGGCCCGTGACGAGTTCAAACAACTTCATTCGAGGGCTCACGCTTATTAAACAATGAGAAGCTCTAAGGAGATTAACTTCGGAAATAAGCCGTGAAGCCTCGTAAATGAGGCAGTACGTGTGTCGCAAATACGCCACCGCGAAATATAATCATGTTTTCCACTTGAAGTGAAGATACGTGAAAAATGGGCCTAGTGTGAATCCGACCGTGCATGTTGAATGCCGTCCAAACGACAATACAACTTCTTATTTAAACTCGAAAAATGTCCAACATATTGTCGTTTAATACAATTTTATCTCATCTTAAACTAAGCATATACTATAAATGTTCCTTGTTGTCACTTTAGCAATGAGTTTCGTTTAAAGCCAACAGATTTCGATTAAGAAATCGTAAGCCGAAATTAACTTTCTTAATTGTATTCATTTCATTGTCTCTTGCCACAAAGTAAAGTATTATAATTTTTTGATTACTTTTTTGTCCATTAATTTTCAGACAGTTTTTAAGTTATAATGAACGATTTATTGTAAAAATAAATATAAATAATAATAATCAGACTTTTCGTTCTAATGTATCTGCAGATATTTTGAAACGTTTAAAACATAAAACATACATCGCTCTGATTCAGTGGTAAGTAGCCAAATATTAAAAACAACGACGGTGCTTAACACCCAGACCCGAGCTAATATAGACATTCGCATCAACCCTTCCAGAACCATAACACAAAAGAAAAACGAGCTTCCTCTCTTCTCGTCCAGTTGCTGTGCCCTAACAGGGTCTGATGTATCTTTTACTTTGTAAATGAAACATTATTCTGCAATAAAGTATTGGGTATTGAGTACGTTAATACAACAATACTGATATAAATCTAATCTAATCTAACCTGGGGGGGACATGTAAAATGAAGGACTGTATTCTGGTATAAAGGATAAATAATAATGGAAACTCGTAATTAAAAAGATTATAATAGAAAAAGCAATTTAACATGAAAATATACAAAAGAACCTAAGACATTTTAAAAAGCAATGAAAGAGTAAATCAACCCTACTAATATTATAAATGCGAAAGTAACTCTGTCTGTCCATTACGTTTTCCCGCTTAAATCGCTCAACCGATTTTGATGAAATTTGGCACAGACAATCTTTAGAACAAAAAGGACACAAGGGCTACCTTTGATTGCGAAAAAAAAAACTTTTGTTCACGCGAACGAAGTCGCGAGCACAGCTAGTAGATAATTAAAATGAGGTGCGTTGCACACCATGAATTAATGCTAAAGCTTGGCCTCCTTACCTCATTGCTACGAGGTCATCAAACTACGTCTACGGAGATATTAGATCTGTCAATCCTCAACATATATATATATTTTATAGTAGCGCAGTATATTGGCTCCTCCCAGCCTGATGGTAAGCAAGAGAGGAACCCACATCGCGATGACAACGGATTTGATATCGAAATATCCTATCCGTTATATTATACTATACTGGCCCGCACGATGTTTCTTCACGCTCCTTTTGAAGGAATCCATGTCAAAGGAAGGAGGAAACACGTGGCCCGGCAAAGAGTTCCACTTTTTTATGTGTATTGTTTACGTACGCAAAAACTTATATTCTTTCACTAAGAAATCAGAATGCGATAATTTCAACACAAGAAATAAACATAAGCTTGCTGTTCCACATCTAAGACTTCATAAAATTAGTAATTTTTTTGTGGGGTTAAGTCTGAAGCTTTTCAATAAGCTGCCAGAAAATATCACTGCATTACCTATGCATAGATTTAAGTCTCTGATAAAAAATTGTTATATTAAAAAAGGCTATTATAAAATAGAGGACTACATTAACGACAGGGATGTTTGGACTTGATAGCGTTAAATAAATTAAATATGTACATTAGACATAAGCTATATTGTTAATACATTTTTATTTATTTTTTTGCATGATTTATACCTACCATATGTGTCAGTTTTTGAAAAGAGTAACTGTCGAGTTTCTTGCCGGTTCTTCTCGATAGAACCAACATTCCGAACACGGTGGTAGTTTACTTGACTTGACGATTCATAAATGCTTTTGTAAAAGTTGACATGAATAAAGACATTTTCTATTCTATTCTATTCTATTCTATGGTCCGGCAAAGATAGGAGTTACCAAATATTGATACGTCTGTATTTGGACGATCCGCAAAGGAAATTCGTATTACAATAGGCTACTTGACAGTTTTTGAAAAAGTATTGTAAAATGTGCGCCCGTTCATTTTATATCCCAAGCAATTCGATTTATCTGGAAAAAATGTAAATAACCAGAGAAAAATAAGATTTTGTGGAAAACATTTAAAAAGCGCTCGAAAACGCCAAGTCACGTCGCTGTAGCAATTATGACGTCAACGTTTTAGACATCGAACCAATACGCATAGGAACGAATTAATTTAGATAAACGGAAAATGTTTAAATAAATGCTTAATACGGTTAGTGACACAATAATTCAATTTAATCGGTAAAATAATCATTGTTTCGCCACAATAAAATAAATAATTTTCGCCGACAGCTGTCATTTCCGAATTACAATTGTGGTTTCCGTTTCGGTTCTTTTGTCCCACAGATAAAAAAGTAAAATTTATTATCCAAAAATAAAATACTAACTGTGCTTTTAGTTAAAAAATAAAATATTTAAATTATTACTTAACCAATAAGCTCACATATCTAACATTTTTCATATTTTATTGTTAACACTGTCAAGTAGCCAATTGACTCTTGTACTGACAAACCACTTACAAGTATTTATCGTGCCCAAGGGACCTATAAGTCTTCAAAAAACGAGTTGCTTATTGCATATGATAAAAAATCAATATTCTCATCTCTTTTCTTCCCTAAAACCGTAACCACGACGAGATGTAAAATGGATCTCAACAATGTGTAAAAATTTACTCACCATTCAAATAGTGTCATATTTGGTTGTACAACTGATAGTCAACTTCTGCCGCTGATTACTTCGTAAACAGTCACGTTGAGAGTTTTTACAACATTCACTCAATTTTATCTGGTTTAGAAATTTGAAGTCTTCATTGTATACATTTTTCATTTATCAGGCCATTTTTTCTTCCAAATTCTTATATAACCGACTTGTTGTAAAATTTTTATTAACTATAAAACTCCAATATTGACGCCGCCTTCAATTCGCATGAAACTTTTTCTTTAAACTTGTATGACTTTCCAGTTGGAAACTACTAAGTCCTTGATTAATAATTGGTTCCAGAAGATATTTGTACACGATAAAAAATTACTACAGTCTTTTCACCATCAAGAATTCCTTTTCGAAATTGTCTTGCACTGTTTACAATAAGTTATTGCGTACTACTTCATACATCAGTAATAATTATATACTTGTATTTTGCATTGTATCCCTACAATGTATCTCACTCAACAGACGAAGCTCTTAAGCTCTTGCTGAGACCTGTTCCTAATGGCGGTACTCAATCCGTCACGCGTACCATAAAGCATAGCTCAAATGGACTGAGTTTAAGTCAAAGATACACTACTTATTTACAATACTTATTTTACAGGTGTAGAGCTGCTTAAAGTTATTGAGATAAGCATTCATTTTGAACACGCAGTCTTGAACACAACGCGAAACGCACATACAATATAGTAACCTCAGCTACCGATCAAGAGTTTTGGTACGGTAATTATGGCAGCACTGAACCGTATAATCCTTGCCGTAAGCAGCCACTCCTTGTTCTGATATACTTTTCTACGCCTGTTCCTCGAGTTACACTTTTTTTTACGAGCTCTAACAAAAGTTTAGACTTTAACTTTTCACTCATACGTTTTTAAAAGCCAAGTGTTTCCTAATACGGCGGTCACCCAACTGGCCAGTCGGTGTCATACTAGGGTCCTGTAGGAAGCCGCTCCTTGGCGTGCGCGCGCGCAGTTCCGGCGTCGCGCTCCGCCGGCGCAGGTAGGCCACTTCCGTTACAGATGGTCAGAGACGCTTGGGGTTCGTAACGGCTGATGAGGAATTTGGGACGTATGGTAAAATGCGCGAAATTAAATTAGTAACTGCTATGAGCACAACATGGTTTTAAAATGTTGGCAGGAGCGAAGGATGAAGGAAATACGTAGAAGAAACAGAAAACGTAAAATCTTCGGATTACTATTTAAATGGCAAAAAAACCAAGAACCCAACCGATCTATTAAATACTTCGAACAGAGCCTAACTATTTGGTTTGTATTAATGATACTGTTCTTGAGTTATAAAATTAGAACGAAAAGTTGCACTGATTTTTATATTAACTGACGTAAACGATATCCTGTTTCTTAAGATTAAAAAGATAATTTTACAAAGTAGGTTGAAATCAACCTCAATCAAACTATCTATGAACATGAAATTCGATGTGGAATCGCCTCAACAAAAATAGGTGAAACAACCCTTGTTAGCACACAACAAAAATGAAATCAATCGCATAGTTTTCCAATCCTATTCCAAAGACAAAGGCTTCAACGTCTATTGTACGCTCACAGGGAAACATAGAAATATTATTGTTGAATCCAGGACGCCGCCGCCGGGAGCTGGCACTTCCCGATCAGATACCGCTCGTTCCAGATACGTCACGCTTTGTGGAAGCACCTAGTTGCTGACGCGAGATTACCGACCTTTTAAACCTTATTCATAGCAGCTAAATAATTAATGGGTATCTATTAATTATTTAGCTGCTATGAACTACTTCACGTATTGGTTTGAAGAAAAAAAATATATTCGTGTTAAGTAACGAATTTGATTTTTTTTCTATTGTTGTAAAAAATCTTAATGCTGTTCCCAGAATACATAATACATTTACATACCAAGTTTCAAAGGTAATTCTTACATACCAAGAATTCTTAAATACATTTACATACCAAGTTTCAAAGGTCTTTTAGTTTCGGAAAAAAGTGGCTGGGATGGGCATACATACGGACGGACAGACAGACGTGACGGATCCATAAGGGTTCCGTTTTTCGCCATTTGGCTACGGAACCCTAATCACTGTTTCGTCCAACAGTTAGATCGCCAAAGATATAAAACACACTTTTTTCTTTTATCATGTAAACGAAAATGTACAAATGTATGAATTCCGTTCAAATTTAGCGGGACGTCACATCTTTGTAAAGTTTACAAAACCTCGACCTCGGTGGCGCAGTGGCTTAGGTAGGCGACCAAAGCGCGAAAGGTCCCGGGTTCGATTCCCGGTCGGGTCAATTTGGAAAACGAACTTTTCTAAATTGACTTGGGTCTGGGTGTACTGGGATGACGCCCCCAGTTAGTATCCGTCGTGTGGTGCTCATAGTACAAGGGAAAACCTTAGTTTGAGACCAGGTGATTGGTGTGATTGTCTGGCGCATTTATTATTATTTATTTACTCTACAAGTGTGCACTGGTCAACTATCCAATAAACCTGTCTTGTAGTGTTGGGCTGTTATTTAATCAACCAGTGCACACTTGTTGCGTTAACTACGGTTCAACAACATCCCGCCACCGAACTTTGTCTCGCTGTATCTTCAATTTGGTCGGTTATACAAGCTATGTGGCTCGCTCATTACAAATTTAGATGCATTTTTTAGAACTACGTCGAGTCATTCTTTCATTTTGATCAAAGTACGAAAAATAAATCCAAATGTGTGATTTTAACGGTTAGATAGTTAGAGGTTTGAGTAACGGGTTATGATCTCGAGGTGTTGGGTTCATTTCGGGATCGAAGTATGTTCGAATTTTACGAACATATTTCACCACCCGCATTTAGCAAGCATTGTGATAAATTCCTTCACCCATTGTAAGGCTGATTCTTTTCATTTAATGTTCACTCGTTTCCCCGTTTTTTTCTTTGCACTTTCCCCTTTCTGGCCGAGTTCCAAAAAAAAACTATCTTCCAAAAAGGAGGATCTGAATTTGTATGTAACTTTTTTGGGAAATTGATTTTCTTTTCCTTCACCGATTTTGATGATTTTTAGGGTTCCGTACCACAAAAAGAAAAAACGGAACCCTTATAGGATCACTTTGTTGTCCGTCTGTCCGTCCGTCCGTCCGTCTGTCAAGACCCTTTTTCTCAGGAACGCGTGGAGGTATGAAGCTGAAATTTATATCAATTACTCAGGTCTACTGTCCCTTACATTACAAAATATTTATGCTCCTCCATCTTTCCCCATTGTATTGTTATGAATTTCATTTTGCAATAAAAATACCATAGTTATGACTCGATTGTCGTAATGAACGAACTTTGTAAACCTTGCAGGTTTGTACGGAACCCTCGGTGCGCGAGTCCGACTCGCACTTGGCCGGTTTTTTTTGTTGGAAAGGAGGTATTTAGACAAGCACGTCAAGGTGAACTCTTGCAGTTCGATTTTAGCTCCTATGCCGACCCCATAAGAGCAGAACAAAGTCCATAGTGTATAGGCTGACATGGTTTTGATGGAATCACGAACTGATGATGTCTTTCCAGACAATATCAAGGAAACTCGTTTTTTTTTGCTAAATATTACAATACATGTGACACTAATCTATACTAATATTATAAAGAGGAAAGATTTGTACCTATTTTTGTATGTTTGTAATGAATAGGCTCAAAAAGTACTGGGCCGATTTAAAAAATTATTTTACCAATAGAATGCTACATTCTTCCAATTTGACATAGGCTACAAAATTAGGGATCCTTGGTAAAATTTGAAAAATTTCAACAGAAAAGCGGGAAAAATTATCTAAGGCGAAACGAAGTTCGCCGGGACCGCTAGTCATATATGTTATTGGAACTAACTAACGTCCCACTAGACGTCCTAACATCTCCCTCGATGGAGGTACGCGAAAATTACACACTCGACATGCAAATTAGTAACATGATCCAATTGTACCGAAATTAAGCCTTTAATATCTCTCGGAGGGAATTAATCCACAACTCTATTTACTCTGGAACTCAATTACTTTATTCAAATACAAGTACACTCATCTGTGTACCACCCTTCTTAGCAACCTGTTATTTGCCAACTAAATACTAATCAGGAATGTAATAAATTTCTACTATTGATGAAAGTTGAGTAGATTGGTGTTAGGGTGTTGTATTTTGTGTGTATTGTAGTAGATATTACATTGAGTCTGTACCTTTATATGTATGCTTAGATTTTTATATCTTTTAAATAATTTGATGCGGTTTTAAATAGATAGAGACAAATAATAATACAAATTATATAGTACAAAATCAGTCAGTATCTAATTCCGAAGCCAGGTCGGGTCGCTTGTGGTTTTAAAGTAGATTTAGCATTTTTATTTAGGAGATGTGAGTAAGGTTTCCAGAGCTCCTGGGGGGTGCTACATTAGTAGCAGAGCCTTCAAGGTAAGGGCGACAAGTCCAGTAACAGATTTATTATGCTGTGCTTGTCGCACTTAAGCGTTAACATTAGATGGGATGAGGTCAATCTGAAGTATAATTAAAAAAAAAAAACATATCTCGTGTAAAATTTAATACAAAAGAAAGATCCCAGTCATTTCGTCTAACTATTGGGTAGAGAAAATCATTCCATTTCCATCCGCCAGAGAAACGAAAATCGAAATAGAGTGTATTGTTATGAACAATAAAAATAATATCAGTCTGGAAGTCGTGAAGACACGATTAAATCGGGCCGCGCTGTAACATGTAACCGCAGATATTTGCCCTTTTGGCTCGATATCAATAACGGCAACAGGTAGGCTCTGGAAATATTCATAATATGCTTAGTTTCATAACTGCTTTGATCTAAAATAATAAAATCAAGATAAATTTAGTATTTAATTCTCCCATACAACCAACTTTAAATAACAAAGAACAAAAATTAAGTTTTGCAAATATTGAACAACATAGTCACTAATTTTGACTATCCTTAATTTTTATTACCTGTATTTTCTTGTTGGACCACTCTTATTCTTATTGATTCCTAAATTTCAGTCAATATTCTTATGAGTTATAAAAGGCAAATACATTTGTTTTTGTAATCTATACTTTACACACCATTGTTAAGTCCAACCTTTTAACTATATTTTTGTCCAAATTATATTTATTTTGTATAAGATAAGCTGTCATCACCATTAGCTAATTATCAGGGCATTGCAACAACTCTGGCCTTTTAGCGAATTACCTACGACATACAAAAATACAAGGGCAGAAAATTATCTAGGAGTTCCAGCTTAGGAGCGCTTACGACTGGTTTAAATTTAACTTTCTTTAATTAATATCCTTTCTGTCTTTTATTTTGATTGCTTTAGTATCTTAGACTTTAAAATTGGTATACGCGTCGTATCTCCGACCAATAAATACATCGGAAGCAAAATATCATAATATTTGTCTTGTTCCCAGACTGTGTTGTCATTTAGATTGTGGTTAAACCCAGGGAAATACTTTAGGGTTGACACGTTCGAGAAATATGCCCACAAAGGGTGCCCTAAATCTCTGAACAGTTCCGTTTTCGTTACTTAGGCTTGTACTCACTATTGAGACCGAAGAATTTAGACCTTATAAGTTTTGGTGCAAGAATGTTTTTAGGTTGAGGGTCTGGCATGCTTTCCGCAGTGTAGTGATGTATTAACCATATCGATGTTTAATTATTTTTTAATAGGAATTCAAAATTATGTTTTCAGATAGTAAATTTTAGGACACAAAAATTTAATAGTGTGCACTTATTAGTTTGACACTGCGATTTTTTTTTAGTTTTCAGGATCTGTAATAGCGTGTTATTCTGAATGTTATTATTTGCAATAACTTCCCTGGTAATTAATAAAATAAAATGAAGGGTCTTAAGCGCTAACAGTATCGAGAGTTTTTGCATAAGCATTCATTTTCCACCTGTCAAAGAAATTAATATAGAAATGTATATTTAAAGCATAATCTAAATAATATTAATTCAAAAGTTGGACACATCAGGAGGCAATGAATTTAACAGCTCCAGATGACATGATGTCATAGAGATTAAAACGTATGGCCGTGAGACACTTTTTAAATACTTCGGTTTAATACCATTGATGCATCATACTGAAATCCATTGTCTCAGTAGAATTTGTATTAAGTTCTACATTTAAATAGATCTGTAACTACATTCTTTGACTGACCCTAGAAGGGCACAGCTTTGATTATATTTAAAAGGAACCAGAAAAGTCCTAAAAACATCAACTGCCTCATTTTACGAGTCATGCGTGATACTGCTGTCGTCTCAAAGAAATGGTATGTTACCTACTTCTTAACATCGAACAAAACTCGAGTTAATTGAACGGTAATATCAAAAGTATATGAACTAATATCAAACTGCCGATGTCAAACGGGAAGTGATTTTATAACCGCCACTTTTGTGACAAAACTACACATGGGTATTTCAAGCGCGAACTAACAAATTGCGCCGTACCTAATGTGTCTACGTTTTGCGAATACTATCGACACATTTACTCAACACAGCCCAACCCTATTCGGGCGCACAGCTCATTCTAATTTGCACCCTTAAACCACAGCAATGAGGACTATATTATCAGTCTCGCACTAGTGTGTGGTATTCTCAAAGCGTACGGCTAACCGACGCGCGCACTTTCCCGCCTGAATTATGTATTGCGTCGATAACGCAGCTACTCCTGCCGGCAAAGTCTGGTGCATTTGGGAGAAACGGTAAAATGGATTTTAACCCAATATTCATAAAAGCCACTTGTACGAAAGATAACAAAAAAACTTCAAAAAAAAGAACTCGAGTTTTTCTTGTTAAGATTTTAAAAAGGAATTCGTAGTGGAGTATAAATATAATGAAGGAAATAACAAAAATATTGTCTTAAACTGAGATGGGTGTTGAAAGGCGTGAAGAGCAATAGAAAAGTTACAGATTAGAAGTAGTATCAAAAACTAAGAAGGCCTTTAAAAAAAATCCGTAACATTACAATAAGGATAATGATAAACTTAAATTCTTCCCCCGACCGCGACGATAATGTCAACCTCCGAGCTCCAGAGGCGAGTTCGATTCCCGGTTGGGTCAATATGGTAAATAAACAAAATATGATAAAAATATGGTAAATAAATTGGTAAATAGACTTTTCTATATCGTCTTGGATCTGTTACAAGTGCTTGAGCTACTTACCACAGAATCAGAGCAATGTAAATGATGCTGTCCAATATTTATTTATTTATATTTATCAGTTTCATTATGGTTCGTTAATGTAGGGGGTATTTTATGCGACATAGCTTGCTTTTCCCCTGCAATATTTAGCACTGGAGAGTAATAATCCGCTATGGTGCCAAAGTTGTATGTCTCTTACCGAACCTGAAAGATAAATTAATTTTCTTTCTAATTAGCCGGCACGTTAGATAGCATTAATGCAGGTCTGTCCTCACACGTCCAGTCCCACAGGAGAAGGCCTTGTTAATAAAGGGAAGTTCCCGAGGGAGGGACGGGAATTGGCTACGTTTTGTTCAGAAAATTGTTCATTTTGCACGAAAGCGTTTTGGTAGTAATCTATAATTCTGCAGTTAAACTGTGTCGACTAGCTTTTGCAAAATTTGAGTATGGTTTTTTTTAAAGTAGCCCAGTATATTGGCTCCTTCTAGCCTTATGGTAAGCAAGAGAGGAACCCACATCGCGATGACAACGGATTGGACACCGTAATATCCTATCCGTTAGCATCGTCATACTGCCCACAAGATGTTTCTTCACGCTCTTTTTTAAGGAATCCATGTCAAAGGAAGGAGGAAACACATGAGCCGGCAACGAGTTCTACTTCTTTATGGTCCGGCAAAGATAGGATTTGTTTTTGTTCGTGTTGGAATATTTTCCACGGTGAAGCGATGACATCGTGGGCCGGCTCTTGTGGTTCTGCGAAGGAAAGGATGGTATATATTTATAGGGATAAAAAGTACATCAGGCTACAAGTAGCCAAATTTAAGAAATGAGGAAAATTTTATTGATGCCTGCTGTAGCATCTTGGACAGATATCATTAGAAAGATATGAAGTCAATAATTCCAATTTAAGATGGGCATAGGACAAAGTCTCTCAATAAAGGGACTATCCAACATAAAAACATTTTTTCCATTCGACACTGAGATTAGTTCAAACAAACAAACAAACTGTACAGCTTCATAACATTAGTATCGATTAAATAATCGGCCTTTAGACTGGTACAAGTTTGAAAGCAGCGCAGTTTACGCGGGTGACATTGTGCTGTCTCCCAAAATGGCGCTCGCGGTAAACAATGTCAGTGATACAACTACATTCCGGTGCGCGGGCGCCATTTACGTCACCGCAGTGACCATACTTTCACGGAATCCTTGGGGGTTTTGTTTTGTGGATACACTTATTTATTAAGCGGAAAATATTGTGTATTGAACTGGTTTGTTCCTGAAGGGTTGTTTGTAGAGAATACCACTTGGAATACAATCCGCCATTTAAATTTTTAATAATTTCGGAATTTGTCGTAGCTGACCCTCAGCTCCGTAATACATGCACAACGAATGATGTACCAAACATCCGGGATACTAAACGTTCTTAGAGAGGTACGACATAGCGATTTCATTCGAACTTGAGCAGCCCGACCGGTGAAATACCTCCTCCTTACAGAAGACCGCAGCCATATAACAATCACTTCTGTGAGGAGGAAAATAAAAAATAGGGGAAGAAAAGGGGTTCCAAATTAATATTTTAAATGTTTTGTGACCATAGTCAATCTACGGTTTATTTAATATACATGTATTCATTAAGTTCGATGGTCGTAGATGAAATCATGAACCTATTTTTTATATTTTTTTACTACAAAACAAAATGTCTATTCTCGTTTATGCTATGCATAATGATTGGTCTTCAAAGTATAGTGAACACCAAAGCCCGGCCCGGTAGCGCTCACGCGCCAGTCGATAACTATGTGCGCGCGCGCAACTACAACGGCGAAAGTGATTATTATGCCGATGCCACACTACACGGAATCACAGCAAGCTATTCCTATTATTATTCCTTATATTTCATTTTGATTTGATGTTTTATGTATGTTCACGCAAAACATTTATACATACAGAATAGTTAAATTTGGATCATTGATTTTTACTGGAAAACTATATCCTAAAATGTCGATTGTTTTATAGTGCGAAACGCATTACTTTTTAAAGAGTTATCCGATTTTGATTTCGTTATTTTTTTATTAAATACACTTTAAAGCTAGTCCCATATAAATCAGAAAAACAATTACTCCAGAAGGCATAATAGAGGCTATTTATGATATGTTTGAGGTATTTATTATATTTACTTATATTGTAACTTTTTTCGTCGCCAAGTTCACTGTTACCTATATGCACTGTACCATTACTTCTGGTTACGCAACGCGCATTATTAATTTCATTGTTTATTAATAGCACGTTGTAATTAAATCTTGTGTCCACCTGTCCAATGCAGCCTTCACTCACAATTATCTTTACCACTTCACGATAAGGTCTAAAATCGATTAAATCGACAATGAAGTACACATGACAGCGCAATACGTTCATATTTAATTATTGGGTGTTTTTTCTTTCGATTTTTTCGATGGTTTCGGATTATATAGTATAAGCTAGGAAATAATTGCTCACTTATATAATTGAATATTTAAGATCGTTGCGTAACCGTGTGTAGAACGCGTTCTTTGCATTTTTTTTTAATTAATACTTTAAATACTTTATGCAATCAGTAATATTGTTCGACATAATAACGGATTGACAATATTTTGAAATTGTTTCGGAATTAGAAACAGCTTTTGGGTCAGTAAATGGCTAATATAAATTTATATATGCTTAATTTTACCTACTTAGCTTGTAAGTTATGTAAACTTTCTGAATTATATTTTTTGTTGGTATTGTTAATTTATAAAATACTAGAGGTTGTCGGCGACTCTGTTCGCGTCTTTTCAGGATACGTAATCTGTTTTTTATCTATATAATATGATAGATTAGGATCTATCATCCTACCAAATTCATTAAGTAGCTTTTGTGTCAATTTTGAGCATGGTGATTTGGTCATATTGTAGGCTTGAGTTTCCTGAATATCTGGTGAGTATGATGATTGAAATAGATCTCGAATTATGATGCTAATAGACCTCGTCTTCCACGTGAGGGTTGCGAAGGTCAGAAAATTATCGGTCTCTTGTTATAACCAACCTCATATAATCGTTATGGTATTTATATTGATATTTTCTGTTAGTATTTTTCTCAAACATTTTGCACAGCTGTACCCGTTTCTCGATGTCTACTATTTCCTCTAAAGGTTGTCTGGAAGAGATTGCTCTCTAGCAACAAGACTGCCTATATTGTACTTAAATATGTCTGTAAAACCAATTTCTGTAAATTTTCTGTGCAATAAAGTGTCTATGTATCTATCTATCTATCAGGGTTGTAGCAAGTCGTATCTGTCCCCAAGCTCCTTAATATATGCACAATTAATATACAAAAAAATCAAATAATAAACGAACATCAAATAAGAGAGATAGGGCATAGCGATTTATCGCTCGAACTGGAGCAGCCTGACTGGTGAAATACCTCCACCTCACAGAGGACCGCAGCCAAATAATAATAACTTATGTGTTGTGGTGTTCCTGCATGTGAGCAAGGTTTCCAGAGCTCTTGGGGGGGGGGGGGGTGCTGCATTAGTAGCAGGAGTCATACTGTCAAGGTAAGGGCGACAAGTCCAGTAAAAGATTTATTATCTTGTACTTGTCGCTCTTAAGCTAGGACCTCATTACCACTTAACATCAGGTGGGATGAGATTAATCTTGATGTGTAATATAAAAAAATATACAAACATATTCATGCAAATTATATTACAGCTTGTTAACGTAAATGTACGGACTGCCGACCTTTTGATTGTACAATAAAATCACAGACACCCTACTCGTAACAATGTCACTTAGAACCTAGATATTTTATTTAGACCGACCTTTAGATCCACGGATTACGTACAAAGTTCATGGCTATATTCCAGTCGAAAATAACAAGACAAAAACTTTAGGTTACTAACTTATGAGAGAGGATATACAAAGTCGGTGCCAACAAACAACCTTGAGTAATGCAACCATTTCGATACAATACAAATAAATTCAGTGAAATAGTGAAACAAAATTCCGACTTTTGTTTTTTTAAAAAAGGATTTATCGACAAAAGTATTTTATTTTATATTTATTTAATTAATTTATTCATTTATAAAACCTTATCGACTCAATGCTCAAGCATTCTCTACCAGTCAACCCTCGGATCAAGAAGATAATAATAAATAATAATAAAATCTTTATTGGGCGTGTAAGTGCGTATCCAAAATTACAAAAGATCTTAAGACTAGGTATGAGTACTTTGACAAATTCAGAGTCTCACTGTCCTCTAAACTAGGACGTCAATCCTGTATCTTAGTTTAAGATAGTTTGATGGGTGCGGTAACAGTAAAAATATATTTTTAGCTGAAAATAGATCCATATATCGTCATTAGTGTACTGACGAAAATAATTACGTAAATCTTTTTGAACTAGATACTCCATTTATCGAGGAAGGCTTTCAGTCATAGGACATCACGCTGCAATAGATAGGAGCGAAGAATCAGTGGAAAATGTGAAGAAATCGAGGATATTATGCAAGTGAAGGCGCGGTGAGTCGCTAGTTGTAAATATACTGAATTAAATATACAATTTTTATTGCGAGAAAATCTTGTATTCATACATACAAATGCACATGTATCCAGTACTTCTACTCTAATGTCCGGTTATAATATTTTACGATTCATAATGTCTCAAAAATTACTATTCGTTTTTCTCCAACCGATTACGAGTCGTTAATACCGATCCATAATTTACTTACCATACCAGCTGTCATCAGTCGTTCGTTGGTCGTTTTTACCTTACGCCTCGTATAGTTTACTATCCGTAACTAAAACGAGTCGTATTTCAAATATTGGAACCGGGCATAAATCAACATTCTCAATGAAAGACATCTACGAACTCATCAAAATCACAAAGAACGGACATCAATAGTAATTTATTACTTTTAGCTGTGTCATTCCATTAGTTGAGTAGGTACTGCCTTCTGCTGTTTTCGTAAACTTTCTTTACTGTGTTTCAATGCTGTAGTGATCTTATGGAAAATAAAAAGTACGTATACAGCAGGACAAATTTAGTTTTATTTCCACCTCATAGACGTGATAGAATTATCTTTTGATCTCATGTACCGATTTTTGGTCCCTTCGTCTGGCGTCTCGCCAAAAATACATACCTATATTGAAAAAAAAAACCGGCCAAGTACGAGTCGGACTAGCGCACGAAGAATTCCATATCAACATCTATTCATATATCATAAATATGCAACTAAAAAAATTGTGAATATTTCAAGCGTCTATCCATTGCAGTTCGAGCAAAAAGCGCCTAAAAACCACGATTTGATTTTTTTTTGTTATAGGGGCAATATAAATACATGAACTTTGAAAATTTTAAACTTCTAGCTATCAAGGGTCTTGATATACAGCCTGGTGACGGACAGACGGACGGACGGTCGGACTGACGGACAGACAGCAAAGTCTTAGTAATAGAGACCCGTTTCAACCCGTTGCGTACGGAGGTCTAAAAATGAATCCACCAAAATAATTATATGCTAACTGCCTTACTAACCTATTTTCATGCTAATCAACTCCTTGAATCTTTTTTTAACACAATGCAAAGTTGAAATTTTATATGTATGCTGTATAAACGGTGTGGGGGTGTACTTATTTGTTTTTTTTTTCAAAATCCGGTTACGGGTTAAAACAAACTAACACCACGCTTACAAAGTCACAAACGGGTGCTAGTACAGTCGCCGTCAGATATATTCCGATATATCTGACGGCTTCTGTTCAGTTATTATTGGTAATTAATTTGTGTGTACAGAAATTATTGACTAGCATCTGCTCAGATATTATTGAAGTATTGAATGTTCAGATATTAATGGTAACTTGTGGTGTATGGAACTTTTTGACATTTTAACTGTTCAGAAGTATTTGGTCACTTTGTCTGCTCCGATATATCTGACGGCGACTGTACATAAATATTACAATACGGAAAAGCTGAAACATTCAAAATCACACCACACTGCCCCATATATAGTATGCGTTAATAAATAAATTACAACAATTGGGTCGGCACGTGTAGTAGAGATCGACTCGACTTTTACTGGTACACTCAAGGTTACCGTTGCGGTTCCGCTCAGACACTGGACTCTGCGCCAAGGGTATGAATAAAAGATTCGGGCGGCATAGTCAATGGAATGTCAGTGAAGAAGTTAAAGTACATACTAGACGGTGCAATGCTTACAGATTTGACCAAAAACCAACTGACTGAAATCGGGGCGTCGAACTTCAATCAGAAATCATAAGACGCCAATTTTTTTTTTGGCTATTCATTTTACGTTGAAGTAACAAGTCGGTTTCGGTAAATTTTTATGATGTATGCTGACCTACGACATTACCTACGAGTCGACACAAATACAGCGTCAACAGAATTGGCATAGTAAACAACGCTCCATACGTAATGCACGATTAGCCTATCAATACATCGATCCTACATCGCGATGATACATATAACCAACCAAAATTGGTAGTCAGACCTTGGTCCCCGAGCAGATAACACCTAGCTCGGCGGAAGTACTTCCATTTTTTAGGGTTCCGTACCTCAAAAAGAAAAAACGGAACCCTTATAGGATCACTTTGTTGTCCGTCTGTCCGTCCGTCCGTCCGTCTGTCAAGACCCTTTTTCTCAGGAACGCGTGGAGGTATGAAGCTGAAATTTATATCAATTACTCAGGTCTACTGTCCCTTGAAGCTGTGAAAAAATCAAACTTCTAAGCCAACGCAATCAAAAGATACAGCCGTTTATGCCGCAAATTTTCGACACTTGCAAGGGAATCAAAACCTACAGGGTGCTTCCCGTGAACTCAGAATCTTGAAATTTGGTACGAAGCAACGTCTTATAGCATAGATAAAGGAAAAATTACGAAAACCATAAATTTTTAGTTACATCACATAATATATATTTTTTTAATAATTTTATACTTACTACCCATTTCCTCATAAACGCGTAAAGGTATTAAATTGAAATTCATACCAAATACTCAGGTCTATAATACCTTTAAGTTGTAACAAAATCAAACTTCTATGTCAACGCAATCAAAAGAAACAGCAATTTAAGCTGCATATTTTGAAACTCGCAAGTACTCGCAAGAGAATCAAAACCTAAAGGGTACTTCCAGTCGACCTAGAATCTTGAAATTTGGCATGAAGCAACATTTTATAGCACACATAAAGAAAAAATTCCGAAAACCTTAAATTTTTAGTTACATTACAAAATATTTATGCTCCTCCATCTTTCCCCATTGTAATGTTATGAATTTCATTTTGCAATAAAAATACCATAGTTATGACTCGATTGTCGTAATGAACGCACTTTGTAAACCTTGCAGGTTTGTACGGAACCCTCGGTGCGCGAGTCCGACTCGCACTTAACCGGTTTTAGTAAAGAACATATTTTCTCCCAGAATTGAATTTACAAGAGCATTCTAGTAACCTATCCTAGAATGAATGCGATAGTTTGTAATAATAAATGGATGTATGTTTGTCACTGTCTAACGCAAGAACTACTTAATGGATTTGGAAGACATTTGTAACTAATTAGATAAGATACCAGAATACATAGGATACATTTTTTTTATACAAGGCGAATAAAGTCACGCTCAACAGCTGATAGTCACCTGTGTTGCTTCGTCTCTTGCTATGCTAAGTTAGAATGGTTACCTTCGCCATTATACAAAAAATATTCGATGCCTTTTTGAGTTTAACAAAATCAAACGTTAAAGCTCTGATCACTTAGTCTAATATGATTTGTAAATAAATCAACGGAGGTTCGATCCCAAGAGTATCGAGAGGGCGCGGTACAATGTTTCATCGCCATTTTCCTTTACTGTGGCATAAGTCCCAATATAAGCACTGTATGAAGTCGTAAATGTTTATAGTACCTTCTAGTACCTAGTGCATTTTACCTGAATACATGTTACGAGTCTTATACGAGCAACAATACGTTAGGGTAATGGTTCAATTTCTTTTTTATCGATACCTGTCTATACTAATCTACCTGTCTATATGGTGCTAGAGACGAATGCTGGGGGTGTCATGGACAGAGTCTCGTACAAATGATTTCATATTAAAAGAACTTTGCATTAGACAACGCCACGCAACAATCACAGTTCAGTTGCGCATTTTGACCTTCTTTGGTCATGTTTCACGTCATAAAACAATAAATAAAAATAACATAAAACATTATTGCAGTTTCATGAAGGATTCTATGAGATTTAGTATAGCCTGTGTGTGTAGCATGTTGCCAACTGATTAGTAATTCATTAATTCATACATTTAAACTTTGGAAGAAAGAAGAAAAATACAGTTAAAATCGCTATTTGACAGTCTAGCTATATAGTACGATAAATTACATGAAAATTTGTTTGTATGTACTTTTGGATATGTGTTACAGTTTCACACAATTAGTATTGAATAAATTTTTCAATGAAATCTGGTACATAGACGAATTAAGCACAGTTTTAATATATATTTAACTTTTAAATAACGTGAACAACGACGCGGGCAGGACTAAGTAATAAATATTAGACAACGATTTTCTGTGATAGGTAAATAAAGCATTTGTGTTGAAATCAGAAACAATGATGGTGCCATAACACCTAGGCCCGAGACAATATAGAAAAGTCAGTTTCCCATATTGACCCGACCGGGAATCGTACTCGAGACATCAGAGAAAGCGCAACGCCAAAGTCCGGCCCGCGTTCCTCTCGACTAGAGCTCGTCAAAACGATACTAATATTATAAATGCGAAAGTAACTCTGTCTGTCTGTCTGTCTGTCTGTCTGTTACTCTTTCACGCCTAAATTGCTTAACGAATTTTGATGAAATTTGGTATAGGTATACGTTGAATCTCAAGAACGGACATAGGCTACTTTTTATTAGAAAATAAGGGGGGGATGGGGGTAATACCACCTTTGTAAGTTTATATGGATTTTTTTTATTTTTGAAGTTAGAGATATTATATTTGGCACAAATATAGCTCGAAGCTTGGATTAAAATATAGTCTACTTTTTGTTTCAAATATTAGGGGAGAAAGGGGTAAAACCGACCATGAAAAGATATAGTCCACGCGAACGAAGTCGCGGGCACAGCTAGTATAAAATAAAACCCTTATAGGTATTTATTTAGTGCCAAAATCTCAGATATTATATAATTTTCTTGATTGTGTCGCAATACCAAAGCCAACGTTATTAAATTATTATATGTGCTTACATCAAACGAAGTACACTGGCGAGTAAAGAAAGTGACACCCAGATTGCTATAATATCTAATAATTAGATTATTTGTGAGCTATATGTTTCCCGTGACTTCATTTGCATTATTTTGGAATAAAAGTATACTATGTATAGTAATTCTTATATCATAGTTATCTAAGTTAGGAACGTATTTATCAAACATGATTCGGGGGTTTTGATCACTATTCACATTTAGCAAGCTTTGTGATAAAGCCAGTGCAAAATATTACAATAATTTACATATTTAAGCACCTACTAACAAACCATGATGAGCTGTAAAATAAAACAGTCAGATCTTGAACTATTCATTTAATAAGACTGTTTAGTTTAGTGTAAACAGTTTCATAAACTGATAAATCAATGTATAATACTGCTTTTGATTACAGTTACATTAAGAATGATAATAACAGGCTTAACTTTAGAGTAATTGGACATATTATCTCCTAATCGATTTTATTATTTTTTTAGTACTATACGGCGTACTAGCGAACTTTAAATATTAGAAACAGAAAAATGTTATCTCCCCTTGCGGGGTGGGTTGATACAGCAAAGTTTCATCGCCTACGATAACTTGCGGTTAGCTCAGTTGGTAAGAGCAGCACGCGCGATACGTGAAGGTCGTGGGTTCATTTCCCGCACCGCAAGGGGAGATAATTTTTTTCTGTTTTTAATATATTATCTCCTAACCTGAAAGTCTATGTTTCCTTTACTGATAAATGTGAAACGCCTAAACGCGAAAGTTTGAAATTGAACAAAGTCGTAGGCGCGAATTAGTAGAAATATAAACTAGTGGTCCTTCCTCTGGCTTCCCACAGGAAGATAATACATTACATCTAAAGTTAGATTTATTAAGTAGTATATACAACCTGTAACGGAAAGGGGGTAACAATGTAAAGTAGGTGGATACTATACCTTGTATAGATTCTATATACGAAATCCCGAGTTAAAATAAACACTTTATTGTTTTTAAGAAATAAAAAATGATTAACTATAATGATTGACTAAAACGTAAACAAACGCATCACAACACTATTGAGGTCAGCGACCCCAAATCACGTCATCACTTCACGACAATCACTGCGATCCTGAATTTCTCCACCTCCTTCCTCGACATGCGCGCCTAGTACTTTCTTAGAAGATGCGCGAACATTATGCAACATTTGTGGTGTCACTGTACAGAACGCGGCCTTGATGCTTTCTATCATCTCTTCCCTTGACGAGCATGCTACAGCGTACACCTTCCTTTTAAATTAGTCCCACAAGAAGAAGTCCAACGGAGTGAGGTCTGGTGACCGAGCTGGCCATGTGATACGACTTCCTCGCCCAATCCACAGATGGAAACGAGCGTTTTGATGGTTTCGTAAATCTCTTTCTCTAGCTCTCGGTCGGCCATCACGCTGCCGTCGGTTGCTCCGACACAGAGAATCATCTCGAATATTCTTGATTGCTCAAAGACATCACGAAATATCACTAGGCTATCCGTAGTAAGTAGGTAATCCAGAAAGGCAAAAACACAAGATGTTGTCACGGCGACGACAACTCAATGACTTAACTGAATTGTCAAAATGAGAAACGCTAAACCAACAAATTTCAGATGTGATTCAGTAAACACTAAAAGATGAACCACCATTGTGATATTTAAATTAATAGCATAATAGGTAGGTACATCCAAGTCTTTCGACGATTCCAACAATACTGTGATAGTGTTGTGCAAGCGTGACTTAGTCAAAATTTTGACTTGTATTTGACTGATATTTCAAAAAAAAATATTGAATCAATAAATGCGTGTACACAGCTACAAATGGTCCCATACAGTTTGTAACCGTTAACTGCTTTGGTATTTTTGATATTGTTATACCCTTTCCGTTACACGTTGTATAAGTTAGTTTTCGTAAGGATCGCTAATTATTTTGAAAATATTATATAATCTATGTTACTCAGTGATAATGTTATTTTCTAACGGCTAGTGATTTTGAGTTTATTTGTTTCATACAAAAATACAAATTATTCATCTTCATATTATAAGTGTACACGAACTGTAGGTCATAAAATGTAATAATGGCGGATGACGATATCCCTACTAATATTATAAATGCGAAAGTAACGCTGTCTGTCTGTCTGTGTGTCTATTACGCTTTCCTGCTTAAACCTCTCAACCGATTTTGATGAAATTTGGTATAGGTATACGTTGAATCTCAAGAACGGACTTAGGCTACTTTTTATTAGAAAATAAGGGGGGAGTGGGGTAATACCACCTTTGGAAGTTTATATGGAAAAATGTTTATTTTTGAAGTTAGAGATATGAAATTTGTCACAAATATAGCTCGAAACTTGGATTAAAATATAGACTACTTTTTGTTTCGAATATTAGGGGAGAAAGGGGTAAAACCGACCATAAAAGGATGTAGTCCCCGCGAACGAAGTCGCGGGCACAGTTATAGTATATATATATAAGAAGGATATTTCATCCAATCATCCATTGGCAAATAAAAACAAACTATGTTGTGTTGTTCTGAAAATCAGATTTTTATTTCATTAGTTAAATAAAATTAACACAAAACTATCATTACAACTTTGAACACAATAACATACCTGAAAATCAGATAAACGACATTCAAAGTCTATTTTCCAATATGCCAATTCATTTTATATAATAAGTTTTAATAAAATAATTTTAGTTTAATTTACGAGTAACATCTCCATTTGACATCAACAATCTTTGGTTACCTTAGTAACGTGTCAAGTTGGAATGTCCTCATAAAAACTATAAGGCTTTACATATTATAAAAGAGGTTAAAATCAATAATTAAAGAAATACATTTTCTTTACATCTCCCCCCCAAGGAAGAGAAAATTAAAAAAATAAAATTAGAAAGTTCATTTAACTTAAAACTTAATCTCTATTATTTCCTACATCTTCTTATACAATAACTGGAATAAGTTTGGTGATATGAAATAAATTTGATTCCGTTTTCTTGTGACCTGTATCTATTCTGAATATGGAGTTCGATATTTTTTTTATAATTTTATAAGGTCCAATATTTAATTCATCCAATTTTTTCCGATTAAGCTTATTCCCATTTTCAACATAAACCAAATCTCCTTCTTTGAATTCATAATATTTTCTATTTTTGTCGAATAATGTTTTATTATATTTATGAGATTTAGCTGTATTTTCATATGCTTTCTTTCTATCTTTGATCCAATCATTTTGTGATAATTCCTGCTTTAATTCTTTTGGTAAAGTCGTTGTATCTGTCCCATATAGAAGATAACGTGGTGAAAAGCCTGTTACCGAATGAATAGTTTCATTATATTTATTTATGCATTCTTGAGCTATTGACGTCCATGCCTTTTTCCGTTCTGTTTCATTTATTTTGCATCTGATCTTGTTAACCAATGTTTGGTTCAACCTTTCATTTAAGCCGTTTGAGAATGGCGCATTCACTGCCGTAAACACCAGTTCTATTTGTTTATCCCTTAGGAATTTTTTGAATTCTTGCGAATTTATTCCTGGGTATTGGTCAGTAAGAAGGATACCAATATTCTCTGATTCTAGCACGTTTACTAGTTTTATAAAATCATTTGAGCCTTGTGTCTTTGATGTTAGGATGAATGCATATCTTGTAAAATGATCCACTAACAAATGTAAATATTTTTTTGTCGATCTTGAACCTCCAAACCCTCCAATTGTATCAATGGAGATTATTTCGAATGGCTTCGTAGCTGGACCAAGTTGAGACATAAATCCAATTTTTTCATGTCCTCTAGACTTATTTTTAATACATATTTCACAGCTTCTACAAATTTGTTTAATGTTTTGTGTCAGATTTTTAGCTGCATAGAATGGACTAACTGTCTTCTGCATTTGTCCAATACCAATATGACACAAATGTTCATGTAAGTTTTTAAAAAAAGTAATACTAAATTTCTCCGATAGAATTATTTTTTCCCTGCTTCTTGTTTTTTTTAAATATATATTATGTCCATTAATCAATTTCCTTTTTTCTTTTTGAATTTGTTCATTATTATTCTGATCTTTAACTATATCTTCTAAATTAATCATGTTTACAATTTTTAATTGTTCATCAGAGTTTTCATGAGATTCTAATACTGGATTCCTACTCAGACAGTCTGCTTCTAAATTCAGTTTTCCTGGTGCATATTTTATGTTGAATTCATATTGCGATAAATAATAAGTCAAATCACCCAATTCTTCGTCAGTTCTAGATTTCAGATTCATATTTTCTAGAGGTTTGTGATCGGAATAAACTGTAAATGTTTTTCCGATTAGCCAGTATTGCCAATATCTGACCGCTTCTTTGATAGCCAAACATTCTAAATAAATAGCTTTCTTCTTCTTTTGTGAATCATTTAATTTTTTCGAAAAGTACGCTACCGGTTTTTCTTTTCCATCTGGTTGTATTTGTTTTAAAATAGCCCCAACACCTTCTAAAGAAGCATCTGTATAAATATTGGTTTGCAAATCTGGATCGAAAATTTCTAAAACTGGCTGGGAACATAAGAGATTTTTTATTGTATTAAATGCTTCTTGGCATTTTTCAGACCAAACAAATTTTTCATTTTTTCGAAGCAAATTATGTAACGGTTCTAATATTATAGCACACCTCGGTATATACTCATGATAAAAATTTATCTTTCCAAGAAATTGTCTTATATTTTTTTGTGTTTTAGGAACAGGAAAATCCTTTATTGAAATAAGGTTATCTTTTACTGGCTGAACAGAGTTATTCCGAATAATGTGACCTAAGTATTTTACAGAATCTGATGCAAATGTGCATTTCGTAAATTTCAATCTGAAACCCTCTGTTTTAATTGCTTCTAGCAATTGTGTAAGATGATCTATATGCTCAGAAAAAGTTTTTGAATATATTAATATGTCATCTATGAAATTAACAGCGAAACCGCTCAGTTTATATTTTCTCAATATGTTGCTTAGGATTCTTTGGAATATTGCCGGTGAAGTCTTCAATCCAAATGGTAGGCAAGTCCATTGATAATGGCCGTCCTGTGTTACAAATGCAGTCTTTTTTCTGTCTTCGATCCGTAAGGGTATAGACCAAAATGCTGAATTTACATCTAAAGTCGAAAAATATTTGCAATTTCTTGTCTTTGTTATTAGGTCTTCAATTAGCGGAAAGGGTTGAGCTTGGGGTACTACTATTTTATTCAACTCTCTAAAGTCTATACATAGCCGAGATTTGCGGTTGTCTTCTTTTTTAAATGCTAATGTGACTGGTGCAGCAAATGGACTGTATGACTCTTCTATCAGCTTATTATCAAGTAATTTTCCTATTTGTTCTTCTATCTCTTTCTTATCGTCTACAGTACATCTGTAAGGTCTTTTACTGCAATATTGATCCACTAATAAGTCTATTCTTGCTTCGTATCCATTCACAGTACCAACATCATATTTGTGTTTCGCAAATACTGATTTGTTTTTGTTAATCAATTTATTAATTTCTATTTTCTGAAACTCATTTAAATGGTCTATTTCCATCCTAAAATCTTCTTCCTTTACATGTTCATTAAAATTTATTTTTGGTACCTCTATTGTCTTACTATTTTTGTTTTCTAAATTAGTTATTTCCTGACACGTATCAATTAAAACTTCCATTTTTTCGTCTTCATTTTTGTCAATTATGTTTTGTTTTTGAGCTACTTCTAGCTTTTCATCTTGAGTAAGCATAAATGCTTTTATTAAATCCAATCCAATCAAGAAATCATACTTAAAATTTTTCCCATCAATTATATACACATCTACATTTTTTTCAATTTCAAATATTTTAATTTTTAAATTCGTCAAACCACTCGTTTTTTGAACACCATTAATCGTTAATAAATCTGCTTTATTCAAAATATTTCCTTTACCTTTTAAGTTAAGCAATTTAGAATTAATGAGTGAAACATTTGAACCAGAATCATATATTCCATTAATTTGTAATTTATCATTTAAAGTTAGTTTGACGGTTATTAATGGTGTCACTGTAAGTTTTTTTGATTAGTTTCATTTAACTCTGCTTCAATCACCGAACTGTTTACATGTTTAATATAATCCCTCTTTTTTGTATCCTCTTCTTTTGTTCTAAACCAGCATGAAGTTTCAGAATGATAACGAATGCCTTTGTTAAGCTGTTCGCATATCTTGCATTTTGTTTTATCATCATTTATATAATGAATTCTTTTATTTACGTATTTCCTGCTAGCTACAAAACTCTTTTTATTCACCAAATGTTCATACTTGTTCACCTCGTTAAATAAATCCACTGTATCTTTAAGAGACTCCCTATCAATTTTATTAAGTATAAAATCTGGTAAACCACTTGCAATGAGATCAATCAAAATGCCTGTATCTATACTTCCTCTCATATCAAGCAATAGCCTTTCTTTCCTAATTGCATAATCCAACAATGATCCATCTTTATACTTAAACATAAGTGCATATGTAATTGAGTTCCATCCCTTGTTTGCAAACGAATCACAAAATTTTGTTTTCCAGATGGACCATTCTGAATTCAATGTTAATTTTATAATCATAGAATTATACCAATCTACACAACTCATGTCCATAAACAACCTAAGTATTTCAATTTTTTTTTCATCAGTTGATACACCAAAGCGTATGCATTCCTTTTCAAAAATGTCAATCCAACGGCTTGCATTTGAATTCTTGGTCGTGAATTTTTCAATAACGAACTTGTCCGCAATTTGTTTCAAACTTTGTTGTTTAATTTCATGAGTATTTTCAACTAACTTTTCCAGTATTTTATCTAATGTTCCAGTTTCTTTATGCTGTCCAATTGGCGATTCCTCTTGACTCAATTCTTCTAAAAATGTATTTCCAAATTGCAAATTGCCATCTTCATCAATGTATATTCTCTTAAGCTCGTCATTCATCGATATCCAGACTCTTCTCACTTGGTATCTTTTCAATAAGCTATTCTTCACCTTATTAAATGCAGCTGTTTTTGTTATTTCTTTATGGTGACTAACTGCTTGAAGCTCCTCTGGTATTCTATATACTTTGTTATCACTCGTAGCTATAGAGGATATACAATAAATGTTTGACTTTCCGTCACTTCCAGGCAATAACGTGAATTCAAAACGTAGTTTCTCCATCTTTAGTTTATTTTCATAAACATAAATGTCGTTTTATAAGAAGGATATTTCATCCAATCATCCATTGGCAAATAAAAACAAACTATGTTGTGTTGTTCTGAAAATCAGATTTTTATTTCATTAGTTAAATAAAATTAACACAAAACTATCATTACAACTTTGAACACAATAACATACCTGAAAATCAGATAAACGACATTCAAAGTCTATTTTCCAATATGCCAATTCATTTTATATAATAAGTTTTAATAAAATAATTTTAGTTTAATTTACGAGTAACATCTCCATTTGACATCAACAATCTTTGGTTACCTTAGTAACGTGTCAAGTTGGAATGTCCTCATAAAAACTATAAGGCTTTACATATTATAAAAGAGGTTAAAATCAATAATTAAAGAAATACATTTTCTTTACATATATGTATATGTATATCAAAAATATATATATTTTTTTGTTTGTCTGACTTTTATAGGCATTTGTAATAAAGGAGTAACTTGGCCAACTTGTAATAAAGGAGTAAACCAGGCTACTTTTATTTTAGAAAAAAAAAATGAAATTCAAATAACCCACACGAACGAAGTTGTGGGGGCAGCTAATAAAGACTAAAGCCCGGTCGATATTAAGGCAGAACAAATATGTTGTACGTTTTTTTGGATTTGTTGCTTACAAACATAAGTACACAACTCATTCCGTTTCGAGCCACAGGCGTACGTTCCAAAGCCGCATCAGTTTATTGGGAAAATGCAATTTTCCCCGAAAAATTGCATTGGTGACTTCTAACAGAAACATGTTGGTACTCGCTGAATGCGGATTATCGTTTCTATGTCATTGAAATAGTGTTTTTTAGGGTTCCGTACCTCAAAAGGAAAAAACGGAACCCTTATTACTTACCCTTATAGGATCACTCGCGTGTCTGTCTGTCCGTCCATCTGTCACAGCCGATTACTCTGAAACCACTGGACCAATTGAGATGAAATTTGGTACACATATGTAAGTTAAAGACCCAAAGGTGCATGTGTAACGTAAATAAATAAATTATGAATTTGGGGGTCACTTTTCGAGGGTAAATCACAACATTAAAAAAAAAAATCGCTTACCATATCGTGTGACATATCAAATGAAAGATCTTGCTGTAAGGATTGCAAATATGTATCATTTATAATCTTAAAATAAATAGTTTTTAAGTTATTTAAGAAAGTAGGCGAAAATTGACCATTCCCCCCCCCCCCCCCTTATCTCCGAAACTACTAGGCTAAAAATTTTGAAATTAATGCGGAGTATAGCTCTTTACCTATAGATTATAGGAAAACCTATGAGAAGTACATGGATTAAAAAAAGGGTTGTTTTGTTAAATTTACGTTTTTTTTATTGTTACCTGCCTGTGCCATGTGATTATTTTTAGCTAGATATAGTTTTTTCATGCGAGTACTTACCAGGTCCCAGAAGTATTTAATTATTTAATAACCTTTTACCATGAACACGTTTCAAAGCATAGTAAATTAGCTAAAGAATAAGAAGAATTAATTACTTCAAAAATCGACGTCAACAACTGTAACTTATTTACCTACAATTTATAAATAATTGTTTAGTTTATTGTGACCTATGAGCCCAACGTACGGAACCCTCTCCACGCAAGTCCTACTCGCACTTGACAGGTTTTTTATAATCTTTATAATGCCTGTGTCGACAGGAGATTCAAACCCACGACTATCATGTATCGCGCTTGCTGTTACTCTTACTTAACGATTGCTGAAGGTTATTAAAGTTTGCTTGTGCTGCGTTAAGCACTGAAATTGAAAAAATCTAGTGTAGAAAAATGTTATAATGTGCCTTTTTTATGACATTGATCATCCCTACTAATATTATAAATGCGAAAGTAACTCTGTCTGTTAGGCTTTCCCGCTTAAACTTCTCAACCGATTTTGATGAAATTTGGTAAAGGTTCATCAAAATCGGTAATTCTTCTTATTCTTTAGCTAATTTACTATGCTTTGAAACGTGTTCATGGTAAAAGGTTATTAAATAATTAAATACTTCTGGGACCTGGTAAGTACTCGCATGAAAAAACTATATCTAGCTAAAAATAATCACATGGCACAGGCAGGTAGCAATAAAAAAAACGTAAATTTAACAAAACAACCCTTTTTTTAATCCATGTACTTCTCATAGGTTTTCCTATAATCTATAGGTAAAGAGCTATACTCCGCATTAATTTCAAAATTTTTAGCCTAGTAGTTTCGGAGATAAGGGGGGGGGGGGGGGGAATGGTCAATTTTCGCCTACTTTCTTAAATAACTTAAAAACTATTTATTTTAAGATTATAAATGATACATATTTGCAATCCTTACAGCAAGATCTTTCATTTGATATGTCACACGATATGGTAAGCGATTTTTTTTTTTAATGTTGTGATTTACCCTCGAAAAGTGACCCCCAAATTCATAATTTATTTATTTACGTTACACATGCACCTTTGGGTCTTTAACTTACATATGTGTACCAAATTTCATCTCAATTGGTCCAGTGGTTTCAGAGTAATCGGCTGTGACAGATGGACGGACAGACAGACACGCGAGTGATCCTATAAGGGTAAGTAATAAGGGTTCCGTTTTTTCCTTTTGAGGTACGGAACCCTAAAAAACACTATTTCAATGACATAGAAACGATAATCCGCATTCAGCGAGTACCAACATGTTTCTGTTAGAAGTCACCAAAGCAATTTTTCGGGGAAAATTGCATTTTCCCAATAAACTGATGCGGCTTTGGAACGTACGCCTGTGGCTCGAAACGGAATGAGTTGTGTACTTATGTTTGTAAGCAACAAATCCAAAAAAACGTACAACATATTTGTTCTGCCTTAATATCGACCGGGCTTTAGTCTTTATTAGCTGCCCCCACAACTTCGTTCGTGTGGGTTATTTGAATTTCATTTTTTTTTTCTAAAATAAAAGTAGCCTGGTTTACTCCTTTATTACAAGTTGGCCAAGTTACTCCTTTATTACAAATGCCTATAAAAGTCAGACAAACAAAAAAATATATATATTTTTGATATACATATACATATATATACTATAACTGTGCCCGCGACTTCGTTCGCGGGGACTACATCCTTTTATGGTCGGTTTTACCCCTTTCTCCCCTAATATTCGAAACAAAAAGTAGTCTATATTTTAATCCAAGTTTCGAGCTATATTTGTGACAAATTTCATATCTCTAACTTCAAAAATAAACATTTTTCCATATAAACTTCCAAAGGTGGTATTACCCCACTCCCCCCTTATTTTCTAATAAAAAGTAGCCTAAGTCCGTTCTTGAGATTCAACGTATACCTATACCAAATTTCATCAAAATCGGTTGAGAGGTTTAAGCAGGAAAGCGTAATAGACACACAGACAGACAGACAGCGTTACTTTCGCATTTATAATATTAGTAGGGATATCGTCATCCGCCATTATTACATTTTATGACCTACAGTTCGTGTACACTTATAATATGAAGATGAATAATTTGTATTTTTGTATGAAACAAATAAACTCAAAATCACTAGCCGTTAGAAAATAACATTATCACTGAGTAACATAGATTATATAATATTTTCAAAATAATTAGCGATCCTTACGAAAACTAACTTATACAACGTGTAACGGAAAGGGTATAACAATATCAAAAATACCAAAGCAGTTAACGGTTACAAACTGTATGGGACCATTTGTAGCTGTGTACACGCATTTATTGATTCAATATTTTTTTTTGAAATATCAGTCAAATACAAGTCAAAATTTTGACTAAGTCACGCTTGCACAACACTATCACAGTATTGTTGGAATCGTCGAAAGATTTGGATGTACCTACCTATTATGCTATTAATTTAAATATCACAATGGTGGTTCATCTTTTAGTGTTTACTGAATCACATCTGAAATTTGTTGGTTTAGCGTTTCTCATTTTGACAATTCAGTTAAGTCATTGAGTTGTCGTCGCCGTGACAACATCTTGTGTTTTTGCCTTTCTGGATTACCTACTTACTACGGATAGCCTAGTGATATTTCGTGATGTCTTTGAGCAATCAAGAATATTCGAGATGATTCTCTGTGTCGGAGCAACCGACGGCAGCGTGATGGCCGACCGAGAGCTAGAGAAAGAGATTTACGAAACCATCAAAACGCTCGTTTCCATCTGTGGATTGGGCGAGGAAGTCGTATCACATGGCCAGCTCGGTCACCAGACCTCACTCCGTTGGACTTCTTCTTGTGGGACTAATTTAAAAGGAAGGTGTACGCTGTAGCATGCTCGTCAAGGGAAGAGATGATAGAAAGCATCAAGGCCGCGTTCTGTACAGTGACACCACAAATGTTGCATAATGTTCGCGCATCTTCTAAGAAAGTACTAGGCGCGCATGTCGAGGAAGGAGGTGGAGAAATTCAGGATCGCAGTGATTGTCGTGAAGTGATGACGTGATTTGGGGTCGCTGACCTCAATAGTGTTGTGATGCGTTTGTTTACGTTTTAGTCAATCATTATAGTTAATCATTTTTTATTTCTTAAAAACAATAAAGTGTTTATTTTAACTCGGGATTTCGTATATAGAATCTATACAAGGTATAGTATCCACCTACTTTACATTGTTACCCCCTTTCCGTTACAGGTTGTATATACTACTTAATAAATCTAACTTTAGATGTAATGTATTATCTTCCTGTGGGAAGCCAGAGGAAGGACCACTAGTTTATATTTCTACTAATTCGCGCCTACGACTTTGTTCAATTTCAAACTTTCGCGTTTAGGCGTTTCACATTTATCAGTAAAGGAAACATAGACTTTCAGGTTAGGAGATAATATATTAAAAACAGAAAAAAATTATCTCCCCTTGCGGTGCGGGAAATGAACCCACGACCTTCACGTATCGCGCGTGCTGCTCTTACCAACTGAGCTAACCGCAAGTTATCGTAGGCGATGAAACTTTGCTGTATCAACCCACCCCGCAAGGGGAGATAACATTTTTCTGTTTCTAATATTTAAAGTTCGCTAGTACGCCGTATAGTACTAAAAAAATAATAAAATCGATTAGGAGATAATATGTCCAATTACTCTAAAGTTAAGCCTGTTATTATCATTCTTAATGTAACTGTAATCAAAAGCAGTATTATACATTGATTTATCAGTTTATGAAACTGTTTACACTAAACTAAACAGTCTTATTAAATGAATAGTTCAAGATCTGACTGTCTAATAGTTTTGTTAATAGATTATAATCTTGGGGTCCGAGGATCGAGCAATGTGTTACCTATTGTTCGAAGATCTATGATGACCTGTCCACATTAAGCATTGATCTCAATTATGTAGCTTTGCTTTATAGTAAGCCGTCTTTCCGTTTATTGACTGATTCTAACTACTCCCAAATAATATAAGTCTTCTTACTAAAATCCCAATTAACACACCAAATGACGTAATACCATTATGACGAGGATTATCAGGTGTCACCGCATCGGCTTTTGTTAGAACGTTGATGACCTTTTGTGCTCTACAATGGAGTGCTAACAAGCCTAGAGTTTGCGTGACCGAGAATAATGGTTGGGACTATGAGAATTTGTCACAGGATAATACGAGGGTGGATTAAAAAGTTCGCGGGGTCAGAAGGAAAACAAAATAAAATATAAACAATAGCAATTTTATTTTTCCACGTAATCTCCACTTTCCAACGCCTGTATGCCGGTCATAAAAAAATTTCTTCAAGGCCTTCAAAAAAGTCACCCACCGCAGCTTCGACCATTTGATGAAAATGTTTGACCTCCAAGGTGTTTTTTAGGTTTGGGAATAAATGAAAGTCTGAAGGTGCCAAATCAGGGGAAAAGGCGGGATGGGACAGTTATTCAAAGCCACAATCACGAATTTGAGCCATAGATTCAACAGACGTGTGAACGCGTGCATTATCCTGATGGAAGAACACTTTTTTGCTCAGTAAGCCTGGCCTTTTCTCTTTGATTGTTTCACGCAAACGACGTAAACCACCATCACCAATACCATGATGTTTTTGGGATGCTAAAGGGGGTCCTTTAGCATCCCAAAAAATTGACGCCATCACCTTGCCTGCTGACAAAATTGTTTTGGCTTTTTTTGGAGACGGTTCATCAGGTTTTTTCCACTGCTTGGATTGCTGTTTTGACTTTGGTGTGTAGTGGTGGTTTCATCAATTGTCACAAATCTAGCAAAAAATCTTGTGGATCAGCCTCAAACATTTTCAAACAGTTGCGAGAAATCGTGAGCGTTATTCGTTTTTGTTCAACTGAAAGCAAACTGGGTACCCACCACGCAGATACCTTACAAAATCCCAGTTCATTGACTATGATGTATTGTGTTCATTCATACGAAATGCCAATAGTGTCTGCAATCTCCCTGATGGTAAATCTCCGATCTGCCAATATCAGATCACAAATTTTCCCGATGTTTTCTTCAGTCGTAGACGTCGTAGGCCGGCCGGAACGAGGGTCATCTTCAATACTCTCTTGTCCGCGTTTAAATTCTGCAAACCACTTTTCCACAGTCGTATACGACGGAGCAGATTCCCCCAATGTTGTTGACATATCTTTGTGAATCTCTTTTGGAGATATATTTTTTTAAACAGGTATTTGATGACCGCACGTTGCTCAATTTTCTCCACTCTTTAAAAATGCTGCATTTGGGCTTACAAAATTTAGTCTAATTTAAAAACCAATGGTGCTATTGCAATGAAATTTTACAATGTGACAACCAGAGAGTAAACAAATCGAATGACCGAGAGTGGATCGAAAAGTTCTCGGCCTAACACATAAAAACTTGAACTGTTTTCATGTAACTAACCTCATTCAATTTGTTTACTCTCTGGTTGTCACATTGTAATTTTTTTATGACCGGCATACAGGCGTTGAAAACCAAATGGAAGAAGTGCATTGAGCTAAGTGTAGATTACGTGGAAAAATAAAATTACTTTTGTTTATATTTTATTAACACGCTTTTATTAGCTTGGGTTGTATGTATCTATGTAACGGAATCTTTGAATCTTAATTTGACCCACTTCCCGGTCTTTGATTAAGATGAAATTTTGCACACGCTCTGAGTTCTGATGACAATACATGACTAGTTAAGAAACGTCATTACAAATCCAATATGGCGGCCTCCCCAAGATGGCGAACTGACTGTTTGAAATGCACTTCCATGATATGGGTATCAAAAGAAAGGGTTTGCTGTCAGGAATACGAAAAAAATAGTCACGTGATTCAAATCCAATATGGCGGGCGTCCAAGATAACGGACAGGCTATTTGAAATGCACCCCTATGATATGGGTATTAAATGAAAGGGTTTGCTGAATGGGATACGAAAAAGAATTATATAATTATTGATACATGAGAAAACTAAAAAGTAGAAAATAAAAATAATAGTTTAAAAAACTAAAAAACACGCTTTTAGCTCGCACTAAAAATTACAAAATAATTCAGACATTTAAGAAAGAAAGCGTGGAGCGTTTATGTTATCTTTACTCTTTTTGGACGAAACGCTCCACGCTTTTGTTTTTTTGCTGAGGCCGCGAACTTTTCAATCCACCCTCGTATCATTCACTACTGCACATTACTGAAGAATTCAGCACCAAATTTACAGACAAAAATTTACTAAATAATAAAAACAAAAATGTCCGACCAAGCGTTTCCTTCACTACAAAAAAATAACAAATTGAATTTCTCCAAAAAAGTGAACCGGTTGTAGTAAGCGGACTAGTTATTCTAGAATAAAAACCATTCTTATTTGCCCATTTAAAAGTAATGTAAAGTATAAGGACATAGCTTAGCAAGAAGCATTTCACAGAAGGTAATGTCTTAGAATTTTTCTGATAAAATACCGCTCACTTCAAACAGCTCATGTTTATCCGAGAAGCTCCATAAGTAATGCTTTTATTCAGATGATGGCACCATTTACCTACATTGTAACAAGAAACGGCAATCGGTTAACAGCCTTCTTTGAAGAAGAAAGTACTAATCATCCTTAGATTCTTTTGCACCTAATAGGTATAGTACTAATTGATTGCCACAGTCTAAGTAATATCCCAGTCCAATAGTCTCGAGTCGCAAATGTCATAATTTAGTTTGACAGCTGCTTAGTGGTTGAAAACTTTTGAGTGGTATGTTAACAGCTAATCAACAGCATTAACATTCTTGTCACTTATGCCAATAAGAGATAGGATGCGACCGACCATATTCATCATGTAACATTATCATTATCATTTTCAGAACCTTAAAAATGACAGCGATGATATATACAGTATATTTGGCCTGGAGGCTACCAATGGCGTGGAGAACCTTACCCTCCTCAGTGTCCATCATAGAGTTCTCAGGGGGAAAGAGAGTAGCGCTTACTTTTGATCCCCTGGGATCCGCGGTCTACAAGAATAAACGAAGTTTTAACTGAAATAGATCAACGACTACCTTTGTAGCTGGGAGACGAGCAGGCCGGACTATGGCATCGCACCGTCCTGCAGTCCCAGGTTTGATTGCCGGTTGATTCCATTTGCAAAACTTTTCTATATTATCTTCGTATTGTGGTACGGTTGCCTCCTTTAGGCTATTTCTTGCTAACTCTCGGACTGTATACATTTTAATTGTACAGGCTTACGAGGTTAGCATCAAAAGTATGCTGATTATCAGCCATATGTCCATGCATAGCCTTCCGAGGGAACGAAAGAATGGTAATAAGATGGCGATTGGAGTCGCAATCGCAAACGTTTATGGCGATCGGTAATGGGCAATTACCCATTTATGAGTTGCAACACGGATTTATTTGGCTTTCGGGTCGAATTAAGGGTTTGACACACAATGCAGTGGAAGAACAGTACTAGATCTGCAAATATAATTGTTTATTTTAGTTATCTGATAACTGATGTTATAATTGGTAATTAGAACGATTAACAAGTTCTTATAAATAATGATAATTGCCGGGCCGTGATATTTGCTACGGATAATTATTAACTATTGGTTTATAAATCGTGTATATTTTATGGTAGCCAAATATATATATCAATTCATTAAACGACATAATAAAATAAATTGACATTAAAACTGTTTAAGATATCAAATGTTTTCTTTATTTATTATAATTCTAAACGCTTAATTGTAAAAGGCAGCGTCAATTTTGTCGACCAAGGTCATCCTCCTTTTTTTATAGGTAATACTTTTAACTTTTACATCCAACTAAATTTATGTAAGGGCGTCTTCAAAGCAATTGAGTTAAAAACGTATATTAGGGCTCCGTACCCAAAGGTAACAAAAGGGTCACTTCCACTAAGGTGTCGTTACATGGACAGTAGAGACTCCTTAGTGGAAGTGAAACCAGGCTGTATCTCAATCGGCTGTGGCCGTAATAGTTAAACTACATTCCCACGGCGCCATCAATAGGTATTAAGAGGTGGGAGGGTTTTAGTGGGTAGTCTCCGCTCTTTTCAGAGCGGGGGAGTGCCACACACGCTGCTGTCATTTTCCCCAGGCAGCGGTACGGTGCGCCAATGCATTTCCCTTCCTTATATAAAAAAGGCTGTATCTCAAGAACCCCAATAGCTAGATATATGAAATAAAATTAAGTATTTCTGTTTCTACTATACAATTAAATATAGCAAATATTTAAGGAGGGCTTTCGCGTTCCATTTTAAACATTTAAAATAATAAAACGCGACACCATTTTTATTTAGTAGTTAATACGAACTACTTACTCCGTACGTACGTACGTACACGTGAGTCAGCTCGTGACCACGGTTGGTGCAACCTAACCGAAACGTCGGGCAGTAAGTAGTTCGTATTAACTACTTAATAAAAATAGTGCCGCGTTTTGACCCGTTAAATTATTTTAAATATTTAAGGAGGGCTCGTATACAACGAACGCGTAAATAATCTTATCATTACATCGTCAATAAACGTTGAAGAGGCGTTTCAGATGGACCAAATTTAAACAGTTACTAACACTTTGATAGCTGTAAAATGCGTCACATCACATACATTCGTTTTTTTCCAAGACAAGCCTTACCGTTACTAGTTTTTCAAAGTGAACCCAAAAAGCAAAATGGTTAAGACAGCCAACATCATTATCAACATCTCCGATTATGACCACAGTAATTAAAACAGTGACACGTTAATCTAAGAAACTGATGATCTTAAAGCAGGCAGTCATTCAAATTAATCCATCATTCCGGATAGATGAAGGATTATGTGTGTCAGAAATGTATAGTTTATTACTGTTAAAACAAGAACACGGTACGTAAAATAATTTTCCAATGTTGTACAAATGGATATGACCGATAAACCACGTATGTAGACAAAAAGAAGTTTTACACCCAATTCGTGGACATTTACAATGACTTTAATTCACAACATATTATAAAATATTATCACTTTCCGCTGTCTGTCCCAATGTATGCCTAGATTTTCAAAACTGCTCAATTAAGCTAGGACCTCATTACCATTTAACATCAAGTGGGATAAGGTCAATCTTGAAGTGCAATATAAAAAAAAAATTGATGAATATTGAAAAGGAAAATTTAAATTTACTTTTTTTGTATAGAATGCCTTAGTTTCATGCCAGATTGTACAGTAAAATGTAGGTCTATTTATCTAACTTCCAAAAAGGAGGAGGTTACATGTCTCTTTTTTCCTTTTATAAATGTTCACCGATTGCGCCGTCAATTGTGATCGGATTTCCACTTTTTTACGTTCATATTAAAATAAAAATTCATTACGAAGTCGCTGGTTTTAGAGAATAACAAAAATAGAATGATTTACGAAACCACGGGTACACAAAGCCGACTTTCTCTCTCTCTGCTGTTTTTTTTTCGTTTTCTTAGTCTTGTTTGAACGGAAGACTCGAGGTATCCCTAGGATTTATTAAAAGGCTGAAAAGCCATCGTGGCTGACAGCGGCGGATGTTGAAATAAAGGAATCATAAAGCTTTCATAATGAGAAAAACATGGCTGAAAAAATTGTGCTTTTTACTTTCATTTCCAGACCAAAGAGTTCTACATAACTTGATAATATAGAATTATGCTTCAGTCAGTATTTGGCATCAAAAATAGTATTTTAGTGTTGGTTACTCAAATTTTTGGCAAACATTTTGATTGAAATACTATTTTTGTTTTATTTTCACGTTTTTTTCTAAATTTTACATGAAGATAAGGCATTTTCTTTGCAAACGCATTTCCCTCACGTCAAAGTATGCCGGGACCGATTAATGTTTCACAACATTTATTGATTAAACTTCAGTACACGTGTTTAAAAAGTACATATAAAGTAAATAAAAAAAAAGTAAAATAAGTAAAAACAACGATCAACTAAACCTTATGAATATCATGTCTGTTAGGTTTGCCGATTTTTATGGTGTATAAATTTAAAATTATCTGATTTCTGAACGTAGCATAAAATGTTTTAAATATCGTTTCGGAACGGAAATTCTCGACCGTTGAATCGAGCGTTTTAATGGAAAGAGGCGAATCGAGTCATTCTGGTCGGAGCGCCGAAGGAGAACGGACGTCTCTGGAGCTTGTACAATGCTGTCTGAGGAAATAGAAGCTTTTGGAAACTGTGTAAGTGTTTTTCTGTGTTCCTATTCCTTGTGGCCTTTATTTAAGGAGTGAAGTTTACTATATCTCAGAAGTGGTATGATACCCTGCTAAATGTCGCTATACCCTCAGTATGTATGTGCGTGACCCAAATCCGCAAGGTCATGTGGCGGTCACAACACATGTGGTCAAACTTTATGTCGGTGCACGCCCTGGGTCTACGGGGGCCAAAATTTTCTTATTTTTGAGCTACGACGCACCGTTTTCGTGACATTTGAAAAACAAAGTTACAAAATATGAGTTCACTTTACAAAGTACCTAGAGGTTTTTAATTCATAAATACTTTACGCCTGGGTATACTTTTGAAGGCCGACGTGTGTCGTGTAAAATATTACTGGTTTGGTACTACAGTTCAAATATTTTTCAGATATCGAATCGCAATCTTTCAGGAGCCGGTTGTTAAATTGTGTTAGAACAAAATACACAGTTTTGTTTTCGAGTTTCAGAAAAGCTGTGGTTACCGTAGCCGCAGCAGGCTAAGGAGTGTAAATCGCGACCAAGGGCGTGTGGTCAAGCCTACACGAACAAGAAATTGCTTATGACAACGAGCGTCAACGGCTACGCATCATGGAGGACGACCTCAGGCGTGAACGTGATTCACTTCACCACATGGCGTAAGGACAGGAGCAACACGGACGCGTCTATCGAGAACGTAGCAACCGGGAAGACTGTCGCTACGCTAGGGCGGAGTTACGAAGATCACGCACCAGTCAAGGCATCAGGATACACGGTCAGAAAGTCTTACTTTTATGGCTAGGGATATTAGGAATCTAATTAATTCGCTAGGTCATTTAAAACCTCAACCCCAGACGACAGCAGTGACTACACAAGTACCCTCGAACAGTAAGATAAAAAATATATATATATTTTACCAGACTTGACCCTTCATCGAAAAGCCAGCGTATACACGTTTGGCCTAAAAAGATGAACGAGTGTGCCACTGTTTTCGGCTGGACTACGATTCACTTTGCAATGCAGAGGCTCCAAGGATTGGCTAAAACTTGGTATAAAAGTCTAAATTCAATATTATTTAGTTGGTCTGAGTGGCAACAAAAACTTTTAGAAGCTTTTCCGTACGAACAAAATTATGGCCAATCCTTGGAGGATATGTTGAGAAGACGTAGCCGATATAATGAACCTCTTGAAGTATATTACTACGAGAAATAAGCCTTGTTGAACCAATGCGACAAAGAATGCGAGCGTGCGGTGGATTGTATTATTTATGGATTGAACGATAAGACAATGCAATCTAGTGCCAATGCGTTATGCTGTTTCTGTCTCGATCAGCTATTACAGTTTTTATGTCTAATAAAGAAGTTTCGCAACCATTTTACCGTGGAAATTATAAAGGAAGATCCAATGATTTTACGATTAACTCAGTTAGCCATCAGTTGAGGCTAGTACTAGTAGTAATTCTTATATATTTTGTTATAATTGTAAGGAAAAGGGGCAACCATTAAGTGTCCTAAGTCATTAATGCAATGTGGAAAATTTCGTAGATTTGGACATAAAACAGACGATTGTAATATAAAGTCAGGGAATCTTTCAAATAATTATAATGCACCAGTAACTAAAACTATGCGCATACTAAGTTCAAATGCGAATGCAAAGTTTATCAAAGAATGTAGGGTAAACGGTATATCAATGAAATCTTTTATAGATTTTGGTAGCTATGTCACACTACTTACTCGTTCAGCGGCATCATCATTATGGTTTAAGACATTTATTTTACTCAAAAGATTACATAAATCACTTAAAGAGAAAATAACATTTTACATTATATTATATTAGCGTAAAAAACGCGCGCGCGAAACAAAGTGGGTAGGTATACATCAAAACAGTCGTGTACCGATGTGCCTATGACCAAACGGGCATCTCGAGTTGTCACAGCTCTAAGGCCGCGGACACATTAACTCATTCACTTGAATTTATAATTACAAACTAAAATCAGTTTAAAAGTGATTGATCCTTTAAAATGTGATCTTTGAGTAACTTTTTAAACGATAGGTATGTTTTAGCATGTTTAATACTTTTAGGCAACTTATTGTAAAACTGTGCACCTTGAAACATAATATTATTTTTTCCGTAGTTCGTTCTCGGAATTTGTAAGCAAATATTGTTAGATTGGCGTGTTTTAATTCTTTGGTGTTGTGATTTTTTTAATAAAAGTTGTATCTGTGTGAATAGTCTTGTTTAAAATAAAATAAAAAAAAAAAAAAAAAAAAATATACTTTTTTTGTAGGTGTCAAGAAATCATACTGAAATAAAGTTTTGATAATCATTAGGTTTTACGTACAGTGTTAGCTCCGTTCCAATTCAAGGCTTTGGCAATGGAATAGTTTACTCTCTCAGGTCGTTGAACATTAATTTGAAAATAGATGGTGTTAATGCAGGACTAGCGTGACACGTTGTAGATGACAAACTGTTAGACGTACTGTTACTAGTGGGACAAACCTTCACTGAACAGGCGCACATTGTAGTACATAAAGATGCGGAGAACTTAAGATTTTTCAATTTTAGTGATGAATTACCATTCTCGATATCTGACAAGGCTGGGGACATGGCCTTTGTGGTCCAATCAAAGGAAAATATCACGGTACAATTTGTTTATTGCGTGAATAAGCTTTTAAGACGAAATAAACGTGATGTTAGCATCGACATTCATATAATTCATGTAGGTGACTCTGTAAGCGATTTACAAAAGAAAAACTTAGTGTCGTTACTTAACCGATATAAACACTGTTTTGCATAATCCTTGGGGGAGCTGAGATGCACTAACGTAACTGATATGCACATAGGGCGGAATAGCAAGCAACCAGTGGTATATCGTCCTTACCGGTTGTCGCATAGGGAACGTCAGCAAGTTAGAGGAATGGTAGGTGACATGTTGGAATTCGGGGTCATAAGAGAATCTGTTTTGGAATATGCAAGTCCGATAGTCCTTATGCGGAAGAAGGATGGAAAGCCTAGACTATAGACTTCTTAATTCCCTGACAGTAAAAGAACGATACCGGAAGCTCGTGGTCGAAGACGAGTTCGCGCGATTATCAGGACAGGTATAATTTGTAACGTTAGATATGTCATCGGGCTAATTATCAGGTACCATTATTAGAAGAATCTAAGCATCTTACCTCCTTCGTTACCCCGGACGGTCAATACAAATTTAACCGTATGCCGATTGGACTTGCCAATGTTGGCTGTAGTATGTTTGCTGCGAAAATTTCGTGTTTATTTGCCTGAGTTAAAATTCAAATTGTGACTGACTGTAGTGCCTTACGCACAACGTTTTCCAAGCGAGATCTGATCCCTCGAGTAGTGGCTCCTATTACGGGAATTTGACTAAAATATAGAATATAGAGCGGGGACTAAGATGGCGCACGTTGATGCATTGTCTAGGAATCCTAGTAGAGAAGAAGATAGCACGGTTTACTGTGATGTTTTCCCCAATGTGATTTCCATTAACCAGTTAGATTGGCTACACACCTTACAGTTAGATGACTCGGAACTTTGTAGGATTCGTGATATTTTAAGTTCAGACTTAGACGCTTATGGACTGGCAAATATTAGGGAAAACTATTTGATCAAAGATCACAAACTGTATAAGTGTGTAGACGGAGATAAAAGTAATCTGAGATGGGTAGTACCAAAAGGGGCACGATGGCAGTTCTGTCTGATGAAGCATGATGGAATTGGACATTTTTGGTGGAAAAGACTCTTGAACGTATCAGGAAATCCTACTGATTCCCCGGAATGTTCAAGTTTGTCAAGAAATATGTTCAAGTTTGTATCGAGTGTGCCTATGCCAAAAGGTTAGTTCAAACGAAGGGCTCCTACACACAATAATGAAAGTAGATGTGCCTTTTCATACAATCCATTTAGATCACCTTGGGCCTTTTGTGCGATCTAAGCGAGGGAATTCATATCTTTTAGTTATAGACGCATTTACAAAATTTATTTTTACTACGCCGGTACGCAAAACCAAATCACAAACTGCAATTAAAGTTCACTTCTCGTGCATTCAAGCGTTTTTATGCAGAGAAAGATATAAGGCATGTTTTGAATGCCGTTGCAAGCCCACGTTCAAGTGGAGCGATGCAATCGCACAATTTTGAGTTCATTAACTGCACATAACTTAAACTTTGATGAGAGAGATTGGGATGACAAAGCGGGTAAGGGTCAATGGGGTATGAATAATACCTATCAGAAAACCACAGGTAAAGCACCAACCGACATCATGTTTGGAGTGTGTATGAACGCAAAAGTTGATCCCAGATTGAATGACGTAGTTAAAGAAGCTCATGAAAAGACAGATTTGGTGACTATCAGAGAATCAGTTAAGGATAGGATTGAAATAGAGCAAGAAAAACAAACATACAAAAAAAATAGCTTCATTTGCAAATGACGGAAAAAGCAAAAAGCTTAGGACACCTTATCAAGGCCCTTACAGAGTCGTTGCGGTGTTGTGTAATGATCGCTATAGGGTAGTTTCTATTCCGGGACTTAGTGGCTCTTGAAATAAGTGCAAAACCGCCGTCGCTGCGTATAGAATGTTGCCTTGGGTCCACGTGGCCGCTCTAGGAGTTAACAAAGGTAATGAGAATAACTGTACGGAGGAAAGTGAAATAGAAATCTAATTTATGTAACTAATAAGCATACAACCAGTGATTTAAACTATGATCTGTGACACTGTTTTTACTTTTTGTTTATTATGTAAGAAGGAAATACGTAATGATAAATTATGGAATCTAAATATTTGTTAAGCTTATATTATCTTATATGGTGATAATTAGTTCCTTGCTCTCATCTCTACTAGACAACGAAACTTATTCCACGAAATCGGTGTTAGCTTTCACTCGTATAATTTCTTTGTATATTGATTGTAACAGTTCCTGGGTAAATTGTGTTAAGAGTTAATTAATATTGATTTAATTGTTAGTTATAATAGTACAGAGGCCAGCGAAGTTCACATTTTGTAATTAGAATACCACATTTATTCATTATTTTTATGGAGTATTGGTAAAATATGATTATGAGCTAGGAACGTACATGAGTTAATGAAACTTATCTAATATCTGTAACTAAGAGCGAATGTAATTATTTTAGTTGGATACATTAATATCATTATGGATGTTTACTATTTATTATTATGATTATTATTTATTTACATGACTGTAAGAAGGAGGGTTTACAGTTCATTATGGATGTTTACTATTTATTATTATGGTGTTTATTATTTATTTACATGACTGTAAGAAGGAGGGTTTACAGTTCATTATGGATGTTTACTATTTATTATTATGGTGTTTATTATTTATTTACATGACTGTAAGAAGGAGGGTTTACAGTTCATTATGGATGTTTACTATTTATTATTATGATGTTTATTATTTATTTACATGACTGTAAGAAGGAGGGTTTACAGTTCATTATGGATGTTTACTATTTATTATTATGATGTTTATTATTTATTTACATGACTGTAAGAAGGAGGGTTTACAGTTCATTATGGATGTTTACTATTTATTTTTATTATGTTTATTATTTATTTACATGACTGTAAGAATGAGGGTTTACAGTTCATTGTGGATGTTTACTATTTATTATTATGATATTTATTATTTATTTACATGACTGTAAGAAGGAGGGTTTACAGTTCATTATGGATGTTTACTATTTATTATTATGATGTTTATTATTTATTTACATGACTGTAAGAAGGAAGGTTTACAGTTCATTATGGATGTTTACTATTTATTATTATTATGTTTATTATTTATTTACATGACTGTAAGAAGGAGGGTTTACAGTTCATTATGGATGTTTACTATTTATTATTATGATGTTTATTATTTATTTACATGACTGTAAGAAGGAGGGTTTACAGTTCATTATGGATGTTTACTATTTATTATTATGATGGTTATTATTTATTTACATGACTGTAAGAAGGAAGGTTTACAGTTCATTATGGATGTTTACTATTTATTATTATGATGTTTATTATTTATTTACATGACTGTAAGAAGGTGGGTTTACGGTTTTAAGATTAGAATGGTTTTTGTAAAATGCCTCGATTGGCCGAATGTTAGGTGTGTATGAGGACATGCACAATGTCAGGATGGTCGAATGTTAGGTTTGCCGATTTTTATGGTGTATAAATTTAAAATTATCTGATTTCTGAACGTAGCATAAAATGTTTTAAATATCGTTTCGGAACGGAAATTCTCGACCGTTGAATCGAGCGTTTTAATGGAAAGAGGCGAATCGAGTCATTCTGGTCGGAGCGCCGAAGGAGAACGGACGTCTCTGGAGCTTGTACAATGCTGTCTGAGGAAATAGAAGCTTTTGGAAACTGTGTAAGTGTTTTTCTGTGTTCCTATTCCTTGTGGCCTTTATTTAAGGAGTGAAGTTTACTATATGTCGGTAATTATTAAATAAACATACATGATTCATATATTTATATCATGTATTACACTTATGAATATGCGAGTATCTTATTTTTCTTTATAAATAACATTTTATTTGAACAACGTCTGTGTGTGTATGTGTATATGTCTCTTGCAGTCCAATATTAGTTCTTATTATCTTAGCGCACGACATAAAGGCGATGTCAATCCAAAATATGCAGTCTACGTGCATTTATCTATACTGCATACTGACTCACCTCTCGGAGTCCATCTCGCTCAGCCTGAATCCAGTTTCGCCGGTAACTGCAACAAAACAAAAGGTTATTAGCTTCACTGTTTGTCTGTTTGTCAATTAGCGGCTTATTCGCGTTCGAGTTGCTTTTACAAGGCAGCTTTCGTTTATACTAGCCGTGTATATACAATATACAATGGGAGATCTTGTTTATTTTTAATTAAGGCTAGTACCCAGTGTATTTTTTTATAATTGTAAGTTTTGATGTCTTTGCTTGATACTGTTTTAATTTATTAAGTTTAAAGCTGTTGTAATGCTGGCATAAAGATTTGCTGTCCTGTCCTGTGCGGGTTAAAACGGTGAGCTAGGACGGTCTGCATACAACCGTCATTTCATTTTTAGTTATTTAATTTGAACAACCAGTAAAACTGGACTATAACGAGAATTATGAAAAAAACTAAGCACTCTCTTAATTACAGATTGCCACGCTTTATTACGCGGTTTATGAAACTACAGACAGAATAGGCTTATCTTATATTCTCCTTATAATTTCGTATACAGGGATCTAAAAATCAGGAAGACTGCTTCTATTCAGCGTTTGGTATTACGCACTCCAATTTTTTTTTATAAAAACGGTGTTTATTTTATCTGATGCTTAGCGAAATCGAAGTTCAATGGGTCCCCCCCCCCCCTCCACACCTGTCATTACCTATTGATGGCGCTATCGAAATAAAGTTAAAATATAATGATCACAGGACTTTAAACCACCTAAATCATACTTACAAACTTTGTGAACAAAATTCATTTCCTTTGCGATGCTAAGGGCCACGAAGCGTAATGCTTCGTCCAACTATCCGGTTCTCCAAAACAGATGGAGTCTTTCTCACGTCTAGTCGAAAAATGAGCTGATTACTGGCGACGACTAAACAAATTTCAATAATGAGCTCTTTTGCTCATTAAAAAATAAAAAAAATAGATTCGTGTGGTTCGATTAGACCACAGGTTTATTAATATCGATGTCTGTCAATATCGATGCCTAAGGATACGATGCCGTATGAAGACACTGTGGGCTCATTAGCGACCACGGCGCGGGACCTGACCAGATGCGAAGCAGTCTTTGCTTCACACCCCACCCCTTCCCCTTTAATATAGGGCTGGCATTTTGACATAGGCTTGTGAAGAGAATAAACTAACTAATTGACTAAGAGTAATTTTAAAATTAGAGTCCGTGAAATCTTCTGTTCTTCCCCCTCTACATAGAATTTCGTTTGCTTAACCTGATTTCCTTTATGTATTCACTTGTTTGCTCTTATCTATATATATATATTGTTGTTATATTAATTAATAATAGATATATTGTTATATTAATTTACCATGTACCTTTGTATGAATATTCTATTCTGGTGTTTAATTTATTGCTTTTTATTATTATTCATTTTGTTGTAATCCATACTCACATTTTTACCGTTACCGCACCCATATACGAACTATCTGCATGACCCAACGGTTGACTGGTAGAGAAAGCTTCTAGCATTAAGTCCGCCGTTTGTACTTTTTATTTTGTGCAATAAAGGTTTTAAATAAAAATAAATAAAGCTAGCAAATATTAATGAATCCAAATAGATATTTGGGCGTTATACAAACAACCGTATTATTGTACAAGTAATTACTTATTGGTTCATAAATGATAAGATAACTAATGAAACGTCAGAATGCTTAAAAAATCTTTTTGGTATTTTATTGCACGTAACATCATAAACAAAAGTCGAGTATCGCTTCGCTTTCGGAGAAACCAAACGCGAAAACTGACATGTGTTTTTCTTTTTAGCTGTAATTTATATATTTAAAAAAATATTTGGGTTTCCTTTAAAAAAAATGTGCTGAAAAAATCCTCGTAGCCATAATTTAATTCACTAAAAGTTAAAAGCTAAAATGTGTAATGGCGTAAGCGTATAACTACAGGATGACTGCACCAAATTGTTAACATTTTTTTGTTGTAGGCTGGAGGAGTTTTGATAAAAAAAAAAGTTAAATCAATCTCCACCAGGATCATACCCTGGTAGTATTTTATCAATGAATATCAAGAAAAAAGTGATTGCTTGTCTTAATACACAAATATAAAGGGTTGGTATGTATGAATCAAAAACAAAAGGCCTTCAAATTTGGAAAACAAAAGCTAAATGTGCTTCACGTATCTATTATTAGTTACACGTCGTAAAAGTGAGAAATTCATATTCTGTCCTTAGAATTATTTATTAAACCGGCTTTTACAAAATCAAGCGTTCAACCCTCGTCTTGGTTATATAATTATTACAAGCAAACCTCACGTTCACAATAATTGTATTTAATTCATATTTTTGTACCTAATATATACCTATGTCTTTTATTTTAAAGTCTAAAATGTAATGAACAAGCTAAATTGATTTTAATGACTGTGGTATTCTTTGCAGTAACGATTGACAATTTAAGAATAAGGAAAATTGGATGGTTCTTCATTTTACTTTCTCTATTTTTAAAATAGTCAGTCAGACAGTCCACAAATGAAACATCTATGTTACGGCGGTTTTTCGAGGTACCGGGTCCAATTCTCGGTCGGGTAAATATGAAAAAACGTTTACCTATAATAGCACGAGCTCTAGCTCTTTTTATTGTCCAAGCAGTTGAATTCCACGAAAGCACCAGTCTTGCTGCTGAGATGGAACCCAATTGCCCCCATAGAGTAACATAAACGTTTTATATTGCGCATGTATAATCGTTGCGATGGTAAAATGTATTTCTTAAATTAATTAAATCATACTCTTCGTTGGTTTCCAATATTTATCTAAAAACTTGCCGTCCCTGCGAACGTCGTGCCGTCTATTTTTTTTCCTGTTATACCTTCCATGGACCTCCACAATTATCTATTTCAAAACTAACATTAGCCGAATCGGTCTACCCGTTGTCGAGTTTTATCTAGACTAACGAACAGCGATTTTTATATATAAGATATCGATATTTATGGAATAGTATATAAATATAGATCATCTCGAGCCTCGTAGAAGAGTAGCAATCAAGAGTGTTATTCCAGCGGGAATCGCAAGTTATTTGTCGGCTCTGACTCTTACTTGATCTTTACTAATTTGTTATTGGGCGAGATGATTGATGGATTTAATAGACTGAAGTAATCTGATTTGTTCTGAGTAAACTAGTTAACGTACAACTGTTCAAAGTTCTACTAAAAGAAGCTCTTTATAATATCAATAAATGCGAAAGTTTATTTGGATGGAAGGATGGTACAACCCTATGATGTTAAAACTAATAAAGGATTTTAAATAAAATTTTGTAGATAAATTAATCAAAGTCAAATTCAATCTTTTTTATTCATATAGATTACATTAGTAATACTTATGAATACTCTCTTTATAAAGCAAATGAAGCTACCTCCGGTTCGGAACCTATAACTAAAGAGAAGATATCGGGAAGAAACTCAGTAGATTTTTTTTACAAATGTAAGCTACACTTATTACAAATTTTGCACTAAGACACACAGTTAGTTTGTCAATTGTAAAATAAAAATTAAAAATCAATTATTAAAAATAATAAAATAAAACAAAAGTATTTGTAAAAATGAAATATTGAAAGATGTATGATATTTTGCATCCTTATATAAACTGTAGAGTTTCATGCTGTTATCTTGTCTGTAGTTATAGGATGCAGAACGGAGGTAGGTACTTCATTTGGTATAAATAGACAAGTCATAAGCATTACTGTAATTTACATAAATAAAAACATTTCTCTCTCTCTTACTAATTATTATAAATGGGAAAAGTTTGTATGCGTTCTATACATATATATACGTCAGGATGTAGGTATGTTTGTTACTCTTTAACGCAAAAATGTTTATTCAGTAGAATGGATTTAGATGTCATTTTTGTATAAAAATAAATGAGGTACTAGATTAACAAAAAGACAACTTATTATCCCGTAACAATGCGAGCACAGCCGCGGGCAACAGCTAGTGGCTACATAATTTAGATTACGTGGACTACCGGGTAGGACTTTACCAAGTCACGAAGGTCTAGTGTGAAATTTATAAAAAAAAATGTAAAATTAAAACTAGTAGGTATCGAGTACCGATAACTTTCCTTAAAAATTGCAAATATCTCACCAGTGAGCCTGTATACTACAACCACTGAATTTATTTGTTTGCTATGTAAAGATGTGTGTGCCACTTTAAAAGCACTCACAGTTGAAAATGCATTAACAAATACACAATCCTCGGAACGGCAATATTGAAACATGTTGGCAGTTTGCCAACGAAAAATAGACCACATTTACCTGACCGACAACAAAACGCGCTGCAATATTCCGAGACTATATACTGAAACGGCTAGTAGCACTTGCTATTCGATATTAGTTCTTATGCGAACGACATAAGGGTTGTAAAAAGAGCAAAGTGTGTGTATGCTATTCACTGTACAATATACGGCATGTATTCACAGCGGAGCGGGCAGTGGTCATAATGAGGTGCCCGTAATCGTACTGCCATAGGCAAAAGATGAAAAGTAGGTTGGAGCGAAAGAGGAGAAGAGCAAGAGGGAATGCATTTTAACGGGATATATACGCGAAAGTGTGCGGTGTGACTGGAGATAATACTGTCTACTATAAATCACTTGAAAACTTAGGTTTTAATTGAAAAAATAGTATACATCTCTTTTAAAACTATGAACATAATATCGATTTTTTGAAGAACCGTAAACTATTACACACGCAGTTAATTATGAAAAGAAACTGAATAATAAAAGAGGAATCTTCTTTAAAGCTAGTAAAGTAAAATTAAATTATATAATTTCAAAGTATCTAATCAAATATGTAGTAGAACTTTAGACCATAACATGTTTAATTAGCTGACACCACTCGTCTCGTAAGTTTAAGACCCGTTATTTCAAAAGTATTTAGTTAGTTATAAGTTTTAACACAACAAAAATACCTTTTTACCTATTGTCGCAATGCTATATGTCTCACACTTCAGCAATACACAACAATGACGACCTCCGTAGCCGAGAGGCGAGCGGGCCTGACTTTGGCGAGCGCCATCTCTGAGGTTCCGGGTTCGATCCCCGGTCGGGTCAATATGGGATACGAACTTTTCCATATTGTCTCGGGTCTGGGTGTTGTGGTACCGTCGTTGTTTCTGATTTCTGTAACACAAGTGCTTAAGCTACTTACCACAGAATCAGAGCAATGTATGTGATGTTGTCCAATATTTATTTATTTATTTATTTAATGCACCAACAACTTGATTATAATTTGGTGCATGTTGTATTTGTGAAAATTGTGTCGCGACCTATTCTAATAATGTACTATGGTATCACTGTAGTAAGTCAGCTCCGACATTTATTAAACGTATGATGAACTGTAAACTGGTTTTATTTATGATTGTTTACTTTAGTTTTATTCCTAGCGTTACTTTCAGCGTCAGAGTTATTTTAAGGGCGGTTGTTTTAGCTTACCCGATACATTTAGCTAGTAAACAATACTTTAAGCCAAAAGACGAGTGCTAAATAAATGCAGGCAAAACCCAAAATGATGAACACAAATAATTTGATCAAAATAAAAATATGGTCAATCCACTTCGCAAACTCTAGTGTAATTTGCAAAGTTGAAAGCTTACAATAAATAAAAATTCGCCATTACCATAACGCTACAGGTTTTAACGACGAGTTTATGCAGATCGAATCAGTATACAACTAATTTATCGCTTACATCTATTCAACTATCGTGTATTAAGACAAAGGGGTCATATTACATGTGTTCTTGAGTCACCATCATGACATAACCTCGCAGGTCATGACGACTCGTACTATTTATGTAGGACAAGTTTAGACTAAAAGAATATGAACAAAACATGTTTGGTTGGTTAGTAAAGGTACAGACAACTGCACATCAAGGTACATATCTACTTGCAATTTGACATTCGTTCTTATGCATTAGATATAAGAGCGGTGCAAAGTCCGAAATGTGTAGTGGGAGAGTCAAAGTCAATCGTTTTTATTCAAATAGATTATATTAGTAATACTTATGAATAATCTCTATATAAAGCAAATGAAGCTACCTCCTCCTTCGGGAGATCTACCTAGACCTAGATAACAGACAAAATTTGATGGTAGCCTAACTAAAACCGCTTTTAAATTTTGTAGGAGAGACATTTTATAGTAAAATAAGCCAAAAAGTAAATATGGTAAAATATTGCAAAAATACGCCATTTTTCCAAACTGATATATATGTATAGGTATTCAAAAATTCCAAATTGAAACGTTTGCGCGAGAGGCACTTCCAAAGTGGTAAAATGAGTGCCTCCCTTTCTCACCTGTAAAATTAAAAAAAAATATACGATGCGCATTACCATGCAAACTTCCACAGGAAATTTTAGTATTAGGTTAGAACGAGATCTAGTAAGTAGGTATTTTTCACACGTCACAAATCGCAATTTACCTTTAATTAAATCAACTCCAATATAAACTTTTATATATTTTTTTTTATTTATTTCAAGGTACGCAGACAGATTACTGTCAGATACACCTCCATATAGTTAGCATAACTTAAATAGACTAGACAGTAATCCATAAAAAGCATACACAGCATGATTTACACAAAGGTTACTTAACGGTAAGACCTAAATACAATGGAGAAGAGAGAAAAAAATAACACAAGCTCAAAACTATAACTATTATATATTATGTTACTTGCTGCTATGAAACCCTTCATGGGCGAGTCCGACTCGTACTTAACCGGTTTATTAATATGGGGGCTGGGCTCTCTTAATACAAAGCATTGATTGTCTTCAGCGTCTGTCTTTTAAATCCATTAAAATAATTACATCACCTTTTTAGTGTACACTCGTAAAGTGACTGCGATTGTTACGTACGCACTAACGACTATGTGCAAATGATTATTTTGCATACCGGAAGTCTTTAACTAGCGCAAATGTTATGAATATTCATCGAAAGATGTTCGGTATATTGAAGCAATTTTAGCCGCGACTTTGCTTTGGAAATTGTTGGCTTAGCAAATTTTGATATATGTAGTTAGGGTATAGGACATAGTGCTAGTTTAAAGTAAAATAAACGTTAAGTACTTTATCTACCTAGGACATCACATATTTTTTCTGATAGCTCGTTGTTTGTCGTTAAACCAAGGTGAGCAATTTAAGCCATACAAACCTTTATTTATGAGGGAGCAGAAACATTTATAATACCCTGTATGTATTGACAAAGCTCAAGTTGTATTAAGCAAACAGCAGATTCACAGGAAATTTGACATTTCCGATAAATGAAAATAATATGATAGCACAGTCCACATTTCCGTGTGCAAACAACTCTCGGAATAATTCGATAATGTAAATATGTCGTTCAATTGAATTCCGTTGCTCCACTAGAGTTCCTGTAATCCGGATATTATTGGAACAAAATGCTCGTCATCAATTTGATGTTGAAAAACCTCCAGCAGTTCATTTAATATAACAAGGCGCTAAGGTGTCCTGCTGCAAAACTATTAACTCTTCATAAAGCTGTTACTGGACTTGTCGTCCTTAGCTTAAAGGCTTGACCCTACTACTAATGTAGCACCCCCCCAAGAGCTCTGGAAAACTTACTCACACGCAGGAACACACGTGGAAGTCTTTCACCAGTCGGCTGCTCCAGTTCGAGCGTTAAATCGGTATTCCTTTCTTCTCTTAAAACCTTTTAACGACTCTTTAAAGGCTTCATAGACATCCAGGTGTAAATGCAACCAGCTACATTAGGCAAAACCTACACATCAGTCAAACTGTTCACAGTTAGACCGCACAATGCTAGACGTTTCAAAAGAGTGGCCACTCGGGTGAAAGGTAGCGAAGGTAAACATTAGGGGTCCGTACATAAAGGGCAAAGGGGCCCTATTATTACGAGACCGACAGCCCTCCCGCCCTGTCTTTAAGGGACTGTCTTTTGACCCGCTGCCTTTGGAAGCGATTTTGTTGGTAGTATGTTGATTTTTTTTTGCCGTGGCCATTAAAATTCACTAAATTCACTTAAGATTAGAGTTTATTTTCGAAATTCACAATCGAACACACATTTGCCAACTATAATTACTTAACAGTTTCAAATAGTTAGAACAGTAATATGCTATGTTGAATTCAGTAATCTCTTGACTTATGTCTGTGTTTACAGAGTAAATACAACGAAATCATAGTAAACCCCTTTCTCGTGATTTATACCAGATAAACATGATAGTTTCAAATGAGTACCGACTGTACTTAAGGCGATATTCCAGTGAAATTGTTCGTTCGCTTCAAATATAAATATTGTCTATGTATTTAATATAATAGTAATATATTTAATGTTGTTTAATTACACAACTGTTTAATTTTTAAATTACATAATAATATAAACATAATGTATTTAATGTTGTTCATTTACACAATTATTTGACTCGTATTTCTTAAGTGAGGAGTCAATTTTGTTGTTTGTTTTTTAGTCACTTTTGATATTAAGTGCCATCGCTTTTGTGGGAATATTTTGATCATAACTGTACATAAATACATCCATAGATTGATTAACAAAAGATAATTTTGATAAAAAAACGTCCCTTATTTTTATTTACAATGTTTGCATTTGGTGATGAAAAGATACGTGTCGAAATATCCCTCAGGTAAAACGATCGCCGTGGAAACGACTGCCGGCGATACGTTCGTTGATTAAAGATAATGCCGAGTGAAAATTCTTAGGTGAAAGATATTTTAGAGAAACATTTGCCGATATAAAGTTGTGTTGGCTAATAGTTCAACGGACAAATGACTGTAGGAGAACGGTCCCAGAATCGTTTTGGCACTACCTAATCATGTAGGTACCTAAGTTGAAAAAAAAAACAAATGAGGCTAATTATTATACATTTTAAAATTGGAATTGGTATTTAAATCATAGCTTCGAATGGAGACCCTGCCTATCAAAGGTCTGTGGTTTTTGTCCCCTCTCGGTACTGGTTCCCGAAATTCGGCAATTTATGAGAGTACGTGCCCAGGACCTTGATGAATGGTAGGACGTCTAAACCCCTACATAGTTCGCTTAACCTCAAACAACTGTTCTCGGCCGCCTCTTTATAATGAATTATGGGGTTCAATCGGCTGAGCACACTAGCTGTGATATATCACAATCATGACGAGGCTCGGGTTTATGTACATGAATGTATGCAATATGACCTTTAGCCCTTCAGACATAAACTTCAACTAAAGTAGCTAGTACAGTCACGAGCAATAAATTTTAAGAGTTGATTGACGGCACTTTAAGTTTTACTTTAGAATGAGGTTGTATACATTTTAGTTCATGGAATGAAAAATATTTTACACGTATTTTATGACTTTCACTGAAGATCTGCACGGAACATTATATTGGAATAACATTAAAATACAGAGTACTTTCATACACACTTCTAAACCCAGTTTTAACTACTCGTTCGAAAAAATATTTTACTTTTCTTACACGACTTTTGAGGGAGCACTTTTATACTGAGTCTCATACTAACTTTGAACCTCTGTTGTATTGCCTTAAGGGGGTAAATTAATAAAAAAATTTAGTGTTTTTAGGTAATAAAACATACCTGTGTGCAAAATTTAATGTTAATAAATCAATCGGTCAGTCAGTCAGCTTTCGCCTGTATAGATTTAAATGTGATAAATAAAAATTTATTCACGTAAACACAAGTTGGATTCCTATGGATCTTTAAATTGTTAGTACATTGATTTTGCATTGCAATATGTCCCTCTCGTATGTGTTACGATATAACGATTCCATACTTAAATGCAATCAACGTAATAAAACCAAATGTAGATAGGTCAGTCTCGCCACGCCGCTCTGAGGGCGAGCCAGAGTGAGAGTTTCGGGTATCTGCAGTAACGGCAGGCCGCACTGCAGACCCGCTGCTGGAACCGGAGACGCCAGGCGTGGGGTAGGTCCGCACCTCGGTCCCGAGGGGTTAGGGCCTGTCACTCTCCACCCGGGTGGGCCGCTTAACGGGAGGCGCGTTCTGAACCTACGTTAAATTCGCAAGGGATCTCGACTTCCCAACAAGTGCGCAGCGTTGGGCACCGAGGAGGTTTTCGTTGGGCTCGCGCCCGATACACCACTCTCTGTTCCCGGCAGAGCGTAACGGTGCTGGAGGCATTCCCCCCGGAAAAAAAAGGTCAGAGTTATTAACATATTCTTCCGCCAAAATTTTGGAAAAAAATAAATTAAATAGGTCTGAATATGTAAGATCTCTCTACAATAAAACATGCATCGCATTTAAAATTGGTATTTCTGCTTATTCCATGAAGTAAAATTATTTCGTTTACTATGCATGAAAATAAACATAACTTGTCTTTATGTAATTAATTAATTACAAACTCGCGCAATTAAACGTTTTGTACGCTGACATTGAAATTCCGTAAATTAAGCAAGAATGTTCCGGTGTCTGGTCACTTAAATGAATTAATATAAATTCCTTTCATGCTTTCCGCGTCCATATGTTTGCAATTTCGCACTAAAGTATAATGTAAGTACTATAAAGTATTTTTTTAAATGTAAATAATTATATACTATTTAACAATGATACTCACCACAACAACCAGTCTCGAGACAATATAGGAAAGCTCATTTCCCATATTAAGACCGAACAAAGTAAAACCCTCAAAGACGGCGCGACACCAAGCGGAAGATATAAATAGATAAATAAATAAATATTGGACAACATCATATACATTGCTCTGATTCTGTGGTAAGTAGCTGAAGCACTTGTGTTACAGAAATCAGAAGCAACGACGGTACCACAACACCCAGACCTGAAACAATATGGAAAAGTTCGTTTCCCATATTGACCCAACCGGAGATCGAACCCGGAACCTCAGAGATGGCGCTTGCCAAAGTCAGGCCCGCTCGCCTCTCGGCTACGGAGGTCGTCAAGTTGCTGGCCTAGTATACATCTGTACAAAATCTTATTATTGAAAATCTGTATCTTTTAGCAAACAAAATAGATTTCGATTAAGAATCGAATGAAATGTAATTCACATGTACTTTTCTAAATAATAACGAAAACGCGAAACACTTCCTACTCCGACTCGATTCCCACGGCTTTTTCTCGATATTGCGATAAGAATCCAATTGCGGAGAATCGGTGCGTTCCCATACTGTCTCTCATTGTGTATTGATAACTATTGAACTAGTTAACACTGTCAGTGCTACTTACATTTATTGTCAGTTAAGTTAATAGAGCAGTTAAAGTTTTTGTTAAGTAGTTAACTGCTGTGCGTGAGGGTTTTTGCGGTTTGTGTAGGTACCGTTAGTATGGTAGACTAGCAAACCACCGCGGCTTCGCAGGCGAACTATGCCTTTTTTTTCACATTATCCACTGAATCTTTGCTCCTGTTGGTCGAATCCATACTAATATTATAAATGCGAAAGTAACTCTGTCTATCTGTTTGTCTGTCCGGCTTTCACGCCTAAACCACTGAACCGATTTTGATGACGTTTGGTATAAGTATACGTTCAACCTCTAGAACGGATATAGGCTACTTTTTGTTTTGAAAATAAGTAGGTATTGGGGTAATACCGCCCTTGAAAATTTGTATGGGAAATAGATAGATAGATATACTTTATTGCACAAAAATCTTTACAGAAATAGGTTTTACAGATTGATTATAGTACAATTTAGGCGGTCTTATCGCTAGAAAGCGATCTCTTCCAGACAACCTTAAGGTAGAGGAAATAGTAAATGGCGAGAAATGGGTACGGTCGTGCAACATAAATACAGTTTTATTTTAGAATTATAGTAATTGTATAGCATGATAAACATACATAAACTCATAGATATATAATATATATGTATATATATATATATATATATATACAAATAAACATGCTTATAAAATTAAAATCAAGTAAAGTATTTTGAATAAAAAAAAAAAATAATAATAATAATAATCACATGTTAGTAAGTAGGATAAATGTTTGAAACTTACTAACAACCATCATGCCCAGCTGAAATTATGGATAGAGGACATGAACTAACATTATTCAAGTGAGAGGAAGTACGATTTAACCCTGGCTTTGAAAATGGGAAGGGTCTCAGATAATCTGATAGATAAAGGTAAAGAATTCCATAAGCGTATAGATTCGACAGTGAAGGATTGGGAATAGAATTCAGAAGAATGAGTAGGAAATGTAAGGAGAAGTTTACGTGAGGACCGCATGTCACGATCCTGGTTGAGCTGCAAGAAACGGAATCGTTCTTTAAGATAGGGAGGAGCAAGAGGATTAAAGAGAACATTAAATAGGAGAGATAATACGTGGAGGTCACGGCGTCGACGTATAGGAAGCCATTTAAGCTGAGCTCGAAATTCAGAGACATGGTCATACTTGCGTAGGCCGAAGATGATACGGATACAAAAGTTTTGAAGACGCTCTAGCTTGTCAAGAAATAGTTCATTAAGATTAGAGTAGCAACAGTCTGCATAATCAAGAATAGGCAACAGTAAAGCCTGCACCAGTGCAATTTTGGTGGGTATAGGTAAGAAATTGCGTAATCTATTAATAGACCCAGCAGATGCAAACATTTTCCTGCTAACCTCTTTAATTTGAGTATCCCAATTTAAACAATTATCAACATGAATACCCAAATTCTTCACTACTTGGCTGTAAGAAATCGGGACACCATCAAATAAGATAGGAGGCAGAGAATCCCAATCAATTAGACTAAATAGGCGTGATCCGCCAACAATAATAACCTGCGTTTTAGCAGGGTTAACCTTGAGGCCAAACGACCTGCTCCAGTTGGAGATATGAGTTAGATCGGCATTAATTACGTTAACAGCGTTCGGTAAATCATCAAGGCCACCCTGCGAATACAGTTGGAGATCGTCTGCGTATAGATGGTAGGACGAAGTAAGATTACATGTGATTGAATTTATAAAAGTAGCGAAAAGAAGAGGAGATAAGACACCACCTTGAGGTACGCCAGCAGCAATATCACACCAGGCGGAGAACGAGTCCTCAGCACGAATGCGCTGCCGACGACCGTATAGATAACTATGAAACCAGTCAATTACCATTGGAGATATGTTAAGAGAACGTAGTACACCGAGAAGGATGTCAAAGTCCACAGTGTTAAATGCGTTGCTAAAATCTAGTAGCGCTAACACCGTAAGACGTCTACTATCCATGCCATGTCGCATGTCATCAACAATCTTGACCAGTGCCGTAACCGTACTATGACCAGGACGGAAACCAGATTGAAAGGAATTTAGGAGATTATTTTTGGAAAGGAAATGGGTAAGCTGTTGATGAACACTACGTTCAAGGACCTTTGATAAGAAGGGTAAGATCGATATGGGACGATACTCAGAAAATGAAGTGGGATTAGGTTTTTTAGGTAGTGGAATAACTTGAGCATCTTTCCATGCAGATGGAAAAGTACTCGTGGATAAGGAGTGGTTAAATATGGCAGTTATCAAAGGGGTAAGGATATCAAGGAGTGGAATGATCATATTACGGCTAATGTCATCGATACCAACCGCATTGGATGCAATGGACAAAATGTTCTTCTTAACATCACAATCTGCCAACTGACTAAAGACAAAAGATGAGTAGTCTGGTATTGGAAGAGATGAAAGTTGATTTAAAGTATTTGTTTTCAAGGTACTATCCATAGTACCAGACGACGAGAAGTGCTTATTTAAAAGATCAATGTTGACATCTTTGGGAAGCGAGTCAATGTTTTTTCTTCCAATTCCCAACGAATTTAAAAATTTCCAGACTTTAGCCGGACTACCATTTTCTACGGATTTGTGAATGTGGCGTCTTTGTGAATGTGGGAAATGTTTATTTTTAAATAAGCAAAGTAAAATTTGGCACAAATATAGCTCGAAACTTGGATTAAAATATGGACTGCTTTTTGTTTCGAATATTAGGGGACATAGGAGTAAAACCGACCATGAAACCTTGAAAGTATGTAGTCCACACGAAATCGCGGGCACAGCTAAGTGATGTTATATAAGTCTAAAACCTTCCTCGATAAGACAGTTAGCCTTGTCTTTGGTCACCCGGTCTCAAGGCAATGTGGCAGGCTTACAGCAGAAAGCTTAGCTCTTCCCTAGTCAAGCATCCATTGGCACGGCAGACTTTAGATTGGGGGCACAGGGGATGTAGAACGAGAAATGGAGTTTTAATCATAAAATAAATAGACAAACATTGGACAATATCATATATTGCTCTGATCCTGTGATAAGGAGCTAAAGGACTTGTGTTACAGAACTCAGATACGTAGTCCACGCATCCATTGGCACCAGCTACCTTAGATTAGATGGGCAATTGGCTACTTGACAGTGTTAACAATAAAATATGAAAAGTGTTAGATATGTTAGCTTATTAGTTAAGTAATCATTTTACATTTTTACTTTTTAATTAAAAGCATAGTTAGTATTTTATTTTTGCAAAAAAAAAATTAGTTTTTTTATCTGTGGAACAAAAGAACCGAAACGGAAACCACCATTGCAATTCGGAAATGACAGCTGTCGGCGAAAACTATTTATTTTAATGTGGCGAAACAATGATTATTTTACCGATTAAATTGAATTATTGTGTAAATAATCGTATAAAGAATTTATTGAAACATTTTTCGTTTATTTTAATTATGTCGTTCTTATGCGTATCGGTTCGTTGTCTAGGACGTTGACGTCATAATTGCAACAGAGACGCGACTAGGCGTTTTCGCGCGCTTTTTAAATGTGTTACACAAAATCTTATTTTTCTCTGGTTATTTATATTTTTTCCAAATAAATCGAACTGCTTGGGATATAAAATGAACGGGCGCACATTTTACAATACTTTTTCAAAAACTGTCAAGTAGCCAATTGTAGAAGGAGGTCTTATCGTTATAAATAAAAAAATAGGCAACATCAAATACATTGCTCTACTGGATAGAGTATATCCTCCTGATCCTAATCCTGTGGTAAGTTAACTGAAGCACTTGTGTTACAGAACTCAGAAAACATGACGGTACCAAAAAACCCAGACCGGAGACAGTATACTCGTAGAAAAGTTATTTTATTCCATATTGAACCGCTCGCCCATCGGCTACAGAGGTAGGATATAAAGGAGGTTTATTTTTAAAACATCATGAACCGTGTATTACCTTTTATCGGGACGCTCGAACAAATAAAAGCTTTCCTGGGTTTCGATTAGTCCGGTCGTTTAGTTCTCCCATGGCAGTTAGTTTATCTTGTTCCGTCCTTGCAATGGTCTAAGTTATAAACTTTTAAAAAACCTCCAACATAGGAGTTCTATTTTGAACTGCTATATCCTTCCTTTCAAGGATAGTGTCAAGATTATCTATATCAGGGGTCACCAAATGGCGGACCGCGGTCCGCATCCGGACCGCCAACCCATTTTGTGCGGACCGCAAGAACACAGCAACTTGCACTACAGAGCACGAAATTTAATAAAAATGTATCTCCCGCACTATCTTTGTTAACGTCAATTCGACAAATTTCGAATTTCAAAGAATAAATTTCGATCTCAACTTACTAATGAACATCTCCAGGATTTAATGACAATAGCGTGCACCAATTATACTCCAAACTTCAGACAGATAGTCCACAACAGAAAAAAACATTTTTCCCATTGAAAAGTAAAAAATTATCTTTGTTATTTCCGTAACTACATTTCTTTAATAATTTTTTTTCTATAAAATGTGCGGACCGCGATGGTCATTTCATTTCTTAAAACGGACCCCGAGCATAACTAATTGGTGACCCCTGATCTATATTGATTAGAACTTTCTAAATGCACAGAATCTTTATAAATCCTATATAGTTAGGAGAAGTTAGAGAGGCTAACTGGAGCAGCCCAACAGGCGAAATACCTCTACCTTACAGAAGACCGCAGCCAAAAAACAATCACATCGGTGTTGCTGTGTTTCTGCGTATGAGCAAGATTTCCAGAGCTCCTGGGGGTTGCTACATTAGCAGGGGTTAAGCCTTCAAGGAAAGGGCGACAAGTGCAGTAACACATTTATTATGCTGTACTTATCGCTCTTAAGACCTCATTACCACTTAACATCAGATAGGATGAGGTCAATCTTGAAGGTGTTATATAAAAATACTTGCAGTTCAATATTAATTCCTATGCGAAGGACATAAGAATGTTCAAGGTTTAATGTGCTGTACTGTATTCTGTTCCCATACTGTATTGACCCAATTACGTTAATATTGCTTTATTTCATAACAATAATCTCACGCTCTAAGCTATATCTGATAAACTATTATGGTGGGAAGGTTACTTTAAGATTCGATCTTTTTGTAGGAACAGTACAGTCGTTGTGAATCGTCATCATCATTAACCTATTCTGTAGTCAGTGGCGTAGCATGCATTGGCGGGGCCTCGTATAAAAAAAATGTTTGGGGACCCTTTATCGGGGGGAGTACGGGGAGAAAGTACTGAATTACAAGGTAATGCACAATTACATAAAACGCGTTATTAACACTGCACTGCACTCCGTGGTTTAACATTCAATGTAGAGTATGTACGTACACTTACATCACGATATCGATTTTATTTTTGAGGGATTTCCCGTCGAATTGAAGATGAAGTAAGTAAAACGGGGAACTCCCGCCATAACGATGTACAGTGTTGCCAACTTTTGAACGCACGATTAAGGCGGGAAAAAAAGTAATTGCTTTATAGAAATTTGGCATTTGTAAAATAAAATAAATAAGGAAGTTTTCATTTTTTTTTTCCTTAACACTTTGGGCCCCCGGGCCACGGGGCCCCGTATAATTGATACGGCAGATACAGCGGTAGCTACGCCCCTGTCTGTAGTGCACGTAATGAGAATGACTGTCTAGTCAACTGATATACTTTTAAATTATATGATGAAATAGTGGTCCAAACACGATTACTTTTAGATTTTCTATGAAATATGAAAATGTGACTTCTCAAATCGTAAGTACTTATTAATACACTGACTATTAAAAAGGTTCGTAGAGTTTTAAAATTGCTTTATACAGAAAATTTCCATAAAAAGCAATACAAAAGGCTAAGGTAACGCAAAGTCGTCTTTACGGCATTGACCATTATCATTGTATCATCATTCCAATTGCACTCATTTTATTTTAAACTCCTGTCACTTACGCATCGGGAGAGAAATTTAAAAAATATTATGACTACAAATTGGCCGAACCCATTGTTCGGATTGATGTGAAAAACGTGGTCAGAAGGACGTAAATATATTTATTAATTCGTATCTTTTTCTTTACATATTTAAATTATTTTTTTTAACGCCTCTATCCAGTCAGGATATACATACATATTTGGGTAGGATAGATATTTAACCCATGAGCTTACGAAGGAATAACATATTTTACCATAAACTTGGTTACAAATGTTTTTTCTTTCTTTTCTAATTTCTCTACTTGCGACACTCTGCCAAGACTATTCACTCTCCCGAATTCCTTACCATTTGCAATTTGGTTGAGTAGCTTTTATCGATAACTAATGGGTGAAGTGGGATAGAAGTAAAATAATACTTTTTTTTCTTGAATATTTGCCAACGACCTCATCGAAAGATGAGACAGAATGAACACTCAACGTAAAGAATGGCTCTCGAAGTCATCTTAGTTCGTTCGCGCAATTACCACATTACTTAGCCATTTTCCTTAGTTCATAAGTGGTGGTAAGCGCAATTCAGTACATTGAAAAGTTACTACCAATATAAGACTCTTTAGTTATTGGCACTTTATTATCCCAATAAAAAAATATTAAAAATACCGCGAATATTAATATGTTTATTGCCCTTTCAAGCATAAACTACTGAAAGAGATAGATGAAATTTGGTACAAAGATAAAAGATATACAATATTAACATGAAGGACTGTTTAATCGTCATTGAATACAATACCAAGTGACTCGGAACGAAAACATATCTGTTTTATACCTAAAAATATCGAAAAAAAATACGTGAATTAGAATAGAATAGAATTGACTAGAAAACATATTTTTTCATGAAAGCTTTACAAAAGCACTTATGAATCGTCAGCACAAATTAAGTATTCTACCGCCGTGTTCGGAATGAATAAATTAATACTCACGTGAACCATCATGTTTATAATATTATATGTATATAAGGAAATGATAATCTGTAGGCTACTTTTCCAAAATCCAGTAAAACGTGTTTTTCACATCCAGTTTTCCAGTAAGCAATGGCCAATTATGATAAGTAAAAAGTAGAATTGAATACTTTTTGCAAGCCTTTTTAGGGGACGCCGAGAAGTAAAAGTGTATTTTCGTAAAGGCGTTTTCCAATTTCCGTCGCCGGTAACGATTACGTTTATGTCCACGAGTATGTTACAGCAAATACGCGAATCTATAGTTTTACTCAAATGCAAGGTTCCTGTAAATAACAACAACATTTCCATATTCAAATTAACCTGATTACTCTATTACAGCGAAGCGGATTCAAAGACTTTTTCAGTATTTTTTGTGCACTATTTGCAATCAGCGCGCACGGGTTCTGATTGGAATTTTGAATGTACACAAGGTCGTTTGTTGTGATCAAGGATTATTGCTACTATTTTAACCTCTAGTTTTTAAATGTTGATATAAATAGTAGGTACCCCATTTTTTGGGTGGAAATGTCGTGTCATACCCCTGTAAGTTAGCTTTCCTTGACGGAATCCTATAAAATTAATGATTTTTTTTTCTATTCTGAAGAAATGTAACATATACCATAAGTTTGTCATCAAACATGGATTACTTGAATTGATAATTCAAGATACCGAATAATATTATTTGACTTAAAAATTAAATGCGTTTATTTACCAAAAAGTTGAATTTTACAATAATACAACGAAACAGTGACTCTTACACTATATAGGCTAAGTCAACGTCAGAGTCATATCACTTGAAAAAATTGTACTACTTCATATTGTGGATCTTATCATACAGGATTTGAACCCTTGTATGATTTGGCAGTCTCAAAAAAATCTGACTACCTTGGGTCACATGAAGAAAACAGTTTTCAAAAAACTGATTCCAAAAAATAGCTACAACATGGGCAAAGAGGCTTTACTAAAACGTTTTCTATTAGTGCAGATCGTCTGGAAGGGGAAGTGTTAAAGCATAATGGATTCAATCAATTTTATTGTTTGCCAATATTGATTGGGTACAAAGTGGTCATTTCATAAAAATACTTTATAGTACACTTTCCGACTCCCTTCTATGAACACTTAAAATACCAATGATCCTTTGGTACTGTTACGCGCCACGATTAACGTTCTTAGTAACCAGCGCCATCTAGTGTGGAAAGGCGGGGCTATAGAGAGTCGAGACGCGTACGCCAGAATTTACTAGAACAATGACCTTGACCGAGCGTACGGCCGTTCAAGGCCGCACTGCGCGCGAATGTTCCGGATGTTTCTGCGTTGGAAGGTTCGGGAACGGCCGCGGCAATATAAAAGGACGGGATTCACCGCAACCGGGACAGTATTGAATTAGCGATACAAGTGATTACTTCGAAAGCGATTTTGAAGTGCGACTTGGGAGTGATTGTTGTTTTAATTAGTGCGTTTTAAGGTTGTAATTAGTGGCGTTCAATTAAAGTGTGACTTTTGGTAATTTTTATCGGCTGTTTTTATTGTCACGAACCCGAAGCTCGTAACAATTGGTGTCAGAAGTGGGATTTAAATTATGCCGATTTTACCTAAAGACGACACGGAGGGTATCCGTACCCGGAGTCAACGCCAACAGGAGACGGACCAGAGACGTTTTGGTGGAGCTTTGCCGCAGGAATCGGAAAGCCAGTTATTAACCACGGAGGCCGGCCCGTCCACAGCAACACCAGCAGCATCGGCAGCACCAGACCTTGCTGCTCTGATGATGATGCTGCAGGAGCAGTCTCGCCGACAGGAGGAACAGGCTCGTCGGTTGGAAGAACAGCTAAAGCGGGACAAGGAGGAACAGGCTCGCCGCCAGGAGGAACAGGCTCGCCGCCAGGAGGAACAGGCTCGCCGCCAGGAGGAACAGGCTCGTCGATTGGAAGAACAGCTTCAGCGGGACAAGGAGGAACAGGCTCGCCGCCAGGAGGAACAGGCTCGTCGGTTGGAAGACCAGAGGCAGCAGGACAAGGAGGAACAGGCTCGCCGCCAGGAGGAACAGGCTCGCCGCCAAGAAGAGCAGATGCTTCTTCTGAAGGACCTTCACGCTACCTTCGGGAAAGACATAAAGGAGGTGAAGGATAAGGTTGCTCAACATGACAACCGCCTGCTGGAAGCTGAAATCCGGATCGACCAAGTCAATAATCGGGTTGACTACGTAGTGGCTGATGTGAAGAAGACCGTGATGGCAGACGTTAAGAAAACGCTGGATTGTCTTAAACTTGGAGAAGCAATCGCAGCTCCCGTAGCTACAACACCTTCGCTACGTGGATTCAAAGTGCCACCGTTCGACGGAACTTCTTCCTGGTCGGCCTACAAAATCCAGTTTGAGGCAGTCATGAAAGCGAATGGCTGGAATAAAAATCAGGCCATGACTGCCCTCACCCTAGGCCTTCGTGACCAGGCCTTATCAGTTTTGGAAGCTCTCGGTAAGGAAGTGACTTACGAGCAGCTCCTTGAGGCACTGGAGGCTCGATATGGCGACGCTCACTTGGAACACGTGTTTCGCGCACAGCTTAAGGACCGCGTGCAACGCAGCAGCGAAAACTTGCAGCAGTGGGCCCTTGAAGTGGAGAAGCTGGTGCGTAAAGCTTACCAGTCCGTACCAGCGCTTATTGATGGGAACCTGGTGCAGGCGTTCATCGACGGCATCCGCGATATTGAAGTTAGAGCTGCTGTGAGGCTCGGGCACCATGGGACGCTTAAGGACGCCTTGGCCCATGCACTGGAGGTGGAAGCTGTGCGGCAGGATCATCGTTCCCATCGCGTCAGGGAGGTTGCAGCGGCTTCAGTTCGCGACCGCAATAAAAGTTACAGCCCTAGGTGCTATGGCTGCGGGGAAAGGGGCCACCTTCGATCCAGTTGCCCTAAGCGAACTGCAGAAGGAGAAGACGGCAGTCCAGCTAAGAGCACCGCCCAGCACCAGCAGCAGGGAAACGAGTAATAGCCAGGACTGCGGGGCGGGTGCTGGCTGAGGTTCAAAGAGCCCCAAGGGTTTCGATCAAACAAACCCAAGACGGGAACAGCCTAGTCATCCAGGGCGAGGTAAACGGAACGCCGTGTAAGCTGACTATAGACACTGGAGCCTCTCGCACGGTTGTCAGTTCCCAAATTATGAGACGGTCCCTTGGGGACACTGCATACAACCGAGAACACATTAATTTGGTAACAGCCACAGGTCAGCGCATACCCGTCCATGGAGAGAAGAAGATGGGGCTGAAGCTAGGCAACAGAACCTACCTGCATAATGTCATTGTGGCGGATATAATGGACGATTGCATCCTGGGCCTTGACTTTATGAGGAAGAATAGTTGCGAAATTGACGTCAAGCAAGGTGTTCTGAAATGTGGACGAGAGGAACTTTTCGTGGAAGGCGCGTTACCAGGGAATGTATACAGCCTTAAAAAGATTGTTCTTCCACCGAGATCGGAAACGATTGTGCCGGTTAGTCTTCCTCGGAATCCTGGGCAAACTCAACGTTGTGTACTTGTGGAAAGGGTAGAAAATGACCTTTCATGGAAAGTGGCACGCACTTTGGTTAGAGCCACCGACATCTCAGGGGTACGTGTGCTGAACCTTTGTGACCAGGAACAGGTTATAGAAAAAGGCACACTAGTTGGTACTTGCGAGGAAGTGGATTGGTTGCGTCGATGCCAACATCAATCGACCGGGACCGTCAGCAAAGATACACAAACGAGAGTGACCACACTTTTAGAAGACTGCCGCAGCGCTCTGTCCCAAAATGAAATGGTTAAGGCGAAACAAATGTTGCTCAAGTATGCCAACGTTTTCTCGTCAAACGATGCTGACATCGGAAGGACTGGCTTAGTTCAACACAAAATTAGCACAGGAGAAGAATTGCCTATCCGTCAGCGGCCAAGGAGATTGCCCGTAGCACGTGAAAAGGACGTGGAAACCATGATTGAGGGAATGGTGAAGGATGGTGTTATTGAACCTTCATCTAGTCCATGGTGTTCACCTGTAGTGCTGGTAAGAAAGAAAGACGGTAGCATGAGGTTTTGTGTTGACTATCGTCGTCTGAACGACGTTACAAAGAAAGACAGCTATCCTTTGCCAAGAATTGATGACACGCTGGACATGCTTACTGGAGTAAAGTGGTTTAGCACGCTAGATTTAAAAAGTGGTTACTGGCAAGTTGAAATTGATCCTAAAGACAAGGAGAAGACTGCATTCTCGACAGGAAAGGGTCTGTGGCAATTCAAAGTCATGCCGTTTGGATTGTGCAACGCTCCGGCAACGTTTGAAAGGTTGATGGAACTTGTACTTACCGGTCTGATTGGCGATGCCTGTCTAGTCTACTTGGATGACATAATCATCGTAGGCCGTACGTTTGAAGAACATCTTCTAAATCTGGAACGCGTGCTCATGAAGATCCAGAGTGCCAACCTCAAGTTAAGCCCGAAGAAGTGTTCACTATTCAAACGGCAAGTTAGCTTTTTGGGATATGTAGTGTCTGAAGAAGGTATCAGCACGGATCCAGAGAAAATCGCTGCTGTAAAGGATTGGCCAATCCCAAAAGACAAGACGCAGGTCAGAGCATTCCTTGGTTTGTGTTCCTACTATCGGCGTTTTGTTAAGAACTTTGCAGATATAGCAAAACCCCTGCATAAGCTAACGGAGGAGAAGCGACATTTCTGCTGGGATGGAAGTTGTGACATCGCATTCCAGGAGCTAAAGGACCGTCTGTGCAAAACACCTATTTTGGGATACCCTGATGTGAGTAAGGAATTCATAGTTGACACAGACGCAAGTGACATAGGACTTGGCGGTGTATTATCCCAGCGGAATGGCGATCAAGAAATTGTGATAGCTTACTTCAGCAAGTCTTTGTCGAAACCTGAAAGGAACTATTGTGTTACGAGACGAGAACTGCTTGCTGTGGTAAAGTCGTTGCAGCACTTTAGCAAATATCTTCTGGGGCGGAAATTCCACATACGAACTGACCATGCTGCACTGAAATGGCTTTTACAGTTCAAGAATCCGGAAGGACAAGTTGCGAGATGGATTGAATTACTGCAGGAATACGACTTTGTGGTGGAACATCGCAGCGGAAAATCTCATGGTAACGCAGATGCATTGTCAAGAAGACCTTGTCCTGAAGACTGCAAGCATTGTACCAGGCAAGAAAGTAAAGAAGTTGTTCCTGTGAGGATGCTCAAGACAGACCTTAGCAACGAGTGGAAGGAAAGCCTACAACGTGCACAGCAGGAGGATGCGGACATCAAGCCGATTCTAGAGTGGATGAAGGCCGGAGTTCCTAAGCCTAGGTGGAGCGACGTCTCAGCGATGAGTTCGATCACAAAGAGCTATTGGGCCCAATGGGACAGCTTGGTGATTCAGGATGGAGTTCTGTGCCGTAGATGGGAAAATGCTCGTGGAGACAGCTGTCATCTGCAAATGGTTGTCCCCAAAGGTCAAGTACCGGATGTTCTACAGCTGTACCATAATGGTTGTTCAGGAGGTCATCTGGGAGTAAAACGGACACTACTAAAGATACGAGAACGGTTCTACTGGGTCTACTGTCGGGACGATGTCGAGGACTGGTGTCGCAAATGTACAAGTTGTGCGGCTGTAAAGGGACCTCAGACTCGTAGTAGAGGTGCATTGAAGCTGTACAATGTGGGCGCACCATGGGAGAGGATAGCCCTTGACGTTGCGGGGCCGTTCCCGGAAAGTGAAAGTGGTAACAAATATTTCATGGTTGTGATGGATTACTTCACTAAGTGGCCGGAAGTCTTCGCCATTCCAAATCAAGAGGCCTCGACAGTTGCTGATAAGTTAGTTTATGAAGTCTTCTGTCGTTTTGGAGTTCCCTTGGAAATCCACAGTGATCAAGGAAGGAATTTTGAGTCCCAAATATTCCAGGAAACTTGTCGAGTTATGGGAACTCATAAAACAAGAACAACTTCTTACCACCCACAGTCGGATGGAATGGTGGAACGATTTAATCAGACACTAGAGAGGTACTTGGCAAAAGTTGTGGAAAATCGGCAACGAGATTGGGACAAGCACATACAACCATTTTTGCTGTCATATCGTAGCGCTGTTCACGAAAGTACATCGGTAACACCAGCGTTCGCAAACTTTGGAAGAGAACTACGACTGCCTGCAGACATGATCACCGGAATACCACCTGATTCCCCATGCAGTATAACAGATTATGCAAATAACTTATGGAACAAGATGAATGACATTTGTGAGCACGTGAGACAATCGGGCCAGCAAATGTCTGAAAGAATGAAAACCCGCTATGACCGCAAAATGAACAGTAAAGAGTTTGACGAAGGTTCACTAGTGTGGTTGCACAATCCAATCCGCAGCAAGGGGAAATCTCCTAAGCTTCAGGCGAAATGGGAAGGGCCGTATCGAATTGTGACTAAGATCAATGACGTAACCTACCGGATACAAAAAGGTGCGAGGGGTACTCCTAAGATCGTCCATGTGGATCGATTGGCGCGTTATTATGGAGCCGAAAATGCTCGGGACGAGCATGTCTTAGGAGGGGGCAGTGTTACGCGCCACGATTAACGTTCTTAGTAACCAGCGCCATCTAGTGTGGAAAGGCGGGACTATAGAGAGTCGAGACGCGTACGCCAGAATTTACTAGAACAATGACCTTGACCGAGCGTACGGCCGTTCAAGGCCGCACTGCGCGCGAATGTTCCGGATGTTTCTGCGTTGGAAGGTTCGGGAACGGCCGCGGCAATATAAAAGGACGGGATTCACCGCAACCGGGACAGTATTGAATTAGCGATACAAGTGATTACTTCGAAAGCGATTTTGAAGTGCGACTTGGGAGTGATTGTTGTTTTAATTAGTGCGTTTTAAGGTTGTAATTAGTGGCGTTCAATTAAAGTGTGACTTTTGGTAATTTTTATCGGCTGTTTTTATTGTCACGAACCCGAAGCTCGTAACAGTACCTTCGTCAAAAAACAATTTACATTCGATTGAGTCTGGAATTCTGGTTCATGAAAAGTTAATTTGCTACGCTGCGCCTGAATCTTTTTAAATATAGTTATGGTAATAATACATTTACATTTCGATCAAGAATATTATCGGTTCATACTATAGTGTACATCCATGCAAAATACAAACAAATTATCGTCTCGGTATGACGTAAGTAGGTATCTGTATATCAGCGTAAGCATTGCAATAAAGACCTTAAGTAATCTAATATATCTTAATCTTATTTAAACCTTATGTAACTGAGAAAATATATCACTTTTAAGTGATGTTATGTCACGCGGCCACAGAGTCAAAAGAAGGCTTGAAGGCTTGATCGCAACTGTGCATCTACATAATCATTGGAGCATGTACACGTTGTTAAATTCAGCAATTTACTGTTACCAGTAACTGGTTCGACGGATGTCAGTTCAAACATATGTACAGGCTAGTTGATGAGATAGTTGCACTACAGATAGAGAGTAGGTACTCACGGTTTAATTCTCGAAAATACACCTGGGACCTGGGCTAGTCTCACAGCAACAAAAAACTCTCGCCCAGTTTAGATGCAATTGCGAAAATTTTAGATACCCACATGTATGTACACCTTTGCCCTCAAATTTCCCGCATTTTCAGGATTTGCTCACAAATTGGCAACCCTGCAAATAACTTCGAGATAGCCATGATTTCCAATTTGCATTTGACATGCAGTTTCAGCAAAAATCAGAGCAAAAATGTGCGATTCTACATACAGCATAAATGAAGCTCATGATTTTTGCTATTAACTATTCTGTATTTCAAACGAGACCCTGAAACGTATTTTAAATTTTCTGGATCGTCAAAGGTAAAGCGGTGCTTTGAAGCGTTTTATTTCGTATCTCATTTTCCGTTTCAAGATTTTCAATCTAACACAAGAATGCATTCTGCTCTCCGAAGCGCGTTCGGAGCACAGCCCAAATATTAGCGTAGTCAGGAAGTTTGAAAAAAGCTGTGCCGAACGCACGTGTAATATAACCTTTTTTACTAGTTTGTCTTTGATACTTTTATTTTTACAATTGAATCTGTCACTATTCTTCTCTGCTTAATAAATGTCGCACTTTTTTCCACCGGCTTTTAATTCCTAATAAATTATTATCTAAATTCTAAAAATCATTGCTTACGCACTCTTTCGGTCGCTAACAAAAGCCGTAATACATTCATGTACGCGTCTACGTATACCGTTCATGACTGAGTCAATAGTCATGCCTAGTTCCAATTTTTACTATCAGTAATGTGTCAAAAATTACTATCCGTTTTTCTGCAACCGAAGTGTCGTTAATACCGTTCCAAAATTTACTTTCCATACTAGCTGTCATCAGTCGTCCATCTGTTGTTTTTAGCTTACGCTTCGTAAAATGTATAACTATCCGTAACTGGAACGGATCGCTTTTCATTCATTGGAACCGGGCATCAATGGGCAAATGCATTGGTGCACCATATAGCTGCGTCGGGGAAGACAGCAGCGGCGTGTGAGGGACTCCCCCGCTCGCGAGATCACGCGCTGGCAGAAGGTGGCTGTTGCCGTCCAGGGTTCCTCGCTCTAAAGTAAAGGCTCATGATGAACCATCCTAACGTGGGATTTAGTCAGCAGCAATATAATAACCTGCTCTCTCCAGATGTTTATCTTCGTACCCATTGCTAAACAGAGTCGGACAGAGGTTTGTTCGATTTTTAATTGCAATTATCAATTTCATTTTGTTACGTAAATGACTCAAAATGTCAATATTAACTCGAGAAAAATGTGGTGGCTTAACAATACCTTTACACAAAATGTATTACTAAAGCGAGCAATAAGCATATAGTCAGCTCACTGTTTGGTTGGTTTTAATATCCATCAAATCTGCGTATATAACGCTCTTTCCTGACAATTGAAGCAGGGGAAGTAATCAATAATGCACTCTGTAGGTAAACTAAGGCTAACATCCATAATGTCCATTTAAACTACTGCAGAGTAGTGTAAATTTTAAGACTTTCGCGTTCCATTTTAAACATTTAAAATAATTTAACGGGTGGATGAAGATTTGCAAGCTCCCCCGAACAGACGAAGGCGAGCAAGACCAGTCAGCTCGTGACCACGGTTGGTGGAACCTAACCGAAACGTCGGGCAGTAAGTAGTTCGTATTAACTACTAAATAAAAATGGTGTCGCGTTTTGACCCGTTCAATTATTTTAAATGCAGAGTAGTGAGCAACAAGTGTCTCAGTCGGTGACTTTAGCCGTTTCTTTTACCTTCCAGATTGAATAAGATATTTAGATTGTGTTCTATGTCCATTTGTTTAGAGATGTTCGTTTTGTACCGCTTTGTCTATGAGCAGACAAAGTGATGTTGTTTATACATCCTGTAATACGACAGAACTATTTGCTGGCTGCATAAGCAAAGGTTTTAAAACTACGGTACGATAGATTTTAGATTTTTAAGTCCATTGGCACTCTGCATAGGACGACTGATATCGAGAGTCTAATCGTATTTATAATAAGACTTCAAAAAAGGAGGTTTATCAATTCGGCCACTTACCTTTATGTGTGTTCGCCGAAAACTTCGTCATTTAAAAACCTATTTCGATGGTTTGTTGGAAAAGAGATATTTCGGCGTTGATTTGACGAAATTAAAAGTACCTTTTTTATAATGATGATGAATATCTTTAATTTATGAACTATTTAGTATTTTTAAAAGATTTTTTCTCTATGTTAGCTTTCTTCATATATTGAGCTTAATCATAATACAGTGCATAACCTGCTAAAGTTTGGTGGTTTTTAACCGCCTTCAAAAAAAAGGAGGAGGTTCTCAATTCGACTGTACATATTTTTTTTTATGTGTGTTCGGGCATAACTCCGTGGTTTGTGGACCGATTTTGATTATTTTTTTATATTAACAAATGAAATCATGGATGAATGTTAAATAAATAAAACACGTACTAGAGTAGTATCAGTATTGTTATTGTCCAATTACATATCAAATGCCTTCATCAGTAATCACTACGCCTGTCAAATGTGGGTCGGTGATCACAAACCCGAAAAGTCTGAAAAGTTCGAAACAAGCTTTACGATTCGCGAATCGAACTCAGGAACCCGTTTACAATAGGGTAAAAGTTTGAGATCCGTGGATTAGTTCGCAATCTTCGCCGGCGTTCATTTATCTCCTCTTGTATAGCAGACTGGTAGATTTTTCGTTCTCCCATATTCCCGCGTCTTCAGGTCGACTGTAATATATCATATCTACCAGTATTTTATTTTCGTTAGCGTTAAGACAACGTAGCTTTGATCACATCAGGGAAATTACTTTTGGACGTTTTATAAATAAAAAAAGTTTGTGAAGTACCACCGAAGACCGCAGCCAAGTAACAATCACTTCAATGTTGTTATGTTCCTGCCTGTGAGTAAGGTTTCCAGAGCTCCTGGGGGTGCTACATTAGTAGCAGGGGTCAATCCTTCAAGGTAAGGGCGACAAGTCCAGTAACAGATTTATTACGCTGTACTTGTCACCCTTAAGCTAGGACCTCATTACCACTTAACATCAGGTGGGATGAGGTCAATCTTGAAGTGCAATGTAAAAAAAAAAACAAAATGTATTCGTCGCTTATATATAAGCTAGGACCTCATCGTCAGGACTAGGACCTCACTTGGATAAAAAAGGTTTATTATGAAAGTGGGACAGTCATTGTTCTGAGACAATTTTAAACTGATACTATTGACAGTATTTTCACGAAAAACGGAATCAAAACATGCCGTGATTAATGAAAATATGAAATGTACGAGTAATTTAATGATATACAAAAGTTTTCAGAATTTGCAGAAACACACGCTTTGAACAAATATTTTATTACCATTGAAATGGTTTTTTTATTTAATTTCAAGAGAATACAATCAATAATCCTCATCTATCAATCCAATATTATAACGAGAAAAGATTTTAGTGTTTGCATTGAATAGGCTCCGAAGCTACTATGTACACCGATTTGAGAAAATTCTTCCATGTTGGGAAGCATGTCCGGTGAACATAGTGGGCTATTTTAAATTTTTAAACAATTAGGGATCCATACTAAAACTCCAACAGCCCAAGGTGTAAAAACATTACCAGACAACTTTCTTACATCGCGTAAAAACAATTGTAGTTCATTATTTTGTGTTTGAACAAAATAAAACTGTATCTGTTCTATCGACATTCTTATTTATTTATTTATGAACACCAACAAGACATACACTGTTTAATACTAAATTATTTATGCCAATATAACAGTTTGAGTGCTATCTTAATTACAAGTGTACACAAAAAAAATTGAATGAACGTCGTCGCATCAGAATCACATGAAATTTTTATAAGTAATTATAAAAGTGTGGTAGATGAACAGATTTGACAATTAATTAATTTAATTTTTAAATTTAATAAATTATATTAAAATTTTATAAATGGTAAATAAAAATTATACACAAAAAAAAACTAGCAAGACGGCGATATCAAACTTTAGCGGAAATTTAAAATATTGTTATAACAAGGGGAGATGAATTGTTCTGTTTTTTAAATGTTATGCTAAATTGCCGATAAAAACTTGCATATTAAAGTTTGTAAAACTACCCGACTTTCTTAAAAGTCCGGAAGCCCTCATTTGTCTTAAAGCATCGTTTCTAAGTAAATCTGGGCACAGTTTTTCCTTCGGGAGAGCCCGGTACAACTTCCAAATTCCCCCATTATGTTTTTAATCAAACAAACCTGTCTTCCCTGATACAGCCGCCAGATAAATTAGTATGTAAATCAGGTATTGAGTGTAGAAATTCACAGGATAAGTAAGTTTATCGTAATTTATTCAAGAAAATAATTTAGAAGATGCACGAGAAAGGTTGACATTTTTGGTCGCAAAGTTTTCGCTTTAGCAATTTTTCGAATTAACAAAATGATAAGGAGGTTCCAAAATTTTTTTTTTTCGTATACTTTTGTTGGAGTATGAGTAAGGAGTGTCAATTAGAGCAATTTCAAAAGAATCATAAAATAATCTGTGTAGTACACAAAACAATTTTAATTCAGCCTGTATATTACTGTAAATGTATCAACATTTACTAGATACTTATTTGGTAGATATTTGTTTAAGTATTCAATACAACATTTGGAACACAACCCTTTAAAAAAAAATCTGAAATAAGTTAATTTTAGCGAAAATAATATTTATTACTGAATGCCAACTAAAACCAAAAAGAAGCTCAGTAGATAAATTAATATTCGAAATATAACAGCCATAAAAAATCGAAACCAGCTCAAGTCTTTTCAATAACGGCTTCCATAGTCTAAAATCAATTCGATAGTCTTTCCAAAAAGTATTGTACGTCCTATAAGGCTTTTTATACATGACGAATCAAGAGTGCTAATCTACATATTCCTAAATACAACTTTAAACCGTATTCCAATGAAACAAGATTCATATTATCGTTGGATCGTACTTTTTCTATCGGACATCCGAGACACGTCAATTTCAATCCAACAGTTTGTCCTCAAACCAATCGCCTGTCGAAAACAGATTTGAGCTTCCAAGAAAATCAATGAGGGAGGCAATCACTTTTATCCGTGATTTGTTCTATGACATACCCGCGTCTGTGGAGGGAAAAGTTTGTTGGAAATAAAAGGAAGCCGCCTTTCAATCAAATGTAATGGAACATTTCTGACACCTGCAGCCTGCTTACTATCGCATTTAAACGCGTACTGAAAATTTCATATTGAAGTACGTATTACGTACTTCAGTACGTAGTAAATATTTTTTTATCTTTTGTAAAACCCTCGTTAGAAACAGTTTACGAACCAGTTGAGTCACTTAGCATCCATACTAATATTATAAATGCGAAAGTAACTCTGTCTGTCTGTCTGTCTGTCCGTCTGTCCGTCTGTTACTCTTTCACGCCTAAACGGCTGAACGGATTTTGATGAAATTTGGTATAGGTATACGTTGAATCTCAAGAACGGACATAGGCTACTTTTTATTAGAAAATAAGGGGGGGATGGGGGTAATACCACCTTTGAAAGTTTATATGGAAAATTGTATATTTTTGAAGTTAGAGATATGAAATTTGGCACAAATATAGCTCGAAACTTGGATTAAAATATAGATTACTTTTTGTTTCGAATATAAGGGGAGAAAGGGGTAAAACCGACCATGAAAGGATGTAGTCCACGCGAACGAAGTCGCGGGCACAGCTAGTATTCTATAAACGGTAGAAAACCAGTCAGAAAGTAGACACTTTATACTGTCCTTATGTCGCGGGCATAAGAACTGAAATCAAACGAAACGAACGAAGAAGTCTTCTAAGACTGACACAAAAATTTATCATGTAACGTTTTGTGAAGAAGGTAATATTGGATTTGATTTAATTGCTATAAAAACAAAAAGTGCAAAAATTTCCTTTCTTTCATAATTATTATCGTTTAAATAAGCCATAACACAACGTAATGTTTACGTAATTTTTTATCTTTATCAAGAGCACCACATTCTTTATCAAGAGTATTCACATTATTTCACACGAGTATTTTTACCCGTATTCAAGAACTAATAAAAAACTATCACTAACTATTTACAAACACACCTTTCTGTCGTTTTTAAGTTCTTCTATATGTCTATATTTAAAATCAAGTAATTGTCACAGTCATCATCCAGTCATCCTGCCACGATGCTGACCAGGAGATCAAGGAACGAGGTCTTCTAAGATAACGTCATCTATTGTATATTAAAGAACTAGCTTTCCGCCTGCGGCTTCGCCCGCGTGGAATTCGTTTATATTGTGGAATAGCTTTTACCCGCGGCTTACCAAAAGTAGCCTATGTTACTCTCCATCTTTTCAACTAACTGTATGCCTAAAATCAGGTCGATTGATTGCTTAGCTAAGGCGTGAAGGAAGGACAAACAAACAAACAAACAAACACACTTTCACATTTATAATATTACTATGGATTAGAAAAGCCCAGAGAGTATAAGGAAAAATCTTACAAAATGTAATGGAAAACGTGTTTTAAAATTGTAAGTTACGACGTCGATCTTTCTCATTGCCTGGTAATTTTAGCGTCCATTTTCCGTGACATTTTTCGAGTGTGAAATCAAGGCTGTATCTAATGGAAAATACTTGATCGAAGTACGGAAAGTAAATCTTATGAACTTAAATTGTGTGCAAAATGTAACGGCAGCGCAAGAGTCAGATGGATATTAATTAAATCTCGCGGCGATTATATCTGGTAAATTAATGTACCGTACAAAGTATACTTGCATTTAAATGCAAATAAAATGGATTTTTAACGTTTATTAGGTATTAAATGACGTTTTAACCACTTATTAACTGTCATATGTTTTCGGACGGCTATATCTAAAAGGTTTTAAAAATTATCCTCATATTTACAATTTTTGAAAACCCTCGATAGATCGACATAAGACATAAGACTTTTTTTAGATTTGAAATCTGTTATATTGTATTTTCTTGTCCTTTTATTCGATATCTACATTAAGGGAGTTGTTTCAAAATGTTTTTTTGTTATTTAATATTGGACAACGTTGCAAACATTGCTCTGATTCTATGGTAAGTAACTTAAGCACTTGTGTACAACACCCAGACCTGAGACAAGTAGAAAAGTTCGTTTCCTATATTGTCCCGACCGGGGATCAAACCCGGGACCTCACAGATGGCGCGACCTCAAAGTCCGGCCCTCTCGCCTCTCCGCTACGGAGGGCATGCAATGTATCTTGGACTGATTCCATTTTCAAACAAAAAAGACTTATCGGTTCGTCCGCTTAGTACTACGCTGTCATAGACAAGACATACGCACAGACAGACAAGACACGTCAAACTTAGACTTCGTATTTGCGGCGGGATATAAAAATTATTTTATGATAATTCGGTTGAGGCGTTAAGAAGTCAGCTTAAAACCTCGGGTTTGTTACGAATTCTGAATATAATTTGGACAAAACTCGAAAATTTCAAAAGTCAACGTCATAAAGCTAGCTAACATAAATCTTTGCGACAAAAAGCGGCATTAAATCGTGGGAAACGTCTGCACAATTTGAATGTGTCCTGCAGTCTGGTCACGTCGCAAATATTATGATTGTCGAAGAAAAATCTTGCGAATCCGCATTTCAGACGCAGAAACAAGGCAATAAAAGTTTACGTGAGGGGATACTCTGTTGAATTTTTACTTAGAATTTCGTGTGTCATGATTTTACTTTTATTTATTTTCTATTGTACAGTACATTAAGGTAAACACTTGTACGTTTTCGATCTTATGCACAAGAAAAAAGCGCGGTGCAAAGTTCAATTTGTTATACATAGTTTGATGTGCTTCTGACTGTTCGAAAGCACGTTAAACTACAGAACTTGGAAATATATACATAGATTAATATATTATGTTGTTAGTGTACAGCATAATGAAGTACAATTTTAAAGCAAATCCCTACTAATATTATAAATGCGAAAGTAACTCTGTCTGTCTGTATGTCTGTTACGCTTTCCCGCTTAAACCTCTCAACCGATTTTGATGAAATTTGGTATAGATATAGGTTGAATCCCAAGAACGGACATAGGCTACTTTTTATTAGAAAATAAGGGGGGGAGGGGGGTTATACCATCTTTGAAAGTTTATATGGAAAAATATTTATTTTTGAAGTTAGAGATATGAAATTTGGCACAAATATAGCTCGAAACTTGGATTAAAATATAGATTACTTTTTGTTTCGAATATTAGGGGAGAAAGGGGTAAAACCGACCATGAAAGGATGTAGTCCACGCGAACGAAGTCGCGGGCACAGCTAGTTGATAATAGTTATATTGTTGGTACTACATATGCCAATTACTGGTATACTTGACACCGTTAAAAAAAACTTATTCAGATTTCAATAGGTTCTTACAAACTATTAAGTGTTACTGATGTTATCTTTATGCATACAAATATTTGACTATTTACTATTGACTTGGGAAAACTAGAGACCTATAAAAGCCACAGACGCGCTTATAGCCTAGCGATACAAGTATCTGAGCAACACACTCTCGCTGCATCCCTCGATTACAGTTATCAGAACACACTCGCTCCTGCTAGTAACTTGTTTTTAATCCTCGTTCGTCGCTGGCTGTATGCAGCTGCTTAGAGCCCGTTCTGAAATCTAGAGAAAATCGAAAGTACACGCACAAAAGTACGCCTTATCCTTACATTACGCTATCGACCATTCTAATACCGCCATGTTAAATAAACTCCCATTTCATGTTATCCGTCAACAATGCCTGAGGAACAGGGGGTATTGTCAAAAAGAGATCTAACGTTCGCTGTGGAAACATGGAGTAGACAGAGGGAGCTCGAATAAAAGCGAGCGTAAAATGCGTGTCAATCTTCATAATCTGCGCGACAAAAGAAAATAAGGCTAGCGTTCCAGGAGGTTTGCGAGCGAAGCGATCTTTTCTACCACGACAGGGGAGCGAACTGGGTAAGAAATACTAGATATGTAGTTTTTAATCGATTTTTTATTTTTATAGTACTTTACGCCGTAAGTTTGCTAGGAACTTTAAATTTTAGAAAGAGAAAAAAGTTTTTTTTTAGTTTTTAGTCCGACAAATAGTTCTTAAAAAAATGATACACGATTTTTTTCATTTGCTAAAGTAATAAAAAAAACTGGGGTAAAAGGATGCCAAGTTGCGGGGTTTGCTCGTTACGTCTCTGGTGGGTAAAAAATCTACTCACTAATAATGTTAGGTACCTACGTTACAATTTGATTCAATTGTGCCTGGGATTCCGGTTCACAAAGCGTTAAATCATTATAATATCATAAAATAAAATATGACATATCTATAATGGCGGCGTTGAATATTTAAGTCGTATTTTATTCATATAATTTATCATAATATAGCATCCGGGGTGGTGTGTTACATCCTAATTATCTGATAACAATCAAAGCACGCTCGTTACCACAGTTTGCGTTCTTCGAATACTTTACTGAATACAAAGTTATACTGTGGCGCTTAAATATTTACAACCTGACACCACTATGCCGAGCCAAAATCGCATTTGTACTATTAGCCGCAGAGCCGAAATTCCAACGACCTCATTCGGGCCGCGGTTTAACCCACTTGTCAAAAAGGGATCCCTTTAGAGTCGAAAATATCGATAAGATTGTTAAGCAATATCGATAAAAATGGTAGGTACCCCTCTAAATGATAAATTAGTAATAATATTAACCCTTTTTTATGTTCAACGGATTTAATTAAATTGATTTTGATTCTGTTTCTGATACTGTTATGTGGAGGTCGACGAAAAATAAAATATTAAATATAAATATAAAATATAATTTATACTTTCGCAATCGCAATTCATTTAAAATATTCAAGTTAATTTAACGGATAAAAGTTTGAAATAATTCTAAGGCTTAAATTAGTTACTTGATGAAAACGCTGCCTACTGATCAATTTGGAACTTTTTTTACGACTGTATTATAATTAGGAAGTCTTCTTTAAAAACTCGATAGGTACAAAAAAACAAGGCCGGCAGCCCTATTGCAATGTACCCAGTTGTTGTGCATTACGATCCAATGCGGTCAGCTGTATTTAGTTTTCATTGCATTTATTAATGAGTTTTCATTTATTAATGATGTTATCGACATTTGAACTACCTTGCTCAAATTTATAGTAAACCAGTATTGCCACAAGACAGAAAATCGTAGAACGTATGTAAGTGTCACGTCTCAATGAGGTAACTTAAAATTATTATTTGTAAATGTTGTACACATCAACTGCACAATCTTCATAATAACATCTATTTTAGAGGAGTCAGTCCAGTGTAGGACACAATTTGAATGAAAATATCTCAATTACCTAAAAAAGGGGATGAATCAAGACATGCATTTATAATCCAGAAATCCGAAGATACACAAAACATGGTCAAGGTAAGATCATACACAATAGACGCCCTTTGTACAATATCACCATATCGTGTGGGTAAAAACATATTGTGATGCCTGACGATATACGGTCAACAGAATCACAACAATAAATAATAAAAAAATTAATATTGGACTACATCACATACATTGCTCCGATTCTGTGGTGAGTAGCTTAAGCACTTGTGTTACAGAAATCAGAAACAACCACGGTACTACAACACCTAGACCCGAGACAATGTATAAACATTAGTTTCCTACATTGTTCAGGGGGTTCGATCCCCGGTGGGGTGACCGGGGATCGAACCCGGGACCTCAGAATAACGCGACGCCAAATTCCGGCAATTAACATTTGCAGTTCGATATTGGTTCTTATACCCACGTCAACAAGGGCTATACATAGTCCTAAATAAATAGTCTGTACCGCTTAACACTAGTTTCCGCCCGACTCGTCTTGAATGTAAATTAGCTGAAACCAATTAGTACACCTTCCAATCGATTGAGTATTCATATCTTAAAACAACAGTTACTACGGCTCGCAGAGAAGGTGTTTTAATGAAATTTACCCATTTCTTTCTTTTCGGTTTCGTCTTTCCTTGTCCTCCATTTCCTCGGAAACTCATTCAAGACGAAGCAAATTACGTTTGTTCTTTTTAGGGTTCGGTTCTTCGAGAGGTAAAGGAACCATTAGATCGTCCGTCGGCCATAACCATTTTTCGTTGAAACGAATTTCCTTTTACATTCGTAGTTATCTCATGCGTTAGTTTTTAACTTTTAATCCACATTAAAAAAATTGTCATTTCTCGACCTCGGTGGCTGAGTGGCTAAGGTGGGTGTTCCGCGAAAGGTTTCAGGTTTGATCCAGAATAATAGCGTAGCGTGTAGTTATTTATACCTTTAACTTTACTACTCTAAAACTGTAATGAGCTGTTTGCAGTGCAAGTATGTTTACTTATAATAATAATTAAAAATGCTGATGAAGTCTCGGGCACAGCAAGTAGTTAAATTATGGTTAAACATACTTTATTTCTCATAAGAATACATTTCACTTACTGAGAAACTTAAAAATACAGTTTAACATAAATTGTATGAGCGACATAGGCTCCACTAAAATTATTAACAAAAAGTAGGTAGTCTAATAACTAAACACAGTCACAACGCGAGCTATTCACTGCTATTGTTCCAACTAGAAGAGGTAGGTGGTACAGAACTCCTTTCGTACAGAACCTAATCACACTTGACCGGTTTTTTCGTTATTTTATTCAATAACAGCCGTATGAAAGGGTCCGTTTAACACTTTGTTCGTCTTTGTTACGAATTTCCGTAAGAATATTTTTGTCTGAATGGTCTCAGGGAGATGATCTCGACCTTGGGTAGCGCTGGTTTGGGGAAAGTTCTCACAGCTATTATGATGTCTTAGTAACATAATCTTCAATGTTATTTTAGGCATAAAAACTGATATCAAACTGCAAGTGTTTACCGTTTATCTGTTGACTGTACAACAAATATAAAACCCCCGACATAAAAAGTGTGAAAAAGTCATTTTATTTGATACCTATATTGAGGGAGTTGTGACAAAAAAAAAAGGAAATCCGTCATTTTCTGGCGGCGGCCATCTTGGATTTGAAATTTGTCATTACGTATTATATTCTACTAGTCATGCCCTTTTATATGATACCTAAATTGTAGGCGTTGTGTTAAAACATGCACTCCATAATTTTGTGACGGCGGCCATCTTGGACAGATTTTTGTCAAACATAGCTAAGAACACTGCCGACTTATTCATCTTTCAAACAAAAAATAAAAATCGGTTAATTTGTTCGGGAGCTGCGATGCCATAGATAGATACCCACACCGACACGTCAAACTTATAACACACCGTCGTTTTTGCGTCGGGGGTTAAAAAACGATTGATCTCATTACATTAAACAGACAATATAGCGATTTCATTCTCATGATAAATCACACACTGTTACGTACGTTTTAAAAGTATTACAAAAGTAATTGCAGTTAATTTATTTGCAAGTAAAAATTAACTTAGATTAATTTAAGCTAGGACCTCATTACCTACCACTTAACTTTAGGTGGGATGAGCTCAACCTTAAAGTGCAGTATATAAAAAAAATCGAAGTGCAACTAAAAGGTGTATATCGTTTAACTTAAATATGATCAATTTAAGTACTTTATAGTCAATTGGGTTAATGATTAACACAAAACACTTGACAAGCAGGTTCCTGAACGAGCCTCCCGCAGCACGGATATGCTTGTTTCATAAATCACAATATTCAATCGGAATGGTCACCCATCCAAACATGCTTACACTACAGACCAAATTTATTATATTTCCATTAATCAATCATGTGAATCAATTATAGCGGTAAATCATACTATTCTCCCATATTTCTTTTTTCTTGTCTCAATTAACTTATTTTTTAGGCGCAAACGTTCACAGCGTTTTAGGCTCAGAGAAAACCAATTTGTGTCGAACGTTATTCAAACTTGTTTTTATTTCTTTCGTAACATCTTTCATTATCGACGAATATTGCCTATTTCTCGGAATCGGTAATTCTTGTTTGAATCTCGACTCCAATAGTGAAGGTATAAGAAAGATAAAATAAGTTGATTTTATGTGCAGAGCCCTATACCACAGTAGGTAATTCATCCAAAAGACATTATAACCACTTACTGTAATTAATTCGAGGTCCTATTTTGTTCTCATTAAACAAAACGGTTAAAACTACACTATCAAGCCATTATATTAAAGTTACAACCCTTAGTGCAAATGTTAGTCAAGTGCATACATAAAATGTAAAGACTTGCTTAAAGACTTAAGTACATTTCATAATATTATGTCACCGTAAGATTATAAACATCGTTAGATTACAACCTATCTCGTGAGATTGCAAACTGTCGAAGGATTGTGAACCGATACATATGATTTCAATTTAACGCATTATATTTCGCCATCACTACATAGTATAAAAACAAAGTCGCTCTTTCTGTCCCTATATCCCTATGTACGCTTAAATCTTTAAAACTACGCAACGGATTTTGATGAGGTTTTTTTAATACATAGAGTGATTCAAGGGGAAGGTTTTTATTTGCAATAAGGAATAGAAAAGCCAGTATTTCTAAGTATTTACATTACATACGTGCGAAGCCAGGGCGGGTCGCTAGTATTATAATAAATCGATGGGAATCGGTTAAATTGTGAACCGGCGTAAAAAGGAATGCATCTTGTGCGCTGATTGGTTGAATATTATGTGCCCCCCGCCGCCCAAGCAGTTGCCATATTTGTTTGTTAGTTTGTTTGTTGTCTTAATATACCTTAATTTGTGTTACAGGACATAATGCTTGATTTTTATCAGATTTTTAAAAAAAATCCCATTTTAATTTGTGTTTGAAGAATAAATATTTCGTTACAATTTTTTCTCGACATTTGTCAGGATTATTGATTACCTTAGTACCTACTATAAATACTTGAACAAATGAATACTTGACTTGGTCGTGATTGGTCGCTCTTACAATAAGACCGACCAATCAAAAAAAGCTTTAGGACAGTTGTCAATATGACGCTGAACAGATTGTATTTTAATAGTTTCACTTTGACTGTTTTTTTAACGATGACTGGATTAAAATGAAGGGAGGTTTTCGCCCTGCAGTGGGACACTAAATGGACTGATACTATACAAAAGCTGTTAGAAACTATTACAAATCCCAAAAATTACTTTACTGTGCCTTCACGCGTTTTCAGAAAAGAGAAAACAGACCGACTGCGAATGATGTGACCGCATACCGTTTTTCTAATGCGAAATCTTAAAAAACGGAACTAATACTTTTTCTAAAAATTACATTTCTCCTAAATCTTCTCGAAGCCACCGTTGCATCACTAAACCTACGACCACTCCCGTTCTTTGTTAGAAAATGAATTCCAAAATGGCCGTTTGTTTTCAAACTCTGGAATAAGCTAGATTTGTGTATTGTAAAACAGCCATCATTATACAAGGGCGCTCTTGAATTGTACCGAGAACAATGAAATATCTCTTAGATAAAAAGGTTTTGAAATATGCTCAGAAATGGAATAAGAGCGTGTCTTGACAGTTTTTAAAAAAGAATTGTAAAATGTGCGCCCGTTCATTTTATATCCCAAGCAATTCGATTTATCTGGAAATAATCTAAATAACCAGAGAAAAATAAGATTTTGTGTAACACATTTAAAAAGCGCGCGAAAACGCCTAGTCGCGTCGCTGTTCCAATTATGACGTCAACGTCGTTGACAACGAACCGATACGCATAGGAACGACTTAATTAAGATAAACGGAAAATGTTTCAATAAATTCTTTATACGATTAGAGACACAATAATTCAATTTAATCGGTAAAATAATCTTTGTTTCGCCACATTAAAATAAATAATTTTTGCCGACAGCTGTCATTTCCGAATTGCAATGGTGGTTTCCGTTTCGGTTCTTTTGTTCCACAGATAAAAAAACTAAAATTTATTTTGCAAAAATAAAATGCTAACTATGCTTTTAATTAAAAAGTAAAAATTTAAAATGATTATTAAACTAATAAGCTAACATATCTAACACTTTTCATATTTTATTGTTAACACTGTCAAGTAGCCAATTGTGCATCTTTGGGTTGGAAAGGGTCTAAATAAATGCTGTTAAAATCAATAGTGAAAATAGAATTTTCTGAAACGTAGGTAAACGAGTTTTAGATAAAAAAAATTTAAAGTTATTTTAATGGTCAATATGGAAACGTCTTTATTACCCAAACTATGATACTATTATTAGTTATAACTATTTATATATAATACATATATACATAATTACTTAGACACTAACCACTAAATGTTACAACTACTTAAAATACAAATTATTTTAAAAATTTGCAATAACTAAGTAATTAACATAAAAAATTAAAATCAATAAAAAACACAAATTATAAAAATTATTACTCGCTCCCGTTAGTCCCCGACGCAAAGGTGCACATTTATTTTAATTTAAAATGTTTTTAATCTACATACTAATCACGGCAAAAGTAAGTATACTTAAGTTAAATGTATCGTATCGTTATATTGTAACTGTCTACCACTCTCACACACAATCATAAAATATTACGTTTTTCGGTCAGTCAGAAAAAAAGAAGAAGTTTTCTTATCTTGACGTGAAAAGACCTAATGAAATTTTCTCGTGGATGCGTGTTAAGTAAGCACTGAACCTTTTAGTACACTGAATAAGTATCGTTAAACTAAGACTATAATCTCTAAAATGAGATTGTCAACATTATCAAAGATTCTAGGGCGGGCCCTTTTCTGAATAAAACCCTATTCTGAAGCTCGTTTACATAGATTAACCCTCGCCCAAGAGATTTGGACCCTAGATTACTGTAGGCCCTACAAGCTTTTGTATTATTAAGAACTTATATTGTGGCATAAAGTTGTCGGAGTACTTTAATGGTTAAATGAAATCTTGTAACTGGAGTTAAAGTAAATGAGATTTTATAAATTATTTTAACAAAACAGAAAAAATGTATATCCCTTTGCAATAAGGGATTTGAACCCATGACCTTCACGTATTACGCGTGCTGCTCTTCCAACAGAGCTAACCGCAAACTATGCGACAAATTATTATGTTTCAATAACCTCTTAACCTTAAGTAGGTGCTTTCTGCCATGAGTTTTGATCTACATAATCAGTCCGTGGTCCATTCGTCGCACAAGTGTTTGAAAACCACTTTATTAATCGTTTCGATGTATCTAATAATTTTTTTTTCGTGAATATTTTGCGGCATGAGCCCTATCGTATTATTTGATTTACCCTGCCAGTTAATAACCTTTAAACCTTAAGTAGATGCCCGTGGTAAATTCAAGAAGGGTTAATGAGGCACGATAATAAAGTACACAGTAAATTATTATTCTTGACTGTATTTAAGCATTCGATTGTATAAAAATATCCATTTACTGTTTTTTTTTTCAATATCTAAACGACAAAGAAACTGTTCATGAGATTTTAAATTACTACTTACTGAAACAGTTATTTTCCCATTTCGAATGCTACAAGCAACGCGAAAGGTTTGGTATCATAGCGATCGCAATTTGCAATAGCGATTGGCAGCGGTCAGTGACTTTAGCAATTATTAGATTTCATTAAAACCTTGTCTTGGACCAATTCAATCTGAGACGCAATTCGGACCATTATCTGCGGTACCGTAATCTATGGCCATCTGAACTCGCAGATTACTGGTAAAACGTGTACGCCAAACGCCCTAAGGCAAACGTAGGCTTGTGTATGTGAATCATCGCTTGAAGTAGATATTAATTCTAATAGCATGACGATATCCTTCGATTACAGTTCAGGTCATCTTACTGTCAAGAAGAGAGTAATTAAGTGTGTGCATATAGTGAATAGTGAGGAGTACTTTTTCCCTGAAACAAGCGGCCCGCTGCGGCTTCGCACGCTTACTAGCCCCGTTTTTTTCCACATTTTCCACTCATTCTTCGCTACTATTGGTGGCAGGGTGATGTTATATAGCTAAAAAACCTTCCTCGATAAATTGACTAACCAACACAAAAATATTTTTTTAATTCAAACAAGTAGGTCTTGAGATAAGGATGTTCAAACAAACAAACAAACTCTTCATCTTTTAACTTTACAATATTATCCCAGAATTTTTTTTATAATAATATCCTTTATCCTTCTCTAATTCCTGACTTTATTGAATCGTCGTCATCATTGACGATCTCGATGGCATAATGACTAAGGTAGATTCAAGCGCGGTCTTGGGTTCGATCCCAGGTCCTCGGAAATTGGTATTATATAATAAAAGGCTTGTGGGACCCATACTATCTATCAAAACTTACATAATAACTATACCGACAGCACTGCAGTGGTTTTTAAAGGATACACTTCTTAGTATCAGCTCCAGCTCTTACGGTACCAGCGATCGCTGTTTTATCAGCGAACTAAACGCGCACTAGTGATTTCGCGACTTGACCTGTCGACCTTCAACCTTACGGGAACACATAATCATACGGTAAGCCGTTTTATTACCACAATATAAATACAACTACAGTCTCCAAGGTTCTCAAGGAGTCTAATCAGAAAAAGAGTGTCAAGATACCTACCAATTAATGTGCCACAAATGAGCTCTCTGTACGTATTCGCTGTTGCTTATCTACAATTACTAGGTATTTTTTTATGTGTACGATAATAATACGAAATCCTATTGGAAGCCACGTATACTCGTACTTGCATAGATATAATCGAATTACGGAGATAAAATAGATCGGTCAAATAGACTACATACTGTAACACACATACGTAAATAGTTTAAATTAAAAAAGTATCTGGCAACATCCAACACATTGAACTAACCAAAAAGTAAGTATTAACTCGTGTTATACATACCACATCCAACGGTGTTTCCACAACACATACTTACGTTTGTTTAGAAATTACCCAGAAAAGGACCAAACATACAGTTCCAAGCACAAATGTTTTAATAGACTGGAATTAAATGAACAAATACTATTTCATTAGCCAAATATAAAAGCTATATTTGGCCACTCAAATTATATACATACTCTTAGGTTTTAAAAAGGAAAAAGTTTAGCGCGTGTCTGACTGAGAGGTTTCGCCATTTCTTCCAAACTACCAGACTGTCATTACATTTAGATGTTGTAAAGAACGGACACATATAGCTGACTGAAAATGATGAATGTACTCCAAGCTGTAGATAGTCTTTTTATTTTATCTTACGGTGGTAGCAAACAAATGTACGATATTTTTTCCCAGCAATGTAAATTTACTCAATAGGAATAACCTTATTTTAAACCAGAGGGAAATCTGCTTTAATCCCATGGATTAAGATGCAAACAATCCTTGGCTGAAAACAAAAGCTTGGTTCACAAATACAATACAAACAATGTTGTGCGTTGACCCGTTTATTTTCTAATTGTTGAAATTGTATAACCTTGTACATTAGGAAGAGAATAAATCAAAATTTATAGTGATACTAACAAACTATAAAAGAAACAGAAGGCTTCGGAAACCCCCACGCTGGCGTCTCTTGAACGTCAGAATCAGATAGACGCTAAGAGAGGTAAAGCATAGCGATTTATCGAACTGGAGCAGCCCGACTAGTGAAATCACGTCAAACACGTCAAGCTTACAACACCCCGTTTTTGCGTCGGGGGTTAAAAATACTGTAAGTTAAATCCCATAACGTGATTAAAATAAATTGACTTTTAATATATAAGCAATCAAATACATTATATTATAAGTCATACACAAATAAGTAGGATTAGTGTACGAATTAAATTTTGTGGGCCTAAGAACTAATATCAAACTAGCAGATTTACTGTGATATATGCATTGGTAAGAAGTCACCTTGAATACGCTAGTGCAGTATGGAATCCTTCATATGCAATTCACTCCCAAAGGATAGAGAGAATCCAACGTTCTTTTACACGATCACTTGCTTACCGGTCCTCGGGAATAAGTCATAGATCTCCTTACCACTCCAGGTTGATCTTTTTCAGAATGAAGACTTTGTATCATCGACGAACTGTTTTGGACTTAACGTTCTTGCACGGACTCATTCATAACAAAATAAAATGTCCTAATCTTGTGGAACGTGTCAAAGTGTCAGTACCTTTTAATATTCCCCGCAAGCCGATTGTCAGAACTTTTCATACTCATAGCTGCAAAACGAATCTCGGTCACCACTCACCATTACACAGATGCTTCTGTAAATATAGTTTACTCCGCAAAAAACACCCTTTCAAAAAATAAATTCTTATCCACATTGCACAATATGTCATCTGACTAAATTTGTTATATTTCTTCTAAATTCAATTTTCCTTACAAAAATTTATCTAATTCTGTGTTGCTCCTATTTTGAATGCTGTGTACTCCTCTTATTGGAGCATATACTAGAACTTAACTCTGTATCACATACCCCTAAAATGCTATGTATATGTTCTGTTGGTGTACCTATTAAATAAATAAATAGATATACTTTCACCGTATGTAATCTCAATATTAGCATCCAATGATACTCGTAGTTGATGTAGGTCAGCCATAACGATTGCAATTAAAGGCAATCCCAATAAACAAACAAACCGAACTCTCATTATACCACGTTTATAGTTGCAAATTATGACAACGCAATCAAATGATGGCTAAAATTGTCTGCAATTAAGTTATGCAAGAGTTGCATTAAAGTTTTAGAGATGAGCATTTGACCGCAATCTAAGATGTCTTACGGAACCCAAAATTGTGTATAATGTATATATAGCATAGACAAGAGAGGGCATAGCGATTTATCGCTCGAACTGGAGCCTGACTGGTGAAATACCTCCACCTTACAGAAGACCGCAGCCAAATAACAATCACTTCTGTGTTGTCGTGTTCCTGCGTGTGAGTAAGGTTTCGAGAGCTCCTGGGGGGTGCTACGTTAGTAGCAGGGGTCAAGCCTTCAAGGTAAGGGCGACAAGTCCAGTAACAGATTTATTATGCTGTACTTGTCGCCCTTAAGCTAGTACTTCGTTACCACTTAACATCAGGTGCGATGAGGTCAATCTTAAAAAAAAAAATTGATTCTCAGATTAGGGTTCCGTAATCAAAAATATCTAGACTGAGAACGGATCCTCCAATTACCCTGATCATAACGGAACATTGGTATCACTCCATACAAGGTAATGCGTTTTATTTTACTTCTTTAAGATTCGGGAACAATTTGCTGTAATCCTATCTTACTAGATAGCCTGGATTTTGTTAAACCTATAAATAGAAAACTCCAAAAAGAAAGAAATGAAAAAGCTAGCAAATTCTCCACTAAAGATATAATTGACGATACTAAGAAATCTACAATTATTCTTAATCTTTAAGTATGTTTTTCAGAAGATTTTTAATATGTACAATCCCGTTACTTTGATTCCTTCAAGGTCTAATAAACCATTAATGATCATCAAGAGTAGAAAAAAGTTCAGAAAGTTGCAAAACTATTAAAAAGTATGTTGAAAAGCTAATATCTAATCTACTATATAAAAATAAGTCGGGTTTTCCTTCCTGACGCTATAACTCCAGAACGCACAAACCGATTTCCACGGGTTTGCATTCGTTGGAAATGTCTCAGGCTCCGTGAAGTATATAGCAAAGAAATTTCAGGAAAAAATTCAACAGAAAAGCGGGAAAATCCTCTAAGGCGAAACGAAGTTCGCCGGGACAGCTAGTTATTTCTATAAATGAGAAAATTTCTAATAATGTATTGATGGCTGGATGTATGGTTGCCACCCTTTCACACAAAAAACAGATTTAGATGATATTTGAAGAGATTAGAGGCTATAAAGGCTAAAACAAGCAAATCAACTCATATCATCATCTCGGAAATCGCACTCTACGCCATAATACCTACAAATAGCAAACTAGTTTTTCAAGTCTAGTACAAAAATAGACTAACGTAACTTGTCTCCAAATTATTTGCTAAGAACTAAACCTTGTAGAAGCCGAAAGAAAACCTATAATTCCCAAATCGAATGATTTAGCCAAACAGTAAATCCGAATCCACCTCAATGCAAGCCGAAATCTACTCTATACCTGATACGATTAAAGTCTGTATCTGCACGAGTGTTTTAACCACACGTCGGGACAGTGCATCGACCCTGCGCAAGCGCAATCATCGGTTCATTCACGCACCTATGCGCTGACACTAGGAAAAGAACCAATACCAACAAGAACTTGAACCTTGACACTTTTGTCTTAAGAACTAAAAAGCGCAGATGTGTTTGTATTGACTTCACTATTGCGGATACGGTAAAAATTAATCCCTACTGATAATATTATAAATGCGAAAGTAACTCTGTCTGTCTGTCTTGTCTGTTACGCTTTCCCGCTTAAACCTTTCAACCGATTTTGATGAAATTTGGCATAGTTATACGTTGAACCTCAAGAACGGACATAGGGTACTTTTTGTTAGAAAGTAAGGGGGTAATGCCACCTTTGAAAGTTTATATGGGAAAATGTTTATTTTTTAAGTTAGAGATATGAAAGTTGGCACAAATATAGCTGTATTAAAATGTAGACTACTTTTTGTTTCGAATATTAGGGGAGATAGGGGTAAAACCGACCATGAAAGGATGTAGTCCACGCGAACGAAGTCGCGGGCACAGCTAGTTCATAATAAACACTTGCAGGTCGATTTTAGGGCTTGTGTCCATTATTGCATAAAGGCGGTGAAAATTTCGTTATGTAAAGTCGAGCTTGTTTTTCAGTATCTATGCAATAAGGAAAATTTCCTTAGGAGTTTATCGTCCGCGACGAAAAATATACTGAGAAGTTAGAAATATTAATTCTTGCTGTATTGGGTATGGACAAATAGTTACTCACAGGTGAAATCACGTCAAAATCAATCAGTTAACATTTTATCTGTTTTCGAATTTAAAAAAAAAAACAAAAATAAACTTAGAAATTATCCAATACAGAGCAAGACCTACAAGACCTAGCAAGAGTTTTATGATTTTTAATTAGGAATCAAAGGTTCCTAACAAGCTCTTTACAACAAAAATGTGAACTTGACACGGCCTAGAAATATAGTCTCCTTCTAATTAGCACATTTTCAAGAGCTTGCAAGTGTCATAAAGTTAATTGAGGTTATGAAGAACAAAGACTCCCAATAAGAGTAGAGTGTCTTTGTTGGGCAAAGAAATAAAAATTACAGATGTCTACATTTGAAGGTGATTTTATTTGTTTCGTTAATTCTAACGAATTTTGAATTAGCTAATAGACTATTGAATACTATTCATATAGCTCAAGATATAAAAATAGCGGACTCAAAAAGCTTTTAAAAAACCAAATGAAATAACCAATAATGCAAAATCAAAAATATATGTATATGTTACAGTTAAAACTAGTTAGTAGATAGAACGCGTTTTTTCTAGTTAGAACTAGTTTTTACTTAATGCCTTTGTTAGTACTAGAATTGACTAATGTTTGAATCGACTATTAGTTAAAACTAGTTTCTGCAAGACAAAACGCGTTTTCGCGAAGCGAGTCAGTTAAAACTGTTCCGACCGAGGTTAGAGTTCATCATACCTTATTCTGATTGGCTGCGAGGCATCACCTGATCATTGTACTTTATTCCGATTGGTTGCGATTGGTTGTATAGTCGGTTTCCGGACGGTAGTTTGACGTGACAACGCTGAACCTATTATGCCTCCTCGTTTCCGTGCTCTCGCTTGCGGAACGTGACAATGAGCGTAACGGGACAATGATAGCACCTTTCTCGTGCATGCAGGCCGTAGTATCGAGTTGTTAGACGTTGTCACGTCAAAAATGAATCGCCGAGGTGTACGCGCATAACTTCAGAATTACTGGAACAAAAATATATTAAATTCACTGGAAGCGTGCAAAAGCGGCTGGCCACTAAGAACGACTCCTGATTTCAAGTGGGTAGTGAGTGTCAGCACTTCCAGATCAGGGAGAGCCCGGAGCACGTTTTACTTCGGGAAGGGTAAGATACATCAATGATTTCTTCCCCGTTAAATGCGGTTTTAAATAGTTATCAACTCGTAAAAAATACACTGACGACGATTCCTTGTAACATTTTATTGCAGCCAATAAACCAAGTCCAAATGTGATCTGCAACATTATAATACTTGTTCTTCTAGTTCCGTCTTTATGACTCTGTTTACTACCGAACTGATATAGTTTTACCCCAACAAGCCTGCAACAATGTAAGCTGAACAAAACTTTACATTTTACAACCGAAGGAGAAGCTATACAGGCTGTGTAGGTGATAAAGCGGAGTGTGCCTTCTGCATTTTTTATTCTTTGCCAAAGTACTCTCCATTAGTGCTTGTTCACGTACGAGGTGGGGGCGGTGCCAACCAAGCGAGTATGCAGTGTAATGGAATAAATAATTTAAGTTTACCTATGAGTAAGAAAAATAAAATGGGGACACAACCTTCCACTCAGTAAGGCACGAGACTTTTTTTTACTTTTTATTAGTTTTTAAGGTTCCGTTTCTAAAGGGCCAAACGAGATTCTGTTACTATACCTCCGTAGTCAGTCGGTCACCAAGCTGTATCTAATGATCTGTGAAAATGAGAGTTGAAATTGTCATAGGTAATATAAAACTGTTGCCAATTTACTAAAAACGAAATAAAATAAATATTTAAGGGGCTTCCATACCACAAACGTATTATGTATTTGACGTTTTAATTGACGTCTTGACACGTCTATCTCAATGGGTACTATCGCGCGTGAAAAATCCGCTAGATGTCACTACGTGTGTGTAAGGTCCAACTGCTACACGATTGGTTACTTTGGACATGACATTGACAGATGTGTCACCATGACATGTTAATCACCAATCACGAAGCAGTTGGACCTCACGCCCCCGTAGTGTCATCTAGCGAATTTTTGACGCGCGGTAGCCCCTATTCCACACTCGCTCTGCTCGCTACTAGGAACAAACCCTTGGGATAAGCCTCGACCTTACGGTATCTCGGGCTCAACATCACTACCTTGCAATACGGCCTTTTAGGAACGGCCTAATTTTTGCCGTAACTACGGACTCGTTTTGTGCAATCAGGGATTTTACGGTAGAAGGTTTATATTACGAAGTTTTCCCTGCATCGCTCGGTTGATGAGGAAAATGCTCATCTTTATTTATTTTTTCATTTTTTTTTTCAAATTCAATTTTTGATCTTGTATGGTTGTTTTGTGATGTCTTTGAGTTTTCTTCTTTTTTTTTGTTCGCAGAGGAACAGTACTTAGCCCGGTATCGCATTTGGTATTGTTACCGTACTATGTGTCGTGTGTTGTTTTGGAAAATTTCTGTAGTTCTGATCAATTTAAGTGATTTCCTTTGGCTGGTTTCGTTTACCACGGTTCAAAAATTCCAAAAGAATCACTAGAAATCTCTTTTGGTCGTTGTGATGGCTCAAGCGACACGACAATCCACAGGTTCATTACACATTATTACAGTTACACCAGCTATTATCCTGTTTTACATAACCGTTATTTCACTTTCCTTGTACGATACAATCCCACACGACTAGACACTGTGCTTAATTCAACTATTTTTATTAACAATATACTGTTTACTAATGAAATGACTGTGGGCGTGGGCAGAATCGACATTAATTGGTCCTGTTGCAAAGCTTTTGGTAATCGCCAAATATACGCTTAAGCGTTTTTGTTACAATCTTTTAGAAACACCGATTTATATTTTTAACTAAAAGATGAGATTCAAACAAAGTTACATAAAAGAAATCAGTTTTGTAGTTAAATTAAGTAAAATTTTGTGGTTTTTTAAATTAGGTACCGAATATTATGAATGGGTGAATATTTTTTTCCTCTTAGGTTCCATTATTGGACAAAAAAAAATAAGCAGAATAATGTCGCATTCCAAAGACAAAATAATTTTTGAAATTGATCCAATAAATTGTAAGTTTATCCGTAAAAAATATCCTTTTTTATTATTATTGAGTAGATGTCATCAGCGTTCGGCCAGTCAGTTTTAATAATGCAATAAATTAATATTTAATCACGGCGAAACCAAAGACAGTCAACGTCTGTGTGTTCTGTCGGCAATATCAGAACACACAGATGTTTGTGCACCTTTAATTTAATTGTCGCCAAAATTCGACTGCTTCAAAGTTGTAGACTTGAATTGTGACGTCAGTTTACACAAAATCCATAGAAAATTCTGATATTGTGATAGAGTGGATTGAAAACGGCTAAACGGCTTTGACTCGTTAATTTTTAAATTGAAATTCTTTTGATTGAATAATGCTACGAAGCCGAAGAGTTTATTTGTTTGAAAGCGAATATTTCGGAAACTACTGGTAGATTTTTTTGTGTTGGGTAGTTGATTTATTAAGAGTTGTATAGCCTAAAACCTTTAGAGCCTTTAGAACCTTAAGAGAGGTTTTAGGCTATACTGTTGTATAGCCTAAAACCTCTCTCAATAAATCGACTTAATCGATTCTTCGCTAGTGAAACATCACGCTGCAACAAAAACTAGCGAAGAATCTGAGAATAAAGTGAAAATACGAAGCTGCAATAAGATGCAATGCGATCAATAGTTTATTATGAGTTAAGTGACCACACTCCACATTTTTGACTGAAATCTAGAACTGTGCAAAAGAAGCAAACACACATACTATATACTTATAGATACTCGCTCCCGCTTACGCTAGCTGTTATATTTCACTGAACTCCCTAATAGTGACCATTGCACACATTAAAATAATACCCTCCCACTGTGCAGTCTGTTGTGTAGAATTGTAGAACAATGAGACTAATGAAACGAAGCCAAAGCCTTTAGAACAAAAGCTGCTGAAGGCGTAACGGATATTACAGGTTAATTAGTTTTGCTATTAGAACAATTGCAAGATGAGCTAGCAATGAAGCGAAATATTCTGGGCATATTAGTTCTTGAAATTATGAAAAACATAATAATTATTACGCTATGTAAGTCAAAGTATACTTTTACTTATATTATCAAGACAGATAGATATACTTTATTGCACAAAATCTTTACAGAAATAGGGTTTACAGAATAATTATAGTACAATTTAGGCGGTCTTATCGCTAGAAAGCGATCTCTTCCAGACAACCTTAAGGTAGAGGAAACAGTAGATGGCGAGAAATGGGTACGGCCGTCAATCAAGAGAAGGTTTTTATTTGCAATAAAGAATAGACCAGCCAATATTTCTAATTATTCACATTACATCCGTGCCAAGCCGTGGCGTTTTATTATAATTCACAGCTGTAAAGATGTGAGATTTGACAAACACATCTTTCTCAAAAAAAATCTGCTTAAAGTAATAAACATTTACGTATGATGGAAAGGAGACCCAATGTAAGTTATACAAAATCGGCGCAACATATCGTCATCGCGATGTAATTTGGGACACCGCCATCTATTGAGCGCTACCGACAACTGGAACACAAGGGGTTAACCCTTTTGAAACGATCGGGCCCCATACGTGGGTCTGATGACTCGGTAAAAAACATGTTTTTCATTGAACAACATCAAATACATTGCTCAGATCCTGTGGTAAGTAGCAGAGCACTATGTTACAGGAATCAGAAAAAATAACGCTACCACAACACCCACACTCGAGACAATCAACAAAGATTCTATTTAGTCCGTCAGATTTTTCAAATACAAATAAAACGATTTTTGCTTCATAAATAAAACTTAATAATGATATAGCGCATCTAAGTTTAGGGCACCCAGTGATTACGTCAGAAATTCGTAAACACTTTGCGAATTGGGGACGTTGCGCTAAACTTTTAACGCAATGCATCTTAGTGACCTATTGTTTACTTACTTACTTTATTAGAGAAAATACTACTCTTATTTTTTGGTAGTTTAACGTTGGACTTTACAACGCCCTTATATCGTGTGAATAAGAACTAATATCGGACTGCAAGTGTTAATCTTGACGTGCTGCCAACCGTACGACAATATCATATACTTGATGAAGGTCTACAAAATTTATTTCTTAACTTTTATAACCGACCGAAAAAAAAATGAGGAGGTTATTAGTTTCAATTCGACCATATATTTTTTTTAGATATGTTATTTGGCTGCGGTCTTCTATAAGGTGGAGGTATTTCACCAGGCTGCTCCAGTTCGAGCGATAAATCGCTATGCCCTACCTCTCTTGGTGTTTAAAAGTCGGAATTGCGTGCTTCGTACTTCTACCAGGATGGATAAACATAATCCTTTAATTTGAGCACGTAAACAATAATATAAACAGATAAATTCATGAAGATAAAACATGATAATAATATGTGTGAGCGTGCCGTAACAACGATTCATATTTATGCATATTTTTCAAATAGATCAATAGTGAAGATAACAGTGGACACAATAGGAAATGCTAATCATAGATTTCACTCGGATTCTTATCTAAGTAGGCCGTTTGAAAATTATTTCGTTTGTTTCGACATTATTATTAGATACGTATCGAATATTGATTATACACAAACGGAATTTTGATGTTTGTGTAGCGTGTTAAGGTTTAAATTACCAATTATAGGACGCGCCCCCATTAGACGAACAGTTTGCTTCGAGTTTGCCGCCCTATAGTTTGATTTAATAGCTTTTGATATCAATTCACATTAAATATAGCAGAAATATCGGACAAGCACACGTATAGCTTTCTGAGGTTAGTAGTAAAAACACTTGTGTCATAGAATTCAGAAAGTCCAACGGTAACACAACACCCAGACCAGAGACATTGAAGAAAAGTTTGTTTCCATATTGACCCGACTGGGAATCGAACCCGCTCAGGGATGTCACGACGCCAAGGGCGCCAAGGGTCTGCTTGCCTCTCGGCTATGGAGATCGTGCTCATCATTTGAGACCAGTTTATCGGTGTGATTGTTTAGGGAATAAATTCATATGAATGTTCTTCAAAATCTAAAGCAACACAGTTTGTGTTGATGTCATCACGCCGCTTAAGATGCGACACGTAATTAAATTTAATCGCGCTCTTAATGAACGTCAAAGTCGAAAAATTCAGTGCGACATATGCTGATTGGCTGAAAATACGAGTACAGTACGCTATCGCCCAATCAACAGTAGGTATCAAAAATTTTGTCATCTCATGCGACAAATTTGACAAACGGCACATGCTAGTACGCAATAACCACATAAACAAAATTCATTCAACCTTACAGAATAAACCCTTGTCCCCTTTCGACCCTTATTTAATACACGCACTGAATAACAGGTATATTCGATTTCACCTCGGTTGTCTTAACCACAACCCAGCTAAACCACAACTATTGGGACTTCCTAAAGGAAATCAAACTGGCACCATTGTTGTCACAACGGACCACACATCTTGGTCCAGGTCAGTGTTTCTCAATCATTTGCGGCCTTCAGGACGAGCGCAAAGTGTTTCTAAGGGGGTTAAATCTAATCGAACAGTAGGACTCCTAATCTGATTGTATGTTTCTTTATCTTTCACGAAAAGCTACAGAACATATTTGGATGAAATTTGGTAGGTAAATATAGAAGGCATACTAGATTAACATATAAGATACTTTTTATGCCGAAAACACGCGGGCGAAGTCGCGGGCAATAGCTAGTTTAGCTAAAAAGCATAAAATAAACTAAATCGCTCATTAAATGCAAAACAGGCGCAATCCCAAATGCTTACCTTTATTTTACAGACCGTGAAAACAAAAAAATAAATAAAACGAATTGATGTATTTTTTATTATTTTTTTAGATAATTCCAGTTCAATGATATAGTTATAACACTATAATAGATAAGCTTTAAAAAAAGAATAAAAAGTTCCTCAATTCATTTCATTTTTTGTTTGTTTTAGCCGTCCTGTTAAATAAAGTTATTTGGGATTGCGTCTGTTTTGCATTTAATGAGCGAAATGTAGATACTCAAACTGTAAGTTAACTTAATTCAACCTTAAAATCTATAAAAGTACACTCAGTAAGGAACTAAAGCACATAGTAATTAAGCGCCGCTTTCAAATTCCCACAATACAGCGGGAAATGTCTCTCAAATGAGGGCCGATTGAAAATCGCAACGGCCTGAATACACGAATAGCTCCAGGCTTCGTCTGACCCAGTTCTGGTTTGCAAGCAAACATTCAGTGCTCTTCGGTGAAGGTCGGCATTGAGCCCAGAATGGCTTCGTTTGGCTTGCAATGAAGGAATAACACGACGCCGCCATGTTTTTTTAACTAAATTCATGCTGTCACATTGACATCTACACTAGTATTATAAAGAGGAAAGATTTGATTGTTTTTTGTTTGTTTGTTTGCATTGAAAAGGCTCCGAATCGACTATTATATGTATTTAAGTAATTATAAATTTAATAATTTATACTATAATTGCGCCACTCACCACAAGGTCTCGCCTGAAAACCAGCGCTGATGCGGCATTGCGCTGCAGCAGCTCATGCTGAGGCTGACCTTTTGGCCCATAAATGTACCTTATCTAAGTACCTACTATAAGAACAGAATATAAATAAATAAATAAATAAATATTGGACAACATCACATACATTGCTCTGATTCTGTGGTAAGTAGCTAAAGCACTTGTGTTACAGAAATCAGAAACAACGACGGTAGGTACCACAGAAGTTGTGTATCTTTGTGTGCCAATAAATGTTTTTTCTTTCTTTTCTTTTCTTTCTTTCTTTTCTTTTCTTTCTTTCTTTCTAGACTTTTTTATATATTGCACTTCAAGATTGCCCTCATCACACCTGGTGTTAAGTAGTAATGAGATCCTAGTACAGCATAATAAAGCTGTTAGTGGACTTGTTGCCCTTACCTTTAAGGCTGTAGCAACCCGGCAGGGGCTCTGGAAACCTTGTACACACGCAGGAGCACAACAACACAGAAGTGATTGTTATTTGGCTGCGGTCTTCTGTAAGGTGGAGGTCACCAGTTGGGCTGATACAGTTCAAGCGATAAATCGCTATGCCCTCTCTTGAAAGACTAGTTCACTAGACAAGTGGTAATGAGGTCCTAGCTTGAAAGCTACAAGTACAGCATAATTAGGCTTTTACTGGACTTGTCGCCCTTTAGCGCATAAAGATGCAGCCAATCAAGAATCTCCAAACTTCTGTAGTCTCATGCGTGAAATTGGACGTTTTTGCGCATTCTAGTCGGGTATATACAGTGAATCCAAAAGCTTCCCACACAAGTTTATACCTACATGCTATCAACAGAAGTCCCATAAAAACTTATCAACTCCACGCAGACGAGCAAGTTACATTTACCATATCAATTTGCAGTTTAACGATTCGCAGGAATCCCGATTACGACCGTTCCCAGGGTGACATTCGTACGCACAACCTGTGCAGTAGTGTCACCATGCGTTCAGGTAGAATAAGGATATTCCGGACATATAGAAAGATCAATTTGTATCGCACTTCTCTTTCTTTGAACATAATCATTATGAGTGAAATAAGTTTCTAAACTAATGTCGTGTTTTATTAACAGTATGGTCATCTTAACACCTTCAATGCGGACTACTAAATTCCCTTAATTTTATAAATGCAAGAATTTGTAAGAATATATAGATGTTTGTTACTCTTTCACACTAAAACTACTAACTGGATTTGGCGGAAACTTTGTAGAAAGATTTATGAAATACTAAATATCCATATATATTACTTTTTATCCCGAAATATCGCGAACGGAGTCGCTGGCAACAGCATTACAAATGATACTTAGTATGCAATATTACGCAGTCGGTATTGTGTGTGTTAAGCGAAAAAAAGTTATCAAAGTGTGTGTCACATTTTTTCTTTAAAAAATTAAATTAGGCTCGCATAAAACAGATTTTTTGCCGTTTTATACGTAAAACCCTTTGTGCGCAAGTTGCCGTACTTGGCCGGATTTTGAAATAGGATAAGAGAAAAAATAAGAAGAAAGGACAGAAGGGTTCCAACTGGAAGGCTTATTACGTACCCCGTTTACACCTGACTGGATTTTCATCCCAAACGCGCGTTAAACCTTCAGCTAAGCTAAAAATGAAACCTTTCTATTCTCCAACAATTCACTGTGGAACATTTAGATCGGTCTACCTAACTCGGCATTTCAATCAGGTTACCTCAATCGTGGTCACGACAATCACGACTTGGCTGGATCAGGCTGTTTATAAAGCTTAATTACAGGATGCAATCTGAAGCAGCCGCTTTCCTTTATTCTAGATTAATTCCGTAAGGGCCCTGTTACACTGGCGACTTTTGAATGCCGGAAGCGTTGCGTGGCGCCGACGCAGCGTAGATGCGATGTCGGCGCTAGGTGACTGCCGAAAGCGCGCGGGTCGCGTCGTTTTAGCTTTGAGACGTCGCTTACGTGTACCATACGTAGAGAGAAAGAAACAATTATTTAAAGACATCACAGTACAGTAATATAAGTGCACAAACAATACAGGAGTGGACCCAGAAAAATAACCAAAAAATAATACTAAAACGTAAAAAGTCTGCGTCCTCCTCGCCAACTGGGCAATCTGGTATCAAATACATTGTCATCGCGATGTGGGTTCCTCTTTTGCTTACCATGAGGCTGGGAGTAGCCAATATACTTTTATACACAAAAATGCAGGCAATGGCAAGTCATGATATCCAAAGTAAAAGGACCTCATCCAGTATAAGTCATGACACCGGTTTTCAGCGGACACCAGCGTCGCAAAATGGATTCCTACGAAAAAACATTTATGTCATATGTTACGTTGAAATATACCTACCTACATTCGGTGAAACATTGTACTTATTGTCAGAAAAAACGTCGCCGGATGCTGACGTTCAAAAGACGCCACTGTGAACGGTTCCTAATACTTATGATTCAAATGTTATGGTTTCGCAACAATAATACGGCTACTAAGGGTGCTACTGCGGAAATGAAATATTTTATTGTAAATTATTAATTACAGCCATAAAAAAGTGCGATGTAAAGGGCTGTGCTCGGTATCTTGCTAAAAGACATACAAAAAACGGAGATTTAGTTCGGTGGGCTGGTCACGTCAGCCATGGAACCGACCAATGATGGAGCAGACGCGTCCTGGACTGAAGACCGCGTTGAGGTAAACGTAGTATAGATAGCTTTTCAAGACATTGGTCTAATGACCTTGTAAGAACTACTAACAGGGGCTGTATGAAAGAAGCCTAATAGAGAAATGTGGCGGTAATTAAAGGCCTACGTTCAAGAGTGGACGGACTAAGGCTGTTGAATTTTCCTTTTAACTTCATCGTACATGATATAGCTATGATTTTGTTTTTTATATTTGTAGATTCTAGTAAGTTTATGCTAATAGTATTAGCATTCAAAACGCGAACCACGTAGTGCCCATTTATCATACTTACAAGGTACGATCAACCGCTCATCAAGGTTAACACTTGCAATTCGATATTCGTTCTTCTGTCAACGACATAAGGAACAAAGTCCGCAGTGTGTAATATGACATGCTTTTGAGAGCACATATTTTCAAGAGTTATACTTACACTAGCAGTACGCGTGCGAAGCCGCGACGGGATGCTTTTTTTCCACATTTTTCTTTCGATTCTTCGTTCCTATTGGTCATTGCATAATGTTTTATAGCCTTTAGTTTTCCTGGACAAATGGGATATCCAACACAAAAGAATCCAGAATTGTTCAATTCGAACCAGTTGTTCCTGATTAGCTCGTTCAAACAAACGAACCCGTCAGCATTTTTTTATATTACATTTCAAGATTGACCTCATCCCACCTGATGTTAAGTGATAATGAGGTCCTAACTTAAGGGCGACAAGGACAGGATAATAAATCTGTTACTGGACTTGTCGCCCTTACCTTGAAGGCTTGACCCCTGCTACTAATGTAGCACCCCCCAGGAGCTCTGGAAACCATACTCACACGCAGGAACACAACGACACCGAAGTGATTGTTATTTGGCTGGGGTCTTTTTTAAAGTGGAGGTATTTCACCAGTCGGGCTGCTCCAGTTCGAGCGATAAATCGCTATGCCCTACCTCTCTTAAAAAAATCTCTTTAAAAGCTTTGCAATATTAGTATAGATGATGTGAGAAAACCTCTCAAAACTGAAATCCATTTTCCCCAAAGCTGTCCCACTACTTAGTCGACAATTGGCGACATCAGTGCCAACAAAAACATAATTACAAAACAGCAAGCGGAGATAAGCACTTACTCTGGACGGGGCTGGTTGGCGGGTCTACCGTTACTTCGTCATACCGGACACCTGCAACAAACGATGCACTCATGAATTGTGGCATTCGGATATTGCTTATCAAAAGTACAACAGAGTAAACACTGCAGCACTTGCATATCGATTTAGGTCCTTAAGCACACGACTTAAAAGCTACAAAGAGAGTGACATGCTTTCGACCGTACGTCAGAGCTCATACCAGTCTACAAGCTTCCGCTATGTCAAGTTTCTTGCATGGGACGAGTAAAGTTAGGATCCTGTTGATTGGCTGATAGCATATCGCAATCGTATTTTTAGCCAATCGCAAGGCGCAATTAATTGTATTTCTTTTGACAGCGCGACTAAATTTTGTCGCGTAACGTGTCTCATCTCACAGCATCCTTTTAAAACCTATAGGTATAGACCATGGACCAACCGTATTCTATCCTAAATTTGTTTCAATTTTCACATGCTACTAGTGGGAATAGATTCGGTAAAGAAGCTTAGTTCTAATTGAAAGAAACAAAAGAAGTAAAAATGTGCATACAATAGATTCCGTACATTATATTAATTGCTACGCTTGTCCTGTTTGGCGTGTTTTATTTTAATTAATACGTACAACATAAAAACTGGTACTGAATCCTCGATGCGCGAATCGGTCGTACCATTTACAGTTTTTGTCTTCTCCATTCCATCGGCCCATTATACTCGTTACACTTAAACTAATTACACTGTTATTCAATCAAATTAGCATCACATCATTTACAGAGCCCGCAGTATTCTCACGCTCATTACCGCTTCACTTTGAATCGAGTCGAATCGATTCTGTAATTACGATTAATCGGTCCAAATATTTTTGATCGAGTAACGGAATGAACTGGACGGGCGATTGCGCCAGTGCTAATGTTACATGTAATATGGTTCTGAATTATAACAGCAAGATTAGTTAACCACCTATTTTGAGTCTAGATAGATACTTTATTGCAAACAAACTACCTTACAGAAATTGGTCTTACAGACAAATTATAGTTTAGGCCTCGAATGCGATCTCTTTCAAACAACTTTTAGTTAGAGGAAATAGTAGATGAAGATAAATATTTATTGAGTATTTGTTTTCTAAATATACACTATATATATAAATGAATAAGTGTGTGTCTTTAAAAATAATATAGTCCACCTCACTATCTAAGAGACGAGCGACTTAGGCGTATTTCGTATCAGATGATAATAAACGAAAAACGTAAAAACCACATGAAGATTGACTTATTTGCAGATAAATCGTTTAATATTTACTGAAATATCCAAATTTCAGTAAATATTAAACGATCTGACAATATTAACATACTCTGTCGATTCAGCGAAACCAAACGAGATGTAAAAATCATTTTCCAGAGCCAGCCTTTCATCGTTACCCTTTGAAAGCTGTTCCAAATGATAAACAACCATTCGTTAGACGGAACACAAATGAATATAGCTCCCTTCATGTACCACACATAAAGGTAAACACTCGCAGATCATTTTAGTACTTATGCCTGCGACATAAGTGCTATTAAAATTATCTGTACAGTCTTATAAAAAATACTAGCTAGCCCCGGCTTCGCACAGTTTTAATGTGGACACTTTTGAATTTTTCGGCTTTTGTGTCCATAAATATGTATATTTTAAATAGTTGTAAACCTCTTGAATCACTCTTTCTTACCGTTGAATATATTCAAAAATCTAAGCGGACATACAGCTGAAGCGACTTTGTTTCATACTATATAGTGAAACGTTTTATTACGAAATAGTAAAAACAATTAATGTGCAACTGTTTAGTGAAATGGCAAAAGTACTTTTGCAATGCAGTCCACTTCTGTTAGAAGTATAGAACAGATAGTGTTTGGCTCTGTAATAAGTTGTTTATGTGACAAATTAGTTGACACCCGACACGCATCAAAATTATGTCTACTTTAAACACGTGTTTACCATTTTTGCACCAAAGTGTTAGTACCTTAATTGTGTGTAAAAGATGACATATTTTTGCTACAAGTTCAGCCACTTTGTTCACAATAGTCAAAAACGGATTCAAATTAGGAAACTATAGTTATTCATCTCCGTAGCCGTGTGGCGAGCGGGCCGGACATTGGTCACGCGCTATCTCTGAGGTTCCGCGTTCGATCCCCGGTCGGGTCAATACGGGAAACCAACTTTTCTATATTGTCTCGGGTCTGGGTGTTGTGGTACCATCGTTGTTTCTAATTTCTGTAATACAATACCTTAAGCTACTTACCACAGAGTCAGAGCAAAGTATGTGACCTTGTCCAGTTTTTTTTTATTTATTTATTTTTTTGGCTTTCTTAATATAAACATGGTCAGAGACAAAAGATAAACTTTTCGAGCTTGATTTCGAATCGAAATGTTTCTGACATTTGTAAATAAGGCTAGTTTATTTTGAACAGTTAACCATTTATAGGACCACGTTTCTGTCGGAATGTAGGTAGTAGGATAGGATTACCTACTCTCCTTATTGATAAGACAATATCAGCGATTAGTATCGTCTACTAAACTATTGTACCTTCCAAATCTTAGAAGCTTTGATCTATTTCGCAACGAGAACTTCTCTAACAAATCATGTCTGACAAAGATTTCAGCCAGCTCAAAGTGGGTCTTCAAACAAAATATCTGATTAAACTGTTGCAATAGATCGACGTAATCAATCTCAGTTGTCGATAAGTCTGATTTATGTTTCGTTAGCTTTGCTTTTTTATTTCAACATCTTAATGGATTAATACAATATTCAGTTAAATAACCTACGACCAGTTATACGAGTAGGTTGTTAGTGACTGCTGTATTCCGACCTGCATAATTCTTTTGGCGTTGGTTTTACATCCATACTAATATAATAAATGCGAAAGTAACTCGGTCTGTCTGTTTGTCTGTCCGGCTTTCACGCGTAAACCACTGAACAGATTTTGATGAAATTTGGCTTAAGTATATGTTGAACTTCTAGTAAGGACATAGGCTATTTTTTGTTTACAAATAATACCGCCTTTGAAAGTTTATATGGGAAAATGTTTATTTTTTGAGTTAAAGTCAAGAAATTTGGCTCAAATATAGCTCGCAAACCTGGATTAAAGTATGGACTACTTTTGTGAAATTTAAAAAAAAATCTTTTGCGAAGTCTACCTATGCCAGTGTCACGTGAAGTGATAATTGATACAACTTCTCTATAACACACTTGTGTTCGGAACTCTATAGGTTTCCGAGGATTTTGTAGAGTCCAATATCCAGTTTAAGCTCGTTTCAAGGCACATTTGGGTCTGAATCAAGTTGTTCACGCGTCAAGTAGCTTGACACTGTATGCGCGTATTTAATACGAAATATTTTTATCACTCTCTATTGAACTCTACTGTATCAATCAACACCAAATGAAATAAAATTTACGAAATCAGCATAAAAAAATCAATAAATCGGAAAGATGGTGCTTGTCTCTCTATTACCCTCCACAGAGTCGTCCGAGTTGCTTTCGACTTTACGATCAGCATCTTTAGTTTTTATCCAAGTACCTTGCCTCATTAGGTTAACTGCCTGACTGGCTTACAACTTACTTAAGAGGTTTAATGTGACAAAGTTCTGATGTGTATTCAAAAAAATATGCTGATTGCTGACTCTGTACAAAAATGTATATTGTCAACTAGCTGACCCGATAGACGTTATTCTATCTTAATGACGACTATTTAATTACATAAATATTTATATATATTTTTTCTCTCATAAGAACCTTCTCCTGACAATAACAAACATAACAAAAAAAAAATTGGTCCAACCGTTCATGCGTGATAGCGTGACCAAGGTAAATAGGGATTCATTTATATATTACTAGCTGTGCCCGCGACTTCGTTCGCGTGGACTACATCCTTTCATGGTCGGTTTTACCCCTTTCTCCCCTAATATTCGAAACAAAAAGTAGTCCATATTTTAATCCAAGTTTCGAGCTATATTTGTGTCAAATTTCATATCTCTAACTTCAAAAATAAACATTTTTCCATATAAACTTCCAAAGGTGGTATTACCCCCCTCCCCCCCCCCCTTATTTTCTAATATAAAGTAGCCTATGTCCGTTCTTGAGATTCAACCTATACCTATGCCAAATCATCAAAATCGGTTGAGAGGTTTAAGCAGGAAAGCGTAACAGACACACCGACAGGCAGACAGACAGACAGAGTTAATTTCGCATTTATAATATTAGTAGGGATAGGTCCGTTCTTGAGATTCAACGTATACCTATGCCAAATCATCAAAATCGGTTGAGAGGTTTAAGCAGGAAAGCGTAACAGACACACAGACAGACAGACAGACAGACAGAGTTACTTTCGCATTTATAATATTAGTAGGGATAGAAGATATTGTTTTAAAGTTACTCCTAGCATCCATTGAATCGCAAAAGCAATACTGGGCTTGGCTTACAAAACTCGATGTAGAAACGTCGAGTTTTCAAATGAGATTATTAAGGGACCTTAATTAAAACTTCTTTAACTTTTATTCCTCGATTTAGTTCAACGTCTTAGAAAGTAGGTACATAATTGGATATCTAAATTGCTTCAGTTGGGTACCAATTCATTTGAGAATCTATCTATTTGCATATGTACAGTCGACAGCATATGAAGGGAACTTGCAGTTCGATTTAAGTTCTTACTATTTTAAAAATCAGATTCAAAACAAAAAAATCAGTACCTTGTGTCATTAATAGATTTTTAGTGCTTCACGCCGCACTAGCGACCTCAGTTGGAATTCATTTATACATTACTAGCTGTGCCCGCGACTTCGTTCGCGTGGACTACATCCTTTCATGGTCGGTTTAACCCGTTCTCACCTAATATTCGAAACAAAAAGTAGCCTATTATGAATCCAAGTTTCGAGCTATATTTGTGCCAAATTTCATATCTCTAACTTCAAAAATAAACATTTTGCCATATAAACTTCCAAAGGTGGTATTACCTCCCTCCCCCCCCCCCCCCGCTTATTTTCTAATAAAAAGTAGCCTATGACCTCAGTTGGAAGAGCAGCACGCGCCATACGCGAAGGTCGTGGGTTCAAATAATTTTCTGTTTCTTCAAAATTTTGTCACGTTAAGTTCGCTGTCTATCTGACTTACAAAGTTACGCGGAGGTTAAATGTGACAAGGGACAAGTGTTTCAAAACTAACTTTGACTTTGGCGTCGCGCTATCTCTGAGATTCCGGGTTCGATCACCGGTCGGGTCAATATGGGAAACGAACTTTTCTATATTGTCTCGTATTGTGACATTCAGAGTTAAGATACCTTCGTTGTTTCTGATTTCTGTGACACAAGTGCTTAAGCTACTTACCACAGAATCAACAATGTGATCCCGGCGAACGTCATATCGCCTAGATACTCAAAATTTACTTACCTTTTAAACCTTCTCTGGACCTCCACAATTATTTTTAAAACCAACATTAGATCGGTCGAGCCCTCGTCGAGTTTTAGCAAGACTAACGAATAGCAATTCATTTTTATATGTAAGATTATGCTGACTGTACTTAAAGATAATTAGCCTATTCGTTAAACCCAAAGCGACAGTGTCCCCGACATCAACTAGGTAGATTGGGAAAGTTACTCAGCTCTGCCGGCCTCATTTCGTTCCCAAAAGTTCGGAATGGGTCACTCTTCAAACGTAAATAAGCGTAAAAAGTTTTTTCATTATGGCTACACATATCGCTGCTAATAGTTACTCAGTGACCTAAAATTTGTAAGCTTCTGTACCTAATGTTTGATGGAAGTACGGCTTATCAAGATAAACACTTGCCAATTTGACGACCTCCGGCGTGTCGGACTTTGGCGTCGCGCCATCTCTGACGTACCGGGTTCGATCCCCGGTCAGGTCAATATGGGAAGCGAACTTTTCCATATTGTCTCGGGTCTGGGTGTTGTGGTATCGTTGTTGTTTCTGATTTCTGTAACACAAGTGCTTCAGCTACATACCACAGAATCAGAGCAATGTATGTGATGTTGTCCAATATGTATTTATTTATTTAATTCATATTAGTCCTTATACCAACGAATTAAGGGCGGTGCAAAGTCCAAAGTAGTCTGAGATGCTTTTGTCTGTAAAGTGGGCGTATCACGGGTTGGCGTGTATAAAAAAAAAACCATATACCTTTGGATGCCCTTGATAGATTGGCGCACAAAGGGCGCGTTCAAGTATTACTTAAGGCAAGGGGGGGGGGGGGGGAGCTGTTTGATCTGTAAAACGTTACGATGCGTTACAATACAAAATTAAGAAATGAATCTCCGAAAATGGCAACCCTTTTTGTTTCCCTACGGTTTCCGGGAATCCCTCGATTGTATTACTGTGGTCGTCTTTTTTTTAAGAAACGGGGAGGATTAGTACAGAAAAACGTAACCGTGCGTTACAAGGGGGGGGGGGGGGAGGGAGGGGGAGTTCCTCTCTTAAAATCTTCCAAAATTGCGTTAAGTAATTCTTGAACGCTCTAAAAATTAAACGTATTTAAAAGAATTATAAAATAAGTTTTGAGACCAAAAATCTTGTTATATCTGTTACGGACAGACATAACAAGATATTCCGATTTAAACTTATTACATATTCACGAAATCACATAAAAGTAGAAAAAATACGAAAAAACCAGTCGAATCCTGATGCTAGCCGAACATATCACACACGATAACAAGTACCTAGCAACGGGGTTGCCAGATCTGTCGCCAACAATATCTATATTATAATATGTTCCATCACAGCCCAATTAATCTCTTTTGTTAATCTTCGACTGCTCCAGGCATTATTCAACGCTTATCAAGTTATAACTATATTTCATATCTGATTGTCTTACGTTCAGCTTTCGAAAGTTAATTAGCAATCAACGCTTTGTTATTATGAAACCTTTTGGTTGGAATTTGGCAGTTCGATCATGAATATTTAACTGGATGTAACGGTTTAAACGGCAACAGGACCGTATTAAAATTGACGCACTGGAGATGTGGTGCTGGAGGCGATTACTGAGAATCAGCTGGACTGCACACCGCACAAATCTATTCATCTTAAACGAGCTTCATATGAAACAAAGGTTATCGTCGACTGTGCAACAACGAATACTCACAATGGTTGGGCATATCACTCGCAATGAAGAATGGAGAGACTGGGCATACAGGGGCACGTCGAAGGCCGGCGCTCGCGCGGAAGATCACCAACTCGATGGACGAACCTCATCAAATTTACCACCAACATTTGTCTGAATGAGTTTTGCAGAAGTGCGAAAAATAGGAGTAGATGGAGGCAACTGGCAAAAGCTACACTAAAAAGCGATGCATAATGACCACGAACACTCTGTCAAGAGTGCACAAGAAGAAGAAGAAGAATGTTTTAAAAAAACGTATCCCAGTTTGAGGTATAAATCGTTTAGACTAATTTCGGCTAATGCAGCCCATTTCAGTAATATCAACCAGGACTTATAAATGCCTGAATATTTGCGCAACACAGTTTATTTTTAATTGTGATCTTCTCAGTCGCACTGTCCACTCCCCGGCAGCGGCTGCGGAAGATGCATGTTTGAAGAAGAGGCTTAAGTATGCTAATTTAGAGCCTCTTTATCACTTTGTGCCTATGGCAGTGGAGACTATGGGCTGTTGGGGGTCGGAGGCGAGGGACTTTGTGCGTGAGATAGGCCGTAGACTGAGCGATGTAACATGCGACTCACGTTCTGGTTCGTTCCTGATGCAGAGGCTGGCCATTGCTATTCAGCGTGGTAATGCGGCAAGTGTGATGGGCACCTTTGCGTCGGGGACTGACGGAAGCGAGTAGTAAATTTTATAATTTGTGTTTTATTTTATTATATATTTTTTTATTATGTTAATTAGCTATTGTGATTTTTAACCTGTATTGTTGTTTTGTTTTAAATTGAATGTTATTTCTTAAATTTAAATATTGGATTTGTTGATTATTATTTATTGATTATTGTGTTACATTACTTTGGATATATAATAAATAAATTTACATGAATTGTGATCTTTACAATATTCTTTATTTGATGACTTCCGTAGCCAAGAAGGAAACCGGCCGGATTTTAACGTCATGTCCGTTCTGAGGCACCAGGTTCGATTCCGAGTCCAGTAAATATGGAAAACGAACTTTTCTTATTGTCTCGGGTCTGGGTGTTATGGTATCGACGATGTTCTTTGCTTAAATGAGAATGAGAAAGGGATTTTAATCCAAAACAAACAAGTTTATATACAAAGCCGTGTGTAATAACTAGTACCTGTGCCCAACAGTGGGCTTTTCTGTTTTATAGCTGAACAAATCATCTGCACGGAGTAGTTATTTCATATTATTAATATTAGCAGAGTTCTAGAGATTAGAAACTAACAAACAGAAAGACAGAAAAAAATTGCAAAAAAAAAATTTTTTTATGTATACCGTATATACATGCCATATACGCTGGTAAAAACAGTTATTTATATATGTCATACAAACACTTACATTTTATTTATAAGTATTTATATATGTATATTACGTACGTATTTAGATATGTTTAGATTTGTTTTTTGTACAGTATTATTTTGAACTAACGGTTTACAATTTACCAGTCTCGCTTCCATAAGTTAATATTATACCAGTCTGTATCTAAATGGTTACGTTGGCAGTAACTGATCGAAGTTCACAAAGATAGCTGTTGTTTCTCTATCAATATTCTAATCTTATTGAGGGCTGTCTGTACCAAAAGGGCAAAGTTCTAAGAACAACGACGGCACTGATATAATACGATCGAAATTTCACTATTCAATACTATTTGAACGTATACACTGTTCAAAATTGAACTATTGTATTTGAGCTATAATTTCACAGGCTCCTTTTTATTACTTTGAGCGACAGAAATACTGACTGAGGCACAAGACGCCCAAGCCTAAAATGCTCACTTATAAAATTGTTTACCAACCTAGTTTTAACCCCCGACGCAAAAATGACGGGGTGTTATAAATTTGACGTGTCTGTGTGTGTATCTGTCTATGGCATCGCAGCTCACGAACAAATGAACTGATTTTGATTTTGATTTTTTTGTTTGAAAGATAGTGAGAATAGTCGGGAATGTCTTAGATATGTTTGTTAAAAATCGATCCAAGATGGCCGCCGTCACAAAAAGTCGGATTTCCTAATTTTTTTGTCACAACTCCTTCAATATAGGTATCAAATAAAAGGGCTTTTTTCACACATTTTATATCGAGTTTTTTTTTATTATTTTTTTTAGGAATTTTTTGATACTCGATTAAATAGAACTCATTTTATTTCAACTACCACATTTGTCCTTTTTATTGAGTCTGGCAATCTTTATGGTTTGAGAATCGAAAATAAATTTTATGATTGTGCCGTTACTACATTTATATTACAATTCTAAAAGCAGATTTTCAGTTGTTAGGACAATTGTCGTGACCTATAGGAAGTTGATGACCTCATTCTGCAATTTAAAAGTAAGATGAGCCCTTATCTCTTACCTTTATATACCTATACAAATAGTGGTGATGAAATTTTTCTGTTTCTTTAAAATAATATAACAGAATGTAACTCAAACCTGTTTATCCTAATTTGGTTTCTATGATTTCAATAAAATGTAATTTTTTTTTATTTTGCGCTTTAAGATTGACCTCATCCCACCTGATGTTAAGTGGTAACGAGGTCCTAGCTTAAAGATGACAAGTACAGCATAATAAATCTGTTACTGGACTTGTCGTCCTTACTTTGAAGGCCTGACCCCTGCTACTAATGTAGCACCCCCCAGGAGCTCTGGAAACCTTAATCACTCGCAGGAACACAACAACACAGAAGTGATTGTTATTTGGCTGCGGTGGTCTGTAACGTGGAAGTATTTCACCAATCGGGCTGCTCCAGTTCGAGCGATAAATCGCTATGCTATGTTATATAATTTGTGAGTTAACGTGAAGATAGAAACAGAATCAATGAATAAAACCCTTTTACCGGCCCGTTTACAACTAGACACATTTGTCGACTCGTCGATCCACATCAAGCGTCCAGCGGTGGGGCTGGTCATGAATATTTCAGTAGGGTATGCCGTCAATCCTTGAAACTTTGCACTCATTAATTTAAGGAACCCCGGGTATTCGTTTTGCCAACTGGGTAAACTTCGTCTATGCTAATTGTCAGTTAGGCTTTCAAATGCAAACATGATTAATTTACTATTTCGAAAAGAATATAACAAAGTTGGACGTGGTGAAAAATTTGGAAATGAGAAGCCAAAACAGAACTTTTTGGCACTGGCGGAAAAGGTCAGTAGCTACAAGAAAACCCAACCTTAGATAACCTAGGAAAAATGACAGCTAAGCCGGCATTGCACTCAAGGTCTCTCCTGCGAGGTGGGGATGGCGTGGTGGATTAGCCACCCCTCCTTTCCTCTAGACCATCCTGCTGCGCAATACCAGCCAATTCACCTGGCTATGGTGTAGTGGTTCTGTTTAACCTATTTCCCACAACATCCCTTAAAGGGCTATAAGGTCCGCCGAGGATTTTTAGTGGGTGTGTAGTTTCAATATGACGGAACGGTGCTTCAAGCATTTGTCCCCGTCAAAAAAAAACAAAAAAAGGAAGAACTCTGTGTTGAAACGGTGAAGAATAAAAATACCAACGATTTCTGCATTATTATTATATGTTTCTATTTTAATCTTTACTTATCGCAACGCGTCTCCTTGAAGGGTGACAATATTTTCAAAAGTGCAAAAATTACTTGTCCTTAATGTTATTATTTGCAGATATCCGTCAAATATTTCTTTCAATTCCATAAATGATTATAAATTATCATAATATTTTAAGCAGAACGACACACTTTATCTTTCACCTTCCTTCTTTCATAAATTATCATCAAGCAGAGCTCAGCGAAGCCACAGTGTATTAAATCACCGTAAGTAATATCTTTTCGGAAACTTTTTTAAATAGCCATTAAATGTGTGATAATTGCTACTTTTGACTTGATTTAATATAACACCCTTTTCTCACCCTAAAACTAAGTTTTCAAATTAAAAAAAAACATTAGTTAGGATTATTAGATTTGTAAACTTTTAAAATTTTATTTACAGAAATGATTTTTGCAGCAATTTAATACAAGAAGGGCGTCCAATAATGATTTTTAGGATTAGTGCTAGCACTAATCCTAAAAATTACAGCGAGGAAACTGGACACTAGTGTCCAGTTTCCTCGCTGTAATGTCTGGACTGTGGCAAGATCCTTACAGCCTTAATTACGGTAGCAAATAAAACAATGGGACAGTCAGAGCCTGCCCCGAATCCTGGAATTTACTCGGTTCGTAACAAACAATGTGCCGCTGAATGCAAGTAATTGTGATTTTCGTGGAACTCGCTGAGAATGCGATAGTTTTAGTTGGTTTACACCCCGTTCCAATATTTGAAAATCCGTTCTAGTTACGGCTAGTAATAAATTATTAGAGGCGTAAGCTAAAAACGACCAACGACTGATGACAGCTGTATGGAGCGGTATTATTTAACGACTCGTAGTCGGTTGGAGAAAAACGGATGGTAATTTTTGACACATTACGAATCGTTAACGTGCAACCGGGCATTAGTGGCACAAGATTTCTAACTGCCACTTGGTATACAATACACCACAAACAGTCATATCCATTCAATTAGAATTTATTTTCATGTTAAAATCAAGGTATAAGGTTTGCCAAAACTATTTGGTGGGAGCATTATGGACTTTAAAAAACAGAGCCAAAGTCTGAATTCGGTATTTTCAATTCTATTCACTAATCAACTCGGGAAGGGATCGTCACTATATCGTCTCGCCGTCAACCAGGCGTCAACCTATAATAATCGCGTTAGCAAATGACCCGCAGCTGGTTGACAGCCAGGCAGAGTGCTGGTTCAGTCCTAGAGCACGGTGCGCATTGTTCAAAGGGTGAAGGGCAGGTGACCTAATTTACTGTTATCTGATCTATCTAGGCTAAACCAATAATATTTAGATATCATCCAGGACCAACAGCTTAACAAGCCTCGCAAGGAGATGACTGTTATGATGATGAGTTTCTGATGAGAACTCAACTTTGTCACTACCGCGCCAGGGGCACCTCACCCAATCATCCTTTTTTTTTGTTTTTTTTCCTACGTGACTATCGATGATGGCTGCCACGCCTTATCATCTTCACCGAGCTTTCGGGGGAGCGCAGATGGCTCTCACCCCTTTAATTTAAGTAACAACCGGAGGGTGCCCCCTAACGGGGCTCGAACCTCGGCTCGGGCTGTTACTGAGACTTTATACCACATTGGCCAAATGGTTTTTACATATCATGTGCCGTTGTACTTCAATATCTCTCCTTGCAAAGTGCTTCAAGTTAAAATGGAGTATCTTTGTGACCGCAAAGACTAAAAGACTGTTAAGTACTACACAAAACACGATATAAGAGGAGTTATAACTTTTCGCAAGCTATAAAGATGAACCATTAAAACCAAGAAAAGCATGAAATGGTTTGTAGTCGCCACAGTACAGAATGAAACAGTAAGATGATTGTCTACATCAATCTCATTACGTCATGAAAAAAAGCCCAAAACCATTTCATACAAAGTGATTTTATAAAGTAGTTCTATAAAAAATTTACTATTCATGTGATAGTATCATATACTAGAAATGAGAAGTCGAGACAGTTCATCATCAGTATTAAATCTTTTCTGCTCATATAAATGATAAATAAATAATTTATTATTATTTATTGGACAACATTACATACATTGTAATAAGCTACATAATCAGAGCTTAAGCATTTATGTTGCAGAAATCAGCAACAACAATGGGACCACGACGACCAGACCCGAGACAGAAAAAATAGTTTTCCATATTGACCCGAAGGGGAATCTAACCCCTAGATATAATGCGACCCAATAATTCGGTCGGCTCGAGTATGGGTTACGTCCGTAGTCAAAATGGAGGTGAATCACAGAAAACACAAAAGACGAGAAGACTTGAAAAATAATTAGCTTTTTATTTCAATAAAAGGTTCACTGTACTGTTAATTTCCTTATTGTGGTACGATCGCAGCTTAAAGCGATCCGTTTTAATTATAATGGGCTCTGTAAACAGAATACATTATGCCGCAGGGCCAGTCTCGAGTTCTCGAGTGTAAAGATCCGATAAAACGAGATCGGATAGCAAACCTTAAACACGGTTATACTATATACTCGTATTAGATGTATATTTAAATAGCTGACTTCCCGTAACTTTGTCTGCGTTATTTTGGGATAAAAAGTATCCTATGTGTTATTTTATTATCTACCTAGCAGCTCGCTACGGCTTCGCACGCGTACTATCCCTGATTTTTCTACATTTCCCACTGATTCTTCGCTCTTATTTGTCGAGGCATGATGTTATAGCCTATAGCCTTTCTTGATAAATGGACTTTCCAGCACAAAACTGGTAGTACCTAAAGTACATAGACCCTGAGATTAGCGCGTTCAAAAAAAAAAACAAACATACTCGTCAGATTTATAATATTAGTATAGATAGATAAGCGTGTTGGACGTATAATTAAACAACTGTTGCTCGCGACATTGCCCGAGTTATTTCGGGATCATGAGTTATTTTAATATCTAATAAATCTAAATACCAAATTTAACCTAAATCCATTTAGTAGGTTTTGTGTAAAACATACATTAAGACTTACATACATCCGTACGCTCTTATAATCATTCGCGTTCATAATGTTAGAAGGATTCATAGAACTAGTACAGAGAACAGCAAATCAAGGTAAACACTTGCAGTTCTATTTTAGTTCTTATGGCTGCGACATAAGGACGGTACAAAGTCTACAGTAGTCTGACGTGCTTTCGGGCGTATATTAACATTAACACCATTGAAATTAAACTCGTAACTTGTTTCTTCTTTTATGCCAACGACAGGAGGATCCAAACTCGAAAAAAAAAGTTTTACAAAGGATATAGCTACGTGTTGTACCGTTCCACATGAAGTAGTACCTACTCACTCATACATACAAAGTAACATTTATAAGTAAGTCCAGCAATTGCCTTCTCAGAATTGTGACCTACTTGCTGTTTTTATTTATTTTTCTATTTGTTTATGATTCTAAATTTGACTTAGGTTTTGATTTTTTGGTTAATTTTCTATCTGTCACATTTATTGTCTGACACTATTTATCTTACTTGTTTCTTTTACACTGATTTCTTTATTTTCTGTCATTTTCTATACTGAAACCTAATCAACCGCAATATATTATTGAAATATTTTAAAGAAAGATACTTTCATCTGCCCTTGCGATCTGGGATTCGAATCCACGACCTTCACGTATCGCACGTGTTTGCAACTGAGCTAACAGTTATCGTAGGCGATCTATTATATTTCATATCTATGTTAATCTAGTGGCGTGTTTTTCCATCAAAGTTCACATATATGTGAGATAGCGGATGTATCCGAACGTAGTGCTTGAGCGATGCCTGTACGTATGAATATCAGAATGGAGAGAATGACAGAGAGTTAGATTTGAACGACGAAGGACGACGATGTGTAAGACGTGTGTGTGATAAATTTAATTTATCAGGCTATAATATATTTGGATTCCTTACATTTGCTTCTTTCCTTTCCCATCCATTTCAAATTTATCAATATCTACGAAATTTTATCAAAAAAACTTCTAAAATTTGCACGATTACAATCCATAACCATTATTACATTAGTGCGAAAGTATGATAATGTAAAGCATAAGAAGACCACAAGGGAAATGGCCCAAAATGGATCACTCGATAACATTATACAATTGAAAATAATACCTGAAGAAGCATTATACTCCGTTAGTCTACACATGGTCTTTAAAGAATGAGTCTCAAAAGACATGGCTTACTTTCCTATCTGCAATTTACTATGTACAGACTGCGCAAAATTGGTCACCTAAATATTTGTTTCAGTCGAAACTACTTTATATTTATATATTTTTATGTATTTGGGCGGTTTCGCCAAAAGGTGTATCAGTGAAAAAAATCGATGACAATTTTTTTTTATTTAATTATAAGAAAATTTTGCGATTTATGGGTTCAATTGAATATTTTCTCATTATAATTTATAACTATCCATCAAAACTACCCAAGAAAGATATATATCAGGCCTTTTCCCATAAAGTGAAGGACTATGATGTTCCATTCCGTGACCAAGCACAAATGCCTTTAAAATCAAATTAAAACAAAGTTTAATCACAATGTATTTTTAATTCTCAACATGAAGTCTTTGACAATCACTTAAGTCACGTAACTAGTTATAGTCATCAATAAACATTTACATGTAACATCATTTACTTCAATTCCGTTACTACTAGGACATTTTACAGTCTTTATTGTTTTTTGGTATATTGAAATTCTAATTAGGCTAAGTATATATAATTTTAATCACATAATAAACATATTTTAAAGAATACTGCAATAAAACATTAATAACTTCTTCATTAGATGTTTCACAAAAAAATATTTTTAGATTCTATTCTACAGGACATTTTCGGATACGGAAGCTAGTAGTAACCGAATGGAATATAAGGATTGAGACACAATGAGCCTACGCTGCATATGAAAATAAAAAATCACATTTATTTATTAAAACATAAAAAACTTTATCTTGAATGTATACACAGCAACATAACAACTTACCCAAATCTGTAAAATTTTCACTAAATTCCCGGGACATTGACTTCAAAATCAATTATGGAATTTCACAGATTTGGTTTAGTTGATGTGTTGCTGTGTGTACTTAATCATAATATCTTATAAGTAATGCCATCCAGTCTTCTATATTTACTGCTTATCTCATAGATAAACAACTTTAATAAGCGACTTCTTAGTTTTACAATAAAAAGAAATAAAAGTTGATATAATATTTACTTACGTAGGCATATAATATTTATGCTTTTCTCTGAAATAGATACATAATCTAAAAATAGCTATACAAGGTAAAGCAAAATTTATTTATTTAAGTTTTTGTATCTAATGTTAGTTTTTTAATTTTCAAAAGAAGAAATAAATAAATAGAAAGAAATAAACTTATTGACCGAGAAGTTTGACACCTACGAGAATGTCACATTATTAGTTTAGCGATGGGTATTTTTTATTTATCTTATGACTTTAAGCAAAATTACAAACAAACCAAGACCAGACTTCCCATGTAGTTGCCGAAAATAATTAATTACAAATATGAAAATGTCCAAATGTTCTAAAGAGTAGAACCAATTGTTACTTTTAAGAAACTTTATCGGTCTACTAAGTTTGATTGAATACATTTTATAATTAGATGAAACTTACATACCATAATAATACAAACCATAAGTTTTGTTCGACGTGTATCACAACTTAATTTGTTCCAATCCGTTACTTTTGCTTTCCACCTAATACGTTACTACAACCATAGCTTCGGAATGGAAGTAACGGATTCACTAGAACCAAAGGTAAAATTGAAATATTCTTAATTTTCTTCATCATTAAGTTAACAAATTGTCCACACAGAGTATGTAAATATTCTAAATATACAATATAACGTCTGTAATATACTAATTTAATATATTTACCATACAAATCAGCGGTCACGGCAGTAGGAACACCAAATTAACCCATCCGACGAGACAACTTTACGCAGCGAATGCTTGCCGCCCAGCTGACCGTAGAAACAAAATGTTGGTTTTGGTTACGTAGAATAGTAATACCAGTGTAAAAAACACAATGCTCAATCGTAGTTTTGATATAATAAAAGGAAATCTTGGTCACGGGTAGTGGAATTCCACTTTGCCCAATTTTCAAATGTTTGTTTCAAACTCAAATACTGTTGTATTTTCTAGTAAACTTGTATAAAATGGAATTAAAATTTAAAAACGGTATGTTCTAGTTAAAAAACAATACTTAAATATTTACGGTAATGTCTCCAAATTCATTGTTATCGACATGAATATTAAGTCAGATTTGCAAAGGACATGTTAAAAACTATGGTATGTTTTGACTAAATTGTAAAGTAAAAATATTATTATGCAACATGTTGTATTATTTTTGGCACAATCCTTTCAATTAAAATACATACCATCCAAAAATAATAAAAAATTGCTTTGTAACATAAAAATGTGATCATCAACATAAATCAAACACGTGGGACATGACAAATATATTGGATACACCTTTTCGCGAAAACGCCCATTTATAAATATACGTCTGTCTATCATCTTATGGTATTTTGACTACGATAAAAAGTTTCAATAGATCATCATCTACTATTTCTAGTCTAGTCTAGAATAGTTTGCTTTCTAGCGATAAAACTGTGACTAATTTCTCTGAATATTTTGTGCAATAAAGTATACATTTATATATCTTTCTATCACCAGTCAGTCTGTATATCAACGAGCCAGAAAAGGACCATTAAGATCAAAACGTCAGATGTGCCAACACTAAATACCACTCTTAACATTTGATCTCCTTTCTCTGCGAACAATTTATTAGTGTTCACTGAATTTATTACCTGAACGGGATAATTGGCAACTATAAATAACTTGTGTGTGTGATTTATCTTTTACACACAATTTATTTGCAGTGCAAATATCTACATTGTAGCGAGTATCAAGTTTCTAGTATGTTTTAGTAAAATATATTTGTTTGTAAAAGCACATATTTCTCTAAATAAGTATCTAATTTGGTCCACTATTTCTCAAGTTACGCGTGACATACATATCGGCTACTTATTTTTAATTGTTTAGATTAAACTATTGCGTGTTCGATCATAAATTTCATGGACCTCTACTTTATTTTTTGCTTAAGTTTCTATGTGGTTGACTGGTAATAATGTCACTAAACAAATTTCCATTGGGACTGCTTTTTTATACGTGCAAGAAAGTTAAAATAAAAAGGCACTTAGGTTATTTGCCTTACTCACGCACCGTCAGCTCTGTTTAGATAGAACTGAATAAAATACGAATTTTCTTACGACAAAATTCCCCATCCATTAGATGTTCTATAGGTGTTAAAGCTAGACAAGTATTTAGTTCAATAAGCGTAAGAGCGTCGCAATTCTAGTAAATGCGTAGACAGGCTTCAAATAGGCCGACACAAGAACAGCATTAGACAAAAGTGGATCTCAACTATTGAGAGACGGAAAAATAAAAGGTTTTAGATAGATAGATAGATACACTTTATTGCACATAAAAATTTACAGAAATTGGATTTACAGACATAATTAAGTACAATTTAGGCGGTCTTATTGCTAGAAAGCAATCTCTTCCAGACAACCTTTAGGTAGAGGAAAAAGTAGATATCGAGAAACGGGTGCGCCCGTGCAAAATATTTATTGAGGAAAACAAAAATAAATAAATAACCGGAAATATAAATAACATAATATGATAAATACTTAAAAAATAAAACACAAATAAATAAAAAATAGATACATAAATAAATATCAATAAATATATACAAATCCATAAAGTATTTACGGTTTAAACAAACATATAGAATAAACATATGAAATCAGATTAAATACCAACAAAAGCTTAGCTTCGTTAGTTTTCTTTGACCGAAGAATTGAGTCTCTTCAATTGAATAGTCAACCCATTTTTATTTTTGTTTATTTTTTGAGTAGAAGACTATATTAATGACAAAGATGTGTGGATCAATAACTAGCCGGTTCGGCTTCACACGAAAATTAAAAAAAAATTACTTACCTTTTTTTGTTCAAATTCTGCAAGAGGTGCGTTTTTCTTTAAATTGACAAATACTCGCAAGTTTGCAAAATTGTTATTTAACACAATGCGCATTAGGACCTCGAGTTAGTTTATTATTCCTAAATATACATGTGTTTATAAATTTCCATAACTTCTTTGAAGCAATTAACATTTTTTAAACAATTCATACAAAACGAAAGTGCAAAACTAGTTATAAGTTCAGCTTTATGTATAATATGAACGACAGAGTTTTCTTGCCGGAATCTTTTTTGTAAGTTATACGTCTAAAATTATAGTGCAACTAGCTACCCGCCCCGACTTCGCACAGGTGCATGCAAATAAAATTTTTTGGTTTTTCTGTAAATTTATGTGTATGGATTAAACATATAAACCTTCCTCATACATGACTATAGCTATAAAAAAAACGCATAAAAATCTGTTGCGTACTTAAGTTAAGATCTAAGCATATATTGGGACATACAGAAAAAGCGACTTTGTTTTATTCTATGTAGTGACTATCGATAATCTTGATTAATCAATACTTTACAATAGAAGCCGGACCCACTCATGCGCATATTTGTTTGTTGTTTTTGGCAACAGTTTTTGGGTCAATGCGCTCACGACACTTGTCGCTTGACAATGACAAGTGACAAGAATGTCGCAGCCACTTGTTCCACGGGTAATTGCTTTTAACTGTTCGGTAAGAACAAAGGTGGGCTAACAGGTTGGTGAGTAAGTAGTTTTTATTACGTAAGATCGTTGAGGCGGAAAGAAAAAAAAAATTGGATACTGACATATTGGGGCCTTTTGCAGCGATAAATCCCGTTTGACAGCCGCGCGACTAAATAGCGTGTCATAGGATTTATAAATCGAGTTTTGTGAAATGATTTAGTGTCATTGCGAAGACATGGAAAATTTGGTTTTATTTTTAACGCAATAATATATGTATTGACGTAATTCTATAGTAAGTAGCTGAAGCACTTGTGTCACAATAACGACAGTATTGTTCAATTCAATTTAATATTCTTTTATTCATGTTAATTACATCAGTAATATTTATGACACGTCTTTAATAGTGCAAATGACGCTACCTCCGGTTCGGAACCTATAACTACCGAGAAGATACCGGCAAGAAACTCTGTAAATTTTTTTACACAAAACCTCTAAACTTATTGCTAATTTTACACCAAGACAAACAGTTAGTATTATAATAAAAAAAAATATAACCAATTAAGTAAAACAAAAAAAAACATTGTTGTTTAAATTATCCGTTTAATATGTTTTCCGTTTAATCCATCGGAATTAATTTGCAATATTAATATTATATGTGCATCATTTTGTACATTTTGGCCTACATTACATTGATTGAGAAAACGCAACAACACTTTTCGAAACAATATAAAAAGCGTAAGCGTGAGGTGAGCAGACTAGTTATGCCCGGTTCCAATATTTTACGAGTCGTAATGTGTCAAAAATGACAATTCTCGACACATTACGACTCCAACTGACTACGAGTTTCGAACGGTTTTAAGCTTACGCCTAGTATAATTTATTACGGGCATTAGTGATCCACGCATTCTGGTCATTCACATACTCTTCTATTTTGTAGTAGCCTTTTTTTTAAATGTGTAAGGAACTTTTGTTCTTTACTAAAAATGGAAGTACTTCCGCCGAGCTAGGTGTTATCTGCTTACCGAGGCCCAAAAACCAATCTTGGTTCTTTTTTTAAATGATTTAACGGGTCAAAACGCGACACAATTTTTATTTTTGAGAGAGGTAGGGCATAGCGATTTATCGCTCGAACTGGAGCAGCCCGACTGGTGAAACACCTCCACCTTACAGAAGACTGCAGCCAAATAACAATCACTTCTGTATTGTTGTGTTCCTGCGTGTGAGTAAGGTTTCCAGAGCTCCTGGGGGGTGCTACATTAGTAGCAGGGGTCAAGCCTTCAAGGTAAGGGCGACAAGTTCAGTAACAGATTTATTATGCTGTACTTGTCGCTCTTAAGCTAGGACCTCGTTACCACTTAACATCAGGTTAGATGAGGTCAATCTTGAAGTGTAATATATAAAAAAAAAATATTTATAATCTTTAGTTGTATATTTAGTCATTGACGTGCATTACGTATGGAGCGTTGTTTACTATGCCAATTCTGCTGACGCCGTATTTGTGTCGACTTGTAGGTAATGTCGTAGGTCGGCACAAATGCAAACGCAACGACATTCTGCACAAAATAGAAGATTCTCTATGGAGCAATGGCATTGCACAGTTTCATGGTCACAATTGTCGGTCAAGTCCGAGCGGCAGGCTGGCGACCCACTGGCGCTCAAGCGCGACGTTGCTATTTTTTAATGCTTTGCAAGTCAATTCGCGATGGTTGCGATATGCTAATGCAAGCTTAGGTTAAACAACCAATTGTAAAAGCCTTAAATACGCCCTTTTTTTTCTTTTGACTGATAATTCAGCAAGAGTTGGAATCTGTGGGTTAATTAAATAATATTACGACATGGTTTTTGTGAAAACCTAAAAACTTTTTAATTTTCTCCTCGAGTTTAGACGTGTCTGGATAAGAAAAACAAGTTCTATTCAGTTCGTCAGTTAAGATTCCTAAAATATAATAAAAACGTATTTTTTGCTTCAGCAAATAAATTTATTAAATTAAAAATGAATAAGAACCAAGTAACGTCGCGCTAAATTGTAATGCATCGTAAAGTAGGTACGTTTAAAGTAAGTTAATTTTTAGTTTATGATAAAAGAAAAAATGTGTCTTACATGTTTTGATAATCAAACTATTGTAAAAAAAATATTATACCCTATTGTCGAATTGGATATCATGACTAATCACATAAACTTTGCTATTCGTTTTTGTCTATTTCGCTTTTTACATGTTTTACTAAAAAACTAGTTCTCAATGGAAAAAAAAAACAAACAATTAAGGAAGATTTTGAAAAATATTAATATCATCGATGTAGCTTACATATCATCATATTATGTTCCAATTGGATGGAAGACAGGTCTAAGATAAAGCGTTTGAAAGTAAAAGCCGCCAGACATCGCGTGCGACATGCCAACCATATGCCATTCATATCTGAGTTTTTTGCGCGGAAGTGATCCAATGACGAGGCGTTTAGAAGTGATACCATTGGAACACTATTGGAATGATTGCACGATACTTGATTACCGATAACGTTCTTAACTGTTAACAGTTTATTTAGAACAAGCGCAGATGGCGCGGTGAAGTCGATCGCCATTCTTGTTATTGTGAAAGTTTTCAAAAAATTTAATTGGGATCGAGAAAGATTGCAATAAAAGTATGATATTTAGTGCCGTGCAATCAACTGAGAATTCATTACTTTTACTGTTTTTACTTCACCAATATAGCTCACAGTATTTCAAAATTGGCACCATGCAGTTAAGTCCTACAGTAAATTTGATTTACATTTTTTTACTTCATTGATTACTATATTTTTTTTACAATTGACAAATTAACTGTATAGTTTGGTGCAAAATTAGTAATATGTTCAACTTTTTTTAAATAAAATAATCTACTAAGTTTCATACGGTTAATTTCTCGGTAGTTTAAGGTTCCTATTCATAAGTGTTACCTACTGATATAATCAATATGAATAAATATATTTGGCTATTGACTATTGAAGTGGCAATGGGCGGGTTAAAAACTAGTAAAGCCGATGATCGATGTCCGGCTCATCGGTTTTTTACCATTACGGTGCTTTCTCTGGCGTATATTTCCGATGATGATGGGAACAAAATCATGTGAACAGCGGGAAAACATCAGAGAAGGCACCGTAACACTGTCCCTCACAAGATGCGAATACAGATTATAAACAAGGTGGCAGGGAGGCGACGTGCAAGGGACATACAACTGTAAGTTTTGGAAGTCTTTGGCGAGGACTGCGCACCGCAATAAAGCCAGATAGATGCCCTTTAGCGGAAATTATGACGATAATACAACTCGTTTAAACCTCGTTAGACCGAATGTATTTTTAAAAGCCAGACACAATTGATTTTTATTGTGTCTGAGTCGAACGACTTAAAAATGTACAAGTGCAGAGTTACACTAGCCCAGTGTTTTACTCTCTTGGTCAGTCTACAAAGCGACTACGAGGCTAATTATGTTCTGAAACCTTAGTACCTACGGCTACCTGCGCTTCAAAGAGACAAAAGGAACACGTTACCGAGCTCGGATTTCGCTTTTGCGTAAAACAGTGAGTCTGTCTTTTTAGCCCTCGAAGCAAAAGCAGGGGTGTTACGAGTTAGACCGCAGTCTGCGTGAACTGTCTTTTACAACATAGTTCTTAAATGACTTGCTTTCGACCACGAAAATTGTACTACTTCGATTTTGACAGCCAAATTACTAAATCACCCATTACATGTTTTCTGTATAGTAACTAACTTAACAGAGTCGCAGACACCGTTCTCAATATCTCACAAAAACTTTGGCGAATCGTAAAAACCTGGTCAAGAACACGTCAAAACTTGTACAATTAGGGTTCCACATTAAGGAACAAATCAGACTGACGTCTGCTTACCATAATCAGACGATTATGCTGATCCATAATCGTATCACTTCACCTGTTCGGAAGTCTTAATACTTCCTCCAATTTGCACTACCATACCGCTATGATACATCATGTGCAGCAAAGGAGCCTTGCAGTAGGATATTTTAAGCGCATAATCATATTGCTCCCGTGCTGTATGATCAAAGAACCCGTGGTATAAAAGAACTATGAGAATTAGTGTTTGCGGGTGGTTGGGTAAGGGAAGACCAAAAAAGATCCATCCTCTGAAACCTGTCACCAAAATAACGAAGATAATGCGTTTTGCAAAATTATTTTTTTCACCTGCAAGGCAGACCAAAAAGCATTGCAAACTTGAATCAGATTGTCCAACAAGAATAATGGTTGCTTTGGACTTTGGAGCTATTCATCATGTGGAACTGTTGGACCAGACTTATGTTAACTTTTTGACACTTGAAAAAGTGAGGTTCGAAAGGGTTAGGTTACACCGAGTTAGGTTAGAAAAAGTGTAACCTAACTTTTTGTAACCATAATTTTTGTCAGTTTTTGTCGACAACGAGTCAAGAGAGGTTTGAAATAGTTAGGTTACACTGAGTAAGATTATAAAAAGTGAGGTTTGAAATAGTTAGGTTACACCGAGTTAGGTGAGAAAAAGTGTAACCTAACCTTTTGTGCCCTAACATTTTGTAACCTAACTTTTTGACACTTGAAAAAGTGAGGTTTGAAAGGGTTAGGTTACACCAAGTTAGGTGAGAAAAAGTGTAACCTAACTTTTTGTAACCATAATTTTTACTTGAGTTTCTGTAACCAGATTGAAATCACTCGAATGTTATAGCAAGGCTCGTCAAAGCAGGATCACAGTGGCAGCGGACTTTGTTATCTAAGCGTGGTAATAGATGCTGGGATACACACTAGGGTAAAAAGAAAACATCATATTCTACTTCATTCTCTTGCCTTTAGTTCCGGTTTGAAAATAATCTGCTTTCTTTAACTTGCAGCGCCATATTAAACTCTGTCCTGGGATGTCAGGTAAGATAATCCTGCTTCATTCAACAATTTGTTTATATCGTCTGATTTTCTTTCCGTAGCCTTAGAAAGTGCTACCCCATTCCCACGTTTCATTTTAAGTACGGAACCTAAAAATGTTAGACCCAAAATTGCGCCATACTTCGCAGTGCAGATCGGATTTGCCACGCTGGTTGCCAAGCCGTTTTCTTGCTGTTCATTCTATAATCGAACCTCGTTTAAAACATTTATTCGCTTCAGACCGAATGACCGACGCTAAGTGTTGATTGAATATTTAAAGCCATCCAATCTGAATTGTACATCTGACCGGATTAAAAAGTAAAGGACGTCTTTTATTTATCTGAAGATCTCGCAAACTGTTTTAAAAAAAGTTCAAGCGGCATTTCAACAATTCGTTTCGAACAATGCCTTTTTGATAGAATTAGAATTACATGGAATAAAACGATTTGTTTCTGCAAAAAGATTGTTTAATATAGCTTTGTTCACTCACAATTACGGCACCACAAAGCATAGACATTTGCGCAAAGATTTACCGTGATTAGAACTTTAAACAAAGTACAATTGGACAATTGATTGCGTTATTTGAAATTAGCTGGTAATAGACCGAAAAAAAATGTATTTTTCACAAGTATTACACAGTTTCATCATTATACATATAAGCATCATTCATCAGTCATTTCTGTTGAGACGGGACCAGCTTGCTGATTTATAATTCTGAATTTTTCTTTCAACATGATCAATGTAAAGCAGGCTACCCGTTTATCTTTCGTGGCATTTTAGGACTAACATTGCAATGAAACTTCGAGTTAAGGAGAGAAGATCCTATCGAAATTGGAATCAATAGGATAGAAGAAGAAAAAATGTTAAGTCCATCAGTTATGTTGCCATAAAATTTAAGACTTTAAAAATTGAATTTTCTCATAAGATCTAGTTAAGAAAGTGGTCACTGCAATTCCAAAGAAATCGCATGTGCAAATTACACAGCTTCTTGAGTTGTAAGCACTGAATATTAACCACAAAACGTCGTTTGCAAACACTGTCATCAGTTGGAAAGCAATCGTTGCACATTTGCAAATTTCGCAATACCAGGAGCACAGAGAGCGCATAGAGATGTGCTCGCGTAAGTTGTGTCAACGCGGGAAGGTTTATAGTTGAACATCGCGACTTGAATTTACAACGAATGCGTTGAGTCGACCTTGAGACTTTTACTTCGAAGACGTTACTGCGCGATTGTCCTTCACTTTTCCACTGATTGTTTCAATCGCTACGCGACTTAACGTTCGCTACGCCATTCGAGTCGGCTGACATCGCGAAGACTTTATGGATTCTCTGTTTTCTTTGCACTTACATACATTTCTTCATATTGGAGTAGTTGCAATATTGACATGATAGAACAATGATTAGGGTTCCTGGCAGTTGCACTAAGGGTTGTGATTTCGATTTCTACCCAAAATAACTCCCACAGACATTCGTGTGATAAACACTTGTGTTTGTCTGGGGGGGTTATAAAGGTATTTCAGTATACATCGTTTCTATACTATACTATGGTAGCACCCCCCCCCCCACAAGTACACAACAACATCGAAGGACTTGTTGTGTCGAAGTGACCGAAGTGTGATTGGCTACGGTATTCTGTAAGGTTGGGGTATTTCTTCAGCCGGGCTGCTCCAGTTCAAGCGATATAATCGTTATGCCCTACCCCTCTCAAAGTGTCTGTAAAACCCAACTTCTGTAAATGATAAAAAGGAGAAAAGGAGAGTTTCTAGGGAGATAGCCGTGACTGTTTGTATGTGTGTATTGGATTCTAAGGACTCCAGGCCACAGGCCTAACCCGAGCTGTAAGACTCTCATATACAAACAAACTTTAAGACGTTCACGTTCTATTTTAACCATCGTGAGAGTGGATAAATATTTGTAAGCTCATCCGAACAGACAACGACGAGCGAGACCAGTCAGCTCGTGAGCACGGTTAGTGCAACCTAACCGAAACGTCGGGCAGTAAGTAGTTCGTATTAACTACTAAATAAAAATGTTGTCGCGTTTTGACCCATTATATGATAATGATGTACCCAACGTTTGCGATAACGAAGTCACGTTCAGAATAATCACCATCAAGCTACACCTAATCAGTCAGGTGCGAAATCGTACGCCTGCAGCAATTAGAATATCAAATGCACCGGTGCAACGGTTGCGGCGACTCTGTTATGTTAAGTAATCTCTATTGGTCATTCAGTAAAAAACCGGCCAAGTGCGAGTCGGACTCGCCTATGAAGGGTTCCGTAGCTGCAGGAATAAGTGCGGTTTACGATTTATTACGTACTATCTGTGCCCGCCACTTCGTTCGCGTGAACTACATCCTTTTATGGTCGGTTTTACCCCTTTCTCCCCTAATATTCAAAACAAAAAGTAGTCTATATTTTAATCCAAGTTTCGAGCTATATTTGTGCCAAATTTCGTATCTCCTTACTTCAAAAATAAACATTTTCCCATATAAACTTTCAAAGGTGGTATTACCCCCCTGCCCCCCTTATTTTCTAATAAAAAGTAGCCTATGTCCGTTCTTGAGATTCAACGTATACCTATACCAAATTCAATCAAAATCGGTTGAGAGGTTTAAGCAGGAAAGCGTAACAGACAGACAGACAGACAGACAGACAGACAGAGTTACTTTCGCATTTATAATATTAGTAGGGATTAAAAAATACTCTTACTAGATCTAGTTCAAACAAATTTTCGGTGGATGTTTGCATGGTCATATATTTTTGTTTTATCATTCTCTTATTTTAAATATTACTGGGGCACATATTTTACCACTTAGGAAGTGTCTTTCGCGCAAACTATTTAATTTAGAAAATAATATAATATTAGATACCTCAATATCATTTTAAAGACATATTCATAGGAACCTCACACGTATCGATTTGAAGAAAAAATACTAATTTGTGAATAATCTTATTGCAGTTTACAGAATACATATACATACCAAGATTCAACAGTATAATATGTCTTATAGTTTCAGAAAAAACTTACGGACGGATTTAGGGGTGAGAGCCTTCCGCTCCCCCGCAAGTTCGGTGAAGATGAAAAGGCCATCTGAGGCCATCATCACATGTCCTTTATAAAAAAAAAAGGACGGATATATAGACAGACATGACGAATCGGGTTCCGTTTTTCGCCATTTGGCTACGGAACCCTAAAAAGTGCAGTAAAAAACGCGACACGATACGCGTGTTGGCATCTCGATCGTGTTGCCTTGAATATTAGCTTCCTCAATCGACGAGTTTCAGGTTTAGATTGAAATTTTTAGTTAAATTAGTAAAATCAGTTTTTTATTTCGAAGGTTTTGTAGCTATGGCTGACCGTTTTATGTTGTCTACACTAACATTATAAAGAGGAAAGATTTGTATTTTTGTATGCGTGTATCTTTGCTACAAAATATTTTTAAATATTGGACAACATCACATACATTGCTCTGATTCTGTGGTAAGAAGCTAAAGCACTTGTGTTACAGAAATCAGAAACAACGACGGTACCACAACACCCAGACCCGAGACAATATGGGAAACTTGGGATCGAACCCGGAACCTCAGAGATGGCGGTCGCCAAAGTCAGGCCCGCTCGCCTCTCGGCTACGGAGGTCTTCACAAATAAACTCAAAAACGAATGTGACAATTATAATAATCACCTTAATCACATAGGCTATATTTATGGTTGCAAAAGACTAACTTTACGCGTATGAAGTTTGGGGCGGCCGATAAGTCTTTAAATATAGGACAACATCATAGACATTGATTTGGTTTCCAAAGTAACTCTAACGTTTTGTTTCACGCATCTTAGCTACGGAGGTCATCAAATCAGGTTTGGAATTAATGGATGCACAACTGTGATAATAGCTTTGTAAAAAAAGCGATTACAACATCCCAACATTGTCTTCTGAAATACTTAAAATGTAGTCAGATCAAGGATAAAGCCAAGCGCCTCTGTAGAAAAGCGAGTGGAATGGTCGCCTAAGGCGCAGGCACCTAGGAGAGCGAAGATGACATTGGATCTAAGAGGAGAGGGCAAAAATTCCCATTTTCTGTTACTTTTGCTGCCGCCCAGGGCCTTGGCATCCCTTGTCCTCAAGAACATCACTAAAAGGTCCCACCGGAGTGTTGCAGTGGTAAGTATCTGCCCTTTTCAGGGCAAAAGAGCCCCAAATACACCGTCATACTCCCTCAAGTAGGATTCATTAAATAATTTTTATTTATTTATTTCAAAACTTTATTGCACAAAACGATTCGTCAAAGAATTTTTATATTTAAAAACTTTATTGCACAAAAAAGTTCAATACGTGGACTTAATGCTAGGGGCATTCTCTACTAGTGTCCCCTTTGGTCATGCGAAAAGAAAAAAATGCCCCCCCCCCCCCCTACGCTACTATGTTACACGTAGACACAAGGATATATAGCTAATGTCTAACACGATAATTACACTGCCGCTTGGTACTAACGCAATTTAGTACATCGGATTACCTAACGGCGACATTTAGCTCTCAAAGGCTGAATCTGGCGGGCTGTAGTGCAAGGTAAAGCTAATAGGGTAAAAGGCAAACGTTACGCAAGAGTTAAGAGGCACCTGTGAAATCGGTTTTGCCAACTTTTCACCTTGATGGGGAAAAGAAGTTACTTCCTTGACAGTAGTAGCGGACAGTGCATTATAGTTGAAGGAACTTTCACAGCAAACATTTATTAAGGAATATTTACGGTAATTTTAAAGTACAGTGGCGTTTTCCTCCTTATGTGCCTGCTTGTTATTGGTTCCTGATTTTTTTGTTTTTTTTTCGAAGGGGAAATGCCTACCGCACCGTCACTCTCTGCTTTAATTATTTAACAAAGTCGACTTTTTATTTGTTACTTTGATAGGAACGTATGTTCTTTACTAAAAGTGGAAGTACTTCCGCCGAGCTAGGTGTTATCTGCTCGGGGACCAAGGCCCAACTACCATTCTTGGTTTGTTGTATATATACTTAGTGGCGACGAAAACTCTGATATCGCGATGTAGGATATCGATGTCACGCATTACGTATGGAGCGTTGTTTACTACGCCATTTCTGCTGACGCTGTATTTGTGTCGACTTGTAGGTCATGTCGTAGGTCGGCACAGTACTCCCCCCCTTTGGAGTCCAAGCACGTGCCCGATGCATGTAGTTGCAGGGAGGCAGCTGCTGCTACGCCGGTGTGGACCAATGACTCGGTCGTAGGGCTGCGATGGCCTGCTTCATTACACAGGCCCGGAACCAGGTGGCTTCGTCAGCTGCGGTGGTCCGGTGCTCTTGTCGTGGCTAAGCTGGCTGTTGAGGGTATGGAGACATGGCCTGATGCGAAGGCTCCGTTCTTCAAAGGCTGCTGGTGTTCAGCTCAGTCGGGGTCACCAATGTAAGGAACGTATGTTCTTTACTAAAAGTGGAAGTACTTCCGCCGAGCTAGGTGTTATCTGCTCGGGGACCAAGGCCCTACTACCATTCTTGGTTTGTTGTATATATACTTAGTGGCGACGAAAACTCTGATATCGCGATGTAGGATATCGATGTCACGCATTACGTATGGAGCGTTGTTTACTACGCCATTTCTGCTGACGCTGTATTTGTGTCGACTTGTAGGTCATGTCGTAGGTCGGCACAACTTCATCACTCATCTTTGAATTCATAATTACGTTTTTAAACAAATTTCTGAAAAAAAATATATATATATAAATATAAAAATAAATTATGGTTATTTAAAACTAGGTGACTACAAACTGATAAATAAATTTTAAAATATATAGACATGACTGATATCCATACAGTCTGCTCACACACTATATTTATAAGATTTCTATAGTCCTAAATTGTAAATAATGGAATAACTACTTACCAATAAGAAACTGGTGGTAACTTCATTTTGTATTGTATTTATTTTAACGATGCATAAGTATTACTTGTAACCACTATATTTGTTAAATATAAATGCAATATACCTAATATGGATACAGATGAAAAGTTAAATGATTATTATTATGATTTTTGTAATAAAAATCATGCCCGCTATCTTGATTGGTCTTGCCAAATTTTATCTCAGTGATATTTTATTATTAGTAAGTATTAAAAATAACTGGTAGAACAAATAATTAGAGCCACACAATAGCATTATAAACTTTCTTACCTTTTCGAGTTATTTACCACTACCAAAATTATTATGATTAATATATTTATTTTGTGTGCAAACTTTGGTTAATCCGACTCGCACTTAGCCAATCCTTATCAGATTTATCTAAAACTTTTACGTACACTGTGCCAGTGCAAACATGACGCGGTGATGATTTCGATGCGTGGGACGAGTGCGGGGCGTGTGAGGTGCGCGGGTGAAATTCGACATTACTCCGGCACCATACCCCCTCTTAAGTAATACAAACTAATACATAGTATAGAGAGAGCTATTTTGTTAAAAAAGCATGTATTTGGCATAAACAGTGATAAAAAAAAGCTAGACAATGGGAATATCTTGTTTATTGATTTATACAAATAACTTCTAAGCTAAAAGAAAAATTATTTTGAATGCTACAAGTAAAAGTTTCTCTTAACACATTTGTATAAAATATTAACGAATCAATGAAGCAAAAGATCTAAATCCAAATGCCAAGAAGAAGACAATAGACGTGAGATAAAACAGTTTCTTGTATTATTTTAATGGAGATGAATTTATGGTAATCGAAGAGAGTAATTCCAATGAAGTAATATAATGCCTATTTTCATCATTGACTTTCTAGGTGGATGAATGATGAAACGCGCTAACATGCATTGTGAGTTCATAAGTCAAACCGTTGACATTTCACATCAAAGATTCACTTGTTCACGTGACATAATGTTACATTAATGGCTAAAGGCGTTAGACCATCAAACCATCATTACATGTACGCTAATGGGTTTAGCATTATCGTGGTTAATTGATTGACGTAATTATCTATACTTGTGGAAAGCATACAAATCAAATATTTATTGAAATAGGTTGCGTATAACACTTTTGATTGTCATTGAATACAATGCAAAGTGACTCTACTTCAGCTTCGGAACTTATATTTACCGAAAAAATACCGGTAAGAAGCTCTGTAGATTTCTTGAAGTAGCAGTATCTGACTCATAGCTATGTGTAGCTCACTTTGGACTAACTCCTACAGTTTTGTTTTCATGAGTGAAGAAACAATAAGTATTTATTTTTGAGAGGTATGCTGGAGTAGACCAGTCCCCAAAGGCTCACAAGCATGATGTATGTGCCAGCCATCGCTACTCACTCAACACACACATAATACATATGTATTGGTTTATATTAAAACATTTTCCATATTAACAGCGCTGCAGCGACCTCTGTGGGCTGATTAGGCCTGATCTTGTTGACGACATTTACCAATACCTTATATGTAGCTACATGTTATTACTAAACCCGGGTGTAAAAACGACGAAGTATTTTTAAGACATGCCTGTCTATATATCGCATCGTAGCTCCCGAACGGATGAAACAATTTTGATTTTGTTTGTTTGTTTGTTTGTTTGTTTGAAAGGTCAATTAGTCAGGGGTTTACTTAGCTATGTTTGATGTAAATCGGTACAAGAAGATAGCCGCCGCCGCTACAAAAATTCAAATTATACGCTTAGACACAACTCCCTTACATTTACTCGTTTTCCAATCGAAATGTATATAGCAAGCATAGGTAATTATGTAATGTCATAGTTATTACGGTCACATTAGAATCATATTGCTGTATCGATGACTTGATTGCAACGATGGAAAACTTGCCCTGAAGGGTGCCATTAATAAAGCGTTTACTTCATTTTTTTTCTCTTAAATCATATGCTCAATACTGCCACACTGCACTGTAATCACGTGGCTGACATTAAGTTTCTAATAGGTTAAAATTTGAAAACGTTTAACAAAGCAAACGCCAATTTATACATAATGTTCGTCGTCTAAGGTAGCTAATTGAATCGTTGAGGGCTCTCGAGGCGTGGGTATGGCTTTGAGTGTAATTGAGTCAACAATAATATTATTAACCTCTTTATCTACATAGTTATATTAATTACTGTGATGGGTCAATGACCCTTAAATACCTTTATGGCCCTTATGATACTCGTATCAGCCTATTCAATACCACTGCACTGAATTCAAGTCATCGTTATCACAATAGGTACTGATTTTATCACCCTGCTAGATATAATACTTATCTGTGCTTAACAAGGAGTTTGTCAATCTATTATGTCATTTCTCTTCCAAACAAATTTCATCTAAATCCGTTTAGAAGTTTTTGAGTGAAAGATTTACAAAGAAACTTACAAACTTTCGCGTTTTATAATATTATAAGTCGGATAAGCTGGATGAGCAAAAACTTTTAAAGCATATTTTCTCGAATAAATAAATAATGATAGACAAAGAATTACCCAAAGATGCAAATTTATAGTGAAATACGTAAAAAATTCATGATTTCAATCAAAACAGTCAAAAATATCCCAGTCCCATTGACTTTCTTTGTCCTGAACGTGGGACTTTTTTTAATTAAGTAACCGAATGAACTTGAAGGTCGTTCAACCGCCGAAGAGAAGTAAAAGCTATTGTTTGCGATGATCAAAAAGCGGTATCTGTAATCTTTGTGCAGTTTATGAATAGTTAATTGCGAGTATCTTCGCAGCCTCTTGCATAACTACGGTGCTTAATAAGAGCTAGTGATGTTTTGGCTTGTATTGGCTTGTAATCTGTCGTGCTGTTGTATTGAATTCGCGGGAGCAAATATCATCAACAATTGACCGAAAAACTGCCCTTATGTCGTGCACATAAGAACTAATATCAAACTGCAAGTGTTTACTTTGACGTGACGACCGTACAAGCGAGTTCACACATAAGTATTGCCTGCAGTAGCTATGTACATGTCATTTAAATAAAAGGGGTGAGAGCCATCTGCGCTCCGAAAGCTCGGTGAAGATGATAAGGCTTCGCAGCCATCATCGAAAGTCAGGTAGGAAAAAAAAAATATGTACATGTCCGATATGAGCGTTCTTGTACTAATTTTCTGTGTGAACGCATGTTTATGTGGGCCGTAGGTAAGCTACCAATAAAGATTGATTTGGTCATCCATCAATACGCAACCACGTCACCACAGCTTCTAAGGGTCTAATATTTGAAAATCGATCCGTTCTACTTAGGGTTAGTAATAAATTATACGAGGCGTAAGCTAAATTACCGACCGACGACTGATGACAGCTAGTATGGAAAGTAAATTATGAAACGGTATTAACGACTCGTTGTCAGTTGAAGAAAAGCGGATAGTCATTTTTGACACAATACCAATCCCACCTGAAGTTAAGTGGTAATGAGGTCCTAGCTTAAGGGTGAGAAGTACAGCATAATAAATCTGTTACTGAACTTGGCGCCCTTACCTTGAGGGCTTGACCCCTACTACTAATGTAGCACCCCCCAGGAGCTCTGGAAACCTAACTCACACGCAGGAACACAACACACAGAAACACAGAAGTGATTGTTATTTTGCTGCAGTCTTCTGTAAGGTGGAGGTATTTCACCAGTCGGGCTGCTCCAGTTCCAGCGATAAATCGCTATGCCCTACTTCTCTTAAAATATTGGAACCGGAATTAAAATAGTTCATGTCTGAGAACGAGTTTGACAGGTCACGTCACTGTCACGGTCACTTGACAGCTGGACCGCCATGTTCTTTTTAAATCATGCGTTTACGGAAGCATTGTTTCAGCGGCAGTGAAAGTGGCCCGAACGGACCATTGTTTCCATTCGCTTTCTAGGCGTACTAGACTAGTTTGGAGGCCTGTCCGAGCCTTTGTCACTGTTACCTGGTATTTGCTGATGCAGGGTTGCCTAAAAAGAGAATGTAGATTCCCTACCTACCTAAAGTATACTAGTATCTATGGCGGGTAGAATCTACTTGATTTAAAAAAAAGTAAAAACGGTCACTTCATCAACGGCGTTTAATAACATTTACAAGAGACAGTTACAGGAAGAGTAGAACAGTAGACACGAACACAAATAGTAAGGCGAGTGAGTACAGAGAGATAGATTATAGAAAAAGTAAGAAACTGATAACATATACTAATTTAAACTAAATACGTCGTGGTACGAGCGGATAGAGGGACGGCAAAATGGGCGTGCATTCGCCGTCGGTTAAGTGTCTCGACTAGTGCGCATGACCGAGCGATAGCGGGCAGCCGGCTGGCTGCGTCCGCGTCATAGTGGAGGGAGGTGTGCGCGGCGGTGCGGTATGAGACGGGCGAAGTAAAATAGTCCGGGTGCCGACATCTACCTTGCGCTTGCTACTTCCCACAGTACTCCCCCACCGAGACCGCTACTGCGGGCGATACCAATCAGTGAAAAGTACTCTTCTTCCACTTCTTGTTTTTCTTTCCAGCTGCTCCCCAGAATGTGATGACTCAGGGATCGAAGTTGCCAAACCTGTTGGATTATTTGGTAGGACATCGGCTTCTTGAGCAATAAATGCGGGTTTCAACCGGTCTATGCTTACAGTTGTCTGTTTGCCTTGTATGTCTAATTTATAAAATTTGGGGTGTCGTTCTAACACCTTGTAAGGTCCAGCATATGGTGGTTCTAGAGGTCTTCGAATAAAATCCTGCCTCAAGAAAACGTACGGTGAATCAATTAATTTGTGTGGTACGTAAAATGGACCTTTTCTATGCCAAGAAGTTGGTTTTGGCGACAACTTAGACATATGCTTGCGTAGGCGTGTGGCAAAATCAGTGACGTCAGAAGCTTTGTACTCATCAGTAGGATTGAGAAATTGACCAGGTAGACGTATGGGTTCACCGTAGACCAATTCTGCAGATGAGGCCTGGATGTCCGTTTTCCACGCGCTGCGAATACCGAGGTGTACGAGGGGCAGAACTTCAGTCCATTGCGCCGTTCCATGGCACATGATGGACGCCTTAAGTTGACGATGAAGCCTCTCCACCATGCCGTTAGCAGCAGGATGGTAGGCAGTGGTGCGAAAATGATGCGCACCCACGATGGAAGCGATGGCCTTGAAGAGGTGAGACTCGAACTGCCGGCCTTGATCAGTAGTGATCCGGGCCGGACAACCGAATCTGGAGATCCAGCCTGACACGAGGGCGGCTGCACAGGTCTCCGCAGTGATGTCTTTAATGGGATACGCCTCAGGCCAGCGCGTGAATCTGTCAATGGCAGTGAGGCAGTATCTGAAATCAGAAGATATCGGTAAAGGCCCTACGATGTCGAGGTGGATGTGGGAAAACCTCGACGAAGGGGTAGGAAAAGAGGAAAGTGGAGCAGAGGTATGACGGGTTACTTTTGTGCCTTGGCATTGTAGGCATTCTCTTGACCACTCTCTACAGTCCTTGCGAATCCCCGGCCATACAAATCTGTGTGTAACCAGTCGCACTGTAGCTGTTCTCCCAGGGTGACTCAAGTTGTGCAGCATTTCAAACACTTGCCTTCTAAGTAACGGTGTGATATATGGGCGAACAGTGTTTCCTGATGTGTCACAGTAAACTTTGATATCAGTGTCAGGCATACACACTTTTTTTAATTGTAATGTTGAACCATGCTTGAGTAAATTTTGCAATTGTATGTCCATTTCCTGTTGCTGTGCCAAAGTTTTGTAGTCTATAGCAGGACTGACTTCCTCAATTCTGGATAAACTATCCGCGATGACATTTTCATTTCCAGAAATATATTTAATATCTGTTGAAAATTGGCTGATAAAATCTAAATATCTATATTGACGAGGTGAGCAGTTTTCTTTTGATTTGGAGAAGGCGTATGTCAAGGGTTTGTGATCGGTAAAGATAGAGAAATTTCTTGCTTCAACCATATGTCTGAAGTATTTAACTGCTTCGTAGATAGCCAAGAGCTCCCTGTCATACGGGCTATATTTTTTCTGTGCAGGGCTAAGTTTACGTGAAAAAAATGCAAGAGGTTCCATGTTACCGTCAATTTTCTGATGCAACACGGCACCAATAGCGACATCGGATGCGTCTGTCGTGATGCTCAAGTCTGCTGATTGTTGAGGATGTGCTAGTAATACTGCAGTAGACAAAGTAGTTTTACATTCTTCAAATGCCTGCAAAAGTTTGCCTGATATAGTGATCGGCTGTGAACCTTTTATTTTTGGACCTGCGAGTAAGGTATTGAGCGGAGCTTGTAATTGAGCGGCTTTTGGAACAAACCGACGGTAAAAATTAACCATACCCAAAAATCTTCTAAGCTCTTTTACCGTCTTGGGTACTGGGTACTCTTGAATTGCTTGTACTTTGGTTTCCATTGGGCGTACTCCGGCTGCAGACACCTGATAGCCGAGAAAGGTGAGTTCTGGTTTGCCCAAGATGCACTTACTCGTGTTAACCAAAACTCCGTGCTCCTTTAAACGATCAAGCACTTGACGCAAATGTTCTTTGTGTTTTTGTTCACATGGAGAGTAAATCAAAATGTCATCAATGTACCCATAAGCGAAACTTTCTAGCCCTTGTAAAATTCCATCAACAAATCGTTGAAAAGTTTGTGCAGCATTTCGCAAACCAAATGCCATGACTGGAAATTCATACATTCCAAACGGTGTAGTGATTGCTGTCTTCATTGTATCTTCTGAATGAACGGGTATCTGATTATAGGCCTTGACCAAATCAATTGTTGAAAATACTGTACATCCGGCCAATTGGTGGCTAAAATCATGAATATGACGAACCGGGTATCTATCTGGTACCGTCCGTGCGTTTAGTGCTCTGTAGTCGCCGCAAGGTCTCCATCCGTCGTCTTTCTTTTTCACCAGGTGAAGTGCTGATGACCATGGGCTTTCAGAACGACGAGCGGTTCCATTCGCGAGCATATCATCGAACTCTTTTTTCGCTATTTTGAGACGAACTGGATCTAAACGGCGTGGTCTGCATGCTACTGGAGGTCCTGGTGTTGTTTTTATATAATGCACGGTATTATGTTTGACTATCTTTGAAATACCTGCTGGCCTGGTGATTTCTGGGAACTCACGAAAGATGTCTTCATACACGCCTTCGCCCAAGACTGTCTTAATGGAAGCTATGTCCCCAGGCACCTTGTGATGCGGCACAGTGACAGTCAATGAAGTCGTCCCATCGATCAATCTTTGATTTCTGCAATCAACAAGGAGATTATAAAATGCTAAAAAATCCACGCCTATTATTGGTTTAGACACGTCGGCAATGGTGAATTTCCATGAGAAGTCGCGTCTAAGTCCAAGATCTAGATTGAACTGTATGAGGCCATACGTATGTATAGTGGTACCGTTAGCTGCAGACAAGATATATTTTGTTTGAGTGCAGGGCGCCTTAGTTGCTGTACGAGGGAAAACGCATAAATCAGAACCAGTATCGATGAGAAATTGCATTTTGGAAGCTCGATCAATTATAAATAGGCGGCCCGAAGATGCTGAGCAGTCGTTGGCCGCTATTTCCGACTGCTTGTAGTGTTTCCCGACAAGAAACTGCACGGCTGATTACACTTATTAGCTTTAGTTCCAAAATTATAATGATACCAACAATGAGGGTGGTTGACAGGAGGGTTGCGACTGCGAGATCGGCTGCGATGACGGCTGCCTTGTTGCCGAGACCTGGAGCGAGAACTGGAACTCCTGTACACATGAGCGGTTAGTTTAGCAACTTGTTTTGTAAGCTCACTAATCTGGCCGGTAAGCATGTCTATGGTATTTTGCGTACGAGGAGCAGTTGAGGTACTTGCTACACTGTGAAATGGTATGGGAGTAGCTATTTCATGAACCTTGTCAGCTAATTCTGCTATATCATCCAATGGCAATTTTGATTGCAAAGCGACTACGGTTTGCAAAGCGTGAGGTAAGCGCCCTGTCCATAATGTGCACAAAATGGCGTCGTCTACAGACGGCCCAGCCAAATTTCTAAGATGGCGTAAAAATTGTGATGGTTTCCGATCCCCCATTTCTTCATGCATAAATAATTGTTTAAGCTTTTTTTCTTTAGATTCACTCAATCGCTTAATAAGCTCCTCTCTAAGCTTATCATACTTTTTACTAGCCGGCGGTGAACGTATACCGTCTTTTACTTGATTTGCATAACATGGATCTAGATGTGCCAAAATGAAGTAAAATTTCGTGGAATCTTGTGTAATATTAGAAAGATTAAACTGACCTTCCATTTGATCAAACCAAAGCTCAGGTTCATCCGCCCAAAATGGTGGTACTCTCACTCCAACACGAAATACGCCGGCATCGTTTCCTCCTGGTTTAATATTTTCAGGCTCCTGCATAACCATTCCACTTTGCTGTCCGAGTTCAAGGTTTGTTTCCTGCGACATTATGTTCTTCGTATTCTTCAGCGGGGTCACCAGTTGTAGATTCCCTACCTACCTAAAGTATACTAGTATCTATGGCGGGTAGAATCTACTTGATTTAAAAAAAAGTAAAAACGGTCACTTCATCAACGGCGTTTAATAACATTTACAAGAGACAGTTACAGGAAGAGTAGAACAGTAGACACGAACACAAATAGTAAGGCGAGTGAGTACAGAGAGATAGATTATAGAAAAAGTAAGAAACTGATAACATATACTAATTTAAACTAAATACGTCGTGGTACGAGCGGATAGAGGGACGGCAAAATGGGCGTGCATTCGCCGTCGGTTAAGTGTCTCGACTAGTGCGCATGACCGAGCGATAGCGGGCAGCCGGCTGGCTGCGTCCGCGTCATAGTGGAGGGAGGTGTGCGCGGCGGTGCGGTATGAGACGGGCGAAGTAAAATAGTCCGGGTGCCGACATCTACTTTGCGCTTGCTACTTCCCACAAGAATAAACAAGTCTGTTCTGATGGGGCATTGCTAGTGGCTCCTGCCTCAGAAGTTATAATTCCGTACCTGGACTATCGCGAGACTTGGTTTTCATAGACTATCTAACTTTACTGCCCCTACATCCAGGGAAAGGGACGTCCCAGACATTCCACCGGTTGTGTTGTGGTAGTAGAAAATGGTTCTGGATACCAGAACATTGAAGTATTATGATGAACAAGGGTTGTCATTTATTATTGAAAGTGTAACAAACAGACTACATAAAATCATTGTGCTTTGATAGATCAGTGAGCCAGCAATTAGTTTTTAAAAAATGGTAACGATATAGCTACCGCAGTTGTGTTTTTATGGTTTATATTGGGTATCTTTCCCAACCCAATGTCGCTCTTCTCTTGCCTTAACCAAAATATCATCACCTTAACACATCAATATCCAGTAAAATTCCTAACAGAATACCTTTCAAAATACCACTTTCTTATCAATTGACAAATTTAAGCTTTAGTTGAAGACTCTAACATTCTTATCGTTCACGAAAATAAAAGAATAAATAATACTTCGAACTGTTGACAAATGAAAAATGCCACCCTACATTCATTTGTTATCGGTAATTGATCAAAAAACTTTTTGTGCACACACGCGACCGACGAAAATATTCAATGTTTTAGTGAACAAAAGCGTGCGTTTTTATTACTCTCGTCTATTGCTGAAAATATTTTTGACGAAAAACTAAACATGTGTACGTCGCTAAAAACGAAATTCAATTCTGAAAAATTCACGTGTGAATTTTTAGGTCAGACTATGAACGTAGCATGTTTTTAACACAGTTATGTGACATTTTTACAGGCTAGCTGTTGCCATCGAATATGTTCGCATTATTTCGGTTTGAAATGTTTATTTTTTTCATTACATATTTATTTTCCATAATTAGTAAGGGAACTGGATCAAAAATACCAGATTTATTTAAGTCGTTAAATAAGTACCTGTTAAGAAAACATTAGACACATATTTTTTCATTTGCTAATTAATAAAATAATAATGGGATAAAACGGATGACATCATGCGACAATTGAATGTATACCTGTAATTATTTGATTAAGCAGAAAATGCAAAAATGCGAGTCCCGTTCTTGAATAATCAAACAGACGAACTTAAAACCAATTATTTGTACTATTTTAGTACTTATTACTTACCAAAAATAGTTAAGTTTAAATTCAAGTCTGCGTTTTTCTATTTCTTATAAGTACCTGAAACAACATAAATAAGATAAATTAGACAAAGCAACAAACAGCACAAGCTACCGGGAACAATTTTATTTGTTTACAAAGTCATAATTAAAAACTACCCAACAATTTTCTTTGTATCGGTTTAGTCCCGTAAAATATGCTTTTTATTTGCAGACACTCGGCAAGGCCCCAAATAGCACTAGGTTTACAATTAAAAGATTAGATAATACTTTTGAAGACTAAATGATTATTGTGTTACAGATCCAATATTGCTCCTACTAAAATATTATAAACGCGAAAATTCGTAAAAAAATATGGATGTATTGATTTCTAGACGAATGCTTGTTACACTCTCACGCAAAAACTACTGAACTTAGTGAGTTACTAGACGCACATAAAGGATACTTTTTATTCAGAAATAACGCGGCCGGAGTCGCGGGCAACGGCTAGTATTATATATATATATTACGGAGATCATATCGAGAGGCACGGCAGTGCCCCTGCCAAGTCGAGCGCGAAGCAAACACTGCCGTACCATCCTTTACTGAAACCATTTCGCCGCATTTTCATATTACTTTTGAAGACTGTATTATTATGTTATGGATATTTTGTTGTGCATTATTAATTATGTTATCATTTGTGCAGGACACCACGAAAGGATAGGTATAAGGGAAAAGGGGTCTATTTTGATTGAAAAACACCCTAACTAATGAACATTGAACAAAATAACGCGATTTCTTTCGCGTTATTTTGTCATAATAAATCTTTATGATAATATAATATCTCATTTATATTTCATCCAAATTTATTAAGGAGTTTCTGTATGAAAAAGTAACAAACAGAAATCCATACGTTCTTACAATTTTTCACTCTTACCCTTAGAATATTAGTAGGATTTACTTCTACTAGTAAATCCTACTATAAAAATATGGTATGGTTCGGTTTTGTACAAACCTCTATAGACCAGTAAGGAACAAAAATAAATACAAAACAATACAGACAAAAGAACGTCACAACTCACATTGGACTTTACACAGTCTTTATGTCGTGCGCATAAGGACTAATATCGAACTGCAAGTGTATACCTTGACGTATTGTCGTGTACAAAGAATGAATCATGTTCGTATCTTTTTCACTTGTTAAGCAAACCCATTAGACGAGCAGACACCGAATCTTTCCGTGACGATAATTTAGATAAGGGCAATTACACATCGTTGTACAAATTGCCCGAATGCTCTATCGTCCGTTTCGAAACAATATGGAGATTTCGACTTTTACAATAATCGCGCTTTCATAATCACTTTGGTTATTATCTCGGTGTTGCCTACCGAAATACTGCTAGGATCACGTTTGCATGTCATGTCAATATGTCTTCATATATATTCTTATGTTTCAGCTAAGAAATAAATCAGTGGTGGAACATAAACAGGAAAGGCATGGTCGATTCGATTTAATTTTTTTTATTTGTTATTTAGTAAAAAAAACAATTTAAAGTCCGCTGGTACAGCACTATGAAATAAAATAAAATTAATAATAAATTCATTGTTAATTTGTTCAGTAAGTAGTAAATGATAAATAAAATTAACACTTTTATTTTGATGAGGTACTATATTATGATATATTAATAGGAGTTTATGATATAGGAGATATGTATATTTGTATTCAACGAAGAAAGTTTATAAAATATACGGATTGGCCGATTATAAGTTTATAAAATAAGATTTAAAAAAAACATGTAGGTACCCTTAGACAATTATTCTGAGGCTATATTTTATTATTTAAAAAAATAAGCTGCACAGCTTATTTTAGGGATGCACATCCCTTTGAGTTAAAAACAATTTTCCTTATTACTCATTATATCTACAACCATTGTACACAATATACCTACAATATCTATCAATGTCATTATGTACTAAATAAATGTTTAGTACATAATGACATTGATACGTAATAAATGTTTCAAAAAAAAAACAAAAAGTAATAAATGAAATAATCGAAATGTCAACGTAATAAAAAAAAAAAGAAAAGCAGAAAATCATTTTTAGCGCGTTCTGTAGTATTATTTTGATCATTTAAAAGATAATTTACTGTAAAGCCTTTCTTCCTATGTATTTTTGGCAAGTCATTTAATTTTCAACAGCGGTTTGGGGTAATCAATTAAAAATTATATGCGCATCTTTTAGTAAATATCTTTTTTTTGCAAATTAATTAATTATTTACGGGTAATTTAACAATTATTTGCGGTATTGAGCACTTCAAAACGTATCGTATAGAGCAAATCTATTTCCTCAGTCTAGCAAGAAATCGTGTAAGCATCTCCTTAGCACCCGTTAGGGCTAATAGTTACGCGATTTAAAGCATAAACCGTTAACTGCCACTAAAAAGCTGCAAACTGCATCGGGAAGCGTTGCACAAGCGATTCGTTAACACTCTTTATGCGCGCGGAACGAAAGCTAGAAGCTAGACCTTTGCCCGACAATGAGGTAATTGTTTGTTGGATGTGATGTTCATCGTGATTAACATAAATTCATCAGCATTGTGGTAACTACGTTTTTTTTTCTGTACTAGAAATGATTTAGCTACTTACCATAGAATCAGAGCAAAATATACGATATTGTCAAATTTTATTATTTATTTGTTTTTTGTTTTAACAAAAGACATTATCTCTCGTAGCCGGTCTCTGACGTAAAATTTATTCTTTATTGCTCTTTGCCTTAGAGGTGTTAAATTTATGTGTTGCACTTAGTTTCACATTTCAGTACACATAGCGCAAGAGTAAGGTAAAAGGTTGGAAGATTGGTTTACAAACAGTTCGAAAATAAAACGAAATATCTTGTTCACATGTACAGTTAGAAAATGAGATATGTTACGCTTTGGACTTTTTACCACCCTCAAGTTTTCGGCAAAAGAACTAAATTAATACTACAAATATATGCACGGTGAAATTTTGTTGTCCGTACAATGTTGCATTGACTTGAGTTTTACAGCTTAATATTTATCAAACGGCTTCCTCAGCCGATTTTTTTTTGTTTTTTACCAAACCCAATTTTTTTGAAATCTTACCAACGACATTCTACACTAATTATAAGGAGAAACTAATGAGAAGGAGGAGTGGCATTCTAAAAATCGTATTTCTAGACTTCAATGTACAATTTGCAGCCTTCTAGTACTATAGTCTCTGAGCTATAACTGCAGATACATGAACAGACATGGTGATACTATAACCTCCTAAGACCAAATGTCATTTTAAAAGTCAAGACACAATTGATTTTCTATTGTTTCGGTTGTTTGCGTCTTACACGACTATCAGGCCGTTTTTTTTATATGGAAGGGAAACGCATTGGCGCACCGTACCGCTGCCTGGGGAATATGACAGCGGCGTGTGTGGGACTCCCCCGCTCTGAAAAGAGCGGAGACTACCCACTAAAACTCTCCCGCACCTCTTAATGCCTATTGACGACTATCAGGCCTAGCATGCGCCACGCGAGTAAATTTTATCGCGATCTTAAGAAATGTTAAAAACAATGCGTCAACTGCTGATTGGCTAAAAATGCGAGTACGGTGTTCTATTAACCAATCAACGGTGTGGAAACTTTTGTGGTCTCATGCGAGAAATTTGACGTATTGCGCATGCTAGGCCTATATACATATATAAGGCTTTTATTAAACATGATGTCATTTTATATGTTCGATTACCCTCTCCCAACAACGGCCCGGGCCGAGGTCCGAGCCCCGCTATGGGGCGCCCTCCGGCAGTTGTTTAAATTTTTTAGGGGTGAGAGCCTTCCGCTCCCCCGCAAGCCCGGTGAAGATGAAAAGGCCATCTGCGGCCATCATCTATAGTCAGTTAGGAAAAAAAAATGATGTCATTTAGTTCACTTGCTGACAATAAAAATTTGGATCCCTAAACAACACCCCATTCCTTTGCCAAAGCGATACAAAGACATACATTTTATTCGAAACTGACCAATCAGTTCAAAAAGGTCTCTAACCGCAGCGTAATCGTCTTAAATTGTTGCCACACAATAAGAGGACATTAAGAGTAAATTTCTATAATTCCCTTAGCCCTTTTAAAGGCTAATGTTATTACATAGAATGGGCATGAGATACGCAGTTTCTAAATCGTGTCTATTATCAATTGTGGTGAAGGTTCTGGGCACGTTCTTTGCTGGGTGAGTAATTTTCTTACCGGCGATTTCGTAACGAAGAGGTTAATTTGATGGCAGTATGAGAATTCATCTCGAACTTTATTGAAAACTAGCTGTGCCCGCGACTTCGTTCGAGTGGACTACATCATCCTTTAATGGTCGGTTCTCCCCTAATATTCGAAACAAAAATATTTCCAAGTTTCGAGCTATATTTGTGCCAAATTTCATATTTCTAACTTCAAAAATAAACATTTTTCCATATAAACTTTCAAAGGTGGTATTACCCCCCTCCCCCCTTATTTTCTAATAAAAAGTAGCCTATGTCCGTTGTTGAGATTTAACGTATACCTATACCCAATTTCATCAAAATCGGTTGAGAGGTTTAAGCAGTAAAGCGTAACAGACAGACAGACAGACAGAGTTACTTTCGCATTTATAATATTAGTAGGGATAAGCTATCTTAATATATTAAAATGAATCCCTGTTTCCGTTGGTCGCGCCATCAAGCGTGAACGGCTGGACTAATTTCACTTTTATTGTTATGTTTGTTATTGCCAGGAGAAAAAATTGCGAGAAAATTAGAACATTTAAGAATATTACTGTCGTCATGGGTGAAAACCAATTAGAATGAACTAGTCGTTGTTAAGACAACAACTATTGGAACAACGTCTATTGGGTCAGCTAGCCGTTTATAAAGACTAACTTAAGAACGTACGTACGTTATAAGAGAGGCAGGGCATAGCGATTTGTCGCTCTAACTGGAGCAGCCCGACTGGTGAAATACCTCCATCTTACAGAAGACCGCAGGCAAATGACAATCACTTCTATGTTGTTGTGTTCCTGGGTGAGTAACGTTTCCAGAGCTCCTGGGGGGCGCTACATTAGTAGCAGGGGTCAAGCCTTCAAGGTAAGGGCGATACGTCCAGTAACAGATTTATTATGCTGTACTTGTCACCCTTAAGCTAGGACCTCATTACCTTCTACCATTTCTGCTGGACATCAAGTTCTTCTTCTGGGGGACTTCAATGCCAAGGCGGCGTCTTGGGGGAATGTGGTTGCCTCATGCAACCGACGGGGGCAGCTGGTGGAGCTTTGGGCCGCTTCGTCCAGCCTTTGCCTCCTAAATCGGGGCGCAGTCCAGACCTGTGTGCGGCAGCAAGGGGGGTCTGTGGTGGACCTAACGTTCGCCACCCCTGCACTCGCCGCACGCGTCCATAACTGGAGGGTGGACCGGTCCGAGACACTCTCGGACCACAAATTTATCCGGTTCGGGGTGGTCTCCGGTGCCCCTCAGCAGGCTTCACCAATTTCGCCTAGGTCGTCGCCTTTTCCCAGGTGGGCACTGTCCCGCCTGGACAAGGCAGTTGCAAGGGAGGCGGCCTTTCTGCAAGACTGGTTCTCGCCTCCCTTATCTGGTCCCGACGTGAACTCCTCCGCGGTCGTTCTTCGAGGTTTCCTGACCGAGGTATGCGATTCTAGCATGCCTCGGTCCCGTCGTCCACCTCCCCGACGCGCCTGCTTCTGGTGGTCGGAAGAGCTCGCCGAACTTCGAGCTGTCTGCGTGGCTGCACGGCGGGCCTACACCAGAAGTAGGCGCCGCGCTCGTCGGGACCTCGAAAACGAGGCCTCCCTCTACGGAGCCTATGTAGATGCGAAGAAGGCACTCAAGGTGGCCATAGGAGCCGCCAAGGATTCCGCACGCGCCGAAATGCTCGAGGGTCTCGTCCAAGATCCGTGGGGGAGACCGTACCGGGCCGCACGAAACAAGTTGCGCCCCATAGGTCCCCCACTTACAGAGACCCTCGAGCCAGGGCTGCTCGACATCGTCGTCCGGGCTTTGTTCCCGGACAGCAGCCCTGGCTTCGTCCCGCCGGCTATGAGTGCCTCTTCAGAGCAGGAGCCTGCAACTGCTCCGTACGAGGCCCCGCAAATCACTGAGGAGGAGTTCGGCACGGCGGCAATCTGCCTTCGTGCCAAAAAGACGGCCCCTGGTCCGGATGGGGTTCCGGCGAAGCTCGTCGCCCTCGGCGCAGTTTTGATGGAGCAGAAGTTTAGGGAGCTGTTCGACTCGTGCTTCCGAGTCGGCCAGTTCCCTAAACCTTGGAAGGAGGGGCAGCTTTGCCTCCTTCGGAAAGAGGGCAGACCGGCGGACTCGCCATCGGCGTACCGGCCCATAGTGCTTCTCGACGAAGTCGGGAAGCTGTTCGAGCGCATTGTGGCCAGGCGCCTGAAGGATCACCTTCGTTCCGTCGGTCCAGACCTGTCGAACAGGCAGTACGGTTTCCGGGCAGGGCGGTCCACTATTAACGCCCTGTCCGATCTGAAATCCCTCGTTTTAGAGTCTAGGGAGAGGGGGGAGGGTGTGTTGGCTGTCTCTTTTGACATAGCCAATGCTTTTAATACTCTCCCCCACTCTACAATTTTGGAGGCACTCCGCTATCACGGAGTGCCCTCCTATTTGATGGCCCTGATCGAGAACTATTTTCTCGACAGGGAAATTGTCTGCGTCGGTGCCAACAACGTCCTGCGTCGTTTCCGCGCGCGTTCCGGTGTTCCACAGGGGTCTGTTTTGGGGCCCCTTCTGTGGAACATCGGATACGACTGGCTTTTGCGCGGCTCCCTCCTCTCGGGCATGAACGTTTTTTGCTACGCAGTCGACACACTTGTTACTGCCCGGGAGAGGGATTTTGGCGCCGCAGCTCGCCTGGCAGAGGCCGGTGGCAATTTAATTGCCAGACGCATTGCCCTCTTGGGCCTTACAGTGGCTCTTAATAAGACCGAGGCCATATTTTTTCCGGGGCCTCGGCAAAGATTGTTTTCCGGCGCGTACATCGTCGTCGGGGGCGTCAGGGTGGCGGTTGGGGCCCAGATGAAATACCTGGGCCTCATTTTGGACCATCGCTGGTCTTTTGGGCCGCACTTTGCTGCATTATCTCCGCGCCTCATTAAGGCGGCGGGTTCTTTAGCGTGGCTTCTCCCCAATGTGGGGGGTCCTAGGGCCAAATGCCGACGACTTTACGCCGGCATTTTGCGCAGTATGGCCCTGTACGGCTCGCCCATCTGGGCCGACTCCCTCCACATTCGGGAGAACCAGAGGCTTCTGCGGCGCCCCCAGCGAGCCATTGCCCAGCGAGTGTGTAGAGCCTATCGCTCCGTTGGGTTTGACGCAGCGTCCGCACTCGCTGGGACGCCACCCTGGGAGTTGGAGGCCCGGGCGATGGCGAGGGCCTATCAATGGCAGGCCCTAAGAAAGGCCTCCGGGGAACGTTTTTACCCGGAGGACCTGTCACGTGTGCGCCGGGAGGCGCAGGAAGAGGTGGTTCGGCGTTGGGCGGAGTCCTTACTGGTGACTCCGTCGGGTCGGTGGACCCTAGATGCGCTCGAGCCAGCAATAAATCGCTGGCTCGAGCGCAAGTCGGGATTCCTGACGTTCCGCTTGGTGCAGGTGCTGTCCGGCCACGGCTGTTTTGGGCAGTACCTGCACCGCATTGGTCGGGAGCAGTCTCCGTCGTGCCACAGTTGCGGCGCGGCGGAGGACACGCCGGGGCATACACTGCAGGTGTGCCCCGCTTTTGATGCGCAGCGCAAATCTGCGCGCGTTGGTGGGGCCAAATCTCTCACTCCCCAGCATAGTCGAGGCTATGCTCGGGAGTGAGACGGCATGGGTTGGTATGGTCTCCTTCTGCGAAGATGTCATGTCGCAGAAGGAGGCCGCAGAGCGGGAGCGGGAGGACGATCCATCCGCTCCCGCCTGCCGCCGAAGAAGGCGGCTGAGGGCGCGGCGCCAATATGACCGCGCCCAGCTACCGCGTGGGGACTGGCCGGCTGATGGTGTGAGGACACCTCAGTCGGCATTGCACCGGTCCCCACTGCGAGTTGGGGATGGTTCCGTTGGATCGGCCATCCCCATTCTCCCCCCGAACACTGTTGGGGGAGTAGACGGAGCCGCGTAAGCGGCTGTTCCGCCGGCGGTGTTGTGGAAGTAAAGGCTTAGCCGATCCCCCACAGCACCGCCACTAAGGCGATGGAGGTCCAACCGGGGGGTTTTAGTGGGTAGTCCTGCCCTTTTCAGGGCAGGGAGTCCCACACACGCCGTCACCCTCCCTCGGGGTGACGGTACGGTGCATCAACGCATTTCCCCCCGAAAAAAAAAAAAAAAAAAGGACCTCATTACCACTTAACATCAGGTGGAATGAGGTCAATCTTGAAGTGCAATATAAAAAACCTACAATTTTTTAATGAATTTGTAGCGCTCCTGAATGCTCATGATCCTTATACCTCGATTTTTTTTCTTTTATTTTTCTTAAGGCTTATTCTATTCTTCAGGCCTTCCCGCTGTCCGCAAAATTCGTGGTATATTCTCGTTTCTCTCCTCTATAGTTTCGACAAGTCTGTCAGTTTGATCGCAGTTCTGCAGAAACTCTTAGCCTACTAACTAATTAATCGATTTTATTATTTTTATAGTACTATACGCCGTACTAGCGAACTTTAAATATACCGGAAGGCTAACGGTTGATACAGCAGAAAAATTTCATCGCCTACGATAACTTGCGGTTAGCTCAGTTGGTAAGAGCAGCACGCGCGATACGTGAAGGTCGTGGGTTCAATTCCCGCACCGCAAGGGGAGATAAAAAAATTCTGTTTCTAATACTAACTAATTAATTATTCATGTCGATATTGGTATTGACGAGTCACGCTCGTAAAACCTAGAACGTCTCAGAAAAGCGATGGAACGGCGCCCATGACTTGACACTGTAGTAGAGAACCGATGGATGAAGTGACAAAGCCGAGAGTTTTTAAGTCTTGGAGCTTATGTGAAGTTTCTTATAAATTTGCCACAATTTCGTCACACAGTCATTTACACTCATTGTCATTAATTGTATGACTTCCGTAGCTAAGAGGCGAACGGGCCATCTCTGAGGTCCCGGATACGGTTCAAGGTCAGGTCAACGGAAACTAATTTTACTGTATTGTCTTGGGTCTGGGTATTGTATTACTGTCTATGTTTACGATTTGCTAAACACAAGTGTATTTATTTATTTAAGTAAAGTACATTTATTTTTTTAAAAAGACAACCAATGTACATCAACTCCCCAATATTCATTTATTCTGAAATCAGTAATTAAAATGCCAGTCGGCAAACGTCATGAGCAATAACTACTTTTCCGTATTTCCTTCCTTTCCAATTCGGCTGCAGAGTGACACGGGAACAGTTACTTCGACAAATTAATTATTAATCCTTAATTGCAGACCAGACGTATCGTTCACTTATGTATATTTTTTACTTTCGGTCAGCGAAACACATATTAAGATATATAATTGTATAGTGCATCATCGCTTTACTCAGTTTAAAATGTGTTAAAATACTAGCTGTCCCTGCGACTTCGTTCGCGTGGCCAATAGGATATTGCATTTATTTTTCTAAAATAAAAGCAGCCTAAGTTACTTCTTGTTACATCAACTACCTGTCAATACAAGTCCCGTCAAAATAAGTCCAGCCATTTCATGATTACCCGGAACAAACAGACAGAAATTTAAAATATGTTGTTTTGGTATATGTAGTAAAAGGTGGTCTTTTACAAACACTCTAATTTAATTTGTGTATATATAGATTAACATAATATACAGTGCAAATTTTCAAGTTAATCCTTATGTACGGTGTAGCTGATATGTTTTGAGTGTAGTATGGATAAAAGTTATTATATTGCAACCGGATACAATGCCCCTTTTTAGGGTTCCGTAGTCAGCTAGGAACCTTATAGTTTCGCCATGTCTGTCTGTCTGTCTGTCCGTCCGAGATTAATCTCAGAAACCGTTTGCACTAGAAAGCTGAAATTTGGTACAAATATGTATATTAATTACGTCAACAAAGTGCAAAAATAAAAAAATAAAAAAAGTCTTTTTAGGGTACCCCCCTATAAGTAAATTGGGGAGTGTTTTTTTTTTACTTCAATCCCAACATGTGATATATCGTTAGATAGATATTTAAAAATGAACAGGGGTTCACTAAAATCATTTTTTGATAATTTTAATATTTTGGGAAATAATCGCTCCAAAAGAAAATAAAGTGGTTTCAAAAAGTATGAAAAACATCTAGAATATAGAACTGCATAAAGGATTTCTAGGAAAATTATTTTATACCTGATTTAATAGATTTTAAATTAAAAAAAAAAATTTTTAACTACAGTTGTAATTTAAGCGTATATGCTACCATTTTTTTTCTTACTTTACATATTTTTTGTATTCTCAATGTATAGACTGCTTTCAAATAAAAAAAAGAATATATCCCATTTTTGGAACTTTAAGTGGGGATACTTAAGTATTGTGATGCACTGAAAACTACGGAACCCTTCACTGAGCGTGGCCCGACACGCTTTTGGCCGGTTTTTAGCATTATAAGATCGTCATATGGGAGTTTCGCCCTTTATGATATTATTAGGGAAAACCGAGTGATGTAGGTCAAAAAGACACGTTTAAGTTGAAACAAGAGGCCTCAAAGACCACAGCATTATTTTATTATATTTCACCGCAATGCGACACTTCTTTTAATATAACAGAGAAACATTATTTTGTCATTTGAGTTTTAAGAGCACACCGTCTTCAGTAGATGCAATGTCAATAGTAATAAATTTTTTCTCTTTAAAAATGTGTAAAAATGTATCATAAACACAAACCTTCATGAAATTCAACATTTTGAAATTGACTAACTAACTGTATGCCTTGGTGCACAATCTGTAATCAGTTTAGCTTTTAAAAAAAAACTAATGTGTTTCTTACCGGTATGTTCCTGGTTATAGGATGCTCGAAACGTCTTTCTACACTAATATTATAAAGAGGAAAGACTTGTACATGTTTTTGTATGTTTGTAATGAATAGGCTCAAAAAGTACTGGGCCGATTTAAAAAATCTTTCAGCAATAGAATGCTACATTCTTCCAATTTGACATAGGCTACAAAATTAGGGATCCTTGGTAAAATTTGAAAAAATTCAACAGAGAAGCGGGAAAAATTATCTAAGGCGAAACGAAGTTCGCCAGGATCGCTAGTTGGTTTATATGTATAGAGAAGCTTTACAAATATTACTGTTGTAATTTATATAAATAAAATATTTACTTACTTTGTACATTGAATTACTCTATTTTATAATTCGTATCGAACTTAATTTTAAATGCTTGTAAATGAAATGGGGAAATGCTTACCCCACCGCCACTACGGTGGGGTAAGCATTTCCCCCACAACAAAAAAAAAGACGGCAGGAAGCTACTTTGGTTTATACTTGTAAACGATAGTCATCTTCGATCTATCGAAATTAGTAATTGAATTATGTTTTATCAAAGCTGAAAATTTTATTTTATAACATAATTGACAAAGAAGAAAATTCCTCTTTGAATCAAATTTTCGATTCGAAATGATTATTCGTAATATGTCATAATGAAATGAAAATCTAAAATGGAACGGTTACTAGAAACATCAATTTATTTATTCAAAATAACTGTCTATACCTACTTAGGTGTTCTAAAAATAAAATGATAACCTTGATGGCTTGGAAAAAAGTAAGATGCACAAAAAACTCACAAACATCCAAATGCTATTTACATTTACCTCATAATTAGGCTGGTTACAAACGCTGTGCTAGTCTCACAAAGGCGCCTTTCCTTTGACTCCCTTGTAACAAAACAGGTTGAACTCCTTTTCAAAGTACCTCGTACACTCGATGACAACAATAACAAGATTCTAACGACCTTTTCGTTATCAATCTCCTTCAGCGAACGGTCGTTCAAAACACGCAGACTACATAAGAATTCGCCATTCACTGGAGTCGTAAACGCGACATCAATGACCTTTTGTCTCGCGCCATTTAGTGCAAAGTAATCTTAGATTCAATGAAAGCTTGCTAGAATATACTTCGCAGTAAAGATAGGACCACTGTATAGAGGTTTATGTATTTTTTATATTGCACTTCAAGATTGACCTCATCCCACCTGATGTTAAGTTGTAATGAGGTCCTAGCTTAAGGGCGACAAGTACAGCATAATGAATCTGTTACTGGACATGTCGTCCTTACCTTGAAGGCTTGAGCCCTGCTTCTAATGTAGCACCCCCTAAGAGCTCTGGAAACCTTACTCACACGCAGGAACACAACAGCACAGAAGTGATTCGTTATTTGGCTGCGGTCTTCTGTAAGATTTATTTTAAAGATATCGAAAAATTGTCATATGCCCTTGTGGTATGGGATTGGATCCCACGAACTCAGTTGGAGGAGCAGCATGCGCGATACGTGACGGTCGTAATTTCGTATCCTACATCGAAAGGGCAGATGCAATGTTTCTACTTCTTTAAAAAAAATATTACACAAATTATTAACAGAAATTTTATAAATAAATACATATTGGACATCACATACATTGCTCTGATTCTGTGGTAAGTAGCTTAAGCACTTGTGTTACAGAAATCAGAAACAACGACGGTACCACAACACCCAGACCCAAGACAATATGGAAAAGTTCATTTCCCATATTGACCCGACCGGGGATCGAACCCGGAACCTCAGAGATGGCGTTCGCCAAAGTCAGGCCCGCTCGCCTCTCGGCTACGGAGGTCGTCAAATTGGTTTACATACTAAAATATATAAAATTAAAGAACACTACCTTACTAAATAATTAAATAAAAAAATTATTGTACAAAACGTACATATAAAAAAATTGTTCCAAGTTACTCCCAGGAGTCATGGTGCCAAGAAGGCCGGCTGTGTTTCCTCTTTATATGGCCAGATTATCATATGACCTAGGAAAAAACCGGCCCTCTGGTCTCCCGACACATCTCTAAACCGTTTACCTAAAACGTGGAAGACGTTGTGCGCGCCCGGTCTCCATGGCCCCAGAGTGTCGATGATGATTTACAACGATTTACAATGCATTTTTGATGCTTACTGTACATCCGAATCGGGTGACCTCGAATTACGAAAGGGTTACGTAGGCAAGGGTAAGTTGAAACATTTCCGCCTTCAGTATAATACGATAATATTATTTTATTAGGAACCATTTGAGTGCTATTCAAATACTGTTCAAGAAGGTCGGACAATTTCTTTTAGTAGTGGAACGAATTGAGTTGGTATTGTTAATATGAAGAGACCTTCACTTCCAATATTTTTAGTTCAATATATATTAATATCCGGCTAAAATCCGCCCGATGATCTGAGGCATTTCCTTCTACTGACGACCTCGGCAGCCGAGAGGCGAGCGGTCCGGACTTTGGCGTCGCGCCATCTCTAAGCCCCGGGTTCGATCCCCGGACAGGTCAATATGGCAAACGAACTTTTCTATATTGTCTCAGGTCTGGGTGTTGTGGTACCGACGTTGCTTCTGATATCTGTTATACAAGTGCTTAAGCTACTTACCACATAATCAGAGCAATGCAGGTATGTAATGTTGTCCAATATTTATTTATTTTATTTACTACAAATCTAAATGTTATTCTAAAGAGCTTGTTCTGAGCAAACAAATTATTGTAAATGCAAACATTGTGAAAAATATGAAAACAAATTTCACAAAACAATCGCAGTTCACAAAAAATACCCGCGCAACAACATAAAAAGTTGGTTAAATAAATTAGAGGTTAAATTCATGGAGTATAGAATAGAAATCATCTTTATTCATGTAAACTTTACAAAAGCACTTATGAATAGTCAGTACAAATAAAGTATTCTACCGCCGTGTTCGGAATGTTGATCATGTCGAGAAGAACCGACAAGAAACTCGACACTTACTCTTTTCAATGTAACAATGTTCCCTTACGCTAGTTACTTAAATAAAATATACAAAGCTTATATAAAACATTTCCGAGAATTAAAGTTATTCTAGACCCATACATTTTTGTCATTTAAATAATCATCAATTTTGTAGTAGCCCTTTTTTATTAAACAATTTTTAACATGAGACTTAAATCTATGCATGGGCAACTGGATAACATTTTCAGGTAACTTGTTAAATAATTTAACGCTTAAACCCACAAAGGAATTACTTATCTTATGTAGTCTTAGATATGGAACAGCAAGTTTGTGTTTATTTCTAGTGTTAAAGTTGTGGAAGTCAGATTTTTTAAAAAGTAGATTATAATTTTTGCGTACATACATAATACAATCAAAAATGTATTGAGATGCAACGGTAAGTATGTTAATTTCTTTAAATAAGTCTCTGAGAGAATCCCGTGATTTAAGACCATATATGGCGCTGCACAAGTTCAGTAAGGTCTATAAGCTTCAACTCTCATCGAAAGTTACATAAAAAACCAAAATTTAGTAAAAATTATGCAACAATCTGCATCGCATAGATAACCCTACTTAATAAAGGTGTATCGACCAAGCCTTTTATCGGACAGCACAACGCAACCGGATTTTAAAGGGTTGACGTTGATAGGCAGTCAATACAGTCGATATCCGATATTGAGACGACACCATAAATATTTATAGGGAAAACGCTCAAGTCAATATTGCAAGTAAACATTGGCACATAAGGTAACGTTAGGGTTGGACATTGAACGTAACACATGTCAAAAACGCCGTATTCGAAAATGATGCTTCAGTGCAAGCTTTTCATGGAAAGATTTCTTCGAATACATTATATAGGGATTAAGGGTTGTTTTCGTATTATCTTAATATGTCCGTCTGTTAGATACCTAGTTTAGGGACTGTTTGTTCTTAATGCTTAAATGCTATTGTTTTTAATAAACCGAATTAGTAGTTACTGAATGAAGTTTCACGCAATTAATGTGGAGTAGTAAAAAAATTTTGAAATAATAATAAAAAATAATGGTATCATATAATGATACCTCACCAAAAACAAATCTATTAACGTAGATTTAAGTCATAAAAACCATTGTGTACTATTTCGTTTTTGTTTTATGTTTCAATTTAAAGAAATAACTGAAGTTTTCAGAATGCCTACACAGAAAGTATTCCACTGCACGTTGCATATCTGAGCGCCAATCCACTGCTAGGTCGTTGCCTCCGCTCATTCATACGGTACACCTCAAAATTCCAGGATTCCATTTCGTAAAATACGTGTTTAGTTGATACACCACGTATGTATTCAGTAAACGTATATAAATCAGCAAAGGATTAAGCTTTCACAAAACTTGTTCCAAAGTTTCGTGACTACCTCTGAATATTGTTGCATAAATTTTACTGGAAATGAATTTTTATACGTGCATTTAATTAACTTTCTTGCACTAACCCTGCACTGAACATTTCAGTGTGTAGTGACATTCGTTTTAAAAGGGGAAGGCTGCATGTCCGATTGCCATAAGCGTATTTAAAAAAAATACAAATAAAACTGAAAGTAAAACTATTTTAGAAAAAAAAAATGCGTGATTGCTGTCCATTAGAGGACACAGATTAAAACAATGTGCCTTCCCATTACCATGCAACGCAAGTGTTTAAGTACGAGGCGTAGGATCATTATGGCGCTACCCACCAATGACTACAGCTGTACACAAAATTATGGGCACTAATGAAATTTGAGCTACGCCGCTAGGCCACTAATGGGATCTCTCTAATGTGTCTGAAATAGTGTAGCAGATGTATTCAATTATTTGAGTATCGATAGATATACTCGACTAAAAGTAACACACTTATAAACCATTCTCCCTAGAATACCCAACAAATAAAATATGTTTTTAAAAGAAAGTGCAAAGATAACTCTTGGCACAATTACCTATATTAATATTTATGTTAGACTCTGATCCCCCAGACAAAGTGTAAACAATTTTGTGGCACACTTTTTATACACTTGCTAGTTTTGTTAAATAAATAAGATACGATTAATTATTTGCTAAGCCTGAGCTAAATGAAACATATTCCTACTTAGTTTATCGTATTTATTGTCAATATCATTAAAAATAGCCACCAATAGTGTGTGGAACACATTTGAGCGCAGCAATATGTTTTTCTTGTACTTATAACTACGTATATTTTAAATGCGTCACATCGTAATAGCAATAACTTTGTCCCAATATTTTTTCCATTTTAATGATGATTAGACCACGGATACAAACTGTGGAGTCAATCAAGCGAAACCGAAAATCGAAAATATGTTTCCTATATTTCAATATCTATTCTCAGTGCATCAGATGAGAAAAAAATTGCTTAGAATTAAAATATAAAAAAAATGCATCAAAATAAATAGGCGATGTTATTTGTCAATTGATTCCATTACGCAAACTCAAATTAAAGAACGCACGTATAAGTATATCGATAGCATACCGTCGTTCTACAACACTAGCCTGAAATGTTAACACAATCCTCTAAGCCTTGTGCTCGCTAGTCGCTACTGATCATTAGTTGTTCGTTAATTAGGATTTACTTTTTGGCTCTACGTGATATTATAGCTGTTGTTCGGTAATGTGTTGGGCATTTTAAGTAATTACAATCATGTAGAGATGTGTAGAGATAATAATTATTTTGTTGGATTTACAATAAAAGCACAGAAGTGAAAAGGGGGTTGTAAAAAATGTTTGTGCAAAGTTGACGTTGTTTTTTTTTAATCACGTGGTCACTTAAAGAAAACCTTTTATTTTATGGAAACATTCAACAAAATTTACAAAACTACCAATCAAAACGAACAAACGAAAGGTTTCGTTTTTGAAGAATTATCGAAAAATCGGGAGTTCAAACGAGTTTGTTTTTACATAAATAATATTTTGTATTTTTAAAACGCTTTATTACCATTTAAACCAAATTAAGTTGGTTACGATTATAAGAAATAAAAATTGCAATACATCATCAAGTAGGACATATTTTGTATTTGGAAGTAAGCTTCCTAAGACAAGGTCATTATATCATCATTGTGTATTTATTTATTTAAAAACTTAATTGCATAAAAAAGTACAAAAGGTGATCTTAATGGTAGGCATTTTCTCTACTAGCTAACATTTAGGTCATGCCGAGAATTTGTATTGTATTTTTGTTCTTGAGTTGTGGGTACAGTCAAGGATTTCAGGGCGTTTGTTACCTTACAAATATATCTTAAATATGGGTAAAGTGTGTAACACGTCGTTACATGTTTTTGTGAATTTTTTAAATTTACTTAGAAACATCCATCTTTGATGGCTAAAAAGACATTGTTCCAGGTCTTGTTTGTTTCTGAACTTGGATTTTTGCCACTCAAGTCTGACATTGACAGTTCAATGACAGTTCCTCAATTGAAAGACGTTCGTCTATGGAATGACAGGATGATTTTCATTTTTCTCTTGTGCGTGGACGCACGCAACAAGTTTCCTTTTTTTTATATCTTTCTTATCTGAAAGCTTTTTTTCATTTTTGACGATGTCGTCGTGGAGCTGCAAGTTTCTCTCCTGACGAACAGGCTCGCATGTGAAATGCGAGAAAAATGATTTCTTCTTATTTTACAAGATTTCTCTGGTAAGTAGGCTTGGCTTGACCTTGGTCGTCTTCTGCAACACCACATGTGGTTGCATTTTCTAATTATAGTGTTTATTGTTTGTTTTAGATCAATAACTAAATGAAATTTTAATTTTTAATGAGGAGGTGATTATACACCGAGGAGGATGATCTTCTGCCTTGCTTAATTCTTCTTATTTTTGGGTAAGCACGCTTGGATTACTCTTATCCTTACAATCTCTTGTCACGCTGTACTCGATCTTGTGGTTAAATAAGTGCTTTTGGAGATTTACGCAGTTTTTCACAGCACATGTTTCGCAGCACATGTTTCGCACCTACCCTCTTCTCTGCTACAAGAGATTTCGTTTGCTGCTTATGCTGACTATGCTTGTATGTGTTTTGCAGGCTTTTGGGAAGCCCTCCTTGGGTTGGGATACCCATGACATTTAGCCTTCTACAGAGTGGAGCATTGCGGATCTCCTCTGTCTCGCGGTTCACGTTGGCAGTTCACCGGCAATGAGGTGTTGATGGACTGGTTGAGGTCGGAATGCCTGTAGCCTTAGGGAGGTTTGCCGATTAACAGGTATGCTCATACCTTAGCATTTATTGTTAATTTAAGTAATACTAATTTTATTGTTCCCTAGTATCCTATGTACTTAGATAGAATATTATGTATTCATCTTACGGATATTTGAGACCACAATGGTCTTCATTGTTAGTTAAGTTAACTAGTCTAAGTGTGGTTAATTTGTGAAAGAAACAAAGCTTAAAATGTCAATTTCAATAAATTCATTATGATCAAAGTCATAAACAAAACATTTGTTTTCTTTACTCTTTCTTACTTTTAGTTAAAGTAAGTGGCGCCCTGCCTCAGTGCTCAGTTAGGTTTCTGTGAGCGTCCCAGAGAACCCACGGAGCTAGCAATACTTAGGCTAAAATCACACCACCTTAAGCCACCAGGTTACATTGGCGCCCAACGTGGGGCCTCGTTTTACATACAGGGTCTAACTGAGACTGGGTTTCTTATTTTCTTTTGCTACTTTGTTTCTTTCATATCTTATTTTTATTTTGAAAGATGAGTCTTTCACTTGATATTGATTATTTGCGTAAGAACGAACTTTTATATGAAATTCGTGTCAAAGGACATGAAGTTTGAGACGATAAGTCTGTAGATGACTTAAGAAAATTATATCGTTCTTTGAAAGGTACTTCAAATGATGAAGTTAGTAAGAAGTTTATTTGCTCTCTTGATCCTGCCAAGGAATTATTGTTTTGTCAGGAAAAATATTATGAAGTGCTCAATTTAAATCATACAACTTGTTTAAAGAAATGTCATTCTATATTGGCACATCTTGTTTTAAGACTTGAACGCATAGTGTTCTCAAATGATGAACAAAAGTTGTCAAAGATTAACTTGTTGGCTGATGCTTATTTATTAAACAAAAACCTTGAATGTGGACTAGTTGCCGCTTCAACTTTGTCTGAATCCTTGCCAGATAAAAGTCAGCAAACAGGTTGCTCTAATATTATTTCCACATCTAAATCATATCTTAAACTTATGTTAAATCTGAAATTTAATTTTAATGGTGAAACACCTGTTTATGACTTTGTAACTAAACTTGAAGATTTCATACATTGTACTAAGATACCTAACAAAGAATTCTTGGATAATGTTGGTTATATTTTATCAGGCGAAGCCTTAATATGGTACAAATCTGTACGCACTTCTATTTCTTCATATTTTCAATTAATTGAATTATTAAAAGCTGAATTTCAATCTGTTGAGGCCGAGCGTTCATTATTGAACCAAATTAAGGCAAGACTCCAACAACCAAATGAAAAAATTAGAACTTTCATTAATGTTATGAAATATTTATTTAGTACACTTACTGTACCTTTGCCAGAAGATGAGCAATTGGAAATTATAATGACTAATATGAGTCCTTTCTATATTACCCGTTTAGCTTTAATTGATGTTAGCTCAATAGCTCATCTTAAGCAACTTTGTTTAAAATTGGAAATTTCCAAACATAGATGTGAAAATAGAGGTTATCTCAATCCTGGCTCTGATGTTATTATATCAGATCTTTTATTACCTAATGCTGCTTCTAAAAAGAGGCAAATTTTAAACTCTGTTGTTGAGAAATGTTTAAAATGTGATGGCTCACATCATTATAAGAATTGTCAAGTTTATTTGGGCATTCATTGTTTTAAATGTAAGAAACCAGGCACTTTGACCAACAACTGTCATTGCTCAAAAAACGTAAAAGGCAGTCAGGAGTGAATCACTCTCATGTTAGGGTTTCGTTTAACAAGGGTTTCACTACTGACTGTGAATGGAAATCTCATCTTAAGTTTATTAACTCATTTTTTTCTACGACTTATTCAGTCAATCCTTTATTTGACCAGTGCAAGGACAATATTCGTCCTTTTGTTACAATTGATATTTTAGGCATTAAATGCAATGCTTTGGCGGACAGTGGTGCTTCTGTGTCTGTTATTTGTGATAAGACTTTATCTACACTCTCTAATATGGGTGTGAATGTTGACTGGGAACCTTGTCAAAGTAAATTGTTAGTGGGTAACAATGCTCGTCTTAACGTTCTCGGTAGGGTTTCTTTTCCTATTTCTTTTTCAAATAGGGTTCACAATGTGAATTTTTATGTCTGTAAGGACATCAATATGCCCATCATTTTAGGGTCTGATTTTTTGCGTTCTTACGATTTGTGTAAGGATATCTTTGATGCTCATGGCACGCGTCGAGGGTTCACAGTGAACCTGTTGAAGGATGAATCTGTTCATCTGCCTGATTCTGGCGATCTGTTCCCTAGGCAAGGGAAATCTTTGCAAGCAATAGCTTCTTTATCTGACTCATTGTCCAATTCTGAAAGTAGGGATGTTTGGTATTGGGACTTGATTCGGAGGGTTCAGAGTAGACCAGAGAAGTTTCATAATTGGAAATTTATTGACGGGAATTTATTTAGATATATAAATTCTTCTAATCCTTTGTGGACTGAGTTTAAATGGAAAAGGGTAATTCCATGGGAAGAAAGATCTTCTATACTCCAACAATGTCATAGTCGGTCGAATACCGCTCATTTGGGTTTATTTAAAACACTTAAGCGTGTTTCACAGTCATATTACTGGCCTAAAATGGTTAGGGACATAAAGTATTATGTTAGAACTTGTGAAATTTGTTTAGGTCAAAAAGAACGGTCACATGTGGACAAGTCTGGTCAACATGACAAGATTGTTTGCAACAGGTCTTGTAGGCAGGTGGATTATCAGGTTGGTCAAATGGTGTGGTACAGGGAATATCCTCCTTCAGATGCAAATAAAGTTTTCATTCAAAAGTTTGCTCCCAAGTTTCGCAAGTGCAAAGTAATCAAAGAGGTCTCAAGTGTGGTCTATCAGCTCTGTGATTTTTATTCCAGGAAACCTCTAGGAACTTGGCATGTCAAGGATATTTTAAAGTCTCATCCACCTGATTGATTCAATTTTTTTTTATTTGTTTCAAGGTTCGTGTGCCCCGAGTCTCACTTTTTTTTTTATTTTTTTTTGTGTCAACTAAGGAGGTATTGTAACACGTCGTTACATGTTTTTGTGAATTTTTTAAATTTACTTAGAAACATCCATCTTTGATGGCTAAAAAGACATTGTTCCAGGTCTTGTTTGTTTCTGAACTTGGATTTTTGCCACTCAAGTCTGACATTGACAGTTCAATGACAGTTCCTCAATTGAAAGACGTTCGTCTATGGAATGACAGGATGATTTTCATTTTTCTCTTGTGCGTGGACGCACGCAACAAGTTTCCTTTTTTTTATATCTTTCTTATCTGAAAGCTTTTTTTCATTTTTGACGATGTCGTCGTGGAGCTGCAAGTTTCTCTCCTGACGAACAGGCTCGCATGTGAAATGCGAGAAAAATGATTTCTTCTTATTTTACAAGATTTCTCTGGTAAGTAGGCTTGGCTTGACCTTGGTCGTCTTCTGCAACACCACATGTGGTTGCATTTTCTAATTATAGTGTTTATTGTTTGTTTTAGATCAATAACTAAATGAAATTTTAATTTTTAATGAGGAGGTGATTATACACCGAGGAGGATGATCTTCTGCCTTGCTTAATTCTTCTTATTTTTGGGTAAGCACGCTTGGATTACTCTTATCCTTACAATCTCTTGTCACGCTGTACTCGATCTTGTGGTTAAATAAGTGCTTTTGGAGATTTACGCAGTTTTTCACAGCACATGTTTCGCAGCACATGTTTCGCACCTACCCTCTTCTCTGCTACAAGAGATTTCGTTTGCTGCTTATGCTGACTATGCTTGTATGTGTTTTGCAGGCTTTTGGGAAGCCCTCCTTGGGTTGGGATACCCATGACATTTAGCCTTCTACAGAGTGGAGCATTGCGGATCTCCTCTGTCTCGCGGTTCACGTTGGCAGTTCACCGGCAATGAGGTGTTGATGGACTGGTTGAGGTCGGAATGCCTGTAGCCTTAGGGAGGTTTGCCGATTAACAGGTATGCTCATACCTTAGCATTTATTGTTAATTTAAGTAATACTAATTTTATTGTTCCCTAGTATCCTATGTACTTAGATAGAATATTATGTATTCATCTTACGGATATTTGAGACCACAATGGTCTTCATTGTTAGTTAAGTTAACTTTTTTTTTTTTTTTTTTTTTGACGGGGGGAAATGCGTTGATGCACCGTACCGTCACCCCGAGGGAGGGTGACGGCGTGTGTGGGACTCCCTGCCCTGAAAAGGGCAGGACTACCCACTAAAACCCCCCGGTTGAACCCTCATCGCCTTAGTGGCGGCGCTGTGGGAAATCGGCTCAGCCTTTGCTTCCACAGCGCCGCCGGCGGAAAAGCCGCTTACGCGGCTCCGTCAGCTCCCCCCACGGTGTTCAGGGGGAGACTGGGGATGGCCGGTCCAACGGGACCATCCCCACCTCGCAGTGGGGACCGGTGCACTGCCAGCTGAGGTGCCCTCACACCATCAGCCGGCCGGTCCCCACGCGGTAGCTGGGCGCGGTCGTATTGCCGCCGCGCCCTAAGCCGCCTTCTTCGGCGGCAGGCGGGAGCGGATGGATCGTCCTCCCGCTCCCGCTCTGCGGCCTCCTTCTGCGACATGACGTCTTCGCAGAAGGAGGCCATCCCGTCCCATGCCGTCTCACTCCCGAGCATAGCCTCGACTATGCTGGGGAGTGAGATATTCGGCCCCACAAACGCGCGCAGATTTGCGCGCTGCGCATCCCAGGCGGGGCACACCAACAACGTGTGCCCGACTGTGTCCTCCGCCGCGCCGCAATGGTGGCACGACGGAGATTGTTCCCGGCCAATGCGGTGCAGGTACTGCCCAAAACAGCCGTGGCCGGACAGCACCTGCACCAAACGGAATGATAGAAATCCCGATTTGCGCTCGAGCCAGCGAATTATTGCTGGCCCGAGCGCATCAAGGGTCCACCGACCCGACGGAGCCACGAGCAAGGACTCCGCCCAACGCCGGACCACCTCTTCCTGCGCCTCCCGGCGCACACGCGAAAGGTCCTCCGGGTAACAACGTTCCCCGGAGGCCTTTCTCAGGGCCTGCCACCCGTACACCCTCGCCATTGCCCGGGCCTCTAATTCCCACGGCGGCGTCCCAGCGAGTGCGCACGCTGCGTCGAACCCGACGGAGCGATAGGCTCTACACACTCGCTGGGCAATGGCCCGCTGGGGTCGCCGCAGCAGCCTTTGGTTCTCCCGAATGTGGAGGGAGTCGGCCCAGATGGGCGAGCCGTACAGGGCCATGCTGCGCAAAATGCCGGCGTAAAGTCGCCGGCATTTGGCCCTAGGGCCCCCCACATTGGGGAGAAGCCACGACAATGATTCCGCAGCCTTCAGTAGGCGCGACGAAAGCGACGTGAGATGTGGGCCGAAAGACCAACGGCGGTCCAAAATGAGGCCCAGATATTTCATTTGGGCCTCAACCGCCACCCTGACGCCTCCGACGACAATGTACACGCCGGAGAAAAGGCGTTGCCGAGGCCCAGGGAAAAATATGGCCTCGGTCTTACTTAGGGCCACCCGAAGACCCAAGAGGGCAATACGCCTGGCGACAAGAGAGCCCCCAGCCTCCGCCAAACGAGCGGCAGCACCAAAATCTCTCCCCCGGGCAGTCACGAGGGTGTCGTCCGCGTAACAAAAGACGCTCATGCCCGGGAGGAGAGCACCACGGAGGAGCCAGTCATATCCGATGTTCCACAGAAGGGGCCCCAAGACAGACCCCTGTGGAACACCGGATCGAGCACTGTAGCGGCGCAGACGGCCATCGGCATCTATACAGACGATCTCTCTACGAGATAAATAGTCGCCGATTAGGGCCAACAGATAGGAAGGCACTCCGTGATAGCGGAGTGCCTCCAAAATTGTAGAGTGGGGAAGGGTATTAAATGCATTGGCTATATCAAAGGAGATAGCCAACACTCCTTCCCCCCTCTCCCTGGACTCCAAGACCAACGACTTCAAATCGGACAGGGCGTCGATGGTAGACCGCCCTGCCCGAAAACCATACTGACGGTCGGACAAGTTTGGACCAATCTCACGAAGGTGGTCCTTTAAACGCCCGGCCACAACACGTTCGAACAATTTACCGACCTCATCGAGAAGTACGATGGGTCGGTACGCCGACGGCGAGTCACGAGGTTTCCCCTCTTTACGGAGCAGGCAAAGCTGCCCCTCCTTCCAAGGTTTAGGGAACTTGCCGACTCGAAAACACGAGTCGAACAGCTCCCTAAACCTCTTCTCCATAAAAACTGCTCCAAGAGCAACCAACTTCGCAGGGACCCCATCCGGTCCAGGGGCTGTCTTCTTGGTCCGGAGGCAAATTGCCGCCGTACCGAGTTCCTCCTCTGAGACAAGAGGGGTCTCAAAGGGGGCTACGTCCGGATTCTGGTCTTGATCGGCGCACATCGTCGGCGGGACAAAACCAGGGTCGCTGTCCGGGAACAATACCCGGACGATGCTGTCGAGCAACCCCGGCTCGAGGGTCTCGGTGAGTGGGGGACCAATGGGACGCAGCTTGTTTCGCGCAGCCCGATACGGTCTCCCCCACGGATCTTGATCGAGACCCTCTAGCATTCCCGCGCGGGCGGAGTCCTTGGCAACCCCTATGGCCGCCCTAAGAACCCTCTTTGCCTCTACGTAGGCATTGTACAGGAGGGTTTCACTCCCGATGTCCCGGTTGGCGCGGCGCCTGCTTCTAGTATAAGCGCGTCGGGCAGCTACACAACTAGCCCGGAGATTTGCGAGCTCTTCCGACCACCAAAAGCAGGCGCGACGAGGAGGCGGACGACGGGACCGAGGCATGCTAGAGTTGCATACCTCGGTCAATGAGGAGCGGAGACTTTCTGCCGAACGATCCACTTCTGAGCCGGCCAAGGGAGGCGAAAACCAGTCTTGGAGAAAGGCCGCCTCCCTGGCAACTGCCTTATCCAGGCGGGACAATGCCCACCTGGGGAAAAGCGACGACGACGTGGTATCAGGAGCCTGACGAGGAGTATTTGGCGGTGAGACCACAAACCTTATGTATTTGTGGTCTGAAAGGGTTTCCGCCGGGTCCACCCTCCAGTCCAAGACGCGTGCGGCGAGAGCAGGGGTGGCGAACGAAATGTCCACCACGGACCCTCCCTGCTGTCGCACGCAAGTGTGTGTGGAACCCCTGTTAAGAAGGGAAAGTCCCAACGCAGCGGCCCAGAACTCTACCAATTGACCTCTTCTATTACTCGAGGCATCTGAGTTCCCCCATCTCGGCGATTTAGCGTTAAAGTCGCCCAGCACCAATATCTGACGACCGGACGATGCCTCGCGGCCCACCGCGCCCTGCAGGACCCCAAGAAACGTTTCAAATTCCTGCAAGGCGCGATTTGGCGAGAAGTACGTGCCGAAAATGGCGAAGTCACCCCAGCGGGCCGAGACAAACCCAGAACCCCTCTCCAGACATAAGAGAGGGGGAGATGAGGAAGACGAGCGCCTGACTATGGCTACCGAGCCATCCCTATCACCGATCCAGCTATTAGGAACCGAGTATGGTTCGGCCACTACAGCAATGTCCACCAACCACTCCGCCATCGCCTGAGACAGCATGTCCTGGGCTGAGCGGCAGTGGTTGGCGTTTGTTTGGAGGAAGTTGAATTGGGCCATTATTTTTCTTATTCATGCATTTCAACCTCCTCCGCCGGCGCTGGACTCACTTCCCGAGCGACTGGCCGGGCCTGGGCCTTCGCTTTCCCTTTCTTTGGGGGGGGCCTGCAGCTCTTACCCCCATGATGTGGCCCGTAGGCCGCCCGCCCTCCGCGCAAACAGTGCAATGGAGCCTCTTCTCGCTGCAGGCAGCGGCTTTGTGGCCAGATTGCCCGCAGCGGAAGCAAAGGGCCGTACGCTCTACAGCCGAAGGACAAAGAGGGCGGGTGTGCCCAACACCGAGACATCGGAAGCAACGAAGAGGCTGCTCCTCCAGGGCGCGAACTGATGCGGAGCTGAACCCGATCAGAAAGCGCCCCCCCTCCAAGACAGCTTTCGCCGCGGCCACGGGGCATTGTAAGCGGATAGCTCCCATCCCCATGCGACCCGTCCGAATTTCCCCTGCTTTTATGTGGTCCGCTGGACAACCCCCGATCGTGGCCACTTTCTCGACTACCTCAGACTTGGACACAGAATCGTCCAAGTCCGAGATGAGTAAACCCACACATTTCACCGGCCTGACAATTCTTGCCAAGTCCTCGCTTACTACTTGGCGCACTTTCTCAGCGAAGAGATCAGCCTTTTTCGAAGACTCAGGGCCAGGGAACTCAATCAGACGGGCCCCAGCTTGTGTCGGGCGGGTGCGGACAGCTGTTATACCGATCTCCTCAAAGCTTACTCCGCTTCGAGCTTTGCGGAGCAAAGACTCGTACGTCTCCCCATTTTGTTCTGCCTCTGCAGTGAGCGTTATAACCACTGCAGCGGCTTTTGGGAGTACTAGCTTCCTTGATTTTGGCTTGGGGACCGACGACTTCTTACTGGACGACGAGGAAGCAGCAGCTTTACTTGCAGGACCAGTCGATTTGACTTTGTTCCCTGTTGAAGGAACCGACGGAGGTAGATTTTGTGGAAGGGAAGAAGATAGGACCACGGATGTCTTCTTTCCCTTACCCTTGCCCTTCCTCACCACGGTGGACCAGGTCTCGTTGGCTGGAGTGGTCGATGGGAGGAAGGGGTCCTCTACGGGGTCGGGCTGTGACACCGCGCGGGGGGCTGCCCGAGGAGCTGCCTGGGGGGCAGTGGTAAACTCGATGACCGAGGAAGGTCCCGCAACAGGAGCAGGTGTGGCCGCAGATGGTGCCGATGTCCCTGACCTAAGCTTTCTGGTACGTTGCGGTTTCGGCACCTCGGGTGCCTTAAACTCTGGTAGCCTTTGGAGGACCACCACCGGCTCTCTCTTCTTATCAGCCGCTAGCGGCGGCCGAATTTGCTTTGCAGGAAGCAACCGGTCTTGGATGCCCTCGAATCGAGCATCCATTCGAGCGCAAAATATGGCTCGCTCCTCCTGCAGAAGTTTCCGGAAGAGTTCTTCCATACCCGTCTCCTTTTGCTTTGACGCCCGGGTGGCAACAGACGGCGCCACATTCGCAAACTCCATTTCCTCGACAGGAGCCTGAATTGACGTGGAGGACTTGCTTTTTCCTTCAGACGATTTCCCAATCAGACCAGACAGAGCTGTTTCTAACTCTTCTACCTTCTTGTGATAAGCCTGGAGCTCCGCCTGCAGGCGATCGACTGTCGCCTGCAGTCTCAACGTCTCCTCCGACTGGGAGCGTTTAAGTGCCTCAATGCAGATTGCCCTCATATTTTGCGTCCTATCTTTAAGGGCCTTCTGAAATGTCCCTTTTAAATTGGACGATTTAGAAATTAAAATTGAGGATTCTTTGGCGTCCTCGTCCACCATTTGTTCCAACTCTGCAAGTGTCTTTCCCTCTAGAGCTGGTTTTAAAGAAATTCCATATCCCACTTGATTGCGAGCACTGCGGGTCCGCCTCTCTTTCTCCGCTATGAGAGCTTCGAGCTCCAACTCGTTGGCCACCTTCTTGGCGGCATTCAATTCTTTTCGAGCTTCCGCCAGCCCCACATACTCACCAGTGGTGGCGGGACGGCCGCGCCCTTTTTTTGCCTTTGCTTTGCTCCGGCTCTTTCCACGTGGGACATCTGAGGAAGACTCTCTGTCTACATCCTCAATCGGTCTCTTGCGCCCCTTCAGGTATTTAGCGCGCTCTGAAGTGACCGAAGAAGCCGACATGCGTGTTAGTGTGTCCGAGTCGGAATCGGACACTTCACTGGGCCTGCTGAACTGGCCACCATAATTAGATACAGAGACCGAGGCCGCAGATAGTGCACGGCTCAAGGTCCCACTAACTTCATGCTCCGGCGCACTCGCACAATCGGCGCCACCAACTACCGACGACAGCGCTACAGCACAGTCGTCGTTCTCCGCATCCGAGGATGCCACAACGTCAAACTCCCCACGAACGTCAATTTTTGGTAAATTTTTGGAAGAACTCATTTTGATTCCCACGATTTCAACGGAAGAAATGGACGGCCGGGGGCAGAGCCGAGTACCCCCAGCTACCCTCATACTGCACGGGGGCGGGCGGTCCCGTGCAGGGAGGCCGATGCCACCAACCACGACCGGGTTTAACCCACCCGGTCACCATCCCTCCGAAGAGAGATGGCCCCGACGCCTCGAGCACTCACAGCGTCGGGCTTAGGGGGTTTTTTATGGAGGTATCCTTCCTCTTGGGCCGGCCAATGAAGGCAAGCCCCCTACCCCTCCCCCCTCCCCAGGCCTACCTGGGCTACAAGGGAGAGAGACAGGTTTGCCCGGTGGTGGTCCTGAAAAGGACCGCGTCTCCCCAGCCACTTTGGCCAGTTTGACCCACCGAGCCCTAACACCTACACACCTCGCCCTCAACTGCTCTTCTCAAAAACCGAGAATAGCAGAGAGGACGGTATTCCCCAACCCCCCCATTCCCCACCCCCCCATTCCCCATCCCCAACCCGCCTACCCCACCCCCCCAGTGTGTTTGGTCCGCGGGAGCTAATCTCCGACCGCCGACCGCCGTCCGCAGGGCATCCCTGTAAGCGGGAGTACCCTCCAGGCGGCGGCCGACGGCTTCCCCTATCCGCCGGCCGGGGGACGCGCCAGGTAGGGGTATCACCTCCCCCCCTGGTAGTTAAGTTAACTAGTCTAAGTGTGGTTAATTTGTGAAAGAAACAAAGCTTAAAATGTCAATTTCAATAAATTCATTATGATCAAAGTCATAAACAAAACATTTGTTTTCTTTACTCTTTCTTACTTTTAGTTAAAGTAAGTGGCGCCCTGCCTCAGTGCTCAGTTAGGTTTCTGTGAGCGTCCCAGAGAACCCACGGAGCTAGCAATACTTAGGCTAAAATCACACCACCTTAAGCCACCAGGTTACAAGTGATATTAATATTATAAAAGAGAGGACGAGATTGATTGTATTTTTAATTAAAAAATCAATAATTTATCATCAATTTCAGTCATGATTGGGAGCCCTGGCTAACCTGTTGCAGCGTCGTTTCAATTATACCGAATTATTGCAAAAGCTAAACTTTCAGTTCAAACTTATATTGGTAACTGAAAACAGCAAGCGCGGCGATTCAGAGCAAGTTCCTGTTAAAATTTCTATTCAGAACTCGCTCTAGCGATCGAAGGTAATTTAAAATTGTGCCTTGTAGTGCACATAATAATGGATCTCACTTTGTACAGTCGCCGTCAGATATATCGGAGCAGACAAAGTGACCAAAATTTTGAACAATTAAATGTCAAAAAGTTCCATACACCACAAGTTACTATTAATATCTGAACATTAATTACTTCAATAATATCTGAGCAGATGCTTGTCAATAATTTCTATACACACAATTTACCAATAATATCTGAACACTCATCTATACAGGTAGCTAAATGAGACACATGACGTGCGTGACACATGTTGACGTTATGAGTGTTCAGATGTTATTGGCATCTGCTCAGATATTATTGAAGTAATGAATGTTCAGATATTAATGGTAACTAGTGGTGTATGGAACTTTTTGACATTTTAACTGTTCAGAAGTATTTGGTCACTTTGTCTGCTCCGATATATCTGACACGGCGACTATACTTTATTCACCACTAGTGACCGCCCGCGACTTCGTACGGGTAGACTTAGTATTTTCTAGCAATAAATATGGCCTATGTTACTCGGGGTAAATGTAGCTTTCCAATGGGGAAAAAAAATTGAAATCGGCACAAAAGTTTTTGAGTTTATTCATTACAAACATACAAAAATGCAAATCTTTCCTCTTTATTACAGAAGCAAACATAGGCATACTGGTATTTAAGTAAATAAACATTTTAGTCAACGATTTTTATGGCTTACGTACGTAGAAGCTTATATTAGCTTATGCGTAAAACATTCATATGTAGGTACAAATTTGATAGAATTCAATTGATCTAAAGTGGAAATAGTCTAGATAGTATTGTCGATAAGCCTCTATCGATAGTTTATCGAGAGAAGAATGATTGAAAGATCATCGACCGTGGTGTCGATAACACAAAACATGCTACAAACTACAGTAACACTAGCAGTGCAACGCCATGCCAAGGATCAAGCCCCGTTGGGGGCGCCCTCCGGTTGTTGCTAAAATTACATAGGGGTGAGTCTTCTGCGCTATCCCTAAAATTCAGTGAAGATGATAATGCTTTGTAGCCATCATGGTATTATCATCAAAGTAGGAAAAAAAAAACAAATCGCGCAATATTACTGACTATTTGGCAGCCCGTAAACCACAAACTATTAACTTACCTGTCAAAAGCGCATCAGACACACTTAGGACTTTGCACCCTTGTTTAGTGGGCAAAAGAACTAATTTCAAACTGCAAGTGTTTACCCGGACGTGCTGTTGGCAGTACTGTGTATACTAAAATACAGCCAACATCTCGATATAATAGGTGCAAAACGCCGATGCCTAGTCGCCTACGGTGAGAGCACGCTAATATAATACGGCATAAGTAACTATGAAAAATAAGGGTTAAAACAAGCTACCGGATTTAGCAAGCCGCAATAAAGAACATGAGCAGCATTTGCCGCGTTGAAATAAAAACGGCCACACAAAACACCATCACGGACGTTTGGGCAGAGGCCGGAATTAGTAAAGCGGGCACTAATGTTGCCAATCTATCGACAGAACGATTATCGATATAATTAAACCCAGGGCATGGTTCTAAATAATTATTTCATAATATTTTTAAAGATTCAATCACAAACAGGTAAGGAATGTTTATTTTTTACTTTGAATTACCTACACAAAAAATAATCTGTAGAAAAATCGAATATGGTCTCATAAGATTTCAATTAAGACGTCATTGTTCCTGTTTGATTTTAGGTGAATCGTATGAAATACAATTAAATACTTCAAACACATATTAATTTCTAAAAGCTGTTTCGCCAATTTTTGGTCAGCTTGGGAATCGTTAACCGGTTTTGTAATTCTCTAAAACGTACTTAAATATAATTTTAATTTTTCGATTTTTTACTCATTCACTTTTCATATAGTAAACGTCCCACAAGACTGAAAGATTTTTATTAGTTAAAAAACCAATTACATACTGTAAATATTGATTTGTCTAATTGTCTGAATTTAAAATTGTCTTATTACAGAAAATGCATAGCACAATTGTAGCAGTATCGTCATCAGATTTTTTTTTATGAAAACCAATGGGTCAGAAAATTGTAGACAACGAGGAACAGTATAACACAATGTAAATATAGGAGTATAGAATTAGACAGAACACTCAGGCTGTCGATATTTCAAACAATAGCATGCATCACTACATGTCACTGACACACTTGTTTATGTCTGCAATTCCGAGATATGGCGGCTGCCGCGAGTGTGCCATGCAGGTTAGGATGGCGGGTTTTATGGCTACGGTTCTTACTTTGGGGAACAAGTAAAAACGACTTTTGCCCCTTGTTTTATTATAAGCAATAAGCGGTTGTAAGCCTCGGACATGGTGGTACGGTCAGCAATATGAGCTAATGCGGAACATTAAATCTTCACGTTATTAAAAAAGTCATACGTTTAAATCTGGTTCCTATAACACATCTTGGGGTAAGTACTTACTTTTACTCAAGGATTAGGTGTGGACTGTACGAATGAAAGGCGGTTCTTTAAAATGTATAAGGTATATTTAAATAATAAAATGTTAACACAAAACAAAATAAAATTAAATAATCAACAGAGAAAAACCAAAAGACGTATTTACGGAGCGCAAGAGAAAAAACAAAGGCGAAAAAACCAAAAAAAGAACAGTTCTTTTCGAACTTTACAAATTATTTTTAATACTAAACGAATAAGGTTGCATTGCTACCGGCCTGTCGTCGACGTTAGGTTTTTTGGCGGGTGGAAATGCTTGGCGCACCGTACCGTCACCCGAGGGAGGTGACGGTGTGCGTGGGGCTCTTCTGCCCTAAGAAGGGCAGGATTACCCACTAACACCCCCCGGGGGCGTCAGCGCCTTAATGGTAATGATGTGGGAAAATTTTACACCACAACATCACCGGCAAGGATTAGGTTGACCTACGTGATTTTTTGTCGGTATGTGGTCGTTTATTTTGAAATAAAGTACAAAGAAACCTAAATTTTGGAACCTTGGGACCTTCAGTTGGACGAGCTACATGGCCAGACTATTTTTACTTTAGTTTTTTTATTAGAGCTACGTCTGTCGTGTTTTTAAAAAGTCTACAGATATCGACATTTAAGAGTGCATGAAAATTATTATATTCTATAGTAAATTTTGCCCACGTTTTTTTGGGATAGTGGTTATCCTATGTGTTAATCCAGTATATCATCTCTCTTCCTACCAAATTTCATTCAAAACCCTTTAGTAGATTTTGCGCGAAAGAGTAACTAACATCCATACAGATCGTAATTTATTTATTACATTAATTGCGTCATCCCAAAGTACCTCTAAGAGTTGTTTACATGTAATTGCTCGTGACTGCACATTACAGTCATTCTCGTTAAAAATCTTGCTACTAGTTGCAGAAACTACCTTCACTATCTATAGCATCTTTCGCAGAACACTTGCACCAAATTGTTAGTGCAACTCGCAGAAAGCAAGAACAACTTTATTCAAAAACTTTGACTTAATACAACGAGAGTAGAGACAAAAACTGAAGTAAAACTTTCAACGGAAACATACACCTTTGTGTTAACTTCTGGAGCTATCGTGTGTTTAACAAATTTAGTTTAAATTTAATGAGAAGGTGCGCCGTTGAAGGAGTAGTAGCCGTAGTAGAAGTACAAGAATGCATTTGTAGAAGAGCAATGGAGCTGATGGTTCTTCTACAGGGACAAATTTGGTGCCCTTTATTTCGGGCAGCACTTAGGGAACGACCAAATCTTGACAGTAATCTTGAAAGAAATAAGAAAGAATAATATCCTTACGTTGACCTTCTTTCAGGACTTTTGTTTTTAGACCAAATAGGCCAAATATTGATTCTCACTTTTTAGAAGAAATAAAGATAGATCAGTTAATTTCAACTACTACACTGTATCAAACTTGTCTATTTTTAGAACATTCTCATCTCCAAAGCTCCAAAGTTTTCCCAAAGGATACCTGAAACTTTAACACTATTCATGAGAGACGGTTGAAGAAAGATTGGAGATAGTAATACTCGTATTAGACTACGAAATTTAAATTCCACTGTGCAAGTCGAAATTGATTACTACAGACCTTGTTTTTTTTTAGTTTTCTTTTGACTCTCAACTACGATGCAATAACCTCGGTGGCGCAGTGGCTAAGGTAGGCGGCCAAAGCGCGATAGGTCCCGGGTTCGATTCCCGGTCATGTCAATTTGGAAAACGAACTTTTCTAAATTGACTTGGGTCTGGGTGTGCTGGAATGACGCCTCCAGTTAGTATCCGTCGTCTGGTGCTAGTGGTTTGAGACCAAGTGATTAGTGTGATTGTCTGGCGCATTTATTTATTACATATTTATTAAGAGCATAAGATGATTAGTTTGCTGTATTGGTCATTCCTGTTTTGGATCTCGCGAGATCGCGCGAATTCAATTCCACGTACGTCGTGAAAATCTACAATCTGCTTTGAAACCAAACATTCACAAGCCGGTAGTGTGATATGACTAATATAAATAGATAATGCCTTGTCCTCGATCCTAATTGTACATTAATCTCACGGCTAAATGGCCATGAATGAAGTTCCGTTTCATCCCACATAGGACCTGATCTATTTTTTATTATATCTCATTACAATAACCCTGAAGCATTGTTGTCTTTTGTCACATGATCCTTCAAACCTAAAATGTATTTTGGACATCTTTCATGTTACCATAGACTTTTCAATAATGAATTCAAGGTTCGAATGGATTGTTTGTAAAACTGGGCAGTATTTGATTCCAAACAGGAAACAGATCTGATTCAATGGTTACACCTAAGCATAGCGTTATATAGCGTTTGTCAACACAATTGTGTTCTGTTAGGACGGTAATTTATTTTTAATTTAAAGTTTGGGATATTTTTTTTATTTATTTTTATAATTGTCAGACTACGGAGAAAACCTGGGAAAAAATGGGAAAAAATTAAGCACACCACAAAAGTTAAGAGTTGTTACCATTAGCATCCATAATACAGATGTATATCTTCAATATTGTTTAAACAAGTATAAAATATTAGGTTTGACATTTCATTTAGAGAAATCACAAGATATTGAAATGGCAAATTTATATTTTTTAAACTTTTCTAAACAATATTGATATTCGACGACTGCCATTTCGTTATAGAATAGAATAGAAAATATCTTTATTCATGTAAGCTTTACAAAAGCACTTATGAATCGTCAGTACAAATAAAATAGGTATTCTACCGCCGTGTTCGGAATGTTGATCATGTCGAGAAGAACCGGCAAGAAACTCGACACTTACTCTTTTCAATATAACAATGTGTCCTTAAACTAGGTACTTAAATAAGGTATACAAAGCTAGATTTTAAAGAATTAAGTTATTCTAGACCCATATATTTTTGTCATTTAGATAATTATCAATTTTGTAGTAGCCCTTTTTTATTAAACAATTTTTAACATGAGACTTAAATCTATTCATAGGCAACTGGATAACATTTTCAGGCAACTTGTTAAATATTTTAACGCTTAAACCCACAAAGGAATTACTTAACTTATGTAGTCTTAGATATGGAAAAGCAAGCTTGTGTTTATTTCTAGTGTTAAAGTTGTAGCAGTCAGATTTTTTTAAAAGTAGATTATAATTTTTGCGTACGTGCATAATACAATCAAAAATGTATTGAGATTATACATCGGTAAGCCGTGTAATATCGATTTATTTTTAATATCAATAAAAGTTCAATTAACTTTGCTGTGTGTAACTACACACGCGAAAAATTAAAATAAAACTTCTGTACGAAATAATCGCCAATCTTAATTCCACTAGGTATCAAGTCCGCTATTTGTAGTTTTATATAAGTGCAAAAAGTTTAAATAATTAAAACGTTTCAAGCCCGATTAGAACTTAAATAAGTAAATGTATCCTATCATAAGCTTTTTTTATCTACACAATAAAGTATTCATAAATACAATATTGAAAAGTGTCTCAAATAGATTCATTGTGCTAATAAACCTCTAGAAAAAACACAAAATTTCTATTCAAATCTTCTTTCTCCTATTATGGGAGAAAATCACAAACAGCGCTCTGATTCTATGGTAAGCAGTTAAATTATTTGTGATATAAAAGTCAGAATCGACGCACCTCACACATACCCAAGATAACATACACCGGGGATCGAACTCGGGGAGGGAAACAGGAATTTAAATAAACTTAAGTTACCCTTCTCTAGATTAAAATTAGTTTCTTCAAGCCCCCACATCATGCTCATAAAAATATATAACCACCTACCAAATACAATTAAAAACATAGAAACCCCTAAAATGTTTAATAAACATCTAAAATTGTTCTTAATTAAAAAAAGCTACTACAATTTACAAGAATTTTTTGATGACAAATTTGATAATTGAAACCCAACAGGTTTGGTAGGCTGACCTGACCATTGGTGATCGTATAGGCCGTTTCTAGGTAGATATTCAAGTGTCTAATTCCATATGTTCCTTTTGTTTAGCCTGTCATACTTTGGTTTTGTTTTCTTTAAGTTTTTATTAGTTTTAAGAAATTGCCATGCCCTAGCAGGGCGTCACATGTAGACCTGTATTATGTAAGACCTTATTAATGTAATGTGATATTGTGCAATAAATAATTTGAATTTTAATTTGAATTTGAAACTCGGGACCTCAGAGATGGCGCGTCGCCAAAGTTGGCCCGCTTGCCTCTCGGTTACAGAGGTCGTCAAAAATAGAGTTTATATATATATAATTATTTATTTATTATTATTAAATTAACAACACTTCTTAAAAAAATAATAATAGGCCTCGCAAACCACTTTTAAGTGGTTGTCTGCGAGTGCGAAACTCACGCTAGAATACAGAACATTATTTTGGAATTATTAACTAACATAAAAATTACCAAAAATTATACATATATTATTTATAAAAGTTATTTTATATTTAATGCATAAAGTAACGTTTAATTTTATATTTTATTATTATACAGGTATATTAATATTATCGTAATAGTCTCCACACTTGTACAAATCATGGCATACCCACACGTAATTGATAGTTGTCATTGTAAACCAGACCTTACGGCCCACTTAATCGATCAGTCGGACAATGCAGTTACATAATGTCTGTGAATTGACAACGATTTGCATGTAGTCCAGAAATAAGGTCGTTACCGTCACGCTCTGCCTGTGACCTTAGCTCTTGCCGCCGTTGTATAATAAATTTGCACATTATAACCTCTTTGGCACGGTGCTAAAGTTCAGTTAGCGAAAAAATTGCAGTCCAATACATTGTGAGTCGTCGAATCTTGACCGGAAAATAAAAACAGCATTTTGAATAAGGCTTTGTCTCTTTAAATTTAATGTATCTACAAATCTATATTTCAAATGGTATTAACATGCCGCACATTTATTTATAGTAGTCATATTAATCTTAATAATTTTTCGATTCAATTCAGTATAGTTTCTGAAATTAACGCGTTCAAACAAACATACTCTTCAGGTTGATAATATCTCTTAGCTAATTATATTTTTTTCTGTATGTCTGCAAAATGAGTTAAGAATTTAATATAATTTGCGTGACTAAACATTTTCACTTTGACTTTAATATATTTTTAAATTGTGCCGATACGAGTATTGTACGGTGAACAGCAGATCAAGATAAACAATTACTATTCGATTTTAGTTCTTATGCACGGGATTTAAGGGCGGTACAAAGTCCAAAGTGTATGGCGTGATTTTCTTTCGACCGTACTTAGGTATATAGTGGGTACATCAAAACTGTTGACAAAGAATTTATAGACTTCATTCTAGACAAAACCATAGAAGTGATAACATTTTATAAATATATATGTTTTAAACAATTGTTACCTACTCGAAAGTCAATGTTGTCTAGTCAGCAAAATATAAAATTAAAAGCTGTAAAAGAGATTATCCAAAATTTTAGTGGAATAATTTATAGACAAAGTTTAATATTCAACATTTGTACTAACAGTCAAAAGTTGTTTGAAAGCTTCAAATTTAATGCTACGTGCTAAAAATATTAATTTCTAGTCACGTGGAATTCAGATTACAATTTCATCCTAGATTATAAAAGGCTGAATTTAAAACAACGATTTTTTTAACGAATGGCTTAAAAATAATCTATACTAATACTATAAAGCTGAAGAGTTTGTTTATCGCTAATCTCAGAAACTACTGGTTCGATTTGAAAAATATTTTTGTGATGAATAGTCCATTTATTGACGAAGGCTTTATGACCAATAGCATCACGCTACGATTAATAGAAGCGAAAAATCAACGTAAAGCGTAGAAAAAACGGGGATAGTTAGCGTACGAAGCCGCAACAGGCTGCTAGTAACCTAATAACTATGGTGAGATCCGTTCAGTAGTTTACGCTATGTTGGTAGATCATTCAGTCAAAAAATATACTTTACTAACTGTGACTATAGTTTTTCCCGCTTACTCCCGTTCCTATACGAATTTTGCAATATCCTGTTGCAACTAAGCTTTAAGTTTACTAAGGTATCTGCATGCCAAATTTCAAGCGTCGAACATAAGCGGTTTAGATGTTTCATACAAAAGGATTTTCCCGCTAATTCCCGCTCCCGTGGGAATTTCTTTCTTAGTGCACCTCTACGGTACCTTAGCTACGTTCTTTCCAAATTTCAAGTGCCTACGTTTAGCCGTTTAAGCTGTGCGTTGATATATCAGTCAGTCAGTCAGTTTCTCCTTTTATATATTTAGATTTAAATTCATGTGAATCGTGGAATAATTTTGGTCTATACTCAAGTGTCCTCAAGATAAATTTCGCATAGGAACTATAGCGAAATTTGAAAAGAAAATTTACATAACAACTCAATTATATTGCTTTAAAATGGAATGGTTTCTACCTGTATAAAACTGATTTGGGGCACGTTCACGTCAATTTTGCAGAACAGATTCAATCAGTGACATAGATACAATCACTTTTGTAAGCGTAGACCCATTCTTATTGCTCGCACAGCTCTTAAGTTAAAAGGCGTGATACCTCAACCATACTGTGCTTAAATTCATTAGGGATGAGAGCTTTCTGCGCCCCCAAAAGATCGGTGAAGATGGCTAATGCTTTTGCAGCCATCATCCGAATCCGAAATGTGAATAAAAAAGATTGACTTTGACTTTGACTTTGATTGATATTCAGCTACACAACCCCTCTGTATATTTTTACACGAGAGTGTAGGTAATTGTTGCGAGCAAAAATAATATTTTTTTATTGTGGATGACACGTACGGCGCAAAAACGACACGATGTTATAAGTTTGGCGTTCAAAAAATTCAAAACCGGTTCATCCGTTCGGGAGCTCGATGACATGAACGAACAAATACACAGACAGACGTCTGCCTGTCTATGACATGCACGTTAATGGAGATCGGATGTGAAATGGAAAAATGTCAAAATTTTGACACAAATTTCTCAATATGGGTATCAAATAAAGATGAATCAAACAGGGCTTATTTAAAAAAAAACATCACTCATTACAAAATGTCTCCTAATGCGGAATGCCTCTTCTAACTCCCAAGGGTTCCCGAAGTCGTTTAAAGGTCATCTTCCCATCTTACTTGCGTCTTCTGCTCTTGGTGCCTCTTAGGTGCCAAAGTCACCTGTTCGCTATCATTTTTTTCCACTGTTTTTTTTTATCAAATTACCAGACATACAATCCCAACGACATTGTCTACGACAAACCAGACTCTCATTGCCCAAGCAAGCATTAGAGCGTTACTTTCACTCTGTTCGGCCAAAAAAACTATAATTACGTGCAGCGTGAACTTTACCGGCGGTTTAAGTGAGGAGACATGCCGCGGAAATTACAACTTTCGGTTTTGATTATTATGCTAAGATAAAGTACACGCAAGGTTTTTTGATTGCTGTATTCATCCGATCCAAGAATGACAATACATGCATCGCGATTGTATTTCTTGAATGCCGGCTGACTGTGGGATTCAAAATTAAACTTCCATTTTGTACCTTTCCTTGAATGATGACTCGGTAAAGAAACAATAATTTGCAAGAAAACATATTTTTGTTCCAGCAAATAAATAAAAATTGATGATCACATCAAAGTTCAGTAAAAGGGTGTGTTTACGTCACCATTTCGTAAAAAAATGTTCGAAGAAATGGCGCCGCGCTAAATTTTAACACAATATATCTTAACCAAATTTTTGTTTCCATGATGAAAGATAAATATGTGTTTTTTGGCAATCTAATTGTTGGACCAAACAGAAATGTTTTTGCCATTTACTCTATTCACGTTAATATGTTGGTGCTGGCTGAAACCTTGAAGTTACGCTTAGTCAGAGGACATTTAGCAGCTTGAGAACACCAAACAGAATTTGGTCACTTGCTTTACATACATCCTAGAACAACCGCCGTAGATCCATCATTTATTAATTAGTTGGTACTTATCATCATCCATTTATATAAGTCCATTCTGAATGGATTCACTAATGAGCGCCATCGCGCCCTTAACTTTAACCTGACGCATCCAGTATCTGCCTGCAATCTTTCCCAATTAGCATGAAATCGCTCTATATCAGTAGACATATTGGCCCTATTGCTTCTTATCATATGTCAACATCCCCTTCATGGGTAGTACCTTAAAAGGTCTATTAATCCTGTCTTGCAGAACCTCATATTGCAGCGTCGCAGAAAAGACTCCTGAGGAATATCCTTTTCAATGACAACGGACAACGCAGTAATCTTATACGATCAAAACACGTCAGACTTTACGCTTCGAACTTTGCATCGCCCTGTTGTCGTTGCCATAAGAATTAATATCGAACTGCAAGTGTATACCTTGATATGCTGTCGACTGTAATATTTCTCCTTTTGAGGAATGGAACTCAAAATTCAAACGTTTCAAAGTTCAGGGAACTGTCGTGAACACAGCCAATCGCTGCCAGTCTCCACTTATGCCTCAAAAGCACGCCATTGAAAGGTCACGACGCGACCCGCGCGAATTTGACATTAGCGCGTAAAATGGCGTCGTGTTAGGTTACATAGTCGGATAGATCCGGTTCGAGGATTTATGGAATGCACTCCCTTTAGAATTCTAGAACTTCATCATAGCGCGACGGTATGAAACCGTACGAGTAATTTTGGTTAAGATGTTGTTAAGGAAAGTGAAGAATCTTGTTCTAGGAGGCGTGAGTATGATGCAGAAGATATTGAAAGTGGTTAAATCGAAGTTTACTACAAGAGGCAACCGTCTTTTATATTGAATTCATTTCTATAAGGGATCATTGAATACCAATAAAGGATTGTCCTCCTTAAATAAGGACATGGAAGGTGGATCTTTCGTTATCAGGCCCGGTGGAACTATTGTTAGAGCTTATTCTCTGTCTGTTATAATTTTCATAGTGGATCACGACGCACTAGCGAACTGTAAAAAATATATTAAATATATTAAAAAACAATAAATTGCAACAAACTCTTGGGGAGATTAAATGTTTCTGAATTAAAAATATTTTTTTTTAAATAAATATTGGACAACATCACATACATTGCTCTGATTCTGTGGTAAGTAGCTTAAGCACTTGTGTTACAGAAATCAGAAACAAAGACAATTTGAAGTTTGCAAGTACGGCATGATGCACTATAAAAATTGACAAAATCTATACAGATGCCAAGGTGTCTTCGATTCCGTGGTTTTCTAATATTTCTGCAATTAATGTACCACGGGCCGGTTAGCATAGTTCTAAAGTCATATGGCAGAGGCCACTAGCCGAAGGCTAAGAGGTAATTATAGCAGCAAAAGTCGTTTACAAGACTTTGTGGTTAGCTTAGTTGGAAGAGCAGCACGCGCGGTACGTGAAGGTCGTAGGTTTGAATCCCACATTTTAAGGGGAGATGATTATTTTTTGTCTCTTTAAATAATTGTTAGAGCTCTTTGATATATAATGTGTGTGTCACTAACAATTTATTATGTGTCTTGGTGTTGATAAATGTAGATAGATAGATAGATACTTTTTAATTGCACAGAAAAAAATACAGAAATTGGTTTTACAGACATATCCAAGTACAATTTAAGCGGTCTTATTTCTACAGAGCAATCTTTTCCAGACAACCTTTAGGTACAGGAAATAGTAGATATCAAGAAACGGTACAGGTAATTTATTCATTAACTCCACGTGGGATGACGTCCTGCGAAAAATTGCAGGCAGGCTGAAAACGTCATTTATTTTATTTTTTAAATTATTATTAGTCATTCTGAAGACAGGGCGGGATGACGCTTATAAGAAAGGTCTATCTCCAGCAGTGGACTTAAACAGGCGATGATGATAAATACAATACACATAGTAAACACTTGCAGGTCGATATTAGTTCTTATGCCCACCGGATAAGGTCGGTATAAAGTCCGAAGTGTTTAGTCTGACGTGCCGTCGACTGTACCACGGTTGGTTCTGGTTTCTATAACACTATTGCTTAAGCTACCTACTTCAATGGGATAAGGTCAATGAACTTATTTAAAGTTTACAATTATAAATACATCTAGTTTACAATTAACGACCTGCCGCACGGTTATTGAAAATAAACAAACTCTGATTAATATTTTCTGTAATTAGTGTCATAAATAAAAATAAAAGCGTCATCTTTTTCCGTCAAAGCGAAATCATTCATTCTTCAAAAGTCAATTTATAAAGAATTTAAAAGCTGTGTTCTTGAGCGAGTAGAGTGTCCAAACATACATTAGTGTTGAAAAAACCGAAGGGATTAATTGAATCCTTCAAAAGTTTTTAGGCCACATTTATTTTTAAGACTGAGAAACAGGGTTGGTATTTTACCAGTTTTTACGTAATATTTTTTATTGCGTAATATTTTACAAATTTAAACTCTATCAAGTTGAGTTAAACTATTATTTATTAGATTATTTTGTGCCTAACAAATATTGCCCGGTATGATTTTCTGATGTATGTAGAACATGCTCTTTTTTTATATATTGCACTTCAAGAATGACCTCTACCCACCTGATGTCCTAGCTTAAGGGCTACAAGTACAGCACAATAAAGCTATTACTGGACTTGTCACCCTTACCTTGAAGGCTTGACCCCTGCTACTAATGTAGCACCCCCCAGGAGCTCTGGAAACCTTACGCACACGCAGGAACGCAACAACACCGAAGTGATTGTTATTTGGCTGCGGTCTTCTGTAAGATGGAGGTATTTCACCAGTCGGGCTACTCTAGTTCGAGCGAGAAACCGCTATGCCCTACCTCTCTTAATGTATTTTGTTGACTCTAGTCCATATGTCAGTTTCATCATAAATAATTGATTATTTGCGTTAAATCAGTATAGTATATGCCCCCCACCCCAGCTGGGTTCCGCATCTGATGGGGGCAGCCAGCAAGAAGTGAAGGTGCATTTCCCCCTCATAAAAAATTTGGTATATTTGTTTGTTCTCTCTTTTATGTTTTGTAGGTACGCTTGTGGTTTCTGTGTATGCATATGGATGAAAATTTTAGACCCTATTCAACTCATCACGAGTGTTAATATAAACATGCCATCAGAAAAATAAATAGTAGATTTCACGCGCCCGTAGTCGCGGGCTGCGACTAGTAACATTATATTAACGGAACGCTTACTTAATACTTGTACAGTTGTGCACGGAAAGCGCGATATCATACATAACACAATAATTACATAGACACACGTTACTGGGACAAGTTGCGTGTCTGCAAGCACGCGCCGTACGCACGCAATGTGATTTATTCATTCAACTGTACCTGAAAACTTTGAATGCAAATGCCTGCATCAGAGGTCGTTGTGTTTTCCTAGAAACACAAACGAGATCTACATATTAAAGCATACTATACACTGATTAATCACGAAATCTCAGGAAGTTTCATGGAAGGAATCGCAATTTATTGCTCGAACTGAAGCAGCCCGGTCGGTGAAATACCTTCACCTTACAGAAGACCGCAGCCAAATAACAATCACTTCGGTGTTGTGTTTCTGCGTGTGAGTGCTACATTAGTAGCAGGGGTTAAGCCTTCAAGGTAAGGGCGACAAGTCCAGTAACAACTATTATTTACTTGTCGCCCTTAACCTAGGACCTCATTACCACTTAACATCAGGTGGGATAAGGTCAATCTTGAGGTGAAATATAAAAATAATGTAATACTTATAAATTTCAATTTAGCAGGTAGGCAGAGTTATTAGAAAGACAATGACAGAGTGTAGTAAACAAAATAGACAATATAAAAGTTCAAACTTAAACCTAGAACAAACAATTATCATGCCAGTATTGTGAGTATCAAAATAGGTTTTATTTACAAAGAATTCCCCTTTTTTTGACGTGTATTAAATTCCGCCATTGAAGTATCTATTGTTTTTTTTACAAAAATTTCAGACGGCAGGCCCTACACTTTCAAACTTAAAACTTACCTAGGTATTTGAACTACTTACCTTCAGACTTCAACCTTTGCGCAATAAACGCACTAGCGCCGCCAATACAAAAAAGAATAGCATAAAAAAAGAATAACATAAAAAAAAATAGCATAAAAAAAGAATAGCACTCGCTTTGTACTGCTTTGATGCGGTTTCAAATGTACAAAAGGTAAAAAAATAATAAACGACTCACTACATTGTCAAAAAAAAATATTCCTGAGAAAAAATTATCACATTAATGCAAAATTTGTATTTCATCAAACCATTGTTGCTCAAACACAAGAATGATTTGTTCACGTTACATACTAATTCTTAAAAACTGTGCAAAAATGGACGTCGTGCTGAATATTTTCAGGGATTAAGCTCGTAACCACTTACCAGTTTTCTAGATTCAATTTATTTTTCATTACCGTTGCTAGTGAGTGCACAGCCGTATAAAAGTTTCGAAAGTACCTGCAAGAAAAAAGTATCGTAAGTACAAAGTACAACTTAGAAAAAGTCGATCTGTTCCTATTAAAACTTCTGTAAGATATCATGGATCTTTGCTAAGTTTTCACCAGCTTTTCCCAACTTTGCCTTTGCATACTAAATACTTGGCGACATTTAAATAAAATAACAATGGATGAATGGAAACAGACTTGTACGGTCTTCGTTTCTATTCAACTTTGTACCTTGTCACATAAAGTTAACTGTCTAACTGACGTACTACTTCCTAACCAGGTTTAATGTGATAAGGTAATAAGGTGTACAAAACCATAGATGTATTATACCCTCTTTATAATATAAGATATATTAAAAGAAAGAAGAAAATCAATTACTGTACTACCTTCTTGTGACAGAGTAGTAACCTGGCGTTGTAATCAAGATAAAAGATAAACATTGGATAACATCACATACATCGCTCCGATTCTGTGGCATACTTACCACAAGCTACTGCTTAAGGACTTTTTTTACAGAAATCAGAAACCACTACCGTGCCACAACACCCAGGCCCGAAACAATATTGAAAAGTACGTTTCCCATTTTGCCCCGACGAGGTCGCACCTGGGGCCTCAGGGATGGTTTTATTAAAAAACTTGACACCATTCACAAATTATATGGCATCTTTGCCGTAGACTAGAACATATTTATTTTTGCATATTATGTTTAAAATACAATTTTAAAGTGCTCCGAAACTTAAGGGAAGTCCATTTATTTCCAATACACTGTATCGGTAAGATAAATTGTGACGATGACGTCACAATTTTTCTTACTTTTCATAGGTGATTGGTGTGATTGTCTGGAGCATTTATTATTTATTTATTTAGATTTGTGTTTCAGAGGTGTGAATTTAAGCACAATATATAAGAACATTAAGATTGAATACACTAACGTAGAACATGCGACATGTTTCCGTATATTCAATTAAGTATTTCGATCAATTTCAGCAAGAATATGGACGTAATATAAATGTTAAAGGAACCTTAATCCGCAGCTAATAGGTTTTTATTTTACACCAACGCTACACGAAGCAATATTCAAAGCTAATCTCATCATCATAAACGTATCTGCATCCCCACTTTATCCGCTCTTAACTTCATTAAAACGGTTTAAAGGTTTACCGTGATCACATAATAAAGAGGAAATATTAGAGCGTTCCATGCAAAAGTGTTATTGAAAAGAGAGGGCGAATCGTTATTCCGCAGTCGATAAGTAAACTCATATAACTTCATTCGGCATTCATAAAGGAGGCGTATGTAATCAGCAGGGAGCTCCTAAGGGAATGCCTTCTCTTTGGTGAGAATTTCCTTAGCGGAGAGCCTTTGGGCTAAGGGCTTAGTGGCGGCGGAATGCGGGTGGAATGATCAATGTATGTCAACCAAATGTTATAAGATTTGTTTTATTATTTATCCAACAAAACATACATATTTTTGGTCAAAAACACGTCCAGATATCTGTTTAAAGATATTCATTTCACTCATGAAGGACAGTGTTCACTTAAAAATGAGCTTATAATACACTATGGATAAGACGACCTCGGTGGCGCAGTGGCTAAGGTAGGTGGCCAAAGCGCGAAAGGTCCCGGTCGGGTCAATTTGGAAAACGAACTTTTCTAAATTGACTTGGGTCTGGGTGTACTGGGATGACGCCTCCAGTTAGTATCCGTCGTCTGGTACTCATAGTACAAGGGAAACCTTAGTTTCAGACCAGGCGATAAGTGTGATTATCTGGTGCATTTATTATATTTTATTTATTATTTAATTTAGTAAAATACAATGCGTAACGATTCGTAATTATACCAACGACATAACGGCGCTACAAACTCCTAAGTGTATAGTCTAACGTGCTTTTGATCGTGCAAATACAAGTCACAATCAGCTGAATTGAACGGATCGTAAGCCGAATCTCCACCGAATAAAAATTTCAAACTTTTGAAAATTAGTGGCCTGTGGTAACTTGGTGAAAAATATTGCCAATGAAAACATGCCTTTTGACCATAAAATTAAAAAAAAACAATTTTTTTTCTTATGCCCGATTCCAAGTTGAAAAACGGTCCGTGTTACGGATAGAAATTAATTATACGAGGCGTAAGCTAAAAACGACCGACGAACGACTGATGACAGCTAATATGGAAGTAAATTATGGAACGAAATTAACGGCTCGTAATCGGTTGGAGAAAAACTGACAGTCATTTTTGACACATCACGAATCGTAAAATGTTGGAACAGGGTGTTAATGCAACACCATACATGCCATAAAAGTCTCATTTAAGAAAGAACAACCAAGCAATGTAAAATATCACATCAAAGGAATTGCAGGATCCAAATACAGATTGCGTGGTATTGAAAGTGCTTCAAACATAGACGGCGGAATCTATTTGCCATATTGCAATATGTGACAATAACGTCTGATTTACCCTGTGCAATAACAGACGCCCATTCATTGCTGGATTCAGAGGTCTTTAGGGCTTGGGGCAACAAAGAAATAGAGGCCCCTTTCCGCAAATTATTTTCCAAACAAATTGGTATCCTTTTCATCTATCGAGTTATTCAATAAATAACTTATTTTGAAACCAAGATACCTTTTTTACAAACTTCAATCGGAAACAAGTATCATGTGATGTGAAAGCAAAAACTATTGTATTTTTCTACAAAATACTGTAGATAAAGATCAAACGCGCAAAAATAAAGGCGTTATTATTTACTAGTGTTTAATTGTTAGGATTTGATCTTTCCCCCCAAGTTCCTGTATATTGAACGTAAAAGCACGACGTCACTTTTTCCTACAGTTTATATGTATTGGTGAGGCAAACACCCCTCCACTGAACTTGCTTACGCTATATCATCATCAATATGTATTTACACGTTAAATAAAACGTTTTATTGTGCTAATGACTGTCAGTTTTAAATCTAACTGACGAACTAATTAGAATAATTATTTTTTTCGTAGTCTTCACCCCAATTGTGCGGGCCTCTTTTGTGGAGGCCCGGGGGCTGAAGCCCCGGTTCCCCTAAATCCACCCCTGTGCCCACTCCATCTCCCGGACAAAGTGTTGTATGTTCGACATTTGTTCGCGAGCAAACTGAACATAAACTGTACTTCTAGCAGGAACATAAACGGTGATCGAATAGCATTACATAGTGAGAAATCGTATAGGAATTACTGTAACCATGTCGATCCAGAAGCGTTTTAAAAATTTAAAAGGATTACATGTTAACAAATAGGTGGACCCTTAGATCGATGCTAAAAGACATAATTATCATCATTCGTGTGCTTTTACAAAAGCATATGAGTTAGAGATACCTCATTCGATTAAAGTGATACCTCATTCGGAATATGTTGTCAGGCCTTAAACATTTTTACAGGCAAATCTACTTAGAACTGTACCTATGTACGTGGCTGTCCAAGGGTATCCTTAATTCTTCCCAATGTGTAAACTGCTGTTTATATAAACCAATACTTCATTGCTGGTTATACTGAGACTGATTTTTAATTCTAAGTATGTTGTAATAAATTTGAAATTCCCGCTTTTCAAACTTAACAAAATAAAAAACCTATCAAACACTAGCGTCAACTGCGTTTGCGCTTTGTCCGATGTACTCGTTCTCGTTTGTAAACTGTGCTTATATAGTAATTCTGTTTTTATAACAACGAAGTAACAAGATAACAAGGCACACGCTTTGCTTGTTACCATATCCTCAGTCCCCACTTCCTCGTTAGGAAGCAAGCTCGTGCAATCAAGGGCCGAACATTAAAATACGAGATGTATTGAGCACCTGTGTGTGAGCTACAAATTATGTGCAATCCGTCCCGAAGCTGTTAGCTCAGCAAACATGTGAGGTAATTCTCAGGAGGTTCAGTCAAGCGAGGATCTAAATTTCGTTTGGGCGTATTTGCTGCATGAATACTGCAAATACTCTCAGGTGATGCAGTTAGATTACATTCTCATGCTACGTGATTGAAACGTAACGTGTATTTTGACTATTTTTATACCCCTTTTTTGCCCCTTTCGGAAGTCTTGGTTCAAATAAAGACCTTCTTCTTTCCTCTCCAGTTTTCAGGAGGTAATTCTTTAAAAAGCCTGCCACAGCATCACTAGCGGAATGGCCATTAATTAAGCATCCCTCTTATCTCCCCCTGGAATATTATGGGGGAGGAGCGGGGATGGTCGATCCACTGAACCATCGCCGCCTCGCGGTGGAGACCGTGAATACATTACCAGAGGTGCCCTGATGGTGTGCATCAGCTATGCCATGAGGACCGTATGTATTTCGAAATTTTTCCTTCCATTTAGAAGGAAAACACCTAAGTTGGCCACACTGTTATTGGATCACAGGGCAGCCAGATATTACCTATTTTCTGAGTAACGAAATGCACCTTTCGTACATTTAGTGTATACTATAAAGGTTTACATACCATAGGTGCCGGCGGCCAATTTACCGGTAGCAGGTACTAAAGGTTAATAAAAAATTTCGGCGGTAATTTCCGCCTGCTGGCTTAAAGTTTACAAAAAAATTACGTAAGTTTACTTAGGGTCTGAGATCACTCGACTGAACATTGTATAGAGTATACCGACAGAGGAGGAAATCAACGCATGGACCTACTGCCTACCAGTATGTCGCAAAAAGCACAGATTTCAATATTGATATGTCAAACACACAACTTTGGTGAAACCACTGGGTTTTTGTGTCAAAATGCGTCTCTTCAATCCATAAAAATAATCACTACATTAAACAAAGTAGCTGTTTCTGTACAGCCCTATACTTAGATTTTTAAAACTATACAACAGATTTTGACGCTGTTGTTTTAACATTATAGAGTGATCCATAAAAAAGCTTTATAGTTACATATTAGGGAAGAGAAAAGCCGAAAAATTAATCAGCATCAACAATTCGTCCGTGCGAAGCTGGGACAGGGGGCTAGGGTTGTATAAAATTAATAATATAGTGCTTACTCCAAACTCCTAAGTTCAAACGACTTTTAAGCTAAAAATATTTATGTACAATCGGTCCTATACTGTGTGTGTGTGGCTTTTAGAAGATTCCGACTACGCTTTTAACTTTTCGGGAATAAATAACACAAAAGTTTTAGTAAAACACGATTCTAATTAACAAAATTACTCCTCAAAGCGGTCACCCTCTCTCGTTAACCTTCAACTCCAAAACCAGTACACCATCAACAAACTTAACCTCAAATTAGCAGAACAAAGTGTTCCTCAAACAATGGCTGGACTCGCCAGCGCGACACTTAGCAGCGGCAAATAACAAAGAAACTGCCGACCAAGTTGATCTTACTGCTACAAACTGTAGGGTTACCGCACGTACGGCTTAAGCCGGACATAACAAGGCAGTTTAATTAGAAACCAATTGAAACCAGCCTAAGTACAGCCAAGCTACCACTTCAATTCAATGTACATTATAAGACTTTCTAATTGTCACTGAAAACAATGCGAGGTAAACGTAAAACATATATTTGTTTTCAACTTGCAGGCAACATATTCATATTATGCCGGAATACAAACTTCCTACTAAATTTATCCAAAAAACCCGCCAAATGTATGTAAAGCTTTCATAAGCAGTCCAATAATGCACTAAGTAGAAAAATAGAAACCATATGGGAGATATTTTAGTTTTCGAGAGGTACCACATTTTTGTAAGATCTTTAGGTAAATCTGTTCCGTTTTTAGATCAGAAGATGATGTCTTGAAAAAACCCAATCTTATCGCATTCAGTACTATATCTATACATAAATATGTTTTCTGTATTAGATAACCTTTTATGCGATGGTGGTCATATATTGCCACCACAATCTGAACCTTATTTACACAAGGTAAGGTCAAAAAGCAATGAAAAATATTTTTTATTCTACTGGCTGAAGGGATCAAGGACTACAAAATCAAGGACTAGAACTAATCGCTAAGGAATATAAGAAGACAGTTTTAGGTTGAAACATGCTTTATAAATCTCACCTAGTCTTACAACAAGATTCGAGGACCTGGATACCCTACACGCACCCTTAGAACAAGAGTTCAACTTGCCATTCGATTCCACACCTTATAGCTACATAGTTAAGGATGTTAGCACACCGGTGCTCCTCGTAGATTCAGCAGTTTCATATTTATTTTTACGGCCGCCATTCGGCGCTTGAGCAACAGGTCCCTTTGCCCGGAGATTGCTCTTATAGATAAGAACGGTGAGTCCCTTACTACTGGTAAGTTCAACTAGTATTATGAAAAAGGTAATTTTTTGAGTTTTTATAGTGCTTCAAGCCAAACTAGCGAACGTTATGATCTTAAAGAAACAGAAAATTTCATCTCTCCTTGTCGTTGTGGGGTTTTCTGCTCAACCCACGACCTTCACATATCGCGCGTGCTGCGCTTCCAACTGAGCTGAATGCAAGTTAAGTTCTCGGGGGGGTACTACATTAGTTGCAGGGATTAGGCTTTTAGGGTAAGGGCGACAAGTCTAGTAGCAGATTTATTATGCTGTACTTGTCGCCCTTAAGCTAGGACCTCAATACCACTTAAAATTAGGTGGGATGAGGTCAATCTTGAAGTAATAAAAAAAAGTATTGTCAAAATTAGTAATGTTGCGTGCATTCGACTGTACTTAGATTTTTTTAACAAACAAAATGTATAAACTTTGTTCCATAGACAATAATTTCTGACGTTTCACCTTAAATCCGTGTTCGGATTCAAACGAAGAACCTCACTTATCGAGCGACAATCGAGTTGGCGGAGTATCTCGAGTCGTGATTCGAATTCCTCGATGCGAGCTGTAAAAACGATAGCAAACTCGTGACCGTTGCTCGGCTCGCCCCACTTAGATCCACGATGTACTGGAGCCCTTCTACGAGGGGTAAGACATAACAGTAGACCCAATTGAAACAGTAACTAGGAGGTTTATTCTGTGATTCTATTAAATAATAGATAGTGCCAGAAAGTACACTCTTAAAAATGCGGGGACTACCTATCAACCCCCCCACACCTCTCATCGCTTATTATCGGGGCCATTTGAATAGAGTTTAATCATAACGGCCACATAATCCAAAACACCTTACTAATATTATAGACACAAAAATATGGAAGAATGGTTTGATGTCTAGATGACTTTCACGCAAAAACTACTTAATGGATCCGGATGATACTTGAGAGACAGACAGATAAAAAACATTAGAAAATATAGAATACTATTCATTTCAAAATAACGCAGAGAAAGTCGCGGGCGACATCTAGTAGATTATAAACACAGAACAATACACAAATAGTATCAAGGGGAACACCCTCAAAACATCTCATCCTATTTATACAAAAAACAAATTTTGTTAGAATATATGGATATCTAAATTTCTTTCCCGCAAACAATCAATATGGCTGATGTTACAAAGTTGCATCTCGGCATTATTACCTTGTGAATGAACATCTCAATTTTTTTAAAACGCCTCTCACATGCTTAAAATTCCATCAAGTATCACATCAAAGAAAAGTAATTCTTTTTGCAAATTAACATGATGCAGTTAATCTTTGCATATCCCGCCCACAAATGGACGTTCTTGCTACACCGGCCGCATTCGTTATAGAATGTCCGCAGACTTCATGTTCACATGTTCAACGTATACTCATAGTGATGTGGCAGGAAAAATCCGTAGATACTAATCTGTATCCGTACATTTTTCGTAGAAGGTAGGAGCTAAGCCATCAAGGATATCACAAAGCGTTCATGTTTAGTGTCCGCAGACTTCATGTTCGCATGTACAAAGTATACTTATAGTGATGTGGCAGGAAAAATCCGTAGAAACCAATCTGTATCCGTACATTTTCCGTATAAGGTAGGAGAAAAGCTACCAAGGTTATCACAAAGCGTTAACTAGGATTACCGTTAGTCCATATCGTTCCGGGAAAAGGTAATCCTCAGTGGAAAATTACTGGAAAACAATCACATTTTTCATTTGTTACTGGAAGGGTTTTGAAACAAACGAGGGATTACACGACAGAAGCTCGTTCTTTTTTTAATTTTACAGAGAAATCGATTGAAATACGAGTTTAATTCCGAGCTCACTATAAATCATTTTTGAAGTTTTTTTTCAATATTTAAATGTAGTAATAATATTTAACCTTTTCATTTTGTTTTTTTTTAATACCTATTTATAATGTTTAGGAAAACTCAATAGTACGATTTTAATTTTGCTTAAAAGGCACAAGAAGGTGATATAGTGAATCTACAGTCAAATTCTCAACATTGTTTTGAATGCGAACTATTCATTCACTCTTTGCCCAGCGGGGGACATTAATTAACTAAAGTGATTACTTTTACTTTCTCTTAAAATGTAGTCCAAAGATCCACATTACATTCACAATACTCAGTTTTTATCTTTAATTATCAAAGAACCCTTTATCAGAGTGAAGAACAGAAAGGAACAGAAAGATTCGGACAAAATACTTTTAAACCCAAGGTTCAACTCAATAAATTTTGAAGAAAACTAGCGACTTGACCCGGCTTTGCACGGGTAAAATGAGACTATTTAAATATTCGGCTTTTCTGTACTAAAATATTATATTTAAAGATTATATTATTAACACTTTGTATAATATAGATTCTCTACGTAGTACAGCGCGAAGCCACTTTGTTTTGTACAATTTAAGTTTTTTTTTTATAAAAGCACAGTTTGTTTTATAGAGGCTCCTCCCAGCTTGATGGTAAGCAAGAGAGGCACCCACATCGCGATGACAATGGATTTGATATCGTAATATCCTTATCAGTTAGCATCGCCATACTGGGACGCAAAATATTTCTTCACGCTCCTTTTGAACGAATTCAAAAGTAATTTGTTGTCATAGTAACAAAATGAAATTCAAACGTATATCGTACTTGAATTACATTAAACTAACGTTAAAACATTTTATAAAGAAGTTTTAATCAAGTCTAATAGTGGTTAAACATTACAAAGCTTTTTAATGTCTACTCAAAATGCCACAAAAAGCGTGATGCTCCAACAAATAATATAAACATACTTAGACTCGTTTCATAATACAGAGAATTACTTTAAAACGAGGGAGCCTTGTGAAAAAACATTCTTAATTAGTAATCTAATTAAAAAAACTAATTGTTTTCGCATTTCATAATTAGGTGCTTCTTTAGTTACGTCATTTGCAAAGGTGAAGGTCGTGACGAGTTGACTATTAAAGAAGACAATCTAAAATGGTAAAGCACTGCATTAAAATTTTCAAGAAAGTTAATAATTGTTTCTCGTCTCGCGTAATGGTCACGGTTCCCCTCACTAGCGAATATTATTTTAATTGGATGGATCTTCATCAAGATTCACAGACCGCTTTGTTGCTGATAATAAAGATTTATAGATGTTGGGTAAATATTGAGACACTTAATTTGCTTACAAACCCATACCGGTTTATAAACTTCAAAATATGTAAAGTTGATAAAAATACAAAAGTAAATAAATAATAATAATAAATATTGAACAACATCACATACATTGCTCTGATTCTGTGGTAAGTAGCTTAAGCACTTGTGTAACAGAAATCAGAAACAACGACGGTACCACAACACCCAGACCCGAGACAATATGGAAAAGTTCGTTTCCCATATTGACCCGACCGGGGATCGAACCCGCAACCTCAGAGATGGCGCTCGCCAAAGTCAGGTCCGCTCGCCTCTCGGCTACGGAGGTCGTCATCATCAAAACATCATCAAAGTAAATGTGTGTGTTAATATTTGCGAGGAACATTTACGTTTTTATTTTACGCATTACAACGGCTCAGTTTATTTTAGCACAGCGATTTTTATCGTTTTAACCAGAAAAACATCTTATGCTGGCAAATCTTTTGGCAAAAGCTAGCAAGTTTAAGAATCATATTCGTTCAAAGTTTAGTCAAAACATTTTGCATTACTCAAAACTAGACTTTCCCCGTATTTTTTTAAGTTTTCATTAAGTGCACAATTGGCTACTTGACAGTGTTAACAATAAAATATGAAAAGTGTTAGATATGTTAGCTTATTAGTTAAGTAATCATTTTACATTTTTACTTTTTAATTAAAAGCATAGTTAGTATTTTATTTTTGCAAAATAAATTTTAGTTTTTTTATCTGTGGAACTAAAGAACCGAAACGGAAACCACCATTACAATTCGGAAATGACAGCTGTCGGCGAAAATTATTTATTTTAATGTGGCGAAACAATGATTATTTTACCGATTAAATTGAATTATTGTGTCTTTAATCGTATAAAGAATTTATTGAAACATTTTCCGTTTATCTTAATTAAGTCGTTCCTATGCGTATCGGTTCGTTGTCTACGACGTTGACGTCATAATTGCAACAGTGACGAGACTTGGCGTTTTCGCGCGCTTTTTAAATGTGTTACACAAAATCTTATTTTTCTCTGGTTATTTAGATTATTTCCAGATAAATCGAATTGCTTTGGATATAAAATGAACGGGCGCACATTTTACAATACTTTTTCAAAAACTGTCAAGTAGCCAATTGGCTATAACTACATATACATATACCTTAAGGTTGTCTGGAAAAAGACCGCCTAAATTGTACTATAATCAATCTGTAAAACCTATTTCTGTAAAGTTTTTGAGCAATAAAGTATATCAATATATCTATATTTTTGCAAATTAAAAAAAAACGTTATAATTTTTGTATTTTTTACGTAAGGTCAACAGCACGTCGAGGTAAACCCTTTTAGTTATATTAGTGAACCAATTTCTGAAACGTTAAGGGCGGTGCAAACTCCAAAATATAGTCTAACGAGCTTTCATCGTGCACATTTTATATCCAAGAGAGCTGTTAAGCTGACAAACTGTGTCATAAGACAGATTACTAACAATTGCAGATAACATTCAATTAAGTAAAAAATTGTCGTTAGCCCCATCAAGGTACTGGTCCTCCACTGGAAAGAAGACTGCCTCCTTTCTTGATTAGACGACCTTAGCAGTCAGAGGCGCGCGGTTCAGACTTTTGCTTCGCGCCTTCTACGTGGTCAGGGTTCGATTCCCGGTCGGCTCAAAATTGAATACAAATTCTTATATAACAAAAAATTTCATCTCCTCTTGCAGTGCGGGAATCGAACCCACGACCTTCACGTATCGCGCGTGCTGCTCTTCCAACTGAGCTTACCACAAGTTATCGTAGGCGATGAAATTTTTCTACTGTATCAACCGTTAGCTTCCGTTAAGGGGAGATGAAATTTTTCTGTTTCTAATATTTAAAGTTCGCTAGTACGACGTAGAGTACTATAAAAATCAAAAATCTTATATAATGTCTTGGGTCTGGGTATTCGGTACTGTCGCGGTATCTGATGTCTGTAAAACAAGTGCTACAGCCACTTACTACAAAATCAGAGCAATCTATGTTATGCTGTTCAAAATGTATTTATTTACGATTGTGTAAGCCAGTACTAGCTCAATCTGACAGCCTCCATTTTGCTGATGAATTTAGTCAGCCGGTGTATCCGTTATTATGTTAACACGGATACACCTAAACCCGTGTCCCGCACATCTCTAAGTTCGCAGACGTTACCGTGTTTAATATAACGAGATGAGAGTTTTATTTTCTTTTGCGTTTCTCGTCTGGGGCCGTGATATATTGAGATTGCCCGTAACGCCGCTTGGATATCTTCAGCCTAAGCAAACGGGCCCCCGCTGAATATTTAAGGGATTATTCAAACGAAATACCATATGCGATGGAATATCAAATGCGCGTTTTTAGATTACTTCAGTTAACAAAAGTCTGGTCAAGCGTAAGTCGGTCTTCTGTACTTTCGTGTATAAAACTCCCTTTCCACCCTTACTCTTCGTATGCAAATTACAACTCTCAAAACGGAGTATATTAAAAGTTACAAGAATGGTGAGGGTTTCCATTTCTATTATTTCTTAATTAAGATCAGGCCTGTGGTCAGCAATGTGACATAAATAGGGAGACAATCATACAAACATGCAGTCACGTCTTTCTCCCGAAGGGGTAGGCAGAGGTCACATCCTTCCGTTTGTCACTTTATTCAGCGTAACCAACCATTTTGGCTCCCGCGGTCCGATTTTGGCTTCCGCATGAAACGTGACATGACGCTTTGCAAGACACATAGCTGCCATTCTGATTTGTTGCTTGTTTTAACAATTTCATTGCGTTCCCACGAGTAGCGAAGGAAATAATTGTCTCTTCCGATAGAGCGCCGCATACAAGAAGAAGGTTAGCCTTTTCTGAGGTCACCTGGTAAAGTGGCACGCTTACGGATAGGCTCTCCCCGTGCATTCATCGGCACGGTAGACCTTGGATTGGAGGGAGAAAAGGAAATGGAAGGAAATAGATAAACGAGGAAGAAGAAGGGGAGTGAGATACCGTTTCAAAAGACTTGAAACAAAAGTGTTGAGCCGGTAGTAGCTCGAGCGAGAGTCGCATACGTGTATACAGTTCGCAAACCACCAAACAAGGAATAGCTGTCATGATCTTCTGCTGATGAACGATTTATTTGTTTTGTTTTATACTGACCAGCTTGAAACAGTGATCATATAAGTAAATCACTTGCAACTCACTGAGTCGTTTCAGTAAAGATGTACTGGAAAAATTGCAGATTCAACGTATTGATCATATTTTTTTTAAGCAAATGGAATTTTTGAAGAATCTAGTGAAACAAACCAAAGATAAAACAGGAAATTTTAACAGAAGCTTTTTTTTTAATGTTTCGACAATAGTATATAATAAGCACGTAAACTAAAAACTACCCTCTCCTGAGTACGTCCATAATGGATTGATTTCAACGAAGATGAATTTTACTCTGCCGTAGGCCGATTATACCTCCTTTATTTACCTCGGACGAGCTGTAACACCTGATTAGCACTGCTTTTGTATTTTACATACCTGAAACAAAAAATATATATATTTAGAATATTTTGTAGCAAATCTTACAGGTTGAAAAAAACACTACTGATGAACACTCCAAGCAATTTAGGTAATAATTGTTACTTTATTTCAATTAGATCCAATTTTTGGATTATGAATCCACCACGAAGATATCTGTAGGTAATACATTACTCATTATATGCAAACACGCGTAATTGTCTCCCAGAAAAAGTACACAACATTGTTGGTGATAAGTCCAGAGCTGAGCTAGAGTGAGTTATTACGCGTATTATCCTCTCTCTACCCGGTTAATGTCCACATTACACGTAACGTATGTTCCCTGCCTAAAGAGGGAAACATAAATTACCCCATTTCAGGTGTTTTTATAACGGTTTTGGCAGAAAATTATTTGTAAACACGGCATCGCACCGGGCAACTCAAATCTGACACGCCTGCTAACTTTCAAGTTAATTTTGGACTTTAATTAATGTACGACACAAACGCACGTTAGACTATAATACACTTCGGACTTTGCACCACCTTTATATCGAGGGCATAAGATCCAATATCGTGCAAATGTTTTACCTTGTGGTGCTGTTGATCGTACACTACGTATCCTTTTTTTTTGAGGAGGGGAGAATACTTCTCGTACCATACCGCTGCTGTAGGGACCGACAGCGACGTGTGTGGGAAGACTACCCTAACTAAAAACCCCACCCACCTTCTCATCGTCTAGTGATAGAGCTATGGGAAACTGGAGACCCATAACGGCCATAGCGTCGTCGGCGATAGCTGCCCTCTAGGGGGCCGCTCCGTCTAGTTTCCTCTGGATGTTTGGGGGTCTGGCGTACATCATGTATCCTAAGCTCATTAAAGCAAAGCTGATATTGCTACTTTGGCATGCACGTGAAGGTATACACTTGTGGTTCGATATTAGTTCTTAAGCCAACGACATAAAGGCAATTTGACGTGCTTTAGACCGTACGGTAGATTAAAAAAATACCCACGCGAAGTATATATATTTTTTTTAATTAGGGGAAATACATTGATGTACCATACCGTCACCAGAGGGAAGTGACGGCGTGTGTGGCCTCCCCGCCCTAAAAAGGGCAGGACTACCCACTAAAACCCCCCGGTCCGACCTCATCGCCGTTAATGGTGATACTATAGGAAACTCGGCTCAGCCATAACTACCACAGAAGCATATAACTGAAAATCAAAAATATACTAATAATTATAACCTAACCTTTAATACATATAAAAACTACTAAATAAAAAACAAACCGCTGTGTTATAAATTCAGAATCTTGTCTCTGTGCATTTCCTAGCTGAATAAAATTGTCTTGAATACGTTTACTTCATACCCACACTTATATTTTTTTTTCGCTTGTTCTGTCAACATTATTACTATAAGTGGAAGCTACCAAGACAAACGCTTGCTGGAGATGAAAATACGTACATCCATATTATGTTCTCAAGCCTCCGCCCTATAACAACAGACGGCTGGCAGCCGTTCAGGGTTATCGCTTTTTGAGAAATTCCCCAAAATAAGGGGAAATGAATAGGGAGTTTTACCGCAACCATTTAATTTTTGTGTTTTTCAAGCATAAAACAGGTTTTTCGAAGATGCGCATTGAGGTCGAGAATTTACAGAATTTTCTAAAGCTCTTCGTTAAAACCTTGATTTTTTATATCGATTAGGATATCGCTAAAGCCTGTACATAGATATAAAAGGAATACAGTAAATGTTTAATTCCTGATTACTGAAGTATGTTTATCCACAGATAGATATGTTTGCGAAGATATTCTCCGAGTATATTTTTTCTGGGGTTTTTGACTAAGCTCTTTAGGGAATTTACGATGCTGTAATCGGTTACCCTGATCGTCTGTTACATGCGTTGTTTGAAAGCCAACATTTATACTATTTATATGAACGTTATTTCCTCTGCATTGTAAAGAATACAGAAGATTTCATTTCATATACTTGACTGAATCATTTAATTTATGACCCATATTTTTACAAAATTCAACAAGAATAAACTGTAGAGTACTCTTTAATAGTCAGTCAGCCTGTATATTGAGTTATGTACTCACCAGTGATCTTGGTTTCCAGTTCCAGTGAAAATATTACTTTAACTGATTTCTTCAGCATCAGTTGACATAACAAGGAACATATCGTAATTTTAATTAAATTATTGGCAGAGAGAGTTACGAAATTAAGTTAGTAGAGTGTTTGTATTTGAGCGTAACGAATTGGTCCGTGTAATTTGTTTGAGTGACAGTGTTGCCATGTCATAATTAAATTCACAACCAATCATTTTAACGATTGAGTCTTACAGGTTCCGATGCTGTTTATCGATTTATTCCTGATCGAAGTCATAGTATAAAGATTATAACAGTGAAGGTAATCACGTCTATTTATTTATTTGGTACGTAGCTTAATTTCAACTCGTACAGTACTAATTTTGGTTTTTAATTATGAATTGCTGATTGTTAACCGACTTTATAAAAATTAAGTTTCTCAAAAACATGTGGTCTCTTGCTTGGCATTTTTGAACATAATTTGATGTTATTTTTGTTGGAAAGCGTAGACCTGTGGCATCAGAGAAATTGAGGAGAAGACGATTGTTCGTTTGTATTCATTTTCTACTATACAATTTCTGAATAAATCCCGCAAAACTGTTGCATTATGAATAAAAGCACCAAGGTGCATGATATTTGTGACTTCACTATTTAACACTTAATGAATAGTGAGTATCAAATAAATATGCAAACATATTTATTTATTTATTTAAAAACATTATTGCACAAATAAGTACAACAGATGGACTTAATGCTAGGTGCATTCTCTACCAGTCAACCCTTGGGTCATGCAGATTTGTATATGAGTAACATACATTTTCGTGACATCAATATTTTTATAAGACCCACATTTAAGTAAAATCTTTTCGCGATTATCATCTAAACTTAATTCACTGGATCTACCTTTGCTGTGCCAAACCTCCCAATCTCGACAGGTGATTTAATTACTTTGTGATGTACAGTCGAGATGCGTATCAATAATGATGTAAGCCCGGGTACAATAACAAACAAGAGTCTCTGTTGTCTTAATTAACTGACGCAGAGTAATGGGTCTGACTGTGCTTTTGAAATTGTACTCAATTACTCACTGGTAAGATTTGTGGTATTATTGCGTTGGGGTATACTTGGCATTGTTGATTTGTGAGCTAGGTACATTGGATGACCTCTGTGGTGTAGTGCTTAAGGTAGCTATCTGAATGTTAAGAAAACGTTTCATTTTGTCGATATAAGCAAATAGATATTGGCCAACATCACATACATTACTCTGATTCTGTGACAAGTAGCTTAAGCACTTGTGTTACAGAAATCAGATACAACGACGTTACCATAACGCCCAGACCCGAGACAATATAGAAAAGTTCGTTTCCCATATTTTATACCCGATACCGAACCTCAGAGATGGCGCGACGCCAAAGTTCGACCCACTCGCTTCTCGGCTACAGAGTAGTGTTGCCGGATCGATTATCGATTAATCGATTATCCCCCCCTCAAATAATCTAATAATCGATTTGACTATCGATAGTATCATTATAATCGATTATATCGATACCTATTTTTATTAGATATAATCGATTATAATCGTAGTCAAATACAATATATCGATTATATTGTATTAATTTTTTATTAATTTGCAATTATTTTTAGATTTAATCGTCATTCATATAATGTCTTCTTAGACATAACACATTCAAAATGAAACCGTGAAAAAGTTATTTATACCCTACTTTTTATTCATAAAACGTGATAGCTAAGTTTCTTGTACCTACCTGAACTGTACCATCATGGCGATACTATCTTATCCGATAGGTAAATAAAATCGATTATATCGACAGTATCGCTTTAACTTGATATCGATATTATCGATTATATTGTATTTAACTACGATTATAATCGATTATATCTAATAAAAATAGGTATCGATATAATCGATTATATCGATACTATCGATTGTCATATCGATTATTAGATTATTTAGGCCTCTTTCGGAATAATCGATATACAATCGAATCGACAGCAACACTACTACAGAGGTTGTCAATTTATTACTAAATTATACTCATCGAGACTTAACGTTGAATACGGCCAAGTCATAAGTAGCTAATAAAATATAAATCAAGATGCGTAACTATAATTTGGCAGACAGTCTTATTTTTTGCAAACTCTGTTCAATCGTTTTTTGCCCCTGCGCAAAAAAAGCCAGCACTGTCGAAATAATTGCTTCTATTGGTAGATAATAATCAAACGATTATAAATTCTAAGAGACTCAATCATTCAACCTATCATCGCTTGCTGATGGATTTCAAGATTAGCAGGATATACCCATCAGATTTTTAGCATAACCTCCGTAGCCGAGAGACGAGTGGGCAGGACTTTGGCAACACGCCATCTGAGGTTCTGGATTTGATTCCCGATCAGGTCAATAAGGATAACGGACTTTTCTGCACTGTCTCTTGTCTAGTTATAATACCGTTCTTTCTGATTTCTGTAACACAACCACAGAATCAGAACAATGCATGTGTAATACATGTTGTCCAATATTTATTGATCAAAATTTTTTTTCAAGTGTCTATTTTAATGATTAGTAGATAAGTTACCCTTTACTTGATAAATCTAAATATGGAACTTCGAAATTCTGTTCAAGAATGTTTTCCCTTAAAATAAAAAATTCATCGAACTGGATTATTCGTGATCTTCTAGCATGTAAAACAAAATATGTATCACTGCTAAACCAAATAACTCTGGAACAAATGAACGCATTAATTCAGCAAAATTTACAACAGAACAATGAATCCATTCTTTCTGCGATACAAAATACTATACATAAAGAAATTGAAAGTGCCTTGAAGCACATGAAAGATGACTTTACTCAAAATATAGAGAAAATCCACTACAAACAAACCGCTATTGAAAAACATATTTCAGAACTTGAGCAAAAAATTCAATCCCTGCAATGTGAAAGCTCAAAGTTACAAATGGAGTATAGAACTATACAAAACGAGCTTCACAAAGTACAATCAAGCCCATATTCGTCCCAACATATGCCTGATAATAACTGCGATAAATACATCGTTATCCACGGACTAGCTCCCAATTTCCGAGAAACAGAGGACGAACTTATCAATCGAGTTTCTTACATTATATATGACATACTAAATATAGATATAATGCAACATATAGAAGAAATATCTGTCATAGGCAGGAAAAGTCAAGGAGGTCCGCTAAAAATTGAATTAAACAGCAAAAGAATAAGAAAATACATACTTGAAAATTACATGTTATTTAGGGAAAAAGGCTTAGGAGTGTCTGAATATATGAATGAATCGGACCTAAGAGAAAGACGAGAACTTAGAAAAGCGCTGCAAAATGCTCGGAAAAATGGCCACCATGCGATCTTACGAGGAAAAAAGTTGATAATAAATGGAAAAGAGTCAAATGGATACAACTTTAGCCAAGAAGCTGAGAACTCAAAATTCCCACAATCTTTTGCAGGAACACAAACATCGACAAACGAGACTATTAAAAACACTATACAAAATGAGGACCTTAATCTATGTAATAGAAATATAAACACCACAAACCAAACAAGCCACATGAAAAGCAATAACTTTCGTAAATAAATTTGACATCTTATACCAGAATATGCAAAGTGTAAATAATAAATTACACTTACTTGAAGACTTCGTTGAAGCCAACCAAAATGTACAAACTATATGCTTAAGTGAAACGTGGTTGAACAAAGAAAAGCTTGAAATTTTTAATTTACCTGGTTACCAAATAGGATCTTACTTTTGCCGAGAAACCCGAAGAGAAGCTGAAGGTGGAGGAGTGTGCATACTGACTAAAGGAGATCTGGAGATAAGACCGAGACACGATATCGAAATGCTGTCGCTACAAAATATTTTTGAAGTATGTGCTCTGGAACTTATACACAGCAACCTATTAGTTATTACTTTATACTGGCCAAACAGCAAAAATAATAAAGAGTTGTTTTACGAATGCTTAGAAAACCTATTAAAATTATTAAGCTTAAAGGATAAAACTAAAAACATTATGATAGGTGGTGATTTCAATATTAACTTTTTAACGAATATTAAGATAATTGAAATGTCAAAACGTCTCTCTTCATTCCTTGATAAATCGAATGCTCTTGAGGATAATCAATACGGGTTCCGTAAGCATAGAAGCACTACTTTGGCTGTCTACAAATATACACAAAAGATTCTTGATATTATAAATAAAAAAGAATATGGTGTCGGCCTGCTACTTGATATGAGTAAAGCGTACGATAGGGTAAATTATTCAACTTTATTAGATAAACTTTACAGCCTCGGCGTTCGAGGCCTAGCTTTTAAATGGTTCCAATCTTACCTTAAAATCCAATCCAATTACCAATTTTAATACCGGCCAAATAGCATTTACAAGGTCTGATGGGTTCCAAATTACTGGATCTATTCCACAGGGAAGTGTTCTGGGCTGTATTCTATTCCTCGTCTACGTTAATGACCTCCCCCAATCGATCCCTTACGATAGTATTTCCTTCGCAGACGATATCTCAATAATTTTATACACCACAAACATAAATTCGCTGACTAAAGACTTAGATGCACTATTAGATTCTATTACAAATTGGCTCATAAAAAATAATTTAGAACTGAACCTGACGAAGACTAAATTAATTCAATTTAAACCACACCAAAAACCAGCGTTAGATATTAAATACTTTTACAAATCCACAAAAATAAAAACAGTTAACTCGGCTAGCATGCTAGGCATACTTGTTGATACACATTTAACATGGAAACCCTATCTCGAAAAATTATCCAAAAAATTATCTTCATTCATTTATGCACTAGGACGCCTTAAAAGAATAACTAACTTAAAGACGGCTCTCTCTGCTTACTACGCGTACGCGCACTCGCGTCTGTCGTACGGCATTATATTGTGGGGCAACTCGTGTAGCATCCAGGACATATTCATCCTACAGAAAAAATGCATTCGAATAATAAGTAATATAGCTCAAACAGACTCATGTAAACCTTATTTTAAAAAACTTAACATACTAACAATACCATGTCTTTATATTTTTGAAGCCTGTAAATTCATTAAAAAACACACAAATCTATACTCCCCAGTAAAAATGATCAGACGTAATAATCGCTACGAAAACAAACTCAAAATCCCATTTTCTAAATTAAAACTTTATTCTTCTTCGCCGCATGCAATGTTAATCAAAATTTACAACCATATTCCAAATAATCTTAAACAAATAGAATCAATGCCAATATTTAAGGAGAAGTTAAAACAATTTTTAATAACAAAAAGTTACTATAAAATTTCAGACTTTTTTGAGGACAGAATATAATAATTTACGTACAGCCAGCGAGATTTTCCTTCTTAACCGTGCAATATAAAGTTAATAGTTTGTTGATATAAAGTTATTAGATTTATTTAATGTTATCTTAGAGTACCTCCCTAGTTTAAAAAGTGTTAACCTCTAATACATTTTATAAAAACATTATATAGAATCATTGCAACGCCCTCTACAGGGCTTCACATGTACTTAATCTTAAGAGAATCTGTCAACTTACTCCATGTGAAATGCAATAAAGATATTGAATTGAAAAAAACCCTACGTATTAATTTCAAGTTTAAACGGCCAAAGCAAATCTTGTTCCACATCCGACACCTTAAGTTTCGCAGAGGAAGTTCTGTCGGATTCAAAGCAAGCAAATAAACAGTTACTTGTTCTAACTCGCCCACGAGGAGATAGGAAATAACAACGTCCAACATAGCACTTACAACAACCTAAGTTGCACATAAGTAGGATACAAGATAGTAGAAATGGCTAGAGAAGCAAAATAAAATAATTGATGGTTTCTTACAGCTTTTATTTAGAAAGAAATTAACATTTATTAGTTAAAGATATCACACACAGTCATTTACTATAACAATATAAGATTAAAGACAGAAAAATAAAACAACAAAAATAAATCCATACTACTTTATTACTGACTGGTAGAGAATGCCCCTTGCATTAAGTCCACCTGTTGTACATCTTTGTGCTTTTTAAATTTTTAAATAAAAATAATAAATACTATATACTTACTATAATATTATAAATGCAAAAGTAACTCTGTCTGCCTGTCTGTCTGCCTGGTTGTCATTGAACCTCTAGAACGGAATTGGCTACTTTTTAACACGCTTTTATTAGCTTCACTTATTATGTAAGAAAATCTTGGAATCTTAATTTGACCCACTTCCCGGTCTTTGATTAGGATGAAATTTTGCACACGCTCTGAGTTCTGATGACAATACATGACTAGCTAAGAAACGTCATTACAAATCCAATATTGCGGATATGGGTATCAAATGAAAGGGTTTGCTGTCAGGAATACGACAAAAATAGTCACGTGACTCAAATCCAATATGGCGGGCGTCCAAGATGGCGGACAGGCTATTTGAAATGCATCTCCATGATATGGGTACCAAATAAAAGGGTTTGCTGTCAGAAATACGAAAAAAAAATAGTCACGTGACTTAAATCCAACATGGCGGACGTCTTGAATGAATTAAATGAAAGGGTTTGCTGAATGGGATACGAAAAAGAATTATATGATAATTGATACGTACGAGAAAACTAAAAAGTATAAAACAAAAATAATAGTTTAAAAAACACGCTTTTAGGACGCACTAAAAATTACAAAAATAATTCAGACATTTAAGAAAGAATGCGTGGAGCATTTTGTCCAAAAAGAGTAAAGATAACATAAACTAAGAATGAGTAAAAATGTTGCTTGTGCATTTGTGACGATGCAATATTAGGTTTAAAGAAATTTATTATACTTTCACACCCTTGGGTCAAAATCTTTTCTTAGCCGATGCCTACGTTATAACATCTACCTGCATGCCAAATTCCAGCCCGACCCGTCCAGAGTGGTTTGGGCTGTGCGTTGATAAATCATTATGTCAGTCAGTCCGTCACCTTTGAGTTATATTTAGATAAGGATATACATGTCACACGAAGTCTCAAATAAGTTGTACACGAGGACAGGTCCCTTGACATTCGATCCACGATTGAATCTTTAACTTTATCGATTATTTTTAACTCACTACTGAAGATTACAAAGAAAAACAATACCAAATTTAAAGAATGTGAAGTGTGAATAACACAAAAAAAGTGTGGAGAAGAGAAATGATTAGAAATGAGATGATGGGCACCATGCCCCCAATTATTTAAAAATTCGATGTCATTTTTACATTTACGGAAACAGAATCTTGTATAAAATATACTTGGCACGGAATTTAATAAGTAAGTCGCTTATTAGTAAGTCGGCCGTATCGTTACGATAAGGAACACTAATTTATGCAGTTCTTAATAGTAATTAGATTAGGAAGCAAAAACCTTAATCTACATCCCGCATCCAAAGTAGTGGCGAGGAAGTCCTGTCGACACAAGTTAAGAACTACTTACTCGACTATTTCCTATCTGGTGAAGTTTCCAAAGCAGAAATGAAAGTTAATGTCCATACAAGGATAGATTTTCGTCGGAGCAAAACATGCCGTTTAGAAATTGCGACAGGCACTCAGCTTATTTAGCGTTTATTTACTCTAAACAGAACAGTAGCTTATGGCGCGGTATCGACCACAGTTTGGATACGAAAACGAAAGTTAAGCAGCACAAGCTTCGGGCCCGTATTGGATGGGTGACCATACCAAACGAATGATCACTTTAGAAGATAATGTTTTGAGCCGCGGTTTCTGGTATTTTCTACTGGTAAAGTTCCTATTGCATTGGTATAAAAGTATCAGATTGTTTTTAGTTCCTTAAATATCGTTGGATCAAAAAATCCAGCCCGCTCCTTTATTGAGCTAGGCTTGCAAATTAATAAAAAATACTTAGATAAAACGATTAGACGGCCAGCCGGCATAGAAGCAAGCGAGCCGGACTATGGTGTCGTGCCATCTCTGAGGTCCGGGGTTTGATCCCCGGTCGGGTCAACATTGGAAACGAACCTTTCTATATTATCTCAGGTCTGGGTGTTCTGATCCAGCCGTTGTTTCTGATTTCTGTAACAGAAGTGCTGTATCTACTTAGCACATAATCAGAGCAATGTTTTTGCAAATGGCTGTAAATGCAAAAAAAAACATGGTAAAACATGTACCCACTAATGACGTCAATGTATCACCATTATTGATTAGGTTTAAAATGCAAAAATACGTGTCCCGTATTTTCGGATAATCGAACAGACTCGCCGGCTCCTGTGTTCCTCCTTCCTTTGATATGGAATCCTTCAAAAGGAACGTGAAGAAACATATTTCGGGCCAGTATGGCAATAAATAAATAAATATTGGAGAACATCACATACATTGCTCTGATTCTGTGGTAAGTAGCTAGAGCACTTGTGTTAAAGAAATCAGAAACAACGACGGTACCACAACACCCAGACCCGAAATAATATAGGAAAGTTCGTTTCCCATAATGACCCGGCCGGATATCGAACCCGGGACCTCAGAGGTGGCAATGCTAACGGTTAGGATATTACGGTTTCATCGCGATGTGGGTTCCTCTCTTGCTTACCATCAGGCTGGGAGGAGCCAATATACTGCGCTTCTATAAAAAAACAGACGTATTAAAAACTAATTTTTAGTCCGCTTTCCTGGAAGTGCGGTGCGCTAGACGTATCATCGGATATGATTGATACACGGGGTACCTACACGCAGAGATTCGACACAAGCGATCTCTTTATTAAATCACATAGTTGCGTCGCGTCACGCGTGATCAATCCGCGGACATCGATCACTGCTCACTCGGCAGAATGGCTTCGCGAAAACAATTTCACGATTTTCCGTGATTCGGTCGCGGAACGTATTTCCTTTTTTTTTATATTACACTTCAAGATTGACCTCACCCCACCTTATGTTAAGTGGTAATGAGGTACAAGCTTGAGGGCGACAAGTATAGCATAATAAATCTGATACTGAACTTGTCGCCCTTACCTTGAAGGCTTGACAAGAGCTCTGGCTACCTTACTCATACTCAAGAAGACAACAACACAGAAGTGATTGTTATTTGGCTGCGGTCTTCTGTAAGGTGGAGGTATTTCACCAGTCGAGCTGCTCCAGTTCGAACGATAAATCGCTATGCCCTACCTCTTACTTCTGTATATTACTCAAGAACAAAAGGATGCATGCGGCTTTTATTCCCAATCATCTCCACAAATTACCTATCAGAAGCAAATTCGTAAATACAACAAAGAGTCTAGAAAAAATTGCCGTAAATCTTTCTCAAAACTACTGGAACGTTCGGGAGAAGATATTCCTTTTATTTACGCCGAATAATCGAGTCTAATATCAACAATTGTGTAAACAAACAGATTAATTTGGGCGATTTATGATCGCTACCACAAATATTCGTACAATGGTTTGAATAGTTGGTTTACTTACGGTTTAGGACTTCGATATTTACGACGGGAAAATGTTTACTCTTATCCTTATGGAACGTTGGATTAAAGATCTAACTTCGGAATTTACGACGTTAATGACATCGTTCTAATTAGTTCTCATCTCTGGATTTGTTATTAAGATCGGGTAGGCTAACAACATGAAATATGAGATGTTTGTAGTCGTTGAATTTTAGCTAATACAGAATTCCAGAGTTTGAACAAATTTATCAAACCATTAATCATTAAACCGATCCTATACACATGGTTCTCTGAACTGTTCATATGATATATTTATTTGTTAATAAAACACATCATCGTTAAAATAAAAACGGATATAATTTTTAAACCTTGCTTCGAGTTCCGATACCAGTTTATCCTAATCTTTTTATTTCATCAAAAAGCTTTTACAACTCAACTTCAAACCACGGGTTGTTTATTTAATTACATGTACTTACGTGGTTTGGAAAAGCCCCAACGTTTAATTCGTCTTACATTGAAAGTTACTGTAAGTCACAAAAGCCTAGCATTTCAGTTTTTTATTGCATTTAATTCATAAAAGAAAAAGTTATTCAATAGTCAACTAACGGCAAAAGTATGAAACCCGTTCCATAACTCACACCTAACCGATTAAAAAAATAGGTATCAAAATCCGTCATCGAAGGAATAACGGCACGTAACGAAACTAAAATAAAAATGGTACGGAGCAGTTTAATCACGCTCAGCCGATTCCAGGTAATCCCGAAAAAATATTTTGCATTTTTCCTTTATTCACAGTTCGCCAAAGACGCGACGAAAATGTGATTATTATAATCCCACTCAATTTACGCCCAATATTGACGTTTCGAAAATGGTAAATTGATCCTTCTACCGTACCACTTACATAAGAAATAAATTCGTTTGGGTTGAGCGTGCGAGATGAAGTCATAAATTGTGCTATTTAATATTTTCGGAGTTATGTTTGAGGAGTAATGCGAGACAGCTGGGGATATCCTCAGCGTCTCAAACCAGTATATCTAAGTAGGGTTGTCAATGAATATGGATGCAAATATCATATCAGACTCATGAACGAGTTGTTAAGTAGCATGAAACGGTCCGATACATCCCACAGACAAACTATGTAAATAGTTTTGTGGGACTACTGTAAATTAATGTAAACCACTGTTTTTTATCAAATAAATGAAAAATCTAGACATATAAATAAAATATTTATACAACCGCTTTTTATTACATGCATATAATATATATACGACACATACACCAATATACATTTTTTTAAGATTTGTATGTCTGTCTGTTAGTTTGTTCCCGCTTATCTTTAAATTGGTTGGACCTATTTTGACGGGACTTTTATTGGCAAGTACCTGATGTAACGAGGTGTCGCTCAGACTACTTTTATTTTAGGATATATTTTTTATTTTAGAAAAAAATATAATTAAATATCATGTTGTCCATGCGAACGATGTCAGGGCATAGCTGGTTTTAAATGAAGAGAAATCTTGTCATGTTCATTTCTGGGGCATGACTTTACACACGTAAAATGCGCCTCTGATTGCAGTTGCAGAGAACAGCCCGCATGTACCTTGCCTACTCATTCCTTTGAATAGGGATGATGACTCGGCAAACGAAATATTATAAACTAATTTTGGGCTTAAATAAACAAATAAAAATTGATGATGCTGCAGCGCATAGTTCAATGGAAGGGTGAGTTTAAGTCACGATTTCGTAAAGGCGTGCTCAAACAAAAAACTGTAGTCATTTACCCTGCGTTGCTCACAAACTTTCACTTAACCACTCACCCCTTTGGTTATTTTAACAAACTTAGGTTTAGGATACTACTTAAATAACTACTGTAGAGTTTCTCTCTCTATATGTATCAAAATAGGTGTTACATAATTCATCTGTCAGTTTGTCACTTTTGTCTGAATTTAACCAACAATTAAAGGACTTAAAGTCAAACAGACTTTATCACTGGCAGAGATCAATCTTTACTGCTATTACAAAAATCTACCTTTATGGATAAAAAGTTTTAAATTATCCACTTCTATCATAAATTTTCTTTATTTTATTCTTCTTTGTCAATCGTCAACCCTAACGTGAAGAGATTGGCTAAACAGAAACTAGAGTTTTAATTTATTCAGCGATGCTAAATAGCAAGTAGGGGGAGGTTGGGGGGACAATTTGCTTTTGCTCGGGAGCCATCCGAAGACGCACAGGTAAAACCGTGCTGTAATGACATCAGGATGAGTTAGAATCTCTAATGCTGTTGGCTCAACGAAAATTATTGTTTGGAGAAGAAAATTAGAACTACTTAGTTGAAAATGGATAAATGTCGCGTACATTATATTACATTATATTATATTTGCCTAGCATTGCAAGAGTTATGAATTAGTCTGTCTCCGTTATCCTCAGCTTCATTTTGAATTGTCACTAGAAATAGTGGCTTTGCTAGTTGCCGATTTAGTGATTATGATAGCAGAAAAATTCGTCGCGTCGTACAGTCAACTCAGTTGGAAAAACAGCACATAATTTGAATCCCAAAATACAAGGGGAAATAATTTACAAGAAGCAGCAAGATTAGTCTTAAACGTGTTTCTATGACTTCCCTAACTGATCTGGGGAAGTTTTCATGCTATTGTAAAAATGTTTCAGGAGCTTGCAAAAATAATGTAAAACGAAAATGCAATATGTTCCCTATATATTCCTAATTTTTTTATTTTATTTGGACAACCAACAAGATCGTACACCATAAAAACTATAATAATACAGCAAGATACACAACAGTTGGCCTTAGTTACAGCTTGTCACAGATAGCATAAACAATATGGTTGGGAGCATAAGGCGTCCCTATCTTAATAATGAATACAAATTCATGTTAACTCACACTTCACTTTTAAAAGCAGGTAGACTGGTAATACTACGAAACACATGAGTGTAACAATTGTAAAGAACCTAACTTAATAAACAGATACTTGATTACGTCAATATGACAAATGTGGCACCATAGACTATAGTATTTTTCTTCTTTTTCTTTATGTTTGTTTTGCTGGTTGTCTTCTTTTTCTTTGTTGTCTAATTTTTTTTTTTCTTTTTAGTTCCTTTTTTTTATTTAAAACTTGTGTTAAGCGTCACTCAAATAGGCTGCACCATAATACCAGCGCTACAGCAGCCTTGCGTCTCTGCAGCATTAGCTGAGGTGTGGCCTAGTTGACCACTTACCCATTTAGTCTTTTGTTATTATATATATATTTTTTAACTGTTTAATGTTTGTTTTTGTCTTTACTTTTTCATATACTTCTTTTTGTTTTTTGTTTTTATTTTATGTTACTTGTCAAGTGTAAACATGTATCTTAGTGTTCAGTAAATGTATTTTCTTTCTTTCTTTCTTTCTATCAGATGTATTGCCGAATTTTTCAAAACCACTGTTTCTACTATGTTTTATTGTTCAATAATGCAAAAAGTTTTGTAATTTACGTAAATAAATGAATGAAGATAAACTTCATGTCCTTACCAGTCACCAAAGTCACTTTCCACTTCAGAAATGAATTTTTAAGCAAGCCTTCAAAAACAGATAAAGATTTGCAAACCAACGTTCTCGCAGTAATAAGTTAAGAGCTCTAGCCCCACAAACAGCAGTGCTTAACTTAAACTTACTTAAGATGGACTTGTTAAGTACTCCGACACGATTTACATTGGTTCCCGGAGAGCAATGGGGAGGGTTAGACTAGAAAATTGCGAAGTACTCTACTTGATCATTTGTCAATGGACCGGCTAACTAGCACGGATGGCACGCGAAAGAGAATTCTATGCAGACTATGATTTAAAATTGAGATGAGACGGTCAATACACTGGGTGGACCCAGATTATGACCCTTGAACGCCCCTATCTTTTATAAAGAAACAGTAAAGATTAATCTCCTTTTGTATTGCGTGTCTTGAACCCACGACCTTCCCATAAAGCGAACGATAGATACTCTTACAATTGGGGTAACTGAACGACGCGGTGATATCGTCACTAGTTCATGTACATATCAGTAAAAATTTAGAATGAAGGTCTTCAATGAAACACGCATGATTAAGACGAATCGATTGACGCAAAGATCTTTTAACCGTTCCACATGTTTGTACCAAATGGTATCTAGTAAGTAAAGAGAACCAACTTACAGGCACATGGGCTGATAAACACATCAACCTCCTTTGCTATGCGGAGTCGGGAGTAAACACTACTAGGATGCTTTACAACAAGATTTCAATGAAACTACATGTATTTTATCAAGATTTCTTTTTACAACAAGTTAGTTTCGAAGAGTTTTTAACCAGTAATGTCTTTTGTTTCCTTTTGTTGTTTAATTTGCTTGGCGTTGAGTACGTTCGCTTAGTGGTTATTGTTGCCATTCCCACGGCATTCAATTAAAACTTTTCGCACGAAAGCCGTATCGCCATATTTTCTCCTGACCTTACTGGAAACGGTGTATTATTTGTAATCAAAATGACAATGCATGAATGTGTTCATTTAACGTTCTGTTTTTTAGCTTAGTATTCAGACAATTTCCCAATGTTTACCCCCTAAAGGGGTTAAAAGGCGATACAAATTCCACCGACGATGTCGTGGCGTCCGCTTGTCACAAGATAAAAGGTTATTGGAGTATCAAGCGTCTAAAACCCTAGTTATCCGTGGTTTCCTAAAAGTCCTGTGTCCCTTTGTAAGATGCCCGAATTCCAGGGATTTCGACAAACTGAGCCTTTTCTGTGTCGATATTGAAATCTGTCGTTCAGGAAAATCTTAATTTTATCCTAAAGAATCTTCAAACTATCTATCTGCTTTAGATTTTCTCAAACATACAAAATAGTTTTAAAATAACGAAATAATTTGGATGGACAGGAACGCCATTGTTGTTACTAGTTTGAAAAGTCTGGATATTTCATTGAACGCCATGCAATCTGATCTCCGAAACCTTTCAAGGGAAACTAGGCCTATTTGAATCGTAATAGGGCCTATTAGTCTTGTCCTAGCGTTTATTCCGGTTGTTCATAAATGACGAAGCCATAGGTCATCGATAAGATTAAGTTCCTGATTTGAAAAGTCTGGATATTACATTGAACACCGTTTTTTTTTGACGGGGGGAAACGCGTTGATGCTCCGTACCGTCACCCCGAGGGAGGGTGACGGCGTGTGTGGGACTCCCTGCCCTGGATACCTACCACACCTCCATCGCCTTAGTGGCGGTGTTGTGGGAGATCGGCTGAGCCTTGACTTCCACAACACCGCCGGCGGAATAGCCGCTTACGCGACTCCATCTACTCCCCCCATAGTATTCGGGGGGACATTGAACACCATGCCATCTGTATTCGCAACCCTTTAATCCCCCAATCATAGGCTTAACGTGCCTTTCGAAACTCTGTCACTTCGGTTCGCTTTTTTTCGAGGTTGTGCATCTATTTCTAAGATGATAATGCACCAGCAACAGCACATCACAGTAAATTAACAATTAAATAAAACATAGTTATTATGACTATGCAACAAATGTGGTACTAACTCAAAAATGTAATAATTTCACTAACTTTGAGCGTACAATGAACAGCACATAAAAGTAAACAATTGCAGTTCGAGTTTAATTCTTATACCCGCGACATAAGGTAGGTACAAAATGTGAAGTTTCCAGTGCTTTAGACCGTACAATGTTCATCGAGATTATTACCATCTTACCATCGAAAAATCCCGGATATTGTATGTTTAGTGTCGAAATGACGCAAATTTTTAAGCTATTGCATAGCTTCTATCGCGGGCCTTAAGCGCGGGGACCGAATCCAGAAATTCCGTAACGAAAAAACCTAACGCTCCCCACTCCGACGGGCAAGGAGGTGTGGCTTGAAGGCCGTGCATCGTCTAACGTCGTTTCAGTTCGGCAGTCTTCGACACGGCGTTGTGTGCGTGCGATTAGACGTATTGTACGACTCTACGATAAGTAATTAATTAATTTAATTATACATAATTGCATAAGTTGATACAAAATGCTATGCAATAGCTTTACCGCGGCAGTCCCCGAGTGCCACACGTCTTTTTTTTATAGAATTACAGTATATTGGCTCCTCCTATTTTGATGGTTAGCAAGAGAGGATCTCACATCGCGATGACAACGGCTTTGATACCGTAATATCGTATCTTGATTAGCATCGCCATACTGGCAAGATGTTTCTTCACGCTCCTTTTGAATATTTTATGAAGTGATGAACTCGTCTTTAACACGACCACTTCTTCTTTAACCACGGCTGATGCAACCCAATCCAAATATCGGACAGTTCGCAGTTAGCAATTAGGTACCTTACTAAAACTGTTATTCACTTACACAACAAAACCCGTTTTGTTTCTGAAATAATAATTTATTTTCAAAAATATATTTGATACAAAATCACATTTAAGAAGATAAGTAGACTTGGTTGAATTAAGCATTAATGTGCTTAGAAAAAAATATTATTTTGTGCTTATAAATCCAAGCTTTCAATTTGAAGATTAAAGAAAACCAATTTATTGATAATCTGGTAAAAGAGCATGTCTAGCCTTAAACGCAATGTGAGGGACTAGAATTAGATAAGTGTTTAATTTGATTTGCCTAGTGTTGTGAAACTATCGATGCTCAACTTGTCGATAGTTGACCTCAAAATTCTCATGGTTTGCAATTATCCATGATAAAATATCGCTAATTGCAAACAATTCTGGGGTGTCATACAGACATAGACGTACCCACGGGGTAGGTTGGGGGTTCAAACATCACCTCCCATAATAAAATACAAGGCCTTCTTTTTTGACTAGCCCACACACAACGGGAAAAAAGTACAGTAATAGATATAATATGGTGATAAACATAGATAAAAAGCTAAGTAAGTAGTCGTCTAAATCCATAAGTGACACCTGTTTTAGTTTTCCATAATGGGTTCGGCGTCTAATTGATAAACTTAAAGTGTACAGTGAACTTAAATGTTTTCAGAATCTTTGAAATAGGTAGTCGTTCATCATGATATCGTTGTATTTGAAATGATTTATATTTGATTTTGTATATTTTGATGTTTAGCATATCTGTCTTATTTTGTTTATTTTAATATGAATATAATCAGTGTTGATTTCAAAACTCGGTTGGGGTCTCAGTTACTACTGGTTTTGCCTTAACTACATCTATCGATAAATTATAAGTGGACTTTGAAGTTACAACACTAATTTGATTTAAGATTAGCAAGGCTCGTTCTATACTTTATCTGTTGACAAACGCAATAAATATCTTTGGATCACGATCTACTTAGCCATATAAATGGGCAGAGATATTCTCACGACCATAGAATATGCCAGACTCATTAAATCCTTAATAAAGCTTAGACATACAGAAAGCTATATATTGGTGTTTTTAGTAGTTAAGTAGTCAATATTCAAATTCGGACCAAATCCTTTTCTAAGCGACTTATAACGCTTTTGATTTTCTTATTTTTCGTTCCCATGTCAGTAATAGGTCACCGACTTTTTAAATAAATATTCGATGTCTGATTCTGATAATTTCTTTTAAAAGTAAAATTTATTGGACTAATGACCTGTGATTGACCAAGTATAATGAGCGTATGGCAGAAGCTGCAAAACACCCTGACGTGTTAATTTTTTCTAAGATCTAAGGACTTTATGTGTAATTTTGACTGGTATACACTTTGGGTAGCTTCTAATGATTTATTTATTTATTAGAAACAGCCGGTTAACCCTTAACGAGTACCGATATAGTCTCTCGTAAGTTAGGGTCGTATAGGGCAATTTGAGGTGGTAGCTATTTTGTTGCCCCATTGGGTCAGTTTTTATCTTACCTCCAAAAGCCGTCAGTCAGCCATAGTCAGTCCTTACCTATTGAAGGCATCTCTATTAACACCAGAGATTATACCTAAGGAGCTTTAATTACTTAAGGGTAACATAATGTTGGACACACATCGCTTCTTTTATCTTTTCAAAAACGTAGCTTCGCATACACACTGGAACTCTGCCTGTTAGCTTGATCACGGCTTTAATGAGAAAGAGATAAAGGTCAATCTGCGCTGTGCAATACAGGCGATGTGGGCGTCAGTGTTGCAACCGATTAAAAACGGTGGTTTCCCAAAATGAATTGTTCCTACACATTATTAAAGGTCGCTTTGTTTGATTGGCGATGTTACTTAATGCTTGTATTGTTAGGATCTTTTGTCTTCGAACAGATGCTCCTGCTTGAGCTTACGTGGGATTCTGATAGAAGTAAAGATTACCCGAATCACAAAAAAACGTATAATTAAAGGTATTGTAATTTATTTTTAAACCCTTTAAATTAATGACTTTCCTATTGCCCTAAATATCTTCTGAGTTATAAAATACTAGCGGCAGCGGCTTCCCACACGTACTATTTATAAGATATCAAAAAAAAATTAAAATTCGAACCAGTAGATTCTGAGATTAACGCCTTTAAACAAACAAACATACATTTCAGCTTTATAATATTAGTAGGTATAGTACCTATTGATATAAATCCGGCACATGATTGTCTTTGTCGTCTTTTAATTGATAAGCTCCACGCAAAACGTACTAATAGTTTGTACCTACTATTTGGTATGCGCAATTGGCCGCCATTTTGGTTCAAGATGTTCCCGGAATCTTGCAATTAAAATGAATTAGTTACATATACATTAAAAATAAAATGTTGCGTTATACATAAAAAACAGCGAATTCCCTTCTTTCCACTAGTATATGGTACACGGTACTATATCGTCACCTGACAAACGCAAATTTGATCATAGAATAAACAGACCTGTGATCTGTAGCTTATCTGCACTTTGCACAGAAGCAGCGTTCTTAATCTTTTGAGTCACCAAATTTTGAACCGTAAAATATTAAAATACTGGCTATGTTACATATGTAATTACACCAATCCCCCAGGTATTATTATCATACCATGTCTGCAAGGTAATCACCGTCCAGTTGTCAGTTCAATACCGTTCATTAGCGTAGCCTTTAAATCGAACACGTATAGGTTTCGGTAATGGACGGATGTCAACTCTGATGGACACTGAATGTCGATGAATATGTAAACGACAAGTCTGCTCGAATGCTCTGTGGGAATGTAATATCTGTAATGCAATGTCTTAGTGCGTTAATAGTAAAGATAGTCGTGGTTTCGATTCCGGCGGAGCCATTTTATAACGTGTCATCAATCAAGCCCTCTCGCTGCAATGGATCGTGTTATTCTATTTCAGCGTTATGTTATTCATTGGCCGTATCGCAGTCCCCCATTTTGGCGATTACACAATAGTAGGCGCCATATTGTACAACGATCCGTACTATTACAAAATGTACACTCGTCGGTTTTTGTGTAGTAAAAAATAATTTTGTTCATTTTTTATTTTGATTTTATGTAGTTTCCAGTTTGGTTAGGACTTTTTCAGTGTTTCACCTGTAGTCAAAATTATAATTGATATAAGATGGATATGGCTTATATCCGACAACGGACAATATCTAAAACTAACTTCAATATTTGAAAATGGATTCTTGAAAGTTTTGTCTAAAAGCGTAGTATTCGTAATTTCACGATAAGAACTATGGTAAGTATACCTACCTGAAAGTTGTCTGGAAGAGATTGTCATCTAGCAAATTGTACTTGTGTATGTCTGTTAAACTAATTTCTGTTATTTCTTCTGTGCAATAAAGTGTATCTATCTATATATCTATTTATTTATTTACTATAGTAAGGCATATAACTGTTGAATAACTTGAGAGCAAACAGTGCAAGGTCGAGTTTAATAAAAAAGTTATTGCGGACCTGCCCTGAGCCATCAGTTGAACCGGGTGGTTATTAAACTGCTACTTCAATATGTACATTTTGTGTGAAGGAACAAGATTGAGTAAATTATTTTAAATGCTTAATAAAACTGTCGGAAGGTTTTTTTTTTTCACATCAGTTTTAACCTTTTTCTACTACTAGGGCGTAGCAGCTAATCCATTACACTTTCTTACGCTGTCATTAATACTTAATGTTCCTTTTTGACTTGCCTAAGTAAAGCAAAAAGACATGGAGCAAGAATGCCGCGGCGTGAGAATTGCACCGGTTCGCACTTCGCATACTTGTACATTGAAAAACTGACACTAAGTTGATTAATCTTGGAAGGAATCTAGTAAGCCATCTAGGTGGATATCTAGTATACTGCCTGCTTAGCAAGACGACGGATTTATCGTAAGGCTTTCAGGGTTATTAAGAAGTAATTCGTATGCAAGCGTGAAGAAAAAAGAACAAGTGTATTAACATTGGGCGACATTTAATAGTAGACGACTGAAAAATTATGTTTGGTCCAATAGTTAGATTATACAAATTGTTATACATTGAGTTAAAACTGCTCTTTTCCCAGGCAGTTGGTTTCCGCCAGAATACCAGCGCTGCTGCGGTGTTATACATGCCGTAGCAGCATTTGCTGAGGTGGAACCCAAGTTGGCCTCACACGATGCCTTATGTTTTATGTGGACTGTCTAATATTGTGTGTGTTCGGTAATTGTGTGATCGTCAATAAACAAATTTTCTTTCTTTATCTTTTTCTTTCAAAAATTTACCTCGACGTCACTTCTTCTCATAGTTTTTACGAAATAGTGATGTAAACACACCCCTCCACTGAACATTGATATGCTGTATCATTGTCAATTTTTTTCTTTGATGAAGCTAATACGTTTTTATTGTATGTTTTTTTTTATATTACACTTCAAGATTGACCTCATCCCACCTGATGTTAAGTGGTAATGAGGTCCTAGCTTAAGGGTGACAAGTACAGCATAATAAATCTGTTACTGGACTTGTCAACCTTACCTTGAAGGCTTGACCCCTGCTACTAATGTAGCACCCTCCAGGAGCTCTGGAAACCTAACTCACACGCAGAAACACAACAACACCGAAGTGATTGTTATTTGGCTGCGGTCTACTGTAAGGTGGAGGTATTTCACCAGTCGGGCTGCTCCAGGTCGAGCGATAAATCGATATGTAATTTGAAAATCGGTATTTTTTGCTGAGTCATGATAATGATGGGGATGCCCAGTACAAACAAAATCACGTTAGACCACACACTTTGAAGTTTGAACTTTGCACCGCTCTCGTGCCGTGCGCATACCTAAGATCGAATATCGAAATGAATTTGATAAATGATTATGTTTTTAAAGATACACAACATGTGAAACTAAAAGTTGGTTGAATATATTCCTTAACCTGTAATTGTACTTCTTTTTACGACCTAGTAGTGTAAGTGAGATTAGCTAGCTAGATTACAGTCCAAGGATTCAGAACTCTATGCCACGATCATTTAAAGTATAGTACGAATTTTTTGATCATATACTTAGCTATTACCACTTTCTTATGCATTGTCCTAGGTGAGAGACGGGACGTACATTACGTCGCATAGTAATGCAACTTAATACTTTGTGCGACGTAAGACACACCTATGTTATCTGTAAACGAGTTCTTCTTGACAAAAAACGTTTTCTGTAATCTTTATATTTTTTATTCCACAATAGTTTTTGTTCACGAACGAATAAGGAGTTCAAGATCTATACTTTCCTATGAAATCATGATCATTTGCTTTAAGCCCCTATTTTTAAATATGTACATCCCTTCAAATCGTTTCAACGTGTCGTCGTCTCTCGTCGCGCAAAACACAAGTCCTCACTTAGTCGCGTCTTGTCGCTAAAGCGACTACGTAGGACACTACTATAACACATAGCTTCTTTGATATCTACGCGTCGCGTGGATGCATTTGTCGTTCACCTAGGACAACGGGTTATATTAAACACGTTTTGAATAAGCCTGAATCCGTTATTGTAACGAAACGAAAACCTGCAATGGAACATTAGAGTGTAGGGATCAGAAGGTCGTGGAACAAACTGCGTATTCAGATTTGGAATTGTCTCACTAGTATTTGGTTGTGGAGATCCCACACAACTATGTTTCCGTCTGAACAACAGCTGAAGCAAACCTTCGAGTCGAGTCGGGGCTGATCGTGAGCAGGCAAGCGCGGAGGAGGTCAGCTAGGCCTTGATTCATACTTCTGCCGTTCTCATCTTCATTTCGTTGCAAAAATCTTTACGACATACTACTATATAATGTTTATAGGAACGAGACATCTCCATCAGTAACTTTCGATTCAAACTAGTTCCTCCACTGATCCGTTCCTCCCAATGTTCTTATTGAGACAGCGAGTGATGGATCACTCGATTGACTCTAGTGTTGCTGGAGAATCGATAAATTAACTTTAATACTATCCCTATCGATGGCATAATTTAAACAGATTATCAACAGCTTTACGTACAGAGATACTGATATATCAGAGTACAATTGAGGCGGTCTTATTGCTAATAATTATAGGGAATTTGTACAATGTTTATGATTTATTTATGAAACCTCTTATCTAGATTTTTTTTTCAATTTCTTAAAAGTTTTAACGTTAAGAAGTTGTTTAGACGTAGCAATCATAGTTGAAATATGTGGTATGTAGGCATCATTTACATACAATTTAACTTTGAAATTTCATAGTGAAATCTGTGTACGTGAGATGAATTTGCTTAAAACGGCTGCCACTGACTACTCACTCAAACTAGACGTAGTTTCTGATCAATTTTGACTCTGATTTTACGGACGAAATAGAAACCCAATTTAAAGGGACAAAAGATATAATGAACTAAAAATAAAATATTAAATACAAGGAAAAATCGAGGCACACCAAACCTGTTGCTAAGATATTCTAGTAACAAAGCCCTTAGCAACAGATAACGTGTGCCTAGTAGCTGGGTTGCCAGATCTGTCGCCAACAATATTTTAATATTTTTCATTTATATTCTAAACCAGTTTTTATTAGTGGCCAAAATAGTATTCTCCGTTAACCTAATCTCTATTAATTTGCCTTAATCGATACTAAACTGCATCGATCGATAGTGATATCGGACCAACACTAAAATGTGAAAATCCAAAAAGAACACCAATAACGTTAAACAGCGTAATCTATTTTCTTACTCAAGCGAGTGTACACCTGTGATCCGATCATTTATCTCGCATCCAATCCGAATGATGTTTATTATACTGCTCGTAAACGAATAATTGACACTGTAATCGATCTTCTAAGCGGAAAGGATAGAAACGTGGGGTAGTAATAACAATGGACGCGCCGTGCCTATGAATGAATGTGAACTAGCTCGAGATGTTTATTGATTGTTCTTCGCTCTTATAGGTGGCAATGCGATTTCATATAGTCTAAAGCCTTCCTCGATAAATTAACTATCCAACATAAAAATATTATTTCCATTCGAACCAGTTGTTTCTAAGATTAGCCCGTTCAAACAAATAAACTCTCCAGCTCTATAATATTAGTAAAGATTTAGTATAGATGCCTCGACGTATTTTGACTTTTTAATTAACTCATGCCCTCTGGCTTTCAGACTCTCTGAGGCTCTCTTAGGCGACTCAGGCTTTTTTCACGTTTATAATTTTGGAATGAATCTGATAAGCTCTTGCGTTGCTCTTGAAAGTTCAGCAATTGTTTTACTAGCCCGTTACAAGCACGCACGTCCAAGAATGGGGCAAAAAGGTTCTTGAGTGGAGACCACGTACCACCAAGCGCAGTGTGGGACGGCCACCTACCAGATGGACCGACGACCTAGTAAAAATTGCTGGGTCTCGTTGGATGCAGGTGGCAATGGGCCGGTCGCGCTGGAAATCGGTTGGAGAGGCCTATGTTCAGCAGTGGACAGTAACAGGCTGAAATGATGATGATGATGATGACGTCCAAGAATAAACTTGGGACTTTGTACCCCTCTTATGTCGTGCTCTTAAGTACGAATATCGAACTGCAAATGCTGTTCACCCTATTTAGTGTATCTTCTATAAAGGTTCTTATAACTAAGTACAATTACTCGGAATCCTTATTATGTGTATTGCGTCACACTTGATAAGCCAAGGGTTTTGTATCACGGTATAGGGCTACAAAGCCCTAAGGCACTTAGCAACAAGGCCCTTTGTATTGATGCCAAGGCATAACTCATATTATGATAGGGGGTCATATTTTGATACGTTTTTGCTTTGATTTTCTTTACTCGTCATACATTCCGCCAAAAGTAACTTTTTTCTTTGAGTACTTTCAATGAGTAGATAACTTTATACGAACATTGTAAAGCGAAAATAATATGAATATAAAATAATAAATAAAATAAAGAATAAAAAATATATATTAATATTAAGTTTGTATGTTTGAACGCGCTAATCTCAGGAACTACTGTTTTGAATTGAAGATTATTTTTGTGTTGGGTAGTCTATTTTTTGAGAAAGGTTTTAGGCTATACAACATGACGCTGTTGTATACCTATAGGAGCGAAGAAACAGTAGAAAATGTGGCTAGTAAGATATAAACTGTGTACTATATTTTGATACTTATAAGCCTCCATAAATAATGTCTAAGGCGCATTTTGCCTCCCCTAAAGTGGCGACAAGATTGTATCTGTGCCAATTAGACGTAATGACAAACACCTTTCATAATGGTACGACTATGCTGACAACGGTGACCTGCCTTCGTGGAAAATAAAAGGAGGTAATTAGTACAAATATTTAAAAAAATAAAACTGTTTAGCGTCTCCCGGTAGACTGTACCTTCATGACACCTCTTAGCTTCATTAATAAATAGCGACGCCTATGTATGAACTGCAAAAAGCTGCGTCGCACCTCCCCCTTTTAACGGCCGAAAAGACGAAGTCTTGGGGGAAGCCTCCCGCTATATGATTGAAAGCAATTTCTTTAAATTTTTGGCTACGAATGCAGGCATATCACACGACCACTATAATTTCAAAGTTTTCAGCAGTTTTAAACTAGCCGGTTACCGAAAAATTACTCGTTTAAACAAAATCGTTAAGAAACTAATAATCAAATATCATACTATGATAAAACAAGAATATGAACTTATAGTAAACTAGCTGTGCCCGCAACTTCGATCGCGTGGACTACATACTTTCATGGTTGGTTTTACCCCTTTCTCCCCTAATATTTGAAACAAAAAGTAGTCTATATTTTAATCCAAGTTTTGAGCTATATTTGTGCCAAATTTCATATCCCTAACTTCAAAAATAAAAAAAATTCCATATAAACTTTCAAAGGTAGTATTACCCCCATCCCCCCCTTATTTTTAATAAAAAGTAGCCTATGTCCGTTCTTGAGATTCAACGTATACCTATACCAAATTTCATCAAAATCGGTTGAGAGGTTTAAGCAGGAAAGCGTAACAGACAGACAGAGTCGCATTTATAATATTAGTAGGGATAAATGCGGAAAGTGTCAAACTTTCTCTAAAACACAAGTAAATTTTATAATTGTACCATGTTACTAAATATTATTTAATATACAGAATAATCTTATAAATTGATTAGTAGATTCGAGGTAGTTCTGTACCTGTACTTATTCACTAGCAGCAATGTTAATAAATAGTAAATAATTCCAGAGTCATATGTCAGCAAATTTCGTATTCCAAATTTTTGAAAACCAATTTACGAAAATTTTACGGCCTGACAAAAATAAACGCCATTTTTAACTTTAAAACAATATCGTAGTCTCAATGACGTAGCAAGTAAAGCATCCTTCTTTCGTTACTGTCAAGGAAATAACCGTGATTCTTCCGTTTGGCAGCCCTATTACAATAACAAGACGTATACCTCTTGATTTAGTAAATGTTATTGATATAACTCAATGATACCGGATACTCCTTCACTCAGGCTAAGTAGGCTTCGGTTGCGTTTCATATCCATTATGATTGATCCAATGCTTGGCGTTCGGAAAATCAACTAGACATTAAGGGTATACACTTACTATTTAAATGTTATTCTGACTTATTGATGTTTGTCATGTTCTAAGAAACTTGCAGCAAATGCACTATAAATATTGCCGGTTATGGATTTTGTATAGTTAAAAAAAAAACAGAAAACTGCGTTTAATTTTCTTTCGAGTGTTTTTTTTTCATTGCTTTGCGGTAGAATCTAAGCTTTATGCTTCCTGCTGGGCGTAATGTTGGCAAGAAATCAATAATATTTTTAGTTATAATCAGGAAATTGATTATCATAGTAAAAAGGACGTTTTAAATTTTTAAGCACGTAGACAACAAAATATGATAAATAATTTTCTGTCCAAGTTCAATTTTATCCTAACGACTACGAACAGCGTTGATTGTTTTTTATATTGACGATCTGAGTAGCCGATAGACGAGCAGGCCGGGTTTTGGCGACGCGCCATCTTTGAGGTCCCGTGTTCGATCTCCGGTCGGGTCAATATGGGAAACAAACATGTCTATATTGTCTCGGGTCTGTGTGTTGTGGTACCGTCTTTGTTTCTGATTTTTGTAACACAAGCGCCTAAGCTACTTACTACAGAATCAGAGGATATGTTGTGTAGTCCAATATTTATTTATTTATATTCCACACGAAAAGTTATCAATACCGTGCCAATTAATTGTTTAGTGACAGGTGAAATACCTTCTGATACCGATATCCCTAGACATATTACCAAATTACGAAGTTCTAAACTAATTGTGCATTCAATAACCAAATTGCCAATTGAGCATTGAATCAAGAAGTCCCAATAACGGTGGACAGTTGGTGTTCACATCAAATTTTAAAGCAGACTTTATGCCGTCCTTACGTGGTTTACGAAGGACTAATATCGAACTGAAAATGTGTACCGTGATGTGCTTTTGACCGTACTTTAAACAATCCGGTGTAAGGCAACTCTCCAGAGATATTAGGATTTTGATTAAAGTTATGCCGCGAGGCTGCGGCTCATCTGACATTTAATTAACAATCGCGGTTCATTTAAATGGCATTAGGGTATTCCTAACTCTGTGATTCGTGGATTATTATTTTGTTGTATTATCTGTTTAAGTTTCTCGTACGCTGAGATTCTCGTAGTGGATAATGGACCTGGTGAATTAGCAATTCATTCAAGGTACGGTTTTAGTCTTTTGAATACAAGATATCCATTACCGAAAATTACCATGCCTTCCCAAATATTTTAAAGAAATTTGGTGTATTTCAATATACTACTACACTTAACATCAGGTGGGATGAGGTCAATCTTGAAGTGCGACCTTTCGTTTGTTCGTTCCAGTTTTGGTAACAGGCCTAGAGTGCCGGCCTTTTAAAAGGAAGTTGGCCCATTTCTCAAAGGTCCCAAAGCCGTATCCTTTTATCCTCGGGACGACTAGCGACTGTGTTGGCTCGACCGTGCTAAAGAACGTAACTTCTACCATTGCCATGTTGGACGTAGCCGGTGATTTATTAACATGCCCATTCCTCGGCGAATTGCCCGTAATCCCCACACGAGAATGCTGTTACAACGCGTTCGCTAAATTATTTAGAGACCACAGCGTGCGAATCTGCAATGAATTTATTTGTTTATTTTAAAGTACAGCTTCGTATTTCGTATTGAGGTACACAATAAGATATGGCTCTTGAGATCTTAGTTCCTTCATTAATTAGAGGCCCTACTACCAGACTCCATAGTCCCTCGTCGCGGCTCACAAGTGTGTAAGAGAGATAGGTATATTATCCTTGTATAAAAAAAAATACGTAAAAGATGCAGGTGTTTCAATCTGACAACTTTATTTGTGGACACAACAGGTGACTTATTAACATGCCTTTTCCGCGTCGAACTGCCCGTTATCTCCACAAAATGTTGTTACAATGCGTTCGCTAAATTATTTAGAGATCACGTGCGAATCTACAATGGATTTATTTGTTTATTATAAAGTAAGGCTTCGTATACATAATTAGAGAAAGAAAAAGAGCTCCAATCCAATTTAAGTAATCTAACTATCGAAACTCGTAAGTACGGAATGACAAGAATCCTAAAAGAACAATTAAAAATCCCTCTTGCAGCATGGGATTCGAACCTACGACGTTAATAGGGATGAATGTAGAGGTGCATTCGATCTATTTACTATTATTGTTTACACTTGTTTCATTTTATTCTTAAGTAATTAAAACGTTCAGTTCTAAACATAATACCAAACAAGAAAAAGTTCAACGGTATTGGCCGTTTGAAAAGCATATTGACAGAAAGAGAGATCATCATACTTCACTAAGTTACATACTAGGCCCTTATTAAGCATTTAACAGCTGTCAAAATGTTTTTTTTTGCAATTTTACTACCATCATAGAATGCGTTATGTACCGTTAATTAAAGGTTGTAAAATTATGTCGATAAAGGTTTTTTCACTGTGAATACGAGTAATATTGATTTCGTTACGTGTCAAAAAATACCAGCCATTAATTAAAATTATAAGCATTCCTGTTCTTGCTATTTACGATTACTGCGTTGAATGAGTCCATAATTAAAAAGACTTCCTTGGTTTTGTTCCATTCTTTTCTTATCCACATCAACGTTTAGGCTTACCTAATCAATTACTGATGTGAGAAAACACAGTGTTACAGTATTTGTATATAAATATCTCTTTACAGGCTTCATTCCGAAGTCAACAGCAGTCAGTCCGCTAAAAGGATTCCGACTTTCTTCACGAACGTAACGCGCGTAACGCGCCCGGAACTGTGACATACCGTGATGCAACGTGACGCGCATCGAATCGAGAGCTGAAGACGCAGGGCTGGCTCCTCCACTGAGTTCCACATCTTCATTACCTTTTTTTTTAATTACTCTTAAAGATTGACCTCATCCCACCTGACGTTAAGTGGTAATGAGGGCCTAGCTTACGGGCGACAAGTATAGCATAATAAATCTGTTACTGGACTTGTCACCCTTACCTTGAACGCTTGACCCCTGCTACTAATGTAGCACCCCCCAGGAGCTCTGGAAACCTTACTCGCACGCAGGAACAAAACAACACAGAAGTAATTGTCATTTGGCTGTGGTCTTCTGTAAGGTGGAGGTATTTCACCAGTCGGGCTGCTCCAGTTCGAGCGATAAATCACTATGCCTACCTTTCTTATAACTCTGTGGTCTTGCGAGGATTTGTCCGTCAACGTTGGAACCAAGATATGCCGAGAGAAGGTGGTATTAGAGGAGAACCTGTCGCTCCTCCGCAAGCTCGGTGAAGATAAAAAGGTCATCTGCGGTCATCAACTATAGTCAGTTACGGAAAGATGAAACAAAAAACGAAGGCTAAAGAAACCCATAATGGCATCTCAGAGAAATTCAGTAATACTTGTGTATATACACCGCTATGTATGTGTAACGGTTTATGGTTTAAAAACTCTTAATAGGTTAAACAAATTATTGTTGTTATACTTAAATAAGCGTTTCCATATCTTACTCTTCGTATTATTACAATTACGATAGACATCATCTTAAAGACTTTATAAGAGCTGCCCAGCATTTCTTTCTGCCAATATGCCAGCATTTGTCATTGTAAAGAAATAGGTACTCTTGTAGAAATTCCACAGGCGATACCTATATCTTTGTAAAGACAAATACTCGCAAGTTGGCAAAATTGTTGTTAAAGCACATTGCGCAGTAGAACCTACAGTTTGTTTATTAATCCTAAATATAAGAATATTTTTTTAAATTATATCATTCCTATCAATTTATTTATTTATTTTTACAATTCACACACCACACTGTTTGTCTTAGTGCAAAACTAGTTATAAGTTCATCATTTTTAGCCGGCATCTTCTCTCTGTTAGTTACAGGTTCCGAGCCGGAGGTAGGTCATGCATTAAAGGCTGGCCTTGCCACCCAGCCTCCGATAACGCACAGGGTTAAAAAGAACTGTCCAATATGCAAACAAGTTGATCGAGGAATCTCAGGATTAGAGAACGTTGAAGAAATTATAACCATTTTTCATTGACTGAGAAGTATGTTTACAGTACCTGGTTTTATCTGTGAACTGGTGCCAAAAGAAAGACAATATGTGAACTAGTCTGAGAATTCAAATTATAACTAAAGATCACATAATTTTCTAGTTTAGCAGCATACAGCAGGTACGTGGTCATTGCTGCTGAGAGCTTTTGCTCAACGAAGGACATTTATGTGAAACTAGTGTTTGTTCTTTCGGCAACCCTACATATCAGATAATGCCACGTAACCCGCGAGCTAATTACATAAACAAAACAATAACATGTTGCTGCACGCCATCGCGCAACGTCGATTTACGAGAGTTATTTATCGCATTTTCACCTCCGTTCACATATCAGTGAGATCATAGAAACTGGTTGCAAAAAATATCGACGACTGTCTCAAAACGTTTCATCTTTATCAACTCTGTACACGATTTTAACGCAGTCTAGCATACGAAAATTTAGCTCTAAGGTTGTGACGATTTCATGTTGCAACAGTGTGACAAAAATAAGAAACTATCCCTACTGGCATACGCAATAAGTTCAATATCTCGCATGAAAACAAAAGATTGAGCTCTGTCATAGCACACTGAAGTGGAATTTTCAGTCAATCAGCATCTGATTTTGTCGATTTTGATATACAATAACTTGGATATGTTTTACCAATTTGGTTTTTGATCCAACTAACATTTTTCTATAAATTACCAAATGATGACGTTGAAAAAAATGAAGGTACAAACATTCAGCTATCTTCAGTCCGAAGTTGAACTTGATTTTTGACCTATTTGTTTAGACTACGTTTGTCGAATGCATTTGTTTGACTGTCTCCGTTTCTATTATTTTTTGATGGCAACGAAAAATGTTAGCATCATTAGTTGCTGCACACATCTGTACTATCAACAGAACATCAAGGTAAACTCTTGCAATTATATCTTCCAATAGTAGTTCCAATTCCCAAAGGCGGTGTTCCCAAAGTTCAGTAGTCTGACGTGATATTTATCGTACGTTTTCACATTAAATCTTACATTACGAAGTCGTCAAATAAACAACCGATTTAATTTGACAAGGTTCTGAGGTATGCAACAACGAATGGTTTTGGCCATTACGATCGTAACTTTAAAAATGCTAAGTGTAACTTTTAGAAGTAATTCTTCTTTCTTTCAGCGCTAGCAACCTATACCTGAGGTGCATCCATTTCCAAACCCGGGCTCCGCTACGACTGTGTTTCTGATTTGAGAAGAGATTGCCATCTACATTTACAAAGGCTACCAAGATCATCATTCTTATGGGACAATCAAATTATTAAAAACTGCCATAACCACACAAATAAAAACTGTTCCGCGCAGGATTTGAACCCACAACCTCAGGTTGTGAAGCCCAGCGCTTAAACCACTACACCACGGAGGCAGATTAGAAGAACGACCAATAACGCAAATGGCTTTTAATTTATTTTCACCACAAAACCGAATGACTATTAGTTTTCAGTACCTAACTATCCGGATGCGACCTCCCAACAACCGCGCAGCGTGGGTTTCATTGAATAGCAATAAATGATATAATTCACATCTATCCATGCAATTACCGAAATGAATAACTGATGCCTAATAAATATGCAAATAACCATTGTCAAACGTTACCGAATAATAATGTATATTGTTATAACGAGCAATTTAATGCGCGCCACAAATCACACGTTTGGTACTCGTTAAAAATTCTGATTGTAATCATGCGTCAACGACCTCTTTCGGATTGAAACCTCTTCTCTTTTTACGTCATGCCGCTCCACAATGATGTATCATTGGGCCTTTAGGATAAGCACTTGAATCAATAAGCAAAATACTTAAGTCCATCGATGTGACCAGCCTACCCTGATTTGCCAAATTGATGTTGCATTTCGTCTGGAAATTAAAATTTTACAAGGAAAACTTGATGCATTTATGTAGGTCAATACTTCCAACGCAGTTTGAAAGCCTGTGTTCCTCAAAGATCTATAATAATTTCGTAGGATGTGCATGTTCTATGGATGGAATTCGAATGCGATATCATGATAACACATGAATTTTGTGGAGAAAAAGACAATAACAGTTCTTTTTTTTATCTCTATAGACAGATTCAAATCTGACATCACTCAATGTTTCAGCATTTTCATGATAAATAAACACGATTTTTGTTTGCTAAGCAGCTTATAGAAGTCCTTGAAATGATGTCTATCGTAAAGTTACAAAGAGTAAGATATGGTAAACCTTCTTTAGGTACAACAAAAATAATTTGTTCAACCGTTTAAGAGCTTCAATACCGAAAACAGTTACACATACATAGCGGTGTCTATTAAACGGTAGTTATTACCTACTGAGTTGCCATCATGAGTTATATTTGTTCAAAATTGGTTCGTAAACGACGTTATTTAAGTACTTATTCAATGAATCTTCTTTTATTTCTTCTTTTTTATATCAAGTTATAAATAAAGAAATCATAACCAACAACGCTACAATACCCCGACCCAATATTTATATATATTTATTTTTATGTGTTCGGTTTTAGAGAAACCTCCTTTATTTAAGTCGGTTAAAAACTGCGTTACTCCGTGTGAATTTACGTTTGAAGTTTAGCACGTTAATTTGTAATTTGAACCTAAATTATTATTGACAGATTCTCAAAGCACGACCCGTGCTCGGAGCTCGCGAAGAAGTTTTTAATTAAGCCCGTAAATTAAGTATTGCAAAGTAACATAATCTGGGAATAGCACGTGCGCCTTTCGTCGGACGAACTCTGGAGCTTACCTCTACAGAGGTAAACGTTTCTTTGGTAGGTACGACGTTTCAGGCAGGTGTTCAAAGTTTCAACATGCTCATTTTCAACTGAACGTACATTCTAGATCAAAGGTTTTCAAACTTATTTCGTTAACCCCAAGTCGGAAGCCCAGTTTCCAAAACAGCACAACATACAAGAGTAGTAATAATATAACGTTGTATATAGTACAAGGATTTAAATTTTAATGAATCCTTTCAAACATATATCAAAATGAATCTCTATTTCCCTTGGGCACGCCATCACGCGTGAACTTCTGGTCACTTCACTGGTTTTTTTTTGTGTTTGTTATTGTCAGGAGAAGGTCTTATGAAAGAAAGAATAAAAAAATATATAATGTAAATAGTCGTCGTTTAGACAGGGCAACGTCTGTCATATCAGCTAGTTTAAAATACAAATCACGAATGGTCTCCTTAAATATCATTAGCGCCCACATATTTTTTGGGACCTTTATCGCCTCTCTGTAAGTCTTCAGCACCCACAAGGGAGCGTTATCGCCCACTTTGGGAAAGACTGTTCCAGATCAAAAAGATTAAAACTTCTTAGAAAGGAGACTGCACAAAACATGGGCCTTAAGTAGAAGTAACTTCACAGAAGAAAGACGAGCTGGGTCTGAAGTTAATTTATTTATTTAAAATTGGTACACGAACAGATCACTGCAATAAACATCACAAAAAAAAAACCTATCACTATTAATCTAGACATTTAGACAGAGATCCATAATTAGCGTACACAACATGAGTTAACTGTATTTACTTACAATTAGCATTAACCATTCCACACTAGTTCATATTTTATTCTATAACTATGGGTAACACAACGCTTAACAATAGAAGGACGCTTAAACACTTAATACCCCCAATCCTTCTCAAATTACATCCTGGATGGATAAACAGTATGTAGTATACCATTTTTATACTACTAGTATAGTGTGTAATTTAATCGAACCGACAACAGCACCTCTGAGGATATTACGAGAGTTCACGAGTGGCGTGTCATTACAATAAACGATAATCCTTTACACGTCATTATGATAAATTAATGCATTAATTGCTTAATATAGGTAACTATCTTGTATAAATATCTAACACAATGAAAATCTATTGTCGGAACTCATGATTTTGACATTAAAAAATAACTTACTAAACGAATCTTTCAACGATAAAAAAGAAACCATTTTGTTTCTTTAACACCTAAGCACCGTTAAAACAACGTTTCCGTACAAAATATGCGGACAGTTGACGTGTTAACACTGACCCCGAAATTAAACCCCCAAAGTCCCCTTTCTTAATTTCAAAGCGAAATGCGAGCAAACAAGAAGCTTTATTGTATTTTTAATTGGAACTTTACGATTCCTGATTTTGTCTATTAAAACATTTTATGTATTGTTTCTAACACAACAAAAAGGAATCAACTTTTAACGAAATCAAGATGGAGAGATGAAATTCAGCTTTTTAATTTAGCAAATGAAAACAGTAAAATACTTTGTTCTTTTCCCCGAAAACGATAGCCAGTTTCCCTCTTAATTTAATACAGAAAAGAAATTGTCTTTTTCTCAACTAATAAAAGGACAACGTATTTTATTAGCTCCATAATCAGTGCTTGTTAAGAAGATATTTGCTCTAATAGGGCTTAATAAAAAACTAATCTGTTAAATAATTCGATGAACGTCTCAAACAAAAATGCCAATAACATTGTTTGGTAATTTATTCATAAGTAGAAAAGTTAATTATGTACTTTTGATGTAATATACTTATCCGTCGAGTATTTTAACAGGAATTAAAGTTCGAACAAGAGAATCTGAAGAAAAATTAAAGAATGAAAGTCAAGTGTTTAATCACACAAACTTTTATAGAAATACTTAAAGGAAGAGTCCAACAATAGGTTAAATTAATAACAACCAAAACAAAGATTTAAAATATTTTAAACTAGCTGTGCCCGCGACTTTGTTCGCATGGACTCCATCTTTTCATGGTCGGTTTTACCCCTTTCTCCCCTAATATTCAAAACAAAAAGTAGTCTATATTTTAATTCAAGTTTCGAGCTATATTTGTGCCAAATTTCATATCTCTTACTTCAAAAATAAACATTTTTCCATATAAACTTTCAAAGGTGGTATTACCCCCATCCCCCCCTTATTTTCTAATAAAAAGTAGCCTATGTCCGTTCTTGAGATTCAACGTATACCTATATCAAATTTCATCAAAATGGGTTGAGCGGTTTAAGCAGGAAAGCGTAACAGACAGACAGATCTGTCTGTCTGTCTGTTACGAAGACAGAGTTACTTTCGCATTTATAGTATTAGTAGGGATTAGAATTAAAATTTTGGACAACAACACATACATTGCTCTGATTCTATGGTAAGTAGCTTAAGCTTGTGTCACTTAAATCAGAAACAACGACGGTACCACAACACCAAGACCCCACACAATATGAAATAGTTCGTTTCCCATATTGACCCGATCGGGGATCGAACCCGGGACCTCAGAGATAGCGCGACGCCATAGTCCGGTCCGCTCGCCTCTCGGCTACGGAGGTCGTCGATTTTGTAACAATCAACATTTAAGGTCTGGCTGAACACGAAATAAGAAGCGTTAAGAGGATTCGAGATACTTTTAACAGAAAATAGCATAGGATGTATCTAGCCAATTTCAAGTAGATTCTATGTGTGATAAACTCAGTACCCAAATTTGTACTGAAAAAAAATATCCAAAAAGTACTTCCATAACCTACAAAAGAACTTTCGACAATACGATCATTAGAACAAGGGTGCAAATAGACTCGGGATCCAACCATTAACAAGTTTTGGAACTCTGTCGCTCCGAATATTAGAGCCGAATGGAATTATCTACAAATGATCGCCATTACTTTCTCGGAGGGTTCATTTGGCCTGCTTGAGAACTGACAGAAGTAAATTGCCGGGGTATGCCGATAAATATCGCAGAAGCTCAATGTGCGTTGCGAACTTGTACAGACAGTCACGGATTAGATAATTTCCCAATGTCGGTGAGCCGTAAATTAATTGGCAACTTTCCACTAAGAACAAATCGGAAGGATAATAGTTTCTAATGATAAATTAAGATATTTAGATAAGGAAATACGAATTTCATGAACATAAATATCAAAGATTATTAATATTTTTAGAAAAGAAAATCCAATAACATAGGCATTAGGTCACGTGACTGAAAACGCCGAGCAGAAAGTCACAACGTCACAGCAGCCGATATGTCATATTTTAGGGGTGTCCACTCTGTACCACGGATTAATAATGAACGTACTATGGATGTTTTCGATTAGAAAAATCGGAACGCGAAGTCGATGATTTTTGAAACATCGTCTAAAAAATCGATATTTTTGAGTATTGATTATTATTCATAATTTATATTTCCATCGTGACGCTCAGTTTGTGATGAAATACTTTATATTGATAAGTATTAAAACCATGAAAATAAATGTGGTTTAATCTGGCCAAAAAAAATTCAAGATTTTTTAATAACAAAATGGTTGTTGTGCCCCACTCGACTTATGTAGATAGGTATAGTGTGTCGCGAACCTTTTTTGTAGAATTTTAAAAATTTGTCAAGTAGCCAATTGACAACGACACAATTTATGCCCGGTCCCAATATTAAAAAAAAACGATCGGTTCTCTCTTGAAATTATAGATAGTAATAAATTATACGAGGCATAACCTAAAACGACCGATAGACGACTAATGACAGATATGAATAGTTAATTATGGAATGGTATTAACGACTCGTAGTCAGTTGGAGAAAAACTGATAGTCATTTTTGACACATTACGAATCGTAAAATATTGGAACTGGGCATTCATTGTGTTTACCCCGTAAAAGGCAATGGAAAACGTAACATTTTTTTTATGAATTTCTAAAATAAATTGCCCTTGTCTAGATTTTTTTAAACGTTTTTTGTTTAACACCAACACGATAAATTTAAAACTAATTTATACTTTTCATCTAAACATAGGTTTTAAAAACGATACATCAATAACTTTAATGGCAGATTTTTCAAGAATCTGGTATAAATTAACGGATTGGTAAAGTTTATGACAGTCTGAAATAATATACATGTCTTTCATTATGACAAAAAAAAGGCGTTTAATTATCCCGGACCTTTTTTGTTACAGATGAAATAGTGTAGATGAATAAAAATATCTGTTTCGTCGAACATATTGTATTAAAAATATAAGACAGATTTTTTTTTGTCATATGAATGTTAACAAAAATGTACTAAGATGACGTTAAAATTCAGCGGGACGGCACTTCTTCACACACTTTTTACGAATTAGTGACGTAAACACATTTTACATATTATCATCAATTTTTATTTATTTGTTGAAGCAAGAATATTCATTTCGAAAATATAACTAACGTTCTTACTACTTATATAGAATCATTGTTTTTACCGAATCCCTATTATGATATAAGTACCTAAGAAATAAGCAGCTTAAACATGATTCAGGAACGTAAACATTTTCTTAGCTTGAATCTCTTAGGTTGGGCAACAGAAAAATCTGTTGTTTTTGCAATTAAATTGAAAGGCCAAGCATCAAAACACGATTCTCTACTTAGAATCAATCTTCTAGAAATCGTTGCTCAACGTTGATGATGACACAGTAACTGACACCTGAGTTGTTTTAATAAACAAAGGTGAAATAATTTATAGTAAACTATTGATTACGATGTCAAAAGAGAAACCGCGTGATGAACAACGGAATTAAACTGTCAAAACGTCAACTCGTCTTTGTTTTGTGTGACAAAATGATCGATGCATGTTTGCAGGGTTTTATATGATACCAGTAGGCGATGTAGGGTTTTAGTTGGTAATCTCTGCTCTTTTCAGAGCGGGGTTTGTAACCCGGTAAAGAGAGATCAGTTAGTCGGAATAAAGGTTGCCATTTACTAAATAGATTTCATTCTACACTGCAATGCTAGTGAGGCAGACACTGAATAATATAATAAGCAGAATCAACGAATGCTACACGTAATCAATAAAAAAAGCAATGCTGTTAAATTATATTCCTTTGCTAACAGGCTAATAAAAAAACTCGTTTCAATACCTTTTTCATGTTTTACACGTAAGCACTTAACACATTTCATTGATTTTTTTATGCTGTAAAATAACAGACACGTAATATCTATGTGAGGTTGAGGTGGCGGGCAAATTAAACTAGATTTTTCAATATTCGTTCGGTTTGTATTTTATTTGGTGGGGGGAAATGCGTGACGCACGCCGTACCATCACCAGAGATGGCGTGTGTGGGACTTTTCTGCCCTATGAAGGGCAGGTCTACCCTCTTAACAAACAAACAACACCAATGGCTGCTCTTTAAGCAGCCCCGATACTACCCCTCTACCTGAAGGATGTCTGTCTTCCAGAAATCGCAACGCACACCCGACACAAGACAAGACATTGTACTAAAATGTGCTTACGTATTTTTTAAGACAAGGTCACCTAAATTGTACTATAACGTACCTGTTAAACACATTTCTGTCATATGTTATCTCCTATTAATCTGAAAATATCCCATCCGAACTGGAAACCAACACACAAAGACGTTGCACCCACAGGAATCGAACCTTATCTTCTGGATCACGAGCCTAAGCTGGTTGCCACTCGACCACATAGGTAGTTAGTTAATGACACTGTCTACTCACAACGTGGTATCAAAAGGTGTCATACCTCACTCATTCAGCGCATGCTATTAGAACTAAGGTCCGACTAAAGAGCCATTGTTTTTCTAAGCTGTGAGTATGTTCTTATGTCCGTGTATTGTGAACTGAATCTGGGCCGACGACCGTGCTTACACATCACATGCCTTTTAAATGATGCCTGTATTGTGTACCATATAAGCTATTCCTTTATTTATCCGGCACATGTGGATATAAGCTAAATATTCTCGCTATAAAAAGACACCAACTCACTCATCACACAGACAATAGAGGTAAGAGAGGTAGGGCATAGCGATTTATCGCTCGAACTGGAGCAGCCCGACTGGTAAAATACCTCCACCTCACAGAAGACCGCAGCCAAATAACAATCACTTCTGTGTTGTTGTGTTCCTGCGTGTGAGCAAGGTTTCCAGAGCTCCTGGGGGGTGCTACATTAGTAGCAGGGGTCAAGCCTTCAAGGTAAGGGCGACAAGTCCAGTAAAGATTTATTATTCTGTACTTGTCACCCTTAAGCTAGGACCTCATTACCACTTAACATCAGGTGGGATGAGGTCAATCTTGAAGTGCAATATAAAAACAAATAGATCGTCATTTTTTGAGGGGAGAAAAGCTTTGCACCAAAATCATCGTGTCGGTGTTTGGGTAAAAAAGAGACACGTCTCTATCTGCCGCGCCGCAGTATGTCCGCTCTCGAGCGGAGAACACCCACTAAAATCCCCCGGCAACTCTCATCATACATTTTTGTACACTGTGTACCAGTTACACATAAATACTTGAAAATATTTCGTAGGTGAGTAGATTTTTTTACAAAAATTTCATTTTCACCGCCTATAAATACCCCCTTATGAATATTTAAATATTTAATTATGGTACACAGAAAACAGTTATTCATTACGTTCCGGATTTTTCAACTAACTAGGAACAAATTAGCTACAATTTATAGTGTGATTTTCATTGGATTCTGACATTTTTTTCTGCATGATAGACCTACCATCCTTGCTGCCTCCTCTGCTGGCTTCCAGGTTTTGCCCAAGGTTTAGAGAAATGGTGGAAATAGTTAGTCGGGGATGAGAAACTGTTCTTACGCTCTGCAGAGGTTATGCTCGCAGAGCGTAAGCGCAGGGCTCCTCTAGATTGATATCTCAAATTTCTATGAAGACACAAAAAAAGTAAAGCGGCCACGAAATGAGGCTACAAAAAAAATCATCAATTCGTGGTGATCCACGTATTGATGATTTTGCAGTGATGAACCTCCGTGTTTAACACGTGTAATGTTGCCAGAATACAAAAAGTTAGACAAGCGGTAGACGACAAGAGTTCATGTCCAACTAAGTATGATAGACACATGACAATGTAGAGATGGCAAAAAGAAAAAAGTACGTACATTTAAGAATATACCACTTGGCATTTTTAGGTGTCAGTCTCAGTCGGTTAGCGCTTAAAGGATTACTTTGTTATCCTTCAGTCCGTCTGTCAAGAGACCCCTTTTCTCCGGAACGAGTGTAGGTATAAAACAGAAATTACCTCCTGGAGCAGTGAAAAATGAACGCAAAAAGTAAAGTTATTTGATGTTTTAGCATCTAATTGAATCAAAACCTTATGGAAACTTTCTGACCTAGAAACGTGGAATCAAGAGTTTTTAAAATGCATAAATAGGGAAAAGCCAGGAAGTTGACGGCAATAAAACCATTTATATTTGCAATCGCAAATGGGTCGAATTTCTTTTAGAAAAAAAGTAAAAAGTTTTATGGAGGCGAATATGTTGAGGATAATTTGAGATATTCGACTATGTTTATATGTGGCTTGTAAGTAGTGTTGCCACCTTTTTTTGCATTTACAGTACATTGGTTATTAAGAAGTAAGTAAGTGCTGTTCGCCGTACACACGTACAGTGAACAGCACAAGCTACGAGGAGGTAAGGTACGAGTAGATACTCAAAGAGAAGTATTTGTGTAATAAAACTCAGGACTCGGGATACCAATACACTTTTATTTCCTGCATAGACACCACTACACCAATTAATACAACTTAGTACAACTCCAAAGACCACCAGTAGTTCGTCAACACAACCTCTCTGTTCGAAAGCCAAGCTCCGAATGTCCCCCGCCGTATGTCCACTTCGGCTTTTATTCACCCCAGTGTTGCCACCGACTAAATATAAAATCTTACAATTTAAAACTCTTAGATTATTCTCACATTCGCCCATCCTGACGATGTGCATGTCCTCATGCACAAAATGGTTTGTCCTGCGAACCCATCCATTCTCGCAGGGCAAGCCATTGTACGTTTACTTGGTTCTCATTAATCTATCCAGTTCTAGAATGCACACTATCAGCAAACCCATCCATTCTTGCTAACAGAGTACACTCCTAGAAAGTAAACTATGTCACTAGCTCTGCAACGAACCCATCCATTATCGTTACAACAGTAGAAACAAAATAAATCTGCAAACCCATCCATTCTTGCAGTTTTATTAGTACATCTCAAGTTATTTAATCACATCACATTAAACAGACTTAAATTAAACAGCTTGAAAACTCTCGCTATGGACACTTACAACCTAGGAAAATATAACATTATAAACCTTTAATAATAGGTATAACAATAATTTTATCATAATGTAATAGTTATTTTCATCTTCGAAATACTAACAATAACCTATACTACATCAACCATTAGATTAAGGACATAAAAAAAATCATTTTCTTAGTTATAGTAAATCAATTCATCAATAACTTTAACAATTTTGATCAATATGTCCAACTGAATAGATCTCTAAGATATCATTGAATATATTTCAAAATAAAACATAACACATTTTTACTTTTAAGTACTAAACAAAACTTCCATTGTAAAACGTTTTTACTTATTGCTTTGACTGTCTACATCATCATCTGTTTTATATCCTTCATTATCGGTCGTGTCAGATTCATTTACTTCCAACGCGGCTACATTGACCCAAGGCAACATTATATCAGCGGCTACAGTAGTTTGTCTTTTGTTCTTGGACCCTGTTAGGCCTGGAATGGATGCTACCCTGTACCTATCATTTCCTAACACAGAAGTTACTCGATATGGTCATATGTACGCAGGGAGGAGTTTCTTACTTTTACCATCGTTAGCAAAAGCAATTTTTGTTATCTTAACTAACTCTCCCTCTGCATACGCCCGAGCTGGTCGCCTGCCTTTGTCAAAAATCTCTTTTTGCTTAATCATCTGCGCGTCAATTGCCTCTTTGGCATTGTCTCTAATTGTGGTAATATCAACTAATTTGCAAGTTTCTCGCCTAATATCGTTCAGCTTCGGATTGACTTCGGAAGTCATGCTAGTACCGAACATTACTTCCGATGGTGTTGTCCCTATGGATTTTTGGCAAGTGTTGTTCAATCCCCATTGTACTTTACCTACAGTATTGTCCCACTCTCTTTCATGACAATTTAAATTCTGAGTTGTTAATGAAGTCAGGATAGTGCGGTTGTATCTCTCAACCTGGCCGTTAGCACGTGGACTGGCTACAGCATTCAGGACATGTTTAATACCTTTATCCAGACAAAATCTTTTGAAAGCATGAGATGTAAAACATGTACCTCTATCGCTAATAATTCGGTCGGGAACACGAAATGTGTAAAAAATATCGTCTAATACTTTAATAACATTCTGGGTTTTGGTGTTGCGAACAGGCCTGGTAAATAAAAATTTTGTGAAACTGTCTACAATAACTAAGAGATGAGTGTTACCCCTTTTTGATCTTACGAACGGCCCAAGGTGGTCCACGTGTAATGTGTGAAAAGGTACTTCCACCTTTGTAATTGGATGTAAGTACCCTTCCCTCATCGAGTTATTTTTCTTCGCGTAGGCACATTCAATGCAAGCGTTGACGTATTTTTTAACAAATTTTGACATTTTAGAAAACCAATACGACTGCTTTAGCCGCTGTAGAGTTTTTTCGATTCCGAAATGCCCAATGTCGTCATGGTTTATACGGCAAAGCTGCCACCTTGCACCTTTTGGGACCACCCAACGAATGTTATCTTTATCGCCGTCTAAATACCGGTATAATTTATTGTCTTTTAGAAGGTAATTGTCACGAATATATTTAAGCCCATCTGAGTCTATTTCAGATGTAAGAACATCACGAATTTTACATAACTCCGCATCTCCCATCTGCAAAGTGTGTAGCCAATCCTCACTACTAATGTTCATCACACATGGGTATTGATCAAGTACCTGCATAGTTTCAGTATCTGTCACTGGGTTACGGGAAAGAGCGTCGACGTGAGCCATCTTTAGACCTGGACGGTACTCTATTGAGCAGTCAAATTCTTGCATTAGTAGCCACCAACGCGCAATTCGAGGAAGAATATCACGCTTGGAAAAAGTTGATCTAAGTGCACTACAATCAGTAATAACCTTGAAACGCTGTCCCAATAAATACACCCTGAATTTCTTCAGAGAATAAATAACAGCCAGCGTTTCAAGCTCATAAGCATGAAAGTTTTTTTCTTCAGGAGAAGTTTTACGGCTATAAAAAGCAACTGGCCTGTAAGTGTCGCTGTTATGTGATTTTTGCAACAAAACTCCACCTACTCCAAGCTTACTGGCGTCAGTGTGTAGCTCTGTCTCCGCTTTGGGATCGTAAATTGCAAGTATTGGCCTATTGACTAATTTAGCTTTAAGGGTTTCAAATGCCTTTTCCTGTTCGTGTGTCCAAGCCCACACTGAATCTTTAGTAAGCAGTTTTGTCAGTGGATGCGCTAATGCCGCAAAATTGTGAATAAATTTGCGAAAATAACCTACAAGGCCTAGGAACTGACGAACTGTGTGTTGGTCTGTAGGAACTGGAAAATCTAGGACATACTGGATTTTCTTGCAACCAGGTCGGACTCCCTCAGATCCTATTTCATATCCGAGGTAGTCTATGTTATTCATTAAAAACCCGCACTTTGCTAAATTAAGGGTGAGGTTTGCTGATTCTAGAAGTCGTAAAACGTTTTCCATCTTTTTTAGACACTCATCCACTGTCTTACCGTATATCAACACGTCATCAATGTATGATGTCGCGCCATCATACCGCGTAGGACCTAAAATACGATGCATCATTCGCTGAAATACGGCCGGGGCGTTTGCAAGACCAAACGGCATACGATTAAATTCGTACTGTCCGTCTGGCGTGACAAAAGAGGTTAACGGTCGCGACTGTTCAGCAATGGGCACCTGATAGTAACCAGATGTTAAATCTAGGGTAACAAAATATGCCTGACCAGATAGACGTGCAATTTCATCGTCAATGTTAGGCATAGGATAACGCTCTTTAACGGTTATAGAATTTAGCATCCTGTAATCCACACACATCCTTATCTTTCCATCTTTCTTACGCACTAAGATTATGGGACTTGCGTATTCTGAAACCGATTCACGAATTATACCTGCTTCTAACATATCACTTACCATTCCCCGTACATCTTCCCGCTCTTTGTGCGAAAGCCTATATGGTCGGTATACAATTGGCTTGCTATTATTCAACTCAATAGTCATTTCAGTCGTATTAGTACATCCTAGGTCTTGTAAGGAATTTGCAAAGCAATGCCGATATTTATTTAATAGCGACAAAAGCTGTTGTTTGTGCAAGTCGTCTATGTGATCTCCTACGCTTACCTCATCGTTATCAATTTTTTTATCTCCTGAAGTTTTTCCGGAAAACTCAATAATGTGTTCGACGACCCTAACTTGCGTGCCACGTCCGATTACTGTGCTCTCATTTACGACGGCATTCTTAGAAACTGGAGAAACTAGTATATGTGTTACTCCGTTTTTGACGCGATACACACCCCCTAAGAGAGCCAGTTGTTGCGAAGGTTTGCCTATAATTTTACAGTCTACAAACACATCACCATCGATCGGGGGATCAGTGAAGACTTTCACGTTCGCTAACCCATAGATGTTAGAGATTGATGCTGCAATGAACTTAACTGAACTTTCACCCTGAATGTTGCTTTCTGCGAAAGGCAATTCGTCACCAATATTGAAAAAGTTAAGTTTTTCTGAATTTTTAAAAACGGCTACGTGTTGTTGTTCAGTAAACGACTGTCCAATTAGCAAGGGTAACTCTAAATATTGGTCATCAACAACCTGACAATCAACTAAAGCCTCAACACCATCAACGGACAAAGTTAGCGAAACTTTACCAAGCGTGAGGACTGTTCCATTCCCAAAACCTTTAAGAGCGATTGGATTGTTGCTTACCGACAACCCCAAACTAGTGGCATGTGATTGCTTTATCAATGATACTTCGCTACCAAAATCTACGAAACCTTTCACAGGGACTTTGTTTGCGTATATATCTTTGAAAAATTTTAAATTTGGGTTAGAAGACGATATTTGCATCGTTTTCTGAACACTGCCCTCCTTGGTAGCTTTATTGTTAATAAAACAGTTTTCTGTCTTATGTCCCATCTTATTGCATTTGCCGCATTTGGTAATTGGCTTCGGGCATTTAAGAAACGGGTGGCCCTTTTCCCTACAATTGTAACAATATATGTTATTGTTTTGAAGTGAATTGATTTTGCCAAATGTTTTACTCACACCAGAACCGCCAGCTAAGTTAGTATCATTACCGAACCTCGATTTGTATTGTGGGCGATCATAAGTTTGTGACGTCTCTTTATTGCACATCAAAAACTGTAATAATTGTTCCGGGCGTTCGCACCTTAATGTAACAGCACTAGATTTCATAGTCCTGTCGGTTAAGCCATGGATTATGCAATCAACAGCACGTTTCCCGTCAATGTTGCATTGGTTCAATAGAGCCAGTTTTTCGTAGAAATAAATCTCAATTGGCTCATTAAAGCGACTCTTTCGCTTAAGCATATCCTCAAGAGTTTGGCCATAGTTTTGCTCATGAGGAAAAGCATTTACTAATTTATTTTGCCATTCAGCCCAATTAAACAGAATTGAAGGTAGACTTTCATACCAGACCTTGGCCAAACCCTGGAGTTTCTGCATAGCAAAATGAATTGTCGTCTTATCATCCCAGCCGTAGACAGTAGCACATTCGTTCACCTTTTTCAACCAAACATCTATTCGCTGGTTTTTAGAAGATGGATCAAAGTCAGGAAGGATATTCTTATGAATGTTGGATGAATGCGAGTTTAGAGCGTTGAAAATCGACGGCTGAGACGGTAAGTTTTTCAGCGAACTTAAAATATTAATGACATCTTTTGTAGAAAATGACGGACTAGTAGATGGTTTCGACCGCCGGTCATGCTGCTCCAACCGACTCCTCCGTCTTTCAGGGCTTCCGTTTTTTTCCTTTGAACTCCGCTCTCTTCTGCGAGATAACCTCTCACCTACGGCCATAACGTCCCGTTCAGGACCATTATGGTTTGAGATTTCGTGCTGATTACTCACAGTACGACGAGTTCGGTTTCGTTCCCTGTAGAGGCGATCTTGAAGGCCACGAAGTCGGTCGCGTTCTCGTTCAACCTCTCGTTCCATCTCCCGCAGCCTGTCGTGGTCACGTGGACTGCGATCCTCGTTCAAGCGGCTTCGACGTTTTCCGGAGCCACTTTCGGGGCGGGTACGGCTACGGCTGCGCCTGGGCTCGTCGTCTGATTGTCTGCCACCAGACCTCACGCGCTCTGGCGTCTTCAGTCTGCGTGACTGCGATCTTTCCATTGCGCCAGGAACTCGAAAACAAAAATAAATCTATGTATACATTCACAACAGTCAATAAACATTTGAGTTAGTCGAAAATCAAATTATAAAGATTTTATTTAAAATCTCAAAACTCATTCAACCTCATTACATTTATTTTATTTTAAATCTCAAAAATCAAAAAATTTTTTCGTGTATGTAGTATTAAAAATAGAAAAGCAAACGTCTTTAATCATGTAAACTTTACAAAAGTTTTTATGAATCGTTTGATTATGTTAAACTACCGCCGCGTACGGAATGTTGATGCTATCGAGAAGAACCGTAAAAATAAAACTGGATAGCTACTCTTTTCTTTTTAAATTACAGATGTGAAACATGCAAAAACATACAAACAATTAAGCTTATGTCCTTACTTGACCTTGACCAAGGCTTTAAATCTATTTATAATTAATGATACGCAACATTCATAACACAAATTAGATTTCAAGGTCATCAAGTTACTTACTCCCTGTGTTATAATGCACTTTATTTGTTACACGTTGCGAAATCTTACTGAACTTAAGACGGGTTGAAAAATGTTTAAAATGAAGAAAGTAATTACAAAACTGCCCCCTTTTTAGGGTTGTTAACTTTGATTTTTCACGGTATGGTGATAGTGAATGAAAAAATAGCACTTTTCGAATATAGTTACATGTACGTGAAATCAGTCATTATAAATCTTTATTTTTAAATAAGAAAAAAAAAGTACTTACCACTTCTGAATTGTAATAAAACTCAGGACTCGGGATACCAATACACTTTTATTTCCTGCATAGACACCACTACACCAATTAATACAACTTAGTACAACTCCAAAGACCACCAGTAGTTCGTCAACACAACCTCTCTGTTCGAAAGCCAAGCTCCGAATGTCCCCCGCCGTATGTCCACTTCGGCTTTTATTCACCCCAGTGTTGCCACCGACTAAATATAAAATCTTACAATTTAAAACTCTTAGATTATTCTCACATTTGCATGAACATAACTTGTCAAATATTCAATTAACAATTTGTAAACGTTGTCGCAAGGGCTAAATTAATAAGGCTAATTCGAGGACAATACAGCAACAATAGAACATAATACCACCGGTTCTGATTGTTTGATGATAGTAATAATGTATCATATAATCATAAACTACATCGATCTACGTTATTGCCCTACTAATGGACCTTCCACCCGCCCTTGAACAATACGAATTGACCAATTACGATGAGCTATCTTATTTCGATAACAGCACTAATCGATGAACATTATAATACGATTTTAGGAGTATGTGTGACCGAAACAGATACTATGTCTCAGAAATATTTATTCCTAAATCCATGTCAAAATACACAAAATACTCGTATCTACGAATCATAATGGACCAACCTTTTTCATGTTGTCAATTGCCAAAAAAATGCTAAACATTTTATTTTGTCACTAACAATCAACCTGTGATGACCTAATTTTGGGTCACCGATTACTTTCTTATGCAATTAGATTGTACAAAATAAACCGACACTTATTTTCCCCTTAAAGACGGAAAAACTCTGTGGTACAGTTGGGAGGCCTGGATCCGAAACCTCAAAGATTCAATTCATATAGTAATATATAAAGTTTCGCGGCGGCACATGTTTAAATCTAGCACCAATTAATCAATCAAAAATTTCTTTATTCAAGTAGGTTACATATGACACTTTTGAATCGTCATTTAATACAATGCAAAGTGATTCTAATGCCGGCTCGGAAACAATATCTACCGAGAAGATACCGATAAAAAACTCAGTAGATTAGTAACAGTATCTAACCTGTAGGTAGGAATGTGGCACTTTGGATAAGTCATATAGTTTTGTATTGATGAATGAAGAAACATTAAGTTTTAATTTTTGAGAGGTAAGTTGGAGCAGACCAGTGCCCAAAGGTGGCACCTGTTCACGAGCATGATGTTCATTCAACCGTCTGGAGCCTAATTCAGTACTTACTAACAGCAAACCAAGACTTCTGCTATAGTCAGTGCCGGTTCTAACATTACTGGCGCCCTGGACGAATTTCCGCCAGCACCCCTGTAAAAGCGTATACCAATACATCGATTTAGGGGAATACATCTGGGTACCTCAGGGTAGCTTTCTAGCGCCCGTTCAAGTCCGAACGCCCTGGGCTGTTGCCCAACCGCGCGCCACCCTATCGCCGGCCCTGGTTATAGTTGTAGTAATATAAGTGAACTTGATGTTATTCCTTTTGATCTATAGGATACCAAGTCGAGCGTGCGCCTGTGATAATAAACTTAACGTCAATTCCAGTGGAACACGCAGTATTGTTTCGACGCGGCGAATTATTGGATTATTGGCTTCACAGAACGGACTCGACTGTCCTTTGTGAAGCCTGGGTGTCGAGTGTCGGGAACATCGAAATTCGTGAATTACCCGCGGCGATTCCTGTAGCTGTTCTAAAAATAGTACAACTATGACGCAGGGCATAGAATTTAAGACCTTAGCGTTCCATTTTAAACGTAAATACTAATATTATAAATGCGAAAGTAACTCTTGTCTTTGACGATTACGACTGAACCGATTGTAATTAAATTTGGTATAGGTATACGTTGAACCTCTAGAACGGACATAGGCTACTTTTTGTTTTGTTAATAAGAGGTTTATTTTACCCCCTTAACTCTTGATTTGAAATATCCATACAAACGTATCATGAGACGAAAAAGTCTTATTAAAACTGTACGCTGTAAATTTGTGAAGAACGTACATACGCACGTCAAACTAAGTACTTCAGATTTTGTACCGTCCTTTATGTCATACAATTAAGAACTAATATCGAACTAAAAGTGTATATCTTTATGTGCTGCCTGTACATCTGTCGGTTTATCGCATTATCTCTCACTGCAATTTAAACTAACGGTTCATTATTTTTATTTAATTAATGCATATTGATATCTGCCGAGAGGCATCGGAGTATGTGGGTCATTGCGGCTCTCTTGTATTAGCCGGTGTTGACAGCACAATCTTGTAAAAGTATCGCTGGGTTAGTTAATGTGCTAAACCCTATCGACTATATAACTGCAATAAGTGTCAATGTTCATTTTGAGTTGTTTTTGAAGTCGGTAAAAATAGCTTCACATTAGTAATAATTACGTATCGTCTAAATAAAAAATAATAGTGAGTACCAGTTCCAAACCTAAAACTACCAAGAACATATGTATGTTCAGAACTTACTAAGTAAATAGTACGTAGTAATTTTTGTTTAGGAATTATATCCAATAGCGATTAAAATTAACTTTTTATTAGTATACATTGAAAAGTACTTATTTCCCGGATTTTTTGTCAGTGAGGTAGTTTTCAAGAGTGTTATACCTTTTTAACTAGATTAGAAAAAAGATTTTTAATAGCCTATTACTGTGACTCTATGAACTTCGTCCTAAGTGTCATCATCACTTAATAATGAAATAGTAACGCTGGTAAGTCTATATAAATAAGTTCAGTTCAGATTCCCACAGCGAAACATTAATATTTAAACTTACTTCTTAATTTGTTATTTTCTCATTAAGTAAATGATATTAGGTACTTAATTGCAAAAAAGAGTTTTATAAAATGAAAGATGAAATATAACGTATAATATAATAGCCGTTTTTGACTCGATTTCAAATCCGTTTGCAAATTGTTTAATCTATTGGAATATCAATTATTACTAACTTACTTTTTTTTTAATTGAAGGAAAATTCAAATTCTCCACTTAGTTCGTAAATGTAGTCAAAGTTCGTTAAAATGTTCCACATCCAACGTTCTTATCCTTTGTATTAAGAAATCAGACTACTTTAAATTGGGTTTGATACGAGCTTGAGAAACAAACAAAAAATCACACTCTGGCAACACTCTGGCACCAAACGTCGATCCGAAGGCTGTGTTTTATTGTCAGGCCGTTATTATTTTATTATTGGTGTGAATAAAAACATAATCAAGCCGAACGTGGGACAACAAAGTCTTAAAACGTGCCTCATTTGTCACAGGGAACGTAATTTCAGTTTCAAATTGATTTTAACTGGTTTTAATATTCTAAGCGAAACATGTTTACTCATCCATTTTAATTACATAAAAAATATTAACAGTTAGTCATATTAACGGCGGTATATTATTAGCTGGGATTTTGAAACCAGTCACCAGTAATTTTAAGGTATGCCGTGAAAGATGTCTTCGCCCATATTGATTATTAGCCGCCCGTTTTTGCCACATGTTCCACGGATGCTTGGCACCTATTGGGCGCAGCGTGAATTTAGCTCCAAAGTCCTCCATAAATGGACTATTAAACACAAAAAGAATTTTCCAATTCGAACCAGTAGTTCCTAAGATAAGCGCATTAAAACAAAGAAACAAATTCTTCACCTTTTTTCGTTTATAATATTATTAGAAACTATTTAATAACGTCAACAATACTTAGATTTCATTTAGATGTTCCTTAAAAAATCTATGAAGGTAGGAAATGTAGGTACCTATTCCTATTTAAAAAGCATTTCAGTCTATCCAGTCAACATCTTATTATACAAATATTAGATATTAGAAAAAAAATATCTCCTCTTGCGGTGCGGGAATCGAACCCACGACATTCACGTATCGCGCGTGCTGCTCTTCCAACTGAGCTAACGGTCGTGGGTGGGGTTCCCGCACCGCAAGAGGAGTTAAATTTTGTCTGTGTCTAATATTTAAAGTTCGCTAGTACAGCGTAAAGTACTATACAAATAAAAAATCAACCCCTATTATATTTGGGACAACTCATTCACAGGTAAATAACAGCGAATGATTGTCCTGTCAGACGCTTTCAAAGTTAGACCACGCTTTAAACAGCAAACGACAGGCCACGAGTCAGTGCGCTGTTCAAAGTTGTTACGGTAAGCTGCTACCTCTGACAGCCTGTTTGAAAACAACGCGGTAAGTTGTGCTAAATTTTGTAATATATATCAATTTTATACATTAACCCGTTTCTGGCAATGTTTTTAACTCTCTTAAGATAGATCATTTAAGTTTAAGCGATCTCTTTCTGCTAATTTATTGATAGATATTGGAATTGGACGATCTCCGTAGCAGAGTGGCGAGCGGGCCGGACTTTGGTGTCGTGCCATTTCTGAGGACCCGGCTTCGATCTTTGGTCGGCTCAATATTGGAAACGATTTTTTCTACTTAGTCTTGGGTCTGGATGTTGTGGTACCGTCCTGGTTTCTGATTTCTGTCACACAATTAAGCTTCTTACCACAGAATTAGAGCAATGTATGTAAGTGATGTTGTCTATTATTTATTTATTAACTAGCTGTGCCCGCGACTTCGTTCGCGTGGACTACATCATTTCATGGTCGGTTTTACCCCTTTCTCCCCTAATATTCCAAACAAAAAGTAGTCTATATTTTAATCCAAGTTTCGAGCTATATTTGTGCCAAATTTCATATCTCTAACTTCAAAAATAAAATTTTTTCCATATAATCTTTCAAAGGTGGTATTACCCCCATCCCCCCTTATTTTCTAATAAAAAGTAGCCTATGTCCGTTCTTGAGATTCAACGTATGCCTATACCAAATTTCATCAAAATCCGTTCAGCCGTTTAGGCGTGAAAGAGTAACAGACGGACAGACAGACAGACGGACAGACAGAGTTACTTTCGCATTTATAATATTAGTATGGAAGTATGGAATGAGTATGGATTAATGAGCGGCGCATTAGGTAATGACCCTGCTAACTTTGCCTGGTTGTGAATTTCATCCCCATCGAGAGAAAAATTCATGTGATGATTATTTGTGTATTTACTACTTTTATATTTGTACAATCGTTGGTTATGGCTTCCATAACACAAGAGCTGGAGCAACATACTTTGGGATCGAATCAATGTGTGTGACCAAAATGTAGACGTTGATAAAATTACAAAAAGTAATCCTTAATGGTTTTTGTATATTATTACGCATTCAAGCACATGCTTGAATATCCAGAAAGGGAAGATGTCTATTTGTTACTTACTTCAATAGTAATGATTTTATCATCCAATAAACAATGCGCACATTCGTGCATTTTAACATATAAAATGCACGAACGTGCGCATATTTTAACGCAAACACTTAAGCACACAACCAGACACATTCACACACACATACACATTCACACACACACTTAAATGTAAGTTATCTTAGTTAAAATTTAACTTTCATGTATTTTATTTAAATTCTGAAACGTCTGCCTTTGAGGCGGGCGCTAATGTCTGCAACACACTCTTAAGACTATTGCAGCCATTATCGCTACAACTGTTAGTAAAATAATTGTATGGGTATCAATAAAGATTTTATTATTATTATTAATTAAAACCCGACTGAACGCGTAGTAACCCTAGAAAAACACCGTTAGTTCTCAAAGCTGGGCAAAAAAATACCTTTTCACATATTAGACTTGAACGACCTCAAAGACCTTAGTCCGTGACTTTCTACACCTTTATCACACTACGTACTAACCCGGCTCCCGCTAAGTGAGATACCGCTGCAGCTTACACGCAAATATCGTCCACATTACGGTGCAATAATGTTACAATTTACATGTCAACACAGTCTGGAAGAACGAAGAAACGTAGACAATAACATGAAGGCAGAAGAGCACTGCTTTTTTAAACATTTCCACTAGATTTCTTTAACGAAATTCATTGTCTTGTGTTCCACATCTTTCCAAGGAATTTGTCCATCAATCGTCCGGTTTAAGTTTTATATACCAAAATCGAACGTTCGTTAAGGCTATCCTTTCCAGTCAAGAATTCTACTTTTTATTTTAATGGATCTATGGATATTCACCGAGCTAAAACCATGAGACGAGCACAATGGTCCTCTAAAACATTAAACTAAGAAATCGTACAATTCTGCTTGAAGTAAACAGACTAACCAAAGATAGTTTAGATAGTAACTTAATGAAAAATGGTAATCACGATGAAGCTAAAATGAAGTTTGCGGGACCGGTAATAACCTATATACTCTTGTCTTGAAGGTATCAGTTAGAATTATTCGGAATAGCAGTTAAGTTACTTCTAGTTGCTAGACTGCATAACTATTTAGAGTGTCGTAATGTCGCGCTATATCGCGCTATGACACCCGCATGCGACCAGATAACGGTGCGCTCCTGCGCACGCGCAAGTACAGTCAGGATCGAAAATACGTACCCACAAAAGTGTCGGGTTAAGCATCTTAGCACAGATTACATTGCTTCTTTAGGCGGACATAGCTTACATGGGCAAATTGTTGACGTCATGGCGAAAATGGGGATTTCGCAAAACATTTAATTGGGGAAGCAAGTTCTGATGGATCATGGGATGGATTTGGACACGCTTGGCTTAACTCCATCACTGACCCACGTTATTTACCGCTAAATAATTATCCCGGCAACCGCCAGAGCTGTAGTTCCGAATCCCGTTAGGGGATGCCCTACGTCAGTTGCTAAAATGCATCAGTTGAGAGCGTTTATCTCCTCTGAAAGCTTAGTAAAGCTGATGATGTTTCGCAACCACCAGCAATCATGTAGACAAAAATTGCCAAAGTACCTACATAATATATACATGTATCTATATTTTAAAAGGATGAAATTAATTTAGGAAACGATTGACATTTACATATCTCGATTCCAGGGGTCCCTTCTTGTCTCCATAAAATATAGTATTTGCTTGTGATAATGATGTTGCGAAATTTGCTGTAGGCGGACTGTTGGAATAGTAAAACCTAAAGGACCAGGTTTACGGCTAAACACTATTTCCTTCCTACACCCACTGTTGTAAGATTTATAGCTCATCATTCACGGTGCTGACTGTAATCCTGTCGAGACATAGATCACCGAATTAGTGAGAACAAGTTTCGAGGCCATAGCTAGCTAGTGAGTCTAGTTATACCACGTGACTGCTAGAAGCCAGACCCTAGGGTTGAAAATTGAACCTTCCGCTTTCTAGAGAACTTGGTGAAGATGAAAAAACATCATCATCAATAGTCAGGTAAAAAAGGATTCATAGATTCATTATTTGTTAGGTACCAACTCTTTTTTTAACCTTTATTGCACGTATTTAAAAAAAACAAAAGGGGACTTAATGCCTAACGGAATCTTACCAGTCAATCCCGCATAATTGAGCCGAATCACACATCTGTATTATCAACTTTTGAGACTGTTGTTTAAAATTACACTCTTACTTTTGTTCTGGTTTACCTACAAAAGCGCTGAAGCTACTAAAGGATAAGTTTAATGTATGTGATGTTATCTACACTAATATTATAAAGAGGAAAGATTTGTATTTTTGTATGTTTGTAATGAATAAACTCAAAAACTACTGGACCGATTGCAATAATTTTTTCACCATTAGAAAGCTGCATTATTCAGAAGTAACATAGGCTATATTATATCACGCTAGGTCCTGTAACTAGTTGTGGTGCAGTAAATGTTTCAAAAACGGGGGAAAAGTATCATTTCTGAGGCCTTCCGTGGCGTGCGCTGAGCATATAGTTGAAGTTATACAAAAATGCTCTATGGATGAATTGTTCATCTTAACATTATCTTTAAAAAAGTCCGGGAGAGCATATGTCTACCTTTTACAGTTTACCCATAACAATCGTTTTAATGATTTAGATGTTTGCTCTAAAGTAATGTCATTTTGGCGACGGGATTTCGAAGTAAATGGTTTAATCCTTATAAAAGTTTGCTCTAGATAACTTTTGAATTGTTCAATCGGTTACCTTTAGACTATTAATTCATCCAAAAGATACCTATTAGGTAAGTACTTAAAATCCTCTAAGGCGAAACGAAGTTCGCCGGGACCGCTAGTATGTTATAAAAAAGGACTACTTATTGATAAAAGTATAACTCCTGGAAGACCCATTGGAGGCCCCTCGTTAATTTGATGAACTCGTTAAAACCCAAGTGGTGATATTGGTAGAAACTAACCTGGTACATTTATCTAGTTCATAACTAAAATTAAGTACCTCTGCAGCATTTGTTGACAGAAACTAAAGAAAATCGTAGAAGTTTCAAAGAAAAAAAATATTCCTCGCCTGTGAGGTTTGTTCATTTAAAGTTTGCTGACTGAAGAAACTAATCGACCCACTAAGCTAATAGTTTCCAACTGGTAGGTAAGTCTGAAATGTAAATGAAATTAAAACTGTTCATCTAGGTTATACAATAAGAATGGGAAGTCGAATGGCTTGCTAACTAATTGTTGCAAAGCGTTTCAAGGAGTAAGCGAGCTTCAGCAACAGATCAGCAGATATAAGTTTAATGAGCGGTTGCTTTTTCGGTATCAAAAGTAGAGAAATAATTTCACAAGCCCCTTTTTATTAATTTGGGCGACAGAAATACTGACTGAGCCACAAGACTCCCAAACCTAGTGGCTCGCTTATTATGTAAATAATGTACTAATCTGTGGCCAACCTATTATTCAGGTTAGGCGAGGTTAGTATTTTTTTGGTTGTCGTTTATCTACTATTTCTACTATTTCGTCTAACCATTTCTCAACTTTTATACTAATGCATTCAGTAGTTTTAGTGTTATATAATTACAAACATGAATCCACCTATCTATACATTCACTCGTGTCATACATCCTTTGAATTCTTTCTCATTTATAATAGGAATATTTAACTTAAGAATAATTTCTTAAAAAAATATCCCCAGCTCCAGGGAATTTTAATTTCAAGTGGAAACTTGCACACGTTCCAATGAACAAATAAACTAATTTGAGGTATTACGGTGGAACGCACATCAACGAAAAAACTCGCAGTTTGATTTAAGTTATTATACCCGCGATATAAAAGCGGTACAAAGTCGTGTGTGGTCTGACATGTTTTTGACCGTACGAAACGCTAAGTCCAAACTGATCTCGTGGAAAAGGAAGCAACAGGGTCATTTTCAGCAAACGCATGATGCAACAGGTCGGTAGATCCTATCCGCAGAATGGATACCTACGTAACACCCACGCCTGGTAAGCGGTTTAAATATGGCGCCGGGTAGGGTTGGCAGAAGTTCCGTCAGTTACATTATTGCACCTTTAGATGCGCACTAGGAACTCAAAAAGTATGCATTTCGACAAATGGCATTTACGAAAGCCTGTCTCGAGTAGTTAACCTTACATTAACTTCCAAAAGGCTAATATAACAAGCTGTAAAAGACATAATCCTCGAAGTTGCCTCTTCAAACTTTTAATATTTATATTATAAGTATTATTTCAATATTTTTGAAACAAATATCCGTCGTATAGAATAATGTTATTTCTAGTTCCTGGATTTTAATCTAGGGTTGCGGGATAGTATTCAAGTATCAATTCTTCTATATTCGACGACCTCCGTATCCAAGAGGCGAGTGGGCCGGACTTTGCGTAACTTTGTATCGCCCTTAAAACATTGGTATAAGGACTGTTATCGAACTACAAGTCTTTACCGTAACGTGCTGTTCCAAAAATGTGATTTAAGCATTTGATGCCTAATAACACGACCTTTTAATCCCATGGCGTTTTAAGAAAAGCCTCCTACCTAATAATCAAGTTAATATAAAAGTTAGTGCCAGATCCGGTTTTATGAAACATCTTCGTAGTAAATGATCAACCAGATTCAGTGCACATTTTTTTTTATATTGCACTTCAAGATTGACCTCATCCCACCTTATGTTAAGTGGTAATGAGGTCCCAGCTTAAGGGCGATAAGTACAGCATAATTAAGCTGTTACTGGACTTGTCGCATTTACCTTTAAGGCTTGCCCTGCTACTAATGCCCACCCAGAAGCTCTGGAAACCTTAAATTACTTACTCGCAAAACACAACTACACCGAAGTGATTGTTATTTGGCTGCGGTCTTCTGTAATTTAAGCAAAACAAGGGCGTGTCATCCCTAAATGGGCATATTACGTGACAAATCCGTGCTAACCGGACGACACAAGGCCTTGGCTACGTAACAACAATTACTTAGGGGTTGATCAGCATGTTTTAATGGTTGCAAGTAAGCGGCTTCCCTTTCTAAACAGGAACCATGTTAATCTGTTTAATGTCAGCATTATCCCTACCATCTTTAAATAGGTCTGCCTTAGGGTTATTTAAATATAAAAAAAGCTTTCCAATTACAATGAAAATACAGTGAATTGTAAAATATCACATGAAGAGAATATCTAGAATTGTAGGTACTATTATATTTCAGGTAAACTAGCCGGGGCTTATTTCGGGGTAATAAGTATCCTATTTTTTATCTTAGTAAATTTCACCCAAAACCGTTCAGTAGTTCAATCAATCACGTTTTTGGATGAAATGATTTGGCAATTTTCTAGAAGGCTCCCAGTCTCATTATTTTAGAAACCAACCTTGGGTTAATTTTAATTCCTCGAATGGGATTTGCTTTTTAAATGGAATTGTAAAGACAAGAAAGGGAAAGAAATCAGCTTACTGCCTATGAGCCTCATACAAAACATTATAGTTATTGTATGTCATTCAGTTCTGTAGTCACTACATACTTCTGATAAAAGATGGTGAAATAGACGGTAGATGCTTAAAACCATTGCTTCAAAACTAGATTTAAAGTGAGTTAACGGTTCAAAACGATACGACATATTTCTTAGTTAATGCGAACAACTGAGTATTGTCTATGCTTAAACCTCGCTAAGGCAAGAAGTAGCAAAAATTGGAAATTTGTAGATCCTTTTTTTTTTTTATATTGCACTTCAAGATTGACCTCATCCCACCTGATGTTAAGTGGTAATGAGGTCCTAGCTTAAGGGCGACAAGTACAGCATAATAAATATGGTACTGGACTTGTCGCCCTTACCTTGAAGGCTTGACCCCTGCTACTAATGTAGCACCCCCCAGGAGCTCTGGAAACCTTACTCACACGCAGGAACACAACAACACAGAAGTGATTGTTATTTGGCTGCGGTCTTCTGTAAGGTGGAGGTATTTCACCAGTCGGGCTGCTCCAGTTCGAGCGATAAATCGCTATGCCCTACCTCTCTTAAATCCTTTTCCTTAGTTATGAGTAATTTTACTCAAAACACCTCCGAAAGCATCTAAACAAAGTTAGAGCTCTTGAACCTTTTTGTTCTATGGGAGAATTTTAATTACACCGTCCTCCGTTTCCATTTAGTTATCTACTTTACCTACAATGCGACGAAGTTGGTTGGTTGTCCTTTAGAAATTGGTTTCGCAATTTCTGGTCTTTAAAAAGATGGAGGCTTGTGGGCTCCGGAATCCAAAAAGGTTCTTCAATTGGGATCTTCTCTCGTGAAAATTAATTATATAAATTCTCCAGTTTTTTTCTACTAATAATAGGGTTTAATAGCACGGTTTTGTTTGTCAACATTGCAGTTTGATATCAGCCGGGACACGTATCCTTGCATTTTCCACTTACTTAATAAAAAATAACAGCGATAGATTTAATTCAATTATCGCATGACGTCATCGGTGGGTACATCCATACTAATATTATAAATGCGAAAGTAACTCCGTCTGTCTGTCTGTCCGTCTGTTACTCTTTCACGCCTAAACGGCTGAACGGATTTTGATGAAATTTGGTATAGGCATACGATGAATCTCAAGAACGGTCATAGGCTACTTTTTATTAGAAAATAAGGGGGGATGGGGGTAATACCACCTTTGAAAGTTTATATGGAAAAATGTTTATCTTTTAAGTTAGAGATATGAAATTTGGCACAAATATAGCTCGAAACTTGGATTAAAATATAGACTACTTTTTGTTTCGAATATTAGGGGAGAAAGGGGTAAAACCGACCATGAAAGGATGTAGTTCACGCGAACGAAGTCGCGGGCACAGCTAGTTTACTATACATCAGTGACGTAACGAGCCCACAACTTGCGTTTTATCTATTTCTTATTATTTTTCTAAACGAAATAATAGCGAACATTAAACAATCTGGTATTTTTGATCCAGTCGAATCCAGTATCGGTATATTTACTCGCGTCTTTACGTCATGAGAGGACAGGAATCGAATCGGAATCCATGAGCACGCCTAATATGAAGCTAAATATTTTACGTTTATAACTTGACGTATCGTGTATGATGACGTTTTGATAAATCAAATAGACAAAGGTACTCAAGTACCTATATTTATTCAAGAAGCCTATACTATTAATAGACGGCCAGTAACTACATATTATCATAGTACAATCGGTTAATGGTCAAGAGCCTTCGTGGTTAGGGTTACCTACTAACTATAAATAGGTAGGTATATGACAATGGATAAATATTGGATAACAGCAAATTCCTACATTGGTCGGATTATACAGTAAGTAGCGAAAGCACATGTGTTACAGATATCGGGAACAAAAAAGGCACTACAACACCCAGACCCGAGACAATAAAGAAAAGTTAATTTTCCATGTTGACCCGACCAGGATCCATTGAACCCAGGACCTCAGGGGAGTGAGCAACTAGGCGGTAGGAGCGGAGCCGCACAGCAGATCCGCTGCTGGGACCGGAGATGCCAGGCGTGGGGTAAGCCTGGCGTCCGTTACCTCGGTCCTGAGTTCTTTAACTGATATTAAAATCAGAGTTGTCTCTAGAGCCTTAATGCTAACTTAACTAGGTACCTAGGTAGGTAGTTAATAATTAAAATCACAAACCTGATCCGAAGCTCGGACTACCTCCGAATCTCGAGCGGAAATTAAAACAGTAGTCCACTCAGCCCAATTAGGACCAGATTCGATGCAAATTAATACAAGAGAACACTGTTTAAACGCTCAACGTTACACAAAACCGAGCGAATCCAAACGGACCAACTTTTCGATGGCGCCTACAGAAATTGCAACACAACTTTTTTACACAATGGAACTTTGGTGAATTTCGCACTGAAAGTTGTATCTTCTAGTTTTAAACACACACCGAACTTTTTAATGTAGTTTTTATCCACTTCGATTGAGGTTCTTGACGTTTTTGATTACGATCGGTACGGAACTGTGGGTGCGCGATACGTGCACCTCGCGGCGAGTCTATAACTGGACTGAGCGAGCGAGGTAAAAAAATGGCGGAGCCGATTTGAGTTGCCAGCGAGCGAGCGAACGCCGCCGTCGCGACCGGTCAAAGATCATGCGTATTAAATTGTGCTGGTGAGTGAAGGTAAAAAAAAACATAATATTAATATTTGGTTGATAAAAAAATTATTTGATCAAAAGAGAGGACATACCGATTTATTGCTCGAACTGGAGCCTGACTGGTGAAATACCTTACAGAAGACCGCAGCCAAATAACAATCACATCTGTGTTGTTGTGATTCTGCGTGTGAGTAAGGTTTCCAGAGTTCTTGGGGGGTGGTACATTAGTAGCAGGGGTCATGCCTTCAAGGTAAGGACGACACGTCCAGTAACAGATTTATTTTGCTGTACTTGTCGCCCTTAAGCAAGAACCTCATTACCACTTAAAATCAGGTGGGATGAGGTCAATCTTGAAGTGGAATATAAAATAATAATAATAGAATAACTAACTTTTTGCATAGAGCTTGACGATAGGACGACCAATAAAAATCAATGATTCTAGGTACTTTCTCTCAAATATCTGCATCTTCGCTTCCGTAGCCAACCAATATGCTGTTTTGATTGATTTTTCTATTTTAATTTTGAAATCAAATTTGACGTGTTTTTTGATATTCCTTTTGTTTACTTTTGTGTCTTGTCATTCTACCCTGCTGTCTCTATCACGTACACACAATTTTCCATATTTATATCACATTTCCTTTCCTGATCTCTCACCAAGCGCAATACTTACCATAAATCGAACCCGGGACCATACACAGCCCGGTATTTAAACCACTAGATCGTCAAGACGTTTCAATCGCCCTACATTAAATTGAAGAGTGCCGATAATGTCGTTAATGCGCTCAGTGTGAGATAGGACTTCAACAATTGCTATATTATGATTTCAATTTTAGCTAAACGTTTTTTCGAGATCCAAAGAGAAGTTTGCCAATATTAAGTTACACGAAACTACGTAGCCTAGTATCTACAGCAAGAGTTTCGACTCTCACACTAACTACCTACCTACTTCAACCAGTAGACGTTAATAAATTAAAGCCTGTAGTTTAACTGAAGTGGGAATCGTAACTGTAGGTAAAGTAATAATAACGGATCATTAATCAAATTGATGTAATAATACTTTACAGCCTGACTAGGGGCTACCGAGTAGGAAATTCTATTAGCAAATCAATAAATATGGACGAGACTATTCTGAAATACTAAATTTAACGATCTATCAGAACAAACCTCCTTTGTGCCTTAAGCCTCTTACATAACTACTTAGTCTATGAACTGGTCGCGGGAACAGTATAACCGCTTAGCGTAAAACAACAACAGAAGAAATTACGAAATGTAACAGGTGTTGATAATTAGGTAAGAATATAAAGTACAATGTTTGATGGGTAGTAGTAGTGAAAATGCAAGTTTATTAGAAAAAAATTTTTTTTGTGGACTTAATAATACCGCCTGAATTTAAGATTAGACAGAGAGTTCCAATAGAACAAGAGACATCATTGGTCCCTAACGCAATACAATTTACATAGAAAAACCAATTCTTGTACTTACACTTAGGTAAAAACTTAAGTAAGTAAGTAGGATGACGGAACGGAGGGAAAATGCAATTTGAATTGGAAAATTATGTTAGAATGCTTATAAAAAGCGTTTTGCCACTAAATCATTGCATATTTCGTTTAAATGTGTGATATTGTATTTCATTTCGTTAAAAGGTTATGGCACTTTTTCAAAATTATTTCCATTAATTTTCATCAGTTCTACAGTTATTCCATATGTTATCCGAAAAAAATTTTTTTTTTTGTTTTCCGTATCTTGTATTTAGTAAAAAGCCTTAAAATCAGAATACCTACATCTTTTAAATTGATGGAGATAAGTTGTGGATACACCAACGTCAAATGTTCAACACCGCGTTTCCCTTTCGCGTGACCCATCATTAGGTACCCTAAAAATAAAAATAGAAGAAAAAAAAAGAAACATTTATTACTTGAAAATAGCATTTTTTTTTTTATCAAATCAATCTCGCGCCTTAAAACCACGCGATGATTCCGCCAACGTCAAGTGTTCAGAGAAACAATAAGCTTATACCCATTATCTACGGTTATCCTACACGGTTACCAATTTTACTGTGGTCAATGCAGCTACCGCCGCAAAAACCGGTTTCGAAAATATAATAAAAATTGATAAAGCTGCTAACCTAAAGTTTAACGCCGATAAACGTAAAAGTGGTCATTAAACGCAACGAACCGTTTGCGCTAAAACACGGATACTACCTAATATCCACCGCATTTAGTGCCCGTTTTAATCTATTTACCTACTTCGATTTGTTGAATAACTTTAGACCTTCAGACTCGTGAACCGAACATAACGGGTTACGTAAAATCGTGCTGTTTGGTATCTAAATATCCGATTTTTGCAATGTTCCCACACTAAACTTTATAAAATTTGCAAACAAATTTATAATACCTATCAAATTATTGATGGGAAACCGGAATTGGTTACGATGTGGGAGAGATAGTATTAGCTCAGGCTGAATATGTAAGATTGTTGGTGAGCAACATTTTTTAATCAGGAAATAAAGTATTTATTTATTTAAAAACTTTATTACACAAAAAAAAAAGTACAAAAAGTGGACTTAATGCTAGGAGCATTCTCTACCAGTTAACCGTTGGGTCATGCAGATAGTACGTTTATGGGTGCGGTAACAGTAAAAATGTGAAAAGTACTTACTTAGGCACGCGTGAGGCGCGAATCGTGTCGTGGTGGTGCCGCGGAGGAAGAGGATGATGCGGTATTGCGTTTTGCAGACCTCCCTATCCTGCCGGCCGGTGGGTATGGGGACTTCATCTGGCTCTCGGAGGGAGAACTAGAGTGAGTCTCGGGTGTTGGCAGTGGCGGTAGGCGGAGTCGCACAGCAGATCCGCTGCTGGGGACGGAAACGCCAGACCACGTAAGCCCAGCTCCCGTACCTCGGTCCTTGGGGGGTAGGGCGTGTCAGGTGGCCTGGTGTGCTCCCTGCGTTTTGCGCGGCGAGTAGACCAGGTTGGCAGTAGGCGCCTACTGCCAACCTGGTGGAGGAGTCTGTGTAAACTCAACCAAAAGGAATCCAGACCTAGACTCCCCCACAACTGCGTATCCCCGCAGCGTATAAGTATACGTTGAACCTCTAGAACGGATATAGGCTATTTTTTGTTTTTAAAATAAGGGGACATGGGAGTAATTCCGCTTATATTTTTTTTGATGGAAAGTTTATATGGGAAAAAGTTTAAGTTAAGAGATATAAAATGTGGCACAAATACATATAGCTCAAAACTTGGATTAAAATATGGACTACTTTTTATTTCTTTATTAGAGGAGATAATGGTAAAACCGACCATGACGGTATGTAGCCCACGCGAAGTCGGGGGCACAGCTAGTCTTCCATATTTAGGATATCTGCTATTTAATCGTTTTTTCAGTAAGACAGCTAGAAGTATTTCCGCGTCACTCATTTTGTGAATGAAGAAAACGGGAACAAATTTGAGATTCCAATTCAAAGAGGGCTAGCGGCGAGCTTTCTTCAACGACATAGCGGCAGATTTATAAAATGAGACGATATCGTACGAACAAACGCGTACCCAATCGTCTCACCGTGAAATCACCTAAAGAAATCGCTAGTGTCAAAAGGTACGCTTAAATAGCAATCCAAGGTTGCAGTTCAAACAAACACTTTTGATATTAGTTCTTATGCCAACGACATAACGACGGTGCTAAGTCTATATACTTACTAAAATGTACTAAAATACATTCGATTTTAGTCGTGACCACAAAATGGCAGGATGGTATGGGGTGTATTTGATAATAATAATAGTCCGTATTGAACATACATATATTTAATAACCACCTAAAATCATAAAAAATAATTTAAAGCCAATTCTAATTTTATATTTACAAATAAAAATTGGATCTACTTAAGTACATGAAACAATTACAACATTTAGAAACAGAGTTCACAATATAATTCATTATATATTTTTGTATTACATCTACCTATGGACAGCGTGTTAAGGTATAAATTCAAGAAGTATGACATGCTGTTGATTGTACAAATACCATTCAATTTAATTCCAGGAAGTAGGTATTTTTACAATTTAATTCCTTGAAAAATTATATTGAAAATTTACCAACATTTGTTAGATTTCAGTGGGCAATGTCAATATGTGTATGTACTTATTATTTACAACTAGAGAATTTGAAAACTAGCTACTGGGTATGTCCACACAGATGTAATATATTTCTTTAAATAAAATCTAATAAACTAATACAACCTCATTTGAAGTACATGCCGGCATTACCATAAAACATTGTAAAAAATAAACATTGTTTTTAATGTACCTATGCAATTATGGTGTTTGGCAATGGAAAATGCATTTTCAATATCATTTGTGTATAAAACAATTTGATTTCATATAACTTATATCTGTGTTCATGGAAATGAGTTTATAATTCTAATAAGAGACGATTTTATGATAATATTTTCTAATCCAAAAAAAGATTTAAAAAATCCATAAATTTTTTCTATACTTATAATACAATTAGGGTTGCCAACCGTACTCTAAAATAGAGTATTGTCCTCTATATCATGTAGGCATACTCTTTAATCTATAACACTAATAAAGTACGCTAAAATACTCTTTTTTAACAATTCCTTTAAAAACAATAAAAAATTGTTATGTGCCGCAAAAAGTACAACAAAATACCTTTTTAAAAGTAAAAAATAAATGATACTCTTTTTTGTAAGTCCGTACTCTTTATTTACCTCCTTCAAAATCAGATATACTTTATTTCTGCTAAAAAAAAGTTGGTAACCCTAAATACAATCCAATAATTTTCTTACTTCTTTTTCAATTAATGCTTTGATTCCCACCAACATCAATCATGTTATCACGTACATTTGCTGAAGGGGTTTCCGTTTTAACAACCACAGGTTTGCTGGTTGCTGATGAAAATAGAAATTCATGTTTCGCTCTTATATGCTTCTGAAGTGAGTCTTTCCTGGCATACTTCAGTTCACAGTAAGGGCATGAGTACTTTTTGTAATGCCTCTTCTGATGTTGTACCAATGCCTCAGCGCTACTTACAAAACAGCCGCAAACCAAACAACAAACATTAGTTAGCGTATGCCGTTTCTTATGCCTATACAATGTCTCATTTCTGAATGTTTTGTATGGACATATGTCGCATTTGAAAATATGTTGACCTTTCTCATGTATAGTTTTCTTATGGTTGCTTAATTCCCATATAGTGCAGTAGGAAGACCCACAAAGCTCGCATGTGTACATCTTATCTCCAGCGTGACGTTTCAAATGGATGATTAAGTTTCTTTTTGACCGTATCATTTTTTTACATATATCACACTGTAGCGTTTTTTGTCTATGCATCCTCAAATGACTGTACACTCGAGTCCGCCCTCTGAGATACTTACCACAATATGGACATGTCACCTCAGTCTTAAACATTTTGTGCGCTACCTCTAGATGACTATTTAGTGAACTTCTCTGCGTATAGCACCTTTTGCATATATTACATTGGAACGGTTTGAGACCTGTGTGCGTGTTAAGGTGTCGTTTCATATCTTTCAATCGATGTGATACATATTTACACTCATTACAGTGAAACACTCTTTCTTTACCCGTGCCCTCAATAGTTACCTTCGTCATATAGATACAAGGTGCGTTTTTATCTTTCAAGTGCTTGTTGTATGCATAGACTGTTTTGAATGCCCTCTTACATTTTTCACAAACTAATTTATCTAACATGTGAGTCTTTCTCCAATGAACTCTTAATTTACATTTACTCTTGAATAATTCGCCGCAATCGTGGCACTCGACTTTCACATCTTTGGGAGACTTTTTGTTAACATTTTTACCTCTTTTTTCATGTTTCACGCGAAGTTTTTTAGATGGCTTTGCGGGAATTTTGAGGTCAAAATCACTCAACATGTTTTCGTCACATCCATCTACATCGACGAAGCAACGCATATGATCTTCCGGTTCCTCTTTCTTTATTTCGTCAATATTGATCGTAACTTGACCCGGCTGGAAGATATCAGCATTATTCAGAGCTGTTGTCCTTAATATGTTGTTGGACTCTTCACACTTGGCTCTGAAGTTCACTGCAGTGTCAAGCTCTAGAAGACAGTCAGGGCAAATCTTGCAGGGGAATCCATCGCCTTCTTGTATCCCAACGTTGGCAATTGAGTTAATGGTGTCGGAAATCAGACCATTTTTGTATTTCTCGAACAGCGACAAACATTTTTCACTCAACTTGGTGTCAGTCCGTAAACAAACGCGACAAATTATTGTTTTTGACTTCTCAGCCATGTTTGTAAAAATAAGTTAGGAATGATTTTGTGTTATTTCAGGTTACTTTATGTTTTTAAACAAATAAATATAATGGACAAACTTCCGAATTCATTCATCTTACATCGGACGTAAAAACAGCAATTCGAATGTCAAGTAGGGATGAGGCATGTGGCACAGACCATTAATGAACGGATGTGTTCGATTTATTCCGATTCCAAGTGACATCAATGGAGGTAGTTGATTAAAATTACGATCAAGGTATAATTTATCACTTTGAGTAAACTTTACATCGAAACTCCAAGTGCCATTCACACAATTGACTCAGAGAAGATCCATTTCACGATAAAAATTTAAATTTTCTTGCTTTGTTGTGTAACTTGGTTAAATGTACCTATTGCAATTAATAATAAATAAATAAAGAAGCAGAAGGAACTAAAAAGACGTACTGAATTTAAAACCGGTTTTGCCTTAAGGCGAGCATAATTCTATTGTAAAATTGGCACAATCCTTAGACAACAGAAGAAAGAAAACAAAAATTTATAGTAAAATTTTTTTCAAGGAAAATGTATGCTTTTGCAATGTTAAAATGAAACTAGTTACTTACCTAGATTTTTTTAATGATGTTCATGTCTTCCAATGATTTTGTTTTGTTTAGAATGGAGACATTTTGGGGAAATACGGGGAATCAGAGATTTTTTTGTAAAATTATCAATAAAATACTCAAAAAAATGTTACTAACCGCATTCTTAAATAATATTTTGGTTAAATCAAATTGGCTGTCTGTAAAGTCGGTTTACGGACGGTAGTTTGACTAACAACGCTGAGCTGATCATGTCTCTCTCATTCGTGCCGCCGCGCTCTCGTTTACTTGCGGAACGTGACTATTGCACATAACGGGACATCATATTTTTTGTGCATGCAGCCCGTAGTATTGAATTATTAGACGTTGTCACGCCAAAAGGATGTGGAATTCATCGAAAAAAGAGTCATTCGGTGATTCAATTTTTGAATAATTTCTAAAAATTCTAAATTTCGACATTGAAGCTTTATACGATTTGACATTACTTTTTGGGAATTCAGCACTGGCATCAGCCAGCCCTGTTCGGTATGACGTTCGACTCAATAAACTGGTATCCAAGCCACAAACTTTCAACAAAAGAAAAAGTATGATGACGTTGACATTTAGTGTTTTGACGTTTGACCAGGGTTGCCAATCTGTGGGGAATTCCCCAAACTGCGGGGAATCTCAAGATGGTTGGGGATTTATTGGGGATTGGCATTATGTGGGGAAAATGCGGGGATTTTCGCTCGGAGAATATTTCGTCATTTATTATTTCATCAAAATCGGTTGAGAGGTTTAAGCGGGAAAGCGTAACAGACAGACAGACAGACAGAGTTACTTTCGCATTTAAAATATTAGTAGGGATAACCATAGCTGGGCATTAACTCGTTAATCCGTTAATCGTTAATTAACGAAGTTAACATTTTGAGTAACGGATTAACTTTTAAGTTAACTTGAAAAACTGTTAACGGTCTCATTAACGTCCGTTAATAATATTGAAGTCCGTTAATCGTTAATCCAATGTCTACTATCCACCGCATGGCACCGCGAGTGAAATACTAGTTCGAGTAAGAAAGCTGCGAATAGATTCATTTTTACCCACAACGGAACGGAGCAGGTGTATGCGTTTAGGGTGAGCTATGTTTGTGTGTACGTTTGTGCAAATTAATGTTGCCACCTATCTTCTAAACTAGTGAATGAATGATCCGATTTTCATGCGGTTTTCAATAACGGGTTTGTGTTTGGTGAGTTCATGTTCTTAGATAGGTGTCATGGCTGTAACTCACTAGAGGGCGCCGCCATATTAGTGTAAAACAATGTTTAAATATAATCAAAACGAAATGTCCGATTCAAATTCAGTTTTCAGAAATGTGTACGTGGTAGTTTAAATGCATGTTCCCAAATAATAAAAATTACGTCTATAACTCACTAGAGGGCGCTACAATATTAGTGCAAAATAATATGGCAATAATATTAAAACGAATTGTTCGATTTCAAAAAATATTATAGTTTTTCTAGTGACGTATAATTATTGAAGAACTGTAGATGTTTAACATAAAATACACTTATGAGTATGATTAATTTTTTGTTGAAATTTCACATAGGGAAGGCAGCCCCTGAAGGATATTCCTCGGTTATGTATCAATATGGTAAAACTATTATCGCTACATTTACTCGTAAGTATATCTCCGAGAAACAGGGGGTCTATTCCCAAAAACGAAACGAACAAACGAAAGGTTTCGTTTTTGAAGATTGATCAAAAGTTAGGGAATTAAAACGTGGTTTTTCATTTGTATAAATGATATTTTGTTTTTTGATTACGCTTTATTCGCATTTGAAGTGAGTTGGTTGCGATTATGAGCAATAAAAATTGCTAAACGTCATCGGATCCGACATATTTCGTTTTCGAGAGTAGACGCCCAGACACGTCAGGAAAAAACTGTAAACATCGATATTCATTGTTTAGGTACTTATAGTATATCTATTACCAATTTCCCGAGATATCAACCCTTTTTTTAGAAAGTATTTTTACGTCCATTATAATATTTCGTTACATAATAATTGGGTTAAAATGGGGGTTGTATTTTTTTCCCGATTTTTACTGTCGTGGGTTTTGTTTCAAATTTTTAATGTACATTTGATTTCGTCGGTGTTTAGTTAGAATGACGACTGCTGTGTTTGTTTTAAAGAAGGGAGCGTACAAGTATTATGGAACGCATTGTTTAAGATCCCCCCCCCCCCCTACTCTACGTAACGCACCGTAACATTTTTCAGTAATCCCCTCCCTCTTTTTTTAAAAAAAGACGACCACACTAATACAATCGGGGACTACCTGTTCAAACCGTAGGGAAACTAAAAGGGTTCCAAATGGGAGTTTCTTAACTTATTTTTTTATTGAAATGCATTGTAGCGTTTTACTAAATTACTGTCAGTGATCCTATCATGGGAGACATGAAATCGGATTCTAGGTTTGGTCCATTTTGATTATATTTTAACGGATTAGCGTTATCTTGCGTTAATTCGTCCGAAATGTAACGCTTTAACGTTTAACGAAGCTAACTTTTTTAGTAACGGATTAACGATTAACGAAGTTAACTGTTTGATTAACGGTGCCCAGCTATGGGGATAACAACATTTTTTTTAATCATTAAGTATGCTCAAGTACTTATGATATGACGGCACATCCCTTCCTTTTCTTCTTTATTAAATGTTTTGTTTTATGACTGATAAATGAATGATGGAACATGTAATGCATGCATTGGCTTCGTTCGCTGTTGTTTGTAGTTAATTAGTAGATCCAAGTTTTAAAAAGTTGTGTTTGTTTCTGTCAAAGTAGCGATTTTACGAGCATTTTATAAAAAAAAAATTTTGAGGGGAATTTGTGGGGATTCAGTGGATTTTTATCCCCAAATTTGGGGAATTCGATCAGGATTTTTGGGGATTTGGATGAATTGGCATTGGCAACCCTGCGTTTGACATATAATAATAAGTACATTTTCGTCAGGAAACGCCAGTATTTTGCTCTAAGTTTAATTACAATCCAATGTTTTAACGGAATATAAAATCTTTATCTACATTATGACCGAAAAGCCAAAAACAATAATATGCCGCGTATGTTTAAGATCTGATAGTAAGATCAAGAAAAAATGTATGTCGCTGTTCGAAAGATACAAGAACGGTTTGATTTCAGAAACCATTAACTGTATTACGAATATTGGTATACAAGAAGGCGATGGGCTACCTAGCAAGATTTGCCCAGACTGCCTTCTGGAGCTGGACACAGCAATTAACTTTAAAACTAAGTGCGAAAGCTCTAACACTATTTTAAAGACCACAGTGTTTGATGATAAAAACATTCTGAAAACAGACCATATCGAATGCACCGAAATAAACTTAGAAAATATAAAAAAAGAAGAGCCGTTCGAGGAACCCGTAGATGACTATACGGAAGTGGATTTTGTTGATGAAGACTATTTTCTTGACTCCAAATTAGATGATGTAAAAACAAATGATCTTAGTGAGCAAACACAAAATGAGCAATTACCTGATCTAACATTAGAATATAAGGTTAAAAAAAGTAAGGCAATAGACTTGAGACTTGAATGTCACGATTGTGGAGGGTTCTTCAAAAGTAAATGTAAACTTAAAGTGCATTGGAAGAAAGTCCATATGTGTGAAAAATTAATTTGCCAGTCATGCAAACGAGCATTTAAGTCATTCAAAGCGTATAATAAACACATGAACAGTAATAACAACCCTTGTATGATTGCAACAAAGGTGAATATTGAAGGAATGGGCAAACAGAGAGTATTCCATTGTAGGGACTGTAATTACCAATCACGTCGCATAAAAGATATTCAAAGTCACTTATACACACACTCAGGAGACAGACCATATGAGTGTAGCATTTGCAAAAGGAACTTTACTCAACAAAGTTCTCTGCAAAATCATCAAGAAGTCTCGCATAGTATGTACAAAGTAGAAGCAACCTGCCAGTACTGTGGCAAATATCTCAAAGGTAGAAATAGATTATATAGACATATGAAACTGCATAAGGAGAATATAGGAGTACAGTGTGATATCTGTAAAAAGATGCTACGCTCAAAAAAAACCTTAATCCTCCATTTGACGCGCCATACCGGTGTTAAAATGTTCACTTGTGAGCTCTGTGCCTCATCGTTTTACACATTATCAGAACTCTACAACCATAGGCGGATGAGGCATGAAAAAGGCAAGCATATTTTCAAATGTGATATTTGTGGCTACAACACATACCGGACTGAGACGTTAAAAAAACATAAAAAAAGGCATACATCAACAAATGTTTGCTGTCTCGTCTGCGGATTCTTTCTCGAAACTGCTGAAGCCTTGGTGTTACATCAAAAGAGACATTTCAAAAAATTCTCATGTCCATATTGTGACTTGAAGTATGCTAGAAAAGACTCCCTACATAAACACGTAAGAGCTAAACACAAGTTTACGTTTGCTTCACTGCCCAGCAAACCAGTAATAGTGAAGACAGAAACCGCAGTTGTTAATGCGAGTGATGATTTTATTGAAGTGGAAGTAGCTCCTACAAAATTCACTTATAAATGAGATTAGAGCCGAGCATCAACATTTGGCTCTTGTTCCATTAATAGTTGAAATCAATCTTGATTTATGCGTATGGCTGCATCAATTTCTTGTCATTAACCATTTCCTCTACCTAAAGGTTGTCTTGAACGAATGGCGAAAAAAAAGATGGCTTTCTAATAATTGGACAGCCTAAATTGTACTATTATTTGCTTATAAAACCAATTTATGTTTGTATTTTGTGAAATAAAATCCTTCTGTCTATTTAAAAAAATTTACTACATAATAATTTAATATTTTTTTAAATGTTTCTACCATTCTTGATAATAATATTTTTTAGTGCAATACATAATATTTTATAAATTGTGAAATTATGTCAACCTACTTGCTCGATCTCATAGTCCAAGGTTGGCAATGACAATGTTTTTTTTAATTCATGAAAATTCATATTTTATTTATATTTCATTATATACCTAGTTATTTCAGTTATTTATAAGGAAATATAAAATTATACCTACATTTTATTGGCACTTTAGGGATACAAAATTGTAAACTATTATTAAATTAATTTATGTTAATATTGGAATGACTTTAATTTTAAAACATGTCTTTTCTAATACAAGTAGGGTTACCAACTTTTTTTTAGCAGAAATAAAGTATATCTGATTTTGAAGGAGGTAAATAAAGAGTACGGACTTACAAAAAAGAGTATCATTTATTTTTTACTTTTAAAAAGGTATTTTGTTGTACTTTTTGCGGCACATAACAATTTTTTATTGTTTTTAAAGGAATTGTTAAAAAAGAGTATTTTAGCGTACTTTATTAGTGTTATAGATTAAAGAGTATGCCTACATGATATAGAGGACAATACTCTATTTTAGAGTACGGTTGGCAACCCTAAATACAAGGGACATTAGGCAGAACACTGGAATTATAAATGCCATGCATAATACATACATATATGAAACATAGATGAGAAAAATACTGTTTAGTAGCTGAATAAATTATAAAAACTGATCAGTAGGTATGATGCAGCATGGAATAAATTTTGTGGAGCTCTTTTCGAATGACGAAAATGATCATATCATGTAAGCTGCTGATTGTCAAAAAAATAAGTATAATAACTATCAGTCAATAGATGATTACAAGTAAATTTGTAATAAGCTTACTGCAGACAGTTAGTTGACTGTCCGTCAACATGTATGTTCATCAAGAAATCTCTCGTTCATAGATTGAATTAATCAAAAGCTAAGATGACGCATTACTTCATACGCAACCTGTTAATATAGTCTTTGGCGTAAAGTGAGTTTTGCTGACCGGGGTGAGTCAGAAAAATGTAAACCTTACTAAATTATTACTAAAAACACCGGCGGCTGCAAAATTAGAGAGTGCGAGCCACACGCGGCCCGCGAGCCGTAGTTTTAAAAGGCCTAGTGTAGAAGGTAGTAGGTAGTAGGCCTAGGGTGGAAGTGGGTTGCAACTAGAATAGAGGCCACCGATTTCAAAGATCTGTTAATGTTGCTCCACCTATTCAATGTTCGAGGTCGCTGCTGCTACCCCCCTTGGTGTCCCGCCTGGAGTTAACGTCATGGCCCCCTTGAGCTACCATTCTCTTGTTAGTACCGAAATGTAATCTATACTGGTTAGTAAACAAGCCGCTTTAACCCATTGACCGCGATTGACGCTTTAAAGCGTCATCAAGAATTTTGATCCAGACGCCGACGACGCCTTTAAGCGTCATTATTTGCCTTATGTTTGACGTTGAAATAAAAAGTAATGAACACCATCTCGTATACATATTTATACACACCGCGCACCAGGATACGATAGATTATTATTATTGATGTCTTAAAAACGTCCTACAGCATAGAATTGAGTTAAAAAATGATAAAAATCAACAACTAAAATTATTAACGTAAAATCACACTGCACGACGCCGTGGACGTCTTAAAGCGTTAGGTAGTGATGTGACTAAGTGGACATTTTTAATACATTTTTTATTTTTATTTAATATGTAGGTATTAGATGATAACAATAAAATGTGATTATTTTTTTATTGTTCTACTGCTAGTGTATTAAAAGTGTATTAGTAAATAACTATTATCATTATCTCTGCCTATACACATACTTGATAGATGGATTGATGATGCTCACTCGTCATATGGTTAACGTACGAATTTTTTGTCTGTTTATATTTTACCTAATTATTAATGTTCACAGTCAATTGAGAAAAAGTTTGTAATAATAAACAGATGACATGCCATTGTGAATTAATATCATGACTAATGTTTTTACTATTTATTATTGAATTTAATCTGCTTAAAATATACCTTAATTTTTTTTCATAAAATTTTATGTTATCGATATACCCACCTAACTCCACTATGTCATGTTCACTTTAATGTACTGCCAACGCCAACGACGCTTTAAGTCGTCCGCCTGTGACGTCATAAGCGCGTATGCTGCTATTGATAGTGTTGGGAGTTGAAGATAGATAAAATATATTTTTTCCATTACCATACAAAAGCTAAATGCTACTGAAGTTATTGTCCGTGTTTCTATATTGTAGACTTTTTTAGTAAAAACCCACAAATACATTACTTACGAAAATAGTTTAAATAATAATGGGTTGTGTTGAACTTTTACATATTCTGGAAGTAGTTGATGATGATGATATTTTTAATAAATCTTCGCCTGATAGTGAAGTAGGAGAAGTGTTTCTTTTCGAGGCACTTATTTATTTTAATCAAACTAAATTAATGAGCATGACAACCGGATCAACAAATTCTAATTATTTCGTGAGTTATTCCATAAAGATTATAATACCCATATTTATTGTTTACTCAATCAACTGAAAAAAACTATGTATGATAAAGCTCATAAAAATTCGAAGTTCACTATGTCGCTACTAGTTTTAAAATGTATCTAGATGTGACGTCATACGACATTTCAACGAAACACTGCACCGTGATTTTTAGATTTATTAAATAAAAAAATATGAATGTTTATCGTTAAGTGTATATGCACCGTAAAAACCGGGAAACATGATTTTGGTGTAGATTTGTAAAACGCCCCTTCGTATTACATATTTTGGTTTTGTCTATAGAAAAAAATATACAATGTTTTGTTGCTCTTCTTATACAAAAAATTAAATCATAATAAGTTCAAAAGGTGTACTTATTATAATTTCATCACCGACATTAATTCATATTATTTTGTTTTTGACCAACACAGTGGCGTTTTTTCCAATTACATCGATAAAGTCCTTAACAACACTATAAGAGTAGGTAAAATTTGTCAAACATTTAAGTTGTGATCGCCGATGACGCTTTAAGGCGTCGACTAGTTGCGTCAAAATTCCTTGCATACTTTAAAAAATCTTGTGATAATTTTCTGATTACTAAGACATATAAAATTACTATTGATTTATTATTTCTTATTACGTTCAGTATGTATGAGCATTTATTTCTTTATCCTTAGTAATAGGTAATAAGGTTCCGAAACAAACGTTTATTCTTATCGCTTAGTGCAGCATGTCACATCACTATCGTATTGGGCGAAAATTCTAGCTAATAATACGCATGGCGTCGGGAGCAATATTTTCTATTTGAAGTCCGGCGGTCAATGGGTTAAAAAAAAACATTTGATACTTTACTTTTAGAGTAGTTTTTAGGTATGTAAGAATTTAGTAACTTACACATTAGGCAATAAATAAAACCAACTGTGAAAATAAATACCTATTTTAATATTTGTATAACATTACTCCCTATAATACATATCACGTTATATTGTTAATAGGTATTTTATGGAATTCACATATTTTACAAACTAAAATATTTTATTAATAAACTTAGCTTAACAATACAAATTTAAAAATACCTACAACAGATCCTAATAAGACTAGTCAAACAATTACATGGGCGTTTTTCCTTACAACTGTTACATCATGACAGAAATTATAAGTTTCATACAGGGATTAAAAGTAAATAATATTTTCATACAAAGATCAACAAGATATAATTATTTGATATTGAATATATTTGACTAATAGTTAGGTACTTAATCCATTGAGTGATTTTTTATGAAAATATTATTTCTATTATATTAAAGTGATTGTGACATAGTGTATTTACACTAATGTTTTGCCTATGTGAGTAATGAAACAAACAAAATATAGGATATTATAGACATTAAAGAAAATATGTAACAGCATCTATTGTTAACAATATTTGAACATGATTTTTAATAGGTACTTTAGTCAATGATAAGTAAAATTAGATACAACTGTAGTAAAACTTGTTTAAAAACAATAATTTTACAATTTACGAATCAAAATTCACAAATTTGTTTGTACTTAAGTGCTAATTTGTTTGAAATTTCGCCTTGATTTGGACATAGAAATTTCAAATTTTGACCATGAAGAAGATAACCTAGGTATAATAAACTTTTTATATTAATCATTATTCCCTAGAGAACGATTGCCGTCTAAGTAAGTGTAAAGGGTAATCATATCAAAGTCACAAATAGGGCTATCGGGATGTTCTGTGAAAAGTTTAACTATCTTATGGCGCAGCACCTTGAAATTTGATTTGATTAATTTATAAATAAGTAAATTAATCCTCCATTGATTATTTATAATCAATTTAATAACAAAAGTACCCATTAATCTCAAGTACGGTTTAAAAAATCTTTTAATAAATGCCATTAAATAAGCTAATGTTCGGTACCATTTTTACAATGATGTGAGTAAAAATACACGTTCATTTTTTAGCTATCATCTGTGTCGGTGATTTAATTAGGTACAACTTTAAAAAAGATCTGATTTCTTTTAAATTTGAAGGATATGCAAAAGTTTTAAATACTTGTTTCAAATACTTATGTCTACAGGTAGATGTTATTTGGTCCCGATATTTTTTTGAGTTTATCGATGTTAACTGTTGACCAAATAACACATTACTATTTATCATTTTAATATTTAAAAATTTGTGAATAACACGGTATGTTGTGTGATGTACTCTTCAGGTAGGCGTTGTTTACTTCAGTTATTTATATAACTAGTACTAGGTAAGTAATATTACTAAACACTATCATTCCGGATTTTAGTATTCAAATCCCATATATTTCAGTTTCAAGACGTAATGGACGATCCAATGGATGGATGATGGAATGGAATATCCAATAACGAAAATTGTAGACTTGAATCCTACTAATCAAGATTTAAGTATTTATGTTTTTTTTAATTATCAGACATCTTAAACTTAGCACAATGTTTAGCACTCAAACATGGCAACTGTTTTTCATTGTTAACCATAAATTAACCAAAACAATAGATATGGTTAACTCAAACATTGGCAACACTGTCAATATCCACTATTTTTTTAACCCTGTCCTTTGTATCATAATATAGCAAAAGAATGTAAAATATTTTTTTAAATTTGTCTTTACTTTTGTCTTTTTATTTATGATAGTAAAGTCGTCTCGTTTCTCAAATAATTCGTATTAGAAGCGTGTTTATTCGTAATTGTCATTAGATTTTTTTTTCATGTTAAATTAATAACTAACTGTGCTTCGCCATACAAACAAATCGTAAACAATTTGATTGGATGGATAGTCTAGTATGTAATAACTACAGTCAAATACAAACGTACAGTCAAAATGAGTAATATGAACACATTTAAATTGACCAGGAAACGGATGGATTATTGTAACAAAGCAAAATAAATAAGATGCCTAAAAGCAAGGCATTAATTTCAATTGCCATGTTTTGTTGTTTCCTAGGTACCTACTTGAAGTCTCTGTATTGCCAATATAGGTTTTAAATCATACTTTATTTGATGCGTCCAAAAAAAACTTTTAACCAATAAAATATGAACTTTTATGCTTACGTAAATTAACCATCATGACTTGATTAATTCATTAAGCTATAATAGACTAACAGGACCATTGACAATGGTTTTTAAACTATGACATGATACATTTTTTTTACTCATAATTTTTACACGTTCGCCAATTTGATGTAGGTACGCATTCATTGTTCGTAATGTTTGTCTTGCTATTGCAACTTATTTCAAGTGCCCTGATACAAGGAATTGTTTTATCCTAGATTTGGGTTAAGTTTCTGAGTCGCCTAGCGTTAGCCAAAACAATTATAGAAATGAGGTCTGATGTTTTTGAAAAAAGCGAAGACGAAATTTGTAAATTAGGCCGATACGTAGTGGAAATAAAATAAGGACCATCTGTAGTATTCACGTGGTCTGTCATCAGTCACCATTTCGCGGGCAGCATCAATTGAATATACCTACCTAACTATTTGTAAATGACTTATTCAATCTGGTGGTTCCTGGTGGGAGCAGTGTGGTACTGGGGTGGGGGATGACTTGAAGGCGCGAGGGAAGAGCGAGGAGTACGACGGGGGCGGTTCGTACTCAGGAGGGGTTGCGGGGAGGGCGGATGTGAAGAGTTGCTGCGAGGCCGCCGTGACTGTTACTGTTGGTGAGAGGTCGATGCACGATGCCGGTATGTTGATTGGCGTGTCTGAAGGCTTGGACCGTTTGCAGCAGCATTCTGGAAATTGATAATGAAATAAGGATCAGACAACATCATATACATTGGTGCCGATTCTGTTTGCACAAACTAAAATGCTGCATAAGGCCCGCGGGCCTTGCTGGATTTATAAATAAATAAATATTTGACTACCTAACATACATTAGTGCCGATTCTGCTGGCATAAACTAAAATGCCGCACGTGGCCTTCTGCTTTGGACGGACAGGCTTTTTATAGCAAACTAGCTGTGCCCGCAACTTCGTTGGCGTGGACTACATCATTTCATGGTCGGTTTTACCCCTATTTCCCCTAATATTCGAAGCAAAAAGTAGTCTGTATTTTAATCCAAGTTTCGAGCTATATTTGTGCCAAATTCCATATCTCTAACTTAAAAAATAAACATTATCCTATATAAACTTTCAAAGGTGGTAGGTACCCCATCCCCCTTATTTTCTAACAAAAAGTGCCCTATGTCGGTTCTTGAGGTTCAACGTATACCTATACCAAATTTCATCAAAATCGGTTGAGATGTTTGAGCGGGAAAGCGAAACAGACAAGAGTTACTTTCGCATTTATAATATTAGTAAGTACATTAGTAGGGATTGAGGTAGGTACTAATACTTAAATAATTATATATTGAAAAACATTGTTAACTCACCCCAAGCCAGGCAGAACATGAGTATGGTGGCGCACACCAGCATGCCGACGACGAGGTAGCTCCAGGGTCCGTAGGGCTTTAACGCCGCCGCGAACTCCATGAACGCGTTCGACTTCTGCTCGCCCTCAGATATCTTCACTGAAAGTTTCAAATCGCCTGCTCTCAATTAACACTGTATTTTGTGATGATATTTCTAAGGTTCGTTTCTTTGCTAAGAATTTCGTTAAATCGCACTTATAAAATATTAGGTCAATATAACTGCTACTTATACATATTAGGTAGCGAACTAGAAAACAAGTAACGATTAACCTCCATCACTAATGCCAACTCTCCAATGGGGTTGTCGGGATGTTTCACGACACTGAATGCGAGGGATGATGACGGAGTAAAAAAACAGGGATGATGACATGGTAAGAGAAAGGTCTATGACCAATGTGTGTTACCAGTGATGACTTACGGAACTGAGACGTGGTCTCTGAATGTTGGCCTCATAACGAAGCTCGAAGTTGCGCAGCGTGCTATGGAGAGGGCTATGCTCGGCGTTTCCCTACATGATCGGATCCGTAATACGGAGATCCGTAGAAGGACCGGTGTATCCGACATAGCCCGAAGAGTTAGCACACTGAAGTGGCAATGGGCAGGCCACATCGCTCGTAGGACCGACGACCGTTAGGTAAAGAGGGTCCTCGAGTGGCGACCACGTACCGGACGACGCAGCGTGGGGCGGCCCCCAACACGGTGGACTGACGACATCGTCAGATGTGCGGGGAGCCGCTGGATGCAGATAGCGCAGGACCGCGCGTTGTGGCGTTTTGTAGGGGAGGCCTATGTCCAGCAGTGGACAAAAAGAGGCTGATGGATGGATGGATGGATGGATGACATGGTAATAAACAATGAGACCATCGGTTAGATTTTCAAAGTACCTACAATGAACACGTATCTTTATGATAATTGGTAACGATACAGCGCATCAAGTTAAGTGGAAGGGTGCGTTTACGTCGTTAAGTGGAAGGGTGCGTTTACGTCACTAATTGTAAAAACTGTGCGAAGAATTATATTGTAAATTTGTTTTTACATGATAGAGTTGCCTGATGCCATGACCTCTCATTGCCATTAAGGCACAGAGGATGCACAATAAAGTTTGGCTGGAGACCCACCAAACCACTTAGATCACTTAAGCGGGGTGGTATGCATAAAGAATTTGTCTTAAAAAAATGTGTGAAGTAAATCATCATGACGTGGCGCCGGATACCTATTCTGACAAAGACACTCCCACAAAATGTTCAATCCTCCACAAGACGTTACCCAAGACTCTCGTAATGCTCTGGTTGGAAGGGCAAAATAAATAGTTGGATATACACCTGATCTCTTTCCGGTCGTGTCGGTCTACCATCCCATCGGATTATGACAGTGAAGGAACAGAGGGTACTTATGTGTTGCGCAAACGTTTGGGAACTATAAATACACCAATTTCTGCGTCGGTAATTAGTCTGGTAAACGGTCGGGACGATATTAGTAGCAACAGCACTCACTTATCACAGAAGGCTTGGTCACGGTGTCGGGCTGGTCCAGGCCCAGGAGTTCAGGGTTGCGCGCTGCGAAACGGCGCAACAACTCCACCAGAGGCGGGTCGCGGCGCCTTGCGCATACGCTGCTCTCCTCGTCCTCTCCGCCTGGGCAGTGGCGCACGCCGTCGCAGACAAGGTACGAGGACACACATAGGTTAGTGTTGCCACACGTGAATTGGGAGCTGTCGTTGCAGACTGCGCCTGGAAACGAGGAAAGCCCAATGTTAAAAAAATAAACTTGCGTAGGTAGGTTTGGCGAACTTTATTTCTGCCAGTGTTGGGTGAGAATTGAAATAATTAAAAGTTTAAGACTTTCGCGTTCCATTTTAAACATTTCAAATAAGTTACTAAAAAACGGTGTCGCGTTTTAACCGGTTAACTAAAGTTAATTGAAATCATTTGATGGTAGAACCCGGGTGTTTATTGATCTTATGTTGTGAAAGGATTCCGTGAATGACAATGATCCAGTTTAAGTTTAACTCAATGGCACAATCGGGTGAAAATTGAGTTGCCCTTGTGAACAATGGCTTGAGATGCGGGTTTGGATGTGCTCCACTTTATCACTATTCATACTAATAATTATAAATGCGAAAGTAACTCTGTCTGTTTGTCTGTCCAGCTTTCACGCCTAAACCACTGAACCGATTTTGATAAAATTCGGTATAGAAATACGTTCAACTTCTAGAACGGAGTTAGGCTACTTTTTGTTTTGAAAATAAGGGGGGATTGGGGAAAACCGCCCTTGAAAGTATATAGGAAAATGTTTATTTTTTAAGTTAGAGATATGAAATTTGGCACAAATATAGATCGAAACTTGAATTAAAATATGGACTACTTTTTTTTCAAATGTTTTTGGGGGGAAAGGGGTATAACGAACCATGAAAGTATGTAGTCCTCGCGAACGAAGTCGCGAACACAGCTACTACTTGTATAAAAATAAATGCACTTTTCGTTGTTATTTTATAACTCAAGTACGGGCTCACCCATCCAAACCAAATGTTAAGGCTTGTTCGGACTATTTAGTAGATGGTTTTTGTGAAGTTTGCACTAAATCGGTCGAGCCGTTCTTCATTTACTTATCTCATTTTTGTAACAAATGAAAATGCGTGCGAAGACGAGGCGGTTTTTTTTTTATATTGCACTTCAAGATTGACCTCATCCCATGGACTTAGTTTATTATATTAAGTCCATACCTCATCCCACCTGATGTTAAGTGGTAATGAGGTCCTAGCTTAACGGTGACAAGTACAGCATAATAAATCTGTTACTGGACTTGTCGCCCTTACCTTGAAGACTTGACCCCTGCTACTAACGTAGCACCCCCCAGGAGCTCTAGAAACCTTACTCACACGCAGGAACAGAACAACACAGAAGTGATTGTTATTTTGCTGCGGTCTGTAAGGTAGAGGATAAATCGCTGTGCCCTACCTCTCTACTAGTAGGTTATATTATTTATCACTACTGAAGATTACTGAACGTACAATGCTAGGAATAAGGTTACGTGGTCCACAATAGGGTAGGAACGTAAGCAGCAAAATGATGATGACTACTTCCTTCAAACATTTTTATCACGAGAATGACCTCATTATTTTCATCACCCCATAAATTCAAGCTAGGATGAGATTATTCCCGATCTAAAACAATAGACACAATGCAGCGGAAAATTGGCCAATGCCATACTTTTATCATTGTTTAAATAAATAAATAAAAAAGGTAAATATGTAACTGCCTATCACAATCTTTATAGTAACTAGTGATCCGTTACGAAGGGCATTAGAAAATCTGAATCTAGATGCAAAAAAATAAAATCTTTTATAACATTATAAATTTGAAATTAACTAAAACTGTCTATCGCTTTTACGCCAAAACCACTGAATTATTTGAACTATTGCACTTAATTGAAATTTCACGGTAGCAGACGGTTTGACAGCTGCCTAAAGTTATCCCTACTAATATTTTAAATGCGAAAGTAACTCTGTCTGTGTCTGTCTGTGTGTCTGTTACGCTTTCCTGCTTAAACCTCTCACTCAACCGATTTTGATGAAATTTGGTATAGGTATACGTTGAATCTCAAGAACGGACATAGGCTACTTTTTATTAGAAAATAAGGGGGGGGGGGGGGTTAATACCACCTTTGGAAGTTTATATGGAAAAATGTTTATTTTTGAAGTTAGAGATATGAAATTTGGCACAAATATAGCTCGAAACTTGGATTAAAATATAGACTACTTTTTGTTTCGAATATTAAGGGAGAAAGGGGTAAAACCGACCATGAAAGGATGTAGTCCACGCGAACGAAGTCGCGGGCACAGCTAGTATCCTATATTTTGTGCGATTTGACAACTGTCAACTTACTATTATAGTTAAGTTGGTGTAACTGACTGAAAGAGTAAGGAAAGTACGATAAAGTAAGGAAGTTGGCCTAACTAAGATACATTGAAAAGCTAAGTTTTTAGCTAGTTTTATCAGCTAAGGTTTTAAGCCAATATAACTTAAGGATGTGAGCCCTCCGCTCCCCCGAAAGACCGGTGAGATGAGGAAGAAAGCCATCTACGTCATTAATTAGTTAGTCAGTTAGGAAATAAATAATTTCTAAGCCAATATACACTTACCACTGTATACAGCAGTGACGACAAGTCGCAACTTGTCCGTGTGGTGGTAAGACGAGTTAGGGGGGTTCCACACGATCCGTATTTTGGACGGCAGCAGCTTGGTGCCCGCCCTGGCCGCCACCGCCGCCGCGTTGGCGCCGCACAGCGACATCCGCCATATTGGAGTCTTCGCGTCGCCGATGTACTGTGGAGTTACCACGATTGAGTATTTAGGAGTAACTGGAAGATGTCGGAGGTGCCAAAATTAAGGTGCTCGTGAGATCTTAAGAGTTGGTCAGGTTTTTAACAAGATACGTGCTGTGCAGGTTGGCTTAGACTTTTTTTAAAGAGGGGGAATGCATTGGCGCACCGTGCCGCTGCATTGAGGAAGGCGAATGTGGGACTCCCCCGCTCTTTTCAGAGCAGGAACTACCCACTAAACACCTCCCCCCAGCACCTCTCATCGCCTTGTGACGGCGTCATGGGAATATAGATTTATTTATAACAGCCACGGCGCTAGTAAGTATATCTACCTATATATGTATAGGTACTACTACTACTACGTACCTGTAATATTAGTAGTCCTTAATGTCTGACGAGGTTTAGTCTAGCACTGGTGGGAACGGTATTGGCAAAAGCTAAAAAGGCAAAAGCAACAAAGCCCACTCGCAAATTAATTATGTTAATTCAGTCTACGAAGACTTCACGTGACATAACTCTAAGTGACGATTTTTTGACGAATGAACTAATTCTTAAATATTTATGCCTTCTAACTTGACCTAGCTGTTTTAGTTTGGATGTTCAGCGGTAGTCAGTAGGTCTTTTCATCTATATACAAATGTTCACAACTGGTGAAGCAAGCAAGGAGATGTGTAAAGACGACAAACGCTAAAACGGGGCATCAAAAGGGATCTCGGAAATATTGGTCAAAGAGAATTGAAGTATAAATTGGAGTTTTTATCAGTCCCGCTTTCCCAGAGATAAAGAACTAGACGGAGCCGGTAATAAGTATCAGCTGTCTGCGCAAAGCGGTATATTCTAGGCACGAGTCGTAGCACGCTCTTCCAGAATGTCGCCGTGCAACAATGTTGAAGGACTGGGTCAATGTCTGTCAATGTGTCCACATTGCTCTCATTACGTCGGCCTACTTCGTTCCGCAGCTTGACCCCAATTAACCTTGCGATGGGAAACTCAATAACATGCTATCATACTCAATGTACCTACACCTTAAATTTTATAAGTAGGCACTAAAGGAAGATTCATACTTGTGCATTAATTGGTCATCTCGACTTTTACTATGGTGAAGGTGATTGGCGTTCCTTGTGGAAAATAACTTGTATTTTAAGTTCCGTTTTCCCAATTAGCAAGCAGTAATTATGCCGAAATTACCAACGCAATAAAAAAACTGCCAAGTTCATTGTGCTCAATTTTTGTGTTAGACGGGCATTCTGAATCTTAACGAAACCGTTTGCATTTGATTCAAATACATGTGTGTATAGTAATTATACATAACGAAATGTGTACGTTTAGCCATAGTCCCGAACCTAGGAAGAGAGACACGAAAAAACTGGGCAGCATCAGATGGGCACTAAAATCGTATAAAAATTGGACGGAACTTCAGGTTGGCGATAATTTGGATCTTCAATTTGCATGCACGAAAAAGATGTCTTTCATAGAGTAGAGAAATAGTAGTACCTACTTAGGTAATGCCAATGGGGATGAAGACCAATTCAGACGAAAGTATTTAAAACTCACAATTAAAAGCTTGCAGGCGTCTGTGGAATTGCTGGCCACATGCTCGGGCGCCGTGTCCTGCGCGTGCGCCGCTCTTGCGCTCCACTTGCGACCCTGGGCAGCGGCCGGGGGCGGCGCAGCCACCTCACCGAAGCTGCGCTCCCAGTCCGATAAGGACTCCTGGAAAAGATAAAGTTGGGTTTACTTTAACAGTTACTGGATACTGCCCCTACATCTACCACGTAAAAGTGTAAGCTGGTTTGAATTCACCGTAAAAAGTTTAAAAAGGCAGCCATCATTAATATCAAATCATAGTTTCAACAATGAATTTTAGAGTAGGTAATCACCGTGATTGCAAAATGTGGATTGTTTTTTTTCCTAATTGCTAAATGGCTGCTTTCAATCTTGACCGGACTTACCTGGTAGCGGAGGGTGTAAGTACAACCCTAATAATTTAATCAATGGCCAGAGAGCCGGAATCACAAACCCAAGCTTTGTATATGTTCAAGAAATTAGTTACATACTTTGCTATAACTGGAAATGTAACTTAAAAGGTCCACAACCTGATACTTTAAACCACAACGCTAACGGCTATAGTCGTCAATATTTCAATTTTTACAACAGTAACTTACTTCCTCCTCATTCGGATTCTGTTCGTTCACATCAGTGTATTCTAATTCCAGAACAATAATTCTATGAATGCCTTTATCAGCAAATACATTGTCCAATGAATCGTAAAACCTTAAAAGAATAACAATGATGCCAACCGTTCTTCGAGGCATAGCATTGGCAGGCTGCCATTAGGCTTCTAAAGTAACATCTCGACATCTATATTAATAAACAAGCTGTGCCCGCGACTTCGTTCGCGTGGCGTAAGTACATGATTTCGAATGCATTTTTTCTAAAATAAAAGTAGCAAGTTAAAGACACGCGTCGGACCAGCATCTTGCTTCCACGTCACGTGATCGAGAACTCGAAAATCCCATATTGTTGCGGAATTATTTTAAAAGTAGCCTACTTTTAAAATTATAGTTACTCCTTATTACATCTGCCAAGAAAAGTCACGTCAAAACCGGTCCACCCATTTCATAGATTAGCCGAAACGAATAGACAGACCGAACGACAAAAAAAATACATTCTGGTATATACCGTATATATGTATTGATTTGCATGTAGTCAAAAGGTTTTATCGATATTTGGGCAACTCTGCTGGACTGACAGTCACTGATAAATGAGTATACATATAGGATAGGATGTTTCGGTATCAAATTCGTTAGCATGGCGATGTGGCTTCCTCTCTTGCTTACAGTCAGGTTCCTCTCTTGCTTCTTTTAGAAATAACGCTTATTTTCCGTATCTGTCACCACAAAAATGATATGAGAACTACAACTTGTAATGAGGAGCTGCGTCAAAAAGCCAAAGCTTTATTCATACCTAGTAATGTAATTGATAAGACGGAGTTGACTGACTGATAAGTACTTAATATTGCGGGTGACACACTTTTTTAACCCCTTATGCCAAATCCCTAAGCAAGTTTCTTGAGAAATGGCAAATATTAAATGGAGAATATGTACCTTGCATGCAAAATTTGTCAAATATCTCGCATGAAAAAACCAAAAGTTTAATTACTGATTAGCTTATAGCACTGGTATTTCCAGCGAATTTTATCGATTTTGACATTTATTATGAGCGCGATAAAATTTACGCGCATGGCGCATCCTAAGCGGCATGGAGTGCAATATAGAATACGGTAATAATATGGTATGGTGCAGTGTGTGCACGCGGGTGCAGCAGTTTTAAGGTGATTTGATTGATTTTGTAGCCTTACTGTGTTTACATAAGAACTAATATCCAATTAATAAAATTAATAACAAAGATGTGTGGAAAATTTACTTATTTCTGCTCGTTCAAATTCTACAACAGGTAAAATTTTTAAAAACATACTATATACTATGTTTTTAAATTTTTATCACCCCTTTACTTTTACAATTGGCTCACAACTCAGTATGTCTAAGTCCAAATTATTTAAGTGAGTCAGATTTTTATTTGTAATGAAAATTTTAAGTGCTTTTTGCAGGGATCTTCTCGGTAAGTTATAGTTTCCGAACCGGAGGTAGCATCATTTGCATTATGTAGACGATTCATCGTAACGTGAATAAAATAGTAGTAATTAGCGTGAATAAAATAATTTTGAACTTAGAACTTTGATTGCATTTGTTCTGTTGTCCGTAGATAGCGTTTTATTTACGTCACACGCCTACAAGAACTGGTTACGTGCGTAATTTAACGCAAATAATTACTTTGTGCAGCATTTTAGCACGTTATTAGCTGAAACAATTGAATTGATTAGAATCAAAACCCGCTATTTTTATATGGACTCCATATAGAGATAGCGGGTTTTGATTCTAATCAACTAAATTACTCAATTATACCTAATTCTTCTGCCTGCTATATGTAGACAAATGGCAAGAGTTTATTTTTATAATGGGTATTAGCGGTATCTTCTTTGTAGTCTTAGGTTCCAGACCGAGGTAGTAGAACCAGTTTAAATTTGTATAGATGATTAATAAGTGTTACTGATGTTACGTAACTACGTAATTAAAGTGATAAGGATTTTTATAGTACGTCACAAATATTGCATCATAAATATTTTAAAAGTGATATAAATATTTAATCTCTCCTTGCAGTGTGAAGCCAAGGAGACGCGAATCACGTATCACGTTTGCCGCTCTTCCGAATGAGCTAACTGCAAGTTATTGTAGGCGACGAATTTTTCTACAATCTATTTATCAACAATTCTTCTGTTACAATTAAGCTGTCTTTAGTGCCCTCTGTCGTATAAGTTTTTGACTAGATGAAGGTGGATTAAGACGGGGACTTTAATTAAGGGTAATTCATTAATAAATGTTTTTAATAATGTTACGAGCTTCGGGTTCGTGACAATAAAAACAGCCGATAAAAATTACCAAAAGTCACACTTTAATTGAACGCCACTAATTACAACCTTAAAACGCACTAATTAAAACAACAATCGCTCCCAAGTCGCACTTCAAAATCACTTTCGAAGTAATCACTTGTATCGCTAATTCAATACTGTTACGGTCGCGGTGAATCCCGGCCTTTTATATTGCCGCGGCCGTTCCCGAACCTTCCAACGCAGAAACATCCGGAACATTCGCGCGCAGTCCGGCCTTGACCGAGCGTACGGCCATAGTTCTAGTAAGTTCTGGCGTACGCGTCTCGACTCTCTGAAGTCCCGCCTTTCCAAACTAGATGGCGCTGTTTACTAGAACACCATCGATCGTGTCGCGTAACACTGCCCCTTCCTAAGATATGCTCGACCCGAGCATTATCGGCTCCATAATAACGCGCCAATCTCTCCGCATGGACAATCTTAGGAGTGCCTCTTGCATCTTTCTGTTTCCGGTAGGTTACGTCATTGCCCCCAGTCCCAATCCGGTACGGTCCCTCCCATCTAGACTGAAGCCCAGGAGATCTCCCTCTGCTGTGGACTGGATTGCGCAACCTCATCTGTGGACCCTCGTCGAACATTCTACTGTTCACTTTGCGATCACAAGGGGTTTTCATCTTTCCCGACATTTTCTGGCCCGATTGTCTGACGTGCTCACAAATGTCATTTATTTTGCACCGCCAATTATTCGCATAATCGATTATACTGCCTGGAGCATCAGGTGGTATTCTGATGATCAGGTGTGCAGGTAGCCGTAGTTCTTTCTGCAGTTCGCTTAGGGCAACTGGATCGAAGGTGCCCCCTTTCCCCACAGCCGTAGCATCTAGGGCTGTATCTTTTATTGCAGTCCTGAATTCTAGCCGCTACAACCTCCCTAACGCGATAGGATTGATGATCCTGCCGCGCAACTTCCACCTCCAGGGCATGGACCAAGGCGTCCTTTAGCGTCTCATGGTGCCCGAGCCTCACAGCAGCTCTAACTTCAATATCGCGGATGCCGTCGATGAACGCCTGCACCAGGTTCCCATCAATAAGCGCAGGTACGGACTGGTATGCTTTACGCACCAGCTTCTCCACTTCAAGAGCCCATTGCTGCAGGTTTTCGTTACTGCGTTGCACACGATCCTTGAGCTGCGCTCGAAACACGTGTTCCAGGTGAGCGTCGCCATATCGAGCCTCCAATGCCTCAAGGAGCTGCTCGTAAGTCACTTCCTTACCGAGAGCTTCCAAAACAGATAAGGCCTGGTCACGAAGGCCTAGGGTGAGGGCAGTCATGGCCTGATTTTTATTCCAACCATTCGCCTTCATGACTGCCTCAAACTGGATTTTGTAGGCTGACCAGGAAGAAGTTCCGTCGAAAGGTGGCACTTTGAACCCACGTAGCAAAGGTGCTGTAGCTACGGTCCTGTTCCTCCTGTCGGCGGAACTGCTCCTGCAGTATCATCATCAGGGCAGCAAAGTCCGATGCTGCCGATGCTGCTGGAGCTGCTGTGGATGGGCTGACCTCCGTGGTTGAAAGCTGACCCTCCAACTCCTGCGGCATAGCTCCACTAAAACGTCTCTGGTCCGTCTCTTGATGGCGTTGACTCCGGGTGCGGATACCCTCCGTGTCGTCTTTAGGTAAAATCGGCATAATTTAAATCCCACTTCTGACACCAATTGTTACGAGCTTCGGGTTCGTGACAATAAAAACAGCCGATAAAAATTACCAAAAGTCACACTTTAATTGAACGCCACTAATTACAACCTTAAAACGCACTAATTAAAACAACAATCGCTCCCAAGTCGCACTTCAAAATCACTTTCGAAGTAATCACTTGTATCGCTAATTCAATACTGTTACGGTCGCGGTGAATCCCGGCCTTTTATATTGCCGCGGCCGTTCCCGAACCTTCCAACGCAGAAACATCCGGAACATTCGCGCGCAGTCCGGCCTTGACCGAGCGTACGGCCATAGTTCTAGTAAGTTCTGGCGTACGCGTCTCGACTCTCTGAAGTCCCGCCTTTCCAAACTAGATGGCGCTGTTTACTAGAACACCATCGATCGTGGCGCGTAACAATAATATGGTTTGTTGTGTTCCTGCGTGTAAGTAGGGTTTCCAAAGCTCTTAGGGGGGGAGGGGGTTGCTACATTAGTAGCAGGGGTCAAGCCTTCAAGGTAACAGATTTATTATGCTGTAGCTAAGACCTCATTCCAACTTATCATCAGGTGGGATGGGGACAATCTTTAAGTGACATTATTATTTTTTACTAGCTGTCCCGGCGAACGTCGTTCCACCTACTATTTTCCAAATTTTCTAACCTTTTAAACCTTCCCTGGATCTCCACTATTGTTTCAAAACCAACATTAGCCAAATCGGTCTAGCCGTTCTCGACTTTTAGCAAGACTAACGAACAGCGATTCATTTTTATATATAAGAAGAAGAAGATTGCACATATCACGAACAATCGGATTTCCTTTTTTTAACATTTCCCCTCTGCAAGGGGCAATGGAACTCTTGCTTCTTTTAATTTGTTTTTGTTTTAAATTTTGAAACGCTAAAATAACATGTAATTTAACCTACTTGAAAATGTATTCATTCTAAAAATATTTTATACATAACAATTTATAAAAACAACAAAGCAAAAAAATCAGCACGTCTTAAGACGTCATTGTTACAAATACATAATCGATGAAGCATTCAGTCTGGTAGTCAAAGAACTCTCAAAATGGGAAAATAAGACCATGTTTCCGTTAAAACGGTAAACATGTACACCTAAATATCGTTTATCAGAACACCGGTAAAGATTACCTAACAAAAGACAAAAATAAGTGACGTTGTGTTATTATGTCCGTTAAGACTGTATTCACACTAGCACCACAAATTAAAAAAACGTTATTTAAAAAAAAAACCTTCGACCGTTTAATATTATGTGATTTGGGTTCTGGGTTCGATTTCAACAAAGTATGTTTCAGATGTTGCGAGCATAGGTTGGGTTTATCATCTGAAACACGTAGTTTGGCAGGCGTATTAATTAAGCCAGAACCCATTATTCCAACGATGGCTTGATTTCATGACTTAGCAAATGATCTCTGTAGCAGGCAGGTGGACGCCGGAAGCGCGAAAGTCCTAGGTTCGATTCTCGATTAGGTCATTTGAGCCACAAACTTATTTAAATTAGCTAGAGTATTGCCCGCAACTATCTCCGGCCTCTGGTTTTCGTAGCTCTAGGAAAAACCTTAGGTAGGTGAGATCAATTAATTGGTGTGATAATCACACAATGGCGGAGCATTTATTTATAAAAAATGTTAATGTGGATATTTTTAGCAATCATTTTTAACAAAATGGTTGAAATTTTGTTTTGTTATTGAAGTTTCGTTTCATTTTTTAAATAAATAAATATTGGACTACATCACATACATTGCTCTGATTCTGTGGTAAGTAGCTTAAGCACTTGTATTAAAGATATCAGAAACAACGACGGTACCACAACGCCCAGACCAAGAGACAAAATAGAAAAGTTCGTTTCCCATATTGACCCGACCGGGGGACCTCAAAGATGGCGCGACGCCAAAGTCAGGCCCGCTCGCCTCTCGGCCACGGAAGTCGTCATATTAAATACTTCAAAGATCATTTTATTTATTAGTGGCGGTAGTGTTACCTCTCTAAGTCGACGTTCTCTAAATTCTAAGATAAAGAAAACGTAACACTCATAATTTGCCTACAAACAAAGTATTTGTACTAGGCTAAGTTACGTAAATATGGAGTAAGCAGTTTAACGTTAATGAGATAATTGTCTAAATCACCTCCATCTTGTTATGCTAAAGCAGCAAGTTTAAGCATTTAGTCTGTTTTGGACGTACAATGACAGATACTCTAATAATTGAACAACACATTAGCTTTGTGGTCAGTAATTGATAATTTGTATAGTTTACTGCTTCTGTGGAAACTTATTATCATCTTTGACGTGTTTAGAGGAAAAATTGGTTTTATTTATGAGTTTAATGACGTTCGTGTGTCCGTAGGACTGTGAATGGGATATCCGTGAAAGCGGTCATGCGGGTATTTCAATAGGAATTAGATGATAGACAAAAGAGATTTTAGCTTGGTGATCATAATGTTCTAAATTTGTCATTGATTTATTAGGTTTTTCTTTTCAAGGTACAATTGCTTATAGCAATCGCTTGCTACAGTTCTTAAACCTGCACGGCAATTTTTTTTGGAAAATCTATTAATTTAAAAAATACGAGCATCTCTGATTATTTATTATTTCCTTATTCTGGTCTGACATGGAAAGCAGACCGGCAAGACAGATCCAAAAATTAAAGATTTAAATAACTTTGTTAATATTTTAATGAAAATATAGTATTGATTTGTTTTTTTTTATATTGCACTTCAAGATTGACCTCATTCCAATGGTAATGGTAATGAGGTCCTTTGGATCTGCTGTGCGGCTCCGCTGCCTACCGCCTCTACGGACACCCGAGACTCTCAATCCAGCTCTCCCTCCGAGAGCCAGATGAAGTCCCGAGACCCACCGGCCGCGGAGGATAGGGAGACCGGCAAACGTAATACCGCCTCCTCCTCTTCCTCCGCGACCCCACCACGACGCGATTCGAGCCCCGCCTTGGCTTCACCCAGTGCGGTATTGGAGGCTGGGTGACAAGGCCAGCCTCAACGTCCCGGACCACAGGGCTACTGAGCCCCCCCATCGCGACAAGATACGGAACCCAGCGGGAGGGGGGGGGGGGGGGGGGTAATGAGGTCCTAGCTTAAGGGTGACAAGTACAGCATAATAATGCCCTACCTCTCTTGGTAAAATGACAACAATGTACAGAAATGTATGCAAATCGGTGAATGGTTGGAAGTCGGATTTCTGCATTCAGTCATTACTTTTTAATTATTTATGTTATCATATTAGCATTTAAAGCATTTTATATGACTTTTGTGTTCTGTTTGAAATTCTAGGATTCATTTTCAATTACGTTTCGGCAAGTTTATTGATTCATTCTGTTTTTTCATATCACGAGTTTGTTCCAGAGTGGAGTCCAGTGTAAACACGCTCAGTACCAAAGTATCCCATAAAATGAAGGCTTCAATTGCCCTGCCCTTCGGTGTGGCCATGTTAACGATTTAATCATCGCTAGTATTGCACACTCAATTGGTAAAATGGACTTTTAATCACTTAAACGCATTGGGAACTCGTAATCTTTACTCGGCTATTTCACAAGACACATTAACAAGATTGACTGTGGTCTCCCAGGTTCTATATAAGTTGTTTAATGTTAAAACGATCTCATTTCATTATATTGGAAATTAATTATCGGGAACGAGATCCAATCAGACCCATTTCGGGCTAGGCCAATTTCATTCAGATCAAATGGTACTCACAAATTTTGTTTGTTGTGGGTGTACCAACGACAAACATTTATAACTCATATTTCCTTAACTCATTATCCAACGGCAGACCGACACAATCGAAGAGAAGTCAGACGCAAGACCGATATTCTTCATATCAGACATATAGCCTATCTATCTAAATCCCTACTAATATTATAAATGCGAAAGTGACTCTGTCTGTCTGTTACGCTTTCCTGCTTAGACCTCTCAACCGATTTTGATGAAATTTGGTATAGGTATACGTTGAATCTCAAGAACGGACATAAGCTACTTTTTATTAGAAAATAAGGGGGGGGGGAGGGGGGTAATACCACCTTTGGAAGTTTATATGGAAAAAAAATTATTTTTGAAGTTAGAGATATGAAATTTGGCTCAAATATAGCTCGAAACTTGGATTAAAATATTGACTACTTTTTGTTTCGAATATTAGGGGAGAAAGGGGTAAAACCGACCATAAAAGGATGTAGTCCACGCGAACGAAGTCGCGGGCATAGCTAGTGTCCTGTATATCAGAAAAAACAAACGATCACGGGAATCGGAACCACGATGTCTAGCCTTAATATCTTTACCACTAGACCTCGTAGTAGTCATATAAACGAAAGTAAATATGTAAGTACACACATAACAAAGACATAGAATACGTGTATCCATATTTGAACAAAGATACAGCCGAATAAACTTGGCCAACAAGCCAAAATGCATCTTTTGTAGATAAAGAAAGACAAGTAAATCGAAATACGCAATCGGAATAATTAAGTTATCGTCGAGCGTCATTTCAGCCAATATGTACCTATTTCCTGACTCTCCTAATAAAGATGGCGATATCGGATTCAAATTAGATTTTAACAAAGACCTGACTTTAAATGTGGCCTTGGCTCTCAATTTATTTATATAATGTCTTATTTAAATTGAGTGACATCTGGCATACCAAGTATATTGATTTATATAATGAAATTTTAAATGGATCCTAGCGCAATTTGTCAAGTTTAAGTTTATGCCGACTGTTTTACCGACCTAAATAAAGGTGGAAGACTATTTGATCCGCCTTACAAAATGGGTTTAGAATATAATGGTTTTATTATTGTAAGAATTCATAGTCATTTATTGAAAAATAAAAAATAAATTTAAGTTTGAATTTCCCAATGTAAAACGCGTAGTTAAACATCATCGAGCAGCATAGATAAGATAGACACACTCTAAATTAGGAATAAAAAAAACTTATCGTAACATAGTTTGACCTTGGTAATACAGTAAAAGAAGAACGAGACGTGGAAATACGCGATTTTAAACTTCACACTTTATTTATTCCACAAATGCAACAACCTTCAGTTCAATACGTGACAATTTTAATGTGAATGTGAATAACAGAGACGATTGACGGTTTAACGTAATGTTTGGTACTTAAATTAAAAAGAAAGAAAACACAAATGTTACGGAAAAAGAGAAATGGAAATATTAATAAGAGATGCTTCATTCATAGCCCGTTCCGCTTCTGGAACATGTCAGACTTGCATTTCTAAAACATATTCGTAGAATAAATAAATATGCACGTAGAGGACCCATAACATATATAAGTCATTCATAATTCCTTGAAAAACGAAAAAACTCCAGTCAATGAAAATGGAAATTAAACAGCAGATAGTCTTCGAAGATTAGATATGGTTCAAAACATGTCAACTGCTTTATATCCAGGGCATAAAGTCTAAATCGAACTGCAAGTATTTCCCTTGATGTGTTCACAATACACTGTAACGCTTTACAATAGCTTGGTCAAAACTCTGATGATCATCAGGGCTAAACATTGATGATACAATCTATCAGCATGCACTTGCAAAACGCGCTAATTAAATTGCACAGATAAGAAATTGGAAACTTCAAAAACAATAGCGTTATGAAAAAGCAACAATGAGGTCTTGCCTAACACATCGGGCCATAGTGCCTGAGACAAAGAAATGTTACAATGCAGACTCTACACGACCTACTTCGGACAAGCTTTAACGAGGTATTGAATAAAGATTAATACGAGCTAGATTTTAAGTAGGCAGACATGATCTCCTTCGGGGTTTATATCAGGTCACAGTAGAAACTAACATCGATGTATTATCATTAAAATTAATTTAAAATAAACGTTTTTCGTTTTTTTACTCGACTTCAATAAAAAAGGAGAAGGTTCTCAATCTGACCGTATACATTTTTTCAGTCTATCTTTTTTAATATGCAAACACTAGAGATTATCATTAAGACGATAAGGAACGATTACGTATTGCCTTTCTTCCCTGATACAAATCAGAGATAAAATTTGATGAAACTTTGTGACTTTGACCCCTATTACTTGGCTCGTGTGGAATGAAACATTAAAGGTTATATGAGGATAATAAATTAAGACTATACGACATGGTCTGTAAATATATTTACTTCATCATTAAGTTTTCATTAAACTTTTACCAAGGAAAATACTGATTTCACCTTCAAAACATAAGTTTTGACATTTTCATGTATAAATAAATAGCTTTTTAAATAGTGCACGAGTATTAATTGGGTTCAAATTTAATTTAAAAAAGTTTGAAGGAAATATGTTTTTTTAAATGAATTTGAACACATTGTGTTTTTCGTAAGCTAAAAAAAATAACAGAATGTATATTAATGTATTCAGTGTTATGCTTGTCTTTTTTTTGGTATTCTATGCTTTAAACAGGAACTCAACACACTGGTGGTTAGTGGATCAATTATTCGGCTATAACACTTCAAAAAATTGCTCAACCACAGATATAATTTCTTCCGTACAGCCATTCAGTCCCTACGTCACCTTTGCTTCCGTTTGAATTTCTGTCGTCTATTTCCTATGTGAACTCTTTGAACATAACATGCCACATTAGAGATACATTATCTAGTTGTTATTAATTGTGCATGTTACTGTTTGTTCTTTTGTCTTCCGTACGGCCTTGTCACCATTCACCCCAAGTTTCTTTCAATTAAATTAACTATCTAGACTAGTAAGGCGAATTTGCAACCATTTATTATTTGTTAGTTACGTAATTATTTTGTTTATATTCAGTTTTTCTTAGTACTCAATATTATTTACTCTCTTCAAATTATAAAACAACTGTTTTTTTTAATCTTCAATAAAATATTAATAAAAATAGCTACTTGGCTATTTTTATAATTTGAAGAGAGTAAATAATATTGAGACATTTCATCAGAATCCATCAGCATGGTTTAGTAATTTTGTGACTGAATCATGGTGATGATATTTCTACAGAAATAGAAGACTTTTAATTACTGTCAATATTTATCACTTTAAATGTGTGTGTGGTCGACGCTAATGAAGGTATATCGAGTAGGGGAAAAGGGGGTAATAGGAGTCACTTAAGCAAGATATGGAATAAAACACACAATTTTTACTTTATCTTTATTTTAATTAACGTTTCAAGTATTTTAATTATTACACTTTCAATCTCAGACAGTTTCATTACCTTTGGAATCATATATTAATTAATAATAAACTTTAAAAAAAAACGTCTTTGACCACCATTGTCCATATCTGAGGGCAATCATAGTCACTATGAAGACAATGAGAGTCAGCCTACCCTAACAAATGTCACATACGTAACCTTTTGGCGAGTCCCATCATGTGCACCTAGCGTGTGCCCATAAGCCACAAACAGTGCATCTGTACCATAATTCGTTGTTGCGACCAAACTCATCGCATACTAAACATTTATTCAAATCGTCGTCTTCATCATCGTCACATATCTGATTAAGACTAATATCGGATTCTGAAGAACTGTTTAGATTTTGAAGTATGCGCCTTTTGGCCTAATTCGCAGTGTCTTTCTTAGGTTTCTGTTTCTTGCTAGCATTCGGCAAAAGGTTTTTTTCCTTTTGCTGCTCTAGATGCTTTCTTATTTTCTTTTTCAACAAGGCTATCTTTGACAGCTGTTGATGTCATAATTTTTGCATGTTGCTTCATCCGTCCTGCTCTTATGGGCTTTTCAGGAATCATTTTGATAGGTAATGAAAGCAGATCTACGGCTCACGTTGCTGACGAAGTCGATGGTATTGCATCAACTGCTGTGAATGATGTTGATGGCATATGAAGTATTCCTGCAGACGACGAGATGGTGTTAAAATTGTTGTAACCGATGATTTACACGGCATTGGATCTATTATTGCAGATAATGTAGGTGGAATTGAAGTTGTTGGAGCAGATGTAGATAAAATGACGATTGAGGTATCTTGAACAATTACTTCAGGTTGGGTTAATAGAACATACGTTTTTTATCCGGTCTGCAAAAGCCTTTTCTTCTTCTGCTGTGAATACAGGAAGTCGTCCAAGACGTGGTTCTAATGAATCGTCCTTCTTTAACCGCTTTTGGAGGCTTGAAAAAGGTATATTCATTAGCAGCATTTCCCACACTGTACCCTTCCCTCATAAGAGCCTTAGCTTTTGATAGTGTTTCAGATGACCACTGAGCCTTATTTGTGGACCTGACACGTATTTTTGGCATTTCTGAAATAGAAATGAATGAGAATTGGCTACTTGACAGTTTTTGAAAAAGTATTGTAAAATGTGCGCACGTTCATTTTATATCGATTTATCTAGAAAAAATGTAAATAACCAGAGAAAAATAAGATTTTGTGTAACACATTTAAAAAGCGCGCGAAAACGCCAAGTCTCGTCACTGTTGCAATTATGACGTCAACGTTTTAGACAACGAACCGATACACATAGAAACGACGTAATTTAGACAAACGGACAATGTTTCAATAAATTCTTAATACGATTAAAGACACAATAATTAAATTTAATCGGTAAAATAATCATTGTTTCGCCACAATAAAATAAATAATTTTCGCCGACAGCTGTCATTTCCGAATTGAAATGGTGGTTTCCGTTGCGGTTCTTTTGTTCCACAGATAAAAAAAGTAAAATTTATTTTGCATAAATAAAATAGTAAATAAGCTTTTAATTAAAAAATAAAAATATAAAATTATTCCTTAACTAATAAGCTAACATATCTAACACTTTTCATATTTTATTGTAAACACTGTCAAGTAGCCAATTGCCTAATTATAAGCATTTTTCAATGATTGCGGGCAAATTGGAGTCGACTCTCATTGCCCGCACTGCAGTGACTCTTATTACCCGATCGTACTAAAAGTATAAAAAAAATTAATGAAATTTTAATTTGCTATTGAAATGCCAGAAATCTTTTTTAAATCAATAATATAACCTTAAAGACACACAATAATCTACTCTAAGTATTTAAAATTTATGTATTGATGTACTCACCACTTATTTTCTGCACACGTAAAATTACATGAAATGAGCGCGAAACTGCGCAACGGCCTTCCTGTGCAAACGATGGACACGCACTGGACCGGCGATCGGGGGGCCGCGAGTTGTGACGTAACGAGTCTTTATGGAAAATATTAGTTTGTTTAGCTACTGTCGTCTAGGAACTAGAACGCTGACCACCATTGTCATCTGACTCTCATTGCCCCTTTTTCCCCTAAAGGCTACATTGTGCTCAAACATAGGTATTAAGTTCTAGGCCGTACTAAAGAGTATACAATCACCACGCTTGCTCTTGGCCTGGATTTACGAGGTATTGGGGAAGGTAGGCCCTTAAATGGTACCTACATTGATTATAATCTGATCGAATGCGATCGTATCAATAAAAGCTGCACAAAAAGCTAAAGCCAGGTGTGTGATTCGTGATTTTGAAGCCAACTAGAAGCGGGATATTATTCTTCGTGCCTATTTAATTTATGTAAATATGCTGTTTCTTTGTTAATTGTTAGCCTAAAAACCTCGAAAAATATTTTTTAAATGCGAATGGTTTGTTAAAGCTCCGTAGGCCGTTCCGCCATAAAATGCATAGTGGTCGAAGATAACTCTCAGAAGGAATAAACGATTTTTTCTGGCTTTTAATTTATTTACCTTGCTGTTTGGTTGAAAAATCTTGTTGTTTTTGTTCGGATCTGACTCCTACGTGTCTGTCCCTTGGGTTTCGAGCTTAGAGTGGTAGAAAATCATACAAAAACTCCTTTTTAGGACTATATTGATTTTTTATCGTGATTTGACCGTTAGGACTGACTACATACAATAACCATCCAGGCTGTGTTAAATATGCGTCAGTTGAATTTTAATTATCTCCATTAAATTTCATCAGATCCATTTAATATCTCATAATTTTACTCGATTTTATTACCTCAGTGTTTCGGTTCAGATTCCCGCAATTTCTACAAAGTGAAGGCTGATACAGACGGCCATGAAGTGGAAGTACTAAGTCACCTACGCGTGACTCGCCTACTGGACTTGAGCGAGCGCTTGCACGATTGGTACTGACCAGTCAAGTTCTGACTTGGCCGGAATGTTCTCGTTACAACAAGGTGGAAATCTCTCGGAATACAAACAAATGACGTCATTGGTGGTACAGTATCCGTGAGGGTCTTAATCGATACAGACTAAAGCTTGGTTACCTAATAAAGATACTATCTCGTTGCGGATGGAACCAACGTGTTGCTGCTATATGTAACCGTTTTCTTGCTTTTGCTGGCTCTTAAAACAACAGTTTTATTGCCAATTAAAATTAAATTAAAAGGAATAAGAAATCTATTTCACGCTTAAGCTTTCACTAATGTCCTTAATCGGAAACTTTCGTAGATCACATGTAAGATATATCTAGAAATGGCGTCCAGTTTTATTGTGTAGATGTGCAAGACATTAAACAATATATGCGCGATGAACCAAGCGAAGCTCCCTCTCAATTCCACATATGTATTTAAATGGCAAGGGCAGAAAACCATCTAGCTCCACTCCGATGAATATTTTTTTGAAAGCTCCAGTTCTAATCTTACCTTATCATGCGGTCACAGTTAATCAGCCTCATGCGTATGCGCAAGTACAAGGCGGCAATTAGCGTTTAGTCTCTCGCAAGGCTCGCTATCCTTAACAGTGGCCGACACGCAACGAAAAGGTATTTTATCACCGAGACTCTCAAAATACCGCTAAATTGCAGAAAGCCTATTCAAGAGGTGACAACGGAATGCCAGCTCCGTTACGCATATTGGTGGTAGTGGGAACTACTGTACATCTGCACGATAAGGGCAGCGCGACAGGATATAAGGTCTACAATGGGCCAAACGCGACTTATAGGACTTTGTACTGTATGTATTTATAGTGTTCGTTTTATTTTGAGGGTGCTCAATGCCAACTCATGTTACGACGCCATTGCGAGGATGTTTGGGTTTATAGCCCACAATCGTCTCCGAGTGAGAAATCAGCTATCGTCGACATAATAATTGTAATAACTTTGAATGATCGCTTTAACCTTTACATGCAACAAAGATACGCTGATCACACCGCTGACGCATTCTGCGTCACACTAATGACAATATTGTTTAAAGCGCAAAAAAATGTAAAGTGCTGATGCCTTTTCAATTAAAAATTTAAGAAAACGTCGACATATTGATAATAGCCATTCTGTGTTGGCGGCCATCTTGAAACTGAAATTGCGGACACTATTGGACAAATTTCCATCAAACATAGCTAAGAACACTTCTGACTACAGTATATCACATAATTTACCTTTAAAAGAATAAAAAAACAAAATTCGTTCCTCCAGAACGATAGGATTGGAATATACGATGTCATACAGACACACACACGACATCACTTATAACATTAAAAGCGGCCAAGTTTCGTTTGATTGAATGTTTCATTGAACTAAGGACCCTTACTACTAGGCATTTCCAATTTTTTCTCTTTTCCTTAAAAAAACAATTTTGTTGAGCTATTAATACCTGTAGATGTTCGGCTTTTCGTAAAGTCAATCTATAGAATTAAACGGATTTTATTACATTGCCCTACGTTAGATCAGGCAACACTTGTCTAATGCTCTACCGTTTTCGTCCTTGTCATTCAAACCACAAAAACTAAGGACAAACTAATGCACAGTTACTCGTACGAAACCCCTTAATAGCATTTGTGAATCTGTAAAGGTGTACTAATTCCAGTAACGGTTAACAACACACATGAAGGTAAACATTTGCAATTCGATTTAGGTCCCGTAATATTAGGGCGTTAAAAAGTCCAACGTGTATATAGTCTATTATGTTATCCACCGTACAAAACTAACCTAAAAATCTACGTAAAGTGTTAGCAGAAAATTTCCAAGAGCAATAACATAAAATAGGTAAAAAACGAACGCGCACGTGATTGGCTGAAGGTTGAATCCAATACAGAAAAACTTCTACGAGTCACTTTTATGACCAATCAAGTTTTTCTGAGTGATACAATACAAGGTGATACAGTTACATAGAGTGCGTGTTGCTAATGAGACGATAAGAACTCAATTTATTCGTATGGAAAGTCTTTGAACAAAATCCGTATACAAAAATCAACCTTCAAACGTACTTTTTCGGTGAATTTGTTTTAACTATGTTTGATGATGTTATTTCATCAAGTTTAATAAGTATATTAAGCATAGACGGAAATATTAATGAAGAGGCTGTAACAGGGGAAATTACCAAGCCTGAATATGTCAAAAAACTTACACAGGTAAGCTTTAAGGGTAATAGAATAGAAAATATCTTCTTTCAAGTAAACTTTTACTAAAACATTTGTGAATCGTCAGATTTAAGTAAAACTACTGTCGTGATCGGAATGTTGACGCTATCGAGAATAACCAGTACGAAAAAATAACAAAAACATAGAAGACAAAATATATCAAAACAATAGCCTAAAATACGCATTTGACGGACAAGAGATAATGCTCAGGAAAAACACTATGAACACATAAAACACTGCAGTTATAACCGCAATTTTAGTTTAATACGCCAAAGTTTCAGTTCATACAAGACTTGAAAGAAACGAACCAACAAGTATCCAAACTAGCAGAGTTGACGAAACGCCACCACAAAAACTTAAAAAGGCGAACGATAAAAACCTAAGATTAGCACATAAACATGCCTGCAATACTAGTCTGCTCATTTACGAAGCTGCTGGAATGGTCTAACCACCTTTTTACAACCACAACCACCGTACATAGCTGAGCTATTTTTAACCCAACAGCCGGTTATTTTATAACCAAAGAGAAACCTGACCGGTTAGGACTTAGTAGATAAGCGAATACAGTTATGAATTTCACCGTTTGGTTTACTTTGCTGATTTGTACCCTATATCGATTCTTTATCCTGTAAAAGTTATATTACGAGTTATAACTAGAACTAAATTTTGTTTGAGACAGCTGAGTATAACTACGATTTGGGTAATGCATTCAGTTCGCATTGAAGTAACATAATCAACATATTGGTAGCAAAGAAAGTAGAGGTCCCATTAGTTTGGTTTACGAACAAAATCTCTAAAGGACAAAATTGCACAATTGAGGATTTCAAATTTATTCAAATTAACTTGCGTTTCAGAATTTAGAAACTGAACACGAGGCTTTCAACTGGAAAATCAAGACATACTTCAATTCAAATGAAGCCAACGAAATTCCAAAACACAAATGCAGTAATTGCGAAAAGTGCACCAGTCATGAGTTGCAGCCCTAAGCAGCATTCCTAAGGCTTTAGTCTGCGGGAATCAGTAAACAAATCACACAGCAATAATATACAACGAACAAGTCTCGTATATACTGAATGTACGTACACACGCGGTTCTATGCTTCTACGCATTAAATCAACCGTAGTGTGACGGACAGACACACCCACGGTGTTGTTGCATAAATATGGTCTTGATCGAATGGTGTTCAGTTGGTTTTTCCTCTTGTTGTCAGTTCAATTTGTTTTTGGCATGAATGTCAAGTTATCGCAGAAACTAGTTTTAAACCTAAATAAGTACGACCGAGAGCACACCTCCAGTAATATCTGCTGTCCAATATAAAGTTCCTTTGCCAACGGTATATAGGCAGTACTAAAGTACATAGTCTGCTGTGCTTTAGACTGTACAAATCCTGATACCACAATAGACAATTTTGTAAAAACATTTTTGTAATCGGCAAAACAGGTATCGCCGCAATATCACGCGTAATTGTGTATGTAAGTGCTAGTGTACGGGGCATATATGAAGGTGGGCTAAAATGGACACTCATTCGATAGGTTCCCGAAACCATATGGTAGAAAAAATATGGTAATGATGATTTTTCCGCCCTCAAAACTGACAAAACAAGACAAGGAGAAATGGAAAAATATGGGGTGTTGGAATTTCTCAATTCATAACTCTTTAGTTGGATATTTCAACATGAACTACTTACAAGAAATAATTTTCGCCACGACGAACTATGTAGTTCAGTAAATTTATTTACCTGGAACAAAAACAAAATCATGAAAATTATTATATCAAAACTAGTAATTTTAAATGTCACACAAGTCACCACAAGTTCTCTGGGCAATAAAGTATGATAAATAGTAATTAACGATCACTTTACAAGTAAATTTTATAAACAGCAAGGAAAACCAGTTTCTATTCCTACGCGCAATTAATCTAGTCACCGCCAATAAATAATTTATAATTACATCTATTATAGCACTAACTCGAGTAAATAAAAATAATAAAATTACATCACAGGGTCGCAAGAAATTACGCAATATTGCCCATAACATGAAATAAACATCAATACAATCGATGACTTTGAAGCTGAGTGACGCAACATTTAACTTCACAAAATGTAAACTGATACAAAAAAAGAATTAAATAAAGGGACTGAATTATAGACGACTGTAATTAGCAAAATTTTAAGAATTATGGTATTAGAAAAGAATATAATCGAGGCAAAAGATTGGCTTTACGAATTTACAGCAACTATAAGCTTTCTCATATGTTTAGATGTACATTCGTTGTTGTTTTGAATAATTTATATAAATAGGCAGACTTTGGCATACCATCTTTACTTTCCACCCTTACCTCATACGTATTTTTTTTTCTATTAAAGAAACGAAGTGATCACTATTGCATCAAAGACAAGCGTAGAACGGAGTGAATCAATTTAAAAAAACGTCATCTGTGAGAATTGCAAAAGTGTCAGGTCATCCACGAGTAAGCAATTCCTTATTAGCGTCTTAATCAAGTCTCGGCAATCACCTCGTGTGCCAATTTGTGTCATAAGCGCATAATAATAAGATCGATTAGAAATCGACTATGCGCAAAGAAACTGCCACAAAACCAGATCCTTTTGTATTGAGTCAACAACTAGAACAGGTTTGCACGTAACGAACCCACGCCTACAACGGTCAACACGCGGTAATCCAACCGATTCGAAAATACATTGGCGTCTTCAAGTACAGCATGTGAAGGATGGCCTATTAGAATGACAACTATAGGAGTTGGATACTCGTGTTCATAGTTTAATGTGTTGCCAACTCCTTAGACCAAAATTATATACCTAATTGCGACTACATTTATCAAATTTAAGCTGTATGGTTTGTTCCAGAGTAGTTAAAGCATAAGTTCAGCTTTATTTGTAATTAAAACTACTAAGTTGCTTACCGATATCGTCTCTATAACTACGGGTTCCCAACCGGAGGTATCTTTATTTGGTTTATATAAACGCTTCATAAATGTTACTGATGTAATTTACATAAATAAAAAGATTTCTGATTCTGATTGCAATCAAATCCCGTATAACATTTTTACAACATGACGGAAATGGGGTTTTATCGACTAATACCATTAGTTCAGACCATCAGTTGACTTGCCAATATTTTTATGAAAGCGTGAGTCTGAACAAATTATTCTGCCAATATTTTGTGGTCAGTTTAGTGGGTAATAATCAAGCAGGCAATACTGATGGAGGAATGTGATCACGCCACATCAAGTTTTTCTTGCCAATTTGCATGTGCGGAACATTTAGCGTGATTTTGCGAAGGTTTTGGTTTCTCAATAGCTTAACTGAATGATGAAATAAAAATGACATTTGCTATTTCACTATACATATTAAAAGTGACATCAGAGACCACCAATGAACATTAAGTTGAAGCAGCAAAGATAAGTAAATGAAACTGTTTCATTCTTTTATCCGTTTTTTAAAACCTTGCACTGAATACACATGAATTGATAGAACTTTTTTCAAGTTCGTTATGGTTTTTGAATTGTGAAACTAGTTTTAAATAAGTACGGGATATTTCTATGCAGAATCGTTTTAATCTACAAGCAAGTACGTCTGAAGCAGAGTGTCAACTCCTTTCATTAACCGATTTCTTGTTACCTTGATTTTTCATTTTAATGCGAGTTGGCCCTTTGCAAAAATCAAAAAATTCTGAGTATAGCATGTTCATGACGAACTCTGAAATCTTTTTTTTTAATTGTGGCCATAGAGATTTTGTCTGTATTGTGTATTTTCTATTCTAAACCGAAAAATAATATCTATTGTTGAAAAAAAAAAATAAGTTGCAACCTTTTTCATTGACACGTGTTTCGCGTCAATGGCCTACCGGAAAGTTTTTTTATGGGCCAGGAATAGGTAAAAACAAACGAATGTGGCCTTACTTCAGAGAAAGTAAATGTACGTACAGTCTAAATATCGATAAGTATAATCTTTCTTCCACTTAGAAAAGTAAACATACAGCGAATTCGCCTACACCACAGCTGTCGTTTGCTGATAACCAATTCCAAAACAATGTGACAATGACATTCTGAACAATGGCGGGGAAAGTGAAAGACATTTCATTCATGGGCCTTTTTGCTGCATTGTTTTGATGTCGCTCGAACCCATTATGATAATAGGATTGTTAGCACATTAGTTTGGTCAGGGTAAAAAAAGGTAAAAGTTATGTGACACGAAATCTTTTTTGTTTGGGGTTTTTGCGCAAGAAGCAATTAGATGGAGGAACGGGTTTTTTAGGCAAAGAAAATTCCGTACGTTCCGTATTATCTAATACGTTAATGAGTGGGAAATTAAAAAATGTTAAATTCACTGAATTTACTTTGAATCGTGTGGACGTAACTAATAACATGACGAACTCCTGTCGATTCTGCGGATTATAAATAACATAATAATAAGTGTGTGGTAATAGGCGAGACGCCTGTTTGATACCTAAAATACGTACCTATGTAATTTACCTGTTCAAGAAATCTGTTGATTTACTCTCAATTATTATTGGACGTCATATTTGTATGACGTGACTTAAAAAGGTACAAAAACAACGGTTTATCCAAGCAACGTAGTGCAAAAACAAGGCTACGACAAAACAACTCTAAGAACTGCATTAAAAGCGAACTTTGTGTTATAAGAAATTTGATTTAAAAATCCGTAGTATTGACAGGAACGGACAACACAGTGCTCAGCCCAAATGCAAAGCATGTACATATCTAGTTACAGTCCATAATATGAGCGTCTACAAAAAACTAAACCTAGTTATTTGCCAACAAAACCGGTTCTGCTGTAACTATGCATGCCATATCTTCGCGACATAGCAACTAGTGATTGTCTTGCAGCAACTTCTGATGTCCTCGAGACGTATACTTGACCTTTAAAAAGATCGGACATAAGTTGAAATTTTATGACAGAAGAATATACTTGCATATGTAATCGTCGCGATCTTTAAATTATTAATATAATATCATTATGCTACCAGTATAATAATTTTAAGCAAAAAAAACACTACTCGCGATTTCTCTAAAATGCAATCATCAGATCCTTGTCATGATGACCACCATCGAAAATATACCTTTTTCAATAAAAAAATACCTAAACCTTTACATAAATGACAAAGTTATCCACGAATATATCTACATAAATACGGTGGAGTTGAGAACCACCTTTTTTTTATAGTAATAAAAGTGCATCCGATCAAATTCGAATTCAGACAACTCCTTTTTATAAGTCAGTTAATTTTACTTTTTATAAGTTGGCGATTCATGTGAATGATTGTCAAATTATAAATTATTCGACACTGATGACAATGAAATACTAACCAAGTGAAAATGATAAGCAGAATGAAAGAAAAAATATTCTATATTACTACATATAACTGTCTGAACTTGATACATGATACAAATTATGCAGCAGCTAACGCTTAGCCCAATAATTAAACACCACCATGACTGAGAAGAACAGCAGTTCCATTAAGAATTGAACCTTTAAATCAAGAGTACCATTTTGAAATAACAATAATCTTTTCCATTTCAATAACAGGCGCCAGAAGTCTGATTTCTCCGTAAAATGGCGTCGAGCCTCAGGCGCCGCGGGCGTCACTTTCTCGACAACACTGAATTATCCTAAAGCGATGGACTACTTTGGAATGAGTGGTTGACAGTGGGCGGTACCTACTGTCGCATGTAGCATATATGACACCACAACATTATCGGCATTACTATTCTCGTTCTTAATTGTTCTATTTTATGAAAAATATTGTTTTGTGTTCAATTTTGAAATCACCGTCTTAGTTCTAGCAGTACTCTGAATAGAATCTTTACTGATGTTATCAAGCTGAAGAGTTTATTTGTTGTTTGTTTGTTTGATTGCGTTATTCTCAGGAACTACTGGTTCGAACTGAAAAACTATATTTGTGGTGGACAGACCATTTTTATCGATGATGACTTTAGGTTTTATAAAAGCACACTGCAACTGCAACCAATAGCAGCGAAAAAACAGTAGAAATTAAAAAAAAACTGGGGTACGGGTGCGAATTCACATCGGGCCACTAGTTTATAATAAATTGAATGTATTGTGGTCATCAACAACGCGTGTTCCTGAATTCCTCTGTGATTTATTCCAAGATGTCCCGTTACGAGTCACAGTCTCATGTATGATCGAAAATTAACAAGTTGCTTCAATCATCATGCATGATTAATTATTAATCAGGTGATTTCCTGAACAAAGAAGGCAAAACCATTTAGGGCTTATCACAAAATGTTCACACTTGTCGAAAGATAACATTGTCATAACTGGCATCTATTCTCCTCACGGATAAGAAGGCAATCTTTTCTAACAATTCAATATCGATTTTTCTCTTCATTTACAAGTATAATCCACCTAATCAAGGAATAAGTACTGCGCAAATTGAATTTTTCACAGTTGCCTGCTGTTCAAGCAAAAGCTGAAATAAATTTTATTATGCAACACAATGTTTCGCTGAAACAATTCCCATGCGCATCTAATTAAAAACAGTTGAAATTGTTTGTTCAAGTTACATTATGTTCGCACACATTGGCATTGGCTAGGCACATAAATTCGATTTTTCCGCGCATTATATCTTTTATCAAACTATGTTTATATTTACGATGAAATAGCTATTGATTGTTTAAGATACGTATTTAGTTACAATTATATGTTGTCGTTTGCGTTCCATGGGGTGATAGTTTGAGTTTACTCTTTGTAGTCTAACATAGACTATATCGCATTCCGTCCAAATTGGAGACAAAATTTTTACTTAATACAGTATTTTTTAGTCAATTTAACTTAGCAACTTAAGTAAAGTCATTTATTGAGTTAGAGATTTATGATACCACAGAGAAGCCATGTGAATAGTATTGTGGGAATACCGTAAATTAATGTAAACCACTGTTTGTTTCTTAAATAAATTATTTAAATAAAATAACTAACGATTACTTAATTTAGTAGCTCACAAGCAAAAACTAAACCGTCAATAGAAACAGGCAATCGTTGGAAACATGAAAAGTCTCAGTAACGGCTGGATCTTCATCTGCAACTTATTCACCAATCTGTGTCTGCGTCCCACCTGTAAGTATAGGCCTCAGTAAGAGATAAACAAGAAGAAAGAAAGAAAGAAAATTAATTTATAAACGATCACACGATTACCGAACACACACAATATTAGACATTCCACATAAAACATAAGGTATCGTGTGAGGCCAACTTGAGTTCCACCTCAGCAAATGCTGCTACGGCATGTATAACACCGCAGCAAACAAGCAACATACTCCCATGCAAGCTCAATACGGACTACAGACCTTTCCTACCTTCGGATAATCCCTTTGGTACTTGTTAAACTAGGCAGACCATGTTTCATTCACGATCCAGTAAGGCACGCCGTTATTACAAATGTTACAACAGGTGTTACGTGTATGTAGGACGTGCTTTATCTTCAATTTAGTCCTCAAGCAAACCTAGCCTCTAGTCCAACCCAATAAGAGTGGTAAAATAACTATTGCCAACGTCTATGTGACGGTATTGAGTTATTGTTTTATATAATGCAAGCGTGAAATCGGCATGTTTTGTTAATAACCGGGCTATTACAGTATCTTCAAACAGAACCTCGTCTGCTGTTATTGTATACTTGCTCAGCTCATAAGAATAATGCAAATGTTCTAGGTAGCCGTGTTACTTACACTAAAATCAACATATTTTATTTTAATGTGTCCTCAATGCTAGTAAGTAATTTTTGTATGGAGCCGGTTGTTGGTTAAATTACATAGGTGCCCCGAAAGTTCGGTGAAAATGATAAAGGCTTCTCAGCCATCATAGATAGTCAAGTGGGAAAAAAATATGTAATATAAGCAAGGCATAACATAAGGTTACACGGCTCAGGCCTCTCTTTTTACAACACTATTACTATTGTAAGTACACAAATAATAAGGGTACATATACGTACACATGAGAACGTATTAGTACAGTTTCCGAAAACTATTAGCATGTTGGCTTTGCGAATATTGACGACCCATATAATGTTGTATAATGTCTCGCTCATATTGGAACGTTCTTAACGTATACATTACTCAAAAACAACAAAATGTATATTTCTTCATTTTGGAAAATCAATATTTACCATTACCATTATATTGATTTATCAAAAGTAGTAACAGCTGAAATTGAGAGTCGTTCAAAACAAACTTTGGTGTTATGGACATTTTTGTGATACGATCGTTGGTTGTAATTTCACAATTGCATAAACCACTTACTTCCCAAAGTAAGTGGTTTACACCCCCAGTGTGTGATGTTCTTGATGTTATGTGATATTCTCTAATTTTTTTTTTATTGGGCCATTGTATTGTTACAGTTAGATATTATGTCAAACTAGTTGATACCCCACTCTTCATGCGATTTTCTGTATAAAATTATCGTAAATATTAATCTAGCATCTCTTTTATGTTTCTGCCTTAAGTCATCTAAATCCATTTAGTAGTATATGCGTTAATGAGCCCTTTCATTCATACAAACTTTCGCGTTTATAACATTAGTTTGATGAGTATTTTTTATCAAAGGCAGTTTACATATGTGCATTTGCAGCATTATATTTTTCATCAATAAACGCATATGTAGGTACGCAATTACTGCAGTGTTTCTAACAAAAAAATTAAGGATTTCATTAACAGCAACTTTCATCGTAATAGTTATATAGTGGAACTATTTAACGTCTAAGCAAAGGACAGCTCGACAGTCAGTTCTCTACCAACTATCAATTACCACTGATCACACAGAGATGTATGTCAGGATCGTGACACAACGACATAATGCTATCCCAGTGGCAGCCAGCAAACACAATCAGTGACATTAAACCGTGCATGTGCCTGTATGATTATGTCGTTACGCAAAACTACTACTTAATGTCATGCACAGGCTAATATCAATTTGTAAATGGCAACCCTATATTAGAATACCATTCAGAATAAAAAAATAAAGATGTAGAAGTAGAAGTAATATCAACAGGTATCATTCTCGAGTGAAGACATTTAGATTCAGAATGTTCATTAGGTACGACAGGATTTGAGAAAAAAATATTACCGATTATCTTCTACAAAAAACGTATATTAAGTAGGTATTATCTAGAATAATTCGCCAAATTACGAAAATTATGCTTGAATAAACGACTTAGATTATTTTGTTCTGAACGATAAAATTGCTAATTCAGATGCACCCAAAAAACTAAGTTCATTTTAAGCACAATTCTGACCTTGGCTGCTTCACTCGCTGACCATATAAAACAGTCTCATTAAAATAATAATTTTACAGAGCATGTATCCAAAAGAGTCTAGAATGAATTATTCATTGCGCCCATACTCAAGATAAAACAGTGATATAACAATTATCGCTTCCTTGTTACGTTTAGATCGAATGAACATTGCTTGTTTGTAAAATTCCATTGCATGAGATATAATCGATTCTAAGACCAAGCAATTTTATCGTGTACATCAAGAGATACAGTAAGTAGACTAGAATGATCACATGTTATATCCTACTCAAGCAATTTTGATGATGTATGGGACATTTAATAGGCTTTTGATTGTGTTGTGATACCGGTATTTCTATTTCTTATTGTACAACGCACAAAATTTAAAAACACTGCAATAATATGCCAAAAATATGTTTTGAATAAGAAAACGATGTTACATTTGATAAGATTTCACTGGTGTTTAAATATTAGAAACAGAAAAATTTTATCTCCCCTTGCGGTGCGGTGCGGGAAAATTTTTCTGTTTCTAATATTTAAAGTTCGCTAGTACGGCGTTTAGTACTATAAAAATAATAAAATCGATTTCACTGGTGTTCTTCAAGGTTTTATGATGGGGCCACTAAGTATCGAAGATTCATACACGCTTGTTTTAGTTAGGGTAGTTTAGGAAATGGGCATAGTGGTGGTGTGAATTTTGGCTTTATATCTCTTTATATCTCGACTAGCGATGTCGAATGCAAAGGGCTACTCGAGCGAATTGTACTTGCACGGACCGACGTCCAAGCGCCATCGAAGGTCTCAATGTGACATAATTACACGCAGCTATTATTATGTAACCGCGAAGTAACTAAACCCGACCTGAATACATAGCTATAGCTCCAGGGGCATGAACAGAATCATAAGAAACGCCTATGGAACTGTTTCATAATTCATTGAGCAACTCTTGGCTGCGCAAGCTGATCCGTTTAAGGTATTACTTGAATTAATTACCCCTGTTTGTGCGTTACAGTTTGATCGATAGTAATTTTTAATTAACTGACTATTATCGTCAGAGTGTTATCTATTCTTCCTTGTTACCGAGAATGCGATGACAATCGCTATCACCAAGTAATGGATGCAAAGACAACAGTTTTCTATATTAATCTGTCAAGAGATTTTTTGGAAATAAAAAAAAATGATCACGTAGGTACTATAATTTCATTCACACTTGAGCATTATGATTTTCAAACCGTCAGCAATTTAAACATTTAAAATAATTTAACGGGTCAAAACGCGACACCATTTTTATTCGTCAGCTCGTGACCACGGTTGGTGCAACCTAACCGAAACGTCGGGCAGTAAGTAGTTCGTATTAACTACTAAATAAAAATGGTGTCGCGTTTTGACCCGTTAAATTATTTTAAATGTTTAAAATGGAACGCGAAAGTCTTAAAATTTACGTCAGCAATTTAACTGACCTAGTAAACTATTATAAGCCGATAAATATTCATTAAGTCGTCGAAAGTACGGTTTACATATAAAATCATGCATGTGCACATTCTTAACTTAATTTACCAACAACAGTTAAGTTCAAAGAACTGTTAACGAAACTCATTATTTGTTTAATATTTCTCCGTAGCGGGATTACGAAGTTAAAATAATAACAATGCAACGGTGGGAATTGAGCGGAATAAAGATGCATTTTATAAGTTTACGCCATTTTCGCGTTAGTAGTCTAAACTCATAGCAAGTTAAATATATACAAGGTGCGCAAACGGTCGTTGTAAATTAGCAAATACGTGAGAATGGCCTTCAAAGTATTTATTTAATTTAAATGTTACTAAAACCTAGTTAAATATGTTTTAATTTTCGAAAGATAGTACGCACTGTGTGGTGTTTCGAAAGTAAATTGTAACCTTACCGTTTTACAAGTTACTTATCGTAATAAAACCAACGTTAATCACGGTAATCAACTAATTAACTTTACTAGTACTTTAACATGAAAGTTATGAATGAGTTTGAGTCATGTAGTTTAATTTGGAAATATTTGGTTTGACAAATAATGGTCAGCAACAATCATGGCTTATTTAATGTTCAGTAAGTCGAATTTTATTTCACTATAGTGCAAGTCATACAACATTATGACCGAAAATAATTGAAAAAAGAACAGTTGTACAAGAAAATAATGCTTACAAGCGTTTTTAAAAAAAAATTGAATTGGTTTGGCAAATACGAAAAACTAGTTTCAACTTATGAGATTTACAAATACAAAATAGGTTGTCATAACTCAAATTATACAGTACAGCTCTGTTAGAAAAACTGTTTCATGAAAAGTGTATGGATAAACAACAAAAGCTAAACGTGTGAATGAGATATCAAACTCGTTCGACAAACATGTCTGACGAAATAGCCGGTCACGTAGGTTGTCAACACAAAATGAAAAATATTTACCAAGAAATCATCGCTTCACAGTAGCCATAAAAAGGACATCGAAAATAGTTTAAAATTGTATGAGGCATGCCAGGATTTCGACACCCGGTTCTCAGACCTTCGGCGTGACGTCATCGTCGATGCAATCCCAACAACCGGCGGTTCTCAAGCCTCGTGAGTGGTGTTGCCAGGTACATTCTACAAAATAGCTGGAAAGTCCGAAAATAATTCGATTATCCTAGTTAGCACGTTTCTCGATTCCTACTATTTCTTCTACCTAAATGTTGTCTGGAAGAGATGGCTTTCTATCAAAAATACTGCCTAAATTGTACTTGGATATGTCTGTAAAACCAATTTCTGTTAACATTTCTGTGCAATATCTATCTAGTCCGTCAGTTACATTTGGAGACTATATTGAAAACGTACTAATTGGTTCAACAAAAGAATAATAATTGTAGATGATACAGCACACCAAAGATCCGTGTTGTGTGTTAACGTCACTAGCAAACTCTACGAAGAAGTGACGTCCCGCTAAATTTTACCACAATAAGATACATTTCGGTAAAATTTAGAATTTTTTGTTTGTAAATAATGTGTCCTATATACAGAAAATTTGAATTTGTCAATCATCTACCCTATGGAGCTTACAAATCACATGTAATATTGGCGCAGTTCTCTTCGAATTTACAATGGTCCGTGTAGGGACTCAGAATAATACTTTGGATAGCCACAACAACGTCCTGCTAAAAACTAACGTCTGGCAACACTATTCGCGACTCGCGAATTGCCTCAAAAGGTTGCGCAAGCGCACCCGTGGGCTGTCCTCGTTCCTTATCAATGAGTGCTTTGCCTGTTCAAGGAATTGTTAATATGGCTAAATAGAATTAATGTTCTGAACTTGACTCTGCAGTCTGCAGGCATACTGGTTGTAATCACTTCAACAGGCATGATGTGTTTAGCAAAGATAATGACAATATCACTTGTAATAGATGCGTCTACATACCATACTCAGGAATAAATATACTTATGGCTTAAGTTTAGAAGACAATGCAAAGAGATACAAGAGATACACGGATAAGTCAGTACCAAAATGATGAAGGAAATTTGACAGTTAATTGCAGCAAGACAGCGACATACAATGTTCTGCTTTTCTCTCTTAGCATCAATCCCAGTTGAGCTTCCAAAAGAGAGGATTGTTCACGAAACCCGGAGTCCGGCTATGACTGTCTATGATACTGATTTGACAAGCCGAGTTAACTAAGAAAGCATGTAGGGCTAACTGTAGCTGCCCGACTCGTGAAATAATTCCACCTTACAGAAGACCGCAGCCAAATAACAATCGCTTCGGCGTTGTAGTGTTCGTGCGTGTGAGTAAGGTTTCCAGAGCTACTGGAGGAGTACCTACATTAGTAGCAGGGGCCAAGCCTTAAAGGTAAGGGCGAGAAGTCCATTAACAGCTTTTTTATGCTGTACTTGTCGCTCTAAACGAGGATCTAATTACCACTTAACACCAGGTCAACCTTAAGCTCAAAAAATATATATATTGTGAGACTTCAATTCGATAACGAGGTTAAGAATGAAAGTATTCAATTAGTGTCAAACATCGAGGATCACTTTCGTTAAACATAACGGTTGTTGCAGAATACTTAAAACTTTACTCCGAAACATGACATCACAATTTTTTTGCGAAAAAATAAAATCGTTTCAAATTCGGCGAAACGTGTTTTAATTTGTTAAAAGGTAAAGGAAAATAAACAGACTTAAGTTTTATCAAATAACTGCAATTTTCGACAGTGCTTGATTCAAATTACTGACTTAATTTTAAGAAGTATTCATATTTAGACCCACAATTCTTTTATCGGTGCATATCCCTTTAATAAATACCGAGTATGGGCATCGCTCCCATATTTCTGACTTATCCGACCACTAATGTTCATACCAAAATTGGTTGCTATGTGCCATCAGACTCACGCCTCACGAATAAACCGCTCCAAGAACAGCATTTTTTAGAAATCAATGCAATACCCATTGTAATTATGGATCCTAAGGTGCAAATTACTTTGTCAGTGAAAGGAGAAATGCCTACGTTTATGGTTGCGCGTGCGCACCGTTAGCGGCCAGCCGGCTCTCAGGGTTGTAAGTTGAAATACTAATTTAGACTCTAAAAGTAAAGGGAAGTTTTATTAACATGTATATTTTTGACATCACAACGTCTAATAACTCGATACTACGGGCTGCATGTACGCCGGTACGCCAGTACACCGCACTCGTATTTTCAGCCAATCAACAGCTGACGCACTGACTTCAATTGATTTTGACGTTTGTTAAGTGCGCGATAAAATTTAGTCACGTGGCGCATGCTAGTCCCGATTGTCCCGTTACGCTCATTGTCGCGTTCCGCAAGCGAGAGCGCGGCACGAACGAGAGCCAAGATCGGCTCGAACGATCGGCTCAGCGTTGCCACGTCAAACTACCGTCCGGAAACCGAATTTACAGACAACCAATTTTTAGGATACTTACTGTAAGCCAATGGAATTGGAGACAAGGACAGTATTCAATTCAATGGTGAATAAAGTCCAGCAAGTCCCTTGACTGCAAGGACTTTTGACGTCATGGTTTATCACATGTACACTGGTACAATACTCGTATAGCATCGTCTGTAACAGGATATTGAAATTATTTGTGAACTTTTGGCTTCGTTCGTTAATTATACAACTGTCATTTAGTAAATTATCAGCCTTGGTTTTTAAAGCAGGTGTTAATTCCCTTATTCAGAAAGTCAATTCAATTCAACGAATATGATCATTTTGGTCGGCTATTTAAGAAGAAATATTATTAGAAGTAGTAATATTCTTTGATCTTTTTTATAGGATTAATGGAATAATGATTAAAGCTGTTCAATCAATGATTGTGGGTTCGATCCCAACCGAAGACAAACTTTTATGTGATGAATATTTGTTTTTGTTTTGTCTATTGTTTTATTGTGTTAAAATAGTTAGTTCTGGTTACCAATTGTTTTAAGCGGGAGAAATGCCTTTTCGCACCATACCGCTGCCACAAGAGAAGCAGCGGCGTGTGTGGGACTCCCCCACTCTGAAGGAGCGGGGACTACCCGATCTAAAAATTCCCTAGGTTGGCACGATGGGAAAATGGTTTTAGTACTGGTTTCCATAAAACCAGTGCTTTATACCACTTACTTCGATATCAGAAATTTCGATACCTATTGTTTTGACAAGCTTATTATAATAATGTAGTTGTTTGACATTTCACTTAGAAACGTCACTTGATCTACAGACGTCAAACACATTTTTTTAACTTGTCGAAACGATGTCGAAGTTCAACTACTGCATTATGGATAGACAGGTAAATGTATGTGATATTTATTTATTTATTATTTAAATGTTACAAACGCGGAAGACTGGAAATACAAGACATTTAACAGCTCAAGTCAACGGGCAACCCTAGTCGAGCGGTTATTTTTGGACTTGAAACCTGCCCAGCGGGTCTGCGCCGGAGCAGCCTCCGCCATTCTTGTGACGTTTCCAATTTTAGACATAGAATTTTCTGATCAGCCTTATAAGGGTGCCGGACCGCAAATAGCAATGCGTTTATTTTTAATGCTTCATTAAATCAACATACGGTTTCATTCCAATAGCATGATATCAGCTTGGTTCTCGACACGCACCGAAATTTTGAATCCGTTATATTTGTGTAAAGATACGCACCGCCTATAAATCGCGGGCATAATAACTAAACTCGATCTGCAATTTGTTTACCTTGATGTTTTGTTCACTGTTTGTATATTCTAAAGGCGCATCTTGTTTGATTTCTGAAACCTGTACGAGTAACGCCTTATGGATAAAAAGGCAACCATAAGCTAGGAACTCATTACCCCTTAACTTCAGGTGGGATGAGGTCAATATTGGAGTGCATTATAAAAAAAAAACTTGGAGCTGATACATAAACGTCAGATTCTTATTCGGAATGTGTATATTTTATCATTTTAAATCGTTTATAAAATAAACATAGTTTCCGTATTCGAATCCGATTCGACCCCCCCCCCCTCCATGTAACACACCGTAACATTTTTATGTACCCCCTCCCGCCTCTCAAAATGTTATGTAACAATCTAGTGATAATTTTCAGAAAGTCCCCATGAAATATTAATGAAAAGGTTTGCCAACTTGCGAGAATAAATTACCAAAAATGACGACACTAATACAATCCAGAGATTTCCTGTAGACCCACGAAAAGGGTTGCCAATTTTGAAGATTTAATTTCCTAATTTTTTATTTAAAATAAGTAAAAATGTTACGTAACATGTTGTAAAAAAGACACCCTCCCGCCCCTCTAACGCTTCGTAAAGTTTTACAAGACGTAATTCTTGAAAGCTCCCTAGCCTATTATGCACAGCTAAAAACATGTCAGACATACCCTTTTGTCGTTGTTATAAGAACTAATATTGAACTGCACTTAACTACTTTTACTTGCTTTTCATGCCAAACAAATGTAGCGAAGTCTGATTCAAAATGTATATTACTACTATTAAACTATGTATGTGGCGGGTCGTTACATTCCCTTCAATATGGTTGAGTGAAGCGATGGCTGGCACATACGTCATGCTTGTGAACAGTTGCCACCTTTGGGGACTGGTCTGCTCCAGCTTACCTCTCGAAAGTAAATACTTACTAGAAGTACTTAATTGTTTCATCACTCATTAAAACAAAACTATATGACATGGTCCAAAGTGAGCTACACATAGCAATAAGTTAGATACTGCTGGAACTGATCTGCCAAGTTTCTTACCGGTGTCTTCTCGGTATATATAGGTTCCGAACCGGAAATAAAATCACTTTGCATTGTATTCAATGACGATTCAAAAGTGTTATATGTAACCTACTCGAATAAAGGAATATTTGAGTTTGGAGTTTAAAAGCATTTTGTATAAAAGCATTTGTCGCAAGGTTGAATACAATACTACCTATAAATGGAGACAGTAATTCTCTAAGTTATTGGCTGTCATGAGAATGATCGATTGTAGGTACAAACAAACAAATACCCCTTTTCAATCGATGAGAAAGTATCGAGTCGACAAACCTTTCGTCAATAAAAAATGACTGAATCGATATCGCTTGGTCAGCAACTCGAATCGGTTTACATTATCTGGCTAATAATAGCCGAAGAGTTTGTATATAAAAACCTATCCAAAGCCAATAAGTAATTCGATTAGAAGCCGTACTCGAGAAAAAAATGTAGATAATAGTGTAAATTAGACGAATAAAAACCACTATCAGAGTTGCGTCACACATCCGTCATTTGTAGAGTTTCGTATCGATACGAGTAACATGACCATTTCACTAATTCCAGATTCACGTATTTGAAAAATATTAATAAATTATAAATTATACGAGGCGTAAGCTAAAAACGACTGACGGACGAATGATGACAGCTGGTATGGAAGGTAAATTAGGGAATAGTATTACGACTCGTAGTCGGTTGGAGAAAAACGGATAGTAATTTTTGACACATTTCGAATCGAAAATATTGGAACCGGGCATAGGACGTTGATGTCTGCCCGTCTGTCTGTCACAAGGCTGTATCAAGAAGTGTAGCATTTAGACAGTTTTTGCCTTTTTTAGGGTTCCGTAGCCAAATGACACAAAACGGAACCCTTCTGTGTGGATCGGAAGTGTATATGGATTACAAAAAAATATTAAATATGAATAAACTAAACACTCTAGTTATTTAAAAAAATAAAGTACATGGAAATACGTTCATGATATATAAAATTTAAAAATGTATACTAAATATACTTATAGAATTTATACAAAAGATAATAAATCAGATCGGAGCAAAGTATGTCTTACGGTAACTCTTCACCCAATCGCAGAGTAATCTGTTCTAGATCAGAAAATTGATCTGAATTTAAAAGTAAGGCATTCCTACGCTATATTTCCTGCTAATATAATGTATGCCTTACATGTAATATCAAAGGTGTTATATAAGGTAAAACAATAAAACTCCGATAACTTGTATCGGAAAAACCATATTTACCACACCTGCACATAATATTATAGAATTATGTAATGACGTACTACAGTCATAACAGTTTGTAGAAAAAAAAAACTAAATTCCCCTCGATTCCTCTGGGATACCATCATCAGAGCTTAGTTTCCTTATCATGGTACTACAGACTAGCATGTTATTTCCGACAAAAAAATCGGTTCTTAGACGACGAAGAAGAGAAACCTCCTTCTTTGAAGTCGGTTAAAAAGCACGTTAAAACGCACGTAAAAACGCACGTTAAACATAGAACTTTGTACCGCGCTTAAGTCTTGAGAATAAGAACTAATATACCGCAAATATATACCATACTCGTACCTACGAGTATTCGCTATTACAAAGATGCAATACTTGAATGAAACGACTTTAAAAATATATTTATTTTTATTTCATATAAACCTTTTTTTAATTTGGGCGACAGAAATAATAAGTCAGCCACGCCGAAGTGTCTAAATTTGTAGACTAAATCTATTAAATTTGTACCCAACCTTTTAATTAGGTTAGGTTAGTAATTTTTTGATGCTCGATTAAAAAGAACCCATTTTTTACTCATTCGATTTTTCTTGAGAAAAAAACATTTCGTGTGACTCATGAATAATGGAGCATTCTAATTTTGAATACTTCTTTTATTTAATTTAATTTTGAAACGTAGCAACCTTATCAATGTCATATAAGAAGTAGCTCTACCTCTAAGGTATCTTATTTTATTTTTGTTACGAATAGGCTCTAAAGGATTTCGTATTTACGCCATTTGTAATAGAGATTTTTTCATAAGCCGACGTCGAATCGTCTTTGTTGCCCACCTATAGCCATGGCAACCGACACGCTAAATTGCACATTAAATAGCCAGGTGAATTTCCAATAAACCTATTTATAGCAATTTTATAAAGATTAACGAATAATATAATACAGTAGCTGTAGCCCTCTACGTCGCCAGCGTTATTTCGGGACAAAGGTATTCTATATGTTTAATCTTGTATGTAATCGCCTCCTGAAATTGGCTACTTGACAGTGTTAACAATAAAATATGATAAGTGTTAAATATTGTAGCTTATTACTTAGTTAGTTATATCTGCATAAGTGTTACTTGTAAACTACATGAATAAATTAATATCTTAAAGAAAGATTCCGTTTCTTGCAGCTCAACCAGGAACGTGACATGCGGTCCTCCCGTAAACTTCTCCTTACTTTTCCTACTCATTCTTCTGAATATTATTCCCAATCCTTCACTATCCAATCAATTCGCTTAAGGAATTATTTACCTTTATCTATCAGATTATCTGAGACCCTTCCCATTTTTAAACTCAGGGTTAAATCGTGCTTCCTCTCACTTAATGAATGTTAATTTATGTCCTCTATCTATAATTCCAGCTGGGCATGTTGGGTGTCAGTAATTTTCATACACTTATCCTACTTATTAACATTATTATTGTTATTTTTTTGAGTCAAAACTCTTTACTTGATTTTATATATGTTAAATGTTTATTTGTATATATATATATATATATATATATATAATGTTATATATTTATGAGTTTATGTATGTTTATCATGTTATACTACGAAATAATTCTAAAATAAAAACTGTATTTATGTTGCACGGCCGTACCCATTTCTCGCCATCTACTATTTCCTCTACCTTAAAGTTGTCTGGAAGAGATCGCTTTCTAGCGATAAGACCGCCTAAACTGTACTATAATTTTTCTGTAAAACCTATTTCTGTAAAGATTTTGTGCAATAAAGTGTATCTATCTATCTATCTATCTATGAATAAATTAATTGACTTTGTAAAATAATAATTTAACATTTTTATTTTTTAATTAAAAGCATAGTTAAAATTTTATTTTTGCAAAATAAATTAACTTTTTTTTATCTGTGGAACCAATGAACCGAAACGGAAACCACCATTGCGATTAAGAAATGACATTTATAATTAACGACTCGTAGAAAAACGGATAGTAATTTTTGACGCATTACGAATCGAAAAATATTGGAACCGGGCATTAGGGGGTTTTCCCTAAGAGGGGTAATAAAGGGAATAGATTTTTTAGAATTATACAATGTTAAGGGAGTTTTATCAATAGGTACGTGATTTGTTGGGTAGTCCCCAATTTTAAGAGCCAGGGAGTTCCACACACGCCGCTACTCTCCCCGAGGCAGCATTTCCTACCGGGATTAAGGGATTTCGCGAAATCCCTGCTGTAATAAATAAATATTGCACAACATCACATGCATTGCTTTTAAGCTAAAGCACTGTGTTACAGAAATCGGAAACAACGACGATATCGCAACACCCACACCCGAGAAATATAGAAAAGTTCGTTTCCCAAATTAACCCGACTGGGGATGGATCCCGGAACCTCAGACGCCGGCCCAGCCCTCTTACCTCTCGGCCACTGAGGTCGTCAAATCCTCATTTCCCTGCTACATATATATCTGCACGTAAATTTAAAGTTATGAAAACAAGTAAGCACGTAAAATGAATACCCTCAGGAAGGAACTGGAGTTATCTCGTATATACGACATTGAACAAGTGCTCTCATTACTATTCATGAATACTGGACTGATTGGTGAACTCGAACCGCTACTCTTCTATTAGATGCATGTGTTATTTTCTAATATAGATACGATTTTTTACGGAAGTAACATGCGACTTTAAATTAGTTAATTTTACTTACATGATATGACTGTACATTAAAGAGAAACGCTGTTGTAGTTAAAAATAAGTTTTTATGCCCACGACATAAGCGGGTGAATGTTCAAAGTGTATTTGATTTGTTGTACCTACTTTTGCTTTTGACTGTACTTAAACACAAAATATTTTTTCATGTATACTTATTATGTTTGTTAAATGAGAAGCACTGTTAAATCAATAACCAATACTTTCTGTAATGAGTCCAAAAACCTTAAAAAAAAAAACCGACTACCCCGTAGTTGAGGCTAGCAGACCAGACTATGACGTGGCATCATCTCTTGAGGTCCAGGATTTGATTCCCGATCGGGCCAAAATAAAAACATTTCTAAATTGTCGTGGTACAAACGTGTGATGAAGGAAAACGATTTTTTATATTATCTCGGGTCTGGATGTTGTGGTACAGTCGTTATTTCTGATTTCTGTTACAAAAGTGTTTTAGCTACTTACCACAGCATCAGAGCAATGTTTGTGATGTTTTTCAGTATTTATTTATTGTATAACGGCAAAAATAACTAAAAATAAAAACGTAGGTACTATAAAAAAAGTTTGTTATCTTCGTTCGTTCGGTATTTTATAAGTGCCAGCCAACATAAAGTAAAAAGTAAAAAATAATATTTTAATTCGTTAAAAACAAGAACAGAAAAAGACAACCAACAAAATTATTGGCTGGCAATGGGCTGATTATAATTTTAAATAGGTAGGTGAGTATAAAAGTATCGATAAAATAATTATTGTCCTCTAATGTCCTTGAATTTGAAGTCAGTTTTTGTTTTTTAACGATTTCTTACTGTTTTATTAGATTTCCTTAAAAAGCGCTGAAGTAATTTAAGAACATATAAGTTCGATGTGCGTTTAAAAGCACTTCCACAATTTCGGACCTCCTTTTTCAAAGACCTCCATGTTGAGGTTCTTAGTTCAATCCCTCTAGACCGTTATCGGCTTAGTTACTTTTAAAATCTCTTTAAAAACAGAACAACAAGTCAGAACCTGGTCATATGACCAGCCAGTCGCGAGTGACGCATGCACTTCAGGTGCATCCTCTTACACGTGTACGACCGTGAGCCTCCTAGACGACAGCCTAAGTAACCAATAAACCTATTAGGAGCTGCATGCTATGTTTGTTATGGAGGACATTGCCACAGCACGTGTAGAGCAAGCTACTATGATTCAGATTAGCCTCAGTGTATAAGTATCATTGAGTGGCGCTAGTGAAAGATGACATTTGCATGCTGAAAAGCAGGGCATATCACATTTTTTTTTTCTCGACGGGGAAATTCCTACCGCACCGTCACTCTCTGCGAGGAACAGAGAGTGGTGTTTCGGGCTCGCACCGACTCTGCACAGACCACCCTCTCAGTGGTCAAAGTTGTGGAGAGTTGGGCTCCCTTGCGGAGTCTAAACAGCTCGCCCACAGCGCCTACCGCCAAGCGGCCCACCTGGCTACCTTAAACGCAGCTGGAGCGTGTCAGGCACCTGATATGCCCCACCCCCTTAAAACCGAAAAGCATGACTGATCTTATTTGAATACAGCAAGTATTACCCATATTCACCTACTAAAGAAAAAAAATTTTTATTTGTTTGTCTGTCTGTCTGTCTGTCTGTGTGTCTGTTACGCTTTCCTGCTTAAACCTCTCAACCGATTTTGATGAAATTTGGTATAGGTATACGTTGAATCTCAAGAACGGACATAGGCTACTTTTTATTAGAAAATAAGGGGGGGGAGGGGGGTAATACCACCTTTGGAAGTTTATATGGAAAAATGTTTATTTTTGAAGTTAGAGATATGAAATTTGGCACAAATATAGTTCGAAACTTGTATTAAAATATAGACTACTTTTGGTTTCGAATATTAGGGACGAAAGGGGTAAAACCGACCATAAAAGGATGTAGTCCACGCGAACGAAGTCGCGTACACAGCTAGTGAGTATATAAAATATTGATTGCCGACATAATTTGTAAGGAAGATAAAAAAGTGTATAAGGGCTTTTTCTTCCCCATTAGGTGGAGCAAAGCGTTTGTTCCATTAGAAGTATGACGAACCAAATGAACATCAACAAGAAATAACCTTCCGTGGAATAATAGGTGTAGGTACATCTTATATGTATAGGTACTAACATGGGCCCTCGGTTGAGTGGCCTCCTTACTTCGGTGAACGACCTTGGAGCCACGAGGCCTTGGGCTGATTTAATACTTATGTATTCGTGGCCTTTAAAGCTTACCCATGAATTAGGCGGATCACCTAGTTAAACTAGGCAAAGGCGGAGCATCTTGAACGACCTCCGTAGCCGAGAGGCGAGTGTACTGGATATTGCTGTCGAGCCAACTCTCGAGGTCCTGAGTTTAATTCCCGATAGGGTCAATATGGGAAACTAACTTTTCCTATTATATCTTCATTGTATCTGTTGCACAAGTGATTTAGCTAGACGCGAGCACGGTACGAGATAAGGTCTGATATATATCATATATTTTTAATTTAAGACTTGTAAAGTTGACTCGCAGAGAATGTATTAACTGTACAAGCTGTACTGTTTTGTGCAATTAAGTTTTTAAATAAATAGAAGAAGTTCTTCCGAGACGCATACAAGGCTAAGGTTAGATTCCCTAGGAGTAATTCTTGTAAGCTGCATTCAAAATCTAGGTCTAGAAAACCCCTTAGGAGGATAACAATTAACGCTATAGTTTTATGGCATGTGATTAAATTATCAATTGCTTATTTAACAGGAACGGGAAAACGGCATAATAGCAAATCTCCATACACGATAGTTCATGCATAATTTATCATTTAAATACATGCATTTCGCCATAAGGGGATCGATTCTTGAAACCGATTGAAATGCGAGAGAGGTCGAGGAAGACCATCTTTGGAATAGTTGGACCATATTGGGCGAAACTAAGAAAGTTAGTAGTCACGACGATTTCGATAAACAGAATTCTAAATTTACTAAATAACGACGATTAAGTTGCAAGTCTTTATACGCCTCAAACATTTACCAGAAAATGCAGAAGAGCATAAAAGAGAGACTCAAGAAATAATCGTTACTTATCTGCAGATAGATCAGTTGGAGAAGAATACGCGATGAATTTGAAGGTAAAAAGGTAGAGTGCCGGTAATAAAACAGAAAGTACATTTAAAAAACAGATTTACAACATCTGGTAATGTTTGTATTATGATTTGTATGCTATCATTGACTTTCCAAGATTAAAATAACCAGGTTTTGTTTGATGTCGTTAAAGTTAGTAACAAAACCGTTATCTGTAGCAGTTCAATTTTAACGCCGATAAACTGTACAATCCTTTCATAGATGGGTTGGCGAACCTATGACACACCTATACACATGTAGATATCATGTTACCCTATATACGGTACAGAGGGCCCCACATAATAATAATAATAATAATAACATATATGTTACTCTTCACGCTTACAGATTTCCTAGGTTGATGGCATTTTATTGACTGCTCTATTATTTGTAAGGTGAGTGGCTTATAATCATACAATAGCAGCCACATGGCATGATAGCATCACCGGGCGACATCTGTCTCAATGTTCTAACACGCCATTTGCAATTTCCACGGTCCGCTTGATCCCATATGCCGTTTCCTGATTGCTTGCAACTTCAACCTTGAACTGAGTGAGCGGATCGGAATGCAACAAGCAACAGACGAAGAGGATTTGCGAAAATACATAAGAAAGGACATGTCAAATCGTTGATTCGAACTGGTCTTTAAAGATGATTCTACAACGTTTCAAAATGATAGTAATTGTAGATTTCCTACGAGAATGAGGTACGAGATGATCGCATGTTGCCTCATGCAGATGGCAGATTTTGCGAAAACACTAGGAAGAGACTTGGATTTTGATGGAGACAAAACGAATTTCCAAAATGATAGACTTCTTACCAAAGAATGAAGATTTGGAATGCGTAGTCGATTTGTAGTAGTTGGAGATTTCATAAATGATGAAACTTAAACTACAGATATGATCATAATAGATGGGAGAAGTCTTTTGAGAAAATATATACTTTATGAGTGCCTAGACAAAGCCTTTCGAAACAATTTTGACAAATGAAAGTTATTTTACCACGTCTTTATTACTAAGCACAAAGGATTCACGCAAACTAAATCTCACTACGTAGCTGCGTAGACTGATGACAGAAACACTGAAAATTTACGGTACTACTGACGCAAAAAAATATGAAGCAAGGATTTGTCCCCAATTAACTCATTAACCAATAAATACGGGTCGTATTGTGTGACATTTTCAGATTTTCATCTACAACACCGCTTAATGGCGCTACATTGCAGGATATTAAAATGATAACATTTTACATAATTGCATACTCTTGTTTAACGCCGGCCTTCCTAGCAATCAGTAATGTTAAACATGATTGCAAATGTTTATACTTGGCGAAAACACGTGCAGTCACGCTGTGACTCATAAACCACGAATAATTAATTGATTTTCTCCGTAAATTTAGCCAAAACATAATCTAAGTTTTATCTGAAATTATTTTTAACACAATCCATTTCCTCCAATCGGTAATTCAATAAACCCTATTTGCAAATAATGGTGATTAGAATCGCATGAAACTAAAAACAAAATTGATTAAAAATATTTTCCTTAGAATAAAATCATTTTAAATTTAGACTTTAGAACCTGCTTAGAAAAAAATAAAAAGGAACTGTCTCTAATTTTGGATAAGATCCTAATTCAGTTACGGAGATAAGGTCTAAAGTAATGTTAAGAAATTTATTGCGTTCCTTGTTGATCAGTAGTCTTAAATAGGTCGGATGGAAATCCCAACCCATGCAGAAAATAGGCGCTTTATATACAGAAAATTGCGGAAAATACGATATCCAAGCGAACAACCTACCTGGTACCTGTTTGTGTTCTGTATTTGAAAGAAATATGTAAATTGAAATTTGTTTCTAGAAACGCTGATAAGAAATAGTTGTCAGTAAAATAATATGTATCAATATGCATATCTCAAAACATTTAGCGGCAAACATTTAGCACTTTTGACACTATGAACAAAACCTCATGACTCCGCGGTATATCTCCAAAAACTGCTTGAAATCACCACGACAATGGTGATGATGATGACGAAATGAGGCTTACCTGTAACGGAGACGAAGCGAAAGCTGACGACGATGATGAGATGATCTAAAACAAAGTTTGAAACATCATAATCGAGGTACAATGAGTCACTTCGCTTGCTCTCGACCGCAAAATATCGGTTCACGTCGTAATCGCTATTCCATAATAAGATTTCCTCAATGTAGTTTCATAAACAAACAAGTATTATGTAATACGAAAAATTCCTTTAAGTAAGTATTCTAACAATATCATTAAAAATAAAGATGTATTGTAAGAATATAATAAAGTTCTGACTTGATGAATATTAACGTCTTTTTTTCAAATATTATAAAATATTATAATATAAATATCATCCTACCATAATTATCTCAGTCATAACAAATTAAGACTAAAAAGTGTTTGCACCTGAGCCCTGGACTTTCAGAAAAAAACTACTTTTTTCAGAATCCTAAGGAGTATTGTCGATCATGAATAAATTAGTTGTTATTATAATTCAAGGACTGCAGTTTTACATTGATTAAATTAATTTAAATACGAAGCTTTAGATTTCCTTATGTATTAGATATTTTTGAATGCATTTATTCCGATAATTACTATCCGAGGTAGGTATTAATTTTAATCTTTACTATTTTGATGAAGAATCATATTCAGGAAAATTGCGTTTAGTTCAATGAATTTTTTTTTCTTTGAACTGTTTCTTTTGAAGTATGATGATAGACTGCATGATGAGAAAAATAAGGACACTAGAAAATAGGTGATGGATGTCACCATTTTCATATGTTGGGTAAAATGTAAATAAATAAGGTATTTATATGAAACTATATATTATAGATAAATATGATAATAATTTTATAAATTATGCAATATTGGTACTTCATGAATTGCTACATAAAGTAAATGATGATATGCTTAGAAAAGACGAAATATATTAAATATAAAATGAAAAGAACAAAACTAATTACGTCTCTTCAATGATAGCAAGTCTCTCCAGCCTTGGCGACGAGATAAGGAAGAAAATTAAGAGTTAAACAGCCGAAGTCTTCACAACTGACCGACCTTTACTGAACAAACAAATAACAATTATGCAAATGATTCTGACGGCAGATGCTCGAAGATTGCCAGCTCGCGACGGTGCACAAATAATCGTGAAGACCATGTTTGATTGTGTTTATCCCCGCTGAGTGGTGGGTCACGACACGACATTGTGCCGTCTGTTCTGTTACTGGAAATTGGCTGCGTAGTGTTTGCACTCCGAAGTAGAAGTTTACTATGTAGGATCCTAATACACAATGACATCATTACAAATCCAATAGATTATAGCCAGGTAATGAGGTTTGGATAACGGCTAGATATGGTCTATCGTCTAATCTCTTGATGATAGATAAGGCCTAAGATGATACCCATTTGTCTAGAAGTTGCCTGTTCATTTTGGCGTTAAAGATGTCCAGATGATAACTTTTCGGAAAACTGACCACGGCAGAGATTTCCAAGCCTTTAGCATAATAAAAGAAGAGGCAAAACGCTTTGTGCGTGTTGAAGTAATGGAACTTCTTACCGCGTCTAGTTGTTTGGTGATGTAGAAGAAATGTTAGACTTAAGCACCAACTCTTTGACATATTGGCATCAGCTGATGGCAGTGCCGCTGGAAATAGAGACAGCCAATGATGACAATTTAAGGTAATGGCAGAAGTAAATAAAGATACTAGAGAAATATACATCCGTCAATACATACACAATGTATGGTTCTTTATTAATTCCTTACTTTAATAATCATCAGTTATTATCTAATGGTATATGGCCAGTTAAACATATTTATCAGATTTTCAATGTTATTATGCATCAGGCCGCACCAGCAATCTCTAAATATTTTCAGAAATAGAAAAATGTTTCATCACTCGCTTTGTGAGAGCTCGCGCTTTTCCGACAATAGAAAATCAATTGTGTCTGGCTTTTAAAAGGACAATCCGTCTTACGAGGAAATATTTGCAAGAGTGGATTTGGAACGCGTATTGTTTTTTTTTATTAAAGGCATCCGGAATCACTACCAAGAAGTAACTGGTTTTTCGGACCAAATTTTATGTTCTTTGTAACACGTTAAGTGTAACTGTTGTTACGTTTTTGAAGCCTGCATCATCAAGTTGCCTTTTCCTTTTATATTTGTAACTGTTTAAAGGCTTACTCTCGAATAAGGGTTAGTGTCACATTTTTAAGAATAAAAAATGCCAAGGTAACTTTCTCTTCCTTATTTATTTACGAGTCAGAGTGGCTTAATCATGTCTTTGTCTTGGTCTTTGTCTTTGGGTCTATTGTCTGATGATTATGTGAAATTACACTTAGCAATTGGATAAAGGCAAAAGCATTGGTAACTATACGAATAAAATAATAAAAATCAACAGAATTCAACCACCGTCTGTGTATGTGCCTGTTTAAACAATTTTAAAAATAATCTGTTTGAATACCCATTGTAAATTTATATACGGTTGGGTTACAATTCGATACATCTAATTCAAACTTTTCTTCCTTTGTGATACTAGATTTATCCCTTTTGGATCCTTTCGAGCAGAACCTTCTAATTAAGTATCTTAGTAGTATTGCTACCACAGATAATAAGAGCGTCGATACCGTCAACTGGTAACCCGATTTTGATAGAACATATATGAGAAAGACCACTAGAAACCTTCTTTCAATTAAAAAAACGCATCTTAATCACTGTAACCGTCTAAAAGCTATGGTGTCATAACAGGCACACGTGCTCATCCTTATAGCAGTTCCTTCATAGTGACAGTTTCGCATTCAAAATTCACCTTTCGTTGCTATGCCATTAAACACGCCTTGTCTATTTTAAGAAATTCCCACGGTTTTTTGAGAGGAAAACCAAAATTATTCCGATGATAAGGAAAATTCCGTAAAACTTCTTGGTTATCTGTTATCAACAATTTTATGCGAAATTCAATGATGCCAAACAATAATAAACCACTATAGAAGTACCATTATTGGTGCATTCAACAATGCCAGGAAATCTATTGAGTAAACTAGTGAAATAAATGTACGTTGTACAAATTGAAAGAATCTTAACGTTTGGCGTAAAAACTAAGCCTGCTTTAACTAGTAAGTCACTAAATTAATAAAGCATTGTATTGAATTTCAGTTCAAAACGATAATTGGAAGATTTTTAAATTTCATACTTTAAGAACCAAATAATATTAACAGGCTAAAATACGACTAGCCGAAGATTCATCATCCTATTGAAACATTTAAACGTAAAGTAATTCTTAGTAAATCAAAGATCACTTTAAACATGTATATTCTTAGTAAATCACTGACGCAATTAAGTCTCGCAAATAAAGGAAAGACAAGAGTCATCGTCACGGGTAACCTTGTCAAAATACACAATGCATTTATGGCGCGACGGATAACTTAAATGTTTCGAATATGTATAAAATGTCAACATTGCAACATTTTTAAGCAATTTATAGAGTGGAATGCAGCATTATCGACATTATAAAATTTAAACCTTTTGAATTCCATTTTAAACATAGTAAATTAAACTAACAGAGAATGCAGTGCCTAATAAATAAGGAAAAGCGTAGTCGAAAATTGTATTGAGTTAAAAGAAAAGAAACTAAATTAGACTAAAAGGATATGATATGATGATGATAAAACGGAATCAGATCCAAAGGACAATCTGGATCTCAGTGATAAACATTATTTCGCAAATCAATAGAAACATTTTATAATTTGAGATGTAGCACTAAATTCCGTTATGATTATATTTGGCGTTTGAGGAAAAGCAATATCAAATGTAATTGGTACGAGCAAAGGTCAACAAATATATTAATTGGCCATTTATATAAATTAATTAACGAAAGCAACGAAGCAATGTCACACAGGCAATAAAATAAATCATCAGAACAACCTTAAACACTTGAAATAGTAGTTGGACATGGAATAGCATTCAGATTGGTTGTAGTTAGAGTGAGAATCATACAGACATTAGATCAAATGAGACCAAGTAGGTTAATTAGCCGGTGACGTCATTATCATGCGACAAACTGTCAAGAAAACCCTTTTTGGATGACCCAGAGATTCAGTGAATAATTAATTGGTTTACCGAAATTGTCAATTCCTATTTTCCTTGCAATATCTGGTTATATCTCGTAAATATTCTGATATAATTATCGTACGACACTAGAACGTAAGATTAGGAAGTTAAGAAATTTGGTGTTTTATGAATATTTTCTGAAACAAAGTTCTCATATTCTCATATTTACCTACGCCAGGTAAATAATACCTAAAATAATTATAAATTAGACCAATCAAAGTAAAATGTTTCTTTATTCAAATAGTTTACATGTAACACTTTTGAATCGTCCTTAAATACAATGCAAAGTGATTCTACTGCCGGTTCGGAACCTATATCCACCATAAGGCACCGGTAAAAAACTCAAACAGATTAGTTACAGTAGCAGCATCTAACTTATTTCTATGTGTCTGTCTGTTTCGCTATTTCTTGTCGTGATTAACGATTCCTAGCTAGACTATCACGCCAAGTTTATTCCAGAACTCTCCAGCTAATTCCAAGTGAGTACTTGTATTTTGATCATGGTCAAAATGAAATAAACAAAATATAAAAAAAAACAAGTTCGACCTTCTAGAATATTTTTCAGTTGAACAAAGAATCGTCTAACCTCATTTTCCTCTAACAGAGACATAATACGAGATAACTACGTATATAGCACACACCAAAGATAATTGCCATTGTCACGGTACCAGGGTCCATCATAGGTAAGTAATTAGTGAAGTAGATGCGGGTAAGGTTTTGTATAAAACCAGTTTCCTTGAGCTACAGAATTTAGTTTTTGTCGGAAATCAAATTTAACGTCCTTTTGTTCTGTTCCTCCAATTCAGTCACGAATATCTTCAAATTTAAGTTGAAGGACTTCAGATTTAAGATTGTCAATAATTTGTTTCTTTTTTATATTGAAGATTAAACATGATTTACTATGGCTCTTAATCCAACGTCTGTAATTTAATATCAGGAAAGAACTTTAAGATCAAGTAATCAGGATTTTCTTTTAGAAGAACATCAGAATAAGTTTGTAACTTCACACACTTGAACTAACCAGTCAAATCGGTTATTTTGTCTCGTCATTTAGAAAACACTAATGACTTTTGTAAGTAAAACCATGTCACGTGAAGATTTTTCTTAAAGAGAACAGTTATTCATCTTCACTCACGGCTTTCTACTGCAAATCTCGTTCATCATAAAATTAGTCACACATTTAGAAGAACGGTTCATTACGAGACGCTCTTATCGGAGTCGTAAAAGTATTAGTCTCAATGTGTTTATTCCTTCCTTAATGATGCATTAGGTCATCATCAATCATAATTAGATTAAGTGGAGTTACACAGTTTATAAAAGAGCATATGTTTAATCACGTTATGCCCAATGGATACACCTAATTGGCTTGAAGCTGATATTTTTGTTTGGACATGGTTCAAGGATATAGCCGGCCATGGTTAAACGTGATCGCTTTATTAGGTGTGTGGAGATAACAACATTTGATGTGATAATTTTGACTTGTGCGTAGTGAGCCGACGTCGCTTCATGGATTTATGTGTGGATAACATTAGTGGCACCAATAGTTTGAAGTCAGGCAGCTGACTTCGTCTTACCTTAACATCAATGAGCCTGACGGTGAAGGCGGCAGCATCAGGAGCGGTCAGCTTCAGCTGGCAGGGGGTGTTCGTCGAAGAGACGGGGGGCCGGACCAACGCTAGCGCTAGCGCTGCGCCTGCACTCAGCTTGCCCCCCACCACCGCCTCTTTGGTTCGCCCGCATAGGAGGCTGGAGCAGAGCCCTAGAACAAAAGAAGAAATAAATGTAGAAGCCATTTTCATCGCAACTAGATTTCTAAATGATATCTACTTCTGCCAAACTCGCGTGAGGATTAAAATAATTTCGCGATTAAAGGGTTGTTCGGTTTTTAAAAGCTTTCCAAGGGTTCTTTTAAAGCTAATGATTGAGTTTAAGCTCGCTGAAGACACAATCGGGTTTAAAGTAAGTGATCCACACGGATAACTCCGTTGGCACTCTACGCTAACTATGAATTTTTTCAAACCAATCCATATATTACCCCATAGAGCTTTGATAAAAAGATAATTAGCATTACAGTTCTAAGAGACTTCCCAAATTAAGTGGACTTTTTTTCTATGATTGTGTAAAAATCTTAATACGATTCACAGCATGCATCGTAGTTCTTATAGTTTCAGAAACAAGTGGCTCTGACATATGGACGTACCATAAGGGTAGATAGACGAATCCATAAGGTTTCTGTTTTTTGTTATTTGGCCACGGAATACTAAAAACGATGTAAACTTAAAAAGACAGACATCGTAGGTATTTGACGGCATATTACAAATAAAAAATTGTCAATTATCAAAGTCATATTTGCATGCAAATTAAATATATTAGCAAAACATGAGAACTCATTTTCGATGTAATGTCACCTTTGTATTCATTAGTTATCACAAATAAAGAATTATCTTGACTAAAAAAGATACGTGATGTTATAGCTACACTAAAAATTGTAGTTGATAGACTAGAGGCCTCAATTTTTGGCCAATTAGGAGGGTCATACGAGAAAATATATGGGGCACTAAAGGTGAATACAGGGTCTCAAAGTATACAGTCTGAGCGTGCGTATAACTCGACCGTACCTAAACTTGAAAGACAATTTTAAGAAATTTCACTAGAACAATAGTGAACTATTACAAAAAGTATGGCAGTAAAAACAATATTTTATTCGCAAATAAATTACCTATTCATGTTCTACAAATTTACGATCGCATTGATGTGACAATTTTGTGAGAGCGCGTGAGGTTCCTGTCATAAAAGTATATTAACCTCTTTTATTGGCGTTGCAATAAACAACACATTTTAATAGTATATTGAAAAATACACTATTTCCGTAAATCACTGGTGTTGAGCTAGTGTGGGATGACAAAAAAGTCACATGAGGGATTCCCATTTTGTAAATGCACACTTTTACTATAGCAGACTATATTTAAGTTTATGTATGAGTTCAGATTATATATCCTAGAGATCAAACTCTTTAATATATAAGCGCAATACGGCATTTTTTTATTTCTATTTCGAATAAGACGACAAAAGTTTAAATACTGTTGATTCGCCGTATCACAAAGTCAGCTGATAACAATAAGACAGACGATTTCAATAATAGAGATCAAATGCACGATTCCAGCGCAATTAATTACCAATTAAGCCGTGATTACCGAAATATTTTATAACCACAAGTCACGACACTTAACAAACCGCATTAAAATAACGAACAAAGTATAATTCTGTCGATTACCTAATACAACGAAACTCGAACCGGAATTGAAGCAAATATGGAAAGTTAGTGCGACCATATTATTTGCCTCGACGAAATAGCCAAAACACTTAGCGACGGTACGCCAAGTGGCCGTTTGAAGGAATAACGTCATTAACATCGAAACGTAGTTTATAGAATAGCCGATACCTTAAATCTCCTCCACCTTACAGAAGACCGCAGCCAAATAAGCGTGTGAGTAAGGTTTCCAGAGCTCCTGGGGGGTACTACATTAGTAGCAGGGGTGAAGCCTTCAAGGTAAGGGCGACAAGTCCAGTAAAAGATTTATTATGCTGTACTTGTCACCCTTAAGCTAGGACCTAATTACCACTTAACATCAGGTGGGATGAGGTCAATCTTGAAGTGCAATATAAAAAAAAAAACAAACAAAAAAAATAAATATGTTTAACCCAAAAGACAGTAATTTAAGAGAGGTAGGGCATAGCGATTTATCGCTCGAACTGGAGCAGCCCGACTGGTGAAATACCTTCACCTTACAGAAGACCGCAGCCAAATAACAATCACTTCTGTGTTGTTGTGTTCCTGCGTGTGAGTAAGGTTTCCAGAGCTCCTGGGGGGTGCTACATTAGTAGCAGGGGTCAAGCCTTCAAGGTAAGGGCGACAAGTCCAGTAAAGATTTATTATGCTGTACTTGTCACCCTTAAGCTAGGACCTCATTACCACTTAACATCAGGTGGGATGAGGTCAATCTTGAAGTGCAATATAAAAAAAAAAACAAACAAAAAATCTTAAGTATGTTTAACCCAAAAGACAGTACACAGTTGGAGTAAGAATTAAGGGGAGAGAGGCACCACAAGGGAGGACATTGTAGGCATAACTACATATTTAGATACTATTTTCCTCGTGTTCTGTTCCATTATTTTACGATTCGTAATGTGTCAATAATGACAGTCCGTTTTTCTCCAACTGACTTCCGAGTCTGGAACGGTCTTTATTGGCGAATATTGGAACCGGGAATTAGTCACGCGGAGGTTTAATGTGACAAGATACACAAATTAATAATGCTAACCATACATCAGTGTGTTTATTCAGATGTCATTTGGTAGCATGAGGACTTCTGTCAGTAATGTTGATTTCTTACACCCCCACAAATACACACCGAGACCGCCGTGCCCGTGGGTGTATGTACCTTTTTTTTTATATTTTTTTTATAGTAGCGCAGTTTATTGGCTCCTCCCAGCCTGATGGTAAGCAAGAAAGGAACCCAAATTACGGTGACAACGGATTTGATACCGCAATATTCTATCCGTTAGCATCGCCTACCTTAGTACATTCTCCTACTTTATTTTTAATCTTTAAAGAAAGGCTTAATTGCCTTTGCGATTATGTCGCCCACTCTCGTACTTAGAATCTTGTTCTCAAAATAACTTCAGAGGACTAACAAAAATAAGGGTCTTTGTTCAAAAATATTAGCTGAAACGTGAATTCATTCAAACCTGTTTCCATTTTGAGTAGAACAAACGATTGTGCAAAAAAGAATAAGAATAATTATAGTCCTTAATTGGTATGCAGCTAATGGTCAAAACAAATCGTATTATACAAAAAGAGCCTTCTCCGCGTCCGTTCATGATGGACTCGCCTTACAAAAGGTGCTTCGAAACATCACGCTACAAGCCATGTTGAATATACACGCTTTGTTATTTAAACACTGAACTTTAAGTCAATTCATTAAGGTTCAAGGGGGCACCCGTAGCATCTGATTATTTGCTTGACGATGCAGACAGATTCAACTAGGCGGATCGATGACCTGAAGAAGGCCGCTGGTAGCCAATGAATGCTGTCAGACTCATTCTCAAAGTGACAATCTAATGAATTCAACGCGATTCAAGACACGAATTATCCAAGTGTCATCGGTGAAGTGAAGACTATCAAGCAATACTTCGTCGAACTTACTGATCAATTTGTGGCAAATATCAAAAGCACAAAACTTCGCAACTAAATATTCCGTAATTTTAAATTTTACCTAAAGAAGGAAGTATTATTTGCTGAGAAACATTATTACGAAGATGTTTATTTTCGTAATAATCCAAATAAAATACGAACAGGCACTCATAAAAAAATGGATTCATCATCGTAAAGGGAGAATAACAAAAATAGAATTGGGACAGAATAATCCGATTAAACAGATTCTGTTGTAAAATGTTAGAAAAAAAAACATAAGCGAAGTTGAATCTATAACCTTAATTGAAATATAATTTTACCTTGTCAATTAGACAGAAGAAAATAATTAGAGAAAAAACGACGGTAATAAAACGTGCTGTTTAAATTAATCATCGCGACGAAAATACATACATTGAAAATAAAATCTAAGGTTTTAGATTCTTGATTTTATTTTTCGTCACAAAATTCTTGACTCGATAACTTTTGATACATTTCCTATTTAACAAACTATTTTTGGTACATAACATATGAAATTTAAAACTATTGTTAAGATAATTTATCGTGATTAAACCATTCATTACCGATGATTGCCACTGAATGAAATTTAATGAATGGAACGCTAAATTGTTGAAATTGAAACGCGCAAGTGTTTAATGTACATTAAAACAGTTTGAACATGACAGGTGTTGAAAAATTAAGTAAATATAATCATGTGCAACAATGAAAAATCAACATTACGTTTAACGAGATTCATTGTAATAAAGTCGGTAATTATTTGTCTTATTACAAAATGTTTGTAATGGTGGTAACGTCAGAATGTTTTATTGTGACTTAGCTCATAAAACTTTTTAAAATTACATTTAGGGATGATGCTTCGGTAAAAAAAAATAATTTAGTCCGACAGACAGAATTTTCAAAATATCGCACCTTCGGTAGAACAAGGCCACAGTTGTCAACTGCCTTAAAAACAAAACTAATAAAAAAAACTGAAACTCCTTAATTTTTGTAAAGCACATGTCTAAACAGTATATAGTTTAATGGTTTATGTCTTGCAAAGGAGGACAACTTTAGAGTAATGATAACAGATCTAGACCACACTAAAGCAAAACATATTTTAAAATGGCTCTCCTGTAAAATTTCAAAAACTGCAATTGTGCCTTTCTTCTACCGAAGGTGCGATATAATGAAAAAGTATATTATGATTTAAAAAAATAAAAAAAGTTGACGATGCAGCAAATTAAAGCTTGTTAAATGGCTTGTGGGTTGTGTGTTTGCGTCACTTTTTTGTAAAAACTCGACGAATAAGTGACGTCGCCTTAAATTTCAATGTACATTTTTATCCTCATAATAAAGAAGAAATGTATGTCTTATTTTTTGTTAGTCTAGCTAATAGACCAAACATATTGTGTTATTATTAGTAGAATACTAGTAGGTATGGTCGACAGCACGTCAAGGTAAGCACTTGAAGTTCGATATTACTTCTTGTGCGAAATAAGGACGGTAAGTCTAAAGTTTGTAGGCTAACGTGCTTTTGTCTGTACATTCAGTGTGTACACAATTAACAGCATATTTACATTAGACGTCTTATAAGTCATCATTAGCAGTTCAGTTCAACAATCTTACAGAGAGCCGTTGTCTCGTTATCTTGCTGCAAAGCCTCATGCAAGTATCTATTTTTAGCTGCATCAACCGGTGCACTGATGCACTTGCCTTGCGTAATGATCGCATTACAAGTGTCTATATTCGCATCATCATCGGCAATGAACAAGCATTACGGTATCTTGCAATTTCACGCATACGATATCTTATACACATTTTCAGTGGGCGGTTTCGGGAGATCGTTGGTTTCTTCATGTTCATGTAATGAAATATGATAACCTTCCATTTTTTTCATTTCGTATTCCCAATGCGACATTGGAATGTACTTGTGTATTTGGTTTCAAACAACCAGCAAAGGGACTACTAGCGAGCTTCAACTCGCTAGTACATACCGAAATTTATTTTATCTTTTCTATTTGCACATTTTTAACCGACATCAAAAAAGGAGGAGGATCTCAATTCGACCGTATATATTTTATATTATGACATGTTAATTCTATTTTATGTACAGTACTGATTTTACTTATAACGAATAATTCTTGCATGTTAAAATAATGAATTGCACCAAATTTGAAAACTTTTTATGTAAACATTAAATGAAGACTTGCATCTTCGATCAATGATTTTATAGCTTCATGCTTAATACAAACAAAAAATAATGCCCTGCTCCCTGAAGTTGGTACATAAGTGTTAAATGTCATATAGTCTCTTATGTAACTTAAATAAGCATGTAAATAATTCATTTTTAATGTCACATAAGTACGCGGCGCCGAATCAAATCAGAAAAGAAGGTTTAATACTGTATGAAGCCATGTCCACCGGGACGCTTCTCCCCCCCGAGGTACGTTAGGCTACCACTTCCCAACAACGTGCAACGGCCCGAGCCCCACTATGGGGAGTTTGGCAAATTTACAACGGCCCCAGCTGGGCCTGAGCCCCAATATGGGGCGTCCTGTGGCAGTTGCTTAAATGTTTTAGGAGTGTGAGCTCTCCGTTCCCCCGAAAGTCCGGGAAGATTAAAAAGGCCATCCGCAGCCATCACCAGATAGACAATAAGGAAAAAAAAGAAGCCATGTTTTGCCGGCGTCATTTTTAGATCGCAACTGTGCATATACAAAATGTTTGACTTACTATTTAGTATCATCACCTAGAACCAAACGAAGCTTGTGTGGTTTTCTAGGATAACAAATTTTGTACTCAAATCCCACTTTAATATTAGAAACAAGAAAGTTTATTCGTATGAATGACAGCTAGTACGTTCATAAACATTTATAAAAATATGAACAAACAACAAATTTAATTACTCAGAAGTTATGTAAAGGATGACTGACCCGTGGATTCATTCAAGTTTCCGTAGTTAAACGTATTACTCATGGGTTGTGGTTTTATGTTTGTGTTGGTTTTGTTATAGTTTGCGGTAATCCTTTTTTTCTTGAGGGCGAAATGCATACCGCGCCGTCACTCTCTGCTCCCCAGAGAGCGGTGTGTCGGGCTTGCACCGACTAAACCCCCTCGGTGGCCAATGCTGCGGCAGTCGTTGGGGAGTCGGGATCCCTTCCCTCTACGTAGAGTCCCCCACAGCGCTTATACTGCCAAGCGGCCCACCTCGGATCGAATCTGCTGTACAGCTCAGCTTCCTACCGCCACTGCGGACACCCGAGACACTCCAACTCTCTATCCGAGAGCCAGATGGAGTCCCGAGACCCACCGGCCGCGGAGGATAGGGAGGCTGGCAAACGCAATACCGTATCCTCCTCTTCCTCCGCGACCCCTTAGCCTGCGGTAGTCTCACGTGAGAATATTAAGCCTATTTCCACCAACATTAATGAAAGCGCGTATATTGTAAAACTCGGTGCCACCTGAGTAAATAGTCTTATGCTGCCCTTGGCTTGGCGTTTGAACAATGAGCGACATCGTGAACGCCGCTCTTTGTGACTTTGAACCTAGAATCGTCTAGAATAAAGTTTTAAACCTTCCTTGTGTAATTCATTTATGTTAGGGAACTGGTTTTAGTAGCAAAACTGATTGATCGTGTTTATAGCTAAGCCTGGTTGAATCACCCACGCCGCGTCACCCACCCAGGTTTCGCATGGTTGCATTGTAGATACTATTTTTCTGTACTGTAAATTGTTTGTTTTACACATTTAAACCTTCCTCTTGAATCACTCTATCCATAAGAATAACCATATTAAAATCATTTGTGTAGTTTTAAAGATCTAAACATATACAGACAATGGTAATCGTTTTTTTATTTTATACTATTGTATGTAGTGAGTTGTGATTTTATTTTGTTATTATTTATATTTTTTTTTTAAAATGGCCAAGTGTTATCACTTACTTGTTAATTTTTTTTCTTTATTTTCATTACTTATTATGATCTTATTTTCACCGACAATATATTCTTTATCGAATTCTACGAAGAACTTTTGACTTAATTTTTTAATATGATGTTAATGGTTGAATTCAGGAAAACAAGTAATAAAAAGTACCTCAATTTCTTTTTGTCTTAAAATGCGTCCCCATAAGAGATAATTTTTCATCAAAGAATAAGTAAATACAATTCACACCGATAATATTAACTGCTTATTTTGTTTAAATAATGCTTTTTTTTAAAAAACAGTAACGGGTTTAGGTAAAAAAAAACAATAAAAAAGCATATGGAAGTCAACTCAATGCGAATGACACTTTACTGTTTTGAACATTTTTATAACACGATTAGTTCATAAATCTCCTACAGTAACATTTATATTGCACCTCTATCTTTGTTAGGCTAACAAATGCAGTGAGATGCAGAGGGCGTTGACCTTCTGTACCTACTTTGACGTCACATGCGATGACAGTTTCGTTCGATTTGTCTACTTTCTACCACATTAGGTAACTACATGTGGCGCCTCGCTGTGACCTCGTGCGAGATTTCAACAATTTTAAAGATGTTAAGGCATAAAAGAGCTTTTCTATACTAAGAGGAATGATTTGTACCTATTTTTGTATGTTTGTAATGAATAGGCTCAAAAAGTTCTGGGCCGATTTAAAAAAATATTTCACCAATAGAATGCTACATTACAATTTGATATAGGCTACAAAAAAAATTTTTAAAATTTTCAACAGAAAAGCGGGAAAAATTCTCTAAGGCGAAACGAAGTTCGCCGGGACCGCTAGTTTTTTATATTTTACTTATTTTGAGTTTATAACGGTTTGAACCATAGACAAGTGGAATAAAAATAGGCTTTTAGTCCGTTTCTTATATTATCCAAAAATGTGGGACACTTGCATTGGGAATCTTTGCATTTTCCATCGAATAAAAAAAAATACGGCGATACATTGGATTTAATTCTCGCATGACGTCATTAGTGAGTACATTTTAGTGACGTAACAAGAAACACGTCGCAACTTGGCATCGGTTCATCTATTTTTTTTATTAACAATAAATGGCAAATTAAAAAATACATGTAATTTTTTTTTAATAATTACCATTTAACAAATTAAAAACAATGTGGCATTTTTGACCCAGTACGCATCTCTATTTTCAACAAATGTGAAACAAAAGATCGTAACTTATTTTGGACGTGACAAATTAGAAATCTACGAATGCTGAGTAGCGTAAAGAAATGAGGTCTCCTGAAACAAAGCGATTATGTAATATGGTAATTTTACAAAAACAGGCCATGGCCGAGTCCGACACGCGCACGAAGGGTTCTGTACCATTGACTAGGTAAACAACAGTAGAAAGTTCATATTGTCAAAAAATTTATTCAAATATTTCCAATGCTGCCTGTTGTAGGTAAGTATTGATATCAAAAACGCAAAACGATCGCGTTTGTTTTATGGGAATAAATATTAGTTTTATTTGGCTTTTAGTGTTCGTTGTTTTTGCGGCAAAATCCCTACTAATATTATAAATGCGAAAGTAACTCTGTCTGTCTGTCTGTCTGTCTGTCTGTCTGTCTGTTACGCTTTCCTGCTTAAACCTCTCAACCGATTTTGATGAAATTTAGTATAGGTATACGTTGAACCTCAAGAACGGACATAGGCTACTTTTTATTAGAAAATAAGGGGGGATGGGGGTAATACCACCTTTGAAAGTTTATATGGAAAAATGTTTATTTTTGAAGTTAGAGATATGAAATTTGGCACAAATATAGCTCGTAACTTGGATTAAAATATAGACTACTTTTTGTTTTGAATATTAGGGGAGAAAGGGGTAAAACCGACCATAAAAGGATGTAGTCCACGCGAACGAAGTCGCGGGCACAGCTAGTGTCTCTATATAAAGCAAATAAAGCTACCTCTGGTTGCGTTCGATTCCTGTACCTATATGAAATGTATTACTAAGGCCTTTTACATGATACCCAAAACCTATTTTCTTTTTGGTTCAAATCATTTAGAGTTTGACAAGGCACACACAATATCTGATTTGGTGACATTATCACATAGTACATAACCAGTGGACAATTAACGATACCACATCTAGTAACGCACTAGAAGTTATCTACACTAATATTATAAAGAGGAAAGATTTGTGCCTATTTTTGTATGTTTGTAATAAATAGGCTCAAAAAGTACTGGGCCGATTTAAAAAATTCTTTCACCAATAGAATGCTACATTCTTCCAATTTTACATAGGCTACAAAATTAGGGATCCTTGGTAAAATTTGAAAAATTTCAACAGAAAAGCGTGAAAAATTCGATTAGGCGAAACAAGTTCGCCGGGACCGCTAGTATAATATAAATACAAACATACCGACCGTATATTATCGTAACCCTCACTTTTTGCCCTAGTTGCGTAAAAACTACCTTTAAAAACAGTACACTGCAGCATATTTATCTGCGTGGTTTTTGTATGTGACAAGATCACGCTTTTTAAGAATGCCTTTTTAATATAGAGTTTACTTCAAAATTTTCTAAAAAATATATTTAAAAAGTTAACCCTGCTAGTTAAAAAAAATATACACGGTCGAATTGAGAGCCACCTCCTTTCTTTTGAAGTCGTTTAAAAACAATCAGACCTATTCTCAACCATATCACCACAATTATTATGCTAATCAAGATTTTCAAAGTTTGTTTTCTGGACTAGATATTCAGGTCTAGCATGCGCCACGCGACTAAATTTTATCGCGCGCTTAACAAACGTCAAAATCGATGAAGTCAGTGCGCCAGGTGCTGATTGGATTGATACGAGTGCGGCGTGCTATTAGCCAATCAACAGTATCGAAACTTTTGTCGTCTCATGCGAGAAATTTGACGTATTGCGCATGCTAGGCCTATTTGACAGCTGTCTTATCGAGTGACATGACATAACAGTTGCCATGCTTAAACTAGTTAGTTACCTACAGGCCTAACATACGCAATGTTGAATTTATCGCATGAGACGACAAAAATTTCGGTACCGTTAATTGGCTAATAGCACACCGAACTCGTATTTTCAGCCAATCAGCAGCTGACGCACTGACTTCAATCGATTTTGACGTTTGTTCAGAGCGCGATAAAATTTAGTCGCGTTGCGTATGCTAGGCCTGCTAGCGTATCACGCGACTTGTATCTCAATTACCATACTAAAGAAGTTTAAGCTTAAAGCAAACGAAGCCTTTTTAGTCGGGAAGTCGTTTATTTGATCGCGTGCGGGTGCATAAATTAGGACAAGTCCGAACGTAAGCTGCTTATGAATATTGAACTGGTGAAACAAAGAAGACTTGATGGAATCCCAATGCAATTGATGAGCTTAAGGCTCAAAATTGCCCTGAAAAAATTTGAAGACTAACTTATTGCGAAAGACAGATACCAAAATAGTTTATATATAGATTCGGTGGAGGGTAACGGTGGGAATTTGCACTAGGAAATGTTGTAGCTTTAACTAACTTATTTTGAAAGATAGGTATCAAAATAGTTCACATTTAAAGGTAGATTCGGTTTAGGATATCGGAGGGGAATGCATGGTCGATCCGATTTAGTTTCTATTATATTTTAGATATCATGATTTTTCATTGTCTGCATCGCCCGGTGGGCGAGAAGGCTTTTTTTCTGTTCCTATATGTATGTAGATATATTTTTTGTTGTATCTTTTTCTTTCTCCAATCCTATTTTGTTTTGTGTACTTATATGGCTGCGTTGTGATGTCTTTAAGAAATGTTTATTTCTTTATTTCTACTTAGGTTTCATGAGCTTTTGTCTCGACATGTGTTGGTTTGTACAGGAAATTCAATAGTGAGTGATATAAAAAATCTATACTAATATTATAGAGCTAAAGAGTTCGTTTGTTGGAACGTGCTAATCTCAGGAACTACTCCGAATTTGATAATCGAAAATTGTTCTTGTATCGGATTGTCCATTTATCGTGGAAGACCAATCAATAGGAGTGATGAATCAGTGCACACAACGGTGATAGCACGCATGCACAGCCGCGGCGGGCAGCTTATATCTATGAAGTGGACTTGCACTGGCATTGATGTTTAAGCCCCTTGTTGAAGTGCCCTTTGCTCCAACTGTTCATTATTCTAAAAGTGCAGTCTACCATAAACCAAGCGCTAGTAGCGACTTTTAGACTAGCGTTTTTGCGATACGTACAAATCCGGAAACACATTTTTTGTGACGAAACTTGCAGAAAAACTAGTCTGGGTTCTAAAAACAAAAGCTACTGACCGATGCTTGGGTCGTACGTTACTATCACATTCTGGCTAGAAAAATTGGTAATAAACATATAAAAAGAAATCCCTAGGGTCGAACTGATGACTGCCGAAGAACCAATATGCAGAGACCTAATCCCCAACTTATTAGGAATTACCCCGCATCCGCATCTTCAACTGGGACAACCGTTTGTCGTCCCACTGGACCAACTAACTGTCCCTGTAATGAGAATAGACACATGGGAACGCGATCGTCCCACAGACCTACTTGCAGTAACCGAGGTTGTGCTTAGTAAATAATGCCATTCTTGCGGTGCGAGTAAGTGGTGAAGTACAAGAAATGGTCTAGAATCTAGATTCCAGATCGTTTTACTCTCGTCTTTTGATCGCGGTTGATGGCGACACAAATAATGGAGACGATTTGCGTCTCGTCTTTAAGCAAGCCAGTAAAGGCCGACGAAAGGATTGGCGAGAAAATATGGGGTAAGTCTCAGCGGGATAAATTAAGAAACTCCTGAAATTTGTTCCTACCAAGTTAGATTTTTTGTAATATTTGACATCACATACACTCTATAATATGCTTTGAATTTATCATCTTTTTGGTAAACGTAGGACTAAGGAAAAAGATTATCGATGAGAGTCTTCCGTTCTCCCGAAAGTCCGAAACCATTTGAAGCTACCATCAGTTAAAAAAAGGGAAAACGATATTAGTGCCCTACGCGCCACCTCCAAAGGACACCAAAATAATTTTGCTCATCATAATTCAGTGTTTACAATTTCGAGTATCGCCTCTAACGCTGTGTGTATAAGTTTCTGGTTCGGTTAGAAAACAAATCGTAAATTCACTATTTGTACAACACAGCAGATCTTTCGAACCCAGTCTTACGATTGAAATTAGATGACTTCATTGTGGGTACATCAAGTGTCAAAGCAGGTTTAATTTGCGTAGAAACCATCGAATCATCCAGGCTCCGAATAATATGACTTCCCAGACTTCAATAAATCGCGACGGTACAAATTGACCCTGAAATTGGAGTCAATTGGGGCGAAATCGAAGAAGCGTCATAAACGGGTCAACTCGGAAAGATAGGTTTAATAGACTAGTTTGTTTCAGCAACAGGCTGATTTCACTATAGGCTATTTTAGAGTCAACGCTAAAGGTAGTATTATTTCGAAACATGCAATGGGAATAGTCTGGGATCTGAAAAATATTTTTAGGTAGGAAATATTCCTACAATATTACCAGCAGTTCAGAATCAGCAAACTTTTTTGAGCATAAAATAATTTATTGATACATTTTACTACTAAACTCTCTTAGGCGTAAGCGCTTAGCCTAAGTCATCACTTAAACTTTAAACTTTTGGTAATAACTCTGTTCTGGGCAGACTCTAAGTCGATCAAAGCCTTTGTATGCCTGATTAAATGGAGGAGGAATGCTGAGGGCATGATATGGTCTGAGTCAAAGTCTGTCCCTTCAATGATCGGCGTCTGAACTTAAAAAATCAATCAATTCACTTGGCTCACAAGAAAAATACCACTCTTCCCCCTTTCCTTTTGTAAATTTTGTTGTTAAGGTGCCACCTAAACTTATATTGCCATAATAATCACACGCCTGTTGAACCTTTGAATAGTCTTCACACATTTTTGAACTTGAATAAAATCTAGCATGTTGGAATAATACATCTTCAGTGATTGATTTGACCTTCGACAACCTTTCCGGGCTTAAAACTTGACTTTGAATTTAAAAGGCAACAAACAAAAGACATCTACGAATACACGAATACAACCATGTGAAAAAATGTGATTCTTCGCAAGTTTGAAATAATGATTTTACAGTATGCAGGTCGTAACCTTATGCATTGTTTTTTTGTCAATGCTGAAAATAACACTCACTGATAATACGAAGTCATTTGCATCCAAACTAAACATCATGGGTATGCGATGTAGATTAGTAAGTCCTCCGGTGTAACTTTTCAAATGCTGTCAATTACGAGTAATCTTTCATTGATTTTGTATCGCTTTTGGTCGTATGTCAGGACATAATCCAGTTTTGGCAGGGTTTTAATAATTAATTCAGAAGAAAAATTGTTTAAAACATGTCATAAAACAAAAACAGATAAAAAAATGTGTCGGCATCCAAGTAACAAGATGTACTTAGTGTTACGGAATATTTCGAAGCACAACCATAAGTCTAGATCAGTAATATACAGGTATTAATAAAATAAAAAAGTTTAATTTCAGTGGTCTATTTAAAGGATTTATTAATTTGTTTACAATGTACGGGCGCCATTTTTGAATCGCCAAAGTTTGAGAACGTTCGACGCTTCATTTATTTGGCAAGATTTTAATAGGAGCGGCCATGTGGGCGTGACATTAGCCAAAGGCAAGTTCAAGGTAAAGCAAGACGATGGATTATTATTGAAATTATAGAGGCACGCAATTTTATTCTAACTGATATCAGATTTTCTAAGACCTCTCAATTTTTCGCCGGAGATACATAACGGTTTGAGGTTCAGCTATGTTTCGTAATAGGATCAATCATCAAAACCAAAACTATATGACTTGGTCCAAAGTGAGCTACACATAGCAATAAGTTAGATACTGATACTGTAAATGATCTGCTGAGTTTCTTACCGGTGTCTCCTCGGTAGATATAGGTTCCGAACCGGAAGTAGAATCACTTTGCATTGTATTCAATGACGATTAAAAAGTGTTATATGTAACCTACTTGAATAAAGAAATATTTGAGTTTGAGTTTGAGATGACACTTTCTCACTCTACCTAATTAATTTATGGCATCATCAATTCACCAAGAATCATTTTTAATTTACGCAATAACCGCTCAATATGTTAAAGTCAAAGTCGATCTTTTTTATTATCGTAGATTACATTAGTAATACTTATGAATCGTCTCTACACAATGCAAATGAAGCTACCTCCGGTTCTGTTTAAGGCATACGTCGTTTATATTTGAAATTAGACGTTACTTTACAGTTCGTACGCCATTATCGTCTTTATACATTCGACTTTCTTTAAATATAAGTTCAAATTCACAGTTTCTTCAAATATAATTTCAAATTCAGAAACAGGTCTGCTCATTAGCAACATGTTTACTATTTCCGTTCTTTCCATATATTCCATTGGTTCTTCTCTCTTATTGATCGTAGCAAAATGTTAAAAAGCCTTCCTCGTTAAATGGACTATCTAACACAAAAATATTTTTTAAATTCGAACCATTAGTTCTTGAAATAACAAACTCTTTGCTTTATAATAGTAGCAAGTATATATAAATAATTTTGAATGGCGGTACAGGTGTTTGTACCCGACATCTGTTTTCGACTATCAACACTCCTGTCATTTTGTCATGACATAATGGCAACTGTCAATTGTATCACAACTTATAATACGTTTGGTTGCCTTCCAATTTGTGAAAAATATGCAAATTTTAAAATGTTGTCTTAACTGAGGTAATTAGTGGTTTTAGTTTTTATTCTTTTGGCTTCAAACTTTATTTAATAAATAAACTATGGTTTTTAAAAGTATGACGGATGTGAATTAAATAAATCGCAAGAAGCTAAACCACTTGTGTCAAAAAAATCAGAAACAACGATAGTACTACTACACCCAGACCCGACTTAATTTAGAACAGTTCGTTTTCCATATTTCCATACACCTGAGCGGATATCGAACCCAGGACCTTAGACATGGTGAAACGCCAACATCCGGCCAGCTTTTCTCTCGGCAACGAAGGTTGTATGTAAGTGAGGATTGCACTAAGTACCATAATAGTCAATTAAATGTCATCATAACCTGGCTCATAACTTTGTACTTTATCACAATACATTACCGTTGATATTACAGAAACCTTGGTTTGGATGGATTGTGACCAAAAGGTCAAACCAGCATTCAGAATAAAATATTCTTTGATCTCTTCCAATACTTAGCGTGTTAGTAGATAAACGGTGTGAAGGTAGATTTACATCCGTTGCGTATTACCTACCTACTGTTTCTTCGTAGCATTGAACCTTTTTGGACAGTTGTGATTATTATACATCTAGTATAATTTAGAAGTCTAATAAGACAAAAAGCTTCCAAATATGTTTAATTACAGACGGTACCTTTATCTTATTTGGTTTAGCTGGAAGTTTAGCTCTTTGTAAAAAAGTACTGAGTTTTCTTGTCGGTGGCTTCTCGGTTCCGAACCGGAGGTAATATAATTTGGATTATTTAGATTAAATATAAAGATTTCGAGTTTAAGAAGGCAGTTTAGTTTAAGAGAGGCAGGGCATAGCCGACTGGTGAAATACCTCCACCTAACAGAACACTGCCAAGCCAAGCCAAATAACAATCACTTCGGTGTTGTTGTGTTCCTGTCGTGTGAGTAAGGTTTCCAGAGCTCTTAAGTGGTATTAGTAGCAGGAGTCAAACCTTCAAGGTAGGTAAGGGGATAAGTCCAGCTTTACTATTTTGTCGCCCTTAAGCTAGGACCTCACTACCACTGAACATCAGGTGGGATAAAGTGAATCTCGAAGCGCATTATAAAAAATAAAGTCTGCAAGCGTGCCAATATTCCAAAAAGTGCGAAGCCCTCAAATGTGATGGAGAAAAATTAAACAACAAGATAGTAAAAGTGACTGCCTGACCATGACTGAAATGAACCACATAGAAGATATAAAAAGACCGATAAGAGACGTCATGCGTCTAAATGTCGTTTGGCACTAGAAAGTTGAATCGGACTCAAGCTCGTAACCGGCGTGTGCGCAGACTGTCTGTCTACTAATGCGCATTCGTATATCGAGGGCCAAGTACTCGATGAGTAAGTCATCTCGATAAATATATCTGAAGACTAATCAACCGACAGCATCCGACATGCCGGAAAGTAAATAGGTATGCAGGCGATATTCGATAATGGTTGCGTTTATGATGCATGTGGCTAGAGTTCGTTGAGGGTGATATAATCTTATACATACCCATTTTCTCTCTCTATCTCTCACACAAGTAGGTGCTCTTGTACAGATTTACCTCAAATAAATACATTATTATCATTATGATAATATCATCGGCATGTTTATGTTCGTCTTCCATCCAGGACTGAAATTCGTGCGACAAATATTATGTGTTTATTCTGAGTCGTGACCCGAAGCGATTTTTTGGCGAAAACAAACTATCGTATTTCGTTCACTAATGAGCGAAATTTTGATCAAAATCCGAAAATACTTGATTGGACCGTTTATTTACTTTTACAAAAATTCTCATTGGATATAGGATTTTATTAAACTCTGTAAAATTAATTCGATAAGTCGATGAATTAGAATGTTAAAGGTAGGTTGGTGCTGATCTGAGTTATATCTTTTTAAAACCCCAACACGCAAAAACGAGGGGGTTTAGGAAAGCTGACATCGTACCTAGTTTATAAACCGATGAACCTATTTTTTTTTTGTTTGAATGGCGAATTGGCCTAGTAATTAGTCTGTCCAAGATGGCCCCCACCACGAAATGCCGCATTACACACTAGTGCCCGATTCCAATATTTTACGATTCGTAATGTGTCAAAAATTACCATCAGTTTTTCTTCAACCGACTACGAGTCGTTAATACCGATCCATAATTTACTTTCCATACCAGCCGTCAGCAGTCGTCCGTCAGTCGTTTTTATCTTACGCCTCGTATAAATTTATTTACCAGTAACTAGGACGGATGGTTTTTATTTACCAGTAACTAGGACGGATGGTTTTTATTTACCAGTAACTAGGACGGATGGTTTTTATTTACCAGTAACTAGGACGGATGGTTTTTATTTACCAGTAACTAGGACGGATGGTTTTTATTTACCAGTAACTAGGACGGATGGTTTTTATTAACCAGTAACTAGGACGGATGGTTTTTATTTACCAGTAACTAGGACGGATGGTTTTTATTTACCAGTAACTAGGACGGATGGTTTTTATTTACCAGTAACTAGGACGGATGGTTTTTATTTACCAGTAACTAGGACGGATGGTTTTTATTTACCAGTAACTAGGACGGATGGTTTTATTTACCAGTAACTAGGACGGATGGTTTTTATTTACCAGTAACTAGGACGGATGGTTTTTATTTACCAGTAACTAGGACGGATGGTTTTTATTTACCAGTAACTAGGACGGATGGTTTTTCAAATATTGGAACCGGGCATTGGACGCAACTCCCTTAATAAAGGTAGGTATCAAATAAAAGGGACAATCACCAATACTATATTATAAGAAGACACATTTTAAATCCCACATGTTTTATCATCGAACTGACGTGTTTTTTTTTATTCTAATTTGTACATAGTTGCAAGAGGAAATACTTCTCATCGCGACAAGTGCTTGCAAGTCGGTTTTGGCAGAGCTGACCTGATGTGTAATCCCATTATTCTCACTTGCACTATATTTATCTCTCACTTGTCACTTGTGACGCCTAAAGCCGAAACAGTGTGTTTACGTAGTTGTTTGTTAGAGATTCGCATGTAAACATGTTTCCAAAGCTTCGGCTAATAATAGATTCGTTTCTCCGAGAGCTGTACAAAAAGTAACGGTCTGTAAGGGCAAAGAACTCTTTCATCAAGATCATGACGATAGTTTGAAATTGCTGGCCTGAGCTTTATAATATTGAGATTTGTGATTATGAGAGAGATGATTTTGATAATGCCTAAATAACATTTTAGTGACTTCCGCAGTGTACATTAATTCTAATATGTCATCGACAAAATGAAAACACTGACATTTACTAATATGCGGATTAATGTTCTTAAAATCCGTTATTAGCTATAAGTTTAGTATTTAAATTTTTGTTTTAGTAATTTAAAAAATAAATAAATGAAATAAGTCTGAAGCCTTAAGCTATAAGGAACTTCTAAAAATAGTTCATTAGATTATGATGTTCGCCTCAAGGATTCTAAAATGTTTGACAGCATATTAGCGGCAAATATTGTATGTAGATCCGGTTGAACAACGCGGAGCCTGGAAAAAAGTTCCCAAGATGGAAAGACACACAATGGAGGAGAACAAAAGACATGGCTTTGATACTCTGAATAATTCCATAAGTAAGGCAAAAACTCATTGATCTCTTGATTAAATGGCCTTAAAGACGACCACAGTAGCCAAGAGGCAAGCGTGCCGGACTTTGGCGTCGCGCCATCTCTGAGGTTCCGGGTTCGATCCCCGGTCGGGTCAATATGGGAAACGAACTTTTCCATATTGTCTCGGGTCTGGGTGTTGTGATACCTTCGTTGTTTCTGATTTCTGTAACACAAGTGCTTTAGCTACTTACCACAGAATCAGAGCAATGTATGTGATGTTGTCCAATATTTATTTTATTTAAATGATTAAATGGCAGATTACCAACAAAAATAAACCCTTCTATTTGATACCTATGAGAGTGTCGTTTCCAAAATATAATCCGACATTTGTGTGGCGGCAATACTGGACCGATTTCCATCAAACAAAGCTAATAACACTTCGACTAATTTATTTTTCAATCAAAATCAGTTAATCCTTTTGGATAATTGGAAGCTACGATGCCATAGATATAAACACACACAGTCAGACACAAACAGTCAGACAAACAAACCGTGCTTTTTAAGTCGAGCGTTAAAACAAGGTATATTAATTTGAGTACTGAACGAATGACTATGAGTATGCAATTATGCATGTAACATAAAAACTTACCTATAATTTAGGTATCTGACACCAACGTAGCTTTCAAACCCTGTTAGATATTGTTAACAACATAAATACCCTTCATTAGTATATTTAAGAGTCTCGGAGACAGGTCCAAAATAAACATTTCTGTCATTTCTAGCTTGGCACCATTCACGAGTATTGCAAGCCAAGCCGGTAACGTTATCGTCATTACGATCGTCATAAATCATTACGACGCGATTACGTCATTGTAGCACTGCAGTTTAATTAATGCATTTTGTTTGTTTACACAATACTTTTACTATCAATTGAGTCCGTAGATGGAGCGAGAGCTTACAATAGCAGTCGGTAAAGCTTATCAAATGCAATATAAGAACATTAGTGGAAATATTTTGTTGTTTAATTATAGAAGCGTATCTTTGACAGTTATTGAAGGACTTTTTATTTTAATTATTTTGTGAGGGTGAGATGTGCTGAATAAATAAAATAAATAAATAAATATTGGACAACATCACATACATTGCTCTGATTCTGTGGTAAGTAGCTTAAGCACTTGTGTTACAGAAATCAGAAACAACGACGGCACCACAATACCCAGACCCGAGACAATATGGATAAGTTCGTTTCCCATATTGACCCGACCGGGGATCGAACCCGGAACCTCAGAGATGGCGCTCGCCAAAGTCAGGCCCGTTCGCCTCTCGGGTACGGAGGCGTACGGAGGAGAATATACATATATTGTCTATCCTGTTTATAGGTTGGAATTGCGTTAAAACCAGTCCTTTTATTCATCAACGTTAAAATGAATCGGATAAAAAAATATCTATCTATGGAATATGTCTTATCGTACGAAAGCCATAGAACATACTTTTTGATTTGAATCAGTTTACGAAACTTAAGGATTTTTTTTTTCATTTAATACTTTTTTATTATTTTGTCGGCATAAATTGACTAAAGTAAATAAAATCAGTGCTTGTTTAATTTAATTTTGTATTTTAGTTAAACTGAATAAACTCATTTTAAATTCATCTTAACCTATAATATAAACGAGAAAGTTTGTACGAATTTATGGATTTTTGGAAACAATTTTGTTGCTCTTTTACGCGATAACATCTAAATGGATTTAAATGAAGTATGGGAGAAAGATAGATGAAGTAAGTACAAAGTTAACTTATAGGATCAACTTAAAGGCAACTACTAGTATGATCATGAAACACAAAGCTATTGATAATATAGCGGACAAGACACTTCTAATAACATTAATTGCCCTACACCGCGTGTGGTGATTGTGAATAGAAACCTAACAATGGTCATGCTGGGTGCAACGTGCGTCTTGCACTTTTTGCTTCGTGAGGATTAGAGCAATTAGATATAAGTGAGCCATTAACAATTAGAGAAAAAACACTGGAAAATGTTGTAAATGATGGTGGAAATTTTATTTTTTTCATTACAGTTATATATTCATATTTTTCTTTCTTTGTATTAGAGAATATTATTTAATTTTAATTGTTACTTTTTTACGTTTTTAAATACAACTATCTTAATTTCTGTAAAGTTTCTTGAAATGGAGTCTAATACTATCGAAGATTTTAGGTGAAAAACCTAGATACAATGCTGTTAATTAATGAATAATAAATATAAATAAATCGCCTTATTCTTTACACTGATTCCCATTAAAAAATTTTTGTTTATACACAAAAGTATTGTTATGCTATCTATCTTGTTCGGAACGAACCTATGTAAAAAAAAAGAAAAGGACTGTAGACTTTTTTGGCGCTAGTTTTTGTCAAATAGAAAAAAAGTAACCTAATGATTTGTGGAGAACAAAGTATTCAGATCAAGATCAGATTTTTATTTCTGGCTACAATTCTTTAACATATCTCCCTATACGTGGGTAACCTATTAACGATGTTACATAACCTACACCTAGCACAGATATTAGTACCCAGAACAAGGTAGTACCTGGTACTAGAACCTATTGTGGTACCACCAGGCAAACTATTGTGTCTTACGTCACGACCAAACCCGGCATGTTTACTTCCTGATCACCCCGCACTGAGCACTCGAATGAGACAAAAAAACAAAAAAGAGAACGGCCATTTTGAACATGTTCGTTCGCTTTGCAATTAAAGGCGAAAATACCATTAAACTAAACGTATAGACAAAAGCATATCTTATTATTATATTTTGACGACTGACTTTGACGTCGCGCCATCTTTGAGGTTTCGGGTTCGATCCCCGGTCGGGTCAATATGGGAAACGAACTTTTCTATATTGCCTCGGTTTGGGTGTTGTGGTGTACCGTCGTTGTTTCTGATTTCTGTAGCACAAGTGCTTTAGCTACTTACCACGGAATCAGAGCAATGTATGTGATGTTGTCCAATATTGGGACGGGACTATACGGTGACTGGGGGTTCATGTCCATGCCTATTTCATTTGGAACGTTAATATAAAAATTGCTGAATGGATTATTGCTACTTTTTAGGGTTCCGTACCTCAAAAAGAAAAAACGGAACCCTTATAGGATCACTTTGTTGTCCGTCTGTCCGTCCGTCCGTCTGTCAAGACCCTTTTTCTCAGGAACGCGTGGAGGTATGAAGCTGAAATTTATATCAATTACTCAGGTCTACTGTCCCTTGAAGCTGTGAAAAAAACAAATTTCTAAGCCAACGCAATCAAAAGATACAGCCGTTTATGCCGCAAATTTTCGACACTTGCAAGGGAATCAAAACCTACAGGGTGCTTCCCGTGAACTCAGAATCTTGAAATGAAAAATGTACGAAGCAATGTCTTATAGCATAGATAAAGGAAAAATTACGAAAACCATACATTTTTAGTTACATCACATAATATATATTTTTTTAATAATTTTAAACTTACTACCCATTTCCTCATAAACGCGTAGAGGTATTAAATTGAAATTCATACAAAATACTCAGGTCTATAATACCTTTGCTGTAACAAAATCAAACTTTTATGTCAACGCAATCAAAAGAAACAGCAATTTAAGCTGCATATTTTGAAACTCGCAAGTACTCGCAAGGGAATCAAAACCTAAAGGGTACTTCCAGTCGACCTAGAATCTTGAAATTTGGCATGAAGCAACGTTTTATAGCACACATAAAGGAAAAATTCCGAAAACCTTAAATTTGTAGTTACATTACAAAATATTTATGCTCCTCCATCTTTCCCCATTGTAATGTTATGAATTTCATTTTGCAATAAAAATACCATAGTTATGACTCGATTGTCGTAATGAACGAACTTTGTAAACCTTGCAGGTTTGTACGGAACCCTCGGTGCGCGAGTCCGACTCGCACTTGGCCGGTTTTTCAGACCTGCCCCCTTTAGCCATTCACAAATGTAGGATCGATTACGATAGGGAAAGTCGATGTCTGGTCACTGTCCTATTTATTTAAGAAAAAAAAAACAAATCTCAATTTTGGAATTCGAATTCGTATTCCACGTTTTGTGAATAAAGGGGCAGAATAATTGATCATACTTGGTTAAAGTTTCGAGAAGAGGTACCTAGGTACGAGTAGATTACATGACTGGAAAAGCACCTGAGCTACTTAACTAGAATTGAAGGAAAAGGTAGGTACCTAGTTGTGCTGTTAAAATAAAAAATAACCAACGCATTTCTTTAAATATTTTTCATAAAGTTCTTACTTATCTTTTTATTTAGGTACCTACCTTGTCATGAAAATATGAAATGAAATGAAATTATCGGCTTTTTGCGATAAGGCCGCCCAATCCGAAGGTAGGTTGTTTTAAATCCTAATTTTTTTCCAGTGGATTTCATTGACCTCCTTTGTTGTGGAGATTTAATTAATTACCTACCTAGTTATGGAAAGGCATTTATTGGCGGATAGATAGGCGGTTTGGGGTTAATTTTTATTAATTTCGTAGTAAGTTGGAATAAAAATAATAACAGTTGGAATATCAATACCTATGATCGTTAAGATATAAAATAGGTAACCTACGTTAGAAGTGCAGTTTTTAATAGGTACCAGTGTGCCTAGTACCTAAGTAGGTAGATAGATAATAATCAAGTAAGGTACTATGTCCACGACTTTAAATTGTTATAATGCGTGGGTTTTTAAGATCAGTCTTTATCTAAATATCAGCAAAAAAACATTACCTCCCTACCCTCAAACTATACAGAAGTATTATCATAAAATTATGCAAAATTTGTTTTAGGCTTTACCTAATTTGAAACAAAATACACAATTTAAGTTTTTAAAAAATTGTTGCACCATGTATCAAAGTTGGAAATATTCATTTAAGCCAATTAAAATGTGTATGTAGGTATAAAATATTTCAGATAAGAAACAACTTGTAAGTTTATTTAACTACCTACCAGCTAGTTATGTTTTAAAAAAATACCTAATAGGAATAAGACTTATATCGACAACGAATTTTTAATTGAAACCGGAAATCTGCAAATGAAAAATAAAAAAGTTATACACAAAACTGACCTGCATGGAATGTGTGAAGAAATAGAAGAGAAAACACTAGGAATCCTGTTAACATTTTTTTAACAGTACTAATTTGCACACACTTAACGTAGTTTTAAAATTCAAAATTGTTTGCATTGTGCAACCAAATGCGAAAAAATCTGTAATTAAATAACCACATAGCCGTTCCGCGCACAAAACATTTAACAAACTATGAATTTTATTTAAAAGAAAAATAAAAGTCACTTATAATAAGTCACTGTGTTTTTACCGAGGCGTGAAATCGAATCGAATAAAGTAGCATTTTGACACGCGTGCGTTATACGTCCACGCATGAACGCCGCAAAGCGAACTCTGGCGGGCGAATGGCGGTGCGGCGGGCAGCCGACCAAGCCGGTTTGTTTGCTTACCGGGTGGTGGCGGCCGATCACAGTTCGAATAGGTACTTAATTATCGTTTATCATTTTTTTCGGTTCACGCTCAAACCACTAAAATTAATATAACTAGCAAACATACCTAATCCGTAAATATTAGCTTACCTACTTTCAATTGTGTCAAATAGCGATTTTTGATTAAAGGTATATTCTTACTACCTACATATACCTTCTATAATTGTTAGCGGAAAAGATAACATTGATGCTTTAGATTCGATCGTGCTAGCAAAAGATGCAGGAAAATCGCTATAGATTTAGAATACGTTACGCGATTAAATTTTATCGAGCCTTTTCATAAGTGCAAAGAGCCTTTTTAACTGCTACTTGGGTGAAAATACGAGGTTGTTTGAGAGCTAATCCCAAGTATCGAAATTGTTTTAATCTCATGTGAGTAGTTTAACGTAATAAGCAAGCTTAGCATTTTGGACGTCAATACGCTCTTGATGCACCACGCAAGTAACTTAAGCTTGTTCAGATTTTTGAAATACGAGTATAGTATGTTAGCAGCCCATCAATCATGTTAGAAATTTGTCGTATTGTAAACCTGCAGGCCTAGCATGCGCAATACGTCAAATTTCTCGCATGAGACGACAAAAGATATCTATACCGTTGATTGGGCGATAGAACACCATACTCGTATTTTCAGCCAATCAGTAGTTGATGCATCGATTTTGACATTTCATAAGAGCGCGATAAAATTTACTCTCGTGGCGCATGCTAGGCCTGCACGACAAGCAATTAAAGTTTATGGTCTGAAAAAGATCAAGAAGTTCACGATCGTGCAGATTGAAACAAAAAGGTCTCTAAGGCGACATATTTTTATTTTATTTTTTTATTTTGTTACAATTTTATTCCAATAGTTATATTGATCGAGATACTATATTTCTGTATTGCAAAAAGCGGCGTCATTGAAATTCATAAAGTTTAATGTGCTTGTCGTTACTGTACGGCTTAAAGCTGTAGCCCTAACTTGTAAAAAAAAAATAATAAATACATAAAAATAGTTTTTATTGCTCAATATGAAATCAGTTACACGTGTTAAGTCTCCTCGGTAAGTAATGCAATACTTGTTTTGGGGATGACTTGCTCTTTCCCATGACTTTACACTATATATTGAGAAGTTACTATTCAAATAATAAGAAATTATAATTATGTATCTTAGATTAACGTGTGTTGGCATAAAGGTGTGCGTGTGTTATTTGTCTGTGGGTGGGTGAATATAGTGTGTGCGCCCATGCGTGAGCGTCAATAGGTAGTACGATTTGATTTATTGCGTGAAAATTACTTCATCAGTTACTAATAGTCTTACGTGCCTTTCGACATGATGTTCACGATAAATAACGCTCATTCGATCGTAGACTACATCACCTTGTAAAATAAATTACACTCCGAAATTTCGTTACATAGGTACCTAATAAAACTACCCGTTCCTTTATCCGTTTCACTTCACTAGAAACGTCATGTTGACGTTATCAACAGCTACGTCTGCAATGTCAATAAAAAGTTGCTAGTACCGTGGCTAAAGTTTGTTTACGTACTTTCGCAGTCATTTTAAATCACTAGTTTAGATGTTTAACGTATTATTAGTAAAGGACGTGCTACGTTTTTATTTTGTTAATGTATATTACCACTAATTTGTTGTGAACGCCGTTTGTTACTCTAAAATGAGGTTGTCTAAAACTGTGATAAAAGTTTTCGTAGGTTGTTGTTCGTCAGCGTTTTTGATGGAAATTTTAATGTCTAGAGCACCTCAAAGTGCCAATTTAATAACATTTCTCCAGTTTCTATTTATTTCTTTACAAGGATTTGTTTTTACAGTCAAATTTGGCATGGTAAGTTGAAGTGATAATTCATGAAGCTTTAGTTCCCTTTGGCTTTATTTTTTTTACGTCAAGTTTGTTTTTAAAACAAACTTTTTAATTTTGAAAATTGTGGCCTATTGAAATCATAATTTAAGCCATGAATGCTTATAAAAAATAACAAATGAAGTCAAGGTATTGACTTTAAGTTGTAAGAAGTAGAGAGAACAATAGTTTTAATATATTAGTATCAATTTTCTTCTAATATTGTGTGTGCTGCATGTTACTGATGAATATCTTTGTGAATTTCAGATAAAACCTAAGATACCGTTGAAGCAGTATGCAATACTTATCACTTTGTTTTTCGTTACCAGTGTTGCTAATAATTATGTATACGCTTTGCATGTGCCTTCCACGCTACATATGATTATACGGTAATTACATAGATAAACATTGTAGTTTAATGTTATCATAATTAGGTAATACGCAACTTTAATCACGTTATAGATACATGAATATAGTTTATCATACGAAATATTTATAGATATTATAGTACAACTAGCTGTGCCCGCGAATTCGTTCGCGTGGACTACATCCTTTCATGGTCGGTTTTACCCATTCTTCCCTAATATTGTAAACAAAAAGTAGTCTATATTTTAATCCAAGTTTTGAGCTATATTTGCGCCAAATTTCATATCTCTAACTTCAAAAATAAACAATTTTCCATATAAACTTTCAAAGGTGGTATTACCCCCATCCCCCCCTTATTTTATAATAAAAAGTAGCTTATGTCCGTTCTTGAGATTGAATGTATACCTATACCAAATTTCATCAAAATCGGTTGAGAGGTTTAAGCAGGAAAGCGTAACAGACAGACAGACAGAGTTACTTTCACATTTATAATATTAGTAGGGAAGTTGGGATAGTAGGGAAGTAGGGATTTATCACTAGAAAGCAATCTCTAACCTGTTCCATTATTATGTGATTTAATGTATCCTATTGTAGTAGAAACAGTTGTCTAGGTACCTAATTTGATCCAAATAAATTCAGTATGTTTTGTGGTAATAGAATTAATGTAAAATCTTTTTTTTATTCAGTGTACAAGATGTTTCTTAAAATATGTGTGATGTTCTCCTTAAAATATGTGAAAATAGTACTGTGTCAGTATGTAAGAACCCAATTCATGAGAAATACATTGAAACCAGTGGTGCCACTGCAATGAATTGCATGCATTTCATTTTTTATGGGGAATTGTTAAAAATGTTTTCAAAAACATATCTTGGTAGGTTTCTATTACATAATTTAATCCATTCTATCAAATAATTTTAACACAATGATTGGCGACATTACATACAAAATTTTTATTTATTTATTAATTTAGAAAACAATAAAATCAACAACAATTAGGCTGGGGGGAGCCAATATACTGTGTTATGTGAAAAAAGGTTGTATTCCTTAAATAAATGTCAATTATTTTTCAGTTCAGCATCTTCTCCAGCCAGCATGCTTGTTTACTGCATCATCAAAAAGCAGTCGCCCAGATTCTCAAATGCTATTGGTTCCGTCTTGATTAGCTTAGGAGTAGCTTTGGCTATGTATGGAGGGGCTCCAATTGAGGAAAATCGAGGGATATTCCTTTATTGGTTTGTAGGTGTCACAATATTGCTGACCACGCTCATCACTGGAGCGTTTACTGGGTTGCAGCAAGAGATTTTGTATGGAAAATATGGGAAGCATCCAAGTGAGGTGAGTATTTCATACCTTCTTTATATTAAGGGGTCGGTAGGGTTCCCTTCCAAGAGAAGACTAGCTGTTAAGTACCTTTTTGACGACGTCAGTAGCTAAATGGCGAGCTGGCCGGACTTTTGCGTCACGCCATCTCTAAGATCCCGGATTCGATTCTGTCAGGTCCATGTGGAAAACGAACATTTCTGTAGTCTCGTGTCTGGGTGTTATAGAACCATTATTATTTATAATTTCTGTAACGCAAGTGATCTAGCTACTTACCACAAAATCAGAGCAATGTAAGTGATATGGATGAAAAGTATCTTATATGTCAATCTAGTATGTCGTTTTCGCGTGAAAGAGTAACATACGTACCTACATGCTGCTATTCATACATTTTTATTACAAACTTTCGTTTTTATGCCTCCTCCACACTACTCGCGAAGTTGAACGAAGTTAGACGAATACGATAGTGTAGAGAGGCACTTCGGCTTGCTTCGTCAAACTTCGCCTCGCCTCGGGCGACTTCCATTTGTTGTCGGTTTTTGCATCCGAGTCAAAGGGCCCGAGGTTGTAGTCATGGATTTTAACGAGTGTTTAGAGGCACACTACGGACTTCACCGGAGTTTCCCGAGGAACTTCGCCGAGTAACTTGTAGTGTGGAGGAGGCATAATATTGTAGTAGGTAATATAGTAAGAAAAACATAAAATAAATATTGTACAAGGGATTGAAGACCAATTTTGAGCACCGTTGGTTAAATTAGTTCCTAATTTCTAAAGGCCTATTAAGTTCTACTGGTTCGAGTTTCGAACTAATTGAAATTCCGGAAGGTTCTGGCTGCGGCAATTAAGTTAAAATGTTGCCGATTTGGATTCCGTTTTTGTAATTAGGTTTTTATTTTCATCACGCTATAGTTGATATTTCCTTTCCAGATGATGTTCTACACGCACGCGATACCGCTGCCGTTTTTTTCAGCGATCTACCCTCAACTTCACAACACGGCAGTCAGCCTGCCACAGGACATTTGGTGTCTCATAGCTTTAAATATCGTAGCTCAATTCTACTGCACCCACGCGGTCCACGAGCTAGCAACTAGAGAAACATCTGTAACCGTCACGTTTTTGCTGACGCTCCGAAAGTTTGTTTCTCTGCTAATTTCGTCTTTAGTTTTTAAGAATAGTATTACATTGTTGCATGTTGTAGGCACTGCGTTTGTGACTGTTGGCACTTGTGTGTATTTCAACTTCTTTGGAAATCTGAAGCAGAGGTCGGTTGAGTATGTGAGTAAAAAGGAAAGAAAAAAAATGGATTAATAGATATAAGTACATAATACACTACCAACTTTCTCTAATATATGTAGTCACCGAAAAAGGCAGCTCATTAATTTGGTGGAAACAGTACATACATAAAACCACAGATAATATAATTATTATAATTAAATACATTAGTCGGGAGTCAGGGTGATATTAAAGTGTAATTTGAATGGTAGGTACGCTATGTACCTAGTTCTCATTAACATAGTATACTGTTATGTATTTATATGTCTGAATTTTAACAGTTATATAGTGAGATTTATATTCTTATGGAATCAGAGATTTATATGCAAATATATTCTTGTTGTGAAGTCGCGTTAAGTATTGTTTTTTAGTTTTTGTTTTTATAAATATTGTTTTTGTAAGAATTAGGACCTCAAAGGGTATGTAGATGAATTTATTTATACGTGAAACTGTTTTCATATTTAATAAACAGTTTTCCAATATAATATATATTTTATTGCCGATAAAAAAATTGACGCAGCCTTTGATTTACCCCTAAATCTTAACAAGGAATGGTTTAGAGGGCCATATTTTTCACTGAAAAAGCGAGATGCAAATGCAGCTATATATACGTATGCAGGTTTGTGCGGCATTTCATTTCCATAACGGAATACGCAATAATACCCAACAAGACTCATAGCAATTGACCAACAGTAATAAATTTGCTGACCAACAAGAAAATAATCAGGGTGCGCGATAAGAGGCCTAATTCACTAAACGTCAGAATTGGATTAAAATTTGGATAATTTTCCGACTTTTGTGAATAATGGAGCTGGTCCCTCCCTATATCTTGAATCAGAGGCCTGAGGATCTACTCCCAAAAACGAAACATGTCGGATCTGATGACGGATAGCAATTTTTAATTAGTCGCAACCAATTCCCTTTGAATGCAAATTAAGCTTATCATAAAACAAAATATTGTTTATGCAAATCAAAAACCAAGTTTTAACTCCCGAACATTGGATTAATCTACAAAAACGATACCGTTCATTTCGTTTTTGGGAGTAGACCCTCAGATAACGAATGAGAGCGTTAAAAGTATAGTCAATTTAGAAATAAAAGATAGTATTATATTCCCACATTATTTATTCTTATGTCATCTTAAATTAATCCTAATTACAAAAGTAGATAGGTACATTTCTATTTCATATACTGAAAGTAATATAGCATACGTGTGTAGCTACGTTTCTAAACTTACAACGTTTAGTAATAAAATAGTACAGAATGGATATTGAAAATTTGTGTTCGCGATAAATCTATAACTTTGTCCGACAGTTTGACAATACTTGCAATCTATACCTCACACAACAGCTCACACACACATTCACATTATGAGTAGCACTATATTACATTTACTTGTCCCATTGTATGTTTCTTCATTTCCTGCGCCGATTTCAGTATCTGTAAAATAAAGAATTTATTTACTAAATAAATACACCTAAGACGTGATGTGGTAGGGGCCAATATACAGATAAATCAAATTAGATCCTGTTTTTAATATCAAAATAATAGATTAAAGGCTATTTTAATTATAGACGAATAGATATATAATTATAATTTACCTGTTGTACTTTTTTTGTGCAATAAAGTTTTTAAATAAAATAAATAATATAATGGTAAATGCATGATCTAAATACAATTATAATTCAGTAAGTTAGGATAATAATAAAGGTGGGTGTTCGTTACTATAGCATGAAAAAAGTATTAAATGGATTTTGGTAGCAAGACAGATTAGCATAAATACTTTATGCTGAAATAATGTAAAAGTCGCACACAGCAGATAGTAAATAAACGAGAAATGAGCCAGAAAAAAACATAAATCAACTGATCTCTAGCTAAATTTTATCATTACTAACATGTTAGTCCACTCAAACCGTAATGAAAATGCCGAGAATTGAACCTAGAACCATTCGCGCTACAGGCGGCAACGTGAGCTATTGTTTCAATGAGGTCCTAAATATGTCGTGCTTTACTTCGACACACAAGCGTCATTTTATTTTATTATGTACATATCTGTGCCCTGGTGCCAAAAGGGCCAAAGTACGTTTTTGTATGAAATGAGATTGTAAAAGTCTGATATTTTTTTTGTGCCAAAAGGGCATTAGTGTATTAACAATTTTTCAAAAGTTACTACATACTACAATATCACCTAAAATGATAACTACGTATGCTGATTCATTGTTATAACGCTCATTACTGAAAATTTATATTGGCCCCATTAGCACCAGGCTACAGATATTATGTTTGACTTATACATAATACATTTGTTCCCCACCCTGAGACAAGGTACATTTATGAAAATGCAACCTTTCAGTCCCAACATGGAGGTATCATACTCTAGCACACTTATGACTCAAGCGTTTCACATTGAAGTGTGAGACGGATCTAAGGAGCGTGCTTACAAATAATTAAAATCTTAAAACCAAACTATTAAAACACCACCACCATCTTAAATTTTGTTCACTTTAAGTCTTTATTTAGTAAACAGACCGTTACAGTTATGGTTAAAAAGTAAACAAATTTTAACTCCGTGTAATACTACTAACATTACAACTTTCAATAATAATAGGTCAAAAGAACATCTCAAATCACTTGCATATCTATGTTAGTTAATATACCCATGACATACCATATAAGGGCGGTATAAATTTAGATACTACTACTAAAATTGGTAGAATGCATGTTTAAATAAGTAAGTATGAGCATGTCCATAGTACGAAGTAATATAATTTAATAATAATCTTACGGCATGGTTATTTTGATAGTGTCTTATCGATGCAACCGGTTAATGGAAGCCAACAAACTTTGAACGCATAAATGTTAGTAAATCCCCAACCCAAGCGATTTCCATGGTAAAAAAAAATCAATCATTATTACCTTACCTGCTCTTGCTGTCCGATCGGCTGCGTCGGTCACGTGATCTGGACCTACGGACAGACGGCGAGCGGCGGCGTACTGATGGTGACCGGCGCGGCGACCCGGACCGCCCCCGGGAGTACGAACGGCGCCGAGGGCTGCGACTACGAGTCCTGCCAACACACAATCTACACATCAGCAACGAGCCACGCGCCACAAGCCGCGACACGACGAAACTAACCTAGCTGTGAAGTTTTGCATGTATAATTATTTCTTGTACCTATACAAATTACTTCAAAATTCAGTTCAAACGAACTCGTTAACAAATGTAAGTCATTAGTAAATACTATTTGTACATCTTTATAATACTGTCTACAAATTACAGTTAACCTAATTACCTAAAACGCCAACACAATATCGACTAAACTAATTAGGTAAGGTAAGGTAGTGCTAAGTATAGGATTCAAATAGTACCGAGCCTTGGTGAGCCTGCGAAGGTCGTTGACCGTTGTGGGGCAGCGGTGAGGCCGGGGGATTTATACTTGAATGAAGGCGGAGTTCAACGTAATCTTCTCACGTTGGCATAAACGGGAGTTTCGAGAAAAAATGTGGTAACACGGGGAGATGCGGCCGTCGCTAGGTGGTCCGGCCGGCGTGTGCAGTCGGTGAAGCATCAAGGTTGCTACGATCAGGGTGACCGGTCCTAGTGTGGCTCTCGGCAGTGCGGATTGTGTCCAGGTTACGTAAGGTCTGGGATTAGGTTACGGCGGTTGGAAGGATAGCTAGGACGCAGTTGTTGGAGACTTCGGCTGCGCGTAGTAGAAGTTTGGAGAGCCAATCGCAGAAGTTGAGCGGGTTGTTGTTGCGAGCGGCGTTCGCGGATGTCTTATTGGTTAACGAGCCGTAGTTGTGGTGAAGAGATGTGGTGAGGTCGGTGTGTTGGTGGTTGGTTGATAAAATGGACCTGCAAACGTTCCAACACCCACCACTTTTAATATCTTGTTGTCAACCTTAATCGACTAGGTAATTAATTTCAGACATTATAAGTTAACAAAAAAGCAAATTATTAGAATTGAGTTTTCAGATTTTGTTAAAATGAAAAAGCTTCAAACAATAGAAATTTAACAAAAGGGGTTTTCAATAAAAATTGTAAAGGCAATTCAGAGTTATTTTTCTCAAAGATTAGCAAAATTTCAAGTAATTGTCAATTCCAATGTGTATTTCTTTAAACGGACGAAAAGCAAGATTATTGCGGCATACCTTCTGTCTCTTCTCGTGCGACCATTTGACATTTCAACACGGATTCTGGTGCCACAACAGCGCCTGAAAATTAAATTAAATTTGCATTTAATACCATAGTTAAATCTACTGGTGCAGAGTATCCTTAACTAAATCCGCTATAGGTATTTGAGATAAATATTTAGTTTACCAATTTATCTGAAGAGAAACTGATGGTTTTTGATGTTTAACTATTTAAACAGCCTTATACCAACCTTAAATGTACCCCTTAAAATAAAAATGAAGGAAATTAATTTTTAATTATAAAATATCCTAAGATACAAAATCAAAACAAAACAATGTTTAAAATAAAATGTTCCCCAAACCAAAACAAGTTGTTTCTATAAATAAAAGACAACAATTCAGTCTTAGTTTGGAGGTACACTGATCTTGCACACTTATGACTCAAGCGTTTCACATTGATGTGTGAGACGGATCTAAGGAGCGTGCTGTCTGATCGGCCTGAATCAACCCAAGCTGGAAAAGGCCTCATCCTATATAAAGCATACATGGTATGTCACATAAAACATACATAAACTCTTGCACCTTGGATCAATAATTATAAAACTGATGACTTAGATATAACATAATTTAGAGATTTTTATAAATTGTGACATTGCTTGATTTTCACATGTAGGTACTTACTGTACATATGCACCTGTTAAGAGTGGCTCAATCACCTGCATAATATCATTAGGTTTTGGCTGACAACTTCATTAGCTGAATGGTAAACATTGCAGTTTAATTTTTAACCCAAGACCAGAGGGAGGTATCAAATAAGAAGTAAGAAATTTTTTTGACCGTACATTTACGATAAAAAGTATGTAAGATTTATTGTCCAATGCCAAAGATGCAGCTTTGCTTAGATAGAGGACTGGAAAGCACTGTGTAATTATGTAAAATAATAGTGACTAGTTTAAAAATAATATCACAAAATTAGTTGATCCATTAAATTAGGGACATTTATTTTCCCTACTGCAAATTACTTTTAACTGCAATCAATTCACTTGATATATACCATGTGTTCAATTATTAAATTGATTGGTTTGAGAAAATAAGAATAAATATAATCACAACAGTGATGAAAAAGGAACCGATAGTAACTGACCCTGAAAGTTAATAGTAACTGAAGTACACTAAGAGAATAAATACCACAAGTGTCAAGATCTATTATACATATTATTATACTGTGGTATTTTCTATACTCACACAGCTTTGCAAACTTTCTTGAGTTAATTAACTAGGCAGGTATGTTTTATATTTTGTGCAGTTTGATTAAATCGGTGACGTTAACATCTGCTGTAGGGTCCAAATTTTAATTGTACAAAAAACCTCAAAAGAAAATCTATATCAATATAAATAAGGAAAACATTAAGTTACTCCAGCATGTAGATAGGTATCTACCGGTTAAAAACACCTCGTGCTCTGAATTATTGGCAAGATAAATAGGTCATAATTGGAACAAGATGGCGGATGAACAGACACATTCAGAGTTGGATGGATCAATACATAGGCGCTCGTAAGCAATCAACAAAATTTCGGTACTTACGTTCCATCTAAACCTCGTACGGAATCTTCAGCGTCCCGGGGATCTTCGAACTCTACAAATGCAAATCCTGGAGGGTTCCTTGCAACCCATACGTTACGGATATTGCCATATTTGGAGAACACTTTCTCAATTTCGTATTTTGATGCGTTTGTACCAAGGTTACCGACGTAAACTTTGCAGGAAAGATCCCATTCTCGGTAGCGAGACATCTGAAAGATCAAAAAGATGCTTAGATTTTTTTTTGAAAATATAATGTGACGCCATTTTCCATCCTATCGAGTACATAACACATTAGATTACGGTAATGTGCAAAGTCAAGAAAACTGGATTGAATTTATTTACCTTGTTATGTTAAAAAGACGTACGGTACAAAAAACGGCGAGGACTTTGCCACAAATAAACGTAATTACAAATAAATAGCACGAAGTCAGGAAGCAACGCCCTTCACTTACACTTGTAGTACAATATGAATATATGATAAGACAATGAATGAATGGTGAGTGAACTGAATGCAAGGAGGGAGTGAGTGAATACGTGAACGACCATAGCCAAGATACGGCAAATCGAATGAGTTGTATGATTTGAACAAATTTGTTTTCTAATATTAAAAATAGATGGCGCTAAACACATTGAAACAGAAATTTCTTCTTGTGTTTCAAACGCAAATACAGTCATAGCATTATTTTTTCTATGTATCAATCATTTATGTCAATCAGTCAAAAGAGTCAATCTTGTTTGTCAAACAGCTGATCTTTTGTGAGCTTTTGTTGGAAAATGCTAAAATTTAAATGCGAATTTAATCTCGAAAAGTAAACTCTTAGAAGAAATAGTATTTATCGAAAATGGACGTGGTAGGTCTGTTAAATAATATAAACGATAAGTCCGACATGTTTGCGGTGAAGACATGGACAGCAGAATGGTCTAACAGTTTCCAAGAAAACCAGGTGCGTATTGATTTTATTTTCAAATCTTGTTTTTAGTTCTTTTATAAAAATAAATTGTATTTTCTTTAGTTTCGTACCTCAAATTAAATATTATTTCGTAAATTCATATTATATTATCAGGCAACCGGAACTTACATTGAAATAATAATAGAAATATGTATCCTTGAATTCAATGCCCAATTCTAGATTCTTGTTCGTTGATTAAATAGGTAATGTAATATAGATTGCCGGTTGGTTATCAGATAGTTTCGTTAATAGTAGGTACCCATAATAGCTTTAATTAAAAAAAATATTATGTGAAAAAGTTTAATTAAATGACATGGGTGCTATTAGTTAATGGATTCCTTTTTCTTGGTTAGTTTACATGGATCTGCAAATCTGTTTTAGATGTTGTGATGTATGTGTACATTCAACTCGGCCAAAGCCTTTAAGTGAATGAAGAGGATTTGGCAAGTGTACCACTCCACTTTCATAGTGTTTCCTTTGGGGGTATTTATTTGGGTACAACTTTTCTTGGCACTGATAAATTGTTAATTTGTGTGGTTGTTTGACTAGGTGTCAACTTATCCACAAAACCAGCCAAAATAAAATTAAGATAAATAAAAGTTTATGCTTGTTTTTATTTATTCAATAATCACTTGATATGGGTTAAAGACAGGTAGGGCAAAACGATTTATCGCTCGAACTGAAGCAGCACGTCCGGTGATATACCTCAACCTTACAAAAGACTGCAGCCCAATAACAATCGCATCTGTGTTGTTGTATTCCTGCATGTGAGTAAGGTTTATAGAGCAATTAAATCAACTGTGATGTGTATAGCAGACTAATATCTGATTAATCAGTCTACCGCCTAGTGACAAATCGATGAATCAGCTAAAATAAAGATTTAAAAATCTCCAATTACAGTTGTAATATGTTAGGTGTTTTTTTTAGTTTCCATTGTTGTAGTTATTAGTTGTCATGCACTTACTTTTTTTAGTTGATCAAACTAGAACAACAAATCACTGTATTATCATTAGGTTTAAAACACAGCAAATTATATTTGTTTAGAAAAATAAATGCCTATGTTTTTAAGATGCCATTTTTTCATCTAGTTGAAAATCAACATCCAATTTACATAAATGATAATGAAATTGGTAAAACAGCAAGAAGCCAATCATAAAACAAATTGTGCATTTTTAAAAGGCGAATATTGAATATTTTTGTTTAAAATATTCAAATATTTCAAACAAATTTTTGCCCATTATATTGACTGGTAATGTCTGTTATGGGCAAGTTATGTATTAAGTCTTTATTATTTATATTCATATTTATGAAGTTAATATCTAAACCATTAACCTCTTACATCCCAATGACTCATTCTCGTTTTGAAAAACAATAGGTTTTTTATTGTGTGTACATGGAGTCTAATATAGACAGGTGTTTTTTATTCTAACTAATTCTTTTAACAAGACAATTTTAGTAATAACTCAAAATTAAATTAATAACACCAGATAAAAATAAATTTAGAAAAAACCCAAAGTTTAGTGGCCCTAATATGTATTTGAACTACTAAGCTAGGACCTAATTACCACTAAACATCAGGTAGGATGAGGTCAATCTTGAAGTGCAATATAAAAAAAAACTTTATAACGACTCCCCAGCAGTAGGTTTAGGCGCATCTTACAATAACACTGCTACTATGGACGCATATAAATAAACAAACAAGAACCAGCAAGGCTCAGAACAAACAAAGCCATGCTAATACCTGTTTATTATGTAAATTGATCTGTAATGGTGTCTACAGACTTGTGTGTTCTTAACTAGTAACAAAACAGTGAGTAATAGCCGTTTTCGTATTTGCGAACTGATCAACGGTCCGACTCAAACTTTGCTAAGATGTCAAAAAATCTTTATGTAAACATAAAAAAAATATGTCATTTTACTTGAATATTAGTCGGAATGCTCGACAAAATGCTCGCCATATCCATAAAATGCTCGCCATAACGATCCATAGAAAGCGCGCCAGAATGCTACTTAAAATGCTCGCCAGAATGCTGCAATAGAATGCTCGCCAGAACTATGGACAGAATGCAGAACACTTGTTTAAATGTTCCCGTTATTTTTCTGTGTTAAGAATGGTAATTCCAAGTAAAACTCCATCACCACCTTTAGGTGACTCATTATTGGCATAATTTATATAAACTCACTTGAAATGTTGATGTTAAATGTCACGAAGGAAAATACTAATTACTTAATTCATAATTGATAAATAATTTCATAAAACCACGCAATAGGTATACATAGAGAAAATAAGAATAAGAATAAGAAAATGCTTATAAAAATCGGATCCGGCATTCAAGATGTCGAGAATACCTTGTTGAATAGTCAGGCTTGAAATAATGTTAATAGATAACTTGATAGTAAATACATATATGCCTTTTGTGTAGTTTATGGCCGTGCTCACGATCATAACAGAAATGATACATCACACTGCATTTACTCTCAATATGGAAATGTCATTCCACATTGTATGTGTCCTTGATTGGACACCGCGAGTTACTCACAATGGCAATATGTCAAACGTGCGAACAAAGCGACTGGGGTCAAGGACCTTGTTCAGTATACTTGAACATGTTTATCCTCTTCTGAACCAAACATTTTGTATTAATAACGGCCAAGCGCGAGTCGTCCTGCGAAGGATAGATTCCGTATTGATAAACAATGGTTTTTGTGGTTTAGTCTATATTTGACCGATTCTTATGACATATTTTATTTAAAGTAAGACAAACTTACTTACTTTTTAAGGAATCTGTCATGTAGAATCTGGCAACTGTAGACTAAATCGTTTTTGTCTAAATTTACTTTTGAAATAGCAGAAGCTTGGATTATGAATCTTTTGTGAGTTAAAAACGACTTTCAGTAGGTTTATTATGCGTTATAAGAATATATTATTGTAACAGACTTCAAAAATGGAGGTTTCTCCATTCGACCGTACCTATATATTTTTATTAAGCTCTTTTCAAATTAAAAAAAATCTAAACAGCATTCAGCTCGTTAAATACTTTGGCTGAATTGGTTGTCATTCAATCAACAGTTTCGACATTTTGTCATATCATTAGAGAATTTTTACGTATTTAGGAACGTTACGTTCATATTATTTATTTATTTATTTAAAACTTTATTGCACAAAAAAAGTACAAAAGGTGGACTTAATGCTAGGAGCATTCTCTACCAGTCAACCGTTATCTACGTATTGTTACCAAGTTTCGGGGTAGATAAGCAGAGAACAAGAAAATATTATTTTAAGTGATTGTGTGATGTTTCTAATCTTATTTAAGGGTTAGTCAATTGCCAATATCGATAAAAATAACACTTTGGAAGTCATGAAAAATACAAAAAACAGCATTATTTACGCTATACTTGACCAAATAGATAAAACAAAGTCGCTTCCCATTGTCTGCCCCTATGTACGGTTAGATTTTTAAACCTACGCAGCGGGGTTTGATATTTACGGTAGATGATTCAAGGTAAAGGTTTATTATATATTTCACATATAAATAAATATAGTATTCCTACTACATTATACTCGTGCAAAGCCGTGGCGTTAGTTATAAATATTTTGAACTCGAGAATATGAGGAATAACAAATGTGCGTAATTACTAATATCTTGTAAAATGCTAATGGTTTTTGCAAAACACTTGAAAGTCTTCATTAATCATCGATTGTTTGAAGACAAAACCAGGGAACAATGGAGATATTTAAGTCTTCCGTTTTCATGAATAAGGTACCTATTTTGTTTATGACTTGTTTGTTTGATAATTAGGCTTAAGTATTTAATACCTAGTATATATAATATTATAAATGCGAAAGTAACTCTGTCTGTCTGTCTGTTACGCTTTCCCGCTTAAACCTCTCAACCGATTTTGATGAAATTTGGCATAGGTGTTAAACCTCAAGAACGGACATAGGCTACTTTTTGTTAGAAAGTAAGAGAGGGGGGGGGGGTAATGGCACCTTTGAAAGTTTATATAAGAAAATGTTTATTTTTTAAGTTAGAGATATGAAAGTTGGCACAAATATAGCTCTATTAAAATATAGACTACTTTTTGTTTCGAATATTAGGGCTAAAACCGACCATGAAAGGATGTAGTCCACGCGAACGAAGTCGCGGGCACAGCTAGTTACTTATAAGGGACACAGATTACAGAGAACAAAGTTTACGCTTCATTTTGAACTAAAATAGTATTAATAATTGATTGACGTTTACCCAGGACAAATGTTTAATTTTTCCATAACTGGGTGTATAAGAAATAAATGTGGTACATTAGATTATTCTGGTTTCCAGAAAAAGTGTTTGCGCTTAGTATATCATAGTAAACCAATTTCATAAAATCGACCTATATGTACTAGGAAACGATTAAAAAATATCTATATTCGATTTAATTATAAAAATACACAAATTGCTTATCAGTTTTTACATCATGTTTTAATTATAGTTTTTAAAAAGCATTTAAAGAATAAAAATACTTCTTCTTTGTTAAGATCTGCATACCTAGTAACAAAACGTTAGAATTGATAACGATTGGACGAAGGTAAAACATCGAATTTGCGATCCAGAATTATTCACCTATTCACAAACGTCAAAAAACGGATAACAATTCAGAAATGATGTGTCGTCTCTCTTTTAACCTATACGGTAGGAGAGAGACAAAATAAAGACTTACCGTATCACGAGTAGGTAATTGTTTTTGACGTTTGTGAATAAGGGCCGACGTATGTGAATCTATCCCCTGTTCCCTTATATGGGTCAAGCAACGACGCATCTAGTTAACATCGTAAAGAGTGTATTCTTTGCAAATATTTACCATAAAACACCATTCATTACTGTCAGACAAGGTGAAGTACAGCTGCCTTCAAACTTTTATCGTTTCCAATTGCGCATTTCATTGCATTGCCCCTATTCGAAACATGAATAGAGTCAGCTCGTGACCACGGTTGGTGCAACCTAACCGAACCGTCGAGCAGTAAGAAGTTCGTATTAACTATTAAAATTGATATCGCGTTTTGATTCAACTTATTTTTAATGTTTAAAATGGAACGCGAAAGTCTTCAATTCTTAATAATGAATAGGTAGTCAAGTAGGTCATAGAAAAAACTCGAATGAATAAAGATAGTGTCAAGGATAGAGACTTGAGACATAAATACGGACTTATTGAAAACCAATACATAACACCGATATTACTTAGTTATTAATTTATTGCAGATTTAAGTAATAATGCTTCGTTTGCTTCTCTTTATGCAGATACTTATTTATTTCAATTAAACTGCCGTTAAATTTTTTTTTAATTATCTATTTATAAAAAAAAATACACGTGATCTTAAAATTGAAGGGGGTACAAACCAGACCACGTAACACCAGAGGGGAGGGGCGTCTATGAAGTTGCATAACTATTACGTCATTAATGGATGGCCTCTTTTACAGATTATTAAAATCTAATCCTATATTTTTTGATAATGCTTCTTTAAAATATTTAAATATGCTAGTGTGGCGTGGTGCACAATATAATAATTAAAAAATAAATTTCCAGTAACTACTAGTTTAGTTATTTCAGAGCACAAATCTTTTGTTATATAAAGAATTTAAATTTAAATTTATTTAAATCCTACGAAATGCACTACAACGTAGTTATCTAATTAATTATTTGTTGTTTACTTACGTCATTAATGAAGGTCGCGCCGCAGTTTGAGCATATCTGACCTAACCTGACTAGTTATCTCATCCCACACAAGGTTTATTCAAACGGTATCGCAAAAGAAAGCGAGTATAATGTAAACGTTTCCTTATCGTCCATCTCATCTGTTATTTGACAGTTTTATGTATGGGCACGACTTTGACCCACCTCCGGCGTTACGTGCAGGCGTAGTTTTGCGTTATTTCCTAGTCTCGGATCTTGCGAAAAATCGCGCAAGGATTTTAGTTTAGTCCATAGTGTACGTTAAGTTAGTCTGCTCGCGTGTTATGGTTGCGTTTCGTCCGATATGAGACACATATTGGCGATTAGCGAGTCGAATTCAACTTTAACTGTGTGGTGTTTAGGTTTCAATTGCGGCGGTGATTTAGGAATCAGTTTGTAAATAGTGATCATTGTTTGTTTGTTAGTGAAAGGACGAGTTGAAGCGTAGTTTGAACTGTTTGTGAAGTGCTGTTTATTTTGATTTCAAAGTGTTTTGCTATTTCTAATCAAGTGATTTTATTTGTGTGGGTTGTACAGATTCATACGAGGCATTGGTAACATTTGTTGTATTTGAATGAAGTCAATAATAATTGATTACCGACTGTAAATTATGCGAATTTCACTGTGTGATGGAAAGCATTATATAGAGAACTGTTCAGTTTAATGCATCGGCTGTTTAATTGATATTGTTAATAAATTTTAATGACATAAATAACACCTTCAAATATGGGCTTGGTTTTGGGAATTCCGGAGAACTTTTCAGAATCCACAAACTATGTAAGTTTATTAGATATATTTAGATAAGTTAAATCTTAGTATAATATTGTTAAATATTAGTTAAAGTTACCATTTGTCGTAATCCCATTTATAAGAAAAAGCATTTTTAGGTACTAAGTCTAATTTATTGAATAGAAATACAGAAAGCGTTTGATTATTGTGCTTTTTCATCCCTGGATATTGAACGCCGACTCCTTTTATCTAACGGACTAATACAGGCTTAGGCAAAAATTTTAATGACGCAACAATGGTCAAAAAGAAAATTACGTTTAAATATGAGTTGTCGCATCACAATTTATTTATTATGTGCGAGTGTACCAAAAAAATTGTATATCTTACTGACGTATTAGCTGTCAATTTAGATACTTACATATGTTTTATGAATGAAATGTCATTGAAAAAAATATTCGGTAGGAAGGTCAATACAATGACGTTAAGGAATCGTAAACTTTCGTTGCTATACTTTTTTATAATTATTGCCATTATTTTTTGTGATGGTCTTTTGTTTTTGGAAATATCTTTCCTATTTTCCTTTGTGTGTGTCTTACAATAAATACGTATTTTATATTTTTAATAGACTTTAAACTACTGTGCAACTTTTGGGTTGAGTACGTTACCATAAAATTGGCTACTTGACAGTTTTTGAAAAAGTATTGTAAAATGTGCGCCCGTTTATTTTATATCCCAAGCAATTCGATTTATCTGAAAAAAATGTAAATAACCAGAAAAAATTAAGATTTTGTGTAACACATTTAAAAAGCGCGCGCAAACGCCAAGTCACGTCACTGTTGCAATTATGACGTCAACGTCCTAGACAACGAACCGATAAGCATAAGAACGACTTAATTTAGATAAACGGAAAATTGTTCAATAAATACGATTAGAGAGACAATAATTCAATTTAATCGGTAAAATAATCATTTTTTCGCCACATTAAAATAAATAATTTTCGCCGACAGCTGTCATTTCCGAATTGCAACGGTGGTTTCCGTTTCGGTTCTTTTGTTCCACAGATAAAAAAAGTAAAATTTATTTTGCAAAAATAAAATGCTAACTATGCTTTTAATTAAAAAATAAAAATGTAAAATTATTACTTTACTAATAAGCTAACATATCTAACACTTTTCATATTTTATTGTTAACACTGTCAAGTAGCCACTTGTCGATAATAGAGTTTAAAGGTTTAATTTGGACTCTGTATAATAGTGAAATGTTGGCAGTCGTAGTTTATACCATGTCTATTTTCTAATTGTTGTTTGTAACTTATCTATTTCGTACTTCCCGCGTGTAGAATGTGTGATAAACAAGTTGATTATTATAATAGAATTTCATATGTAATAGCATTGTTATTAACTTATCAATATTACTAACATCACGCAACGATTCGTTATCGTAACTAGCACGTCACGTTGTGTCCATGTTATTATCATAATAGTTTTGTTTATTTACGATGATTTTCGTTTTTTATCTGTTGCGATTTTTATATCTTGTCAAATACATTATCGAATCACGCCGTTGTTTGCCGCTATGAGTATGTGTAGCTCCCGAACGGATGAATCGATTTTATTTTGTTTTATTTTTGTTTGAAATGTGAATTAGACGTATTTTTTATTATATTCAATGAAAATCGGTCCAAGATGGCCGCTGCCATATTAAGTCATCCATCTCTGAGGTCCCGGGTTCGATCCCCGGTCGGGTCAATATGGGAAACGAACTTTTCTGTATTGTTTCGGGTCTGGGTGTTGTGGTACCGTCGTTGTTTCTGATTTCTGTAACACAAGTGCTTTAGCTACTTGCCACAGAATCAGAGCAATGTATGTGATGTTGTCCAATATTTATTTATTATTTATTTAAGTCAGATTACATATTTTGATACAACCCCCTTAAAATAGGTATCAAATAAAAAGGCTTGAGTAGTACTATATATTATCATTATGACAAACAAAACAAAATACCGCTTACAAAACTAGCGGGAAAAAAGTAGTTTTTAAAACCTTGAATTTCTTTTGAATATTCCTAACTTTTTTTTTTTACGGGGGGAAATGCTTGATGCACCGTACCGCCACCCTGCGGGAGGGTGACGGCGTGTGTGGGACTCCCACCTACCTACCATCCTCGGGCTACCCACTAAAACCCCCCCGGACCCTCATCGCCATAGTGGCGGCGCTATGGGAAATCGGCGCAGCCTTTACTTCCACAGTGAATATTCCTAACTTGCTTAACAAACGAAATTGATTATTGCCCCATTCCAATATTTTACGATTCGTAATGTGTCAAGAATGACTATCCGTTTTTCTCCAGCCGAGTACGAGTCGTTAATACCGTTCCCGATTTACTTTCCATAACAACTGTCATCAGGCATTCGTCATTCGTTTTTAGCTTACGACTCGTATAATTTATTACTATCCGTAACCAGAGCTGATTGTTTTTCAAATATTGGAACCGGGCATTAATGTGCTTTTTGTAAATTAAGATTTAATTCTCGAGCAAAGAAAAACTTTTAGGGTTATACAAATGGCGGGTCATTTAATATTTTTTCGATTCGAAACTGGGTGTCTACTCTCAAAAACAAAACGAACAAACGAAAGGTTTCGTTTTTGATGATTATTTAAACGTGGTTTTTTATTTGCGTAAATAACATTTTGTTTTTTGAATACGCTTAAATAGCTCTCGATGTGAATTTGTTACGATTATGGAAATTGAAAACTGCTATCCGTCGTCGGATCCGACAAATTCGTTTTCGGGAGTCGGCCCCCTGTACTGTAGTTACTGAGATTAGCTTGTTCAAATTTCTTGCATAAATTTTTCAGGTAATATTTAATTGTCTATTAAAATAATGCATTTTTGTTACAGTTACTATGGTCGTTCTGCGGGTGCTTGCTGGTGTCAATACTAGTCGTATTTTTTTACTACTACAGAAGATGGAGATCAAAAGGTGAGCGGATGTTTATAAATCACTGTAATTGGTTTTTGAGTAATTATTATGATTACAATAGTTAATGTTTGTTACCTTGAATTTCTTAATTTTTTATTGCTGTTCAATTTTGCGAAAAATAATTCGCTTTCAAATAAGATAGATATCCTTTGCCCATTTTCCAGATTTTTTCCATTAAAATGGCCTAAAACGGAATAAAATATTGTCTTTTCAATATTTTATGCTGGTAAATCAGATTTAGAGTCTAAAGTGTATTTGATAATAGGCACCAATATCTTTTTATTTTTTTTTATATTGCACTTCAAGATTGACCTCATCCCACCTGATGTTAAGTGGTAATGAGGTCCTAGCTTAAGGGTGACAAGTACAGCATCATAAATCTGTTACTGGACTTGTCGCCCTTACCTTGAAGGCTTGACCCCTGCTGCTAATGTAGCACCCCCCAGGAGCTCTGGAAACCTTACTCACACGCAGGTACACAACAACACAGAAGTGATTGTTATTTGGCTGCGGTCTTATGTAAGGTGGAGGTATTTCACCAGTCGGGCTGCTCCAGTTTGAACGATAAATCGCTATGCCCTACCTCTCTTAAATACTGAAATATTAATGTTTGCTATTGATGTTTTTTTAAATTTTCAAGCGTTATTTATTTAACCGAAGATTAAGATTTCAGAGTGGTCACCACTCATGATAAATGAACTAGTTTGCTCGTTAAAATGCCCGTTCACTAACTTCTGATTAAAACAAATATTATATAGGTATTTGTGTGTATGTCTATGAACAGTCAAAGGCACTTCAGACTACACACTTCGAACTTCGTAACGCCCTTATGGCGAGGGCATAAGAACTAAAATAGACTGCACCTAAATCCTACTAATTTATAAACGCGAATGTTTCTAGGAATGTGTTGATGTTTGTTTTATACTCATTTCTGCAAAAACTACTGAACGGATATGGATGAAATTTAGTAGGAAGAAAAATGGCATACTATCCCTACTTATAAAGGTACTTACTTAATAGGTTTTAAAAATAATATACGTTGAATCTCAAGAACTCTACTTTTTATTAGTAAATAAGGGTGGATGTGGGTAATACCACCTTTGAAAGTTTATAGGGAAAAATGTTTATTTTTGAAGTTAGAGATATGAAATTTGGCACAAATATAGCTAGAAACTTGGATTAAATTTTTTTTCGAATATTAGGGGAGAAAGGGGTAAAACCGACCATGAAAGGATGTAGTCCACGCGAACGAAGTCGCGGGCACAGCTAGTATTACCATATAGGATACTTTTTATCCGGAAAAAATGCGGGTGAAGTCGCAAGCTACAGCTAGTAAACTATTTTTGCCATGGCACATCTCAGTAATTCATCATTATTGCCCACAATCCCCCTTACATTAATAAATAATTTCCTTCACGTAGAACTCTTAGGTGGCACGGGAGCCACAGGCGCGTCAGGGGAGCCAGCGAAGCGTTTCCGCAAGAGAGACAAGATGCTGTTCTACGGCAGGCGGATGCTGAGGAAAGTGAAGTCCATATCAAACTCTGGCCAGGGTCGGAAGCGGCGCGCTGTGATGAGGTTCGCGAGGAAACTGCTGCAGCTGAAGAAGGAGTCTGCGCCGGAACAGCTCAAGGTTGGTGTTCTTTTTTATATTGCACAAGATTGACCTCATCGTTCCTGATGTTAAGTCGTAATGAGGTCCTAACTTAAGGGCGACAAGTACAGTATAATAAAGCGGTTACTGGACTCGTCGCCCTTACCTTGAAGGCTTGCCCCCTGCTACTAATGTAGCACGCCCCAGGAGCTTTGGAAACTTTACACAAACGCAGGAACACAACTGCACCGAAGTGATTGTTATTTGGCTGCGGTCTTTTGTAAGGTGGAGGTATTTCACCATTCAGACTGCTCCAGCTCGAGCGATAAATCGATATGCCCTACCTCTCTTAAGAATTTAAAATTTCTTTTTTAATGTTACTCTGTTTTCTATTTATAAAATCCAAAGTTTATAATTTATGTGCTTTTGGCCGTACACGTTATACCTACATTTCCTAGTAAATATAAAACATATCACGGTAAATATAATGGTAAATGCAAATATAAAATATTTAATATTCTCGGGGATAATGTTTCTTCGCAGTGAAATATTTTTTTAGGTTTTGAAACCTATTGCCAAAGAACAAACAAACAATCAATATTGATCACTTCAGTAACACTAATCAATCGTCTATACAAATTAAAAATGACTTTACCACCGGTAAGGCTGTAAAATGAATAAAAAAAATCTCTTTTAAATTAAAATGAATCTCTGTTTAGATTAATTTAACATTTTTATGTAGGCTTATACAGTGATGTTAACAAACTGACTTGATCGATGATAAAACGACCATTTTAGGAAGTAAAGAACGAATGAGATTAGAACCTGATCTATTCAAGGTGTCGTGACGTGCTAAGAGCGGAAATAAAAATGGCTGACCTTGGCGGTTTTATCTCGTTCGACTTACTGGGCCGTTTGTCGTAAACACGGGTTGTGATAACATGAAATTAAAATAAGATCGTCGTAATAAGCGTGGGATAGTTTTCTTTCTTTGCCGCTTAGGATGGTTCTCGAGAGTAAATTATATCGCGCTCCTAACAAATTAAAATGTCAAATTTATTGCGTCAACTGCTGATTGGCTGAAAATACGTGTGCGGTGTCCTATCAGGCTATCAACAGTAGCAAAAATTGTACCGTTTCTATCTTTTTTCACATTTTGCGCATGCTAGTCGGGTTTCTGTCTATCTACGACTAACAGTTCGCCGCGGCTACGTCCAGGTTTATAGGTATTTAAATAAATCGGTACATAAACCACGGAGCTATCAGCTAGGGTTGCCAACTTTTTTTAACAGAAATAAAGTATATCTGATTTTAAAGGAGATAAATAAAGAGTACGGACTTACAAAAAAGAGTATTTTTTACTTTTAAAAAGGTATTATTTTGTACTTTATGCGGCACATAACAATTTTTCATTGTTTTTAAAGGAATTGTTAAAAAATAGTATTTTAGCGTACTTTATTAGGGTTATGGATTATAGAGTACGCCTACATGATATAGAGAACAATACTCTATTTTAGAGTACGGTTGGCAACCCTACTATCAGCAAACACTTGTAAAAAAATATATACGGTCAAATTGAAAACCTCGTCCTTTTTGAAGTCGGTTAGAAAAAGTTTAGTTCATACAGGTCTCTTAAATTTTCTTAAATTGCCAAGAGTTGCCGGTGATGTTGTGGTGGTTTTTAAAAAGTTCCCACAGCATTACCATTAAGGCGATGAGGTCCCCCGGGGGGTTTTAGTGGGTAGGCCTGTCCTTTTTAGGGCAGGAGAGTCCCACACACGCCGTCACCTCCCTCGGGTGACGGTACGGTGCGCCAAGCATTTCCCCCCGCAAAAAAAAAAAAAAGGTGCCAAGAGTTGTTTTTTTTTATTTTACATCATACATGTTGAGATTAAACAAGGATTTAACATTTTTATGAAATTATAATATTGCCCAAGGTACTCGGTCATATTCTAACTGTTTAACGGCATTTTTTTCAATCGGTTCTGTAATTTTAAGTATATTGATTATAAAAATCTGTAATTTTTTGTATTGCTTTAACAATAAACCCTGATATTATAAAGAGGAAATATTTGCATTGTTGTTTGTAACGAATACATTTAAAAAATAAGTAAACTAAGTTTAAAAGCAATCTTTTTTCGTTATAAATCTACAATATAACGAAGGAACATAGGCTAAATAATATTTTAAGCATTTCAAAAAGCGTTCACATGCGTTTATTGTGAAAGAAAAAAAAAACAAAAATTCGTGCAGATAATAATTGTTCGCCAGTTTCCATCATTGAGTAAATTGTTTAAATTGGATAATAGACGGCTCCTAAAGCTACATTTATCCTGTATAGACAAAATAGTAAAGTTTATTTCTGACTCACAGTTGTTCTGGTATTTTAATACCAGTTTTTGCGAAGCAGCCACCGTGATCAGTTAAAATGCAATTTATTTTTATTAAATGTTAAAAAGGTCGTTGAACTTCCAGATACGGTTGTGGGTGGACGTTTAATGTTGGTAAATGGTCTGATTTTGTCGTTGCTACTTGTACGATAGTTAATTAACTCTTCCTCTAAAACAAAGTCGTTATATTAATATGTTATTGTCCAATTAGCCATCAGAGATACAGCCTGATCGAATCAATGTTTTCGAATAGGTATTGGTAAACAGGGATTTACCACTGCCTATAACTAACTTTTTTTTTAAACTTTTCTTTTAAAGTCCCTACTTTATTGACAAATTATAGTACAATAAAGGTAGTCTTATCACTAAAAATCAATCTCTACCAGACAACCTTTAATAGTTTCCATCGGTAAAAGACGGTCCTATGATAGATTTTTCCTGTAGAATAAATTCTCTTATTCTTCTTGACGAACAATAGTACCTATTATATGCATGTCGTATATACATATAGTATTGTTTCATTAAATAGTAGTATTGATACTATTCTCGGTCCTATCGATAATCCACTACCGACTGTTTAACATACCTACCCTTCCAACAGCATGGAATTTTTTTAACATACTATTTAGGTGATGAGGTGATCAATCTGAAAATGTCCTATCCAAACTGCTAACAACACACAAAGTTATTGACCCCGCGGGTATCGAATTCACAACCTCTGGATCACAAGCCTAAGCTTGTTACCACTAGACCATAGTGGTAGTTGAAGTGCGTGTTTATAATATTATAAAGCTGAAGAATTTGTTTGTTTGAACGTTCTAATCAGCTCAGGGACTACCGATTCCAATTGACCTTACAGAAGAACAAATTAAAATAACAATCACTTCGGTGTTGTTGTGTTCCTGCGTGTGAGTAAGGTTTCCAGAGCTCCTGGCGGGTGCTACATTAGTAGCAGGGGCCAAGCCTTCAAGGTAAGGGCGACAAGTCCAGTAACAGCAATTATTATGCAGTACTTGTCGCCCTTAAGACCCTATACGAAGCAATTGACATTACCCGTTTCGCGGCGAACCCCGCGCCATCTATTGAACGCATTTGGCATTAGCTTGTGCTAGCGCAGCACGAGTGTGCGGTGCTAGTACGAGCGAATGCCATGTAGTACTAATACAATAGAGACAGTATTGCGTACGTATTAATTTATTAAATCTTACTACTTTGTAATATTAGTAAGTACCAATAGATTATCAATTTTGTACTTTATTCGTTACATACATACAAACATATCGATGGCTCCAACGAATAAACGTGCAAACGAAAAACTACAACTTTTCAGGAAACCATAAAAACGTTTGAAATCACATTACTTTAATGACGTAATGAATAGATATATTTGTATAAATTATATTAAAGGTTAAACATATTTCAGCTCATATATTTTTTAAGAAAATAAATCTATCGATTTTCTCAGTATTCAAGAAAAAACATATAATTTTATTATTCTAGTGAAAAATTTGTGACTTGTTAACAGAAATGTATCACTGCACGTTTATTCGTGTCATAAATGAAGCATAAACAAGTGTAGTAAAACGGTGCACGGTTATTCTACAGATTAGTAAAAGATAATAATTCTATATTAGGATAGCTGTATTAAAATTTTTGCGGTTTGCAATGAAGCATAACTAATAAAAGTAGCTTCCATTTTTACACGAATAATCGTGTCTTTTTTTTTTAAAGGAGTTATTACCCAGAGGAAAGGTTAGACACAAGCGGCAGATTAATTTAACACGTTTATTTTGGTGTACTCAAAGAAACAATTATATTCAATAGACGCGTGTTTTGTTATTCATGTGATATGAAGGTATTTAATTTACCTACAATAAACGAATTTTGTGCTATAAAAGTCTTATTTTAAGTCCAAAATTTACAAAAAAAAAAATGTGTAGGCGTATCATAGGCCATTAAAACGAAAAAAAACGAAAAAAAAATTTTTGGGCAAGAGCTCTTACGTACGAAAAATAACTTTACGTACTTTGTTTGAAATTATTGTTCTTGTGAGTCTTACAAAATGTCGTTGTAAAAATTGCAAAAATAAAAAATTAAAAACTTCATTCTGTTTTCTCCATAGTGGGGGTTAGGTCCTGAGTGTGTTAATTCTTACTAGACAATTCCAAGCAGTCAATCATACCCCTATGACAATATATGACATTATTTGCCGTCTCTGTGTTTGCACTTACTCTGTTCATTATTTTCCGACTCGGTTGTGATATTTCGTCGACTCGCGTGCAATACCGCGTAATGACATTTACCCGTAAGTTCTAATTTGGATTGAAATAATATGAAATAACAGACAAATTTAATCTTTATTGCAAATGCTACATACGCGGTATTGCACGCGCGTCGACGATTTGCATTTTTGAGTTTGTCACTTGCCTAGAAACGTATAAATGATCAGTTTGGCTAATGTAAATAAGTAAAAATGCAGCCTAAGCAGCCTCCCAACAAAAAAATATTATTGTATTGTAAAATACTACAAAAAATATAATTTCAAAATGGAATTTTCACAATTCGAGCTGTGTTCTTGTACGAAACTCGTTTTATTTTAGCTCTTAGGTAATATTTATTTCTTTTCCTAACATTATTTCACTGTTATAGTCAATACAGACACAATTAACTAAAATCCCCTTACACTAGGTACACATCGGAGCGCCTGATATATTTATAACGGCAAATTTTTATATTTGAAAATAAACGGCGTTTGTGTTTTAAATGAATTATTTTAATAACTAATAGATTGTATCGAAAATGAAGAAGGCGGCGACCTCCGGAATCACAATCCTAACATGTTTTAGTAAAAATATTTCTTTCTAAATTTATATTTACAGAGTTTTGGAAGAAAAATAATTTTACGATTTCAATTTTTATCATTTTTTTAAACTGGTATATTTTTTATATATTAATTTATTTTAAAATTTCAAGAAGGCGGCGACCTTGTAAAATATCTGAATAAACGTACAAAAAGTGATTTAATGCTTAGAATTACTTTAGGTCATAGTTCTAGTGAACCGAAATACATGAAGTTTCGCAAATTCTCTTCGTATTGGGCCTTAAGCTAGGACCTCATTACCACCTGACATCACCCCGGCCGGCCTTGCACGGTCTCCCGCAGATGCGCGGGAACGGTTTAACACCTTCGGCCGTTTCCGTCAGTCCCCCGACCACCCAGGGGGGACTTGGTGACGCCGCCCTGTAAGGGCAGCAATTCCGCCGACGGCGCCGTGGCAGTCATGGGTCACCCGATATCCCATGGCGCCGTCAATAGGCGATGAGAAGGTGGGGGGAGTTTTTAGTTCGGCTAGTCCTCGCCTCTTCTGGGCGGGGGAGTCCCACACACGTCGCTGCCGTCCCCACGGCAGCGATATGGTGCGAAAAGAAGGCATTCTCTACCCCTTAAAAAAAAAAAATAAGGCCCTCATTACCACTTAACATCAGGTGGGACGAGGTCAATATTGAAGTGCAATATAAGAATAAAACATTTTTTTTTTGTGTTGGTTAGTCCATTTATCAGGGAAGGCTTTAGGCTCTATAACATGACGCTGCAACCGTAGAAGCGATATCAGTGAAAAATGTGACAAAGCGGTGATGTGACGTGTGTGAAGTATAAAGATGTCCTTTATAATAACAGGGCAAAGGTGAGAGAGGCTAACACGATTTGTCATTACTATGAATGATTCACATATTTACATACAAATAATGCATGCGACAAGATTGTGTTGTATCTATTATTCATTACACAAAAGATTCGCAAAAAGTTACTTGACCTTTGTAGTGACATACCTAATATGACGATCTCAATGGCTCAGTCGAGAAGGTTTCGCCCGAATCGGGAAAGGTTCGATTCTCGGCTTTATTAACAGACTAGCTGTGCCCGAGACTTCGTTCGCGTGGATTAAATACTTTTATGGTCGGGTTTACCGCTACCTCCACTAATATTCAAAACAAAAAGTAGTAGTATTCAAATCCTATTTTCTCGCAGGTCCTGGAGCCGCCAGCGGAGTACCTAGAAGAAGACCTGACTAACGACGACCGGGTGCCGCCCGACGCCTTGTACATGCTGCACAGCATCAGGGTGTTCGGCCACTTCGAGAAGCCAGTGTTCCTCATGCTGTGCAAGCATACTGAGATCCTCAACTTGCCGGCTGGCTCGTTCCTCTTTAAAGTTGGTAAGTGGGTACCGAAAATTAAATAAAACATAATTGTATGTTAAGTTGCTGTTCTTTATACTGTTTCATGTCACTAAATAAGCTCTTCTCTCTTTCTTTTTTATAAATCTTGAAGAGAGTTCTTCTCAGTCCGGTGTAAACTTTACTGTGTTTTTAATTTGTGCGGCATTTGTAATTTCCCCCTTCAATTGAATGGGGGATTGGATTTGTGGAGAAAATCATAGTTGTAGAAAGTATTTCAATTAAACATTTTATTATATGAATTAACAATAATTAATTATTTATCTTTCACAAATTGCAACTAATCCCTTACTAAGTGCTATTAAAGTTAAATTTCATCCCCTCAATCCCCCCCCTATTACATTCAATGGGGAGTCGAGGGGTTGAAATTACACAAATCGCTACTAATCAGTTTTGCTGACAACACTAACTTACTTACTTACTTACATAAATGTGTAAATATTGAACACAATCTGATATTTACCTTTGTTTGATGACCAGGCAGACTGTTACGTTTCTTTGTGAACAATAGTTGAGGAATTTCGTGAAATCTCAGTATAATAGCTAATTGTTTTTGCACGATAACTGAATAACCTTGAGCGTTCAAGGCGAAAGTGTATGCGAATAAATACTTCTTCATTTTATTGAGATTTCACGAAACTGTTGTTTATCAAAAGACTATAATTGACTGATTTTTATAGAGCTTCACGCCACACTAGCGAAATTTAATTATTTTAAGAGACAAAAATTTAATCTCTCCTTGCGGTGCGGGGTTCGAACCTGATTGACTGTCTGTAGGCTTATAATACCACTTGCATATCGATATTAGTTCTTATGCCAACGAAATAAGGGCGGTGGTAGTCCAAAGTGTCACACTTGGCTGACGTGCTTCTGACTGTATACTCGTAAGATAGATGTTTGTCAGTTTCAGTTGAAATGGCGCTATTATAAATTTTAATTAAGGTAATAATTTATTTTTGGAATTATAAAGTCAACATTTTACGTCTTTGATCATCATCAAGAAAACTCATGTTGGAATTGAGATAAAGTAACTAAGTGTATGACGTTATAGTTGTTTATTGTCGGTTATGAAGCAATCAAGAAGAAGGTCGAGGTATAGAAAAAAGTTTAAGGTGAATCCTTTTAACTTCAGCACATGAAATGTCTGTTAATTTAGTTGTTAATATAAATTGAACATTTTTTACTCTGGGCTTCTCAGTCTACTGTTCTTGTTAACAGAGTCAAAATTAACAAGGAATGCGAATTATATAGTCGTTTATTAAGGAGCATAAAACGAACAGCAGAATTGAATCTACTTTAACGTACAGGCCTCATCTCCATTATGAGAAATCATTGTGAATGAGCACAAATTCTTTTTCGTTAGAGCCTGGAGGCAAAATGACGGCTATGAATGAATACATTAGATTATACTTAATATAAACATTGGTAAAACCAATTTAACACTTGAGAATCTGGCGTTTTACGTGGTTTTAAATAGAAATATTTTCGATTTATATTTATTTATACGACCGACTTTTAAGGTTTCATCATTCATTGACGTCATATTACAAAAAAATAACAAAATGGCGAGTAAGAAGAATGGAACTTACTCCAATCGCTTTGCAAAATTAAAACACAAATATGGATTCGTATTGAAATCTTAAATTTTTTTCTGTGACCGTGGCCTTGAAGACCTCAAAGTATTGCAACTGTCTATTGTGTTGGTACGAAATTAGTTAGTTAGTTAAAGACAATGCAATTAGCACGTGTTTGACAAAACAATTCTTTCCGTAGGTGACACGGATGAGAACGTGTACGTCGTGCAGAACGGGCGCGTGAACGTGTATATTACGAACCAGGACGGTAGCAGCTTGTCTTTGAAGATCGTACGCGCTGGAGAGAGCGTCACCTCCCTGCTTAGTTTCACTGATGTGTTGACGGTACGTATACTTCATTTTGGCATTAGAAATAACAGCATTCACACCTTTGGTAGAAAAAGGGAAATGAAATGAAATGATTTATTTCTGCAAGTGGATTTACAATAAATTCTTTTGCACGTCAATTATTTTTTCCTACCAGCGCCTCGACGTTGGTTCTGTTAAGAAGAAGCGCCGCAACAAACTCAACATATATCCTCTTTTAAAATAAATTACAAACATCACAATTGGGCATTAAAATATTTGAATTAATAATATAAATTATCTAGGTGCAGATGAACATTTTAACAATTCCACATATTTTTATCATTAAAAAAATATTTTACAGTGTAATAAGCCTTCTTGATAAGCCATGTTTTAATTTAAGTCTTAAATCTATGCATGGGCAAGTCAATAATGCTTTGTGGTAACTTATTAAATATTTTAATACTTATCCCCATGAAGGAATTACTACTTTTATGAAGTCTTGAGTTTTGGGACGGCAAGCTTTTGTTTATTTCTTGTATTAAATTTATGGGTATCTGATTTTTCAGGAAGGAGCGTATAGTTTTTTCGTACATACAAAATACAGTCGAAAATGTATTGAGACGCTATTGTTAAAATATTAATTTCTTTAAAAAAATCCCTCAGTGACTCACGTGGTCTAAGGTCGTAAATAAAGCGTATGGCTCTTTTTTGCAGTACAAAAATTGTCTGGATATCTGCTGCAGAGCCCCATAACAATAGACCATATGACATAACACTATGGAAATAACTAAAATAAACTAATCTTGCCGTATCTACATCAGTTAGGTTCCTTATTTTCCTTACAGCATATGCAGCCGAACTAAGTCTTCCTGCCAGGGCAACGATATGACGATTCCATTGCAGTTTGGAATCTAAAGTAATTCCTAGGAATTTTGTTGAATTTACTATCTCGATTACTTCATTGTTCATACAAATACATGTATTTATTTGTTTGACGTTATGCATTGTAAATTTGATACATTTTGTTTTTTTGGAATTGAGCAATTTTGGAATTGAACAATTGCAGTTTTTGCAATTTTACAGGAGAGCCATTTTAAGATTTTTTTTTTGCATTTAATGTGGTCTAGCTCTGTTATCATTGCTTTAAAGTTGTCTTCCTTTGCAAAACATAAACTTTATACTATATTATTTTAGACATGTCCTTTACAAGAATTAAGAACCTCCAGTTTATTTTAATATATTTTTTTAAAGCAGTTGACTATTGTGCCTTTGTTCTAACAAAGGTACGATGTGTATTTTTTATGTACACATTTTAATACAGAGCAAGTGAAAATATGTTAAATAAAAATCCATAGTATCAACGTGAAGAATTAAAGCTAAGATTTCAATTATTACAACAACAGTGATAGATTATTTGAAAGAAACGATGTACGAATAAAGTCTATTAAGTAATCTTTGCCGTAAACTACATTGTGTTTGCCTTATTCGGATAAAAAAAAATATACAAATAGTTAATAACTGATCGACAAGTATAAAAAGTATAAGTATTGAAGATGTGGAACGTGGAAAGAAAGTAAGGTTGAAGTTTGTATTTAAAGACTTAGGTTTTAGGTTTAGGACCTCCCCTACCCCCTCCTCACACGATGTCACACTTCGTCGACCCCCTACTTCTCCCCTACATGTGTAACACAATACTTTGCCATCTGTATTTACTCGTGAAAGCTTAACGATTAGACTTTGATAGTTTACTTGACACTTTTTAGTTAAATTCATCACTGATCGACCTTAATCTATGATTGATGACTACTTAATTGCTTAAACTTTATAATTTTTGTCGTTTTCAGGGTCATTCACAACCGTACAAGACAGTTAATGCGAAAGCGTTGGAAGATTCGCAAGTAATAAAACTACCTATGAGAGCATTTCAAGAAGTCTTCAAGGAGTATCCAGATATATTTGTACGCGTCATACAAGTGAGTCATGATTTTGGATTAAGAGTGTTCATTTTATTATTTTTATAGTACTATACGCCGTACTAGCTCAGTTGGTAAGAGCAGCACGCGCGATACGTGAAGGTCGTGGGTTCAATTCCCGCACCGCAAGGGGAGATAATATTTTTCTGTTTCTAATATTTAAGAGTGTTCGCTTAAAATGAAGTTTGGCTTTCTGTATTTTACAGTCTGTTATGTCAATTTGTAACCAAGATATTGAATTTTAAATGGCAATTACGCGGAGTTTTGGAAAAATACGTCACTTTCATCACGTGATTTTTGGCGGACTGAATGCGAACTTTGAAAGCGTTTGAATTCAATTTACTTAGTATTTTTGAATGACAAAATAAACGTATTTGTATAGGTACTTCAAAACCTTAGTGTATGTAATAAATCTGTGAATAATACGTTTGAGAATCTTGACCTAATTTAATTTAAATTTATTTAAATATTTTCGTGGTTAAGTTCTTTTTTATTTAATTGACTTTATTTTAATGGGTTATTGGTTTTTGCAATACAAAGGTGCTTTAAATTATATCAAAGAATGAAGCATACCTTAGAACAGCTAAGCTATGTGATGTTACGCGGTGTACTTGAAGTAAACAAGTATTGTTGCTGTGTATTATTTAAATACCTCTGCTTAACATTATAATATCGCGCATCTATTTACATTCTTAATTAATTGAATAACCATACAATGCTTTCCCCAAAACAATAACATTGAATTATAAATAAAATGTTACAGATTATTATGGTACGACTTCAGAGAGTGACGTTCACGGCTCTACATCAATATCTTGGCCTGAGTGCTGAGTTGGTGAATCCGGTGAGTATTAAAAAATAGTGTTTCAAATATAAATTAGGATTTGAAGTGGAAATTGATCTTAAGTAAAATCTATGGATACCTGGGTATGTGCAATGTTGGCTCCTAAAGTTTTGGCCCTCTACATTTTTAGCCCCGGACGCAAAAACGACTGCGTAATAGGTAGGTATAAGTTTGACGTGTGTGTCTGTCTGTCTTACTGCGTGTCTATCAGTCTAAGGCATCGTAGCTCACGAACGGATGAATAGATTTTGTTTTTGTTTTACTTAAAAGCTCTGTTTGATGAAAATCGGTCCAAGATGGCCGCCACAAAAAATATCGGATTATATTTTTGACACAACTCCCTTAATATAGATATTAAATCAAATGACCTGAGTAGTATTTAAACATTCACATTTCAAGTTCAAGATGTGAGAGTATCGAATTTAAAAAATATTCAACGGATATCTTTTAAACTACTTTTTAAGCGTCATATTATATTAAACTCGTAGAATGAGACTCCGCGAGGGTTGCAAGCCGTTTCCGGTTGCACTTATTCTGCGCCAAACATTTTGTTTATGCTAGAATTTGCCTAAAACTCTCGGACAATCTTTGTGTAGAAATTATTTAGTTTTCCGTCAATTTTTAGTTTTATTCTAAGACAGCTCACTTTTATATCTTAGTTTAATTTAAGTTTATATTATATTTCTCACGCCTTTTCCCAGAAGAGAGGCAGCTTATAGTCTATATTTAATTAAAAAAAATATACATTTCAAATGTAAGTAAATTCAATTATTTTGATAAATAATGATTCGATCCGTGTTTTAGGGTGGCCGCGACAAACGTCGTCCTACGACGGTGGCGTCCTCTCCCGGCAAGACGGGGAAAGTTTCTGTAGTTGACAGCAGCACCACCATGCATTCCCCGCACCACAGCGAGAGGACCGTGCCTGAGCATTTGGTAAGCTAAGTATTTGTTACTAAGGTAGGCTTTTCTTTAAAGTGATTGAAACTTGACTGACGATTGAATGATTTCAATCGTCAGTCAAGTTTGCTCATGATAAATCCGCTAGATGGCGATAAGTAAGCGTGGGGTTACTGCAACGTGATTGGTATTGTTTACATGATAATGACAGATATGTCACCATGACATTTAAATCACCAATCATACAGTAGTTGGACCGCAGGCTATCGTGTCGCCATCTAGCGGATTTTTCATGCGCTAATACCTTCACTCTACTAGTTTGTTGACTGTGTGTCGATTACATTAGTTGCTGCACACTTCAGTACCTACCTTATAATATTAAAACCTCCCCATTGCTAAAAGGCAATATTTTACTTAAAAAGCGAATTAAAAATAATCTAATCTAACTTAGCCTAAAATGCACATAAAATGCGTTATTTTAAGCAAAATAAAATAACAAATGCTAAATAAATTAGTTATAGGAAAGTTAATTTGACAAGGTACTGAGGTATGTAGCGCCTCAATTCTTGACAAAAATAACTTAACTTTGTATAGTTTACTCGTGAATTGTAACAGTTTTACCGTTTTACTACTAAATAACTACAAACTACTACTACTAAAAACTTAAAAGTTTCACACATATCGGCCAAAAATATGGTCTACCACCCACACACATCACGTCACTATTATTTTGTTTGTTTAATTAAACCTTTTTACCCCATATTTAACGAAGTCCAAAAGGCCTTTCTGTAAAAATTTACGAGAAAACTCTTTTCTCGTAAAATTTTATCTTTCTTTTGCTATTTATAGTAAGTAAAGTAAAAAAAAAACAAATCACAATTTATTCGTGCGGTCGTTTCTCGTCATCTACTATTTCCTCCACCAAAGGTTGTCAGGAACAGATCGCTTCTAGTAATAAGACCGTCTAAATTGTACTATAATTTGTCTAAAAATATATTTTCTTTAAATGGTTTTGTGCAGTAATGTACCTGTATCTATCTATCTATCTAAAAAATAGTAGGTAGACCACTTTCTTGGCCGACAGTATTTGCATTACTTTATAATAACCAGTAGCAAAGTTTGATATCGACGGTGAAGTATCAATTCCAACTAAATATTTAAGAAACTGATTTACGACCTTATTCTTTATGGAATATATCCTATTTTCATTACTTTGGATACTGATAGTTAGGTTGTATTGGTACTGGATCATCGATATCATTTGTTAGCGGTCCACGTAACATGTGGCAGCTCGAAGCATAACTTCAGCGGTGTACATCAGTCCGTTTATACCTCATGCGTGTGACGTTTTATCTGTTTGACATCATAACAGCATGCACAGGAAGGCATCTACCAGGCGTCATCGCCGATACACATTCAGGGTCGAAAACCGCGCCCTGATATGGTCCCTGACATCACGTCTAACACTCCACAGGTAAGATTGTTGAAACTGTTCAGAACTGCACTTCATGTGGCATCTGTATATTACTAGAGCCTAGGCGTTACGTATTTTCTATGTCATTATCCCCTAACACAATTGTTACTTAAAAGGGAGAAGTCCCTCATTATTTGTTATATGGATGTCTTTAAGAAAATAAAGACATTTTTGATTATGTGTGAGAAATAAAATGGCTACGTATCTGACCAATTTTTCTACTTTTATCAATGATGCCTACGAAACTCTATTTATAATCTTAACCGAGCTTGTTGGGGCTCCGGCTCTCATGCCTGAGAAAGATTGCCTTTTCTTTTACGATGGACATAACGGGGGTTTTTTTTCTGTAAACTAGTGGTACGATCAAAAACATTAGCCTACACTTTGGACTTACACCACCACCACCCTTATTTCGTTGGCATAAGAACTATTATCGAACTGTAAGTGTTAACTGTTGACCGTACAAATCAAAAGTTAGGTTTGAGCTTGGGCTCGTATTGTCAAATTACTGACTACATCATAAGTAGTATTTTAATGTTCAAAATCTTAATATTATAATGTTTTGCGCATTACAGCAGCAACCAGATGTCCAACCAACTCCACCTTTGCAACGAAGCAAGGAGGGTTCATCTTTTAAGAAACAAAACACTGACAACCTTGATGAACAGGTAATATACGTAAATACTAGATACTTGATACTTTGATAAAATTTATTGAGAAATTAACAAAAAAAACCGGCCAAGTGCGAGTCGGGCACAACGATGGGTCCGGTACAGTTATCTATTCAACAGGAACAATTATTACTTTCAAGTAAATGTAGAAGTAAATTTTCTGTGAATATTTCAAGCGCCTACCTGTTCCTGTTAATTAACATCGAGCAAAAAATGGCTAAATATGACGTTTGTTGTATGGGAGCCCCCCCCCCCCCATAATATGCTTTTCAAACTCACTTATTTCTTTATTCAAGTCGGCTACATATTGAATACAATGCAAAGTGATTCGACTTCCGGTTCGGAACCTATGTCTATACTGAGTAGATTAGTTACAGTGGCAGTATCTAGAATATTGCTACGTGTAGCAACTCGCACTTTGGACCAAGTCAAATAGTTTTGTTTTGATCCCATATTACCTTCGATAAAGTACGACTTTCAAATTGCTTTTTTCCAGGCGCTTATACAAATAGCGACTGAAGCATTTGTCAAGGAGCTAGGTCTTGATTGCGATCAAGTGTTACGGGGTAATGTTCAAGTGAGGGACCTGCCCGCTGGTACCTACATCATGAAGGAGGAGAGCCACAAGGTGCGTGTAACCTGATGTTAATAATAAAGACTTGTTACATAGCTTGCTGGAAAAGTCCTTTTGTTTTTTTTTCGTACCTGATCGGTGATGGTTGCGAAGCCTTTTCGTTTTTTACAGAAAAAAGTCCTTAAACTTAATTGTTACATAGATGTGTATATTTTTTGACATATCTTTGACGTCTAATTGGGATGATGACTAGCTTAAAAAAAGAATGATTCTTTTTTTAAACTAATCATCATCAGAACAGTCAGTTTGATTTTCAAAATGTAATGTAAATATTTTTTTGCGTAAACGAGTTAATAAAAATTTATGATACAGCACTTAAAAGTTTAGTTACTAATTCGTAAAAAAAATACGGAGAATTACAATTTTCCCGTAATGTATCTCAGTGAATTCTTGTTAACATGATAAAATAAAATAAATGTCTCTTATCTATTTTTTATGGAAACCTAACTGATGAACCAAACATATTTTGTCATCTGGAACTTTACCAGCAACCGATGGAACAGACCTTAAACTATAATAAGCGCCTGCTCATGTAAACATTACGGATAAGAGCTCAGAGCTGTCAGACATTTTTTTTAGGTTAAAGTAGTTTTAAGTAGTATTGCAGTATACCTGTTAAGTTCAAAAATAAAGTGTAAACAATGGGGTTAATTTAATTTTTTTTTTAATTAAAATACATGTTCTATAAAATATGATTACAATATTAATTGGATACGCCAAGCACTCAAGCAAAGCTCGAGGAAACGGGAGACATAAACTGTAGTTAATAGCTGAAAAAAGCGTCTACATAATTTTAATTGCCATTATGTTAAAAATAATAAGAAAGTCTATTAAAATTCAGTCAGTACTCATAATATATGTATTATATTAATTTATGCTACCGCTTTGCGCTTAAACACACCTCACATATTTTACATAAAACGTCACACCATTGAAACGCACACATTCTCTATATTAATATTTTTATTGTTTCCCCTCAAAAGCTATATTATCATGTTCCCGGCGAGCCAGAAATAAAACAGGTACCGTGTGAGAATGGGGGAACGCGTGTGATAAATCCGCTAGGTGGCGACACGTAGGCGTAAGGTCCGACTATTACGTGATTGGTTATTTTTGGCATGACATTGACAGATATGTCAATAAAATTTTATTAACCATTCACGTGGTATTTGAGCCTGACGCTCACGTGTTGCCACCTAGCGGATATTTTCAGGCGCGGTAGCTACCATTCTTTGCGTGGTGTGGTTGATACATCTGTGAATGCATGTAAGACTTTGAAACAGCCATTGTTTATAAGGCATTTGGCAACTATGGGTCTTCTACCGGTAGAATTTAGAAACATAAAAAAAGGGATTATAAGGGTTATGTGTTACAATTTTAAATCATCATTGAGTTTCGTGTTGCTTGTTTGTTCATTGGGATATTTGGAAATTAAATATACGGTAATTTTACAGCATCTACAAGGAGATATGTGTATCATTACAAATTGGTTTTGAAATACGACTTTTACCTTTTAAGACGATTTATTGCGTTTTAACTATGTGACCGCAATCTGGAAGTGTCGTCAACTTAATCTGTACTATAATTGACAGTTGTTAAATATGACAATCATTAATCACTTTTATGAACGGATATCTGAAAACTGTCGGTAATAGTTAAATTATGTTGGCGACACAACTCGCACTATACCTAATATACACTCGAAACACTGGTACAACAGAAAACAAGTGTGTTAATAACGCTATATTTCTGTCTTTAACACCCTGAGAATTGTCACATCGAAAAGTGGACATGTATTTAAAAAAAAATGCTACATATCAATGAACACACACAAACTTAACTAAATGTTTGTGCCATCGTAATTACGTTTTCTATTATATATAAAAATAAATTAATTGGATAAAACTAAAGTAATATCTTGTTAAATCTATTAAATTATAACTTCAAAATCGACACTATTGCCTATTAATCTAATATAAGTAGTTCTAGTTCTTAGGATATTGCGCCTAGGTAATTTAATGGAAACACTGTAAAATGAGAGTAAATGTTAATAATATCGCCATTGAATATATTATGTACAGAATAACACCAATATGTTAGTTACATTGTTCCATTTTATAAAAAGTACATTTAATTACGTTGTCTTATCCATCGTTTTATCTACAAAACATTATAAATAAACACACAAATAACAAAAATGGAGTCTTATCACGTATACCTAGGATTTAACGCAAGGCAATTGGTTATTTAAATGTCATAGTGACATATCTGTCAATGTCCTTGACAGTTTGCTCACGTTTTGCCATCTAGCCTCCTCCTGTCATTTAATGAGAGCCATGACTTGAAACGTCATATAATTGGCGCAGAATATCCATTAGAGGGCAGCACGGGTAAAGTATAAAATGTATCAAATCGCCTCTTTTACTTAATTACCTAATGAAAGACAATCCTTTCCAGTAGTTATTTAAAAAAAATCATCTCCCCTTGCGGCGTGAGGCTAAAACCCATGACCTTAACTTGTCGCGCGTGCTGCTTCCAAATGAGCAAAACTTACCGGAGGTTAAGAGGTTGATACAACAGATAAAATTCGTCGCCTATAAAAAATTGCGGTCAGCTCAGTTGGAAGAGCAGCACGCGCGATACGTGAAGGTCGTGGATTTGAGCCCCACATCACATGGGGAGATGAAATGTTTCTGTTTCTTTAATATATATAAAGTTCGCTAGTGAAGCACCATAAGACATTGTAAAAATCTTTCCAGTAGTTATAGGTACATGTGATTGGTCGTGGTTAGTAATACGAGAAGCCTGTTGTATGTAAGGATCTAAATGGGAATAAATTTGTATGCAGGATGTCGCATTGGTGTACTTGCTGTCTGGGGCGCTGTTGGTATCTCAGCGAGTGGCGGAAGGCGACGGAGAAGTACACATGTTTACTGCTTATCCAGGTGAGAAAAGTCAGGCGACTAAATGGTGCATTCGCTAAAATTACTGATTTTACGAAAACGGTTATACTGTTCTGATTAAAGTATGGTAATCATTACATACAGCACTTAAAAGTTCAGTTATGTTTGCGTCACTAATTCGTAAAATAATACGAAGAATTATTATTTTCCCGCAATGTATCTCAGTGAATTCTTGTTAACATGATAAAATAAAAAAAATGTCTCTTATCTATTTTTTATGGAAACCTAACTGATGAACCAAACATATTTTGTCATCTGGAACTTTACCAGCAAAAGATTAAAGTATGGTAATCATTGATCAAGATTTTGTAGCTGCACAGATGCGACCTAAAACAAGGCATTAAGTCTTCTTTCACGTTACGAAATGTACATGACGTTTTAAGAAATGTACATTTTTCATTCGGTTGACACTTTGAGGAGTTGACATTATGAGCTGAAACGTCGCTAAGAAATACGAAGTGTGTTGAAAAAGCACACCAAACTCAAAAAAAATTCAAAACTCCCAGAACGCTTCGTAGGAACCCCTATTTATATATATTCAAATTTATTTTATTATATTTTTTTACTGTTACACACACATTTTTACTGTTACTGCAACCATAAACAAACTATCTGCATGACTCAACGGTTGACTGGTAGATAATGCTCCTAGCATTAATTCCACATTTTTATACTTTTTTTTGTGCAATAAAGTTCTTAAATTCGGAAGTCTTCTTGTTTATAACATAACATACATCGCTCTGATTCTGTGGTGAGTAGCTTAAGTACTTGTGTTACAGGAAACAACGACGGTACCACAACACCCAAATAAAATAAGACTGTACAACTCCTTTGGCATTCTAATAGCAACCTTATTTCTATTAACTTACAGGTGAAGTGGAAGGTGGTCTCGCCGTGCTCACGGGAGAACCTAGTTTCTTCTCGATCCGCGCGAAGCACTTCTCCCGCATCGGCCTGCTGTCCAAGACGACTGTGTACAGCATAATGCGTGAGCGTCCGTCTGTAGTGCTGCACATAGCGAACACCGTCGTGCGACGCCTATCGCCGTTCGTAAGACAAGTAGACTTTGCACTCGATTGGGTGAGTCGATATACAGCGTTCGTATTTAAAACTTGAAAATATCGATTGGGTAAATCGATATGTCGCACCCAATTGGTTGAAATAGCCGTTCAGTAGAACAGCATACAGAGAGGCGGACTAAAAATGAGGGTGGTCGCGTATGAAATGTCAAAGTCAAAGTCAATATTTTTTATTCACATAGATTACATTAGTAATACTTATGAATAGTCTCTATATAAAGCAAATGAAGCTACCTCCGGTTCGGAACCTATAACTAAAGAGAAGATACCGGCAAGAAACTCAGTAGTTTTTTTTAACAATTGAAAGCTACACTTATTACTAATTTTGCACTAAGACACACAGTTAGTTTGTCAATTGTAAAATAAAAATTAAAAATCAATTATTGAAAAAAAATAAAAAATAAAAATAAAACAAAAGTATTTGTAAATTCAATTAAATTAACTGTGTAGGACTTACATGCGTCAACGTGGCCCAATACTGACATTGATTGAGAAAATGTGTCATACATACTATATTTTTAAAATAATATAAAACACGCAAGTACAGGCGAGCAGACTAGGTAGTGATCCACACGTTCTTGTCATTCAAATACTTTTCTACTTTGTAGTAGCCTTTTTTCAAAAGACAACGTTTGACAAATGTCTTAAATTTGTATAAAGGTAACTCAACAATAACTTGAGGGAGTTTATTAAACATTTTTATACTTAAAGCCACAAATGAATTACCTATTTTATGTAGTCTACGCTTAGGAACAATGTCCACTAGATGGCGAAACGTAGGCGTGGGTTCCAACTGGTCCGTGATTGGTTATAGTTTACCTGACATTGACGGACATGTCACCATGACATTTAAATCACCAATCAATTAACATTTGGATCCCACGCCTACGTATCGCCATCTAGTGGATTTGTCATGCATTCATTCTGCTGATAGACAGACGGACTTTTTGACGTCTTAGTAATAAGGTAAATAATAATAATATTCTTCTCTTGCAGGTGTTTTTAGAATCAGGAAGAGCTGTATACCGTCAGGATGAGGAATCAGGGTCCACGTTCATTGTGTTGAGCGGTCGTTTGCGGTCCGTGATCACCCATCCTAACGGCAAGAAAGAGCTAGTCGGCGAGTACGGAAAGGGAGATTTAGTTGGGATAGTAAGTATTCTCGCGATTTAAATAAATGAAGAGGAGTCATAATTTGTTATTTTGTAAATAAAGATAGCTTTGGTGAAATGGAATAGGCTATATAGTCAATCTGAAATATTACTATACTTCGTACACTGTTTGATTGATACATTGTTATACTCGTGTTGCAAACATTAGGTATTTGTTTTTAAGTAGGTTAGATTCAGTCTCTTAGTTAAAATCCGGTCTAAAAATAACCTCACAAATTAAAAAGTCTAGCTTTGTAGTCTTTATGTCACAATAATAATCTTTCAAAGAGGGACTGCACCTATATGAATCATAGCCAGGACCATCGGCTTAACGTGCTGTATTTTTTATTGGTTTTCTCCGGTAAGTCGAGGTCATAAGGTTTAATTTGAGGTGGTAACTATTGTCCCATTGCCTGATTAAGGGCTAAAGAAGCCTGAAATGAACTTTCCAAATTGGGAATGAATTATTTACAAAATGAAAGTGTTTCCCGCGGGCTTTGAGCCCACAACCTCCGGGTTTTTAGCCTAACGCTCAAACCACTACACCAAGATGGCAATAACTGGGTCACTAAGTATTCAATTTGTTATTTTAGGTGGAGATGGTTACCCAAACTCGTCGTAGCACAACGGTGATGGCTGTACGCGATTCTGAGCTGGCTAAACTACCTGAAGGGTTGTTCAATGCAATCAAACTGCGGTTCCCAGTTGTCGTAACAAGGCTTATTAATCTGTTGGGCCATAGGATTTTGGGTGAGTGGTGTTTGGAGGCAGTGACCTTGGATACTCTTATTATCGGAGGCCAAGACACATTTTGGGTCGTCAAGCCATTTTCAACCAACTAAAAAATAAGGTTTCTCAATTTGACCGTTTAATTTATATTGGACAACATCACATACATTGCTCTAATTTTGTGGTAAGTAGCTAAAGGACTTGTTACAGAAATTAGAAACAATGACGGTACCTAAATAAATTAAATGAAATTCAATATTTTCACAAATTTCATAGGCCACGGCCTAGGAGTTAAAACGTAATTTTTATTTTTTTCAAACGCTTTAGTCGCATTCGAAGTGCGAACTCACTTCTCATCCTTTCGTATCGCTTTTGGAAGTAGACCCCCTGTATACAGCCACATGACGTCCTCCACCTGTTAACTTATATTTTTTACTTCTTCAGGTTCTTGGCAGAAGCCCACTGCTGGGCTGGGTGCGGCGGCCGCGATCGACCCCCGCCCTTCGCAGCACAACTTCTCCACAGTGGCCGTGGTGCCGGTCAGCGACGATGTACCTTTGACAGCATTCACATATGAACTGTACCATTCCTTGGGCGCCATTGGTAAGTCTTATTAAACATTTGATAGTTGGGAATTGATAGGATCATAATTTTCAGATGTCACACGTTTATTTTATTTAACCAAACGTGTCTTAAATATAAAACGATTATTTTCATTTCGGTTTTTCTTAAACGACAAGGCTTTAACCGGGCTAGTGTTTTTAATAATGTGGCTGTCAGAATTAATTGTTGTGCTGTGCACTCTTGAACATACATATTTATCGATCAATCAAATCATCTATTTCAGGCAAAGGAACCCATATAAAGATAATAAAGATACTTCACAGATTATGATTTTATATTGTTGGCAACATTATGGAAACATTTGCACAGATATCATTGACTTTGACTATCTTAACATGTGATTAAATGTATAAATCCATTGCCCCCAGGACCAACTGTTAGATTGACATCAGATGTGATCAGGAAGCTACTTGGATTGACAATCATGGATCCGAACAACGAGTATCGTCTCAGCTCCTGGCTCGCCCAGCAGGAGGACAAGCATAAGGTACATTGTCATCATCAGCCTATCGCAGTCCACCGCTGGATACAGGCCTTACCAACAGTTCGCTACATTGATCTATCCAGGGATTCCCGCATCCAGCCCCTGCGAGCCATCTTGCGCAGATCGTTACTCCACCTTTTTTTTTGTCGAGGGGGAACGCCTACCGCCACTGCGCACACCCGAGACTCCTTCCAAGAGCCAGATGGAGTCCCGAGACACACTGGCCGCAGAGGATAGGGCAATTTTACCGGGCCGGGCCGGCAAACCCAATACCGCATTATCCTCTTCGTCCGCGGCCCCATCACGACGCGATTCCGGCCCCGCGCCCCATACTGGGTCGATCGTCACTCCACCTAGCTTGAGGGCTTCCTACACTACGTTTGCCGAGACGCGGTCTCCACTCCAGAACTGGTTTACTCCATCGCTTAAAGGTTCTAGTCGCCGGCACTGCCACTTTAGTTTTGAAAACTCATAGTACCTACTGCTGGTCCATAAGTTTAAGGCTGCTATGGGAAGAACAATACTCGGCATCTTTCTCCGTGCTTGAATCCGGCAGGGAAAGTTACCGACATAGCTCACCGGATTAACGGAGGTTACTGATTGATCGTTGTTTCTGATTTATGTATCTATTTAATACAAGTGCCTAAGCTGATTATCATAGAATCAGAGCAATGTTGATGAAGACTAATTTTATATATAGATATTTATTTGAGTGTTTACTTCCAGGTTGCATTGTATCAATGCGATCCCAGTCTCACGCAGTGGACTCAGCGTTGCATTCGCCAAGCGGACTGCATTTTAATTGTGGCATTAGGCGACAAACAGCCTAGTATTGGCAAGGTGAGTGCTGACTTATTGCTATGCGCAGTGTCAAAAATTATTAGCAACTTAGCTGAGGAATACAGTAGGGGAGAATAGTAAAACTTTAAGGTTACCCTAATTGCAAAAAAATAGTAGACACATTATTAATTTCACCATGTATAAAAAAATAGTGCAGTAGCAAAAAATATTGTTTCATTATATTTTGAAAATCGAAATAATTGGCTGAATGTAATCATTTTTTTATTTTCTGAGTTAATGTTCTTATTAAGTACATTCTAAATTACGGGCCGAAATCTCAAGCTATTGTGCAACTTAAAAAAACTTTATATTCCGTTTGCTCATAAGTATGCGGTCTATTATTAAATCAGAAATATCTTATTCAAACGGTCGTATTCAATCTGTTTATACTGATATCGTCTAGACTTTTTGGACCAGTGTTGTTGATAAATCGTTTGTTAATTTACAGATCGAAAAAGAAATCGAGCGACTGGCCATACGTACGCAAAAGGAGTTAGTGTTATTGCACCGCGAAGGGGGTCCGAACCCGTCAGGTACCGTGCACTGGCTCAACATGCGGTCCTGGGTCAGCCAGCATCACCACGTGAGGTGCCCACACAGAATGTTCACTAGAAAAAGCCAGTACAGGATTGTAAGTCAATATTGTAACACTCGTCACTTATAAGAGAGGTAGGGCATAGGGATTTATCGCTCGAACTGTAGCAGCCTGACTGGTGAAATACCTCCACCTTACAGAAGACCGAAGCCAAATAACAATCACTTCCGTGTTGTTGTGTTCCTGCGTGTGAGTAAGGTTTCCAGAGCTCCTGGGGGGTGCTACGTTAGTAGCAGGGGTCAAGCCTTCAAGATAAGGGCGACAAGTCCAGTAACATATTTATTATGCTGTACTTGTCACCCTTAAGCTAGGACCTCATTACCATAAAAAAACCACTCATATTGTAAAGAGGAAAATGTATTTTTATTTGTAAGGAATAAACTTAAAAACTACTAGAACGATTTCACAAATTATCTTACCATTAAAAAGTTACATTATTCCTGAGTTACATAGGTTATATTACATTTTTATTTGAATTAAGGATTTCTTTCTTCTTTCTAAAAATCTTCCTTATAGCGCGTACATTGAAAATACTATACACAATAGAATAAAATAATATATTATAACGATAACGTATAATAATATAGAACGCATGATTATTCACAAAAGTAAGTCTCGATAGCACATTATATCTACCTATCATAAATTGAAATTCTTTTTAGTTGTACCTTAATAAATAAGGTAAATATTATTACAAAATAAAATTACTTCATATTTAAGAAAGCTTCAGTACCAAAAAATACTTCTTTACACTCGTACTACTCCAATAACATTGGGCCCTTTGACTCAACCGCAAAAATCAAAAACAAATGGAAGCCGCCCGAGGCTAGGCGAAGTTTGACGAGGCAAGCCGAAGTGCCTCTCTACACTATCGTATTCGTCTAACTTCGTTCAATTTAACGAGTAGTGCGTTGGCATGACACTTCGGAGTTCGCCGGAGTTTGCCGAGGACCTTCGCGTCTTTGCATCAGCTTGAGCGAGTGCGTTCGTGTTCCAGATTCAAATTCAATATGCGTTTATTAATGTGAATTAGACCAGTGATATGAATGTTCCAGAGCGAGCTGTACAGCAAAGTGCTGATGTCGGAGGCGTCGGTGCACTCGGACTTCTCCCGCCTGGCGCGCTGGCTGACGGGCACGTCCGTGGCGCTCGTGCTCGGCGGCGGGGGCGCCCGCGGGGCGGCGCACGTGGGCATGGTCCGCGCCATACAGGTGCACTAGTGTTAACTAATCATAACATTCAACTGAGAATTAGGATTTTTGGGCTCCGCTGGCTTCGTATTCATCGTCGACGTGATATCCCTCTTTTATCTCTTTTATATAATACTAGCTGTGCCCGCGAATTCGTTCGCGTGGACTACTATCCTTTCATGGTCGGTTTTACCCCTATCTCCCCTTATATCCGAGACAACTAGTAGTATATATTTTAATCCAAGTTTCGAGCTATATTTGTGCCAAAATTCATATCTCTAACTTAAAAAATAATCATTTTCCCATATAAACTTTCATGGGTGGTATTATTGTTATGATAATATTTTGGTATCGCATTTAGTCGCTAAAATCACCCTAGCTGCTAGAGTATTTCGGGATGCAATCATTTACGTTGCGTCAATCGATAGTAAGTATTTATATTATAAAATGAGGCGCGACCCGGTATTCTATTTTGAAAGCCCGATACCGGGTCGCGACCCGGCAAATGGGAAACACTGCTCTAGCCCCTCCATATCTGAAATAACGATTCCATTTCTTGCAACTCATCAAAGATCGTGGTGCGATCTTGCACTAAACTTCTCCTTACTTTTACTACTCACACCTCTGTATACTACTCACGATCTTTCACTGTCCCTTCCTTTACCTATCAGGAAATGTGAGTCACTTCCCATCTTCAAATGAACAGCCAAATCATTTTTTCTTTCTACATGTGAACCTGTATCTCTTATTAAAGTATTTATTTTAATCTAGGCTTGTTGGTACTTAATTAATTCCTTATATTTATACATACACACATTTCTCCTGCTACTATCATTAAGTCCGCCTTTTGTACTTCTTTTTGTGCAATAAAGTTTATAAATAAATAAATATTTGTTTAAATCATGATTATATACTATTTGTAAATTGATATAGTTATGTAAATGCATATATTTAATTAAATAGCAAATTTTAAATTGTATGTATTTTTTGTACTAATTCATCAAAATGTTGGTGTTGTACTAATTTAATGTTGCATTATCATTTATCAGGAAGCTGGAATCCCCATCGATATGGTTGGTGGAGTCAGCATTGGTGCTTTCATGGGAGCACTATGGTGTATGGAGAGGAACATCACCACACAAACGCAGAAAGCAAGAGAATGGTCTAAGGTGTGTATGGTAGCTTTGTATGAATGATTCATAGTATATGTTGTAAGGAACGTATGTTCTTTACTAAAAGTGTAAGTACTTCCGCCGAGCTAGGTGTGATCTGCTCGGGGACCAATGCCCAACTACCAATCATGGTTTGTTGTATATAGTTAGTGGCGACGAAAACTTTGACATCGCGATGTATGCTCGATGTTATTGATGAACGTATGGAGCGTTGTTTACTACGCCAATTCTGCTGACGCTGTATTTGTGTCGACATGTAGGTAATGTCGTAGGTCGGCACAGATGTACTTTTTCAGATAATTTGAGAACTGTTAATGGAGCCCAGAAAGAGCGCAGGGTTGCTAGTAGCAGGGGTCTAGCCTTCAAGGTAAAGACGACAAGTCCAGTAACAGATTTATTATTCTGACACTTACACCCTTAAGCTAGGATCTCATTTCCACTTAACATCAGGTGGGATGAGGTCAACCTTGAAGTGTAATATGAAAAAAAAAGTCATGTCCCACGTCGCAGGCCATGACGCTTCAGACACACGCCTATCTACAGAATGCATTAATTGTTGTTACTTCCAGAAAATGACCCAATGGGGTAAGCAGCTCCTGGACCTCACGTACCCAGCCACCTCTATGTTCTCCGGGCGGCAGTTCAACGCGACCATCAGGTCCACCTTCGGGGAGGTCCACATTGAGGACCTATGGCTGCCTTACTTCACCGTAACCACTGACATCAGCGCCAGTTGCATGAGGGTGCATAGACACGGTAAGAATCATCATGTTTACGTAAGACAGGCACAAAGAATTGATAGGAAATTTAAATTTAGTATAAACCACATATTTGAGTATCTTGATTTGACGTCGTTCGTAAGAAACTAAGGGACGCCCACTATCAGGACGACATGGAAACTGTATTTTAGATGACGAACAATAATGCACCTTATGTTATTGCGTTAAGGTTAAAAGTTGGAATGTTAATGGTTTTAGCAAGTTGCGGTGTGTTAAAATCATCAGCTTTGCAAATTTCGCACTTAGTATAATAATTTAAAGTACACTACTGTTTGTCATCTGAAAATAATTCACCTTACAGTATTTTTTTATAAATCTATGTAAGTATTTTCGTCCCTATTATTTACTTTTAACTATAAATTATTATTAAGGTGACGCATTTGTCTTCAATTGCCGAGCAAGTTTAAATAAGTATTTCTGAGAGCAAAATGTAAGGAAATTACGCACTTGTTTTGCTGAAGTACGAATAAATGTATGATTTTAAATCTCTCAAAAAAATATCTTACAATTTTTGGGAGAAAAATTATCCGGAAAATATAGCCTTGCTTGTCAGTTACTATTAATTAACTAACGACTTTGTGTCAGATAATTTATAGTTCAAAATAAGAGGCAGTAAACTATTAATAGATACTGGCCAATATATCTAAAACGGAACCAAAAACTATAATATTTTTAAGTAAAAAAAAAAATTAAAGCCATTTTTTTATTCATAGTTATTGATTGCGTTAAACGGATATGAAACGTTTTGTACTTTTGAACACAATAATTATACATCCATATGCATTCCAACTTCTACTATTTCGTTAGGCAATAACACAACACATTCATGGACAGGAAATTTTATGCGTTTTATTATTTAATAACTGTTTTGAAGCTTTCTTTGCACTTTTACTAACCCAAAGATATTTTTTGCTTAACACAAAAATTTTTGGTGACGTCCAATAGAAATGTAACCTTACGCGCTTGTGAATTAAGTCCGCATTCGCTAAGAGACTAGACAGTTTCACAGTGATGGAAGTCGAAATGCATGGTAAATATCATATGAAATGTAGTAATATATTTTTACCTCCTATCTGCTGACCAGATATAACGAGGTATTTAAATGTGGAAGAATATTTTGATGTTTATACAGTTATCATTCGCGGCTTCATTGAAATCTTTGAAGCTATGTATTTATGTTTTGTATGTTTTATTATGTTTTGCGGATTGTCTATGCCATCATACGGTGCTAAATATCTATGGTGGTTAAGACTTGTATGTTACGTCGCTTTCTTAATAGTGAGACGAGTGTTGCTGTCTCATTCTAATCGATTAACACGTCTCGCTTTTGTGAATCGGATGACGTAACATGCTTGCTAGGTTTTTGTACTTTTACATAGTATATTTTTGTCCGCTACAGTGTTTTTTTTTAACCTTTTACAACCACACTCACTTGCATTTATATGTGTTGTATGATCCGAAGTGTACGTATGTTCGTGTCAAATATATATACATATAAAAAATATATTTATGTGTGTGCCCCGTCCCTCACTCGGTGTTCTCACACCCATGTATTTCTAATCAATGCTTTTTTTATAATCTTTTTTTTTTATATACGAATCCGACATTTGCTTTGGGTTGTTGCCATTACTTACTTAAAAAAAAATTGTAAAACAAAAAAAAAAGAGAGCGCTTGTGATTGGTTTACCGAATAACGCTTGAGTTAATTTTTTTTTAAATTAATTCTTAAATGTCGATGCGTCTTACAATGTCGGGTTGGATGTGAGTAATCAAATGGTGTATGTATTGGTCTTTCTCATACATTTCATACATTATCATCATTCGTATTTTGTTTTCCATCTGTCTTCATGTATTTGCATGAGTGTGGTTTTTAGTTCCTTCATTTATGTTGAGTTGGTCTTTATCCTTTCATTGTCATGTAGTTTTTCTGATCTGAATCGCAATAGATATGTTTATAAAACAGTTGGTAATTAGTTATTTTAAATAAAACTCATAATTAGCACAGCTAATAATTAAAATTGTTAAACATTGATTTACAGTATGTAATGTTTGTTCATATTCTACGGCTGCCATTATAAAAATCAAGTCCTTACAACAAAAGTATGGGTTTTGTATAAATAATTCGTAACATACTTTATTGGACAATAAACTAATACTAAAAACTTTACTATTTTTCAAATGTCAGATAAAAAAAACTGTCGAATAATACTTTATTTTAAATTAAGTTGTAGCGAGTACAGAAAATAATACGTAAAGAAATTATTTAATGGCGTTCTTAATTCAAACAGCCTTAATACTTTATCAAACTAATGTAGATAATAAATAATATAACGAATCAAATATTTTTACATTTGATAGCTTTCCATATAGTGACGATCAATGTAAAAATAACTATCAATTATTTGGTTGTTTTGTGCCTCGTTTCAATATTTGACGATTACCTAAAACCTTTCCAGTTTGCATTAAAAATCAACAATGTAAAGATACGAACTGTTTTAATATGTGTCATCGTTTGTGATTCATCAGAACTTGAATGAACAGAGTAATGTACTCATAGCATGTATTGCATGTGAGAATACTGTAGCGATCATTGTTAATTGGACCATAATAAGTTAATCTAGATTAATATTAATTGGTGTACCGTCATTACATGTTATTAATTGATTACTTGAAAATAGTTTTGGGTTGGTAAAACTACCAGCAATTACTAACATTTAGGTGCGGCATTTGTTTCTTATCTATGGTATGGTTTCTCAATAAAAGTCTTGTTGTAGTCTGTGGGTGTGTGCCTCTGAATTAATATATACGTAATCAGGAATCGACAGTTCAGTAAGATGACGTTTCATTAAGGGATTGGCGAAAAATGTAGGAGTGGTACATTATCCTCTCTTTTATTCTAAAACCAAGCAGAAAACGTTTAAAGTTGTTTTAAAAACGTACATTTAAATTGTCCAAGTTTCTAAATTAAGTTTACACGTGCCAAATTTGCCGTATGACAGCTGTCAATGGGTGTTATTTTTTTATTTATGGCCCTGGATTCCGATACACAATTAGTAAGTGTCACTTGTAATAAGAATGGATATGATCGTATATAAAAATGTATGCATGATAAATAATAAGTTGATTTCAGTACAAGATGGCCACAGACTGCAAATTTCTTGACGCACATCACCGTTTCCTTTCCATGGACTGTGTTGTCTATCATAACTTACTATGTAAATAATTCACAGATATTGTTTTTATCATTGCTACATGTTCCGATATCTGCATACAGATAGTAGTCCAAGTAGAGCTTTAGAACACTTTTGAGTCAGTAAATTTTCAAATATAAATTATTGATATAAAATTCCATTTTGGCAGTATATTTCGATTACCTAATTGATTTTCCGGACTTCATTTTAAAACATTACAAATTAACTAAGGATCGGAGCTGATTAATAGCTCCGATTACGATTGCAAAGGAAATATATCGTTAAATTCGTTCTTCTTATGATTGATAATAGGCTTACTACTTCACATTGTTATAATGAAATGTTTACGTCGCTGCCAAAACACTGGTTCATCAGTATTTGAATCTAAGATAGCTTAGAATAAAATCGTATAAAATCAAGAGTTTCGGTGCGTTTTGGCCACCCTTTCCTGCTTCCGTACCAGGTTTTTCGTGTAAATGCCTTTTCAAAAAATCGCTTCATTGCTAAAGTCTTAAAACCCATGTTTACATTTTTTAGTGATGAAAATGACCTGGCACTATTTTATATATCAAGAATTTGAATCCATTTTCCCTTCACTTGGTAGCTCTAATCTATCGGAACAAATAGGTCATCACTTTTTTTTATCGCAAACTCAGCCAAGCAAAGGCAACACACCAAAATGCCGACCAAAAAGTGACGGTGTCTAACGTCGCAGGTTCTCTATGGCGATACATTCGCGCCTCGATGTCGTTGAGCGGTTACATGCCCCCGCTGTGCGACCCGGTAGACGGCCACCTCCTATTGGACGGCGGTTACGTCAACAACCTGCCAGGTAAACCAATCACAAAGCACTGTTGGCTCTGACGCGTGGAACACGTTACGCGATTGGATAGTCACGCGCGCACTTTAGAGAACGGTGTAGGCTGAGTGTAAATCGTTTTAGGTTCTAGAAGTAGATTGGTATGGGTCACAAATGCTTTAGATACACTGAAGGGTAATCTATGTGGGCTGGTATAGTTTTTCTTTAGTTTATGGGTTTCTTTGTGCAATAAAGTGTATCTATCTATCTATCTTTTTCGTTTGTCGGAAAAGTCTTGATCAATTAAGGTATGAGTTGTTAAATGTATGTTCAGGATATGGTATGTGCCAAAGTTCAGAAAATTCTAGCAACAATATTGTCACGCTACTAATTTTCATCAAATGCACTATTATGGTTTCTTCATAAACCCCACTAGTAACTGAAATAAAAAATGCATTTCAGTGTCTTTTGCACAGATACTTCTACTTTTTCATAGCTTTTATAACCATTATCTAGCCTGTAGAGGATAAGATTTCACCAAGAAGCTTATTAAATTATATTCTACTACTGCATAGATTCCTAATCAAGCATTCAAAGGTCCTTCAACTCTATGCAACACGTTCATGTCACAGTAATCCCTTTGATTTTTAAGCTAAGCATAGCAAGATATGTTACGGAATTAGCGCCATCTAGTTTACTTACTAAGTAAACATAACTGCACAACTAATACTCACACCCCATCGCTACGTTTGTACTTGTGATAGTTGCAATGGCCGATTAAAAACTGGCTACATACTCTGGCATCTATTATGTAGGGTTTTTAATACCTAACCTTTATAAATATGGTGCCTCTGTACACGGTCGAAATACGTCCGACTGCACAGTGTACTTTCGTTCTTATGTCACGGGCATTTGAACTAAAATCGAAATGCAAGTGTTTACCTTGATGAGCTGTTTACCATACAGTGCATGTCAGACATATACTTTTTACCGTTCTTATGTCGTGGACATAAGAACTAATATTGAACAGCAAGTTTTCACCCTGACTCGCTGTTGAATGCATCCTACGATTTAGTAATCTAGACTAGATTTTAAAAAACACCAATCGTATTCTGGTTACCTTTTCATAATTCATAAATGAAATAGAAGGCGTAGACTAACTAAAAGCTAATGTAATCACCGATGTAATCCGTAATTTCCATAGTAACTTCTTGGTGCAATCAATCCATTCGCTTCGTACAAAATCAACAACTCCAGATAGATACCAGTGCATTGATTGCCCCAGTTTAAAATCAGGATTAAAAACTAGTGAACAACGCCATCTACCTCTGGAACGCGCATTTACACTCGGCGAACGGTAAGTGCTGGCAACGCCCTCTGTCGGCTGGGGCTGACGATGCGTGCGCGCAGGTGTTCTGTGGCGGTACTGTCGCGCTTCGATGAGCATCGCTGGGATATTTCCGCCCATCTGCGATCCGATGGATGGCCATCTGCTGTTGGATGGGTGCTACGTCAATAATGTGCCAGGTTAGTACACTCGTATTATTGTGTTTTATATTATTTACATACATATTATGTTATTCATATTAAAGCCCATGTTGTTTAGTATACGCCACGCGCGTAAGCTTTATCGCGCTCTTAATATTAATATCAATAAAATTGCTGATGATTGGCTGAAAATACGAGTTCGATGTGCTTTCAGCCAATCTACAGCGTAGAAACTTTTGTCGTCTCATGTGAAAAATTTGACGTGTTGCCCATGCTAGTAGAGCATAGGTTTTAATTGTTATAAAAAAGCAGGGCGCTTGTTCATAAAAGTCAGAAACGACCCTCTTCTGAAAATCAATGTTTCGTCTCTTGTGGTGTAACAAAATGTATTTTTTTATGTGGCTAGCAGACCTTTTAAGTTTTCTCGCAGACTTACCTACTGTAGTACAAGAAAGCAAGGACAGATTGAAAATAAGTGTTGGCTAAGAGCTTGGTTTTGGTTTCAGCATGAGTTGAATCTTTTCCTCTTGAAAGTATTTTTTTTTAATTAAAACAATTGGTGTTTACTAACTATTCTGGATAAAAAGTAAATAAAATAAATAAAATAAATATTGGACAACATCACATACATTTCTCTGATTCTGTGGTAAGTAGCTAAAGCACTTGTGTTACAGAAATCAGAAACAACGAAGGTACCACAACACCCAGACCCGAGACAATATGGAAAAGTATCATGTATTTAGATCTAGTTTGTCATCTCTTTTCCCAAGAAGTTTTTGAGTGAAAGAGTAACAATCATAGGACATCCATACATTTAATATACTCGAACAAGCTTTCGCGTTTATAATATATGTAAGATTTTTGGTGTCTAAACCTTCGGTGCAATTATCGAATAAAGACTAAAAACCTTGAACAAGGGTCACCTTGTTACTTATCGTGTTTTCGTCAGGAAGATATGCTGTTAAAGAACTTACAAGGTACTTTAAAGTAAATTTATGGTGTTAAAACTAATTCCTGTTTTCAGCGGATGTCATGAGATCCTTGGGTGCGAAGCACATCTTGGCTATCGACGTTGGGTCGCAAGATGACGTTGATCTGACGAACTACGGAGACGATCTCTCAGGCTGGTGGCTTCTTTGGAAAAGGTTAGTTTTCTTGTACAGTCAGCGGTGTCAATCCAGGTATAAATAGTCGACGCAACCGAAAAGTCAATGATAAGGGAACAAATAAATTAAATTCTAAATCTTTCAATCTATTTGATCGAGTATTAGGCCTACCATCTATACTTATATACTTATAATATTATAAAGCTAAAGAGTTTGTTTGTTTGTTTGTTTGTTTGTTTGAACGCGCTAATCTCAGGAACCTCTGGTTCGAATTGAAAAATTTTTTTTGTGTTGAATAGACAATTTATCACGCTGCAACTATTAGGAGCGAGGAAATAATGAAAAATGTGAAAGAAATGGGGAAAATTATTCATCCTTGAGGGTCCGTTGCGTGCGCTGTGAAAACGGTTCAAGATACCAAAAATATACTTATTCCACGCGGACGAATAAATTATAAATGCGAAAGTAATTTTGTCTGTCTGTCTGTCTGTCCGGCTTTCACCCCGAAACTACTGAACCGATTTAAATGAAATTAGGTACACATATATCATAGAGCCTGAGAAAGGACATAGGCTACTTTTTTATGCCAAAAAAGGGTTGTTATGGGTTGAAAAGGGGGGTGAAAGTTTGTAAGGAAACCGAAATCCACGCGGACGAAGTCGCGGGCGGCTAGTACGCAATATGTCAAATTTATCGCATGAGACGACAAAAGTTGAGATATTGTTGATTGGCTAATAGCACACCGCACGCGGTGTTTTCAGCCAATCAACATCTGACGCACTGACTTCAATCGATTTTGACGTTTGTTAAGAGCGCGATCAAATTTAGTCACGTTGCGTATGCTAGGCCTGTATATTTTTTATAGAAGTATGGAAACTCTGTTGTATTTTTTGTACCGATATTAGCGACTTTTTGGCTGCGCATAATTATTAGGTATTTGAAGTTTTAACTATTGCTCGTTGCTAGATTATGTTCATTGTCACAGTTAAAAACTTAACTAGTATTTTTAAGCAAAATTTGACGATGATTTATTATCTGCTGGTTGATAACTAAATGTTATTTGCAGATGGAATCCATTCACAACTCCGGTGAAAGTGCCAAACTTGCCCGACATCCAGAGCAGACTGGCTTACGTGTCCTGCAATAGACAGTTGGAAGTAAGTATTGTTTACTGTTAAACACAGGTCATACTCCACCTTTGTAAGCGAGAAGGCCTGGAAGGGCAACAGCCTTCTTCTGCGAGCGCGAGATTTCGTAGGCGGCGGAAAGAGAGTGAGAGGCGGATTCGCCCCACCCCATCGAGGAGTCGTCAATAGGATGCCCTCGCTGCTATTAGAGAAGACCGGCTGATGGGGACACCCTAGTCGGCCTTGCATGGTCATGCTTAGTCGAGCGGGACTAACTTGGGGGGGGGGGCTAGCCGGAGCAGCTACTCCAACGACTATATATTCTTATGGCGCCGTCATTAGGCTATGTAAGCAAACAGAGATCACAGAGTGAGTGCGGGAGGGAAGGGTGTTGTCAGTCTGATAATAGCGGGGTAGTCCCATGCACGAACCTTACTTCCCCAAGGCAGCAGTAAGGTGTTGCAATGACCCCCTTAAAAAACCATACTCCGCCACAGCGCATAACGGGCCTTCCGAAGATGCTCAATATAAAGGTTACGGAATTCACGGCGTTCACTGTTTAAACTTGTATTATTTTCGAAACGATTTCGTTATCGGGCTGTGAACACCTCTATATCATCTGCTATCTCCTATCTCGCTCTGTTGGAAGAGCAGCACGTGCGATATGTGAAGATCTCGTGCGCTCGAATCCCACACGAGATAAGGTGAAATTTTATTTAAGTATAAACTTTATTGGACAAATAAAAGAACAAAAGGTGGTTGGAGCTGATGCTAGGAGCATTGTTTATTAGTCAACCCTTGGGTCATGCAGATAGTTACTTTATACGTGCATATATGGGGGTTTATTTTCTGTTTCTCTAAAACAACTTACTCCGATGCCAGGAAGTGAAGAAGTCAGACTACTGCGAATACATCCGGCCGCCGATAGACGCGTACAAGACGCTCCAGTTCGGTTCGTTCGACGAGATCCGCGAGGTGGGCTACCGGCACGGCGCGGCGTACTTCGAGGGCCAGCGGCGCGGCGGCGGCGGCGGCGTCAGCGGCGCGGCCGCCGAGGGCCGGCGCCCCGACGTGCAGCCCTCGCTCACTGAGTGACTACCACCTACTCATACAATAGAATAGAACATTTCTTTGTTCATGTAAACTTTTACAAAAGCATTTATGATTCGTCAAATTAAGTAAACTACTACATAATAAATTCATTTATTCATGTTGGTTACAAGTAACACATATGCATCGTCAAAATGAATATAAACCCAAATTAAAGCTACAGCCGGTTTCGGAACCTAATCCTACCGTGAAGAATCCGGCAAGAAACTCGGTAGTTATCCGAATGTTTTCAATGAAGAGAACTTGAAAATATGGTGTGCGAGCGAGTAGCCAATCATGTCCATATATCAATCCAAACAGATTTTTAATTAACAAGTTTCACACTTACAAAATATTATATTTCATTACAAATAAGACGTAAATGAGACTGGTGAAATACCTCGACCTTACAGAAGACCGCAGCTATCTGTATTGTTATGTTCCTGCGTGTGAGTAAGGTTTCCAGAGCTCTTGCGGGATGCTACATTAGTAGCAGGGGGTCAAGCCTTCTAGGTAAGGGCGACCAGTCCAGTAACATATTTATTATCCTGTACTTGTTCCCCTAAAGCTAGGACCTCATTACCACTTAAGTGGGATGAGGTTAATCTTGAAGTGTAATTAAAAAAAATGTATATTATTATTCTATAAATTTATTATTACGCGTTACTTACATAGCTTAATCGAATGTCGTCTAATTTGTAGTAAAAAATATTTATTTCTTATTCCATAGCTACACGTTCACTGACCTGGCCCAAATGGTGTGCTCGGTCCGCACCGGACGTGACGTGGACAACGAATCCTCCTCCTCATCAGATTACGAGGAGGACCAGAGCCACTTCGAGGGCTACGCGTCGGAGCCCAGTGCTGGGATTGGTAGACTCGAGGTCAGTAAGTTAAGATGGTTTTGACATAAATGTCAAATCTGTAATTACTCACCGGCGTAACCTAATTACTTTGACATTACCATTTTTTTTTTAATTTTAAAGTTTAACGGCTTTGGATTTCCCCATACAGCCAATCTTTTATTCAATTTCTTTTATTTCATATTTCTTTCATCCTTACGTGTAGTTCTTCATTTACAATTCAATTCTAATAAATCCTTCTATTGTTCATTCTTATACCTATTTTAAATCTTAAATGTTTTCTATTGTAGAGTTGACATATTCAAAAATGTATTGATAGGTATCTGCGTTTTGTTACATCGGTAATTACTCAACGGCATGGCTGTAGTTTGGAAAATTAAAGAGTATGAACAAAGTAGACTGAACTTCTTGCTGGACTGACTGTTAAGAATATATTTCCTACAAATTTAGATTATTGATGATTAGGAAAGCGGACTAAAAATTGTTTGTTTTTAGTTAGTCTGTTAGATTAGCCAAAAATATGAGACGCATTTTTGCATTTTCCTCCTAATCAAAAACTAACGGTGATACATTGAACTAAATTGGCACGTGACGTCATAAGTAGGTACATTTTTGTGTACAGTGACGAAACGAGCCCCGCAACTTGGCATTGTTTAATCTTTGTATTGTTGAATCTTTTTTTTTGTATTACACTTCAAGATTGACCTCATCCCACCTGATGTTAAGTGGCAATGAGGTCCTAGCTTAAGGGCGACAAGTAGAGCATAATAAAGCTGTTACTGGACTTGTCGCCCTGACCATGAAGGCTTAACCCCTACTACTAATGTATCAACCCCCAGGAGCTCTGGAAACCTTACTCACACGCAGGAACACAACAACACAGAAGTGATTGTTATTTGGCTGCGGTCTTCTGTAAGGTGGAGGTATTTTACCAGTCGGGCTGCTCCAGTTCCAGCGATAAATCTGTATGCCCCACCTCTATGGATTCTCTCTTTTTTGTTAATTTGGCGTAAAAATACGTGTCTAATATAAATACCTTATTGACCTCACGACAGTTGATTATGTTTGAGTTGTCTATTACATATAAAAGTTATAGTTGATAATAGGCTTAATGACTCGATTAAAATCAATAATGTTAAATCCGTCAGTTACAGTTTTTTCTTTTTTTGCTTCAACAAATAAATAAAAGGTGTTGATGATTCAGCGCAACTAAGTTCAGTGGAGGGGTGTGTTACGTCACTGTGTCATAAAACTGTGCGAAGAAGTAACATCACGCTCAACTTTAAAGAATGTATCTTAGTATTTTTTTGTTTACACGATAAGTAGAAAAATGGTGGTCTTATATTTTTTTGGCAATCTAACTTTTGGACCAAACATTAATTTTTTCTAGTATTTTATTTCAAACAATGTACATTTTGTTCTTGTTAAAATGACTTACTAAGAATGAATCTCTGTAAATCATTCTGATACAAATAACTTTTACTTTGAGTATTCTGCTTAACTTCTAAAGTGTTAAGATTTTTCTGGTCGGTTCTATGTATTTACGAATTATCAATATATATTTTAAACGTAACGAGCTTTCTGAAGCTGGACACTTAGAGCTATATGTTGCGTTCAATGTTTGTTCATTATTAACATGTAAATGGGTCTATTATAAGTCGTTATTTATAATTATTATCAGTACGCGATTGTCAATTCATTTTCATATTCTCTTGTGATTACGGGATAATAATTTCTAATATATGTAATAATTTCTTCTCGGTTCATAATTTATATTTTTCTATGCTTTTAATAAGGACTGATAACTGTCTCCACACAGGACCGCTTGTAACTGGTTTACAATTTCAACTTAGACTGTTTGTCAAAGAAACTAAAATATAAAAAAAAGAAAAAAATTAACGTTCACAAAACTTAGAAACAAAAAATAATCTGTCCCATATATACACAAATACTGTAAGTAACTCATACTGCAATAAATAATTGATATGAAATGAAACCAATAGTACATGTGCATTACTTTTTTTTGGTAATAGTACGAAATCATTCGTTTGCGACTCCGATAAAGTTCGATTCGCACTTAGCTGTTTTTTTTTCAAATATCAAACATTTAAATTTATAAACTTTAAGACGACCTGACGTAGTCACACCACAGTATTATGTTATTTTTTTATAGTGCAACCTAACCGAAACATTGAACAGTAAGTAGTTCGTATTATGTACTAAAAAACGGTGTTGCGTTTTGACCCGTTAACTTATTTCAAACGTTAAAAACATCTTGACTGATTGAACTATTCAAATGAACCAGCACTGAATGCGAATACTTGTTGGTATGGTTTTCTCTACATTAGTTGTACGTATAATCCGGCAGATGTCGTCAAGCGTAGAGGACGGTGCGGCGTGGATCAGTGACACGGAATTGGTGGGCACATATTAAGAGCACGCTAGTAGATGAAGGGTTTATAACGTTTTTTTTTAATTTGTCATATCTCTGTTGCCGGGTGTTGGTGGTCTTGTCAGGAATTTGGCTTTTGTGGTGACGGTTTTGTAGTCAGTTTTCGTTTCTAAATCAGCGCAAGCGCCATCTTATGATATATGGTTTGAGTGACTTCAATTACACACTCGGGTGTTAGTGTGAGCTGCATTTTAATTTAAACTGTTCTTGTCGGTTACATATTTTGGGTTCTAAAAACCATTTGACCGTCAGTAACAAATTTAACGATTGAATTAGTGCAGATCACACTTAGGACCAGTTACATTGACTTAACTTTGACGTTATCGGACGATTTGACAACTGTCAAAACTGTCGTATTCCATACGTTTTGTATAAATTTGGCAACTGTAAACTCGTCCAATACTGTTAAAGTTAAGTCGGTCCAACTGCTCTTGCTCTGATATTTCGCCTTCGTTACTTAAATTTACATATTTGGAAATTAACAACCATTTCACCGTTATTAAAAATTTTACCATTGAATTAGTACAGATCACACTTACTCTAATATTTCGCAGCACAGTTTTTGATGGTTACATTTTTCGGTAACAGTCTTGATGACGGACAGATACAATTACAACTGAGTTGACGCTCAATTACAATTAATGGTGAGTGTTACATATGGAACCGTTCCTTAAGAGTTTAATTCCATGTTTAAAATATATACACGTTTTTGTTCAATATCTATAAAAATAAAAACGAATCGCCGTAATTTATGAACGCGCTTAACGTCGCAAACACTGCTCCAAATTGGATTATTCATTTTGTGTGACGTTAAGACAAGGTTTGTAAAACAAATAGAGGAAATTTTCCGGGATCACCCGCGTCCTATGTCGCGGACTATGTATGTGACCGCTACTAAATTATAATGTGTAGTATAACCAGAACCGACCGTTTTCAGTTATACAAATTAATGTATAACCTAATATTTTTTTATTTTACTTTTTAAGACGGGTGTTTAGCACTAACTAACCAGCTTTATTCTGGAACAAAGATGAAACTTTGCTTTGGAAATCGTTGGTTAATTTTCTTTAGACATTTTGCAAAATGCCAAATTCGTGACAGGAAATTTCTAATTCAAAAAGCCGTTTTTAATTTTAACTAATCAAAACTACTGCTCTTACTTGGATGCTTTGGGGTCACTGCTGTCTACTTTAGCAAACTGGCACTTTATTTAAGAAGAGGGTTCTTCTTTAAAGTAATGCTTTCACTTGCTTGAGCATTGTGGGAAACTTGTGCCGTTTACCGAATAAATAACCTTAGGGTTCTGGGTGATTAAATAAAAATAAAAAAGGTTTAAATCTCGCCTTGAAATAAATTTGAAGAGTATACTTCAATAACGTTCCTCATATTATATTAATGTGACAGTAGCTTAAAGGTCCGATCTTAACATTATTTGTGTTCTGTGACTCGACGAGGTTTAAACCAAAACATGTTTTTTCGTTTATGTTGAGATATCATTATGGTTTTGGTATTTAAAATAAATTAACTTTTTTTTCAACACTTCAAAATATGTGCACAAATAATGACATAGAACCTGTTTTTAAATCTCTTGGCGTGATCTGTGTAATCTCTCTTGTTTAACAGTAGTATGAAGAAACGGTGTATTTCGGGGTAAAAAGTATCCTGTGTTACTTTTTACCCCTAAATAACGCAAAATTTTCTATTATATATGTCTATTATGTATTAAATCTCAATACCTAAATTTCATCCATTCATTTGGTAGTTTTTGCGTGAAAGAGTAATATTAGATATACATTAAAACAGATATACATTTAAACATCCATACATTATTTAAAACTTACACATTTGTAAAATTAATAATCAAGTTATTATAATTTATGTAACTGTCACATTTGCATTTTACAGGCCTACCATGCGCAATACGTCAAATTTCTCGCATAAGACGAGAAAGTTTCGATACTGTTGATTGGCTAATAGCACACCACACTTTTATTTTGAGCCTATCAACAGCTGACGCACTGACATCAATCGATTTTGACGTTTGTTAAGATCGCGATAAAATTTAGTCGCGTGGCGTATGCTAGGCCTGATAATAAAAAAAAAACGCTACAAGTATTTGACACACTTGATATTAAATTAGTTGATGATGCTTTCAAAACAAAAATAAGCTTACATAGGCTGATCTATTTATTTTTGATTGTATAACAATATAATAAAAAGTATACTTTTTATTTCTTATACTAGACACTTTAACATTATTGTGCTGCAACCAATAATTTAACAACAACTAAAAGTTTAACTCATCGCCATCGGTCAACAGCACGTCAAGGTAAACACTTACAGTTCGATATAAGATCTTATGCGCACGGAATAGGGTACAAAGTCGCAAGTGTGTAGTCTGACTTGCTTTTGTCCGTACCGAAGTAGTTTGTATTGTATTGACGAGATCTTTTATACAATTTACAGGAAGGGCTGCGCACACGCCGCGTCGGTGGCAGCCTATCGCTCTCCGAAGACGAGATTGACTCCGAGGCGGAATTGTACGACCCCCTGAATAAGCGCGGTGGGGGTAGGTGAGACCCGACCCAGCACGACCTGTGCAAGGCATTGTACGAGTTCGTACAGCACAGCGAGCGGGAAAGCTCCAGCGATTGAGTCATTAACGGGTATGTCACACCCGGGTATCTTGTGATGTGTGTATGTTGTTCTACACCTTGTTAGTGTCAGGAAATGAGTAGTCAACGACTGTTGCATACATACTATTTCGTTTGTGAGATAAAAATCGGCTGCTGTTTTATGAGTAGGTATGTGATAGGTATTTCGAGTGAGTTATAAGTAATTTTTATACATGAATAAGTCTAATTTGATGTTCTTCTAATAAGCGGCTTGTGGCTGTTGTAATGAGTATTGCATATCCGAATTTATATATTTTAGTTGCTGTATTCAGTTTTAGACGAGTCTATTATACTTATCTTAGTGAAATTGTATGCATATGAGATTATTTTATATATATATATATATATCTGGTCATGACTTGATACTAAAATTTTGTGAGATTGTTATGTTAATTGGAGCTAATTTGAAATAAATATGTGAATTGATATTTCTTTTGTCAAATTTCGGGAATCGAACCCACGACCTTCACGTATCGCGCGTGCTGCTCTTCTAACTCGGCTAACCGCAAGTTATCGTAGGCGATTAAATATTTTTGTTGTATCAACCCTTTAGCCTACGGTAAGTGCCCTCTGCCGAATATGTTTAAAACTACTTACTTATTGGCTAATTTTGGCTTTATGCAGCATCAAAATTTTCTAACTAAAAGTTATTTCGAGAAGAAGCCAAAAGATTACAGTTTTGACAATGCGTTAAAACTATTTCATAATGTAATATGCCTAATTAATAATTAGAAGATAAGATTAAATATTTCCGCTTTTACCAAAAGTTATTATACTAGACAATAATTGAATATAAATCTAATTGTCATGTTTTCTATGAATTGTAATATTCCAAAGTAAACTGTGATTATTATTCTAAGTTGCTGTTAACATTTTTCATTGTTACGTGCGACTAAAGCCTCGTATGCATTATAAACATTAGTTAGTCAACAGCTAATTAGCGTTGTTGATCCGCGTTGAAATAATATTTGGAAACTTTGTTATATCAATATATATATGAACTAGCTGTGCCCGCGACTTCGTTCGCGTGGACTTTCCAGTATTTTCCCGCTAACTCCCGTTCCCGTGAGAAATTTGATATACCCTGTTGCAACTAAGCTTTAAGGCCCAATACGAAGAGAATTAGCGAAACTTCATGTATTTCTGTTCACTACAACGATGACCTCAAGTAATTCTAAGCATTAAATCACTTTTTGTACGTTTATTCAGATATTTTACAAGGTCGCCGCCTTCTTGAAATTTTAAAATAAATGAATATATAAAAATTATACTGTTTTTAAAAAATGTTAAAAAATGATTTCTTCAAATTATTTTTCTTCCAAAACTCTGTAAATATATACTTAGAAAAAAATATTTTTACTAAAAAATGTTAGGATTGTGATTCCAAAGGTCGCCGCCTTCTTCATTTTTTATATAATCTATTAGTTATTAAAATAATTCATTTTAAACACAAACGCCTGATTAAATTGCACTGAATTGCATAATTCTTAAATATGAAAGTTTGCCGTTCAGGTGCTTCGATGTGTAGTGTTGACAGGTGACGGCAGTTAATTGTCTGTTTTGAAAATAGTAAATAAATTGGTTTACACGCGTAGTCTTTACTATAACGGTGAAATAATGTTAGGAAAAGAAATAAATATTACCTAAGGGCTAAAATAAAAAGAGTTTATTACAACAACGCAGCTCGAATTGCGAAAATTCCATTTTGAGATTATATTTTTTGTAAAATACCTTTTTGTTGGGAGGCTGCTTAGGCTGCATTTTTAGGGTTCCGTAGTCGACTAGGAACCCTTATAGTTTCGCCATGTCTGTCTATCTGTCTGTCCGTCCGAGGATAATCTCAGAAACCGTTTGCACTAGAAAGATGAAATTTGGTACAAATATGTATATTAATCACGTCAACAAAGTGCAAAAATAAAAAAATTTTTTTAGGGTACCCGCTCTGCCGGTGATGTTGTGGTGGTTCTTAAAAAATTTCCCACAGCATTACCATTAAGGCGATGAGGTACCCCGGGGGGTTTTAGTGGGTAGGCCTGTCCTTTTTAGGGCAGGAGAGTCCCACACACGCCGTCACCTCCCTCGGGTGACGGTACGGTGCGCCAAGCATTTCCCCCCGCACAAAAAAAAGGGTACCCCCTCTACACGTAAATTGGTGTTTGAAAAAATTGTGATTTTTTTTTATTTCAATCCCAACATGTGATGTATCGTTGGATAGGTATTTAAAAATGAACAGGGGTTTACTAAGATCATTTTTTTATATTTTTTATATTTTGGGAAATAATCGCTGCAAAAGAAAATAAAATTGTGTCCCCCCCCCCCCCCCCTCTAACTTTTGAACCATAAGTCAAAAAGTATGAAAAAAATCTGGAATATAGAACTGCATAAAGGCTTTCTAGGAAAATTATTTTGAACATCAGGTTCAAGATAGGGTTTAATCGTTTTTGAAATTTTTGAAAAAAAATTTTTTTAACTAAAGTTGTAATTTAAGGATACTTAAGTATTGTGATGCTTTAAAAACTACGGAACCCTACACTGAGCGTGGACCGACACACTTTTGGCCGGTTTTACGTATTTACAATAGCCAAACTGATCATTTATACGTTTCTAGGCAAGTGAGAAACTCAAAAATGCAAATCGTCGACGCGCGTGCAATACCGCGTATGTAGCATTTGCCATAAAGATTAAATTTGTCTGTTATTTCATATTATTTCAATCCAAATTAGAACTTACGGGTAAATGTCATTACACGGTATTGCACGCGAGTCGACGAAATATCACAACCGAGTCGAAAAATAATGAACAGAGGAAGTGCAAACACAGAGACGGCAAATAATGTCATATATTGTCATAGGGGTATGATTGACTGCTTGGAATTGTCTAGTAAGAATTAACACACTCAGGACCTAACCCCCACTATGGAGAAAACAGAATGAAGTTTTTAATTTTTTATTTTTGCAATTTTTACGACATTTTGTAAGACTCACAAGAACAATAATTTCAAAGTACGTAAAGTTATTTTTCGTACATATGAGCTCTTGCCCAAAAATTTTTTTTTCGTTTTTTTCGTTTTAATGGCCTATGATACGCCTACACATATTTTTTTTGTAAATTTTGGACTTAAAATAAGACTTTTATAGCACAAAATTCGTTTATTGTAGGTAAATTAAATACCTTCATATCACATGAATAACAAAACACGCGTCTATTGAACATAGCTGGGCACCGTTAATCAAATAGTTAACTTCGTTAATCGTTAATCCGTTAATAAAAAAGTTAGCTTCGTTAATCGTTAAAACGTTACATTTCTGAAGAATTAACGCAAGTTAACGTTAATCGTTAATCCGTTAAAATATAATCCAAATAGATGAATGAATGGTTATCGATTCTCACCAGGACCTGGAATCCGATTCCATGTCTTTGATTATCCGAGTCCATGGGGTTTGATCACTGCACTGCTCAGTACATTTTTTCAATTTACCTAATAGGTACTAGCTGTTACGACTACGTTCGCGTGGACTACAGGGTTTTCCATATATATGTCGCAGTCATCTGGTTGAAACAGCTATTTGATTGAATCACTAGCGTGTTTATTAAATGACGACATTTAATTGAATGACTAGGCCGAACGTTGAATGAATAAGACTCACTGAACGTCCAACAAGTTAGCGGATTGTAACATAGCCCTTTGAACATAGCGGACGTAATCAGTCAGGTGATTGTAATTTAGTTTATTTTTTTTCCACTGCGGCGTTAGTGCTCATCAAAACAAAGATGGCGTCAAACAGCTGGTACAGATATAATCGAATAGCACTGTGTTGATAATTTTTAGAGTGAAATTGAGATATAAAGTGATTTATTCGTAAAAATATTTTTTTAGCCTAATTGTCTTAAGACTTAAAATTGTTAAAACATTAAAAATCTTTTTAAGGTGTGTTATGTCATGTCTTCTTTTTTTTTTATCTAAATTTAGTTATCTTTTAAGTGGTGAACTTATGGTCACCTTAATCAAACATTAAAAAGTCAGCTATGTCCCATTCAACGACTATGCTAAATGACGTTCAGTCAAGAAGTTGAACGTTATATTAAACAATTTGACGAGTTGTCCTTTAGTCATTCAATTAAACGTCGTCATTCAATGAACGCGCTAGTGATCCAATCAAATAGCTGATTAAACCAGATGACTGCGACATATATATATCTATTTTCATGTTCGCTGTTAGCCCTCCCCGTCTCCCCTAATATTCAAAACCAAAGTAGTCCATATTTAAGCCAAGTTTTGAGCTATGTTTTGAATGATGAGTTTTGTGCCAAATTTCATATCCCTAATTTAAAAAGTAATTATTTTTCCATATTAACTTTTACGGGCGGTATTACCTCTTTCCCCCTCATTTTCAAAACAAAAAGTAGCCTATATCCGTTCTAGAGGTTCAACGGTTACCTACCCATACCAAAAATCATCAAAATCTGTTCAGTGGTTTAGGCGTCAAAGCCGGACAGACAAACAGACAGACTGAGTTACTTTCTCATTTATAATATTAGTCTAGATTTTAACTTGGTAAGTATAGTGATTTTTAATTAAAGGATTTGTTGTTTATCTCATAAACATTCTGCATTAATATAATAAAACTTTGAAAATGCATTACTTCCTATTTCATCTCTTTTTCTTTACTTTAAATGTTATTACATACTTTTTCCTTCTTTTCCATACACTTTTCCATAAATCTACAATTAATTAGAACATTTTATGGTTCTTTTATAGTTTAGGCAGCGAAATAAGTAACTTTTCTGGTTGATTTTTTCCACCTTGTCTCCGAAAAACCCAAATACTTTATGAAACCAAATTTTTTCCAAAATAAAATTTAGCCTATATTACTCTTGAATAATGTCGCTTTTGAATGGTGAAAGAATTTTTTAAAATGGTCCAGTAGTTTTTGAGCCTATTCATTACAAACAAACAAAGTTTTCATCTTTATAATATTAGTCTAGATTATCCACACGCAAATGATCACTGTCAGTAATTTATGGAGCGTTCGAGTATTACGTAACGTAATTTGGAAGGGGGGGGGGGGGGACTATGTAAAACGTTACGAAGCGGTCCAAAAAAAACTTAAGCCAAACCGTACGGTTTCCGGAGAACCCTTCCCGATCCGACATGTTGAAATCAAATTAACAAAATGAATCTATTCGCAGCTTTCTCACTCGCACTCGCTGCCATGCAGTGAATAGTAGGAATTGGATGAACGATTAACGGACTTCCTGATTATTAACGGAAGTTAATGAGTCCGTTAACGGTTTTTAAAGTTAACTTAAAAGTTAATCCGTTACTCAAAATGTTAACTTCGTTAATTAACGATTAACGGATTAACGAGTTACTTACTTAGAGTTACTTATTTCGCTGCCTAAACTATTAAAGAACCATAAAATGTTCTAATTAATTGTAGATTTATGGAAAAGTGTATGGAAAAGAAGGAAAAAGTATGTAATAACATTTAAAGTAAAGAAAAAGAGATGAAATAGGAAGTAATGCATTTTCAAAGTTTTATTATATTAATGCAGAATGTTTATGAGATAAACAACAAATCCTTTAATTAAAAATCACTATACTTACCAAGTTAAAATCTAGACTAATATTATAAATGAGAAAGTAACTCAGTCTGTCTGTTTGTCTGTCCGGCTTTGACGCCTAAACCACTGAACAGATTTTGATGATTTTTGGTATGGGTAGGTAACCGTTGAACCTCTAGAACGGATATAGGCTACTTTTTGTTTTGAAAATGAGGGGGAAAGAGGTAATACCGCCCGTAAAAGTTAATATGGAAAAATAATTACTTTTTAAATTAGGGATATGAAATTTGGCACAATACTCAACATTCAAAACATAGCTCAAAACTTGGCTTAAATATGGACTACTTTGGTTTTGAATATTAGGGGAGACGGGGAGGGCTAACAGCGAACATGAAAATAGATATATATATGTCGCAGTCATCTGGTTTAATCAGCTATTTGATTGGATCACTAGCGCGTTCATTGAATGACGACGTTTAATTGAATGACTAAAGGACAACTCGTCAAATTGTTTAATATAACGTTCAACTTCTTGACTGAACGTCATTTAGCATAGTCGTTGAATGGGACATAGCTGACTTTTTAATGTTTGATTAAGGTGACCATAAGTTCGCCACTTAAAAGATAACTAAATTTAGATAAAAAAAAATGAAGACATGACATAACACACCCTAATAAGATTTTTAATGTTTTAACAATTTTAAGTCTTAAGACAATTAGGCTAAAAAAATATTTTTTTACGAATAAGTCACTTTATATCTCAATTTCACTCTAAAAATTATCAACACAGTGCTATTCGATTATATCTGTACCAGCTGTTTTGATGAGCACTAACGCCGCAGTGGAAAAAAAATAAACTAAATTACAATCACCTGACTGATTACGTCCGCTATGTTCAAAGGGCTATGTTACAATCCGCTAACTTGTTGGACGTTCAGTGAGTCTTATTCATTCAACGTTCGGCCTAGTCATTCAATTAAATGTCGTCATTTAATAAACACGCTAGTGATTCAATCAAATAGCTGTTTCAACCAGATGACTGCGACATATATATGGAAAACCCTGTAGTCCACGCGAACGTAGTCGTAACAGCTAGTACCTATTAGGTAAATTGAAAAAATGTACTGAGCAGTGCAGTGATCAAACCCCATGGACTCGGATAATCAAAGACATGGAATCGGATTCCAGGTCCTGGTGAGAATCGATAACCATTCATTCATCTATTTGGATTATATTTTAACGGATTAACGATTAACGTTAACTTGCGTTAATTCTTCAGAAATGTAACGGATTAACGATTAACGAAGTTAACTATTTGATTAACGGTGCCCAGCTATGTCTGTAGAATAACCGTGCACCGTTTTACTACACTTGTTTATGCTTCATTTATGACACGAATAAACGTGCAGTGATACATTTCTGTTAACAAGTCACAAATTTTTCACTAGAATAATAAAATTATATGTTTTTTCTTGAATACTGAGAAAATCGATAGATTTATTTTCTTAAAAAATATATGAGCTGAAATATGTTTAACCTTTAATATAATTTATACATTAAATATATCTATTCATTACGTCATTAAAGTAATGTGATTTCAAACGTTTTTATGGTTTCCTGAAAAGTTGTAGTTTTTCGTTTGCACGTTTATTCGTTGGAGCCATCGATATGTTTGTATGTATGTAACGAATAAAGTACAAAATTGATAATCTATTGGTACTTACTAATATTACAAAGTAGTAAGATTTAATAAATTAATACGTACGCAATGCTGTCTCTATTGTATTATTACTACATGGCATTCGCTCGTACTAGCACCGCACACTCGTGCTGCGCTAGCACGAGCTAATGCCAAATGCGTTCAATAGATGGCGCGCGGTTCGCCGCGAAACGGGTAATGTCAATTGCTTCGTATTGGGCCTTAAGTTTACTAAGGTACCTGCATGCCAAATTTCAAGCGTCTAACTTAAGTGGTTTAGATTTTTCATACAAAGGATTTTCGCGCTAATTCCAGTTTCCATGGGAATTTCGGGAATTCCTTACTGCACCTCTATGGTACCTAAGCTACGTCCCTTCCAAATATCAAGTGCCTACGTTTAGCCGTTTAGGCTGTGCGTTGATATGTCAGTAAGTTTCTCCTTTTATATATTTAGATGACGTTTTCAACTCTGCCAATTCGCAATACTTAAATTTGGTAGCTAAACAAATGTTTACGAGGGTTCACGTAGAAGTTACGTAATAACTGTCTGGCTTAGGAGCGAGATATTGTGTAAGAATTCGTTCGTTCTGGTACCTTTTACAATGATATTTCCACTATTAAGGCTTGAGTTGTAAATTCGCTTGATAATGTATTTTTGTAACTGCTACCAAGGAAATAAATACCTTATTAGATTTACGCAGATTTGAATTTACATATTCAATCGGACCATGTTTATTCAGGCTCTAATTCAGCATTCTTTAAATATTAGTTTATTCTAAGTTTGAAACGTCGTTCTGAGGAGAGTCGGCCGAACGTTGGCGTCGCGCCATCTTTAAGGTGCCAGGTTTGATTCGCGGTTGGATCATGAACATTTTTATATTGTCTCCGATCTGGGTGATGTGGTATGTGTTGTGACGCCGCATCGTAGCATCTGGTCCAATTTGCATAAGCGGAGCGGGTAGCGCCCGAATTCAAAGGCGGGGGTCCAAGTGTGGCCTGTGTAGCGGTTAGCCGCCACAGTTCTGTAACACAAGTACTACAGCAAACCGCATTTCAGAATAATATATGGGATCTAGTCCAATACTTAAAATAACTTAATAGATATGAAATGCTGCAATTGAGATTTAGGTCATTATTTAATTACATTCATAGGAAAAACAATTCTTCTCATTGAAAGGTGGTTAAATTTATATATTACATTTAAGCCTTTTTGTAGATATTTCATTTACGTAAAGAAAATGAGCGAATATTCTAATTTCTATTTGAGATTTTGACACGTCGCAATTTTATAGGAAATAAATATTAATGAGTATGATTTTAATCGATTTGGCAGGTGTATTAATTAGTTTACGATGCATGTGCCATAATTACAATACTTAAGAACATTATGAAATCTAAGCATTAAAATTCTAAGCACATTTCAATGCAAAATAATAAGACAATGTGATATAAATAAAGTATTTGTTTAGAACAGTATGCCTAGATCTTCCTTTTAAATGTCAGGTTTTTTAATAATATTCCACCAAAAATAATATAATATTGTATATAATAATGAGGTATGTACTTTGAATAAATGTCATGTTAGTTTTTGCATAAACTTTGTATAATTTTGTGTATGAAAACACAATGTATGTAAACACAATGTAGGTAATAAATATGTAGGCGCCGCACTGACAATGCAACTAATTTTATATATAGTTAACATAGTATGAACCACTATGTAGGGGTTTAATACTTTTAGTTAAAGTAAAATGCTATTTGTGACTTGTAGATATTAATATTGTAGATATTGATGTCGATTCTATTAGCAAAAACTGATCTAAACAATTTTTGTGACGTTTTTTAATTCTGCTATAAGTTTCAATTAAAAAATAAGTTTAATTCTGTTACTTTATTCCTTACAGAATGAAAGTAGCAGAATTAAACTGTTTTATTATGGCAACACTTTAGTTTAAGCCTGTTTAGTTTTGTGAACCACAGTAAAGACAATATAATTAATGAATATTGAATGACGGTACTTGGTAACTTAATGAATTGATTTGACATTAACGCGAACCCGGGACCTTAGAGATCCGGCCCGTCCGCCACTCGTCTATTCAATATTAAGTTTAGTTTAGTTTCTGCTAATAGAATCGACACCATACTTGGTGCGTATTTAGTCTTTTTGACTGAAGACATAGCTTTAAGTTCGCCGTTCGAGGCACAAAACATCGTGTATTTAAAACAAAACCAAATGTAGCTCAACTAGTGTAATCCTTCGAATTGTATTGTAATTATTGTTTGGAAATTAATAAAAAATGCTTAAAACACTTTTGTTTTATTATTACTTAGATTGTCTTTTTATCAGTAAAGCGGGGTGCGGACTAAGTTATGTTACTTTATTTATTAATGAACACATTTTAAATCTTAGTGTTGAAACCGAAATTGTAGCCTACGTCACTGTTGCCTACGTAACTGTAGCCTACGTCACTGCCGCATATGTAACTGTAGCCTACAGCACTAGCCTACGCCTCTGTTGCCGACGTTTCTGGTACTTACGTCAGTGTCGCCTACGTCAGGGTTGGCTACGTCAGGGTCGGCTACAATTTTCTGAAAATTCGGAAGTAATAAGGAATGCTAAAATAAATTTTTACCGTTACCGCACCCATAAACGTACTATTTGATAGTGATGACCCAACGGTTGACTGGTAGAGAATGCTTCTAGCATTAAGTCTACCTTTTGTACTTTCTTTGTGCAATAAAGTTTTTAAATAAATAAATAAAACAAAATATCCTTTGTAAATATTTTAATACACAACGAACACAACATAAAACTTGTAAAGGAGTGAAACAGTCTATAAAAAAGAATAAGACAAATAATGTGAATCACTTATTCACTAGATATAAATACACAATAGGACTTTGAACAATAAATTCTGGGTCATCATACTAAAACGTGAGAAATGTCTCTTACTGTTACAAATAACTAGAATTTTAACAAAATTAGTCCTAAAAACTTAACAGTTTTAACAACACAATTTTGAAGAAAGCGTTGCTCTTTCCTTACAAAAGAAATTTGTACCAATTTCACAATACGTAGCTAGTTAATTTACTAACTGGTTAATGTGGGTGATAACGAATAAACCTCGATACTGCTAGGCTTTTCGCGGATAAAAACAAAATTTAGCATGTAACGTGGAAACCAAACTGAAAGGTAAGAGCACAACGGGAGGTCAACAACGGCGACGACGACGCTTCTTCCTACGACGACGGCAGCTGCGGCGTCGCCGGCGGCGGCTGCAGCTGCGCCTGCGGCGGCGACGACTGCGGCGGCGGCGGCGGCGGCAACTGCGGCGGCGACGCTTACGCCGGCGGCGACCACAGCTGCGGCGACGGCGGCGGCGGCGCCCGCACCGATCCGATGGCTCGGCAGACCGCGAGCGCGAGAACGACCGGGCTTTCATGGTCTGAAGGGAAAAAAAAATCGTTCAAGGATAGATAGATAGATAGATATACTTTATTGCACAAAAACTTTACAGAAATAGGTTTTACAGATTGATTATAGTACAATTTAGGCGGTCTTATCGCTAGAAAGCGATCTCTTCCAGACAACCTTAAGGTAGAGGAAATAGTAGATGGCAAGAAATGGGTACGGCCGTGCAACATTAATAAAGTTTTATTTCTTGAATTATATTCATAGTATAGCATTATAAACATACATAAACTCATAGATATATAACATAATATATATATATTATATAAGGAGGTGCAAGACTGGCAGAGAAGCTGTAGCACTATAGAATACACCATTTACCAATTAACTCTCCAGGAGGTTACATAAAAAGACATAGTTTCTTGCTAGTATCTTCTCTTTAAATACATGTTATGTACAGGAAGTAACTTCATTTGCTCCTATTTTTGCTCACATTAATCGCAGCGTGATTTGATATAGCCTAAAGCCTTTCTCGATGAATGGACTTTCCAACACAAAAAATGTTTTTCCATCGAACCAGTAGTTTCTGAGATTAGCACGTTCAAACAAACAAACTCCTCAGCTTTTTTTATATAAGGATAGAGTATTGTAGTATATGTAATCATCTAAACCATTTACTTATATTTCTGATTCCGCCATTTCAATCTGTATGATTTAGACTAAAATTCCTATCCCCTCACCTTACTTCCGCGCCGCTTATGCCCATCATGCTCATCTTCCTCGCAGCGATGCGCTTCAGTAGCCTCCTGAGTGTTCTGCTCGAGCTCGTTCTTCTTCTTAAAGACCGCCTCATTGTTCTGTTTCGGAAACGCGGCGTCAGAATGGCGCCTGGCAGCTGCCGCGCGCCGCCGCTTGTATTGCAAGTCTACGTAAGTCTTCAAGCGAGCAGCATACCTGGGAAGTGTCAGGAGTTAAAAGATCTCGTACAACGTTGCCAATTTTTTTTGCCAAGCTTTGTAGCATTAATAAAAGCAGGATCATTTAGTTATAAGCGGGATAACATAGGGAACAAATGAGAATATGAAAAGAGTGAAAGAGACAGAAGACTCTGTCGCACGCGCCGATTGCGTGTCGCACCCACCTCACACCCACGCGCTTATCATCATTGATGAACACTTCTTTCTAAAACGGGACGCCATAATCATAATTTAGGTTGGTTCTCCACATTTCACTTCGCATAACTCACTCTCACTATGAAATACGCCCTGCTCCTTAAGGAACAGTTTTGGGAACTTAACTAGTTCAGGGAGCGGTAGCAGATCTATGGAATTCTATTAGTGACAGTTATCTACTTGCTGTATTTGTTAGTTTGGCTGTTAGAATTTTAGAAGTACCTGGGGGCTTCAGTCCCACTCCTCTTCCGCAGGAAAACGATGACGTTATCATTGATCTTCTTCTGCTTTTCGTCATCGTTAGCCTCCATGCCCATTGAGGCCAGGCTTCGCTGAAGGCACGCTACACCGTTGCCATGCCTCGTTAAATTTCACCGAAAAGTTCACATTTAATTTTCCATTGATCCATAAAAATCTCCTACCATGTCGAATGAAAATCTCATTCCAAATAGAATGAAGTTGTAGAACTGTCTTTTGTTAAAGAACGTGGCGATTGTCAGGAAAGTAGAATTTCAAGCTGAAAGTCACCAGTACCTAAAAAAGGTTAGATATTCAACGGGTGATTTGAACCTTTTTGCTAAATCGTCACCGAATGCACAACCATTAGATTAGATCCGATTAAAAATGAATAAGCCACAACAAAAACATGTCAGGGTATTGTAAAAAGCTTTTGAATGGTATACAAGGTTTTCGGTTATTTTAAAGGAATGCAATAATAAATCATGTTCTGTCCTCATAAGAATTCGTACCTTCAGCTGGTCTGCGCGATGAACCCTCGGGTGATCAACAAAGCTGTTGATCAGGCCATGGAGAGGACACACTTTGACCCCCATACAGGTTAGTATTTACATTCAATAGCAAGTGTCTTTTGGTTGGAAGCTTGGGACATCTTCTCTTGGAAAAGTTTCCTGAAATTGTAATTTAATATCCATGTAAAATCAAGCAGATCTGGATTTGGGGCGCTTGGTTTTACCATTACCTATTACGTCAAATAATTAATTGGTCGTAGATATCTGTGAGTAGCAGGAATCTTATCCATTTTAGCTAATTCAGCTGCCTTGAAAAAAAATTGCCGTTGCGATTTGCGACAAAAATGTAATTGTGGTCTCTTACTAGGTTTGATCATTTCTTTACTTTTTCTCCAACCTTGGTATATCCCAGTTGTTTATCCATCACGTAACACACCTCCACGACCCTTACAAGGGAAACCACACCTTCGGATTGTGGTGTTGATGAAGCCCAGCTACTTCACCACTGAAGCGATATGGGAAGATGACCTTCTTCCACTTTTACTTACCTGTCAGCTAACATGGCCTTACAGAAATGCCTCCAGCACAAAGGCTGGAGTCAATGCAGCCATCGCTATATGCTCCTCATGTGGATATCACAAGAGCCAGGCTGGGCTTCGGACGTGTAGGTCTTAGGATAATCAATAGAGACTTGCACAATCCGGACCACCTGATCCAACTGCAGGCTTTACATACCATCATGGACCAGGTTAGTTTTGAAATATTAAGAACAAGTACCTAAGTAAAGGAGAATTTTGAGAAATGTAGGTACAGTTAACAATAAGTCTGAACAATTTTGATTGGGCAAGAACCGGCGGTGCAATATTTTTTTAGGGCATTAGAATAAATATGGACTTTTTTTCGTAGTGCACGCGCTTATGCTTATAAACTTTAAACTATTGAAAAAAAAACCAGAATATTTCCAGCCCCCATTGCAGTATGGGATTCGAACCCTTATCTAAGTAACTCCTGTGACAAATTCGATTAGTTAAACAAAACCAATAAAATTTAGAAAAAAAAACAACCGTTACTGACTTTAATTTTTGAAGAATTCTTGCAAGCTTTATTACATTTACCTACCTACATAGAAGTTTTAATATTTTCTGTTGCCCGAACGTACGTTATGTTACAAAGTCCCGAGCCGAGGTTCGAACTTCAGGGCGCCCTCAGGTTGTTGGTTAAATTAAAGGGGTGAGAGCCATCTGCGCTCCGAAAGCTCGATGAAGATGATAAGGCTTCGCATCCATCATCGATAGTCGGGAAGGAAAAATATTTTTTTTATGATCTTTTCTGTTTTTATTCTTTTCAATTGTAGGTGCAAATATCAGAGTCCGCCTTATTCCTCATCAAAATCCACGTGGTGTACCGTCTAATAGACCTCATGCTGGACCGCGACCCCATCATACGCGAGAAAGTGTGTCTCACTCTGACTCACCTCGCCTCGTACTACCAAGGGAGGAAGAGGATCATGTCTCGCTCTGACATCATCAGTAACCTGTTGCGGCTGATCATGCGGGATCGAAAGGAGATCAGATACGCTGCCAGTTATACCCTAAGGACCTTGGCTAGAGACAGGTGGGCGTACTGTTAAATTTTTAGGTAGGTATTTTTTTTATTCCATCTATTCATTCAGATGGTTCTAATATTATAAACACGACAATTTATAAGATTGTATGGGTGTCTGGGAATATGGATCATTGAATGTATTGCTTGTGAATCTTTCACGCAAAAACTACTGAATAGATGATATTCTGTGTAGTCATAACTTCAGAGCCGGAGGTAATTTCATTTGGTTTATGTATTTAGAAGATTCATAAATATTACTGATGTAATGTATGTACATCAATAATAATATAACCGATTTCTGTATAACATGTTATATCTATTTAAATATAACCTTATTCATGCGATTATCATTTGTACTGTGTATTAAGAGAGGTAGGGCATAGCGATTTATCGCTCGAACTGGAGCAGCCCGACTGGTAAAATACCTCCACCTTACAGAAGACCGCAGCCAAATAACAATCACTTCGGTGTTGTTGTGTTTCTGCGTGTGAGTTAGGTTTCCATAGCTCCTGGGGGGTGCTACATCAGTAGCAGGGGTCAAGCCTTCAAGGTAAGGGCGACAAGTCCAGTAACAGATTTATTATGCTGTACTTGTCGCTCTTAAGCTAGGACCTCATTACCACTTAACATCAGGTGGGATTAGGTCAATCTGGAAGTGTAATATAAAAAAAAAAGTACTGATTATAAAAATGTATTGTGGTTAGTTGATTCTGATTTCCATAACCTTTTGAGTTACTTACTTCATAATCAGATCGAAATACTTATGTCATGTTGTGAGATTATTTAATTTTTTTACTTCTTTGCTTAATAAGCCGATTTGTAAATTCTGTAGGTGTGCCTGTGAAATGATTATGGAGAATGAGGAAATAATAGAGAATCTGCTAAAGATGATAAAGAATGACCATACAGGAATAGTGGTGCTCCACTTGAAGACAATGGCCAATCTCACAGAATGGGATCCGATTCGACCGCTTAAAGCAAATGCTTTTCAGGTAATAAAATAATTCTGCCCTTTATGTGCCACTGCTCAATATAGGCTTTATGTACTGTGAGATGGAACTAGTAATTCCGGATTAGTTGAGGGATGTTAAGCAAATCAATAACCTAAGGCTTGGCCTCGAAATTTGCGGGAAACAGCATTTTATGCATAAAATCAAGCGTCTGTGAAAGAAACCCTAATAAAATTATGATAATGAAACTCTCGATGCATGTATGTTTGTTTTTCTTCCACGCAAAGAAAATTGTGGGGACTTGTATGAAATTGGATAGCTCTAGTACTTGAATAACATATTATATACTTTATTTTTATCCCAAAATGCGAACAAAGTCGCAAAATGTGCTTTATTTCTAAAGTTAATTAAATTGCCTTTAGTATCTCGTTTACCTTTTAAATATTTTTTTCCAATCTATTCAGTAGTTTTTTCATGAAAGATCATCGTACATACAAACCTTTATGTGTATAATCCTAATAAAATAGATAAAGCTCCTTAGTTGGTTTTTGCTACTAATTCCATCACAATACCATAATTTACAGGTGATGCTCAAACTATTCGAGAACCCAGACCCCCGCATCGTCAGCGGGGCCATGGACTGCATGGCGCAGCTCTGCAAGCACGAAGTAGGTCGTAAGCTGGCCGACGACAACGACCTCACCTTCGTACTAAGGAAGTTCCTCAACTCCCCTGACATCGAAGTGATCATCGGCGCAGTCGGCCTCATGGCGTACACTACACTCACCACTCGCTCCAAATGGCGAGCCAAAGAGCGCTGCGTGGAGATAACTAAGAAACTCGTCAAACTATGCCAAAGCTCGAACAAGCCGTTGCTGCAGCTGAAGTGTATGCAAGTCCTGATCAACCTATGCGACTGTCCCGATATCAGGCATCATATGAAGATGCATTGGGAGAAGAAAGTATTGGCGATTAAGATTAGGACCCACGAGGAATGGGACGGGACGTCTGAAACTACTAGCTATGGACTGGAGACTGGTCACAATTATAGGACGATGTGTATAGAGAAGGTCGAGTGTATAAAGAACGATTACGGTGATAATGCTTCGGTGGTTAATGTGCATAGCTACTTGAACAGAGTGAAAGAGGTTAAAATGCATTTGCTGAAGGCGATCAACTGGAAGTCGTATAAAGATTGAACGTTAGATAGGTAATGTTTATTTTGTTGATGATGTCTAAATTTTTAGCATTTTTGTTTCGTAAGTTTACTTATTTTATTCATTGAAGATCAGTTTTTGCACATGACTTTATAGTTTAAATTACTCCGGAATTAATATAAGTATTTAGGGACCTTGACCTTGGGGTTATGGATTCGATTCCAGGGTTGAGCAATTTTGATACGGATTTTTCGAACATACCGTACCGGTACCCGTTTTTGGAGCGCTGACGTATACTTTACGTTTTGTAAAGGCGCTAATCTGACTCCGAAAAAATTCAGAGGCTGCATTGTTCACGAAAGCATAAAATCTATCTATTGCCAACTTTTGGCGTAAAACGGCTAGGTTGATTGGTCGCCATGTGCACATTTTAGTCTATAATTTGGAGCTTGAAGACATTATGCTCCGGGGCAGTACAGTTGACGATTTTATTTCAGTGAAAAATTTTTGTGCATTATGAGTGCATAATTCGTTCTACCGTACAATAAATACTACTTCTCTAGATTAAGAGTACAAAAACTTGGATAGTTCACGGTAACATGGTAGGATGCAGCTTGGCATTCAATGATGGCAAGGTTTATGATAGACTTTGATAGAAAAAAACACCAAACATATTATCAATCTTTTATTAAAATATGTGAGGCAGTATTTGCTTCGTAGGCTTTGCTGGTAGGCGTCTAGAGGTAAGCGTGCTGTTTACTTCCTGGGGAAGGCCCGGAATCCTTTCCTCCTGCACTTGGTGTCCACTATGAGCTGAGCTTGCCGCTTCAGGTAACAGCGGGAAGGTACGTCTTCTTCTTCATCGGAGGCTGCACGATTAACGTTTAATTAATTAGTTTCCTGAAGCGGAACATTTTTTTTAATTGCACTTCAAGATTGACGTCATCCCACCTGATGTTAAGTGGTAGCTTAAGGGCAACTTAAAATGAAGCCTTACATTTGACAGAATGTAAGCCTTTCTAACTATCGTTTTTTCCGTCCCTCTAGAATTAATACTAATATAAGTGGTAACTTACTGGAATATAATATATCTATGCTTGTTAGATAGATGATGGGTCATCCAGAAGTCTTACTAATATTAATTACATGGTATAATTGTTAGTACCAATGTTCAAACACCCATATGCTTGTTACCGATTCACGCATCGACTACTGAATGAATTAGGATGAAATTTTGTAGACAGATGAGAAACTATTATAACGTAGGATAGGTACAGTCGCCGTCAGATATATCGGAGCAGACAAAGTGACCAAATACTTCTGAACAGTGAAAATGTCAAAAAGTTCTATACACCACAAGTTACCATTAATATCTGAACATTCATTACTTCAGTAATATCTGAGCAGATGCCAATAACATCTGAACACTCATAACGTCAATATGTGTCACGCACGTCATGTGTCTCATTTAGCTACCTGTCTAGATGAGTGTTCAGATATTATTGGTAAGTTGTGTGTATAGAAATTATTGAATGTTCAGATATTAATAGTAACTTTTGGTGTATGGAATTTTTTCTGCTCCGATATATCTGACGGCGACTGTACTTCTTATCCCAATATGACGTCACGAAGTCACGAGCAACAGCGTTTCGTGCTGAACTTCCTTTGCTAAAAGATAAATGTTCCAAACGATAAGTGAAATTATTATCAAGGAAATAAAGGTGAAAATCGTCATCTCCCCGAGTATCTGGTTTTGTGATATCTATGTAACTAATATGATACGTTATTATTTCTACGAAGTATTTGGACATGCCCATATTGCGGTTTTGATCCACATCCTGTTGATGTCAATTTATCATCGCATCCTGCAATAGTGTGATCTGAATATGGGTGATAATGAATACCTAACCATTCTGGTCTGATATGTAGCTCATAACCCAACCTTCCTACATACTATGATTGTATCATGTATTTAATTGCTCTGATCAGTATTAAATGTTAGATAGTTTACAGAAATTTATAAAAAATACAATTTAGTTTTTTTGGGTGCGGCAACAGTAAAAACGTGTGTATGAATTTACAACAAAATAAAAATAATTAATAGCAATAAACAAAACATCAGAATAGAATATTCATACGTATATGATAAATAATTGAATAAAACTAAATACCATCCCTACTAATATTATAAATGCGAAAGTAACTCTGTCTGTCTGTCTGTTACACTTTCCCGCTTAAACCTCTCAACCGATTTTGATGAAATTTGGCATAGGTATACGTTGAACCTCAAGAACGGACATAGGCTACTTTTTGTTAGAAAGTAAGGGGGGGGGGGTAATGCCACTTTTGAAAGTTTATATTGGAAAACGTTTATTTTTTAAGTTAGGGATATGAAAGTTGGCACAAATCTCTATTAAAATATATACTACTTTTTGTTTCGAATATTAGGGGAGATAGGGGTAAAACCGACCATGAAAGGATGTAGTCCACGCGAACGAAGTCGCGGGCACAGCTAGTAATTTATATACTTTGAAATATATACATAGACGAGAGAGTGGTTGAAGGTGAGAATGACTGCATAAAGGAAGTGATAACATAAATTAAAACTCAGTCTTGATTGGATACGTACGTGGTGGTTTGATGGGTTCCTTCTGCACAAGCTCCTTATAAGTGGGTACAGCCTTCTCCACCTCCTTGGGGGTGCTGTGGCTAGCGCTCAGGCCGGCCACGGAAGAGGGGCGGCTGGTTGGCTGAAATACGGAATTTGGTTAATTACAGCTGGACTACCAGTTTTGAATTTCTGTTGATGGAGTTACTAATTTTAAAAAATGCGTCGAAAAATCAAGTTCAAATCGTTCGGGGTTCTCAAAAGCCTTCCTAGGGTTCCGTGGAGTTTTCAGTTTAAGCTCGTTTCAAGGCACAATCGTGTCTGAAGAAAGTTGTTCATGTGGACAAAAGACTTGCCGCTCAACGCATGTTTGTATGTCGTCCTCTTTATGTATGTCTTTATGTATTACTAACTGTGCTCGCGACTTCGTTTACTTAAACTACAGATTTTTTTCATATAAAAATATGTCTATGTCCGTTCTAGAGGTTCAACGTATACCTATGCCAAGCTTCATCAAAATCGGTTCAATGGTTTAGGCGTGAAAGCCGGACAGACAAACGGACAGAGTAACATTCGCATTTATAATATTAGTATGGATTTTATTTGCCTATATCACTCATCATTGAACTATCCTGTATCAATACCATATATATCAATTACCAATTTACACACAAAAACTCACAAATTATAAATGAAAACCATTACCCTCCACATAATCAACAGAAATAATTGACGTGCAAAAGAATTTATTGTAAATCCACTTGCAGAAATAAATAATTTCAGTTCATTTCATTTTATTTCCACATAATCCCAGTCAATTGATAGTTAGAAATAGAATGGAATTCGGATATACAGGGATAGTGCTCTTCTCAAATTAAGATGTAGGATACTCACGTTAGAATACGGAATCGCTATGACGGTTGTGTCTCCGTGCTTAAGCCTGATATCATCAGCTTTCATGCACGCCTTCTCATAACGTGTGGTCAACACCTGAATCAGTTCCTGCACGTCTCGGGCTTCTGCTGTCCACTCCGGCATAGCTGGCTCGGGTATTACCTAAAAAGATTGTTATTTGAATGAGGATATGGTATTTCTTCCACTTCCTTCTATCGTTTATATGCTGTTTGTGCGTCAGATAGCGCAACAACTGTAGATAGATATTCTTTATTGCACAAAGCCCACTAAACTGTTATCCTAAGTTAGGTCTGTTTTTTAACATTGGAGCAATGGCTAACGAACCTCCACCAATATTAAAAAGGAAACCAAATTTATTTGTGTCATAGTTGTGGCTAACGGATGATTGCTTTTCATAAGTATGAAAATTTCGATAAGTATCGGACAATCAGATCATACAAGCCTGCAATGTTTTATGCCAACTGGAAAAAATATAGAGAAAGAAAGGGGTGTTCCCAAAGCTTTACCCATTACGAATGTAGTTATGTCAAAATGGACATTAGTTTAACAAAAATATAAGATCTTTTTTATTATTTTTATAGTACTAAACGCCGTACTAGCGAACTTTAGAATAAGTATGTAGTTCTAAATATATTCGGCAGAGGGCACTTACCGGAGGCTAACGGTTGATATAGCAGAAAAATTTCATCGCCTACGATAACTTGCGGTTAGCTCAGTTGGTAAGAGCAGCACGCGCGATACGTGAAGGTCGTGGGTTCGATTCCCGCAGCGCAAGGGGAGATAAAATTTGTCTGTTTCTAATATATAAGATCTTTATCTAATTTGCCTAACCTTTTATCTTTTATCGTAGGAAATTTTTTGAAAAAGAACGGAAGAATTTGTATGATCCTAGTTTCTGATACTCACATCTAGCAGCTTGCAGAGATCGTATAGCAACCGCTTGATTTCCAAGAGAACCGTGGTGATCTCTTGCAGTTGTTCGTCGAGCTGCGCAAACGTTTCATCTTCTTTCTTAATCTCGTCCTTCAACTCGTTGATCTGTTCTTGGCCTCTGTGAACATTGAAAGAAGTTAAATAAGTTTAAAAATTAATTGCGCGAAAATATTACGTTCCTAGGTCTTTAAAAGCTTGATTTTATCAGGTTGATCTTCCGGAAAGTATATTACGAGGATATTGGGGTAACTTCTGCTCGTTATCACTTTATATTTCGGATCAAAACAGATTTTATTATGTGTAAATACAATTTGCAATAATACTATATGGGTATATATAAAAGGGTGTTTCTAAAACCACAGTCACGGATACAAATACGTATTCAGAGACCTTATGGCGTTACCACAAGATTCAAATTGCTTTATGGTGACATCTTGAGAGCTAAAGTATTTAAATTTTATTGTTGGTAACTGTAACGATGAGTAATAGATACACACTTACTCATCTTTGTCTTTAACGGAGGCAAATTTGAACGCCTCCAGCTCTGCCATGAGGGCGGTCTGACTCTCTTCCAACTCCAGCTTTTCTTCCTCCGTGGTCTGCTGCAGATAGTTCAGCCGTTTGCTGGTCTCCCGCTGTGCTCGGAACCGGTCGAATACTTCGTCTGTGTCTGTTACACCTGGAAACGTTTGCATGGTAAGAATTTGAGTTCATGAAAGTAGACAATGTTGATTTAGAATGTAGTTGTCTGATTTTTGTTGAACTGAAAATTAAAAGCAACCTCTTGTTATTTTTATAGATTATTCATAGCATGGAATCAACAATTGTCTTATTGGCTTATTGAGTCCATCCTCAGGTCTTTCTTCTGAAAGATGCTGACTGAGTGAAATGTGCGTCAATTACTGCTAAATGTAAATTGCTGGGAAGTTTATTAAAGAATAGGTACACAAAAAATATTTATCTGTTATGATTATTATTTATTGGGATATTCTTAAGAGTTCATACCAGTAAGCTTCATCAGCCTTTGGAATATCTCCTCCATCTGAGCAGCAGCTGATGACTCCTCAGTAATTGCTTCGCCCTCGGTAGACCTTGTCGATTCCTGACGCACCACTGATCTAGCTGTGACGATAAAAATATTTATAATTAGGTAAGTTATAGTGTTAAAATAAGCATCCCTTTAATACTTTTATTTTTTCATTTTTTTACGCCCAAATTTTGTCGTAAACGTCCCAGAGCTGGACAAATCCATACCAACTGGGTTAAGGATTGGGCCTTTCCCCATCACTCGGGACCAATCTCACCTTGCGGTGGAAATATTCTCTTCTCCAACTTCTCCAGCTCCCGTTTCCGTTCCGCGAAGCGCTGCGAGAAGTAAACTCGCTCGGAGGCGCGCGCGTGTTCAGCGTCGTGTGCGCGCGCTGCCTCCGCCGACGTCGCCGCCGTTGCGCGCACGCGCATCTCTGCTGCCTCCTCACGGACGTTCTGGAGAATATTTAAGATAAGATAAGATAAGATAACTTTATTTTTCATAATTTTTTGTACACTGCATACCAGTTACATAGACATTTTTTTTTATATAAATGTAAGAAAATAAGAAGTGGGTACATTTGTTTTAGGAGCATTTTTTACAAAAGTATCCTATAAAACATTAACAAAACAACACAACACCCACTTAGGTATAAATATTAATATCTAAGTGGTTCATGAAGGTATACAGAAAAGAGTTATTCATTACCTTCCGTGCTAGTCGAAACTGTGTTACGGCAATTTAGATAGATAGATAGATAATATTTAGAAGATAGATATTCTTTATTGCACAAACACTTTACAGATTAATTTTAGTACAATTTAGGCGGTCCTATCGCTAGTAGCGATCTTTTCAAGACAACGTATAATAGTAGGTATTAATAAATACATATTGGACAACATAACATGCATTGCTCTGATTCTGTGGTAAGTAGCTAAATCACTTGTGTTACAGAAATCAGAAACAACGACGGTACCACAACACCCAGGTCCGTGAAAAAACGTTGTAAGTTTGACTTGTACATCTGTTTGTCTGTCTGTGTGTTTGTTTGTGTCTGTATGTCTGTCTGTGGCATCATAGCTCACGAACGGACAAACCGATTTTAATTTAGCATTTTACGTAGAAATAATTTATTTTACGCTGTCACCCTTAAATGTCATTCGTATATTATTACCTCTAGTTTACTTATTTCTTCTTTTTGTTTGAGCAGCATGTCTTCAATACGTGATAGTGAACTCTCGAATTTCACAGAGTCATCAATTAGGGCTTGTCTGTGAACATACATTTACGGGAATACCACATAATTAAAAAGCTTAGCAACATGACTGATCTTTGATAGTTTATTAGTTTAATTATTTTTTCTTACCGTATGGTCAAATATTTCTTTTTTACCAACTCTGCCTCGGTCCATTGTATAAGTACTTTGTGGATCTCGTTTTCAAGATGAGATGCATGCTGAAAGTGTTCAAAAGAAGGTTTTAGGATCATTGCCTTCATGCTTTAGACTGTTAAGGATTAAGTATGAAAGCATTTTGACCACCTTACCACTTATAAACTAACTATTCTACTAATAAATGTTATTAATGCGAAGGGTTATAAGATTATATGGATGTCCGGAAGTATGTTTGTTAATCTTTCACACGACAGCTACTAAATGGATAGAGGACATACTACATTAACACTTAGGCTACTTTTTATCACAAATTCTTTACTATTTACAAACTAAACACACGAAATTTGAAAATTTGCTTGTTTCTCAGGAACTCCTGGTTCAAATTGAAATAAAAAGAACACGCTGCGACGTATAATAGCAAATAATCAGAGAAAAATATGGAATATACGGGTATAGTATGCGAGTGACCGCGGTGAATCGGGCCACCCATGCCTTTTCTGGGCTCATATCATTTTACCGAACCTATTTCGACCTAAGCTAGGCTTCAGCGAACATCGTTTCGCCGAACCATACAAATTTATATGATTCGGCCAAACTATGTTCGGTGAAACGTAGCGTCTATCGAAAAAGATTCGGTAAAATGATATGAGTCCGCTTTTTCTTCCACCATCTTCAACCGAATCCTGACTGCACACACATTTGCAGAACATGGCATGCACAGAACACGCTAGGACTGAATTCTACTTGGTGAACCTTGGTGATACCTTCCTAGCCCTTGTGCTGGATTTAGACTTTACGAGCTCGCTCTTGGTGTTCTCAATGAGCAGGTGCTCGTACTCCTTCTCCAGGTCTGCCAGTTTCGTCTTCTTGCTCTTTTTCTCGTATTTCATCAGATCCAGCATTTTGCGCTGTTCTATCACTTTGAGGTCTAGGTTGTGGATTATCTGGAAGAAAAGTTTATTCTGAGTTTAAATTTGTCAGTTTGGACTGCATTGATAAAATGGTTTTATAAAAAGTACCTAGGTAGGTACTTTTTTTTTATCGTTAATGTGTTTTTTATAAAATGCTTAAAGGTATAGGATATATCTTCATCCGAATTTACATCCTATATCTTGTTATAACATTTGGTCTAGTTTACGATGAAAATTAATAGAAGCTAGAAAATTAATACAAATTAGAAATCTATCGGATCCTAAATTAGAGTTCACCGAATCGTAAACTTTGACATTGGCGGAATCATAGCATTGTTTTACGGCGCGAGATTGAGTCCATACATAAAAAAAAATACTTATTTTTATCTTAAATACGTAACAGAGAGTAAGTAACGTTAGTATAATAACCATAGTCTCAAATGTTTGAAGGGCCTATCCATATCCTTTTCTTATACTAAGTAGCATAAAATTAAAGCAAGCGAAGATCATTTCACGAGACTTTACAAAAAATCTCAACCTTTTCATCACGGTGGCATCCTCATAGATCTGTCATGCCACAAAAACAGCGCATTGAGCCTACGCCGCTCCAACGCTGTCGTCTGACATAATGACGTAATTTCTTGCAGGACCTGCGCAAGCGCATCGCCGCAGATGCCAATCAGGATAGCAAAAACTGGTAGGTACGGTCGACGGTTTTGAAATGGCTACTGAACTAATAACATCTGCAAACTGATGAAGCTTGTGGGAAGACATTCTCATTTCAGATTGATGTGTCCGATATACTGGTTAAGCCGGTCTTTGGAGATCTAAATATAGCGATCGAGAAGTAATTAATAAACAAAGCTTGAAGATTTGTAATAAGCTTTACATCAAGAAACTATAACGGTTGTATTAATGGTGAAGAAATAGATATTGTAACTTTGTTTGATTAATTCTCAGCAGTGCAATTTCGTCAGATAAAAAAAAAACAACTATAACTTTTGACGACTTATTCAGATATGATCTAAGATTATGTTTTTCACGGTATCTTTAAAAAGCTATAGAACAAACAACCGTGTTCTTTGTAATTTTTTTATGCGTTATTAGCAGAAATAGGCTTCGGTAAAGGAGCATTATTGCTATTCAGTTCAATTCTTTTATTTTATTTATCATCCATATCAAATAGTTTAAAACAATTCGTCATAATTGTAAATTATTTTGAGTTTCCTTAAGTTCATAATTTTAGGTCACAACTCATAAAAATGCACTAATGTGCATAAGCAAATTTTCATCGTTTTTTGATGGACTGACAGCGAATACTATTTTAAAATTGAAGATAATAGTTAATTTTGCTCTAGTATTCATAATCCTTTCACTGGGGTAACTTTGTCCAATAATGCAGCGCAATTTGTTTGTTTCACGAACGTCATGTTTGTGGAGACCCAAAATAAGTTCATCTTTAACTGTTGTCAATTGTACCTGTCCAGAGTTCTTGTTGGCAAGAGGACTGACGTCATTGAGGTACTTCTTGATGTGTGCTTCCTCGTCGCTGATGACAGCTCTGGCCTGCAGCAGCTCGTTCAGTCGCACCTTGATCTCTTTCTTGAGAGTATCTATCAGGTCGTTGTTCTGTTGTTTTTCTACTTCGTTCACTTCGTAGCAGGATTTCCTTTGGCCCTCTGGGTAGGAAAATAAACTTAAATTATATTTCTTTTTCAAAGTGCATAGTTTATCAAGTAACCTAGGTAGGACGTAAAATTTTGTTTAAAAATGTATTGACCTACTTTAAATAAGTTTAAATGGAATTCGAATGTAGAAACTTATGTTTTTATACAAATTTACTTGAAACGGAGTGGAATTGTAGTAACGCAACTATTTCATAAATTCTAATATTCGCCAACTTCTTTTTTGCCTAAATTTCAATATTGACTTAGCCTTAAAGGCGGCCACACGCGCATTCTTATGTGAGGTAACGTCTTGTAATCATAGGTACAGTGCAGGGTTAAGAACTTTCTTACCCGGATATACATTAATACGAATGATTACTGAGTATTGCATTCCAAAGAAGGTTGGTGCAATGTAAACAAGTCAGGAAATTTTGTTATGACTTTGCACTAGCCAATACAAACCTGAGAGCTGTATTTTCTTTTTGATCTCAAATATTTTCGTATTTATAGTTGTGAGACGATCTTCGGACTCAACCTCGAACGGATGTTTTTGGTAACACATCGCCATTGTGGATAAATATAACGTGTCACTGTTATCTCTGCAAATAAACTTCTAAAACTCTCATTGTAGTATTGGGCAGGGCCTCGACGACGGAATATCGATCAAACAATCTTTGTTAGACTTTGGGATCGAATGCTTGCAGTCGGAAGAGAAAGGTCCGATTTGTCAACTATTAGATCTATTTAGTTGTGAAGCTGAAGAGTTTGTTTGTTTGTTTGAAGGTATTATGTTCCTACAAAACGAGCGTAAAGGAACATCTCGCGGGCCAGTATGGCGATGGTAACGGATATGCCTGCTCCACACTACTCGCGAAGTTACTCGGCGAAGTTCGCTCAAGGCGAGGCAAAGTTTGACGCAGCGAGCACTAGGCGAGCCGAAGTGCCTCTCTACACTATCGTATTCGTCTAACTTCGTTCAACTTCGCGAGTAGTGTGGAGGAGGCAATAGGATATATCGGTTACAAACCATAGGCTTCGCAAAACCAGTAAAATATTCGTTGGATTAAGTATAAAAATATTCAACAAGTTACCGCAAGATATTACTGACTTACCCATGCATAGATTTAAGATCTATGTTAAATCATGTTTAATGAAAAAGGGTACTACAAACTTGATGAATATTTCAATGATAAACAATATGGACATGATTGTCTGCTCGCTCGCACACCATATTTTTAAGTTCTCTAGTTCCAACTATTGTAAAGATTAGGATAACTACTAAGTTTCTTGCTGGATTCTTCTCTGTAGGATTAGGTTCTGAACCGGCTGTAGCTTCAATTTTGGTTTATATTCATTTTGACGATGCATAAGCGTTACTTGTAGCCAACATGAATAAATGAATTGATTATGATTATGGTATCAAATACGTTGTCATCTGATGTGGGTTCCTCTCTTGCTTACCATCAGGCTGGGCGGAGCCAATATATCGTGCTTTTATAAAAAAAAACTTCTGGTTCGAATAACTCTCGTCCGACTACACATTTTATGTTCCAAGCATTAGAACTAGTAAATATCGGACAATGTTGACATTTCTTCATCTTTGCAAAATTTCTAGAATCTTTGAGAAACAACGTCTTATAATACAAAAAAAACTTATTGAAGTTATATACATGTTTTTAAAAAAATATATTTAATTGAATATTTTACTTCTATTTATACTACATATAGGTTTGCACGAATCTCCCGGTGCGCAAGTCCGATGCACAGCTAGCCGGTTTTAGTAAAAGCTCCCCTTAACGAAAAATGGCTCTAAGCGCCATCTGCACATAACTTAACGCACTACAAAGTTCGAAAGCTTTCGATTGGCTGCTCGGCCCAAAGTGTTGAATTGCTTGATTTCTCCATTGAATCAACATTCCTGCGCGTACGCACGTATGTGTGCGTGCACACGTTCTCACGCTTATTTATCTAGTGCACAGCATTATCATGACTTAAATACTAACTTATCACCAACGTTACTTCCCCAACTAACTCATAAATGCGTTGAAAAGCTTTAGATTGTCGAATAAGCTGCGTTGTAAGCTGCGCGCACGCACACAACCGCGCCGGCGGCCATTTTGATTTAGTGTACGCTGTGTAGCACGGACAAAGCCGTCAGATGCGAGCGGGACGCGGCTGCGCACGTAACGACCGTCCGTACGTTTATTTCGAACGTTATTTACCGCTAAAATGACCAAATCCGCAACGTTCACCACCTAACAACAGTTCAAAAACAAAATGAAGTGTCAGTTCTTACATTTAGTTCCGTGAGTGTTGATTATTGTGTGATTAAACGACACAGCAGATGTAAAACAAATGTGTGTGATCCATGTGTGAATGTTTTGTGTTACAAAATGTGGTCTAGAAACTTTATACCGGATTATGGGATTAGGCTGGCGACCTTAGCCGTTCTGCTGTCGACGCTGAAGATAGACGGTGCTGAAGGTAAGATTAGTTTTGAGAATGGAGCTTATGAAAGCGCGGTGGGTAACGCGGCCGCGAGAAAAAGTCGCGCGGACGGAGCGAGCTTTGCGCGCCGAGCCGGCTCACCGCACCGGTCGGTTTACCTGAGTTCTCACACTCGATGCAGACTTGTGAAACTAGCCTTTTAAAAACTGGAGTTAAGTCAACGCATCGCATTTTTATAATGTCTTATAATTGTGCGCTGTTTGTTGACGCTACGGGCGCAGCGTGTTATTGCATTAGCTAGCGTTTCGTATTATGTAGATCAAATAACGACCGTTATCCACTGCCTGTAATTTCACGTTCAAAATAATGCTTAATCGGTAAATCTTTCTCATAAGCTAACATGTTCTTTCCCATCACTTTAATCAACTTAAAAGCTTGGTTTTTTGCTTACCACTATTAGTACGTAGTTCCCATTCTCTGTAATTAGCACAGGTAGATGGCAACCGTTTTATAGTAAGATTATGGCTTTTTAGTTAGATCGAGTAAAGTATAATGAATTGCTTGTTATCCTATAAGTATATCAATTAACGAAGGCAGATGATGTGCGGTTCAACTCCCGGATTAGCGTCATTCTTTTAGCTCGATTACGATTTACAATTTTTAATTGCTTTTGTAGGTAGTTGTTCGGTTTAGAGCCCATTTATCTTCTACTTGGTTGGTAAACTAGATGTGAGATTTTAGAATCTTGTTTCACAGATGGAAGAAGTGAATTACCTTTATAAGGACATGCTTGTTTACTTGTATTTTAATTTTTATACGACAGGTGTAAGTAATGCTCATTTATTTTATAATACATAAATTAAGGCTTATTTTGGGCACAAAAACAGTATGGGTAAGTTTACTCATGAAGATTAAACTTGTGCAGTTTTTTCCTCATTTCTATTATTAATTAAAAGAAAACACTAATTGATTTATCATTTTATTTACATTGTAACTTATAAACAAAACATACACGTTATAGTTTAACTTTGTTGTTTAGGTACATTACAAGAACGATTTGAAAAATCGATTGCTACTAATGTCCATCTGAATTCATCCTAGATCTTTTTAGATAAAACAACAGTTTGATTCCAGTCGAAGCTAGCACGAACTATTCGTAATCCCATCTAGTAGAATACAAATCGACAATGTCTGTATTAGTATTCTAGGCGGCTACACACGATTTCTGTGGTCGCGACCACGACTTTACTTTTTGAATATTGATCGTGTACAAATACAAACTTATTTTATTCCCAACCTTAGCTGGAGAAAGGCCCTTTATGAGTAATATTTACATGATCTAGTCATTACAATAGTGACACGTCAAGATTGACCGGCGTCATTGCGTGCGCGCAAACATCGTTTGTTGTAGAATTGGTTTGTGGGGTATTTTTATTTATTTGCAAGTGGGTATCATCAAGAAGATACGTCGGTATCTACTGACTGTCACTGAAATGTTGGCAGCTTGTGTGTAGTCCTAGTATTCTTACTAATATTTTAAAAGCTAAAGGTGCAAGATACTTTTGATGTATGTTTGTAACTTTTCACGCAAACACTAAGAAACGGATTTGGATTGAATTTGGTGGGAAGAGAGATATCATACTACATTAACATATAGGATAATTTTTATCCTGTAATAATGTGGGTGAAATTGCAGGCCACAGCTAGTTGAAAATATTTTACCATCATGCTTTGTTTTATCGATAGATGAATGCCGGTCAAAGATATGAACTTCAGGTAGTTACTTTGGTATTGCCAGGTTTTTACGGTTAGTTCTTGAAAAGTACTTTTCAAAATTTACATGTTTTCCCTGTAGGTACAATAAAAATTGAAGGCAAATTATTATTAATTTTGGCACAAATATCTTATGAATTAGAGGTTATGAGCTATTTTGAACTTTTCAATGATATCTCTTATTTGGTTGTTTTGGATTTTAATATTTAAGCATTATTTGAATATATTAAGTCCCTTTAACAGTGAAAGTTTTACCTAGCCTACTTGTAGAATGGAGGACTGTTAACATCTTTATGGAAAGTAGGATTACTTCTAACTTTGTATCCATGATCCATCATGATTAAGAAGGTTCTTTGTAGTACTCCGGCATTTTGGCAAATCAAGGAGACGTGAGAACGAAATACTCGTATTTAAAAGTTTATAATTCCCACCTATCATAATATTTGAAATAGATATAAAAATTGTGTCCAGCCATTTTCGACTGTAATCAGCTTTCCATACAGCTTTTTTTATATTACTAGCTGACCCGACAGACGTTGTCCTGTTTTAACGACGAATTTTTTTTTTCATAAGAACCTTCCCCTAACAATAACATCGTTACACCGACATCATTGGTATCACTTTTTTACATAAATATAGGTACACTAGTTAAGTTAGATCAAAGCGGGATCTTTCAAAACCAAACTTTCAAAAGATTGTCGTCACGATTTATGTTCTTGATTCATGCTTATTATTAATAGGTACCTTTATTATTTCCAGTCGCTGTTAATGTCAGCAAGATTATTGAAACACTGCCCACAGATAAGCAAATGCGAATGTTATACGACCCTCTGATCAAATATTGTGTGAGTTCTAAACGGTTTCCGCTAATAACATTATCGGCCTTTTCAAGCTGTGTAAGACTATATGTACTTACTTAGATAACACTTTGCCTTACTTAGAATGTTGACTTATGCATGTCTCTTTGTATGAGTAAGTGATTGTAAACGTTTCATTCACTCGATTCGAATAACTTTGCAACAATAGAATAGGTACATGTCACACGAGGTTGCAGATTTTTTTGTTCGGTACAAAGATTAAAAGTTTTAACGAACCAAAATTTTTCGAATTCGATTTAAAATCAATTTTAAATTTTAAAATCTTTTGTCATACATTATTTTAAAATAAAGTATCAGTAGATTCTCTGTATGAGCTGCAGAGTCATTGCTGCCATTATTAAAATCATTATCGTTACAATAACGACGACTGGGTTCAGCTAAACGCTTGCTAAATTCGGATTGGTTACCAGACAAACCACAGTTTTGTCTGAAAAATCCGTCACATTCTTTGATCGAACTGGGAATTGAACCCAAAGCCCCGAGATCTTCACCTCGGTATCTTTATATCAGTAGCAAATTTCCCTTGTTGATGTTAATATTATCTGGATCGCTTCGTGGCAGAATCTAAGAGAATTATTTGATCCAAAATCATCATCCGCACTCATATTGAACGGTCCATCAAATCAATTGTCTCCAAACGTTTCGAATGTGATCCAAGCAGTGTCGCCGTGTTGTTTAAACAAGTCTGCTCCACTTTTATAAACAGTGACAATTAGTGTTCAATTGTCGAACGGCGACCGAGGTCACTGCGCCCGTCTCCATATATAAATCTCAACTAAGACTGTATGCAATTTCTCACTTGCTCCTTCAATACGACTACCGTTTCATCAACATCTTTTACGTTTACAAGATCCTTATTGCGTAAGTGGAAGAGGATAAATTTACGTGCGACACCAGCTAAGACAGTTGTGTTTCAATCGAGTGTTCGCGACAAGAAATTGTTCTGAGAAGCGTGTTTGCTGAGTCTGAGAAACGCTGAATATTTGTTATCATTGCTCGAAATGTATCCATTTCGACACCGTCAATTTGTCATTCTTTACCTACTTGTATTGTTATTTTACTAGGACCCAAACGAGATAGTAAATCAAGTAATTTGCTGTCAGATAGACCTCTATGTTTCAATCATTAAAATGTATTGAGAAGTAGGTAAATTTTGTTTCAATCAAAATTTTGTAACTATATTTGGTTGCAGAGTTTTATTCTTGAAGTCTGTATAACGCAAAACAAAAGTAATAATTAAAAGATCTATGCCTGTACCAATTTATACCATATACGTCGTAAATATTTGGACCACACACAGAAAATAGCTGTGCACTGTAATTTGTTAGGTATTTAGCCTTTTTCGGAGTCAGGCGTCCATGAAACAGTTTGACCAGCTACAAGTAGCCTTAGACGATGTAATAAACATTAATAAATTTTTCAATTCTCGTCAGTTGACAGATATATTGTCGGGTACCAGTCTAGTAAACAACTATTAGTCATACAGCTTTGCGATCACTTGCAATTTGAGATCTGTATCAAGTCTTAATGTACCCAACTTCATGATTTTTAATTTAACCGCTATTCGAATTAGTAATTGCGCTTAACTAAGTTTATTTTTTGTGTCTTTTAGATTCAATTTCATTAAAGCTCTAACAATTTATTATTTCCGTGTATTTCCTCTTTGTGTGTGTTTAGACTTCATGAGTACATTCAAATTCAATGGGTCATATTTTACATGTTACTTGTTAATTAAAAGCTTAACGACTTGGTACTATTTCACATGCTTAATCTCGCAACATTATAACTTTTGGTCGTAAATGTGTGTAGAGAAACATGGTGGCGTGAAATTAAAGTAATTGCTGAGTATAAAAGTTAGCTCCTATAACAATCGGTTCCTCAACGATTATCTCTTGTAAAACTTCATGTTTCCTTGCAACCTTTAATGCTTAATTTTCTTCATTCATACAAGCGTCTGTATTATTAAACTGTAAAACATTTACCGGCATATTAAAATCAGATTGTCTTAATGAGGTTTCGGCAAAATCATCCCTAATGCCAGCTATAAATGAACATTTTGTGTTCGATCCGTATTAAGTTTCAAGCTTGTCTCAGACTTGTCGTAATTCTAAACTTCTGTTTTCTTTTTATCGTGATCAATGTATAAAAGTTGTTTTTTTAACGCCGTTAACCAATGAAGTCTGTCTTCTTCTCATACCTAAGAATATTTTTTGGGAGGATCTGGAATGACGCGGGTAGGTTTTTAATGTTTATAGATAGATATAGTTTATTGCACAAAATCTTTACAGGAATAGGTTTTACAGATTGATTATAGTACAATTTAGGCGGTCTTATCGCTAGAAAGCGATCTCTTCCAGACAACCTTAAGGTAGAGGAAATAGTAGATGGCGAGAAATGGGAACGTCTATGTACGTCGTATAGGTATGGGTATGGGTATGGTTTATCTATATTTAAAGGTCTAATACTAAGAACAGTAATATTCAGATTGCGGTTACTTTTTTAGTTTTCATAAATCATGAAATTTATAAGACATGGAAGTAGATTGTTATATTGCCGGTGGAAGGAAATCTGAGAGCACTAAGAGATCGAATCTTAAGAAGTTAAAATCGATGCCTGCATGGTACATCATGCGGGAGCATTATGTAAAATAATTGTTTTGAGGTTTTTGCATCACAGAGCTGAGACAAACGTGTAGTTTTTATTACGCATTCGCCACAGTATTGTCTGGGAAATTTAAGTTTCTCATGCGAAAGTTTCCCATTGTGTCTGTTTTTGTTTTCAACCACAATCACATTATAAATATAGGTGATGTTTTGTGCCATTGATGAATTAAACTTAAGCATTTCCGTCGTTGTTGCTAATTAATAATTTTATTACTGGTTTTAGGAAAATGGTTAATTTTGTCACGTTATCGTTTTTGTTAAGTGTCATCACGTGTCAAGTTATTTTCTATAATATTAATTAGCATTTGGAGGATTATTTGTGGATACATTATAATATGTTGCTGCAACTTTTCACGTCGTTCTTAATTGGTTTTTGTTCCAAAACACAACGGTTGCTTTAATTTAGTTTGTATTTAGAAAGATTACTAATTAACAGACTTATTTATTAATAAAAAGTAGTTAGTCTGTGATAGAATTTTTTTTTATACCATATAATTAATTTGTATTTATATAAAAACAGTGACGTTAACAATAATAAAAGTGTTAAAAATGAAAACTAATCTTAAATCACACTGAATGAAAATAACGGGAGCTATTTCAACGGAAAGGGAAATATGCCAACATAACTGCCAAGAGTACGATGATGATGAAGAGAAAACGAACAACGAAGGAATATTGCGGGCTTCAAATCCTTACGCCAAAAAGCCTCGAGACCACGGCCAGAAACCTGTCTCGCATCCGTGGGGTCCATGTTTGGACAAGGCGGCGTTGTTTGTGGACAAACACTGGGGCCCTGCGATAACGTGCACGCTGACTGACTAAGGCCTTTTTAAAACGCACCTACGAAAGAAGAAGGAAAAAAGAATTGACGTGCCAAATAATTTATAGTAAATCTACTTGCAGAAATAAATCATTTCATTTCTGAAGGTTTTATAGCAGGTCATAAAATTCTTATCGTCTGAAATATTGTTGCTCGAGGCAAAATATGAAGTCTTAGGTGATTAAGGAACTTTTTTAAGTTTTTATTAGGTGCACGATCTGTCGTTTCACTTCTTAACTTAAAAGCTGCTAAAAATAATGTTCAAAAGAATAAATTTCGTAATTGAAACTAATAATAAAAAAAAAATAGATCATTATTTTACATAATAGAAAAACAGAAACAGAAAAGGATCTTAAGTGTTAACTGAAGTGTTATTAAGTTTATTGCACTTGGCACTAATTATGTTTATAACATTTGTAAAGTGTTTATTCACTTCCTTTTGTCTTCCTGTGTAGTAGCGTAAGATAGTTTAAGTAGAAATGATGTAGTAGTTTAAGGAAAAAGACAATAAACAATTTTTATTTATTTATTTATTTTTATTTATAAAGAAAACAAGTCACAAAATGTGTCGGAAATAGTGTTGTAAGTAATTTCCTACTTTTACTAAAACTTTATTGCACTGTAATTTATAACTTTATCTTGTATTGGAAATACCGTTGAATGTTTGAGAAGGAACCATAGATTTACATCATGATAATCAGGCTTTAGAAATGGATTACAAGTAAAATCTAGATTTGTAGGATATGGAATCGTTCTCATGGCTTTAATACACCATTTTCAGAAAGTGTATAAATGGCTCATTATCAATGTTAACTGATTACGAATTTGATGTTTTAATGGTGTATAAATCACTTTATAAAATAATTAAGCATTTCCACTCTAATGTACTTTTTAGAACACGCGTGAAGAAATAAATATTCGCCGACGTTCATGCAATGTCTGAAAATCAGCGACTTTAGAGATGACATAACTTTGTATCGGCTCAAAGATACTGTTGTTGCGTGTTCCCAAAGCAGGGAGATAAAAACTTAAATTCATTCTCATATTTAAACCTCGAGCTTTAACTCTAACTGCTCAAACGATAATCAGCTCTGCAGCTTTATCATAAAGCCCAGTTTTACAAAGTTCTCGCTCCAAATGTAAAGTACACTTTCAAGCAGTGTTTACATAGTATCGCTGTATGCATATGCAGCGGTTATCGGTTCGTCCGTCCGTAGTTTGCTTTAATAATAAGCCTGCGCTTGCGCCGGTGTCACGAACACCAAACAATGCTGCGGGCAACTTAGGAATGGGATTTGGAAAACGAAAAAAAGTTTAACTTTGGCCTAAGGAACTTGATTATCTATTTTAAAATCAATAAATGTATAGGCCATTTCCTTAAAACTAAATGATATACTAACAGATCTTATGTGATATGAGATCTTTGCCCACCGGTGGGAAGAGGGTGGCTTAATTTGTTGACTGAAAGTAGAGTGTATGAGAAACTAACTGTTTCCCGTGACTTCGGATACGTTATTTGCCCTTAGGAATGGGATTTGGAAAACGAAAAATAGTTTAACTTTGGCCTAAGGAACTTGATTATCTACTTTAAAATGTATAGATGAATAAATGCATAGGCCATTTCCTTAATACCTAAATGATAAAACTAACATATCTTATGTGATATGAGATCTTTGCCTACCGGTGGGAAGAGCGTGGCTTAATTTGTTGACTGAGAGTAGAGTGTATGAGAAACTAAATCTTACCCGTGATTTCGGACACGATATTTCGGAATGAACAGTATCTGTTTGTTAATCTATCTGTCTCATCTCTCTTTCTACGATATTATATCCAAATCTGTTCAGTAGTTTTTGCGTGAAAGAGTAACAAATATACATCCAGGCATTAAAATTTAAATTTTTACATGCTTTCGCGTTTATAATATTTGGAGGATTTTAATACACATTTGATTAAATTGAAAAAAATATACAAATAGAGAAGTACATTCTGAAAAATATTTTTTTTTGTTAGAAAGATTACACCCTTCTATATTAAGAGCTTATTTTCGCTACGTTTACGTTGCTAGTTTTAATTCAGATGTCAAATACAATTTGAATATGAATACCCAAGGTATAACAATCTATTGACAAAGGTGTATTTACCTTATTAAGTTAGGCAACCTCTCTCGAATAACCATACTGAACCTTCCATAACAAATTCAAATATCTTGTAACAAATACCAAGCTGACCCGTCAAGTATTCTCAGGAGTAATACGATGATGTCTACTTGTAAATGGGTTAGCCTTGCTGTCTATTTATTCAATTTTATGAACCTTTTAAACTGCGACTACGGGACAATGTGATTCCAAGTATCAAGTATCAAATATTTCTCCCACACTAGCGTAAGCATTAATAGTTGTAGGAAAGTTTGTACTTCTAATGACGACCTCCGTAGCCGAGAGGCAAGCGTGCCGGACTTTGGCGTCGCGTCATCTCTGAGGTTCCGGGTTCGATCCGCGGTCGGGTCAATATGGGAAACGAACTTTTCTGTATTGTCTCGGGTCTGGGTGTTGTGGTAACGTCGTTGTTTCTGATTTCTGTAACACAAGTGCTTACCATAGGATCAGAGCAATGTATCACACATGCCATCATGTACAGTCATAACTCAAAATTTGATATTTAGAGTTAAAGCGATTTGAAAGTTCAAATAATTCTAGCACCAAAACTACTGACGTTACGTGCTTACCACAGAATCATAGCAATGTATGTGATGTTGTCCAATATTTATTTATTTATTTGATGAGTGTTCTTCCTATATTTCATTTATTTTGATCAGATAAGCACAACATTTTGTTTTCTATTTTTAGGTTTAAGTCAACTAGAATTCACACTGTCTTTTAACGTTTTTAATGTTGATTAGTGCACAATAAATCTAATATTCAGTTGGTAACGGGATTGTTCATTAAAAAAAAGAAATAAATTACCGAAGGACATTACCTATTTGGCTTCGCACGCATACTCTTACCATTTTTTTTAATATTTTCCACTGATTCTTCGCTCTTATAAGTCCCAATGTGATATTATATAGCCTAAAGCCTTATAAACTTTAAGACATTCGCGTTCCATTACATTTATAATACTTAATTTAACGGTTGTTAGGTTGCACGGTTGGTGCAACCTAACCGAAACGTCGGGCAGTAAGTAGTTCGTATTAACTACTAAATAAAAATGGTGTCGCGTTTTGACCCGTTAAATTATTTTAAAGCTTAAAGCCTTTCTCGATAAATGGACTATCCAACACTGAACTATTTTTTCAATTGAACTAGTAGTTACTGAGATAAGCGCTTTCAAACAAACAAACAAACAAACTCTTCAGCTTATAATGTTAGTAAGTAAGTATAGATTAATTTTTATTGCTACCTAATTATACCTACAAAATACGTACAAAATTAACCATTACTTTTGAGAACACTGAAACGATGATTTCGAGTACTATTTTACGTGATCATTTAATGTTTAACTTGTTCATAATATTCACGATTGTTTTAAATTTTTAGTTTCCCAAAGAAATTAAATCCAAGACGAAGAATCAAAACTATCAGATCCTCAACCTGTGGTCTTTCGCGATAAGATGCAGACAGAACTATTAATTCATTGTACAATCGCACGCCTGTTGGATCAATCTCATTGAACATTAATTACTTTGATGTCCTCACTTGATTAGGCCTTTGTCTTGTTAATTCAATATGTGGGGTCTTTATCAGATCGAATTGTGATTAAAGGTTAGCCCATATCATGAATTGATCATTAATGATAGTACGGTTCGGATCTAGGATCTTAAATATGCATAGAAATTCTACTAACTGTTTTCAAGATTTGTGTTTGAGAGATTTAAACGTTGACTTTGGGAATTAAATTTAAGCTTACTAAACAAGCATACCTATTGACGATCTGACTCTGATTGTCTTGTTGCTTTTTGCAATATGATCCTTGGAATTATTTTGTCTTTTTAAATTTCACACATTGATTAATTTGTCTTTACTTTTTAAATTTCAAACGTTTTAAACACTTTCGTTATATGTTTTTGAAACAGGAAGTGTTTAGAGATACACACACATATGCTTACACACACTAATTTACGGACACACGCATACAATTACATTAATCTACATTAGGCTGATGTTTTTTGGAAATTATTTTTGTTAGTGATGTGTTACTAATTTGGTACCTACAATGTTTCTAATGAAACAGGAGTATAAGCCACAATATTCAATTGAATAACATCTCACGAGGGCAGGGATAAGCTGAAAACTAGTGATGCCGGATAATCGATTATCGATTAATCGATTATCCCCCCCTCAAATAATCTAATAATCGATATGACAATCGATAGTATCGATACTATCGATATAATCGATTATATCGATACCTATTTTTATTAAATACAATATAATCGATATCGATTATATCAATATCAAGTTGAAAGCAATACTATCGATTATTTCGATATAATCGATTAATTTGCAATTATTTTTAGATTTAATCGTCATTAATATAATGTCTTCTTAGACATAACACATTCAAAATGAAACCGTGAAAAAGTTATTTATACCCTACTTTTTATTCATAAAACGTGATAGCTAAGTTTCTTGGTACCTACCTGAACTGTACCATCATGGCGATACTATCTAAAAATAATTGCAAATTAATCGATTATATCGATATAATCGATTATATCGATAGTATCGCTTTCAACTTGATATCTATATAATCGATTATATTGTATTTGACTACAATTATAATCGATTAATCGACTATAATCGATTATATCTAATAAAAATAGGTATCGATATAATTGATTATATCGATACTATCGATTGTCATATCGATTATTAGATTATTTAGGCCTCTTTTGGAATAATCGATATACAATCGAATCGACACGGCAACACTACTGAAAACCATCTTTGCCCGGGATCTATTATTGAGATAGCATTCGCTGATCTTTTTTCCTTGTCTCATTCACAATCTATGTTTGTTTAGAATAGATTATCTTTTGTTTGTAAGTTACGTAGTATGAACGTGTGCACATTTAACAGCTTGAACATAATTAACTGTTTCCGAAGTCGTTTATTTATCTCTTGAGTTATTTGTCGTCGAAACCAGGTTCTAATCCTAACGGTCTCACACACGTCCATCTTGGTTTCTCCTAACTCTCGTTCAGGTCTACCTAGACACCTCCTAATTGCATCGCCACCGCTGCGCGGCCCAGCCAGACGTTTGTGAAAGTTCTTATCTGTATCTCGTACCGCCATTACAATCATACTTTATGATCTCGCCGGTTATTATTTAGCCACTTGCTAAACCTGATTCGGATCTTTCCTACAATTTTTGTATCGACTCGTGATGCGCCGATCTGTTTATGTTTGTCAGCCTACCAACGAGTGTTTACAAAACGTTGGAATCGAATTCGGAAACGATGTTTTATAAATAAATAATAAATAAATGCGCAAGACAATCACATCAATCACCTGGTCTCAAACTATGGTTTTCCCTTGTACTATGAGCACCAGACGACGGATACTAACTGGGGGCGTCATCCCAGCTCACCCAGACCCAAGTCAATTTAGAAAAGTTCGTTTTCCAAATTGTCCCGACCGGGAATCGAACCCGGGACCTTTTGCGCTTTGGTAGCCTTCCTTAGCCACTGCGCTACCGAGGTCGTTATCTCTACCTCAAGGCATCGTCCACACGTATTGTCCGTTGCCGACTGTGAGTATGCTTTGTGGTTCGGTGTAAATGACAATCCCTACTAATATTATAAATGCGAAAGTAACTCTGTCTGTGTGTCTGTCTGTCTGTGTGTCTGTCTGTCTGTGTGTCTGTTACGCTTTCATGCTTAAACCTCTCAACCGATTTTGATGAAATTTGGTATACGTATACGTTGAATCACAAGAACGGACATAGGCTACTTTTTATTAGAAAATAAGGGGTGGAGGGGGGTAATACCACTATTGGAAGTTTATATGGAAAAATGTTTATTTTTGAAGTTAGAGATATGAAATTTGGCACAAATATAGCTCGAAACTTGGATTAAAATATATGACAGACTACTTTTTGTTTCGAATATTAGGGGAGAAAGAGGTAAAACCGACCATAAAAGGATGTAGTCCACGCGAACGACGTCGCGGGCACAGCTAGTTTAAATATAAAGCGATAAACTACAATCGATAAAATCAGCAAAAACAAACTATCAAATGTGTTGAACGAATAACTTGAGTGTAAATTCTAGAACTGAAAAACTACTTTAGTTAATTCATTTTGCTTTACGTTTGTATTACTTAAAACATGGGAAAAATCTTATACGAACGTTGTTTAATTGATCTATTGCGTCAGTGGACATAAGCCAGAAGGCTTTGCAGCCGTTTTTGAAGACAGTTCATGTGAAAGTGAACCTTGTGCTTAATCGCGTAAGTTATATAATACCACGACTTTATCGAGCCGGAAAAGGTCCATAATAGTTACGGATTTCTAATTAAGACGTCTCATAGTGGATCAGAATGTTTTTAGGAACGACGAAAGCTGAGAATTTGATAATTAAGCCTCTAAATCTCTTTTAAGCTGGCTCTCTTTTAAAGTCGTTTTTCTGTTTTGACACAAATGAAGTAACAGCATAGATAGCAATGACATACAAAATCATTACTATATTAGAACTTACGTTTGAAATGTTTTTAGTGCAATTTCAGTAATACAGCCATATTATCCTAGTCATAGCCGCTTAGGGTACGCTACGGGAATAAATCTTATCGCGTTCTTAAAAATTGTCAAAATCGATAAAATTAATGGCGTCAGATGCTGATTGGCTGAAAATACGAGTGCGGTGTGCTATCGGCCAATCAACAGTATTGTGACTTTTGTGGTTTCATGCGAGACATTGTACGTGTTGTGCTTGCAAGTATTAACGCGAAAGTCTGTTGACTTGTATAGATGTATGTATGCTTTTTACTCTTTCACGCAAAAACTACTGAACGGATTCGTATGAAATTTGGTTGGAAAAGTGATGTCACATTAGATTAACATATAGGGTTTTTATTCCAAAATAACGGCAGGCATCAGCTAGTTTACGAAAAGTTTTTTATGATTTTTCGTAGTGCTTCACGCCACCCTAGCGCGAACTTAAAATATTTTTAAAGGAACAGAAATGTTACGTGAAGGTCGCAGGTTCGAACCCCACAACACAGGGGGAGGTAGAATTTTTCTGTTACTTTAAAAACACGAAAAGGTTCTGAGAGGTCCGAACTAGCATTGGTGTAAAAACTTGAAACATTTCTGACCTCTTTACTTAAATTTACAGCGAGATAAAACTCTATGGACTTTCGTCCATGATAGATTAGGCGGATCATTGTTTCGCCCGACCAAAAGAACCGTCGAGCGACCAAAGGTGATCAAGAATAGATTATGAAATGTTTTCCGAATACTTTAAACGGCGCGAACCGTTATTTGAATATCAAGTTTCTTGTTGCACAATAATGGGTTTTAGAATTTAGAGGCAATTTTGCATTTCGTTTTTCTGACCTCTGGTTTTATGGTTATGTTTATTTGAACATAACAAAATTATTTGGACAGTTAATGTTATGCGCAAGTGTTTATGCGAACATTAAAACAGTCGAAAACACGTCAAGGAAAACATTTGTAGTTCAATATAAGCTCTTATGCGCATGACATAAAGGCGATGAAAAGTCCAAAATCCGACGTGCTTTGGTCAACAATCATTTTTAGCAAAAAACAACCGACTTTCCTTTAATTTATCGGGGATGTCATGGTTTTTATTTCATAGTAGGTATCCCAGTCGAAATATTTCAGTTCAATTGATACTTTTATCAAAATTACACCCCCACCACCACCTTACAGAAGACCGCAGCCAAATAACAATCACTTATCTGTTGTTGTGTTCCTGCGTCTGAGCAAGGTTTCCAGAGCTCTTGGTGGGTGCTACATTAGTAGCAGGGGTCAAGCCTTCAAAGTAAGGGCGAAAAGTCCAGTAACAGATTTATTATCCTGTACTTGTCGCCCTTAAGCTACGACCTCATTACCACTTAACATCAGGTGGGATGAGGTCAATCTTGAAGTGTAATAATAATTAAAAAAATTAGAATACTTGTTCGGATTCTGTAGTAAGAATTCTTTAACTAAAACACTTGAGTTGAAGAATTTCAAAACAACGCTAGTACCAAACCCGAGACAATACAGAAGAGTTCTGGGAATCGAACCCGGGACCTCGGAGATTTCACGACGCTCTGTTCTCCGGTTGATACTTACTGTATATCCGTTTGAGTGTTTTGAATCTACTTGAGGTATGCTTATTCGTAACCTTAGTAAGTCATAACTCGTTCATAAGTTATACTAATCAAGCTGTCGGTAAGCCATGCGTAAGTAATTTAAGTGTCAAAAGTGCAAAACGTCATGTCTACGTCTGTCCCAGACACCTGTAATAGGATTATGGCATTAACAGAAGCAATTGGTGCGTAATGTCTAGCCAGTAAATTGACAAGTTTATTTTGCATAACTTGTAGGTAATAAATATTTAAATTTCCATGGTCAATACCTTGCCGGCTGTTGCCGGACAGACACTACCGTCTGATCTAGGCAATAAATAAAATAAAATAAATAAAAAATAATTATAAACACTTAATACATACAAAAACCAAATCACTGCAATTTGACGATTCGTAGACGACAACTTTTGTTAAGTTTCCTTTATTAAAAACTTACCATTAAATTTTAATAGTTTTCTAGTATAAACATTATCATCGATCTTTATATTTCCATACAATATAATAACGAGAAGAGTACAATTTTTAAAAGATATGATTATAATTACAACAGTGAGAAAATTTGCATCCAATACATTCTTGCGCAACAACGTACAGTCAGTAAAAGCACGTCAACATTACAGTTTGCACCGCACTTATGTCGGCGACATAAGTGCTTAAATGGAGTTGCAAGTGTTTACCTCGATGGACCGTCTGTACTCTTCAAATCTCTTTATCGAATCTATCAACACATAACCTTTGACATTAGTAATTGGTAAACGATATTAGCGTAACCTCTTCACGGCGATTGTTTTAAGTTCGATGATACACAATTATATAATCATAAAATAGTGAAGGAGGTATCAATAATTTATAATAGACGTCTCGAATAAATCGAGTTGCGTAGATTAAAAAACAATGACTCGATCATTAAATTTGACAGCATAGATTTTTCGCTATGCGCTAACTGAACTTCGAGGATGATAATTTAATAACAGTATTTAGATAATTTTGTTGCTATTTGAGCTACGTTTTTAATTGTGAATTATATGGCAAAAACATGTGATCTTAATAACATAGTATTAATTTCAACCGTAACGTAACACCTATAATGTATATCTAAATAAACAAAATGTGTGTACGTGCATAACTTCAGAAAGACTGGACCAAATTCGATATTTTAATTGTGAGGATAAGATTTGCAAAAAAATGGTTAAAATTTATCGGGATCAAACAAAACAGCTCCTGTAAACTCAATCTTCTTATATATAAAAATGAATCGCTGTTCGTTAGTCTCGCTAAAACTCGAGAACAGCTAGACCGATTTGGCTAATCTTGGTTCTGAAATAATTGCGGAGGTCCAGGGAAGGTTTAAAAGGTTAGAAACTAAAAAAATAGGCGTTACGAAGTTCGCCGGGACGGCTATAAAATATAAATACACACCACAAAGTTCGTTTCCCAAATTGACCAGACCGGCTATCGAATGTGTAGCTGTGAGCATTTGGGAGCCTGCCTTAGCCACTATACCATCGAGATCGAAATTATTATGCCAATGTTCTACGTACGCATATAAATGTATATAAATACTCGTTAGGCATTTTGCGTAACCTAACACTAGGCAATACAGTCAGTATTTACGATAAAGCTCGAGGCTGATTCTCTAGAGATTTACGTATTGACAATGGGTTAAATCAATACTGATAGCTGGGTAACTGTAATTACTGGTCTACATCCATGAGAACTGGTTGATACTGCCATGGTTAACGTAATGGCGTTATAATTTATGCGTGTCGACCTCGCAGACTGAGTTCTGACTACTGGCCATGTTTTCTATTAGGATTTTGATTTTTATAGCCACTGGGTGCGGATTTTGTGTTTTCAGGCTACACCCTAGATTAGATTTCATTGCGTGACGGTTAGAAAGATGTTAAGGTGGTTGACAGATTTGACAACTGTCAAACTGTAAGTAGGTACGGATTCGGGAAATCCTACTTTTCTCGATTGTCTCGGGTCTGGATGTTGTGGTACCGTCGTTGTTGACCGCAGAATCAGAGCCATGTATGTGATGCTGTCCAATATTTATATTCGTTTTTACGGTTAAGTAACACTTGCAGTTTAATTTTAGTTTTTATGTCTTTGCTATAAGAGCGGTACAGGGATTTTGAGTGGAGACATATATCTACTTAGCATGCAAGTAAAACTTATGAATAGCCGTTTGATACATAATTTCTACCGATAAGAACCAACGCCTTGTAGCTTTAACTATGCTTAAATTTCTTATTGCTTTTCAGGATGAGTATCTTTTAAACCGAAATATTGTCCCAAAAGCTCATTTTGCTTATTAGTAATAGATAAAATACGGTAACAAGTCTGTATACCGATGGACAAAAACACAAAGAAAAATAAACCTAATTATTTTACGACAGCAATTGGTACCGAATTGCCCGTTTAAATAAACGATATGATTTAATTATACGCGTGTTTCAGTTTACGAGTGTAATTTTGTGCGGATTGTTAATTAATTTATTAGTTAAGGAGAGTTTTTAAGCATCCATGATGGGAGTACATTATTGGCGGGAACCTTGGATACTCAATACAGGCATGGTGTTCCACGACTTCCTTAGATTTTATTATTATTATAATTAAATAAATAAATATTGGATAACATCACATACATTGTTCTGATTCTGTAGTAAGTAGTTAAAGTACTTGTGTAATAGAAATAAGAAACAACGACGGAACCACAACACCCAGACCGGCGACAATATAGAAAAGTAAATTTTTTTTAAAGATAATGTCCTTATTTTAATAACTGTAAGTTCAGGAGATTTTAAAGAGAGTTATCTGATATCCTTTGATTGGTTGCCTAGTGTTCACATAGTATAGTAATATTTTAATCTCTCAGTAATTTTCGGCGGTAGGTAAGCTATAAATTACTTGCAAACAGAAACATGACTTCCTTTCATGTGTCAATTTCAACATTGTCGAAATCTGAACAAAGATGTCCTTTCATGAATCTCGAACGTAAATCACTATCGAAACCTTATCATTCCTTTCGAGGACATCATAAAACTGTTTGTTTTGCGCGAATCCTTTCTGTGAGTGGCGCTCGTCACCCGCAACACAATGATTTCGTTGATCATGTCAAAACTCAATGAACGTAAATCAGTATCAATACGGTACAAACCAAATATTAATCCAGTCTGGTAGAAATGTACAACGCACCACTCCGGCGCAGCTAGGCGCGCTGCGGACATGACGAATGACGTCAATAGCTTAGACTTTGTCCATGGAGCTGCTATAGTTAGTATCGTTTTCTAAGGGTTGTATAATGAAACATTAGAAATTTGGCAAACGAAATTACATTTTGAGACGGCTCAGAAATCATAAAAAACGGCACTAGGTAATTTTGACATTGTTTTCTTTGAAGAAAGCAAGTGAGTAGTTCTCGTTGCAAGTACAGTCAAGAACAATAAATGTAACCGATTGAGTTCTTACGTTGTTAACATAAGGTTCGCTTTAGAATGAGTTTGAATACATATTAGTCCACGTGACGTATGTGGAAGACGTCTGAGTTGCACAACAGTTTAACTAAGACTTGCAGTGTGATTATAACCTAATCATATTACCTGGACAATATTTAGGTGGAAAAGTGAACACAGTATAGTAATATAAAAATCTTACCCTTACCATACTTTAAAGCAATGTGTTATTTAGTAATAGTTAGTACTTCTTAGGTAGCTGTACTATAGATAGATAGATACACTTTATTGCACAGAAAATTTACAGAAATTGGTTTTACAGACATATTTAAGTACAATATAGGCGGTCTTATTGCTAGAGAGCAATCTCTTCCAGACAACCTTTAGGTAGAGGAAATAGTAGACATCGAGAAACGGGTACAGCCGTGCAAAATGCTTGAGAAAAATACTAACAGAAAATATCAATATAAATACCATAACAAGATAAAAATATAAAAAAAGAAGAAAGAAAAGAAAGAAAAGACATTTATTGACCATTCAAACACGGATACATACAGAAGAAAAAAATAATACAAAAATAGCAAAGGTTATAGTTACAGACTAAGTGAAAATGAAAATAGTGGTAAAAAAAAAATACGTAAAGATAAATAAAACTATAATAAACAAATAAATACCTATATAATAAATAAATATATAAATTTCCATAAAGTATTTATGATATAAACAAATAGAAATAAATATATGAAATTAAATTAATTACCAACAAAGCTTAGCATTATTTAAATACTTTGATAAAGGATACAAGTTCGGATTTAGTTAAGAGAAAGAAAGAAAGTTTTTACTCTTGATTTGAAAATGGGAAGGGACTCAGATTCCCTGATAGGTAAAGGAAGGGAATTCCATAAGCGTATGGACTGGACAGTGAAAGATTGTGAGTAGTACTATCCTGACTTCCAGACTGCAGTAATATATTGATATTGCATACGAGGTTGGCCACAAAACATCGTTGTCACCGCGGTGTCCGGCGGAAGACGACGGCAGAGGTTGGCCCGAGTCGGCCTCAGCGGAAGGACGAAAGCCGAAAGCCGAGACTGGCACACCGTGTGAACACCGCTGTTGTGGCACCCGAAGACATTTTTAAGGGTGCTTTAAACCGGAAAGAAGTTTCAGATCTCTTGATTAATAACGTATTCGAGATAATGAATTTTTGGTCATCTATAATGTTGTGATTAATGTGGACTACCTACGTTTATGATACTTACATGATAATGTATATTTAATACTTTTAAATAAATATGTATGTAATTATTTTATATATATTAATTCCAATGGTTTTAAATAATTGCGATGTGATGCATTATCGTGCAATCCAAATCAGGATCTATAATTTCTTTATACCGACGCTAAATCTTATTGTAAAATGATAAACGAAAAGAAACGTTATATTATAAACTTTTTAGCCTGGGCATTGAATTAATGTAAATTTAAAAATGTATGGTCTGCATTACACTGTATTGCAAGTAAGTATTCATCCTTTTACCATAGTATCCGCGGCCCACACTGGTCCGGATTTTTAATATGGAAGACTTAGGACCCAATGTCAATATTTCGGGCTGAAAAAAATCATGTGGATAGATAAATGAACGTTCATCAACGTTTGTTCTAGCAGTTTTTATGAAATTGGTTATTTTTGCGAAAAAAAAAACATTGAAAAAAAATTTGTATGGAGAAAAAGTGAAATATTTTTTTTTTTCGAAAAGTTCAAAACTGTTAGCAGTGAAACCTTTTGTGTGTTATTGTATTACACTTATTCGTTAATTCCATATTTTTTTTATTTGCATATACTTGCAGCCTTGGCCAAAATATGCATCGGAACTTTCATTGTATTTATTTCAACTATTTGTGACAATTTAATTTTTTTATTGATTTATAGTCACATAATTTACGCATATTTTCAATATAATAAATTTTAAAATCCATTAATGATTTTGAAAAATAGATTACAATTAAATTTTAAAAATCAAAATAATATTTTACTTCTTAGTGGTTAGCTGTTGCTCAAAGCGCAGTTAGTGATCGAATGAGGCATTGCCTGCTAATATTCCCCTCCCATTCCCTAATATTGCTATCTCTTTCATTTCCTACTATCGCTATCTCTTTCATTCCATACTTCTCTCTCTTTCGCTCCTTGAAACCCTTGCTAGTTGAGCGCTTATGAATCAAATAAAACAGACGGGAGCTCATGTTGGAGCGTCATTAGACATTCAACCCTTGAAGAGTCAACATACCTGGAAATTTTAACGTGAATAATCTAGCAACTTGATCATGGCTGGATTTGGCACTAACCTGGACATTTACGTGTTTCTGCGACAAGAGGACCTCAAGGATTACAAACGACTGCATCAAGCAATTTTGGATTGCGTTTTGCTTGAAATTTCGCAAGATTCAGAAAAATTATTGAATTTTGCAAGATCTTTTACTGTGAACTTAAATCGTCGATGGACCGAGGCACACAGGGTGCAAAAAACATTCATGAAGAAGCATATGAACTGGTTGGAAACAAGAATTAAGTGGCCTGAATGTGAATCAGTAAATCTCACCGAAATTTTTGAAGGGACCGAAAATTTGGATCCTCGTTCTACAGAAGAAGAAGCAGCTGTTCAACCCATTCCATCTACTTCGAAGGCGACTAGTGACATTGGAACATCTACAGACATTGCATCAAGGAAGCCATTTGAAGACTTGGGGAATAAGCAGAAGAAAAGGCGATCGGGTACATTACTCGACTATCCGGAAGAGGAACTGACTTTTGCTTTTGTCACGAAGCTAAAGTCTAATGGGAAAGAAGGTCTTGCTCGCATCATCGATCACCTTGTGAAGAATCCTGAAAAGGTTGAAGCTGTCGAATCACTTTTATCAACAAACGAGAAGACGGACACTATGCAGGAAGATCAAGCGTTGGCCCTTACTGCATCATTGGATCTGTCAAAGTGGAAGTATCTTACTTTACGGTCAGCATTGTCACAGCAATTGAAGCTTCCGTCTTACTACAAGTTGTTGGAAGCTAAGCAGAGGTGTTATCCAGATACCAGAGATATTGAAGTATCAGAACATTTAGTGAAGGTGAAACTACAAGCACTGTTAGACGTGACAACTCGAAGAATACTGCAAGTCGTTGGTGATGATTTAAATATGTGCAGTGAAAACTTGAAGCTTACCTCCAAGTGGGGATTCGATGGATCTTCAGCACAGAGCAACTACAAGCAAAGAAGTGAACTGGCAGAATTCGACGACTCCTCTGTGTTCATGACGAGCCTCGTTCCTTTGAAGCTCGAGAGCGGCAATGTTGTTATTTGGAATAATCCAAACCCATCTTCAACATCTTATTGCAGACCTATTAAATTTCAGTTTGCGAAGGAAACGACCGAATTTGTTAAGCAAGAACAAGCGGCAATGGAGGAAGAAATACGAAATTTGACTATTTCAAGTTGCGGAAACTTGGAAGTTACTCATGAGTTGCACATGACAATGATTGATGGGAAAGTGGCTACAATTATTACAGATACTCCATCTGCAGCTACGTGCAATGTTTGTCTTGCAAAACCTAGTGAGATGAATAATCTTTCAGAAATGTTTTCAAGACCTGTACGGGACGATGTGTATCAATATGGACTATCAACACTCCATATGTGGATTCGAAGCATGGAGTGTCTTTTACATATTTCATATAATTTAGATTTCAAAATGTGGAGTGCACGAGGTGACAACAAAAACCTTAAGAAGTTAAGGAAGGATATGGTGCAATCGGAGTTCAAACAACAAATGGGACTTTTGATTGATGTTGTAAAGCAGGGCTTTGGAACTACTAATGACGGAAACACGGCCAGAAGATTTTTTCGGGAATACAAAAAAAGTGCTCAAATAACGAAGATTGATGCTGATTTGATAAAGCACTTCGCAGTTATATTGCAAGTGTTATCTTGTGGAAAGGCTGTCAATATCGATAGTTTCCGTGAATACTGCAAGGAGACTGCTGAGATCTTTGTACATCACTACCCCTGGTACAATATGCCTTCCAGCATACACAAAATGTTGATACATGGCGCTGACATATGCAAACATTTCTCTTGCCTTCCTATCGGAATTTTGTCAGAAGAAGCAGGAGAAGCAAGAAATAAGGACTTTCGAAATACCAGAGAGCGACACACGAGGAAAACAGGAAGACTGCAAAATAATGAAGACATTATACACAATTTTTTGATATCATCAGATCCATATATATCTCATCTGAAACCTAAATACACCAATTTTAAGTCATCAAGGATGTTTCCAGAAGCTACGCAGTTGATATTATCAGATGAATTAATAGAAGTTGAAGAAGAAATTGAAGTTGATGAAGAAGCTCCAGAAAATGTGCCAGATCCTTTAGAATAAGTTTTAAGTTATTTATAACTATTATTTTGCGTGTTATATATAGATAGTTTTAGTCAATAACTTTAGTTTTAATTTCATTTTAGTTATTTTATTATTATTTCCTATTTACTAAATTAATGAAAAATGTATTAAATTTAATGTAATGTAAACAACCTTCAATTATTTTCTATTGTAGTTTTAAGTTATTTATATTAATTTGTATGTTATGTATAGATAGTTTTAGTTAATTACTTTATTTTTAATTTAATTACTTATTTTATTATTATTTATTATGTACTAAATTGATAAAAAATGTATTAAATTTTATGTAATGAAAACGACCTTCAATTTATTTTTTATTGTACTGCAAGAATTATGCAATAAACAATTTTTAGTTATTTTGTAATACATTTACATACATACCCTATGCTACTTAAAACTTCGTCCGCGTGAATAGCGTCGCGATAACCGACATTAATGCGGACGAAGTCGCGGATGGCCACTAGTTATTCATAAATCAACTTCAAAATGTATAACAAAATAACCAGAAATAGTTTATTGCACAATTCTCGCAGTACAATAAAAAATAATTGAAGGTCGTTTACATTACATTAAATTTACCGCTGCACCACTGAACCGATATAGATGAAATTTGGTATAGATATTCTTTGGGACACTAGATTTATTTAGTAGTTTAGGCGTGATTGAGCGACAGAGAGACAGACAGACAGAGTCACTTTCACATTAATAATATTAGTATGGATTTTATCTTAGTACCGAATTTACTTTCCCGAAACCACTTAAAGAAGCAAAAGTACTGATTTTAAATAAATATATATTAGGATAAACGAAATAAACGCCAAAGCTGCAAGTAAATATTTTGTATTACCAGTAGAGCTCTTGTCTATTTTATCTGATTTATAAGCGTGGAACACCACTTGTCTTAAGAAGAAAAAGAGTGAGCAAAAGAGAATGAAAGAGACAGCAATAGTAGAAAATAAAAGTGATAGCTATATTAGGGAATAGGAGAATATTAGCAGGCAGGCAATGCCTCATTCGATCACTAGCTGTGCTTTAAGCAACAGCTAACCATGAGAAGTAAAATATTATTTTGATTTTTTAAATTAAATTGTAATCTATTTTTCAAAATCATTCATAGTCAACAAATAATGGATTTTAAAATTTATTATATTGAAAATATGCGTAAATTATGTGACTATAAATCAATAAAAAAATTAAATTGTCACAAATAGTTGAAATAAATACAATGAAAGTTCCGATGCATATTTTGGCCAAGGCTGCAAGTATATGCAAATAAAAAAAATATGGAATTAACGAATAAGTGTAATACAATAACACACAAAAGGTTTCACTGCTAACAGTTTTGAACTTTTCGAAAAAAAAAAATATTTCACTTTTTCTCCATACAAATTTTTTTTCAATGTTTTTTTTTTCGCAAAAATAACCAATTTCATAAAAACTGCTAGAACAAACGTTGATGAACGTTCATTTATCTATCCACATGATTTTTTTCAGCCCGAAATATTGACATTGGGTCCTAAGTCTTCCATATTAAAAATCCGGACCAGTGTGCGGCCGAGAGGCGAGCGGTCTGGACTTGCCATCTCAGATCCGGGTTTGATCTCCGGTCGGGTCAATATAGGAAACCAACTATTCTATATCTGTGGAAACTTAACTGATTTGTGTCTTATTTATTAACTGTTATTATTTATGTATTTATTAATTGTATTAACTGTAGGTGACTCTAAATTGTATGTTTCCCTAATAAATAAAATAAAATAAATAAAAAATATTGTCTCGGATTAGGGTGTTGTGGTACCGTAGTGGTTTCCGATTTCTGTAACACAAGCGTTTAAGATACTTACCACAGAATCAGAGCCATGTATGTGATGTTGTCCAATAAGCTGTGTCTAGCAACACTGGTTGCGCGTGCGCAGCGTTGCCATTGTGCAGTGACCTCGCTCTAAGCGACCGTCACCGGTCGAGTGCGCCTTTTTGTGGCGATGCCCTGTGTGATAGCAAATGTAGTTCCGGGTACACATTTCAAAAAACAATTGGCTAAAGCCATGTGATTGGAACTTTGGAGTTAAAGGAACTGATAGTACATTGGTACCTACTAATCAGTTGTACCGATCATGTAGTACCGATTCTGTTTGCAAACACCAGACTTAACTAATTAAAATTTCGTTTTATTTGATTTATTATTATGAAACTTTATTTAAATAATGATATTTTATATTTGTAAAGAATAGATATGTAACACAAAATATATTTCGTTTAGTTTGTTACAACATAGTCATTCGCATAAATTGTCGAATTTCAGACTGAAAACTACTGTGAGTGAATAAATATGCAAAAAAACAGATTTTATCACTGTTCAAAAATTGTCTGACCACATTACACATGAGGGTATGAATGATCTATAAAAGAGTCTACTAAACGTTATGATAGTTCTACATATGTTAATATAAAAATCAAGCCTCAAACCGTATTGCTAACATTGATATCTACAGTCCAGAGCACATTTCTTCGCAACGACCCGGCGTGACATTTCAGTTCGAGCTATATTAACGAATCCGATAAACACAATGATGTTAAATGCTAATAATATAAACGTGAATGCAAATGCACCACGGTATGAGATCCTGATGAAGCAATAGCGTTTAATTACACGGATTATCCTTTAGTGTGCGCCGGCGCAGCGTACTCTTGGTAATAACGGTACTGTATAAAATCGACATCTGGTCCACGGGCGCGGTTGACTTGCGTAATTACTTAAGTATTATTATAAAGCTACTGAATCCAGAAGGCCGGTCTTATTAGCCTTTTTAATTCGAGCGTGAGAGCATTTAAATCGAGACTGATTTTAAATGTTATTTCTTTTAAGTGTGTTTTTTGGTAACAGAAAGTAGTTTTTAATACTTTGCAGAAATATTGTTTATGTATTATGACAATTTGATTAATAGTTACTGTTATTTCAAAATACCTGTAGATGTTACCAGTACTGGTAAGCTTTCTTAAAGAATTCACCAAGATACTGTTGAACAAAACATTATGTAGATTAACTATTACTTTTAAGTAAATAATCAAAATAACTCTTTCACGTTAAGGAAATTGGATTAAAAAATTATTGAAAACAATCAATCACTATTTGTAAGGCTCTTGTATTTCCATAAACGCACCAATCAGGGTAATATAAAACAAAGAAGTTACAGAAAAGCGACCGCTCAAAAAACAGTGGATGCCGGAAAATTTAAAAAGAAGGGATAGTGAAATTAACATTAAATAAAGAATTTACGTGAGAGTTCTAGGCGTTTGAGAATTTGATAAAAAAACAAACATTCTTTAGTACTCCTTAGCATGCTAAAATGCACCAGGGCGACATAAAACAATAGAGCCATCAGGTAGTTGCGACAGGTCGGAACAAGTGCGCAGTTTTACGATGCGCTTTGTTTACCAGAGGAAGTGGTCCACCTGATGCTTAAACATCACCGCTCGAGTCTTCCGGACGAGCCTTTGTTTTGCACTCGCCTCTTCAAGCGTTGATGAGTTTACGGTTATTGGGATCGACTAGTTACCTGCCAAGGAGTTGCTAAGAGTTCGCCAATGATGCTATTCAATTAGATAACGTTTGCTTAGCTCTTATCTTTAGAATCGCTATAATAATTAGGAGTGGTATTTTCGAACAGTTTTAAAGCTATCAGTTATTTTATTTTTTCGTTTAGCATGGTTTCATTAAAAGTTTTAATCCACTTTGTCAGGGAGGTGAAACAAATCCGAGGTTAATTTATGAGAAGAATAAATCACCAGAGCTCGAGATCAGTATTCCGTATTCGTAAAATTTTGTATTAGTATAGTGAAACATTTTTATTTTGAAGTATCGAGTTTCTTGCCCGTTCTTCACGACATCAACATTCCAAACATGGTGGTAGAATATGTGCTGACGATTAGTGCTTTTGTAAAGCTTACATGATACCTAAACATATTTTGTATTTCTATTCACATAAACTCCGAGCAAACTAAACTAACTAACAAAACAATACAAATAGAGTTTCTTGCCGGTTCTTCTCGATATAATAACATTCCAAATACGGCGGTACTTAACTTAATTTGACAATTCATAAATGCTTTTGTAAAAGTTTGCATGAATAAAGACATTTTCTATTTCTATTTCAAAATAAGCAGAGACAACAACTATATATTTTGGCATTAGCAAAAAAAGAAATTGAATCAACGCCACGCTTCCATCGTCGGCATCAAATGAGTTTCCGAGATCCATCAGTATGTGTGACAGGCTAATGAGTGATACTACTGCCGAGTGGTGCTCGTTTCGACACCGTTTGGAAGCGATTGTAATTATATAATACGCTCTGAGACAGACTGTAATTAATACCTTCGGTATATCTTGAGTTAGGGATGTCATGGAGGCTGTTCTAACAGAATGTTGATCGTTAAAAGTAACTTTAATATCAAAATTAAAAAAAAAAGTTTTGAAATGGCGGTAAACCGCCATTTTTTTATGCGCTGTTTGATCTTGTTTTGTTAATAACCGATAATAATGGCCTTAAAATGACAGTATAAACGGGCGCTACTAGAGAATCGAAAAGAAATGATTTAATAATAACAACAATTTTTAGTTATAAAACTGACTTTACATATATATATATATAGTAGATCTATGACAGGTTACATAGCAAATCAAGTAACCAGAATCAACAATGATAATCAACAATCAAAAATAAACACATTTGGACACAATAAAAAATCTTTATTGTACCAATGGTTGTTCTGGATTGGAATCAAGCCCAAGACAATTGCTTGCACATACATAGGCGTTAGTGAGTGAACTATTGATGTGCATACACTGACAAAGTATTAGCACTTAAGACAACAATTAAAATATACGGTTGACAACAGGTCAGATACAGTTTGGACTTTGTACTGTTCTCATCGCATCAACATTCCGAACTGACGATTCATAAATTATTTTGTAAAAGTTAACATGAATAAAGCGTTTTTCTATTCTATTCTCTCATGTCGTGGGAATAACAACTAAAATCGAACTGCAATTGTTTACTTTGATGCGCTTTTAACCGAACAAGCAAATTAGGTAGAGTGCCCTTCTACTGGTAGTTCAGTTACATAGCCCTATCATGCGTTGTTTTTTGCTGCTCATAATTGTGACGAGAATTAGGCGCCCGACCAATCAGCGACGAGTGCTTACATTTCGTAACGTAATGTCTAACTCAATTTTCCTCACACCATGCAATTACTTTCGTTTAGATTGTTGGTAATCTATGGGAGAGCAGACGAATATGTGCGCTTTTCTAAACAGTCGTTTCTTTGTTACATAGAAATATACGAAACATAAAAAAGGTCAAGAGTGAATTGGATTGACGCACGTAAATTTCCGTATCAATATCTAAAAAGCACGGAACTCTTCAATATTTGTTTCAGTTCATTTGATCACAATAACGTTTGTATAAATCTTCTTAGATTTTCGACTGATATTAAAAATTGGAGCAAATAGCGATTCCCATCGCTTTAGTAGGATTTTGATAAATTTAATCCCCATGGGGATAAAATAAGGTACTAATTACTTTGAAACTATGAGTACCTAATACCTAATGGAAATACATTTTCAGTGATCTACTCTATTTGGGAGCTGAATTCCCTTGAGAGTACAAAACCTCTAACAGTATTAGCTAAACTTTCGTGTTGAACTGTGGAACCGTTCGGGCCGCTTACCTGCTCGGCACCCTCCGAGATTTGCGCCGGGTGCGCAGGCGCAGGTGCGCGCGCGACGCTCCACCAAACGTCTATTGTGTGGCCTGTCTCACTGGGAGCGTAGCCCGCATAGTTTTTTAGCACTGGGGAATAATATTTATTTTTAATCCATACTAATATCATAAATGCGAGAGTAAATCTGTCTGTAAAAATTTGTCTGTGTACATTTGGTATACTTTGAACCTTTAGAACGGACATAGGCTACTTTTTATATTGAAAATAAGGGGGGATGGGGGTAATACCGCCCTTAAAAGTTTATATGCGAAAATGTTTATTTTTGAAGTTAGAGATATGAAATTTGGCACAAACATTACTCAAAACTTGGATTAAAATATGGACTACTTTTAGTTTATATTATCCTTATAATACCTATCATCCCTTGGTGATAGGGGTAAAATCGATCATCTATATTGCAAACACACAAACTGTCTGTCTTTTCTAGACTAACAGTTTGTGGACGTTACATGCCCGTAAATAGTTGGTTTTGCACTTCTTAGAAGGTTGCAAGTCTCTTAGAAGGATTAAAATTGCAACCACTTAGCGTAGAAAACGTTTCGTTTTAAGCCTCTTTAAAAATGGTTGCAGGCCAAAACTGCCAGTTATCCAAAATGATACATTGTATCCCAGTGCGACAAAGACCAGCCAAGAGCCCCTGTAGCCATGGAAACCGTGTCAGTCCTCAGCCGGTTATGCCATAAAAAAGAACGGACTATTCGTCGTTTCCGTTTACTTGGAACAGTGATTCACCTCGCGTGTGAGGCGGATTATACACAGAGATTTATACTTATACATACTTATGTTGCAGCTAAAATGTTGGTTGTGGCATATCTAAATCAGTCTGTGTGTATCTAGAGATATTCGTCTGGGATTCTCTCGAGTTGAACAGGGATATTCGAACTTTTAAAATAATAATAATAATAGTAATATATTACTTCCACCAAAAACAGCTTCAATATTTTTAAATTATTAACCTAGGTATACCTAGTAAAAATATTCGTTGCAATCCAAGTTAAAATCAGTTGTTTTGATATGTTGATTAAATCCAATAAAAATTACTCATACTAGTTACAAAATAACAGATTAAACGCCAAATAAACCATTCACGAAATGAAACTATTCGCAAATTTATTAACGCCATCTTTCGGAAATTTTAAAACTTTTAATGTTGATGAGTTACGTGATTCTACTTATCTACTTAATTCTCAAAGTGTCTCATCTGTTAAGGATCTTCGGCTAATGATACAAATATGTCTACTTCAATCACATCATCTTTAGTGTAAAGGTTTAAAGTTTCCCCTTCAATTCTGATGATATGTTCTCTACGAAATAATTTTTATTGTTTCATTTCTATATCTAGATATGCCATTATATAAACAACAGTTAACAGTACTTGTCAATTGAGAACCTAGCCTTTTCGTACAAAGGCGAGTCAAACTGTTCAACTATGACACAGAGATTATTGTTTGCGGTCGGGCCCGAATCTGTTAGCCGGAATAAATTTCGTAGGAACATTATTTTTAATATTCATCCCACATTATAGGTGCAGTCGGAGAATGCTTAAGACTTCTAAAGTGTTTTTAGGCTCACCATTTAGAGCTTTCACTGTAGTAAGTCACGCGAGCGCTTTCCTCATTATAATATCTGAATGATCGCAGGATGATTTACCTTACGATTCCACGCTACCATTCTAATTTGAATTTAATTTAAATTTATTTGTGTGCTCTGGGAGTGCTGAGGACATCCATCTCAATTGATAATTTAAAGATGAATCCCAAAACTTTTCATGGGAGAATAACGTTGACACGTGTGTGCGTTAGAAGTTCTTTGACCGTAGTCAATACAAAAAAGGTCCTGAATATGAAAGAAATGTGGGAATACTAGCTGTTGCTTGCGACTTCGCTCGCCTTATTTCAGATAAAAAGTATCCTAAAGTACAAATCCGTTCAGTAGTTTTTGCGTGAATGAGTAACAAACATAAATACAAATATTCATACATTCTCAAACATTCACGTTTATAATTTAGTAGAATTAGTAGGAATCAGGATATATTTAAACTCAAACACTTGCTATGCTAACTAATTTTTGCAACTGAAACAACTTTTCCAATACCTTCTAAATTACTTGTATCAGATGAGAAGTCATTGAAAATTTAAGAATAATCAAACTAAGTTTAATGCAATGCTAGATGACCCATTTAGGTAACGATGGAGCAAATAAAATGAAATGGCTAGTATTGAGACAATAGCAAATCCATAATTTACTTATTCAAGAGCTGACTCATACGTCCATGCATCTACATATTACAATAATGATGTGGCAAATGACAGTAAAGCATCTTTTTTTCAACTTGCAATTACGCATAGCAATGAATTTATAACCAAAGTTAGTCAAGTCTTTTTTCCTTTCATGGATTTTATAGTAAAAAAAATATTTTTGAGAGTCCACGTTAGTAGAAATTAATGAATGTTGTTTAAAAAGTCCAAATTTTTCTGTAGGAATACACATACGATCTGTCTCTTCATCACTTTACGTTTTCGCACAGATGCAATGTAAATGCGAATTATTTTAAATATTTCAAAAAAGTCTGATAGAAATCGCAATCAGTGAAAGGACTGCCTGTTGTTGTTTATACTGGACTATAACTATGTCTTTGTGCCAAACAAAATGTGACGGTGAAAATAAAGATCAACAGTTGTGTATGATCTAACTTATAAAAGGATTAATCGTGTTTTATGGATTCAAGATATGTATTTACTCAGTTCTACTCCCTTATGGGTTCTATTGCTCTGCAAATCTCACGTGTCAAGAACCTTAATGTATTGGTAACCCAAGGCGTAATGGTGGAAATAAAATAACAATTGTTTTGTATGATCTAACTATAATGTGTGGTAAAATGTAAAATGTAGGTCACTTATGGGTTCTATTTGCCTGCAAATCTCACCTGTCTAAGATCTAAGGCTGACGATACGCAAGTGTAAGTTCACTGACATGATCTTCACTGTGCCTTCTCGATCCAAATCACTTGCATTACAGTGAAACGTGAAACGACTCTTATTGTGCTGCGACGTATATGGGATAGCCGAGTCCCGCTCGTTCCTCCTCTAACCCCAGGTCGAGATCCATTCCCTAACCTTTAGCAGAAAATTGGACATGCTTATTGAACCTAATTAGACGGTGCTCTTGTTCAAACGATTTGGAAAGTCTCCGTATTAGGACGCGCTACATAAATGGAAATCGCTCAGGCGTCATTTGATGGGAAGTAATTGAATTTTGAGATAGATTGCTTGCAGGCTTAGACGGTTTAATGCTTAATCTTAGCACTATTTTTTGTTCCAGCAACTGCACAGTATGATACTAAAATAAACAAATGGTATAAATTACCTATTGCTCGCGACTTTATCCGCACTATGTCGGGATACAAATTATCCTATATATATGTTAATGTAGTATGCCATTTGTCTTCCTACCGCATTTGATTCAAATTTGCCCAGGAGTTTTTGCGTGAGAGAGTCACAAACATACATCATGACATCAATACATTCCTACTAACTTTCACGTTTATTTCATGAAAATCATCATCTGCAAATTAATCTAAAAAAATGAAGACTTCGTCATCAAAGAAGAAGTTTTTTTTATTTAAGTATGGTAGTGGTGTATTTTCGCAATTTTTTTTTCTGTCTTTCCTAGAAGACGACAATATTTCTACATAAGTATTGAATAATCAATAATAACATCGAGGTGCAAACATCTCTTCGGCCTCTCTGACTACTAGTACTTCATCTTCATTCCACAAACCAGCGTTTAATTATTCCGAATCTCGTAATTTCACGGTCTATACATCAGCATGGATAGAAGTCGTCATAAACACGTCGGATGATCATAATAAACACTTCTCTTGTATTAATGAGCCGCGAACTAAAAGCTTTGATTGTTAAACTCAGTCCAACTGTTTGTGAGAATTTATTATTGGCTTTAGATTAGCTCACTTGTTAGCTAAAGGCAAGGCCTGCCTGGAATGCTTAATGACAAATTCATTTCCAAAATAGTTGAATGAAGGTAAATTTATAACTTAATCTTTTGTAAAAATACTTCACCGAAGAAAAATTAAATAATATGTATTGATAATCTTAAGACAGATTCGTAAATCATAGTACTTTTTCGAGGTCCTCATAAATGATACAAAAAATTATACAACATTAGAGTACATATATAAATAATTACATGACGACAACTGAACATTTTGGAATACGATAGAACTCTCATATCTATTGACATGCCATCAATAATAACAATTTTAATCTCCCGATTTTTTGTCATGATTAATATATTGTGATAGCCGATGGCAAAGCTACCAAGTTTTATCGAAACTAATAAAAATTAGGGTTCAATACACTTAAAAAATTACATGGTCATCAGAACTGACGGACCACAATAGCTAGCTTGTAAGACAGATGATAGCAACTAAGATAGACCGCAGTGACACAATAGAATAAAAAACAGTAACACAGTGCAGTAGAAACATTCATCTCCGTTGCCGAGAGGCGAGTGGTCAGGACTTTGGGGTCACTCGCTCTCTGACGTCCCGAATATGGTAAATATGGAAAACGAAATTTTCTGTATTATCTCGGGTCTACGTGTTATTTTATCGTCTTTATTTCTGACATTTTCTCTCTACAAAGGTTACATTGCAAATATCGCAAGAATCAAGGTACTCGTACATAGCTTTAGATATAAACCCTTGTGTTTGGTTTTTGTAACACAAGTTCCTAGCAAACACAGAAGAAGAGCGCAATGTAAGTGATGTTGTCCAATAGTAAAGAACAAAAGCATTTACTGACCACACAATTATGAACGTAAAAATATCCATTTCAGAGTTATATTATAGATTATAGACGGCCTCAGCTTAAACCTCTGCGATATTTCATCCATCGTCATAGCAGTTGTTGATATTTTAGCAGTAGTTGGCACAGACACCTGTATTTTTAATGAAACTCTTGCTAATCGAATAGGGTTACGTAGTGAGAAAACAGCGCTTTAGTGTGAAGTGGACCTAGTACGAGTATATTTGCTGTACAAAATAACTTGGTAACCATTTTTATTAATGATAAGGGTAGGTACCGACGCTTCGTAACTTCTCTGCCATCTTTACATACTGTGCCACTGCGCCGGCGCAGCAACGTGATATTTATTGGCCACTGCCTCTAATAATCCGATTTGAGAGTCATTCGGGGTTTTGTGATTAATTAATCTATCAGTACCGACCGGTACTTTCCTCCGTGTGTATGTAGAGAAGTTATTTATCGTTAATGTTACAAGAATAGCCTGGATGAATGTGAAGTGATTTGGGATTTGGATACCAGTGAGGAATTGGTTTTATTCGTCATGCAGATTAGTGAATGGATTTTTCTGGAGTAAAATATTTACTTCAAGTTTTACAACTTTAAACTAAGCCTTGGTTGACATATGAAGCGTTTTTTTCTTCTTCTGTTAATAACTTTTGGTAATAACTATCACGAAACCAGACACATAAAATCAAATCATACATCAAACTGTGTATCTGGTTATACTATTCGATTATAGAAATCAGGTAAGATCATTACAATGACATCAATTAAGCCTTAATCTAATAATAGATCCTTTGGTCTTCAACACCAGGAATTAACTTTATTAAACAAGTAAAACGCATTCTTAAGAAAGTACTTAAGTTTTTTTGTTTTTATGACATTGTAATCTTAAAGTTGAGATTTTGTAAAACTTATCTGTAGAAATAAAAAAGTCTACGTCTCTGGCAATATTTGCAAGTGCTAACTGCGGAAGAGTACAACACGATGCGAAACCATTTCCATCGTTATAGTTATGACGAATCGGAATGACTTCTACGAGATTATTCTCTCGGTTCCCTTGGCTTGGTCCAAGTTTGCGGAGGAAGAGGAATTTTCACGTTATGATGAAATTTTTCAAATAAAAGATCGCAATTGAAAAGCACGACATGAATTACGCAAAGAAGGAGAATAAATTGTGTGTCGAACTAATATTAAAAAATGCGGAGTAGTAATAATAATTTTGAAAACTTACGTTAAAATAAATTAAAAAGAAAAATTTACTAAGATTAGGTAATAACAAACATTAAAAAATATCAATTTAGTAGGGGTGAGTCGCCGTAGGAATGTCAACGTTTTTTTAAAGTTACCAGGTTCCTATTTTCGATTTTTAATTCTTTATTCCCGCTTCAGCCTTAAACTTAGATCGCTGAAGACCGATAACGGCTTTCGACAAGTCTATTCTAGATGATAGACACTATTGTAGGGTAAGTAATGACTCGCCGGTACCATAATAACATCGGATTGTACCTGACTCTTATGGCCCATGGTCCAGATTGGGATTCGAAACGTTGGACTCATTGCTTGGGAATCGACAAATTGAGATGGAGCGGAGCACTTTGTTGGATTGTGTTCCTGACGTCTTGTGTGTTATTGCTATTCAAATCATTACGGAATTTGGATTGGAATCTTTTGTGCAGTCTGCTTCAATGAATCTGGCAAGGTATTCAAGATTAGATGTTCATGATTAGCACGTTGATGTTTTATTAGTATAATTATTGACTTTCATAGTCTGAATTTAGATTACTCTCTCTGCTTAGGATGCGCTACGCGAGTAAATTTTATCGTACTCTTAAAAAATGACAAACTCGACGCGTCATCTGCTGATTGGCTGAAATACGTGTGCCAATCAATAGTTTTAAATTATTGTCAAATTTTGCTTTTATACTAGCCGTAGCCCACGACTTTGCTCTCGTTATATCGGGTTAAAAAGTATTACTTGTTATTGAGTCTGTCATAATCGAAAAATAACGTGTTCATGCCTCCAGTGTCAATCAGAAATCGGGCAAAAATCTTAACTTCAGTTCGGAAACCTCGTTATGCGATTTAAAACAACGAGCAGAAAATCTAGCCGGGTCCCAGACATGTAAGAGTAATTAGGGTTATTTATAGTGCTACCTTATCTTCAGATGTTGCACGACGGGGTAATTGTTCACATGGCCTGGTCCGCTTATCCGCGCATGAGCTTGTCGATGCATTGTTTTTGGTCCGCTGCGGTTAGAATCGTTGGGTAATTAAATGCGGTTTCTTGTAAAGCTGGCGTGTTTCTGGAAAAGCATGTTTGTTAGACTAAGTAGAGAAAAACTAAGTTTTGGGATTTAAATTTTTAAAAGGAAAAATAATCTTGTTTGCTTTCGAATATGAAATGTATTCTTGCTCTAGTATCAGATTACTAATCCTTTGACCGCTTAAATTGTATCAAAGATTCAGTAATACAAAGATAATATTGAATTTTTCTCCACGAAAGTATCATATTGGCAAATAATACATTTAGCAATTAATTATAATTATTTGTATATATTGACCAAAACTTTCTTTTAGGAAAGACATATTCCTAAGCTAGCAAAAGAGTGTTTAAGGACCTACTTATTTAAAGACTGCTCAACAAGTATTTGAAAACCAATACGCGAAATATCATATTGGCAAATAATACATTTAGCAATTATTAATAATTATTTGTTCATATTGAACAAAACTTTCTTTTAGGAAAGAAATATTCCTAAGCCAGCAAAAATTTAAGGACCTACTTATTTAAAGACTGCTCAACAAGTATTTGTAACCCAATACACGAACCACGATAGAGGGGCAGAATTATTGTACGGTCATACAAATATTCATTTCAATCCAAAGATGACATTGGTATCACACAAAATGTTTTTATACTTGCCTCCATGGTCGAATGCTCCCAATTATCCCCTAGACCCCTTGTGACGTAAACGGCAGCTGCAACTAACGTACTCTACTCGTAACCTGTCCCCTTCTAACATTGGCCATTTTATTTGCCATCTCTCTCTGACGGCACAGTGCATATCACTCATCCGGTCAACGCTATGCTCAGGAACTGAAGTTGGTAGAATATCGATTTTTGTTTTTATCTCTTCTATTTCATTATTGTTAATATTATTTTTAACAAAATCGTCTGTAGTATCTAATTGGGCATAAATAGCGTTTGTTACACGTTTTTATGTAATTTAAATTTAATTCTAAACTGTCGGACGCTTATTTGTTAATGTTTCAAACAGCTGAAGAAAATGGTTCGGGATTTACTCGTATCTATTCCAACAATCTGATCTTCGAAATCACCTACATGAATTCCATCTAAAATGTTGTATTATTTACATTGGTGTAATCTAAATTCAGATCTTTCTTTATAATGACATTTAACAATGCTAGAATCTAGTTTACCTACATGCTAACTTCAAACCATACCGCATAGCAATCGTTTCTGCACGATCTGATTATTTGCATCCAGTATTGGACTACTACTATTATCATAATTTTCGTTCACATATTCGTGTTTTACCAACTCTGCTATCCCGTAACGATCCTAATCACTAATTTCAAACTGTATTTAGTGCGCAATAGAGATCTTTTTGGGAGCTCGTGGATTCAAAGCGCCATATGAAAGGATCCTGTTAAGGCCACGTGTTCTATATCCGTGGTTTTTTTCAACGTTTTTTGTGGAGCGATCGAATTTTTGTTTATTGTTGCTTAATGCCGCATTTTTTGCTCCAGATGCATGATAAATGTAACACAGCTTTGCAGTGGTTGTGTTGAATTTAAAATCTTGTACATAAGTAGGTATACATTTTTGTTTGCATTGAAGATTGAATTGACATAGCACTGGCCGAATTCCCATTAGTAATCTAAAGGTAATATGGCATTTTTATTGATCCATAAGAAATAATAGCAGTGAAACACACATGTACGTCTATTGCACGTCATTTAACAAAGCGCTTCAACATAATCTTTAAACTGCGTTGCCCTTTGCAGCTAGTGCCGTTACTGGCCATATTATCTGAAATGAATTCTATATCAACGGCAGGCACCATTAATCATCCTTGTTCTCCAATAAGATTCCCGTCTAGTTTCTAGGGTCGTATCTTTCACAATTAATTTACTTAAAGGACATGAGAAGGCAAAGAACTACCACCTGGACAAAGTAACGGAAGCGAGGCCGAATACGATGTATGGCCGTAATGGATTTTTAAACGGCCTGTGTAAATACGGAGATATTGAGATGGAGAATTCAAATTTATCGATTTTAATTTATTGAAGCAATTAGTCTGTTTATTTACCTAGTGATTGCGAAATCGTTTTAGGGAATGTAATAAAATACATCTAGTCTAATCGTTAGTGTTTTAACCTTGACATTGTCATTTCATCATTGTGTATCAGAAATAAACGTGCGTGCTATTTCTTTATTTGGATGGCTTATTAGTGATCGTTTCCAATATTTGAAAAACGATCCGTTCTAGTAACGGATAGTAAAAAAAATACGAGACGTAGGCAAGCTAAAAACGTCCGACAGACGACTGATGACAGCTGGTATGGAAAGTAAATTTGAAATGAGAATTAAAAACGGTTAGCCATTTTTGACACATTACGAATCGTAAAATATTGGAACCCGGCATTAGAGGACAATTGACTGAGTTTAAGTTAAGCGCGTATGTTTGAGGTAGAATTGTTTAGGATAAATAAACATTTATAAGTATTGTTTCAACTCTTTTTACCTCATCCTTACAATATTCAAATCTTACCACCGACGTTGCATCAAAGTAATTGGTCACCAAACTGAGGGCCCATAAAACTTTACCAAATTAATATTCCATCCGCGTTTTTAATTCCTCATCGTAGGACTTTAATTAGTTAGTTGATTTTAAGTCAGCGGTGAGAATTTACGTTCCTAGCAGACGGTTGTAACAATTACTGATTTTGATTCTTTAATCTCTCGCTTATGAATGTAAATTAGTGTTATTAAAGTTTTATTATTAACGATGCTCGGCATGCATAAAGGGAGACTATTTGATTTACTGAACTTGTCTTCGGCCGAGTCTTAAGTGCACATTTGTCAATTAGAAATGACGTTTGTCATTTCTTTTGAGATTTCTACGGATTCTCAGTTCTGTGATTTAGAGTTATTCGTTACAACGTTCACAATTTTGGAGATTTTCTTAATTTCATAAAAGACGATGTTGCGTGCTGTCATTTATAAAATTATTTTCTAAATGTGTAATTACAGTGCTTTCATAAGTCTTTATAATTTCTATGATGATAAATGGCTTTTGGGTCAATGTTAATTCGGAAAATTAGCAGTAAATTGTAGGTTTCTTTTTATTTATTTCTAAAAATGTATTTTTAAACTTTGTGTAACTATGGTAAGTGTGGTGTGTTACTTGCCAGTACATCTATGACTATATGGTGAACCATGGACTATAAAAGCTCTAGACATCCTTTTACGGCTTATTTGAACAGTTAAAGCTGAGTGGCATGGCATAGGGTGTGTTTTTATTGGATAAGTAGGTATGTATTTGCAATTTGTTTATGTGTTTGATGATTAGCCTTCCACTTGCATAGTTCATCCATGACTTCCTTCCTCTTATTAGGACAAGTTTTTAGACTACCGTATTTAAATCATAATTTGATTAGAGTTTTCTCTCTTTTCAGTTTAATAAACCTTGGGGTTAATTTACACTGAAAAGAGTCTGAATATAAACAATTTAGTTTGGATTAATCAAATAACAAATCTGACATGTCACAGGTCACCAGGACACATTGTAAACACTTTTTCACCACGAGATTAGGGCAAAAAAACAGTGATTCATTTCTACACGTTTTGTCCTTACTCCTGTGCGATTGTAAACCTTATCACATGAGGTTAAGGGTTGATGTGTGATTGGTATGATGCAGGGTTAACGTAACACATGCGTGGCCAGATGGCGTGCACTTGAGCGTGAGGGCGCGGTGGGAACTGCGCGCGAGCATCAATGACGGATTTCGAGGCGCGAGGCTGAGATGTGTAAAATGAAAATACAGGGATAGAAATCAGTAAAATAAATAAACATTGAGGAAAACTTTCATCGTCACTGCTATCACCATTTTAGCTGATCTATACAACGTTATTTTTAATTGAGAAACCTGAAAACAGTTTTAGATAGTTTAGAAACCTTTGTCTTTCAATGAGTAGGTACAAGCGCTGTGCCGTATGTGGCCGCACGGCAATATAACTTCGTTAGTTTTTGAGACACCTCTAAAATTTTTGAGACAATCTAAATTTTGATATATAATAAAACTCTTTTAAAGGCCTTCTTCACGACTTCCACAGCCCTTGCGTTTGGGCCACTTGCATCAATCGCCATTCTAGATACTTTGTATCTATATACATATTTATTCTAATATCTAATTGTGTTTAGTCACAGCTAGTGCCTTTTATCTTACTGCGCTTCTAGGACAGTGGTAAATTAATAACTAATTGATGCTAACATCGATTTATTATTAGTAATAAAATAAACATCTGCAGGGACATAAAGATTTAATTCCACCGAACCAAAATTTTTTCGCAATTTCGCAAAGGTCCACGTTATGTTAGAAAATATTTTTAAAATAACTTTTTTAAATCTTTCGTAACAAGTACATCCTTAAAAGTTTATCCCAATCTTATGTTTACCATAAATATGGTAATAAAAATTGGAATCTACAAACAAATTCAAACATAAATATATTCAATTACATTTGGATAGTTTTCGTTGTAAGCGGCTTAGCGTCCTAAGGTCGTATAACAAATTTTTATGCCTCCCCATAAAAGATACCTGGGGTTTTGATGTTGGTAACATTTCTGTGGGATGTGATAGTCTGAACTCAATACGACTTTAAATGGATAGAAAACTAACAATGATATTTTTCTAGAAGTTGATTTCTTATGTCAGATATCTGCCGGATATGAAAATGATGCAGTTAAACCCACAATTAACAAAGAACTACTATACTATACTGGAGATTGGAAATCGAAAATGCCCACAAATCTATCAGCATGGAAGTCTTGGGGAATGTAGGTTTCCTGCCCTATCACGTCAGAATAACTGAGTTTTCTTAACTTTGGAAAAATACCAGGCAAGCAAAGTTAGTTATAAATAATGTTGGCGATAAAAAAACATACAGTTATTACTCTTTGCAAACTTAATTTTTTTACACAATCAAGAGTCTCTTAAGGCTTGTCAATCATTCGTCATCTAAATATAAATTCATTGTTGAATACAAATCTGCTTGTGAATTCTGCTTAGCAAAAAGCGCATTCTATTTTTGGTAAGCAATCTTTTGGTTCCAATCAAACTAAAATTAGATATTGGTATCATTGTAGCAAATAAGTACAATGATGATGAATTTTTAGTCATACAGTTATATCACGCGTTTATGTAAAGTCAGTAGCTACATTTAAAAACGTCAAGTTAAACACCTAATCTAAATCTCTTTATCCCTGGGAAAGACAATGTGCTGTAACGATATTCCCGTGTGATGCGTTTAATTTGTACACAATCTTCGAAACTTTTTTCTTAATGTTTCATTTCCAATATAATAAGTACTAAAATTATACATTTACGGTATGTAATAAAATATGAGTCCTGATTATTCTTGTAATTCTTATCAGAAGCTTAGAAAGTAATTCCTTAACATGCACTTACTTCAGATTGATGCACCACAAGGTATATTTCGAGGCTGGAATCGCCCATAAAAGTTGGTCCGTCATTTTATCTGGTATGAGAAGACCCTTATTACTTGACATTAGAGTTTTTTTACCGCGTATTCTTGAGTTTAACGACACTTTTATGTCAGTTCCATTTATGGCCCACTTGGGAGTTTTAATGTCAAACTTAATAACACAAAACTTATTTCATAATTAGGCATTAAAGTTGGTAGCTCAGTGTTCTTACCAAATTTTAAATTTACTTTTGTTAATAATTGACATTTATAGTCCTCAGTAAAATTAAATAACAAATTCTCCCAAGTATTTTTGTCCACGTAAATACCTACTGAAAATTATCCATATAAATATTAGAAACAGAAAATTTTTATCTCCCCTTGCGGTGCGGGAATTGAACCCACGACCTTCACGTATCGCGCGTGCTGCTCTTTCTTATTTTTCTGTTTCTAATATTTAAAGTTCGCTAGTACGGCGTATAGTACTATAAAAATAATAAAATCAATTATCCATATATTTTAAAAATAAATACCTAAGTTAAAATGTATCAAGTGATCAGAATTTTAATAGCTGCTTAGTAATACTAATTATCAAAAAGACATTCATACCCAATATATTATTCGAGAAACATATAAGAAGTGTAACTATAACGGAAAATCAACGAAAAACCTTCCCTGCTAGTAAAACTAAATAAATAATACATAGTTTAGTCATAAATATATACCTTTATCTACCTATAAATCATCTCAGTATTTTCACAGAAGAATCGGATTCGATTCCACGAATCAATTATATAGCTTCACAAAATGCATAATGTATTAAAACTACGACTCGATAGTCGAGATAATGACTATCGCACACTAAGTTTTTCTCACAGCGCATGAATATTAATAAACAAACAAAAAAAAGCGGCTACCGTTGCTTTTTTCAATAGACAAACAGGGCTTGAGGGCAGTGCCCTTTGTATAATCTTTGGTTATGACGCTGCGGCTAAGAAAGGGAATTTGGATAATAAAGTAAATCTTTGGTGTAATAAATTGTCTTCTTAACTCGAGGAATATAGATTATTTTAAGTCTTGGGAATATCTTTCTGCCTGTGAGGTCGTTGAATAGGATAAAAGTTATGTTAGATCACCAAAAACGTTAAATTGAATATATAAACAAACATGCGGCAGACAATCACCTGGTCTCAAACTAAGGTTTTCCCTTGTATTATGAGTAGCAGACGACGGATACTAACTGGGGGCGTCATGCCAGCACACCCAAACTAAACTCAATCTAGAAATGTTCGTTTTCCAAATTGACCTGACGGGGAAACGAACCCGGGACCTTTCGCGCTTTGGGCGCCTACCTTAGCCATTGCGCCACCGTGGTCGTCAAATTTCGTCACAGATTTGGCTAAACTATTAGCAGTATGCTAACCTGTCTAGTCAAATACCCTATCAATCAAAAGAATTGGTGGTTAAAATAATAACCGCGAACAAAAAACATAAATAACACCTTTAATTTGTCCGTTTTTTTGTGTACACATTAATGACGTAATCGATTGATTGTCGTTTTCAAACAACAATAAAGTTGTGCGAAAAAATACTGCGCTGATTGCCCTCCATATTGTTTCTGATACGTGCCGGAATCGAACCCGTTGCCACCTGATCATTATCTCTGATTATAGGGCTGCCATTATAAAATTTACAAAAAACAATACTGCATTTAAAGCACACGTTCAAGAATTAGTTCAATTCTGATTGCGAAACGTTTAAAATGATTCAACAAGGATTTTTTGGCTACGAATTCTGAACAGGTACCAGATAAAATACGCTACCTGCTTTGGGTTTTTCCCTGTATTACATTTGTGTTTTGAAAAACAGATTTGAGAAGTCTTGCAAACGGTATTTTATGTGTTACTTACTGTTACTTCCGAATAAGTACGCGTTATTACAGAATAAAAATTTAGTTTTTAGCAAATACACGATCAGTACACTGATCACTGATTCTGCAGCCGGATTTTTTTTTATATTGCACTAACCTTTTTTCCGTAATACGTTTTGTTACGGTGTCCAAGCTTTGCCTTTGCCATCTTACTCAAAAGCGTGTGTATTCTAAAATATAAAAGCGGATGCATTCTTGTTTCAATCACTTTTGCAAACACATCGTTGTGCTCTTAAAACAATTTCAAATGATTCATCAGACATAAACAGCAGCCCTGTTCAACAATATGACACTGGTCAGCAGGTGACCTTGCTAAGATTACTAATGGCCACACATAATGGTCTCACTGCCCGACAATTTTCTGCCTCTAAATAGACAACAATTTGCCTCTGATAGATGGTTCTGTTACGATTAATCTGGCATGGCAAGGACGGACACAGCCTGAGGACAACAGTTTCAATAGTATTAATGTGGCTCGAGATTTCTTAATTGAGTGCTCTAGTTTTACCAAACAACTACAAAACGTTTTTTTCTTACTGACAATCATGCTTGAATTATACTAACTGGCTAGTCTACTTAGATGCTATTATTTAACCTATATTTTGTTGCTCTAGATTTCTTCATATATTTTATATAAAGATAGCTATCTATGAAGTCAATATTTCACCAATCAACATCGACATGTAAATAGTTTCGGAGAATTTTAAAACCGCATTCTAAAGATTATTACCGATCATTATGGCCGACGTAATATTAATTCATCTTTTACAGCATAGATACGTTACTATTATTTGTGAATGTTTTCAATAACTTTATTATCATATGTAAACCAACACAGCAAATGCAAGTTTAATACAAATTGAACGAAAACGGTATCATATTGAAATTGCTGTGGTGGCAATTAAACTACTTCAATGAAATGTGGAATCTTATGCCGATTTCTATTAGAAATAAAATGGTGAAGTCATCCAAAGTAGCACTATTTCTTGCTTCAAAGTGACCGAGTAATTGGAACTAGACTATTATTCAAATGTAATTGAACTTCGGTGTAGAGAAAACCGGGAAATGTCCAGTTCGAATCTAATTGACATTCATATCGAGAGTTTCACAGGACTCGATCAAAATATTGAGTTGAACCAGCGTCAGTTTTCCATAATCGTCTCGCGTGGATACCTCGCCGTGTGGGAATATACAATTCGTTAGTGGTAAACATTCCATTTCTTCTGTTTTTGCAATCTTAACATTGCGGTCTTCAAAATCTACTAGTTCCCCGATTACAGTTGCTGCTTCATACACGTTTATTGCTACGCTCGTCTCGTGTGCGGCAAAGTTAAATTTGTCGAATACTCACTGTCGATATCCAATTTTTAATACACCAAGACTAATTCTTATAATCGCACCGTTTTGTACGGAATCGAGGCAATCTGTTGCGGCTCTTTTGATCTCTATACTTGCTTGATCTGGAGTAATTGAGAAGTTTGATTACAAGTAGTGCTGTTTAAGCTTCAACACTGTTAATTAAGGCAATCCGTGTTTAATTACTAGTGCAGGTCATTCGTTTAAAGGCGCTCTTAATTTAGTTAATAGCTGGTGTGTAATGTGCATGGTTCATTCAATTAGATCGAATGTTCGGTTACAGTTAACTATTGAATGTTATTATCTTTGAGATCTTGATTTGTAGCAAATACAATGGTTGTAATTACCTATGATTAGAGTGTTCTTAAGTAGCTTATTATTGTTTGTTGGTACTTGTTTTGGAATGTGTACGTACAATTAAACCTAATTTGCACACGTTCGTTAAAAATGTGGTTCAAAATATGGAACTTCCATTTCATAGTTATTTACGGTTCTTATTTTTTAAATAAATGGTTCACCCCTTATTGAATATTGGTATTAATTAAAACTACGGGTTTAATATTGAGATCCGGAAAAAAGGTTTATAAACAAATTAGAGGTTGACAAAATAGTGACCTGTTATCCTTAGATAAAACCATATATGGAAAATAGCTAAAATTAAACTTTCATGGAACATAAGGTGACGGATAGCTCGGTTGCTGATTTACCAGTTACACAGATAAACACCAACAATTTAGCCGCCAACTTTCGCCAGCCGCCTAGTTTTAGTTATTCAAGAATCAGCATCAAAGTTGACCAACTGATTAATCGAGCTATTCTGTCCGGGATCGATTTACGGGCCGATTTGAGCTTCGATTTAATGCTCCCATTAGGGTCTGTTATGGCAATAACCCATGTTGGTTGGCCGGCGACATTCGGTTGCATTCATACGTCCACAGTCTCCCAATTGCTTTGAATTCTGAATTGCTAATTGAGCTTGGCGGAAGAGTTTTGTGATTCATAATCAGAAGACAATGAGAGGTCCCATTGATTTTGTATGGGTTTACTGATGCCCTATAGCAAGTCGATCTTTTGAACTGAAATTATTATCTGTCTGTCTGTTGAATATTCAACGATTTGATCCTTCGTCTTGAATAGGTTTTCAGTAAAAGTTCAAAGTGTAGTTAACGTGCTGGTACAGTTGTATCTTACATAGCGATTGACCCGTGATCTTAACTCTAAGTATGGATTAAGCATACGGCCGAACTAATTTTCACGGCCACTGTAGCCTATAAAACATTACCAGATGCATGACGTGCTTCCCTTAAAAACCTATTAACTCCTTTTTTAAAGAACATCATTCTGTTGCCCGAGTACCGGAGTGATAACAGCAATAAAGACACAATACAATAGTCGACCTGCTCTCGTATCCAAAAATCGTCGGAAACTCTTGTCTCTTTCTTAACATGGACGATTGGACAGAGGAAGAACAGAATTTTCGTATCAGAATCGCTTCAAAAGTGAATAAAGGGACTGCAAAACTTCACAACGACATGACATATGCTGCAGTCGTTATTTCTTTGTAATATCTCTCGTCGAAAGACAAATTATGAAGGCAGTTCCTGCAGTACACTTAGTATAACTCACATGGATAATGTCGCTTAGTGAGATAGGGCTCGGGCCCAGGAAATGTACCCGTGGGCGCGAATGGGCCATGATTTATACTCCACTGACCGTGTTATACTATTATCGCGGATACATTTGGATTTATTGAATATAAATCTGCTATGTTTATTGAAAGTTGTTGATATTGTTTTGTTTTGTTTGGTCGGCGCCTTCGTGTGTTTATATCAGGTCAAGTTTGTTACATTTTCAGGCAGCAGGTCACATATATCGATAGATTTTAAGCGTCAACCAATTGTATGTGTACATTGTTTTCTTTTAGTGTAGTCAGCTTTACGGATTCTAGCAACCATGCTTTGCAAATAACTCTCATAAAACTGCTATAAGCACGGAAAGGGTTCGCAAACATTTTAATACCTGTAAGAACAAAACATACTTATATTATATAGATGCCGGGATTAAGATATAAAATGTTATCAGTAGGTACGCTTGCATACTTAATTGAAATAATAATAAAAACATTTTTTTGTGAAACGTTTTTAAGAATTTTCTTTGCGGGATGCTTGAGACATAATTTTCTCACTGCTAGAAACCAAAATGCTAACATATTTCATTGCTGAGAGTGTGCATTCTTTTGCTTTTAAAAATTCTATTGGTTTTATAACTAGCAATCATTTAGGCGTTTTTCGTCTTACAAAATCATAATAACTTTATTTTTTGAAGGCAAGTTAGTGAGATTCGAAACTTGTATAACGTCATATATTTTAACTAGCTAATCAGCGTTTTGGTGCATCAATTGTGAATGTACTGTACCTATGGGCAAAATAGCAGGCACGGTACTATTTTTTTTAAAGAGGTGAGATGCTTTTGCTCACTGTTTAAATTAAACCCTCTGAAAAGTTGGAGTCTATCCAGAAAAATCCCCCCACACTTAAATGGTGGCATTAGGCGATGAGAGATGACTTTAACCACACTCACTTATTACTTTTTAAATGTTATTTTCTTTTGTTTGTAAGTCTTGTATTTTTGATTGTGAACTGTCTTTCTTTCTTTCTATGTGGTTAAAGGGCACGGTATAACGTCCAAGCAGGTTCGGAACCCCTGCGGTAAGACATCATTACAGACGGGCGTCGGGTCCGGTGTTCCCGTAATCGACGTCGTGGTCGCCCCGGGAGCTATCAGCTATGCTTTATGTTCTGCCGAGCCGGCTATAGCTATTTGTACCTGGCTACATTGCTGGACGTAACTATAGATGCCGTAGCATGAATGAGAAAGATCAAGCGTTCAAAAACCTGATCAATAGTTATTTCTGTATTTTATTTTTGATAATTTGCGCTCGTTTTTTTGAATCGTTTTTTAGTTTTTGCATATTCTACTTACGGGTAGGTCGCTAGTGGGATGTTAACTGGCTAGTAATCTGAGATACTTTTAAACAACTGTCAAAACACAATTCCTTCATAGAGTTTCTATGTAGCACACTGTGACATCACAATTTCCCTTTCCAACATAGTGACTTTAATATATAATAATAAGTTGCAAAGCATAGAATTTCCGTATCGAAATATTCGGAATCATAGTTGAAGCTCGTGTTTTAAGAAGACTGAGTGTTCCCTGAGCGGGTTTGCGGATTTATCTTAAGATCGTCTTTAACTCGTTTATCCTCTTCTAGAATAATAGTACTTATAAAGAAATGTACTCAAAATGAGAATTAATTAACTTTGTCTTTGTTTCCAGGTAAGTCCCTGCATAAGTTCCAGATTGGGTAAGCCGAGGTGACAGCATAAGTTTGTATTGAGGCAGAATTTCGAGTACCAACCGAAGTATTTTTTGTCAAATCGATTAATTTCGTACCTACATATTGATTAACAAATCGGTAACATTTTATTTTAGTTTTATGGATTTTTGAATCGGATCATTTGTGTGACCTCGAATAATTTGTGAGCTCTTTTTAGTTTTCGTATGTGAGACTGCGAGTTATTCGTTTCGAAATTGAACTCAACCAATCGAATGAATGCACTTGACAATCAAACCAATCAACTGACTTTAAGATAGGTTTTTCCTTTGTACAGACAAAAGCACGTTAGACTAGACACTTTGGACTTTATGTCGTGCGCATAAGAACTAATATCGAACTGCAAGTGATTACTTTGACGTGCTGTTGACTGTACTATGAGAACCTGAAAACGGATACTAACTAGAGTGTCCAGTACACACAGACCCAAGCTCATTCAGATTGTTTTCCCAAATTGCCCCGACCTGGAATTGAATCACTCGGGAAAAAGCTCTTTATCCCGGGTAATGAAAGAAATAATAATAAAGATATTATTGCAAATTACGAAAACTACCAGCTCTGATACTCAGACTCAAACTTGGCCATACTACGTCATAAATCAGAATAAGCAATGGAAAAGTAAATTTCATCGCTACCAGTGGCCACATGGCCCCAGCTTACCACAGGCCGTTTGTACGTGTCACCAGTTCATTAGAACGGCATTAGTCAGCCAAGGTGTTGTAAATTGTATGAACTATTTATTCGGCCCACGCAACGCCAACAACCAATGTATGTGTCCAGTGAAATCCAAGATACGTTGCGCAGATAATAATGTGTGATTCATTCAGAAATTTTCAATTGTAATTGGGTTTTTGAACTTCTGCCCGTAAGCTTGATAAGAATAGTTTGCGTTTTAATTTACCATTTTAGGAGAACATCCCGTAACAGTGTTGTCTTGATTGGAGAATTGAAGCATCATTACAAATGGGGAAACAATTTTTGTGTCACACCTTATCAAAGAATGTTAGCAACTTTATACTATGGGTATCTAATTATATAATCACACTGCAGGACAAAGGCTTCCTTTGTTGAAATCAAGACATCGTTATAACAATAGGTGGTAGCTCATCACGTTTCCCAAATTGAGATGAGTGATCACTAAATCGAGTTACGTTCAAAAAATCTCTAGAAACTTCAAGAGCTTGTGTATTTTGAGTTGAATCGTTTTTTTAATTTCTCTCTCGAATATACACTTAGTTGTTATTTAACAAATATTGAAGAAAATATTACCCTTGAGCATTATCCAGTTCATAAATCAGTAGCAGACTTTCGGGCTACAAAATATCCGAAAGTATTTTCGTGGAAATAGTTTGGTGAAACCAAAATGCAATTTTAATATAATTTAAGATTAACATATCAGACACTTTTTCAAACATTTCACGCTCAAAGCATCTGTTACCAGATCTTTTAAAGATAAAAAGTGAATAACAGTTATTGCGTCATCTTTATTAGATCGGGAGTTTTTTAAGAAACATCTCCTTTAATTTGTATGTAAATTCGCAAGATCGATACTGATAACGTATTCCCAATTTTCCAGAAAATAATCGATTTCAATAATAAAATTTAATTAGACTCACTGATATGATCATTGATCAGTTATTTTTAGTGCCCATCGGTATATTTATTTAAGCAATAAACATCATCGAATGGGATTGTATTAGGGTTGCAACAAATATCGTTCAAACTCGATTAAAATACTGAAAGATGGAGATTCATTAGAGCGTTGTCAATGAGATAGCATGGTCGATGCATTTTATTACTTTGAATAATTAATAAAGTAAGCTTTAGTGTATACGTTTGTTCAGTAAACTGCTATTCTAGTGATAAAGTAGAATCTTTAAAGTGGACCGCATACAAACTCGCATCGAGTATCAACAGTTTGAACGGGATAAGATAGATAGATAGATATTGATAGATACACTTTATTGCACAAAACTTTACAGAAATAGGTTTTACAGATTGATTATAGTACAATTTAGGCGGAGATAATAAATAAATAAATATTGGACAACATCACATACATTGCTCTGATTCTGTGGTAAGTAGCTAAAGCACTTGTGTTACAGAAATCAGAAACAACGACGGTACCACAACACCCAGACCCGAGACAATACAGAAAAGTTCGTTTCCCATATTGACCCGACCGGGGATCGAACCCGGACCCTCTGAGATGACGCGACGCCAAAGTCCGGCACGCTCGCATCTCGGCCACGGAGGTCGTCAAAGAAGTAGATACTTTAGACAATTGAGCCTTTTAAAAATATATTTTCGACAGGCTTCATATCGCATTGAGTATTAATTCTAACTCCGGATGGATATATTTTTTTATTCGGGGGTTTAATATATAATTATATATACATTTAAGTATGTATGTATAGTGCTACTCTCATTGTATATGTTTCCACAATACAATACAAGTGCTTTAGTTACATACTGCTTAGATGTTTTTTAGCTTTGAAAAACTGTCCTGTTTATCTATTGTCTAATTGTATTGTTTAATTTCACACAAAATTTACAGAAATTTCAACTTTTTTGAAGAAGCGCCGTTATACCTTTGTACTGAGGATACTATTTTTAAAACTGTACTGTACAGTACTACGTGAATAGATGTATATCTTTTGTAGATAACTTGGTTGTAATGTCCATTCCACCCAGTATTTATTTACAAATTTATTTTGCATGTAATAATTTTAACCAACCCTAGCTTGCAGATTTCTCCTCGCAATTAAAATTAAAATGTCTGTAACTGGTTTTTTCGTACCCCAGTCGACAAGTAAGTGTGTTCGTGTAATTGAAAATCGTATATATTGCTCTTTACCAGAACGTGTTTCATTAACTGGGTGACTTCTCAATTTGGTCCGGTTGCGCGTTGCATCGTTTCCACGAATCTTTATCTTTGGATATTTAAATTTGTATCCTTAACTTTGTTTCACCCGTTGCGTTTGGTTAATACAGTTGCAATTTAAATGTCGTTAAATCAGATCTATCGCGAAATCTTTGGCTTTGTCGTCAATACAACAAATTTATACAAATATACGGCGTGTTATAGATATATTTGTACATAAAAAGCCTACTACGCCACGTCTAGATTATACGTGGTTCTAAACAAAGCCTGAAATGGACCATATCTGGTCTGCCGAGGACACGTAGCCCATTATCAGGGCTACAAGCGTGGTTGTAGCTCACACCTCTGCCTTATTGGGAAGGGACACAATTGTCTATACCCTTTGGGTATGCCAATATGGATGTTACTGGAATAGTCCTTCGAAGGTTGTGCTTTCACGATATCGCCCAATTTATTGATGCTCGAAAGTAGCGACGATAGCATAAAGGAAATTCGTTCAGAACCTTAAACGGCCCAAATTCCTAAACGCATCTTGGTATAAGGGAAATTGCCTCTTTTCGGTGAATTGTTTATATGCTGCAAATCAATTTTTAATTTTCTTCAAAAAAGAAGAAGCCTCCAAACTGTAAGAAAACCTGAACGGATTTTGCTGAAAAAAAAATACAAAAGTAGTTTGACGTACGTATCAGTAAATGTACCCCTAAGACATTGGTTAATAGTTCTTGATCAATATTGAGTATACATTTACAATTGGTGTTAATTGACGCTGATTAGACTCAGTAAATGTACCCGAATCGCTCAAAACTGGAAAAGTACTACTAAACGTTCCCATCAATTATTTCCGAGAAAAACTCGTCCAGTTTTTAGTTTCAAATTTGGACCGCGTTCGACAGGAGAAAGCAATCAAATTATTAATGGCCGCGCTCCGAGCGGGCCCATACGTCTCCGTGTTTCGACATGCATTGTGCGCAAGAGCATGCGACGAAGCAGACAATGCGGGGTATTGTCACACGTGAACCATTCCGTAATTAAGTTAACAAAGTGCAGAGATTGATGATTCGGCCCGTTCACCGAACGGTAATGCTCAGGTGACATTATATTTTTGAGACTGCCTATGTGACTTTTGTAAGAGTTCAAGTCGCAGGAATGTTTTCCTTCGCTTGTTGCAGCTTAGACTCCTACAACAGTTTTTTATTTGTCTGTATAATTGTTACGCTTTAACTCAAAAACTCCTAGATGGATTCGGATGAAATTTGGTAGCTAGATAGGTTAGATACTTTAAAAATATAAAATACTTTTTATCTCGAAATCCATCCATCCATCCATCCATCAGCCTCTTTTTGTCCACTGCTGGACATAGGCCTCCCCTACAGAACGCCACAACGCGCGGTCCTGCGCTATCTGCATCCAGCGGCTCCCCGCACATCTGACGATGTCGTCAGTCCATCGTGTTGGGGGCCGCCCCACGCTGCGTCGTCCGGTACGTGGTCGCCACTCGAGGACCCTCTTTACCCAACGGTCGTCGGTCCTACGAGCGATGTGGCCTGCCCATTGCCATTTCAGCGTGCTAACTCTTCGGGCTATGTCGGATACACCGGTCCTTCTACGAAATTTCTCGAAATATCATGACCCTATTCGAGTGTTAGTTAAACAATAAATAAACAATAATCCGCTAAACAATCAACTACTCCCAAACTAACTCATTCTCTGTCTTCGTGTCACACTACGGATACGGAAAGCAAATTTAAAAAGCTACAGGTGCCACCTTTGGGGACTGGTCTGCTCCAGTTTACCTCTTAAAATAACATAATACTTAATCCTTTTTTTCACTCATCAAAATAAAACTATATGATTTGGTCCAAAGTGTTCTACACATAGCTATAAGTTAGATACTGCCACTGTAGCTAATCTGCTGAGTTTCTTACCGGTGTCTTCTCGGTAGATATAGGTTCCGAACCGGAAGTAGAATCACTTTGCATTATATACAATGACGATTCGAAAGTTATTATATGTAACCTACTTGAATAAACAAATATTGAATATTGAATACGTTACATATTGAACCAGAATTCAGGAGACATTGGGCGTCTATCTTAGTCACTATGCTACCTATTATATGTATCACCATTAAATCATATGCGTGCGAAATTCATCTTTTTAGCTCCTGTAAATATCAATCCCAGGTTACCAACGAAAATTAATATTTTCGTTTGTCATAGTATGGACCAAATAAACGGTGCTTCAAATGTTAATTCCTTCAGCATTGGTCCTTGTTTTCGGAATTCTGATAACAGAAGTACTGAATTAGGTAGTGAAATGTGCATCATTGGTCTAGTGATTTATGTATGGGGTCATGATCTCGTAGTTCAAAGTTTGATTACATTGTTTTGAAAAGTAGTTTTCGTTCACATTACTCGGGTTTGTGATCAAAATCCCGCAATAGCAATTTTCGTGGTAATTAAGGCTACCTTAGGCCTGCAGTATGACCGTTATTAATGTGGTATTTATGACCATGAAATATTTTTCGAAAATTTTAGTAATTAAAACCCATTTCTCCTTCTTTCATAGCTACATCAGTTGTAAATCCACACACTGTTATTATAAGTCTAATCATTGCTCACGCACGACGATTCAACCCACACGTTCCGTCTTCAGTGATAAATTAATCGTTTTGTTCCAATAAATCCTTCCTGCTATTACTAGGGAAATTCACCTCGCACATTATATTTACATACTAGATCTGTGTCTGAGAAATTGCATCTCTGGACCTCTCGTCGATTCTCGTGCGTTGCTTCTGGCGATTCGGAGTAACGGACTATCTTGCTCGGTGGTATGATAAAGTCGAGTGCGATTCACATAGACCGATTTACTTCAAGTTGTTAACACTTAAGTTTCGTAAATTGATATTCTAACAAAAAGGGTATGGTATTGATGGTGATGTCTTTTGTTAATAAGGTCGCATTATGTGACCTATTATTCCGTTGGAAAATTGTCTATCGCAAAAAAGAGAATCGCTGATTAATTGATTCCCACAAAATATAATTGAAATTAAAATTAAAAAAGGCCTGCCATATTCACAAAACGTCGGAAAGGGATTCGAATTTTAATCCTGAATTTGCTCATTCTTAACTTAAATGAATGAAAACCCGATGATCTTGAGTTTTGCCTAAGTGTTTATTATCAAACATTACATAGTTCTCACTATTTGTTAGAAGAAGTCGGTTAATATTTATTCTATAGTATCGATAACCATCATCCCAGAGTGTCTAATGGGAATCAGCGAGCCTTTTTGCATCTACATAGATTACGACATCAAGCGCGGTGAGGGAGAGAACGGTAGTGTCGTTATTTTTACAAAGTTAGGTTAATCGCTTCGAGATATAACATCTATTTCTAAGTTATTTATTGCATATGTGCAAGAACCATCTCCTCATCAGATAAGAAGTCATTAAGCTGTAAGCATTACAGTTTTCTCAAAGCGTAGGTGTTACGTTAAAATTTGCTGTTATAAAAGCCTTTAACACTATCACTTTCAAATAAAACTTAATGGCTTTCAATTAAGTGAACAGTGATTGTTAAATTGTACTTATCTGAATATATGGAGTTTTAGAATTTTTAATAAAGAATTTATTTTTACTCAATGGTTTCTAAATATTAAGATGAGAAATTCAGTGGCTAATAATATTGTGTTTTATGAGTTTTTTTCCGTGAGTTCTTTAAAGACCATTTTAAGCTCGCTATTTACTTCTAACTCAAGCCAACAGCGATCAAAGGTTGCCGACACCAATTTTCCTTAATGAAGCTTTTTGTACTGCATCTGCTATTCTCTTTTAGATATGTTCGTCAACCTATGACAGTATGTAATGAGCTATCGGACGACCGCTAACTAAATGAGAGGACTCTCAACTTTAAACCTTATTGCCTTTGAATAAGATGTCTGCTCTAACGGTAAGATTTTTGTATAAGAAAGAACATTAATCATCATCAGACTTTGTCTTTCTGATTTTTCTATGGGCAGTGTCAACAAAAGAGTTCCTGCTAAAGAATTTTTGTTGCGCTAACAAATCGCTTTATATCTAAAAGCAAGTGTTGCATTGATCAAAGCTTGAATAGATTTATCACCTTTGATAAGGCGTGGGTAACTATAAGTACAAAAGCTTTGAAATCTTGCTGTATTTTATTTAACGAAGTGTTTGCTATTTAGTTCATATGATTCATCTCAGTAAATCGAAATAGCTTAATAAGTTAGTCAGGATTGGTATTGATGGTGGCAACCATATGATTTATAATTATTTCGAGTTGCAATAGGATATTGTGTAAGGATAGTACACTCATTGTTTGACTAATTAGAACAATAACTCCAAATGTACTGAAATATTTTGGAACTCCTCTAGTTAAATATCAAGTGACTATACTTGACAAGCATAATTTAAAGGAAGTGTCTTATTAAAATTTTAACAGTAGAAGTGTTTTGAATACACATCCGCGCAAACTTTGCAGAGATTTCATGTTTCCCTGATAAGAATTGTATTGTAATGTTCTAGTGTGTAAGTTTGTCTTGATTTATGCAATAATGTTAGGTGATAAAAAATAAAATTACCTATCAGGTACAGGTATTAATACATACGCACAACAAGAAAGCGACATGTCCACGTGTACTACTTGTTTCAAACCCATAAACGCGTGCCTTTAAACAAACATTAATGAGACTTCTAAAGAAACGTTGAAAAGCTATATAATACCGAACACCCGTATTCTATCCTGAAATTATGTCAATTCTCATATGAGAAATAGACTTCCCTAAAGAAGTCACTATTCAACATAAAAAGGGTTAATTGAGATAAAATAAGTACTGAGCCAAATAAGACCGTTGTATCGGTTCGGCACGCGGCGCAAGTGCTGGACTAGTAATGGGGCCTCAAATCAACGTAATTGCGGATGCCCTCGCTCCTCTATTGTCGCATCCGCTCTAGCTCGCCTTTGATCCCGATACATCGATTTCACTTGATTCTTTTGATTTAACACAATTGGAAAGCTTGTTATGATTGCTAATATTGTTTAAAATGCAATCAACAGTAAAGTAGCGCTATGTGTTGATAAGTACCTAATTAAGATACAACGTCAGGATACAACGTCAGGATACTAACAAATAATTATTCAAGAAGTCTCATACTGAAATTTTAGACAGTTTTATAATTAGGATGAATACAGACCACAGTCGTGTGCCTTTTGGTGTTATATTTGCTTCCTTGTATATATATTAAATCAATCTTATTTAATTAATTTGTTTATGTCAACTTGGAATTAATTGTTACTTCGATGACATAATAATTGGTCCAGTGATGTTAGAAAACTCAAAGATACTGAAGAATTATTTACTTTGTGGGTTGGTTTACTTAATTATTACAACATGGCACGTATGAAAAAAAATAACAACACATGAACCTTTTAAGAACTGAAATAGGCAAGCATTTACAAAACGATAATATTATTCCCAGATTGGTAGATATTGTATTAAACATATTGAGTTTCATAGAAAAATCAATGCAATATTAAGTTGTATCTATCCTATAGTGAAAAGTTAGATATTTTGCAATACTTATTACAATAATTACGAGGCAAGCGTAGATGGAGTAGGTATCTTGGTTTTGAATAAGATGTTCCGCTACCCAATTCGCGATTTGACAATTACTATAAATATTATTATTTTTGATGTTAGATCACTCAAAAGTTCCATACGATGCGTGTGCGCTGTCACAGAGGGTGGGCACCACCCCTCGTCTTTAGTAGCAATACCGTAACAAAACAACGTGTAATAATAATGTCCAATAATCGATACAGAACATTAAACTTTTTGCACAAAATCACTATAGTAACATGTTTTTTGAGTGAGAGCACAAACGTAGACCAACTACAACGTTTAGCTATTTACTGCTTCATTTTACTAAGAAACAATCTAACGTATGTATGATTTAATTACGAAACTTTATTGAAGGAAAACATTTTGATGCCAATTCTAGTAATATTACAAACGAGAAAGTTTATGATAATTATGTTTAGTAGACGGACATATACTTAGATAATTTCTATTACAAAAACAAAGCCGGAATCAGCTTGTGGGCATTTAACAAGTACACACTAAATGCAGTCCATTTTTTTTCATATTGACCTACCTTTCATTATTGAGTTGCTTTCGCCTAGCTGTATAGCAAAACTTTTTTACACTTTTAAATATAAAATAGACTATTTTGTTGAAGGTTGTAGCTCTTGTCATAATTTTCGTTCACTTACTCAAATTAAGATCAAGACGAAGCTATTAAAAATCTCAATCAGATCTTAACGACTCATTTAACGTCGCCCAACCATTAATAGTAAGAATGATTACATCGACGGCGGTTGTATCATTTTTCACAGTCATAAGTTGGCTGATTTATCACATGGTCGAAACAGTACCGGCTTACGAAACGTTTATTAATTGAGATGCGTTAATTAGCAGAGGTTCCATTTTAGTGTCACGTGTATGGTATATGCCACCTTATCACACGGTGGGTCATTTGACACCCACGCTTTTTCGTTAACAGTAGTTTTAGTATTAAAAGCGGTAGCGGTATTATTTGTTATGGCATTCTTTGATGAAAAATGTGGGTTATTGGGTTGGTCTCTGTTTAAAAGCCGTAGTCGGTTGTTAAAAATGTGGGAAAATATCGACTTTGGTTATATTTTAGTGTCTGTTGCCTAAATATCAAATTTATAAATATTTTTATAAACCATAAGGCCGCACAATGCTCTTTATACAGATACTACGTTTTATTGATTCAATAGAGTGAAAGTCTGGCATGTTGAATCTAGTTTTATTAGTACGTAGTACCCAATTGATTTATAAATTAACTTTTGGTTAACTTGTAGGTTTTCCATAAAAATTATTAAAGTTTCCTGAGTTCTATATTTTTCTCAATAATTAACTCATTAAATTAATTAGAGAGCCATTATTAAAAGTTATATAATTTATAACATCTTCCGTAAATATAATTTAAAGATGATTATACTGATTGGATTTGAATTTGAATTTGATTTGAATTATCTGTCAATAAAGTCACTAATGACTGAATTAATATCACAAACAATTATTTCATTAGTAGCATAAGCCGAGTTTGGCGTAAAATTTTTAATTTCTTCTAAGTAATTATTTTGTTTCTCGTTTCCACAAGATGGCTGTTTCGAGTTTTTACCATTTATGACACTCAGTCACGCAATTATAATACTCTGTGGCACAGTTCATAGTATTATCGTATGGAAATGTAAAGGCGATGTATAATAATAGATCCAAATATAAATAAAGCCTTATTTACAAAAAGTAAGAATGAAGTTTAATTTGGAGACTATAGTTTGACTCTTTCATGTCCTAAGCGATTAAACAGCGACAGAATATAGACTATCCGAACGTTTATGAACAGGGGGTAATTGGTAGAAAAATCACACGATTGACTATTTCTTAATATCAAAGTTTTCAAACTTCGAAGAAACCCAACAATGTTTCGTCCCGGAAAAACTCATAAAATTTACAATTTAACATAATTATATCTTAAAACTTTTAAGTTTCGGATTTGATAGAAAACTTCGGTAAAATATAATGCACCTCGAGCATTAACAAGTTTGATGTTATTTCGACCTCTTTAGTTGTGTTACCATTGAACTAGAGATTTGTCACTGTACATGGTTATACTGCGCATTCAGTTTGGATGGAGGTGTTTTTGAATGGGACAATCAATGTTTAACTCATTTTATTATGTGTCGTTTCTTTTCGTTTGTACAAGACGTATTTTTAAAAGGACTTTGTTTAATTGGTCGAATTACAGCTAACTACAATGAGTATCAAATTTTAATTATTATTTACTACTATTATCTATATAAATCGTTTGGTATTTGCCCTACAAAAAATGATCTTAATTTTTAAGGCAAACAATGAACATAAGGGCTTCAATTAAATTTTATAAAAAATAATTAAAAAGTATTTCGTCTTAATCTATGTAATTTTTACATCGTTTTGTACTTGTAATCGTAACTTTAAATGATTTATGACGTAGTTTACTTTTTGGAAAATTAAATGAATTCAAAATGGCGTGATTAAGTTAAAACTTATTTAAATATAACAAACAATTTATTATTTTTAATGCCAACAATTTAGCAGCGTGACGTCCGATTAATTATGTCAAAACACGAAACACGTTTCAACGTAAAAATACTTGAATAAACTTAAAGATGTGAATATTTGTATGGTGTAGGAAAGATTTTATCCAGAAAAATTGAACATTCTAGAAAACGTTAATGTCACTGTAATAAGCTTTCTAATATTTTGTACATACTCAAATTCAGTTAGCACGAAATGAATTCGCCCGAACGTGAATCGTCCCATTTTAATAAATCAAGGGATTGATAGACGTATCAAAAAGAAAATGTATTTTATTCATTTTCTGAAGAAGGAGAAGCCCTTACATATTCCGCAAGTCAATAATATTAGGTGTTGCTCGCGACTTCGCCCGCTTTATTTCGGGATAAAAAGTATCTTATATGTTAATATAATATGTCATATATCATCCTACCAAATTTCATACAAATCCGTTCATTAGTTATTTCGTGAAAGACCAACAAACATCAATTCATGCTGAGAAACTTTCGCGTTTATTTGTAGGACAACAAATATTTCTTATTAACTAAATATTGATATCGAATTCAAACTGCGTTTAATGTCGCTCTTATCAAAACCAAACATGTTTGCACATCCTAACGCGGAAGAAATCTATAGGCGAATTTTAATTTCATAACATTTTTTGTTGAAATAGATACGGAGGCGCATACGTTCCCACGGTCCCGAGATATAGTTATCGGCAGTTTCCGTAATGAGTCAAAACAGACGATAATCGAAACTGTAATTTCAGAGCGCGACACGTTTCGACTTGTTCTGAAAGACTGGTTTTGGTCGAAGCTTGATAAGGGATAGTTGGGTAATCAGTTATTACTGTGCTAATTGGCTACTTGACAGTTTTTGAAAAAGTATTGTAAAATGTGCGCCCGTTCATTTTATATCCCAAGCAATTCGATTTATCTGGAAATAATCTAAATAACCAGAGAAAAATAAGATTTTGTGTAACACATTTAAAAAGCGCGCGAAAACGCCTCGTCGCGTCACTGTTGCAATTATGACGTCAACGTCCTAGACAACGAAACGATACGCATAGGAACGACTTAATTAAGATAAACGGAAAATGTTTCAATGAATTCTTTATACGATTAGAGACACAATAATTCAATTTAATCGGTAAAATAATCATTGTTTCGCCACATTAAAATAAATAATTTTCGCCGACAGCTGACATTTTCGAATTGCAATGGTGGTTTCCGTTTTGGTTCTTTTGTTCCACAGTTAAAAAAACTAAAATTTATTTTGTAAAAATAAAATACTAACTATGCTTTTAATTAAAAAGTAAAAATGTAAAATTATTACTTAACTAATAAGCTAACATATCTAACACTTTTCATATTTTATTGTTAACACTGTCAAGTAGCCAATTAAATTAGCCAAGCGTTGCAACATAGCGAACACTAGCATTTCGATATCAGTTCTTGTGCCCCTGACACAAGAGCGGATCAAAGTCTAAAGTGATCCTCCTTGACGACCGAGCCGAGAGGCGAGCGGACAAGTCGAGAGATCTTGCGTTTCTGGGTTCGATTCCCGGTCGGACCAATATTTCGCCCTGGTAAAAAGTTAAAACAGAGTGCTCTTATATCTCGGGTGTTGCAGTACCGTCGTTATTTCTAATTTCTGTAACACAAGTGCTTTAGTTACTTAATACAGAATCAGAGCAATGTATGTGATGTTGTCCAATATTGATTATTTATTTATTGAGTGTCTGGCTTACGACTGCTATTGTGATACGCGTACAAACTCCGAATAGTACTAATAAATAGATGGATCATCTGCATGATCCATCTTTTTCTGCATGTAAGTATTATACAAACCAAAGCAGTCAGACGTTTCACCACCCTTAGCCCATTGACATAAGAACTAATATCAAATTGCAAGTGTATTAATGTATTTTGACGATGCATATGTTACTTGTAACCTAAATAAATTAACCACGAATGTGACTGCTCAGCGTCAGCGCTTGTTTGTAGCAATTGGCTACTTGACAGTTTTTGAAAAAGTATTGTAAAATGTGCGCCCGTTCATTTTATATCCCAAGCAATTCGATTTATCTGGAAAAAATCTAAATAACCAGAGAAAAATAAGATTTTGTGTAACACATTTAAAAAGTGCGCGAAAACGCCAAGTCTCGTCACTGTTGCAATTATGACGTCAACGTCCTAGACAACGAACCGATACGCATAGGAACGACTTAATTTAGATAAACGGAAAATGTTTCAATAAATTCTTAATACGATTAGAGACACAAAAATTCAATTTAATCGGTAAAATAATCATTGTTTCGCCACATTAAAATAAATAATTTTCGCCGACAGCTGTCATTTCCGAATTGCAATGGTGGTTTCCGTTTCGGTTCTTTTGTTCCACAGATAAAAAAAGTAAAATTTATTTTGCAAAAATAAAATACTTAATATGCTTTTAATTAAAAAATAAAAAAGTAAAATTATTACTTAACTAATAAGCTAACGTATCTAACACTTTTCATATTTTATTGTTAACACTGTCAAGTAGCCAATTGTCTTGCTAAAAGTTGCTCTCCAAATACTGACTCTAGGCATTAATTATAGTGAAGACAAAAATTTTAAAACGATAGACCGGGAAAGTATATTTTTAACATAAATAAACAAAAGGACGCAGGACCGGTAAACATTGTTCGAGTCGGCCTAACCGGCCGCGCGGCAAAAACAATGGTCGGCCTTATAAGGCGAGACCGCTCGGCCTCCGGCTTTTTACTAGTACCTCGTTCCGGGCTAGGGATGGCCCGCCAGTTTAAGTTTCATCGATATTTTTTATCGTAAGGGTAGGTTATCGACAGGGAAATTCGATTTTAGCATCCTCTTTACCGCCCTCAGAAGGTCAAACAATTACGGCTTTTAGCAATATATCATTCTGAGTAAGTGGATCATTTTCATTTCAAAGTAAGGAGATGAATCCCCTTAAAATAAGTTTGGGATTTTTGATATAATAAAAACCGTAACAGTATTAGCACTTTCATACACATATTTACGCACGATACATTTATTTACATTTCTCTAATGAGAGTCAAATGAATATTATGCTGTAATTGTCACCCTTACGCTAAGATCTCATTACCACTTAACACTAGGTGGTATGACATCAATTTTGTAGTGCAATATAAAAAAAACACAAATAGCGACTTCTAATAGAATCAAAAAATTATGAATATCAGATTACAATTCACAATAGTTAATTAAAAACATCGTTTAAATATCTTTCTTTGCATTAATAAACCCGAATCATCGACTTAGGTGGCCAAAGTCTGTTGCTATCGACAAAATTAACAGACGCACAGCACTAAACCTCGAGACGTCGAGAAAAAACTGAAAAATATAGTTCGTTTCGCTCTTTACGAGAACCTCCGAAAAGGACGCATGCCATCGGAGAGAGGACCAAAAGAGAACTATGTAAAAAGGCCTCCGCCATTACAATTTAAATGGCACCAAACCGAATACGTTTACACTTCGTTTCCAGAAACAGTATTGCAAAACGTTTAATTTAAACGACGTACTTCAAAATATTTGACAACGCGATGCTTAGAATTTATCACATCGTCCACATTTCGATGGTAATTCAATAGCCCCGCGTTTTACTTCGTTAGGTTTCAATCGTAAAATAAAATGGATTTGGTTGCATTTCAACTTGATGCTCGTACTTAAACCGTTTATACTGACTGATTTATTAAAACTACCGCAAATGGGTTCATAATCACAATTAAATAGGCTAGCTAGATGTGCCTTGAATTGCATAGAGTTAAACAGCAGATTTTACTGGCATTTGAGCTCGTATTCAAACTATGTACTTAGTTTAGTCAAAAGTATGTTACACTAGATATTATTTAGACTTTATATCGTCCGTATGTCATAGGCATAAGAACTAATCGTCTCGCATTGCAAGTTAATAATAATTGAATTTTTTTTCACCTGCAAGTACTAGTTGTTAGCTTTGTTGGAAGAACATCATCTTATGTTTCGACTGCAAAATAAATAATTCATTTCTGTTAAAAATATACATTAGAACACATTCTTTATAGCTGGAAATCAAATCTATGGAGTAAATCAATAATAATGATATATTTTTATTTTCAATAAAATTATACAAAGGTCTCATAATATTTAGGGCGACGGCTGCATTAGGTATATTGCTTGAGTCGCAATAGTCAGGCTAGGGTAACTCAATTGACAGTTACAATATGGCGACACTGGTCGAGGTGCTTAATCACTGAATTAGTTTTGAGTATTGATTTTATTAATTTGAAAAGAGAACAAACTAAAAATGTGGAGGTGTGTGTGTAATAAATGACTATACCTGATAAATGACTTCACTGTGGACTGTCTGGAGTAAAAGTTGGTTTTTAAATGGATTAACAAAAGAACATCGTATATTTCAGAACATAACTTTTTTCTTAAAATAATAAAACTATGAAATGAGGTTTGCTTATAACCGGCCATTCCTTATATCTCGATTCTTTTCACAAGTGGCAATGAAATTATTTTGTTACCTACTTTCCATGACCATGTACCATGTTCAACAAACATAACATCGTGGCTCTTAAATTCTCTTAAATAGCTAGCCGTAGTGACATTGACAATGTTATAAGTATACGATTAGCCTAAGATTAGCTGATACAACTCGAAAATCTTCAGTGATGCAGATTTTTGCCCACCAGGCGGTACAATATAGGCAATTACTGTCAAATACTCTATTATTAAACCATAAACAAATCTCATTGAATATTTAATCCTATGTTTGGCTTCACACGGCGTTAAATATTCATTGGAAAGAGGAGGATATATGTAAAAATGTTTTTCGAGCGAGACCGTTATCGTACGGTCTACAGAACGTCAAGGTAACTTGTAGTTCGAAGAAAGATCTTATGTGGATGGTATAAAGGCGGTGCAAAGTTTAAAGTGTGTAGTCTGGGTTGCTCTTGTCTGTACATGTTTAGAGTTTGACCAATTCTTTTTCCCACGCGTCAATGTAGCAATGTTTGTGTGGCTTCCTGATAACTTATCGAATGTTCCTGTTTGTGTTTGCTGACCGATTATTCTGTTACTCTTTAAAATTTCAAATGTCTTGATAGCTTTTCCGTAAACGATTTGAATGGTGAATAAATTTTTGACTGTTTGTTGACTTTTTATTTTGATTTCTGTAAGTTAACACAAATGTAACTTACTTTTGCTTTAGAGTCCAAGTATGATAGTGATTTGTTTCATTTCGATCCTGATGTGTGCCAAGTTTATTTTAATTTCTCTTATGATGCCGCTTAGCTCATTGATCGTGCGATTTTTAAGTAATCCTACTTCTATATAATATTATAAACGTGAAAGTTTTAAGAATGTACGGATATCTGTCTGTATGTATATCTGTCACTCATTCACGCAAAAACTAATGACTGTAGTTGGATGCAATTTTGTAGAAGGATAGATGAACTACTAGATAAACATATAGAATACTTGTTTTTTTAATATTGCACTTCTAGATTGACCCCATCCCACCTGATGTTAAGTGGTAATGAGGTCCTAGCTTAAGGGTGACAAGTACAGCATAATAAATCTGTTATTGGACTTGTCGCCCTTACCTTGAAGGCTTGACCACTGCTACTAACGTAGCACCCCCAGGAGCTCTGGACACCTTACTCACACGCAGGAACACAACACAGAAGCGATTGTTATTTGGCTGTGGTCTTCTGTAAGGTGGAGGTATTTCACCAGTCGGGCTGCCCCAGTTCGAACGATAAATCGCTATGCCCTGCCTCTCTTAATTTTGTCTCATAATAACGCGAAAGAACAGGCAAAAGTATTTAAATAATTTGCGGACACTGTTCCTTAAAAATTTGTATTTCAACTAATTTGATTTTACAAGTATAAAATTACTGTCAACATTTTGGATGTCGAAGTTGGACGAAAAAAAATACTCACCCGTACAAAATCTTTGCAAATCTCAAAGTAAAGAAATACTGATAAGGCAAGTTATATCATAACATCATAAAGCCAACTTTATCAGTAAACATCCTTAAGCATTTACGACGAATCGATCATCGAATATTGACGAAGCTTTTAATATTTGGCGACAGACGAATTGCTTGCAAACACGACGAAATTTAGTTTAGCCGTTACAATTTCCCACAAATTTCTTTACAGCAGTTTGTTTGTTATGTCTACAAACCGCGTAAAGCCAAATATGTAGCCAGTACTAGGTAACTTAGTGCAGATTAGATTTTTACATCTTTTAATAGTGCTTCGGTGTGAAGCACTATGTGTGTTGCTAACACTAGGCACTTGTGAAATTAAATTATTATGACGATACAAAAAATATCATCTCCCCTCCCAGTGTCGTGTTTCTTCTTTCGCCTTCACGTGTGCTGCTCTTTCAACTTAGCTAACCGCATATTATCGTAGGCAATTATTTTTACTTTTATATTAAACTCTTAGTCTTCGGCAAGTGCCCTCTGCCTCTGTCTCGTATGAGTTTAGAACAACATCCTTATCGGCCGGTACATTCGTTATAGGTAACGGATACCAATTTTAATTCTCGTTGTCGCAACACCAATACACCTCGGATGCGAAATAAGCTTAATTTTTAATATTAATAATAATAATAATTTTTGCTTGATCTTTAAAAAGAAACCTTTTGTTGGTCTGTATCGTTTTTGGGAGTAGACCCCTGAATAGATTAAAATTTTATAGTGCTTCGTACAACTTTAAATATTTTAAAGAAACACAAAAATGTAATATTCCTTTGCGGTGTGGGATACTCAGTTGATTATCGAATTTTAAATGCAATGTTTCCGCTGTCGCGGCGCCATTTGGGTGGTCCCGTTGCTGACAGATCGATGTATCAAGATGATATCAAAACTCTCGGTACCACAGATGGAATAACAAGTAGGCAAGTACTTACACCTACTCACACAATTATTATAATTGGACTGATTTATTTAAAGCTTGGAAGGTATGGTAAAACGTACATCAATAAGATATATCACTACATAGTATAAAACAACAAGTCGCTTTTTCTGTCCCTATATCCCTATGTACGCTTAAATCTTTAAAACTACGCAACGGATTTTGATGCGATTTTTTTAAAGATAAAAGAAGATTCAAGAGGAAGGTTTTTATTTGCAATAAATAATAGATAAGCCAATATTTCTAAGTATTTACAATACATCCGTGCGAACCCGGGGCGGGTCACTAGTTGTGTTTTAAAATTAACAAACTGAATTAAGAATAATAGTATTCAATAGAACGATAAATTATAATTATAAAGCTAGCGGGTGTCTGCGAATTCGTACGTGTCGAGGTAGTTTCATAATTGTGGGGCTATTAAAGCCTTCAAGGAACATATTTGCCAAATTTCGATTTAGTTTCTGGTAAGTATAACTATGTAGATTAGAGTCGTGTGATTAGTCTGTCAGGTCAGTCGGTGAGTGGAATTTCATTAGTATACAGGTATATCGGTTTAAAATGGGACGATGTGTTGATTTTTCATGGATTCTATTTGCTAATTTACTTACTATCGATCAAATTACTAAACTAACTTAGTTTACAATAATCGGAAAGTGAATTCAAATCTTGCACTTCACAACACTAGCAATATCAAATTAAATCTGGTTCTTTAAATATTGAGTTAGTTAAGCTTAAGGCGCTATAATGTTATGATACCAATTAGTACCATACTAATTACTTTTAAAAAAATTGCTAAATTTTCAATCAAAATTAACGGTACCTACATCACTTGTAAACTCGCTATTTGGTTTAATTAATGATTTGCGGACAACCAGCTTTAAAGCGGTTCTTTTTGATTTCCTTCACGCCGAACGCTATCAGTTAAATCAGTTTATCTCGTATGAGATCTATGCAAATGTGCAAGTTAAAACAAAAATGACAACGCAACATTAAAATATCCGCCACCGAGCGTGCGATTCGTATCGGTGGGCTCGCAAAATGGTCCGATGGATGTCGCGAATCAATCTTTGCGAGTTTTTGCCACTTTACCGATTGCGTTTTGTTTCGTTTTCGGCGAATGGAATTTACAAGGTTTGCAAAATAAGTACCTAGTGTTTAAAATCGTATGCCGACCTACCTCATTATTTAAAGAAAGTGGAAAACAGATTCGCATTGAGAAACTTTGCTTTTTTTTCTTTCGTTACATAAACGATTGGACAGGAACTGAGCATAGATTTTCGACACTTACAAAATTTTTAATTCTCATATAAACGAATCTCATTTAGGATGCAAATTTAACAAAAAATATGAAATTTTGTAGAAAAGAAGATGAAATACATTTAAATATAGGATACTTTTTATCCCGAAATAAGCATCACAAAATACAGCCTACGAATAATAAAATCTCTCCAATCTTGTAGCACATATAACACGCATTACGAATTTTATAGTTATAGGAAGTACATTTGTACATACACATACAAATATTTGATTAAATAAGACTTATAAAATTTATAAAAGTAGTTTGAAGAAGTTTTTAAAAAAGTTTGATTTGAGTTGACGTCTGACAACACACGTTGCAAATAGGATACATCCGGACCTCTTTTAAACGAATGACTCTGCTGCCATCTATTGTATTTTTTGGGCGTTTGCTAACATTAGCTTACAAACTAATATTTATGTTTCTTTGCAGGTTTTGTCTCGTGTTCACCGTCGCCCTGCAAAAATGGTGGCACCTGCCTTTCAACGCCGCGCGGGGAATACTTCTGCAAGTAAGTAGCATGACCTTTCTATATTGACAGTTTTGTGATAGTGTATACTATTCCATGAGTTATATATGACTCGTCTAGGCCCATTCAAGGCGTAGGTACCGATCATGGGTGATGCAATATTTAGACTTCTTTTCGGAAATCGAAAAGGTTGTGCTTCAAAACCGCAAAGGGAGACGATATTTTTCTGTTTATTAAAAGTGCGCTAGTGTGGCACGGAGTATAAAAGAAAAAAAAATCGAATTAAACTTATCTTTCAAAGGTACGTTATGAATTTGCGTTCGCATTACGAGGTGTAAATATTGCGCCAATCAATCATTTATTAAGCACTTAATCAGGCCGGTATTCAGATCATATCAAACGCAATCACACGTCATTTCGAAGGCGCGTCATGAATTCGCAATTCTAACGATAGGTGCTCGAAAATCAGCCCATCATCGCGATGGCGATTCGAAACGAAATTATATGGCGTGTTGTGGTAACATTATCAGGATCTGACTCAAAGATCACATTCAAATAAAGTGCATTAGCACCAACCGTCGCTTTTAGGGTTCAGTTTTGTCATAGAAAAACCGCTCTTAAGAATGCGGAATTAGAGGATGGCGCCTCTAAATGGTGAACCTACGTGTCGTTTACTAAAAATAATAATATTTTTAAATAAATTCACGTTTTTAAAGATTTTATTCGCAGGTGAAAAATGAGTGTCTTTTGTTTTTTTTGTTACATAGTTTGCGACTTATTCATATATAAGAATTTTATTTCGCTATTTCATCACATGGATCATTCATTCATCATTTTACAGTAACAATAAAGATGGTCGTATCGCATGACTTACTTAAAAAATATTTCAAGTTTGTAAGGATATGAAATTATTTATTTCAAAAGTATATTATTGCTCCAAAAAAGTGTATTCCAGTAAATTATTGCGATAGGTACCGCCGTTGTTTCCAAGACATAACTTAAGCTACTTACTTTGGGATCAGGTCAATGTCGACGCCTGATAATTAAGTAATAAGAAAATGAATAAATCAATCTCTAGTCTTCACTATTTCAATTAAATATAGTCACATTGCTTATATTCAGGCCTAGCATGGGCCACACGAGTAAATTGGTCGCGCTCTTAAGAAATGTCAAAATCAATGCGTCAACTGCTGATTGGCTGAAAATATGAGTGCAGTGTACTATCACCCAATCAACGGTTTAGAAACTTTTGTCATCGCATGCGATAAATTTAATTTATTGCGCATGCTTGGCCTGATTAAGCCTACGGAACCCGACTGATCAGCGACGCTCGCTCGTCACCGTATATCGAACACGAACACAATTAGGGTCCCACTTGAGGCCAGCAACCCTTCGCTCGCACATCTGCCTCCCCTGCGCTCGCGCATTCGATGCGCCGCGCCCGCCCCGGGGCGATATGGGCAACATAGGGATGCGAAATGGTTGTTAGACGATAAACACATATCGATACAATTCCATCGAAACTATGACATTTTAGTACATCAAGTTTCGATATGATTCGGTAGTGGTTTAAAATAACGAGACAAATGCTAAAGCGTTAGTAGAAAAAAATAGTAGTTAAATAATTGATTGTAAATGAACCAATTCGCAAAATAAAATCATCTGATTTCCCAATCATGTACATCAACTTTGCATGACTTGACGAATATGTAAAATTTATCTTTGGACAAGACAGTAAAACATTGGTTTAGTGAAAAAAAGAAACGTTGCCCTTTGTCTATTGTCTACCATAGTTTTAAAAATTTGTCAACAAAGCGACATATACAAAACAACTGATCTTAAACGTTACTACATCTGTAATATAGAATTGAGTAAATGAATACAAATTTGAACAATGTTCATGTACAAATTATTTTGTCAAATTGTAACACATGCCTATTCTGTTACGAGTACAATCAATTTAGTTGATCTGCATTAGTATCTTCCGTACTAAAATTAATTATATCGATAATTTCTATGGAAACCGTAACATCACTATCACTTCTATTATAAGGGTATCAAAGGGCATTAATTTCATAGTAACGGTTTCCTTACATATGGTACACTTGAAAATGTTCGCGTTTTGTAATTGATAACCGACAGATTTGTAACAATCAAAAAAGTTGTTCATTTTGACGTTAACTTGATCGCGTATGCAGAATATTTTTATATTATAAGCTCACCGGTCAATTTGCTAATAACTTAGAATCTTACATTGATACACTGTACTTTCTTCTACTAGGCTTAACGATTATTAACGACATATCAGCCAGAACTCGCTATTGGTTGAAGTTCGAAGATATTCGTGCTGATTGCTATCAAATTGATCGGATTCACCCATCCTATACTGCGATATGCGTTACTAGTTACTATATTTTTTTAGCTTCACACAACCCTATCTTATTTAAAGTATGACAAAGACACAGAAAATCTTCATTTCCTGATGCTGTGAGGGATTTGAACTCACAATAATATACGGAGCAACTCATTAGACTTATTAATGTTTTGACAAATAAGACAGTTTTTATTGTGTTGAGGCGAAAACGACCAGTAATACTTGAGAATAAAGTCTACGTTTGTAACTACGACGGCAAATCAGTTATCAAATTGAATGACCTGTGTGACCTGTGGGACCCTGCCAAGTTGTAGTCATCAAACATTGAAATCGTTTCGGCTGATTAAAAATCTATGGAATTAACATTTCACTTGAAAATGTAAAGCGAACTTGAAATGTGTATCCCTACATTTTAAAGGTTAAACGACACTGTTCTTCGATGACTGCCGGTTGCCTAGGCCTTATAATTAGTCTCTCATTAGGCATACTTCTCACTTTGACATAGTTCACAGTGACCAGGCCCAACGAGTATTACATAAGGCTAAAACCATCACATAGGGATCCCAGTGCACAATAAATAAAGCACACAATACCATAAGGGTAGAGCATGGTTGCGGCGTCTTTGTTCCCTCATTGGAGTTGCTCATTAAATTGGCCTCTTTATATGGTGCAGGCGTGAACCCTGCAGGGACACAGTATATGTGGTGGCAGTAAAAGAACTAGCCTTGATATGTGCCACATGCAGTCTACTCCACTCCAATACTGCAGTATTAGCAGTGAGTAGGAGCGGAACCTTCAAATTTCATAACAGGATTAGGACGAACCAAAGTTCAAAATTGACCTGATCAAAATTTTTATCTCAAACTCAAACTTAAATATTTCTCTATTTAAGTAGGTTACATGTAACACTTTTCAATCGCCATTGAATACAATGCAAAGACATTCTAATTCGGGTTCGGAACCTATATCTACCGACAAGACACGGGTAAGAAACTCCGCTGATTAGTTACGATAGCAGTTTCTAACTTATACCTATGTGTAGCTCACGTAAGACCAAGTCATATAGTTTTGTTTGACGAGTGATGAAACAATTAAGTAGTCAAGTAAGTATTTACTTTCGAGAGGTAAGCTGGAGCAGACCAGTCCCCAAAGGTGGCACCTATTCACAAGCATGACGCATGTGCCAGCCATCGCTTCACTCAACCATGAAGGGAATATAACGACCCGCCACATAGCGCTACCACCCCAGTAATATTTTAGTATTATACCTTTTTTGCTTAGAGCGCCTACGTTAGCCACTACGCATAGAGATCGTCATTTGAAGCGCTATTGGAAGTAAAATTTAGTTCCGACACACCATTTAGCTGAATTGTTTCACTGTCATTTATTAGCAAGATCAGCGAACCTGCTTTGAAGGTGCGTTTACCATACGATTGTAGAGTTGTGGCTTATAGCCTGTGGATGTGTGGAAGAATTGTAACGAGGAAGTGTGGTTGCTGTTAAGGCTGCCCGTTCCCAGTATTCAGTAGAATACGAGTAAGGGCTCTTCCTGTTTTGTATGAACTTGTATCTCTCTTAAGTATAGTTCAACCTCTCCTAATATTAGCCACGCAGAACTTGAACACGCAGATTTAAATTGTAGCATGGACATCTTTACATACTACTTGTTAAAAAAGTAGGGTTGTCTGGTGAATAATAATCCTAGCGTTGAGTCCTCCTTTTACATCTAATTGTTTTTGTGCAATAATGTTCATAAATAAATATATGCTAATATTAAAAATGTTTGTTTGAATGTTTTAATCTTAGGAACCAAATTTGAAATAATATTTTTGTGTTGTTAGTCAGTTTATCGACGAAGGCTTTAGGCTATATAACATTACGCTGATTTTCAATTCGAAACACTAGTTCCTGAGTTAAACGCTTTCAAACAACTACAAATATTAAAACATTCGTATAGAATATATCAGGTATTTCTTCAGGTATACCGCTTTTAGATCTGTTCAACGGAAGTTTACAAATCCGTTAACTTAAACGTTAATCTGATATTTGAAATGTTAACTTCGTTATTTGACGGATTAACGAGTTAATGCCTAGCTATTCTCATATTTCAAGCACTAGCTAAGCTGACGCTGATATACTTTAACTTAACGCGGCTTGCACTTTATAGTCAAAGACTCTTTGGTTATTAGCAGTTCAGTATATTCTAGCTAAATTTAAAATGTGAAGCTTAATACCTCGCATTATGGTAGTTTTTCATTATAAACTCAGTCCTATTTACAGAACGTGCCTAATTTCTGTTTCTGTAACACACTCTCTATGACATTTACATACTTATTCCATTAAGCTTATGTTTGTGTTTGCACCAAACCATTCTACGTCAAACAATACTGATCAAACTGGACCACTCAATCGAACTGGTCGATCAAAAATAAAGCTTTAACATAAAAGTTTAAGATCTACTTTTGTGTGGGAGCTTGCGCTTGCGCACGTCTATTTGACAGGTCGTCACGTCTCCGCTCGAATTGTGAGTGCGTTTATTGTAGGAAAGCGTCGATTCGCAATATAAGCTTAGCATCGAATGGTTGCTTTGAATAACAAATCGGCTGCAAATGTTTCGACTATTGTGTCACGATGTTGCTTTGGTTTACGGTTGCACTTAGAACTTGCAATTCATGGTAAGTTAGTAGGCACTGTTTAGATTTTAGTGGAACGGACTGATTGTAACATTGCATTTAAAAGCTGTCACGTCTGTTTTTATGATATCGCATTTGTATTAAATAACAACGTAACATGTAGTTTTACTTAAAAATATCTTAAAAATAAGTGATTGATTAAGGTATTGTCAGGTGATGAAAACTGATTATGTCTGAGTTCTTTAAAACCAGTTATTTTATTCAGTGAAATAAGTCACAGCGTCTCTTTGACCTAATGTCGCAAATTATCTGTAAGTAAAAAAGGTAATATCGTTTTTGTACTGATTTCATTATCTACCGATTGTAAATGAAATCAGCCTATTGATAAACTCTAATCGCATAGACAATATTTTAAATTTCATTATTAGGAAGTAAATTATCCCATGGTACACAAGTATACATACAGTAGGCGAGAGAAGCATTTAAAACTTTGACATCTCACACAAAACAATGACTTAAGAATACATAGATGAGATCAATAGCTTATACTACAACGTCAACTTTTAACTTAACTTCTTTATTTAACGAAATATTATAACTGTAGAAGTGTCGCAATGAAACTCACGTCCTCATACGGAAACTATGCGTACTATACAAATAACGTTATCGCACCAAGAAAAAGGGTTCTTTAGGATCATTTTCAGACACTAAACTCATTTTTGCATTTTTTTTTATATTGCACTTCAAGATTGACCTCATCCCACCTGATGTTAAGTGGTAATGAGGTCCTAGCTTAAGGGTGACAATTACAGCATAATAAATCTGTTACTGAACTTGTCACCCTTACCTTGAAGGCTTGACCCCTGCTACTAATGTAGCACCCCCCAGGAGCTCTAGAAACCTTACTCACACGCAGGAACACAACAACACGGAAGTGATTGTTATTTGGCTGCGGTCTTCTGTAAGGTGGAGGTATTTCACCAGTCGGGCTGCTCCAGTTCGAGCGATAAATCGCTATGCCCTACCTCTCTTAGCATTTTTGCAAAAGTGACAGTGTCGCACCGGAGAGGTGCGATATATGTCACAAATCAGCAATTACTGAGCGGTTTGACCTCACGCCTACGTATCGCTCTCAGTAATACCCCCATTGCACACCAAACTTCCACTTAGACTTAAACAAAAAAAATCTTCTTCTCTAGAGGCCTTTGACCTCCGCTTCAAAAAATCCAACATTTACCTACCAGGTAAATAAACAAAAGCCGATCCCATAACCTCTAGTCCCGTTTCGCACGCCGTGACTGTGAGTCAACAAGGCGACAGGTTGGAGTGGACGCGGGTAGGATGCGCGCGCATGACGTCAGCGGAATCTGGGCCGCCCGCCCACTTCCATTAGCAATAGTTCACCGACTCGTCTAGACCAGTGGTCATCAAACTGCTTCAATAAACTAAACAAGATTACTGTAGTACTATCTGTAAGACTAGTAAAAGATATGCTGAAGGAAAGTAATATTTATTGACCTTACAATACAAGATAATCAACTCACACACAGTACCTACATTTTAGGTGCGTTTGGTTTTTTTATGTTCTCTAAATTAAATTAAAAAAAAAGTAGCCTACAAAGCATAGATCTTTCTTCATAAGTATACAAACATACGTCATTCAAATAAAAACAATAGTCTTATCTATTCACAAAAGTATTTATTTTTCAATACTCAATATTTTTATTGCATCTTTAGTGTTTACTTTAAAGGTTGTTGTTATCACTCCATAGCCTAATGATTAACGGTATCATTATTATTAAAATGTAGTTCTTTTCATGTTCCATGTGGTTTAAGTAGTAGATAATATTGGGTCGGAAAATAAAACTTTATCTTCTTAAACACGTATTGGTCATACACATTTATCAAACAAAATCATCAGGTCATTGTTTTTTACTCTTTAAATTTTAATTGGCTTTGTACATCCCACTTATAGTTTTCGCATAATATAATCATTTTTTTGTGTGACTTAACATTGTGCAATCTTCTAATCGCTAACAGTTTGAGCGCCACTGGTCGAGCTAGACCGACGGACAGTTGCTATCGGGCATCTACCTTCGAATGCCCATATCTTGATATCTCGTGAAGATTGAAAAGCGTAGACTGAGCGCCAGACGGCGAATTCTTTTTATTTTCTTTGCCGATCGCACGGTCAGCTATCGTAATTAATTGTTGTATGATCTAACGATTAGACGTGAAGATAGCTTGTGGTTTACACCTAACGCAATTTTGTACTAAGCATTAGATCACTAGAATGGTGAAATCGGTAAGTATATTTTCAAATTCATCATAGTATCCTCATTTAATCATCACGCAACCATAGGAGTTGTAGTATAGTTAAGGTTATTGTGAATGGTGTTTCCAAGACGCAAGAATTCTCAGAATCTGAGAGTTGTCATTGCGATGTGGGTTCCTCTCTTGCTTACCATCAGGCTGGGAGGAGGCAATATACTGCCTTACTATAAAAAAAAAATTCAAGCTAATAAACACATTTACCGCACAAAACAAAGACAAAAGTGTATCCAACTATCCTAAAGAAACGCCAAGTCCAAGACAAATCCGAAGAAAAAAAAAAGCATACCCGAAAGATCCATTATCACTTTCTTTCATCCTCTTTATCCCGGTGTCTTTTATGTCTCGTAGGCGGAGTCCCTATAGATTGTCGGGGAATTGATTTTCAAAACGCGAAGCCATTGTCTTGAGCACAAAAACTTTATGAGATATCTGTGGGTACTAAAGACTTGTAATGAAAGGGTAAGGCTTCAAAGGTGAACGTTGTGGATTGTAATGTTTGAATATTGGTGCCTTCAACCTCTTAATGTGCTCTGGATTTGTATAGATAATGTTTGATACACGTGCACGGTCAAACGCTATTGTTATGGACCCTCGTACAAACTAATTGTTTGTAGCAGCTATCGTGTTAAATTTAGCTATTGCTGTTAAATATGGCGCTGATGACACACGACTCTAATAATGGCCATTTGGGATGTTATTTCGCGTTTAAGTTGTCATCGTTGCAACAAAATTATTGATGTTAAAATTTATGAAACTGACAATCGATTTCATTTATTACCGATTGTGTTTCCTATGTCAATTCGTTCTGTTAGGATACTGAGAGTATTGAAATGTGTTTGATGTGTCTATTTCATTCCAGTTCATCATTGTTGCTACAAGCAAGTTTTAATTTCAGTTTATTAGTTTTAACTAACTTTTACTTCACAAATTGCATGTACATTGACAATTTTACTAACTCAAAATTGTTAACGTATGTTATTTAATTAATGTACACAAGTCTTTTCTTTTCAACAGACGATTTATGAGACAAGACTTGCTTTATTGACATCACTTGCAAGCATCGTTACTCTAAATCGTGCGGAATTAATGCCATTTAAATCCATTTAATCACTACTAATAATGTTCAATACCCATCTTGAGAATTCATAAAGCATTCAAACATCAATTTTCCCATTCCTAGTCTAATTAGGTGTTCCGTTTAGTTATGAGCTTATTCAATTGTCGTTATGTCTGATTTCAATGCCTTCTCTTTATTTATACTTGAAGTCTCTTCCTAGATCCCTTTACGGTGCTCTGACCATTGTTCTGGTGCATATTTTATGATCTCAAACTGAAGTTAATAATTCAGATCTATTCCTATGTGATGTGTTGCCTCCAGGGAAATAACAGGATTTTCTGTAGCTCCCAAATGAGTTTCTGCACCGGCAGCAAATAAGGTTTTGTAATTGATTTGTAGTTTATGATTAATATTGTTTTAATACCTACGTATATATGATGAAATATACGAAATTAGTGACCAGGCTTTCTATATGATGTTTTTCGAAAAATGTGTTTACTTTATTTTGAATTCGTCCATAAAATCTTAATCTATGGTCGATAATTTTAATGCTAATGGAATAAATTGTTGTTAAAAATTATCTAACCGCCAAAGAAATGAACGTTTTTCTCAACATCAGAGTTAAAGCCTCAAATTGCGCAGATGGAAACATATCTGAAATAACAAACTGGTCCGGGATTCCACAAAAACGTTACCGGGTCATTAAACTCATGAGGAATTAAATGAAAATGACTGCAACAATTTCACACAAGCACCGCTTGTAGCGTGTACCTCTGTTCTCGGAACGAGGTCTGAACCCGCGACCCGTGGCGTCTGAGAGCACGGAAATGCTATTAGTACATGTGATGAAACGTGTATGACGACTTATGTCTCTGTATCGTTATTGGGCGCAAGCTCATGTAGTGTTTGCTATTCTTTGTACGAGTCGACTCCAACTCATTTACTTTCCTTTATGTCCAAAGATGAATGTAACCGTTTAACTTTACCTTTCTTCAGCTACTTTGTATTCAGCACTTAAGTACCTACTCTTATTGGCATAAACATTTTCGTTTTTTATTTATTTGGAAAACAAAACAGATAACAATCAATGCAAATGTTTAGAAAGATACAAAAACAATTCATGTTTAACTAGATTACATTCTTAATATTTCATATATTCCTTCTAATTTTGATAAACGCAATTTAAAAATAAGTTACAAAACAAGAATAAAGTAGGTACTCAAGTACTGGTAAGCAATTTAGGCGAAATAGGAGTACATCTTCATGATCTTGAATACGAAGTTCTGTTTAAACTGATTTTTTTCTGAAGTGCATAATATCTATAAGGCAGTATCGCGTGAATAGCATTTTAAAGACTAGCATGGGAAACGAAAGTAAAGAAAATGCCAAGTTTTATAGGTTTACGTATAAAAGAGGCAAGAAGTTTGAATATGGTTCCAAATATGGATTTATTAAAAACACAACAAGAATTAGGAATCATTAGAAAGCGTTCGCCCATGTTGGAAACCTGATAAGTACTTATAATGTTTTTTATGCGTAGTTAGGTGCTCTGATATGACCTTTCACTTTGTCCATATTATCTTGTAATGCCATCTGTAATATTTGCAAAACAAACGGCGACATTTGTAGATTTCTTTCATTGCGCAACCTAATCTAAATTTTATTCACTTGCGTCTTGCACAATGATATATTCGTAGATGGAAGCACATACCTTTATGCTCGAAACGTAACTAATAAAACAAACTAAGGACATTATGCCGGTACAGACAGTAAAAGTATTGTTGAGTTTGTGTATGGATTTTAGTATAAAACAATGGGTTTATTGTGGACCAATTTCAATAGTTAATTAATCAACGAATAGCTAATCCCTACTAACATTATAATCGCGAAAGTTTACAAGAATTTATGGATATCTCTTTGTTAATCTTTCACGAAAAACTATTGAATGAATTTGGACTAAACTTAGTATTTAGTTACATTAGAGAATATAATAACACATAGGATTATTTACATCCTGAAATAAGGCAAACAGAGTTGCGGGTAATAGCTACAATTAAATAAATTAGGCGCGCATTTCAGAACTGATTCGGGAAACAAAAATAAAATACTATGTACGGTCGAATGGAGAACCCCCCTTTTCTTGAATTCGGTTAAAAAATTATCAATATCTATGCGTAGATGGCCAACTTTATGGTGGTCGCAGTCCAAACATTTCTATTGCATCCGACAGTACTTACTCCGAGGCGAGTTCACACGCCATTGCGTAAACCTAAGGCGGTGAATACACAAATCTGTAGCAAGGACAGTTGTGTAATCCGTTATGAATTCTGTCCGCTATTACAGTTTTCGGCTGGCGTGTTCGCTTTAATTTGTGCGTGTATTTACGCGGGTATCGTTACTTTGAACATGTTTGGCTGTTATGAGCCAATAAAGCTTTTTTTCTTTGATATAAAGTACACACGTAAAATCCTAAGGATCACCGTTATGTTGGTAGTATGGTAGGATCATTCCATTAGAATGTTTTAAATGCTCTGTAGACGTCTAGATTTACCGAATTTACAAGACTTATTATCAGGTTGAGCAATATGCAGTTCCGTAATATGTACGGGCGAGGGTACATCAAGGTAAATACTTGCAGTTTTATATTAGTTCTTATGCCTACGACTTAAGGGCGTTGCATAGTTCAAAATATATGCCCTGACGTGCTTTTGAATGTATGTACATACTTTTACCTGCGGTACGCTAAATGGTTAAATATCCCTATGCCATTAAACAACATTGCATAATAATTGATTTAATAAATTAAGATCCTAATAGCCCATTGCTAAAGATCTTTTTTATTTTATATTTAAAACTAAATTGCTGTTCGTAACTCTCGCTAAAACTCTAAACCGGTTAGCCCAATTTAGTTTATGTAAGTTTCGAAATAATTGTGGAGGTCCAGGGAAGGGTAGGAAATTGGAAAAATGGTAATAAAACGTTCGCCGGGTCAACAAGTAAAAACTAAAGGTTCGTTTAAGCAAAATAATAATTAAGTATGACAATTTTTTTTAAACGCCCAAACGAAAATAATTTTAGATCACCAAATTATACCGTAAAAAAATGATGACAGCCATTTTCTTTTTAATTATTTACGTTATCCTGAGTGCACTTACTTGCACGGAGTAATTATATTCTGTGGTCTCTAATTTTTTCGTGACAAGTCCAAAAAAGAATAAGCATCGTAGTTCGGTTTCTAGTATGCACTTGTCCATTAGACGAAATGCGTTTATAATAAAGGAGGTCGGTAGCAAAAAGTGCATTAGTGCAGTGGCTCTCATAGCTACCTTGTTACGCTTTCAGACGTCTTTTTGAAATTAGAGTTCCGTGATAGCGTCAGCTCAATTTTTAAATTTGTTCTGAAATTGAAGGTTCGATTGGGGGAGTTTATGTTCGGGACCATTGCATCGTCTATCAGCATTATCTATTTCATCAGCCTGTTATTGGTCAATCCAACACTTAAATAGCCTTTTGTCAAACAAACAAACAAATTATTTAACATAATTATTTTATAATAGGTACAAATATAGGTACTTATATCGTCAAAGTTTTGTACTTGAAATTTTTAATCATCTAAATATATAAAAGGAGAAACTGACTGACTGACTGACATACCAACGCACAGCCTAAACGGCTATACGTAGGCACTTGAAATTTGGAAGGGACGTAGCTTAGGTACCGTAGAGGTGCACTAAGAAAGGAATTCCCGAAATTCCCACGGGAACAAGAATCAGCGGGAAAATCCTTTTGTATGAAAAATCTAAACCGCTTAAGTCAGACGCTTAAATTTGGCATGCAGGTACATTAGTAAACCTAAAGCTTAGTTGCAACAGGATATTGCAAAATTCCCACGGAAACGGGAGTTAGCGGGAAAAAACTGGAAAAACCCTGTAGTCCATGCGAACGAAGTCGCGGGCATAGCTAGTATTAATATAAAAATACTGTCTAGATTTAAAGTTGTATGTCTGGTACTCTTGCACGCAAGACTTATTGAATCGATAGGGATCATTTGAAAGAAAGATAGTTGAGATACCAGATTAACATATACGATTATATTAGCTTTTCATTCCAAAATAATACGATATTTTCACCTCATGGACGCGTTTAAACTTTGTTTGTTAATATTTACAATGCTAATGTCTCATTTTGCTACATCAATTTTTTTATATTCTAGACTATTGAATTTAACTATTAATACTGTTCAATATTTGTTCTAATATTGTACTATATAAAAGTTCCAAAATGTAATTAACCTTAAAATATGTACGGGACCTCTCCCCTAAACCACAGACACGCCTCCCTTTCTTTGTTTGACTTGCTAGAGAGAATATAATTGGGGCACTTCCTCAAATTCGGCCGAGATGACTTGCCGTGAGCGTGAGAAATGAAATTATAGTTTAAGTATAGTTTTCGGAATTGTTCTCGATCTCTGTTACGTCACAAGTAATCACAATCTAAGTGTTAATAAGTGTTATACATTGAACTTTACGTAGTAAAAGTGTCTGGAAGATTTGGTGATGGGAGGTATGTATATCTTTCGTGACATCATGATTTTTGTAACATACAAAAATAAATAGTACGCTAGTATTTTTTAAGAGAGGTAGGGCATAGCGATTTATCGCTCGAACTGGAGCAGCCCGACTGGTGAAACACCTCCAACTTACAGAAGACCGCAGCCAAATAACAATCACTTCTTGTTGTTGTGTTCCTGCGTGTGAGTAAGGTTTCCAGAGCTCCTGGGGGGTGCTACATTAGTAGCAGGGGTCAAGCCTTCAAGGTAAGGGCGACAAGTCAAGTAACAGATTTATTATGCTGTACTTGTCACCCTTAAGCTAGGGCCTCATTACCACTTAACATCTGGTGGGATAACGTCAATCTTGAAGTGCAATAAAAAAAAATCTCGCTTACATTTTAGGAAATATTAACAAATGAGTATGGTTCGTTCCATTTTATAAGTTTAGATGGGGCTTTCGGCAGTGGAATATAATTAGCTCATATTAAATAAATACTTTCATACAATATATAGACGGGAAAATTAGTACTTTTTCATGATTTATGTCCAAGCCCAATGATTACTTCTGTATGTTATTTGTCATACAGTCTGAAAGTTAGCGATAAGACCGCCTAAATTGTATAATAACCTGTAAAACCTAGTTTTTGTGCAATAAAGTATATAAATAAATACATAAAATGCCCAGGCTCCATAGTTTGTTTGAAGGCATATTCTTTTAACAGACTAGAAGGACCATTCAGACCACAGATTATATCTAAATGAAGCACGGAGGCTGACCACGCGGCGCCCGCGTCATTTTTTGTCGTTAAGCCATACTTTTTTTCTCAACAAGCCGCGAACCGGTTGGGAGTAATACTGTGTTTGATATTAAGTCACAGTGATCGCGTTTAAAAGTAGTGATGGACACTTGAATTATGTTACATTATTTTTTTTTGTTGCGTAAGAAATTAAAATGTTAGCTGATATAAATTTTAAGACTTTCGCGTTCCATTTTAAACATTTAAAAAGCAAGAAGGCGAGCAAGAGTCAGCTCGTGACCACGGTTGATGCGACCTAACCGAAACGTCGGGCAGTAAGTAGTTTGTATTAACTTCTATATAATAATGGTGTCGCGTTTTGACCCGTTAAATTATTTTAAATGTTGATTGATGTTTCTTTACGATATTATTTGACGATCTCCATAACCGAAAGGCGATCGGGCTGGTTTTTTGGCGAAATGCCATTTCTGAGGTATCAGGTTTGATTGCCAGTCGGGTCAATGAAGAGAACGAACTTTTATCTCGGGTCTGGGTGTTGTGGTACCGTAGTGTTTTTATATTTTTCTTACACAAGTTTAATATAAATATAAAATTTCAATCTATGTCTCATTTTTAATTTATGTTTTAGAAAATAATAGGAAATAGGAAGATATTTGAAATAATTGTAATTAACTTACACTGCACATTTAAATAAATGCACAGGGATTTTCTTTATCTTGATGTTGCCATGTTTTAACTCTAAATAGTTTAATTTGTCAAACGACGAATGAGTTTCATACGTGTTTCCAAATAATGTAACTGAAATTAATATTTTCCCTCGGATCTGAATTAGTACAAAAACGTTAAATCTGCAAAAAAAAAACAAATGAAACAGAGGTAAAAAAATAATTTTCTCTTGCAAGCTTTACAAAAGCCCCTAAATAAACTACTAGATCTTAAAAAATAATCAGAAATATATATCCTACTTTGAATAATATCTAAACTTCAGAATAATCCTGGTTTAAGTAAAGATTGGGGTGGTTTGATTTTTTTGCTCGCAAATGTACTTTTTAAATGCGTAATTGAACGTAAATGTTGTAATTTGTGGCCACAGAACAAAGTTACAGCTTTTCAACGATTCTGAACGCTTAATATTTATCTGTAATTCTTGAGACGTGCCCTTGAAAGCCGATATCGATTATTGCCCACAGGAATCTCTTGAGCAGTGGTTCTCAAAGGTTTTGCATTTTGTATTATTAAGAGTTAGTTAGTTAGTCAGACGACGGGTACCAACTGGGGGCGTCATCCCAGCACACCCAGACCCAAGTCAATTTAGAAAAGTTCGTTTTCCAAATTGACCTGACCGGGAATCGAACCCGGGTTATTACGCACCTTGGCCGCTTACCTTAGCCACTGCGCCACCGAGGTCGTCATTGATTTAAGTCTGTGCGGTTGACTGCTGGTAAATGTCAATAGGCATTAAGTTATATACTTACGTGAAATAAAGTTTCAATAAGAAAGTATAAGTATTCTAAGAATGTATTTATGTCTGGATGTTTGTTATTCTTACATGCAAAAACCACTGAACAGATTTGAATTAAATTTGTTAGGAAGAGTGATGATATACCAGATTAATATATAGGAGACTATTTATCCTGAATGACGTAAAAGAAGTCACGGGTAAAAGCTAATCTATTATGTAAAACGTTAAAAAAAGACTAAAGCTAAACAGTAGCAACTACAGAACTCTCCATAAACGAGTCCGGTTTTTGTTTCAAGACTTCTCTTAAAAGGCCCTGAAATTGGCAACACCAACTTAATTCCTTCTACCGTTCGGCACCAGAACATTTATTACCGAATACCACCAGCCGGGCCGTAATGGTCCGGCATTTAAAGACATTATGCTAATTTATCTCGTTAAGAACTGTTTACGGAATTCTTTTGGGAGAGCCGAGATTCTATTAACGACCGGCCGATTGTTTTAAGCGAACTCCGATTATGGTTTTAGAAATTTGATATGCGCTATGAATAATAAAGTTTGGGTTGGTAATTTGATATTAATGACAATAATTTATTGTACTTAGGTGGCGTGAATTTTGCATGCCAGTTCCAGACAATATTTTCTTGGAAAACCTGTCTTTAACACTAAGAGCTTAGCTAAGTTCTGTATTGTTTTTAACCGATTTCAGAAAAAGGAGGAGGTTCTTAATTCGACCGTATTTGGGTTTTCGTGAAGACTATCGTATACGAAACCAAATGTCATAACATTCGGTTTATTTTCCTGTGGCATAAATCTAAAAGGATTTTAAACAACACTCTCTTCAAAAATCGTACAAGGATTGGCAATAGATGGAAATTATAATATCTCTAATGGTATCAATGATTTACATTTTGTCTTATTCAAAGCTATCGAAGTTGATGAACTCATATGTTTCAAAAATTTGGGTTTAATAATTTCACTGATACAATTGTGGTACAAAATTTATTACCTTAAAATAATGTCCTTAAATAAAACCAAAAATAAATTTCTAAAGAGCACTCAGAAAAGCCCATAAATGTTACCGCAACACAACACGAAGTTGATACACGGGCCGGAACCGCGCAGGCGCAGCCATTGTCTCAAATTCGCAAACAAACCGGTCGAGATAATGGCTCGAAATTCATCGCGCACGCATGCGCGGCCTAGCAGGACCACCGGACCACAATACAAAAATTCTTGCAGCCTTAAAGCTCGAAAATATTACCAAAATGCACTCTAAGCAAGCACAAGAACTTTAGAATTTTTGGCGATGGAATTTTCTTTTTTCCTACCACTGATGATGGCTGCGAAGTGGAAGTATCATCTTTACCAAAGTTTCCGGGGAATGGGAAGCTCTCACCCCTAGTATATTCGTATTTAAGTAACAATAGAATGAACTTTCTGAACTTAGTGAAATAAGTTCAATTGCTGATGACAATACATCTTTACTTTTCTAAGTTTCTATGCATGAAGATATGGACATGTTCTGTTATGTTGTAGTCTTAGACAGTCAATGCTACACAGTGTTCAAAGCAGCATCAAGGCTTCCTAATATCAAGCGAAAAAATGAGTTATCATGTGTGTCATTTTGTCCGGTTCTTTATACTTCCAGACTTTACTAACCTTTAAATTGTGACTAAAAGGTGTGGGTAGTGAGTTATGTTTTAGCTACACTCTTAAAACATTCTCATCTAAGTCGTTAAGAGCTACATTTGAGAGATTTAGTAGGGAAATTCTTGTACCCTGTCCGGCAAAAAACTTCTAAAATGGCGCTTGCAAACTGATTTAATAACTTTCCTGCTAATGTTTGAGGATTGGTGTGAGAAGACATTTCTTGATTAACATCAGTGGATTTGGATTAACCTCTTTAAAGCTCGGGACATATTCCGTTTTCAACAAAAACCATAAGTGAAGGAAGGTTTAATCCCGCTGTGGATAAGTTGGCACAGACCAATTTGTCTGATGAACGAATTCGCTTCCTTATTTCTAAATACTCATACTAGATATTAATTAACCTCGTACAATTGTTGAGGTAGGACTGCAGGTGCACGCTTCCTTACAACTCCCATGAATAATAATAAGGTGAGCTATTGGTTCTGAGTGCAATAAATAACAGATGCGATCTAGCTGCGTTTAATTGTAACTGCTATAATGAATGTATGGTTTGGGTGTTGCTTTATGACGCTTTGTTTGTTGAATTGTAGAGAACAACAATGATCGGCTAGTATTCGACAGTAGTTTGTATTATCCTGCTAGTTTTGTAAACGGAAAAGTTTGTGTTTCATTTATTTTCTCGTACATGTGACTATTGTGAAGGTTGCTCAGGCTTTAAAATTTGTAATGCATTTTTAAGAAATAAGGTTTATGCTAGAAATAATTATTCGCAAAATAGCCTGGATTATATTTTGGTGACTCGATAATTTGGTGTCCACTAAACTAGGGATCGTGGGATTGATCTGCATCTTGGCCAAACGTGCTATTTTCTAGATTTATGTTTTTTTTATGCGTATATACAAATCATTTAGATGTCCTGATCTCAGATTTTCATACCAGAAGTGCTCGAGATACTTAGTTTGTTAATTTCCTTTCCTCAAAACATACAAAGATGAAGGTAACTGAATTCAGGTTGAGTTGCGAGTGTAAATGCCATTCGAGAATTAAGAATTTTAGTAGAATTGATTAAGAAAAAACTATACGAATTTTCATTGTTCTCGACTTGAGCTTTATTTCCTAGTAATAGATGACTTATATCAATGGCTTGATTTGCTTACTTCTTTAGAAATCTGTCGTATTGAACATTCAGCAGTTTAAGTAGCAGTTTCAGCTTATTGAGCAAGAAGACGAATTACTTTGGTAGTGCAATACATTGTGCGTTGCAAGATGCAAATAATATGTGTACACGGGCTGCCTTTGAATTGCCGTTTAGCATAAATAAATGTTGCTTGCAAAGCATTCCCTGTATTAAGGCAATATCGGCCGAGGAAGAAATCCAAAAAGGGAGTGATACAAATATGAGAGCAAGTAAATTGTAGCGAGTGAAGGGCCGTAGATTAACCTCAATAGCTAACCAATTCGTGGAACCATATTTGGTAGCTGAATTTTCGTGGTTTTTTTTTGCTTAAGCGGTGAATAATTCGTGTGTATTTTAAACTATGTTCGATGGAAATCGGTCTAAACGGCCGCCCTCCCATAATAAAAATTAAAAATTCAAATTTTAAATCAAATAAAATTTGATACCTTTATTTATCAAATGGTATTTGATATCTTTAAAGGGCTTGTGTAGTAGGTAATATTCATTATGATAAATTCAAAATCCAAGATGCATTCATTTTGGGAGATTTTTTTGCCACAAGATTACATTTTTCAAATCTGACAGATAGGTTATATATACCTCTCATAAAAGTTTACCTTAATTGGTTTCATCGAAAACCCTTTTTTATCCATATGCCACAAATGAATTTCCAAGTGACTTTGGCCTTAGAAAACTGCATGAATACTCCGTGAAGCAATGAATTTGTTTTTAAATATTCATCACATTATATTTATTTAGAATTATCACCTACAAACCCAGATTTGTATATTTTGAAAATTCTGATAAATTTGGTTGATTTAGAAGGAAGCCAAATTTGAAGTTCGAATTTGCCTTGAAGCATGCTTCAAGGCAAATTCGAATTCAATAACTGCATTTCGAAGGTCTCAACAACTGTATTTTTCTAGTATTTAGGTAGATTTCATCATATAAAATTATTCGATTATAAAATCTTTGTTAACAAAAATTTAGTGTAATTCAACTTGTCGAGTTACTCTCAGCCGTAAAGTGACCTCTTATCATCAAGCCTACACTTTGTGTCACTTGGGGAATTAATGAAAGTTTTTACTTTATCGAGAGTGGGTGTCAAATGACGTGTGTTTTTTACTTTCAACGTGTTAACATTTACATTATTATCTACAGCATTGATATTTATAATGCATGTGAGTAAATTGGTTGAAAGTGTTCATCTCATACGTAGTTTAAACTCAGCGCTTTCTTCTTAACTTAACGATTTTTCAAAAATTTGTTCTAAGTTCCATTTTCGTGAAAACAGTTCGTGAAACCCAGTTTTTATTTGTTTAAAATTAGTTGGTGACAATTGCAAACTAATTTGCAATAAGTCACAAAGTTTTGCCGATACGTGTCACTTTCGTACATTTGGCTAGTTTTGACAAGTAATTAAGATAAAGCTTAACTTTTTGACAATAACAACATATACGTTCACAACTAATTCCTTTCACATTAACAGTAACTTAATCGTTTTCGGTATTTTTTAATCCCTCACACTTTATGAATATGAATAACCTAATACTGATGCTTAAGATATTCAAATTGGGTGACAAATTCGCTCTATTATTCATAGCTGCTAGTGTTGTGACAGCTACATCGATAAATCGACGTGGGGCATGCCGAGTAAATACGTCACTGATTTATAAGAAGCTGGCTAAAAGGTTGAAAGAGAGAAACAGCATTACTATGAATCTTAAATTGTATCGATGTCGAGATAAAGGTTATGTATGACAAGAAAGTTAAAGGCCATTTCCGTTTAAATTTTTTGTTACCTGATTAGTACAGTGAAAAGCACACCAGATGGACTTGGACTTTGTACCGCTCTATGTTGTGGGCATAAGTATGAATATCGAACTGCAAGTGTGTAATGTTTTGTGTTCTTGACGCTACAATCAAATACTTTGCTATTCAGATAGTTGTAAGGCTATGATGGATACAGAGTTAAACGTACGGACATTGCTCTTGATTGCACCTAAAAGTTTATGGTATACCATTTTGTCCGTTCTCTCCATGCCTCAGCAAAAAAATTTTTTTGGGAAAAAACTTCCCTCGATTGCTAATGCGTAACATATTATCAGATCCGGGTTTCCGTATCATAGTAGCACAGGCGAAATATCTCGTTTCGAACAAAAAACAAATCATTAAAATCGGTTCATAAACCACAAAGTTATCAGCGAACGTACACAAAACAATATGTATACTGGTCTCAAAATAAGTTTTCCTTAGTACTTTAAGTACCTACCAGATGCCAGCAAGTAACTGGGGGCGTCAAACCAGTATACCCAGATCCAAGCCATTTTAGAATCCTTTAATACCCAAATTGACCTAACCGAAACTCGAACCCGGCTTCCATGCCCTGGGAGTTCACCGTAGCTACTAGACTAAGGTCATTTTGAATAGTTAGCACAAAAAACGTGTGCTTCAAAAAACACCTGCCAAAGTTCACCGCCTCTTCCTCATCTTTGAACGTTCGCAGAAAAGTTTCTCATCAAGTCGCCGAGTCCACATCACCGGAGGCAGCTCCTCTAATGAACCGACGGAGCCTTAAAAGGAGTTCGTTTGTATTGTGCCTGTAATCCGCTTAGATATCTGTATCACATCGCATTGTGGCTAACGATGCGATTTAACTCCGACTCGATACATTTTAATGTAAGCCTGTAATATTTGTGGCGTGATGGTTGGGGCTTTGCTGCTATTTCTGGAGTCAATAGGTAAGGGATTGCGGTAATCGTATCAGTGGATGGGCTAGTTACTGGAATGGCTCTTTAGTATCGACGTTTGTGAAATTGTTGTCGGTTATCATTGGCAGTAAAGGCCTGCGTCTTGAGACTTTGGTACATTTAACATGACTTAGCCACCGTAATAACCCTTCATTCCCTGAACCTGATTCAGGGTTAATTTGAAAAGTAATATTTCTACTATAAATTAGATTTCTAATATTACATAACAATTAAAGACTAGTATTCGTTTTGTTTGAGGAACTCAAATACTTAAGTGATTTTGGTTGATCTAGAACTTATGACGTATTGAATTTTGAAATGATGTATCTTGTAATGGTGGTATATTTTAAATACTCACAACTAACGAAAGTCCTTAATAAAATAATAAAAATGACGACGGGCTAGTCAGGATATTTTTGAATGCCTGTCACAGCACGATTTTTTCATTGTTTTTCTATGAAAATACGAATCTGTCATAGTTTTATTCTCATAGTTTAGATTTCATGAATTTTAATGTCAACTTAGTTACTATTAAATAGTTTTGTTGGGGTTTAAATCCGTTTTCCGGCGTTTCGTAAAGTCCTCTTTTACGGCATTGGTACCTTTCAATTATTTGGTCGTGTACTAAATACTTTAATTTGCATATTCCCATTGACATTAATTTATCATTTTCTACAGAATAACTGGTTTAGCCGCAAAACCTACCTTACCTATTAAGACGGATCATCTTCAAACTTAGAAACTCACTCGGTTTATTCCCTCCAACATCAACAATTTTATGGAGTGCTCTCATAAAAAAGACATTTACATTTGCAAAGGCGCCGTCTGAACCTATTTAACCGATAAATGGCAGTAAAATGAGCCTATTTTGAGGAATTTTAATGTAAATATCAGATGTGATCGACCTCTTAATCAATATGGATCGGTTAGATCATTAAATACTAATTAATGCGCGTGATCTTTCTCGAACCGTACGTAGTGAGAGCTCTGTTTGTCTCATAGGATATTGGCTAATTAGCATTATTGCGAACTTTACACTGTAAATTGAAGAAGCTATCAGGTAGTGTGAGCCAATAATCTCATTAATTATCTGATTTCGAACTCGTTCGACGAGAATTTGCCGTCAACACCTGCCGAATGTATCAAACAACATTATATCATGGTTCGGGAAAATGTAACTTCTAAACGTCTTGAAACGTTAATGACGAAGCTCTTTTTTAATTGGCACTTGATTTAAGATACTTGCAGAAGGCAATATGCCCTTGGTCTGCATATTTAGTCCATATTAGTCTCTCATTATAGCAGGTTCCATGAGAACTATTTAGCAAAGAAGAGAAATGAGTATTGGATGCCGTTTGATAAGTTTGTTTAGTAGTTTATGACTAGAAATTGATACGGATCGGCCATTCTTTACTAAATCAAAGATAGGTCCATATCTAGCCACCAGACCACTAGACCACGTGTCAATATTTCGGATTTAAATTTATATTAGTATCAAAAATGGAAATAAAAAATGGAATACATTAAACGTGGTCTGCTCATTGCTCTTTGCAGTATTTGCTCTACTGATTTGGTATGCTGGACTTGTAATATTCTCAATTTTCAACCCTACAGGTATTAACAGCAAATCGAATTATTATATTTTTTTTACTTTTCATAACTAAAACATACTTAAAGGATGGTATTATTTTAAAAGTTCCAAATTAGACTAGACCCTGAAAAGTTAACTTATATTGTAATAACATACACATTTTTAATTTTTAAGAGGAGGAAGCTATTCAGTTCGACCATATATATTTTAGCTAGAATAATTGTTACTACATTATATTTTATACCTTTATTCATAGAGAACAAATTGCAATATATTAACCTGATGTTCTTTTGTTCCCAAAAAGTCGTTCAATCTTTTCTTAATTGATCATCTGCTAACCTTATTCCGTCAATTCTACTGCTTATAAACCACAATAAACCTCGTAAGGTAGTTGTGCACTAAATCTACGACAACCCGATACTATCAGAGACCATCGTCTAGTACCGTGTATACATCTATCGTTAGAACGGCTGCGTTCCCTTGTCCTTTGACTTTTGCCTGTAATTTATCAGTTGAGCTAGTTTGGGTAGCCTTATTCAAATGAGGATAAGGATTGAAGTTCGTCTATATATTCTATACTATATATATAAAAGAGAGGTAGGGCATAGCGATTTATCGCTCGATCTGGAGCAGCCCGACTGGTGAAATACCTCCACCTTACAGAAGACCGCAGCCAAATAATAAAAACTTCTATGCTGTTGTATTCCTGCGTGTGAGTAAGGTTTCCAGAGCTCCTGGGGGGTGCTACATTAGTAGCAGGGGTCAAACCTTCAAGGTATGGGCGCCAAGTCCAGTAATATATTTATTATTATGCTGTACTTTTCGCCCTTAAGCTAGGAACTCATTACCACTTAACATCAGGTAGGATAAGGTCAATCTTGAAGTGCACTATAAAAAAAATAAAAAATATATATAAATAAATAAATAAATAAATATTGGACAACATCAACATCATAATAAATGCGCCAGACAATCACATCAATCACCTGGTCTCAAACTTAGGTTTTGCCTTGTACGATGAGTACACGACGATGAATACTAACTGGGGGCGTCATCCCAGCACACCCAGACCCACTGAATTGAGAAAAGTTCGTTTTCCAAATTGTCCCCACCGGGTATCGAGCCTGGAACCTTTAGCGCTTTGGCCGCCTACCTTAGCGTAACCCCACACTAGCGTTCTTTGAGCGTCGACGTCGACGCAACGCCGACGCGACGTCGACGCAACGCCGACGCGACGTCGACGCAACGTCGACGCGGCGCCGACGCAACGCTTGCGCAGCGGCGCGGTCGAAATGACGAACGCCAGGACTGCGCTTCACAGGCGCCGCGCCGGCCCGATGCCTGCCGCAGCGTTTATTTTGACAACAGTACAATGATCAACTCAATTGTTTCGGCCCGCCCGTGTTTTAGAATCAGTAGGTAGAAGACTTTTTAGCTGATAGCAAATATGGATGTAGCTTAAAATACTAGCTCATATTGCCGAAGAAACCCATTTTCAATTAAGTACTTTTAGTTTTCGAGAAAATAAATGCTAAAGTTGCCTTTTTGTGCCATGTGTCAAATAGGTAAAATATATTTTTTCCTTTACAAGTTGAAAGCATTAATTTATCACTGCAATATAAAACATTATATTGTGCGTTATTCAAATCTTACATTTCCATTTTCGAAATAACTGTACATGATGTCAGCGCGGCGCGACGCTCGAACGCGATGTGCAGAGGACGCCCAGCGCAAGCGCCGCTCAAACGCCGCGCCGACGTTGGGCGGGCGCCGCGTCGACGCTGAGCGGGCGCCGCGTCGACGCTGTGCGCGCGCCGCGTCGACGCAACGCCCAAACAACGTCGGCGCGGCAAGACGCTGACGCTCGAAAGACGCTAGTGTGGGGTCCCTCTTAGTCACTGCGCCACCGAGGTCGTCAAAAGATATGTTCAATAGACATGATAATATTAAGAAGGAAAACATTTCTTATATCGCAAACGTTGTACAAAGTTTCCTCTTTAATTCTCGCTAGCATCATCCAGTGTCATCCCCTTTAAAATACCAAACGCACATTTTGTTCTATTTCTTAAAACATCTGCCGGTCCCTCTAAAACAAACAATGGAGAAAAAGACTTAAAAGTTGTATCGATAAGCAAAAAAACAGCTCGTGCAAACAAAAAGTTGGATTTGAAGAATGCATCTGCAAAATTCTATTGTGGACTGTCAACTGATGTCCTGATACCGGGAGAAATAGTTTTAGTTTTTTTAGGGATAACTAAAAGAGGCTTTGGAAATATAGCCTTAAGGCATTTTAGGTCAGCACTCATGACTCAGATGAGAAAAATGGGTTTGATCTAATAATAAATCTAGAAACTCATATCCCAACAGGATGGATATGATTTTTTAGATTTTATTTCCGATTTGTGCAAAATATCTGATGGGTTCTTCAAACAAAGTTTGAATTGGTGATATCAATGTGAATCGTCTAAGCGTAGTGATTAAACCTGATCCCAAAATGGAAAGAATGCTTTCTTTGGGTTTTTTTTCAACAATATAGTAAAACTTTAAAATGCCGGACTTAACTTCAGTTACTCAATTGTATGACTGGCTGCCATTTATGTAGGAAGACAAAAACAATTTAAATAGCAAAAAATAAAACGATGTTTAACGCTACAAGTACGTAATAACTTCGGTATCGAATGGATTTGGATGAAATAGGTAAAGTAAATATTTTACTTATAAAATGAGGTGCTACTAATTCCAAGATCAATTTTTTGTGTAACTTTCAAAATAATGAGTGAGTATAGAAAATGAGTAGATTTTATTGAAACTAATGTTATGGTTGTTAATATTCAGAAGTTGAATAATTTGATGGAAAATTAAACATTCTTGAAATCTATTGTACTGTAGCATAAACACCATCCGTTTCATTTTGACTAACGAAATAAACGGATTATAAAATTTTTCTTTTAAAATTAATCGTTTCTTTGATATCAAATACACAAAATATAGAAGGTTTCTATTTTCAATATTTTGTCCTCTAATAGATCATGATAAAACTGGTGCGAGAATTTATAAAAGTGAAGTAAAGTACTTTAAATGATTTAATACGATAAGAAACTGGCATTACTAGAAACAAAAACTTGCTGGTATCTCCAATCTCCTTAGAATGCCTAAACAATTTCCATGGAAACGTATCGTGTGATCTTTGACCGTGAAACATTTACCTTTGTCTCACAATTTAGCTATCGCATTACCAAATCTTGATGACAATGTATGTAATAAAGAACTTGAACCACCGTGTGATGGCACTGGTTAAGCCGAAGGTGGAATTAACGAAATTGGTCTCTAAGCCTTTTTAATAAGTGTTATAGAGATGGTATGTGATGTGTGGCAAGTTATACGTGAGTGTACACCTGCGCCGGCGCATATCTCGATACCGTGAAGCACGTCTCGCAGTTCGGCCATTGCTTTATCTTCAGTCACAACGTCTTAATGGCACTAACTGTAAGACCACATGAGTTTGTACACGAGGATTAACTGGAACATCTACATTTTGAAAGCTTTTCGTAAATCATTTTCCCTGAGATGAGCAATTCTTAAAATGTGTGAACAAGAATTGCTGGATTTACAAAGGAATTCCTTATTATACATACCGTCGCTGTTTGTTAATCTTTAGAAGTATATTTTTTCTCAAATTGGCTAGTTCATGAACGAAAGACCAAGGTTTTAATAAGATCGGATGTGATTACTTCAGACCGAAAGATAGCGATCAAAAATTTCGCGCGCACCAGAAGCTGATCGTTAAAAATCGAAAACACCCGACTCCGGTTACCGCTAATGGCCCACTTGAACTTCTCTAACAATACACGATTGTTATGAAATGATGAATCGATACATTTAATCACTCATTCAGAACAAGCCATCGGCATTGGTAAATCAGGGTTCATTCTAATGTAACATGTCTACCTCCCACTAGACGGTCGATGTTGGACGCAGACAGCTATTCTGAAATTGACGCGTAACACGAGCTATCAATCTAAATGCGGTTACGACACAAATGCTAACTATCAATTATTCCTCTAATGAAATAATGGCGGCTGGATCTCACGACTTGCGAGCACATGGGCTATGAAGTCCTCGTGGCTTGTTAATATTGTACCTCTACTTTGGCCTGGACACATCTAATCATTCATTGAAGTAGAGGAAATATGTTGTATCTATGCACGATAAGCAACCTAAAACTTTCAACATTCTCCTCTGAAAGTGGAAAAAATATACGAGTACATTTCTATTTAAGCATAACGAAGACTCAGTACGTGAAAGGTTGTGTTGTGTTTTGTAATTTATTTGTTGAATGAAGAATTTGTCAAAATAAATAATTGGTTCGAAAAACAAACCACACAAAAACTTAACAAACGTATCATCTTGATGATTACCAAAAGGCAGGTAGTAATAAAGACTACAATGTCATTGCGCTAAATGAATTGTCTCCCTTTGATCCCAACTGTAATTAACATGCCATAATGAGTATTTCACAAGTCATATATCAAATCTTAGAAAATTATCTCCTATTAAAAGAGTTGCTACACCATCTAATGACGTCCGAACACCATTAATTAAGAGACTGAATAGAAAAGTTCGACGTCCGTTACATGGTTGACGGTTCATCAATTCGCGAGCTTAGAAGAATTGGTGGCCAGTATTGTTCAGTTTACCATTATACTTCCTAATGACTACGTCTTGTTTACCCACTTTCCCTGACTCCAGATCACGCAACACGCATAAGAAAACATTCACAGAACAATGGTGTGTCGTATCTGTATTTGCGTGTTTCAGACTCACACGCCTTCTGCTTCTGATTTTTTTGCACGTGTTATTGGGATATCCGTTGCGTAATACTTGATTACCGTAATCAGCATTCGTTCTTTTTGTACATTATGTGGAACAAGCTCTTCGTTTTGTCCACTTTGAATGGTACATGTTCTTTCAATAATGGATGTTATGTTACCGAACTTTTAACCTTTTATAGACGCCTCAGCGTACACATTTCATAATTTGTCCGTCATCGTATCGACGTTGATGGTTAGATTTACATAAATATCATGGCACTGGCCAGATCAGAAGTCACTGACCTCCAATTTCATGGCGTTATCAACTTACATAACTAATTTGTTTTAGGTAACTTTTTTGGATTGTCTAGTTGTTTTTAGAAAAAGCCGGCTTTCGGACGTGACCACTCCGGATTCCAAGGAGCAACGGGCTCGTGACAAAAAAGAAACTAATTTAGGATTTAGATTACAAAGCTTGTACCGTGACAAACCGCCCTAAACTCTGTTTGCTCAGCGTCGCTTTTTATTTACGCACGATCTTTTAAAATCTATGATTATAAACGTCGTAAACGTTAGACATTTTGTTGGTCTATAAAGTTTTAATGCTGGTTTTGATACGCCGGAGGTAATTTTATGTTAATAATAAAACCGTACGATACTTGGATGTTTTAAATTGGCCAAACTTCTCTACAACCATAATGCATAATTGAATATGCAATTTACATCAAAGTTATATCTTAGTTAAGCCTTTTTCTAACCAGTTGTTTTTGATTTTAATTTATATATCAGATCTGAATGTTTAACTTTCTTCACCTTTCAAATTTATTTGGTAAGACATTGTAATAACAGTTCACCGAAATGTATTCGTCCTACCAAGAGAGTTTTTCGCAACAAAGTATTTTTTTCTAAGAGTTTACTTGGCATAAATCTCGTGTAATACTGTTAAGTATTCTGTGGCTTACCACACAAAGATGTTAGAGTGACATTGTTGCTGAAGCAATGTTACTCGATACGTCAAGAAGGTTTCAATTAAAATTCTGCGAGCATTCCCCGCGTCCGCGTTTTAGACCCTGTTAGCGATTAATCAGAGTGATTTAACCGAGCGATCCACTATAATAATTTACAATAGCAATCACTTGGACCGAAGTACTATAATTTCCAATTAGCTGGCCGTCGTTGGTCCTTAAGGACTGTACGTCAGTGACGGACAATAGTGAAAGAGCGAGCGACACAAAAAGCGGGCGATTTAGTGCGTTATAAACAACATTGTTGTCAAAATACACGACATTGCCGGCTCTTTATAGCCCTTAGAAGGTCCGTGGGTGTAGCGGAGATATTTGCATAGGACCCATAAAGTTAACTTTTAATGGTGAACGCATATCTCCTCGGAGCGGGCGGTTGACGTTGATTGCGGGCGAGTGTTGAGATTGGATAGGATTGGATTATTGCTCACATAAATATCAATTTCTTGCTCCTGTTATTTGTCTGATGCAAATTATGTTGGACCATAACGTACAGATGCAAATTTGATTTTCGAATTTTGAGAGAAAATATTTCCTAAATCTTGTGTTGTTTTATCTTTATTGAATCATTGCATTGGTGTCTTAACCGATATTTTTCATTTTAAAGTATAGACTAACCCTGAAAATATGGATGACATTAACATTAAGAGGAAATTAAATAACCATGTTTGATGAGTTGATTTATTTGGTTATAACGCAAGTCGTAACTAAATAGTTAAAGACGCATCCAAATAATAAGGAAAGTGACCAATTTAAACAACCGAAATGAAACAAAACTACCGTCAAAAGTGATCTTAGTGACAACTTAGATTTTAAACGTACTTAAAGTGTTAACGATGCTATGAGAAGTGACACCAATTAACAACATACACAGGAAATAAAAAACTTCGTCAAGTCGAACGGTACATCTACGAACGTAGGGTCTAACGAATATATGGCGTGACATTTAGGAGTACTTAACATTAGTGCCTGTTAAATAGAAGTATCAGTTAAAACGCGTACAGCTGTTAAATAAACCCAATTAGAGTTATGAGCTCTGGTAAATGGGGAAATATTTTGGAACTTTTGTTTGAGGCTGTAAGTGGGTAAAACAAGGTTGATGTTTGCAGTTGCAGTTATAAATGTTACAATAAGCCGTTGCAATTTCTCCTTCTGCTAAATGTAGGCTTAGTGAGCAAAGTACTTGCTTACTTAGAAAGTGCCATTGACGTCTGGCTTTAAACAGGTCCATATAGCATTCAGATAAAACATCGTTGGGTATCTGCGTTATCTTTCTTAGCTGTTCATTTATGACAAACGATATCTTCTCCTAGTAAAACATTGACAAAGTATGAGTAACCAATCTGAAACCTTATTGAAAAAATAGCATATGCTTCCGGATTCTTAACGGTATGCAATTAAATTTCTCTATTTTATTATAACCATCAGGTATCTTTTTTAAGTAAGCAAATACCCTAAAGTTGTACAAAACAATAAAATAGGGTTGGCGCCGTGAAATTGTACTTGGAAATAAAACAAGGATATAAAATTTTCAAACAGGTCCAACATTAGTTGCAGTCTAGATGTTTTCACGGACCTTTCATCTTCCGGACGGTCACATAAACTTGCATGTGTACGTAGACAGAGCACTCTCATAAACATAGTAACATATTGTTCGGAGATCTGAATGCCTTTCAACCCGTTATTACCAGTAATGCCTTAACATAAGACGGGCGAGCTGGACACGCCCAGAATTGATAGATGGGCGCAAGGCGGGTCAACGTCTGTGAACACCGAAACTTTCTTAATGAAATGATGTATTTCAAAATCGAGGAAATATTCTCCATTCATATGAGACGTCACTTTCTCCCGTAATATAGTTGACGCTTTGAACTCATTATCATGCATTTGTAGCAATTTTAAAAAAACCAGTGTGATATGTTGTAATAATTACAATATGGCCTCCATGAATGTTGTGTTTCTGATAGTTAAGTTTTATATCATCGCTCATTAATGTATTTGTCGCTGGAATATTAAAATAATTACCATTGAAAGTGCTTTCTCAAGATGCAGGATTAGTACCGCTGTAAATGTAAATTGTATCACGACTTCCCGTCGTCGAAACTTCGATCTGTGATTTTTTACTGCATGCTGCTCCGAAAACTGTCTTCACAGTTGACACCGTTCAACGGATGTCATCGTTTGACCAAGTGACGATCAGATCAAACAAAACTTTACCTTAGCTCGAAATGAATACAATCCACATCAAGTCAGCAATTAGTAGCAAAGTATCGAGCTTAAGCGTGTTGATTCTGATTAATCTTATCGCTGCAACATTAAGGTCGATTTTCGAGGCTTCAAAAGTTCCATTCGAAATCGATTTATACACAACGGACTGTTACTAAGTAAACACTCTGAGATGAAGACTCGAATCGATTTCGATGAATGTTTATTTAAAAAAATTCTTCATGCTTTTTTGGCCAAGTTCATCGAAGTCCATTGATCGGGTCGTCTCGACGAGACTTCATTTTGACATCGAGTATTATGTCAAGCTTAAGAGTTAGTGTCAATATTATTATTTTCATTGGTAATTTTACTTGGTAAAGCAGTTCGCAAAGTCACCGACATGCTCATATATACCTACTAATTGTTACAGAATAGCTGTTTTAGCGAATATTGTACTACCATAATTTATTGAAAAGTTTCTTTTACAAAAATGCTTGTTACAAAATGAAAAATTATAATATTTTACTGCAGTCGTTTGGAAGATATACAGTTAACAAATGGGGTTCTATTTAATTGAGAATCAGAAAATTACTAACCTAACCTTAATAATATGTAAGGCACAATTTTTATAATTGAACAACTGGGGCTTGGTCGACTTGTAGCTTAGTCAGTATTTCTGTCGCCCAATGAAATAAAAAGGATCTGTGACATTACTTTTATCACAAATCTATTACTTACTTTGAATCACAACAGTTTCAGTAGTCATTAAAACTGTAGCCATCCTTCATTATATTACTCACCTAATAGATAAATAAGCAATTTAAATTAAAATAATTTCCGACAGTTTTCGAATAGTAAATTTATTTTAAAAGATAAAATACACGTTAGAGATTCAAACGGGATAATCTAATTTAAGGTAATATCCATTAGTACACGTAATTACGTATGCTTGATACGACAAGTTCTATAGTACCCGGGCTGCATGTTAACAAAATTAAAATGCATTTTGATAAACCAACTCAGATAAATGAGATGGTTGGTGCAAATGGAGAGACGTCGGCGTATGCCGGCAATATTTTGAACTTTGATGTATTATAATAATCTATCTTGAAGTTATCTTAATCCAGTCTTATGGAATACTGAGTAGGTATAACGTGTTGGTAGAATAATTTTCGTTGTTTAACAAATGTTATTCATTGTTGTTAGTTTTTAAGTGTATTTTTTTATTTAAAACATGCCCGTCAGACAACTGTTTTTGTACCGCCTTAATGTCTTGGGTATAAGAACTTATTTCGAAATGCATTATATTGATTCGAGTGCATTAACCAAACTCGAGTTTTTTTTAAAAGCCAACATATATTTGGGACACTTTTCAGCAAGTAAACGGGGATATTACGACTGTTAGGAATTTATAAGGCTTTATAAGGTTGTACAAAAAAAGCAATTTTTATTAGAACATCTTAAAAATACCTTAAGATTATAAATAGGAAATTAAAAATAAAGAGTAGACAGAAAGCGGTAAGAAAATATTTGAAAAATAGATGAACACCACACTAAGGAGTATAAAAATGTTGGCACTCCAAATCAAATTACCAAAGTCGTGATTGCGCAACAGTATAATTAGTTTATTCTTAATTACTAATTGGACACCTTTATAGTGTGGTTATACCTTATTGTGCACTATTACATTTTGTGAGCAAAAGTGAATTTCAAATAATTTTAACTGATTCATCGAATTCAATGGGAATGGGGTTAATACGAATCCAAAGAGAATTTCCATCTTGTCAGCGTTAAATAACATAATTGACTCCACTTGGTCCCGATTTCGCAACAGGCACCGATTTACGGACGTCGCGTGTGATGCATGTATGTCTTAATGCGACATAAATATGCGGCACTCGTGCTGCAAGGGTCCCGATCCTCGATCAATCCCGCATGTCTCCGATCACTTAGCTCCGTGTGTGAATAGTGATGCACGATTATCGATGCCAAATTATCGATAAAAAAACCATATTCGGACACCAAGTTTAAGGAATCATCATCGTAAAAACGATTTAAATATTACGACGGTGGCTTACGCAGTGACTTACACACTGCAGTAGCCGCCATACTCACAAAAACTTCTGATACTATTTTAGAAACAATGCTACGTCTCTTTCTTACCACACGTGATAGAGATCAAAACACAAAATTCCATACTGAAAGCGATTCTGACTTTTGCGAATAGTCAGATATATATTGATACCACAGCTTTTATATATTTAGCAATTATTACTATTATTACCTTACTTTATCTGGTACTATTATTATGTAACCGTAGCTGATTTTTAACAGTAACATGTATAAAATATAACATCATTAATATCAAAAATTTGTACGAAGCGCAGCTTCATAATATGACTTTCATCCAAAAATCTTTATGAGTAATTGAACAATTTCTATGTCTCAACTGACAAAAGTTCTTTCCCTAAATTACAGATGAGTCAGCAATTTTATTCATCGATAGATTTGCTACACGACCCGTAAACGCGTTAATACCGAGCCGCCGACCGATTACAGCTCATTTGAATAAGCCCCGTAATTGTATGCATTAAAAATAAACAATCGCCTTAAACAAGAATGTTATAACTTGGCGTCTTAAGATTTTTGGAGTGGCAGTGTAGGGTTGGAGTTGATACCATTTTCAATAGGGATGTGAATTGGCAAGTCAACTGAGATACTTTGAAACTGGCAAAACACGATTTTTTCATAGATTTCCTATGAATAGGTATAGCAACCAATGACGTCACAATTTTTCTTATCAACACACTGACTATGAAGTATTTTAAATATAATTTCCTTAAAAATTACCTTTAAAGAACAATTAGTAATGAAATTAAAATGACAGCAATCCTGGAATATTACAAGAAAATATTTTTTTTCGGATAATCAAATATTCAGGTATTATTTAATCTTACTCCCAAATTGTATCAAAATACATTCATACAATACATACAAATACGTTTACATATTTTATACTATTCGTCAAAGGGATATTATCCCAGGCTAAACGCAGATCCTTTAAAAAACTGTATCAAATATAGGCTAAAAATAAAATTACCAACACCCCTGCACGTTCATAATTATGTTCTTAAGTTGTGTGTGGAAATCTTCAAGAATAAACATTCACATGACATTGATTTTCTCTATTTTAACAGCGGAGTAGTATAATTTCAGAGATTATTGGTTTTAAATCAGTCTGATAACATCTCGAAGATTGTCAGTAGAACCGATCGCAGACCCGGTTAGCATAGAAATGAGATGACTTAACTATTTACAGCTACTTTAAGTTGGTTATTTGTGTATCCGGGTAAAGATAGTTCAATTTACAAGAACCACGTTGTACATCCCTTGTATTGTATTCAAATAATTAATTTATACTATAGAATCAGAGCAATGTATGTGCTGTTGTTAAAATTTTTGTTATTTATTCCAATAGATTTTTCTCAGAATGTAGAATTGTAGAGGCTGTAATCCTAGAATTTGTTGCAAGTTTGTAATCTGTGGCTGCAAGGAATCATTAAAATTTATAAAGCCATCTATTGCTATTGAAACGTACGATTTATCACAATAACACGATAGTTGCCGGGCAATAAAAAATTTGAATACGGCCATGGTTTGTTTGAAGCTTTATTAATGTTGATACATTAACAGATTTTATAGCTCAACAAACCAGTTTGGTGCACAAATTGGTCCTCTCAAGATAAATGAAGCTATGGACTTTATTGGTCCAGCTTTTGATGTTTATGACGGGGTCATTTCATAACTTTAATTCGTATGAACGCCGTCCAATTACCTTTCTATTAGGCTGATTGTGTTGAAACAACTTTGAAGTTATCTTTGCAAGTTGTTAAAATCTACTGTTCCGCAATGCTTTGGAAAATAAATTTTCCTAAACCCGGATGCAGTAATATTACTTATAGTATGTGCTTTGCAAAGCGTTGCCCTAAAGTCCCTACAGCTCTTGATCTCGGTGGTGCAGTGGCTAAGGTAGGCGGCCAAAGCGCGAAAGGTCCCGGGTTTGATTCCCGGTCGGGTCAATTTGGAAAACGACCTTTTCTAAATTGACTTGAGTCTGGGTGTGCTGGGAAGACGCCCCCAGTTAGTATCCGTCGTCTGGTACTCATAGTATAAGGGAAAACCTTAGTTTGAGACCAGGTGATTGGTGTGATTGTCTGGCGCATTTATTAATTTATTTATTTATCTACTATTTACTGATCGACTGGTCACTTTATCTCTTTCTAAGTCTTCCTCTGTGAAAACCGCCATCAACTGGCTGTCATTTGGCAATTTTACTCGTCCAACTTCCAAACTTTATTGTGTCTTAATAAGACAAGCAGAAACAAGTCTTGTTTCATGAATTTTTCATTCAACTTTAAATAAACTTAGTTTTCATTTAGTTTTCATTTAAACTTAGTTTTCATTCAACTTTAAATAAACCATCTGCAAATTCCATTATAATGTTACCTTCTTATTTTCGAGGGGCATATTTGATCATTATTCCTCGTACGAAAGAAACGACATTATCTTATGGACTTATCAAACCATCCAGATGGTTCGACACATCAAGAGGCTTAGAAAGATACTAATTACCTACAGAAAGGCGAGATGACTTATTATTATGACAGGTTGAGGCTTGGGCGGGACTGGTCACACAAGCTTTGATCTTAGCGCCAACTTGATGCAATGTCTTAAAGTTGCTACTAAAACATTTGGAAACCTGTTCCCATACCGTAAGGTAGATAGTTCTTTACACCTTTAGCATAGCCATACAAATTATTCAGTGATTCATACAAAATCGATTGTGGTAATTACAAATCCCAATTTTACAAAGATATCTCCGAATTATGCGTGAATTATTTTGAGTGTGATGTTGCAATTATATCGCAAATTACTACACCAGTCACTGAAGATGCTTTGTTGTGACTTTTCCATTATCTTCTTGTATTTTATAATGAATGAAAATAAGATAAAATTCAACTTTTTCCTTGATTATAACCGATTCTATCTCAGTGCATTTTTTACTCGAATCGGCCAGCTGTTTGCAGATAATATACCAATAAACATTTCCTGGATTCTTGTTCCGCTTGCTTATATCGAGTTACTTTCTTGGTCAGATTTAACCAACCTTTACCTTTGGTATCCAATGTGCCGTGGCCAAGTTACATTAACATTGTTACGTTTTAAGAAATTACTGCGTCTACATTTCTTAAGATAGTTTGCTTACTTTAAAATCTATTTTTTATGGTAAATGCCAACTAGAATTATGTAGCGAAAAACATATTTTTGCAAACAGCTTGTAAAAATTGTCATTATATCACGACAGATTACCGTCGATTGATGTTCCATCTCTTTTCAAGTATTTGATGAGAGCCAATGTTTCAGTTTTTCAGCCACGAACTGGTCTGAAGTAAATAGTTTCGTGCCCAAACACGGTCTACATAACGATTTTTTTTTACTGTTGAATACTGTACAAATCAACATCAAAATTACACACTTTTTTAACACACAGAAAATTGAATAAATGTAAAGTAAAAACCAATAAATCTGATCGACTCTTCATCGATATTCCTCTACCTCTATATGGTTTTCAATCCAATGTTACCAGAATTTAGAAAATGGCAATCATTTTCGGTACAAATCCAACAAAACAATACATAAAAGTTTAATTGGTTTCTGAGTAAAAATGCTTATCGCGGTACCAATAGCAAACTGACTTCAGTGTAACCTCAGTTCATTGGAAGACAAGTAAAGCGACGCCTGCGCACGCACGAGGTCGCTGGCTCACGTGTAGATGTATCAGAGATAATGGCGTAATGTGACGCGGGATCACCTCATACGTTCTTGTAAACTTACGACCTGATCGATTTGACGAGCAGTTCTCGGTCATCACATACCGCTTCATCTGATAGTGATAGAAAGATTTCGGAGTTAAACATTTTGATTCTTCATACTTCATGACACAAGAGGGTTCAGTTCACCTTATCTCTTCATTAATTTAGTATCTTACTATTACTATGCATTATCTTTAGTTTTCGTTCAGATTGATATCATATAGGTATAGGTCGCTGTGTACGATTCTGACAATGAGAATAACAATGCACCAGAGAGAACAGAATTGAATATTCAAATTGCATTTCCATAATTGATAAAGATTAGCATTGATATCGATAAAGGCAGAAGCTCGATTAACATCGGTAGCAGATCAAAGGCGTATCGGCATTGACCTTCTGCGCGGGCGCACGTCGCGAATCGATTCAGCGCCGGCCAATGGGGGCGCGTCGCGCTGATGCTGCGCAAACACGCCGGTCGACGACCTGTGCGAGACAATTTGCATACCTAGCCGTTGCATCATGGTGACCACGGCTTGTATGATTATGTTATACGTCTGATCTGTGAGGGCGTCAATCGGATGGTCGTAAATCTAGACGAGATTTATGTTCATATTACATATCGACAAGAAATCTTCGCCAAATATTTCTTTAACTTTAACCTTTGTTTATTTGCGATACGTTAGCTCTGTAGTTATCAGCTGTAGAATGTCCTTTAGGATCAATTGATGGCAGTTGAATTGAATGGAATTACTGCAACTTAAACTGTAGTTAATCGCGTAAAACCATTTTGAGATGCAGTGCGACGATGAACATTCAGCAAGCCGGTTAGGTTTATTGTAATTTGGGAAAAGTGAATCCAATTAGGATTAACCCCTGATCCCCCTTTAACTCTTCTCAGATAAATTATATTTATTTCAATAAATTCACTTTGTCATTGATCGTCTGAGAGACCTTTTTTTGTTGATGCTACTGTAGTAAATCAATCGTGTTTAACACGTTTCATTGGTTTGTCTCTATATTTATCAATTGACATTTATTCCAGCAGTAAAAGAAATGATATTTTAATTAAATTATCAAAGTGTTCCGGATTGATGATCCCAATTAAAACGTATCTGTCTTCACCAGAAGACCTATTCATAGTATAAGAAGAAACCTTACCTTGAGATCAGTTAATTTGGGTATTTATGACTTTTATTCTAGACTTTAACCCCCACATTCCAACTGTTAAAAATATTTCTCAAAAACAAATCAGCATCAGTTTGCTTTTAAATTAATGTGCAAGCCTTGACCACATTCAAGTAGCAGAAATGTACATTTCACCGTGCACTTGTTACACCTGTGCATACAAATATATGCAGATGATATGAATTCATAAATAATGTATCTATGACCATTTCTCATAAGCTGGCAGAGCGTATATTTTAATGTGTAATGAACCCATTGAATCACTGTGATCTACTTTCAATGTTTGCCAAAGGTTTCATAATGTCTTTATTTGGTCTAGATTCGTATATGTACGAATTTGAAATATTGCTAGAAATCTTTTGAAGTTATTTTGTACTTCGTGCTTTATGCTTAGTACATAGTTTAGTCTTCAGTATTTTTATATAAATGGTTAACTGTTAGAATGCAATTATAATGCCAAGGTACAAATATTTTTGTTCTTACTTAACAATTCGTTGCTAAACTCAAGTTGTGGCATTGGCATTTAAATAACTAGTCCACTCTCATTGAGATTATATCTTGGAGCATTTAGCGTTGAACGACATGTAAAATTGGTAATTGCTAAAAAAGAACGATGTTAAAGATTGATGTTGTACCAATCCTATGATTAGCTATTGACAGACGAAACCAGCCGTTAATTGCTGTTGTGTCTTCACCTTTGATCATAATATTAGACTAGAGACTGCTTGTAACAGATTTGTAGATGAATCTTATACATTGACTAGCGGTCCCGGTGAACTTCGTTTCGCCTTGAGAGGATTTTCCCGTTTTTTTGTTGAATTTTTCCTGAATTATATTTGCTATAAATAAACCTCACGGAGCCCGAGACCTTTCCAACGAATGGAAAACCGTGGAAATAGGTTCGTGCGTTCTGGAGTTATATCGCCAGGAAGGAAAACCGGACTTATTTTTATATAGTAGATAATATTACTTGAATTTTACTTAAAATTTTTAAAGGTTGGCTACTTTAAATGCTTGAAAAAGATTTACCTGTAGTTAAGTGTAGTTCAAAAATATTTAATTTTAATATTATATATTTTTAAACCTCAATCAATCTTACTACTACAGCAGCATTTGTAAGCATTAGTGGTGCATAAGTTAGAGTGTAGTTTGTGGCAACAAGTGGACTAAATGCTAGGAGTATTCTCTACTAGCCAATCTGTGGGATATGCAGTGATTATTTATGGGTGCGACAATAGTAAAAATCTGGTATCTATATATTTAGTTTTTTTTTATTGTTTTCTTTTTTGTGAGACTATCATAATTGTACTGTTTTGCTATCGTGTCGTTTTCTCTCTCCACATCCGACATCAATAAATCATTAATTTTCTTTCAACACCATCTTCAACTCACGTCTGATCGAGTAAACATCACGAAACAAACTCCGGGCCGATGCTGTATCTAGTAAGAAATGTGTGATCGAAGGTCTACGCAGATCAAAGTGAAAAGTGGCCCAACACGCCCATGCAATTGTCTAGAATAGTTCTCTTCTCGTACCCCTACCAGTGGAACTGTGGTATTCGTGACTTTTAGCTAATCTCCATCTTCTGGATTGGTCGCTTTTAATGAAGTTAGACCTAATTGGAATAAAGTTATACAGTTTTTGAAGCGTTCCTCCAATTAAAATTGCACGTTGGAGACAGTTTTGAAATTTGCTTAGCCAATTTAGTTAAATTTACTGGCAATGGTATATGCAAGATTTTCTATAAAGAATTAAGTTGTCTTAAAATCTCAAAAAAAAATAATTAATAAACAAGAATAGGTGCTTTTTAAACATGATGCTTAAAGATAAAAAGACAACACAACAATAATGCATATGTTTAATGCGTATTCTTTGAACAGACCCAACCGAAAATCAAAATAAAAAAAACCTATTATTAAATTAGGAAAGCGCTACCAAAAACATAAATATCCTAATCCCGTCCGAGAAGCAACTTGCCAAAACAAAAACTCGATCTTCCGAACTAACCGGTTGCGAGATTTGAATTGGTTCGCGTTCCGCATCTAAGGTCCGTGGTAACATAGTTCCAGCCAGGTCGGGAGGTAGCCCCGGGCGGTGAGGTCGAGGGAATGCCGGCCTACGGGGCTCCCAGGGAACGCTCCCACAAATCTCCTAAACGCTATGCGTTTATTTTCAAGGATCTAGTATCAATCGGTTATTCTGCATTTGAGCTACAGCGTTATCGTCTAATGCTACGCTTTTGCCTGTTTGTTTAAAATAAAGGTTCGTAATTAGGTCCACATAAAAATTCAAATGGTTCTAATACCTTTTTGCGTGTTCTTAGATATTAATAGCTCAACATAGTGTACTTACACAAAATAGTTTTAATTTTTTTTGCTATCGCAGTTGTATATGGGTAATAATTGGTAAGGCTCAATTATTTAAAGTAAAATAAAAGGTATTAGTCTATTTAATAACTACAGGGCTATAGCCTCCATCAATAAAATGAAATTATCATTACAACATTGGGTAGACGTTATTTCCTTCGATTTATTTCATTTCAATCGATATATTTGGATCTGTAATGATTAATAAACACGCAAATGAACAATGAGAGGCTACTTGATTGTTAAACATTTTGTTTTCTGAATATTACTAACTTGCAATGTGCACAAATTTTTGAGTTGAGTAAGCCATTACGGTATTCCCATCAGACAAAGTTGCCTTGCTCCACTAACTCAATTTTCGTATATTTGCTGTTTGTTCTTCGCTTATTAGCGTTCATTTGCATTACAATACGCCAGTCAGGCCGCTATGTTACTTGAATCTACAAACGTGGCTTTCGCCTAACCTCAGAGATCCTCGCTTTTGTCTCACATACTAAGGAGATTGCTCAATTATTCAGAGAATAATCGGCCGAATTCAACGTCTAATTTCGCCGGTTTAACGTCTGTGACACGCTCGTCGCCTCAAAGGGTGACATGTGTTGCGCAATTGTTATTTATTTGAGTTTTTGGATGTTGCCGTAAGTTAGCGACTCTCTGGTTCAGATTTGTTTTACAAGTCATTTTTATTTCATCTTCTTCATATTGCTTTTAGTGTTTGTTAAATTCTTCAAACATATGTGTAACTGTAGATAAATTGTAAAAAGTAACATTGGGTTCCTTCAAATAATTTCAAATTAGAATACAATGTTACAATCGCCACTTCTTCGGTTTAGTAATGTCGCGTTAAACGTAAATAGTTTTGCCTATATTGGTGTGAATGGTAACTGCGAAACCTTGGCATCGGCTTTCAGTTCTGTTCCATCTTTGGCACTATTCAGCTTTGTGTCTCCGCAGATTGCATCACATACGATTTTGGTAAGCGAGTGTGCCCATAAGTCGCTATCGCTTAAGTTTGTGGCTTGTTTCTGGGAGAACGGCTTTAGTATTAGCATATAATGCGCGAACGGCGCGACCACGACGCAGATCTAGAGCACAGATCAGACGCTCGTCGTGCGACTGGGTCCATGCATCATATCCGCGGATTGTACGATTCAATTCTAGCTTCGCGTTTTCTATCTACTTAAGTTGATTGGACGTTGGCGTATGACCCACTTTAGTACACTGATGGCTTTTCAAGTTTAAACCGACGATTGTGGTCGAAACATTATGCAATTGAACCAGTTAGATAATAGTGGGATCTACTGATATCATCTTTGCTAGGCTTGTTTGTTGATTCGCAATATAATAGTCAAGATTTCTTTCAATGTTTTTGTCAACTCCAAGGTTTCTAATTCTTCTATACTAGACAATTATAAGAATAAAAATATAACCTATTTGAAGTTTATTGACTTTAACCTCATTAAAAACAAAGTTCGCATGACTCACGCCATCAACCAAGACAATCATGCTAATAGGGAACGTAAAATCTTCTATGGCGGCTGCGGCATACGGCTCATAATCCGACAAAAACTGGTTATGAGTTAGTATTACGCGGTACAATACATGCTCATGTAGTCTTGTACTCGGGGACTGGTTGATCCAAGTTGTTGCGCCGTTTAGCACGGTGACCCGACCCGGCGGAGCTGCCCGAACAATCTCATTGATTCGATGCGAGATTAAGCGGCGTCCGTGGATGTTTCCATTTTGAATTCGCAGTCAGATGCTCGGTTGAACTCGCACCCGGATGTCATATTCGTTTTACATTTGCTCTCTTGTTGCTTCGCTGAATGGCGGTCGTGCTCTCGAGTTCATGATTGACGCTGGCATTGACAGGGACCCGATCGTTTTTGACGATGAAGACGCGGGTTAAAATAGTTTCGGCCAAGTCATCTCTGTTACTAAAATGTTAGTTGAACAAGGCAGAAAAAGCGAGCCTTTACAAAATGCTTGTCTGTAAATCTGATTGGCATATTGAGTCACATTTGGATGATGAACCGCCTCATAAGTCCTTAGATTTTTTGTGTACCTATTAGGTCAATTGTGTTTGATGCATGTTGGTTTTTAAAACATACCATTTTAAAAGCACTTTGTATAAAATTGTATGTTACTATTTGCCTTTACACAACACACAAAAATATTTTTTAATAGATTCTGTCATGAAATGTCTGTGTAGAATTTAAATAATCTTACTAATTACGCTATAGCGAAAATGGAAACATACAGAAATAAAAACTTAATTGGATTCTGTCATGAAATGTCTGTGTAGAATTTAAATAATCTTTCTTATTACATTATAGCGAAAATGATAATTCAAACAATGAAATCAAAATTAAGCAGTTTTTTTAAATAGTTTTAATTGAAGAATATTAAGACGTAACATTTCTAGAAGATATTGATTGCTTATGACCTCCAGTTTGCTTCTCTGATCTTAAGAAATAGAGTACTCATATCCTATCTTGGTGAATTGGATAAAACTTGTATAATACCGTTCATTTAACAATGGATATCGGTGTGCTGAAGATTTTATCGTTTATATTTAGAGTCCAAATGTTGGAGGCCAGTACAAAAAAGTCGTCAAATCCTGATTCGTGGCGCTCGCGTGTTTCCCCGCGAATCAGTATTCCGGTCACATCAGACCGCTTGTTTACACTGCGGGTGTCGCACGGCTCAATCTTCTACTTATCGTATCTATTGTCTCAAATAACGAACCGTTAGTTTACGGGTGACCTTGACATGAGCGTTGAACTGTTATGGGATCAATCACCATGGGATTAGTAACAGTACGGCGGCATTTTCACAGTTTAAAGATTTTTGCTGCCGCCGTAGCATTGGAACTCTGGAGTCGTGGGTCTCAATTCCGTAAGGTACGCTTTCAATGTCTGTTTCTTCAGTTTTGTTATTATATTGCAAACTTGAACAACGTGCTTATTGGATAAGAATAAATGATTCAGAAGTTCCTTGGAATGCATGTTCAGACTTTTGTCTATGATCTAAATAGGTCTAGTTTTCCTTGTAAGGGTTACAGAGTCAGATGAAAACAAAGTTTCTCAAACAATGATCATAGTCACAGACTCTGAGATTTGGGATGTCCAAATAAGATTAAATAAAGGAGTAAGAAAATAAAAAACTATGAGGCATTATAAAAAGCGTGGCCTAGTTTAAGAATGCTAGATTAAATCCGTTAATTTAAGGAAATGGTTATGGACTAAACATTTCGAAATCTTTTTTCTAATAAAATTGTGACTTCTGCATAAATATCAATAATAGGCAACGATCCGACTGATGTCCCGCCACTTGGCTACCGTATGAACTTCTGACTGGACGCCTGTTAATTTTTTGATGACTCACAAAGTTTTGTAATGTATGCCTTACATTATCTTCAAGAGAATGTAAATCTGCGTGCGCGGGTACCGCGGCTTTACGGTAACAAAACATACATTGTGGCATGGGCAACAAAAAAATCTTCGAAAGTGAAGTCGCAGAGATACGAGGCAGCTCGTTACCAAGCGTGCGTTCGCTGTGTAGCCCCGGGCCAATCATGTCTCGGTATAATAAAGGGTTGCGCGTCCTTTCGGTCCGCCTTTTAGATTTATGGTTGGGAGTAGTGCTGCCAACAGCAACGTGGAGTTTTCCCTGTCCCTTTGTGGGATCTTTGAGTGTCCCGAAAGATTAACCATCGCTGAAGTTACTGAGCGAGGGTATCTGCTCTTTTTTGCGTTTTTGTTCTACCAAACTCACAGATTCTCACGACTTATTTAATTATGAACGTAAGTATGTATAGATTGTAAAAACGTTTGTGCATTAATACCGGGAGCCTATTGCAAGATAACATTGTCAGAAGTCATTTCTATGCTATTATTTGACGACTAGCGGTTTGACACGAAGTAAATAAATAGGAACCTATGATTAAAAACCTTTTCGAAAAGAGTTAAGCCTAACAAGTAAAGTCATATTGTCAGCAGTTGTCATGATATTTAAAGTAGATAATTTCTCTTTTTGGTATCCCATACGAATTAATTTGCCCGGTAAAGGTGCACATTCTGCAGAATGTATGATTATTATTAATCTCGAGTGCAATATATTTAAATAAATACTGTCCCAAAATGAAAGCCACTATCGCATTACGTACATCACTAGGAGAGAGCCGCAGCGAACGCATGTGCATAATACGTTTGTCACACAATTATCGCGAACCAAGTTGGACCCTGGAATCCTTTGCTTTTTCGCTTTTGCCAATGCGAATATTCTATTCTTCTGCACCAATGACTTATTTAGGCGCACATTCTTGTAAGCTGTTCTGTTTAAATTTTATAGTACTCTTGTTTGCTATTAGGTTCGGATTATTTATTGCAGGAAGTCTGAAACACTAATAGATTAGTTAGATTTCCACCTTAAGTTGTTCGTTAGAATATACAGTCAAAAGCACGTCAGATTGCTTGGACTGTGTACCGCCCTCAAAACCTTTGCATAAGAACTAATACGAGTATACCTTGATGCACTGTTGACTGTATTAACATTGCAATATGCACTAAGATTAACATCATTTTTCATTACCCTGCAATCAGGCTTTTTGTTGCTCACTACCTACAAATAGATTTAGTTTAGATTTAGTTCAGGTTTAGTTATAAATGGCAAAACACTAATATCGCTTTCATCTAACAGCAATCAAACATCAATTTGTAGTAATTTATATGCAATACGGAGATTTTAATCAATAACGCTGTAATCGAATTCTGATACCAATACCTTGAACAATAAGACCAAACCAGTCCAACTGGTATCGAAGGTCTGATCAGCATAAATATTACGATGGGCGTGATCCTGTCATGTTGCACTTAGGACGATGAATAAGTAATAATGCTTGCGTTTTTTATTTTTCTTTTGAGCCCAAGTTCTAAGAAACTCTTTGGTTATAACATCTTCAGTGGTTGGTGGTGTGTGTGAAGCAGGGTCAAACTTAAGAATATTTTTATTTGACAGGGTACTTTGTTCGTTACCAATAGTGTTTGGAGGAGTAGTATACTCATAGTTAGAGGAGAAATTAGGCACCAAAAAATGCATTCGGGTTATGTCATAATTTTAAATACTTTACGGTTTAAAATTGAGATAAGCGTTGGTAAAAATAAAGATTGAAAAAAAAAATTAGCCTGCTGTGGATATCATCAGCACCGATTCAATGTTTTCTCATTTCAATGATAAAAAAGCTGATTATGACATTATGAAAAACAAATAAGTATTTTGTATTCCCGCAGAACACTCTTCTAATACCATTATTATAACAACGTAGCATTAAAAAAGAACCATATTAAACAAACACTCATCCACTCAAAATTAATGGTTGCGAAGTTGTTATTTTCTCAGTTTCATAATGTGCAAGTGTGAAGCATTACTCAGTCGAGATTTTATCTGCGCAAGCGTCGATCAGACGAATACAGAGCACAGTTAAAAGCAAATCACGGTAACACTTGCAGTCCGTTAGCAGTTTTAATACCCACATCATAAGTGCGATACGAAGTTAAAAATATATCGATTAGCGTACTTTGACGTCTCTTATAGTATTTAGTCTGTTTTAGATCACATACTTCATTTACGCGTACTTATTCTAATTTACAACTATTGACTTTCAAAGTGGTTGATTTGACCTCTTAATATTTTTATGTGTTGGATCTGACAACATTTTCCACTTATTTTTTTTTTCAGTTTGCATAGTTGTAATAGCAACAGACATGATTGGCTTGCATACCATACCCGAATGATATGTGACTATGAAAAAATATGGTCACTTCATAATGCTAAGTAATCCTTAAAAGCTTTTTCAAGTCATCATATTTCACGATGTATAGATACATATACGCGATGTGATCGATAAAATCAAAACGTCTGCTTGGAATCTGTTTTTATTTTCTTTTTAGTTACATTCTTACGAATACATTCGTAGATCGATAACGATTGATCAGTATCTTACGATATCTTCCTGTCGACAAACCAACTTATTAATAACCAACAATAATTTATTGCATCTTAAAGTGCTTTTTAGCTTTTATATCAACACAGATCTGTGTTGATCTAAAAACTACACGCATCCCGTCTTATTATCAAATACGCAGTTACAATCTTATAAAATAGCCGTTGCGACTATTTTAACGTCCATGTTTCCACTTCAAAACATTAAGTAACTCACAAGTTTGTTTTACGACAAGAATATGATTTAATTTTAGATTCAACGTCGCATTGCTCGTATGCGTATTATAACCACCTCTTTAAACGGCACTTACTAAAATGCCAGTTACATTCTTACTAACGTCTTTATTAACCAAGTACGAATCTGCATTCAAATAGGTGTAATATGAATGAATGATTTTTGAATGGATATCTTGTCTCATATTTGCTTGTGAATGGGAGTTTTAAACATGTTTTGTATTGTAAAGCTATCTTCGGTTATATTCTGTATTGGTTTTCATGTACAGTGTGGCATGTTATGAAAATGTGGTTGGGTTTATAGCATTGTGAGATTTTGGTTTCACAATCGATTTGGTCAAGCAGTCTCATGTTGATGGCATGGTATAAAAAATATTATCCATGTGTATTTTGTATAGACAGATGTTGAATCTTTTCAAAGTCTTTTAAATATCATAATCAGTTCAAAAATAGTCTTGTTTTGAAGTCACCAGTATTACAACTATTTACTGATGAATACTTCCATTTCTTTGTTATTAGTCTACTGTTTACTAATTAATGGTATTTCCATTTCTTTGTAAGTCATAGTATTGATTCAGCTATTGATTCAGTTCGTGATATGGCGGCCCTTCATCTATTATTTCCAAATCCGCGACCGAACACACGAACTTCAATAGAACAATTTGACATTAAAAAATTGCGTTCCATTGTGCGGTCGACACGTAGTATATAGTTCCTATTCTGTTGTGTTAAGGGCGTTAATCGGAGCGGGACCGGTACATTGTCCTAATTCACCTTGGATTCGGTCGTGTCGCTGTCAGCAGTGATCCAGGCGTGTGCGATCAATGGATCGGCGGATGTCGAGGTGCGGGCGCACAGATTAGTGATGCGCGGAGAGCAGAGAAGCACAAGCCTTATTGGTCTACGGTGAACTACACATCAAGGTTTACACTCTCAGTTCGTCTTAGTTCGTTATGCCTGCGACATTAGGGCGGACTGACAGTTATGAAGAATAACGCGGTCTACGAACTTTGTTAAACATGGTTAAAGACTTTTGCATTACATTCCTTATATTATTATTTTTTTTATTAAAAATAGTACAACCTTGTCAATTTCTGTAAAAACAAATGTTTTTTCGATTTAATTATTTACACCCAATTTACTGGCAACTGTCATTTTCAAAATGCAACTCGGAAGGTTTCTCCATGATTATACAATTCACTATTGTACAAACAATGCTTTCTATAAATTTGTACATAGTATACAAAATAAAAATAATTAGTCTCTAATCTACCAATTAATCAAGACAAGTGTGATATTGTTATGAATTTTATATAATATATATAACTCGCTTAACTTGACAGTAAATTCAAATAACTAATCCGTTAGAATACATAACTTGGAAGAAACCAAGTTTTATAAACCGAAAGTTACCTTTAATCACGCTTTACCTACGAAATGTGAAATTGGAAACAAGTTCAATGTAGAATTATGCAATTTACCAGTAATTCCCAATATTTGAGTGAGGACAGTTCAGGTCCGAACCAGGTGTCAGGTCAATGTCATCGGTACACCTGCCCTCCGTGCCCTTGATGGAGCAAAATTGCATACAAAGTTTACTGCGAAAGAAATGTAAATTCTTATTCAACTCGATAAATAATGACCATCAATACATAATTATGAGTATGGGATCTAGTAAAACTTTCGGGTTATTGATTGACTGAAGAGTTGAGATGCTACGAATTCGAGCTCAAAAATAATTATTTTGATGATTGATATTTTGTGTTTATTTCATCAAAAGTACAAAGAAGTTTATGCGGTTCAAAGTTATTTTCCAGGTGTAGAAACGAATATCAAAAAATATTTTTAAATCTTCAAAAGAGAATCTAACAAATACAAAAACAAAGATTGTAAGGTATTAATAAGAATAAACGATTCTAGATTTAATTAAGACTTAAGATAAATAAATTAAATATACCTGAAGTATATTTTATGTAGGTAAAGTCTTTGCATATTGCCAAAACTTCAACATGTAGATAAGGTTACATTAACTCTTGTGTGTTATTGTCGTGTGTAAACCGCCCTTCCGCCATTTTATTTGCACCATGTGCATCTCATCCATTATGACCACACATACATACTTATCATCTGACGTTTCTTTTTTGCCACCATAATGTTGTAATGAGAATTTTGAACAGTAGTACTCGCACATAATCACGTTGCATGTTTGAAATACTAATACAAAGGCATTTGCAGATCTCAGAAGACAAAAAATGCGATCGTCGACTCTCCTCGACGCTACTCTATGAGCATTCGCAATTCGGTGTTGCGGGTGATCGATAAATGTTATCGATACTATCGAATCGATATTAATAACTGAAGTGACTGGCCTTTTAGGTGTTTGTTACTCCATTATGAAGATTGAATAGCCAATTATATGTAGTCTGGTAATTGTGAAAATGCTAACTATGACATCTATTTTAGAAAAGTAGGTAATACGTATTATAAAATACAAACATAAAAAATAATATCTTAGATTCGATTTTAAGAATTACGATGAAATTGCTCGATATGAAAATATTAGTTAAATAAAACGAATCACTCGAGTTTGTGATTTAAATTACCTACATTGTAGTTCTATACCATAGATTTAAAATATAAAAACCGCCGCGGGATAATGATGGTGTTCCCGCATGAAAATTCCATAGACGTGGGGTCCAACTGTTATTTGATTAGTGATTTAAATGTCAAGGTGACACGTCCGTCAATGTCATGTAAACCATAACCACGTAGCAGTTAAACCCACGCCTACGTATCGCTATCTAGTAGATTTTTCATACGCGAACACCATTATTGGTGTAGCCTATTTACGTGGTCAAAAATGAAAAAAAAACTTGTTTGTGTGACTTACAAATAAAGATATGTAGCATTCGTACCTAAGGTAATAAAACATCGATGATTTACTCGAAGCCGGGCAACACTAGCGCAGCACGCGGCGCGCACGCATACAGAGCGGCGCGCGTCTGTGTGCGTGCGCGTGGGAACGGGCGCGCCCGACGCGTGCGCACTTGTGACATGAGCCAGCGTATTGTGCATTATTTAACAAATCACAATTTTTTACCTCCCTCCGACGCTATCTCTTTCTCTCTCCGATCTCCGATAATGACTTGCACGACCGGGCCCCGATTATTGCTTTTATTAGTGCCGATATGAATTTGTGAGACGACAAAAATTTACTTTGTTAACATTCAATGATAAGAACGTGAATTCGGAAAGGGTAAATTCCTTTGGCAACGTTTGTTTTGTTCAAATGACCAGCACGCTCGGGTATCTTCTTTATTGGTAGATTCAATCATTGTTATTGTATTTAGATCGAGCCATCACGTCGGATACAGATAGAGCAATTGCTTTAATATCATTTTGCTATTATGGAAATATCCATTCTTGGATGACCTTTAGTATGGGGAAATGATTACAATGCGTGTTACGATCTGATTCACCGTTCTTCTGTATTATCATTACGGTGTCGTATGTTGGTAGTATTTCCTGTAATTATGGTTCTATTTTTAAGGCATCCCTAACACAACAAAAATATAATCAAAGAGTTTTCTAAAATTTTGCTTCTAACACGCAATTAAATTCTACTCCAATTTTGTTTTCTGAATCGCAGCTAAATTAAGCATTATTTGATAGTGTTAAAACAGTACATCACGCTAACAGTGTTATTCTTGCTATTTTATATTTCTTGTAACACCGTTGTGTTGTCATCGGGAAGTTTGCGAGGACATCAGACTCCATCTTGATAGAAGTAAGAGCGTTTACGTTATGTTATGCTACATTGTCAAATCCAGCAACAATTGGCTACTTGACAGTTTTTGAAAAAGTATTGTAAAATGTGCGCCCGTTCATTTTATATCCCAAGCAATTTGATTTATCTGGAAATAATCTAAATAACCAGAGAAAAATAAGATTTTGTGTAACACATTTAAAAAGCGCGCGAAAACGCCTAGTCGCGCCACTGTTGCAATTATGACGTCAACGTCCTAGACAACGAACCGATACGCATAGGAACGACTTAATTAAGATAAACGGAAAATGTTTCAATAAATTCTTTATACGATTAGAGACACAATAATTCAATTTAATCGGTAAAATAATCATTGTTACGCCACATTAAAATAAATAATTTTCGCCGACAGCTGTCATTTCCGAATTGCAATGGTGGTTTCCGTTTCGGTTCTTTTGTTCCACAGATAAAAAAAACTAAAATTTATTTTGCAAAAATAAAATACTAACTATGCTTTTAATTAAAAAGTAAAAATGTAAAATGATTACTTAACTAATAAGCTAACATATCTAATACTTTTCATATTTTATTGTTAACACTGTCAAGTAGCCAATTGCGGGTTCGCAATCAAAGTTTTAATCAAGCGTGCCATTGATATTGGTCATGGAGTACGTAGGATTATTCGCAATGGCCCGGAGGCGTATGGTATAACCCCTGTCCGACTCATGCGCAGGTATGCGCGAGTTCCGTTTATTGCGAGATTGGTTATTGTCGTCCTCGGGCACTGCGCGAGCGTCTCCGCGCATATGCTCGTTTATAAAGCCACAGAACTTTTGTTCATTCTCATTTTATTGCCCGACCATGTGTGTGCGCTCTCTTCTTTATTACTAATTGCCTTTTGTAGGGATTCGCTTATTGAGCGCATTATCTCCTGGCCTATTGTCGTTCGGAGGTTGTGAGCATTTTACTATTTCATCTTAATGATCGTTTTTGTATTGCTGGGTTTATTGTTCATATCTGCATTAAAGTAAATGTCTTAATTTGCTGTGGGATGTGCGTGGTTTTAACCAATCCTAAAGCTCAGGAGGTCCGATTTAGAATTCAAGTTATCGTTTAAATGTTTGATATGGAAGTTAAACAATACAATAATACTGTTTTTAAATGTAATTATTCTAAAAGATGAAGAGCATAGCTATAAATAGTCGTACATTGTGAAATGTATGTTTTCTCGTCTATAAAGCCATTAGTATAATTTTCTTGCCTCTTAGCGTAACCCCACACTAGCGTTCTTTGAGCGTCGACGCCCACGCAACGCCGACGCGACGTCGACGCAACGCCGACGCGACGTCGACGCAACGTTGACGCGGCGCCGACGCAACGCTTGCGCAGCGGCGCGGTCGAAATGACGAACGCCAGGACTGCGCTCCACAGGCGCCGCGCCGGTCCAACGCCTGCCGCAGCGTTTATTTTGACAACAGTACAATGATCAACTCAATTGTTTCGGCCCGCCCGTGTTTTAGAATCAGTAGGTAGAATACTTTTTAGCTGATAGCAAATATGGATGTAGCTTAAAATACTAGCTCATATTGCCGAAGAAACCCATTTTCAATTAAGTACTTTTAGTTTTTGAGAAAATAAATGCTAAAGTTGCCTTTTCGTGCCATGTGTCAAATAGGTAAAATATATTTTTTCCTTTACAAGTTGAAAGCATTAATTTATCACTGCAATATAAAATATTATATTGTGCGTTATTCAAATCTTACATTTCCATTTTCGAAATAACTGTACATGACGTCAGCGCGGCGCGACGCTCGAACGCGATGTGCAGAGGACGCCCAGCGCAAGCGCCGCTCAAACGCCGCGCCGACGCTGTGCGGGCGCCGCGTCGACGCTGAGCGGGCGCCGCGTCGACGCAACGCCCAAACAACGTCGGCGCGGCAAGACGCTGACGCTCGAAAGACGCTAGTGTGGGGTCCCTCTTAAGTTCTGAATCAAAAGTTCACCCATAAAGTATTTGCAGTGTTCCACTGTAACAACACCGTAAATAATCATTAACGTAACAAGTAGGTTCATTTCAGTCTACTGTTAGTGTAGTATTATTGTCGTCCGCGTCCCCCTCCCGTCGCGCGCTCGCCCCGCCCATTGGCAAATTGCGTCTGCCGTTGCGCCTGCGCACCTCTCACCGCCCAATAGCCGTGAAACATAGATCTGATTTGAGTAAGGATTAGGTTTGCCGGTTGAGCGCTCGGTGACAGAGGTTTATTGACTGTTTTTGTTTTGAAGTGCATCTTTCTGATGCCTTTTGGTTAAAGAAGATGCAAATAGTTGCACGTTAAATATAAGAACAATAGAAATGTCTCTGAGCCAATTAGGTGAAATTACAATAATTCACAACCGTACCTTACCGTAACCTTTAACCTTCATGTATGTATACATATAAGATTGTAATAGTACTAATCAGGTAATTCATATAATATTAGAGATACTTTTTCTAATGAACGTTTCTTGCCAATGTAGTTATTTTGTTCATGTAATGTCAATGACATAAAAATCTAGCAGCATCGATTAGTGAGTTTTATTTTTTATTACTATAAGAAACCAATCAAAATGCATGTTTTTAAGTTTTAAATATTTCAAAATTAATCAGTCAAATCTAGAAATCACATATAATGACAAAATCGCGTGCATTTAAAAACTATGCGTCATAAAAATGCGTGCATTTAAAAACTATGCGTCAAATAAACCACGCTGCCTGCCAGACTTTCTGCTTTATTATATTTACCTTGATTCCAAACAGCTCCCTATCTCATTCAGAACCTTAACAGTATCGTTAAAAGACTTAAAAAACTTCAACAAGTACCTGAACCTCAAGTCTTTTGTATCAGAAATGAGTTATTGTATCCTACTTTCATAGCGATATCCTTAGAACCTGTTATTTCTCAAGTGAAAAATATTATCGGCTTTATCATCTACTTTATGTTCAGAGACACTCTTAAAGTTACTGTAAGCCAAGGGGGCTTTGGCTTTGTTCTTGTTACGTCAATTACTTCGTTCGTGTGGTGGCTTATCTCTAGGAGTCTAAGGGCTTTTTCATACAGTACATTTCTGACAATCTCAAATATGTGTTAGTATTGCTATTGAACAGGACTTCCTCAAACAAAAGCTTTTTGGTTTCTAAAATCAATTTGATCAAGATCCAAGGTCAAAAGAGACACTGTATAAAACTAATGTGGATTTTAAAGTACCATTTGCACAAAAAGAAAAATGTTTTTAAAGGTTTGGGTTCTTGCCGAGAAAAATTCGGATTTTTTTGTAAAAATGTAAAAATTTGCGAATATCCAATTTAAGTAGTTAGCGTGTATGTATTTGACATGGGTAAACAAACATTTACATTGCTTTTACATTGTGGAAAATCTCTTCAAATATTTCGTGCATTGATGGTCCTGGAAAGATTTTAAAGAATAATTTAAAACTAATCAAGTCTTGAACTAGTTTTGTTTTTTGTAAGTTTTTTGACCATTGGCATGTACGTGGACGCCCTAAGGTTGCTATCGTTTAGATTTACAAGGAATGGGAAGTTCAGCCATCAAGATATCGCCTAGCCTTTGTGCTTATATCTCTAATTGTCTCGCTAATTAGTGGATCGTTAGGCAAATAACAACAGTGCTTTCAGCGAATTAGTTGAGCGTTTGTTTAAATGCACTGTATTGATCTGGTTTTGTTGTTAATTTGGTTGCAGTAGTCGTTAGTGCTTTTATCTTAAACGCTTTTGTTTCCGTATATTTGTAGTGTCGCTATCTCTGTTTCCTTTATTTCTAATCATATGTTTGTTATCCTATTAACCATATCACTGAGAGTGTTTGTTACTGGCTGCTTGGTGTGCACGTCTGACATTTGTTTATATTTTATTATTTATCTTAACCACATACGTAGTTGTTTTTACTTACTAGTGGTAAAGATTTCTTACTTTATTCACGCTCACTTAAACTTTTGCAAGGTTTTTTATTTTTTATCAAAAAACAAAGTTTAGACTGATAACATTAAAATAATGGCTATCATATATGTACTACATTTTCTTTACCTATGACGTCTTTCATCGCACAATTTTCATCTTCAATTCCAACAACATCTAGTGGCTATCTAATAAATAAGATATCCTCTAAAATTTGCATACAAAGCCGTAAAAGTAAAACAGAAGCGAGCCTCGCAGTGGTATTTATTGAACAGCAAAATGCATCTTCAGGCGGGCCCTCGGACACGCGATGAGCTATGGCCGTCGCTACTGGGCGAGGTTTTATGTTCCCAGTTATTCCCGGCGACTCAGGCTCCTTGTGGTCATTTATTCTTCGATTTTTCTTGTTTGTTTTATGTTTTAATCAGTGCTTTGCTTCAGTGCATGCAGTTGGGTTTTGTTGATGTCGCATTGTGTAGGCCGCGCTTTAAGTTCAATGTGATACTTAGATTGTAATTGCTTCACATTCTAGTTTTTGTTAATAGTACTTCGTTTTAAAAATGTTTTTTGATTTTGGTTACATTTATTGTTAAATGTTTTTTTCAAGCAATTAATTCCTGAAAGATTTCAACACCCGGTCATATGATCCCAAAGTTAAACAAATCTTTCGCTATGGCGGGCATTCACTTATAGGTTTCTTTTTCATATTTTTATGGGAAAGTTATGACAAGAACTCTTCATATGCACAATAGTTTTTTATTATTCGTAACTGAGATTGTTTTAAATTCACAATTGAAAATATTCTTAATATTGCTGAGCTCCGTAATAAGTCTAATCAATTAGTTAACTGTAAGTGCCTGCGGTGTCAAGATAACTGCAACAGGCAGAGACGTTTGCCTGCTTAAGCCACTTGGTATGGGGTATGAAAAACTAACTACTGTTACACTACATCATCAAACCTTAATAGAGAGGATACTAGCAAGTAATGTATGAGATGCTTGTGCACAAATGACGGCTTGCCTTTTCTCACTCCCTTATTACAGGGCTGTCTATTGCCATTTCTATAATGAAAAATAAATGTTGGTAGTTAATTATTAAATACTGATCACCAAAAGTCCTGAAATTTCATCCACGCGCAAAAAAAACAGTAGATTGGCTCAAAATATGAGTATGATATGCCATAAGCCAATCAGCAATACCGTAATTTTCGTCGTCTGATGTGAGAAATTCGACATATTGTTCATACTAGGCCTATCGTTACAAATATAACACCTGAACGACAGATTTTAAGATAAAAATGAAGATTAGTCCATAGATAGTAACAAAGATACAGTGGCAATTTACATAGACTACCATTTCATTTATTACAATAGTACATAAGATTACTTTTGACGAACCTGTGATAAAAATCGGTAAATTTCTATTTTGTTTTACAACCTCAGTAGCTGAGAGGCGAGCAGACTTTAGCGTCGAATCGTCTTTGATGTCTGGGGTTCATTTCCCGGTCGGGTCAATATAGAAAACGAACTTAATTGTTTTGTCTTGTGTCTGGTCGTTATGGCTGCCGTTGTGTCTGTTTTACAACAACACAATTGACTTAGCTTCTGCCATTCAGAACCAATCAGAACAATGTTTGTGATGTTGTCCAATGATTTTTTTTTATAACTGGCAAAACCTTCCATGATGCCATCGTGAAAAAAATTATGGGTCAAAACTGTACAACCCTGCAGACGGGTCGTGTAACTGCGCACGTCTGTACCGGCGCCCGCGCACTAATGACGACAGGAACCCAACTGGTTCGGATGACATAGTCTAGCTTGGGGGAAAAAATTGAGACTGATTAGACAAGTAGCTTCAGAGCGGTATGCGTTGGCTACAACAATTTTGTTAATTAGCGTCCGTTCCGGTTGTTTTGATCTTAACATCTTCCGAAAAGTTCATCTGTAGTCACCTTGTATTGCACTAAAAAAATATATTATCTTTAAGTTTTATTTCTACGATGATTTCATTATATTAATGAAAGAAGTATTAACAACGAAAGACTAGTTTTTATTTTAATTTACAGGAATACACTTGAGGGCTAAACATATAAAATACATTTTCGGAGACTATTTATGTTTTTCTCAAATGTGCTGGTTAAAATGTCTTTAAAAGGAAATTTAAGTAAAACATAGTACATCTGCTGGTTTTTCTTCATAAAATGATTAACGATGTGATCAAGGCAATTCGCAATAAATAATCACATCAAATAATAAATAATATCAAATAAATATTGAACAACATCACATACATTACTCTGATTCTGTGGTAAGTAGCTAAAGCACTTGTGTTACAGAAATCAGAAATAACGACGGTACCACAACACCCAGACCCGAGACAATATGGAAAAGTTCGTTTCTTGGCGTTCGTTCTTTCGATGGCGCGACGCCAAAGTCCGGCACGCTTTCCTCTCGGCTACGGACTATTACTACGGCAATAGTTAACACTTTTTTTTTCTCCCATCCAACCTAACTGTGATAAAATTGCTATTAAATAAAGAAAACCCAATTTTGCAATAGAATAATCACATCTTACGTCTAGGTCCAACGGATTCCATTTCCAAAAATGTTTTATTACGATAAACATAAAGTCTTTGGGACTAACAAAACAAGCTTTAGTATTTACAAATGTTTTTCCAGTCGACGTCATAAAAATTGTTCGGTCAGGAATTGCTTGAGAAGATAATCGCAGTTCAATATGGGGAAATGTCTAACTAATTTAAAGTTTTTCCAAAAAATAGGGATGATGCTTCGGTGAAAACAGTGATTTTGATCTTGTCCGTCGTTAAGATTTTTAAACACTCAGGAAATTTATTTATTGTTCCAAAAAAAATTTTTTAACTAACTGATGGACCAAACACAATTTTTGAATCATCTACCCTCTTTCATAATAGGTAAGGAATTCAAATTTGTCGTTGGTTTTTATGCTTAAAAGTTATCCTAGTAAAAGGTCTCTTTTACAACTTATATTGTTTTTTATGCTTAAAAGTTATCCTAGTATTGCTTGTTGATACGCACAAAAATCTCTCGTTTATCAAAACTGAGTTTACATTTTCCAAAAAAATGCCAAGAAGCTTAGAATTATTTTTGTACCTCGGCTTCTAATGACGTTGTACTGTAAGATCCACCAAACGATAGCGATGGCTGCGGCGCGCATGCGCGTAGGTACGTCGCACGCAGCCGTCAGCGCAGCGCGCGTCGCGCATCAGATAACCGCGGGCATGCGCGCGCGCATCAGGGGTGACAACCAGCACAAAAAAAAGATCTCCTCTTTACTTGGAGAATAATGCTCAGAAATGTAATTTAAAATTGGACGTTATAGCTTTGCCGCATTTGTTAATTTTAATTTCTATACTAAGTGTTTTCTAGTACTTAAGTATATTAATGCCTGTTTCCAATATTTTTCGATTCGTAATGTGTCAAAAATCTGACTATCCGTTTTTCTACGAGTCGTTAATTCTAATTTCAAAGTTTGTTTTCATATCAGCTGTCAGTCGTCCGTTGATCGTTTTTAGCTTACGCCTCGTACAATTTATTAGGACCTAGAACGGATGGTTTTTAAATATTGGAACCGGACATAAATCTAAGCCACGGAATGATACACAGAAAAAACTGTGATGTTAAAATTTTGTTTATTGACACGAAAACATAAAATAGGTAGATACATTTCGAAAAAAGTACAAAAGATTTATGTACTTTCCTCTTTATAATCTGAAATAAAGCAATACTAACTAGTAATCTCTACTGCCGTTGAGCGACTGACAAAATATTGGCAGAAAATTAATTAAGAAAATAAATATTCAGTAGATAAGATGTGAATCACTTTGAAATATGTAGTTAAGTTTTGATTTGGCGAAGGAAGTGCCAATGAAGGAGATCTTCAAAGGTAACACCTGTTCACAAGCATGACGCTACTTGCTATAATACGTCATTGCTTCGTTTCGTATCTATTGTAAGTTCCAAAAAAGTCGTGAACCCTAACTTTTCCAAGAATTGGCGGTGTCGACCACGCTTCGAATGTTTGTCATGCGACGCTCCGTTTAGCTTATAATGAACTTGGTTAGTATTCACAGGCATTTTAATACTGTTAGGGTATTTATGTCGTGAATGGGAATTAGATTCTTTGTTTGTTTAGATTCACTCTTCCACATTCTTTTAACTTTGTCAACTGACATATATATTATTTGCTTTCTTTGTCAAGATTTTAACAAGTAATCTTACCCTGAAGCGATTTTTTAGAATTGCAGATTATTATACTTATATTCGTACCATGTTATTCCATAATTCGTTATAACGGACCAAATACTTCTAGAATTATGATAGTAATTCCTTACAGACAGGCTAATTTCCCAGTTAGATATTATGTCTCTAGACAATACAGTGCAGATCAATGTAGTTGAACTAAAGTTACCGTTAAAAGTTCACAAATATCACAGGGTATCGGATGGCCGGGTTAAAGATGTTTAGATAGATAACTGTAGAAAGCATTTACTTTCTTGTAAACACAAACCCAAACTACAACCAACAAATGTAATAATATGTAAATTCTAGGTTACTGAACAAAGCTGCTTTCACAAACACAGAAAAAAGCAACAGATCAAAAAATTTTCATACCACGCTGATGTAATAGTTTCTCAGAAGGAAGTAACCCGGCAGAGGAGGATACCAATAAATCTGAAAACAATTGTCACGTAGCAAGCTCACAACGCCTTTACATCTGCAGGAAGAAAACGTTTTTCTTCACCCGTAATTAGATCTCCGATACGTTCAATAGTAATTTATAGTGGGGCGTCTAATGAAGATTTAGCTTCTAGAAAACTGTTGTAAATCGTGGAACAAAGGCCGTGTTCGCGACGGCTTATAATTTTGAAAGATAATCTGCGCGCGCAGGTAGCCGACGTCATCTTTTTGCAACGTTATCGTTTTGTAAGGGCCATGTCGCTGCTAACTACTTAGCGACGAGAGTTCTTATCTTTTTGTTGTAATACAGTGTAATACGATCTCGGTGGTAGCAGTAGATTATACAAGCATATTCATGGTCTAGCAAATAAATCAATGTCACTGGAACTTAATTGAAAATAGTCTTCTGTGTGCAAAGGAAATGTGGTCGATCTGTTATTATGTAGATGGATTGGTAATTGCACATCATGGACTTGATTTATAACTGTTTATGAGAACCTAATTTATTGAGTAGGTATATTATAGTTCTTATATTAACCTTAAAAATATAAGAGTCAACTTCACACTTCTTTATAAAGCAAAACATTGAGCAACTATTTATAGTTTCTCGACATCATCTGAAAAACTTTTATCATACGTCTCAGATCTAACAGCAACTACGATTGGATACAAATGAATACAAACACAATGTTTCTTGAAACTCTGAGCGTAGACTGCCACATCATCCATATATATAAGTTAGGTGCAACTACCCTCCGTGTTGAGGTCAGTGCGTGGGTTTGGACAGAGAACAGGCTCCGAGTTCGTGAAGACACCCACGCGAGCCGAGAACACACGGCCGAGCTTCAAGTTGAATGTCGGAAATTTGCTTTGCATGAGGAATGCATTAGGATTTGAAGGTACCCGCTTGCTGATTCCAGGAATTTTGGCCTTCGAATTGCTGTAATAAATAATGGAGAATCGAGAATATTGCGTATGCTGATGTAGACTTTGTTTTGATTCGAAGAAATATTGTTTTCAATACTGCACAAGTAGAGTCATTTATAATACTTTTCAAAAGATTAATGCTTCCGACAATACCTTAAATGATGAGCTTTATGATAATGACGCTCCATTATAATATGTTAATGTCTGTGATTGTGACACTAATTTAAGAAGAGATTAATAATAGGATAAGAATAAATTCAATAGGCGATGAAAGTCTTCATTTACTTTTCTACACATAATTTTGAATTATTTCCCATGAATAATAATCAAAGTTTGATATTGCGTTTCCCACCAACACCTCTTGTTACAAGTGTGATAATAAATGAGATTGACTTCATTAGGTTCGGGAATTACCATAATACGTGGGTGGTTTTACATTTTACTTGGGCAAAGGTAAAGCCTAATGATTAGTAGTCGATGTACGTGGGATATTTATCTGGTATTGACACGTCTTTTATTGGTACGGTTTCCACGGTGCGGGTGAGTCATGTCCATTAATGAGATAGTATTTACGCAATGAATATGCCGCAACGTAATGCAATTGGTTGCTATTGATGTAACTGATAAAATTATCACGTTTATAGTAGGAAACAAATTAAGAGATGAACTGGAAAAATAAATCGGTGTTACTTTAAACATGCATGAGTCAGATCATAAGCTAAAATAATATTTTCTAAATGAAAATGCAAATCTAAATGTATACTTCGATAGTGGAACATACTACAGACAGACAACTGATAACAGCTGATATGGAAAGTAAATTAGAAATTAGAATGAACGACTCGTAGAAAAACGGAGAGTCATTTTGACACATTACGAATCGTAAAATATTGCAACCGGCATTAAAGAGTGATCCCTATTCCTAGTGGAACGTTCACATGGCCACATCCTATATCCCAATAATCAAGGCGCACGTATCCGTAGGTGCGCGGTCGTGCCCGGCCGGACGTCGCCAATAAATAACGCAGATACGTCGCGGACACGACCACGTGACATGCGCCCGCGCCGCGCGCTGCGCCTTTGTAAGCCTTAGGATTTTGTGCAACTGCGTCGAGCTTGTATGACGATTGGGCTAGGATTTTATAATTTAAAAACATAATATTAAACTGATATTTAAATCCATCAGTTATATGGAGATTGTACATTATTTACTCTAGTAGGTACCTATCTATACATTGGCATTGGTTTTAATCTGTTTTGTTTACCACATAAATATTTGTACCAGGTAGAAAGAAGAATGAGATGTTTTTGGATAGTAATTGTATGTATGTTCTCTCAAAAACATTATATTAGTCAAACCTCCTATGTAAAGCATTAAACTTAAATTATGATCTATATTTCTTACTCTACTACCAAGATCCAATTTAGTACATTGATAATATTTATTGTGTGCGGGTGTGTATATTTATTTGCTTGGTCATCTGGGAGCTATTGTGTGTGGCTAGAGACCTCCGACGGAGTCTGCATATGAAACGGTTCATATTTTAAAAGCTTTATAATCAAAGATTCACTTTTTATAGCCACGTTGTCGATGATACACTGGTATCTCTTAATAAATATCTATTCTTCCTCTTCGAACGTTGATCTTCATGTTGTAAATTATGATGTTTCTCTCGGAGTTAGTGACTTAAAGTTTAATCAACATAGTAACTCAAGATATCTGTCTGTAATATTATGAACTACGAGTATGAAATACTTGTTATTTTATTACATACTCCTAGTTTATACGAAGTTTATATCTTGGCAGTAAGAATAATAATCTAAATAAGTACGCTAATGAAATTGCGATTCGCGTAATTTTTAATTTAATATATTATAAAAGCGTATTCTTAAAGTTGATTCAAGGTTGACGCAATAATATCTGCGGAAAATGTCCATCCTTTTTCGAGACTTACAACAAGAGACTTCAAAATCAGTATAAAGTAGTTCGTTATAGATATTCTTCACTAATTTCTTCACCATCACCAAGTATGAATCCATCACCAGATATTTGTAAAAATCTGAATTGTGTTGTCACAGAACTAACATCTCTTTTCCTTTGTTACAGCTGCACGTCAAGATTCGCCGGAGAGTTCTGCCAGCATCTGAACCCTTGTCACAGCGAGTCCAGTCCCCGATGTCAAAATGGTGGCACGTGCAGGGTGCGGCCTGGCATCGGCGGCGCGCCCCCATCCTTCGCCTGTGACTGTCCGTTGGGCTTCTCGGCCTCATTGTGTGAGATCAGGGTGCCGGCCGCGTGCGACTCGGCGCCATGTTTGAACGGGGCGACTTGTCGGCTGACGTCACTGTCCACGTATGAGTGTGATTGCCCGCCTGGTTATACAGGTATGTAGTTTTGGTAGTTTATATGAATAACTTTGTAAGCAATTTCATTTTTTGATTTCTAATTGAGACTTCTCTTCTACAAATGTCTACTATCATTGTATGACCATTAATATATTTGCGGTTAATACGCTAAACTTTTTAAAATTTGTTAAATGAGTATTATGGAACTCTATCACTACTATACTGATAATTTTTTTGGAGCATTAAATCCCAGAACTGATTTATCTAGTATTAGGGAACCACTAGTTATAGTACATTTTAACAACGTATGTAGGTACCTTATTCATAACTTTTCTGAAACTAGCTTTTACTAAAAAATCGACTCCATGAAGTCCTTGTAAAGCATTCGTGTTCCACAGTGAATTGTCAATTCTTAAGCGACATTGGCAGAAATAGAGTGTTTTTTTCATGTGTAATGCGATTCTCTTATTCTTTGCCACAGCGATGTAATGTTTTTAAAAATTTTTTTTGATTAAATAGTAGTTGGATCAAACATAAAAAAAAATGTCTATCCAAACCCTTTAAAACCACCTCATATTTAGACTTACACTTCTGATGTACACTTTATCAGTCAGGAAGCAGTATAAACATAATACTCAAATTACGATCCGATCCCACCAAAGGTGTAACATAAAGAAGTTTTACCGACCTCTGCGCGAAAAGTGAGATAGTTAACGATATTATAATATTATGACTTCAGTAGTTAAAATAAATTTACACCCGGGTTTAGTCCTGAGTTGAGACTGGAATAGTCATATCAGAGAAATATTTCACACGGGCCCACACACAACGACCCAAGAAAGGATTGAGGCTAAGTTATGAGAGAGCAAGTCAGAAGCTGCAGTAAAATCTGAGGATTAGAATATTATGTCAAGGTCTTTACGATCAGCTATTTCAGTTGAATACAAATATAGTGTAGCTACATACAGTATCATCTACACACAAATCATAAAGCAACGTATTTACGTCGCGCGCCGCTCGCCGCTCCGTCGACATCCACGCGCCTCGCCGTCCGCCGGTCAACTGAGCGCGGACCTACCGGCCGCGCCTATTTATGCGTGTGCGAGTTCGCGTCGCGCGCGCCGACCGGCTGATCGACGCGTCAACGCCCTCTGGTGTTTCTTTTAGTTATAAGTTTATATTGTTTTACTACCCACTAGTTATACTCCATTTTATTGTACATAATTTGATTCGTTTTACCAATATACACATTCTCTTCTCTACTCTCATCGGAGTTTCATTGAAGCAAGACTACCTAAAGTGGTGACCCTCTCTGGAAGAAAATCAACCTTCGAAGACCAACTTCAAAAACCAGCATGGCTCAAGCTGAAGACACAGTCTCCACTCCAAAGGCATCCGAAGTCGCCGGTATTGCGCTATCAATGCGCGTACCGCCGTTCTGGCGTGATAGACCGCGATTGTGGTTTATTACGTTCGAAGCTGCAACCTGCGAATTGAAGAAAGGCCAAACCCAACTCGCCCAACTCGTCATCGCCCAGCTGGAGAAGACCGACATAGAGCAAATCAGCGATCTGCTGTATAACCCGCCGGCAGAGAACTACTATGACGCGCTGAAGCAAAGACTAATCTCCGTCTACGAGGAATCCGAAGGAAGGCAATTCCAAAAGTTGCTTTCCGAAATGGAGCTCGGAGATCAACGACCGTCGCAGCTGTTACGTCGCATGCGAGACCTCGCTCGCGACAAAGTCCCCGAGTCCACACTCCGACTCATGTGGATGAACCACCTACCTGCCCACGTGAGGTCGGTACTCGTGGTCAGCGACAGCATCAGCAAGACCGCCGCACTCGACGAACTCGCACTTCTAGCAGACAAGATGCTAGAACAAACGCAAGAAATCAGCGCCATTTCGCCGTCGCCGCGAGCAACACCACGTTCGTCGCATCCAGCACTTGCATCATCAGCACAAGATACCATCAACACACAGCATCTACTCGATGAGATACGCAAATTATCTCTCGAAGTCGCCGAATTGCGAAGCAACGCGTATCAGTCGCGTTATCACCGCGGGCGCTCACCCTACGGGCGCACCGCGCAGCGCTCTCGCTCTAACGCGCGCTCTGCCTCACGCTCGCGCGCTTATCATGGCGCGGAGAGCCCGCCTCGCGCCTACTGCTACTACCACGAGCGTTTTGGGCGAAACGCACGTAAATGCCAATCACCATGTGCATTTACCGACTCGAAACACAAGAACAAAGATGTCTCGTCGTCATCGGTAAACTCGACCGAACGTTAGACGAGGCGGGGTCCGACGTTCGCAACAAATCCTACCGTCTCTTCGTGAACGACAAGAACTCAAGACTGACGTTTCTCATCGACACCGGTGCTAACGTCTCAGTCATCCCACGCAAGAGAGGAGCAAGAATGAAGAAGATGCCATTCACCCTGTACGCTGCGAACAACACCACAATCAACACCTACGGCGAACAAACACTTGAGCTAAACCTCAACCTACGGAGACCGTACAAATGGAAGTTCATCATCGCCGACGTCAGTAAGCCCATCATCGGTGCCGACTTCTTGTGCCACCACGACCTACTGGTTGACATGAAGAGTCAACGACTGATTGATGACGTGACCAAGTTATCAATCCACACTCCTGGCCGCTACACGGACGTACCTACTGTCCGTAGCATCGATCTCGAAGAGTCGTACCACCGAATACTGAGCGAATTTCCCGGTACCACCAGACTTAACTCTATGAGTCTCACGCCGAATCACCGTGTGGAACACCACATCGAGACCTCCGGACCACCGCTGCACTGTCGCGCTCGACCTATTCCGCCACACCGATACGAAGCCGTGAGGAAAGAATTCGAGTCGATGATGCAGCAGGGCCTCTGCCGACCGAGCAAAAGCCCATGGTCCAGCCCGCTACACGTCGTGCCGAAGAAAAATGGCGATCTCAGAGTCTGTGGGGACTACCGCCGTCTAAACGCCATAACGAAGCCAGATCGATATCCAATACCAAGAATCAAAGATTTTACCTATCAACTCGCCGGAAAGACCATATTCTCCACAATAGACCTGAACAGAGCTTACCAACAAATACCGAACAAAGAAGCCGATATCGAAAAAACTGCAATCGTGACTCCATTCGGGTTATTCGAGTTCCCTCGAATGTGCCCGGGACTTAGAAACGCCGGTCAAACCTTTCAACGGTTTATCCATGAAGTACTTCGAGGACTCGACTTCGTATTCCCGTTCGTCGACGATCTGTTGTTAGCATCCGAATCAGAAGAGCAACATCAACAACATCTACGCACCGTTCTACAACGACTAGACGACGCCGGTATAACGATCAACCCGTCAAAATGCGTATTTGGCAAGACCTCAGTCAACTTCCTTGGTTATGAAGTTTCGTCAGCTGGCATCATCCCACCAAAAGGGAAAATATCATCGATTACCGAATACCCAAGACCGACTACAGTTCAACAACTGAGAACTTTTCTCGGTATGATAAACTACTACCGTGAACACATACCGAACGCCGCATCAATTCAAGCTCCGCTCAACGAATACTTACACAACTCGAAGAAACGCGATAAGACCGAAATCAAGTGGTCGACCGAGTCCATTCAAGCATTCGAACAAGCGAAAATATGCCTTCAAGACGCCGCGCTACTCGCACACCCGCACAGCTCCGCTCCGCTCGCACTATTTTGCGACGCGTCCAACACCTGCGCTGGAGCCGTACTACAACAGTACATTAACAAGTCGTGGCAACCTCTTGGCTATTACTCGAAAAAGTTTTCAACTGCGCAACAAAAGTATAGTACCTACGACAGGGAACTACTTTCAATATACATGGCAATGAAGCACTTTAGAAAAATGTTCGAAGGAAGAGAACTAATAATATTCACCGACCACAAGCCATTGACCTACGCGCTTCACAAAGCAACATCGGACAGCGAAACACCGCGTCGGTCAAGACAATTACTATTTATCGCCGAATTTACTTCCGACATCCGTCACATCAGCGGGAAGGACAACGTAGTCGCCGACGCACTATCACGTGTCGAGTCGATTACGTGTCCGACGCCCATCAACTACGAACAACTAGCCGTAGCACAACATCAAGATCCCGAGTTACCCACATTACTACAGCAAGCCAACCTGAAAATTAAGAAAATTCAACTACCGAACACAGACTACGAAATCTACTGCGAAACTTCAACTCCGCACATCCGTCCATATCTACCTACTGACTTTCGTCGCACTGCATTTGACGCCGTGCATAAGGTCAGTCACCCTGGAACGCGGACGACACGAAAATTGATCCAACATCGCTTCTTCTGGCCATCGATGAACACCGACGTCGGTACCTGGGCAAAGACCTGCTTGCCCTGTCAACGCGCGAAGATTCAAAGACATACGCACACAGGCGTAGGTACATTCGCCGCCTGCGACCGATTCGATCACCTACACATTGATATCGTTGGACCGCTCGCAACTAGCGAACGCGGACACCGGTACCTACTTACAATGATCGATCGCACTACCCGCTGGCCCGAAGCTGTACCATTGCAAGAAATCTCCGCGGAAGTGGTCGCAGAACAAGTCTACAATACCTGGATTTCAAGATTCGGTTGTCCGAAGTCAATAACAACCGACCAAGGCCGCCAGTTTGAGAGTCGACTGTTTCGCGCCCTTACACACCTACTGGGCGCGGAAAAAACTCGAACGACTGCCTACCACCCGCAAAGCAACGGGATCATCGAACGCTGGCACAGATCCTTAAAAGCCGCTTTGATGTCTCGTCTGGAGTCAAACACCAAATGGATCCATGAGCTACCTACTGTGCTCATGGGACTTCGCGCCGCAATCCGCACCGACACCAATACCAGTGCAGCGCAATTAATCTACGGTCAAGCTTTGCGCCTGCCTGGTGACTTCATCGCATCAACATCATCATCATCAAGCAACATGGATCAAGACTTCGTGGATCAACTGCGCACGTCAATAACATCGCTCACGCCGACATACCTACCGCATAGCAACAAGCGAAGTATGTTTGTGCACAACGCCCTACCTACGTGCCACTCCGTGTTTGTACGAGTCGACGCTGTACAAAGGCCTCTCCAACCTCCATACGAAGGCCCGTACCCCGTGCTGGAGCGCAACGACAAGTACTACAAGCTGCAACTTCCAGGAAGAGAAGCTGTGGTGTCAATCGACCGACTGAAACCGGCATTTACGGTCAACGCCCCTGACGTCACAACAGCTGATCCAGTCTCAAGCGCGCCGCAGTTGCCTACACCATCTGTGAAACCTGATGCATCGCAGCCAACGACGTCAAAATTCGGCAGGAAAATCATCAGGCCTGTACGCTTCGCTTGAGGGGGAGTACTGTAGCTACATACAGTATCATCTACACACAAATCATAAAGCAACGTATTTACGTCGCGCGCCGCTCGCCGCTCCGTCGACATCCACGCGCCTCGCCGTCCGCCGGTCAACTGAGCGCGGACCTACCGGCCGCGCCTATTTATGCGTGTGCGAGTTCGCGTCGCGCGCGCCGACCGGCTGATCGACGCGTCAACGCCCTCTGGTGTTTCTTTTAGTTATAAGTTTATATTGTTTTACTACCCACTAGTTATACTCCATTTTATTGTACATAATTTGATTCGTTTTACCAATATACACATTCTCTTCTCTACTCTCATCGGAGTTTCATTGAAGCAAGACTACCTAAAATAGGAAGCTGGCTTTTGTAATGTCGACAAAGAGCAAAATGCAATTAATGTTCGCTTGTAGATTAAAAGTAACTTGTTTCTTTAGCCTTGGAGATCCTACTATTATAGCCTGTTAAAGGAAAACTTGGTCCTGGTCTGCTGATTTCTTGGCTTTTTCTTTAATCACCGTGACCAGGAAGATCTTAAGCTCAGTATTAATTATAATTCAAATTAAATGTTTCAAAACCTATGCAAATAATTTGCCAAAGTTACGATTTCTAGAAATACTGAAATACACCAAAACATTTTAAGCAGATCATTAAGTACGTCATAAGCGTCTTCACTATAAGGGCACACGGGGCCCGTACCCAGGTCCCCCATTATCTGGGGGCCCCAAAGGTCCGACCATATCTAATATCCTAAACTACATCTATAATATCTATACTAATATTATAAAGAGGAAAGATTTGTACCTATTCTTGTATGTAAAAAAATAAAAAAAAAAAAAATGTTTGTAATGAATAGGCTCAAAAAGTACTGGATCGATTTAAAAAATCTTTCACCAATAGAATGCTACATTCTTCCAATATGACATAGGCTACAAAATTAGGGATCCTTGGTAAAATTTGAAAAATGTCAACAGAAAAGCGGGAAAAATTATCTAAGGCGAAACGAAGTTCGCCGGGACCGCTAGTATTATATAAAACAATTTAGTATAATTAGCTTTTTTTACTTTCCAAAAGGGCCCCAAATTCTTATGTGCCAAGGGCCCCAGGCTGGTTTAAGACGGCCTTGAAGTACGTTTGTATTGGTTTTTAGTTCACTTGTATTAGTATTGACATCTTGAAAACATATGCTTTGCGATATCTACTTTAAATTATAAACAAGCGTTTAAATTATAACGTAAGATATTGCGTAGGACACTTTCAAATATGAGTCTCTTATTAACAATGTGTTGTGAGCAGTCTTTACGTCTAACACTCTAGTTAGATGATAAAGAAATACCTCGCCATACCGACAACTTGATTCTATTACAATTGGTTTACGGTTAATTGTCTGTCCGACTATCTGTGTGACTAGCTAACATCCGCAATAGTTACAACATTCTGAACCAAGTGTGTAAGTTGCAGGTGTTTTATACAAGAGATGTATGAATACTGATCTACACGTAATCAGAATCAAAGGCACTACATGTTGTAGTTACTAATGCTTGTAAAGTAACATTCTCAGAGTAGTACGTATAGTTTACTTACTTATAACATAACCATTCTTAAATTCCACTATGATGGGTATAAAATACAGCGTGTTTTGTATTAGAATTACGTAACTTTTCAAAAACATTATCAAATATGGGAAAGATTGACTACGAGTTTACAAAGGGAGTCATTCAAGTTACTATCTTTATTGTGAAGACTAGAATCGGCTGATAACTTAGGCGACAAACCAACTAAAATGTTGATCACTTTAATGATAAAGTTCGTGAGTTCTAGAGAACCAGATACAATAGAAAATCAATCATGTCTGGTTTTTAAAGACTCGGCTTTACGATGTCTAATCCTAAGTCCCCAGTAGCAGAGGGCAGGGTAGCTGTATTTGCCAGTAAGTCAACCACGCAATTATTTAAATGAGCCTTGTGTGTACTACGATACGGTACTTAAAGTTATTGATATAACTTAAAAACTAGTCCACATATTGGCCAAGCGGCTGTGTCAACGATTAATAAGAAAAAAACACAAGTTATAAATTTTGGAAAGTCACCTCGGACATTTCCTTTCTATTCCATTTCCGTTTTTGTCCCACTTGCACGTAATTTGCTGCTTGATTCGAGGAGATAAAGTCTAAAGTGACTCGTTTTTTCTTAACTTCAAGTGCAATTACCGAATACGAATCCGTCGACTGGTTCTCAATAGTTGAATAATTAAAAACAGCTTTCAATTTTTTCTGTTTCGTTGAATGTGAATTTGTAATTGTTTAACACGGCTGTTAGACAAAGATTCTTGTGACAATCACGGTTGTTGGCGTATGATGCATTAGAGATGGGAGAAAAGACGATTAGTCAAGAATTTGTGTCAAAAAATTGTGTCGAGTTTTTTCACATAGGAAACAAATAGGTACGGTCAAAAGCATCAATTGTCTGGGTCAATTATTTGAATGTATGGATTTTTAGTTGTTTTTATTTTATTACTTTTTTACACAAAAACTACTGAATTGGATTAGGATGACATTCGGTTGCTAGACAGATTAGATATATTTAAAGTTCATAAAACTTCAAACATTTATTTGCAAACTACAAGTTTTATGTATTTAGTGATGTACTTCTTACAAGTATTGCAAATTAAGAACCGGATAAAAATATACTTCCAAAAGACCTTAAAATTCGGCTCGCTTCTTGGTTACGGAGGTCATCAAACACAAGAAACCCTACTAGTAGAAGTATAGTTTCCGATTTCAAATTCTATTCCTATTTTCTAAGAATCCGAAGAAAAAATATTCTATTTGTCCAAGATTTTTAGCATCGGCTGCAACCCATTTGCCATCTATCATTTGAGGGTGTATAATCGATCTCAAGTTTCAAGGATTATTACCCATTATCGCAGTCACAGCATCACAACCGGTAGCGGAGAAAGCCGTAGAAAGGCCGGGCAATTTGTGTTTCCTGAACACAGCGTGTTGTTAACGAGTAACACTTTTGAATTTAACAGATCTGATTGTGCAAAATTGTCTATCATCGCCGTAGATTATTTTAACAGTCTAATGTTTGGATGTTTCTTTTATTATTTGAAGGAAATGTTTTCGAACGGGCTTTTTTTATTCATATTGTCAATTGAAATTTTAGTTGCTTTAATTTGGTGATTGGCACATGCTTTACATTCACTTACATTCTATGAAATTAGTTGTTTGGTTTTTTGGTATTTAGAAGTAACTCTGTCAATTATTTTATATAATTTTTAATGAGGTTATTGTGACATCAGTGTCCTTGTCACAAACTCTGGCAGAATTATTTTTGAAAAATATTTCACCAGTAGTACACCATATATTATATGAATATCTGCCTGTTTGTTTGTCAGTACTGAACTTATTTCAAACTGCGCGTGTTTATCTCGATGTGTTTTTGATATTAAAACCGTACCTAACAAAAAAACAAGGGGCAAGTGATTTAGAAATCCACTCTGTTCAATTTCTTTATTTTGTACTGTCAGCACATACATTCTTCTTTTTGGTACTTTTATGCTACGCAATGAGGGCGTAACAAAGATGAAAATTGATCGTTAAGCGTGTTTTTGATTGTAATGATGTATTGGAATAATTGTGAAGCTTGCATAAAGATCGAAATGGCGACCGTAATACCAATTGAGCTTGTTCCGACCAATCAGACCGAATTCTTGATGTCGTTAGATCATGTCGATTACTCAGCTTAGCGTTCCTATTAAATTGATGACGAATTTGGTGTTTTGCTGCCGCTTATTTGTTGAGCTTTTGGTTGGTGCAGTTGACTTCATTGTTCATTTAGCTTTCTTTGATTTGAAAGCATTTACACTGTGACATTGGTTATCAGACATATATTAAGAATAAATTTAGTCATGCACAGGCCAAAATTCTTCTTTCTTGATGTATAAGCTATATGTAGTTCCATCTTCATCGTAGGTACTTTAAATTTTAATGTTTCTGGATTTAAAAAGATAGGATAGTGACTAAAATGCATAACGGTAACATTACCAAATTACTACATATTTTAATATTTTATCATATAAATAATAATTTACTAACTTAGCGCGACGACACTAATATTCATACAGCTTTACGAAATAGCGACGTAAACACACTCAAGTAAACAATTGATTGTTTTTTTTTAATTTGAACTGACGCACTAGAATCAAAAATTTTTACCAAATGGTCATCTCTATTATATCATAAAAATAAGATAACTGAATCATTTGAAATGTTTAACTAACATCTTTAATTAATTCTAGATCGATTATTATGTAACGTAATAGGATTGTGCCGACTCAGGAGCCAAAGGATCATCACGCTTGAATTTAGGTTAACATGAAGTTTTAACTGTAAGAACTGTCAGACAAAAAGTGTTATAGGTTATGTAACTGATGTTTATTGAAAAAGATTTCCATTTTAAACTGATTTGTCCATTTTGTAATGGATATTTAAAATGCTCATCGTTTGGTGTTAATTGGTCTCGTTTAAATGATTTGCGACTTCAAATGTCAAACGAAACGATGAATCCATTTCATTAGCATTAAAAACTGCAGATTCTTTATGTATGACTTTAATTTTTAAATAATTTTCTTGATTTTGTTGAGTTCCTTGTATTCCAGCAAAGTGGCAACGGCCTTTAACAAATGAAATAGATTCTAAATTATAGGATACGAATGCTAATTTGTTAGTATTACGTTATTTTGATTTACCGATGTAACTCGTTCAGTTATTTCTTTATGAACAATTAAAAAAGCTATTGAGAGTAATTTATTATGTTGTATTTATGCAAATCATTGGATGCCATCTCAAAAATTTCACACCTGTTATGTAAATTGAGGTTTCCATATTACGTTCGTACTTTCGTTAATGTCTTTGGCCTTTTCCGCGCGTTTAAATTGTATCAAAAGCTTGTTAAAATCACCATATCTTAGTGGTTCGGTAACTTTTGCTATTTAATGCTCTGAGAATATCTGAGTGTTTGTTATAATCAAGTAGGTTTCTTCGTGGTTTTATGAAAATGAGGCTGAAACTAGATAGCTGTTGCCATTCCGTTTGTTCATCGTAAGATCATCAATACTGTCTACTAAATTTCCGGCATCTATTTTAACTCCAATTTGTACAAAAAAATAATAAATAGGACTAGACATACATTGCTCTGATTCTGTGGTAAGTAGCTTAAGTATATGCATATGTGTCACAGAAATAAAAAATGGCGGCTGACTTGAGACAATATAGACAAGTTCATTTTCCATATCTTCCCGACCAGCATCAGCTACGGACGTAAAAAATCGGTAAATGACCCAAATCCTCCTTTTCACAGGTGCCGAATGCTCCCACGAAGACCACTGCGCTTCTCAGCCTTGCCGAAATGGGGGGCGCTGTGTCGCAGACAACTCAACCGCAGCTGGCTACTCTTGCGCATGCCCACCAGGTTTCACCGGCACAAGATGCACAGAGGATGTGATCGAGTGCTCGAGCGGCTCCGGACCTTGCCATCACGGAAGGTGCTTCAACACTCATGGCTCGTACACCTGCGTATGCGAGCCTGGGTACACGGGAAGAGATTGTGATGCGGAATACGTACCGTGTGAACCGTCTCCTTGCCTTCATGGGGGAAGATGTACACCGTTGGATCAGCTAAGATATGAGTGCGATTGTCCTACTGGTGAGTGAGATAGTTCCTTTACGACCAATAAGAGTAGTTCCTACTCCTTTTTAAAAATTACCTTTATCTTTTAATGTTTGCAATAGAGAAGAAGACTGAAAATTACTGTTTAGACCAGCAGTTACATAGCCAACCAATTTAAGATACGTATTTTTTCTTCAATCATGTACACAAGAATTTACTAACATAAATTGCGTTAAAATTTAAAGCGACGTCACTTCTTTGCAGTTTCTACGAAGTAGTGTGATGCACATCCCTTTAATGAACTTTGTTGCGCTGCATATCCATTAATTTTTATTTATTAGTTGAAGCAAAATGTATTTTGATAATCTAACTGACGGATAAAATGTAATCAATGTATTTTCGTCCACCAACACTTCATCAGTCGTGATCCGTTTTAGATATAAAATACAAATCGCATAGCTGTTCTGTTAGTAACTATTGTTCAATAATTCTAAAAGCAAAATGCAAATAACTGTTGAATAGGCGTCTAGTAGCAAACAATTAAATAAAATCACGAAAGCTATCAACAAATCAAATGATACTAACTTTTGCATTGGTAACCAGAATGAGCTTAGTATTGTTGAAGTTATGATCATTAAATCATAGTTAATTGTGTTTCTATAATTAATAGGTAACCTAAATAATGACATGCTAGATTATAAAATGTAAACGATTCTGGTACTAAATTTCAGAAAAAGATATACGGTTTTAATCAGATAAGTGGTTTCAAAGGAATGCTATTTCACTAGACTACTTACATGGTAAAATATGTACTAGAGTCGTTAACTCATAATTATAAATTTCCAGTCCAGCCGATTAAAGTAAAACCAGCGCATTTGAAAATGAAACGGATGTTAATGCCGATTTAAATCTTCCAATAAATATCCATTTCTGGACCGGCCTCCATATACATTGCTTATTTACTAAGCAGGCTAACTCCTTTTTTGCTTGTTGTAAAGCACTTACGCGTCATGCGATCATTACAGCCCGCTTTATTGGGTTAAACGTATGAATGCAGTATTCATTCTTTTCCTGCGTGCGCGCAATTCTTTGAAATTCGCGTGCAGTTGCTGATTTGTTGGCACTACTTTATACAGAGGTTCACATACAATTTTTCTTGTTCATACAGTTCACTGCAAAATAAGAGCTTTATTGTTACTCTACACGCCATTTCGTTACTCCGTTTACAAAGTTGTTTACGGATTGCTCAGGGCGTTCCGCAAGGTTTATTTCTAGCTCTCATTTTTTAAATATACTAACTTTGTCCGTTGTAGTTTTCATAATTGGTAATATTTCACATCCTTAATGAAATTTATGATCTCAAACGTTCAATTACTTCTGAATCTGTCATCGAATCGAGCGGTGACCTAAAAGCAAGCATTCTTTATGGCGCCCTTTGGCAGTGATGCTATCTGTAACCACATGACTTACATTTGTAAGAAATACAGTATTTGCGCGACTTAACTTGAAACTTATGGTGAGATTGTGTTGTAGCTGCAATAGAGTTCAACTTTCCAGTAAAGGATTCGATGCTTTAATTAAATCTTTGATACAAGTCAAATTTCATTCAATTCTAATAGTAACTCGATGTAACATATGGATAGATAGACTGTAATTATCTGGTTTATAGAAGATAACTAAACCACAGCGCCTAAAGCCAGGTCCATTATCTTTTGCATTTGCGCACTTAACTATACTTTACTTGTTCACTGAGATTATCTTACTAACAAAGAATAAGTTAAATGTTGAAGTTCGATCCAAATAATTTTGTGTTCTATATTTAAAGGATCTGAATACTAAATTTGAAAAAATATTACGCGTGTAAATGTTTAATTACTTTAACATAAACGTGAATGGAGCTTAATTTCAATGACCGAGGCATTTGTTTAACAGCGGGGACCATTAACTTTATTAATACTGTTAACAGTAGATAGGTACCCTTCAATCATCAAGAACAAACAAGATGAAAATATACGCCATATTAATTCAAACATATTTCGAGTGAGAACTCTACTAAATAAAACTCAGTTACATATAATTGATGAAATGGTAGATTATTATTAAATGTTTGTTACACTTTCAAGAAAACTACGTAATTAAATTGTATGTAATGATTAGCTAGACAAATAAGAAAGGATAGTTTCTATCCCAAAATTGTGAATAACAGCTTGTAGCTCAGCTAGCAATATTAATGCCAAGCGTTAAAGCTTTCAAAACAGAGTAAACGTAGTGTATAAACCTACAAATATAATTACTATCTCTGGGTACACGGGGCAATGAATTCATGCATATTGCGTGTCTGCTCGATTTATCATACTCTATGTTCAGAAAGTCGACCGTACCTTTGCCCCGGGGCGACCACGACTCGCCCGGACCGAAAGCCGCACTTAGCCTAACTATAGCCGGTATAAATAATGTTTACATTCATATTTATACGTCTCTGTTTTTATTTAATGCGCGGAATTACGGTCGGATGATTAATTTAGTGTGAGCTAACCAGGATATTTGCTGGTTCGGTTACTTTAATGTGGAAATTATTCAGATGATTGAGGGATTATTGAAATTTTGTTCCATTGTAAAAATTGTTACTTATTTTTTATTATTTTATTTATTTAAAAATTGAATAAAAATAATAAAGGAGTATGTGAGTTGACAAAAAAAATCTATATGGCTTTCTTTGGATATTTATAGCTCTTTTATTTCATAGACAGATGAGTTACTTGATTATCATACACAATTTAAGAAGCCGCAACAGGTCAAACACGTAATGTCAAAAATGTTCATTATCAAATGGTAATAAAGATCTTAGGTATTGTGTAAGCAGTCGTCTTTATTACAGGGTAAATGGTGAACATAAAAATCGATTCAAATACTTAATAGGTGTGCAACATGAAGTAAAAGCGGCAGCCTGCTAAATCTCCCAAGACATTTACTAAGTCAATGCGCAATCTAAAATTTGAGCATTACAACTCCTATCTCACATCAAATTCATTTGCCGTGTAATTCGCCCAGAACCGCGAAAACAGTCGCCTGTCGAAACGTTTCGTTACGTCACATTTTTATGTGGTTCGCGGTGCGCGCGCGCATCTTGTCTTCATTAGCTTCATTACGTCTTGCAAAATGGTGTTAGGTAGTTGCAAAAGCTAGATCGTGATGACGAATCGGTGTTCTGGGAAACTTTCTTATTTTCACTATGCATTACGGTTTTTAATTTAGTACTTTGATGTTTTTATCCCCAACGTAGATGGTACTTTTAGCATTTGATGTCCTTATACGCAACGTAGATGGTACTTTTAGCATTTGATGTCCTTATACCCAACGTAGATGGTACTTTTAGCATTTGATGTCCTTATACCCAATGTAGATGGTACTTTTAGGATTTGATGTCCTTATACCCAACGTAGATGGTACTTTTAGCATTTGATGTCCTTATACCCAACGTAGATGGTACTTTTAGCATTTGATGTCCTTATACCCAATGTAGATGGTACTTTTAGCATTTGATGTCCTTATACGCAACGTAGATGGTACTTTTAGCATTTGATGTCCTTATACGCAACGTAGATGGTACTTTTAGCATTTGATGTCCTTATACCCAGCGTAGATGGTACTTTTAGCATTTGATGTCCTTATACGCAACGTAGATGGTACTTTTAGGATTTGATGTCCTTATACCCAACGTAGATGGTACTTTTAGGATTTGATGTTATTTTTCTTTTGATTTAGATTTGTTTCGTTTGTTGATTCAATGATGAGAGGGTTAGAGAAAAGTAACAGCGACGAACACACGAATTGCGTTTTCAATACAGTTGAAAAATCAAATAATTTATTTAACAATGAAAAGAATTTGTAAAACAAACTTTTGTAGTCACCTAGTTTTAAAAACCACCAGACTCATACCAGGCTAATAATATTATTTTATTACTTATTTAACGAAGTATTTTTTTGATGAAACCAAATATATGATTTATTTTAATTTAGGGAACAAAAGTCATAGAATACTAAAAATTCACATTAGGATCTAACAAAGATTATATTAAACAATATGCAATGTTTACATATGAACAAAATGCAGTTGTTCTAATTGACATTATAAATTGTAAAAATTAAACAAAAAAATTATGTTATTCCAAACATAGACCGCCTAAATTGTACTATAATTTTTCTAAAAAGCCTATTTCTGTAAAGATTTTGTGCAATAAAGTATATCTATCTATCTAACATTGTAACGCCAAGTAAGAGAAAATGTATTTTAAAAATTTTTTGTGTTGCTTCACAACAATTATAATTATATTGCTAATAATACGCACAGGAATTATAAATTGTAAATAAAAAAATTGAACTACAATAAATAAACAATTCTTGTTAACTCACAGGATGAAGATCATGAGCATAAGTGCTGTTTTATGATCAGGGAACCCTTCTAAGTAACTAATAAGAAGACAGTCATGTTGCAAATGTGATATTAACAACATCCTCTTTTCACATATACTCTTCAGCATCTGTGCATACAGTACTAGTTACTTATACTTCAACATATGTTTGTCTAGCTGTTCCAAATTAGAATTAACACTTTTTTGTGCACTATGATTCATGAACTGATGTCTAGTCAGCCATATGTACAATTTGGCCATCTATAATAGCGCTTTGTAAGCTAAGAGGCTTCATACATCTTCCGGGTCTCCTTTTTTGGTGTTCTAGTACAAGACAAATCGTTCAAGAGGCTCTTACCCCGAGGGGACATTGGATCCATCAGATGTGTTCCCACTTAAAATAGCCCAGTCTGACGTCATTGCTCGAACTGTGGGAACGGTAATGGACGAACACTTAATTAACACCCCATGGTGATATATTTGTTTATTGGCTCGTATGTGATTCTTGAGTTGGGCGTTTGACGTCTAGAATCGGTCCCTATTTGAATTTTTATGCCCCACTGAGTGAAAGACTTATTCCGGTGATGTTTATGTAAAACACGTTGGTAGAATGATTTGGTTAATCAATGAGCAGAGTTAATTTGAAACAAAATTGAGGAAATTATTCGGTAATAAATAGGAAACGTAGGGGCCACCAGATGTTTGGTTTAAAGTTAATTAGATATTTTTACTAATGAAGATTATTTGGTTGGATCATTAGGTATTACAATTGATAAAATCTATTAATAATTTTATTTTTGTTAATTTTTCAATGCGCGAGTAATTGAAATAGTTTGCTATGACAATGATTTTAGTCGGTAATCTACATCTACACTAATATTATAATCAAGAAGAAAGATTTGTACTTTTGTGTGTTGTGTCGATTTCAAAAATTCTTTCTTCTTTTGAAAGATACTAAGTTACAGGCTATATTTATTACTGACGACCTCCGTAGCCGAGAGGCGAGCGTGCCGGACTTTGGCGTCGCGTCATCTCTGAGGTTCCGGGTTCGATCCCCGTTCGAAATATGGGAAACGAACTTCTGTATTGTCTCGGGTCTGGGTGTTGTGGTACCGTCGTTGTTTCTGATTTCTGTAACACATGTGCTTTAGCTACTTACCACAGAATCAGAGCAATGTATGTGATGTTGTCCAACATTGATTTATTATTTATTTATTACTGGGAGTCCAGTAATAAATATAGCCTGTAACTTAGTATTTCCACGTGCACGACGTTGCACTAGTATTTCATTATTTTCAAATCTATCATTAACCTAGGGTAAACGTTCCAAAGTTTCCCTTTCAAGAATCAAGTAATCCCGGGTTCTAATTAAGTGTCGAAAGCCTTTACACTCGGTCTGGTCCGCACAACGGTCTTTACATCTCTGATTAGCAGCTGGAAGCTCATTACCATGATTAGGAACTGTTGTGTTCCCACGCACGCCACATGTGCCGTACATAAAACTGTAACGGCGTCTGAATCTTTCAGCGGTGTTTTTTTGCCATGTGGCGGTGGTTTGAGTAAATATTTTGGTATTTATACTTGGTTCTGGTTTTCTGACAAGTCTATCAGTTAAGATTACTGACGGCAGAGGCTTCGTGTGAACGCTCGAGAAATAGGGGAGAGCTGCGACTTATTCTTCTATTTATTCACTGAAACAAATTTAAATATGACAATGAAAGAAAACATCTTTTATTATCAAGGAAATTGTGACAATAGCAAATATAGAGAGAAAAAGTAAAATAAGAATTATCTAATTTGGTAAATTATTTTTTACATTTTGCTCCAAATTCCACCATTACTTTTAAGTTTCTTGAAGTTATTTTAAGATAACTAGGTCCTATCCGCGACTTCATTCGTGTAATTTCGGTATTCAAAGTGTGTAATTTTAGGATATGTATCCTTTGTGTTAACTAATATCTTATTTACCTTTCTACTAAATTTCATCTCAATCCATTTAGTAGGTTTTGCGTGAAAGAAAATCATACATACACCTGTACGTTTTAACTAATGTTTACTTTTTAAATTAGTGGAATAAGTGCACATTTTCCAAAGTAGACATCAGATTATTTAAAAGTCAATAACCTTAACAATAAATTAACTGGCCGCCATCACACGAAAATCCTAGTTTATAAGTACAAAAATATTCACACACGGATTGTATAAATTTACATTATTCATACTACAAGGTACAGTCAGCGTCTTTAGTTTGTATACAACTCAGTACCTTGTCACATTAATCTAACTGTCTATTTCACTTACTCAGTCACATGGACGTTTAGTGTGACTTTACGCAACACAGGCGGTATTAAAAGAGGTGTATACAAATTGACACAAACTACCATAGATTTACATGTTAGTGGGAATCACGAAGTTCTTAACAAAAAACTGGCTTAGGCCAAATTATCCAATTGTCAGATAAGAAAAAACAGTCGAATTAAGTACAATACGACTTATTTTAAATGTCACGTGACATTCCGTAGCAAAATTAATTAAAGACGTTCTCAATTTAGGCAGCTTATTCTTTATTGGCTTGTTTTTTATCTAATGATTTTAAAATCAAAGCAAGTGTTTTGGGTTAAGCAAAAAATAATTAATAAAAAAAAATATATAATAATTAAAAATTACCTCATCGAAGATCCCACTTATAAACGCGTGAGTATGTATCAATGTATTGATGTATGAATTACACACAATACCCTCTAAATTGATTTAAATGAAATTTGGCAGAAAAATAGTTGACATACTGGATTTACATAGAATACTTTAAATCCCGAAATACCTAAAGCGGACGAAGTCGCGGCAAAACATTGATTCCGAATCATAGGTAGAAATTAGCAAAGGTAAAAGAACAATACCTTAAGATACGAATACAACATAGCATCCATAATTTTCACATATCACGAAAACCCTACGGAAGTGTTTATGGTTTTATTTTTACTTTTTAGGCTACAACACAACATGTGGCTTACACTGGATGGAGTATCTCAATAATGTCGAACATGTGGTGTTTAATTAGTCATTTAAACCAGACCAGATCTTGGGACCTGCCATGGAAATTTAATAGTGTTTGATTAAATTTTATGGTCACAGAAAGTGACAGCCTAGCAATAATAGCTTGTATTGTTGATAAACTGGTTTTAACGAAATCATGACTGTAGTGTAGGATTCTAACTGATTTGAAATTAGTTATTTGGTTTATTTCATATCGTCATGCCGCCATTTTGCATTTTTTAGCTAGTGTTTATGCGATTTTTTTAACACAATAAATTATGTATATAGTTATTTTCCAGCATCTATTTTAAAAAAGGAAAAATCATACTTTTTAATCGTCCTACTGTAGGGCAGAGGCATTAAAATAGAAATAATAGTTTAAAAAATACGCTTTTAGCACGCACTAAAAATTACGTGGAGCGTTTTGTTCAAAAAGAGTAAAGTTATAATAAACGCTCCACGCTTTCTTCATAATAAATCATAGTAAAAATTATTTTGTAGTTTTGTGAAATACCTTCACCTTACAGAAAACCGCATCCAATTAATAATCACTTCGGTGTTGTTGTGTTTCTGCGTGTAAGATTAGTTTTTTTTGCGTGTAGGATTAGAGTAAGGTTTACAGAGCTCCTGGGGGATGGTACGTTAGTAGCAGGGGTCAAGCCGACCAAGTCCAGTAACAGCTTGATTATGCTGTACTTGTCGTCCTTAAGCTAGGACTTCATTACCACTTAACATCAGGTGGGATGAGTTTTATCTCGAACTGCAGTAAATAAAATAAATCTACCTTACAGCCTTCATCAAACTGATTCTCTCTTCCCAGGGTACCGAGGCCAAAACTGCGAGATCGACATAGACGACTGCCCTGGTCACGTGTGCCAGAACGGAGCCACCTGTGTGGACGGCCTCAACTCCTACACATGCGAATGCCCCCCCACATTCACTGGGCCTTTATGCGAGACTGACGTCGATGAGTGCGCTTTGAGGTGAGTCTAGAATTCAATTCAATATTGAAGTAAGAAATGTTGTAGTCATATAAATTAGTAAAGTGAAGTATTTGTTTGAAAGCGATAACTCAGTAACTGCTGGTTCGAATTTTCTGTTAGATATTCCGTTTATAGAGATAGGATTTAGGCTATATAATATCAAGCTGCAACCATTGGACCGAATAACAAGTGGAAATTGTGGAAAAAACGGCAATAGACCGCGTGAGAAGCCATGGACGGCAGCTAGTCAGTTATATTTATGAATCGCCTTTATAAACCAAATGAAGTTTCTTATGGTTTGGAAACTATTACTACAGAGAAGATACCGGCACCAAATTCTACAGTTCTCATGGTTTTTCACATGAAGATTATTGGCATCAGTAACTTTTATGATTCATCCCTACAAATAAATTAAATGTGACTCTAGCCTTTAGTAGCTTGCTTGCTGCTTTTAAAAGTTCGAATACGTATTCAAACTTTAAATACTAAGAGAAGATTCCGGAATTAAACTTAGTAGTTTTCATAAAATAAAGCAAGCACAACAGAAAATCAACTGTGTCTGGTTGTAAAAAGGACATTTTGCCTTACGAGGACATATCAAAAATGTTGGTTTATTTTATTCCAAATCGTCGACATGATCATGTCTGATTTCCATATAAAAAATTGAAGCTTTACTTTGCAAAGACAATAAACCCGGCGCCGGACATAATGAACTCTAACCGATTTTACAAATGAGCCGAAACAGTTATGTCTTGCCAATTGGTTGCATCACATATTCTTTCGACAGCTAAATTTTGATTGCCATCCGCCACACACATCCCTAATTTAAACCTTAAGTCAACGATATAAAGTCTTTTATCTTGTATACCATCATAGCCCAATTAACCTGGCATCTCTAAAATGAAACCTGGAACGGATCGCTGGATAAATCCTTCGCCGAAATTTCGTTATTAAATATCGAAGTAAATTACACTTTATTGCCGGCACTCAAAGCTGATATTTAAGAGTCTCGATATAATAGCAACGGTTCCGATCGGGGTAATACGATACCGAATACCATCTTGGATGCACGCGTACGTCTGCAGTGTCCTGTTTTTTAAGGGATTGAAAATAAAACATAACAGGATACATATTTTTTATCTACCTTCCGTCTTTCATGGGATAAAAATATTGTAATATTGTTTTACGCTGCTCGTGTAGAGAGTTTAAGCAATGAGTGTTTTGAATTTCAAATCAACATGGTTTGGGAACTTCGGATGATACGTCGTTTATCGTGAAAACTTTAAAATGATTGTGTTTAAGGTTCTTTTGTTAGCGTTTTAATGAAAATTAATGTTGCTAAGTGCAAATTTCGAAAACAACTCGACGATTTTTAACAATTGGTTTTCGTCGCAATCATTTAGATATACTCCACGGAGGTTTTTACTGAGAGATAAAAAGAGATAATTGCTGATAAAAATTTCACGCGTTTATTTTGAGTTAAAAGGAATAGAAAAACTGAAGCTGAAAACTTGAGAAGTTAAGCAATAGACCAAAATGAATATTAAAAGTTAAGAAAACCATAAAACCAATCTAGGTTCACAACATCCCCTGGTTAGATTTATTTTTATATGCACTTCAAGATTGACCTCACCCCACCTGATGTTAAATGGTAATGAGGTCCTAGCTTAAGGGTGACAAGTACAGCATAATAAATCTGTTACTGGACTTGTCGCCCTTACCTTGAAGGCTTGATCCCTGCTACAAACGTAGCACCCCCCAGGAGCTCTGGAAAACTTACTCGCACGCAGGAACACAACAACACAGAAGTGATTGTTATTTGGCTACGGTCTTCTGTAAGGTGGAGGTATTTCACCAGTCGGGCTGCTCCAGTTCGAACGATAAATCGTTTTAACTATGTAAAGAATACCTCGTACCTCTCTTAAATACCTATGTAAAGAGTTCAACGAAATTTCACATCGAATTTCTACAATTGACATTTTCAGCGATTCTCCTGGTGTATTTAAAAACAAACTGAATATTATACTATATATTAATATTTGAATATTATACTCAACCTCCAGACATTCAAATTAAGTTTATTAGTTCTTCATTATTTCAGTTCTTAATTAATTATGTAATATGAATTGGAATGTTTTATTTTTCCTTTTTTTTTGGTATATAAGACGAATCTTATGGCGAAAGCTGTGTATACCTGTAATTGGCATACATATTGAACCTCACCCTGATATATCAGTGTTATTATGAATTTTGTATGTGTATTGCTGTTGGTGCACCTTATAAATAAACAAATTAGAAAACTTAGAAGATAAATCTTTATTTTTAGAAGTTTTAGAAAACGTAGTGAGTCACATTCAAATCCTTAACATCGAAGAGGGTTAATTGTTTTGTCATACAAACGACAGTCTTCAGGTTCACCCATTCTCAACACCTGCAATTTCCAATCCATCACGAATGATATTTAATTTACTTCTAAATAGCGTATGCAAAAAGGTCTACCGTAAAACAGGAATACAAAGTAATTATATCTATGGAAGGGAATGATATGTGCTTTTGTGTTAGTTTTTGTTGCATCGCAATATGACCGTGGTATCGGACGCTAATTACACGAGTCAATGTCCTCATGGCATAAGTGATAAGATGATGAGTATGTTAACTGCACCACAGAATTAAATCAATAAGTATATCTTGTTTGGAGCATTTATTATATGACGATATTTATTCACAGGTACATAAGTATCTTTCAAAATAAATATTAAGATGTTTTAAGAAACAGAAATTCGTCAATCATCAATTTCATCTCCCTTTGCGGTGAGGGACAAGGGAAAATATTTTTTTTTGTTTCTTTCAAATATTTACAGTTCGCTAATGCGGCGTGCGGTGACTAACAATTATAAAAATAACTTAAGAGAGGTAGGGCATAGCGATTTATCGCTCGAACTGGAGCAGCCCGACTGGTGAAATACCTCCACCTTACAGAAGACCGCAGCCAAATAACAATCACTTCTGTGTTGTTATGTTTCTGCGTGTGAGTAAGGTTTCCAGAGCTCCTGGGGGGTGCTGCGTTAGTAGCAGGGGTCAAGCCTTCAAGGTAAGGGCGATAAGTCCAGTAACAGAATAATTATGCTGTACTTATCACCCTTACGCTAGGATCTCATTACCACTTAACATCAGGTGGGATGTGGTCAATCTTGAAGTGCAATATAAAAATATAAAAAAAATAATAACTAATAAGGTGGTTTATGATATAAAATTTTATCTCGTGAGTCTCTTTTTTATCATGTATGTATGTACTTTATTCATAATTGTTTTTTAGTACTTTTTTTTTAAATAAATTATAAGTATTTTTAGGCTTAACCTTTCTACTTGTCTATTCAGCTGGAATTCTGTTAAAAGTTTGTATATTGAAGAGTTTGTTCCAATTCGATAGTTATCGGCAAATACTTTATTGGAAATAATTAACGCAAAGTAGCATTATTTCGTTTGCTTAATATGACTATACTAGAAAAAACATATTTTTTTTACTACCATCTACTACATCATTTCTTGTCACTGAACTAACCTTCAAATAGAAGCAATATGAAGTTCTTCTTACCCGCTTCAGCTTATGACTTATCTCCTTATAATTGGCCGTCATGTGCGATGCGCCGCTCCGAACTGTTAGCTAATACTGGTGTAAAAACAGACAGTCACACGGTCTAACATTTTATTACTAATTAATAAAACTACTTACTCAATAATTTATTGGGTCGCTTAAACTTGGGCTTTTGATTTCTAATATAGATTTAATATAATCTACTCGTATATTTGTTGTTTCCTTCGATTTAATCTACGAAGTTAATTAATTTGTCATAATGCGACTGTTTTTGAGTTTTGAATTTTTCGTACATTCATTAATGGTAAACTTAGTAGTCTCCAGTGTAGCTTAAAGCAGAAAGATAAAAATAGCTTTTATTCTATTTAAGTTTCATTAGCAGCGGTATTTATGAAGTATATTGCCCATAAGGGCTGAAATTACAACAAAACGATTAGTCATTAAATCAATTGAATCTAGAAACCATCTGTGCTACATACGCATGGTGGGAAATATACTTTAGGTTTAAATAAGATTGACCGAAAATATGTATTTATTACTTCATATTTATAAGCAGATCAATATCTGTAATAACATTCGCATATAATAATAAGTGCAGTTAAACGCGTTCTAAGCTCCCTGCCCCGCCTTCACACGTGTGCAAAAAAATACAAATGAAGTTTTCGGCTTTTTTATATATTAATATGTATTTATTATACATATAAATCTTTCTCATACATCACTCTATCTATAAAACAAAATCGTATAAAAATCTGTTGCATTGACATACAGAAAAAGCTACTTTATTTTATGCTATGTAGTATGATGTTCATTGAAGTTTGATCATAAAATTCTAAAATTTGTTACCGGATTTATCGAAAGTACGACTATAAAATGCCTAACAATAAACCGAAGCTTAGAGCTGCGCGGACGCAGCCTCGTACCAAATAAAAAAGGAGCAGGCGAGACGAAACCCGATATTGGGCACGCATTTATCAGTTGCGTTTCATGAGCGAACGATTCGGATAGTATGACACTATCCCATGGGACACCACTACGAACCAAACTGAACTGTAAAACAACGCACAGTAAGGATGCTTTCAGAACGCGAGCCATGACCTCTTAAAAGGTATTACATGTAAAATAAGAGGCCAGAAACAACGGCGAGCGGTTAAAATGCGTACGGGCCAAATTACCCTGATTTTCTGTCTCCTATTATTACGGTATTATAAACTTTATTGTGTTAGCAATAAATGCTCTTAGGCCAAAATTAGACGTAAAATCAGTTGGTTGGTTCGGTTTCGAAAGGTGCAGCAGGCGGTCCCGTATCTGGTCGGTGGTAATATTAATAGTTTATTGTGAACGATTAATTTTATAGAATAGTGAAGAAATTAATTGTTCTATCTTATCGTTTTGATATACACAAACTTTCGAGGGATCAAATTGATAATTTCAATGTAACAGAGATTAGTTATCGTCTTAATAATATAGCTTAAAGGATTTAAAATAAGTTAACGGGTAAAAAAAAACTCAGCTAAGTCAGCTCGTGACAATGGTTAGTGCAACTTAACCGAAACATCGGGCAGTAAGTAGTTCGTATTATGTACCAAAAATGCTGTCGCGTTTTGGCTCGTCAACTTCTTTTAAATGTTTAAAAAGGAACGCGAAATTCTGTAAGCTTTAATGATGATAACTATGCTCCCTAAACACACGGCTCTGTATAAATAATGGGAATTTTCGTTACTGGTCCACGTTATATCCCAAACCTACATTCGAACTGTAGTCTAGTTATTTTACGAGTGCAATGTGCAGTAGAAACAATACTTGTTACAACAGTAGGAAGATTTAAATTTCTCCAATTAAAGTAAATTCATTGCTGCATTATAGACCGGCATGAGTCACAAACTCAGGCTTTGTTGCAACCGTAGCCAAGATTTTAATCGTGTAGTAATCTAGACCTGCTGTTAGTGAGGGAAAGATCACAATCTGTGAATTTATAAAGACGACGCTGAAAGCTACTGACTTCGTTGGTCTAACTTTGATATTAGGGTTCATCACTTATTAGATTCCTTGCAGTGAGCTATATTTATAGTAAACTTATAAACTTCTGATGCTATTAAAATAGTTAAAAAATTACAAAATAACAGTAAATTTTTAAATTGTAACAGATATAAAAGCGTCTTTACTAAAACTAGGATAGAAAATTTAAATTCAATTCAATATCTTTATTGCAATTCACATGGAGTAGGTTCACATATTCTCTGTCTGTCTTTTCTCATGTAAGCTTTATAAAACTAAAAGTACGTTTAAGTGGAATATGATTAATCTTCTTTTATAGTATACTAGCTGTGCCCGCGACTTCGTTCGCGTGGACTACATCCTTTCATGGCCGGTTTTACCCCTTTCTCCCCTAATATTCGAAACAAAAAGTAGTCTATATTTTAATCAAGGTTTTGAGCTATATTTGTGCCAAATTTCATATCTCTTACTTCAAAAATAAACATTTTTCCATATAAACTTTCAAAGGTGGTATTAACCCCCCCTCCCCCTTATTTTCTAATAAAATGCAACCTATGTCCGTTCTTAAAGTTCAAAGTATACTTATACCAAATTTCATCCAAATCGGTTGAGAGGTTTAAGCAGGAAAGCGTAACAGACAGACAGACAGACAGAGTTACTTTCGCATTTATAATATTAGTAGGGATACTGCAATATCCATAATGAGGACTACTTTATTGCCTTTTACGAGTAGCTTAACGCAAAAAGATTTTACGCTTCTTTAATATCAGCCATACTCATAAACGTCTCTGTTACGAAAACTATCTAATCTTATAGGTTTAAGACAATACCTAGATTCCGTATTCGAATCTGTTTCCGACATTTTGTAAATAAGGGCCCAGAAATCATTTTCTTTTCTTGCATCTCAGTTTGATTTATTGCCTGCAGTAATAACGCCATAGAATTACTTGCCCCAACATTTCTTCCGTCAAATGAGTTCGGTTCTTTGGCAAAAAGTATCTACGTCTCATGATTGCAATCAGAGAGCCTTTCGAATCAACATTGCACTTTATGTGCACTTTCTAAAGGGTCATCAGAGAACACGCTCGCTCTAGAATGGCTCTTTCCCATCAGCTGACAGTCGTACGTTGATAACTTGTTAAGTTGTAAGGTTTCGCGGTTTCCGAAAAGGTCCTGGGAAATATTCACTTCATCTGTGTTATTGTCTTGGTTGCGCTAAACAGTGCTATTTAGAGTCTTGATGTGCATCAGAATAAACAAAAGCCAATCGTTAATGTAAAAAAAACATTATCTGAGACCAAAAACGAGAAATATATTGTTTATTGTTTTTGAAAGAAATTATAACAATTTCCGATCAAAAGTCGTGGTTCGAGTCCACTGTGTTCGTTTTCCATATACTATCACTCTTGAGATTGTGATTAGACTTATATTATAACGCAAAAGTGTAAAGGGATGTGTGGATGTCTCTGTGTTAGTTAAAGACTCTTTCACGTGTTAAAACTAGAGTTAGATTTTGAAGAAAATTGGTAGACAGGTAGATGAAATTAATATCTAGTGAAAGATGAAAGAAACTTTTTATACCAATTTAAGATAAACGAAGCCGTAGGCAACAGCTAGTCAATAAGGTAGACATGCGTCGCAATCTAACTTTTCATCGGTTACTACACGTGTCAAGTTATAAAAACATGGGTAATTGACCAAAATTGCTGTGTTACTTAAGCTCAACAAAAAGCATCTGACATTGAATTGCTCTTACGAAATTCGAACAAGTGATGTGAACCATTAAAAGAATAACATTTACTGCACTCAATTTAATATTTTTGTAGAATCGTTAGTCACACAAGCAAGTCAATAAAATACCACAATTAAAATACTTCTGTACCAAGTGATACATGATTTCAAATACTTTCGGTGACATACTTCAAATGCCATTAGAACACTTATCTTAAAAAGCTCATGTTTATTCATAAAGTGAAGTTAAACCGTAAATAAGTAAAAGAACTTTATTATTTACGAATTAGTTTTCTTTCTCATGTAAAATATTAACATTAGGAATTATAAGAAATGGTGTATTAGAAGAAATTAACGTTTGATAGTAAAGTGACGTTAATGTCTGTTTATTAATACTTAATTGATATTTATAGTCTTTCAGTAGTTTAACTTAAACAAAATAAAAACGATTGGTATGTTCAGGATTCCAACTGTTCCTAAAATGAAACAGGTTTAACAAAATAAATATCTGTGCACAGTGTATAAAAAAACGGATTGGGAGGTGTAAGGTGATTATACATATAATCTCATATTCTTTTTGTCAAATAACCTCTTTATGACCAAAATATTTTATTTCAAGAATTTTGTTAATTTACCTTTAATATACGGTAACAGACAAAAGTGAATCGTCGAAAGTATTTACAATAAAATGACTAACGACATCAGTCGTCGTCTATTCTAACACAATTTTAGGTTAACACTGTTAGTTCGATATAAGTTCTTATGATCATGACATAAGAGATACCAGGTCCGAAGTGTATAGTCTGATGTGCTTACAACTGTACCAAAAGGATTTAAAAACACCATCCCCCAGAAACACCAGACTAATTTAGCGCACTCTAACATTTTATCGCGAAAGACTTTCTTAACTGCGGGAAGTAAAGAAATGGTCAATTACTTAGCTGATTTATTAGGTGTCGCGCAAGGGCCAGTTTTTACCCCGCGCTTGTTAAATCTGTAATTTAGCGTTTTTTGCTTCGCGACCTGGCCACGGTCGTGTTACAAGTGACTAGAAAATTGCTCACAAGATGATGCCAATTGCTAGGCTTTAAAAACAGCATCTGCGCTGAAAATAAATATTAAACAACATCACATACATTGCTTAGATTTTATGATAAGTAGCTAAAGCACTTGTGTTACGAAGTCAGAAACAACGATGGTACCACAACAACCAGACTCGAAAGAATAGAAATGTTTGTTTGCCTTATGGGTCACCGGGAATCGAACTCGGATCCCCAGAGATAGCGCGATGCCAAAGTCTGGCCCGCTCGCCTCTCGGATACGGAGATTGTCAAAATATTAACATTAACTAAAATTTTTAAGAGGATTTTTTGTTTTTTCTTGCTTGTTTTAGTGCAACGGATATGTGTAAAGTTGTACTTAATTAATACTATCGTTACTTACTTGTACGCTTTCTCTTCATCCTATCTTTCTGTTTACTTTTAAAAGCGAAGGTCGTATCTCCCAAGTGTTCTACATTTTGTTAATTGGTATACCTATCTAAATTACGTTTCGCTCAATTTGACTCAATTAAAACATTATCATCGAACGAATTAATCAAAACATGCAATAATTGATTCGCAAGCCACGCCAAAATAATATTTCCACTGACAAGTGTGGGACCAGAAGTTAATTATTTATCATTAAAAATACGCACAACTGATTTCCATATGACTCGTCTAGCCGTCCAATCAATTCGTCAAATAAATGCGCGATTACCAAAAATAGTCATGATTAATAGTTATTCAATATCGTTAGAATTGGATGCCATATCGGTATAGAAGCTACCATTCTGTCAGTAATAAATGATGTGACCGCCATCTTGATTATAAGTTAGATGAAGACTTTCGTTTCTTTTTTGTAGGTTGGTATCGTTGATGCAGATTTTCTTTTGTTTTAAGTTCTCTTATGACATGCGATCTTTTCTTCGGAATCTACAAAATATGTGTAATTTGACAATTGTATTGAGTTTTGGAATGAACTGTTCTCGAAAACTACAAGTTTTATGCCATCATAAGCTCATAATGCACAAATCGTACCAGTAAATGGTCAATATAATAATGTAATAATTCTGATAAAAAAATTGATAGTGATTATTGATCTTTACAGTCGTCCATTTTTCGTAAATGATACTTTACGAGTGTAAAATTTAAAGTATAAAATTTAAGGATTGCAGATTTTTATGACAAAATTGGTTTGGATAATTAGATCAAAGCAAACGGCGTGAGTCAGTTATTCACAAGTTTCTTTTAGAGTTTCGTGTCATTATGCCTTAGATATACTTGTAATTATTTTTAATGTTTAAATGGTAGACGAGAGTCTTAGATTCCTTAATACTCTCTCTGGTTGTTCAGAATTTTAACTTAAATTTGATTTTGTACTAATTTAATTGAGTTGGTACTGCTGTTGAAATTTCCGGTAACCTGACTTAAATAAAATGTCTAACTTAAAAAAAAACTTATAATGCGGCTAAGTGATATATGTATGTTTATAAAGCAGGGCTTTGTTCGAAAACCCGAAACATACTTTATTTGACCCGAGAATCAAACCGAGGTCCCCGAGATCATGACCCAGTTTTTAAACCACCAGTAACTCCAAGCATGAGCAGATACAAAACTGATAAAAATGTACAAACTGTCGAAATTTACAATATTGTACGTTCTTCACGCCGTACTAGCGAACTCTTAATATTTCACTGTTTCTTTAAAAGAACTGGCGATTATCACAATTAGCTTCATCGGTACCACAAGGTGAGTGATCCCCGGTCTCGACTCCACAGGACCGAATCGCCAACCGGTTCGCATCGCACCGCGCCATCTGGGCGAATTGATTAATCGATTAACACGACCGATATCTTCGACGAGTCGAGTACTCCGAATGCATCTTCTGCAGTGATGCCACTTATGCAATAAATCTGGTACGGATGAAAAATAAGTTTTTTTTGAGAAAAAGAGTGTAAACTAGGATTTACGCTAAAACACGGGTATTTAAGAAATTAGGTATGTTACTTACCCGCGTGAAGTAAACATCCTAAAGTATTATTAGGTCATATTTTGATAGGTTTGGCAATCAATAATCGACAAACTTGGGCAAAATAATTTACGGATCAGGCATTTTTTGTTGTATGTGTGAGTAGTAACCATTCTTGGTAGTAGTAACCTAACCTAATAAGCATTTTAAAGGGCATATCCTTTAAAATGCTTATTAGGTTACATAGTTGAACGTTTTGTTTACTTTTATAATGTATTAAACAATACCAGTTAATTAAGTAGGTATTTTACGACACACCTTAATCTGTACCTGGTTCTAACTAACCTTTAAAGGTTGGTACGCATCCCAACGAATTAGTATACCTGACACCACTGCTTGGTAGTTTCTCCGAAGAAAGCCGTACGTCATCAGGGCTGATTAATGGTGCTGACCCCTGCCATCATCGGGTACGGAAATCGTCGGCCGTGCCGCCACTGGTCTTTACTAGTGTTTCTTAGCAATCGAGAATTATAATATCGATAGTTTCATTCAACATTAGCTATGAAATCTTTTACGAGTTCCTTTTAATATTTACTAAACAACCGAACTATTATAACTTTAATTTTTGTTTATATTTATTTTGACGATGCATACGTGTTACTTGAAACCAACATGAATAAATTAATTGATTATGATTACTGATTTTCTTCTGAAAATTAAGGACCAGGCGATTTACATAATTGTTACAAGTCAAATAAACTAGTAGACCTTTATTTTCGTGACTTTTCCGAATAGGAGTGCACTCTATTCTAACATTAATATAAAACCTCAAAGGATACTAACTATGAAGAAGGTTATAATCGGCTAATTCACACTTTTAACGGGACAGGAACTTAGTCCTGTCCTTTAACATTCAGGTAGTCAGTTTAAAAATATCCTAACGGAATGACAAACATTATTAAACATTATATTACCAGAAATTTAACCTCTAGGTCACAAACGTAAAATGATTAAGCAGTGAACCAATGAGGCAGTTCATTGTCGTCTCCCGTATCAACACTATCGATACATTATTGTTGTTATTGTTGGACGACCTCCGTAGCCGAGAGGCGAGCGTGCCGGACTGTGGCGTCGCGCCATCTCTGAGGTTCCGGGTTCGATCCCCGGTCGGGTCAATATGGAAAACGAACTTTTCTGTATTGTCTCGGGTCTGGGTGTTGTGGTACCGTCGTTGTTTCTGATTTCTGTAACACAAGTGCTTTAGCTACTTACCACAGAATCAAAGCAATGTATGTGATGTTGTCCAATATTAAAAAAAAAAAAAAAATTGTTCCTACATTCGTTTTAACTGTCGATAGTATCGACAAGCGGCACTAGTCTTTACTCTACAGCGGGTTATAAATGGCTAGATCATGACAGACAGTGCTGGGGATGAGTAACTCGATATCGATTATTACATTGGTCCGATTGCCATCAGACCTTCGCGACCTTATATGTTACACCAGACTTATTTGGACCAATAGTTTGACGTGCCTTCCTAAGGACGCATAATCGTTTGTAAGTAAAAACTATACGCTTCTTCCAAAAATCAGCTACCCATAGCTTTAACACCAAAAGAGGATGTCTATAGAGTTTGTTGTGGCGCTTCTTCTCAACAAGACCAAAGTCCAGGAGTCAGTAGGAAAAAATAATTGACGTGCAAAATCATTTATTGTAAATCTACCTGCAGAAATAAATAATTTCATTTAATTTTTTTATTATAGAAATGTTGATAGTAATTACTGCGAAACTGAGCATTTTTAGATTAAACATTGTTAGTACAAGTAGGTACATGTGAAAATTTAATTTATCTCTCTATTCAGTAAAATACTGAAAAATATAATTCTACCTGATCGGAACCTATATGAAACGATATTTGTTGAATACGTCGTAAGCCTATTCGATAATAAAACGAAATTGAGAGAACCTCGCACAGTTAAGTTGTAATAACAATCACTTCGGTGTTGTTGTGTTCCTGCACGTGAGTAGGGTTTCCAGAGCTACACGGGTCAAGCCTTCAAGGTAAGGGCGACAAGTCCAGTAACAGTTTTACTATGCTGTACTGGTCGCCCTTAAGCTAGGACCTCATCACCCCTTAACATCAGGTGGGGTGAGGTCAATCTTGCAGTGCGTTATAGTAATTATAATAGTAAGTTGCAGAGAAGGTTCCGAACCCACTACCTAGGGGTATTTGCAACCGTGTAACTACTAGACAACGGAAGCAGTCAACAAAGTTACTCAACTATTGTAATAAACCGGGCGTTGTTCGCTCGGAACGTGCCTACATAAATGTATAATAGTGTGAGAATAGTAAGTTTGGGCCTTGTCGTAAAATGTAACTGGTTTACACTCAACACTATACCACATCTCATTTAACTGCATAACTTTGTCATAAGATTTACGTTTCCCTAGGAAAACTGTGGTGTGGTTGCTATCGTAGTCTAGGGGCCTCCGGATAACGGGTTTATAGATAGATAGATATACTTTATTGCACAAAATCTTTACAGAAATAGGTTTTACAGAAAAATTATAGTACAATTTAGGCGGTCTTATCGCTAGAAAGTGATCTCTTCCAGACAACCTTAAGGTAGAGGAAATAGTAGATGGCGAGAAATGGGTACGGCCGTTATCATAATACATTTAGAAGGGGACGATTTTCGCACCCGAAAAGCGAGCGTGCTGGACTTTACCGTTGCACCAGGTCCCGCATTCGATTCCCGTTCGGGTTAATATGGAAAACTAATTCTATATTGTCTCGGGTATTGACATTTTTTCAGATTTTTAATTCGAACTCTCGCGTTGTGGTCGCCTATCTTAGCCAATATGCCACCGGGATCACAAATTTGTTTTACTTGGTAGATATATTTATGAGTAGGTGCCACCTTTGGGGACTGGTCTGCTCCAGCTTGCCTCTTGAAAAAAATAATACTTAATACTTTTTTCACTCATCAAAATAAAACTAAATGACTTGGTCCAAAGTGTTCTACACATAGCTATAAGTTAGATACTGCTACTGTAACTTATCTGCTGAGTTTCTTACCGGTGTCTTCTCGGTAGATATAGGTTTCGAACCGGAAGTAGAATCACTTTGCATTGTATTTAATGACGATTCAAAAGTGTTACATGTAACCTACTTGAATAAAGAAATATTTGAGTTTGAGTATCAACAACGGTATAACTAAGTTTATATCCTAAATTGGTCTGACTGAGAATCACATCAGGAACTTTCGCATTTTGGTCGCCTACCTTAATCCTTATGCCACCGGGATCGCAATTTTGTTTTTAGATAGATATACAATATTTGACTCTTGGATGATAATCTTTTTAATTTAAGAGCATTATTATCTATGTTATTTACGGACTCTGGCTCTAAGACTAAATCGTTGTCACATTTATACCACACAAAACGTAAGTTAAGTTGCTTTACCTTCGTATAAATTACAAAGCTCCAAACTTAACATAAAATATGGTTCCTGCTATTGAGCTGTTGGTATTTCACAGAGAGTTGACATTAATATCTTCTATTCTGAACTGTAATATTTATTATCAATGTGTTTTTATTGTGTGGGCATCTGCAACTAATGTTTTTATGTAAAAACTTATACGCAGTGATTTTTAGTTATCTATTAAGATTATTTTTATATGTAGGGTAAATCAGAGAGTAATTGCCCACTAATAGTGATTGCCTGCTTTAGGAATAATATTGTCAGGTGCAGAATTTGTATCACTCGAGTTAAATTTGGAGAAACATTCAGCAGTTAACGATCTTCGTACCCTAAAAGCGAGCTGGACTTTATCATTGCACCATATCTTAGGCGACGGGTTCCTTTCTCGTTCGGGTTAATATAGAAAACGAACTATTCTATATTTTCTCGGGTCAAGGTGTTGTGGTAACGTCATTGTTTCTTATTTTAGTAACACAAGACTGATAATTAATTCGGGAACTGTCGCGTTGTGATCGCCTACCTTAGCCTCTGTATCACCGGGATCACAATTACGCCTTAAAAATAATGTTATCATGTGCCGAATTTGAATCGCTCTAGTTACATTTGAATTTACTAGGTGGATCTGTGATCAATGTATAATAGTTTTATAATTGACTATATGCAACACTAAAAAAATTTTAATGGCGGGTTTTGTACGGCGGGTGAAAGTGTTACTCTGACAGGTAAATAATTTTGGCGATTGCCCACCATCATTTCAGTTATTGTCATATGTATATCATTGAATACAATGCAAATTAATTCTACTTCCGGTTCGGAACCTATATCTACAGAGAAGATACCGGTAAGAAACTCAGCAGATTAGTTACAGTAGCAGTATCTAACTTATAGCTATGTGTAGAACACTTTGGACCAAGTCATATAGTTTTATTTTGATGAGTAAAAAAAAAGCATTAAGTAGGCATTGTTTTATTTTAAGAGGTAAGCTGGAGCAGACCAGTCCCCAAAAGTGGCACCTGTTCACAAACATGACGTATGTGCCAGCCATCGCTTCACAGAACCGCCTTCACAAACCAATTTATGTAAATGTTATTTGCAATAAAGTATTTATTTCTACCTATCTATCTCTCGCTTCCTAATATAAGATTGGCTATTGATAGGATTCCGAACTACAATAAATGTACTGAGCATGCCTGCAATATGCCATTATTTCTATTGTCCATCATTGCACAGATTACATTATTCCAATATCAAAATTGACGTTATGAAACCACTGTGGCTCAGAATGCACTTTATATGAATTTGCGTCTACAAAATGTCTACTTGATTAATATATTGCTTTCGCAAAAGTGGGTTACGTTCATAAATTTAAGAATCGCTCCTTGCGACTGTTTATTGGTGTTATGAATCAGAACAGGAATTGCAACAAAATAACTACTAAGAACACTTACCTACTACGCTCCTGTCTTTTAGGTCTAACATGTGCAAAACGTCAAATTTCTCCCATGAGACGACAAAAGTTGAATTTATTGCTATTTATTATAATTATTTTTGTTGTAATCCATACTCACATTTTTACTGTTACCGCACCCATAAACGAACGCCCTTAAGCGAGGAATTCATTACCACTTAACATCAGGTGGGATGAGGTCAATCTTGAAGTGCAATATAAAAAAAAAAGAACTATCTGGATGACCCAACGGTTGACTGGTAGATAATGGTTCTAGCATTAAGTCCGCCTTTTGTACTTTTTATTTTGTGCAATAAAGTTTTTAAATAACATAAATAAAAAGTTTTGATACTGTTGATTGGCTAATAGCAAACCGCACTCGTATTTTCAGCCAATCAGCAGCTGGCGCACCGACTTCAATCGATTTTGACGTTTGTTAAGAGCGCGATAAAATTTAGTCACGTGGCGCATGCTAGGCCTGTTTGTGTCAATTTATTGTAATAGCTATTACACATCTTTATTATTTCACCATTTGGTGGATTTTACCTACTAATAATACAAACGTGAAACTATGTAAATTTTTTGTCACTTCAATCTTTGTTTGCTACTCTTTGGATGAAATTTGGTAATAACAAGAGATGACATATTAGATTTACATATATAATACTTTTTATACCGAAATAAAGCAGGCAAATTGACTTTTTATGGGTTGTGACTGATAATATGTTAACTTAAGTTAGGTAAAATTGTTTGATCTAAAAACGTCTATTAATCTCAATTGACTGCAATCATTCAAAACCGTTTTTATCTAAGAACATTCAAAACTTATTTGATGTTATGCGATTACACTGTAATATATTTATATAAAAATTCTAAAAGTCATTGATAATTATTGTCGCCTTTTTATCAATCTAAAATAGGGATGATGGAGTAACAAAACTGATACTATTTCATCAGTAAATGAAATTGAAAATTAAAAAAAAAACACAATAAAATCGGTTTTTTTTCGTCGCAACGAACAGACATTTTAAGACATCTCCCTTTTGGCCAGTAAAAATACTTTCTTCTGTTATTGTATAATCTTGAACTACTTATGAATAATGATCTGTCAATAGCCGCAACCTCAGTTTCGTTATATTTGACAAATTATCCACATTGAGTACATTGTAACGGAGAGGCTGTGTCCGCCATATTGATAATGTAACGAATTATTAATTATCTAAACATCTGACGTCAGTAGACCAGTTTGACAGCTGAGTTAGAATAAAAATATAGTGGGCTCTAATGATTAGCGGATGACTGTTATGCTTGATCGTGTTGGATTAGTAAAGTTAGTTAGTACAGTCAACAGCACGTCGAAGTAAACATTTGCAGTTCAATAATAGTTTTTATGCCAACGAAATTGCGATTTCGTCTGCATTTTGATCTGTTAACTTAGTGGTGTCAGTTGCACCAACTTCACTTGAACGAAAAATGGCGTTTTTGACAGCTGTCAAAACTGTCATTAAACAAATTTCTTTTTTGCAATTTGACAAACCATCTTCTTGTCCCTTACCCTTAAAGTTATGTTGGTAAAGCCTAACCCTTTAACCAATTTCCTATTTATGCAACATTTTACATGGGTTCTTCCTTTTGGTTGGTCACAGCTTGATGTTATAAAGCCTTCCAAGATAAACATACTAATAACATAAAAAATATCAATACGAACTACTCGTTTCTAAGATAAACGTTTTCCATCAAACAATAAAAAAACTATGAGCACTATCATATTATTTTCATAAATATACATGTTTGACGGCCAGTTTGGGGCGAGATTAGGGTTGCCAGACGGTCGGGAATTGGCGGGATTCTCCCGCTTTTTTGCTTGTCCTCCCGACTCCCGACAAAGCGAATAATCTCCCGACTTTCGTCTAACGAAACTTTGAAAGAAAATTTGTTCACATGGAGTGATCTCATAGAAGTCTTAGAACTCATAGAAAAATTTAAAATTTAATATTATATTGACACCGACCATTTGTACAGTGATTATTGTTCTTTAAAAGAAGTTTTTACTTTAAATCGCTTTCCAGAAGAGAAAAATAAAATGACAAATGATAATATATGGGCATATTTTATAAGAAACTGCGTCGAAGTAAAAAATTTAACCAAAATTGAATGTTTTATATTTTCAATACCAGTAAGTAACGCTTACTGCGAACGCGTTTTTAGTATACTCAATAATTTATACTCAAAAGAAAAGAACCGAATGAGCATGGATTTAATAAAGGCGGAATTAATAATTCGTTTGAATTTTGACGAGAATTGTTTTAATTTTAAGATTAAGGTCATTAAAAATATTATTGAATAGCGATAAAGCTCAAAGTTATTAACCGCCGTTAAAAAAAAATACAAATACTAATGGAAAAAACAAAAACAATAACCATGCTTGGTTCTTTACTTATCTTTTGTGTCACAAATACTGATATATATAATAATAATTTGACGACCGGTTTGGATCAGAGGCAACAACGCCTGGTCGCTGTCACGAGGTCCCGGGTTCGATTCCCGTGCGCCGACAAATATTTGAGTGAAGAACGCTTAATTTGTTCGGTGATCTGGGTTATATCTATATAATAATATGTATGTATTTAACAATATGTAAGTATGTTTATTGTTACTCATTTATTGGTACCCATAACACAAGCCTTATTGAGCTTACTTTGATGGGACCGTGGCAATTTATGTGAAACGTCTAAACATATTAAATTGTACAGTGAATTACAAAAATGTTTGATTACTTAATATATAATGCATAATTATTAACTTATTTTTTTATTTCTCCCGACCAAAGTCCTAAAATCCCGAAAAATCGATTATTGATCCCGATAAAAGGAAGAATCGATCTGGCAACCCTAGGCGAGATAGTGGCTCTATGCAACGATATCGATAGTACGCTTCGTTACACAATATTTTAGCAAAGAAAATTGTCGTTTTCGCCTTACAAAAATGCCGTTTCCTGAGCCCTAAATGTTTTCCAATTTCTCGTTAAAGGTCATATGTTTCATTGAAATGTCCATTATTCAATACTAACTACGAATGGTTAGTTGAACACTTGGTACGTTTTTGTATTTTTTATTTTATTTTATATTATTATCTCTAATTCTAGATGATTACTTATAACGGTTGATTAAAGGAAACGTCAAAGTCACATAAATATTAATAACTTCCATAAAACTCGCTTTTGAGACCCTTATTTCCTCTTGGCGATTATCAATGAATTTCGTGTTTTATATGATACTAGCTGTGCCCGCAATTCCGTTCGCGTGGACTACAGGGTTTTATGGTCGGTTTTACCCCTATCTCTCCTTTTATTCGAAAGTAAAAGTTGTCAATAATACTTAAATCCAAGTTTCGAGCTATATTTGTGCCCAATTTCATATCTCTAACTTAAATAGTAAACATTTTCCCATATAAACTTTCAAGGCAGGTATTACCCCCATCCCCCCTTATTTTCACAACAAAAAGTAGCCTATGTCCGTTTTAGAGGTTCAACGTAAACTTAATACCAAATTTCATCAAAATCGGTTCAGTGGTTTAGGCGTGGAAGCTGGACATACAAACAGACGGACCGAGTTACTTTCGCATTTATAATATTAGTATGGATTTTAAGTATGTTATTCATTCAATAGGCCTGTTCCTAATCGTTTGTGAATTATGTTAATCACTCCAAGATTAACGTCACGACACCAGTTTGGCATCCGCGAAGTACCAATAAAATTATAATTATGTGTAATTATGGTAGTTGGACCTACCACGTTTTAATACGAATGCTTCTTAACGGCGCATTTCGCACAGTAATGTCAATAGGTGGCTTAAAATCGCCAATTTATTAGATGTCTACAGAATTTACGATTTGAAAGCCTGTCGGATTATTGAGTTATGATATCGATGGCGAAAGTGAAAAGAGTTAGCAATTTTTTGCGCCTAAAACGCGAAAAAACATCACTCTTCTCTTAACTGATATGAGAAAATAGTGTCGATAGTGTGTAATAATACATCAGCCGGGACTAATAAAAACAGCTTAATATACCTATTGAACCACGTGGAACCTCGAAAGAAATGTCACTAATTGAGTTATCATGGTCACCCATCCTATAACTGACCGCGGTCTGCGTAGCTTAACTTTTGGTTTCGTTTCGCGTCACGAGAAGTGTAGTAAAGAGGTTTTATTAGGTACAATATTCTAAATTAAAGAGCAGATACTGGCACACACCTACGAGTAGTAAAGGAAAAAAAAACAGCTGTTCTTAGAAAATTCTTAATTTAAATTTAATGAGAACAGTGAGCGTAGGATAAGCGATCGTGTTTTGTTTTCATTTTTATTAAATTAAAAATGTGTATTTTTAGTCAATCACAAGTTTAAACAGAAACTTGGGAAAGAAGAAGTGGGTAAGAAAACGAATCTATTCCTCATTTTTATTCATCTTTGAAGCTCAGCACAAATGTAAACCAATATGCAATTGAATAATTTAATCCTGTTACAATACTGTACCAGGATTAAATTATTCGATTTACAATCTCTTTGGAAATACGCGATTGTGCTTTTATTACGACTTCGGGCATTAGAAGTTCTTATAGCCACTAAAGAGATTTAAATCCACTTTTATGATACGGCTTTAGCACTGGTTATGCATATTTTCACGAGATTGGTATGTGCTTGGTTTACTTCTGTAGTTTCTTTGATAATTTAGGTATTCTCGATAAATATTTCCTCTTTATTTCTTAAAACCTTTTTGTTTACTAGGACTTACTTTAAAAAGGAAATTACTAACAAGATTATGTTATTGATGAAGGATTTTTGAACGGATTTTAATATTTTCCAAATACTCGTATTTATGCGTAACTCTTAAACTAGTTTTTATCGTGCATAGATGTAATAGGTTTTTTACGTAAATTTTGAATATCTAATTGTATATTTTAGGCAACTATATGGTTGAAAAATACTAGTATATTGAAACAAACATTTGAACAAACATTATTGTACAATAAGAATTCGGTCGAACAAAAAAATAATATTGGACATTACATACATTGCAATGTATTACTAAACATTCCTGTGATTATGTGTTTAGTAGCTCAAGGACTTTGTTTGACGAATCAGAAACGACGGTGATACTGCAATACCCGTACCCGAGTAGATAGAAAAAATACTCGACCGGGAATCGAACTCGGGATTTCAGAAGTGGCACGCCAAAGTCAGGGCCGCTCGCGTCTGGGCTACATAAGTCTATAGTTATTTATTTGACGTCCTCCGTAGCCGAGAGGCGAGCGGGTCGGACTTTGGCGTCGCGCCATCTCGTAGGTCCCGGGTTCGATCCCCTGTCGGGTCGATATGGGAAACTATTTTTTCTATATTGTCTCGGGTCGGGGCGTCATGGTGCCATCGTTGCTTCTGATTTCTGTAACACAACTGCTTAAACTACTTACCGCATAATTAGAGCAATGTATGTGATGTTGTCCAATATATATATTTTTTTATTGTAAAAATATCGGTTAATTATTAAATTACTATAAAAGATGCCGTGTATTATTGGGATTTCTTTTAAACCGAATTTAAATAGGACGAGGTATCTTAATTTGATAGCACATGTTTTTTTATGTGTTCGCGAATATCTTTGTCCGTTTAGAAAACCGATGATTGATATTTTTTCATACTATAGTTAACAAACCCACGGAGTCCATGACCTAAAGTAAATAAATCCAAAATGGCGGGTTTTGTCCTTAGTGAGGTCAGAGGGCATCGAGTCGGTGGTAAAGCTTGCAAATTGCAGTTTGGCAACGGCAATGCAATATGCATTTGATCAGATACGAGCATGCGCGTTGCGCTCGTGCCGGGGCGATTCGAAACCGATTGTCGTAGGGGCGACGAACTTTCAAAATAAATTAATATTTTCAAACAAGGTAACGTTAAATCCTACACCGCGAGGAGAGATGTAATTTTTCTGTTTCTTCGAAATATTTAAAGTTCGCTAGTACGGCGTAGGGCACTATTAAAAATTTGCAAAATCCACTGAAATATTAATCTCAGGCTGCTAAGCAAACTGTATAAGAAAAGCAAATTAATTAATGTGCAGTTAGAATTTTAGTAAAGAAATTATATTGTATTACTCACTTTGATTCTGAGGTAAGTAGCAAACATGTGTTACATAAATCAGAAACAACGACGGTACCACAACATTCGAGACAGTTGTACAGTGTTATGGAAACCAGAACAAAATATATAAAATTGTTCATAAACATTTCTATAAGAAAATATATAATGAAGCATGTTAATATAATATAAAGTTGAAATCCTTATCTGAACCCTCCCGGAGAGAAGTTTGGGGGCTGGTTAAATACTCCCCTCCCCCCTCCACTTGCTGATGTTGCAAGGATTTTAGAGGTTTCAGCATTACCATACCAGCAGTACGTAACCGAAAAAAAACCAGCTGTCTTTAGCGAATTCCTAATTGCAATTTAACGAAAACAGCGAGAGCCATACAATAAGAAATCGCGTTTTGTATGCATTTCATTATTATTAAGTTTAAATGACCATTCATATAATATTCTAGTATATTGAAACAAACATTTGAACAAACATTTGAAAAAAAGTAGTTTTACGATCGAATTATTGTACAATAAGAATTCGGTCGAACAAAAAATTACATTACATACATTGCAATGTATTACTATACATCCCCGGTCGCGACTTCGTTCGCGTGGACTACATCCTTTTATGGTCGGTTTTACCCCTTCCTCCCCTAATATTCGAAACAAAAACTAGTCTATATTTAAATCCAAGTTTCGAGCTATATTTGTGCCAAATTTCATATCTCTAACTTCAAAAATAAACATTTTCCATATAAACTTCCAAAGGTGGTATTACCCCCTCCCCCCCTTATTTTCTAATAAAAAGTAGCCTATGTCCGTTCTTGAGATTCAACGTATACCTATACCAAATTTCATCCAAATCGGTTGAGAGGTTTAAGCAGGAAAGCGTAACAGACACACAGACAGACAGACAGACAGACAGACACACAGACAGACAGTTACTTTCGCATTTATAATATTAGTAGGGATAAAACATTGATACATATTTGTTATAAGATAATGAACAATAAAATATCGTTTTATATAAATTTCATACTTCCATGCTAATAAGTGCTGTGAAAAATATTATGGACAAGATTCTCACAGCGGCGGTTCGAGTTTTTTCACGTGTCGATACTTTCATATTATATTGGGTATCCATTGCTTGTGTGCTTTACATTTGTGTGTGCTTTGGTGCCAATATTCGATTGCAGTTAGTATATCGGTAATTGGCTACTTGACAGTTTTTGAAAAAGTATTGTAAAATGTGCGCCCGTTCATTTTATATCCCAAGCAATTCGATTTATTTGGAAATAATCTAAATAACCAGAGAAAAACAAGATTTTGTGTATCACATTTAAAAAGCGCGCGAAAACGCCAAGTCACGTCACTGTTGCAATTATGACGTCAATTTCCTACACAACGAACCGATACGCATAGGAACGACTTAATTTAGATAAACGGAAAATGTTTCAATAAATTCTTAATACGATTAGAGACACAATAATTCAATTTAATCGGTAAAATAATCATTGTCTCGCCACATTAAAATCAATAATTTTCGCCGACAGCTGTCATTTCCGAATTGCAATGGTGGTTTCCGTTTCGGTTCTTTTGTTCCATATAGATTAAAAAAATAAAATTTATTTTGCAAAAATAAAATACTAACTATGCTTTTAATTAAAAAGTAAAACTGTAAAATGAATACTTAACTAATAAGCTAACATATCTAACACTTTTTATATTTTATTGTTAACACTGTCAAGTAGCCAATTATTCCATGTTTTTTTCGTTCACTGTTGACAACCCTTAAAGAGCCGATATGTTACAAATCATTGGTAATATTTACCAGTTTCATCGTTCCGGTTTAGGGCACACTGTGAAACCAGCATTATTTATATAGAGTTGTCTCGCACATATCTGCCTTGCAATTATGATATCGTATCTTCTTACTAATGGTTTTCCCCCTGTTTTATGTAAATCGGCGTTTTCTGCCTGACCAATCCAGTATTAATAATGCGATTAGGTTTAGTGCAAATGGTTTTATCGAATCTAAGGTTGGCTTTAAAGTGTTTTTAAAACATGCCTGATAAATTTTTAACCAAAAATTTCAACGGAATATTTTTATGGTTTTGGCTTATTTTACTTGGAGCATCAATATTACTTCACTACATATTATCACTACATAGTATAAAACAAAGTTGCTTTTACTGTCCCTATATCCCTTTGTACGCTTTAATCTTTAAAACTACGCAACGGATTTTGATGCGGTTTTTTTTGATAGATAGAGTGATTCCAGAGGAAAGTTTTTATGTGTAATAAAGAATAGAAAAGCCAATATTTCTAAGTATTTACATTACACCCGTGCAAAGCCAGGGCGGGTCGCTAGTTTAAGAGATAATTTATTTTTTAAGAGATTTGTTTATTTTTTAAGTAGGGCATAGCGATTTATCGCTCGAACTGGAGCAGCCCAACTGGTGAAATACTTCCTCCTTACAGAAGACCGCAGCAAATAACAATTACTTCGGTGTTGTTGTGTTTATGCGTGTGAGTTAGGTTTCCAGAGCTCCTGGGGGGTGCTACATTAGTAGCAGGGGTCAGGCCTTCAAGGTAAGGGCGACAAGTCCAGTAACAGATTTATCATGCTGTACTTGTCACCCTTAAGCTAGGACCTCATTACCACTTAACATCAGGTGGGATGAGGTTTATCTTGAAGTGTAATATAAAAAATATAAAACATAGTTGCTTTTTCTGTTCCTATATCCCTATGTACGCTTAAATCTTTAAAACTAGGCGATGTATATTGATGCGTTTTTTTAAATAGATAGAGTGATTTAAGAAGTAGGTTTATATTTGCAATTTCTAAGTTTTTACATTACGTCCGTGCGAAGCCGGGGCGGTTCGCTAGTACATAATTTTATAAAGCTGAAGAGTTTGTTTGTTTGAAAGCGGTAATTTAAGGAACTAATGGTTCGATTTGAATAAATATTTTTGTGTTGAATAGATAATTTATTGAGGTAGGCTTTAAGCTTTATAATATCACGCTAAGACCAATGGGAGCAGGACAAAATACTGGAAAATATGGGAAGAACGGGGAAAGTGCGGGTAGGAATAGAAAAACTTTACATATGTAGCTGTTAAACGGCTAATTAGCATGTTAAGAATAAGTTATTTCGTCAATAGTTATATACCTACTTCAAACATTGACAGTTAAACTGTTCCAGAAAAAAAAAACTTATTCATAATCCATTTAAAACGGGTTAATCTGCTTTAACACAAATTCATAGCCACAAGCTCCCGGAATGCGAAACCGCTTTTCTCAAATAAACATTTAGGTTCCTTAAAAATATTCGTTCATATCAATTATGCATTTATGCGCCAAATTGCATTCGCATAACGCCGACCTTGCCAAAGCTGCCGCAATCAGAAAACGCTAAAATACCGCCACCAAATTACGCTTTCGCCAAACGTCTGCCGAAAAATCTGCTTAAGCACTTATTATAAGTTTAAGATGCCTCCAAAGAGCGATTTAAAGTGAGATTCCGTGTAGAAATAACATTTTAATTATGATGGATTTACGGCAACTGAAAGATAACAGGTATAGTGCCTTCGTAACAGGATAACAGGTATTAATCGAATTTATAGAAGCACTAGCTGTACCCACGACTTCGTCCGCGTGAATTACAGGATTTTTTTTTCATGTATTGTTACTTTCATGGTCGGTTTTACCATATCTTTCCTAGTTTTCAAAACAAAAAGTAGTTCATATTTGAATCCAAGTTTTGAGCTTTATTTGTGCCAAATCCCATATCTCTAACTTAAAAAATAAACATTTCCATATAAACATTCAAGGGCGGTATTACTCTTATTTTCGAATCAAAAAGAAGCCTATGTATGTTCTAGAGGTTCGACGTGTACCTATAACAAAATTCATTAAAATCGGTTCAGTGGTTTGGCGTGAAAACGGGACAGAGAGACAGAATTACTTTCGTATTTAAAATATCAGTATAGACTAGCTGTTGCTCGTGACTTTGTTTGGGTTATTCGGATAAAAAGTATCCATAAGTTAATCTAGAATTACATAAATCGTTCCATTAATGACTCTAAAACATTTCATTTACTGTTTCTAGTCTGATAACGTTTCATATTGTCTTATTTATCACTTCACAACTCAAATGGCGAAAACTTGAATTATTCTTAGAGGATTCCAGTTTTCGGTCGTAAAATCTTTTATAGAATTTGTGTGAGAAAAAATCGTGGTCAAATTGGTATAATTATGATGTCGCCTCGTAAAAATGTCGAATCAATTTTGGTTAGTTAGCAGAGAATCTATTATCAGTGATATATAGATATTATGTATAACTACGTCGGACTTAAATATATTTTTTACTTTGTTAGGCCTTTATGTGTGAGCACAAGAAGTAATTTCCAACTGTAAGTATTTCTGGTGATGTGCTTTAGATCGGACTCAGAATACGAAAAATAAACGTTCAGCCGAAGTTAAAAAATGTTTTTACTTGGGAATATCTTTATAAGGGTTTCATAAACGTTGCTTAGAAATGAACTGAAACAAGTTGACTTTTTATTTTTGATAGTAGGTAGAGAAATTAGCAATACATAAACATTTATAGAAGGAGGAAATTTTGGCTTGAATATTCAATTTGAGCCAAGATCATTGTATTTAGAAAAAAATGTATTTTCATAAAATGTTTCGATTAGTCTAATAACTTGGCAAGGAAAGGTAGATATAAGGTATATTATTATTAACTGCAAAAAAAAAAAAGATTTGTGCAGTTCTGACTGTATTTGTGTTTAGGAATTGGGGACCAAAATATGGTTGGTCATCATTTAAATTATGTCATCCTCAATACAGGCACCAGAGACCAAATGTCTCTTTTTTTCATCCTAGAAGAAAAACAGTCAGTGGCATTCATCAGTTTGATGGCTCCTTCATAGTGCCGTTCGGAGTACCAGCGACTTCTCCTAGTTCTCTATCCCCAGAAAAACTGCATTGTGGCTAAACTTCCTCTTCTTCCTCAGGCCCCTCGTCTGCCAGAACGGAGCGACGTGCACCAACTCCGTTGGCGGGTTCTCTTGCATCTGCGTGAACGGATGGACGGGCCCGGAGTGCTCAGTCAACATCGACGACTGCGCAGGCGCAGCTTGCTTCAATGGCGCCACCTGCATCGATAGAGTGGGCGCCTTCTACTGCATGTGCACGCCGGGAAAGACTGGTAAGTTTTGTTTTTTTGTATAAAAGACTGACGCGACTGACTTCTATCTCACTTTAGTTGTAAGATACTTCCGCTCGCCTGGAGCTTAGTGAAGATTATAAGGCTTAGCAGCTACCAACGATAAACAGGTACCTATCATAAAAATAAATAGAAGAAATTTCGATCCCACCTGATGTTAAGTGATGTTGTAGCTAAAGACGAATTTTGTAGGTCCAGTAATGTAGCTTGCCTCAGAGGTATGTATTCTTATTAGAACATGCCGATTTTAAATTGATTTTCACGTTCGAACAATTAAATGGAAATACTGTTTTCTTTTTTGGTGTGAGGACAATGGTTTCACCCTTTTGCGTAAGAATAGGGGTTTTTTTTCATTGAATTTTTAATAATTGGGAAGTAGTATTGGAGTCTGTAAGATCGTAATACCCGATTGAAGTACAAAGTAAGGAAAAAAAAAATTAATTGAAAAACTAGTACCAGTTTCATTACTAGTAAATTAGTGCACAGTGACTAACATCAAATTTTCTTCCAGGTCTACTATGTCACCTCGATGATGCGTGCACGTCGAATCCTTGCCACGCGGATGCTATCTGCGACACCAGCCCCATCAACGGCTCCTACACTTGTTCCTGCGCATCAGGCTATAAGGGCCTGGACTGTTCCGAGGATATCGACGAGTGCGAGCAGGGTATGTATACTTATTAATACTGAAGTCTCATTTCCAACTAAGCGTCTCTGATCGGTATCAGGCTTAACTAATCATCTGGAATGTCTTTTATAACTACGACTCAGATAGAGCTTCTATTTTGGTCTTAAATAATGTGAAGTTAATGAAAGCCTGACCAATAATCTTTCTAAGCAAAAAACTGTATTCTCTTCCTTTTCTTTAGTATTCTAGCATCAGATCTTATTATCCGTTTCATGGTATCACCATCGAAATAATATATCCTTTGCAACAAAAAATCCTCAATATCGGTGCATAAATGATAGAGATATTGGCAACAAATTGACACACTTCCTTTTTGAAATCAGTTAAAAAGTAGATAATAATTCAATCGAATGAACGTTATTTTTCCAAACATTTGTAGGTAACAGAAAATCGTAAAGCCCCAGGTTATCCTTTAAAATCACCATTAGAATCGGAATCTCAGAGCAATCTGCTTTTTAATTGAATAAAGCAACTTTCAGCGCTGACATGAACCAATCAAGACCAAACCTTCTGGGTATAAATCCCTAAAGGGCTACAACATCGTACGGGATCGACAATAAATAAACCTATAAATGGAGTTTTATCTCCCAATAAAGTTTTATTGATTACAGATTTTGCAATTGGAGATTTCGTTAATAAAAGTTGAACCTTATGGGTAACGCAGAAAGACGTGAGGGATTCAATAGAATGTGTTTTGGCGAAGGGGTTATAAATTTGACACATTTGCAATTTTATTTGAACATCATTGAGATGTTATGTTTTAGGAATGTTAAAAGTAAATAATAGTATTTGTAGCAAATTACCAAACCACACTTATGAAATAAGAAATTTACTTAAATAAGAAAACGTTTCCTAAATATAAAACATTACATTTACTATTAATAACATTGTTTTATAAAAACATTCAGCATATTTCCTCCAACTTTATTCAATATGCTTTTCTATTAAGCTAAAACTGGACTGAGAAAAGCTTGTCGGAATATGTATCCATCTCTGAAATATGACCAATCACCGTCAGGCATGTGCCACTAAGCTTAATCTCTAAAAAGCTGATCATCTCTGTATTTTTGGAATCAAATTTAGGTTGCGATGAAACTGAACTCACCTTCCCTTGAAAATCCATTAATTGGATGGATATTCCTTAGTATGAAATCATCTTAATCCAATCTCTTCTCAGGTTCCCCCTGCGAGCACGACGGCATCTGCGTGAACACGCCAGGCTCCTTCGCCTGCAACTGCTCCGTCGGCTTCACTGGCCCCCGCTGCGAGACCAACGTCAACGAGTGCGAGAGCCACCCCTGCAGGAACGATGGCTCCTGCTTGGATGACCCTGGCACCTTCAGATGTGTCTGCATGCCTGGTAAGTTTATTTTAGTTTTCATCATTTGACCAAATTTGTAGATTGATCGACGCATGACGCCAACCAGGACACAATTCCTAATCTGGTAGAACTGAAGCACCAGGTGATATGACTTTTTGAAAGAAAGGACAAGCTAGTCACTATAGATCGACTACAATCAAACTAGTTTTCATTGGAACCGCTGCATTACCTTGATAAAATATTTGGCAGTTCCGATAGAATTAAAGCTTTCTAAGAATTTCTGTACAACTCGTATTATTTTTTGATTGGATTTTTTTTTCAAATTCTATCGTTATTGACCGATTATCACTTATCCATAAAATTCGAATTTTTTCTTCAATCTCCGGCTTTTTCTTTTTATTCAGATGAATTACTCGTATGTAATTGTATCTTCCACATAGAATCGTAGGTTCTTTAACTTCAGTTAAAGTCTTCTCTAGTAGGTTAATTTTCGTTTGTGTATTTTCATTATCAATTGACTGCACGAAAAGTTTGTTTATATATTTATTTTTAAATTCATTCCTCTTTAGTGAAACAATATTTACACTTAGTTAAAAACTTTACACTTAGTTAACTGGTTACTAATCGTAGATTAGGTATGTCGTGTCTAGAGAGTTAGATGAAAATCAAATAGGCTAACTAAATGCAACGGACTGCTACAAATAAGCTGCGAAGGCAATCAAATGCGGATACTTGATCAACTGTAATTGTCACACGAAGTACTGTCGTGGATTTTCTCCGCACAAATCCAGTTAATATCCTTATAAATATTCCATGTAATGCATTCGAAGCTGATACATTATTGTAGATTATCACAAACTAGCTGATTGCACTCTGACTCGCATTGGTTACTAGATAACATCATGACACTGAAAGCATTTAGTTTTAGTCTTAGAAGATAATCCGGGAAAATTATGAATTTAAATTTAGTTGTTTAGCGAGAAAGTTCTTTATACATTTTAGAATAAGCAGTCACAAATCTTCTTTCAAATTCACGCTCATATTCGGTTATTACGAACTTCCATAACGTTTCAATAAAAATTAGATATTTAGAAAATGCATATGTGTGTATGCTGGGGTACCTACGTGTTTTGCACGTACGTTACTCTTGTACTTGTACACCTACACATTTCTCTATTAGTTCTTATTAGTTCAGTAATTTCTTATATAAGTTGTTGAATTAAATTTTCTTTCGTCGTTCATCCTCTAAGTTTCCATCACGTGAGTTTTAGATGTTGTACATTGATTTAAATTGCCATTTAAAGTAGATACCACTTGCAAGTAATAATCTATTACCCTGGCATCTAATACGCGATTGCAAACAATCAAAGTTTCCCCGCAAACGGTAAATGTTGCAAGGGCTTGTAAGTTACAATTTGCTCCCGTCCCGGCGGTAGCTTGATGATTATCATTAACGGCGACAAAGACAACTGATGTGCGAATGGGATAGGCATAATGTGTTTAGGGTTGTCGAGAACGTTATGTAACTATATCAGTTCAGTTTCTTCCAAGATTAGTTCCTATGAATTATATATGTTTTCTTTAGAGATAAAATACATCATACATATTGTCCTTATACCAAAATTATAGCTTAATCGGTTGTGTAATGGAAACCGGAAATAAAAGTGATACCGCAATGCATACTGATATACATTTATAGACACCCAGACGAAAAATAAAGACATATATTCATCACATACGAGTCTCATTCATGGGTGGGAATCGAACCCACAGTCTTTGGTTCAACAGTTAAGAGCACTAGTAATTGTTCCACAGTGCTTGTAATAAATATCGTTATAACAGACTCTCAAACTAATTCATTATCATCTTCAAGCCCTTTTCATTAGCATCGTCATTGTCTACAAGTCCGACGAATCACGTGAATCCTAATTAGATATTATATTATCTCTTTAAATGTTATTTTTCACTACCTTCGCTTAATATTCTAATTCGTGTAATTTCTTATCTGATTGGTTCCGAAAGTGTGATAACCTAACTCGTCTTAGAGCGCGGCTTTCACTGGGAAATTTTAAGTGCAAAGAAAAATAATAAATAAGATTAGTCTCTTCAATCTAAACTCTTTGCCAACCCTAGTCTGCCCGCTAGACCCGATTCCCATGGCGATGAGAGCGGGCACATTGTGCGACGCGGAAACTGCGCGCGCGCACCCACCGGTGATCGCAGAAGACGGGGTGCGCGCGCGTCGGCGCCGTGACGAATCGTTGCTGTATAGTCAGCTGCACGTCAGATCACACTTTGGGCTCTGTGCCTGGCGTGACGTTGAGCTTGCTTTGGTACAGTGCCGGTTTTAGCATTGCCAGCGCCCTAGGCAAATTTCTTTCAGGTGGGGGGTTGTTAGAGTAGGGCTCTAGTGCCCGTTTATGCGTTGTTCCATGGGCATTAGTACCTATGTCTGATCCTGTCGTTAGAGTCAATACTCAATCGACAGTTGATGTCATCAATTTATCGACAGCCTACCTCAATATTATAGGTCAGAAGCAATATTGTGACTTGTTTGTCAAAGGAATAACTATTGATAGTCCTGTATCAACTTAGCCGTTTTTTACGTTTACGTTTCAAAAACTTAATTATTTTCCATTAGATTTACAAAGGAGATCTTATTTAGAAACAAATACTACAAATTAAACTAAGATCACAATAATGCAGCAATCAAGCGCACAACACGTCATTTCCAACTATTAAAAGATTTTTACTCGTCGTTCCTGGTGTACCCTATAAATGGCAAATTATGTATCACTATCAAATTTTTAAAATGAAATGTTTCGATACTAAAACTACGCATAGTTCTGCAACGCAACTGGGCGATCGCCCTGTTGTGCCCTATCCTAACGCCGGCCCTGTGCAATGGCTGATGGACAGAACATGTTATTGTAACTGTGTATTTTAATTCATATTTAGATGCATACTTTGCGTGGGACAATAGACTAGGAAGAAGAGAAACCGTGGCCGTTATATGTTGCCTATGTAATTACCCTCCCGCCAGTAAGGCGATGAGAAGTGTTAGGGAGTTTTAGAGGGTACTTTTCACTATTCTCCAGAGCGAGGGAGTTTCACTCTCACTGCTGCCACATGTGTCTCATTGCATTTCTCCTTGTCAAAAAAACGGAAGAAAAACATTTACTTAGAGATTACTTTATGTTACATAGTTTCATATACGGCTTTATCGGCTATTTGCCGGTGATAATAAAATTGCGATTAAAGTATGAGTATTAGTAGCTACTACAAATATTAGGTGGTCATGTTTGTTTTTATTAGACAGACTAGTTTATGGAAAATTGCAATAAATTAAAATAAATGTAAGGTTTTCTTCGAAAATCAGTCTGGAATAATAACCTTAATCAGATAGATTGCTGAAGGATCTTTATGTGAAAACCAAAAGGTTCACATTCGCCCAGCTTACACAAGTGTAGACAAACTAGGTTCAATAAAACCACCACATTGTCAAGTGCATAAAAGATGTCATCGACGCAATGGCGCGGACGAAGCCACTCATCGGAACGGCCCTTATTCAAGTGGTATCACACAACCCGACCGGATCATGTGTCCCCACCACCGCCACTACTCGCAGTGGTAGTCCTTCATCCCAATTTGGTTGTTTATAACGAGATTATAAGCCGGCGGAGTTGAATGCGCTTGCTTTATAAAGGGGTGTTTAAACTGGAGCAATAGCTCGAGAAGTGGATCTCAATTTTTATCAACGTTATTATGATTAGTTTGCTCAAATTAAAGTTTATTCTTACTATTTCACGGACAGCTGTGAGACGGTTTATTACCAGGCCTGAAGTACGGTAGGAAATGTTTGAAAAATTATTAAGAAAATAGTTTTGACCCTATTTAGGAGGCATCTTGCAAGAAAGTTTAATACAACGTCGTTAAGTAGGGTTTAAAACGTCGGCAAAAGTTGCATACGATTACAAAATAGCGCTTGCAATACAATGTGGGAAATAACAAACTACATCTTTTTGATTATAAATTTAATCTGTTGTAAGTAGGTATGGTCGATAACATAATAAACATACAGATAGAAAATAGTTATGTCCTGAACATAAGTCTGACTGTGTGCCTTTAACTGTACACACATAGATTATTACTTTGTAGAAAACGTCTTTATAAATTTTTAAAATCCTTTCCCTCGTCCTTTATAGGTCGTTTAACAAAGTGTCATGAGAAATCCATTTCCAGTTTGCTAAAAAAAAAGCTTGGAATGCCTCACAAATCGGGCACTACAGACTGACGTTTGTATAGACGCCTTAAGAACTGTAGTACCGAGTTGGACATTTCATCCGGCCGCGTAATATATCTTATGCATGAGTGACTCTCGACCCGTCGGACGAGTAGACAAATAAGGCCACGGTGCAGGGAACCGAGCATGACGACATTATGTTTTTTCAAGGGATAAATGTGTCCTAGGCTAAGAAATTGCTTCGAGACCGTTGGCGTTTAAACTATGATAGATGGCTTTTGTGTGTACTTGGGTTTTACATTCGTTCCATGTGCGAGCGGTTAATAAAAGTGTATGATATCGTCTTAATTCTTATTTCTTTCCTTTTGCTTTGTTTGAGAGTTAGTAAGCTTACCGCCGACTGACTTCGCATTTTCATCAGATTATGCTTGAATCATGTTCTAGGATTACTAGATGGGTCAATGCTATCTATATTATACTACTTACTAATATTAAAAGCTGTAGAGTTTGTTTGTTTGTTTGAACGCACAAATCTCAGGAACTACTGGTTTAATTTGAAAAACTCATTTAGTGTTGCATAGTCCATTCACCGTGGAAGGTTTTAAGCTATATAACAGCACACTGCGATAGGAGCAAAGCATCAGTGGGAAATTTGGAAAAACGGCGATAGTACGCGAAGCTACGGCTGGGTGCTAATAAAAATAAACAATAAATCATAATGTGACGACAAACATACAAAGCCACATAACAAACAAAACAGTATTTAAGGAAATATACTGTATTGAATCGCAAGATAAAAACACTATTCAAATAAATCAAACACATGACAAAAAAATGAAATTAAACCCGCTCCGTTACCGAATGGAACATTGTGTGAGCGAATGAATTAGGTTTTCCACTGAGTTTCCTTGCTAGCGTGCCTTACGCCACCTTCACATGCGACAATTTGACTCAATTTATTGGATCGCGACTTGCAAATTGAACTATTTCTCAACGTGCCCGCTATAAATTGGCTGAACCGCCTGCTGCGTTCTCTAATTACTGTCCCAACACATGTTGTAACAGCGCCGAGTCGTCTACATTCCGACATATGTCGCACGAGAATGCAGCCTTTACTATTATTTGCATTTTTTCACTTAACTTAATCATGTTGGCATGAGAAAATGACAGTGTGACATGTCCTGCGTGGTCATGGTATACAGGTACTGTCGACAGCAGGTCAAGGTAAATCTTGTACCTCGATATTAGTTCTTATGTGCACAACATAAAGGTACAAAGTCCAAAGTGTGTAGTCTAAGGTGCTTTTGATCCTGAAACATAATCATTGTACGATTCAGTTCCGAAATTCGAATTATTCTTATAATAAACTTTATCTGCGAGGCATATCCAAAAAGTGGAAACCAACAATAAATAATCTACCTGTTGTTGTGTAAATGTAAGTCCATAATGGCCTTGTAAAACGTCATTTATTTATGATCGTCACTGATCTAATCAAGAATGATGCAGGTTACGTAATAGCTGACAACTGCTTTTCCTCTTTTTCGAGCTTGCTGGATTCACACCCCTATCAAGCTGAAAATAGAGTTACCTACTAACACTTTAGCGCTAATTAGGAGATGCCTATGTCCAGCAGACCAGCAGTGGACTTTTGATAGACTGATGATGATAATGATGATCTTATCCAAACTGGTCACAATTCACGCAGACATTATAAAGATTGATATACAACTTATTTCACAACCGAAATTCCTAAAATTAGTAACTAAGCATACAGTAAGATCTAATTTAGCTTTTACCATTTAGGTACATTAAGTATTTTAATTCGTTATACGTGCATGCAATTTCAATGTTTTACTGCTACCATTTCTTTACTGTGACGATTGTCAGAACTAGTTCCACGACGTAATACTGCTATTATGGATAATGACCTTTTACTGGTACATCTCCTACAATGAGAACTTTATTTTTGTGATCTTTGTAAGCTATTATTGTAGGCAAAATAAAAGTTTTAAACTCATTAAAATTTGATCTCAACTTCAGGTGCACATACCCCTACCACGTTTTTTCTGCTTCAGCTGTTGACATTATTAGTTAAGCTACATTAATACCATATTATGGGTTCATGATCATGATTACAAATTTTGGAATTGATATTCGGAAGACCTATTTCCAATATACAGACAAGACCTAAATTTAAAGCAAAAAGGGCTTTATGACTTACCAAGCCGAACAAAACCTTGAAAGATAATGGACGATATCACGGAACGCGCACGTTTCCTATGTTCTACATAAACCACTTTATCTGGCCAAAGCTAACTGTAACCTTCTTGTACAACATAAAATATCCTTCACCTAGGCAGGTCAAAGTTAACTATCTTTGTGATTTTGCTGCTTTTATATCCCTGAACATTACGAAGAGATTAGAACAACTTACGATGGCATTGGTTGTTCATTTGGAACTTTTGTCAGATGAAACTTCTGTCATTAAGTACTCTTATTTGATGTAACAAACCAGAACCTACTGGAAAAGAAACTTCAATAATCTAATGTATCATTGCAGTTCGAACTATCTTCTTTTCCAGTGGCTTTGTACAATACTTGGTTAGTTTGTTTTAGACTTTGCTAATCGGAGCGATTACCTTCATAATTTCTAGGCCTGATATTAAATTGTCCGATTAGAAAAACATTCGATTACAGTACAATACGACTTATTCAAGTATCATCATAATGATCCGTAACTAAATAATCAAACAAGTTATATTTTATTAGGTTGTTAATCTTTGTCTCTGCCATTGAAAACTTAGCGCTTGATCACAAAATTCTGACAAATCAGATTGATAAATCGGGTTTTTCACCAACTCGACACGAATTGATGTTGAAGGTCCTAAAAAGATGTGAACATTTTGTGAGATAATTTCATATTAAGTCTCGATCATCACAAAATAAATCATGCTAATATAGCAGTGATGTAACTTAAGGATGCCAGAACGGTCATCACTACCTAATAAATCAAGCAAAAGAGAGAACGCCATTCAGTGATGTTGCCGCATACCTAGGATTGTATCGTTAGACTGCTAGTCTAAACTATACTATTCTAGAAGCTCGCCTTCTCAAAGTAACCCGGGCAAAGGTGGCCACAGTCATCTCGCCGGTGTCACCCAGAGCTCGCAGCAGCTGAGCGTATGTATCCAAACCGTGCATTAAACATTAAAATATGCGCATAAAGCCGCATTAGCATGCGCCGGACATTCCCATTGTGGCTTGTGATCCGAAATCGTGACGAGTGGCCTTAGTGCGCAAGGGAGAGGAGATGGCGGTGAATACCCTCATTCTGGAACCTGGCTATGAACGTTAGGAGATTTGGCATGTCATGAACCGTGGTCAGGGATATCCTACATGTACGGTCAACAGCGTGTCAGGATAAACACTTTCCATTCGATTTTAGATCTTATGCACATGATATAAAGACAGTGCAAAGTCTATAGTGAATAGTTATCTTTTAGATCAGTTCATAAAACGACCTGTATTGAATAGAGCTGACTCATCAATGGAATAAATAGCCAAGACATGAGTTCTGAAAAGTGTCAGAATAGGGTAGAAGAAAAATTAAGTACAGGTCAATATCTTATTAGTTCCATGAATATAGATGATCCTTTCAATATCTCTTTCCAAGTGTTGCATTATCTACAACATCATCATCATTAGATGCTGATGTTTAACAACAAGGATCTCATTCTTCTCGATCCGCTATTCGCTCGCATCTGAACACACCCAACCGACCGCGACATACCGCTTGCGCCCGCGTTTGGGGCGGGGCAACCCCCCCTACAACCATTTTGGTACGATAAGCATTCAATAGGCCACGCCGGTTATAGAAAATAATGTTGCATAATAATGTTTTACTCCTAAGAACATTTCCTGGTACTTACCCTAACTCATTGAGCTTGGATTTACAGGTTGGAGCGGATTAACATTCATACTAGGCATTGTCTCGGAATACAGTCGAATCTGGAAGAATAGCTCAATTTGTAGGCACGAGCACCGTTAGAAATTTATTCGTGTATCATTGAGTGCATTCAATATAATGGGCATTGAATATCGAACACTTCTTTATTAAAAAGCGAAAGACAAAGGTATAAATAGTTACTTTGACAGTTTTTATTGTTAGACGTATCTTTATAGTTTTATAGAATTCAGATTTCTACATTATGAATAGTTTTTCAAAAATGAAGTAACAAGTAATTAGTGTTATTTTTGGTAATCATCATAAAATTCATGGCTAAATACCTACTCTAATTGTTACCACTTATGACTTGCGGATAAAAAATTAAAACCGATGCCCAGAAATCTAGATCTGTAAAAATAAACTCAAATAATACATCTGTATTTAAGACACATGATCCTTAATGGAAATCAATACAAAAAGTGAAGACATTCAAATATAACAGAACATTTTTTTTATTTTTATAGTACTTTACGCCGTACTAGTGAACTTTTAATATAAGAAACAGAAAAATTACTTTTCTCAGCTCAGTTGGAAGAGCAGCACGTGCGATACGTGAAGGTCGTGGGTTCGATTCTCGCACCGCAAGGGGAGATAAATTCTGTTTCTAATATATAACTTAACAGTTGTACAAAATGGATACAAGCAAAAATAACAGGAACACAGTAGTTGTATTTATTTAGAATTAGGGAGAGAGAATTAGAATTAATGAATTTTCAGCGTTTGTATGTAGCCGCTTTGGTTAACAGGATTTCATAATCTACTTTAGGATTATTTTCGAACATCTCTTTCGTTTCCAGAATCAAGAACTTCATCTAGCAAGCTCTGTTTTGTAGTAACTTAAATTGCTTTTAATGTAGTCTAGAAACATGAATAAACACACTAACGACCAACATTATGGTCTGGTCTTCTTTTAACCTTGTGCAATCAGGCGCATGCTTTAAACACGTCTAGTAATGTCCAGGAAGTTGTTACTTTTAAAAGGCCCGAGGCACTTCGAGAATTTGTTACAAGAAACAGTCTCGGTTGAAATGTCATTTCGAAAAGCAGGTCCGGTACAAACACAAAATTACTTTAAGGTGTAGGGATTTTTCTAGGTAATTATCAAGTTAAGCCCTTAGGGGTCAAATTATCTGTCAATATATCCGAGAATACCGCAATCGGTATAAGTCAAAATGAGCCTTGAGGTTTCACGAATAAGAATCTCATCAATTGCAATGTTTATTTATACATTTTCTTGCAATACGGCATTCCCCATTTGGCGGGATAGTGATTTCTGAAGTAATAATTCCACACTACATGTGTGTACATGAAAATGAGCTCTACTCAAACGAGTTACGGTCCGCTTGGGAAGAAGCGTCAAACTTTGCCAACTTTATAAGGGCACCGTCGGACACTGGTCGCAACTAGAATGTCCTGCCTCGGGCGATTCAATCAATTCCGACTTTTAACTCATTTGATTTATGGTTCAGTCTTATTTGTATTAAAAAGGAATGGTGATCCAGTCCAAATACGTCCCGTTTTAAGACATGTGGTTTTAAATCGTATTGTGTGAATGTTAAAGTTGAATATTGTTCTGACGAAGGTTACTTACAGCGAGTCTGGAGCTGTGGGATTGCCAATTAGAATTCTTGCATTGATCCGTTTTTCAACGCACCGTGAATATGTTGATCTATTTGTCAACTAGTTTACGAGCAAAAGTAGTTTGCAGAATCTTTGCCATTTATTAAGACTCACATCACATGTATGAATAATTGACAAATTATCTGGGAGTTCTCATGTAGTTTGGTTAATAGAATTCATACAGACATAAATGTGCTTCTTTAAGGTTACCTACCACATTTAGAAGTTTAAATTAGTAGCCAACGTTATGTAGAAGAGGTAGATAGTCTATCGGATAAATAGACTACCTTTTCTATTCAACAGATGCAACAGGGATGACTGTGTTGCAAATAAATTTATTAATTGAATAAGCGTTATGATAAACCGTAAAATCGCAAAGGGATTGAAATCATGTGCAATATATATTATGTATATAAGAAGCAATTGAATAAAAATAAATAAATGTAAATACCTAATCGATCTTGCGCTTAATCTCTTTTCAGTCTGCCATCTCATCGGATTAAGAGAGTGAAGGAAATGAGCGTGCACGTAATTGTAATGTTACGATAAGTTTCAAAACTCCCAAACTGGCAACATTTTTGTTTTCCCTACGGTTTTCGGGGAATGCCTCGATCGTCTTTTGGAAAGAAAAGGGGAGAACAAAAAAACGTCACGGCGCATTACATGGGGGGGCGGGGGTCAAAAATCTTCAAAAATTGCGCTAAGTAATACTTGAACGCTCCTTAAGGGAAACCGACTAAAAATAGGTAAAAATAGGGTAATACTAAAAATAGCCAGTCTGTTAGATTATTAAAATTTAAGAGACACGTATTTTTGCATTTTCCACCTAATCCAAAGACAACAGCTATATATTGAAAATGAATTGTCGCGTGACGTCATCAGTGGATGCATTTTTACCAGTTTTATCTCAGTATTTTCTTAATTATTTGGCAAATGAAAAAATACGTGTCTATTATTTTTTTAATAACTAATAAACGTACTTAAAACTAACTGGTATTTTTGTCCCAGTCCGCTCACCCTATTGGTTGATCTCAATGATATTGGTCTCTGCTGAAATTGGTCGGGGCGACATTATTATTTTGTGACAAGCAATCATAATCGAATGATAAATAAATAAATAAATATTGGACAACATCATATACATTGCTCTGATTCTGTGGTAAGTAGCTAAAGCACGTGTTACAGAAATCAGAAACAACGACGGTACCACAACACCCAGACCCGAGACAATATAGAAAAGTTCATTTCCCATATTAACCCGACTGGGGAACGAACCCGGAACCTCAGAGATGGCGTGACGCCAAAGTCCGGCACGCTTGCGTCTCGGCTACGGAGGTCGTCAAATCAAATCAAATCGAATACTGTTAAGATCTATTGAAGATATAGAGATGTTTCTCCTCTGAAATGCACTCGAGTATAGCAGCTATTAATATTAAAAAGGGTTCAAACATGTCATTGGACATTTACAACTGTTGTGGACTTACTTTGTTGTGGGCCATTATTCCAGTTGTTTATGGTTCTGTCCGCACATAACATGTTACCTGTAATTAAAGTTGCCTTAGAAACTTTCTGTATATGTTTTTTAAGTATATCCTTTGTTTTACTGAGTATTCAATTTAAAGGTTTGCTCGTTTCCATATTTTATGTGAATGGTTGCAAATGTTTGGATTTGAAGTGGTCATTAATTGTTTCAACAAATTGACTGGCGTGTGAAATAATGTTTTTAGATCTACATGTCCAAGATATATACTATATTTTATCTTGTTCGAATATGTCGATTATATTTAAAATTTGTTAATTATATTTTATTTACAGCGCCATTGGTTATGATTATTTGCTTACTTGTAACAAATTGTTTTTTTTTCTTAAAATTATAATTAGCGCAATAGAGAGTAGATCATTTTGCGCTTAGTTTAATACTTGCTTGGTTGCTTCATTTAATTCAAGACCAGCAAGGACAGTCTTTCTCTAATTACCGTTGCTGTTTTCCTTTTCCCCACACAAATGATTAGTCTCGGTTAATGTGAATTTCTATTGTTTAAAATTACTAGCATGATATAGCTCGCTGCTCATGACTTGTTCATTTAAGCTGTTGCAAGCTTACTGGAAATTATGCGGCATTATATGTTTACACTTTTCTGACTTGGCTAAATCTAAGCAATTCTTACAGTCTTTTTTTTAATTTTCTTACCTTGTAAGCCTTCCTTGGTCCACGATCATATCGAAATCAAAATCAGCTAAATCGCTCCAGCCGTTCTCGAGTTATCAACACTAACGAACCACTTTAATGAATATACATACCTAGATTTAGTAATTCAAAGTAGTGTTGCCGGATAATCGATTACCGATTAATCGATTATCCCCCCCCTCAAATAGTATAGTATCGCTTTCAACTTGATATCGATATAATCGATTATATTGTATTTTACTACGATTATAATCGATTATATCGATAGTATCGATACTATTGATTGTCATATCGATTATTAGATTATTTAGGCCTCTTTTGGCATAATCGATTATAATCGATATATAATCAAATCGACGGCAACACTAATTCAAAGATTCTATTGTTGATATTGACGACTTACCTACTTTAAAAACGGCCATCTTATATTTTAACCAAGCTCCAAAAAAACTTTTGGAGCTTGGTTAAAATAAGATGGCTGTTAAATGGATGTTAAAATATAAGATGGTTGGATTTTTGATGATTTTAATGCTCTAATATTTGTTTCTTTCCAGGGTTTATGGGAACGCAGTGCGAGGTGGAAATAGACGAATGCGCGAACAATCCGTGCCTCAACGGCGGCGTTTGTCACGACATGATCAACGCCTTTAGGTGCACGTGTGTCATTGGGTATGTTTTCTTTGGCTTCATCAGCATTATTGTTTTCTTTTACATCTACACTAATATTATAAAGAGAATAGATTTGTATATTTGTATGTTTGTAAGGAATAAACTCAAAAACTATCGTGCCAATTTGAAAGCTACATTCACTCTGTGTAACATAGGCCGTATTTATTGCTAGAAAAGACTAAGACAACGCGGGCTGCCGCTAGTTAATATAGTTTTATTTAATTCTAAGGTTCTAGATATTATAGTTAAAAGAATATGGAACTGATTCCAAAGTAAATATTGAAGCACTTGTGTTTTGAAAACTGTTACGATATCACGACTCAAGATAACGCGATGATTCTGCCAATGTCGAGCATTCAGAGCGACACGTTATTTAAAAAAAATGTCCGGTTATGAGAGCTCATTCGTTTCTGAAATGATAAAACAAGAAAATACATAAAATAAAGAAAATAACAATGAAATTCGAATTTCGAACTGATGAACTTATTTCTCATGCTTTTTTATTCCCCAGGTTCACAGGAGCGCGGTGTCAAGTGAATATAGACGATTGCGCTTCAAGTCCTTGCCGCAATGGCGGTATTTGCCACGACTCCATCGCTGGGTATACTTGCGAATGTCCTCCAGGATATACAGGTAAGCTGTGTTTCTTATCAGCAACTGTGACTTTTTTTTTTATAGTAGCGCAGTATATTGGGTCCTCCCAGCCTGATGGTAAGCAAGAGAGGAACCCACATCGCGATGACAACGGATTTGATATCAAAATATCCTATCCGTTAGCATCGCGATACTGGCCCGCAAGATGTTTTTTCACGCTCCTTTTGAAGGAATCCATGTCAAAGGAAGGAGGAAACACATGAGCCGGCAACGAGTTCCACTTCTTTATGATCCGGCAAAGATAAGAGTTACCGAACTTTTTGGTTCGTGATGAAATATTTTCCACGGTGAAGCGATGACATCGTTGGCCGGCTCTTGTGGTTCTGTGTAGGAAAGGAGAGGTAGATAAATGGTAGGTAGGTAGATAAATGGTAGATAAATGGTGACTGTTAAGCCAGCACCCGAAATTGTTATCACGATAGCTATTTTATAGCTGAAAACTATCCCAGATTTTTTTACTTCCAGTCAATTTTCAGATTCTAACCTAAGTATACTCCTTAGCTAAAATACTTTTATTAGGTATATGTCGGCCCATAGTACACGCAGAAATTACACACCTTGGCATCTGAATAGAATTTTATAATTTCTATAGTCCATTTTCCCTCCGTAAAAGCCAACTTTAAATTTAAAATTAAAGTAATTCTCCCCTTTCAGTTGAAAGATCATTGAAGGTCGTGGGTTCGAATCCCATCCCGCAAGGGAAAATTTTTCTGTTTTTTGTTACTACTACTTACTGATTTTAAGGCGCCACTTTGAAATCGCCGCTTTGTAACAAAATTTAACAATCAGCAGGACTACTCCTTTGGGACCGTGTAGATCCATCAATATATAAGACTATGGACTTCGTGCTCATGCACTTCTATATTTTTTCACTTCTATTTCATTTCCAGGTATGTCCTGTGAGACGAACATCAACGACTGCCTCTCGGCTCCATGTCACCGCGGAGAGTGCATCGACGGAGACAACAGCTTCACCTGCAACTGTCATCCTGGATATACTGGCCGCGTCTGCCAGACTCAGATCAACGAGTGCGAGTCCAACCCGTGTCAGTTTGGAGGTGAGATTTTAAATTATTAAGTTAATTTAGGTCTTATATACCTACCCAGTATAACCGTAAAGATAACAAGTAAAGTGTCAACCATTGAACTGGCAATGGTCACGACTGACGATCTGTTTAAATGGAACAGTTAGGTAATCAGTTCAAACAACAAAAAACAGATTAAAGGAAAATGCTATAATTGCATTGAAGCAGTAATGTAGAAATTTGAGCAGTACAGATATTAAAGCCGCGAACAATCTTTGGAAATGTAACATCTCAGTGCTTTGTTAGTTTTCAAAATACAGAAGGTGGAGCTACAGAATCTTATTCTGAAAAGCTTCTTAAAATTTTTTTGCGCCAGATTTCACAAGAATTGTTGGAACAAGTAACTTATTCAGTGACTACCTATATAGTAGGTACACATGCAATATTAAATAGAGTAATTTCCTCACGTTGTAAAATATAACTTTATATGGGTATTAGGAAAGAATATCTTCTGTGTGTTAAGTGTCCTGCACATTTTATTCTTCTGGTTATGACGTGTCTTGCGGGAGTTTGTGGTCCTAATCCTTAGTTTAAAGCTTGATTTTTTGTTAAAACGTGTTACCTTCTTCCAGGCCACTGCGAAGACCTGATCGACGGCTACCAATGCCGCTGCAAGCCTGGCACATCTGGCAGGAACTGTGAGACCAACGTCAACGAATGCTACTCCAACCCTTGTCGAAACGGCGCCACTTGTATTGACGGCATCAATAGGTGAGTTTGGGTTAATCAGTAAACGAAAAAACAGAAGCATTTCTAACGCTTGAAAATGGCACCACGAAAAAAAGTCGAGATTTAAGAGAGGTAGGGCATAGCGATTTATCGCTCGAACTGGAGCAGCCCGACTGGTGAAATACCTCCACCTTACAGAAGACCGCAGCCAAATAACAATCACTTCTGTGTTGTTGTGTTTCTGCGTGTGAGTAAGGTTTCCAGAGCTCCTGGGGGGTGCTAGGTACATTAGTGGCAGAGGTCAAGCCTTCAAGGTAAGGGCGACAAGTCCAGTAACAGAGATTTATTATGCTGTACTTGTCACTCTTAAGCTAGGACCTCTTTACCACTTAACATCAGGTGGGATGAGGTCAATCTTGAAGTGTAATATAAAAAAAAAAGTATTCAGTATTTGCATATAGATGAATTCAGCTAAATATCTAATCCTCTAAACACAATTAAAGGTGATATAAAGGCATTTAGTATAATATTTTGGTATTTGATCCCGAAATTATTCCTTAGGTACTTGGTATAATATGTCGAGAAATAGATTGATAGATACTCATTTATTATTCAATTCTTAAAATAGTTATTTTAAGCAAACTTGTAACTTTATGCATGTGTAGTGTATTTACCTTTTTGTCTTTTATACGTAATGCAAATTATAAATTCTAATCTACTTTCTCTTTTTCCACATGCAGCAATATTTTTTTTGAGTAAGTTGATTTTCAAAATTGCACTGCATGTGTTTTTTAATTATTTTAATTTTTATTGAAGCATGAATATTTTAAACTAATTTAAAACATGACTATCAAATTAGCATTAGCGTTCGTTTATTTTTAAAACCAAAAATATGTTAACGATCATTTACATGAGTAACCTACCATATTATAATTTTACTTGATTGATTTAACATATTTAATGGTACTAAAAATCCATACCATACTAAGCAACTATTCTAATGAAATGTTTTTCGTAACTGCAAAATGGTCGATTGTTTTTGGATGATTTCTCAAATATCACTCCAGTCTACATGTATTTTATCACTAAAGTTTTGGATATATATTTTGTATGTTCTTTAAAGTGCCTATTGATTCCAAATCAGCGTAGCTTCGCTTAATCCGTACAAGGCTTAAAGGACATAGAATTTCAGAATTTCATTTTACATAATCGAACAGGTCAAAACGACATTTTTAGTAGTTATTGAGAAACTAGTGAGGTGCATATCTACTCCCCGACGTCGTCACGCCCAACTTCGCCTGTTCGGGGAGCTTACAAAATTTCATTCACCCTCATTCTCATTTAACCAATTGTTATTGACGTCTTTTCAACAAACTACACTGACAGTAACTGGAATTGTTTTACAAGTTTCGAAACACCTACTAAAAATGTTTTGACCTGTCAACTTGTTTTCACTTTTTGAAGGACCAATGAGTTCGAATGCCACATTGCCCCCTGGTTGCCTAACAATAGTATCCCACAGGTACACCTGCGAGTGCATCCCAGGGTTCACCGGGCAGCACTGCGAGACCAACATCAACGAATGCCTGCCGAACCCTTGCGCCAACGGAGGGAAATGCATCGACCGCATCAACGGGTTCCGCTGCGAATGCCCTAGGGGATACTACGACGCGAGGTACGTTTAATTTTTTTTCGGCATCACGCCGAATGGGAAAAAAATCAAGTAAGTATTACTGTACAAAATTCTGTATGATTACATTGATTCCTCTTTTTATATGAAATACCCCCAGTTTATTTCTCGGCGGCATTGTTTAGTATACCGTTGACTTTAACTAAATACGCCCGTAACAACTTTTTGCTGCGCTCATGTCATAAGTACGAGTACAATAGCGACTTTCAAGACCTAGACATTTTTAATTCTACCTTAAGGGCGTACAAAAAGGTTCTTAGGGATAAATTACGACTACACCTAATTAAGTAATTTGTTTAGTTTTTATATATTTTTCAGTAATGTAAAAACGGAAAACAGGTTTCAGCTTATATAACATGTTTCATAAGTGGAAACTGAATTGGTTTAACAGATTGTTTGTTTCTATTTCCTACACTAAGTATTATGTGTTTCCTTACAATATATAAAATCAAATAATCCTACGTGAATAGCATATAATATTACAAAAGCACTTATAAATCGTCAGCACAAGTTCCATATTCTACCACCGTGTTCGGAATACTGACGATGTCGAGAAAAATTTGCAAGGAACTCCACAGAATCCCTATTAGTCTGTTTATTAGTTGCCTTCTGGATTAATACCAACTTACTGTGGACAGAACTCTAGAATGGGAACACAGTAACTGGTAAATAAATATTGAAACATACTATGAACTTGTGGTTTTCTGCTATTGATGTATAAACTAGTTGTTAATAATAATGCATTTCTCTTCGTTCCATTTAGATGCCTTTCCGACGTCAACGAATGCGCTTCAAACCCGTGCATCAATGGTGGCAGCTGCGAAGATGGAATCAACCAGTTCATTTGCCACTGCCTTCCAGGATATGGAGGTATGGGCTTAATAAAGAGGCCTTTTTAATTTCTAAAAAAAGTCATTGTTTTCCTGTTTTTTCAGAATACTAATGAGCTACGCATGAATTTTCAAAACCCAAATAAAATTGATGATAATACAGAGCTATAAAGTTTAGTCGTAAGGTGTATCTACATCACTATTTCGTAAAAACTGTACGAAGAAGTTAACGTAGCGTTAAATTTTTACACAATGTATCTCTATATAAGGCAAATATAATTGCCTTGTAATTTTTGGTAACCCAACCCTTCGACCAAACGGAAATATTTAGTCAATTACCATATGAACTCCTTTTTCCATTGGTCAAGCCATTACGCGAACGGCTAGACCAATTTTACTTTTTTGTTGTGCTTTTCACGAGAGAAATAGTAGGTAGAGATAATATATAAGTAACCTATGGAATCTCACACGCATCCCGCCTTCAAAATTGTACTGTGTTCTTAAAGAAGAATATGGCCTGTTTCAAGGCCTGTGCCAAGCACTGGGGCTTATAAATCCATGTTTCTAGGGCAACGTTGCGAGCGCGACATAGACGAGTGCAGCTCGAACCCTTGCCAGCACGGCGGCACATGCCACGACAGGCTCAACGCGTATAAATGCGACTGCGTCCTCGGCTTCACCGGCGTCAACTGCGAAACTAACATCGACGACTGCGCGGGCAACCCTTGCTTGCACGGCGGCTCCTGCATCGACCTCGTCAATGGGTACCGGTGCGTGTGCGCACCACCGCATTCGGGGCGGAACTGCGAGAATACGCTGGATCCCTGTACGCCTAACCAGTGAGTACCCTTATCATTTTTTATTTGAATATTTTGAATTCGAATATTAAAAAATGGTAGTTGATTCGTAATACTTTAACTTTTGTATAACACTAAACTGCATTATATAAAAAACCTTATTATTATGCTGTACTTGTCGCCCTTAAGCTAGAACCTCATTACCTCTTAAAATCACGGATGAGGTCAATTTTGAAGTGCAATTTTACAAAAAAAAAAACAAAGAATAACTATTTATCTATAGTGACCGGTTCCAATATTTGAAAAACGGATCAGTTTTAGTAATGGCACAAAATAGATAGGTACAGAAATCAATCAACATACAAAGCGCGCTCGAGCAACGCACACATAGATACTGCTCATGGACACGATATCTCAAGCCAGTTCAAACCAGTGCGAGCGCGAGTGCAATCCGCTTAACATGTGCGTCTACTAACTATTTTATGCAATCATGGAGCAACGAAAAGAAAGTTATTATAACTGTTCAGTGGACGGTTGTTTAAATTCAACATTAAACAGTGAATTGACAAATTTGTAATATATATAACAATGATATTAAAATAAAAATATTGTAGTTATTATTAATTTATATCTCCATTCATCCCGTTTCATTCTACACAGTAAATCATACAACTAAATAGGAGCGCCATGATACCACGATAGTTTTTCGTGCATAAGCCATAGTTGACAACCCTAGCGCGACCGCCGAGCGTAGGTATGAAAAGTGAAGTACATACATGAGTTTCACTTCTGTACCTATCTATTGTGTGGTAATGGCTAGTAAAAAAATATACGACGCGTAAACTGAAACCATTCCAGACTCGTAATCGGTTGGAAAAAACGGATTGTCATCTTTGACGCATTACGAATCGTAATATATTGGACCGGGCATTAACAATGCCTAATCATGATCGCGGGCAGACTAGATTGCCCTTATACGAACCGTTCTTGCGCTATTTCGGGGGGAGTAGTGCAGGAATGGCCACTTTAAGTTATAATATTTTTATTTCGTGTATTGTATTTTTAAATTGTAACTAACATATTTCATAAGTACTACTAACAACATGAGTCATTGTTACTTGATTAATAAATGCATTCATTCATTCATTCATTCATTCATTCATTCATTAATAAATAAATGCGCCAGAGAATCACACCAATCACCTGGTCTCAAACTAAGGTTTTCCCTTGTACTATGACCGAAGTCAATTTAGAAAAGTTCGTTTTCCAAATTGACCTGACCGGGAATCGAACCCAGGACCTTACGCGCTTTGGTCGCCTACCTAAGCCACTGCGCCACCGAGGTCGTTAATAATAACGCGAATAAACATCAACAGGTAGTAACTTACAACTCATGTCTTCCAGATGCCGTCACGGCGGCCGTTGCGTAGCGGAAGCATCGTACGCGGAGTTCACCTGCCAATGCCCCGTCGGGTGGACGGGGGCCCTCTGTGAGAGGGACGTCGATGAGTGCGCGGTCACCGCTCCGTGCCACAACCAGGCCACGTGCATCAACACGGAGGGCTCGTACACTTGCGAGTGCGCGAGAGGGTACGAGGGGAAGGACTGCGCTATCAACACCGATGACTGTGCTTCGTGTAAGTGTTAATCACAAACTACTTAGTACAAAACAAAGTCGCTTTTTCTGTATGTCTCTAAGAATCTTTAAAACTTCGCAACGAATTTTTATGCGATTTTTTTATAACAAGAGAGATATATGGGGAAGGTTTATGTGTATAATCCATATATATTATGTACCTACAGAAAAAGGCGAAAACTTCATCTATAATTACTTGTAGGTACCCGTCTGAAGCCGTGGCGTGTAGCTAGTAATAAATAAATATTGTACAACATCACATACATAGCTCTGATTCTGTGTTAAGTAACTTAAGCACTTGTGTTATAGAAATCGGAAACAACTACGGTACCAAAACACCCAAGACAACATAGAAACGTTAGTTTCCCATTTTGGCCCGACCGGAGATTGAACCCAAAGTCTAGCCCGCTCGCCCTCGGCTACGGAGGTCGTCAATTACTCAATTGCATGTGCAAGCTAACAGCACTTTAATGAGGTCTACTATTAGAGTCACGTAAAATACCTACAACTTTGTTTCGCAGCCCCGTGCCAGAACGGCGCGTCGTGCCAAGACAGCATCGGCGACTACAACTGCGCATGCGCTAGCGGCTTCGCCGGCAAGCACTGTGAGGTGGACATCGACGAGTGCCAGTCCCGGCCCTGCATGAACGGCGCCACTTGCAACCAGGTGAGATATAGGTCCTTGGTCTTCCGAAGGGTTCAAGAAATTTGTGCCCGGTTTAAATGTTTGAAAGGAAATTACAAGTATGAATTGTCTAGGTCTTGACCTATCTCAAGCAGTTATGCGTTACTGATTTTCCATGGTGCCGTTACTAGGCGATTAGAAGGTAGGGGGTTTGGGTGGTCCTTGCTCTCTTACCGAGTGGGGGAGTCCGACACACGCCGCTCTCGTACCCTCGGCAGCGGTACGGTGCGTAAAGATATTTTCTCCGCCTAAAAAAATAAAGGCCAAGGCCCCTTTCATATTTTTTGTGAAGGGAGAGGGGTACTGTTGCCCAGCAGTACATAAGACCAAGATATCATTAAGTATTGTTATTTTTTAATAAATGCCACCACAGAGCGAACTTATAACAATTTGGCGACTTGAAAATTGCAATAAAGGTCACTTGCTTTTCATACTCTTTCACTAAGCTGCAATGGGATGCTTTATCCCCAGTAGTAGACTATGGACTTCTGCTATAGGCCAACATCTGGCTAGTCGAAGAAAACTATTTTACCGTCTTCAGCAGGGGTGCAGAAGACTATTGACTGCTGCTATAGGCCCACATTCGGCCAGTTGAATGAAACTAATTTGTACCGTATTGTTCCAGTACGTGGCATCGTACACCTGCACGTGCCCGCTCGGCTTCTCCGGCATCAACTGCCAGACCAACGACGAAGACTGCACGGACTCCAGCTGCATGAATGGCGGCACGTGCATCGATGGCATCAACTCTTACAACTGTTCCTGTCCACCTGGGTAAGTCCTCGAAGTTTTATAAATCGCTATGCCCTACCTCTCCTTAATAAAGTTTAGGACTTCTCATGCTTGCATAGTTTTATGAACCCCTGAGGAACCTATTCGCAGAGCCTTGTGTATAGCGTCAATTAACAGTTTCGACATTTCGTCGTGTCATATCAGAAAATTGAAGTGTTGCGTGTGCTATACCTAATGAACTGTCCTGCTGATATTATGTCAGTTAATATCCTAGGCTATCTTTAACTAGCGTGACGTCACTTAACCGTTAGCTACGGGCTTACGACCTTACATTCATCCATGAAAGTGTGGTCGTAGTGAATGAAGTGGCGTGGTTGTTGGCCCCTTTTCTTTCTTTGCGTCTACCTCCAGAGAATTCTTTAACAAATCTCTCTTGAAATGTATATTTTGTTTTGTTTAAAGGTACACTGGCTCGAACTGCCAGTTCCGCATCAATATGTGCGACAGTTCGCCGTGCGACAACGGCGCCACGTGCCACGACCATGTCACATACTACACCTGCCACTGCCCCTACGGATACACTGGGAAACATTGCGAGGTCTACGTTGATTGGTGAGTTCAGATAAGATATAGAAGAAAACAAGCAATTAGCTTTACTAATTTTTCATGCCAATAAGTACATAAACCCTGTGTCCGATTATTAACATAAAGTTAAGAAATCTATTCTTCTGGACAACATTATATGTCGTGTGCAATGATATAGATTTAAAATAAATTCGTTATTATTTTGTTGCCATTATATTGCTTGGTATTCGTCGTATTAACTTAAAGGGGAAATTAACAAGGTCATAGATAGATATTACATTTCGTAATTTCAAATTATATATTAGCGAACTATGAAGTCTTGATTAATTAAATACAAATTATTTACTACCACAGGTGTGAAGGTAATCCCTGCGAGAACGGCGCTACATGTTCCCAAAAGGGACCTCAGTATACGTGCACCTGTGCGCCCGGCTGGTCCGGCAAGCTCTGCGACGTAGAGATGGTCTCCTGTAAAGATGCCGCCATCAGGAAAGGTGAGAAATTGAATTAGATGTTAAATTAAAGTCTAAGCAAAAGTTCGAAAACGTATAAAAAAATTATTTAACATAAAAGTTTCCTAATAGAGTAACAGCATACTGTAACCAATCTGCTGAATTTCTAACCGGTGTCATTTCGGTAGATATAGCTTCCGAACCGGCAGAATAATCACTTAGCATTGTATTTAATGACGATTCAAAATTATTTAAAACACTTGTATAAAGAAATATTTTGACTTCGCTTTTTAAAAGATTTTCTAGAAGTTGAAATGGATGGGGATATCAGAAGATATAGTTACAATGTGTGTGATTTATTGCAGGCGTAAAATTAAAACAACTTTGCAACAACGGCACATGCGACGACATCGGCAACTCGCACCGCTGCCACTGCCTTGATGGATACACCGGCTCCTACTGCCAGAAGGAGATCAACGAGTGCGACTCAGCGCCCTGCCAGAACGGAGCCGTCTGCAAGGACCTCGTCGGGACCTACCAGTGCCAGTGCGCCAAGGGCTTCCAGGGCCAGAACTGCGAGCTCAACGTCAACGACTGCCAGCCCAACCCCTGCCAAAACGGCGGCACCTGCCACGACCTCATCAACAACTTCTCCTGCTCCTGCCCCTTCGGCACCCTCGGCAAAATCTGCGAAATAAACGTCAACGACTGCAAGCAAGACTCCTGCCACAACAACGGAACTTGCATCGACAAAGTGGGAGGCTTCGAGTGCAAGTGCCCTCCTGGCTTCGTCGGGCCCAGGTGCGAGGGCGACATCAACGAGTGCTTATCCAATCCTTGCGCGTCGCCCGGCATGCAAGCCTGCGTTCAACTCGTCAACGACTACCATTGCAACTGCAAACCCGGATACATGGGCAGACACTGTGACGCCAAGGTCAACTTCTGCGCAAACTCACCATGCCAAAACGGAGGCATTTGCACAGCTGTTCAAGGAGGTCACGAATGCGCTTGCAGCGATGGCTTTTACGGCAAGAACTGCGAATACTCTGGATACGCTTGCCATCCCAATCCATGCCAAAACGGTGGATATTGTCGCACGTCCAAAAATGGTGACTATGTCTGCGATTGCTTATCCGGCTTATCAGGTATCAACTGCGAAATTGACTCGATGAACGAGTGCTTGAGCAATCCATGCACGCACCCAGAAGCCCGCTGCATCGACAATCCTGGCGACTACTTGTGCTACTGCCCAAGGCAATGGACCGGTAAAAACTGCCATATCCACGACCCTCACGCGCGAGGAGGCTATGGGAGTCTTGGCCCAAGTATTTATAACAACAAAAGCCCTACGTTGAATCTGCAAGAACTAGACTTGGCGTTCCAGAGAGAACAATGCGTCAAACTTGGTTGTAAGGAAAAGCAAGGGGATCACAGATGTGATGAGGAATGTAACACTTACGCGTGTGAATTCGATGGCAACGATTGTTCTTTGGGCATAAACCCCTGGGCAAACTGTACTGCTCCGATCAAATGCTGGGAGGTGTTTATGAACGGTGAATGCAATGAAGTGTGCAACACTCAAGCCTGTCTCTTCGATGGAAGGGATTGCGAGAAGTCTCTTCAGAGGTGCAACCCTATCTACGACGCGTACTGCCAAAAGCACTATGCTAACGGCCATTGCGATTACGGCTGCAACAACGCTGAGTGCAACTGGGATGGTCTCGATTGCGAGAACGAACCGCCAGAACTGGCCGAGGGAGTGATGTCCGTGATCCTGCTAATGGATATTCGCACCTTCCAAGAAAACTCAATAGCGTTCTTACGAGACTTGGGACATCAGTTGAGAACAACAATACGCATTAAGAAAGACCACCTAGGCAATGACATGGTCTTCCCATGGAAGGGCACTAAGGACACCGGCTTGCAAGATACGGAATTCGGGAAGAAACACCAGATTGTTTATACGGAGAGAGCGCAGTCAGGAGTGCACGTGTACTTGGAAATTGACAACAGAAAGTGTACGTCAATGAGCAACTCCGAATGTTTCTTCTCTGCTCGCGAAGCGGCCGAGTTCTTAGCAGCCACAGCTTCCAAGCATTCCCTATCGCCCGATTTCCCTATCTTCCAAGTGAAAGGCGTGAACACGCCAACAGACGAAGAAGTACCAACAAACTCCAAATATGTCTTCATTGGCGTTATTCTGGTCCTGCTTGCCGGTCTGCTCATTGGCGTTTTAGTCACTGCGCAGAGGAAACGCGCAGCCGGTATAACGTGGTTCCCAGAAGGTTTTATTAGGAATAATTCTTCTACGCGCCGGAGATCGAGAAGGAGAGGCCCAGATGGGCAAGAAATGAGGAATTTGAATAAGGCGTCTATCGGGTGTATTGATGTGGATATCAATGGGGGTCACATGGGGCCTCCGCATTGGTCCGATGATGATGACGACGGAGGGGCGCCTCCAAGGGCGAAGAGGGCGCGAGGTCCGGGTGACGCTAATGGTGCGCCAGGGGGATACGCGTCGGATCATACTGCGATCACCGATTATGAAGAAGCTGGACACGACTCAAGGGTCTGGACGCAACAGCATCTGGATGCTGCTGACATCAGAGTGCCCCCCAGTATGATGACACCACCGGCTATCGTGAGTGATTCTATTTTTTTTTTTCTCTCAGTCAATTTATCTTTTGCCCCAATTTTCGCTGGCTTGTATTCATAAGCATTCGTTTCCATCTCACACTCAGATGTGTAGCTTGTAAGATGGAATCTTGTACGAAGACTTTGAACTCATTATTCTCTTTGTATTTATCTATTCCTTTGGTGTGCGATTACAATACGTACATCACTTCTGAAAGCCATCAACATAGTACTCAAACGTCAGTCGTAACTCATGGTCCTTCTTCCAGCATGACGGTCACGTGGTAGACGTGGACGCGCGCGGCCCCCTCGGCATGACGCCGCTCATGGTGGCGGCGGTGAGGGGCGGAGGCCTAGACACCGGCTCGGACGCAGAGGACGAGCAGACGGCGCACATCATCTCGGAGCTGGTCGCGCAGGGCGCGCAGCTCAACGCGGCCATGGACAAGACTGGGGAGACCAGTCTGCATCTTGCTGCAAGGTGGGCTTAGTACAAAATATTTTCTCGTATGTACAAAAGCCTGGATGAAGCTGAGCGGGAAAAGCAAAAGTTTATATCAGACCCAAGTCTCTGCCTATTCCGTTAGTATGGTTATGACATACCTAAACCTTGAAATTAACGGGAAAACACCCTTTAAGTTTTCCCGTTTATTCAAGTTTAACCAGTTGTTGAGCTATGCTAAGTTTCATCCTTAACTTTAGTATGTTAATGTGAAAAAGAGAGGCTTAGAAGTAATTGACCATTGGAAATCTCTAAGCTAGTCATCACTTAGTTTTGGATGAGAATAATCAATAGCAACTCACTGTTCAGCCTCAGCTTGTAGACTGGGCCAATGATAAATTAGGTTACAGTAGGAGCTGGAAACTGGCCCTGACAGCGGGACCACCTAAAACAAAAATCTGGAAGTACATTACAAAAATCTAAAAATCTAATTATCTTCGAAATGCGATTATTATTATTATTTTTAAACATTTAGTAATCTCAGCATCACTTTTGATACTGACATATTGGAATACACGGGCCTAAGCCAAGTGTGTTCCAGGTGGGTTCAAGTGAGAGGTCGTGTCTGTCAGTCCAGTTGATTGTAAATATGCTTCTGTTTGTAGAATCTTTCTTACTATTCTGCATGTATTTAAAATAACTGCTTTCTGCATTAAAATGTATGTTGTAGGGGGTGAAGATAACATGTCTATTGCATTGTGAAGTTGTGTTGGTATGACGCCTGTGGTCGAGATAACTAGGGAGACGATCGATACGCTCTTCAGGTTCCACATTCTTGTTATTATTATTATTTAAAAATTATAAAGAAAGAGTGCTTTGACAGAAATTTCTTCAAGTATCCCAGTTGACTCAGTATCAACCACCCAGCAGTAGGGCCTAAAACATCTTAAGCATGTTTTAAGAAATGACTTCGAATTGAGGAATTAAACGACATCTTATCACACAGATACGCTCGAGCAGACGCAGCCAAGCGCCTCTTGGACGCAGGCGCCGACGCCAACTCGCAAGACAACACGGGCCGCACGCCGCTCCACGCAGCAGTGGCCGCCGATGCCATGGGCGTCTTCCAGATCCTGCTGAGGAACCGCGCTACTAACCTGAATGCGAGGATGCATGATGGGACCACGCCTCTCATACTGGCTGCTAGGTAAGGGTTATCTTATTAACAGGTTCCCAAGGTTTTCAAAAGACATCGGTCACGCAAATGTATAAGACAACTTGGATGGTTGGCATTACCATGCCTCTTACCAGACTGCGCCTCTTTTATTAGCAGGCAACGCCTTTATATTTGATACTTGCGGTCTTTGAAGAGACGTAGCTGAAATAAACATGCAGGTGGCAAGGGTTTACAGTGCTGAGAACCTATGCTACATAATATTCATCGGTTAAAAGGCGAATTGGCTTGATTTAAATGATATACATCATTGGAATCCGCTATTTTTTTTGGGTTTTTTGATCTAGGTTTCACGTCTATATCATAATATATCATATATCATAGCCTACAGGCGTCTTCTATCCTCGTTTCAGGAACTATGGCAATTAAATTAATACAGAAGATAATATTTGATGTCACGACGACACTTTTACTGGTTCTAAATGAGTGCCGTTGTTGAACAGGTATCTGTAGAAGATGACAAACATTACTGTTTGAGCATCTTTCTTTGAAGCTGTAGAATTGCCCCATTAGCATGCACAATGACGTGTACCAGTAGTATTAACCAGAGAAACTAACTTACACAATTAACTCCTATTTTTTTGTTAGGCTCGCCATCGAAGGCATGGTGGAAGACCTGATCAACGCAGATGCCGATATCAATGCAGCTGACAACAGTGGGAAGACGGCGCTGCACTGGGCGGCGGCTGTTAATAACGTGGATGCTGTGAATGTCCTGCTGATGCACGGCGCCAACAGAGATGCTCAGGATGACAAGGTAAGTAGAAAGTATGCGAATGCCACTTCCTTCCTTGGATAGTGACCAAGCTAAAATGGCAAGTGATCCTATTCTTGATAGGTATTTCACTTTTCTGATTTAACTGGTATGCCATGTACTGATGAAGTTTGGAATAGCCTGCATATCTATTGAAGTGCGGCTCCCTCGGGACATACTTTAACTAATTTTATTTAGTCTAGAAGAAAATGTTACATTTATTAATAGCATCCTGTTGAATTTCCCTCTTGCGCCAAATTTAAGATTTGTTTTAACCGTATAATTATTGAGCCTTATCTTAACATTCATAGAACAAAAACGTTTAATGTGATCTAGAGAATAAGTCACGAAAACCTGGACGCTGTGGGTTTGAATCCCACAAAACACTTACAATGATTTGTTTTCCTATTATCTCCAAAACTATAAGCGGTACCAATGTGTTAATTTAACGTTTAATGTTCTTTGTTAAACGAATCCCGTTTCGGGGAATACCTTTACAATGTATGGTGTTCCCATTATCTTGCAAATTTCATCATGAAACTAATCGTTTTCCCAGGACGAGACACCACTCTTCCTCGGAGCTCGAGAGGGCTCCTACGGCGCGTGCCGAGCACTCCTCGACGCGCTCGCCAACAGAGAGATCACAGACCACATGGACAGGCTGCCGCGCGACGTGGCCCAGGAGAGGATGCACGACGATATTGTGCGGCTGCTGGATGAGCACTGTCCGAGGCCGCCGCCGCAGCATCATCACCTCATGCGTAAGTGTCAGCTCTGTTGTGCCTGCTCACTCACCAGCAGATACCTCGTGAATCACGTGGACAGCCTACTGCAACTTTGCCGAAGAGAAGATGCACGGGAACTTCGCCCAGCCGCTAGATGAGCACTGTCCGAGGCCTCCTCACCTCATCCGTAAGTCTAATTGCTGTTGTGCCTCGCTCATCAACAGACAGCTCACGGATTACATGGACAGCCTACCGCGACTTGGCCCAAGAGAGGATGTTCAAGGACTTCGTGCAGCTGCCATCTCAGCTCATGCGTGTCATTGCTGTTGTTGCTCCTCGCTCACCAGCAGATACTTCGTGGATTACGTGGACAGCCAGCTAAGACGTGGCCTAGAAGAACATACGTGAGGACTCCGTGCAGCTGCTAGACGAGAAATTGCCGAGGCCATCTCACCTCATGCGGAAGTGACATTAATGTTGTACCTCCTTCATCACCAGCACAGAAGTCTTAGATCACATGGACATAACGTGTGTAAAGGTCAAGATGAAGATGCATGAACAAAGGCAAAGACATCCATGCATTGTATGTTTAGTGTTAATTTGTCCTCCATTTGGTCTCCATAAAAATCTGATTGTATTTCTTTTGCAAACAACTAGCCCAACTTTCCTTTGTCCAATCTCGAAGACACGCTATACACCCCAACCGACTAACCCTGTTCCTCTATTTCAGCGTCTCCAAACCCCCACCCTCAGCTGATCAGCCAGCCGACGGTGATAGCGACAGCTGCGAAGGGGAAGCCTAAGAAGCCGCGAGCAAAAGCCGGCCCTGACAGCCCCCAAGACCATTATGACAACAACAACTTGCAGCACACACAGATTAGACGGTAAGCTTGTATATCATTCATTCACTAGCTGTTTCCTGCGACATTCTTCGCATTGTTCGGTATAAAAAGTATGTTATTCCAGTATATAATCTGTCGAGGTACCGAATTGCTTCCAAATCCATTCAGTGTTTTTGAGTGAAAGGTTAATAAACATTCATCCATACATTTATACAAACTTTCGCGTTTAGTAATAGGACTATCATTATGATTGTGATAAAATGAAAACTTATATCTAATTCATTGTTTAATCCATCCGTTTAAATTTGAAGTTTATGATAAATTATGGTATGAGACCATTTTGATTGTTTTTATTTTTAAAGTTTTAAACGCAACTATGAAATCTTGTTCTATAAAGATTTTTTGAGTTTAACTCATATTTTTTTTCTTTTCAGGAAACCGAGTGTAAAAAAGAATAACAAAAAAGTGGCGCAGGAAGTGCCACAGAGCGTTGAGAGCCTCGGCTCCAGCCTCAGTCCTGTTGAATCACCTCTCCAAAATTTACAGGTAATAACCGCTTGTTTATTTGTGTTTTAATACATATCTACCCACTATCTTAACGCGGTTAAGGTTCCAGGTTCTATTCCCGGTCGAGTCAATGTGGGAAACGATATCTTCTTTATTGTCTCGGGTCTTGGTGTCGTGGTACCGTCGTTGTTTCTGATTTCTGTAACACAAGTGCTTAAGCTTCTTACCACAGAATCAGAGCAATGTATGTGACTGGGTCTTTACGACGACTATTTAATTGGAATTGGGTTTCACCCACGACAACAATAGTGTTCTTATTTTTTTTTAATGAAAAATAACCTTCTCCTGACAATATCAAACACGAGTGAAATCGGTCCAGCCGTTAACGCGTGATGGCGTAACCAAGAGAAATAGGGATTCATTTTTATTTCTAGAAGATATATCCCTAGTCGTACGTATCATACTCGGCATGTGTCGGGTAGTCCTCGGCCCCCCAACACATGCTGATTATGTTCCTTTTTATGTTTATTATGAATAATTTTCTATTTCTATTTCTATCATGCTAACGAAACGAAGTGCTTGCAGGACTTGCCGTCGCCGTACGACGCGACGTCGCTGTACTCGAATACGATGGCGCAGTTCGCAGGCATAGAGCAGCTCGTGCAGCACAAGCAGCCGCCCAGCTATGAGGACTGCGTCAAGGTAGGCTACAACAGGACTTCTAGCAGCTGCCAATATAGAGCAGCTCGTGCAGCACAAGCAGCCGCCCAGCTATGAGGACTGCGTCAAGGTAGGCTACAACAGGACTTCTAGCAGCTGCCAATATAGAGCAGCTCGTGCAGCACAAGCAACCGTCCAGCTATGAGGACTGGGTCAAGGTAGGCTACAACAGGACTTCTAGCAGCTGCCAATATAGAGCAGCTCGTGCAGCACAAGCAGCCGCCCAGCTATGAGGACTGCGTCAAGGTAGGCTACAACAGGACTTCTAGCAGCTGCCAATATAGAGCAGCTCGTGCAGCACAAGCAGCCGCCCAGCTATGAGGACTGCGTCAAGGTAGGCTACAACAGGACTTCTAGCAGCTGCCAATATAGAGCAGCTCGTGCAGCACAAGCAGCCGCCCAGCTATGAGGACTGCGTCAAGGTAGGCTACAACAGGACTTCTAGCAGCTGCCAATATAGAGCAGCTCGTGCAGCACAAGCAACCGTCCAGCTATGAGGACTGGGTCAAGGTAGGCTACAACAGGACTTCTAGCAGCTGCCAATATAGAGCAGCTCGTGCAGCACAAGCAGCCGCCCAGCTATGAGGACTGCGTCAAGGTAGGCTACAACAGGACTTCTAGCAGCTGCCAATATAGAGCAGCTCGTGCAGCACAAGCAGCCGCCCAGCTATGAGGACTGCGTCAAGGTAGGCTACAACAGGACTTCTAGCAGCTGCCAATATAGAGCAGCTCGTGCAGCACAAGCAGCCGCCCAGCTATGAGGACTGCGTCAAGGTAGGCTACAACAGGACTTCTAGCAGCTGCCAATATAGAGCAGCTCGTGCAGCACAAGCAACCGTCCAGCTATGAGGACTGCGTCAAGGTAGGCTACAACAGGACTTCTAGCAGCTGCCAATATAGAGCAGCTCGTGCAGCACAAGCAGCCGCCCAGCTATGAGGACTGCGTCAAGGTGAGCCTCTTCGTTACGCTCCGATAATATGATTGTTCGTGCCATCGACAATAGACTTCGATGTTAATATTCATGCACGATAGACATTTTCTTCATAGAAAAATATATTGTATATTGGGTCCTCCCAGCCTGATGGTAAGCAAGAGAGAAACCCACATCGCGTTGACAGCGGATCGATACCGTAATATCCTAACCGTTAGCATCGCCATACTGGCCCACACGATGTTTCTTCAGGCTCCTTTTGAAGGATTCCATATCAAAAAAATCGATGTTTCTGGGAACAAATTAAGCTGTTACTAAAAATAACGCGAATTGAAGATTGATGACTTCTAAGCACAATTAATGATGACAATTTTTTTATCACTTATGATAAATAAAAGTTGATATTATCGTACTCAACCCATCGATATTATTCTAAGTAGATAAACATCGATGTTTAGTCACTATCTAGGTTTTTTAATAAATGCTTGTTTATTCCAGACGGGTCAGACGCTGCAGCAGTCGTACGGCGGCGGCGCGCTGGGCGCCTCGCTGTCGCCGCCCTACTCCAACCACTCGCCCACGCACAGCAACCACACCACCTCGCCGCACGCGTACCTGGGTGAGCACACTAGTCTAGACATTGTTAGGGACACAAGTATCGATTACTTTTAAGAGTAGGTACGACAATTTTCTCTGGATACTACTCATGAGTACAGTATCGGTATTTTCTGTTCTCCCTAGTTTCTGCATGTTCGGCCAGCACATTAAGGTAAACACTTGCTGTGTCGTACACACATAAGTGTAAAGTATGAAATCTGACAAGCTTTTGTCTGCAGCTAAGTTTATTCACAATCTTGAGGAAACGGAAATATTTTATCTCAGTTTATAGAGTAGGTACGTTTCATTTTTAAATTCGCTGATACAAAAATAAGTACGGCAAAGCGATTTATCGCTCGAACAGGAGTCGCCTGACTGAGAAACCTCCACATTACGATTCTGATTGAGGAAGTTTGTAGTTAATTACTCTAACTTGTATGACCACGAAATGTTTCCCTTTTGGGTACGTATTGTTTATTTGTAAGGTTGCGCATTTTTGCGTGGATCTTTTAATAAAGGTATTTAGATAAAAAAAACGCGAATTCGGTGTATTACTTTTGCGACTTATTATTAAAAGCTTTTGAATGATTCGTAAAAGCATAGTTATACAATTCAAATCCGTTGCCGTCCTTATGTGATACAAACGGGCATCAGCTGTGAGACAGACGTGGCAATGACTCCTCCGTTTGTCCCCCAGGCTCTCCATCGCCAGGCAAGTCCCGGCCGTCGCTGCCGACGTCGCCAGCGCACATGCAGGCTCTGCGCCACTCCCATCACCACTCCCACCACTTGGACGCGGCCGCCTCCGCCACCGCCGCCGCCTACTCCGCCCTGGCTCATTTAGGTATGAACTCTTCTTACTTTCTACTAAATTATAGCTTCTTTTATAGAATAGAAAAGAATATAATACATCTTTATTCATGAAAGCTTTACAAAAGCACTTATAAATCATCAGTACAAATTAAGTATTTTACCGCCGTGTTCGGAATGTTGATCATATCGAGAAGAACCGGCAAGATACTCAAACTCGAACTCAAATATTTTTATTTCAAGTAGGTTACATGTAACACTTTTGAATCGTCATTGAATACAATGCAAAGTGATTCTACTTCCGGTTCGGAACCTATATCTACCGAGAAGACAACGGTAAGAAACTCAGTAGATCATTTACAGTATCAGTATCTAACTTATTGCTATGTGTAGCTCACTTTGGACCAAGTCATATAGTTTTGGTTTTGACGAGTGATGAAACAAATAAGTACTCAAGTAAGTTTTTACTTTCGAGAGGTAAGCTGGAGCAGACCAGTCCCCAAAGGTGGCACCTGTTCACAAGCATGACGCATGCGCCAGCCAACTACTCGACACACGATTATTATTATTATCAATGTTACACAATGTATAACTAAAAATTACTCATATAAGTATATAGGTAGGTAAAAGGTACAATACTGCTATTGTAAATAAAATAAAATAAAATGTCGGTCTAAAATTAAATTACAAATGGAGCATTACAATACATCAATAGGAATCATTTAATAAGTTATAAAAACTAGCCAGAGAAATTAAAAAAGAAAAACACTCATAAGATAGATATGTTATTTAAAAAAATTCCAAAATTGATAAAAAAGATATCTTATGCTATCGGCAACAAGATCGATTTCGTAGTGCCGAGCAAGATCACCACTCCATATGTGCTTAACTAATGCTGATGCTACGTGTGCAGGTGGTAACGGGCAGCACAACCCTCAGCTGCAAGCTATGATGACGCACGCGGCTGCGCTCGGGCAAGTGCAGGGCGCTCAGCATCCCGCGCTCAATAGTTTAAGTGAGTATACCTAATTCATATCCTAATAATTCTATACTAAACTAGCGGCCCCGGCGAACTTCGTTTCGCCTTAGAGGATTTTCCCGCTTTCCTGTTAAATTTTTCCTGAATTTTCTTTGCTATAAACCTCACGGAGCCCGAGACCTTTCCAACGAATGCAAAACCGTGGAAATCGGTTCGTGCGTTCTTGAGGTATAACGTCAGGAAGGAAAACCCGACTTATTTTTATGTAGTAGATAAGCTGAAGACTTTGTTTGAACATGCTAATCTCTGGAAGTGCTGGTTGTAATTGAATAATTATATATATGTTGGATAGACCATTTATCAAGGAGGGCTATAGGCTATATGACATTACGCTGCAACTAATAAGAGGTAGGAATCAGTGGAAATGTTCAAAAAACACGGACAATATGCGTGTTGAATGACACGATTTGGTCGGAATGACCGAATTGAATCCTTTATTCATTGAAAAGATATCACAAGTTAAAAGATGTTAGTATTACAGAGAAAGAGTGATTGCCCATACATTTTGTGCAATTTGACAATCGTTAACGTGCTGGTTACCGTTAAAGATTAGTTGGTGCAACTAACTTGGTAACTGACTTAGGAACAAAGAATTAATGCACAATTATTTGTGTTTATACGCAGATAACGTTGACTGAAAACTTTTAACAGTAATATTAGATTGTAACAAATTTTATTATTTTGTTTTTCAAATGTGATTCTAATAAGTTATTAATTAAAAATGTTACCTCCAGGCTTATACGGCACTTGGGGCCTAGGAGAGACGTTCCCGACGCCGTCGCCGGAGTCGCCCGACCATTGGTCGACACCATCGCCGCAGACGCCGCTCACGCAATCCCCGCACTCTGATTGGTCGGATCGCGCCGCCCTATCGCCCAACGAAATCCAGCAGACGAACAAGGGCGCAACTGAAGCCATTTATATATAAACAAATAAAATAAATAAACATTGTTATATCGTTACGTTGTAAGGACGGTGATGTTGTTTTAGAAGATGAAATTTCAGACGGTGTGTAAATGATGGCTGTAGCCAATAAAATTGTACAAAGATACTAATTATTGATATTAAAGGCACCTTGTATATTTGTTTTTAGATTAAAATGCCATTTTATTAGATTCTGGCATTTAGACATTTAGGTCGATTAATTTGGGTTAAGCAAAATGTCGTAACCGACATCAAATGTATAATGGCGTAACTGACATAAAGTGTAAAATGACCTGACACGGAATGTAAAACGTTGTAACTGAATTTAATATGAATTGTCGATAAAATATGTTATAGGCGTAAGTTACATAAATGTTTTACTATTGTGAATTCATAACATTGACAATTTCCAAAATGATGGAGTTGAATTGAAAACTAGAAATCTCAAGGTGCTATCGTGCCGTAGATATAGACTGATTTGTACAGCCATGACTTAATATACTATATGCAGTAAACTATGTAACATATACTTGTCTTATAGTTTATTGCACTAACCATGCACTAATTCTATATCAGCACATGATAATACATTCGTTTTAATCTCAAGCGTCGGATATTTTTTTATGATTGGCGTAAAAGTCATTACGACTTTGTTTCCTGTTACACTAAGTAACTTTAATTTTATCTCAAAAAAAGCAAATAGAAAAATTAAATTGTATGAATACTAATTTAAAACAAGGCTGTTAATTATTAAAAATAATAAATTTAAACAAAATAAAGCGCAGACAATTTAAAAAATACTGACAATACTTTGTAATACATGAATTGTTGTTGTTAAATGTTTTTTATTTTTGTTTATATATAACTCAGTGTTTTGAATCATTAATTTTAATGGGATTATAGTATTTTGCATTTTGAGATTGTTTGTAGTAATTTGATGGGAAATTATTTATGTGTGATTCCTTAGGGATTAGATTCTGTAGTGTTTGTAGATTTGAATACACACACTTGTATCTAATACCGACATAAAACCAATTATTTTGGAATGTTTCATTATTAATGACACTTTTTGGACAAAGTATTTATTTTCGTTTGATTATTGTAAAATTTTAAGCTAATTAAAATTTGAACTCATAGTAAAATTCTCTTGTTGTAAATTAAAATAATGTTTACATTTATATCGGTTTTAGACACAAAGGTCTAAATATACATTTTATAGAATATGGACTAAGATTGACGCCTTTCCATTATAACGTTATGTAACTCGAAACTTTTTTATGATTTTATTTTGTTTCTTAGCTCGAGATGAGATTTTATGAGTTTTTAATTTATTTCTATCTGTAGGCGTCAATCTTAGTAACAATATTGTAATTAGTGGGTAAAGAAGTTCTAAGTATCTTCCGCTTAAACTAAGTCATTCCATTTTTAGCTTCCAAGAAAACCATAATATGGGGTGGTTACAGCACAGAAAGATCAAATTAAACGCACAATTTTCAAATTTATCGTTTCAGCTCTTATCTGGTTATTACAGCTCGAAATTATATTTTTAAAAGCATACCAAAACACATTCCAGTCGATTTTTTTTTCAAAGCTTTTTTAAATATATTTTTTTTAAATGTTACAATTATGCTCATAGGTACATTCCACATACACCACCACCTAAGAAAATCGTTTTCCAAAAAGTACGAATATCGTGCTTTAAGATCTCATCATTCCATTATTTCGCTTTAACCTAACTTCCAAATTACTCTACGATTGACTTTGGGACCACACTCTATGCTCAATTACGTATTTTAGAACTCCACACTTTGTATGATATTATTGCTAGTTTAGTAAGTTGAGAACTTCTTCTGATATCGTCTGCTGATGCTTAAAATAATGTAAATATTACTTTTATTTTTTATTATATTTAAAAAATTCGATGAGAATGATCTTCGTAGCGTTATATTAGTTTTAAGGTAGTTTTATGTTTTTCTGTGTCATCATTAAGTGCCAAGGAGCCATTTGTCATATCGTAATTATTTCATTTTTGTATGAAAAGGAGAACACGCAGCCCAATGTTTTAAACTTTTTACAATATTTAACTCAATAAGCCATTTTATTTGTACGTTATTGAAGATCAATAATTGTGACAATTCTGACAGCGATAGCTTAATGGAACTAAATTTTTGTGCAGTTTTTTACTATTTACAGAACTAAATTAATTTGATACAACTAAAGTTTCGTCATAGTTTAACGGTTTGTTATTTCACTCTGTAATAGAAATCATAATAACATTTAATTTAGTTCATGCTAACAGAATTGGCACCATTGTTTACCAAACAATAACCGTGCAACTCCGCCCGAAGCTCAAATAATATATTGTCGAGTGCTTATTTCTACTCGACAAATAAAAGTGAATAAATATTTAAAATAATCGATTCAGAAGCATAATTACACAGACCTAGGGTGTAGTGACTCCAAACAGAATCAGTGATAACTGTAAAACTATTAGTTAGTTTAGTTAGAGTACAGATAAGCGAAACGCGTGCTTCCTTTAAATGCATTCTCGTATAATTAGTTTTAGCGTTACTGTACTCAATGGTGTCCAATAAAAAGTACAAATGTTGTAATGTATTTGCCTCGATTTGCCTTTGTGTTTTGAAATTAGAATAATATAAAAAACGTAATTTTGAATTTAACCATCTCCAATAATCAAAAGTAAATTTAACCACGTTCGTTTTTCTTTTAGAAAAAAAAATTGCGTATGTTTCAAATAATGTTCAAGGAGTAAAAAGTCATAAGTAACATTAAAGATGTAAGTTATTTATGATGGCACAGCTATTAAATGTCACTTAGTCCGTTATGTCACGCTGCGACCAATGCAAGAGCGAATTATCAATGAAAAATGGGTTTTTTATAAAATTGACATCCGTAGTTTCTTTGGCAAAATCTGAGGCAAATACTTTTAAAAGAAAATGTAATTCTGTAAATCTACTTTATCAATTTGATAAATTGTTGATGCATTATGAGAAGGGCACGAACTGTGTTATAAAATTGTATGATGATCTTCAATCTCTGCGTGCCTTTATATTTAGTCCGTAAGAGTAGGGTTTTTGTAATTTAAACTATTCAGCATAGTTTAGAAGGTCGACTAGTTTTTAAACCCCTGTAAATACATTTTATCATTATTTTTATGAAATGCATTTCTTTGTAAGATTCTAAAATTCGAGGAGAATGAACTTTTAAATATTTTCCCCTAACTGACAATAAAGGAATAAAAATATTTTGTTGTTTTTGTTAAAAACATTCCATTTAGATCCCCCACTAGCTTGATGGGCCCTATTTTTATTTTAAATCTTTACTAAAGTAGGTAAATACTGAGACCTTAGCTAAAATGGCAATATAGAAGTTTTATATAGCGACAGTTTTGTATGGCAAATGTTAAGGTTTTACCTTCCAATGAAACCGCCATTGTGCATCCTCACCTTGTCCGGGTAAAAGATGAGAGAGCCATTGCAGAGTTTTAAGTAAAACACGTTAATTTCGTCTGGCAACACTGGTTTCCCGCTTTCGATATTCATTTACCCGCCAATTTCCTACAACAAACCGAATTACCCCCACCAGAGTGGGGGTAGCCAAGCATTTTGGCGGTTACTTTCCTCATTGTTCTTATCAGGTGAATTAACACGCCCGGACAAGGATCGGAGCACAATGGCGGCTTTATTGGAAGGTAAAACCTTATCATTGTGCATCCTCACCTTGTCCGGGTAATAGATGAGAAATGTCTGTTATCACCAGGTGAGGGGTAATGAGTAAAATTAAATTATGTCATGTAGGTGCATGAAAGTTCATGCGGTGTGTCAAACATATGCGTAGGTACGCTTGCAGTCACATACATCTAAAATACTTATTATAATGTTCATGAAACATGAAGTCTTTAGAAATAAGAAATAAATTAAATTAACCATTGTTTACGTATCTTTCAACGCATTGTTTTTTGCTGGTATAAAATGAAACTTTACTTCACATTTAACATTTTATACCTAACAACCATTCTGTAATGAAAATTTTAAGTTATGTTATCCCTACTAATATTATAAATGCGAAAGTAACTCTGTCTGTCTGTTACGCTTTCCCGCTTAAACATCTCAACCGATTTTGACGAAATTTGGTATAGGTATACGTTGAACCTCAAAAACGGATATAGGCTACTTTTGTTAGAAAGTAAGGGGGGGGGGGGGTAATGCCACCTTTGAAAGTTTATATGGGAAAATGTATATTTTTTAAATTAGTGATATGAAAGTTGGCACAAATATAGTGCATATAGCACTCTATTATAATATAGACTACTTTTTGTTTCGAATATTAGGGGAGATAGGGGTAAAACCGACCATCAAAGAATGTAGTCCACGCAAACGAAGTCGCGGGCACAGCTAGTATTATATAAACGTTTTCATTGTATTTATGTGCACAGTTACTAAGATTATATCAAATAAATTTGACATATTCTGATAGTCGATATTTGAACTGTGTTTGTCATTACACATTCAATATTACTCAACCAATTGTATATGGCGACAGCTGACCTGCTGCTACCGAGACTAGCATCAATACCTGCGGATTTTATTATTGTTCTTACCCAATTCGCAATTACGGTTCTGGGAGCAGGTTTCGGTTCACCTTGAGTAGTAATAAAGAGTTGCTGAAGTGGGCGTCTTCGGGCAGCAGACAGTTCCACCACCTTACGAATCCAATAAGGTGGACTCAGCGTACAATTTTCGTTTGGCACCAACTTCCATCCATATTGTTGATGTCGAGCGGTGTCCGTTTTAGAACCAAATATTGGCCACATTATTATATTGGTCCCGTCATCCTCTAAATGTGTTGGAGAAGTAAACAATAGTGTTAAGTCATGTATTCGTCTTCCAGAGGAAAGTAATAGAATGGTGGCACGACGTCTGTTTGCTTCGAATAGTGTTAAGGAGTCTGGAACATTATTCTGCATCCATTCGACAACTAACTGGGGATCCCAAACGGGAACTTTATTTATTTTTGGTCTAGTTTGAGACACAGATTTTAAAACATATTTGACAAAGATTATCTTCACTTAATTTTTTGTTTATATGAGGTTCACAAATTGTTGATACAACAGATTTGTGTAAATGAATTGTCGATGGTGCAAGATTTTCCTTTAAATGAAGGCGAGTTAAGAATCTTGCCAAATCTTTAGCCTGTGGAGACAGTTACTTTGAGCACACCATTTTATCCAACCAAGCAGATTTATAGGATAACCTAGTGGATTTTCGCCAGCCATTCAAAAGAACTGTTCTTTCTTCTGGAGCCCAGCCTTGGAGAAGGTGGTCCCAGCTCCAATTAGCCAAGCTTCAAATATCAGACTCTCCACTCCTAGGTGAGTGAGATCTGTTGTGACATCTACCAGGGTTCTGTTCAGATTTTTATCTGAATTGGCCCGCTGAGATCTCTCACCCGAGATTCTATTGCTTCTCGAATGGCTACCAACTCCTTTAGGTTGCTATGCCAACGCATTTGGTCTGGGTCCCATTGGCCATACAGGTAACTGTAGTTTAACAGGGCTCCCCATGCATCGGTAACTAGGTGATGTGTAATCTGAGGAAAGTGAATGAGTGAAAAATCGCTTACCGACCGTTGCCACCATTGAAGATCTCTTATTACTGCTTCCGGTAACGTGTATTGGCGTTTTGGAGGTTCCTTGCGAAGCAGCCGTAGGCGATTCTGAAAAAGGCGACAATGTAAGCGTCCCTGTTGTATTACGTAATTCGCAAAATTTAGTCGACCTAGTATCGACTGAACCTCCTTTAGGGAACACGTTTTCTTCGAAAGGAGTCGCTGAAACAAACACCTGACTAAGTTGGAATACCTTCTGCTGTTCACAGTATCCCATTGTATACCCAGAAAATCTAGACTTTGCGTTGGGCAAAGAATAGATCTTTGGAAATTGAGGATCCATCCAAGAGCTTGCAGGAATCGTAAGGTCAACGAAGTTTGTCGCTGTAACGCACTTCGATCCTGATGAGCCAGCAGAAAATCGTCTAAATACACAATTATTCTGATGCCAGTTTCTCAAAGCTTCGGTGCCAAAAAATTTGTTATCATGGCGAAAACTTTTGGTGCACATGCTATTCCGAAAGGGAGGCAAGTCATTTGATATAGAACTTGCCTGTAATTCAACCTTAGAAAACATCGGTGACTGTGAGACACATTTACGTGAAAGTACGCTTGAGACATGTCTATTTTTGTCAACCAATCTCCGGGTTGGAGAAATGTCGGCACTTCGAAATGAGAAATTACCTAGGTAAAACTTTCTTATGGATACAAATTCGTTTAGACTTTTTAAATTGAAAATTGGTCGAAATGATTGATCTGGTTTTGCAATCAAAAATATTGGAGAAACAAAACTTCTTTACTGTTTCTTCAATTGAAGAAACAAGTCTTCTCCGCTATTTCGAGTACATCGGTCTTTAACATATTTTGAATTTCTAACGTCATTTGCTATGTTTCTGAAGTCTTGTGAGCATCTAGTTTTGGTAAAATAAGAGGGGGCTTTCTTGCAAAGGGAATTCTGAAATTCGTAATAGTTTGTAGTGTTTGTAGTGTTGTAGTTTGTACCTGGGGTGTTGCAACAGCTTTCAAAATTTCAAGCGCCCCGCTTGAAATTGAGACTCAATCATAGCGTCGCCTCTTTGAGCCACCGCTGTGACGACCTCCACTTGATTTTCGAGGCTCCGCAAATTTTCGTTTTCCCCGGAATGATACTTCACGTTGTGAACTCCCCGAGGGGCCAGGTACTCCCGGTACACGGCATCTCCTCGAAACGGTTGCAAGAATTGATTTTTGAGGGTATATTTGGATTGACCTTTTAAAATACCCGGATTTTTCTTAGGAGTGTGTGGTTTCTGAAAAACTTTGCTAGGGCCTTCTTCCCTTTCCAATCTTTTGTGAAATTCATTAGGCTCGAATAAATACGACCTCCGTAGCCGAGAGGCGAGCGTGCCGGAATTTGGCGTCGCGGTCGCGCCATCTCTGAGGTTCCGGGTTCGATCCCCGGTCGGGTCAATATGGGAAACAAACTTTTCTGTATTGTCTCGGGTCTGGGTGTTGTGGTACCATCGTTGTTTCTGATTTCAGTAACACAAGTACTTTAGCTACTTACCACAGAATCAAAGCAATGTATGTGATGTTGTCCAATTATTATTTATTTAAATAGTCAGCAGATGGGGGTATCTTTTTAAATTTATCCGCTGTAAAGGTGTTTTGAATTGATTTTAGTATTTGGGTGAATCTTGAAACGCACGAATTACGTTGTCCAGAGTTATAAAGTACCCGAGCCTTAATAATGGAACATCAAAGTATTTTTTTTTTATTTAAATTTAGGTGTATTCTAACTAATGCCCCGTGGCTTTTTGCTTCATTTAATTTGCAAATAACTGTAAAAAAATAATTAGGGTAGGAAAATTGATCCCCATGGCGTGTCCATTTAATAAATTTTGATCAAACTGTAGGAAAAACTGCAACATAGGGATCAAACCAGATGTTAAAATGACATTTTTATATAAATAGATTAGTCTGTAAATAGATTAGTCAATAAGAATCTTCACTAAAGTATTTATTTATAATTTAATTTAGCATCAAAGTTTTGTCCAGGATTGAGAGTTGATACCCGTGGTCCGTCACAAATCTTCACTTGCAGCTCTAGAATTAAAGGTACGAGTGTGCGTTGCCGCGCTAGAATAAGTCGTAAGTTAAGTGTAGTGGGAGGCGGTCACGTCGCAGCTTGTACCTTGTACGCCGAGTTACGAAGGTAAATGTTTGATTCCCGTGGCATTGTTTCTATACATCGTTGATTCCCGTGATAGCCATAAAAAATATGTTTATCAGTTTTTAGGATCGCTTCTTATAACAAATAAAAACTATTTATAGTGCATTGTTTATTTAAGTTTGCATTTAAAATATATTTTTAGTACTTAAAGAGTAATCGATAAAAATTGACGTATTTTGATTTCCGTGTTATTGATTCCCGTGGTTTTAATGCCATGAGAATCAATTTTTCTTTATAAAATGAAGGATGATGTGCCAATGTATGTGTGATTCATAGATATTCTTAATTTGTGTCATTACTTTGTGATTTGTTTATTGACACTAAAATAGTTAGATTCAATTTTTTATTCATAGATACTTTTACATATTTCACACCCAAAAATGCCTCCCAAACAGTCAAAGCCCTTGCTGAATGTAGTCGAAGGGAAAAAATAAAAAATAACCCCATACTTCGTGCTCAATCTCTAGAAAAAGAACAGCAATGATATTCAAAGAAGAAAATGTGAGGAAAAATTGTACCAGTGAGTACACGCCAAAAGAAAATTGCGAGAAAGAAAAGTAGAGAAAGTTCAAATAGACATAATCAAAAGAAAAAACTGGAAAAAATAGAGGAGCTAGAACTTTAGCTATCTGATTTAAAACTAAGTAAAAATTGGTTAAATTTGTAAATGATGGTGTTAAAACTTGTTTCCTATTTTCATTACTTATTTTTGTTACAAATTGAAAGGAATAGATATAAACTTTTTATTACATTTATCAAAGAACTGATGAAGGACTGAAATTTTTAAATAAAAGAATTGTATTGAATAAAATAATTTAAACTATTAAAAAAGATTTGAACTACTAATAAAGATTGTTTTATTGATTCCCATGGCTTGTTTTTGATTCCCGTGTTAGACAAAATTTCAGTTGCTTATATTTTCGAAAGTAATTGTGCAAAATGAGTGCCTACTAGATCAATATGTTAAAAAACTATCTAAATTTTATATTGCATCATGATTTGAGCATATTTTTATCATTTAAAATTTTCCACGGGGATCAATGAAATACGCCCAATTTCAAGATTCACCCATTTCATTCCTTCGATTATTAATAATTGAAGCTCATTTGCTACAAATGATTCGCATGATGTTATTTGAAACTTCGTTAAACTTTTTTTCCTCAAAAAACAATTCGTTGATTTTAACACTCAGCTCTTCAAACGACTAACAGGCCTAGCATGCGCCGCGAGAGTAAATTTTATCGCGTTCTTTTGAAATGTCAAAATCAATGCGTCAACTACTGATTGGCTGAAAATACAAGTATGGTGTACTATCGCCCAATCAACGGTATAAAAAACTTTTTACCCACGCATAAATTTAAGGTCTATGTTAAATCATGTTTAATGAAAAAAGGGTACTACAAACTTGATGAATATTTCAATGATAAACATATATGGACATGATTGTCTGCTCGCTCGCACACATATTTTTAAGTTCTCTAGTTCCAAATATCGTAAAGATTAGGATAACTACTGAGTTTCTTGCCGGATTCTTCTCGGTAGGAGTAGGTTCCGAACCGGATGTAGCTTCTATTTTGGTTTATATTCATTATGACGATGCATAAGTGTTACTTGACGACCCAAGCGAAAAAATTGACAAATTTGGGCATGCTAGGCCTGACAGTGTCTAGACTCCTAAGCCAAAGCAATAACTTCAAAACATTTGTTTGCAGCACATCTCTTTGGATGATAACTGCATGGGACAGTGCTGCTAGTGTGCGTTCAACGGAGGGTAGAAATTAATTTTTGTCAAACGGTTTTAGGTCATCGTTTGTTTCCAATTCGACAAAACCGGGCTTGAATAAATTGTTTTTTTGAGTTTCAATAAAATTTTAAATTCGACCAATTAGGTGACCCAAAATAATTGTAAGGAGTTAATCATTTTAAAACGATCCTGATAAATTTTGCCAAAGCCCGTATTTTTCAAGGTCGTATGCAAAGATTTAAATGAAAAATCTTCACTGAATTCGTTTGCTACAGATTCTTTTGAGTTCGAACCTTCCGTTCAAAACCTCCGTCTGAGGAACTACAGGGGCTTGTTCGGAATTTTGTAAAAAAATATTAATGAAATTAGTTAAAGTTTGAACTTGGTTACACAATTGGTCTAAAACTAATACATTTTCTGAAAAATGGTAACGGGACTTATCTTTATGTCTCCAGTTGGCTCGTTCTTTGGAACTGTCGATGCTTGTGGTCGTAGATGAACAGCTAGAAGACCTGCGCCTTCGGCGTCGCTCTCGTTCCCGCCCGCGCCTATCACCAGTGTCGTAAGCGTAAGACCAAGAGTTCTCCATACCGAAAGTTAATCCGAAAGAGTAACTTCTTAACGTGATAACACTGCGAAATTCAGCAACGCAATGAGGAAAGTAACGACGCCAAAATGCTTGGCTGCCCCCACTCTGGTGGGGGTAATTCGGTTTGTTGTAGGTAATGGTGGGTAAATGAATATCAAAAGCGGGAAACCAGTGTTGCCAGACGAAATAAACGTGTTTTACTTAAAACTCAGCAATGGCTCTCTCATCTATTACCCGGACAAGGTGAGAATGCATAATATCAGTAGTTCCGCTACCCACCGCTACGGCGCTGACACTATTTCAATACTATTTTCTCAACACGAACTTAACTATTTAATTACTATTTTTGTTTCTGTTAAGGTACAGGACTAATCTTTTTTTTAGTACCTACACTTCATAATGAATACTGAATTTTGCATTTCTTTTTTCATTTTGCGTACATCTTATCTCTATATATTATATATATAGAATAGAATAGAATAGAAAATGTCTTTATTCATGTAAACTTTTACAAAAGCATTTATGAATCGTCAAGTCAAGTAAACTACCACCGTGTTCGGAATGTTGATTCTATCGAGAAGAACCGGCAAGAAACTCGATAGTTACTCTTTTCAAAAACTGACACATATGGTAGGTATAAATTATGCAAAAAAATAAATAAAAATGTATTAACAATATAGCTTATGTCTAATGTACATATTTAATTTATTTAATGCTATCAAGTCCAAACATATACTTTTAATGCCAAATTTACCATGAATCCCTTCATGCATATGAAAATCGAAACGAATAAATACTTACAGGCCTAGCATGCTCATGTAAAACATAATCTATCATTAGGTAAATAACAAATAAATATATTACTATATATTAATGATAGTTAAAAAGGTTGATAAATTCCACAAGTAGAACGTACGTAACCTATTTGTATTTAATGTTTCATGTGGAAAGTGTCCAAAAGTCAGTAGGTTATTTATTTTATTATTTAAATAAATTAAAGGGATGGAACAATTAATTCAAAAACAGTGTTAGTAGATTCGGTAGAGAGCAGATAATAGAGGGAAAATAATGGTCGATCCGATTTAGCGCTTTTTATTTATGAGTTCGTGAGCTTTAATGTACGAATTTGGTATTTAATTATATATACAGTAGATATCTAATATTAAAATTTGAGTATTAATTGAATCGCATTGAAACTCATGTCGCGTGTCAAGCCACTTCTCACCGTGAACAACTTCCTTCAAGCTTGATTGAACCTTGTAACGAGCTTAAACTGGATATTAGCCTCCACGAAATCATTTCAAAGCTTTGAACACCCGTATTCTATCGTATCTTATTTTCACCTCACATGACACTGGCAAAGATAGACATCGCAAAAAGTTTTAGTTACCATTCAAAACAAAAGAAGAAGGTATTTTACCTGTGTCAGAATGTTGCACCCCCCGGCGAATAAAGTCGTAAGCGACGAAACTTTACGCCGGGCAAATGATGTGTTTAAGATTATCATGAATTTTACGGGTAGTTTTAATTCTTTTTACGCTAACGCTGTGTCCTTATGTTTTGGTCAGGTTGAAATTCTTGCGCATTGTTTGTGTGAAACTGTGTAAAAAGTGGTTAAATTAGTATTCACATTTATGATGGTTAAATTAAAGTTAATTCCTACTTAGTTTAATGGGTTCAAGAGAAGGGTGACAGTTATTCAATAGGACATAAGTTTTATTCCATGCCGATTTTCAAAGGATCAGTAAGTGCAAACCTACCTATCATTTTAACGTTATACTTATAGTTAAAATTGTGACATGTTATTTTTTCTTATAGAATGTTATTTAAGATCAATGCTTTCATTAAAATCAGTAGAATCATAGATCAGTCAATAGATCAACAAATTATCTTAATATAATAAAATGGTCGACATTATTAAGTTCATCCAAATAAACTTGATTGTATTTTAAAGTAAATGATATATTTCATTTCACATTTCTTAAGGCCGTGGTATAAAATCCTTACTAGTTCACCTAGACCCTATAGCTAATGGCGAGATACGATCACTTACTTTTTTCTATAGTCAGTAGAAAAATTGGTCCTAGACATAGTCTAGAATAACTCCCATAGGCTACACTTGAACCATGCAACGGTGTCTAACGGCATCTTCACTATGTAATCTGTAGGTATATTATCCAAATCAAATAAAATATTTCTTTGTTCAAGTAGGTTACTTAAGATAACACTTTCGAATCGTCATTTAATACAATGCAAAGTGATTCTACTTCTGGTTCGGAACCTATATCTACCGAGGAGACACCGGTAAGAAACTCAGCAGATTAGTTACAGTAGCAGTATCTAACTTATAGCTAGGTGTACTTTGAACCAAGTCATACAGTTTTGTTTTGATGAGTGATTAAAACATTCAGTATTTTCTTTTGAGAGGTAAGCTGGAGCAGACAAGGGGTTCTACTCCCAAAAACCAACTCACTTCGAATGCGACTAAAGCGTTTTATAAAAACCAAATTTTATTTTATGCAAATGAACCACGTTCTAACTCCTAAACTTTCTATTCATTATCCAAAACGAAACCTTTCGATTGTTTGTTTCGTTTTTGGGAGTACACCCTCAGTCTCCAAAGGTGGTACCTGTTTACAAGCCTGACGTATGCGCCAGCCATCGCTACACTCAACCATTTCGAGATATCCAGTAAGATCTCTTCAACAGTGGCATCCATCCAGCCTCGCAGCGAGATCGGCGCTACCTGGCTAGCAGCTGCTGCAGCCATGGCTATCGTCAGTGCTGTGACCCTTGCTGGGAACAGCGCGGTACTGGCTGCGCTGAGACGCGCCCACCGTGCGCCTGCGCACTACCCGCTGGCGAGCTTGGCGATGGCTGATTTGTTGGTCGGAGTTTTCGTTCTTCCCATCGCAGCTGCTAGAGAACTCTTCGTATTTCATTTAAGTAAGTGTTGAAATGTGTACACTTCACAGAAGGGAAGACCGTCCCTGGACAAGGGCCATTAATAAATGGTGACCGATATCAATCAATCAATCAAATATATAACTGTATGCCTTAGTGCAAAATTAGTGATAGTAAAGCTTTTTCTCCACCTGGGATGGGAAAAGAGTCAACAGACGGTGCATTAAGAACGTAACAATTTATGTTCTTAATTAATTAAATGTATATATAAATACTAGAGATGCAACAGATAGTTGGCTGGATACCGGATACCGGATATCCTCATATCCTCGCCTTCATATAATTCCAGACTGGGCTATCTGTTCTTTCTGGAGCACGATGGACGTGCTCTGTTGCACCGCTTCCATCCTGTCTCTCTGCGCGCTGGGTTGGGAGCGCTGGTGCGGCATCACGGCGCCGCTATCGCGCGCGCGCAGGTCCAAGGAGGCGCGCAGGTACGCGCTCCTGGTGTGGCCTTTGGCGACCCTGGTGGCCGCCCCTACCGCCTTCATACCCTCGCCCAAGCATTTCTTACCAGGGGAGATGCCTAAGGCATGCACTGTTAATACCAACGTCGGGTGAGTACCTACCTACCCTAAGTTCAAATACAGGCGAAATACAAAAATACTGTTGGTTACACCAACATTTAATTTATGTTTTTTTATCTAGTGATAACACTCACTTCCGTTTCCGCCCTCTCTGTTTTCTGATTGTAACGTAATGCATGTGCGTGGAAATAAATTAGTTATTTTAATACGTTTTTTTGGTGCAGCGACTCCCCATCGACGTATTTAACCATTCCAACTGAAGTCCACTCTAATAATTAATAATAATAATAATTTGATTAGACGTTCTCAATTCACACAGCTTAAACTTTAGAGAATACTAGCTCGGCTGCTATTTCGTCCGCGCGGAGTTTGTACTTTCAGCCCCTATTTTATCCCCTTGGGGATAGAATTGATTATAATCCTTTCTTAGCAGATGTCTACGACATAACATCTACCTGCATACCAAATTTCATCCCGATCCGTCCAGTGGTTTGGGCTGTGCGTTGATAGATCACTATGTCTGTCAGTCACCTTTGAGTTATTTTAATTTAGACTAAAATATATCTAACGATTGTAAAATCAACCCTTAACTTCCATCAAGTTGAAGCATTAACTCATACTCATATTCATTAGTCAAAATTCTCTGTTCTTCTCCAGCTATGTCTTCTTCAGGACGGCTTTCTCCTTCTACCTCCCAGCCAGCGTGATGGTGACCCTATACGCACGTATCCTCATCGCCCTCGCTGCTCTCCCTCCCATTAGAGCGCACAGAGGAGGCTCGCCAGTCCCCGATCAAAATAAGGTAGTACTTATTTTATTACATTGACATAGAGTATTGAATAATAAATATACGAAAACATCACATACATTGCTCTGATTCTGTGGTAAGTAGCTAAAGAAATTGCTTTACAGAAATCAGCAATAACGACGATAGCACAATACCCAGACCCGAGACAATAAATATATAAATACGCCAAAGACTAGGCTTCCTGCCTCTCGGCTGCGGGGGTCGTCATAAATTTAGGGGTCAAGCACCTATTATAGTATCTTCAAGAATGTAAGCGACCAAAAAAGATGCTTATAGCAATGGTTTTAAGAATTAAGATTACTAATTTAGAAACATGATTAGGGCTTTTACTAATTTGGAAACATCTTTCTATCATCATAAGTGCTTCTCTGCTATAATCAAACAAGTCAGGTAAAAAAGAAGTGTTTATAAATTTTCTTCCAATTTTGCAGCAAATCGCAGCGGATCCCAGTACACAATCGTTGGGGGTACAAAAATCTACATCGTATGTATTTACGCGAAAAACTTATTTTGATTCTAAATAGACGGATTCGTCATTAAGAAAATTAACTTTCTATAACAGGTTTACATCGCCGAATGGCTGCCATTTGAATGTGCCTCAAAAGAAGGAAGTTAACCGATGCCTCACGCCTCCACAGCAGCAGAATTTGTCTTGCAGTTCATCGTATGTTGTTGCTGCACTATTTTTTATCCATCCTAAAGCTTATCTATCCTTGCAAACATGTATGCCTCCTGGCACACCGATTCTATCGAATTGTTTCCCGACTCCTGGCTACGTGTGGTGCGTCAATAAATTAATGTCAAAAAATCCTATTTAACTTTTTTAACGAGTTAAGCGTTAATATACAACGATTTAACAAATCAAAACAAATCCTCAGACACCCCAACTATTTTTTTAAGACATATAAATTCTTAAAAAACTCTTTCACGCATTATTTAAAAAGAAATTTTTGCTTTCTTACATTTTATGCATTTTAGCTCTATGGCAAAAATAACGTCAAAACTGCTGTTAAATCACAGCAACAGGTAGACGCTTCAAATGTTTACAGAATCTTAAGGATACAATATTGTGTCTAATGTTGGATAGATAATGGTACGGAGCCCTTGTTGCGCGAGTCCGGCTCGAACTTGGCCGGTTTTTTATAAGCTATGTTTTAATATACGAAGTCAGAAGTCAGATGGTGCTTCCAGGAACGGTCTCGCTTCCAGGCAGAGGCGCGCCACTCGCACCATTGTGATGCTCATGTCGCTGTTCTTGGTGTGCTGGACACCATTCTTTGTCATGCTTCCTATAGGTCAGTGCACCAAACATTTAATGAATAAAGGTATGCTACTATTTTTTTAAACATTCATTTTTCTCAGTGTCTTTTGACATTAGCGTATTGGAATCCACAATCAGGGTATTCTCGCATCAAAAATCTACCAGATGGCGATACGTAGACGTGTGTGTGGTCCGACTGCTACGTGATTGGTTATGGTTTACATGACAGACATGTCACAATGACATTTAAATCACCAATCAAATAACAGTTGGACCCCACGTGCCGCCATCTAGTGGATTTTTGATGCGAGAACAGCCTCATTGGAACAAAAGAGAATTTCATCGCCTACGATAGCTTGCTGTTAGCTCAATTGGAAGAGCAGAAAGCGCGATACGTGAAGATCGTGGGTTAAAATCCCACACCGCAAGGGGAGATAAAATGATGCGCCAAGTCAAATGTGGGGCCGGGTTCGATCCCCGGTCGGGTCGATATAGGCATTAGGATATTGTTTTCTGAGTGCTTAAACTGGTTTTATAAAGTTCAGTTACGGGCATTTTAGCAAGCAACTGAACTAAGAGTTTGCAGTAAGTGGGTTTAGAGTATCTGAGTGAGTGTTATATGTTTCATCCGATAGAACACGCCTTACTATTCGGCAGGTATTGCGGCTTTTTGCTTAATGATGTAAGAGGTTTCAGATGGGTCAAGTAACTTAAGACTATGATGTAAATGATTAGGTATAACACCTGTACTGGAGAGCACCATCGGCACGATGTAGACTTTATTTAGATTCCAAATCCTTGAAATTTCTTCTTTTAATTCTGAGTATTAATTAATTATTAAACATTTAAAATAATTTAACGGGTCGAAACGCGACACCATTTTTATTTAGTAGTTAATACGAACTACTTACTGCCCGACGTTTCGGTTAGGTTGCACCAACCGTGGTCACGAGCTGACAGTCAGCTTTATACATTATACATACATTATTTTAAATGTTTAAAATGGAACGCGAAAGTCTTAAAATTAATTCATTATTGTTTTTAGATTCCATCTGCGAATGCGTGCGTGACGCCACGTGGCAATGGTGTACTTGGCTCGGGTATACCAACTCTGCTCTCAACCCTATAGTGTACGCAGCAGCGTCCCCGAGCGTACGCCGAGCGCTGCATTCTTCGCGAGCTACCACCAGCTCGACGCTGTCTTCGGCAAGAAGGCCCTGAGTTGAGGTATAGTCTGCATCATTCGTTTCTATACACCTCAGTACCTTGTCACATTAAAACCCTGCTTAACTAAGTATGTCAGGTAGACAGTTAACTAAATGTGACAAAGTACTAAGTTGCTTATAAACTGAAAAGATATTTATTTAATACTTGCTGTTACCTGCGACTTTGTTTGTGTTATTTCGGGATATAAAGTATCCTGTGTTAATCTAAGATATCTTAACACATAATATAGAAATGTTCGTTTTCTATATGGAACTGACCAGGGATCAAACCCGGGTCCTCTTTTAAAAAGATAGTGATCCAAGTGGATGGATGTGTAGCAGATACATTGACTGGACCTAAAAACAGAAAAAAATATTAGTATCTACATTAGACACAGGTTAATTAAATTATGTTTTGGACCGGGTAGGGATAACTGCAGACAGACATCTTAATACCATTTTGATTAGATACACTATTTTAATGCCATCTATTACAATTATATAAAGGAAACTAAGCCAAATAAAACAAATAAATTCGACCAAAATAAATATTCTTTATTTACACAATATTTCATTTGTTTGTGTTCACTTCTTTGGCATAAATACTACCCATACTCTTACTGCTGTATGTACTAACATTCACTGACAGATTGCACTCAAAATACTGATCAACAGCGGGGAAAAAACTGATATATCTACAACTATGTAAAATTTACAATTTAACAACATATAACATTTTATTTACAACTTAGGATAAACTATGAAAAGTACTATAGTGCGCGCGGTCCTAGTTGGCTTTAAGTGTCGATAGGGGTAAGGAAAGCACACGAGATTAGACAGTGACCAATCTCGAAATGTCGTAAATATGATTGTTATATACTGAAAGGAATAAATATAAAGCAATAGAAGTTTTATAAGTTCATATTGCGCGGCCAAATAGTTCCGCGCGCATTATAACCAAAATAACAACAACCTAACAACTATATCTATATGTGCAATAATTTTTTATTTCTTGTTAAGTTTGGTTTCTCAAAAATATATTCCGGCCAAAGATTATAGGTACACTTCTAAAAAGTATAATATTTTTTGTAGATTCGTTAAACTTATTTTCATAAAAATAAAGTTACAAACATGATTCAATAACATTGAGTTACTTTTAAAAAAACATATTTATGATAGTTAAAACTCGTGCAACATAAATTATTACTGTTAAATTGACAGCCAAGTTATATTAAATAAAATATTATGTTTTCGATGGCATACCGATGACGAGGTAACCGTCTTATATTTGGAAAAGTGCTTACCACTTATTTTATTGCAAAATATCCGTCAAATGTCTTCGCTATTGATACACAGTATCTGTAGACATCTCGACAACTATAATAAGTGAAGTCAAAAATACTTTCAAAGATAGTTTACATGTTTTTAATTTTGGCACAAATGTTGTAGCAGAATTTAACGTATCAGAAGATTATTTTTCACGTACTCTCGGCTTTTAAAGTGGTTTTACCACCGTACCTTAGAAACATTATCTAATAATAATCAATTGGTTGTAAGTAAAGCAATAAAAGATTTAACTATAATCACTTTCCTTGAACTTCGTGTTGTATACCTATATTACCTACCTATCCTGAAGTAAGTTTGTCAATTTGTTTCTTGGGAGTGCGGGCAAATGTTCTTGCAAGTTTAGCTTTTTATAGTTGAGTTGCCCACATGCAGACGTATATTTGTAGCAAAATATGAAATCTGACTTCACTTACTCTTACGGTCATCTATCACCCATCGCATCGCAATAAATTAAACTATCCACTCCTCAGATCAGCGTCTCAAGACAGCGACAAGCGTCTCAAGATGGCGGATGCTATTTCCCGCGCACCGAACGTCAGTGCCTCAAGATGGCGGCGAGCGACAAGATGGCGGCCACTACAACGGGAGGGCGGGAGAGCGTGCTTGCTGCGCCGAAGTCGCTTGCATCGGGACTGCAAGTCTTGCATGTGCAGCGGCCGGCGAGGCAGTAGCCGGGCTCGTTCTCTTCCGACACGCATTCCTGGAAAACAAATAGTTGGAGTAATGTGACTTACGGATGCAAGACAATTTTTTAATATACTATGAAACAGAACCATTGACCTGTAACATTATATCGGGTAACGTTTGGTTCTACGCATTTATTCGCAAACGTAGTAAAATATTCGGATACGGGATTTCCCTACGTTTTGACAAAATTAAGTTTATGAATATGAATCTTTTTTCGACTTTTGTGAATTGAAGCTGAAATAGAAAGATAGATATACTTATCCCTTTCTATGAAATAAATGTAAATGCTATTTGGTGTTATTAAGAGTTCGTGTAGGTACTCAATACCTTGTGAATTTATAGGGAATGCTTGTAAGAAGGTGCAAAATTGTTAAACTTATTTTCCTTCTATTTTTTGTGTTTAAAGCTTTAATATAACAATAAGTGGTGTGTTCTTTGTAACTAACATTAATGACCAGTGAAAGATTAGTCATAAGTTGAAATAGGTTAATAAGCAGGAGAAATAGTTTAATTAAAAGGTTTTAGTTATTGTTGAATGTATTAAATATTTTCACAAAATTCGTTTTTTTTTGAGTTATTAGATAACTTTATAGAAACAGAATTTTTTTATCTCCCCTTGCGGTGCGGGTATCGAACCCACGACCTTCACGTATCGCACGTGCTGCTCTTACCAACTGAGCTAACCGCAAGTTATCGTAGGCGATGAAATTTTTCTGCAGTATCAACCGTTAGCCTTTCGGTAAGTGCCCTCTGCCGAATATGTTTAGAACTACATACTTATCTTATACTTAGAATTATACTTATTAATTTTCTGTTTTTAATATTTAAAGTTCGCTAGTACGGCGTTTAGTACTATTAAAATAATAAAAACTTTATAGAAGTTTCATTTTAAGACTACTCCCTAGGTCTACTACACAGGACTAGGATAGTACAGACTTAGGACAGACTTTATGGTATTAGAAGACGTATCTAACGTCTATATGCGTCAACGCTGAATTTTAATCGTCTCTCAATAAAAAAAGGGAATATTTGTGATAAAATAAGGAATTTAAAAAGGTATCACAAACGTCAGAGCGCATATGCATTGCCCATTTTGAAGATGTTTGCCAATCACTTGGCTACGGAAATCGTTGAAATACATATAAGAATTTCGGCTTTTCTGTACATTAATATGTATGGATTATACAAATAAACCTTCCTCATACATCACTCTATCTACCCGAAAAATCGCATAAAAATCCGTTGCGTAGTTTTAAAAATCTAAGCATACATGGGACATATAGAAAAAGCGCCTTTGTGTGACTATGTAGTGATGATTGGTTGGTTTCAATGAGATTGGACTTAGCCGAACATATTGTTAGACTGACCTCATCCCGCCTGCACTCCTGCCCCGGGCGGCGGTGGTGCCAGCAGCGCGGCGGCTTGCCGGCGGCGTGCGCGCTGTATGCGCACGCGCACGCGCCGCCGAGGCACAGCGCCGCGCCCGGCGACCGCGCGTCCGCCGCGCCAGACAGCGCGTCGCACTGCACGTCGTACTCGCACGGGTCGTTAAGAGCCTTCACCGCTGCAAATAGAGTTCGGGTTACAGTGGCAGCTGCCAGCTTTTGTACGTCTACGATGCCTGCCTGTTTTTAGGAGAGAACTAATAGCAATTAATGCCTGGTTACAATATTGTACGATTCGTAATGTCAAAAAGGACTCTCCGTTTTTCTTCAACCGGCTACGAGTCGGTAATTCCGTTCCATAGTTTACTTTCCATACCAGCTGTCATCAGTCGTCCATGAGTCGTTTTTAGCTAGTATAATTAATTACTATCAGTAAATAGTACGGATCGTTTTTCAAATATTGGAACCGGGAATAAATCAAACTTAATTGGACCGTACGTATTCGCTTTATTTGTGTTCACTCTTCATCAGGATTTTTTTTGTTGGAATGTACCTACATTCAGAATGAGCAACTGCTCATTCTCGCTGGCGAGGACAGAATAACGTTTAGTTAATATAAAAAAAAATATATATATTGGACAACATCACATACATTGTTCTGATTCAGTTGTAAGTAGCTAAAGCACTTGTGTTACAGAAATCAGAAACAACGACGGTACCACAACACCCAGACCCGAGACAATATAGAAAAGTTCGTTTCCCATATTGACCCGACCGGGGATCGAACCCGGAACCTCAGAGATGGCGCGACGCCCAATTCCGGCACGCTTGCCTCTCGGCTACGGAGGTCGTCATGAGTTAAAGTGTGCGTTGTTGCGAGCTGTTAGCTTCGGCAAAGCTATGTACTATCAAAAGCACGTCAAGCTTTACCTACACTTTCCACTACCTTTATGTCGTGCGCACAAGAACGCATATCGAACTGCGTGTGCACCTTGTCGTGCTGTCGACGGTACGTCTACGCAGGAGTTGATCTCGTGCGCAACCCAATTGGCTCTGCACCGGCACGTTCCACGACTAGCTCCAGCAAAGCTTATAATGTACGATCTTACGCCTTATGTCGTGGGCAAAAGAACTTCTTTTTTTATATTACACTTCAGAATATACTGATTGCCGTCATCCCAACTGGTGTTAAGTGGTAATGATGTCCTTTTTTTTTTTTTTTTTTTTTATTTTTTTTTTTTTTAACGGGGGGAAATGCTTGATGCACCGTACCGCCACCCTGAGGGAGGGTGACGGCGTGTGTGGGACTCCCACCCACGCCGTAATGATGTCCTAGCTTAAGGGCGACAGGTACAGCATAATAATTCTGTTACTTGACTTGTCACCCTTACCTTGAAGGCTTGACCCCTGCTACTAATGTAGCACCCGCCAGGAGCTCTGGAAACCTTACTCACACGCAGGAACACAACAACACCGAAGTTTTTTGGCTGCAGTCTCTTGTAAGGTGGAGGTATTTCACCAGTCGGGCTGCTCCAGTAATATCGAACTCGAATATTCTTTGACATGCTGCACCCATAAACGAACTATCTGCATGACACAACGGTTGACTCGTAGAGAATGCTTTTAGCATTAAGTACTTTTTATTTTGTACAATAAAGTTTTTAAATAAATACTCACATTCAACGCAGGAGTTGGTCTCGTTGTGCGCGACCCAGTTGGCTCTGCACCGGCACGTGCCGCGACACTCCAGGCCGGGCCCGGCGCATTGGAGCTGGTCTTCGCACTCCTCGCCCAGCACTGCGTCCCGGACACACCTGGGATTTGGAAGCAGGTTTAAGTAGAGTCAAATGCACTAATAGGTATTGATACATCCTCATTGTAAGATCAAAGTCAAAGTAAATTTTTTTTATTCACATAGATTACATTAGTAATACTTATGAATAGTCTCTATATAAAGCAAATGAAGCTACCTCCGGTTCGGAACCTATAACTAAAGAGAAGATACCGGCAAGAAACTCAGTAGTTTTTTTTTTACAAATGAAAGCTACACTTATTACTAATTTTGCACTAAGACACGCAGTTAGTTTGTCAATTGTAAAATAAAAATTTAAAATCAATTATTAAAAAGAAATAAAAAATAAAACAAAGGTATTTGTAAATTAAATTAAATTAACTGTAAGACTTACATGCGTCATCGAGGCCCAATTCTGACATTGATTGAGAAAATGCGTTACATATATATTTTTAAAATAATATAAAACACGTAAGTACAGGCGAGCACACTAGTCACTGATCCACACGTTCTTCGATGAATCTTATGGTAAGGGCACAGGAGGTCAAATGTACCTACATACACTTTATAGCTCGTGACTGTACATTATGCCGCTGGAGATTTAGAAGCGCGTAGGTAACTTGATAAGACTTCGATTTTTTTTTTCATAAATATTTTACTCAAATAATACTTTAAAAATAGATACCCCGACTGTCCAAGATAGTAGCATATATTGGGTCAAACCTCAGGTTTGCTATTTAGCCCTTTTATTTCATGCCTTTTTTTTATAGTAGCGCAGTATATTGGTTCCCAGCCTGATGGTAAGCAAGAGAGGAACCCACATCGCCTATGTCTATTTAAAGAATTTGTGTCAAAATACGTTAACCGTCATTTTATGGCGGCAGCTATCTTGTCGATTAAAGCCCGGCTACAAAATTTTACAATTCGCAATGTGTCAAAATATTACTATCCGGTTTTCTCAAACCGACTACAAGTCTTTAAATACCGTTTCATAATCAAAATCAAAATCATTTTATCCGTTTGGGAGCTATGATGCCATACACGGGCAAACATACACACAGTCAGACAGACAGACACGTCAAACTTATAAAACCCTGTCGTTTTTGCGTCGAGGATTAAAAAATAAAAACACAGATTCACTCTTTTATGCTCTAAAACTGAAGGAACAATCAAACGACGAATGCTAACAGGAGATGATCTTCGAACTTCATTGTTAGATTGACCTGATCGGTAATTGAACCCGGGACCTTTCAAGCTATGGATGCCTACCTAGCCACAGCGCCATGAAGGTAATTTAATCTCACTGTTCACAAATCCAAGTAATAATGTAATTGTTTCATGTATTAGCGCCATCTAGCGATTATTATTGTTACTAAAATTTATGACTGTCGGTAAGATGTTTTTACTAGGTGGAAATAGTTAGTGTTTAACTTTACCGCTAGATGGCACTACTAGTTTTTACGTTCAGTATGCCTAACACTTCGAGCAAAAGAAGTTCGGAAGCCCGTGTTGCTTGAAGGCCTAGCAAGGACAGAAATGGTGATCAAGTAGTTTTCTTAATGTTTTTGGCAATGATCATTATGTTCCAACCAGTAAAACATTCGTAGGATTAAGTATAAGTATGAAAATATTCAACAAGTTACCGCAAGATATTATTGACTTACCCATGCATAGAATTAAGATCTATGTTAAATCATGTTTAATGAAAAAAGGGTACTACAAACTTGATGAATATTTCAATGATAAACTTATAAGGACATGATTGTCAGCTCGCTCGCACACCATATTTTTAAGTTCTCTAGTTCCAAATATTGTAAAGATTAGGATAACTACTGAGTTTCTTGCCGGATTCTTCTCGGTAGGATTAGGTTCCGAACCAGCTGTAGCTTCAATTTTGGTTTATATTCATTTTGACGATGCTTACGCGTTACTTGTAACCAACATGAATAAATAAATTGATTATGATTATTGTGATTATGTTCATACTATTTTCTTATTGGGTAGGTAATATCATTCGATTACCACTTTGTTCGTGCCACCTCGAAGTAATAGATAAAACAAAAAAAAATATTATCATCGATATTAATCAAAGCTATGGTTGTTCACTTATAATATGATTTACAGGGGTAACAACCACTAATCCTATGCATTTACCATTTTACCGTTACAACAAAATTTGTGTTAACTGTTATATTATAAGTATCTATATAACTGTAGGTTCCCTGCACACCCAGACTCCACCCTATTAAGAAAAGTGCTTATTCCTAATTGACCAGACCGAAAACCAAACTACACACCATCTTAACTATTTGCCACCAAGGTCTTGTTTATTCTATCGGATCTACGCCAATATTCTGGCATCGCTTCTATGAACTTCCTGACTGAAAGTACTAGGCAATCATAAGTGTTAAAGAGTAATTCTCACCTCGTTCCATTGTCTCTTGGGCTGTACTGTAGCTGGCACGTGCAGAATCCCCTGACGCAGAAGGCTTGTCGCGGTTCCTCGGTTTCTCCTAAGTAGCAGTTCTGGTCCACCACACACCGGTCACCAATCACTGTAAAAAAAAATGGTATGCTTGACATTGGAAATGGACTTTGATAGTGGATAATAGCGCAGGTAGCTTCAATGAATCACACACAAGCACATCACTGTAATTACTTGCAGGGCGATATTAGTTCTGAAGTCCAGGCTAAAAGAGGGTAGATAACATATCCAACCCAAAGTGATAAGTCTAATGTGAATTTTTTTTTTATATTGCACTTCAAGATTGACCTCATCCCACCTGATGTTAAGTGGTAATGAGGTCCTAGCTTAAGGGTGACAATTACAGCATAATAAATCTGTTACTGGACTTGTCGCCCTTACCTTGAAGGCTTGACCGCTGCTACTAATGTAGCACCCCCCAGGAGCTCTGGATACCTAACTCGCACGCAGAAACACAACAACACCGAAGTGATTGTTATTTGGCTGCGGTCTTCTGTAAGGAGGTATTTCACCAGTCGGGCTGCTCCAGTTCGAGCGATAAATCGCTATGCCCTACCTCTCCAATTTACCTCTTATTTATTGACTGTACAAACATTTAAAATTGGGAAACAGAAAAATTAAATGCACGCGCTGAGAATAAGACCAATGCAAAATTCGCAACCCACACACAGCAAAGTAATTACTCTGGCTCCAACCATTGGCCCCAAAGTAGAATTTCAACTATTGGCCTTTCGTACTGTCTATCAGGGGCTGACGCTGACCAGCTCGGCCGACTGGCTTTCCTCGAGGTTGCTGACCTCTCCAAAGTAGAAGTTGGAGCTGGTGTAAGTTGTATACCATTAGGAGTACCTAGTTTGATTGAAAACTTCTAGAGTTCTAAACTGATCGATATTGTCAAGGATCTGTTGAAATTGCTCATGCCAATGGCTGATTCGTTAAAATTTTAATAAGTGCCTTAGTTTAGACAAAGATGTTTGGACTTGATAGCATTAAATATGTACACTAGACTTCTGCTATATTGTTAATAAATTTTTTTTTTGCATGATTTATACCATATTATGTATCAGTTTTGAAAAGAGTAACTATCGAGTTTCATGCCGGTTCTTCTAGATAGAATCAACATTCCGAACACGGCGGTAGTTTACTCAATTTGACGATTCATAAATGCTTTTGTAAAAGTTTACATGATTAAAGACATTTGCTATTTCGAGTTCTAAATCTACTTTAAGGCACTCCTTAAACCACTGTTTGATCAGATATTTTCGAACTGATTGATATAGGAAAGAAACCATCAAATCTGCAGTAATGCCTCATGCCAAAGCCGATGTGTAAGACCTAAGATATCTGGAGTATTCTAGTTCAATCCTCACCAGCAGTCTCGTAGCACCTGTCTACGTCCAGATGGGCCGTGGAGACGCAGCCACAGACTCCGTTGGCGCACTCCGAGTGGATGCCAAGAGTCGATTGACACTGGATGGTCTGCACGCACGGCTCACCGCTTCGGGCCTCTGGAATAAGCACAAAAAAATATGAATTAAGACCTTCTTCTGTGTTGTACTGGTTGCTATTGCTCCAAAACCAGAGGTTCTGAGTCTGAATCCCGTGAAGAACCTTTTTTTATAGAAATTAGGCTCAGGGTTGGCGTCAATTACGCTTGATGGAAGGTCAATTAATCCTCTTTTAGGGCATTGATGATACTTAAAATTATTTAGGAATTGTGTGAACATTCCCATTGTTGTAAAAAACGAACTTTTATTTATTATCTCTAAACCCTAGTACCTTCAATCATTACAGAATTGGAGACAACTTACTAAAATACTTTTATGTAGGAAACGAAATGTTGCGCAGTACGGGGCTTTACAAAATGCGAATGATACATAATGTGAGCGGGTTCAAGTATCAACTAGCAAGAGAAGATGTTATTATTCTGTTCCTTTAATTAACATTTAATAAGTTGAAACATCAAAGACGTCTTATCCTTTCAAATGGCTCGTCGTCCAAATGCTTTCGTTAATTTCGTTTAACAATAATGTGCGTGCGAATCTCAATTACCTACAAACGTTGCTGTTTACAATATATAATTTTGGTAAAGTAAATCTCTCACTCTAGAACCGAGACGAGATGATAAGTGGCCACGATTTTCCACTCCGTATCGTCGGCAGTATTCGAGTGATTTCTCACGTTTAACAGTGATTACACTAATCGAGTCACGCTCCATATTTCACCACATCAGAACAGATTTTATCTCGTTTACGAGCGTGATACTGTTGTCGAAATAGAGAGATATAAAAAATTAAAAAGATTCTTATCTGGTACTAATGTAAACAAGTTTACTTTGGTTTGCTGGTTTAAAAGGGCCTACCATTTTACACGTGATAATTTTTAGCAATTTTTTAAATTGGAGGAATGGTATTGTGCTACTGGATCCCTCCCAGATGTATTTCTTTTTGTACTTTCTAGGTAGGTACTATAAAATAAATTCAAAAAACAGTTTAATCAAATGAAATTCTAAAAATAATAGGCAAGCACATATTGAAATACGAATAAAATGAAGAGACTAGAATAAATAATTATGATTATTGGTTGCTTGTGGTTTGGGATCGGATGAGTGTTGTTAGTTTAACGTAACTTTGCAAGATTTCTTCTTAAAATGCCCTCCCCACCTTATATTTGGTGTTTTTATTTTCGAACCCTCCCTACACGTTAGGTGTTAAAATCTAATATGGTGGTCCAGTCTGGCTTCAGACGTTACCGATACAACAACAGATTATTGGAACGTTAATTCGGGTGCCATTTATAATTGTAATATGTAGACATAGTGTGTGACATATATGTAACCCGGGGATAGGGTTTTTTAAAATTGGTTCAGTAGTCTGTCAAAAACAAGCAAACTATTAAATCGTTCTTCTATAATACGAGTATTCGTAAAGACAAATAAAAAGAATACCTACAACTTGGTACGACCTAGTTTTGCAATTTCCTGCAACTCAAATATAGACAGAGCCATGTAAATAACTCTGTTCTTAAATGCTTATATTTATTTTAAACTTTTTGTATGAAATATCACAAATTCGTGAAAATTGTACGAATTGGTGACGTCACATTAAATTTTACTCCAATATTTTAGTAAATAATTGTTTACATGATAATGAATATATATGAAATAGGTGTTTTATATATTTTTTGTAATCTACCGTATTTCCATAAAGCAAACGCATTTGCTTCAAATCCCATATCTCTAATTTCATCATTACGTAGGTATTTCTATGTCAATCCAAATGCCATCATTGTTCATGTAAAGGGTACTAAGAAAACAATAAAATTGTACAGCTGAATAAATTTACCGTTTTAATGTGAATCGACTTCAAATTCTCCAATAAGTGTAACTTTATGTATCTTATAAGCCATTAAGATAAAATTATCACAACGTTTTATACATAAATTTACATTTTGTATGTTAGACTATACTTTTATCAAGCTACAAGTATTTATTATGATGTGCTATAATTGCCCGTACAGTTTTTGACCAGCAAAATTGACAACTAAGCGTTATATACGCAAAAAGGTGACAAAATTGACATTTTTGAAATGTGGTCGCTTATTTCGACACACTATTGCGCTATTTGCCACGAACGATTTCACCACTAACCGCAAGTGACCAGCCACTTTCAGATTTCAACTCTGTCTGTAACGCCAAATCGTCTTCTTTATGGCGTTTTGATTTAATGGATGTTATTGCAACAATAGACGTGTATCGTCACCATCAGATTTCGTGACAATTTTAGAAAACTCTTGCAGTGTAATGAACCAAAAAGTGTCAAAACACACAGATGCTGAATCGAGATAATGTCAAAAAATATGCAAGCAGCAAATCGATTGTTGTATAATTCAACTTTATGATTGAAATCAGAATATTGAAAGATTTCCATGATCAGTTTCACTTCGATATACTACACTGACAGTATGCGGTATAGTTTTAGATCTTTCTAATCTCGATAAACAAAATGACATCAAAAACATGTTGCTAAGTTAGAGGTAAAGGTGAAAAAAAATTTGCAAGCTCCCCGAAAAGATGAAGACGAGTAAGACGAGGTCAGCTCGTGACTATGGTTTGCAAAATTTAACATAGACATTTAGCTGTAAGTAGTTTGCATACACTACTATATTGTTGCATAGAAATCCGTTAACTTATTTGAAATGTTACATTATTAAAATTAATTAAAATCACGCGTTTGTCATTACATCTTTCAACCAGTAACGCTTGTGAATCTATTGATATAGAGAAAGATCAAATTTTATTTACGGAAGGTTTTGTCAAAGTATCTCACGATAGTATTCCTTATCAGTTACTAAGCGACATAAATCAAAACTAAGGAGATGAAAGGAGTTTCAAGCTGGCTGTGTATACAGTTGATAACAGAGAAATAGATCTCGTCTTTGAAGAATTTAATTTGCAAGATTTTTTTTTTATATTGCACTTCAAGATTGACCTCATCCCACCTGATGTTAAGTGGAAATGAGGTCCTAGCTTAAGGGTGACAAGTACACCATAATAAATCTGTTACTGGACTTGTCGCCCTCACCTTGAAGGCTTGACCCCTGCTACTAATGTAGCACCCCCCAGGAGCTCTGGAAACCTTACTCACACGCAGGAACACAACAACACAGAAGTGATTGTTATTTGGCTGCGGTCTTCTGTAAGGTGGAGGTATTTCACCAGTTGGGCTGCTCCAGTTCGAGCGATAAATCGCTATGCCCCACCTCTCTTCAAGAATACAATAATGCACCTAATCGAATATCAAATAAGATCAAGCTCATTTCTTACGCAGCTTTTGAGCGTGCTATGTGTGGAGAAGATGTACTTATTATAGATACAGTAGCTGTTCCACATTCAGACACAAAGTCAAAAATAATGCACCTTATAGGCAAACGACAAAGGTGTAATTCGCTTACCTTTCAGGCAGCCTTTGTGCGTGCTGTTGATGGCAGAGAATACGTAACCGTCCTTGCAGACGCAGTAGCTATTTGATTTGCAGAACGCATTGTCGGGGCAGTCCAAATCTCCGCTGCAGACGTTGCCAGTGCGTCCTAAAAAAAAAAGATTTAACATTAGAGCATCACTATTAGGTTAGGGTAGTATTCTGGGAAGTAGTTGAGATGGGTACCCAAAGCGCGATAGGGATTTTTATGAGGGACAAATGCCACCGCACCGTCAGTATCTGCAGGGAACAGAGAGTGGTGGTGCGGCCTCGCAGCGAATAAAACTACCTCGGTGCCCAATGCTGCGCATTTCTGGGGGACTCGGGATCCCTTCCGGATTCTACGCAGGGTCCTCCAAGCGGGCCCAGGCCCAGTTATTATCACTCCATTGGAATACAAAAGTAAATATGAGTTTGACACCAGTTCATTGCAGTGCGCTGGCACATTCAATTATTTGGTTCTTCCATGACATCGTCTTCACATGAAATGGTCTTATTATTTAGTCTTTCTTTGCTAGTGGAACATTAATAAAGGGCATGATCGTATTATTAAAAAATCAGAGAGAAACACAATTTTTGATCTTTCTAGATTCTGATTCAATGCTCAATGTATATGTTGTGTTGTGATGCACAGTTGCGACCAAAAATGGAACTGAGTAAATCGTTTTTGTTTTGTTTCTTGCTGCAATAAATTTGTCTTTTTTTCGTAATTGATATCTATGACTAATCCTGCAAATCGTAAACATTTAAAATAAGACAACATTTCTTAGTAGTTAAAGTTCCTTTTAACTATTAAAATACTGTCGCGTTTTCAACAGATATCTTATTTGAAATGTTTTAAATGGAACGTGAAAGTATTTAATTCGGCATATCGTAGTCATGTGAGCATCATACATAACGAAAAACTTCAGAATTTTCCAGAATCACCAAGCAACCGAATTCTACGAAAATTTAAAAGTCAATTAGTAAATACAGTGAAACTTGGTTAAGTGGGACCTGGATAAGTGAGAAACCTTCATAACTGGAACTCATGCTGAGGTCCCAACACTTTGACACTGAATTACCTCTGTTAGTGGGATGAGGTAAACCTCTATATCTGGGATCTATTATTTCGATTTATCATCATAGTTACCTCTATAACTAAGACAGACAGTAAATTTTATATGTATAAACCTCTGTAACTGAGATAACATTGTTTGTTTACTCATTCTTATTCCACCCACAAATTCCACACGTAATTCCAAGTACGTAAGTACAAATTTTGAGCTTCAATTACCTTCAGTTTTAGTTTCGCTTTACTATCATACAGATGTTTATTTGAAAAATGTCAAAACTTAAGCTCATTATCATAAAAATGTTATCATTACGTGAAAAACAATCACAATGTTCTGAAGGACAAGGAAAACTAAAACGTGAACGTTTATCAGAATATCCTGAACTTGAACAGTGTTTGCTAACATGGGTTAAGCAACTTCGTAACAAAAACGTTCCGGTATGTGGACCGATGATTAAAGAAAAGGCACAAGATTTCGCGCGAAGGCTCGATATTCATAATTTTGTAGCAGCAATGGTTGGATGGAAGGGGTTAACAAAAGAAACGGTTTATTAAAACTCATTTACATACATAGCACGTTATTTTATGTAATGATCGCACCTGTATAACTGATATAACCTGTATTCTCACCTCTATTAATGGAACCCTCTGTAAATGAGACAGATATTTATTTATACCTGTATATCTGAGACACTGGGTAAGTGGAATACCTCTATAAGTGAAACTACATTGCAGGTCCCATGATGTCTCACTTAACCAGGTTTTACTGTATTCGTTAATACGTGTGTAACGAACACACAATACATCCATTGGCATTTTGACAATTCCCATACATTACTACTCCATTGTCGCCCACCGTGGCACACAGACAAACAAACTAGATAACAAACAGTATGCTAATACAAATGCAAATTATGGTGATGTAATGGAGCGAATTTTTGTCTATTCGTTGATGGCAGCTACCGCATTCTTTGGGGGAATAGATGAGTTTGTCATGTTAGAAAAATGATAGCGATTTTTACTTGTTTATATCTGACGGTAAAACAAAAATAGGAGGGATGGGCGGTATGACAGATACATGTACTGTTCATCTGTTCTCTGGCCACTTCTAACTACTCATACTGGGTTCCAATATTTGAAAATCGATCTGTTCTAGTTACAAATAGTAATAAATTATACGCGGCGTAAGCTAAAAACGACTGATGACAGCTGGTATGGTAAGTAAATTAAGGAACGGTGTTAACGACTCGTAGTAGATTGAAAAAAAAGGATAGTAATTTTTGACACATTACGAATCGTAGAATATTGGAACCGGGCATTAGAGTACAGTCAGCATCATTCGTTTGTATACAACTCAGTACCTTGTCACATTACGTTAACTGACGCGATGACGTACTATTTGCTTACGAGCTTTAATGTGACAAGGTACTGAGGTGTACACAAATTAATGATGCTGAATGTACATAATAAAATCAGGTTTCGTTAGAAGCGTTTACGTTTCCATTAGTTAAAGCCTATGTGAAGTCACTTTTCATTCTTGTTTATTTTGCCATATATGCCAGAAGATACATTATCAATCATTATAAATTTCGGTTAGGTTACAAATTTACCTTATTGAGGCATTGTGAACTTATTAAATTACAAATGAACCTAATAGATCTAAGTCCAGCTTTATGATAATGTAACGCATTGTTTCAGAAGAAGGTGATAATATTTTTGTCGTAATCGATTTTAATATTTTTTATAGTGCTTTACACTGCACTAGCGTGCTTTGAATAATTAATATATATAAAAAAAAAACATTAAAAATACTTCTTATATATTTTTGACATTTGTTTGAAGTTTGATTTTTGCAAAAGTTTTTTTGAAGAATAAACTTTATTGATTCACAGGATCGCTAGCTCATTAATACATTAGTACTTTGAGGTTCGAAATAATTTAATTATTTGTTAAATGTTTCGTTTGGCTAAATATAATTAACTTTAATTAAAGTCTGAATAATAATAATATAATAAATACCATTTATTTTCTCTTCACAAAGGTAATTTTAAAAATAAACACAAAACAATAACAACTTGTACAATAACCTTTGTGAGAGACTGGTGTCCATACTAGGGTAGGGTACCCTGTGTGACGGATCGCCAGGCCCTCACCACTGGTGTATTGGAGTAACGTATGTGTATTCATCATTAATGTGTATACATACATACATATGTTGTGTTGCATTTCACGATAATACTGCCAATAGGTTTTCCGTAACTTCATAATCTAGACTTAGTAGCCATTGTTTAATTAATTTCTTGCAAGCACGCGCTGGTAGTGAGTAGAAGTTTAAAATTTTATTAAGCTTATTATACAAATAGCCACCCAAAAAACAAAAGAACTTATGAGAAAATTGTGTTTTCATGCCTAAAGAAGGGCAAACTTTATCGTTACGTCTTTTGTTTTCAAAGAAATTTTTCAAAGAATATTTTCAAAGAGTACATAGTTCGTATTATAAATTTGTTTATAATTTAAATACAGACTTACCTTGTCGCTTATCTAAGTCTGGCATTAAGCATATAACTAACTGTGACAAGATACTAAGATCTACATCAAATTAAGGTAACTTTACAGCAAAAGTTTATGAGAACATGTCCAATTAAGCGTAACATTGCTAACGCGATATTTTTGATTCTTCAACGCATTGTAATTGCAAATGAGGCCATTAAACGTTATTCCGATGAAGTTTATCTTACATTTCCTTTAACTGACTGATTTTCACATGCAGACGCATGTGAAAATCAGTCTGATAATTTTTATCACACAATTAGCATGAAAATCCTATAAACCTTAGCGATCAACGCTGTTTAAGTGTCTGAATAAATACTTGTAAAGTATGTCTCTATAATTTTACTAGTCATTATGTGCACCTATCTTTAATTTGGTCGTTCTAAGGCTGTGAACCAGGGTTTCCAACTTTTATTTAAAAAAAAACGTATAAAAGTGTCGTATACAAAAAAAAACAGTATGTTCTTTAATGAAACGGTATGTTACGAACGGACGTATCCATACTAATGTTATAAATGCGAAAGTAACTCTGTCTGTTTGTCTGTCTGTCTGTCTGTCTGTCTGTCTGTCTGTCTGTCTGTCTGTCTGTCTGTCTGTCCGTCTGTTACTCTTTCACGCCTAAACGGCTGAACGGATTTTGATGAAATTTGGTATAGGTATACGTTGAATCTCAAGAACGGACATAGGCTTTTTATTATAAAATAAGGGGGGATGGGGTAATACCACTTTTGAAAGTTTATATAGAAAAATGTTTATTTTTGAAGTTAGATATATGAAATTTGGCACAAATATAGCTCGAAACTTGGATTAAAATATAGACTACTTTTTGTTTCGAATATTAGGGGAGAAAGGGGTGAAACCGACCATGAAAGGATGTAGTCCACGCGAACGAAGTCGCGGGCACAGCTAGTAGTTAATAAATTAAATTTTGGCCCCGGATACCAGCGCTCACAAAAACAGTATTTTTTGTTCAGCAGTAAAAAGTCTTTTGTAGCGGGAAAACAGTATAATACTGTAAAAAACAGTATGGTTGGGTACCCTATGTGAAACACACTAGCGCCGCCTCTGAAAATACCAGTCACATGCGAATTAAACATACAGGCCTAGTATGCGCCATGCGACTATATTTTATCGCACTCTTAACAAACGTCAAAATTGGTTGAAGTCAGTGCGTCAGCTGTTGATTGGCTGATAAAACGAGCACGGAGTCCTATTTTTTTTTTATATTACACTTCTAGATTGACCTCATCCCACCTGATGTTAAGTGGTAATGAGGTCCTAGCTTAAGGGTGATAAGTACAGCATAATTATTCTATCACTGGACTTATCGCCCTTACCTTGAAGGCTTGGCCCCTGCTACTAACGCAGCACCCCCCAGGAGCTCTGGAAACCTTACTCACACGCAGAAACACAATAACACAGAAGTGATTGTTATTTGGATGCGGTCTTCTGTAAGTTGGAGGTATTTTACCAGTCGGGCTGCTCCAGTTCGAGCGATAAATCGCTGTGCCCTACCTCTCTTAAAAACTTATTAGCCAATCAACAGTGTGGAAACTTTCGGCGCCTCATGCAAAAAAATTTACATATTGCGCATGGTAGGCCTAATAATAATCTTGGTATATGTACAGGCAAAGCATGTCAGTAAGCTCTGCTCCACCAGGAGTTAGGGCGAACGCGTTGTTCGACCTAACGACTGGGGGGGCAGACTTCCCAATAGTATTCTACTTACGTCATACATTGTACCGCACTTAAGTCGTATGTATAAGGACAAATATCGAACTGCAATCGTTTATCGTGATGTGATGTGCGTGTGTTGTATTTCTGTAGGCATTTTGCATTGTTACCAGACACAATAAACTTGTTTATTACAGTTAAGTATTTGCACGGCATTTGAAGCATTGTATTATCTATCTATGTAAATAAATAGATAATACAAGAGGTTAATTATTCAAAGAACTTGCTACGGTAATTTTAAAACTGCGACCATGTGGTCTTTAGCTGTGCCAAATGATAATTATGTTGTAAATTGACCTAAAAGTATTTTTTTGTATGGGAAGGTGTATTATTTTTATAAACTTGAAGAAACTTTGAAGAATGGATTTTATTTTGTGTTTCGTGTTCAAAGCGATTGTAAACTATTTAAAATGTTCTCTTAACTTAGAAATTAGCATTTCTTTGCAACGCGTCGCTCTTTTGCATACCCGGGCCCCGCAACGCACAGTTAGGCAAACCCTACTGAAAAACTTGTTTAGTAACGATCAGTATATTGTTGTCCCTTACACCACCCCATGAGTCTTTCACCATTTAATGATAAATAGAATAAATCTGTGTATACCCAGTTCCCATATTTTACGATTCGTAATGTGTCAAAAATTACTATCCGTTTTCTATCAGACCTAACATGCGCAATACGTCAAATTTATCGCATGAGACGACAAAAGTTTCCATACAGTTGATTGGCTAATAGCACACCGCACTCGTATTTTCATGCAATCGGCAGCTGACGCACTGTCTTCAATCGATTTTGACGTTAGTTAAGAGCGCGATAAAATTTAATCGCGTTGCGTATGCTAGGCCTATATGAGCCGTTCATTCTTATTTCAAATTTACTTTCCATATCAGTTGTCATCAGTCGTCCGTCGGTCCTTTTTAGCTTACGCCTCGAATAATTTATTACTATCCGTACCTAGAATGGATCGTTTTTTAATTATTGCAACCGAGCATTAGTGGACCGCATACAAAGGCGCTCGAGAAAAATAAAAAACCGGGTCTTGTTCATGTGGCTAACTAACTTTATATTCGACTAGCGGTCCCGGCGAACTTCGTTTCGCCTTAGAGGATTTTCCCGCGCAATTTTACCAAGGAGCCCTAATTTTGTAGCCTATGTCAAATTGGAAGAATGTAGCATTCTATTGGTGAAAGATTTTTTTTAAATCTGCCCAGTACTTTTTGAGCCTATAATTTATTACAAACATACAAAAATAGGTACAAATCTTTCCTCCTTATAATATTAGTATGATATATCTTGAAACACGCTTAAATTGGATCATTGGCCTCCACATTTTCCATAGATCACGTGCCATTGGCAAAAATAGACAGACAGAGAAATCTAGTTTTAAGAGAGGTAGGGCATGGCGATTTATCGCTCGAACTGGAGCAGCCCGACTAGTGAAATAACAATAACTTCTGTGTTGTTGTGTTCCTGCGTGTGAGGAAGGTTTCCAGGGCTCCTGGGGGATGCTACATTAGTAGCAGAGGTCAAGCCTTCAAGGTAAGGGCGACTAGTCCAGTAACAGATTTATTATGATAGATAGATTGATACACTTTATTGCACAGAAAATTTACAGAAATTGGTGTTACAGACGTGTTCAAGAACAATATAGGCGGTCTTATTGCTAGAGGAATCTCTTCCAGACAACCTATGTTGTACTTGTCGCCCTTATCTTAGTACAAGTTATTTATGCACTTTCTCCCCTACTACCGCACCCATATACAAACTATCTGCATGACCCAAGGGTTGACTGGTAAAGATTGCCCCTAGTATTAAGTCCACCTGTTGTACTTATTTGTGCAATAAAGTTTTTATGAAATAAAAATAAGCTTGGACCTCATTGTCACTTAACATCAGGTGGGATGAGTTGACCTCATCTTGAAGTGTAATTTCAAATTTTTTTTTTAAATTAACGCAAAACCTTCTAAATTTTCCAGTAGTTACCTATGTGATGTATCGCTACGCTAGACACTTTTAATTTATTAATCACCGCTATTGTGAATATCTTGTGTGCTCACGGCAGGTTGTTTGGCGGTAAATATGTACATTCAAAGGCAGGCGCTGTGCAAACGCAGTGTTTGACGATTATATGGCTTGTATGTTAGTATAGTATATTTAGTACGATGAAGGTTGCTACCCAAGGTTGGCCCAAATTGAGTCGTACTTACAGGTGTTATGTTGTGAAACTAAAACGGAATGCGTGTACAAATTGAAGGTGATGTGGGCTTTGTGCGATGTCGTAATGAATGACATCTGGGAGTGTACTTGTAATTTTGTGTATTGGTACCTTTTTGGATTCGCTTAAATAGATAACTGGTGAAGTTGTATTGTAATGGTTTCTATAGCACTAATAGTTAAGTCTGCATACAAATATTATAAAGGTTTTATTAGAATAAATAAATAAATGCGCCAGACAATCACACCAATCACCTGGTCTCACTAAGGTTTTCCCTTGTACTATGAGTATCAGACGACGGATACTAACTGGGGGCGTCATTCCAGCACACCCAGACTCAAGTCAATTTAGAAAAGTTCGTTTTCCAAATTGACCCGACCGGGAATCGAATCCGGGACCTTTCGAGAATATTTTGTAGAGAGGGAGTGATCTCTGAAATCGAAACGCTTCAACATTCTAGTGGTTTCAGTACAGGGCCGTGATCACGGGGTCGTGGGTTCGATTCTCGGCCCGAGCAAAGCATGTTTTTTTGGAACAAAGCAGGGTTTGATAATCATTTGTCCGCATATAGGCAAGTCTGGTGTTTAATTTCAATGATAGTGGCTTTTCTTTTACCTTAAGGGCCATCTATTAATCAGGCGGGGCTTGAAAGGGGGGGGGGGGGGCTGTTATGCAATGCCCAAAAAACATCACATGATTAATGGACGATCCCTTACTTTTCCCTGGAAGTACTGAGCAGACTTAAGATCAATAAAAAAGTAATTTCAAAATAGTTAGGCAAAAATTATCCACAATGATAACAAGTGAGCTAGCTGATAGCTAAAGATAAATATTCTTTCGCAGCAAAATCACGTATAAAACGCTTACCGACGTGTTCTTAGAGTTTCTTCCTTATTGCTAAGGTATTTTTTAATTAAGGTATTAATTAATTATATAAACGTTATTCTCCTACACCTATCTCTTAGATAAACTAGACTAGACAACAATTTAGCTATGCTTATAATTTAGTATACAGTTATGAAAAAACGCAAATCATACTCTGTCTCAAGAGCCCATAATCTTAACAAAATTTTAACTGTGCATACAGTAGCTTCACTCGTGCAAAACATTTTGATATGATATGACGCCACGCCAAATCCAACGGCTTATGTTCAGTTCAGAAAAAAAACGTTCTCGTTGTAACTATTTAAAATGTTTGAGTAAATATTTAAAACTTCGTAGTAAACACGCGAATTGGTTGTTAATTATAGAGGCAACGTGAGGTAGTTTTGCTGTTATGTACCATTTTATCGGTTCGGTTAATCTTCGACTGTTAATTGATAAGCAGTTAACCTTGTTAGATGGTTCGGATTTCCACGTTTTTAGTTTAGGTAATTTGCTTTCTCTCTATGAATGTTCGCTAAATGTTCTATTTTTACTCGACCGAACCCGAACACGGAAGCGAACTGGGTTTAAAATATCAGATTGTTTTTAATTCGAGAAAAAGCTATTAAAAAAAGTTAAGCACGTGTTTTTTTCATTTGATAAATCAAAAAACAAACTTAAATATACAAAGACCCCACAACTTGACCATTACGTCACAGACGGGTAAAAAATTTACCCACTAATGACGTCATGCGACAATTCAATTTAATGCATAGCAGTTATTTTATGATAAGATGATTGATTACATGGTCCTTATATTAACTAGAATTGGTATTTAAGCTTTAACCGCCTAAATATTTAAAAATAAGATGATTTTATGAATTTTCACATGATTTTTGGTGACGTGATAGTGAGACGTGATGCCCTAAGGATGATTTTTTGTTTCTTTTCTTGTGCTCACACTTCCGCTCAGAAGTGACACTCTAGGCAATTGCTTAATTTGATTAAGGGTTAATCCGTCACTGTGTCACTTAAACGATTTATAAAAATGGGCAAACTGACAGTTTTAAAATGTTAATATTACATCTTAACTTCCAGTCAATATCCCAACAGTCAAAGTTTTTGTTCTAAATTTGATTTTTGTATACAACTGGTTTTCCCCTATCAAAACCCAAGTAAGAATCGAAGCTAGCCCGTGAGTTAGGGCCAAGGACCATCATCATTACACCATAAAGATCGTCAATCTTAATCACATTTAATTTGCTGAAGCGCCGTCCATTCAGATAATGTCCAATTTATCCAATATAATCTTTTAGATCAATTTGTAAGACAAATTCGGGCCGTACCGTACCGATAGAAAGGAAGAAATGCATCAGTGTTATGCTTTTGTGAGCTTTATAACAGTGAATGTTAGATCACAATTTCTTTGACTAACATACAAGATGAGTTAGCAAACTTCTCGAACAATAACTTTAAATTAATACCTAAGTCTGTTTTAAAAGTTAAGAGGAATGAGCACCTTAATGCATTGACTCAAGACTTATATTAGGTACATCTTTTGATGTGTATTTCGATGTCGATGGAGAAAAATGCGCAATGGCAAGTTTAATAAGTAGAGTTCTTCACATTGTGGTCACAGTGCATTATGAACGTACTATATTGATTTCGGATCGAGTAACGTTACAATTCATTAATGTGAAGATGGTCTTTTGTATGGGCATACGTTAAAATATTAATGGACTTGAACAATAACTTTAGAAATATATACCTTTATATTGTATACCTTTTAAATGTACCTACCATCTTCAAATGTTGTAATGTGATAAAGTGCAATAAAGATAATTTGAATTTGAATTTGAAATAAAAAATGAATGGCAGTCACTGCTATAAAAACCATTCTACACCTGATGTTGTGTATTATTTAGAAAACCAAAATTGATATGAATTTGAATATGGCAATATTTTTGGTTACAAGGGAAACTCAGTTTAACTGTTTTATTGAGGAACTTTTCTTGCGTAGTTCTTCTATTTTTATGGTCAATAAGTTACGAATTTGTATGATATACCTATTTGCGAATTAGATTTTAGATTTGAAAAAAAACACCCAAATACCAACTTTGCTCTTTCACTAGCTTTATAAACAAAAGTTACTTTTTCTACATTATCGAACTTTCTACATTATATACCGGAACAGTGGTTTTTAAGGAATACATATTTTTGTCACACGATAAACATCTGAGACTCGTACATAGAAAAACTATTATGATAATTGATTTTAGTTTCACGTGTTTAACTTGTGAGACACAAAACTTTAATATTTTTATCCGACACTAAGTGAAATAAAGTTAAATACACAAGAATAAAATGTTTATTTATTTTTATTTATTTAAAAACTTTATTGCACAAAAAAAGTACAAAAGGTGGACTTAATGCTAGGAGCATTCTCTACCAGTCAACCGTTGGGTCATGCAGATAGTACGTTCATGGGTGCAGTAACAGTAAAAATGTGAGTATGGATAACAACAAAATTCATAATCATAAATAGCAGATAATTACACACGAGAATAGAATATTCATACATAAGTTCAACTACTAAAAAAAGTATTGGTTATCAAAACAACTGTACCTTTCCACTACATACATAAAAAGAGTTGAACCTCTTAATTTGACTCGTAATTCCTTAGCAAAGCCCCAGACTACGAGTAACAGTTACGAACGATTATGTCTGGTCACGTTCGGTAACTAGCCGTTAACGCTATTGGCTGAACAAAATCATTAGAAACCAAGAAAGTCGGGTTACTAGACCGAATCTGGAAACAGGTGGGAAATTACGAATTAAGACGGAACAGATGTTGAGATAACCGTAATAAAAAAATATACACGCCTTAAATTATTTATTTTAAAAGAGGTAGGGCGAAGCTTAAGAGAGGTAGGACATAGCGATTTACAGCCCGACTGGTAAAATACCTCCACCTTACAGAAGACCGCAGCCAATGGCTGGCACATACGTCATGCTTGTGAACAGGTGCCACCTTTGGGGACTGGTCTGCTCCAGCTTACCTCTCGAAAGTAAAAACTTACTTGAGTACTTATTTGTTTCATCACTCATCAAAACCAAAACTATATGACTTGGTCCAAAGTGAGCTACACATAGCAATAAGTTAGATACTGATACTGTAAATGATCTGCTGAGTTTCTTACCGGTGTCTTCTCGGTAGATATAGGTTCCGAACCGGAAGTAGAATCACTTTGCATTGTATTCAATGACGATTCAAAAGTGTTATATGTAACCTACTTGAATAAAGAAATATTTGAGTTTGAGTTTGAGTTTGAGCAAATAACAATCACTTCTGTGTTGTTGTGTTCCTGCGTGTGAGTAAGGTTTCCAGAGCTCCTGGGGGGTGCCACATTAGTAGCAGAGGTCAAGCCTTCAAGGTAAGGGCGACAAGTCCAATAACAGATTTATTTTGCTGTACTTGTCGTCCTAAGGCTAAGACCTCATTTCCACTTAACATCAGGTGGGATGAGGTCAATCTGGAAGTATAATATATAAAAAAAACTTGATAATAGGTAAGTACAGGTATATCCAAAAATATGGACAAGTATTTTTGCCTTTTCCACCTAATAAATGTTAAAATATATCTAACTTGATGTCGGTAGAAAATTCCCAATCGGTAGTATTGTGGTTAAAATATAGGTAGTTGAAAACAATTTACCTACTGTTTAATTTAAAGACAAACATACGCCTAATTGGAGCCGATTAATTACACAGTATCACAGGTTTATTGGAACAGGTATTTCCACACGCATCCGTTACCGATTCCCTTTAAGGTCGATTTAGTTTTTATCCGAAGTGTGTCATGACAAAACGAGAATGGGTGTTATCGCATATTCGCGATGCCAGCATTGCGGGCGGCTTGCCTTCGTAGCTAGGGATGCCACAATGGAGAAATTATTTATGTCCGATAACCGTTTGGGTACACGAGTTCTGGAGTGGAGACTGCTTCTTGGCAAACGTAGTGTAGGACGCCCTTAGGCTAGGTGGAGTGACGATCGACCGAGTGGCGCGCGAGGCGCGGTGGGGCCGCAGAGGAAGAGGAGGATTTGGTATTGCGTTTGCCGGCTTCCCTATCCTCCGCGGCCGGTGGGCCTTAGGACTTTATCTGGCTCTCTTTCTCTCGTTATTCATCTAAGGTTTCGATCGAGTCTACTGTACCCCATAACGAAATTATTAATATAGATTATAATGGCCAATTGTATATTATACAACAATGATTATAATAAAAATAACATTGGCTAGACTCACTGGATTCAGTTTACTAACTCTTTATGGTTAGTTTTATGGAAACCCTATTATCACCATGAGTAATGAGAACCGACCGACAACCGTGAACAAGTTAACGTATCTAACTGGGCTGTTTACGTAAATAACTTTGAAGTTTACTTAGTAAAAAGCGATTGCATGAGTTCTCAAAAAATAACTATGTAAGTCTATTGGACTTGTAGTTATTTTTAACCATTTAGGTAGTTAATAGGATAGTTGACTAAAAAAAGATTTAGTCCAATAGTAAGATTACAAAAAAATATAGGACAAGTAGGTATTTGTAAACAAAAAAATACTAAGGTACATTGCGTTAAAATTTGGCGACATTTCACAACTTTGCACAGTTTTTACAAATTAGTGACGTAAACACGGGGTATGCTGCGTTAAACTGTAAAAACATGCTCGTAAAAATAGAAAATTCAGGAATACTATTGTCGTTGGCTGAAAACCAATTAGAATCAAATAGTCGTCGTTACGACTGTCTGTTGGGTCAACAATGTGATATAAAATGATACCTCGTATTAGTCAAACTACGGTTGTGTGGTCAAAGGTAAATTTACCTTACTTAAACTGAAACTACGTAACTTGAAGTCATAAAAAGTTTGTCAACCTTGTGCGGTGAACAGCAAATCACGGTTAACACTTGCCTTTCGATTCTGGTTCTTATGCCGGCTATATAAGAGCGATACAAAGTTCTTTCGACCGTACGAAGTCGCTAAGCTGTCCTTTCCGTCACGGGTCAAATAAGTTACGTCAAAGAGTATACATTTTATTGGAGAGAAGTTTTAATATTAGAATTTTTTACAATACTAACACCTATTTTTAAAATCACCTTTAAAATAATATTGGAGAACGTCACATACATATCCTTAATTCTATGGATTACCGTGGAGCACATAGAATATAAGTACTTATACCTAAAGCAATTGGTTTACAGACATCAGAACAATGACGATAGTACAACACCCGGACCCGATACAGTAAAGAAAAGTTTTCCGTACTGACCAGACCGGGAATCGACACACATCCTGTTGCTCCATTAGTAGCAGGGGTCGGGCTTTCTGGGTGAGGGCGACAAGTCCGGTAACAGCTTTATTATGTTGTACTTGTCGCCCTTAAGCGAGGACCTCATTGCACTTAACATTTGGTGGTATGAGTGATATGATTTGAGTAGGTATCTAAAAATCTTGAAGTGCAATATAAAAAAAATAAACAAATAAACCACCTAACACAAAAATATTTTTTAAATTCTAATCAGTAGCTCCTGTGATTAGATCGTTCAAACAAACAAACAACCTTTATGATTTTAATATAGATTTTACCGTCGCTCATATCAATTTTGTTATAATAAGAGACAGGTAGGGCATAGTGATTTATCGTTTGAACTATAGCAGCCCGACTGGTGAAATACCTCCACCTTAGAGAAGACCGCAGCCAAATGACAATCACTTCTGTGTTGTTGTGTTCCTACGTGTGAGTAAGGTTTCCAGAGCTCTTGGGGGGTGCTACATTAGTAGCAGGGGTCAAACCTTCAAGGTAAGGGCGACAAATCCAGAAACAGATTTATTATACTGTACTTGTCACCCTTAAGCTCTCATTACCACTTAGCATCAGGTGTGATGAGGTCAATCTTGAAGTGCAATAGAAAAAAAATAGCTAGCAATTCATGTAAATAAGATTTTTCTTTTCGTGCACGTTTTAAGTAAAAAATATATATTTGCGTTGTCTTTATAAAGTCTTTTATCAAGACTGAACAAACTTTGTGAAAAATTCACTTGCAAACATTGAACGCTTTTGTTCTCGGTCTACATGTCTCGTTAGTTTTGCTATTTCATTGTTTTAATTAAAAAACATTTTATTATAGAAGACTAGTCGGGCTGAGCAATGGTTGTTGGCTTTTTTGTCGAAGGGAAATGCCTACCGCACCGTTACTCTCAGCAGGGAACAGAGAGTGGTGTGTCGGGCTCGCACCAACTAAAACCCCATTGAAGGCCAACGTTACGCAATTGGCTACTTGACAGTGTAAACAATAAAATATGAAAAGTGTTAGATATGTTAGCTTATTAGTAAAGTAATAATTTTACATTTTAATTTTTTAATTAAAAGCATAGTTAGTATTTTATTTTTGCAAAATAAATTTTACTTTTTTTATCTGTGGAACCGAAACGGAAACCACCATTGCAATTTGGAAATGACAGCTGTCAGCGAAAATTATTTATTTTAATGTGGCGAAACAATGATTATTTTACCGATTAAATTGAGTTATTGTCTCTCTAATCGTATCAAGAATTTATTGAAACATTTTCCGTTTATCTAAATTAAGTCGTTCCTATACGTATCGGTTCGTTGTCTAGGACGTTGACGTCATAATTGCAACAGTGACGTGACTTGGCGTTTGCGCGCGCTTTTTAAATGTGTTACACAAAATCTTACTTTTCTCTGGTTATTTACATTTTTTCCAGATAAATCGAATTGCTTCCCAAGCAATTCGATTTATAGATAAAATGAACGGGCGCACATTTTACAATACTTTTTCAAAAACTGTCAAGTAGCCAAATGAGCCACCTCCTTTCCGCAGCCCAGCTCGGGATCCTTCTTCGCTTTACCCTATGCGGTATCGAAGGTTGGGTGGCAAGGCCAGCCTCAACGCACCAGAACACAGGGTTACTGAGCCCCCCATCGCAACCTAGCGGGTATGGTTGTTGCTCCTGGTTGCACCAAGTTGAACCAATAGGACAGTTTTAAAGATCTAAGCATAAATAGGGAGATACAGAATAAGCGACTTTATTTTATACTATGTAGTGATTTTAATTATATTAATTATTTGCAGTAGCTCCAATCAAATAAACCTCTAAGACCGTCTAACGAACTGTACCTACTTTGACGTCTTTATACAAAATTCGATCTCAACAAAGCGAAACATTCAGCCTAGTCGGTGTACGCTTTTGTTTGCAATCGTAATCGATTAGGGCCAGTCGAATCGATAGCTCGATCACTCGGGTCGACTCGGAGAATCGATTGTCGCTAACGGTGACAGTTGCGGAATCGCGACAAATGATGCGCTTAGGAATGCGAAATCTGTTGCATAAGGTAATGGACTGGCAATGATATTGTTGTAGTCTGTTTTTTAATACGAGTTCCGTTGACAACAAATACGCAAGTCTGAACCTTCTCACTACTGTGGATGGTTACATTTTCTTTAAAGATATTAAACGACGACCTCGGTGGCGCAGTGGCTAAGGTAGGCGGCCACATCGCGAAAGGTCCCAGGTTAGATTCCCGGTCAGGTCAATTTCAAAAACAAACTTTTCTAAATTGACTTTGGTCTGGGTGTGCTGGAATGACGCGGAAGCTCCCAGTTAGTATCCGTCGTCTGGTGCTCATAGTACAAGGGGAAACCTTAGTTTGCGATCAGGTGTTTAGTGTGATTGTCTGGCGTATTTATTAATTCAAGCACACATTTTATTTAACTAACTATTGCTCGCGACTTTTTTCGCGTAATTTTGAGATAAAGAGTACCTTTTAAGTTATTCTAGCATCTACGAAAACTATGAAATGTCTTCCAAATAAATTCCTACCAAGTTTTTTATTAAAGTTAACTTTAATTTAAAATATGAATAATTATTTGAAAGTTGCTGTTAATTAACCCTTCATGGGCGAGTCCGACTCGTACTTGGCCTGTTTTTTGTTTTGCTAAAATCAATAACATTTTATAATATTTACCTATTTATATTTATCACTGTTCCTGCGAGTACGATACATAAAGGTAGCACTTGCGGTTCGATATTAGTTCTTATGCACAAGACATAAAGTGTACTTTGGCCTTTTCACCGCCCTTTATGTATCTACTGTATGACGTGCTTTTGTCTAAGTTATCTTGGCTCCAAACCAGAGGTAGCTTCATTCACATTATTATAGACATTTCATAAATATTACTTATGTAATTAACACGAATAAAAGCATTTTAGTTAGGTAGGTATTTTAGTATATCAGCAATAGTCGTTCTTATAGCCCAAATTCTGACCTACACCTAAAATTCGGTGAAATGTTACATAGACTAAAATAATTATGACATTGACTATATGTCAGTGATATGTATGTATTTATTTATTTAAAAACTTTATTGCAAAAAATAAAAACTACAAAAGGCGGACTTAATGCTAGGAGCATTCACTACCAGTCAACCGTTAGGTCATGCAGATAGTTCGTTTATGGTTGCGGTAACAGTAAAAATGTGTGTATGGATTACAACAAAAAGATGTAAATGAAGTCTGTCAGTTAAAAGTTTTTCGGTGAAACGTTACTTCGGTAAGTTAAAGCTTCGTAGAAATGATGCATCGGTCAATTAAGTGTTTGATCAATAGTTTTCGATGAAATGAAAATCGATGAACCGGCTTTCGAAATAACGTAGAAAACCACCCTATTTTTTTTATATTGCACTTAAATATTTACCTCATCTCACCTGATGTTAAGTTGAAATGAGGTCCTAGCTTAAGGTCGACAAGTACAGCATAAATCTGTTACTGGACTTGTCGCTCTTTCCTTGAAGGTTTGACCCCTGCTACTAATGTAGCACCCCCAAGGAGCTCTGAAAACCTTACTCACACGCAGGAACACAACAACACCTTAGCGATTGTCACTTGGCTGCGGTCTTCTATAAGGTGGAGGTATTTCTCCAGTCGGAATGCTCCAGTTCGAGCGATAAATGACTATGCCCTACCTCTCTTCTCTTGTTCTGAGTCAATTGAAAATAGCTTCAACGCCCCCATTCCACATGCCTCAGTTAACCCGGTTACTTGTATCACCACTCAATAAACCCATCAAATTACGAGGTTCCCACTCCGTCACGTCGATAAAGTCTACTTTCCATTTCCGCGACGCGCCGTGAGAAGAATATCGCCGATTATCGTCACGCGAACAATGCATCGGTGAAGAAATCGGGAAACGGCCCGAATCGGTAGTTTTATGCATTCGAGATTGACGTATGACGACGTAATAACTTTTTCTACGTGTTCTTACTGAAACACATAACTTGAGATGTAGTTATGCAAAAAAGATCCAACCCACACAAATGAGATATTGAATTTTTAATCTAAAAATTTTCATTAATAAAGTTCACTATTGAATGATCGATCAATTGTAGTTGTCTCCTATTTACAAAATGTCCTCTTAGGATTTTTTTATAACCAGCCAGCATCTTTGACATTTATCGCATCAAATAATGTAAACGGCAGTAAGGTCATGGATGGTTTTCTGTGAATGTGTAACTTAGTATTTTACCTAAGTAATTAAAATTTATAAAAAATGGCGATTATAGGCATGAATGGGGCCGGATTCTTTATTACCATAAATTGATGGATTAGGTTCGGAACCATGTGTAGTTAAAATTTTTGACTATGCATAAGTGTTACTTTTAACCACCATGAATAAATGAATTTGATGGTATTTTTTTTTAATTAGATACAATAGTAACAACAAGCAATCGATATTCTCATAACATCATTTAGTGACGACATCTACAGCATAGAGGAGACGCGCCGCGGGGTCTCCGGTTCGATTCCCGGTTGGTCAAAATATGACCTTTTAACATTATCTGGGTTTTGATACCGCCGTTCTTTCTGATTTATGTAACACAATCGCTTTAGCTTCTTACCATAAAATCACAGCAATGTGTGTGACGTCTAATTAGAATTAAAAAAACTTACGTTTCTCAGCCCCCTGGCCCATCACGTTCCCCTGGCCCAGAAGGGCCAGCATGGCCAAGCACAGTCCCCAGCCGTCCATCGCACCGACTCCCGCGCAGGCAACTCACGTCTGAAACGATAAATAAGATGCTCTGTATGCCTACGATAAGATAATTTTATCTAGTCTTTAGTGATTAATTAAAATGAAGGAAAAACACGGTCACGAGATGATGCTTTTGTGTTTTTAGGTTGGTACGCCCTGTAGTGAAGGTTTAGGGCTAGAGAGTACATTTAACGTCGTCGTCTGTAAATGTACTAAATGCTGACTCTTTTAGGGACCAAGGGGTATACTCCCTGTTGTGGTGGTTCTGGCTGAGTTGAGTTACCCACAGCACCATCATTAAAAGGCGATGAAGTTTTAGTGAGGGGTTTTAGTGGGTAATCTCTGCCTTTCGCGAAGTAGAGGAGTGCCACACACGCCGTCATCTACCCTTAGTTGGCGGTACGGTTCGTCAAAGAATTTCCCTCCGGTAAAAAGGAGGGTATACTCCCAAAAACGCAACGAACAAACGAAAGGTTTCGTTTTTTAAGGTTTATTAAAAGTTCTGGTGTTAAAATGTGGTTTTTGATTTGTATAAAATAATATTTGTTTTATGAAAACGCTTAATTCGCATTCGAAGTGTATTGGTTGCGACCATGAGAATTAAAAATCGCTATCCGTTGCCAGATCGGACATATTTCGTTTTTGGGAGTTTATCCTGAGTTTTTATCGCACTTAGATCAAGCTTCAAATGATGATGCTTTGTATTATGTAAATTTTGTTTCTTCGAGGCCGGACAATTAAGTAGCTATGCATTGTTTATGTTCGATTACCCTCTCAACAACGCCCCGAGCCGAAGTCAAAGTCCCGAATAGGGACGACCTCCGGTAGTTGTTTAATTATTGATTTTTAACTTTAAACATTATCTCTTCGACGAACCTCTCCCAAACAATCACTTGTATCAAATGGTTAATACTGTAATACCGCATAACTATTTATTGGCCATAAATATTAATTTTGTTTGTTATTTCATTTCTTTCCAATCCATAATAGAATTTACGGAAAAATCTACTTACGCGGTATTGCTCTATTCCCGACGATATGGGATTTTTTTCATCATCAATTATACCCATTTATTCAAAATACAAATTGTAAACTATCCATTACAGTGTCGGCATTATAAATTGCTACCAAAAACAAAAGAAAGGCACTTTAAGTAATAGCAGGCGCAATAAATCAAATTACAGTGAGACACCTCTGTCTTAATCATGAAACTAAGATTGATGTTCTCTTTTCAAAGAAAATAAGCCATACTAGATAACAGCATTTGTTTGTCTATTTTAATATGCTAATTAGCTGCTATAAGTTTATTGGGTTTAAAAAAAAATAAAAACCTACGTACCATGATACGAAAGGAAACAAGATAGGACATTAAAAAAAAATTGCATAGATCCAACCATTTCATCGCTTGCTATATGTTGACGTCAAAAATATAATAGAAATCATGTGAGCCACTTAGAATGAAGATAATGTAAACATATTTTTTTCCGACCATGAAAGTATGTAGTCCACGCGAAAGAAGTCGCGGGCACAGCTAGTGGGCTATAAATAATTGGTACAAGTAAATAAAAGGGTTGTTCCTTTAAAAACGTACGTAAAAGTTTTAAATGCATAGGTGTGTTTTTAAACTGTTAGTTTAATGTTATTGTTCTTTACTGCCTTCTTCGAAACTATGCACGAGGCGAGAATAGCCCCAATGACTCGCTCCAATGGCTAAGGGTCTTCTCACGGTGCCTAGCCTACCATGAGCTATCTTCAATGGTCAAAAAGCACGGTGCTTTAGTTCAATTGGGAGATTAGACGTCTGGCGTATAAGATGCCGAATTTGGGGGCAAGCGAGCGTGGTTAAGTATGGGAGAATTTTAGTAACAGTGGCTTGGTAGTCATAGGTAGGGGTACTTAAGCTGATGTGGGCAGTGAGATTGAATAATAGCATGTAATTTTAAGAACTCTGTTTTACTGTCGTTTGTTCTCATTCATATTTGGGGGCCAGAAGCTTTCCTATATCGTTTCAGCCAACATATTTACAAACGCTAAATAAAAAAAAGGATACTTATTAGGTATTCGGTTTAAACATAAACTAAAATAATGTTCAGTTCACTACAAATGGTACGATTTTTTTGAAAACCTGAGGCAGAGTACAGCGACTAACACTGCAATAAAATACGCTAAAATTGTCTTATTTTCTTTATTTCTTATTTGCCCTTCTTGTAAACTTAAAAATAAAAACCTGAAAACCGATAACACGCCGGTGAGACCTAAGCAGCATACTCCGGATCAAGATCAGATGGAAGGCCAAGATTTCGTAATAACGGCGCAACAACTAGCGTCTATGGAAGTACCTGCACAAACTATATCTGCATTCTCTCGAGCCGTAACCGATTAACATTCCATATTCATATCAATGAAAAATGAAATGATTGACTTCACGAAGTCGCTAAATGCCACTACCGAAGAAATTGCTACCTTTAGATATGAGTTAGGAGAGATAAAAAACCAATTGAAGGAGCTGGATAAATATAAGGCGGAGGTAATCGAATTGCGAGCGGAAGTTGCAGAGTTACGGCAGGTTTTAGCTTCAAAGGAGCAGCAACGTTTGCTGAAAGACGTAGAAATCTCCGGAATTATTGAAAATAGTGCCGAAAACCTACCACAACTTATTTCAGTGATATCAGCTACCTTAGGTGTGGAGCTTGATACTCGGGATGTGGATGAGGTAAGGCGCGTGGGCCCAAAGGGAAAACCAGATCCGCAGGGCCGCCCCCGGCCTATTGTAGTCACAATGACCCGTCGTGGACCACGTGATCAACTCCTTCGGGCAGCTCGAGTTCGCCGAGGTCTCACCACGGATAAATTGCAACTCCCTGGAAACCCGAGTCGAGTTTTCCTAAATGAACGTCTAACAAAAAGCAACAGAATTCTATTTAGTAAGGCGAGGAAACTAGGTAACGAACTCCACTTCAAGTACATCTGGACGTCAAATGGTAACATCTTTATGAGACGATCTGAAACTAGTTCTGTTCTCCACGTCACATCGGAAAGCATCCTGGAAAAGTTGAACTTCCAGAACAGAGCCTCGACCGTCTCAGTTGTTGCGGAGCCTCAGAACTATTCCTAACACAAAGGCTTTGATTCAACTTCTTATTTTCTATGTAGCATATACCACGTTTTTGAGTTTAGATTTTAGCTGTTTATGTTTTAATTATTTTTATTTTTCTTTTCTGAGTAAATTTTTATACTGTCAAGGTCATACATCTACGTGTGAAATTCTATATGTACTAACATTATTCACCTTCACTGGTTATTATAATACTTATGTTGTCTGGTATCTGAGCCAACTTTTAGTGAAGCATGCTGTTTGTCAATATGTATTGACAGTCAAGTAACGATTTTGGGAATTTATAGATCACCGTCATTTTATAACTTGAATAATTTCTTGATATCTCTCGATGAAAATTTAAACAAACTGGAAAGCCAACATAATGTAATAGTAACAGGAGATATTAACATTGACATTTTTGAAACTGTGTCGTCCGATTATCTATGTTGCTATGCAGAACATGGGCTAGAGCCTGCTATTACTAAGCCTACACGCCTAAATGCGTGCCTGGATCACATTTTCGTAAAAACTAAGGGTAAAGCCATTGGAGTTGTATGCGATGCAGATATCACAGACCACAAAATTGTGGTCATGGGTCTTGCAACCTATGACCATCGCCACAATCTTATCAAGAGTAAGTTTCAGACTAGGATAGACTATGATGGAGTTTATAGGGCCCTGGCCGCAGTGGACTGGAACCCAATTACCTCTGTGACTGAAATCAATGAAGCAACGCATAGATTTATGACTATCATTACGAGTGCAGTCGAAGGTAACACAAAAAAGGTTAAAACTAGTCGATCTAAAATTGTTGTTAGACCATGGATGACTCTTGGATTGCTTAGGTGCTCACGCCACAAAGACAAGCTCCATGCCAAATGTAAAAAAAAATCCTAATGACCAAATCGCAATTTTTTCATATCGTCGATATAGAAACTTTTATATTGATATTATTAGAAAAACAAAGTTGACTTATGATAGAAAGAAACTTGTTAATGACAGTAAGGACCCAAAACGTCTTTGGAAATCTATAAAGAAAATTTGTAATAGAAATCCTAACCAACAATCTAATGAATTAATTACAGATTATTTACACCCCAAGGAGTCTTTAAATAAATGCAATTCCTTTTTCTCAACAGTTGGTCAGTCTCTAGCTAATAATATCCTCTGACAATTTAATGACACTGAAAATAACCTAGCAGCCAAAGTAAAGCCAATTAATTCGCCTTCTGATTCATTCTTCATGAAACCAACGAGTAAACAAGAAGTTCTCAGTATCATCGACCAGTTAAAAACGGATAGTGCTCCTGGCGCAGACGGATTTAATTCAACACTTATGAAGGGTGCCAAAAACATCATTTGTGAGCCCTTAGTACATATCTGTAACCTGAGTCTGGAGTCTGGCTGTTTCCCCACGGCTTGGAAATTGGCACTGATAACCCCAATTCACAAAAATGGTCCCAAAGATGCACCGGAAAACTACAGACCTATCTCATTGCTCAGTGTTTTCTCCAAGATCTTGGAGAAGATAGTCAATAAGCGTCTGACAGAGTTTATCGAGATGAATAACCTTATATCCCCAAGACAATTTGGATTTAGGCGTCATAAATGTACGGAAGACGCTGTCACTTTACTCACTGAACAGATTGCTGGATACCTAGACAAATGCCAAAATTGCATAGGCGTATTCCTTGACTTGGCCAAAGCCCTTGACACGGTATCCCCAAAAATACTCTGTGCTAAGTTGGAAAAAATGGGTATTAGAGGTTGTGCGTTGGAATGGTTCAAAAGTTATCTCACTCATAGGCAGCAACAGACGCGAGTAGGAGAACATAAAAGTGATCCTTTTTTTACACACTTCGGTGTCCCACAAGGAAGCATTCTTGGACCGACGCTTTTCATTATATATATGAATGACTTACTTGGTCTTCAGATTCCAAATGCAGAGGTAATGTGTTACGCTGACGACACAGTAGTCCTATTTAGAGGGAATAACTGGACTAACACATTTCAATCCGCTGAACTCGGAATTTCCTATATTTATAATTGGCTTAATGATAACCTTCTGACCTTAAATAGTCTGAAATCTAATTTTATCTGCTTTCACAAAACCGCAGCTTCCAGCCCCGACTGCGATAATAAGATTAGAATCCACTCATGCGCCTCACAACCTGCATGTACGTGTATCTCCATCATTCGCACAAATGTTGTCAAATACTTGGGGATAATGCAATCATTATCTTAATTTCAAAATTCATATGCATCAGCTGGCTAAACGCATAAGAAAGATCTCAGGCGTCTTTAGGAAACTGAGAGATGTGGCCAATAATGAGTTACTTATAACGATTTACAAATGCCTCATCGTATCTATTGGTAACTACTGTGTTTCGGCATGGGGTGCTGCTGGAAAGACTACACTTTTAGGAGTAGAACGTGCAAACAGATCGATACTCAAGATTATGCTCAGAAGGCCATTTAGATACCCTACATCAGACCTCTATAAGGAGGCGCAGGTTTTGTCAATCCGTCAACTTTTTATTCTGAAAACTTCTTTGATGGCTCACAGACGCTTACTTGGTTCCGATAATTACAATAGCTTAATTGATAAACGCGTCTTCAAAGTTCCCATTCCTACTGTAAAGTCTAAATTTGCAAGCCGTTTTGGCCCCCATAGTAGGGCTCACATTTATAACAAAGTAGTACGTTTCTGTAACATCAAGCGATGCACTGTTAAAGAGGCAAAGATAATTATCACTAAATGGTTACTCACTATGGACTATCTTAGCACTGAACATTTGGTGAATTGATGCTCTAAGTTATACGGAGTGGGTAGATTGGTTTAACATTGTTTAGATTTAACTTCTGTATTAAGTTATACCTCTATTTAGTTTTATTACGTGCACTACATGAGCAAATTACTATCTTGAGTCTTTTGCTCATTTATTAATCATTAATTTGTCTAATTTTAAGTTTTATAATGATTTGCGACTAATGCAACATAAATATCGGATAGGTTCACCAAGATACAGGCACTGCCTAGTTTGGGAACCCCTGTTATTTCTTTCGCAGCATTCTACTATGCACAACTTTTACTGCCATGTTTATACCGTGTACCTATCATTGTAAACCTTTTGTGCAATAAACGATTTATTATTATTATTATTATTATTATATCTAAAATAACTTGAAACACTATTTTAAACAAATAATATTATATGCTATTTATTAAATACAAAATACATTTAAAATTATAGGTAGCCATAAATAAATATTTAGTTTATGCTACATAGACTAAAGCTGATTCGAAAATTAATTATTTTTTTTATATTACACTTCAAGATTGACCTCATCTCGCATGATTTTAAGTGGTAATGGGGTCCTAGCTTAAAGGTAGCATAATAAAGCTGTAACTGGACGTGTGGCTCTGGAAACCTTACTCACACGCAGGTACGCAACAACACCGAAGTGATTGTTATTTGGCTGCGGTCTTCTGTAAGGTGCAGGTATTTCACCAGTCGGGCTGCTCTAGTTTGAGCGATAAATCACTATGCCCTACCTCTTTTTGGCAGTTTTAATTAGAGATATTTCCAAATCGGGAAGTATATTATTATTTATTTAATTAGTAAGTTAAAACAAGTAAGTGTATTAAAATGGCAGTGCCCCACATATCTGTTTACACAGTTAATCTGCGGTGTCAGGGTCTAACAAAAGTATTAACCCCTAATCGGACAATGGGAAAATAGTTACCACCTCAAATCGAACCTGACCTTGACTCAGAAAAGAAAACTAATAAAAAAATTCAGTCCTCCATGCTTCATTAATGGTTCACATAAATATGGCAAAAAGTGCGAGCTGACCGTACCTGTGAAATTGGTTTGTCCCTGTTCAATCGTATACGTTAAGAAAGAGAGCTTGGTTACCGAATTCAAATCCTTTTCTCACGTTTTGTAAATAAAAAGGTACATTTAGAGGCACAAAAATGTCTTGCAGTATTTCAAGATGCATTCGATGGTTGACACAAAAAATTACTTGCTCAACCCGACATGCATTCCGCTGCAAAAGTAACGATTGCATTGTGCAATCCAGTTTTGATTACGTGCCGTACAATGCTGGTATTGGAACGCATCGAAGTGAAATCGTAAGTGGGTTTCGTGAATTTTTATCGTGCATAAAAGACATCATCTAGAAATGGAAAGTGTTTTTTGGAGACGCAGAAATGGAGTTATAAAACAATTATAACTGGTTATTATCAAGTAACCGAGACCTATACATGTTTTAGGGTTTCGTATCCGAAAGGTGAAACGGGACACTATTTTTAGGAAAAAGACATTATCAAAAAAGGTTGAGTTAAAAGTGTTGATTTAGAGATTGATGAACAGAATGTTATAAAACAATTATAACTAACATAACAAAGGGTGAAACGAGACTCTATTACTTAGACTCCGTTGTCCGTCTGTTACCAAGTTGTTTATTATAAACTGTGATAGACAGGTGATTTTTTACAGATTATGTATTTATGTATCCGCTACAAAACTAATATGTAATAACGGTATATTTCTGGGTCCCATACAAAAGATTTTTTTTTTGTCGTTTTAAGGTTGCCCGCGCATTTTCCACGTTATGTTAGGATAAGAAGTGTTAAGAACAGCAAAGTGGCATCACATCACTAAACGTCACATTCTCTGTTATTCTGTATTCTTGTTGAAAATAAAATGGCTACGTAAAGACCAGACCGCACGGTGCCTTTTTTTTATACATTCTTCGAAACAAAAAGTATCCTAATCTTTATGAGAAATAAATGTCTGAGTTATTTTATTATCTAATTTATCTACGTACCAAATTTCATTCTTATCCATTGCGTAGCTTTGGCGTAAAAAAGTAACAAACATACATTCAGACATCTAAATATTCTTACAAACTTTCGCATTTAAAATATTAGTAGAAAAGTATGCTGCGGAACCCATCGCGCGCGAATTCAAATCGCACTTGGCCGTGTCTATGACACAAAACTTTAAAGGCGATTCCAACTCGCTCGCTCGATTTTCAGCTATGATTTCTTTCTTTAAAAACTCAAGTGGGTAGGTATCTCAAAGATTTACGAAACACCAATACTCATTGGTTATTTTGAGATATAGCGCGTATCATTAGTGCGTGTTACGTCCCATCATCTGGTTGATGCAGCACGCCGCTTATCTTTAACGGATAACGTTTGAGTGACGCAACTCGAGGCTCAGAGCAAAAACTATCACGATAGATCGTGACGCTACGATTCGTCGGAAATAGGGCTGGCAGGAGAAAGAGATAACTGGAAATCAGTACAAAAAACAATCAATATCGTTTTTCATTGTACAAATAGATAGATTGTCAAGATCTCCGTAGCCGAAAGAAGAGCGGGCTGGACTTTGGCGTCGCGCAGTAGCTGGGATTTCGGTCCCCGGTCGGGTCAATATGGGAAACGAACTTTTTTATACTGTCTCAGGTCTGGGTGTTGTGATACCGTCGTTGTTTCTAATTTCTGTAACACAAGTGATTAAGGAACTTACCACAGAATCAAAGCAATGTATGTAATGATGTTGTCCAATATTTATTTATTGCTCAAATAAATTACAGAAATTGGTTTTACAGACAAATTATAGTACAACTAAGGCGATCTTATCGCTAGATCGCTAGAAAGCAATATCTTATTAGTTATTAAGTAGAGGAAATGGTTGACGAGAGACAGGTACGACCGTACAACATAACTTAAGATTTATTTTTTTAAACCAAAATAAAAATAGCAGGTAAAGTAATTAAAAGTTTTATGAAAGAAAAAAAAAAATACAACCCCCCTCGCACAGACTACTAATAGTTTTTAAGGAAACATCCATAAAAATAAAAAAATACGCTTGATGAAGTTTCAAGTATACAACAAAAGAGAGATTACATCATTTCGGGATAGAGCTGATACCTTTACACTGTTGGATCGATATTAACCAAACAAAACTAAGAACGATGCCACTGATACACACTCACACATACAGACAGATATCGACGTCCAACTTATTCCCGTATATAGTTGTGCCCGCAACTTCGTTCGCGTGGACTACATATTTTCATTGTCGGTTTTACCCCTATCTCCCCTTATATTCGAAACAAAAAGAAACGATACGACTGATCCGAAAGCAAAACCTTCCATCAAAACCGCATATTGGTTGCCAGCCCTACTTGGTAAGTGAGATGCGCCCGCGCAGTAACCTCACGACCGCGACCGACACAAAGGGCCGCCGTTACCAATGTCGCGGGGTTCCCAAAAAGGTAACTAGTGTAAGATTTAGAGGGTCGTTAGGCACGTCGTCCAGATATATGTGGGAGAGTACTAACAGATACTGTCGGGAAACAGAGCGTTCTTGAAGAAACTGACATTGAAGTATTTAGAACTAGTATTCGGGTAGCATAGGGTGCTAGATGCAGAAACGACAATTATACGTATTTGACTTGGTAAAAAATCAATAACTCTATTTAGTGTGTTAGTTAGATTATCAAAATACAATGAAAACGTTTTTTTTTACTTCTTAACGTAAAACTTGACGATTCAGCGAAACAAAGTTCAGTGGCGGGATGTGTTTACGTTACTAAATCGTAAAAACTGTGCGAAGCATTGGCTATCTTATGTCTGTAAAGCCAATTTCTGTAAATTTTTCTGTGCAATAAAGTGTATCTATCTATCTATCTATCTTTGTAAACATGACATGATAAAAGAAAAAATAGGCGTCTCATATTTTATTACGCAGTTCTTAAGTAATTAAACCATCGAGGTGTTAGGCGACCTTGGTGGTGTGTCGGGCTCGTCCGACTAAAACCCCCTCGGTGGCCAACGCTGCACAGTTGTGGGGAAGTTGGGATCCCAGCGAATTCTAAACAGGCTCCTCACCACGCCACCGCTAAGCAGCCCACCTTGCCGCAAAAACGCGGAAGGAGCATGTCAGGGCTCGGGACCAAGGTAGCAGACGTCAGGCTTAACCCACGCCTGGCGTCTCCGGTCCCAGCAGCGGATTTGCTGTGCGGCTCCGCTGCTTACCGCCACTGTTGTCACCCGGGACTCTCACTCCAGTTCTCCCTCGGAGAGCCAGATGGAGGCTTGCCACCGCAAGGCCAGCCTCAATGTACTGCACCACAAAGATACTGAGCCCCCCCATATCGACAAGATGCGGAACCCAGCACGACAAAATTACCTTACCATCTAAAGACAAAGATATCTTGGTATAAGGATGGCAACAGCGAACGATCATAAAGCTCTGAACCTTTTTACGAGCATAATCTAACTGCTACCTCTGGGTGGTCTGAGTTTTTGTATCTATCAACTTTTTGTTATTATTAGCGCTGTAGCACTGTGGGACCATTGATGTGTTTTCGTTTTTATACGAATTCCGTTTTTGTCACTAATTCCTTGTTTCAAGGCGAAAAATTGAACGTGAAGCAATGCGTAGAAAGTAACGAAGTATCGTTGTAAAAACTAAAAATAGGTGGGTTTTGTAAGTACTTTTTTTAGAGAGACGCTTTAAGTACTCAAAGTAATTTAAGCAAGTATCATGGTAAAAACTAAAATAAGTGGATAAAGTAAGTAGTTTTTTAAGAAACATTTTAAGTACTTAATATACTTTCTTATCAAAAATTTGTTTTGTTCATGGGAATATAATTTCACAGAAAATTGTTGCATTTAGCTCTTTAATATAGATTGGATATGGATTTTCTTGAATACGTTTTTGGGCAGTATCTATATATGACTGACAGTTTAAACTTCTCGTACAATACGATCGACAATCTCATAAATAACATACGTACAGGATTTTTCATGTTCATAAGGACTTATTTCACTAAATCGTCAGATAAAAATTACCAATAGGATAAAGTATAAGCTGTATGAAATAAGAATGTCATTAAGTTATTTTGTTGCAGAATATTATGAAGATTTTTAAAAATAAGTCGTACTGTACTTTTATCGACCGTTATTATATCTGTGAATTGAGAAAAGCTAGTGCTTTATTCAACTAGGGTTTCATATAGATATTTGCATCTGAATAAAAATATTTTTTTTAACAATCAAAATGGATTAAAATATGTAATCCGACATTTATTACGGGCGGCCATCTTGTACCGATTTCCATCAAACATATCTAGTTAAAAAATTACCGACTAATTCACCTTTCAAACAAAAAACAATCACAATTAAAATTGGTTGATCCCTTTGAAAGTTACGATGCTGACAGATACAGATATCCACGTCATTACGTCAAAACGTAGGGCACGTTTTCGCAAAGAGGTTAATGAAAACAAAATCAAAATCGGTTCATTGGTTCGGGAGCTACTATGCCACAAACCGATGGACTCATCAAATTCAAAACACCTCGTCGTTTTTGCGTCACCCGATAAAAATCGGGCCTTAAACCGTTGTACAGTATGATCCCTATACCCATTTCATCGGTACTTTTATCTATCCTCTCCATGCAAATGCGAACCAGTTCCGGACAATGCGACCAGGTCCGGCGACCACAGGTGGAACAATCCGCCATTGTGGCTGCCCACCGGCGTGGCGGGGGCTTCGCACTGAGTAATTGTTGCTTATTTAATTAGAGGCAAGTGGAGGTACAGCACTCGCGGACACGCTCAGAGTATCGATAGGGTTATTTGCTTACGCTGTACAGTGGATTCTTCGATCGTTCGGGAACATCCTTACTGAATTATACGAGTAAATACCAAAGTAACTCTCTCTGTCCGGCATTCACGCTAAAGCTACTCTAATTTTAATGCGAAAAAGGACGAAAAATTTAACAACCAAAAATTGGTAGCAAAAGTTTGAACAGGGGGTAAAAGATAGCATAGACGTAATTTTGAAATTTAACACTTTAAAATATTTTTTTAGGCTACCAATAAGGTAAAAAGAATATCACATTCGAAGGTTGTAAAAAATATGTAGGTATTTTATGGGGGTAAAATAAAACAGGGGATGATAGTTTGCATGGAACTTTGCAACAAGTTAGATACTGCTAATGTTATATTGCACCAGTATGTTCTTGGTACAGCCCGTGGTTGGGATTTCAAACCGCTAGTAGAGTCACTTTGCATTGTATCAATGACGATTCAAAAGTGTGATATGTAATCTACACTTAAATAATGAAATATTGGTTTGATAAATACATTTCTAAATTGTTTACGGCTTGTAAATCCAATACCAGACCGTGGCCTTCGTAACATACCAACCTCATGATATGGAATAATATCTGAAATTTTTATGATACATCAATTTAAGCTGTAATCTTTAATGCAAGCTAGTGCCGTAACGGTTAAGTCCACCATCTCGATATTTTAGACTATCGATATTTCCCACATCCCTATATTTGATAAATAGACGCTTTCAACTGCATTCGAACACCGCGCCATATTGTACTCATTTGTACTAAGCGTTAACTAACGCTTTTTATTTATTATGAAGCTGAAATGGCCTCGGCTGCAGTCACTAATTAAGACTTGGTGATAATTTACAGGAAGGTGTCAACGGAATAGACTTCATTGAAGATCACGTTACATTGTACTCCATAGCAATAATATGGTTCAACATTCGGCCTACTACGGTAACGCACGTGTGACTACTATCCATATTTTCCTCTGATACTTCGGTCCTATTGGTCGCAGCTTGACGTAATATAGCCTTTTCTTTATATTACACTTCAAGATTGACCTCATCCCACCTGATGTTAAGTGGTAATAAGGTCCTAGCTTAAGGGCGACAAGTACAGGATAATAAATCTAGACATGTCGCCCTTACCTTGAAGGGGTGACCCTTGCTAATCATGTAGCACCCCCCAAGAGCTCTGGAAACGTTACTCACACGCAGGAACACAACAACACAGAAGTGATTGTTAGTTGGCTGCGGTCTTCTGTAAGGTGGAGGTATTTCACCAGTCGGGCTGCTCAAGTTCGAGCGATAAATCGCTATGCCCTACCTCTCTCGCCTTACTCGCCCCGGCTTCGCACGGATGCAATGTAAATACTTATAAATGCTGGCTTTTCTATTCTATATTTATAACACAAAAGTGAATCACAAAATGTGTTGGTAAGCGCATAACTCTACAACGCCTGGACCAATTCTGCTAAATTTTTTTAATGTTTGTTGCAGTCAAATGATGCTTTTTACGGTGAGAAAAAATGGAATGATTGCCGGGAAAACCCTAGAGACCCAACACATTCCAAATATTTTTGATAGAACGAAGTTTTGGGCCCGTTAGTTGCTAATAAAAACCTTCTTCTTGAATCACACTAGGTATAATAAGCAAAACTGCATCAAAATCCTTTGCGTAGTTTTAAAGATCAAAGCATACATAGAGGCATAATGAAAAAGCTAAATTGTTTTATACTATGTAGTGAAGCCTTCGTTCATAAATGAGCTGTCCAACTTAATTTTATATTCTATTTGAACCAGTAGTTTTTGAGATTAGCCCGTTAAAACAAACAAATTCTTCAGTTTTATAACATTAGTCAAGTGTTCTCTTATTTAGCAATATCATACATGTATTCCTGAACCTTATATGTGATGGTGGGACCCTGATTAACGAGCGGAGCCTCTACCTAGTACGACACGTACTAGCATGCGTTGAACTTTAAATTTCACGCATAATTCAACCTTTGAGTAGACGACAATTTAATAATGGGGAAGGAAATGGATGCATGATAAGCGCTCAGCGATTTGGTATTCCAACTAGTTGCAGTTCCCACAGGACTAACCATCCAACGGTTCGAATTTATACTGGTTTAAGTACCAGGTTATACTCTCAGTGTCCTGAATTCGATACCCAGATCGAGACAAATAAATTCGGATTTTGTTTAACATCAATCGTATTCTCGATTGACAATTCGTGTTTGGCAAAGTCATGATTAAATATTGTACGGGTGACTTGACTTCAATGATGAAACATTAACTACCTACCTAAACATTTTGTTCTAATTTGTACTTAATTATCAACATTAAAGCTGTACGTAAATTTTTTAAAGTATTTAAAAATTTACAGTTATTTTACACTGTGTAAACTTGTATCTTCAAATGTTTATTTACATTTTACAACATCCGTGGTACAAATTGTTAATAGACTGAAAAAGCATGAACAAAGAAAAATTTGAGGGCTGCTAGTACCTGTCTGTGGTAAGGCCGGTCTACAAATCCAATTGAAAATGTATATACGTATTAGTTTTATATATCACTAGCTGTGCCCGCGACTTCGTTCGCGTGGACTACATCCTTTCATGGTCTGTTTTACCCCTATCTCCCCTAATATTCTATCTTAAAAAATAAACATTTTCCCATATAAACTTACAACGTATACCTATGCCAAATTTCATCAAAATCGGTTGAGAGGTTTAAGCGGGAAAGCGTAACAGACAGACAGAGTTACTTTCGCATTTATAATATTAGTAGGGATACCATCCATGACTAATCATTCAGCGACGAATACGCGGTACTAGGACAATATGAATTATGCAAACAAATTATGCACTTATTTGTGATAACTCAAATGTGATTCATCTATTATGATAACAAAGGTGGGTTAGCACCAAACATATGCATCTAGTCTCGTTTAAACATACATATAAACGCGATATAAGAGTGTTCAAATAGGTTTGAAAATACAAGGTGTCGACGACAGGTTGTGTAGATAAATAAATAAAATAATAATAATAGATATACAAACCTCTTTACAATACTTATATTTTTTATGCACATGTCATTTTTTGACATAAGTCGATCGCTTGAGCTTGTGGATTATTTTTTAAAATTTTATTAGATTTTTTTTCCATTCTAGAGCCGCACTAGGGAAGTGCTTGCAATTTTAATGCGTTTTTTTAGGATAATAATTATCTTGTATGTTATTATTGTATCTAATATGTCTAGCTACCAAATTTATCCCAAATAAATTAAGTAGGGTTAAGCAGTTTTTGCGTACAAGAGTAATTTTTTTTTTATTATTCATTTCTATGAGGGCTACTTTCACAGTTACCTTTTTAATAATATGGGCAATAGAAATACTGACAAGTCGCTCAAATCCTAGTTGCTCGCTTAACATACATTTGTGCCCGCTCGGCTCTTGGCTACGGAGGCCGTCCTTTATTATTTTATTATTTAGGTAAGGTTAGTATTTTTTGATGCTCGATTAAGTAGAACCCAATTCTATTTGTAGTTTTATTAACGTTTATAGTTTTGTTATTACATTAAACAAAATGCTGAACAAGCTAACATACAAACTCTCACGTTTATAGTGGAATTTCATAAAATCTACGCGCGTTTAACTTTGCATCCTCTTCCGTTTCCAAAGCCTTTCACACCACAAATTTCAATTTAAACTTACATAAAAGCAAGAAATCGTAAACGAATTTCATAGCCCATTAAACTTTAATTACGTACGAAACCGATTGTCTTACAGCACGAGAACAATCGCCGATTTGCTTAAAACGCTGACGTTGCGAACATTCTAAAGTTTCAGCCAAAACTGCAGTCTTCTTTCTACCACCTTATCTCGTCGGCATAAGAGCTTCAATTGCACGTCGTGTGTACCGTTTTGAGCTTTTGACCGCTTTACTTATACTTCATAATTTCTGACGAAGATATTTCAGGAAGCTTCAATAAAGGTAGAGTGATGGATAGGAAATTTGACAGATCCTTTCTTAGCTGACAGCGCTTTGTAAAATTTTGGTAACGGAACTGCTAATGACTACGAGCAAATGATCCCTGGATCGTGACTTTTATACTTCTACCGTCGTAAGAAAATAATAATGTATGTATCATTATTTTATTTTATATATCTAAATACAAACTTTTATCCAAAGTATTTTTTGCGTGAAACCAAGATACATCCAGACATCCTTACATTGTTTCAAACTGTCACTTTTGTAATATTGGTAGATTGATATTAATTATAAGTATTATGTAGTATCAAACCCACGACCTTTGGTTTAACAATAAACATCTTTTTACTGACTAAAGATGATGACCACAGATGGTGTTTTCATTAAACACTTGCAGTTCAATATTAATTCTTATGCCTAGGTTATAAGGGCGGTGCAAATTGTAAAGTGTATATCTGACGGGCGTACCAACGCGTAAGTCAAAGAAACTCCTAAAAATATGTCACTCTAATTTACCTGACTCCGGAGTAGTAGCTTAAACACTTACTAATGATTATAAAATAAGACACTCTCCATGTTTTTTGTTTCTCGCGGAAGTATTTTGCGGTAGGGTCGCCATATTTGCGGGCCCGCTTGCACATCCGGTCGAAAAATGGCGCTTCCGACCGGATGGCGCTGCGGTTTGAAGTGGTGTGATGGAGAAATTACCTTTATTAAAATTAGTTAGTTAGATGAGAAAGTAACTAGGAGTGGGGAGTATAGGGAAAAACATGATCGGTCCGATTTATTGCGTTTTTGGACTCAAGCACGCCGAAAGCAACCCAGGTGCGATGATTCATAACGCCATCCAAGGAAATCCCACATCGATTGTCGTGGTTTGAGTTGCCGAACAGCACGTGACACTATACACTATACAACCGCTATCCCATCCTCGCCTGCAAGTACACGCGACGTGATCACCACTAGTAGAAGGAAATAATCTTTTAATAATCTCGACACGTGTCGAGACTTTTCTGTCCCCAAAACTTATATTAGTTACCTCTCTCAACAACAGCCCGAGCCGAGGTTCGTATTCCAATATGAGACGCCCTCTGGCAGTTGTTTTTAAGTTTACGGGTGAGAGCCTTCCTCTCCGCTCGGTGAAGATGAAAAGGTCATCTGATGCCATCATTAGTCAGTTAGGAAAAAAAACCCGTGTTGTATCGTGAATTTGGATAATTCTCACCTCACGTGACACTGGCAGAGGTAGACTTCGCAAAAGAAGATTAGCTTTCATTCCATACAAAAAGAAAAAAAAGAAGGAGAAACCACGCAAACCTTACTCACACGCAGGAACACAACAACACAGAAGTGATTGTTATTTGGCTGCGGTCTTCTGTAAGGTGGAGGTATTTCACCAGTCGGGCTGCTCCAGTTCGAGCGATAAATCGCTATGCCCTACCTCTCTTAATTTTATTTTTATTCAATATTTGATTTAAGAACCTGACAATATATGTACAATTGATAGTACGGTCAAAATCACGTCAGATTTTATATCGCCCTTATGTCGTTCACATAATACTGTTAACATAAGTAGGTAAATGCTCTAGTGGGTTGAATATTACGTGAGGATTCGGCTCATCCTTGAAGGCTTGCGAGGCCAAACAAGTGTAGGTAAGTAGGCCCTTCGAGACATATTGTGACATGCCGTATCGCTTACAGTGAATAATAAAATAAGTGAATCACCTTTTAAGTGTTATTGATATTATTAAAAAGCCGGTCAAGTGTAAGTCGGTCACGCGTACGAAGGGTTCCGAACATAATTCCACTATATTATCAACTAGCGGCCGCCCGCGACTTTGTCCGCGTGGATTTCGGTTTCCATACAAACTTTCACCCCCCTTTTCAACCCCTAACCACCCTTTTTTTGGCATTAAAAAGTAGCCTATGTCCTTTCTCAGGCTCTATAATATATGTGTACCTAATTTTTTTAAATCGGTTCGACGTTTCGGCGTGAAAGGCGGACAGACAGACAGACAGAATTACTTTCGCATTTATAATTTATTATATAGCCTAAAGCCTTCCTCGATAAATGGTCTATTCAACACAAAAAATATTTTTCAATTCGAACCAGTTGTTCCTGAGATTAGCGCGTTCAAACAAACTAACAAACAAACTCTTCAGCTTTATAATATTAGTATAGTATATTTATCAATACTAGCTTCGCACGCGTACTCTCCCAGTTTTTCCACATTTCCCTCTGATTCTTCGCTCCCATTGGTCGGAGCGTGGTGAATATATATTCTAAAGCCTTCCTCGTTAAATGTACTACCAAATACAAGAATAACTTATATTCGATCAAGTACCTAGTTCCTGAGATTTGCGCGTTGAAACAAACAAACATTCCCTTTACATCACGTGTTTAATTTATTATTAAAGTTGAGATTGACGACCTCCGTAGCTGAGAGGCGAGCGTGCTAGACTTTGGCTTTGCGCCATCTCTGAGGTCCCTGGTTCGATCCCCGGTCGGTTCAATATGGGAAACGAACTTTTCTGTATTGTCTCGGGTCTGGGTGTTGTGGTACCGTCGTTGTTTCTGATTTATGTAACACAAGTGCTTCAGCTACTTAACACAGGATCAGAGCAATGTATGTGATGTTGTCCAATATTTATTTATTTTATTTTATTTATAAATTAAATATACGAGTACAATTCAGTTTTTCGTAAACATTTCAAATTTATGTCGCCATATTGATATCGAACAAAAATGGGGAAAAATCATAATATTAATTGTATTGGAGGCCGCCTAAAGTATATATTTAATATACTTTTTTCTTTGTTGGTAGGTATAGCGAAAAAAGAAATACAGCATTTGTGAAAAAATCCCTGAAGTCGAGTAAAAAGACGTACTATAATTCTTTTACCTTTTGAAAGTACAAAAACTCTATCTTTATATCTTAAAACCATATCTGAAGCAATGTGGCGAATAATAACACAGTTATGACCGATGAGGGGGGATTTTATGAACTTCCCTAATATTTGGGTGTAATAAGTGTTTTACGGCCCTTTATGAGCATTTCAAACGTTGGGAGGAGATATTAAGGATCTGCTATTGTGAAATTTATTGTTAATATCAGAAGTACTGCGGTGCTGTAATAAAACGATGTTATGGTGTTTTTTTTTTTCTTAGACGAAATCGTAATAAAAATTTATTCACCGTAGTACTTTCTGATCTTTAGATAATTTCTTTATCTGTAAAAATATCAAATTGGAATATCAAGCTATTTACCACGTGAACAACTAAGTTTTGATTATTATACCTTATAACTTAGTATGTACCTATTGTACCTTGTAATGTGTACAAACAAACATAATTAATGCCCTCAATGTAACTCTTGAAAAGCTTTTAAGCACCGAAGAATTTTACTGAAGATGTTTGTAAGTTGCCATATAACATTTAAAAAATGTACCTACGTCACTTATGATATATAAGCCTGAAACCCTGCTATACTTCTGGTTTAATCCGTTATTTTAACAAATAGGAGCATAACGAAGGTAGTAAAAGTAATCATTATGATTAATTAACCACTAATTTAGAAACATCTTGGACCTAAATCAATATTTGTTCGTACCAGAAGTACCGTATCGTAAGCATGTTTGTCAGAACAAATTCCACGTAGGAAGAGCTCTCCAACATAACATTTTACGAATTATATTCCTAATAATCCTTGCAAAAGGTCTTCAGAGAAGTAATATGCCTAAGGGCTCGTGTAAAGAGACGCGGGGCGTCGAGCGGTGCGGTTGGCGAAGCTGGCTGCCAGAAACATGCAATGCAACCTTTGATTAAATTTATTAATTTTTGGTTGCAACTGTGCGGCGATGATCGGGTGTTTAAGGATCAGCCTTTGTTTGAGTTTTAGCGTCGTATGTCACGAAAGGCGCCGCGTTGGACGCGGCGGATGAAGCGACAGGCGACGCCCGCGAAAGACGCGGCGGGTATACTCAGATTTTTAATTAGATGAATAAGTGAGATAGCGAAAAATAAAAATTAGTGTTTGTAACATATACATCAATATTAAATAATGATATAAGCATACAAACACACTATCACACGTACACACACACAAACATGACATCTGTCGTCTCGGATCTACACCCCACGCAGGGTGCGGGGCCGGTGTGACAGCTGACGTGAGGAATCTGGTGCCGACCGCCGCACGGTGAAGACGTGGTTATGTGAGAACACCGAGCCGATACTAACACACTGTTGCTACATTACATTAGGTATATTTAGTCACTACATTTGGCGACGAGGTGAACTGTAAGTATTTTTGTTATTAATAAAAGGAAGGGAAGACGAGAAAAAATTTAATCTCAATACATCGCAGTTTGACATTAAGCAAATTGACGCGGCTACTTTTATTTTTACTTCAACAATGTTTATTGCCACATGCCAACAGGCGTTGCGAGGTGGTTATTAATTTAATTCAAGATTATTTATTCCTTTGTATAAGTTACCTATGTTAATCATTTGTATTCATTTGTATTGGGAATAATATTAATTACATACAGCCAAGGCAAAAAACAAAAAAAAAAGTGTTTAACGGCTTTGGAATTCTCCAAACAGCCAAAGCAAACGAATAAAAAAAAAATAATAGAAAAGTTTTGCTATGTGAAATTGAGATCGAATATTGTACAAGCTGTGATAATAAAATTTAAGTAGGTACATATCATTGTAATTGCGGCTAACTCGCATGACAACTATAAAGTATTTTTAGACTTATTTTATTTGTGGTGATACCTGATTTTTGTTTATAAATGAAATATTCGTTGTACTTGATAGATACGTGATAATTGTATCGTTTAACATTTTAGTGGTAATTACTTATTTAAATTATGAACAAATTGGTAACTTTGTTCTTTTATGTATTTAGTTATTAACATTATTGAACTGTTATCAAATGAATAAATATGTAAATTCTGCTGCGATAGTTTCATAAAATAAAAAAAAAAATATCTGTGGTATTATTTTGTCATTTAATTGTGCCTAATAAGTGTTGATTTATCATATTGGCTGTACGGACGGAGTGATCCAAGGCCATTAATCTCAACAAAAAAAAAAAAAGAATAAAAAAAAGAGGGAAAAAGGTAATTTGCATTAAATTGCGAAAGTATTATGCATTAAATTGCGAATGTTAAATGCATTAAATTGCGCAGCTGGGTTGCATTAAATTGCGAGACGAGGAGACTTAGTAGCATTTAATTGCGAAACTAAGTTGATTAAAAGGTAATTTAAATGATTTGGCATTAAATTGCGATTGATAAATATGGACTAGTTTTGAATCGTCATTTATTTAGAGATCACAGCGTTAATTAAGAAAATAAAATAAATATGTTGCATTAAATTGCGTAAAACCACTCGTACAGATTGGCATATTTCAATATTATTACAGGTCAACAGGATGGCTACGTTTACACTTGAAAAGTTTGAATGTGAAGGGGAAATAGGATCTGTTGCTATTAGATGGGAACGATGGAAACGGAGTTTAAGTATATATTTGGAAGCGGCGAACATTGACACAGAGATTAAGAAAAGGGCTTGCTTACTTCATTTTGGAGGGTCAGAATTACAAGATGTTTTCTACAATATACCCGGAGCGAATGTAATACCAGACAGTACTAACGAAGATCAGGTATTTGAAATAGCGATTAAAAAATTGGATGAGTACTTTGCCCCGAAACAGAGCAAAGGCTTCGAGCGTCACATATTTCGACTTATTAAGCAAGAGCCTCAAGAGAAATTCGAAAAATTTGTGATACGACTAAGACAACAGGCAACAAAATGTCAGTTTACAAATGTGGATGAACACATAATTGAACAAATAACAGAAAAATGTTCATCAGATGACTTAAGGAAAAAAATATTGAAAAGTGGAGATAAAATGACATTACAAGACATAATTTTTGAGGCAAACGCGTTAGAGGTAATAGAAAGACAATTAGGAAAATTCGAAAGCACAACATATGAAAGTCAAGAAGTCAATAAAGTGACTACATGGTCAGACAAAAGCAAGAATATTATTACGGAAAAAAAACGTGCCACTTGTGGTCGATGTGGAAGCTGGAATCATTTTGCACGGGATCAGAAATGCCCTGCTAAGGGTAAAAGCTGTCATAAATGCGGAATCATAGGTCATTTTCAAAAACAGTGCCGAACAAGAGAGGGAATGAAACGGAAATCATATCAAGAGGAGAGAGGTCGGCAAAATGATTCGAAAAGGTTCAGACGTACTAACAACGTTGAAGAAATGGTTAACGTGGCGTCTACAAGTAAAGATATTGACTACATCTTCAATGTAAATAGTAATAGCACAGTCCCGTGTACAATAGGCGGAACGGACGTGCATATGCTGATAGATTCAGGCTGCAATCACAATTTAATTACAGACAAAACGTGGCAATATATGAAGCTAAATAATTCCAAAGTTTCTAACCAAAACAAGGACCCTCAGAAAAAGTTTGTTGCTTATGGTAGTGGGATCCCTTTGAAATTACTGGGATCATTTGATGCTGATATACAACTAGGGAAGAGATCGGAAAATGCTACTTTTTTTGTCATATCTGGGGGTACTCGCGACTTGCTGGGGAAAATTACCGCAACCTCACTAGGAGTTCTACAGATCAACATACCGACGGAGGTAAATAATGTGGATTCAAAACCCTTTCCTAAATTTAAAGATGTGCTGGTGGAAATACCGATTGACGAGTCAGTAAAGCCAGTTACACAACCCTACCGTCGAATACCTATTCCTCTTGAAACAAAGGTCGAAGAAAAGATTAAGGAATTGCTGCAAACAGACATAATTGAGGAAGTAAAAGGTCCATCAAATTGGGTCTCTCCAATTGTACCAATATTAAAGGAGAATGGCGACATCCGTTTGTGTGTAGATATGCGTCGTGCCAATTTGGCTATCAATCGGGAGAATCATCCACTTCCGACCATGGATCAGCTATTACCGAAAATGAGACAAGCAAAAATGTTTACCAAATTGGACATACGAGACGCATTTCATCACATTGAGCTTCACCCTGACTCGAGACCCATAACTACGTTTATAACTGGCAGAGGACTGTTTCGCTACAAGAGAATGATGTTTGGTATCACCTGTGCACCAGAAATCTTTCAAAAAACCCTGGAAAGGATACTTTTAGGATGTGACGGAGTGATTAATTTTATAGACGATATTTTAGTTTATGGAAAAGACCAGACAGAACACGACGACAGGTTAGCAAAGGTTCTAAACGTCCTAAAGAGTCATAACGTTGTTCTTAGAGAGGAAAAATGTATTTACCGAGCTAAAGTAGTCAAATTCCTGGGACATGAATTATCAGAAAACGGAGTCAGGCCTTTAGAGAAATACCTATCGGCTATCATGAACTTTAGAGCACCTGCGACCATTTCCGAACTACAAAGCTTTTTGGGTCTGGTAAATTTTGTAGGAAAATGGATCCCTCACTTAGCTACAATCACAGAGCCTCTTAAAGAGTTACTGCGTCAGAAGGCGGGGAGAAATACCGACATAACGGAATCCTGGAATGAAGCTCGACAAGCAGCTTTTAATAAACTCAAAGCTTCACTTTGTGATATACCACGTCTGGGGTATTATAATCCCAAAGATAAAACCACTGTTATTGCAGATGCGAGCCCTGTGGGTCTAGGGGCGGTATTAGTGCAAACTAATGAAGAAGGTTCGAGGATTATTGCTTATGGGAATAAAACTCTCACTGAATGCGAACGCCGGTATTGCCAGACTGAAAAAGAGGCACTAGCGCTAGTCTGGGCAATCGAACATTTCAATATGTTCCTTTATGGAAAAAGCTTTGACTTGGTCACTGACCACAAACCCTTGGAGGCTATATTTGGCCCTAAGTCTAAACCTTGCGCCCGTATTGAAAGATGGGTACTAAGACTTCAGTCATACAAATTCAATATCAAATACAGTCCCGGTAAGAATAACATAGCCGACCCATTATCCAGACTCTGTAAGCTATCCAAAGATGCATCAGTAGTAGAAGTTGATTATGTTCAAAACGTGATAGAGCAAATTAAACCAGTTGCTATTCCTCTGCATGATATCATTGAATATTCTCGTCAGGACGCAGAAATACAAGCAGTTAAGAACGGTCTTTATAATAATCAATGGGATGAATTGACTAAGCCTTACAAATTATTTCAGGATGAGTTATGCTTTTATGAAGACATTTTGCTGAGAGGTATTAAAATCGTTATCCCGCTTAAACTGAGAGATCAAATACTACGCTTAACTCACGAAGGGCACCCAGGAGTAGCTGCAATGAAAACTAGATTGCGCACTAAGGTCTGGTGGCCGAAATGTGATAAGGATGCGGAAAACTTTTGTAAGGCGTGTAAAGGTTGTGTCTTGGTTTCCGCTCCCAATCCTCCCAACCCTTTAAAAAGACGGGAGCTACCTTCAGAACCATGGGTGGACACTGCTATTGACCTGATGGGCCCTTTACCTAGCAATGATTACATATTAGTTATAGTGGATTATTATTCCCGATACAAGGAAGTAAAAGTGTGTCGGGTAATAACAAGCTCAGAAATTATCAATCAATTAAAAGATATTTTCAGTAGACTAGGCAATCCAGTGTCAATCACGGCAGACAACGGCCGCCAATTCACCAGCGAGGAGTTTAAACAGTTCTGTTTAGAAAGAAACATTAGGCTATACAATACCATACCCTACTGGCCTCAACAGAATGGGGAAGTAGAGCGGCAAAACAGGGACATTTTAAAACGTCTTAAAATCTGCCAGTCTGAAAGGAAAAACTGGAAAGAAGCCATGCAGGAGTATATGGTTATGTACAACAGTACCCCGCACACAGTAACGGGAAAAACTCCTTCTGAATTGTTCTTTCGGCGACGATTTAGAGACAAATTACCAATGATACAAGATATGACTTATAACTCAGAAGATTTAGAAATGAAAGATAGAGACAAAGAGCAAAAGGAAAAAGGAAAAGAGTATGCGGACAAGAAAAGACGAGCAGTGATTTGTGACTTGGAAATAGGCGAAAAGGTTTACCTAAAGAACATGAGTAAAAATAACAAGTTGAGCCTTAATTACGAGCCAACAACCCATACCGTTGAGTCGAATAAAAATGGTGATGTAAAGGTTCGTAATGATATGACAGGCCAAGTGGTAAGGCGAAATGTTTTACATTTAAAACGAGTCGAAGGGCAGTGGAAATCGGTTAATGAAACAGATGACACGGATAAAACTAACACAACTGAAACTGATTCTGACTGAATTGTATAAGCTTAATTTTTAATAATATGCTAATTAATTTTTAATGTATCCTAACTAATTTTCATTTGTATAATTCATAACATACTATTAAAGTGATTGAATAATTAAGGTTAGTTTCATCTAAAAGAAAAATAATAATAAAGGAGGGATGTAACATATACATCAATATTAAATAATGATATAAGCATACAAACACACTATCACACGTACACACACACAAACATGACATCTGTCGTCTCGGATCTACACCCCACGCAGGGTGCGGGGCCGGTGTGACAGCTGACGTGAGGAATCTGGTGCCGACCGCCGCACGGTGAAGACGTGGTTATGTGAGAACACCGAGCCGATACTAACACACTGTTGCTACATTACATTAGGTATATTTAGTCACTACAGTGTTGTTAATGACTTAACAGAAATATTAATAATATATGTAACAACAGCAAAAGCCAGTGATAATTAATACTTTTTTAAATTTAATGTTTAAAAAGTTCCACTTTTTTTTCATTTACTTATATTATAAAAACCTTTTAGCAAATCACTTTGTTGCACTCTAGGTTATAAATTCAGACGATGCAATCAAAATATGTCTCGTTAACAGTTGCGTTTTTTGTCGGCCAAATATATTTCGAATGTCCAAATGTTTGTACGCGGACTATTTATTTAATTTAAAACTACCTTACGTACTACGCATTCTACGTATTTCGAAAAAATATGTTAGTGAATACTTAATCACGATGAGGACACAAAAGTCAATTGAATCTGTAAAATCATTCGCTTCCAACACTTTGCTCTCCAGTTGTCAATTTAAAAAAAATAAAGAGCGCCAGGAGCTGTCAGTTCGTCCATCTAATTAAAAATTAAATTATAGGTAGGTCTATGTTTGAGAGTGTGGGAAGACGATTTCCACTTCACGCTTAAGCTAGTCGCCCCGCGTTTCCGTAAACGAGCCCTATGAAGAATATTACTACAACCCCTGGGTTACGCATCACGAACAGAACAAATTCATCCATTACTGCTTCATTTTATATTCCTTTTTACGCTGAGATCTCGGAGCAATTCTAGCAAGGATAATAATTGACAAAAGGGTATGGGTTTCACTCCGTAGGTCATCCGCTACAAGTAATGTGGCCTGCAAATTTTAGTTTTGCAATTCTTAGAGCTATATGAATATCAGTGACATTCGTTCTGCTAGAAATATCCTCATATCTGTAGGCATACTCCAAAAAAATAAGTCAGTTAGTTACGATTATTTAAACGATAACGAGAGTTTTAAAAATGGCTAATTGTAATTGGATCCGGTTCGTTTTTGATATTAAATAATAAATAATAAATAAATGCGCCAGACAATCAGACCAATCACCTGGTCTCAAACTAAGGTTTTCCCTTGTACTAAGAGTACCAGACGACGGATACTAACTGGGGGCGTCATCCCAGCACACCCAGACCCAAGTCAATTGAGAAAAGTTCGTTTTCCAAATTGACCTGACCGGGAATCGAACCCGGGACCTTGCGCGCTTTGGGCGTCTACCTTAGCCACTGCGCCACCGAGGTCGTCAATTAGGTTTATGATGCAATAGACTCAGGAGTCTTATACATAAAAAAAACTAGGATAGCTCTCTACATCGAACGCTCGATAACCAAAGTTATTTGTAATTATAACTTAAGCTTAAAAGCTTTTAAATGTGATCTGACCTCAGTGTTTCAGGCTTATATACGTAGTAAAAAATTCAGATATATCCGTTTCCATGTATCGTTTCGATTTTTTAGTGCAGTATGTCATAGGTCACGTACATTTTTTAAATGTTATATGGCAACTTACAAACATCTTTAGTAAAATTTTTCAGTGCTTAAAAGCTTTTCAAGAGTTACATAGAGGGCATTCATTATGTTTGTTCGTCATGGCTTCGCGCTATATTTTTCACTGGCCACATAAACTTATCAAATATACTCAAAATTACTGACTCTAAGTCGAGGACCAATACTAACTTAAAATAAAAACAACTCGCACCTACCTAAGGAAAGTAAATCAAGCATTTTATAAAGTACCATTGAAAGAACCACGAAGAAAAATCAAGTTTATTGCGGTAATCTTGAGATCCAGAATTTTTTATTCATAAAAAGAAAATCCCGGTTTCATCCAAGGGAAGGGTAATAAGGTTCCTACCCTTGGAATTCTAGCACCGAATGAAATAAACTTTAGACGGGTTGAGTCCGTAAATATGAGTTTGCTTTTTTATTTCGTTTTTTTTTATTTGAACACGGGTTATTGTTTTTCATAGTGGAAATTGTATTTTGTTATTTATTGTAAAGGTAGGGTATAATTAGTATTGTATACATAATTATGTATTTGATTTTGCTTCTCGTCGCACTAGTGAACTTGAAATCTTTTAAAGAAACATAAAAAAAATGCTCTAGGGGACAAGGGGTGACGTACATAATAATTCTGTTTTTTATATTCATTCATTCAGAAACAACCTGCAATATGTCTGAAATTAGGTTACCTTATAGAAAAAAAATATTATTAAAAATAGAAGCTACAAAAGAAACATAAGCAAGCAATATTAAAAACTAGCTGTGCCCGCGACTTCGTTCGCGTGGACTACATCCTTTCATGGTCGGTTTTTACCCCTTTCTCCCCTAATATTCGAAACAAAAATGAAGTCTATATTTTAATCCAAGTTTCGAGCTAAATTTGTGCCAAATTTCATATCTCTAACTTCAAACATAAACATTTTTCCATATAAACTTTCAATGGTGGTATTACCCCCATCCCCCCCCAATTTTCTAATAAAAAGTAGCCTATGTCCATTCTTGAGATTCAACGTATACCTATACCAAATTTCATCAAAATCCGTTCAGCCGTTTAGGCGTGAAAGAGTAACAGACAGACAGACAGACAGACAGACAGACAGACAGACAGAGTTACTTTCGCATTTATAATATTAGTATGGAAGTATGGATTAAAACAAACGTAGGTACTTAATAATTATCATTCATCATGACTCAAGTCAGTCAAGCCCAATTAATTAAATGTTAATTGAATCTTGTACATACACAGTTAAATACACAATTATAGACTGGCTACACGCGCCAGCTTCACACGGGTGCATGTAATTACAAATGAAGTTTTCGGCTTTACTATCCATACTAATATTATAAATGCGAAAGTAACTCTGTCTGTCTGTCTGTCTGTCTGTCTGTCTGTCTGTTACTCTTTCACGCCTAAACGGCAGAACGGATTTTGATGAAATTTGGTATAGGTATACGTTGAATCTCAAGAACGAACATAAGCTACTTTTTATTAGAAAATAAGGGGGGGATGGGGGTAATACCACCTTTGAAAGTTTATATGGAAAAATGTTTATATTTGAAGTTAGAGATATGAAATTTGGCACAAATATATCTCGAAACTAGGATTACAATTTAGACTACTTTTTGTTTCGAATATTAGGGGAGAAAAGGATAAAACCGACCATGAAAGGATGTAGTCCATGCGAACGAAGTCGCGGGCACAGCTAGTACATTAATATGTATGGATTATACAAATAAACCTTCCTCATACATCACTCTATCTAACTATCAAAAAAGTGCATAAAAATCAGTTGCGTAGCTTTAAAGATCTAAGCACATATAGAAGCATACAGAAAAAGCTACTTTGTTTTATAATATCCCTATCCCTACTAATCCCTACTATAATTATAAATGCGAAAGTAACTCTGTCTATCTGTCTGTCTGTTACGCTTTCCCGCTTAAACCTCTCAACCGATTTTGATGAAATTTGGCATAGGTATACGTTGAACCTCAAGAACGGACATAGGCTACTTTTTGTTAGAAAGTAAGGGGGGGGGGGGCGTAATGCCTCCTTTGAAAGTTTATATGGGAAAATGTTTATTTTTTAAGTTAGAGATATGAAAGTTGGCACAAATACTTTTTGTATCGAATATTAGAGGAGATAGGGGTAAAACCGACCATGAAAGGATGTAGTCCACGCGAACAAAGTCGCGGGCACAGCTAGTGTAGTGATAAGGACGATATTGCAATAACTCGACAAATTTTAATCACGTTTATAATATTGTTAAACAGCTAAGGTCAAATATCTCGAGTAAGTGCTAGTTTAGTGAGTAAACGTTTGTTTTGGTGGGAACCACGCCTTGACCTTTAGTACCTAATGGCTTGTAATTAAAAGTTACGTTGTAAACGTTGGATGTTCTTAAGTTTCTTTGCGTGGATACTAAAGTACTAATTAAAAGGTAGTATGTTAGGGTTCATACAGAAAGTTAGAACTCAATTTAGATACCTACCTAATTTTGCTGTCTATCTGAAGTCATGTTAGCCTTTCACCTTAATAAATAAAGTAATAAATATAGGACAACATCACATTCATTGCTGTGATCCTGTGGTAAGTCGCTAAAGCACGTGTGTTACAGAAATCAGAAACAACGACGGTGCCACAACACCCAGACCCGAGACAATACAGAAAAGTTCGTTTTCCATATTGACCCGACCGGGGATCGAACCCGGAACCTCAGTATATAGTAAAAATAACTATTGGAATGAAATTCAAATTCTTTTCGTTCATGTTAATTACGATTACACTTGTGACTCCATCTAATTTCTTAGACGTGAACGTTTTTAAGAATGTACCAGCCGTCATCGGTTGTCTGTCGGTCGTTTTTAGCTTACGCCTCGTATAATTGATTACTATCCGTAATTAGAACGGATCGTTTTTTAAATATTGGAATCGGGCATAAGTCATTTTCATTTCATTCCCGGAAACCAATAATGACTGAGAAAACTGCATGATTGCGTGAATTGCGACGTTTACATAGGTCCAACTAGTCCGAAACTAGTTAGAGTTTATGTAGGTACCTTGGGTTTTAGAATATAAAAAAATAGGTTAACAAAAAAATATGCTTTAAAAAAAACATCAAAATTTGATATTTGTAAAGCCTATGTTTATCCACAACTGTCGTACCTATTCTAAAAAAAATCGAGTCGGTGTTAGGTAGGTAATTGCGCGCGAAAATATTCATGACTAGGTATCATTCAAATATATTTATTTATACCTACTTAAACGCAGAAATAATACCTATCAGTTATGCACGTGTTTCTCACATCGATCGGCTATTAAGTAATATTAAAACTGGTCGTCTCTATTAAATCACATTCTTAATTTTTAAAAATATTTGAAAAACGAAACCAAATATAAAAAAAGGAAAAAAACTTCGTCAGTCTTATTAAACACGCATCAGCAAACTTTTTGCAGTAACCACAAAAAAACACTCACCTTGTTTACAAACAAATAAGGCAGACAATCCAGTAAAAACAAGACACGACCGCCCAAATTTGAATCACTAGTTCTATTTTCAAATCACTTTCTCTGTGTAGGTAAAATGTTTTATTGGTGTTATGATCACTTCATCTCATTGTCACGCCGAGGCCGCGGTCAGAGCGGGGTCACGCGGTCACACGAGCGTTCGCCCGTGCGGTCATACTTGTACTGACTGACTGAGTTAGTGAGGAGCGCGCGGTCCAAATGACCGCGAACGAATGATTAGCGATTACCGCTGGTGACGTAAGGATTTTCACGTACGTATTGAGTGTTTTGTAAGACGTACGTTTTCCTCTTTGTTGGCTGTTAAGAAACTTAGTGCTTGGCCACTTTTGTTCATCTTTAAAGTTCTGAGGTAATCTTGTGAAAATATTGTCGCTATATATTTAAAAAAAAAATTAGTACGTATTTATTTTGGCGATTTGCTCGTTTCATTGTTTTATTGGACAACATCACATACATTGCTCTGATTCTGTGGTAAGTAGCTTAAGCACTTGTGTTACGGAAATCAGAAACAACGAGGGTACCACAACACCCAGACCCAAGACAATATGGAAAAGTTCATTTCCTATATTGACCCGACCGGGGATCGAACCCGGAACCTCAGAGATGGCGCTCACCAAAGTCAGGCCCGCTCGCCTCTCGGCTACGGAGGTCGTCGTTCACGTGGTACGGAGGTGCTCGTTTGATTGTTTTATACCTACTAGTCATATTTATTTGACAGAAACAATTACCATGTCTTAGTGTTATTGACGATATCTTTGTGTCATCAATGCTGATTAAATATTTTAACAGTCGGCCCATTTTTTGTTTCAACAAATAAAAAAAAATCGATGATGATACTGTGCATCAAAGCTCAGCAGAAGGGTGTGTTACGTCACTAATTCGTGAAATCGTTGCGAAGTTTTGACGTCACACTAAATTTTAACACAATGTATCGTATTCAATTTTGTTTAAATGATGAGAGAAATAAGATGTCTCTTTTATTTTTGGGTTTTCGAAATAATGGACAAGGGATCAGAAAATGCGCATTCACATTGTATGCTAAATCATAATTTTATACTAGATATAGTATCACTTGACCTACCTCAACAAAAACTATTCGTTGCAGAACTAGATGTAACTTCAGAAACTCACTGAAAACTAGGGTTGTGGTCCTTTCATTGGTTGACCTGGAAGCCTTTTTGATGTTTCAGGTTAATTAAAATCGTAGAAGTATTTGTGGGTGCCTAATATTTAACCTAATTTTAGTTTTTCTTTAAATCGGTCTTTACACAAAAAATATTAACTTTACACACTGAACAAAAAAAATCACTTTCACATTTCAGTCCGTCACCACATCTACAATATTTGTCGACCTCAATAGCTAGGTGTATTGTATTCGATAACTGACTGATTTAAAACCTAGGTATGTAGGTTGCTTGCTATTATCAGTGCGTGCCGTTCCGGTGATAAGAGCCGATTAATCGGTATCAAATGATTATTTATTAGGAATGTTTGTGTTGTCATTGAATTGTTTGAAAACACTTGAAATTAAGTATTCGGTTGAAAAAAGAACGGTGACGCGATGTTCTGCTTGGTGAAAGTCAAAGTTAATATTTTTTTATTCATATAGGTACCTAACATTAGTAATACTTATTAAGTCTCTCTATAAAACAAATGAAGTTACCTGTCAAACAGTTGTAAAAATTCAAAGGTTTTTTGAAATATTTAATTTTTTTTTTAATCTTTCAATCCTCGATTTAATAAAAAATCGATTGTTCTATGTTCGATTCAAATCGATTCAAAGATAAATTTTATTAGAGTGAATCAGCAGGCCTAAAGGTCTAGCATACGCATACGCAACGCGACTAAATTTTATCGCGTTTTTAACAAACCAACTCAGTGCGTCAGTTGCTGATTGGCTGAAAATACTAGTGCAGTGTGCTATTAGCCAATCAACAGCATCGAAACTTTTGTCGTCTCATGCGATAAATTTGACATATTGTGTATGCTAGGCCTGCTAATTAAGCCTCAAACTGCGCTCGAACTCACAAATCGATACGAAAGCCAAAGAAATGCAACTATAGTTACTCGTAGGTATGCGTGTATGTGTGTCAGTCACAGGATGCGCGTGCGCGCCCGCCGGAACGACGCGACCTTCGGCGCAGTCGGCAAGCGATCTCGTGGAACAAGTGTGAAAGCGGTTTTGTTTCCGGAAACTTTTAATCAATCCAGTGCAAAATGTTTCGATTGATGTCTTGGTGCTCAATTAGTAACTAATACATTCAGTTTCTTAAGTAAAGGAAAAATGTGTTTGGTACCGAATTTTATCGATTTGTAGGTTCCAAACCGGTTATAAGACAATCAATTAAGTTATTTAACTCATATTAATTAAATTTTTAATTTTCCTAATAATAAAGTCTTGAATTGACTTCAGTTGACTGGTCGTCAATTAAAATAGCGTTAACGTCGCGCAAATTTTAACGTAATGCAAAGAAGTAAACTTTATGTATAAGAAAGAAATAAAAATTTGTGTTTTATAATTTTTTGGTGATCTTACTTTTGGACCAAACAGAATTTTTCCTTCTTAATAAAAACCAAAGCACAAAAGAAACAATAATGACCAACGAAACTCACTGACGGAGTCTGTAATTGCGTAAAATGGATCCGAAGACGTGTGGTACTAATATTTGCCTTTACGACGGAATCGCCGGAAAGCAGCGAAATTAACCCACTTTCATTGGTACTTTGTGTAATTTAACTGTATTTTTGTATCGTGATCAGTTTGTGTTTGAACCAGGCCGACACTTGTAAGCTCAACTCAGACATCGATTCGAAATGATTCGTTCACCATTATTCCAACGCAACTTCGGACGCATGAACAGGTAAGTTAATCTGACGACCTCGGTGGCGCAGTGGCTAAGGTAGGCGACTAAAGCGCGAAAGGTCCCGGGTTCGATTCCCGGTCGGGTCAATTTGGAAAACGAACTTTTCTAAATTTACTTGGGTCTGGGTGTACTGGGATGACGCCCCCAGTCAGTATCCGTCGTCTGGTGCTCATAGTACAAGGGAAAACTTTAGTTTGAGACCAGGTGATTGGTGTGATTGTCTGGCGCATTTATTTATTTATCTTATTTCTAAAGGGTATACCTATCTAATTTAGGAAGCGCCGCTGACGCGCCCTTGTAGCGCGGCAGTCGTACGTTTCATGTTTTAATAAATTTTTAACTAGGATCATAAAATTAGGAAATCTTTTGCGGGGTTAAGTCTGAAGTTTTTCAATAAGCTGCCAGATTATCACTGCATTACCTATGCGTAGATTTAAGTCTCTGATAAAAAATTGTTTAATGAAAAAAGGCTATTATAAATAAATACTTAAATAATAAATAAATATTGGACAACATCACTCACATACATTGCTCTTATTCTGTGGTAAGTAGCTAAAGCACTTGTGACGAAACAACAATGACGGTACCACAACACCCAGACCCGAGACAATATAGAAAAGTTCGTTTCCCATATTGACCCGACCGATGATCGAACCCGGAACCTCAGAGATGGCGCTACGCCAAAGTCCGGCACGCTTGTTTCTCGGCTACGGAGATCGTCATTATTATAAAATAGAGGTTTATGTCAATGACAAAGATGATAGGACTTGATAGCATTAAGTACACTAGACATAAGCTATATTGTTAATAAAAAAAATTTGCATGACTTATACCATATGTATCAGTTTTGAAAAGAGTAGGCTATAGAGTTTCTTGCCGGTTCTTCTCGATAGAATCAACACTTCGAACACGGCGGTAGTTTACTCAATTTGACGATTCATAAATTCTTTTGTAAAAGTTTACATAAATAAAGACATTTTCTATTCTATTCTCATCGTGAATGGTATTAAAATTCTAGGCGTCCTTTGCAATTTAAGATTTTTCTTCTTTCCAAGTCTGAATTCCTAGGCACCTGCCGTTTTGAGATTACCAAAATAATATTTCTTCTAAACATTTAAAATAATTTAACGGGTCAAAACGCGACACCATTTTTATTTAGTAGTTAATACGAACTACTTACTGCCCGACGTTTCGGTTAGGTTGCACCAACCGTGCTCACGAGCTGACTCAGTGTTTAAAATGGAACGCGAAAGTCTTAAAATTTATAATATTTGTTCTATTTTCTATACTGTTCAAAATATGGGACACGTCTTATTGCATTTCCACCAAATCAAAAGATAACGGCGATTCATTGAATTGGATTGTCAGGTGACGTCATCAGTGGGTACATTTATAAGCACCAGTGACGTAACAAACCCCAACACCGCAACTTAGCATCATTTTATCACAGTATTTTTGTGTATTTGTAATTTATATTTCTGACTAGCTGTCCCGGCGAACTTCGTAACGCCTATTTTTTTTAGTTTCTAACCTTTTAAACCTTCCCTGGACCTCCACAATTATTTCAGAACCAAGATTAGCCAAATCGGTCTAGCTGTTCTCGAGTTTTAGCGAGACTAACGAACAGCGATTTATTTTTATATATAAGAAGATATTTGTCTTTCTATTTCTATTCCTGACCTGACATACTGCACAGATACAAGGCTTACACACAGAAGAAGGAAGTGAGCACCTACCGCCAACATGACAACAACGAAAAGTAAAAATCTATGTTACCAACTATTAGGCGTTAAAATGTATAGTCATTGTAGTGACGTTTTATTTATTAAACAACAATTCATTTCGCAAATAAAAAAAAAAAAGTCTAATATTTTTTAATAAACTATTTACCGAACTCAAAACAATCAGATATTATTAATCACTAATTCCCTATTGCTTTCAAAAAAGAGAGGTAGCGCATAGCGATTTATCGCTCGCACTGGAGCAGCCCGACTGGTGAAATACGTCCACCTTACAGAAGACCGCAGCCAAATAACAATCACTTCGGTGTTTTTGTGTTCCTGCGTGTGAGTAAGGTTTCCAGAACTCCTGGGGGGTGCTACATCAGTAGCAGGGGTCAAGCCTTCAAGGTAAGGGCGACAAGTCCAGTAACAGCTTTATTATACTGTACTTGTCACCCGTCGCTCTTATGCTAGGATCTCATTACCACTTAACACCAAGTGGGATGAGGTTAATCTTGAAGTACAATATAAAGAAAATGCCTTAAGAATGACCAAACTTTCCCCCTCCCAATCTTTTGTAGGAATGTCTTCATCGGTGTCTATTGTACGTATATTTTTATCCTCAATTTGTGCGCTGGGGTCTTCGAGGTCATTTCAATAAGCCGACCTTAAGGAAACGTTTTGAACGACGTGCAACGTATGCAGATATACAAGTTTGTTCTATGCAGGTTGTGTACGCTGCAAATAAATAAGTAACGATTAGGTATGTGACAGAAATCGTTATGATGAACTAGTTTAATGACGACTGTTAGCTACTGTTATCGGATCTGACCTCCACAGCCCTTATGCTATATTTGTTTTATTTTCATAGTTCACCTGTTGTTTATAGTATAAGTCATTGATTGATTGTTGAGTGTATATATACATATACACGCAACATAGTTTTAAGCTATTGTTTTTCGGTAAATTTTGCAATTAAAGCTATTTATATTAAGTTAGCCAGCCAGCACTACCCCATGCTCTCAAACTACATCTTAGAGCTCCTGGAAGGGTTAAAAACCAGCGCATGCAGCAAGGAATATAATACTAGGGAGTATGGTATGGCTCCGTGTCTGCATTAGCTTAACCACTTCCATTTGTCTTCCTGTGTAGCGTAAAATAGTTAAGTAGGACTCAATTTTTATTTTTTATTTTATTTTACATATAGCGTCTGGTTACTGTCCAGTTGTACGGTACGACCACCGAACGAGTTTAATTATAATTATAGTTTACTAATCCATGAAAGCGCCATTTTTTTTGCTTTAATATTATAGTAATATAACAATAAGGTTGCAAAAACAAGGATATCACGCGTACGAAATAAATTTACTTAGGTATTTTTTCCAACAGCTCGTCACCCTGAAATATGTAAATAATATGCAAAGTTTTATTTTTCAGTTGTAATATGATTGTTGCAAATTCGCGTAGTAGTGTATTATATAAATAATGCTTTGTTTGAATGATCTTCTAAATATACGAAGCGATCACTGTTTTGTTCGAGTCAACAGAACTGCGCGTAAAAAGTGAGTTCAAGGTTACGATCGCGGATTAAAAACGCGGAAGCCCTACTGAGTTGTGGAACCTACTCGTTTAAAGTAGATATAGGTACCTACGAAGATGGAGATAGGTACGTTTAAAGGTAAACACTTGCAGTTCGATATTCGTTCTTATACGTACGACATAAGACCGGTGGAAAGTCCAAAATGTTTTTTTTTTTTCTTTCTCCTCAAATGTGTTAAGTGTATAAAACTACATTGTATAATACATTGTTTACGTATATTTTACTACTATTTGTTATTTTTTCTTTTGTTCTATTTTCAAATAAACTTTTTTACTTTTATATGGCGCCACTCACCACAAGGTCTCGCCTGAAAACCAGCGCTGATGCAGGATTGCGCTGCAGCAGCTCATGCTGAGGCTGACCTTTTGGCACATAAATGTACCTTATCTAAGTACCTTCTATATTTACCTACAAAAGTTGTGTGTTTTGTGTGCCAATAAATGTTTTTTCTTTCTTCTTTCAAAATGTGTAGTCTAACGTGTTATTTTTTTATATTCCACTTCAAGACTGACCTCATCCCACCTAGTGTTAAATGGTAATGAGGTCGTCGCTTAAAGGCGACAAGTATAGCATAATAAAGCTGTTACTGGACTTGTCGCCCTTACCTTGAAGGCTTGACCCCTGCAACTAATGTATCACCCCTAGGAGCTGTGGAAACCTTACTCACACGCAGGAACACAACAACACAGAAGTGATTCTTGCCTATTTGGCTGCGGTGTTAAACTTAAGTTAGTTAGTTTTGACGGTACATAGGTATGTAGGTACTTAGATTTTTTTATTTGAAGTTTGGACTGCAAAAAGAGGCCCACACGATCTATTTACAATCCTAGAGACCACGTGACTTGCTAGAGAATTTATCGAAGAAATAAATATATTAATTAATTAACACTTTTAACGTCTTAGTACACATTTAAGACTGTGTTTTAAATGTACCTTTGTAAAAAATAATAATTAAAAATTCGGATAACATATAAAAACTTAGGCTTCATAAAAGTAATTTTGTTTTATAAATTGTGTTACAGGCTGATTATTAAAATCAATTTCAATAAAAATGAATCGCCGACAGAATAGAATTCATTTATTTCCAAGAACATCGTATATGTATATGTGTGATGTAAGACTAATATTTTAATGCTGAAAGGTCTGTTTGTTTGTTTAAACGCACTAATCTTATGAACCACTGGTTCTAATCGAAAACATAATTTGTGTTGGATAGTCCATTCATCGAGGATGGCTTTAAGGTATAATAACATCATTCTGCTAGGAATAGGAGCGAATATTCAGTAAAAAAAACGTATTAGATAAGCACGCACATAATTGCATAACTCCAGAAATACTGGATCAAGTTTCATAATTATTATCTTGTTATTTTCATTGTCAGGAAAAAATGACGACCTCCGTAGCCGAGAGGCGAGCATGCTGGACTTTGGCGTCGCGCCATCTGTGAGGTCCCGGGTTCGATCCTCGGTCGGGTCAATATGGGAAACGAAGTTTTCTGTATTGTCTCGGGTCTGGGTGTTGTAGTACCGTCGTTGTTATTATCTGTAATACAAGTGCTTTAGCTACTAACCACAGAATCAGAGCAATGTATGTGATGTTGTCTAATATTTATATTTATTTATTTATTAATATACCAGAATCGTACGCGCACGCCATTACACAACATATTAATGAATTAAGAAGAGTAAATTAATATCCGACTTACTGACCTGACTGACAGATCAAACGAACCAAACAAAATCATGTTTTATCTTAAATTAAAATTGACAGTTCAAAACCAGATAAACATGATCTACAAAAATAATGTCAAGAATCCGTGCGAAAGTTGCCGATCAGAAACTTATTTATATAAAACTAGCTTTCCGCCCGCGGCTTCCCCCGCGTTGAATTCGGTTATATTGCGGTATAAAGCACAACTATAAGAAAACTTCTCATTTCCACGAAAAAATCTAAGAAGCGCGATGTAACGCTGGATACGATTAGTTGTTAAACAAAAACTGAATGGTACACTATATTACATAAGTAGATGTAAAAAAACAGTTTAGACGATAAAACATTCGTCATCCCTCGGGAATTCCTCATTTTCGGGGATTCATTATCGTTTCATTTAGCTTCTAAATTTACATGTTTATATTCGTTTGCAATATTTTACCTTGTTTTAAACGACGCCATCTCCAATCCATCCATCAAGCAAACTATATTTTTGTTTTCCCTCGGGAATATCAATTTTTCCGGGATAAAAAGTATCCTATTATTTAATCCGGACTTTTAACTTTACGTCTGCAAAATTTCAAAGCAATCGGTTCAGTAGTTACGGCGTGAAAGCGGAACAAACAAACAAACTCACTTTCCGATTTATAATATTAGTAAGGTTAATAGTTGATATTGCCTGCGGTTCTCTTGGAACAAAGTAGACCAAACAAACATTTTGAGCCCCTGATACATTTTTATACCCTCTATCCTTAGAACGAATGTAAAGCAATAATGTGCGTACTTACAAGTTTTGCCATACAAAACAGTAACTGTTTTCCTGTCATTTCAGTACTGTATAGAATATTCGTTTATATTATTTTAACTAAGTTTAATTTATTGCAATTAAATATTTTAATTATTGTGACGATCGAGAAAAGTGAAAAAATAATCGTAAGACAAATATTTCAATAAACGATTATTTTTTATTTATAAATTGGGATATTGGGTTTACTTACCTGTACCTCATAAAATAAAAAAATAAAAAGGTTTAATTGCACATCCCTGGTGGGGATCGAACCCACGACCTTTGGATTAGAAGTCCAACGCGCTATCCTCTGCGCCACAGGGACCGTGAGCAAAGGAGTGAAATAGCTGTACACGTTCTATTGGCAGCGCGGTCCACGCACACACTTGAGACTGTGACGTCATACAATGGCGATAATGAATGTGCTAAGTTCCTCGTTATTTTTCAGGATAAATCGTGTTCTGTATTAAATATTTATAATATAAAATAGTTATCACTGCAATAATTAACCGTAATTATAAACACGTTTTATGTAGGAAAAATTAACTAAGTCAAGATATTACCCCGAAACAGTTTCAAATATTAATAGGATCCTACCTACCTACCTATTTAAAAGGTTTGTCAACAAAGGTAAAATTAGACCTAGTTATCTTGATAATTTATTTCAATCACGTTTTTGTTCTGGTTTGTTATCGAAAGGAAGTAAATACCTACCTACGTCATAATTACTTCGGAAGAATTAATGTCACAATTTTATTTTTGATTTTTATTTTTAAACTTAAAGATTTTTTTTTCAGATCTCTATTGTCCAACAATCCATTAAGAAATACAATAAGTTTGATTTAAAAATAATCTTAATTTAAATGTTTAAATATCATTATTACCCATGCGATATTAATGATCATGATAAAAATTTTGTTAAAGCCATAGTTAAGTATGCATTAATTTATCTTTCTGACATTATTCATAATGTTCATTTACATGCATTTTTTAGAGTGATAAATACAGTTATTAAATTTTCACGATATGATTTTATGATCTTTAATAAAAATTAAATGCGAAAGAAAACAATATTTTCCAAATTACTGTAATGAATCAGTTTTGACAGCTAGCCGTACTACACTACAACAGGCTCATAATAGTCAGTCTCAAATAAATAAACATCAAACAAAAGTTCGAGGTTAAATTTCGAATACACTTGTAAGATCAACAAAAACATTTCACTCTTAGCATTCAGCATCAGATAATTATAATGCAACCATTAACTCACCATTATTATCCACACACAAAAATAAAGGAACCACTTTCTTTCACAAAACAAACTTAATTTTCCACACAATATTGTACAGATTGGAATGCCTAGTTTATTTGATTACAATCCGCGTTACCATAGCAACATCAAGATGGCGTCTCGCGCATGCGCTCGGCAAGTCGGACGCGCTCGTACTGGCCGGTTTTGGCGCGAAGACGCTGCCCGCGGCCGGCGTTCGTAGTTCGAAATGTTTTTGTTTCATTTTTAGTGCCTTCAGACGGTCACCAGACTGGCCCACCTACTTTTACTTGCTTTCAATTAATGGTTTTAAAGGAGATAGAATGTCGTATGAGTGAAAATGATCTTAGTGATTCTTTTACATTCTCTCAAAAAAAAAAAATTAGGTAGGTACATACACTCTTACTGATATGGAAATCCACAAATAATACAATAACTCTATGCTCACAAACAATAAATACCTAATAATCTATTCCTTTTTCTAACTCCTATGAGTACACTCACAAGTGCTACATTGGTTCACGAATAATAATCTCCTGCTTAACACTAAGAAAACGAAATGTGTCTAATTTACAATGCCGAATGTTAAAAAAGTCAACATCAAATTGTCCATGAATGGTGAACCTATTGAAATAATTAATTCTACAGTATTTCTCGGCATCACATTAGACTCTACATTGCAATGGGGAGCCCATATTGTTGCCCTGGCAGGAAGGCTTAGTTCAGCTGCATACGCTGTAAGAAAAATTCGTAATTTGACTGATATTGAGACTGCAAGACTGGTTTATTTCAGTTACTTTCATAGTGTTATGTCATATGGTCTCCTTTTGTGGGGAACAGCTGCTGACATTCAGACTATTTTTGTTTTACAGAAGAGGGCTACCCGCGCCATATATGGTCTTAAATCACGGGATTCTCTCAGAGACTTTCTTAAAGAAATTAACATACTTACCGTTGCATCCCAATACATTTTTGATTGTATTATGTATGTACGCAAAAATTATAATCTACTTTTTAAAAAATCTGACTTCCATAACTTTAACACTAGAAATAAACACAAGCTTGCTGTTCCATATCTAAGACTACATAAGATAAGTAATTCCTTTGTGGGTTTAAGCGTTAAATTATTTAACAAGTTACCTGAAAATGTTATCCAGTTGCCCATGCATAGATTTAAGTCTCATGTTAAAAATTGTTTAATAAAATAGGGCTACTACAAAATTGATGATTATTTAAATGACAAAAATGTATGGGTCTAGAATAACTTAATTCTTTGAAATCTTACTATAGCTTTGTATACTTTATTTAAGTACCTAGTTTAAGGACACATTGTTATATTTGAAAAGAGTAAGTGTCGAGTTTCTTGCCGGTTCCTCTCGACATGATCAACATTCCGAACACGGCGGTAGAATACTTTATTTGTACTGACTATTCATAAGTGCTTTTGTGAAGCTTACATGAATAAAGATATTTTCTATTCTACACATTAACGATAACATTGCTTATTATCTAGGTTTTAAGAGAGGTAGGGCATAGCGATTTATGGCTCGAACTGGAGCAGCCCGACTGGTGAAATACCTCCATCTTACAGAAGACCGCAGCCAAATAACAATAACTTCTGTGTTGTTGTGTTCCTGCGTGTGAGTAAGGTTTCTAGAGCTCCTGGGGGGTGCTACATTAGTAGCAGGGGTCAAGTCTTCAAGGTAAGGGCAACAAGCCCAGTAACAGATTTATTATGCTGTACTTGTCGCGTTTAAGCTAGGATCTCATTACCACTTAACATCAGGTGGGATGAGGTCAATCTTGAAGTGTAATATGCATAGCTGGGCACCGTTAATCAAACAGTTAACTTCGTTAATCGTTAATCCGTTACTAAAAAAGTTAGCTTCGTTAAACGTTAAAGCGTTACATTTCTGACGAATTAACGCAAGTTAACGTTAATCGTTAATCCGTTAAAATATAATCAAAATGGACCAAACCTAGAATCCGATTTCATGTCTCCCATGATAGGATCACTGACAGTAATTTAGTAAAACGCTACGATGCATTTCAATAAAAAAATAAGGTAAGAAACTCCCATTTGGAACCCTTTTAGTTTCCCTACGGTTTGAACGGGTAGTCCCCGATTGTATTAGTGTGGTCGTCTTTTTTTGAAAAAAGAGGGAGGGGATTACTGAAAAATGTTACGGTGCGTTACGTAGAGTAGGGGGGGGGGGGATCTTAAACAATGCGTTCCGTAATACTTGTACGCTCCCTTCTTTAAAACAAACACAGCAGTCGTCATTCTAACTAAACACCGACGAAATCAAATGTACATTAAACATTTGAAACAAAACCCACGACAGTAAAAATCGGGAAAAAAATACAAAAACCCCCATTTTAACCCAATTATTATGTAACTAAATATTATAATGGACGTAAAAATACTTTCTAAAAAAAGGGTTGATATCTCGGGAAATTGGTAATAGATATACTATAAGTACCTAAACAATGAATATCGATGTTTACAGTTTTTTCCTGACGTGTCTGGGCGTCTACTCTCGAAAACGAAATATGTCGGATCCGATGACGTTTAGCAATTTTTATTGCTCATAATCGCAACCAACTCACTTCGAATGCGAATAAAGCGTAATCAAAAAACAAAATATCATTTATACAAATCAAAAACCACGTTTTAATAAATAAAGCACGTTAGACTACACATATTGGACTATATGTATAGCCCTTATGTTGCGGGCAAAAGAATTGAAATCAAACTGCCCTTAACTCTTGCTCTTCACTGTACAATATATTCGGATATTTCATGTGTTATTGTAAAGGAGAACCGGATCGGATCGGCCGCGCTTCCACCCGGCGCTGCCCGGTGGGTGTCCGTCTATTTGTCATGTGACCATGGATCGGCATCTAACCGGACTAGGCCCTTTTTTGATTAAAATAAAAAAATCACAATCGAAGTCAATTGGTTACGATTATGATAATTAAAAATTGCTATCCGTCATCGGATCCGCCATATTTCGTTTTTAGGAGTACTCCTTCTGCTCTTGCTGACATTTTAGCCAAATTTATAGAACAAAAACTCATGACTCAGAGGTTAACTGGTAGAGAATGCCCCTAGCATTAAGTCCACCTGTTTTACTTTTGTGCAATAAAGGTTTTAAATAAATAAAAGTAAAAAACTATCTCGTATTTTGGACCAAGACCGCATCCCTATAATCCTATTGTATGGTCACCCTACCATCCACACGTAGGTCGTAAACAATGTGAGAAGGCGATAGCCGAACCATTCAGAGGGAACTAGCGAGCCTTTTAATTAGTTGGGTCCCAACTGGGAACGAAGATACGGCTTATGGAACGAATAGTTTAGATAAACAATGATTTCATGTATATGTATATTTTATAATGACGAGTTTGGATCAATCTATGGTCTAAAATACGTCAGACTTTGGAGTTTGCACCGCCCTTTTAAGGTGCGCATATGAACTAATATACATAACATATTCTTAATTAGCTGTGCCCGCGACTTCATTCGCGTGGACTAAAGAATTTAGTTTTTTTTTGTTTTATTTAAATATTTTTTCTAAAATAAAAGTAAAAGTCCCGTCAAAATCGGTCCAGCCATTTTAGAGATTAGCCTGAACAAACAGATAGACAGACATAATTGGCTACTTGACAGTGTTAACAATAAAATATGAAAAGTGTTAGATATGTTAGCTTATTAGTTAAGTAATCATTTTACATTTTTACTTTTTAATTAAAAGCATAGTTAGTATTTTATTTTTGCAAAATAAATTTTAGTTTTTTTATCTGTGGAACAAAAGAACCGAAACGGAAACCACCATTACAATTCGGAAATGATAGCTGTTATTTTAATGTGGCGAAACAATGATTATTTTACCGATTAAATTGAATTATTGTGTCTCTAATCGTATAAAGAATTTATTGAAACATTTTCCGTTTATCTTAATTAAGTCGTTCCTATGCGTATCGGTTCGTTGTCTAGGACGTTGACGTCATAATTGCAACAGTGACGCGACTTGGCGTTTTCGCGCGCTTTTTAAATGTGTTACACAAAATCTTATTTTTCTCTGGTTATTTAGATTATTTCCAGATAAATCGAATTGCTTGGGATATAAAATGAACGGGCGCACATTTTACAATACTTTTTCAAAAACTGTCAAGTAGCCAATTATTAAAAATGTTATATGCGTATAAATTGTTTAGTATATTTGTTAGTCAAGATTGTTATAAAAAAATAAAAGCAGTCCAATTGCGTAGCCTCCTTTTTTTAAGTCGGTTAAAAATCAGAAGTGAAACACACGCGTTGATGTCTTTATAAGTGTCCAAACATTGCCTAGGTGATGTTTTAAATCGAATGATAATGAAAGGAGTTATTTCATGGATCAATTTGACGACCACTGTAGCCGAGATGTGAGCGGGCTGGACTTTGGGTTCGCGCCATCTCTGAGGTTCCGGGTTCGATCCCCGGTCGGGTCAATATAGAAAACGATCTTTCCTATATTGTCTCGAGTCTGGGTATTGAAGTGCCGTCGTTGTTTCTGATTTCTGTAACACAAGTGCTCAAGCTACAGAAACAGAGCAATGTATGTGATGTTGTCTATTAAAAAATTACTGTAATACAACTACACATACTAACAATTTTAAACGGCTTCAACGTGGAGGTCTAATCCCAAAAGCGAAATGATAATAGATGACTGATAACATTTTTTAATTATTACAATCGTACCCAATTACACTTCGGATGCGAATTATGCGTCTTCAAAAAAAAATGTTTATTTATGCAAATTAGTTAAGGTCCCGGGTTCGATTCCTGGTCGAGTTAAAATGAAAAACCAAATTTGCTATAAAATATTGTCTCGGGTCTGGGTGTAGTAGTACCATCGTTCGTACAAGTGCTTTATTCAGGCACTTAACACGGGATCAGAGCATTGCATGTGATGTTTTCCAAGTTTCTGTCGTTGCTTAATGTCTATTAGCTTGTTTTACCTTAGAATGTAAATAGATTTTTATATTTTTTGTATCTTTCTTTCATGTATATTTGTAGCAGTGTTTTATATTTTATTTTAATTATTGCATGCCGTATCCCTACTAATATTATAAATGCGAAAGTTACTCTGTCTGTCTGTCTGTTACGCTTTCCTGCTTAAATCTCTCAACTGATTTTGATGAAATTTGGTATAGGTATACTTTGAATCTCAAGAATGGACATAGGCTACTTTTTATTAGAAAAAAAGGGGGGAGGGTGGTAATACCACCTTTGGAAGTTTATATGGAAAAATGTTTATTTTTGAAGTTAGAGATATGAAATTTGGCACAAATATAGCTCGAAACTTGGATTAAAATATAGACTACTTTTTGTTTCGAATATAAGGGAAGAAAGGGGTAAAACCGACCATAAAAGGATGTAGTCCACGCGAACGAAGTCGCGGGCACAGCTAGTTACCTATAATTTTAAGAACAGTTAGTTTAAGCATTATTGTTAGTAATACCTTTACTTTTTTACTGTATCTTATGTTGGTAACTCTATATATAAATAAATAAAAAACTATTTATTTATTTTAGATATATTATATACTAGAAGACCCTACAGGATAGTTTTTATCCCAACACAAGGCGAACGAAGTCGCGGGCTATTAATAAATAAAAGATCTAACACATTCTAAACAACTTCAATGGTTCATAATTCAATCGTTACAATTGTTTATGATGTTCAAAGTACCTAGCTAACTATACGATTTATAGAATATGCTTGCGACGTAAATAAAATTAAGTTGGAAGTTTTGTCATAGATACGAGCGCTGTTAATGGTAAGATATAATTTGTGACCCATAGTGATTCCGGGGTATCATCCAAGGAACTTGTTACTGATTCAAAATGTACAGAGGCGTCACTGCTCAAAGCAGCGGCCTTAATCTTACGAGGCCCCTAGTAAGCAGGTCCTGCGAGGCCCTTTGTCCTTCGTGTAAAGTAGTTCTGATTGTTTGGTTTGTAACATACTAAATTTACGGAACTGTCAGTTTGACAAGAAATGAGCTAAACGCAAGTTATCGTAGGCGATGAAATTTTTTCTGTTGTATCAACCCGTTAGCCTACGGTAAGTGCCCTTTACCGAATATGTTTAGAACTACATACCTACTTGTAGGAAAAAAAATCGATGAATATAAAAACGTTTTACGTTAAAAGATTCACAATTTTAATAAAAACAGAGATGTGCAATTTTAAAAATTGTTATTTGTGACTTCTTCTAAGCGTAAAATCTTTTTCAATCACTTTTTTTTATTTGCTTTGTTGTGCGAGGCCCCTACGAGGGCAAGGCCCCGGGCGATTACCCTGTTCGCCACTCCCTAAGGCCGCCCCTGGGTCAAACATACTGACATTACATCTTAAATTCTACTATTTAAAAAAGAAATTCTGGAAAATTCTGAAATGTTTTACAATGTTAATTTCTCAATAGAACAATATAAAGCTTCCCTAAAATACGGCTGTCTGCGCCGCGTCGGTTTCCGAACGTGCGCTTGACCAATGCGCGATTTTAAAAAAAATAACTCTATTGTCTACGTCCGTCCGTTGTTCAAAAAAAAAAGATCTCACCGCCCGCCCACTAATAATTTAACTTACCTAATGCCTTTTGTTTTGTTAAATACCTAATGTTAATAAACAAAGTCTGTAAATCCCAAAAAACTACTTTTATTTGTCTCGTCGTAGACAACGGCAGATGACAAAAAAGTATATTTGTTCTAACAGTAAAATTCCCAAAAATATAAATATATGAGAAAAATATGTCTTGATTTGTTATAGATTGAGTTAAATTGCGCGCTACATCACCTCTACGTAGGTATATTATTTACAAGTGTGTGTTTACAGTGACGGAAACAAGACCCCCAATTTTATCTTTGAAGCGCCGTACCTACCATTTATTTCTTTGTTGAAGCAAAAATATATTATTTTCAATTCTTACTGAGACGGAATAAATATAATTCCTGTTTCTTTACTATGTCAGCATCTCTATGACGTAAATAAGTCTTGTCCTTTTAATGCACGTTTTAAAAGCATACTAATCTAAGTATTTACTGAATTAAATTTTGCTTTAATGTGCATTAAAAACATAAATCTTTATCAGCATTAATTGTTGTTATCATAATCTTTAAAATTCAATTTCGAAATGCTCCGAAACTATTCAATAGCGTGTGTTGATAAGTAAAGTTGTAAAAACAAAACAATATAATTGTAACAGATTGCTATCTTCATAGAGAATTTACGAGGCAATCGTGTTTTGGCAGATTTTGAAAGTATCCAATTAATGTTTGTAATAGAAGTAGGCAGTAAAAGTCTTCCCAAAGTGTCTCATCTGCCACAATTGAATCTATGTCACCCTGAGTCGCCCACGCAGAGCGTGTTTGTTTGTATACAAACACGTTTGTTGTTACGACCTTTGATTATGTTGACCAATCACGGGCGGGCGTTGGTGACAATCATCCATTCATGCTCAAGGTTCGCTTTTCGCTACTCTATATATGTATGTCTGTCTGTGCGTGTCTGTATGTAGGCTCGTAACTGCCAAACGGATAAGCCGATGTTGATATTGATTTTTATTTTGAAAGGTCAATTATTCGGGAGCGTTCTTAGCTGTGTTCGGTGGATATCGATCCAAGATGGCGGCTGACACAAAATGACGTCAGTAAAGATATTATGACATCTGTAGCTGATAGGCGAGCGGGTCGGACTTTGCGCGCCACCTCTTAGGGCGGGCAGGAATATGGGTTACGAAATTGTCTATATTGTCACGAGTCTGAGTGTTGTGGTATCATCGTTGTAAGAGTGATTTTTTTAGTTAAGTATAACAGCAACAAAAATACATAATCTGTAAAAATTTCAACTCTCTCGCTATTACGGTTCTTGAGATACAGCCCGTTGATAGGCAGATGGACGGACAGACAGCGAGGTCTCAGTAATAGGGTTCCGTTTTCACCTTTTGTGTACGGAATCCTAAAAAGGGAATGCTCCAAACAGGACATCGAACCTGCCGCTTCGGTGGTCCGGCCCACGCGAAACAACCGGTCCATAGCACACTAACACCCATCAAGCCGCGTAGTTATGTTATAATCATCGTAAGTACGCCGTGGGAACCACGAGGTACAGTCAACGACATAATTTATAGTTCCTTATGTTAATTTACCTAGGCACAAGTTTAAGTTCTATGTTAAAAATGAACTTATGAAAAAAGGCTATTATACAGTAAATGATTATCTCAATGATAAAGATATTTGGCCTGATATTAATTAACGTGACAACACATGTTTTGAAACGTTTTTTTGGCTTTTTAATTAAGCGCCAGTTTCGATAATTTAATTTATTATTTCACAAAATGACATTGTTAATTTTAATTTTATACTATAAGTAGACAAATTATTATTTTCTTTTATTTTAATGTGACATGTCGATATTTTTAATTTTCATTTGACAAAATGACATTGTTATTGGTAATTTTGTACGATAGACATGGCTATCACGAATTATTAAGTAGTCTCAAATTAACAGAATAAGATGTAGGTAGGTTACTACTTCGTGCTCCGGGTCCTATAGTTGGTTTGATGACTTAATTGTAATTATTTTCCAAAGGGAGTTGGGAGTTAGTCATGCTCACTAAAATGTCACTGGGGTGGTGGCGCTATGTGGCGGGTCGTTACATTCCCTTCAATATGGTTGAGTGAAGCGATGGCTGGCACATACGTCACGCTTGTGAACAGTTGCCACCTTTGGGGACTGGTCTGCTCCAGCTTACCTCTTAAAATAAAATAATACTTCATGCTTTTTTCACTCATCAAAATAAAACTATATGACTTGGTCCAAATTGTTCTACACATAGCTATAAGTTAGATACTGCTACTGTAACTTATCTGCTGAGTTTCTTACCGGTGTCTTCTCGGTAGATATAGGTTTCGAACCGGAAGTAGAATCACTTTGCATTGTATTCAATGACGATTCAAAAGTGTTACATGTAATCTACTTGAATAAAGAAATATTTGAGTTTGAGTTTGAGTTTATGTATAATAAAAATTACCAACGCAAAAAATATTTATCGTTCAACGAAGAAGAAGAAGTGAGAATAAAACATTTTTATATTTTCTTATTTTTATTTTTTTATTACCCTTTACACTTGTAAAAGAAAATAAAAACGGTATTAAAGTGAAAATAAAAGTGTTCTATCAAAGGTAACTAAATAGGTACGCCAAATATCCAATTCAATACAAATATTTGTTGTATAAAATTTCCGAATATTGTCGAATAAACCTATAATTTTATAATGATTTAAAGTCTACGGCCAAATTAAATATAACAAATTGTACATTTTTACCATGAAACACAGATAACATAACTGACAACCCTAACAATTTATACATATTATCCTAAGAAATACATACAAATAATTTTAGTCTGTAAATTTGGATGATAAGTTATCTTCATGTTCCTCAAATTACAAAATCATAAAATTATTTTATTGTTATTTCTGCGTGTATATTTTTCCTACGTTTATTCATTAATACATTACTGTTTAAAATTTTCTAAAAACCTCTTATAATTCAAAGTATTAATTAATGCTTAATATGTAATTTGATTATTTACTTTTGTGTTTAGCGCAATAAAGTTATAGTTCACAAAATTTTCGTGATTTCACAACTGAAAGCATTAATTAAACTTCCTAATTTTAAGTCACAACGAACAAAAATAAAACATATTTTTCAAGAAGACTGTACCTTAAAACGGTTATCTCTCCTTCCTATCTTTTACCCGTATCTTCCTATCTTCTATCTCGCTTGCCCAAAATTCGTGACTACAATTTCGCTCGAGAACAGTATTTGTAAGTACCGCTTTAAATTCGTTGTTTTAACATTTTTAATGAAGCTATTGATCCGGGATTGCTTAAATTATAGTTATTTATGTAAGGAAATTTGATAGTTTGTATGGATAACCTTCTATTGGGGATTGTAATTGGATTTTTTTATAATGGTTACTAAGATCGACAGCATGTCAAGGTAAACACTAGCACTTCGAAATTAGTTCTTATGCGCATGACATAAGGGCGGTGCAAAGTCCGAAGCGACTTTTTTAATACACTTCAAAATTGACCTCATTCCACCTGATGTTAAGTGGCAATGAGGTCCTAGCAATATACTTGTATAATCTGCTTCCTGATGACATAAAAATACATCTAAGTAATAAATTTAAATCAAAGTTAACTGACTGGCTTCTAAGCAATTGTTTTTATAGTGTTAAGGAATTTGTTGACTTCAGTAAAAATTGTTTCTAATTGACTATTATTATTTATTTTGTAATTTAATACATTTGACTTTTTTCTTCTTTTTATTTATATTTTAGACAATGACAAATATTTGCACGTCTGCTTGCAGGCAGAATACTAACAACTTACTTACTACATTAATTTTAAGATCAAATGTAATTGTAAAATTGTATTCTTGCAAATAAATTATTGATTGATTGATTGATTGATAGCTTAAGGGCGACAACTGGCGACAAGTACAGTATAGTAAATCTGTAACTGGACTTGTCGCCCTTCCCTTGAAGGCTTAACCCCTGCTACTAATATAGCACAAATTACAATTATTATATTTAGGAGAGAGTTATGAAAATATCTTAAAATGCACCCCACGCTTTTTACGGTGGATTTAATTACTTATTTTATTTGCAATAAAAAAATATTTTCTACTTTTTAGTTCGATTTGCTCCAAAAGCGTGTATTTTTAGTTTGTTTTTTAAATGTTATTTGTTTTAATCAAAATTTCTATGAATATAGTTAATTGATTGTATGTAATTATCGGTCCTTGAGACGTTTGCAATGTTTCAAGTTGATCAGACGTTTAGAAACCGGTAAAAATCGAGCTTAAATATTTAATTACATACAGAAATACATACATAGATACAACCCAAGCCTATAAAAGCATATTTAAAAGGCCTATGGTGTCATTCAATTTAATCTATTCTAACGAACACGCGACTAAATTTTATCGCGCTTAACAAACGTCAAAATCGATTGAAGTCAGCTGCTGGGGGGGTACTCTCAAAAACGAAACGAACAAACGAAAGGTTTCGTTTTTGAAGATTACTCAAAAGTTTAGGAATGAAGACGTGGTTTTGGATTTGCATAAATAATATTTTGTTTTTTGAAAACGCTTAATTTGCATTCGAAGTGATTTCTTTATGATTATGAGGATTAAAAATTGCCATCCGTTGTCGGATCTGACATATTTCGTTTATGGGAGTAGGCCCCCTGATTGGCTGAATATACGAGTGAGGTGTGCTATTAGCCAATCAACAGTATCGAAACTTTTGTCGTCTCGTGCGAGAAATTTGACATATTGCGTATGCTAGGCCTGCTAATTAAGCCTCAAACTGCGCTCGAACTCACAAATCGATACGAAATGCATGCTAGGCCTGATAATGTTCATAAGTACTTAGTCCAAGAAATCAGGTCAGCGTAGTCGCTCCACCACACAACACTTCTAGTCGTATATTTCGGAATCGTTCTCTCTAATTAACTGAAGAAAGATAATTGAAGTATTATTAGTATACACAAAAGAAGCACTGTTACGGACAAAGCACAATGGAAGGTCAAATGTTGATGGTACAGGCAGAAGCAAGTCAGACTGTAGATACACTATAGACTTCGTATCGCCCTTATAGTTGTGGGCAAAATAACTATTATGGAGCTGCTAGTTTTTATCCTGTCTGTACTTACCGTTCTAAAAGTATCTTTGTCGAAAATTAGGGCAACTTTAATGTGTTCTGCGATAAGTGCTGAGAAGGAGAGCCGTTGGGTTATTTAAGACTAGCTGTGCCCGCGACTTCGTTCGCGTGGACTACAGGGTTTTTCCATATACATCTACTTTCATGGTCGCTATTACCCCTATCTCCCCTAATATTCAAAACCAAAGTAGTCCATATTTTAATCCAAGTTTTGAGCTTTGTTTTGAATTTTGAGTTTTGTGCCAAAATTCAAATCTTTAATTTAAAAAGTAATTATTTTCCTATATGTACTTTCAAGGACGGTATTACCCTCTTTCTCACTCATTTTCAAAACAAAAAGTAGCCTATGTCCGTTCTAGAGGTTCTACGTATACCAAACTTCATCAAAATCTGCTCATTGGTTATTCGAATGGTGAAAGAATTTTTAAAAATGGTCCAGTAGTTTTTGAGCCTATTCATTACAACCAAACAAACAACGTTTTCCTCTTTATAATATAAGTATAGATTACCTGTACCCGCGACGTAGCTCGCGTGTACTACAGGTATACTTTCATAGTCAGTTTACCCCTATCTCTCCTAATATTCGAAACCAAAAGTGGTCCATATTCAAGTTTCGAGCTAAAATTATTTGTTGAAGATTTCATATTGGTATATACCATTAGGTAGGTACTATAGTTTTTTTAAATTACAACATCAGTCTTTATAGCTGAAATGAAGTATGAAGCATTATACGAATTGTAATGCTGTATCTCATCATTACAATTACGGTAGAAAGCACTCCAGACTGCTCACTTTGGACTTTATGTCGCTCTTATGTGCCAGGCATAAGAACTAAAATTGAACTGCAAGTGCTTTCATTGTTCACCATACCTCTATCGACCTTTCACGTTGTCTTCATTGCCGTATCTCACCAAAAAGATTATGGACCAAGACGGTTACGTACGTACACAGTACTTTTGTAGTTTAATGAACAATAAAACTGATTTGCGTTTTCACACTAGAGCTCATTGCTTATGAAATCAGTGTCAGTACTGTGGAAAATGCAATTTGGAATCGCAATGATACAAATAACATACAGGGTGATGCAATAAAGATCGGATTAATTTGTCGCAGGCATTTTGTGTGCATCCAACGTTTATATGCAGCGTCGTCAGTTTAGAAACGTTTGCTGGTTTATGAAATACCGACGGCAAAATGTATTTTGACGTGTCATTTTATCTTTATGCTTTAATTCACACATGCCTGCCTGTATACGACTTAACTTCTGAGAAATTTATTTCAGACTAGCGATCTGCCCTGGCTTTGCCCACGATTACCTATAGGTTGTGGCTAACCAAACCTACATGCTGTTTTGATTTGTTTTTCTATTTAATTATGGTTTTAAATTTGACATGTGTTTTTGATTCTTTTTGTTTCCATTTCGGTTTGTCATTTTTCTTGCTTGCTGTCTATCATCTATTTGCATGATACATTATCTTTCCATCCTTTTCATTCCCCGACCCCTCATAACCGCAACATAGGCATTAAAAAAATAATTAGATTTTATAAAAATCTCTAACTTTATCAAATCAGGCCTGTACCCCAGTGATGCCTACATTGCAATAAATGTCCGCAGACCAGAGAAATACTGCTCCAGATCGGTTTAAGGAACTAGGTTCATTCGGTCGGAGGAGACTACTGGCCTTTCACGGTTTTTTGCAGGCGAACGGAACACCTTCGGCCGTTCCCGCCAATATCCCGACAAGCCTGGGGTAGGTACTAAACGAAGCCGCCCCATAGGGGCAGACATTCCACCGAAGCCGCCGTGGCTGCTTTAAATAACCTATATTGCCATGGCGCCGTCACTGGGCGATGAGAGGTGCGGGTTTTAGTGGGTAGTTCCCGCTCTTCTCAGAGCCGGAGAGTCCCCCACACGCTGCTGTCTTCCCCCAAAAAAAAGGGGGGGGGGGGGATTCCCCCCTGGTAAAAAAATCTTGATTCCGAGGATGTATGTATGGATCCTTCATAAGGAGCCTGATGAAACATCTTGCGGGCAGTATGGCGATGTTAGGATAGGATATTACGGTATCAAATCCGTTGTCATCGCGATGTGGGTTCCTTTTTTGCTTACCATAAGGCTATAATACATATACTGTGCTTCTATTAAACAAAAAAAAATATGGACCTTGAAATTTTTAATTTTAAAATCGTTGAATTATTTTAAACACCCCTGTACTCCATTTTTATTATTATGACAGTGAAATCTTCCTAAGTCCGAGGTGAACAAAAATTCCCGCGACTAATTTAATGGTTTCACGGGCTATTGTTTTAATAATAACATTAGGCGTGTATCACTGAGGGAACAATAAAGACCGAATGTAATCAAATCTGTTACACTCGTAATTTAATTACCTAAAAAAAGTTCGCTAAGTGTGAGTCGGACGAACTCACAAAGGATTCCGTACATTTTTTTATGAGAAGTCCTTAGATTGTTTTTTTTATTAAGACAGTTTTATTGTTTTTAAGTGAATATAAGACTTAATCTTCTATTTTCAAGATTCTTACTGTGGCCGTTATCAATCTGTCAACCAAAAAAACGCGTATGTTGTGTATGATAACCTCTTTAAAATAGTTTTTGTTCAGTTTTTTAGTATTTGTTAACAGAAATATAACTATCAAACGTTACGGTGAAATGTCAACTACCAAGATTCTTGAGATAAAGTCTGGTGACAGACAGACAGAGAGCGAAATTTTAATAATAGGGTCCCGTTTTGTTCTTTGGGCATATAACCTTAAAGATGCGTGTTCCACTCATACAAACGAGTCTGTATAAACTCACATATAAATCTTTTTATTTTTACTATTGCTGTCTCCGTAAAATTAGTTTATAAACTGCAAATAAGTAAGTAATCTTTGTAAGAAAATGAAACGAACTAACTACCTACTTATTTGCACATGAACGATGCCCGGCTTTTTCACTAAGTTGTGCTATATTTCATGTTTCTCGGTCTGCAAAATATTTATTCAAAAGGCCTTAACTTTAGATTCACTACGTTTGTATATATTTCGATATATAAGATACCTTTAAAAGCCGCCAACAAGTTTATACCTCCTTTGTATGATGTTAATTTCAAATTGATATCTCCATTCCTCCTTTTGAATTTTGACTTGACATTCCTGGCTATGAGAGAAAGATTTGTGGTTGACAGACAAGTCACCAAAAATGAGAGCCAGATGTTTTTTTCTCTATTTGGAGTACAGAACCCTAAAAGTGTACAAACTAAATCGTTGAGCTCATGGGAATAGAAATTTTACTTGAACATAATAGAGCCTAAAATTGAAATGATTGTGAGTTCAACAGTGGGCTAATTTGGGTGCATTGTTTAAATTGTAGTAATGTATCGGATAAAATTATTATGAAAGAGATGTGGGAAAAACAGAAGGGTCTTGTTCATATTTGTCTGTATTTTTACATTTGACAAAATTTATACCGATCAGTTAACAGATTAGGTTTTGTCAATCCGATTAAATTGATTTGTTTTCATTTAATGAACTTTTAGAAGTAAACTAGCTGCCTGCAGCGGCTTCGCACGCTTATCCCGTTTTTTGCAATGATACTTTGTTTTAATTGTCACTGCGTGATGGTATGTAGCTTAAAGCCTTTCTTGATAAATGGAATAATTATGGAACACAAAAAAACCTTATATATTAAATATCTGATAAATATGTACATATTAAAAAAACACAAAAACATTTTTTAATTCGAACCAGTAGTTTTTGAGTTTTACGCGTTCAAACAAACGAACTCTTCAGCTTAGAGTTGGTGAATTTTACTAACTTATTTTAAAACCCTAATGTGCCCTGAAACGAGCATATTGTACCTAATGTTGGTCGCTTAAGTACCCCCCCTAATTTATTTTTAGAGAGAGGTAGGGCATAGCGATTTATCGCTTCGAACTGGAGCAGCCCGACTGGTGAAATACCTCCACCTTACAGAAGACCGCAGCCAAATAACAATCACTTCGGTATTGTTGTGTTTCTGCGTGTGAGTAAGGTTTCCAGAGCTTCTGGGGGGTGCTACATTAGTAGCAGGGGTCAAGCCTTCAAGGTAAGGGCGACAAGTTCAGTAACTGATTTATTATGCTGTACTTGTCGCCCTTAAGCTAGGACCTCATTACCACTTAACATCAGGTGGGATGAGGTCAATCTTGAAGTGTAATATAAAAAAAAATCATTGGAAAGCTGTGTAGCACCAAACTACTGCTCAACCTTAAAATTAATTTTTAAATTATACGAGAGGTTAGCAGAATTTGACTTCCTTGAAAATATTTTAAAGAAACAGAGAAAAAAACATCTCCTCTTGCAGTGCGCAATTTGAACCTACAACCTGCAAGTATCACGCTTGGTGCTCTTCCAAATTAGCTTACAAAAAAATAAGGAAAAAAAAACAAAATTAAAAAAGTCGAATAAACAAAATCTACTACATGTCACATTTCATGCTCAAATAGGCATGTAACTATTACTACCACAGTTGTTTCCCTTCTGCGCTTACCTAATCTTTGTCTCGTTCTGTGTGTTCCGTCATCCCGAAGCCCGTGTGATGTGGTATCATTAAAGAGATTGCTTTAGACAGCACTTTGTTCTGTAGTTCAACAGGAATGCGGCATTCTGTGATTTATGAAGGGTGCGCATGCGCCGAGCATGCGTTAGCTTCCTTTGTCGGCGGGTAGTGGAGAAATAAAGGAGGTTACGAGTAAGACGAATCATCGTTTGTTTTAAGGGGAATTACTGCGCACACGTCAATCTTAGCTTCAATCAATCAATCCGTGTCAATCATGAATCTTACTGACATTTTAGACGCGGATGATGTATGAATGTATGGATGTAGGCTATTTGTTAATCTTTTACACGAAAAATACTTCATGGATTTGGATACAATTTAAAGTAAAGAGACTTGTACTTGTCGCCCTTAAGCTAGGACCTCATTACCACTCTATCAGGGTGGGATGAGGTCTTGAAGTGCAATATAAACAAAATCATGAGGTACATACATTAGGGGCCATCCATAAAGTACGTCACACGAATTTCCCCCCCCCCCCCCCCAACCCCTAATTTATTTTTAATTTGTATGTTATATGGACGTAACTGAAATAAACTATTTTTATTTTATTTATTAAAACTACAGAGAAGATACCGGCAAGAAACTCAGTAGTTTTTTTTACAAATGATAGCTAAATTTATTACTAATTTTGTACTAAGAGACACAGTTAGTTTGTCAATTTTAAAATAAAAATTAAAAATAAATTATTAACAAAAATGAAAAACAAAAGTATTTTGTAAATTAAATTATATTAAGTAGAAAGGACTTACATTCGTCATCGTGGCCTTATTTTGACATTGAGCAAATGCGTCATATATTTTTAAAATAATATACAACACGTATGTACAGTCAGCATCATTAGTTCGTATACAACTCAGTACCTTGTCACATTAAGTTAACCGACGTGATGACGTACTATTTACTTACGAGCTTTAATGTGACAAGGTACTAAGGTGGATACAAACTAATGATGCTGACTGTACAGGCGAGCAGACTAGTAAGTTATCCCTTGGTCACTCCATCACGCGTGAACAGCAACACCAATTTCACTTTTTTTGTGTTGTCTTTTTTATTATATCAGGAGAGGGTTCTTATAAAAGAAAATAACCTACTATATAAAAATAAGTCGGGTTTTCCTTCCTGACGCTATAACTCCAGAACGCAATAACCGATTTCCACGGTTTTGCATTCGTTGGAAAGGTCTCGGGCTCCGTGAGGTTTATAGCAAAGAACATTCAGGAAAAATTTCAACAGAAAAGCGGGAAAATCCTCTAAGGCGAAACGAAGTTCGCCGGGACTGCTAGTTTATTATAAAGTAGCTGTGCCCGCGACTTCGTTCGCGTGGACTACATCCTGTCATGGTCGGTTTACCCCTATCTCCCGTAATATTCGAAACAAAAAGTAGTCTTTATTTTAATAGAGCTATATTTGTGCCAACTTTCATATCTCTAACTTTAAAAATAAACATTTTCCCATATAAACTTTCAAAGGTGGCATTACCCCCCCCCCCCCCCTTACTTTCTAACAAAAAGTAGCCTATGTCCGTTCTTGAGGTTTAACGTATACCTATGCCAAATTTCATCAAAATCGGTTGAGAGGTTTAAGCGGGAAAGATACTTTCGAATTTATAATATTATAAGGCCGTCTGTCGGATCAGCTAGTAATAGTAGGCATAGATTCCTTGCTTACACATTGTAGAGCGATTACCGTCATAATCTTTCACTTAAGCCTTAACGTGTGTCCAAGCCACTAATACTCCGTATCCTTTTGTGAACTACATCTGTCGACCGTGGGAACTCGCCGTGATTTAATGAACATCATCATAATACCTTTCAACGGTCCTGCCAAGTGTAATTAAGCATCATAACAAATTGTTCTTGCTCGTTATAAGCGGGACGACACTGTGTGAGGCGTAAGATGCGATTAATCGCATTTGGATGCGGTAATTTGATGCAGTTCATAGTGCAGTAGCGAAATTGAATAATTTAAAGAAATTCAAGGTCATTAGGGTTCTTCGCCTATTCCCAATAACGAAAGGAACAAAACGAAAGCTTTCGTTTTTAACACGCTTTTATTAGCTTCTCTTGTAACTATGTAAAAAAATCTTGGAATCTTAATTTGACCCACTTCCCGGTCTTTGATTAGGATTAAATTTTGCACACGCTCTGAGTTCTGATGACAATACATGACTAGCTAAGAAACGTCATTATTTGATAACGATTGTTGTTTGAGATTTTGAGAATTAAAAAGGCTTTCTGTCGTAAGATAGGACATATTTCGTTTTTCTACAGGTTAAACTGCGGTTTTTTTATAACACTTTTGCATTTGAAGTAAACTAGCTACACAAAACATTTCTTTCTATGATCTGAGGTTAGCTAACCTACTTTCAAAAACGATAGGTTTTTGAAGCTCACTGAACAGCTCGGGAGTAAAAAAGCGGTTTTTGATTTGCATAAATAATAATTTGTTTTTTTTAAACGCTTTTGTGGCATTCGGAGTGAGTTATGATGATGAGAATTAAAAATTGCTATACGTCGTCGGATTCGACACAATATCGTTTTTGGGAGCAGTCCCCCTGTTTTAGGAGCAGCATTGATTTAGGTAGGGTAACTATGTGGCGTATGTGGGATTAAGTCCCATAATAAGAGAGAAGAATCAGTGGAAAATAAGAAAAAAAAAATATATTACGCGATGGGTTGGTATTACCGACCCGCCGCCATATTAATCAGTTGTATGAGTAAATTAATAAAATTTGTAGCATATATCATTGAAAACATTCTTAATATTTATTTTTGTTTGTGATTTATCTAACGACTAATAACTCAAAATACAGTGTAACAATTAAAGTCCTCCGTAGCCGAGAGGCAAGCATGCCGGAAATTGGCGTCGCGCCATCTCTGAGGTTCCGGGTTCGATCCCCGGTCGGGTCAATATGGGAAACGAACTTTTCTATATTGTCTCGGGTCTGGGTGTTGTGGTACCGTCGTTGTTTCTGATTTCTGTAACACAAGTGCTTAGCTACATACAGCTGAATCAGAACGATGTATGTGATGTTATCCAATATTTAAAGTCACGTTTTATTGTTTTGTCAAAAATTTTAATTTCGCTAATTAATCTCTTTGTTTCATAGTTCATGGTCTGCGTGCGGTGCGTTTGAGCAGATTGTGATCGAGCAAGATGCTTGTGATGCCGGCGCGTGGGAAAATCATCTTTCTGACTCTAAGATTTTTCGAATTGGTGCAGAAACTTAATGTCAGCAATGATTCTTTGCAGTAGTAGGTACTGTGGGCGGTCTCTCTAGGCGCTAAATAATTAGAATAATTTAACGGGTCAAAACGCGACACCATTTTTATTTAGTAGTTTATACGAACTACTTACTGCCCGACGTTTCGGTTAGGTTGCACCAACCAAATAAAAATGGTGTCGCGTTTTGACCCGTTAAATTATTTTAAATGTTTAAAATGGAACGCGAAAGTCTTAAAATGTATGCTAAATAATTAGGTTGAAATGCCATCAAAATGTAAAGAAAGAGAATCTGTAGGCATGCCAAGTTCAATAAATGCAGGAGGCCTGATGCAAAAAACCAGCCAAGTACCTACGAGTCGGACTCGCCCAAAGATGTGTTGTTTTTCTCCACTTGTATGAAAATCTTAATGCGGTTCACCGAGTAAATGTACTTACCAAGTTTCCACAATATAGTGTCTGTGACATACGGACGAACAGACATTACGAATCCATAAGGGTTCCGTTTTTTGCCATTCGGGTACGGAACCCTAAAAACTAAATATGTCGGAGCCGATGACGGATAGCAAATTTAAATTGTAATAATCGTAACAAAACTTACTTCAAATGTGAACAAAGTGCTATTAAAAAAACCGCAGTCTAACTACCGACTTTTAGATTTTTCTTTAAAAACTTAACCTTTGTTTTTTAGTTTCGTTTTTGATAACTCTACAGGTCTGATAGGTAAGGGCGATTTTTTAAGGGCGCTACTTTTGTCACAATCACAACTCGTACCTACCAACGTTGACGCATACGCAAACTGTTTTATGCGCTATCGGTAAGAATTGATTCTATGGTTCCCACTTTCGGTCGGTTCTTAGGTTCCGCTAAAAATAAACGCACAAACATCGCCTCTTTAATTTCAATCAAAACTTCACATTCTTTAAATAGGTTTTAGCTACTACTGTCATCTATTGCCATAACGTGGAAGCACCACGAAATTAACCTCCCCGTGCGTTCGTATGCTAATTGCAGAGTAAAAACTACGTAGTTCAGTTAAATATCAATAGATGGCGCTATTTCTAAAAATCAATTTTTACTTTAACAACGTTGTTTTACTGGCTCAAAAAGATTTGAGAAGAGTTTTTGTCTATTGAACCAAAGGTTGTGGGTTCGACCCTCATCAAGGTAAATATTAGCGTGAACATTTTTGTGAGTCCAGTTGACTGGATATGACTATAAAGAATATATTGCGGCTCTATCGGTAATGTTTTTTTTATACACATCTAATTTCTTATTAAATAAGTTAACTTACATGTACGGTCAACAACATCACGATATTTGTTTTTATGTTTGCTACATAATAGCGGTGCAAATTGTATCTTACTTTTCATCATGTTTAAATACTATTTTTAGTTCATTCTCTAGTTTTTTTCCTAATTCTGTACAGAACTCTGTCTATTTGATTCATTTTAGTAGGTAGGTACATGTTAATATGGGATGATGACAATCATTATTATTTGATAACGTGATCGTACACATACGACTTCCTATTGTACTAAAACTATTTAATCATGCTTCGAACATTAAATTCAATGTACCTTCGATAGGTAAGTGCTCAAAAATGAAGTGCACCCTATAAATTGTTTTGAAATGACTTTCATTTTTATTATAAAGCTGGAACAGAGATTTTTATTTCGTTTTTTATTGTTACTACTAACATCCATACTTAGAGGTATATTATAAATCCGAAAGTAACCCTGTCCGAACTGTTTGTTTGTCCGCCTGAACCGCTTTTGATGAAATTTGGGATAGGTATACCCTGAACCTCTAAAAGTGACACAGGCTACTTTTTGTTGTTAAAATATGGGCTTATACGGGAAAATGTTTATGTATTTAGTTAGAGATATGAAATTTGGAACAAATATGGCTCGAAACTTGGATTAATATGTGAACTACTTTTTGTTTCGAATGTTAGGGGACATAGGAGCAAAAACGACCATGAAAGTATGTAGTCCATGCGAACGAAGTCGCGGGCACAGCTAGTTGTTCTATAATTGGCGGCGTGTCTTCTACTCGTATATGTTTATTAAATGTCAAAATCAGTGCGTCAACTGCTGATTGGCTGTAAAAACGAGAACGGTGTACTATCACCCATCCAACGGTGTAGAATAATATATTTTTTTATATTACACTTCAAGATTGACCTCATCCCACTTGATGTTAAGTGGTAATAGGTAAGGTCCTAGCTTAAGGGCGATAAGTACAGTATAATAAATCTGTTACTGGACATGTCGTCCTTACCTTGAAGGCTTGACCCCTGCTACTAATGTAGCACCCCCAGGAGCTCTGGAAACCTTACTCACACGCAGGAACACAACAACACAGAAGTGATTGTTATTTGGCTGCGGTCTTCTGTAAGGCGGAGGTATTTCACCAGTCGGGCTGCTCCAGTTCAAGCGATAAATCGCTATGCCCTACCTCTCTCTTTTGTCGTCTCATGCGATAAATTTGACGTATTGCGCATGCTAGGCCCAATAGCCTAAAGCCTTCCTCGATAAATAGACAATCCTGACATGTGTTACAGAAAAGTGAATCAATGGCAAAGTAATTAAACAGTTTCATCAATGTAAAATTACCGGACGTACAAAACGAACAAAAAAAAAACAAACACAGTTCACTTAATTGTTAACTATTATCAATGAACGCCGAACTAATCGCTTAGCAAAAAATCTAAAATCCAAGGGGATTTAACTTCAAACGCTACTATATTAAGCTAATAGCTCGCAAATAAAACTTAAACGAAACATATCCGTCGGAACAATGGAAATAACAATTCAATATTCATTTAAATCCTTTCTATGATCCCTAATATTTGCTAAACGTGGAGTCACGCTGCCCTGCAGGATTAAATGCACCGGCTCACAAACTTTAGAGCGCTTTACCTACGCTTTATTTGTTTATATTTTTTTGGATTGCCAGAGAAAATCACATTAAAAAACTTAAAAATTAACTTGCACATTACGCAATATTACGATGTCATAATACACGTTAGAACAAGTATTTGTGTTATGAAAATCAGAATCAACGGTAGCATCGCAGTAGATAATTTAATTTTGTTAAATGGTTGCTAATTAAAACTTTAACAGAACAAACGTTGATTTTAATTATTAATTGCCTGGCGCTGGTGATGTTTATTCCTTTTTTTAGGTTATGTGAACCCAGAATCCATAAAAAACAAAATTATGTAGTAACAAAGAAGAAGGCTTGTTAAACTGACTCTTGGACATAGTAACTGCACGGCGCAAGCAGCTTGTACTCAAAAAAGTGTAAATACGATTGCAATCAATTATACATGCTGATACTGACCAAACCCTGTTCAGGTTAAGAATTAAGTATTAAGAATTTAGTATTAAGTTGTCAGTAATTTTCATACACTTATCCTACTTATTAACATTATTATTGTTATTTTTTTTTTGAGTCAAAACTCTTTACTTGATTTTATATATGTTAAATATGTTTATTTGTATATATATATATATATATATATATATATATATATATATATATATATATATATTTGTATATATTTATAATGTTATATATTTATGAGTTTATGTATGTTTATCATGTTAAACTACGAAATAATTCTAAAATAAAAACTGTATTTATGTTGCACGGCCGTACCCATTTCTCGCCATCTACTATTTCCTCTACCTTAAGGTTGTCTGGAAGAGATCGCTTTCTAGCGATAAGACCGCCTAAATTGTACTATAATTTTTCTGTAAAACCTATTTCTGTAAAGATTTTGTGCAATAAAGTATATCTATCTATCTAAGTTTTTAGCGGTTTTAAACGAAAGAGGCATCAAATTAAGACATCACGACATGCCAGTCGGCATCGCTCGGTTGACGAGGAGAACACTGATTTTTACATTTTATTTTAAAACATACATATTTTTTTATTTTATTTCCTATCTTCAAACCTATAATGTGATGAGTACAGTCAGCGTGTTTTGTTTGTATACAACTCAGTACCTTGTCACATTAACCTAACTGTATATTTCACTTACTCAGTCACATGGACGCTTAGTAAGAATAAGAATAAGAATTTATTTATTAGCACACAATCAATACACAGTACACAGACATAAAAGTGACACAAACAATTAATAGGTACAGTAGAAGTAAACTAACATAAAAATAAAAGAAAAAACCATAGTGATTGCGCAGCTAACAAGGTCCCAGGCTCAGCATAAGCTGCTACGACATTGGATGCCGCAGTAGCGCTGGTATTCTGGCGGAACCGAGCTGAGTGGCGCGGTGATAAAAAAAGAAAGAACTGATAAAAAAGAAAGAACTGAATAATAAAGAAAAAAAGAAAAAATACGAATAATAAAAAGAGAGTAATAAGAGAGAGGGAAAGAGAGAAACACAAAAATAAAATAATTTAAATCAGCTACCCCCCCCCCCCCCTCCCCCATCATTAGTATGACAAGGTACTAAGGTGTATACGAACTATTGATGCTGACTGTACAATATAGGTTTGGAGATAAGTGGCTGTAACAAATGGCTGTGTTGTGATGTTTTTAAGTAATTAATGTTTCTTTTTTGTTATTTCTTTGAAATTTGGTTGAACTATTTGCATGTTCTTTTTATAAGCATAATACACGAACGTTAATTAAGATATATTACGTGTTAGTTTAAAACTGTATTAATTAAATAGATTTAATTCTCATAAAACAACAGTGTAGTCAAAATTTCGTTTAACAGATTCAAAATTTGGCGTAGATCGCCTACACTTTGAGAGCCTTTGACCTAAAATAATCCTTACATATCAATATCTCACCCTCTGTTTGACTATTACTAAAAATGCGCAGTAATCTTTGTTTATTGGCATTTTCGTAACAATGCTCTCCGGAGTAGCGTTTGCATTATAAAGAGATAATGACCGACTTCTCTTTGGCGTGGACCGCTGTTATAGGGTTCTTTGGTGGAATGGTAAAACTCCATTTATTTAGATTATTACATTTAGATTAGATATTTTTATTTCCCATAAGCTAGGTCCTCATTACCACTTAACATTCGGTGGGATGAGGTAAATTTCGGAGTGTTAAAAAATAATTAATGGACACCTAATTGAAACCAATATTTCGAAATACGTACCCTCTACCTACTGATAGATTATTATCATAGACATTGAACGTACGGAACCCAATGAATATGCATGGAGCGCGCTTGCCCCTGTTTCTACGTGACTGGGCATAGAGCATAGAGGGTAGATGATCCGTCAAACAATGACGTCATAGCTGGTTAGTGCACATCCCTGATTATGTCCACGGTTTGTCTATGTAGGGTTAGTTAATGATTGATGGCGAGGAACAGTTTTAGATGACTTTTAAAAATATTAAACTTACCAAAATATATAATGCTAGCTGTGCCCGCGACTTCGTTCGCGTGGACTACATCCTTTCAGGGTCGGTTTTACCCCTTTCCCCCCTAATATTCGAAACAAAAAGTAGTATATATTTTAATCCAAGATTCGAGCTATATTTGTGCCAAATTTCATATCTCTAACTTAAAAAATAAACATTTTCCTATATAAACTTTCAAAGGTGGTTTTACCCCCCCGCCCCCCTTATTTTCTAATAAAAAGTAGCCTATGTCCGTCCTTCAGATTCAACGTACCTATACCTATACCAAATTTCATCGAAATCGGTTAAGAGGTTTAAGCAGGAAAGCGTAACAGACAGAGACAGACAGACAGAGTTACTTTCGCATTTATAATATTAGTAGGGAACTGTTGGGCGTGCACCAAGGTTTAGTTGCACCTACGACTGATTATTTGACAGCTGTCAAAACTGTCATATCCAATACACCTTTTGCAAATTGGCTGTAAGTTACCGTTAAAGTTCAATTGGTGCAACTGAGCCTTTATATTGATAGGTTAGCCGGTTATGGCTTATTTAAAGGGTTAGTAAAATTTGATACAAATAAAAATATAACCGAACCTTACTCAAAATCCCCCTTATTCGGAACGATTCAGTTCTCAAGGATAGACAGATCATTTATCTCTGTCTAGGCAGAATCAAGATCTTAGCATACCTATTCAATAAACGTAGGAATCTAATTCGAATACGGATACTTTGTTTTATCTCTTTCTTGCCTTAAATCGGCGATTATAAATGTGGGGGAGCGCGGAGACCTTTTTTTTGAGCGGGGGGAAATGCAGTGACGCACCGTACCGACGGGAGGGAGGTGACGGCGTGTGGGTCTCCCTGCCCCTGTATGGGCAAGAATACCCACTAAAACCCCCCGGTGGACCTCATCGCATTGATGGTGATGCCATGGCGGAGCTGCTAATTAAGCAGTCCCCTCATCTCCCCCTGGAATGATTTGGGGGAGGAGCGAGGATGGTTGATCCACTAGACTAAAATCTTCTATACACTGTTCACTTCCACCATGTGTATAATTATATAGGCAAGGCGGGGGCCCACAATTATTAATTTTTATATAGGCGGCGCGTAAGAAATAATTTAGGTCTAACCTAAATTAGCAAATTTAAGTAATTCATATGTGCTTTTGTCTGTACATCCCTAACTAACTCTGTCTGTCTGTCTGTCTGTCTGTCTGTGTGTCTGTTACGCTTTCCTGCTTAAACCTCTCGACCGATTTTGATGAAATGTGGTATAGGTATACGTTGAATCTCAAGAACGGACATAGGCTACTTTTTATTAGAAAATAAGGGGGGGAGGGGGGTAATACCGCCTTTGGAAGTTTATATGGAAAAATGTTTATTTTTGAAGTTAGAAATATGAAATTTGGCACAAATATAGCTCGAAACTTGGATTAAAATATAGACTACTTTTTGTTTTGAATATTAGGGGAAAAAGGGGTAAAACCGACTATAAAAGGATGTAGTTCACGCGAACGAAGTCGCGGGCACAGCTAGTATTCATATAATATCCACTCCACTAATTTGGTATAGTAAACCAATATTGTTCTATAGAAAATCTAACCTTGGCATCGATGGTTGACGGATCGCCAAAGATGAGTCCTGTGGGCATTTTTATTGGACCATCGGAATGTCTGCCATTCCTCACGCGTCATGCTTGGAATATTACCTTCACATTTTTTGACGACCTTCGTAGCCGAGAGGCAAGCGTGCCGGACTTGGGCGTCGCGCCTTCTTTGAGGTTCCGGGTTCGATCCCCGGTCGGGTCAATATGGGAAACGAACTTTTCTATATTGTCTCGGGTCTGAGTGTTGTGGTACCTTCGTTGTTTCTGATTTCTGTAACACAAGTGCTTTAGCTACTTACCACAGAATCAGAGCAATGTATGTGATGTTGTCCAATATTTATTTATTATTATTATTTATTCACATTGTTAGACCTGACACTAGATCTTTATTTCAGGAACCTGGCTATGAAGTGCTTTGGGGCTATGGTGTAGGTACTTTGATTAATAATTTCATTTATTTAGCAACAATCACAAAACATCAGTAACAAAGGTTATTATTTTAGTAAAAACTTATGCATTTAAAAAACGAAGTAACTTACAAAAGACGGACTTAAAGGCCAGTGGCATTATTTACCAGTCAACCCCACAGATTTAGCGGGAAATATACCTAGTTGCTTCTCGCTGTCTCTCTCTAATTCCAACCTATGCTATGGTTAAACATTTGAACTTACACTACAGATTTTGATCTGTTTTATTACTCGACTGCCGAAGAAAGGAGGGTAATGTTTTTTTTAGGTAGAGTGATGACGAAGATGTATACTAGCGGCCTGCCATGGCTTCGCACGCGTAGGTACTTTTAGTTTGATTGTCGCACTATAGGTGGAATCTATGTTTTAGATTCATTAAAAAATATATACACATTCATGTATATATACACATTCATGGATATATACACTTTCATGTATATATACACATTCATGTATATATACACTTTCATTAATATATACACATTAATGTATATATACACTTTCATTAACATATACACATTCATTAATATATACACATTCATTTATATTTTTTATTTATATAAAACTAGCGGTACCGGCGAACTTCGTTTTGCCTTAGAGGATTTTCCCGCTTTTCTGTTGAAATTTTTCTTGAATTCCCGGAGCCCGAGACCTATCCAACGAATGCAAAACCGTGGAAATCGGTTCGTGCGTTCTAGAGTAATAGCGCCAGGAAGGAAAACCCGACTTCACTACATAGCATACAATAAAGTCACTTTTTCTGTCCCTATATCCTAATGTACGCTTAAATCTTTAAAACTTCGTAATGGATTTTGATGCGGTTTTTTTTAATAGATGAAGTGATTCAAGAGGAAGGTTTTAAATTGCAATAAAGAATAGAAAAACCAATATTTCTAAGTATTTACATTATCATCCATGCGAAGTCGGGGCGGGTCAATAGTTAAAGTATAGGTAAAACAAAGTCGCTTTATTTTTTATGTCCATAAGTAAGCTTTGAACTTTAAAAGTACACAATGGATATTTATGCGGTTTTGTTAATTATATATTGTAATTCAAGAGGAAGGGTTTTATTTGCAATATAGAATAAAAAAGCCTTTTATAGAACATTTGTAAGTATTTATATTGCTACCGTGCGAAGCCGGGGCGGGTCGCTAGTATTTTATATGGTAGATTCATCCATAACATATATATGTCACCGGAAAATAACAAGATCTGTAAGTTTATCAATCTACTAGGAAGTTAATAAATTTTCGTAGGATTCTAAACGAGAGATAAATTGTAATATTTTACGTCCACATTTTCGTAAATTTATCAATTTCCGACGTCACACGGTAATTTTATAAACTAACGGATATCTATTCGTAACTTTTTATATGGTTCGACCAATCACAGAAACTCTTTTAAATATACGCATCTTTGAAATACGTAAAATATTTACAATTGCACTTATTTGAAAAACACTGTCCCTATCACGTGACAGTCAACCAATCAGATCGCGCGTAGCGTTTGGTTATTGCTGACTTATTATTTTAGGAGTGAGTTCAGTCAGTTTATGAATTTACGAAAATGTGGACGTAAAATATTATAATTTATCTCCCGTTTAGAATCCTACGAAAGTTTATAAACTTCCTAGTAGATTGATAAACTTACGGATCTTGTTATTTTCCGGTGACATATATAAATATTAACGTTAAGGCCAAAATATTAATTTCGTAACTTCCCGTTGTGTCCCTCTCTTAACCCTCCAACGGCCAGGGACACGAAGTGTTTGTATAATAAATCGGTCACAAAATAAAAGCTGACTCACCATGCCCGGATTACGGGGCCCATTGTCACCCAAAATACCCACAATGGGGTATTTTAGCTAAGTATTTTTAGAGCGGGGTGTTATTGGGTAGGACGTACCATTAGAAAGGGTTAGATTCATTTTTGTTTGTAAAGTTGCGATCGGGGGTTCTACTACCAAAAAAGGCAATGGCGCATCCGACGACAGTAATTTTTTATTCTCATAATCGTAACCTCACTTCAAATGCGACTTAAACGTTTTAAAAAAAAAACAAAATATTGCTTAAGCAAATAAAAAATACGTTTTAAAATCGCATGATTGTAGATTCTAATATTTTTTTAAGGTTTTCTATAACTTTAAACTTTTCTCTTAAATCATTCTAATAAAATACATATATGCATAGGTACATAGTGAGAGTCTGGGGGCAGCGACTTTGTTTTATGTACCTACTACAAGCTGTTCCCATAACTTCACCCTCGTTACTTTGTGATAAAAAGCACCTAAAGTTAAGAGAGGTAGGGCATAGCGATTTATCGCTCGAACTGGAGCAGCCCGACTGGTGAAATACCTCCACCTTACAGAAGACCGCAGCCAAATAACAATCACTTCGATGTTGTTGTGTTCCTGCGTGTGAGTAAGGTTTCCAGAGCTGCTGGGGGGTGCTACATTAGTAGCAGGGGTCAAGCCTTCAAGGTAAAGGCGACAAGTCCAGTAACAGATTTACTTGGCTTTACTTGTCACCCTTAAGCTAGGACCTCATTACCACTTAACATCAGGTGGGATAAGGTCAATCTTGAAGTGCAATAAAAAACAAAAAAAGAACTGTTGACCGTGCCACGATAGAGAAATCAGTGTCTAACGATAGTATCCTAGAAAGATCGATGGGAAGTTGTATTTTGGATAAAAATGGTGATGAGGTATGTTTCTTAAGCACCTTGTGTTACATTCAAAAGTAAAAACGGGACCATAACACCCAGGCCCGAGACAATATTGAAAAGTTCGTTTCCCATATTGACCTGACCGGGGATCGAACCCGGGACCTTAGAGATGGCGCGACGCTAAGTCCGGCCCGCCCGCCTCTCGGCTACGGGGGTCGTTAATTCGATTTAGGATTTAACATAGCAATGAGTACACCTGGATTCAATAGACCCGTATACGAGAAAGGAAATATGTAATTGGATTAGCGTCACTTTATTAACTGCATAGAAGGTTTCAAATGACCACGGATTTAGGATAAGTCCCCATTAAATTGGATTAGCGGCCCATTTGACCAAATGAAAAGGAAACTTAAAGCTCATTTTACAAAATTGAATATTCACATTTCCTTTGTTGCTTTGTAACAAATTACAAGTATTAGCTACAGTTTCTCATATAAATCTCTAATAATAATATAAAACTGAAAAGTTTCTTTGTTTGAAAGCGCTAATCTAAAGAACTACTGGTTCGAAATGAAATTTTCTTATTGTGATGTATAGTTTATTTATCGAGAAAGGCTTTAAAATAAGAATAAGACGTTATTTATTAGCACACACAATCAATACGAGTACATACAGTAGACAGACATTAAAGCGACACGAACAAAAGATAAAGTAAAAGTGAATTAATAAAAAATATAAAAAAATAAACATGAAACATTATGATTGCGCGGTTAATTAGGTCCCAGCCAGGATCCAATGCCGCAGCAGCGCTGGTATTCGGGCAGAACCTTACGAGAGTGGCGCGGTGACAAAAATAAATAACGGAAGAGAGTAGTAGAAGAATGACAATAGAAAGAGAAAAGGAGAGAGAGAGTAAAAAAGGTTTATATAACATCAGTTTAAAATGTAAAAAAAGCGGAGATATTATGCGTGCAAAGCCGCGGTAGGCTATTAGTGACATCATAATTTGGTATTCACTATTCGCCCAACAATTGGGCCAGACTAGATTTCAAAGTCTTTTGAGATATTTTGATACATCTGTGCCGACCTACGACATTACCTACAAGTCGACACAAATACAGCGTAAACAACGCTCCATACGTAATGCACGATTAGCAAATTATTACATCGATCCTACATCACGATGTCAGAGCTTTCGCCACCACTAACTATATATTCAACAAACCAAGATTGGTAGTTGGCCTTGGTCCCAGCAGATAACACCTAGCTCGGCGGAAGTACTTCCACTTTTAGTGAAGAACATACGTTCCTTACACGTCGATATAGCGGAACTGTTGAGCTCATGGTTCAATCATGTACAATGAATATTTCTGGAATTGCTGATGTTAAATTTATTTATTGCTATTTATTATTATTTATTTTGTTGTAATACATACATACATTTTACTGTGACTGCACCCATAAACGGACTATCTGCATGACAGAAGGGTTGACTGGTAGAGAATTCTCCTAGAATTAAGTCCACCTTTTGTACTTTTTTTGTGTTTTCTTTTGCGCAATAAAGTTTTTTAATACAAAGTGTAACGGAAAGGGTATAACAATATCAAAAATACCAAAGCAGTTAACGGTTACAAACTGTATGGGACCATTTGTAGCTGTGTACACGCATTTATTGATTCAATATTTTTTTTTGAAATATCAGTCAAATACAAGTCAAAATTTTTACTAAGTCACGCTTGCACAACACTATCACAGTATTGTTGGAATCGTCGAAAGACTTGGATGTACCTACCTATTATGCTATTAATTTAAATATCACAATGGTGGTTCATCTTTTAGTGTTTACTGAATCACATCTGAAATTTGTTGGTTTAGCGTTTCTCATTTTGACAATTCAGTTAAGTCATTAAGTTGTCGTCGCCGTGACAACATCTTGTGTTTTTGCCTTTCTGGATTACCTACTTACTACGGATAGCCTAGTGATATTTCGTGATGTCTTTGAGCAATCAAGAATATTCGAGATGATTCTCTGTGTCGGAGCAACCGACGGCAGTGTGATGGCCGACCGAGAGCTAGAGAAAGAGATTTACGAAACCATCAAAACGCTCGTTTCCATCTGTGGATTGGGCGAGGAGGTCGTATCACATGGCCAGCTCGGTCACCAGACCTCACTCCGTTGGACTTCTTCTTGTGGGACTAATTTAAAAGGAAGGTGTACGCTGTAGCATGCTCGTCAAGGGAAGAGATGATAGAAAGCATCAAGGCCGCGATCTGTACAGTGACACCACAAATGTTGCATAATGTTCGCGCATCTTCTAAGAAAGTACTAGGCGCGCATGTCGAGGAAGGAGGTGGAGAAATTCAGGATCGCAGTGATTGTCGTGAAGTGATAACGTGATTTGGGGTCGCTGACCTCGATAGTGTTGTGATGCGTTTGTTTACGTTTTAGTCAGTCATTATAGTTAATCATTTTTTATTTCATAAAAACAATAAAGTGTTTATTTTAACTCGGGATTTCGTATATAGAATCTATACAAGGTATAGTATCCACCTACTTTACATTGTTACCCCCTTTCCGTTACAGGTTGTATATAAATAGTTCTTTAATGAAAGTTATTATTAACGACCTAAGATGGTATTGTATATACGTCCTCGGTGGCGCAGTGGCGGCCAAAGCGCAAAAGGACTCGGGTTCGATTTCCGGTCAGTTCAATATGGAAAACGAACTTTTCTAAATTTACTTGGATCTGGGTATGCTGGGATGACGCCCCCATTTAGTATCCGTCGTCTGATGCTCATAGTACAAGGGGAGACCTTTGTTTGAGACCAGGTGATCGGTGTGGTTGTCTGGCGTATTTATTGATATTTATTTATTTTATATTATTCAAGCAAAGGACATTCAATTTCGTATTAATAACCCACAGTTGCGTCAAGTATACAGTCATAAGCACTTTGAACTTTGAACCGCCCTTATTTCGTAGGCATAAGAACTAAGATCGAACTGCGATTGTTTAACATGACGCGCTGTTGACAGACATTCCTAAACTTAACCCTTTCAGTGCTCACGCGTGACATTAGTCCACAAATGTATAAATCAACTACATATTTTTTATTAAAACAAACAGTCCGTCGTTCTGTGAATATAATAGTTGTAATTTATAGTCGCTCTCGCCAAGCGGAGCGTGTCCAAATTGTCTGTTATTTGGAGTGGATGCAGCGAGGGGACTGCGGTAGGTATCACACCGTGACGTCATAGCGATACCAGTTACCGATGATACTTTGTTGTTTTTATTCCGCTTTTTCGAGTTTTCGTTGTTTTAATTGGGAATTGAACACCAATATTAAAATTGAAAGTACATCTAGTACATGCTATGTAGGTTTTATTTTAAAAGTTAAGTACATACAGTTAAATTTAAAAAAAAGTTGGTTTTTTTCGTGAAAAAAGTTTTACCATCAAAAATTCATTCCGGGTTTAATAAGCTGTTCAAGCTTCTAAAATGGCGATTTCCTTATTCGTTTCGACGATTTAAAATATTATATGAGATTAAATTTCAATCTGGTCGAAATGATATTGAAGTTCGTTAAGGTACTTGTAAGCACCTTGTTTCTAAAACTTGTGTCTTATACTAAAGATAGGTACTTTTTAGGTTTGCTTGACCGATATAGGGTAAGAAGTTATCGATCATACAATCATGTTTTGTGGTTTACTTTTCTGGTATTCGAAGCTTTTTTTTTTGTTTTTTTGTTGACGGGGGGATAATGCTTGATGCACCGTACCGTCACCCCGAGGGAGGGTGACAGCGTCTGTGGGACACCCACCTATCTACCTACCTCGGACTACCCACTAAAACCCCCCGGTTGGACCTTCATCGCCTTAATGGCGGCGCCATGGGAGATCGGCTCAGCCTTTACTTCCACGACGCCGCCGGCTGGTATTCGAAGCTTAGTCTAATTTCGGTATAGTTTTCCAACTTTATCTTTTACGAGTTTCTGTATTTTTTTCTATGTTTTTTGTACTTTCAAATAAATCAATTAATAAATAAAATAAAATGTGTTTGAATCTATCACACTGTCATACAGGCCTATTAGGTATGCGCCGCCCGAGTAAATTTTATCGCGCTCTTATGAAATGTCAAAATCAATGCGTCAACTGCTGATTGGCTGAAAATACGATTACGGCGTACTATGGACCAATCAACGGTATAGAAAAAAATTGTCATCTCACGCTAGAAATTCGACGTATTTCGCATGTTAGGTCTAAAAGTTTAAAGGAAGTAAGCTACGAATAGCTCCAGGCTAAGGTCACTCGTAGGCCACTCGTCGAGCGCAAGGGTCCATTAAGGGCGAGCGGTGTCTCGCAAATGAGGCCATTACGTAGTGTTCTAATTGAAACTAACGCCAAACATGCCGCACCGAACTTCCAACGCAAGATGTGACTAGGGAACGCAGTGAAAACGAAAAAGTTGGTCGTTATATTTTGTTCCGAACCGTCATAATTTATAGGTATTGAAAATTTATATTATATATAGAACGTATGTATTTTAAAATAAAAAAAATCTTACTTTCTTTTAAGGCCTTAAAATTTCTAAAACCCAATCTCCCATTGCTTTACTAATGTAAAAACTATTTTTTTTATTAACCCGTTTAAATTCGTAACATGGTTCAAGTTTCAAATGTTTAAGTAATAACAATTTAAAAACAATACGATAGCAAGCAGAAAATCTCCTTATCTGCTTCGTATAAAAATCATCACATGTAGTTGGACATTACGCCTACTTTAAGGTTTTTATCCGCGGTATTATACCTTTACGTATTACCACTCAGCGGATTTTCAGGCGCGATGATAGTAATACCCATAGCATAAAATTTTATGCCATATCGCTATATCTACTGGGATCAAAGGAAACTATTTTTCTTATTGCCATATTTCAGTGTACTTGCATTAATTGTTTTCTTTTTTATTGTATTTTTTATGTTTACCTTATAACGCTTACTAATTGTTAAATCTTGAGATGTTTAGATAATGCTATAACCATTAAAATCACCAATACGTACAAGCCAAATCCAGATATCAACTAGTTCTTTGTAAGTGCACACGTGTACCATCGCATATGGTACAGTCCAAATTATTAATCGAGTTAGATACTAGATAAGCCGGTCATCAGTGGCCCTGTAATTACATAGTTTTGAACGGTCATAGGGTCCCGCGGGTGACGGGTTAAGTCAGGTGGGTGCAGACACCAGAAAATAGACCAACGAAGACGTTTTGTGGTCACAAAAGAGTAACTTACCCTAAACTCCGTAATCTAACTGCGTAATTGCCGAACAGGGATATGGCTTGTTTATCTATTTCACGTGAATGAGGGTAAATAACAAAAAGCCAACTCAAGTTTTTAAATTTCAGTAAAAATATTTTTTCGTACAGATATTACAGGGTTATATTTTATCATTGGTACATTTAGGATTAGCTCCAATCCAGACCGCAGCAGCTTTGAAAGCTTAAATCCACTACCACTTAAGATATATTGCATACGCTTCTTGAATCACATCATATTTTAACACCAGTGGCTATTAAGCCGAATAAATCATATGTAGCATTGACATTGTGCAACGCTGTGCTTCTGCACCTTTTTGAACTACTACCGACCCACAGGGCCAGAAGAACCTCATAATTTAAGCACATTTAACCGCAATATTGGGGTAATCGATCTGAACACCTCATAAACCGAAGCTAATGGTGCGTACAAGAATGTCTTTAGGTTAGTGTGGTCATAGTATAGATAGTATATCGATATGAGTTTTAACGGAAGGAAATATAAGAGATAATAATGGTTATAAAAGTTTTACTACCTTTGTAATCATTATTAGCTAATGCCCAGTCTTGGTTACTCTACAAGTTTTAAAAAAAATCTAATAAATACTGGAAAAAATTAAGGGATCAAAAAAAAATTCCAAATTTTTCGGTAGTTTTGAGAGAAATGGTCGTACAGGAAATAAAAAAAAAGGAAATTGTAGCTCCAAGTGTCTAGTTTTTGGATTAGAACTTCAAAATTTCGTAGTCTTCGCGGTTTCTGAGTAATCGTAGAAAAACCAGCAACAAAAAAATTCTCAAAATTTTTTTAGTATTTTTTTTCTGTCTACGGGCGTGGAAAAAAATTTTTTAGCTTAACCTTCATAAGGATCGGATACTTTGTTCATTTAGCTTTAATTTCTTTTTTTAAAAACCCTGATACGTCCACGCCTCGCTGAGATATCGGTCTTCAAATGGAAAAGGATCTTTTTGTCTTTGATTATCGATATCTCAGCAACCAATGATCGCACAGAAAGTTAAAGGTGGGTTTCAAGAACTTGAATGAATTCCGCTTAACGACTTTCCATTGTTTTTTCGAAAAAAAGATTTTTTTCTTTTTATCACATTAATTTGAAAATGCAACAAAAAAAGGGCTCTTGGTGGTTTTTTGGAAAATCAAGCGCGAGCTTTTTCCACATTTTCGTTCAAAAATGTGCTTAAATTTAAAAAAAAAAAATTTCAAAAAAAAAAAAAAATTCAAAAAAATATTTTTTTTTTAACAAGTTAAGGAAACTCGAAAAACCATTGCCCAATGATTTTTATCACCTTCCCACCGCTGCATTCCTTGATTCTACTGATCTCCTTTTAATTAAATTAATAAAAAAAGTTAATACCCCCAATCGAATTTCGATTTTTTTCATACGCTTTTCGGAGCTTTTTTTTTCTTTTCTTTCTGTGAATCCTCAGCAAACTGCTTTATTCAACAGTTTTTTTCAAAACTAATCCCTCTGCGTTAAAAAAAATTTTTTTTTAATTTTTTGGTCAAAATTGAAAATTTCTGACTTTTGATTTTTAATCATGGTTAGACGACATTTATCGGAGGTGGAAGTCGCTCGGTTAGTGACTCTTATCGACGAAGGTTACACTCAACATGCAGTTGCTATCCGGATGGGTGTAAGTCAATCTGTCGTATCTCGAGCTTATACCAGATACCAAGAGACGAATCAATATCATCGTCGCCCCGGACAAGGTCGCCATCGAGTCACTAATGCCCGCGATGATCGAGCAATTGTTAGAGAAGTTCGTCAATGCGAATATTGTTGCTCGAAACTTCCCCAATCGCAGACAACAGCAACAACAACAGCAACAGCGACGACGGCATCAAGTGCGAAACATTTGCTCTCGAACAGTCATCAACCGTCTTCGTGAAACTGGGTTACACGCACGACATCCTAATCGTGTACCCCTGTTGACAGCAAGACATCGTCGAGCTCGTTTAGCGTATGCTAACGATCATCGAAATTGGAACTTGAGGCAATGGACAAATGTTTTATTCACTGATGAGTCTCGTTTTAATCTGTATGGCAACGACCGACGTCCTCTCGTTTGGCGCCGTCGTGGAGAACGTTTTCGCCAGAACTTTGTCCGTCCAGTCGTTGCCTACGGCGGTGGATCAGTTATGGTGTGGGGCGGCGTTTCACGAAATTGGAGAACACCTTTGGTAATTGTACGCGAAAATTTGACAGCTAGACGTTACATCGACCAAATTTTAAGGCCCATTGTTCTGCCCAGACGACAACATCTGAGGTCCTTCATGTTGATGCAAGATAACGCACGTCCACACACAGCCAACATTACCCGGCGCTTCTTTGAGCGGCATGACATCACATTGTTGCGACACCCAGCAATGAGTCCAGATCTCAACCCCATAGAGCACGTTTGGGACATAATGGGCCGTCGGTTGCGCAGAGAGTATCCAAATTTGCAGAACTTAGCTGCTTTGGAGCGCGCGCTTCAGCACATTTGGAATACCATTCCGCAGCCTCAAATTACCGTCTGCATAAACATGGCTGAACGTTTAAGAGCCGTTATTTAAAACAGGGGTGGTAATACCCGGTATTGAACCAACAAACACCTTCAGAGAATGAGTTTGGAGTCATTAAATACGGTGGAACTGACGAGCCACCGGGTCTCAATTCTCCTGAAATTCCTTACACACATTCACACACACACACACACACACACACACACACACACACACACACACACACAGAAGCGTAAATCCGACCGCGCAACCTCCACGTGGTACGCTTTGGATAACGCTAATGCCGGCGGTAATTGTTTTCATAAAATTTTCAAGAGAAAAAATTAAAAAAAAATATTTTTTTTTTTGAAATTTTTTTTTTTAATATTTTTAATTTAAGCACATTTTTGAACGAAAATGTGGAAAAAGCTCGAAAAAACAATTTTTTTTTTCTCATTTTTAAAAATTATGAGCTTTTCAGAGCAAAAAACGTGATCCTTTAATTTTTTCAAAAATTCGATCAAGTGAAACAAAAAAACGGCTGGCTGGATTAATTTGATTTTTTGTAGGGTTTTTGTGTACATATTGAACTGTAAAAGGCACACTTAACATTAGTGGTTTCCTCAATATTTTCGATCCAGCGCTTGATTTTCCAAAAAACCACCAAAAGCCCTTTTTTTTGTTGCATTTTCAAATTCATGTGACAAAAAGAAAAAATTCTTTTTTCGAAAAAACAATGGACAGTCGTTAAGCGGAATTCATTTAAGTTCTTGAAACCCACCTTTAACTTTCTGTGCGATCATTGGTTGCTGAGATATCGATAATCAAAGACAAAAAGATCCTTTTCCATTTGAAGACCGATATCTCAGCGAGGCGTGGACGTATCAGGGTTTTTAAAAAAAGAAATTAAAGCTAAATGAACAAAGTATCCGATCCTTATGAAGGTTAAGCTAAAAAATTTTTTTCCACGCCCGTAGACAGAAAAATAATACTAAAAAAATTTTGAGAATTTTTTTGTTGCTGGTTTTTCTACGATTACTCAGAAACCGCGAAGACTACGAAATTTTGAAGTTCTAATCCAAAAACTAGACACTTGGAGCTACAATTTCCTTTTTTTTTATTTCCTGTACGACCATTTCTCTCAAAGTTACGGCCTGTTGAAAACTACCGAAAAATTTGGAATTTTTTTTTGATCCTTTAATTTTTTCCAGTAGGTATGTTTTACAAGATATTACACCTTTAAGCCAAAGGCTGTACAACTCACAGTACAAAAAAACCGGCCAAGTGCGAGTCAGACTCACACACGAAGAGTTTCGTACTATTGTCTATTCAACATTAGACACAATATTGAAACCTTAATATTCAACAAAATATTTTGCGAATATTTCAAGCGTCTACCATTGCTGTTATTTAGCATCGACCTAAAAACAACTAAAAATAACGTTTGTTGCATGGGAGTCCTCTTGAATATTTATTAGATAGATAGATACACTTTATTGCACAGAAAAATTTACAGAAATTGGTTTTACAGACATAATTAAGTACAATTTAGGCGGTCTTATTGCTAGAACCTCTTCCAGACAACCTTTAGGTAGAGGAAATAGTAGATATTGAGTAACGGGTGCGGCCGAGCAAAATATTTATTGAGAAAAAATTTACAGGAAATATAAATACCATAATATGATAAGTACAAAAAAAACATAAAAAATAATAACGCAAATAAATAAATAAAAATACATACATAAATATATATCAATAAATATATACATATCCATAAAGTATTTACTGTTTAAACAAACATCTATATGTTTGTTTAAACAGTAAATACTTTATCTGATTTCATATGTTTATTCTATAATAAACATATGAAATCAGATTAAATACCAACAAGTGCTTACCTTTATTTAAATACCTACTTTGATGAAGAAGTTCGCGTTTAGTTAAGAGAAAGAAAGAAATATTTTACTCTTGGTTTGAAAATTTATTTTAATCTAATTATTTATTTTTGAAGTTTTATATAACTAAATATTCTGTCAAGTTTGTTGTATGGGAGCCCCCCATTTAATAATTCTTTTATTTTATTTTTTTGCTGTTTAGCGGAAACAGAAATATATAATGTGTGAAAATTTCAACTATCTAGCTATCACGGTTCTTTTAAAGCGTGGTGACAGACAGGCCGACGGACAGACAGCGAAGTCTCAGTAATAGGTTCCCGTTTTTACCCATTGGGTACCCTGAATTTAGTTCGGCAGCATAATTTATATTATGGGTAATTATTATAGTAAGTAGACCCACTAAAACGTGGTGCCGGCGTTGTTTCCATAGTGAGGGCGATGTTGTTGTCTATTTATATAATACTAGCTGTGCTCGCGTCTTCGTTCGCGTGGACTACATCCCTTTATGATCGGTTTTACCCTTTTCTCCCCTAATGTTCGAAACAAAAAGTAGTCTATATTTTAATCCAAGTTCTGAGCTATATTTGTGCCAAATTTCATATCTCTAACTTCAAAAATAAACACTTTTCCATATAAACTTTCAAAGGTGGTATTACCCCCCCCCCCCCCCCTTATTTTCTAATAAAAAGTAGCCTATGTCCGTTCTTGAGATTCAACGTATACCTATACCAAATTTTATCAAAATCGGTTGAGAGGTTTAAGCAGAAAAGCGTAACAGACACACAGACAGACAGACAGACATAGTTACTTTCACATTTATAATATTAGTAGGGATGTATTGTTATTTATAAGGGAGCTGTATTATTCTATCGATACCAAATTGGAACTATGTCACCAAATGTATGGCAGCAATACCAATATTGTTGGTCGCGGGTCGCGTAGCACCAACAATAATTTAGTATGCAAATCGGGAATATCTTAAGTGGGATCGAAATACCACGTTTGGTGGTCGGATACAGTCAGCAACCAAAGTGTTAAGGATTTTTTAATTGAAAATGTAGGAAGTATTATACAAAGAAAATACTGCGTTGGACAAATGAAATAGGGAAGGGTACATATTTATGACTTTACTTTTAATTTGTTACCGTTTACGAGTAAAAGTAATATGAAGAGTATTAGAACATTTATGAGAAATAATGAATGTATGAAAAGGATATGCGATTAAATTCAGCGCGTTAACTGCTGACTGGCTGAAAATACGAGTGCAGTGCGCTATCAGCCAATAAACAGTATCAAAACTTTTTCCTCACGCAAAATATTAAATTGTAAATTTTTATAATTCCACAAATCAATTATTTGAATTCCTAAAATAAGCCTCTTTTTTCTAAAAATAAAAATATTGATATTAGAATAAAAATGTTCTTTTTAATCTGTCCTGTCAATAAACTTATGTAATATAACATTGTTTTTTGATTAAAAGTTGTGTGGAAGGTTTATATATATGTCACCGTAAGATTGTAAAAATCGTTAGATTACAATCTATCTCGCGAGATTGTAAACTGTCGACAGATTGTGAACCGTAACATTATGATTGCAATTTAACGCGTTATTTTTCGCTATATTGTAATCTATCGATGGGAATCGGTCAAATTGTGAACTGACGTAGAACGAAATGCATCTCGCGCGCTGATTGGTTGCGAGTTTTGTGTAATATTTCGGTACAATTATTTCTCAAAGTAATGTCAGGATTATTGATTACCTAGTAAATAAATACTTGAAGATTTTTTGAAGTGCATTTAATTTATTTAAACGACATCTCTATTTTTTTAATTAAAAGAAATGATTTGATTTGAATTTCATTCCTAACTTTACGGGGACATAAAAAGGTTGGTCGTAATTGGTCGCTCATACAATAAACCGACCAATCAGGAAGAGCTTTCGGACAGTTGACAGTTTGACGCCGGACAGATTGCAATTTAACGGTTTCAGTTCGATAGATTACAATACAGCGAAAAATAATCCGTTAAATTGCAATCTCAAGTTACGGTTCACAATCGGTCGACAGTTTACAATCTCGCGAGATAGATTGTAATCTAACGGTTTTTACAATCTTACGGTGACATATATAATCCATACATATTAATGTCAAAGTCAATATCAAAGTCAATGTTTTTTTATTCACATAGATTACATTAGTAATACTTAGGAATAGTCTCTATATAAAGCAAATGAAGCTACCTCAGAAAATAATGAATAGAAGAGCCGAAATAATACTTTATATTTACATGCACCCGTGTGAAGCCGGGGCGGGTAGCTGGTCTCTATATAAATCAAATGATGCTATCCGGTGTTAGTATCGTCTCGGTTATTAGAGGTTCCGAACTCCAATTCGGAAAAAAACTCAGTAGTTTTTTTTACAAAAAAACATATTTATTTGTAGTCTTAAGACACTAATATTTCTAAAAGTTTTCTAATCATCTGTACCCCACAAGAACAGATGCTAGTAGTCACCTAATTTGAATGCAGGCAAGGGGTATGCGCGTGCGCAACTATGGTTACGTGCGTAAGGGGTAGCGCGGTTGTACTTAGTAATATTATATTATGGCTGTAAATTTTGGGTTATTGGGTAATAAAAGTTAAGTGGCTAGTTTACGAATGAATCGTAAAAAATCCGTACACAGTCAATGTGCACTTGGGAAACGATTTTAATATCTTTTTTACAAATTAAATTTTGATGTTTTTTTAATAATCTGGGTAGAACGTTCGCTGTTGGTCCTTTATATATAAAAAAACTTGAGTTAATGTTTTAATTATTTAAAACCTAAAGTATTTTGAGGTTTATGAGTTGTATATTTTTTTAATGGACTCTATCTTACGTTTATAAACGCAGTGATTCTGCCAATGTCCATTGTTTAGAGAGACACGCCAGAGAATGAGACTGTGCGGTGATACGAGCTATTCTAAAACAAACAAGAACAGAATATTGAGACGATACAACATTAAGTGGAAAAGGAAAAGAGGAATTTTAGTCTAATCTCATACATTACATTTTATATCTTAAGATGAAGAAACAGAATATAGTTAAGGTTGAAAGGGCGGAGAATCCCAAATATCGATATTAGATCGTATAGGGAGAATCCCTACTAATATTATAAATGCGAAAGTAACTCTGTCTGTCTGTCTGTCTGTTACGCTTTCCTGCTTAAACCTCTCAACCGATTTTGATGAAATTTGGTATAGGTATACGTTGAATCTCAAGAACGGACATAGGCTACTTTTTATTAGAAAATAAGGGGGAGATAGGGGTAATACCACTTTTGAAAGTTTACAAGGAAAAATGTTTATTTTTGAAGTTAGAGATATGAAATATGAAACAAATATAGCTCAAAACTTGGATTAAAATATAGATTACTTTTTGTTTCGAATATTAGGGGAGAAAGGGGTAAAACCGACCATGAAAGGATGTAGTCCACGCGAACGAAGTCGCGGGCACAGCTAGTATTCTATAAAAGCTTCCCTATTCTCTAAAACACACACACACACACACGCACACACATTCTGATAAATCTCACAAATATATTATGTCAAAAACTGGATCATCTCACTATGATAATAAATCTAAACTGTTATGTTTATGTTAGAAGAGCGAGGCATTCCCTACACAAGTGTCTTGACTACTTTTTGGGAAGCACCGGCATCCTACTTGTTAAGATCTGTTTGAAAAAAATACATTTTTTTTTATTTTAAGTATATGTTGGAGACTATTCGGACATCATACTTAAAATCAGCTATATTTAATTATTTTTAAATGTTTTATTTTTGATAAGTGTGTGGTGTTGATATTTCAGTATACTTTATTTGTATATCTTCTCTTCGTTATTTATTTATTGTTAAAACCATACATAAGTACTTTATAAAATTACTTCATAATAATTGTATGTAGCTTCGATTTCAGGTTCTTAACATACAATACAAACAGACAGCGAAATTCTAGTAATAAGTTACTTTTTTACGGAACTCTAAAAACCACATGCAATTTAACCCTTTTAAAGCCGCGGTCCATTTCCATCCCAATCACACAAATTCGAGCACGTGCCTTTTGTAAATCGTTTAAATTTATTTATTTTTAACAATGGCCGTTTTGCGGCGCAATGGCGCTTGACCATATTTGCGTCGTGCAAGCTAATTATTTTGTTAAAATAATGATATATATGCATGTTAGATTACAATGCGGTACGCGGCTGTGAATGCAGGGATGCAATTATGGTCAGTGCCTATTGTGTGAGGGTAGGGAGCAAGGGTGCGATCTTGTTTTGAGAATACAGGGTAGCGTTGGCATGCTAGAGTCGATTTTATAATTTTTATCTGGTCATACCTGGTTCTGGTTTTGGCGCCCTCGGTGGCGCAGTGGCTAAGGTAGGCGGCCAAAGCGCGTAAGGTCCCGGGTTCGATTCCCGGTCGGGTCAATTTGGAAAACGAACTTTTCTAAATTGACTTGAGTCTGGGTGTGCTGGGATGACGCCCTCAGTTGGTATCCGTCGTCTGCTACTCATAGTACAAGGGAAAACCTTTGTTTGAGACCAGGTGATTGGTGTGATTGTCTGGCGCATTTATTTGTTTATTTATTTATTTATACTTTCTGGTTTATTTATTAAATGGACTTTCGCGCGTTTAGAAACAACGCTATGATTCCGCCAATGTCCAGTGCTTAGAGAGACACGTCAGTAAAAGAGACTGCGCGGTGATATAAGCTATTTCTTACTAACTAAGATATTCATTACCTAAAACAAAAACGAATAACACAATGAGACAGCACACGCTTTAAAATTTACAAGTACGATGCAGAATCAAAAAGTTTCTAATCAATAATTGATATCGGCGTTGCCAAAGCAATACTTTTTATAATCTTATGTATTTCTATTTTGATATTGAATAATCGTATTTTTTTCTAAAGTTTTTAACTGATAATATTTCCTGTTAAATTGTTAATGATTTCATAAATTCACATTGAACCAGTCATTAAAAAAATGTGTAAAATCTATTCGGAAATTAATTTGTTTTATTGGTATTTTTATAACATAAGTCAAAGACGTTGAACATTGTAATGAAAAAATCATTGTCAACACTAGAGACAAAGATATAGTAAAAAAAATAATACATTTTTAAAACCCAACCATCTTCAAAAATACTTAACGTTGAGCTTTTTGTATACCTACATGTGAGGAGATTTTTTAATATTGTTTTATTAAGAGAAGTTTCAATTTTATACGGTAATGGCGCTAGGGTGCCATTGACTTCAGCATCAACAAGTTTACATCTGTAAGGTTTGTTTTCAAACGTCCAACGAAACAGAATGTATTCAAATGACAGTGTTCAATCCATTAGCACAATTTGACAGTAAGTATAGCCACGGGCCGTTTGGACATTTTTTTCACGAGCACTTATAAAAAAAAGTAGTTCAATTGTCCAAGCTCAATGGGATAAATATTTCGTTAGAAATAAATAAATAATAAATAAATAAATATTGGACAACATCACATACATTGCTCTGATTCTGTGGTAAGTAGCTTAAGCACTTGTGTTACAGAAATCAGAAACAACGATGGTACCACAACACCCAGACCCGAGACAATATGGAAAAGTTCGTTTCCCATATTGACCCGACCGGGGATCGAACCCGGAACCTCAGAGATGGCGGTCGCCAAAGTCAGGCCCGCTCGCCTCTCGGCTACGGAGAAATAAGTTAATAGCCTTTAAAGCTTTAAAAATATTATTCCAATTACTCTTGCCTTTAAATTTATTAGTAAGAATATTATTTGAAAAAAAAAAAACATTTTATTAACCTTTATTGATCACTAGATATTGCCACCGACTTTATTCATGTTACTTCTAGATAAAAAGTATAATCTTTCTAATTTTAGTATTTAATCCGTTTAGCCACCAAAGCCTATCCGATTCCATAAGTTAATTAAGCGTGAAAGAGTAATAAAGATTTAGCATTCATCCATAAACACAAAAAAAACTTTTACTTTTGTAAGTCTAATAGATTTAATTAAACGTGTTATATTTTTTGGTCTCCCAATATACAATGGATTATTATTCAAATTTACTTAGTAGTTTTTCTGTAAAAGAAAAGCATCCATCGATCCATTAGCGAAAGCTGTCACAGACCTTTCGACTTTTTCCGTGAATGTTACGCAAAGCAACGTTTCCTCTGGATTTTTTTTAAATATCTACAGAAATAATTCTTATTCATTTTAAAGTACTAGTTATAGATACTTTGACAAACAAAAAATCAGTTTAAAATTAAAATGTAACCAATAATTTCCTGTCGAACATTTAGCGGTTAAAAAATACAAGTTAGAAATAATAGTGTAATAATAGTATCATCGTATATCTGGGTCACGGGCCGGCGGGCGCAGGGTTGTCCCTAGGCTCAAATAATACAGACAGACTTGAACCGACACGGGAAAAACTACCAATTAAAAAAAAAATAGTGACAATGAAAAATTGTTTATATTAACACAAGGTTATTTGAAAAAGGAAATAATAGATCTCCTTTTTTTCAAAGTATACATTTATTTTTAAAATATAATATTTTGTTGAATATCATTTTAAAGTACTCCAAAAAGGTATTAAGAATTTTAAAGTGCTTGTTTCTTTTAGGCGAGAGGTACACTTTCTTTAAAATATAACTTCTGCCTATTTCCAAACTTGGGAACACTACAACAATATTTAATATTGGACCACATATCATATATTTATGTAATTCTGTAATCAGTAGTTACAGCGCTTTAAAAACATCACAGCAGTCACCTCAACACCCAGGCTCGACAAAATGTAGAAAAAAACGTTTTTTAAATTGACCCCGTTGAGAATCGAACCCGAGACCTTAGAGATAGCATGACAAAACCTGGCTCGCTTGCCTCTCAGCTACCAAGGTCGTCGATTTTTTTTAACAAAGACTTCAAAGTTCGTTCGGAAGCTCGATAAACTCTGCCCACTTACGTACCCACACCTTAAATGCCAGTGGAGAGACATATCATTTCATGAATTATTTATCCCCCGGGTTTGCGAAGAAATAAAAGAGATACCTATTCTCCGGGCTCCATCGGCCTTTTATGGGCCTCGTAATTGTTACTGAGGTACGCATTAAATATTGAATTTGAATTTTTTACGAGCGTCTTGTCTGACGTGAGTTAGGCACACTTTTATTTGACGTGGAACATTATTTGCCATTATTTGCGTTAGCAGGTAATAAAACGGTTCTCTGTCGAAGGCCGTAAAATATTAATGTTAGAAAAATAAATAAGTTAAAATATTTAAAGGATTAGACATGTTGCTATCAGCATTACCTATCCTGAAACCTTTTATTTTATTCGTTATTCTAACGACCAAACTTTACCACTTTTAATTTTGTTCCAAAAAGTAAAAAAAAATGCCATAATTAGGCGAGGAATATGTTAGAAGTAAATACAGTCGAAAGACGAAGGTTTTAAATGATTATGATTATGATTATAGAGATAATATGTTGCTTGAATTATCAATCCCTACTAATATTATAAATGCGAAAGTAACTCTGTCTGCCTGTCTGTCTGTCTGTCTGTGTGTCTGTTACGCTTTCCTGCTTAAACCTCTCAACCGATTTTGATGAAATTTGGTATAGGTATACGTTGAATCTCAAGAACGAACATAGGCTATTTTTTATTAGAAAATAAGCGGGGGAGGGGGGTAATACCACCTTTGGAAGTTTATATGGAAAAATGTTTATTTTTGAAGTTAGAGATATGAAATTTGGCATAAATATAGCTCAAAACTTGAATTAAAATATGGACTACTTTTTGTTTCGAATATTAGGGGAGAAAGGGGTAAAACCGACCATAAAAGGATGTAGTCCACGCGAACGAAGTCGCGGGCAAACCTATAATGCTTCCTATGTTTAAATGCCAGTACCTACAGGATTCGTTTTTTAAATAAAATTTATAACAGCAGCCATGTATTTCTCTTTTTGGAGTTTGTCATAGCCCTCAAAATATAACATTGACTTTTTTTTTATATTGAACAAAAACACATGCATTTCTTCAAGCTTAAAAAAAAAATTGGACAACATCAGACTCAGTGCTCTGTGGTGTGTAGCTAAAGCAGTTGTGTTACAAAAACTAGAAAAAACGACAATACGATAGCACTCAGACAGGACAGAATAAAAAAGGTAGTTTTCTATTCCAGACTGGGATCAAAATCCGGAACCTCATCGATGGCGCGACCCCAACGTCTGACTTGCTCGTCTCTTGGGTTTTGATGTCCCACTTTCGACCCTAAAGTGGTTGCCAACCCTGTAGAACTTAAGACGGTCCCCAACGTCCTTGCGTGCGCCCATTTTCGGGACACTTCGGCCAATTAAAGAGGAACGGTAGATTTTCCCACGTTTTGAGCGATCAAGTACAGCAATTAATGTGGCCACTGGAATGGTGTGCAGTGATGGACATACGTACTTAAAAATGACATCTTTTTTAGTTAATCGCTACGTTTTTTTTACGATTGTTTCCGCTAACTTCGTTTCGTAAAGAGTATGTTTAATGATCATTTTACAAACGTTGGAAGTTATTTGACTTATTTATTTATTCAACAAAACAAATAAATTAAAAAAAAAACATTCATACAGACGAATTGAGTACCTTTACATTTTTTTAAGTCGGTTAAAAAAACAAATTTTGGCTAAATACTAATCAATACGTATAAATTTAATTGAAGTGTCTCTTGGTATGTGCATATCGCGCCTTGGGCAGAATTGCAGTTTTTGCAATATTACAGGAGAGCCATTATAAGATATTTTTTGCATGTAATGTGGTCTAACTATGTTATGATTACTCTAAATCTGTCCTCCTTTACAAGACATAAAATTATGCCATATTCTTTTTAAACATATGCTTTACAAGAATTAAGCAATTTCACTTTTTTTTTTAATTAAAAGGGATCTTTCCCGCGTTTACAAACAACTCAGTGACTCCGCCAATGTCAAGTGTTTAGAGAGACACGTCAAAAATGGGACTGCGCGGTGTAATGAGGTATTTCTTTCTATATTGAGATCCTCATTATGTACCTAGTTTTTTTTATTAATATTGTTTATAAGGCAGTTGACAAAGTGCCCTTGTTCAACCAAAGGTGCGATATGTATATTTACGGTAAATAACATCTGTTTGTTCCAGCTAATCTCTGACATAACTGGATCTATTTTGACGGAACTTTTGTTGGTAGGTAGCTAATGAAATAAGTAGCTTAGGCAAATTTTATTAAAACAAAATAATTTCAAAATCTTTTGAGACCACGTGAACGAAGTCGCAGGCACGGCTAGTCGTCAAAATAATGTCTGTTGTTGTGTCTTAATGTTTATTTATTTATTTAAAAACTTTATTGCACTAAAAAGTACAACAGGTGGACTTAATGCTAGGTACATTCTCTACTAGTCAACCTTTGGGTCATGCGGACAATTAGTTTATGTTTAGACGTTTCTTACTTTTGCACGCAAAACTGCTGAATTAATTAAGATAAAATTCGATAGCTCCAAGGTTTGTATACTAAAGATAGATATAAAACACTTTTTATCTCGAAATAATACGAGAAAAGTTAACAGCTATTTTCATAAACCTCTCTTTCATTCACGTTAGCTACCCTACATTATCCGTAACAGTTATTAAGTAAATAAAACATCACAAATATCAAATACAAATTTAAAAATAATAACTGACCACCGTGTCTATTACTGTTCTATATGAGTGCGCGCGCGCACCCCATCCCATAACGATGACGTCACGGAAAGACACATTGTGAGTTGTGTACAGTCGCCGTCAGATATATCGGAGCAGACAAAGTGACCAAATACTTCTGAACAGTTAAAATGTCAAAAAATTCTATACACCACTAGTTACTATTAATATCTGAACATTCATTACTTCAATAATATCTGAGCAGATGCCAATAACATCTGAACACTCATAACGTCAATATGTGTCACGCACGTCATGTGTCTCATTTAGCTACCTGTGTAGATGAGTGTTCAGATATTATTGGTAAGTTGTGGGTATAGAAGTTATTGTCTTGCATCTGCTCAGATATTATTGAAGTAATGATTGTCAGATATTAATGGTAACTTGTGGTGTATGGAACTTTTTGACATTTTAACAGTTCAGAAGTATTTGGTCACTTTGTCTGCTCCGATATATCTGACGGCGACTGTAGTAATCGGTAACAAATTTAAAATGGAATAAAACATTATTTCATACATGTTACTAAAATGTGAATGAATGCCCGGTTCCAATATTTGAAAAACTATCCGTTCTAGTAACGAATAGTAATTACACGAGGCGTAAGCTAAAAACAACCGACGGACAACTGATGGCAACTGAACATTTAAAATAATTTAACGGGTCAAAACGCGACACCATTTTATTTAGTAGTTAATAATGACAACTGCTAAGGAAGGTAAATTTGAAATTAGAATTAACGACTCGTAGAAAACGGATAGTAACGGTGTTTACTTTTCTGACATTAAAAATAAAAAAACCCCGACGGCAGTTCGAAATCAAGAGCGTGGTTTATGTGAAAACTGTTCCGTTGTCTGTGTGTGCCTATTATAAAATTTCGCCTTTTTTAAATTCAGCCATCATGACCAATAAATACAATTTGAATTTGATATCAACAATTATACATACATATCAATGCAAATGTTAAGATTTCGTCTGACTATTTTGTAGATGGTTTATACGAACTTTGCACAAAATCGGTCGAGCGGTTTTTCATTTATCACATCTTTGTAATAGTTTAAAGCACTAATCAAGCCCTTTTATTTGGTAATTATATTGAGGGAGGGCCGCTTCGTCACGGAGGTACCTAGTATTGGAATGTAATGCTCAAAGTCGCATCTGTAATGTTACATTACACACGAATGCACCCAGTGAGGGAGCACCTTAAAACTAAATACGTATAAAATTTAAAACCTAGCATTTATACACGTTTCATATTTTTTTTAAACTATGTAATTGTTCATGAAAAATTAGAAAGAAAGAAAGAAAAACCATTTATTGGCTCACACAAACTTTTTACATACAGTAGGTACAAAATTATTAAGATGACTAGCTGTGCCTGCGACTTCGTTCGCGTGGACTACATCCTTTCATGGTCGGTTTTACCTCTTTCTCCCTAATATTTGAAACAAAAAGTAGTCTATATTTTAATCCAAGTTTCGAGCTATATTTGTGCCAAATTTCATAACCCTTACTTCAAAAATAATTTTTTTTCCATATAAACTTTCAAAGGTGGTATAACCCCCATACCCCCCTTATTTTCTAATAAAAAGTAGCCTATGTCCGTTCTTGAGATTCAACGAATACCTATACCAAATTACATCAAAATCCGTTCAGCCGTTTAGGCGTGAAAGAGTAACAGACAGACAGAGTTACTTTCGCATTTATAATATTAAGTATGGAATAGTATGGATAATGTGCCAATAAGGTCGCAGCCTCAGCATGAGCTGCTGCAGCACAGTGCCACATCAGCGCTGGTTTTCAGGCGAGACCTTGTGGTGAGTGGCGTATATAAAAGTTACAAATAAGTTACGATACGAAAATGTACACCCAAATTTAGTGTGCAACTTTTATTTTGCTGTGGACGGCTACTTAAAAGCAATATTTCTACTATTTCCGAGCCCCGATCAATAAAACCATCAACAGGGGTGTTGTCTATGACCGACAATGTATTATTGAGTGTATCGAGTGCCGATTATTATTTACTATTATTAGAATAGGTACGGGGCAGTGTCGTCGTTTCGGCGATGCGGGTGGCAGATGTATTCGGACTTTTTAGAGGTGTTCAACGGTTTTTTAAGCATTTTTTTGTAGTAAAGTATTAGACAGTTAACGTTTCACATAATACAATAGAGGATAATAGAGGGAAAGCATATTTGAAGACCTCAGTGGCGCTAAGGCTAAAGTAGGCGGCCAAAGTGCGAAAAATCGTTCCCGGTCAATTTGAAAATGAACTTTTCTAAATTGACTTGGGTCTGGGTTCGTATACATAGTATCCGTCTCTAGTGCTACAAGGTAAGCTAAGGTACAAGGAGTAAACTTAGTTTAAAACCAGGTGCTTGCTGTTTTTTTTATTTATATTTCTCTTCAAGATTGACCTCATCCCACCTGAAGTGGTAATGAGGTCCTAACTTAAAGACGACAAGTACAGGATAATAAATCTGTTACTGGACTTGTTACCCTTACATAGAAGGCTTGGCCCCTGCTACTAATATAGCACCCCCCAAGAGCTCTGGAAACCTTACTCACACGCAGGAACACAACAACACAGAAGTGATTGTTATTTGGCTGCGGTCTTCTGTAAGGTGGAGGTATTTCACCAGACGGGCTGTAGTTGTCTGGTGCATTTATTATTTATTAATTGGCCCTAATTATTTTTTTTTTCACTCAAAACTTGAGTGTGAACGTATTTGGAGGCAGATTCAATACTTAAATAATCATATTCAATTCATTCATGTTGGTTACAAGTAACACTTATGCATCATCAAAATGAATACAAACCAAAATTGAAGCTACAGCCGGTTCGGAACCTAATCCTACCGAGAAGACTCCGGCAAAAAACTCAGTAGTTATCCTCATCTTTACAATGGACTGGAGAGACCCTAAAAATATGGTGTGCGAGCAAGCAGACGATCATGTCCATAATATATGTTTATCGTTTAAATGTTTGTTGTAAACTTGTTTCATTAAACATTATTTAATATGGATCTTAAATCTATAAATGCGGTAACATGTTGGCTATTTTTAAGCTTAATCCAACGAAAGTTCTACTAGTTTTACAAAGCCTTCAAATGGATTCCTTCAAAAGAACCGTGAAGAAACATCTTGCGGGCTAGTATGGCGATGCTAACGGATAGGATATTACGGTATCCAATCCGTTGTCATGGCGATGTGGGTTCCTCTCTTGCTCCCCATCAGGCTGGGAGGAGCTAATATACTGTGCTTTATTTACATATAAAAAGAGCCTTTGGTTTGAAATAGCGTGTTAATGCTTATATCATGTATTAAAACTATGTACATTTATCGGATTTCTAATAAAAATAAACTAAGATTTTTAAGTACACACGTGATATTATAAAACACTTTAATACGAAATTACGTGAACGAAGTCAAGGGTAGTAGTAGGTTTAGAATTACTACCTACTTTAAATATAATTATCTACTTTGTAATAAATATTGATGTACTGTTTTTTAGGTCCTTACTTATATAATAAATTAAATTAAATCCTATCCGTATATGCCCTACATACGGTATCCTGTAAATCAACTGTTACCAACTGGCTTAAAACCCTTGACTACCAGGGCACGGAAAAACTTCTTCATCACCTAGCCTAAGCTAGGTTTGTCAACAATTAATCTAAGACTTAATATCCAATAATATTTTTTTAATTAAATAAAATAAAGGAAAGAAAAAAAAATAAATAAAAAAAAAAGAAAACAATCCAATCAGGTTAAAATGAGTAACGCTAATATTATATAAAATATAATAGCATTTACGTATCATTAAAAATAGGCTAATAAACTACCAAATTAACAAATACTATAATATAATACCTTTTACATACATAAGCATATGCATGGATTTAAACAAAATTAAGTAGATAACTGTCTCTTCAGGAGCATAATTACGTTTTCTTTTTTTCTTTTATCCCTCACATACCCAACACTACACAGCACCCACATCCTACTTATAATAATAATAATAATACTCTTTATTGTGAATCACAGGTAATAAATACATTATGGAAATTTGGTGTAAAAGTTTCTCTGTGTTCCGCCTGATAGGCATACAATAATTTGCTTAATACCTACAAGTAAATCTATAATTAAATTACATGCACATGTTTTGAATAATTCATTTGTATAATTTAAATTACAATATAAAATTTAATGATTAATATTAACATTGTCGGATAGAAATTCTTGGATCGAGTAATAACATTTTTGAGTAAGATAGTCGTGTAATTTCATTTTAAATTCAAAGAGATTGTCGACATTTCGTATACAGTCAGGAAGTTTGTTATATATACGAGGAGCATTACAGAAAACGCTTTTACTCATTAGCGCTGTCTTATGAGTTTCCATAAACAATTTGTTTACTTACACTACCGATCACTGTTGCCAATACAATGTGTTCAACTTGGGGGTTGGAGCACTGGAGACCTGTAATACGGGCTTCTTGGAAACCTATCTCAGGCTCCAGTCTCTCACTAACAAGGAAAACAAATGATATGGAACTAATAATATGTATAACAATTTACAAACCTTTGTGAGAGAAAAATAAAATTATTATTATTAAAATATATTAAATGATCAGCAATATATTCCTATAGTTGTTACGAATCCTCTCTCTCCCCAGTAGAAAGACTCATTACAAAGAACCAAATTAGCGACATCGGAACGGTAACGCACGCAAACGGCGCGTGCGCACTGATGACATTTTAAGCGACTACACATGTACGACAATTATTTAATTTGGTGCAATTATCTGCCGGCAGATGGCGTTGTTATTTTTGATTAATTTCCCGATGGAGTAGGACAGTTGTTTTTTTGATGCGCATCGTGATATGCGTGACGTAATTATTGTTTTGTTTAAAAAAAGATGTCGCTTTCTAACCGTTTGTGTTATTACACTACTGAAATAGAATGGTGTTTTTACAGTGGGTGGTTGAATTAAAATGTTTTTTAATTATGTTTTTACGACATACCTAACACATTCATCGTTAAATACCTGTCAAAGTCATTATTTTCTTATCTATATATAAAACTAGCGGTCCCGGCGAACTTCCTGTCGCCTTAGAGAATTTTTCCCGCTTTTCTTGTTGAAATTTTTCAAATTTTACCAAGGGTCCCTAATTTTGTAGCCTATGTCAAATTGGAAGAATGTAGCAGGTAGCAGGTTTTTCCTTTTTTAGAGAATTTATTTCCACCGGTTGGGCTATATGTCCTACGAGGATGTTTCGTTCAAAGAATAGAATAGAAAATATCTTTATTCTTGCAAGCTTTACAAAATTTATGAATCATTAGTACAAGTTCTATTCAAGTTATTCTACCGCTGTGTTCGGAATATTGATCATATCGAGAAGAACTGGCAAGAAACTGGACACTTGCTATTTCCTAAATGATTCACTATATTTGGTGTAAATTATACAATGTTATATTTATATTTGAATTGAAGTTTAATATTAACTTTAAGACTTTCGCGTACCAAATTAAACATTGAAAATAAGTTAACGGGTCAAAACGCGACACCATTTTTATTTAGTAGGTAATACGAACTACTGAGTCAGTTCTTTAACTAAGTCTTTTAAGAGAGGCAGGGCAAAGCGATTTACCGCTCGAACTGGAGCAGCCCGGCTGGTGGAATACCTCCACCTTACAGAAGACCGCAGCCAAATTACAAACACTCCGGTGTTGTTGTGTTCCTGCATGTGAGTAAGGTTTCCAGAGCTCTTGGGGGGTGCTACATTAGTAGCAGGGGTCAAGCCTTCAGGGTAAGGGCGACAAATCTAGTAACAGTTTTAATATGCTATACTTTCCGCCCTTAAGCTAGGACCTCATTACCACTTAACATCAGGTGGGATGAGGTCAATCTGAAGTGCGTTATAAAAAAAAAAATGTTAGAAACGTTTGTACTGCAAAAAGAACAGGGCTGTCTCTAGAGTTCTTCCTGCAATTATTCGATTTTTTCTCGCCGCAAAAACCATCCTTGGACTTCATCGAATATTTTAAAAAAGCATTGTCAAAATTGGTCCAGTCGAGTTATGCGCTTACCAACACATTTTGCGATTTTTTATATAATAGATTGGTCTTTTTAGTTGGCAGTGTCCGGTTTAGGGCTCTAACCGCCACGCTGGCCCTAAGCTTGCTAAACTGTAATGCCTCCTCCACACCACTCGCTAAGTTAAACGAAGTTAGACGAATACGATAGTGTAGAGAGGCACTTCGGCTCGCCTCGTGCTCGCCGCGTCATACTTTGCCTCGCCTCGGGCGAACTTCGCCGAGTAACTTCGCGAGTAGTGTGGAGCAGGCATAACGGTTCTTCGGTCCATTTGATCCAGTAGCCAGTCAACAAGTAGTTTTGAAAGTTTTGATGATGACTCAATTTCATTGCCGGATTCCTTTGCCCTGCTGTTACTCATTAATCGCCTGATACTACTAAATGTCCTTCAGTTGCCTCCCTTCGCCATAGCAACATATTTCGGGGTGTCAAAACACAACAAATCACAGTTATTAAAACGGTGAATTCGCAACGCGTGCGAGATCGTTGATAGTTGTCACACAAACACGTCATGTCATGCGCGCCGTTATTAATGGCTGTTATCGAATTCAGAATCTAGCGGTGCATGCATGTTCGCGAAATTATGGGCGCATTCAAATGGTTTTTTACGAAAATTTACCTTTTCAAACTTATCGAAATCTATAGAATGTGTTTGCACTGTCAATGGGTGGCAATTATTGCTCGTATCGTAGTTATCCTGACTAATATAATACATGCGAAAGTAGCTCCACTTGCCTGTCTTTGAAAGCCGGCTTTTATAAATAAAAAATAGGTTGATAGTTTGTATGGAAATTCGTTATTTCTATAGCGAGAATGATTTTTTAGTGCCTTTGATTGGCATTCGGGAGGGGGATGAGGGGGCCTAGCGTCATCTTCTTTACATTACAACTCAAACAAATAAGCATAATAAATAATACAAAAAGTTTATTATGGGCAGACAGTCGTGGGCACTGCTTGTTCACAATTAAAATTAATTGGGGTTAATTACAAAAAAAGCATGAAATAAATATTTTTATTCCAAAATAATGAGATCGAAGTCAAGGGAAAGAGTAAGTAAAATAATATGCTTAAGTAGATTTGTACAAACTTACGAAACAATCGCATTAGCGTGTTATAAGCTGATAATGTGATTATTCTCCGTGACCCGGAATATGGCATGTACAGCCAGCATCATTCGTTCGTATACACCTCAGTACCTTGTCATACCAAATCTCTGCGTAACTAACCAAGTCAGATTGACTGTGACAAGGTACAGAGTTGTTCAAGAACTAATACTGACTGTACAGTCTCGTGCACTAATATGAATACCACATCATTCTAATGTGAACCTTATGTTATCGTCATTAGAGCTGAATAATTTACATTTTTTCGTCGTATATTTATAGTAACGTGGAAACGAAACGTTGGTGAGGTCTAAGACAGGTGCTTGTTGGTAAAACATTAACTTACGTTAGTCCTGATACAAACGAGCGACTTTTTATTTCTTTTTATATTCGGAAAACATTTAAAAACAAGAAAAATGATATAAGTAAGTTTTTAATAGTAAAGAGTTGATTTGGCCTGTAACATACGACCTTATATTTAAACTACTTCAAAAGAAGAGGTTTCTCATTTCTTTGATTTTTTTTGCAAGTGTTCACCATATTTACACCTTTAAAAGATGTGCAGTAAAGTCCACGATTGTGATTTAAAGCTATTTTTAATGTTTAAATTTCACAAGAAACAATAACTTATTTACGAAGTTATTTAAAGGAAAACAAGATCAATTCTTATCTAAATAATTATCTTAAATACATGAATGTGATTCATATCAATAAAGACGATTAAAACATTAATTGAAAAATAAATAAATAATAAATAAATGCGCCAGACAATCACACCAATCACCTGGTCTCAAACTAAGGTTTTCCCCTTGTACTATGAGCACCAGACGACGGATACTTTACTGGAGGCGTCAACCCAGCACATACAGACTCAAGTCAATTTAGAAAAGTTCGTTTTCCAAACTGACCTGACCGGGAATCGAACCCGGGACCTTTCGCACTTTGGCCGCATACCTTAGCCACTGCGCCACCGAGGTCGTCGACGTGTTATACCCGTAGATTTCAAATGCATGTCGGTTGCGTCGTTATCGATATTAAGTATCATAATTTGGGTCATGCAGATAGTTCGGTTATGGGTGCGGTAACAGTAAAAATATGACTATTATCTTTGTTGCAACAAAAAAAATTAAAGTCGTCCATTTGCAGCTAACTTTAACAAAAAAAATCAATCTGAGCCCAAAATAAGCTATTAATCAAATACAATAGACGGGGGAGGGTTTTGTCTAACCCTTCCAATTAATAAGCCCTTCAATATTAACGGCTACAGGTGCTGTTCCGGTAAGTATCAGAAACATGTTTTAGGGCTAATCACACGTGTCGGTATATTATTAATTTATTATAGGGTTTTTTTTCAAAAAGGCTTATGTGTGACCTCAAACAAAAACGTTTTCCTCCACCTTACAGAAGACCGCAGCCAAATAACAATCACTTCTGTGTGGTTGCGTTCCTGCGTGTGAGTAAGGTTTCCAGAGCTCCTGGGGAGTGGTGCGTTAGTAGCAGGGGTCAAGCCTTCAAGGTAAGAGCGCCAAGTCCAGTAACAGATTTATTATGCTGTACTTGTCACCCTTAAGCTAGGACCTCATTACCACTTAACATCAGGTGGGATGAGGTCAATCTTGAAGTGCAATATAAAAAACAATTACTTGTTTTTTAGAAAATCATCCCCCAAGGGAGTAAAACGGTGATTGAAAGTTAGTATAAAAGTACTTTGATTTTTGAAGTTATTAGCAGTGCATGATGAATTAACGAATAGTTTACCCAGATATTTATATGTTTGTGTCGCATTATATTTATACTAGACTAAATAATTCATTTCTACTGTGTTTTGCAGACCTAGCATGCGCAATAAATCAAATTTCTCGCAAGAGACGACAAAAGTTTCTACACCGTTGATTGGTACATAGTACACCGTACGCGTATTTTCAACCAATCAACAGTTGACGCATTGATTTTGACATTTCTCAAGAGCGCGATAAAATGTACTCTTTGGCGGAATCACTGTGTTTCTAAACGCGGGATAGAGTTCGTTTAAAAAAAAAAAATACTCGCGTGGCGTATGCTATGCCTGTATGTCAATTGTCACTATTCCATTGGGACGAAGTCGCGGGTGCAGGTAATGTGTTAATATATAAAAGCGTTAACGTATGAAACGAAATAAATAGTCGAAAGCAATTTTTCAATTTTACGATTAATAATTTGAAGTGTTGGCACTCTACGCCCGTATGTTGGTCAATGTTTCCGTAATTAAGCATATTGACTCGTGCGCATACGCAGATACGGGCAGCAGATGTGTTAAGTCAGCAATCTTTAGTTTCGTTCAAATTGTGAATAGTTTATTTTTTTTACATGGATATTTTTTTTTCTTAACCAATCGATCGGTTTAGTCATTTAATAGAATAATGTGTGTTTGAATAAAGTTTCCATTGTAGGAACAATTTTTGGAATAAAGTTACCATCATTTTATACTTACTTTAATGTTATTAAAAATGCTCTGTCTGTTTATCCGGTGTAAGGAACGTATGTTCTTTACTAAAAGTGGAAGTACTTCCGCCGAGCTAGGTGTTACCTGCTCGGGGACCAAGGCCCAACTACCATTCTTGGTTTGTTGTATATACTTAGTGGCGACGAAAACTCTGATATCGCGATGTAGGATATCGATGTCACGCATTACGTATGGAGCGTTGTTTACTACGCCAATTCTGCTGACGCTGTATTTGTGTCGACTTGTAGGTCATGTCGTAGGTCGGCACAGTACTCCCCCCCTTTGGAGTCCAAGCACGTGCCCGATGCGTGTAGTATGCAGGGAGGCAGCTGCTGCTACGCCGGTGTGGACCAATGACTCGGCCGTAGGGCTGCGATGGCCTGCTTCATTACACGGGCCCGGAACCAGGTGGCTTTGTCAGCTGAGGTGGTCCGGTGCTCTTGTCATGGCTAAGCTGGCTGTTGAGGGTATGGAGACATGGCCTGATACGAAGGCTCCGCTTTCAAAGGCTGGTGGTGTTCAGCTCAGTCGGGGTCACCAATGTAAGGAACGTATGTTCTTTACTAAAAGTGGAAGTACTTCCGCCGAGCTAGGTGTTATCTGCTCGGGGACCAAGGCCCAACTACCATTCTTGGTTTGTTGTATATATACTTAGTGGCGACGAAAACTCTGATATCGCGATGTAGGATATCGATGTCACGCATTACGTATGGAGCGTTGTTTACTACGCCAATTCTGCTGACGCTGTATTTGTGTCGACTTGTAGGTCATGTCGTAGGTCGGCACACCGGCTTTCATACTAAAACTACTGAGCACAATCAAATGATTTTTGGTTTATAGTTAGTCTTAAACCTGTGAAATGATACAGGCTACTTTTTAATCCAAACGAAGTAGGAGAGGATCGAAAAGTTCTAGTGATGAACCTATCAGTATTTTTAATGAGATGTAAAGCAACATGACATCCAAAGATTGTAAGAGAATTTCCTCAACGACCTAAAATAAAAAAGCTAAATTGTACTATGATTTGTTTGTATAACCAATTTTTTTACATGTTTTGTGCATTAAAATATGTATCTGTTAATTAGAATTTATCTTTATCAATCTAAAACTTATTAATGGCAATAAATCAGACCAGCCATGACTTTCACTATATCACCTAAACTCCATAGAATCTTGTTACCTAATTCGAAATGAAATATCGGTCGAACAAAGAAGAAATATAAGCCTCTTTATAGTTTGCACATAAATAAACATTAGATTAGTTAAAAGTAATCTAATAAACAACTACTACTTATTTATTTATTTACTATACCATAAAACGGAACACAACAACACTATCCGAACCATAAAATAGAATCAGGCGGAAAGGAATAAAAACTTTTTTGAATTTGGAACGCGTCCAAATTTCCAACCTTGACACGCGAGAATAGGCTTTCACGTAAACTTTATAAAGTTAAAGATGTTCGAAATTCAAAATTCGTGCATTAATTCGTATTGACAGGTCGTTTTGCTTCCGCAGATGGCGTTATAAACTAAATAAAAAGAAAACTTTTGACAGGTGTTTTACTGCCAGTTTATTTTACACCTTTTTGGACCTTAATAATAGGGTCTACTTTACATTGATTTGATGACTAAATAGAGGTTGCCAACTATGTGTCCAGTGGGTGAATTTGTTAACACATCGCGATAGGATCGTGGCCATAAACAGTTTAATTTACTGTAAAAGGTAAATGTGAAAACGGTCGTCGTAGTTAATTTGTTTGACCCAATATTTCAGAAGAACATTTATCTTGTTACGGCTTGTTGAATAAAAAAGCAAGCAAAACCTTTGGTTAGAAAATGCCTGTTCGTGTCGTTGCTCATATTATAACTTTTTCTTAATAAATTAACTGTGCAATTGTGTGCAGCAAGCTGCAACTTGTAAAATTATTTAGAATTATACATTTTAGGAAACGTCACATTCGTTTGCTCTGATTCTATAGTAAGTAGCTAAAGTACGTGTGTTACAAAATGAAAAACAAAATCGATACCACAACATCCAGATCCGAGATAATGTCAAAAAGTGATGATGGCGACTAGACATTCGTTTTTGGGGACTGTATACCTAATTGGGCGTTTAACGTATTTACTCATTAAGGAAATAAATACGAAAATCAAAGCAATATAATATACTTCTAGTAATTTAATATACTTCTAGTAATTTTAAAGAAACAGAAAAATATCATCTTGCTTGCAAGGGGCTCGAACCGACGACAAAAATAATCGTAAAGTACGCTAGTGCGGCACCACAAAAAAAATCGAGACTTCTAGGTGTTGTAAATTTTACTATTTTTTAAATTCATAAATAGCCCTTAAACTTTTTTTTTCATTTTCTAGGTTACCCTATGTGCGCTCGTACGACAGCAAAATTCAGAAGAGAGAAGGTTTCTCAGCGTTCTGTACCTATATCATCTAATTCAACACAGCTGCCTTTACAAAAATCATGAATGAAGGTTCTTAATACGCAATCCTTAGTCAAATACTATAAATTTAAAATGACAGTCCTTATTACTGGCAGTTCCAAAAAATAACAAAAGAGCATTTTGTCAAACTACATCGGACTCTATTAAACGTTTTTATGAGCAATGCAACCTCTTTTTTGCAAACAAAACTTTTCACTGTTTTTTTTCTTTCTTGATAAAAAAAAATAGCAGATGTGGCTCGTGCGCAGAAAATGCTCTAGTTTCTACAATGGGTGTTAATTCCATTGAACGATTTGGTTACCCGCCTCCTACAGGTAGAATTCCGTAGCCTATGTAGAAATTTTAAAGCGTTTAATTAGAAAAATAATTTTAAAGTATGTACGCCGTAAAAAGATGATATTTTTTTGTTAAATTAGCAATATATATATTTTTGCATATTATATTTATTAATATATGTTAATACGCTCCGAAAAGTTAGTGTGTTTGTAAAATTGTGACTTCACAGTCAACTATCTTCATTAAATGTATATGATATCGTATTGTGGTTTGCCAGGTATTTCAATATTTAAAATAATTTAACGGGTCAAAACGCTCTTCTCTAAAATCTTCTCGACCGATCGCCACTACCATACTAGGATAGTACGTGAAGCTATTGAAATCAAAAAGTACAAAAATTTTAATAGAGAAGACGGATTTAAGTTATCATCAGCATGGAATCCAGTGATTAACAAATATTTACCGCGGTTAGAACGATCAAAAACAATTCCGGATACTGTCAGTGTAGTGTGTCGAAGTGACTTTAATAACATTTTGTTATGTGAGAATGTGGGGGTGGATGAAGATTTGCAAGCTCCCCCGAACAGACGAAGGCGAGCCAAGACCAGTCAGCTCGTGAGCACGGTTGGTGCAACCTAACCGAAACGTCGGGCAGTAAGCAGTTCGTATTAACTACTAAATAAAAATGGTGTCGCGTTTTGACCCGTTAAATTATTTTTAAATGTTTAAAATGGAACGCGAAAGTCTTAAAATTTATAGGTATTTAAATGTATGTCAGTTGACGAGTCAGTCAACATCCCTACATTAAGAAAAAAAATGTGAAAATTTTATATTAAAACATTTCCATATAATAGATAAGTAGGTATTGGTAGTTTTTTGTGTCCAATGTTGCAATAATAAATCCTTGTAATGCTTAACAAAATACTAGCTTAGTGAACAAAATCGACGGCGACCGTCTATTTAGATCTATAATATGGATAGTTCCTACTAATTCCTACTAATATTATAAATGCGAAAGTAACTCTGTTTGTCTGTCTGTCTGTTACGCTTTCCTGCTTAAACCTCTCAACCGATTTTGATGAAATTTGGTATAGGTATACGTTGAATCTCAAGAACGGACATAGGCTATTTTTTATTTGAAAATAAGGGGGGGAGGGGGGTAATACCACCTTTGGAAGTTTATATGGAAAAATGTTTATTTTTGAAGTTAGAGATATGAAATTTGGCACAAATATAGCTCGAAACTTGGATTAAAATATAGACTACTTTTTGTTTCGAATATTAGGGGAGAAAAGGGTAAAACCGACCATAAAAGGATGTAGTCCACGCGAACGAAGTCGCGGGCACAGCTAGTAACTTATAAAAAATAGTCTATTATAATTAATACCTACATAAATGTTCATATGAATTTTGTAAAATACAATGATACCTATTGACAGATAGCGTTTTGTTTTTTTTCCACAATGAAATTCGAAATACATCGCTAAGTACACTTTATTTTTCGAACTTATATATTAGTAATTTCATCCTCCAAATGAAATTAAAGTACATACGTAGTTTGATCAGATGTAGAACTAATTGATGAAATAATGTTTGTTTGGCTTTAAGGCGTGATACAAAAGTCCGTGCCTGGCTACAATTAATGCCATTTTTTAAGAAAATAATAACGGAACAATTTACATTCTGATTCTATTTCGATAGAACAATTAAAGAACTAATTATCTAACGCATTCGTTAATCCACGCGACCTGGTGTATCGCTAGGTATAAACACACCAAGTTGTTTGGGTTTAAACCAAGCTAATTAAAGAACAATCCTTTGCTATTTTGTTCTCAATCCAATTAAAAAAAAAGGAACAAGTATCTAATATAAAATTGTGAACATTTTACACGGAACCCTATTTGCCATTGGATCAAAATTCACAAAGATTGAAATACGCCCAACACACTTAAAATAATATATTTTTTCATTTGCTCATGCCAAAACCGTTTCTCAAACGTTAGAGAATAGACCCAAAGCTTTGAAAAGGAATTCATACCAAATCATTGTATTATGGGCTTTAAGTTTGAAACTTAAGAAACCATTTAGAATGTACATGCTAACTTTTGATATTTGTTAAGATGCCGACACATAGATCAGCCTTCTTGACGAAGAAAGTGTAATAGAAGCATTATCATTCATGGATCATGGAAAAGGCTTTATATAGTACAGTAATTGAAATGAAAAGTCATTCAGACAAATATTTTAAGCGACTTCAATAATAATTTTCAATTTGACTGTATTTCATATATAAACAAAAATATAAAAACTATTGCACACGGGCTTGGATTTTTTTTCAAATCATCTTTACATCAAAAAAAATGTTTTGCTAAATAGGTATCAAATGGAACCCAACAAAATCAAATTGTTTTTTCCTAATAATTTGACGACCTCCGTAGCCTAGAGGCAAGCGGACCGGACTTTGCATGCAGTATCTGAGGTCCCGGGTTCGATCCTGTTTGGTCAATATGGGAAACGAACTTTTCTATATTGGTCTCGGGTCTGGGTATTATCATACCGTCGTTTTCTGCTTTCTGTAACACAAGTCCTAAAGCTACTAACCACAGAATCAGAGCAATATGTGTGATGTAGTCCAATACTTATTTAAAAAAAAAACTATAGAAAAAAAAAGCGAAATAAAAAAAATGTTACAACGGAAATTGCATAAAATTACACTACTAAACGAATCTGTAGACAATAAAAATCCTATTGTATTTGACATGACATGCTAAGGGAGTACTGACCTGTCAAAAGCTGTCATAGAGCTGTCAACTGCGGCCGTCTGCGCATCAGATGCGCGTGCGCATGAGCGGCCCGCTTTGTGATCCTATATGCGTAAAAAGTCATCTTTCATGCTCAGCCATGGGTAAACAGCTATTTTATTTTTTTCCAGTTCAATATTATATCAGTTTTTTTGGTATTACCTTTGCAGAAATTTGTACTATTTACATTTGACTAGCTGACCCAACAGACGTTGTCCTCTCTTAGCGACTACTATTTTATTCGAATTGGTTTTTACCCAAGACGACAATAGGAAAATAAATAAATAATTAATAAATATTGGACATCACATACATTGGCTCTGATTCTGCAGTAAGTAGCTTAAGCACTTGTGTTACAGAAATCAGAAACAACGACGGTACCACAACACCCAGACCCGAGACAATATAGAAAATATCGTTTCCCATATTGACCCGACCGGGGATTGAACCCGGGACCTCAGAGATGGCGCACGCCAAAGTCAGGCTCGCTGGCCTCTCGACTATGGAGATCCTCATAGTAATTTTACAGTTTTCCGTTTGTCACTCTTTCGCTAAAAAGCTACGGAACGGATTTGGGTGAAATTTCGTAGAAAGAGAGATGACATACTATTTTAACTTATTGGATACTTTTTATACCAAAATAACAGCTAATAATCTTTTAAACAGCATTCAAACATGAACCGAGTGCCAAATCACCTAGCTTCAGACCCGATTGTACGGTCAGCGGCACATCAATGTAAACACTTGCATTTCGATTTTAGTTCTTAAGTCCAGGCATAAGGGCGGTACAATGGACAATGTTTGTAGTCTGGCGTGCTTTCAATCGATACTCGAAAAGCTATATATCACAGAGCACTCATGTTTAATCGTCATACTGGCAGAAGTAAACTTCTGAAAAAAAACTTAGTTGCCATTCGATTCGAAGCTCAAATCTCTGTATGTTTTGGTTGAGAATGCCACTCGACATTAAAGACGCATTGATCACTTTTTATTTACGTTCCATAAAGTTTAAATTTATAAAAAATCTCGGAGGACGTTTCATTACCGCCACTTTTGTACAGATCTAATTCAAACGTCTAAATAGCTGATTTACACAAAGAATGAAATCTTAACCCTTTGCTATCAACACCATTAATTAAATAACGGAATTAGCAGTCGTATTTCAGTAAATATCCACCCACAGACCTTTCTATTAATTTTTCAAGAACCATAGACATTTACACTATTTTTAATTTGAGAACGCGGTGCCGAGACCAAGGAATTAACCCTTGTAATGTGACCTCCGCCTCATTTATAAGGAGTCAAGTAATTTGAGTACTAATTTCAAATGAATAAACGCGTGCAGTTAAAAAGACTTTGATTTTGAACTATTCAGTAGGTTTTACCTCGATCGGTTTAGAGTTTAAAATCGCTTGAGTGTTTGTGGGTAGAATGTGTGGTTGTAAGTGGTATTCCTCGTACAAAAAGAAGTAGAATCAGCTGCCGCCCTTGTATTGTTTGAATCGGAATAAAATACATATCTTGGAGGAGGTTCTTTGAAAGTATTCGCGAGAAGAAATGCGGTTGGATGTTTGTTAGAAATAGTGATGTGAATTTATCGGTAAATTTTATGAATTTTTATTTGTATAACATGTTTGATCTTACAATTAGTTAGATTGTTTGAAGATATAGTTTACTAGGATGAGGCTGCTTGAATTGCATAATTTATTTTTTATTACCGGTAGTGCAGGTGTGAATTAATAGTTATTTCTTGATACTTAAAATCTTCTTTCTAGTTATACAAATGTCCATGTGTTCTTTTATATATGAAAACGTATAGAAAGTCCATTTTTTTATCATTTTTTACTGAACTTTAAGTTAAACTTAAACTTTAAGTTTCTCAATAGTACATTTCAAAAGCGATAAAGTTTGAATGTGTTTCGCTTATTAATCAATAGCCGATATGTGTTTTTTTCTTTATTTAAAGATTAACGACATAATTTTGTAAAAAATATAACATAGATAAAATAATACTTAAACCATAATATGAAATGGAATTCAGTAAATTTTATCCCAATATTAGTGTGATCTTTTCTGGCCATAAATCAAGTTCAAACATCTTTACAAACACAGACTGCAATTCGAGTGATATAAAACAGGATGTTTACCTATCGCTTTGCTTCTATATTTACTTCATCGATACTTAGACGCCAGGTGGTTGATAGACAGCACGTGTCAGTATGTATATTTTATGATTATCTTATAATATGATAAGACATTTATTCACTGTCAAGGTTAAAAAGTACATTTTTTCTTACAAAATAGGATTACAATTGCCCAAATGGAAGGCGAAAATGCGGTTTAAGATGGTTTCAATTTGGTTAAAATGTATCTGTTCACTTTAGCCCTAAATATGTCCAGATTATGAAAACTGGCCTTGGCAAAGAGTTCCACTCCTCATTATGAGAACGACTAGTTCTCATAATGAAAGAAGAAGAATTTTTATTTTATACGTATCAACACATCAGTACCTTATCACATTAAACCTCCGTGTGAATAAGTCAGTCAAAAAGATAATAATTTTAATAAGAAAACGTACTGAGGTATGCAGCAACTTATGATGAAGACTACCTTTATACGTCGAAGCTTTGGCCATTTAGACAACTTATGTACTTGTTGATAGTACTAAAAAAGGGAGTAGATTTTGAGATAATACGAATTGTTCTTTAAGCGTTTTTCTGTTTTTTTTTTCGTATTATTTTTGTCCATTTTGATTGAAAGATGAGATCCATAGAAAAACAGAAGATATGTACAATAATAAAAACGTATTATTATAATCTACGTAAGATTACCTCAAGTGACGACACTAATTACAGAACGACAGTAATCTCAGCAAGTGCAATTAGTTATTTTTCTCCTATGTATTAAAAATACAATGATGAAGTGTTATTTTACTGCCGATTCCTTGGAAATATGTGAGTACATTTTCTTTACATAGACCTTCCTACGTAAGTGTATGTACCTACAAATATTGGTAAATGTATTTAGAGTTCCATTGTATAAATTCAGGCTTACAATGCCGAATAGTGTCACTGTTACCTGTAACAAAGCAGTAGGTATAATGTTTCTAAGAAAAATTACATACGTGTTACTTATGTACTCTTAAGTCAAGCAGGATTGACCTGGTCCACTTCTTGTACCATTTTAGCCTTTTTGTGTCTAATAGGCCTAGCATACGCAATATGCCAAATATCGCATGAGACGACAAAAGTTTCGATACTGTTGATTGGCTAATAGCACACCGCACTCGTATTTTCAGCCAATCAGCAGCTGACGCACTGACTTCAATCGATTTTGACGTTTGTTAAGAGCGCGATAAGATTTAGTCGCGTTGCGTATGCTAGACTTGCATCACGCCGGTATTTGGATGAGTACCCGTAAAAAAATATTTTTAATATTTTAAAGAAACAGAAAAAAATTTTTGCCCTTCCGGTGCGCGGATAGGATATTACTGTATCTAATCCGTTGTCATCGCAATGTAGGTTCCTCTCTGGCTTACCACAAGGCTGGTGGCATTCAATATACTGTGATTTTATAAAAAAAAAGTTAGCTAGTGCGGCGTGAAGTACTTAAAAAAAATAACAAAAGTACTCTATCTCCCCTTGCGGTGCGGGAATCGAACCCACGACCTTCACGTATCGCAAGTGCTGTTCTTCCAAAATATAAATTATTTTATCGATAATCAACGGTTGTTGTCCCATCACTACGAGCCAGGTGGCGCGTGCGACGGACGGGTGCGCCTTTGTCGTCGTCTTCGCTGCGACAGAATCGTTCTTCTAACTATTTTAGAGTCTTTCAAGACTTTAAAAGAAATAATAACCGTTGGAACTATAGAGCGAGAAGTGTAGGTGAAAAACAAATCATACATTATGTAGGTACAGAGTTTATTTCCACAACACACTTTATAATAATTTTGCAAAGGAGCGAAAGATGAAATACATAAAATATAAAACTGTACACAGAGAATAGCTTTACAGAGTGACAAAACATACATTGTTCTGATTCTGTCTTAGATCATGTTTAATGATCTATGGATTCTGTGCTAAGCACTTGTGTTACAGATATCAGAAACAACGACGGTACCACAACACCCAGACCAAGACACATTATAGAAAAATTCGTTTCCCTCTCATATTAACCCGAACCGGTACTCAAACCTGGGACTTCAGAACTGGCGCGTCGCCAAAGTCCGGCCCGCTCGCCTCTCGGCGAAGGTCGTCCAATATAATATCATTGCATTCGAATCTGTTACAGGAAATTATAAAATAATAATATCGGTTAAGGTTACATTTCGCCAAGCAAAGGAAGTGTTAATACTGTGAACCATAAAATTAAGTATTATAGATATAATATTGTTAATTGGTTCGTTCAACAAGCGAACATAAAAGTACAGTTAAGACCATTTTTTTTATTACACTTCAAGATTGACCTCATCCTACCTGATATTAAGTGGTAATAAGGTCCTTTTTTTTTTTTTTTAAGGGGGAGAGAATGCCATCTTTTCGCACCATACCACTGCCGTGGGGACGGCAGCGACGTGTGTGGGACTCCCCCGCTCAGAAATAGAACTAGGGGCGGGGACTACCCGAACTGAAAACTCCCCCCACCTTCTCATCGCCTATTGACGGCGCCATGGGATACCGGGCGATCCATGACTACCACAGCGCCGTTGGCGGAATTGCTGCCCCTACGGGGCGGCGTCACCAGCTCCCCCCAGGATGGTCGGGGGATTGGCGGGAACGGCCGAAGGTGCTAAACCGTTCCCGCGCATCTGCGGAAAACCGTGCAAGGCCGGCCGGGGTGTCCCCACACCCGCGGCCGGCTGGTTGGTAATAAGGTCCTAGCTTAAGAGCGACAAGTACATCATAATAAATCTGTTACTGGACTTGTCGCCCTTACCTTGAAGGCTTGGCCCCTGCTACTAATGTAGCACCCCCCAAGAGCAGCTGAACCTTACTCACACGCAGGAACACAACAACACAGAAGTGATTGTTATTCGGCTGCGCTCTTCTGTAAGGTGGAGGTATTTCACCAGTCGGGCTGCTCCAGTTTGAACGATAAATCGCTATGCCCAACCTCTCTTAAATTCATGTAATTTTAACAGATTTCATTAATTAGTTATAGAAATTTGTGTTGAGGTGATAATGTTGCAAGAAAACGATATTTTTCAGCTAAACTCCTAGTATAATCAAAAGCACGTCAGATAACTCACTCTGTACCGCCCTTATTCCGTAGACATAAGAACTCATATTGAACCGCTAGTATATATATACCTTGATGTATTTTTATGATGTTAACAGTGCTTTTGCAGCAGTAGCGAACTTTAAATAATTTAATGAAACAGAATAAAATTCTGCAACGAATGTAAAACGGGCCGATAAGTAAGTATGTAGTTCTCAGAGAGCACTTACCGTAGGCTAACGGGTTGGTACAGCAGATAAATTTCTTCGCCTACGATAACTTGCGTGTAAGTCAGGTCGTGGGTTCGATTCTCGCACTGCAAGGGGAGATGAAATTTTTCTGTTCCTTTAAAATATACCTTGATGTGTCTTGCTAAAATTTAAGATCGATTAGACAGATTCAGCTAAGTTTAACATTGTCGTAGTAGTCCAAGGAAGGTTAATGAGGTAAAAAAGTTTGGAAAAAAACAGGCCGCACAACGTTTGCCGGGACAGCATAAATAAAATGCCCTCCGTAGTCGAGAGGAGAGCAGGCCGGACTTTTCGTTCGTCCCGGGTTCGATTCCCGGTCGGTTCAATATTAAAAACGCACTTTCATATAATTGCCCCGGCTCTGGATGTTGTGGTACCGTCGTTGTTTCCGATTTCTATAACAAATGTATGTGATGTTATCCAAAAATATGTACACATCTAATTTAATTAATTTAATTACTTTATTGCACAAAAAAAGTACAAATGGCGAACTAAATGCTAGGATCATTATCTACCAGTCAACCGTTGGGTCATGCAGATAGTTGGTTCCTACTTCCCTACTAATATTATAAATGCGAAAGTAACTCTGTCTGTCTATCTGTCTGTCTGTCTGTCTGTGTGTCTGTTACGCTTTCCTGCTTAAACCTCTCAACCGATTTTGATGAAATTTGGTATAGGTATACGTTGAATCTCAAGAACGGACATAGGCTACTTTTTATTAGAAAATAAGGGGGGAGGGGGGTAATACCACCTTTGGAAGTTTATATGGAAAAATGTTTATTTTTGAAGTTAGAGATATGAAATTTGGCACAAATATAGCTCGAAACTTGGATTAAAATATAGACTACTTTTTGTTTCGAATATTAGGGGAGAAAGGGGTAAAACCGACCATAAAAGGATGTAGTCCACGCGAACGAAGTCGCGGGCACAGCTAGTTTATAATAATCGGCCATCCTTTTCATTCCATTACTCCACAGAATCCGTTTTTTTTCTCACAACTGTACACAATCATACATTGCATTTTCACTAAACCGTTTATCATACCACAGATTCTAATCAGTATATAAAGAACTACCAATGAATCACAGCATCCATTAACCCATTAACTCAGATGCATTAGGTTTTTAATTAATTTAATTAGTATTCTGGTGAAAATAGGCAAAGTAATTGCTTAAACTTATTCGTTATTGAGATTATGCGTCCGTTTTCCATTTACGTGCGACATAATCTGTGGTTAGGTAAGTTTGTAATTAGGATTATTTGAATTTTGCTGTCAACAAATTAAGCAAACCTACCCAGTTGGTAAATAGCAGATTTAGTATTAATCTATACATTCTAAATTTTTATTTTATTTTATTTTCTTTCGACTTGTGTACGTGTGTGGCAATTTAAATGACTATCCGTCACCGGATCAGACATGTCGCAACCCCGGTGTTATCTATCACTTTAGCAATGAAAAAATGAGTTATATATATCTGAAAATGATCCTAAAGAATCCATTTACTTGGTGCAATAACGTTACTTGTGTAAAGCGCATAGTGTCCGTATGAGGACGTGAGTGTCATTGGGACACAACTACAGTTATAATTTCGAGAGCCACAAAGTCACTTTTGAGGGTGTTGGAAGGCTTAAATAAAGAAGTTATTTATTAGCACACACAATCAATATATACAGTAAACGGATATTAAAGCGACACGAACAAAAGATAAAGTAAAATAACAAAAAAATATATATATAATAATGAACAGAAAATATTAAGATTGCGCGGCTAATTAGGTCCCAGCCTCAGCATGAGCTGCCACGACATTGGATCCAATGCCGCAGCTGCGCTGGTATTCTGGCGGAACCTTACGAGAGTGGCGCGGTGACAAAAAGAAACAAACAGAAACAACGGAAGAGAGTACCTACTATAAGAATGACACAATAAATAGAAAAAGGAGAGAGAAACATTAGGTTAAATATTATAATACATTATACTTATCGAAACCAATTATAACAGTTCACAGATATTACATATACGTGGACTCAATATAATAATATTATTTATTATACAAAGTCCATGCAACAGACAGGCAACATTGACATTAAAATGTGAGGAGATCGTGATACGACTAAACTATAATCCGATCCAGTGAGCGGAGGGTCACAGTTTTCCGAGTTGAAATAGGCATAGACAAAAAAATAAAAATATAGTATATTTTTTACAACATAAAGCTATTAATATTTATCAAAAAGTAACGTTAACTGATGACGTTGTAGTAAAAGCTGTTCATCTCATCTATATTGACGACCACGGTGGCGCAGTGGCTAAGGTAGGCGGCCAAAGCGCGAAAGGTCTCGGGTTCTATTCCCGGTCGGGTCAATTTGGAAAACGGACTTTTCTAAATTGACTTGAGTCTGGGTGTTCGGGGATGACGCCCCCAGTTAGAATCCGTCGTCTGGCACTCATAGTACAAGGGAAAACCTTAGTTTGAGACCAGGTGATTGGTGTTTATTGTCTGGCGCATTTATTATATATTATTGTTATATTAAGCAAATCTTAGTCATTCTTTCGTGAGGTGTCAAAGTTTTAAATGGTTAGATAGATAGATAGATAGATAGATAGATATACTTTACAGAAATAGGTTTTACAGATTGATTATAATACAATTTAGGCGGTCTTATCGCTAGAAAGCGATCTCTTCCAGACAACCTTAAGGTAGAGGAAATAGTAGATGGCGAGAAATGGTTCTCCTGAAAAACTACATTTTTGCCTAAGTGCCACCAGGGTTGCGATATTTCGTTTTTGTTTGAGCCTCCTGATCTTGGCACTGTAAAAGTAAAAATGAAAGTGAAAGTGAAAGTGAAAGTATTTATTTAGCACACAAAAAACGAAATAAAAAAAAAATACAATGTTACAAGGAATTATTTTAAAGCTACAAATTAAACTAAACAGCTTACATCTAATCTAATTCTTACCCTAAGAGTGTGCTAAAAAGGCAACCATCTCAGCATTATGCCGTGATACCACTGCATGGCACCACGACGCTGGTTTTCAGTGGTCGCCTGATGATGACGGACAGGTCGTTCTGTGGAACGGACGCGATAGATTATACTCTCGCGTATATGAGACCTGTAAAAGTCTAAGGGGGATGGGGATTGTACACGTTCTGAGAGTAGAAGTCCTTCGGCCGAATATGCTCATTGATCTAAAATCCATACAAACATTTCAATAAAGTTAAATATCTAATTCGACATAACAAACAATTCACAATAAGGGCCTCATCAAAAAATCGATAAAATACGAGGCACCATTCAGCTACAATATTTTAAATCGATCTGACTATACCATTGATATTTTTCAAAGGAATCCCGGAGGAAGCGAATACTTATCAATCCTTTATCTATCGTTTCTTGAGATCGGATATCGATACATTGTAAGCGATCGCACAACTATTATGCCAGGAGAAAAACCAAGCATCGGCACCCAAAGTCATCAATTTATTGCAGTAACACATTTTAAACCTTATTTTTGAGTAGATATTGTATTTATTTCACTAGTGATATTTAAATATTAAAAAAACAGAATAAATTTATTGCAGTAACACATTTTAAAACCTTATTTTTGAGTAGATATTGTATTTATTTCACTAGTGATATTTAAATAGTAAAAAAAACAGAATAAATTTGTAAAATTTTAAAAATCTTATTTTTGAAGCATTTCTACTGGTAGTTCAATATCCATTAGCCAGCCCATGTGTTGTAATTGGAGATTTGGGTAGGATGATGCCTAGCTTTGCCTAGAGTGTAGACAGACTATAACGTAGACTAACTTAATTTATAAAAAAAATCCGTCATTTTTTAAAGGCGGCCATCTTGGATTCAAAATTCGTTACAGTTTAAAGTAGGTGCGGCCAACATCTTGGATTTATAATAGTAGGTATTTGGCGATAAGTATATCGTAGGTATACTATATACTGTGACGAATTTCGCATTTTAATTTCTATTAAACATAATCCAGCTAAGAACACTACCTACTAATTTACCTTTCAAAGGATTATTCCGCTACATATATGCTTCAAAAAAACGATTTTTAAAATTGTATATAGGTATTTTAAAAGATAATATAACAGGTGACCAAAGTGTAATAATTTTCGAATATTCTGGTATTCCAGGGATATATTCACTTCAGCAACATATTATTTGATATCAAACCTAGCCTACAGTTGTAGGCTTGAAATGCAAGTATGCAAAATGTGTGACACCACAACCTTTATCGTCATGAATAAAAACATGAGTATCTATGGGACCACCTGCCGCCACGGGGCACCAACCAATTGACATGCTTTGGTCACACTCTATTTGGACTAGAATCGATACCGTATTCTGACAAATACCTACATTACATCAAATTAGGAACAAAGTATACCTATAGCAACTAAAAAACCGACCAAGTGCGAGTCCGACTCGAGCGCGAAATGATTCAGTAACATTTATCTATTCAACACACAGAACATTAAACAATTTCTTTCTATGATCTGAGATTCAACATTAGACACAAGTATTTCTTTTTGAAGTATACCTACACATACAAATTCAAATTCAATATTTGTTTATTCAAGTAGGTTACATATAATAACTCTTTTGAATCGCCATTGAATACAATGCAAAGTGATTCTTTATTCCGAAACTGCCGGTTCGGAAACTATATCTACCGAAAAGACACCGGTAAGAAACTCATCAGATTAGTTATGTCTGAAGTTGCACCAAGACGTGCGATATTAGAGTCAAAAGCGATTGCTAATCCCATACATATGTTCTCCCTTTATAAGGTATTCACATCACAGAGCTACATATACGGAAAAGGTTCCAAGTTACTTGGCCTTACAAGTCGAGCTTACAAACGATATTTATGACACTAAAAGGTAAATCAATATTTATGGACACTGGGTGCGAGTGGCCTATCAATTTAAGATCGCTTAGAGAGCTTTGGAGCAGGTGATGATCAGAGGATTTTAGAAGAACATCTGAAATGATTTTATCGGACAAATAATATAATTTAACTTACCGATAGGCTTCTAAAATAGCTGGATAGATTTTGACGGGACTTTTATTGGTAGGTAGCTTTTGGATTAAGAAATAACAAAGGGTACTTTTATTTTAATGCATGTACTCCAACGAAGTTTTAAGTAATTCCTGAGTCAACCTTGTAAAATTACATGCGTCTTCTAATTAGAATCTTGACACCCGGTATGATGCTAATTGGATAGGGTCATTTCGCCTGTTTGCGTCCATTGACAAAAATGTTCTAGCACTAATTTCTACGAAAAATTTATGTAATGTGGTTATAATGTTAGTCTATTTTAAGATTAACTTTCATTTCTGTTCGAAGCTTCTTATGTTATTTTTTTAAACAGATAAACTTCAGAATTAGGCAATTTACCCAGTTTGCGTCCACAAAATCCAAATTGCGTCCACCCATGGATTAGTTTGCGTCCACCAGCTTAGAAAAGGAATATAGGGGTGATATTTTTTTTTCCACATTGGAAATACATAAGAACCCATTCAACTACTTTTCTTTCACCATCTACTCCTAGCGCTGGTTCAGGTCCAGGTTTTTTACTCCATCTGGCCTGCGCCCACTGATTTTGTCTAATATTTTGGTCTTGGGAATAGAATATTCTTTGTTGTATATTTGTCTTACCGATTTATTTCATTGACGCTTTCTTTAAATCGTCTTCTTTCTATGTTCTCTTTTCCATCTTATTTCCTGTTTCCAAAGAAATCGTCTTTAATAGAAAAAAAATAGAATTATATAGTACTCTTTTTATTTAAAAATATAATTCTGAACACGTAGCCTTAATAAAAAGGTATAAAAATTAAATAATAAACAATACATTTCAAATTATTTTTACAAGCTAGTCAATTGTCCTTAACGAAAATAGTGGACGCAAATTGGTTTATTTATTATCCCCCGTAGGTATGGTTTGCGTCCACTGTGGACGCAAAGTGGAAATTTCGTAAATTCGATGGAGTAATTCGCGTCCACCTTATTTTAATCATTAAATATAAAAAACATAAGAAAATTCATAATTAATATTATTCTTTTTTTCATTATAAAAGTCTAGAAACAGTTGTGAGTCCTTATTTTCACATAAAATAATCAAAACCTTACCATCGAACGCACCGCCGCACACTATTTTTTATCTAGAAATCGCGCTCCTTATTAAATAGCTGAGACTAACAAATTTTTCTAAATGGGTTTGGTGTGGCACACGGACCTTTTGACCATCTGAACGTGTCTCGTATACATTGACGTATTAACGGTAATGAGTTTTGGTTTCATTGGTATGTTAGTTTACTTATTTTCGGGCATTTTTATGCAAAATGGACGCGAACTGGGCGATGGACGCGAACAGGCGAACTTAACCTATTAATGGAAAATTACGCAACGAGTTAGTAGCAGGTATGTGTTGAATCAATAACCAAAATCTTTATGTATTTTTGACATTCTCATACGACCGTGAAAATTGTCATATATGAAATGAAATAGCACTGTTATGTAGTTACAATATTTAAAAGACATTTGATGACATCAAAATGTAAAGGCTAGTGCGTTTTTGATATTTTATGAATAATCAAAACGTTCTTTATTTCTTACTAAAAAGTTCTTTATTTTTTAAGAGAGGCAGGGCAAAGCGATTTATCGCTCGAACTGGAGCAGCCCGACTGGTGAAATACCTCCACCTTACAGAAGACCGCAGCCAAATAACAATCACTTCGGTGTTGTTGTGTTTCTGCATGTGAGTAAGGTTTCCAGAGCTGGGGGGTGCTAGGTACATTAGTAGCAGAGGTCAAACCTTAAAGGTAAGGGCGACAAGTCTAGTTACTGTGTTACTATGCTATACTTTTCGCCCTTAAGCTACGAACTCATTATCACTTAACATCAGGTGGGATGACGTCAATCTTGAAGTGAGTTATAAAAAAAAATGAGAAAATATAAAAATTATACGACTATATTGGTGCCAAATATACTTTTAAGGACGGTATTACCCCCAAACAGTAGCCTACATAGGCTATTTCTTGTTAAAAATATTGGTATCAATAAATCAATATCTGGTCAGCTACAGTTCACATGGCCGAGTAATGAATATTGAAAGCCGTCATAATCGAGTGCGCGCGCGCATTTCCTGGGTCGCTTGTCACCGAGGGCGGACCGCTAATTTATGTCAATCAATGCAGTCGTTTGCATGACTCGTCAAACGGCTAGTTGACACCTGGCCTTTAATTGTGAAATGTCGGCAAATTCATTTTGTTTTTAATGTAACGGTTGCAGGTTTGCAAAAATGTATGCGAACATGTGCCCACGGCTTACGCTCGGTTCCAATATTTTAAATCCGTTCTAGTTACGAGGCATAAGCTTAAAACGACCGACAGACGACTGATGACAGCTGATATGAAAAGTATATTATGGAACGGTATCAACGACTCGTAGTCGGTTGGAGAAAAACGGGTAGTCATTTTTGACACATTACGAATCGTAAAATACTGCAACCGGGCGTTAGACATCCAGACCTCTACCTATACATATACCTACACATATGACTATACTAATATTATAAAGCTGAAGAGTATGTTTGTTTAAACGCGCTAATCTCAGGAACGACTGGTTCGAATTGAAATTTTTTTTTGTGTTGAATAGACCATCTATCGAGGAAGGCTTTAGGCTATATAACATCACGCTACAGCTGTTAGGAGCGAAGAAATAATGGAAAATGTGAAAAAAACGGGGAAAATTATTCATCCTTGAGGGCTTCCGTTGCGTGCGGGGTTGAAAAGGGGGGTGAAAGTTTGTATGGAAACCGAAATCCACGCGGACGAAGTCGCGGGCGGCCACTAGTTTAATATATAAACTTGTGCTAAGTTCTAACGAAAGCACTTCAGATTAATAAGCAGACAGACACGTTAGACTTATGCATAAGGTGGAAACACCTTATGCTGCGGGTATAAGAATTAAAATCAAAATACAAGTGTCAACCTTGATGCCATATTCACCGTACAATTAATTCGCAAATCATCCGCGAAGAGATATCCGCTTAAATTGGCTATATACCTTATTATACCTTAACATATACCTTAACATTACAAGCACGACCGTATCCTCAACTACTATTATTCTTCAAAACGGAATCCCACCGCAGTTCACGCTAAAACTGGTCCGTGCGATACACCGTGAAACCCACCCGAGGGTCCCACAAATAAATCAGCCGCTTTGACCCCTGACCTCACGGGACCCACACCGGCGGTAACGACTCCGTGATGACGGTTTAATTTTGTTAAGTTTTATGAGACATTTCGGATTTAACGAAATGTGGTTCGAAGAGGGCTATCTAGCAGGCATTAAATCAAATCTTGTTTATTCTTCACATAAAAGCTTCATTATTCTCCACTAAATGCATTGTAGATAGGCACTGTAAAACTTAGATGGTTTCGTAACAGTCGTAACGCTTTAAAGGTCTAGCAATGCTTGGATGGTTTAGTGACATCTTAATGGTCTAGTAACGCCTCGATGGTCTAGTAACTACTCGATGGTTTAGTAACACCTCAATGGTATAATTACGCTTCGATGGTTTAGTAACATCTCGATGGCTTAGTAACATCTCAATGGTCTAGTAACGCCTCGATGGTCTAGTAACTACTCGATGGTTTAGTAACATCTCAATGGTCTAGTTAAACCTCGATAGTCTAGTAACAGCTTGGTGGTTTAGTAAAATCTCAATTGGCTAGTTAAGCTTTGATGGTCTAGTCACAGCTCGATGGTTTAGTAACAGTTCAATGGTCTAGCTACGCCTCGATAATTCAGTAACATCTCGATAATTCAGTAACATCTCGATGGTCTAGTAACATCTCGATAACTCGTAACGTCTTGATCATCCAGTGGCTTATTGAGCAAATTATGTTATGAAATTGTCGTACACAGCTCGCATTCCAAATAACTAATCCACTATATTAGTGGTTACCATATTTATATGTAGAGAGAATTACTGAACATGTATGAGAACATATTTTTAAATAAATCCCCTGGAAGTTGATGTAGCAATAGCAATTATGCATTAGAAAAGTAAATTGTCCTTTTTCTTTAAAAGTTTGTTTTATTTTGTTAGCTCGGTAATTCTAGAGATCGCTTTCTAGCGATAAGACCGCCTAAATTGTACTATAATTATTCTGTAAAACCTATTTCTGTAAAGATTTTGTGCAATAAAGTATATCTATCTATCTAATTCTTTGTCATAGGTTATGTAAAAATTATTCCTATATACAAAATACTATCAAACGATTTCATGTAAGTAATTGCGTACATTTAACAACAACAGTTTGTTTTGTTCACTTTATTTTCGAACTTACTGTGTGAGTTACTTACTTACTTGTTTAATTCCAGTTTTAAATACCTGCACCGATTAGAAAAAAATAATAAAAATTTTCGTGCATAACGTTTTGTTACAAGATCCTTAAGTAAGTTTTAACAGAACAATGAGCCATGTGACCCTTGAACTACAAAGCAAAATATTTTCGGACGTCACAAACGACATGCACTGACACACACTAAATAAAGTACACGAATCCTTTGCTAATTTCCCACTTCATTTCCCCTCATTGTCGTGTCCATTCAAACGCAAAGGAATCGGGTTAGACTGCCCTCGGCAAGGAATAGCTGGCACATAAATTCCCATACGAACGATGCATTGTTGACGAAAATAAATCAACATTTACATGAAAAAAAAAACTAGTTCCGCGGACTTGATGAAAAAATACAGAAGGGCGAAGGAGCCATTGTTACGATTTCGCATACGGAAGTCCTGTCTGTAAGAATAAGTTGCATTTCACGGCAACAATAGTGCGACAATGGATCGACTGACAATGCGGATCCGAACGAGAGCATTCCTTTGTGATGAGGGCAGCTGATCGTGGAGATTGCGTGATCTGGGGATAACAGTGCCGGTGTCGATTTTTCCGTAACATTTTCTACGTATGTGTAACAGTGCGATGCGTTACGCAATTGCGCTAACTCATTTTACGGCGCAGAATTGAGTCACTCCTTTAATTTTTTTCTTTTATTAAACGGTAATTAAGCTTCTTTAACGAAGTCTATTTCTGCCAGTGTCACGTGAGGTCTGATTCACTTTTACGACAGCTTTTTGCCTGGTTCCAATATTTTACTATTTCCTCTACCTTAAGGTTGTCTGGAAGAGATCGCTTTCTAGCGATAAGACCGCCTAAATTGTACTATAATCAATCTGTAAAACCTATTTCTGTAGAGTTTTTGTGCAATAAAGTATATCTATCTATCTATTTTACAATACGTAATGTGTCAAAAATTACAATCCGTATTTCTTCAACTGACTACGAGTCTGGAAAGGTTTTAGCTTACGCTTTGTATAATTTACCTATTACTATCCGTAAGTAAAATGGATCGTTTTTTAAATATGAAACCCGGGCCTATGTGGCTAAACAGTCGATGCGCGATGGATTGCAGTCCACTTTATCGATTAATTTTTATTCAAAACAATTCTCATTTTTTATAGATTTTACAGTTTCGCTTACTTTTGAAATGACACCAATTCCCAACAGCGGCTCATAAATGGCTAAATACCTAATTGATTATATATAATCAATTAGGTATTAGACGTCATTGTAATATAGTATGCCATATTGTGTTATAGTGCAGATGGTACTTATATTTACTGCTCTTCTGCACTTCCATTAGCCATGGCGCATTTATTTTTAACTGAGTTAACTCAATAAACTCAGCCGAAGCTATTGAGTTAGCGCTGAATTACCTATGTCAAACATTTTCTTTAGGGCGAATTCCGAGTTCGATTGTACAGCGGCTAAACATCAGCTGCTTTAAATAAATAACAGTTCTAACTTGAACACAAAATGGTCGGTTTGTAAATGCGTGACGGTCATTTCAATGGAAAAAATATTGGAGACGTTCCTGCTATTTAGTTGACCTTTGGCTTTTGTCAAACGAAACTCGAGGTATAAAATATGACACTCAATTGTTGGCCATGCGTGAAGAACGGTATATTTTTAAAGCGTTTTCGACTGCCATCGATAAATAAATAAATAAAGAAATAAAATATAGGACAACATCACATACATTGCTCTGATTGTGGTAAATAGCCAAAGCACTTGTAACCGAAAAATCCGTTGCACTTTGAATCTTCTATCTATCTAAATTTATAAAAGGAGAAACTGACTGATTTATATATCAACGCACAACCTAAACGGCTAAACGTAGGCACTTGAAATTTGGAAGGGACGTAGCTTAGGTACCGTAGAGGTGCACTAAGAAAGGAATTCCCAAAATTCCCATGGGAACGGGAATTAGCAGGAAAATCAATAGTATGAAAAATCTAAACTGCATAAGTTAGACGCTTGAAATTTGGCAACCTTAGTAAACTTAAAGCTAAGTTGCAACAGGATATTGCAAAATTCCCACGGGCTACGTCCTTTCCAAATTTCAAGTGCCTACGTTTAACCGTTTAGGCTGTGCGTTGATATGTCAGTCAGTCTGTCAGTATCTCCTTTTCTAAATTTAGATATAACATCACGCTCTGACCGAAGGGAGCGAAGAATTAGTAGAATATGTGGAAATACGGGGATATAATGTATATGCACCGAAATAACATTCTTTGCAATTTTTGTCTGTATGTTCCGACTAATCACTAAAATGGCTGAACGGAATTGCACAGGACTTTTATTGGAGGTAGCTGATTTAATAGGAAGTAACTTAGGTCACTTTTAAAATAAATCCGCAACAAAATAGGTCCGTCGGGTTTACGATCAAGTGACGCGAAAACTAGTGACCGACCGAAACATGTTATTTTGCCGAAACCGAAACCGAAACCGAATGTTCGGTTTCATTGTAGTTTCGGCCGAAACCGAAACCGAAACCGAACCTTTTATAAAAAAAACCTTAAAAGTCGAAAAAATTTTAGTATGCCCGTTTTTTTCTAAAATTAATATCTCGCCGACGTATCATTACAGATTTTTACTTTCAAAGATTTATCACTATGAAATATCAGCACAGTTACAGAAATTCTGTTTGAAAATTTAACTACCCTATAAATAAAGTGAAAAAAATACATTATTTGTAAGTTTCGGCGCGGCCGAAAGGTTCGGCCGTTTTTGGCCGAAACCGAAACTCGGGCCGAAACTTGATTTTTTGGCCGAAACTGGCCGAAACCGAAACCGAAACCGAAATTTCGGTCGGACACTAGCGAAAACAAGACGCTGGTTGCCGCGCGGTTTACGCTACGAGTACTTTTATTTTAGAAAAAAAAAACAAATTGCTGTAGTCCACGGGGCTAGTCTCTAATAAACGTACTAAAACTAGAAATAATCATTCATCATAATTAATGCTGGCTTGTCGTCTTTTGCCTACAAAGGGAATTGCATTAAAGGTCATCAAGTCAAGATAACACGGTTATGTGGAAAGGTGGTATTGGAACAAGTCGGTTCGCCTAAACGTTTGTATCGCCAACTTACTGAAGTATTTTAACGGGATCTGTCTTTATAAATTATAACGCGGGGAACTCAATGTAGATTTTTTTTTAATAATAGACATAATAAATAAATTGAAATAAGAATAATAAATATTGGACAATATCACATACATTGCTCTGGTTCTATGGTAAGTAGCTTGAAAGTACTCAAAGAAGTGTTACAGAAATCAGAAACAACGACGGTACCACAACACCCAGACCCGAGACAATATAGAAAAATTCGTTTCCCATATTGACCCGACCGAGGATCGAACCCGCGACCTCAGAGATGGCGCTCACCAAAGTCACGCCTGCTCGCCTCTCGGCTACGGAGGTCGTCATATAAATATTGGATAACATCACATTACGTTGCATTGGTCCTGTGGTGAGCAATTAAAACATTTGAGTAATAGAAATCAAAAACAACGATGGTCACACAACACCCAGACCCGAAACAATAAAGAAAAGTTAGTTTTCCTTGACCCGACCGGGAATCGATTGGTTTGCAACTTCCTCCAGAAAAATGTCTACGTTACCAATTGAGCTCAATAATTTATAAATGACTAGCTGTACCCGCGACTTCAATCGCGTGGACTACATCCTTTCATGGTCGGTTTTACCCCTATCTCCCCTAATATTCGAAACAAAAAGTAGTCTATATTTTAATAAAGCTATATTTGTGCCAACTTTCATATCTCTAACTTAAAAAATAAACATTTTCCCATATAAACTTTCAAAGGTAGCATTACCCCCCCCCCCCTTACTTTCTAACAAAAAGTAGCCTATGTCCATTCTTGAGGTTCAATGTGTACCTATGCCAAATATCATCAAAATAGGTTGAGAGGTTTAAGCGGGGAAGCGTAACAGACAGACAGACAGAGTTACTTTCGCATTTATAATATTAAGTAGGGATTTTACAAATGGTTCTAATACAAATTAATTTTATTTTGGATATTAATCTGTACCAGAATGTCAAAGATTTATATTTTTGTAACTTGGGTTATTGGATTTCGACCTCGGTGGCGCTGTGGCTAAAGTAAGCGGCCAAAGCGCGAAAGGTCCCGGGTTCGATGCCCGGTCAGGTCAATTTGGAAAATGAACTTTTCTAAATTGACTTGGGTCTTGGTGTGCTGGGATGACGGCCCCAGTTAGTATCCGTCGTCTGGTGCTCATAGTACAAGGGAACACCTTAGTTTGAGACCAGGTGATTGGTGTGGATGTCTGGCGCATTTATTTATTATTAGTCAAGTATTAAGATGTTATCTGTGTTTCATTCCAAGGACACACTTACCCAAGTAATAAGATCCCCTTAGAAACGATTTCTGATAATAACTAGCCTTGATTGTCACTAAGGCTTCATTCTTCTGATTTTATGTATATTGTTTTCTTACATAAAGGAGAGAAACTAGACAAAGACGTACCCAAGTTTGACCTCGCCTCAAGTTACTGATATCCATACTAGCTGTGCCTGCGAGTTCGCTCGCGTGGACTCCATATTTTCATGATCTGTTTTACCCCTATCTCCCCATATATTCACAGCAAAAAGTAGTCCGTATTTTAGTCTCATATCGCTAACTAAAAGAAACATTTTCCCGTATAAACTTTCAAGTATCACTGATGAAATAAATAAAGGCGATTCAAAATAAAATAAAACTATATTTAAAATATTAAATTATTGGACAACAAAATGACATGTCGCACGAATAAAAGACGAGAGCCCATAGGTGGTAGACGTTAAGCATAGACATCAACACCATGGAGTGTAGACGTTCATACATCATCATCCTCTCCTGGACGTGTACGCTCTAAAATTAAGCCCATTGACGAAGTGAAGAATTCATGCTTCGGCCGATGGAGCCCCTTTGTTAAAACATCAGCGACCATGTCTCCAGTGAATTTATATTGGACCACAACTTGTTTGGCAGCAATCTTCTCTCGTATGAAGTGGTAGCGGACATCTATATGTTTGCTGCGCGCATGATAGACTGCATTTCCTGAAAGACTAATCGCACTCTGATTATCGCAATAAAGGATAATGGATATACCTTTAAATTCTGGTTGAAATTCATCTGCTAGTTGTTTTAACCAGAGAGCTTCCTGAATAGCTGATGCCAGAGCCATATATTCAGCTTCTGTTGTAGAGAGGGCTATGGTCTGCTGTTTCTTAGAATTCCAGCTTATTGCAGCACCTTGGAATATAAACAGGTAACCTGTACAAGATTTTCTGTCTTCAACATCACTTGCCCAGTCAGAATCGCAATAGCCAGATATTTTCCCATCAACATTCCTTTTATAAATCAATTTCATGTTCATTGTAGCTTTCAGATACCTCATGACTCGTTTCAGAGCTGTCCAGTGTTCATTAGTAGGTTGACTATTGTATCTACTCAGAGAATTCACCATATAGGTAATGTCTGGACGAGTCCCTTGTGATAAGTACAACAAGCAGCCAATTAATTCTTGATATGGAATGTTCTTTAAAACTTCGTGTTCCCTTTCAGCCTTTTTCAGTTTAACATTAGCGTCAGCAGGTGTCCACATCGGCTTACAATTATACATTTCAAATCTTGTAAGTATCATTTTTATATACAAAGACTGATCAACAAAAATCTCATCTCCATTTTGTGAGATTTTTAAACCAATGCAGTGTTTGGCAGTTCCTAAATCCTTCATATAAAATTTTTTCTGTAACTTTTCTTTTATCATCTGTGAGGTTTGCTCATTATTAAAAAAATAAAGTATATCGTCTACATATACTGCGATAAAAAGCATATCATTTTCATTCAGAATACGGTAGTAAACGCATGGATCTACATTTGAACGAGTCATTCCAATTTCCAACAAAGCATTATTCAATTTTTTGTTCCATTGCCTGCTGGCCTGTTTAAGTCCGTATAATGACTTATTCAGTCTACATACCTTATTTTCTTCTTCATAGCCAGGTGGCAGGGACATATAAATCTCTTCGTCGATATCGCCTTGTAAGAATGCCGAGACTGCGTCCATTTGGTGTATTATTAGTCGATATTTAGCAGCAAGACCAATCAGATATCTCAAAGATGTATAACGGACAACTGGAGCATATACTTCATTGTAATCGATTCCTTTGACTTGCTTATATCCTTTAATCACCAGTCTAGCTTTATAGCGTGTAATAGATCCATTGCCATCCAATTTAGTTTTAAAAACCCATCTATTAGGAATTACTGATTTTCCTTCAGGTAAGTTGACTAGTGTCCAAGTATTATTTTTAATTAACGCCTGATATTCTTCATGCATAGCTCTTTTCCACTCATCAGCCTTTTCACTGTTAAGAGCTTCTTGTAGACTTTGTGGATCACTGTTAAGTAAATTCATTGTAGACTCAACATTCTGGCACATCAGTGATGAGGGATTTTGCTGAACATCATTATTATGGCTTCTCATTCTACGCTGCAACGGTCTCAAAGTTATATTTGATGCCGGTGGAGATTCAAATGTTCTATCAGGTAAGTATGTCTCATCGTTAACATCTTCAAATTGATCGGAATCATCGGAAATACAAATACTTTGTGATGTCTCTCTTGCTTCGTGAATCTCATCATTAACGCTTCTTTCCACAGATTGTTCAGATTCATCAGACATATGTAAGTGTAAAGTTTTCTTTGCTTTTACTTCAACACTAATTTCCTTTGTATTTTTATTTTCCTCTATCTCTATGTCCTTTTTATTAATATATTTTTCTTTTTCAGGTACATCATCAACTTTATTTCTTTTAATTGAAGCTTCTAAGAATACAACATCCCTACTAATAACTCCTTTTTTGGTTTCAGGATCTATGAATCGGTAGCCTTTAGTGCTGTCGCTATAGCCAACAAATATTAACTTACGTGACTTCACATCAAGCTTAGTTCTACTTTCTTTAGGGATATGCACCATTGCCGGACAACCAAAAATTCTCATATGACTCAGATTTGGTTTCTTTCCAGTCCATACTTCATACGGGGTCGCATCGGATAAGGTGCAGGTGGGAGATCGGTTCACAATGTATGCAGCTGTAGCAACCGCCTCTGCCCAGAATGTGACCTGCAATTCAGCATTTAAAATCATGCATTTAGCACGCTCTATCAAGGTTCTGTTCATTCTTTCGCTGAGACCGTTTTGTTCCGGAGTATACGGATTAGATGTCTGGTGCAATATACCATGTTTCTTTAAGTAGACTTCAAAATTTTTATTCTTGTATTCTGTCCCGTTATCGCTTCTTAAAGTTTTTATTTTTTTATTTAACTCATTCTCTACTCTATTCTTGAATTCCACAAATTTTTCAAATACCTCCGTTTTGTTTTTAATAAAATACACATGTACTCGTCGGGAAAAATCGTCAATAAACGTCACAAAATACCTTGCCCCTCCAATAGAAGTATGCTTCATCGGTCCACATACATCACTGTGGATAAGCTCTAGCAAGCTGGTTGCACGGGAGCCTTCTGTAGGGAACGGTTTTCTTGTTTGTTTGCCTTCGAGACAAGTAACGCAAATAGTATGTTTTGTTCTTGGTAATAGTTCCACACCTTCTGTACAGTTAGGTATTTTATTAAGGCTAGTGAAATTTAGGTGACCCATCCTCTGGTGCCACAGATAAGTAGTATCGTCTATTTTAGCCATCATGACTTGCATTTCTTGATATTTACAAGTATTTAACAAATATGTCTCATTAATCAATTCAGCATTTGCAACCAACTTGTTACTTGGATTATAAATTTGGCAACCATTTTCATTAAATATTACCCTACATCCGCTTTTAATTATCTTGCTAACCGACAACAAATTCGTTTTTAATTCTGGTACATATAAAACGTTTCTTACTAGAATTGAGTCCGTGCTGCTATCTTTCGTAATTACTTTGATACATACATTACCACAGCATTCAACATTTAGTACTTTGTTGTTAGCAATCCGTATGTTTGGTACAGATGAAGGAGTGATATCAGTGAGCCAGTCCCGGTGCATCGTCATGTGCATAGACGCCCCTGAATCAACATGCCAAAAATTTGAATCATTACCTGCAGATGCTGTAAAAGCTGCGACATAACCGGTGTTTTTATCTGTTTTCTTATTATCTTTTGACTTCTTGTGCCAACAATTTTTACTGAGATGTCCATGCTTATTACATGTAAAACATCTTGGGCCTTTCTTTGTACTTTTGTGCTTCGTGTTTGTATAAAGAGCGGTAGTGTCTGACGTCTTTACTTCCTGCAGTAATTTGTTCTTTACTAAATCAGCACTAATCTTTATACCGGAACTTTCTAAGCCCATAATCATGGGCCTGTACATTTCTGGCAGTCCCGCCAGCATTAATGTGCCCAACCACTCATCGTCCACATTAAATTTTATGCTTCTTAATTTGTGCGCGGCTGTCATTATCTTATTCACGTAGTCTTCTACAGAAGAACTATTGTCCAAAGTGGTATTGATCAGTTCCTTCAATAAACCAACTTTTCGTGTCAATCCACTGTCTTCGAACGCCTTTGCTAAATTATCCCATACCTGTTTTGCATTTTGAGCGTCTTGAATATGTACGTATAAAATCGGGTCAACTAAAAGTATCAATTTTGACTTCGCTTTGATGTCTCGTTTCACGGAGTCAGAGTCCGTAGCCAATGGTTCTTTTAAAACACAGCTATACAAATCTTCAAGTTGCAAGTATGCTCTTACTGCAAAACTCCAACTTGCCCAATTGTCACGACCCGTTAATTTCTCAATTGACATCAAAAAACTAGTTCCAGCCATTTTTTATACCAATTCAATCTGTCAATAGCTGAAAAGAAATCTCACGCGAGCGCGGTACCAAACAAAATGTCCGATATACCCGGTGAATTTACTTTTACTATTTACTTTGAAATTACTGTTCAAAACACAAAAAATAACATTAAACGGCAGGTTCGGGGCGGCCCATAACCTGATGAAATAAATAAAGGCGATTCAAAATAAAATAAAACTATATTTAAAATATTAAATTATTGGACAACAAAATGACATGTCGCACGAATAAAAGACGAGAGCCCATAGGTGGTAGACGTTAAGCATAGACATCAACACCATGGAGTGTAGACGTTCATACATCATCAATCACCCCCACCCCCATTATATTAAAAAAGTAGCCTGTCCGTTGTAGAGGTTCAATGTATACCTTTATCAAATTTTATCAAAATTGGTTCAGGCGTGAAAGCCGGATAGACAAACAGACAGACAGACCGACAGACAGAGTTACTTTCGCATTGATAATATTAGTATGGATAAATATACCAGTGACCCGCCGTGGCTTCACACACATACATTGCCCTCTTTTTCCACATTTTACACTGAATTTTTCTCTCCTATTGGTCACAGGGGATGTCATATAGCCTATAGCCTTCCTCGATAAATAAACTATCCAACACAGAAATATTTTCGGTTAAAATAGAAGTTCCTGAGATTAGCACGTAGAAGCTCAAACTCAAATATTTCTTTTTTTATTTTTTTATTTACACTTACTATACTATTATACTATACTTATTATACTATTATACTATACTATACTATTGCACTTCAAGATTGGCCTCATACCACCTGATGTTAAGTGGTAATGAGGTCGTAGCTTAAGGGTGACAAGTACAGCATAATAAATCTGTTACTGGACTTGTCGCCCTTACCTTGAAGGCTTGACCCCTGCTACTAATGTAACACCCCCCAGGAGCTCTGGAAACCTTACTCACACGGAGGAATACAACAACACAGAAGTGATTGTTATTTGGCTGCGGTCTTCTGTAAGGTGGAGGTATTTCACCAGTCGGGCTGCTCCAGTTTGAGCGATAAATAGCTATGCCCTACCTCTCTTAAAACCTACCTTCTTTATTCAAGTAGGTTACATTACATATAACACTTTTGAATCATTGAATACAATGCAAAGTGATTCTAATTCCGTTTCGAAACCTATATCTACCGAGAAGACACCTGTACAGCTTCACTCAACCATATTGAAGGGAATGTCAAACAAACTCTTCATCTTATAACATTAGTATAGATAAAAGTGAAATACCACTTAATGGCAACGAAGTACTAGACAAATAGCTCAGTCATTTTTAGAATTGCGCACTTTCTGCAACCACCTTTACGAATACCAACAGGTCCATTACTCGCGTATCTAGTGTTTAAGACAGGTAGTCTAAAAAAGTCTAGCAATTATGCCCAACCGTTGGCAGATGCTAGCTCGGCACGTGCCCGCCGACCTTTGAATGTCAGCAATTTTACATTGAATTACCGTTTAATTATATTTTACGATCGAGTAGACGGGGATTATAAATTGTGGATCTGCGTAAAGCGTTTCTTGGTGTAAAAGTGAGAAAAAAAAGTATAAGTGGTAACGGTGGAACGGAACGAGTTTCATTTGTTTTATTTGAAATTTCAAAACTGGAATGCTTAAATGACATTTAACGAGAGTACAAATTATAATATTATTTTTATGTTAATTGGCTACTTGACAGTTTTTGAAAAAGTATTGTAAAATGTGCGCCCGTTCATTTTATATCCCAAGCAATTCGATTTATCTGGAAATAATCTAAATAACCAGAGAAAAATAAGATTTTGTGTAACACATTTAAAAGGCGCGCGAAAACGCCTAGTCGCGTCACTGTTGCAATTATGACGTCAACGTCCTAGACAACGAACCGACACGCATAGGAACGACTTAATTAAGATAAACGGAAAATGTTTCAATAAATTCTTTATACGATTGGAGACACAATAATTCAATTTAATCGGTAAAATAATCATTGTTTCGCCACATTAAAATAAATAATTTTCGCCGACAGCTGTCATTTCCGAATTGCAATGGTGGTTTCCGTTTCGGTTCTTTTGTTCCACAGATAAAAAAACTAAAATTTATTTTGCAAAAATAAAATACTAACTATGCTTTGAATTAAAAAGTAAAAATGTAAAATGATTACTTAACTAATAAGCTAACATATCTAACACTTTTCATATTTTTTGTTAACACTGTCAAGTAGCCAATTACAAGCAACATACATATACGTATCAACAAAATGAAATTAAGTTTGAATCAGCCACTGGTTCCTACTGAAAACAGACCGAAAATAAACTCTTTATCTATTCCATTCTAAATAATAAGAATCTAGAATAACTTTAAGTAGGTAATTATGTGAGCCATGATTTTATTTTAAATTAAATGAAGAAAAAGATAGAGAAAATAGAGATTCCATGGTTTACTTAAAAGATGTACCTACTTATAAAAGATTGATAACGCGTTCTTCGAGTTTTCATTTCTGGGAGAATTCTCACTCGAAATAATCATATTTCTACATCAATAGGATTCACAATCCAACTTAAACGTCTCAAACTAACTATATAAAGTAACAAATATTATTTTAAATTCAATAAGTACCAGATGGCATTATTTTTTCTCATGCTTTTTAGTTTACTGTAGTCTACTTAACATTTAAAATACTCTCACCTTGCGTTTGCCGGTATTACAGCAAAAAAATAACAAAACTTTTGTCTATGAGTTTGCTAACTACGTATTTTTAAACTTATACACAAAATCCCATTCGAAAAAAGCGTTCCATTTTTACCCCACGGTTGTCTTACCCACGTTTTTTATTAACGGAAGAAAAAAAATCACATTACGGCTAAGATAAAAAGAGGGGTGATGCTTCTGTTCCTAACATTTTGAATAAATGTGACAGTTATGTATGTGGAGCAAAAATTTTGAGGCCATTGTGTTTTGATCTTAGAAAACGCCCTTGCAATAAACTTCAATAAAAGGCCCGTTGAGTCTACAAAGTTACTTATTCTTGGATTTCAACAAAAACAGTAAGATTAGACCGTATTGTAAACAGAATAAGAGTCACTCTAGTTCAACAGATGACAAAATTGCGGTTGTCTATTCATGCATCAGATTTGGATTATTTTATTGATACGTTAATTCCTTAAGATTGCGCATAGTAATGTGCTAATTGGTTTATAGAAATTCAGGGTACAAGCTGTTAAGTTGGTGTTGCATATAATAAATATTGCTAAACGGCTGGCAGTCAGCATTTTATCGCGGGGCAATTGCTACAGTAATTTTATCGTTATTATAAAAGTAATTTTAGCATATATCATTTCATATTCCAGCTCTTTTGTAGAAGGAGAAATGCCCGAATGCATCAACCGCTGCATGTGTAGATAATAGTATTGCCAATTGATACTAACAATGGATTTATAAGATAATCTATTGACTAATCAGCCTATCGTAGTCCATTGCTGGACAGAGGCCGCTTCAAAAGTTCGCGACATTGATCTATCCAGGGCTTCTTCCTTCCAGCCTCCATTTCTTTTATTTTTGTTTATTTTGCATTTTGGACCTTACCTTTTTTATCTAAGAAACCAGCTTTTCAATACAGTCCACATATATAATGTCGTGAAACACAAAATCAAACCATGACCTGAGCTGTTTCGGTTGCAAGCAAACCCGACCATCTGTCTACAGCCATCTGTTCAGATAATCTAATTTGTTCGAATCACCCAGAGCCGATAAAATAAATAAAATTACCGTCCTACTGCGGAAGCTTTGAAAAACTTTAACAGTTGTACTTTGACGTTTACTCGTACAATTTAAAGATGGCTTCCTGTTTAGTCGTTTCAGTTTTTTTACAAGCTTTTATTTAACTTGCAACCTATGTATTGTTTATCCTGGGGAAATATTACTACTTGATTTTTTTTAACTTTTAAAAAGACTTTGCACGCGTACTTTATACTCGTTTTTCCACATTATTCACTGATTCTTGGTTGCTACGCGATTTTATTTAGCCTAAAGCACAGCATATACACAACGATGGACATAACATATAAACTATTTTTTTACATCTACTTATATAATATAGTGTACCATTCAGTTTTTGTTTAACAACCAATCGTATCCAGCGTTCTTAGATCTTAGATTTTTCCGTGGAAATGAGAAGTTTTCTTATAGTTGTGCTTTACACCGCAATATAACCGAATTCCACGCGGGCAAAGCCGCGGGCGGAAAGCTAGTATATAATAAGTAGGAACAAAAAATGTAAAATAAATAGATTAATTAACAAAGAAAAAGAGGACAAACCAGCAGAACAAAAATAAAGAAAAAGAAGAAAACACTATAGCCTATGATGCCAGATATGTCATATTAAAGTCAGCAAAGATCTGGTTATTAGGTTGGGTTATGCAGATTCCTTCACTAAGTAGATTGACGATGAAATTAAAAGTTTGTGGGATATGTAGTGAGGTTGAGAAGAGATTCCTCCCGTATTCCTCACTGCTGAGGGTCGTGACCTCCCTTTTGCATCACTTTCACCCGTATGATTTCCCTCCAACTAATTCTGTCTCCGGCGGCGTGAAGGGCGTTGTGAAAGATGTGAGAAGAGATTACAGTATTATAAATAAATGTTAGTCTGCTTTCCTATTAATACATAACATGTCACCACATGGAACACGACTATTATCACTTATCTTACCACAACATAATCCATTCAAACATATCAATCAACCACCGTCCACTCGAACGTCAACCCTACTACAGTCGGCGGGTGTCCACCAGGCCCCGCTGCTTCTATTGACGCCTCAAGCGAAAAAACACGAACACGCGTCCGAAATTTAACAAAATATCGCACTGTGTTCATTACACGGCGATTCATTTAGCCCATTGTGTCGTACAAAGGCTCGCCCGCACGCTGCGCGCGGCGGGTCGCCTCCACCCCCGGCGGGAAAGGGTTGACGCCGATGTAGGCCCCTATCGATATGATGTAGTATCGATAAAACAATACTATGTATCTGTTGAAAATGGTCGTGTGTTTTTCGATATTAACGTTGAGTACGCATTCGTTTACTATCACACTTGTATGATGAGTTGTGACTTTGTTTTTTTTTTAACATCAGGATTGTTGCCAACGTAAAACCTTTCTGATATATTTTGTCCTTAATTAGCTTTGATTTATTCTGATTTTGAAATTATTACTTATGTCTAAAATGGTCACAGTGGAAGCACAAATTACGTGTGTTTGAAATGATGATGTTGGATAATTGTAACTTAAAACAAATACATAAAGTCTAATTTAGAAACCTACTTTTTCAGTGCCTCTATGGTTTAGTGGTTTGAGTACCAGGTCATGATCCCAGTGTTCTGAATTTGATTCATATGATAAGAAAATTACATACGTTTCGAATTTTCCGATCATATTTTATTTATTATTTATTTATATGTTTAAGTAACAAGACTCATTTTAGTTAGTTATAAAGCACTTAACCTATGTTAGTACATTCATTTATAAAACATAATGATTAATCCAGCAAAAGTAGTGCTACAATACCTCATATAGCGATAGTCCAGCCTGCTCGCTATCTTAACTAGGATGCTGTTGGGGCTGGCCCGCACCCGGCGCACCAGGGAGGCGCATCGGTGCAGCATAGTCGCGAAGAAGCAGTCTACCCTTGCTTCTCCAAACATCCCCAATGCACTGCAATACCTTGGCAGCCCCATCAGCACCCTAAATGCGTTGTTAAACTCGGGTAATAATAGCTCGGGTGATCACCAACTCTAATTTCTAAACTAGTGCTTTTTAATGTAAGGAAGATTTTCTTAATTGTTGGTGGTCTAAGACCTTAGTAGAATATTGAATATGATGATATATTACTTTAAGCGTAAGAATATTAAAACATTTGGATTCCAACCCAACACCAATGTGGATGTCGATATAGGGTCATCCCTACCCCCACCCCCAGTTGAAGGGTTGATGCAAATGATTGGACCATGTGAATGGGAGCTTTCATTAGACTGACGCGTAATGCGCTAATACGCACGCGATAATTACTGGCTGCAGTTTTCTTTTGTAGAACTGACAAGTTTTAATTAAAAATTTAGTCAAAAATGCTGATTTTAAATTTACAGACTTAATTATAGAGCAGGATAATTGATACAATTATAGAAATTGTAATTTACTAATTGTAACGTATTAGTTGCAATATTGGAAATAATTTGATAACGTATTTTTTACATAAAAGCCAAATTGTAAATTCTTGATCATTAGCGCAGGTATAGTATAGAGGTCAGTGAATGAGAAATATTTTTTTAATTTTAGATTTTCAAATCTATTTTTTTAATCGTGTATTGAAATGGATTTAAGTTAATTAAAAATATATTTTGATTGGCACTTCTGGGTTTTAGTTTGGGCAGTGAGTTAGATTTCAACGTAAAACAATAATTCATGTGATAAACATTGGGATTTATTCTATATTTAATATATTATTTCTGTTCTAGTTTTCATAACACAAGCTGTTGCGCAGTAGCGCAAAAAGGCAAGTATGCCTTGGTAATAAATGTATGTGATGTTGGATATTTATTTATACTTTAATAGACAGTTGGAAAAAAAATCAAAAGTGCCGTTTTACCACCAAAGAAGATAACCAATTACAAAAACACTACCTTCGCGCAAACCTTGAAGTAAAAGGTTGAAAAATCATTAAAACAGCTATTTAAAATGTATTAGCCAACGATACTCATTAAGGGGGTTAATAAAGAAGAAATTACGAGGTAAGGCAAAAACAAAGGTCAAGTGAGGAATGTAACGTACGTATCGACATTCGCACGCAGGCACAGTGTAAATAATAACAGCAAGTCGGAATAAGGTTGCTGTTGTCACGTGGCCGTAATAGTTTAACTGTATTCCCAAAATACCATCTGTTACGGACTAATTTGTAAGGAGCCTTTTATAGTTTTTGTATTGCTTTTAATGTGTCATTTCTAAATGTTGATTTTTCATTGTTTTGTTTTACTATGTCTTGTCAATATACGTTTCTACCAAAAAGCGACCTTTTCTTTACAGTCCACCTAAATAATTCTTGAATTTTTAAAACCATCGATAGGCACAGAGTGTTGCGAGATGGTTTAAGAGTGTAGTCTCCGCTCTTCTTAGTCACGTTTTTCTCCAGAAAGCAGTACAGCGCGGCAATGCATTTAACAATTTGGCATAAAAATAAATGTTTCTTAGTAAAACCATGTACTATTTCTTTTAATTAGTTTATTTCAAATTTAAGATAAGAGTGTCAGAATAACGAAAAGAGTATAATGACACAATTATACTGCATGGGAAAAGGTTGATCATAATAGAGTATACTTTTTTGATTAGCTCTTATCACCGAACATTTAGTTCACAAATAACGAGTCTCTTCAAACACTTGATACAAGCGGAATTATCGCTTTATATAGAGACGCGAGATAGTGTCAAAAAAAAATTGTTGAAGCTAAAATTGTGTCGATTCATTTAGTTCTCAAAAATGTATCCTTACTGTAATGTGTTAGATTATACGGCCTTAGGCGCTGTATGGTAACCAGCCCATTCAATTACTAGAAACTATAATAATTAACAGCTTGAAGGTGATTATAGAACATAGTTACAATAGCCTTAAAAGCTTTATTTTATATGCAATATTATTAATTTAGATTTTGCTCCCCAAATCCCACTGCTGGTAAAAAAGCCCTATCTTATCTTTTCTACGTATCTTCACTATTATCTTTGACTGGTTAATGTTTTGTATATAAAACTCTCAATTCTCTAAGAGATCCGATACACGTAGTGTTATTACAAAAAAAATATAAGCTCTCTATTTCAAATCACAGGCTTCGTAAACACACCTTATTGACTTATCCATGCATTGATTAAATGTCAATTTAAATCAAGACTTTAATTAGAAAAGGTTGCATATAAACATAATGTGGACATGATTGTTTGCTTGTTCACACACTATGTCTATTTATATGTTCTGTAAAGTTCTAAATGTTGTAAAAATTAGGATAACTATGAAGATTGTTGCAATATTCTTCTCCCTAGCATTCAATTCCGACCCGGTGGTTACTTCAATTTTTGTTACTAATAAGCGTGTCGCCTAAATTTATAAATTAATTTATTATTATGAGATAGAGAGGCCCATATTCCACAAAGAGGGCACAGTGTGGATTCGTGGAAGGTTGTGTGTAGGGCAAGACCTACCTCACAGTCAGATGGCCCCAGCCGACTAGCTTTTGACTAATGCCCTGTTGCAAAATTTTAAAAACGATCCGTTATAGTACATACTGTAAATTATACAAGGCGTAAGCTATAAACAACTGACGGAAGACTGATTACAGCTGATATGAAAAGTAAATTTGAAATTAGAATTAACGACGCGTATCGGTTGGAGAAACACAGATTGACATTTTCGACACATTACGAATCGTAAAATATTTGAAAAATCGAGATTTTTTTTTTTTTGCGCCAGACAATCACACTAATCACCTGGTCTCAAACTAAGGTTTTCCCTTGTACTATGAGTACCAGACGACGGATACTAACTGGGGGCGTCATCCCAGCACACCCAGACTCAAGTCAATTTAGAAAAGTTCGTTTTCCAAATTGACCCGACCGGGAATCGAACCCGGAACCTTTCGTGCTTTGGCTGCCTTCCTTAGCCATTGCGCCACGGAGGTCGTCAATATTAGCTGGTATCAACAGTTAACCTGGATATCAAACATCGAAAAGTAACTTTTGCTCGGAATGGCGAATCATATCGCGGAAAGCAAGCATAGATTATCTTTCTCTGCAAAAAAATCTAACAGTTCCATTGCGTTCACTGTGACCAAAAACGCACTATAGACAATTACAAACATATTATGAACACATCAAAAGATTCGTGATTCATTGCGCTAACATAATACCATATAATTTATCAATAATCCCGATCCCCACGACACCACTTTCCAATCAAAATTGTTTCCAAAACTGCTGCGAAGATTGTCAAGCAATTTCAGCCATTCTGTCAAACACTATAACGTATATAGTCGACATTAGAGGTGCGATGAAAGAAAGTGTCCAATCATCGGATTTGATAGAGACCATAGGTCTTTTGTGACCCGGCTTCATTTTGGTGTTGACGTTTATTCATTTGTAAGGCTCAATGGAGATTTGATGTCACTCTCCGTATGTGGTTTGGTTTGCCACTAGAGAACGTATCGCTAACGCTCAAGTGAAGATGAAAGTGGTTAAATGGAACTAGCTAGGCCCGCAATTTCGTCCGCATAGAATAGTGACTAAGCAGAATTGTTAATATTAAGGCTATATTATATAATATTTATATATGTGTTGGTAACACCAACAATTAATTTATTATTTTTTTCTAGTGTCAACACTGATTTCCTTTTCCAACCTCTATCTGTTTTCTGATTGTAACGTGTGCATGTGCGTGGGAATAAATTACTAAATTTAATTCGATTTAATAAGTTTTAATGTTTCAGCGATTCCCATCGACCTTACAAATACATAGGTAGTCCACTCTATAAGCAACAAACAATATGTGACACATAAGTATCAATAATGATGATGATGATGATGAACACTGACTTCGTCCAAAGTAAATGGCAATAAGTTAGATACAAGATAAAATAAAATCTTTTTATTTCAGACAGCAAGGATCCATAGTTTCTTAGTAAACAATTCTTAAAGCCTAAATTAGTATTTAAGACTACAAATAAAAAAACATAAAATTAATAATATCAGTGACACGATAGATGAGTGTGCTAAGAGTTACCAAAGAAATAGTGGAAATGAGATAAGCAGTATCTTATTTGCACTATTATTATAAATACGAAAGTAACTCTGTCTGTCTCTTACGCTTTCCCGCTTAAACCTCTCAACCGATTTTGATGAAATTTGGTATAGGCTACTTTTTGTTAGAAAATAAAGGGGGGATGGAGTTACCTCCATCTTATAGGTATTACCACCTTTGAAGGTAATATGGGAAAATTTTTACTTTTTACGTTAGAGATATGAAATTTAGCACAAATATAGCTCGAAACTTGGATTAAAATACAGACTACTATTTTTTTGTTTCGAATATTAGGGGATATTTGGGTTAAACCGACCATGAAAGGATGCAGTCCACGCGGACGAAGTCGCGGGCACAGCTCGTAACTTATATACTGAATTGAATAACTATAACTAATTTACTAAGTTACTTACCGGTGTCTTCTTAGTAGATATAGGTTCCAAAATGACAGTCAAAACACTCCAATCCATTGTATTCAATAACGATCTGATAGTGTTATATGTAACCTACTTGAATAAAGAAGTATTTGACTTTGAAAAAGGTCGTAAAAAGCGATAATTACTGACAGGGCCGGCGCTCGGACTTGAACGGGCGCTAGAAAGCTACCCTGAGGTACCCAGATATATTCTGCTGTATTGGTATACGCTTTTACAGGGGCGCTGGCGGAATTTCGTCCAGGGCGCCAGTAATGCTTGAACCGGCACTGATTACTGCCTCATCTACGAACGCATAGTTCAAACTACTGAATTTGAAACGCCGATTTTTTTATTTATTGTTATGATGAATTTTTTATCACATAAGAGAAATTATTGCTCTTACGTTACTAATTAAAGCCGTTAACCAAAATAACTGTAGCAACCATATTGTCTAACAGGTGTCTAATATAAATCAGAGATACTATCAGCTAATGTAATTTGTACGCCACTTTTCGGCCAGCAAGGCAGTTAACTAGCATTTTAATTATACATATAAATTTGTTTAAATGAAAACTCCATAGTTTGATTCTTGATCGGGTCAATATTAAAAACGATATTTTTCTCATTTTCTCGGGTTTGGGTATTGTGGTACTGTCGTTATTTCTAACACAAGTGCTCTAACTACCTACCATAAAGTCAGAGCAAGAACTCGAGGTTGTTAATTATTATAATAACATTTACTACGACAAAATATGAATAATTGACTTTATAGATAATCGTACAGTAAATATTTTAGTAAAATCATTATATTGCATTTTTCCGTGATTTCACTTCCCGGCACACCTTTTACTTTATGAGTACATAAGTAATAACTTTGATAAAAAAATCTATTAAAAAAACACATTGAGAGATAGACACTATTTTTGGTTCAAAACATTAGTAGTAATTAAACTAAATAAAACCGTAGCTTTATTTCGGTAAAGCGCGCAAATTGGGCGCGTTCTCACGTCGTCGCCTCAATTAGAACAAACACCTGCGCTTGCGCACCGTGATGAATTGTACGGGTGATAATAACTGATAACGAGACTTTGTCGCATTGTCAACTACTAAAATTTAAATTCGGAAGGCAGATTAAGCCGTTGTCCTTGGCATATAGGTCTGATTCCGCTGATTCGGTTGATGACGTAAGTAGATACATAAATTAATTAACCTAATTCCAATTTATATTGATCACCAAGTATTTTTTTATAGTAGCGCAGTATATTGGCTTCTCCCAGACTGATGGTAAGCAAGACAGGAACCCACATCGCGATGACAACGGATTTGATATCAAAATATCCTATCCGTTAGCATCGCCATACTGGCCCGCAAGATGTTTCTTCACGCTCCTTTTGAAGGAATCCATGTCAAAGGAAGGAGGAAACACATGAGCCGGCAACGAGTTCCATTTCTTAATGGTCCGACAAAGATAAGAGTTACCGAACTTTTTGGTTCGTGATGGAATATTTTCCACGGTGAAGCGATGACATCGTTGGCCGGCTCTTGTGGTTCTGTGTAGGAAAGGAGATGGTGGGATAAGGGAAAATAGTTCCTCGGAACACTCCCCATGATAAAGCCGATAAAAGACACCTAATGAACCAATGTCTCTACGTAGTTGAAGTATTTGGATAGCTTGGTTATTAAACCAGTACCCATTGTTGCAACGTTGATTTGATTTCACACCACGAAAGCTTCACTTAGTACTTACTATATGGAAACATAGATTTGAGTCAATATTATAAAACTAACCACTTTCTAAGTATAACTACGTTCTTACATTTGACGACCTCCGTAGCCGAGAGGCGAGCGGGCCGAACTTTGGCGTTGCGCCATACCGGGTTCGATTCCCGGTAGGGTCAATATGGATATTGCTATTTTCTGTTATGTCTCGGATTTGGATATTGTGATACTATTGTTGTTAGTGATTTCTGTAACACAAGTGCTTAAGCTACTTATCACAAAATCAGAGCAATGTATGTGATGTTTCCCATTATTTATCGGTTATTGGTTTACATCGCCTGAACATTTTTCTCAAAAACATGTCCGACTATAAACTTTAAATAAATAAATGCGCCAGACAATCACACCAATCACCTGGTCTCAAACTAAGGTTACCCCTTGTACTATGAGCACCAGACGGATACTAACTGGGGGCGTCATCCCAGCACACCCAGACTCAAGTCAATTAAGAAAAGTTCGTTTTCCAAATTGACCCGACCGGGAATCGAACCCGGGACCTTACGCGCTTTGGCCGCCTACCTTAGCCACTGCGCCACCGAGGTCGCCTATAAAAAAAACTTTGGACTTTGTACCGGTCTTATGGCGCAGTACATAAGGTACGGTTGATAGCTCGTCGAGATAAATACTTGCAGTTAAATATTAGTTCTTATGCCCCCCACATAAGGGAGGTACAAAGTTCAAAGTATGTAGCCTGCTGTGCTTTTGTCTATACGATAAAGTTAAAATGACGTGATAACGATATACTAGAATGAGTGTCACATCTGTAAAAAAATTTTTCAGTAAAATGCGCATCACTTATGTTACCAACCTTAATCTTTTGCATCAAAATTTAACGACAATATACAGTTGACGCCAAATCTCTCCAATAATCCACCATTTTTTACCTGGTTAAAACCGTAAGTAAGTAAGTCATCAAAAATCGTTAAACATCGACCATAAACTTTATGACTATTTGTCGGCCATTACACCAGGCATGCTCACTGAACTAATGTTGCTGTTACATTATATTACTTTGCGTTGGGATTTTGTGTTACAGTAAGCTTTTATGGGGCTGGCATAAGTTTTGCTTTCATTGGGGCGGTTTGCAAGAGGAAAGTGAGAGGTTTAAGAAAATTAGGTTAGTGTTCAGATTTTAATGGGGTAAATAAATGCATTGGTTTTCAGTATCGCTACCTTAATACTTCATGATTTTTAATGAAATGTGAAAACCGCGTTTCCGCTCACGTCTAAATCAGAGTTTTTAATGAGAAATTCACTTAATTTACATTAGTAATATTTATGAATAGTCGACTACACCAATTGAAGTGACTTTCAGTTCGGAACCTATAATTATAGAGAAGATACCGGCAAACAACTCTGTAGTTAACTCTTTGCACCAAGACATACAGTGTCAGTGTGGTGATTATATATATTAATAAACATATAGTAAGCCCTAATTTTCAATGTGCTTAAAAATATTGCGCACTTGCATTTATGTGCATTTGTTAAGAAAAGAAAAAAGGCTTATTACTGGACCACACATCCTTGTCTACAGTAATATTATAAAGAGGAAAGATTGTACCTATTTTCGTATGTTTGTATGTTTGTAATGAATAGGCTCAAAAAGTACTGGGTCGATTTAAAAAAATCTTTCACCAATAGAATGTTACATTCTTCCAATTTGACAAAGGCTATAAAATTAGGGATCCTTGGTAAAATTTGAACAATGTAACCGAAGGTGTAGAAAAATGAGTCTTAAAATATCTTTCGTCGAATGCGCGGGAAAATCCTCTAAGGCGAAACGAAGTTCGCCGGGACCGTTATCATTGATAAACCTAGTCTTTCACTTTATAGTATCCTTATTTCAAAGGACAGCTTACAAACCAGAGTACTGCAAAATGAAAGACAGACAACATATAACTAAAAATTATGCAAAGGCAGATCAAACATAATTTGAGGCAATGTTAGATAATGCAAAAAAAGTTAAACTTAATCTGTGATCTAAGGAGTTACGGGTTCTCAGCAAGACGCAAAAGAGCAAAATATTTATTTACGGTTTGACGACCTCCGTGGCCGAGAGGCGAGCGTGCCGAACTTTGGCGTCGCGTCATCTCAGAGGTTCCGGGTTCGATCCCCGGTCGGGTCAATATGGGAAACGAACTTTTCTGTATTGTCTCGGGTCTGGGTGTTGTGGTACCGTCGTTGTTTCTGATTTCTGTAACACAAGTGCTTTAGCTACTTACCACAGAATCAGAGCAATGTATGTGATGTTGTCCAATATTTATTTATTTATTTATATTATTTATTTATTGTAGATACCAACATTAAACGTCATAATTTAAATTAACGACTTCACATCCAAGTATCTCAGTTAATGTTGAAATATGAACAAACGCTCGAAATTGAATGGAAACATCAAAAACGGCTATTGGAACGAATCGGAACGCGAAGTCCCGACGACACACGTCAGTCTCACACTGACATTTTCGTGAAGCTTTTATGTCGAGGACTTAAAACCTAATATTGAACTGCAAGCGTTGCTCTTTTATACCGCTGACTGTATCTAAGTTAACCGTGAAGCAATTAACGCAGAGACAGGATTAAAAAGCGGTTATTTTTGGAAAAAATGGGCAATAAATTGTCGGAATTGAAGATACTTTTTTGGATGCCACAAACTGAATTTCGTTTTATATCAAGGCGTAAATGTGGAGGTTTTGATTGGCGAATTGAATTTGAAAAATATATTTTGAATTGAATTCAAATCTTTTTTGCATGTCACTTGGGGCAAAAGTTAAAAAAAAACGTTGTCATTTTTTATTAGGTATAGGTACAAATAATTTAAGGTTATACTTAAACGTTACTTTATCCATAAATTAATAAAACATATACCTAATAACATAAATAAGTATGTGTTAAACAATAGATATACTACTTATTAATTTTTGATGATTGTTAACATTTTCGAAATACATAATATATTATTCTTGTTTCGTAAAACAGCGCGAGATTCGCACTCGCAGACAACCTCTTAAGAGTGGTTTCCGAAGTCTTATGTATAAGTTTAAAGACGTGTTGTAAGTTTAACAATCCCTACTAATATTATAATAGCGAAAGTAACTCTGTGTGTCTGTTACGCTTTCCCGCTTAAACCTCTCAACCGATTTTGATGAAATTTGGTATAAGTATACGCTCAGCCTCAAGAACGGACATAGACTACTGTAAGGAACGTATGTTCTTTACTAAAAGTGGAAGTACTTCCGCCGAGCTAGGTGTTATCTGCTCGGGGACCAAGGCCCAACTACCAATCTTGGTTCGTTGTATATATACTTAGTGGCGACGAAAACTCTGATATCGCGATGTAGGATATCGATGTCATGCATTACGTATGGAGCGTTGTTTACTACGCCAATTCTGCTGACGCTGTATTTGTGTCGACTTGTAGGTCATGTCGTAGGTCGGCACACTACTTTTTGTTTCGAATATAAGGAGAGATAGTGGTAAAACCGACCATGAAAGGATGTAGTCCACGCGAACAATGTCGCGGGCACAGCTAGTATCAAATAAAAGGTTTGAAGTAGTAGGTACCATACAATATGACAAATTTGAAATCTAAGATGTATGTACCTACCAAAATCAAACTGTTGGGGTGTTTATACAGTTACGTAATATTAAAAAATACAATATGAAAACAACCAGACGGTAAATCATGCAAACAAATCGATAACGAAATCAACAGGCGTTTTAAACACATCCTAAGCTGATCGGTCGGTGTCAAACAGAGGATGGGTGTGCAATTAGCACGTTGTAAAGTAACACGAATTAGACAGATGGGACTCTCGATACGAACTAGCCGAAAATCGACTGGGCGTATGTTCGGCACCTGCTGTCTGATAAGATTGCGGTTCTCAAACTGTGCGGCTTATGCCCGCTTCCAATATTTTACGATTCGTAATGTGTCAAAAATAAATAAATAATAAATAAATATTGCACAACATCACATACATTGCTCTGATTCTGTGGTAAGTAGCTTAAGCACTTGTGTTACAGAAATCAGAAACAACGACGGTACCACAACACCCAGACCCGAGACAATATGGAAAAGTTCGTTTCCCATATTGACCCGACCGGGGATCGAACCCGGAACCTCAGAGATGGCGCTCGCCTAAGTCAGGCCCGCTCGCCTCTCGGCTACGGAGGTCGTCAATGTCGTCAATGATGACTATCCGTTTTTCTCCAACCGACTACGACGCATAAATACCATAGTTTACCTTCCATATCAGCTGTCATCAGTCCGTCTGACGTTTTTAGCTAACGCCTCGTATAATTCGTTACTATTCGTAACAAGAACTGATCGTTTTTCAAATATTCGAACCGGGCGTTAGAAAATAAGAAAGATTTCACCCAGGTGGCCGATTACCAAAACGTTTTGTAATTGTAGTTAAAAAACTATTTCAGTAGGTCCCTTTTTTCTTATTAACAATGAATTAAAGTTAAATGCAGTTACATCATAGCGATTTTAACTATTAGTTACTGATGGTATGACGTTACTCACCTTTCACAATGTGCGGGTGGATGAAGATTTGCAAGCTCCCCCGAACAGACGAAGGCGAGTAAGACCAGTCAGCTCGTGACCACGGTTGGTGCAACATAACCGAAACGTCGGGCACTAAGTAGTTCGTATTAGCTACTAAATAAAAATGGTGTCGCGTTTTGACCTGTTAAATTATTTTAAAGGTTACTTACCTTTTTTTCTGCAATTAAAGTTATATTTGTAAATTTCTAGGTTAGCAATTTGCAAAAGCGAATTAAGCACACTTGAAACATTATTCTCGCGTACGTAAACAAGGATACGTACTATCCCCGTTTTGTCCACATTTTCCATCGATTCTTCGGTCCTGTAGGGCGCAGCGAGATGTTTTATAGCTTTAATCCTTCTTAGATGAATGAACTATCTCATATAAATAACATGTTTTAATTCAAACAGTAGTTTCTGAGATTAGCGCGTTTAAGCAAGGAAACAAACTCTTTACATTTATTTTAAGTAAATAAAATATAAATAAATTTTGGACAAGATCACATACATTGGTCTGATTCTGTAGTAAGTACCTTAAGCACTTGTGTTACAGAAATCTGAAACAACGACGGTACCTCAACACCCAGACCCGAGACAATACAGAAAAGTTCGTTTCCCATATTGACCCGAACTATTTTAAATAAACAAAGATCGAACCCGGAACCTCAAAGATGGCGCGACGCCAAAGTCCGGCACGCTCGCCTCTCGGCTACGGAGATCGTTAAAGTATACATATATTAGTATAGCTCGGTGGCAACGTGGTAAATTTTCTGTTTAACCCCTTACAAATTTACCAAATCTGAGTACATTTTTAATCCTCTAATTTAAAACCGTCAAAAATCGTAAATCTTTGTCTGCAACCGACCGTTTAAGCATAATTGCAGTAGTTTGACAAGCGTTGCCCTCTCTCCACTAATGTTTGTGTATCCCGAAATGTTTTTACGTATTCCTAATTACAGACCATAAGACAGGTGAAACGGCTTTAGTTAATGTCTTTCTATTGTTACGTTATTGTTATTTCCTTAAGACCTTTTGAAGAGCTTCCTATGTTAAACAAGTTGGGAACAATTTGTTGTTCCTTTGACTTACTCTTGGTATAAATAAAAAATTATTTACAAGAATAAACTGTTTGGGTAAACAGAGAATTCAATATGAGCGTACACCTTCGATATGTAATGTGCCGTAATATATACTACTACTCAAATTCTTTATAAGTGTAGCTTTCATTTGTAAAAAAAACTACTGAGTTTCTTGCCGGTATCTTCTCTTTAGTTATAGGTTCCGAACCGGAGGTAGCTTCATTTGCTTTATATAGAGACTATTCATAAGTATTACTAGTGTAATCTATGTGAATAAAAAATATTGACTTTGACTTTGACTTTTATTTGATACGTATATTGAGATATTTGTGTCAAAATATGTAATCCGACATTTTGTCTTGGCGGCCATCTTGGACAGATTTACAGCAAACTTATCTAAGAACATCCCAAATAATTATTAGGATCGTTTTGACATTTCTCTCTTAAAAGCATTTTATTTTATTCCATGGATAGATATATATCATTAGGTACTTGTTTATAATATTCTTAAGATATATGCCTAAAATAATGTTTGTACCTATTGTACGCAAAACGTATCTACTAAATTGGTTTGGATGAAATATTGTAAATATATAGATGAGACTACCTACTACCTATCCTAGTATACTTGACGGTATATTTACTATACATTAGGTTCGAAACCGGAAGTAACATAATTTGGTTTATATGTATAGATGATTCATATAAATATTACTGATGTCATTTACACTTGTAAAGATATGTCTGCATCCTTTTATAAAAATAATGTTACCAGAACAAGAATTCATTAAAAGAAATTAAAATTTAATTTCAAGTAACATTTTAGACTTTTAAAAAAAATTAAAAATTGCGTTTTTTGATAATTTAGAAATGCATGTGTACTTATCACTTACATCAGACATGCTATAAAAATCACGTTCAATACAAGGCACTGTTACAATTAATCAAATCCTTATTCTTCACTTCCTGTAACTAATCTAAAATGATAGCTCACATAAACTTTGCCGCGAACAAAAAGTAACTCGAAGACAAATAAATTACGCGCTAGATCTGCACTTTATAAAGGGCTTTGAATAAATTCGTCCTTTTAATGGGACAAAGGATTTTTAAATAGATCTATAGAAGCGAAAGTTTATCTTTATTTATTGCTGGTTGTACCAAAGATATCGAAGTGCGCCCCTGCGATAATTTACCATTTGTTACAATTTTTGTCCTTTACGACGAATTTCTATTCACAGCTTAGTTTTTGGTTAAGTAATTTGAACTCTACTAGAAAAGAATTAGAGTTTTATTTAATGTTGGAGTGGCAAGCAATGTGCTGGAAGTCCGCATCATTTTATTTCTTATAGATTTTACTGTCGTAAGTGTATTATTTGTGCGTAACTTTTACTTGAGTACGTTCATAAAGTAGACCAGAATTTTGTAGTTTTATTTTATTGAAAGACTAGCGGTCCCGGCGAACTTCGTTTCGCCTTTGAGAATTTATCCCGCTTTTCTGTTGAAATTTCCAAATTTTACCAAGGATCCCTAATTTTGTAGCCTATGTCCAATTGGAAGCATGTAGCATTCTATTGGTGAAAGATTTTTTTAAATCGGCCCAGTACTTTTTTAACCTATTCATTACAAACATACAAAAATAGGTACAAATCTTACCTCTTTATAATATTAGTATAGATAAATAAAAATAAATAACTATAAATATTGGACAAGATCTCAGCCTTGCACTGATTCTGTGGTAAGTAGCAGAACTCTTCTGTTTCAGAAATCTGAAACAACGACGGTACCACCTTATAAAAAAACAACAGAGAGAAAGAGAAACAAAAAAGAAATGATCGTATTCCTTAAGTCAGCTAGACCGGAATCGAACCCGAGACCTCAGAGAACGCGCGACGCCAAAGCCCGGCCCGCTCGCCACTCCGGGTTTAAAGGTACCGTCGTTGTTTCGAATTTTATTTCAGTAACACAATTGTTTTAGGTACCTACTAACTAAAGAATCAAAAAATCCGGTTCAGACTGCCCTGCTTTGGTTTATAAAACGTCTACTCATTTATTCTGTCAGGGAGTGTTCTAGTAGAAAATATTCACAACTAAACTGGAATTAACAATGGAATATGTGTTAAAATAAAACTCATTGGTGTCAGTGAACAGTTGATAAAACAGTGCAAAGGGTAGTTCAGGATAACAAAATTAGCTTTAACCAACCTACTTACTAAGCTTTCACTTGGCTAGCTTCATTAACCTTCCAATTTCGAGTAAAACTGTCAGCCAGTGATAGCCTAGTGGCGATCGGTTGTCCCTCCCCAGTGGTTACACAGAGTGCGTGCGTTCGGATCCGGACTGGACCTACAGAACTTTTTTAGCTTTTTATTTATTTTTTTTTATTTTTGTTTTTGTTTTTTTTTGTTTTTTTTTCTTTCTCCTTCCTATTTTTGTTATCATTAAAATTAATTGTCGTCTCCGTTCTCGCACTACGTTCGCTGTCTTAGGAAATAACATGCCGAACATGCAGCGTTCTCCTTTATCCAGCCAGCAGTGCTCGTCCGATACCGAAATTCCTTCTGGCTCCCGCGATGTCGCTGCTTGCGAGAATGTACGAAGGAGGCAGAAGCGCCGTATGATTGTTTCCCCGCATGCCGTTGCTGATGACCTTGCCTTGTCGGAGTTTCGACAGGAGTTCGCAAGCTGTATCTCGGAGATGCGTGCGTTCCGGCAGGAAATGGCTCAACTCCGAGAGTCATTTGCGGCTGTGGGATCGCGCCTGGACACTGTTGAGAAGAGGCTTGATGTGCTTGAGCAACGCCAGTCGGGGTGCGACTTTGGAGGTACAGCTGATCTGGAGCGTACCATCTCGCAGCTCAGGACTGAGCTGAATGACCGCGATCAGGAGGCCCTCCTCGCGGACCTCGAGTTAGGCCAGCTACAGGAGGAGAAGGGCGAAAGCGTCATTCACTCCGTTACTGTGCTTGCCTCACGCTTGGGTGTGACGCTGGAGGATCGAGACGTGGTGTTCGCGGAGCGCGTGGGTCCGCCCCCCAGCGAGGCCGGTGGCCGACCGCGCCGCGTCGTGGTGCGCCTGGCGCGCCGCCAGCTGCGAGACGACCTGCTGCGTGCGGCGCGTGTGCGCCGCCCCGTCGCCGCCGGCGCTGCTGGAGGTCGGGTCTACGTGAACGAGCGCCTCACCCGCCCAAATCGCCAGCTGTTTCACCGAGCACGCGAGGAGTGCCGCAAGCAGCAGTGGCGCTACACCTGGACCAGGCGGGGACGCATCTTTGTCCGCCAAGCGGATGGTAGGCCCGCGTTCCAACTCCGAGCAGATGATGATTTCATCAGAGTATTTGGACCGCGGGCAATCTGACTACCTGTCTGGAGGAGAAGGAGATCTCTGAAATTGCTTATTTGTATGTTTCTAATTTTAAGTGTTTTGTTTTTTTTCATTTATTTAATTATTTGTTTATATCCCTACGGCGTTGCCTTTGTAATTCCCACAAGTCATATTATGTACAATAATCTTATTTCTTATTTGTATAAATGTCTGGTCTTTAACTTGTCAGTTGGCAGACTTGGACACAAATGCTTGGTTGATGAAAGACACAAACTCATTTTTTATTTACACTATATTTTATTAATTTTTAACACACACAGATACAGACAGAAACACAACGACCACACACATTATTTGGAGCTGATATTTTACATAACGGCTCACCTTATGTACAAGTGCTTACACAAAACCCAGGTATGGCGAAATGGTTGTTCCTAAATATTTCAAAGTTGGCTTTCTCAATGCGGGTTCACTGGGCTCTAGGCATGAGGAGTTTACTGTGGCCGTTGAGGACCAGAAGCCGGATATCCTGGCAATCAACGAGACGTGGTTGAGGCCTGGAGAAGATGACAGGGCACCTAAACTCACAGGCTATTGTCTTCGTCACTGTCCTAGACCTAGCCACATTAAAGGGGGGCGGGGTGGAGGCGTCGGCTTCTATATACGTAAGGGCATCAATGCCCGTACTTGTCAACACCCACCAGCACCGTGTGTTGAGCAGATGTGGGTTAAGGTGCGACTTAATAATTCGGTCATAGTGATGGGAACCGCCTACAGACCACCAAAACAAGACCTGACTGCGTTCCTGGATGCAATAGGGAACTCTGTGACCTCATTCACTGGATATGATGGGCTTATTTTGACGGGTGACTTCAATGTTAACTTTATGGATATCGGCAATAGCAAAACACAGCAACTCACTAAGTTTCTTCAAAGCATCAACCTTACCCAGACTGTTAGCGATCCCACTCACTTTACTGACCACAGTCATACCTTGATAGACATTATCTGTACTGACTTACGCGTTCTGCGTGTTATATCAAAGCATATACCTGACCTAGGAGGACATGCTATGCTATCGGCTGAATTCAAAATAAAGACTGAAAAACCACAGCCATATTGGGTTACTTATAGGCCTTTACGGGACATCATAGCAGAGCAATTTAGCAGTGACCTAAATTCAATCATTTGGCGAGACTTCTTCAGCATAGACAATGTCAATAGTCTAACCAAGGAATTCACGGCATGGATAGTCGCTTTCTTTGACTTACATGCACCAGTCAAAACCCGTAAGGTCAAGCATCCACCTCATCCATGGATCACAGATACAATCAGGTCAATGATTCAGATAAGGAATAACCTTCATAAGAAATATAAGCAAATAGGGACACAATCTTCTAAGGATAGCTACAAAAATATCAAAAGACTGGTGCTGGAGGCCATTGAAAGTGAAAAACGTTGTTTTTTCGAAAAACATATATATAGCAACTTGGGAAACTCTAAAAAGCTGTGGCGGAATCTGAAATCCTCTGTGGTACCCAGTAAAAAGAATGTTTCAGAACTACCGCCACACTATGACGATCCTGATCTCATCAACAATCATTTTCTTATTACGCCTGGTGATGATCAAGTAGCAATATCACAGCTGACCTACTTTGAATACCACAGATATGGCACAGCTACATTCTCTCTGCGACCTGTAACGGCAGATGAGGTTCTCAAAATCATACAAAGCCTCAAGACCAATGCACAAGGAAGTGACTTTGTGTCACTGGACATGTTAAAATTGACACTGCCCCAGACTTTAAACGCTATCAGCAACATTATTAACTGTTCCATTAGGGAAAGTACATTTCCTGAAGCCTGGAAAGTCGCAGTGGTGAAGCCGATTCCTAAGGTTCCTAACCCTTCCACTCTTAATGATCTTCGACCTATAAGCCTATTGCCATGTATGTCTAAAATCTTGGAGAAAGTGGTATGTAACCAACTAACGAAATACCTTGAGGATAACCACATTCTTCCCAACCGTCAATCGGGCTTCCGCAAGGGCTGTGGAACAGCCACTGCTTTGGCAGATGTTGTTGACAACTTGTTGCTGGCTCGAGACCGTGGTCAGCTTAGTGTGCTGCTGCTTCTGGACTTTTCACGTGCTTTCGATTCCATAAATATCTCTTTACTGCTCTCTAAGATGGCTTACTATGGAATCAACATAAAATCGATTAAATGGTTTCAAAGTTACCTACATAACAGGCGGCAGTACGTTGAGCTGACTGGTCCAGACGGGTCTAGACGGTGCTCTGAGACGAGATTGGTCACACGGGGGGTACCACAGGGTTCAATCCTGGGGCCAATACTCTACGTGCTTTATAGTGCAGACATAGTTAGCAATATTAAAAACTGTCAATATCATCTGTATGCTGACGATTTGCAGATGTACTATTCTTATTTGCCAGATGAATATGGTGATGCGGTAGCCAAAATAAATAGTGACCTAAACCGGATTTCAGATTGGTGCCAAAACAACTGCCTTGTTTTGAACCCTATAAAGTCTAAAATGCTTCTTGTTGGCACAAAAAGTAATTTAAACAAACAGTATAACTCTTCCCTCAATGTACACATTAAAGGCGTTCCAGTGGACCAGGTATACACAGCTAGGAATCTGGGTCTGGTCTTCGATGGCCACTTGAACTTTGAATCCCACATAGCCGAGTGTTCCCGCAATTGTTTTTACAGACTGAAACTTATGTACAAGATGCGACCATACCTGAGTGAAAAACTCCGTTTAATGTTGTGTGAATCGCTAATACTTTCGAGACTAAACTACTGTGACACAGTATATGGGCCATGCCTACTGGCAAGAACAGCCAAGCTAATTCAGCGTGTTCAGAATGCCTGTGCGCGCTTCTGTTTTAAGGTCCCACCTCGGTCACACATCACACCTTACTTGAACACATCCAAGCAACTCAAAATGGAGGCACGTCGAAGGTTGCACTTGGCCACTCTTCTGTTTGGGGTCATAAAGACAGAGAAACCGAGGTATCTCTTTGAGAAGCTCACTTGGGCTTTTTCTACTGGTAGGTACACCAAAAGGAGCTGTACGCACATATTTGCAGCTGTGAAGCACCGTACTATGGCTTTTAGAGGCTCCTTCAGATTTGCGGCCTCGCGATGCTGGAATGACCTTCCCCCTCCAGTGCGTGATCTAAAAACAACAAATACATTTAAATACCACCTTAAGAAATATCTATTAATTAAGCAAACCGAAACTCACACACCTTCTGGTATTTCACGTCGGGTACAGGGATTGTCAGTGTCCGGCGGGGCGGGGGCGCAACTGATGTGAGCTTTGATACCGGTCCTCAGCGTTAATCAGTGACGGCGGCGGCGCAGCCCGTCCGTTCGTCCAACTTCATACGCGTCGTTCTGGACTCAATGACATAGCGTCGGGAGCAATTTGCGACGGTTTCGTTGGTACTATATTGGTACTGGAGCGATCCGTCCCTTCCGTTGCGTGCCCTAAAATTGATTTTAACTCTTTATGGAGAACTTGTGTTTCATTAATTAACCCACAATAACCTACAATAACACATCTAAACTTACATCTTGGCTCGTCACGTCACGCGAGGAAGTTGTTAGGGTTGGTCTCCTAGTGCCACTGAGAGCTGCAGGTGGTCTCCTTCTTAACCTGTCAGAGTTTCCTGGATAGACGTTAACGTTTTTCGTGTAGAACGTTCGGAAACGCTCAAAGTAAATTATTACCGAGTTTTTTTTTTTTATTTTTTTTTTCATTAACCAATGTAATGTGTCGCAACTTTTGTCCTTCAGGCCTAGCATGCGCCGCGAGAGTAAATTTCATTGCGCTCTTAAGAAATGTCAAAATCAATGCGTCAACTGCTGATTGGCTGAAAATATGAGTACGGTGTACTATCTCCCAATCAACGGTGTAGAAGCTTTTGTCGCCTTATGTGAGATATTTGACGTATTGCGCGTGATGGGCCTGCTTGTCCTGTGTAAATTTGTTTGAATTTAGGTGTGTATGTGCATGTGTGTATGTTTGTCCGATTTTATTATATTTGTTTTTAGGTTTTTGTCATATTTGTTCTAATATGAAACACTGTGTTTGTAATAGTTATATCTTCTGCTTCCGTTGTGATTGTTTTGTACTTTATTGTCTTTGCCTGTTTTTTAACAATGTTTGTTTTTGTCGTTTTTTCTTTTTTCTTTTTTTGTGTAGTTTTAAGAATAAAATTATAAGCGCCACTCGATTGCGTGGGGAACTAGCAAGAGCCAGGGCGCTTGCTAATTCTCCAAGTAAGGGGTTCCACCAGAATACCAGCGCTGCTGGGACGTTAAAATGTCGCAGCGGCATTTGCTGAGGTGGAACCCAAATTGGCCTCACAAAGTATTTACACTTTAACTGTTTCATTTGTCTTGCGTTGTTTGTAAATTTTGTGATGTCAATAAATGTTTTTTCTTTCTTTCTTTCTTTACTAAGGATGTCATCCACATTAACCATTAATTAGTTACCGATGATTCTGATGACACTGTGCAGACTATAATCTGGTATTCTGATCTAGCAAGTGGATCTACCATATATAGGACGAGCAAATTGTTTAATTGCCGTGCACCGAACCTACTGACCGAGCACACTATGCCGACTAGTGGCACAGTGTAATTCAAGGAAAGTAGGTAAAAGGTATTTTTGTACCATCAACACGTTCAAACTTTAAATAAGAATAACAACAACCACACCAATCACCTGGTCTCATACTAAGGTTTTCCCTAGTAATATGAGCACCAGATGACGGATACTACCTGGAGGCATCATCCCAGCACACCCAAACCCAAGTCAATGAAGAAGTTCGTTTTCCAAATTGACCTGCCGGGAATCGAACCCAGGACCTATTGCGCTTTGGCCGGCTACCTTAGCCACTGCGCCACCGAGGTAGTCTAACTATATTATTATCTTGGCACCATCCTTATGCCGAGCGCATAAGAACTAATTTAGAGCTGCAAGTGTTTACCTGAACATGCCGTAGAGAGGTTCTCTGAGGTCCTGGGTTTTCAATTCCCGATCGGGTCGATATGGAAAACGAACTTATTTGTATTGTCTCGGGTCCAAGTGTTATGGCACCGTAGCTGTTTTAATATTTCGGTAACACAAGTGCTTTAGCTACTTAACACAGAATCAGAGGATTGTATGTGTTGTTCAATGTTTATTTATCAATTGAACATCATTTGCAGTTCTTGCCTAGTGATTTGTTTTGGAATATTTTCATTTATTTTTCCTTTTATTTTTTTTCAATTATTTATTTTTGCTAATTAGGTTGAGGCTTTTATTGTAAATTTTATTATCATTAAGATTTTATTAAATTTAAGAAACACATATTTTTTTTCTTTTACAGTCTTCACATTTTATGAGAAATGTACAACAAGTCAACTATTACGTTTAAACTGTCTTGTATGTACTCAACTCTCTCAGCTCAAATTTCTCGAGCTCATAGAATCTTGATACAGTAACATTTGTTAAATATACCATTTACTAGTATGTAAACTACTAAGAAGTCGCGGGAACAGCTAGTCACTATCACTACATAGTATAAAACGAAATCGCTTTTTCTCTATGTCCCTATGTATGCACATTTAAAACTACGATATAAGGATATTCGGATTTTTATACGTTTTTCTTTGATAGATAGAGTGATGTATGACGAAGGTTTATGTGTTTAATACACATGAATATACAGTAAAGCCGAAAGCTTCATTTGCATTTACTTGCACCCCAGCTAAACAAAGGCTTGTAGCTAGTCACTTGAAAAAAAAAATATATAAGCTTATAAACCTCTAACCATTTTTTCCTAACCTCTCGCCGTCCTCATTTTATGTTGATCGTAGTTTTATCGACCTCTCGATCGAAATTTTTTTTTCTAATCTTCCGCCGTCCTCATAGTTGATCGAAGTTGCTTCACTGTTATCCTCTTCACTGTGCGAGCATCACGTATAACGGGTGCCTTACGGAACATCATTCGATCTGTGTTTACCGTACTATAGTACTTTGCGCCAGATTAAATTGGGTAAACGCCGTTGGAACTACAAACAACAGGCATAAAAGTGTGAAAAGGCCATCTGCGGCCATCATCAATAGTCAGTTAAGAAAAAAAAAAGTTGTGTATCTGTAAATGTATCACAATATATGTTGGTTAATAATGGACATATATGGACATGATTGTCTGCTCGCTCGCCACCATATATATATATTATATTGCATTTCAAGATTGACCTCATCCCACCTGATGTTAAGTGGTAATGAGGTCCTAGCTAAAGGGCGACAAGTACAGCATAATAAATCTGTTACTGGACTTGTCGCCCTTACCTTGAAGGCTTGACCCCTGCTACTAATGTAGCCCCCCCCCCAGGAGCCCTGGAAACCTTACTCACACGCAGGAACAAACAACACAGTAGTGATTGTTATTTGGCTGCGGTCTTCTGTAAGGTAGAGGTATTTCACCAGTCAGGCTGCTCCAGTTCGAGCGATAAATCGCTATGCCCTACCTCTCTTATTAAATTAAATTTTATTTTATATCGCAAAGGTAAGGATAACGACTGAGTTTCATGCCGGATTCTTCTCGGTAAGATAAGGTTACGAACCGGCTGTAGCTTCAATTTTGGTTTATATTCATTTTGACGATGCATAAGTGTTACTTGTAACCAACATGAATAAATGAATTGCGATATATTTGTGCGAACTGATTAAATTAATACTTGAAAATAGAACAATGAGAAATATAATTTTGTTTTTTTTTCAACTAAAGTACGGTCAACAGAACATCACATATGCAGTGCGATATTCATACTCTTTTTTTTTAAGCTTTACGGCTCTGGACGCTGTCCATTCAAGCCATAATCATATTCATATTCTTTATTGCAGTCCATAAGTAAAGTAGGTATTACATTATAGTTTCTTAGAACTAAAAGTACAATTTATGGACCTTGTCGGGCACGGTAACGTAGGAGAGGGGAGGAGTTTAACATATATAAAAATATGTATTTCAATTACCTACATATATTACATTAATTGTAATAATGTTTATCCTGTAAATAATAAATAATTATTTAAAAGTTCCTTTAACACATACGTGATTTTTAACCGTTTGTTGCTCGATATTAAATAACAGGAACAGGTAGACGCTCAAAATTATCACAGAATATTTAATTGTACATTTATTTTGGTTAAAAAATAAATAATTGTGTCTAACGTTGAATAGACAATGGTACGGAACCCTTCGTGCGCGAGTCCAACTTGCACTTGGCCGGTTTTTTTTACCTGTCTACCTAACACCTAGTAAAACTATATTATAAATTAACGATTATAAGGGTAGTATTTACACGTAGCAACAATAAAGCTATTTATCTACGACGATAACATTTTCTACTTCCTCTGTGACGAATTACCTACTAACTGCAGCCCGCATAATTTATTTTTACTTTTAATGGCACCTTTATCAATCGTTATCATAGACACGGCCATCACGTGACCGCAAGATAAGGCGCCAAAACAAAACACGTCTGAGAAAAAAAAACATCCCCAAAGTTAACTTAACGTTCCGCCTTCACAATGACATTACCCGTCCCATTCGCACGACTACTACCATGCCGGGCGAAAGCGAGACGCGCGAATCATGTGGCAAACGTCAGGCCCCAGGTGAGTTCGAATTTTGAAATTATTCGAACGCGAGCTTTGCGCGGGAAAGCACGTGGTTCGGCATTTTCGAGTTTCGAACATCGGGTTTTTTATAATTTTATTTTTTAAGTGACTCTTGAAAGTGGACAGTGTTTTAGGTCTGCACATGGATTTTGAAAATTTGTGGAATATGTTTTGTGTCGTGATTTTTTTGAAACTGATCGGTGAAGCATTGTGCAATAAATAGGGATTTCTTTTCTTAAGGAGCAAAGGAACGGTGAGTCGGGATGCCTCGTGTGATGTATAGAAATACTAACAAATGTGTGGAATTGTATGGGATGCCCCTTTCGAATGGTTAATTTTGTTGGCGAGTTTCACTACCCATAGAAATCTGGACAGGCTTTTTGTAATTTCTTCTGACAGAAATAAAGGCTTGAATTTTAAAGTATTTTTTAATCTTTGGAAACGATAAATATTTCAAGTAAGTAATAAAGAAATATTACATAAGTACTGTTATAATTCTAATTTCATAAGATAATAATGACCTAGTAGATTTATGAGGTTAGAAATTTGCTTTGTCCTAATTATACATGAGAAAAACTATTGAGAAAAAGTTATCTTAAGAAATATGTGCAGTCTATATATTATTGTAATTTTTTCTGTAATTTATTTTTACACACGGTCAATTGGCCAATTCAACAATTGTCTCTTTATCTAAAAACGGAGCACTTTAAATGTGCTTATAATATAAAATCAGAGAGCTTTCAAAGCTATATACCACCACGTGATAATCTTTAGGTACTTTAACTAATGCCACCGTTTTCTGATATGAAACAAAATCATATAATTTATCTCTTTTTTATCGAATATTTAAAATTACATTTGAACCATTCGCATGACACACCTATGTTACTTAAAATACTAATGAAATAATAATTACAACATCACCTTATTCATAAATAAAAACCTGTAACGATAAAATACATAATTTTTTACTTTATACTTATCAACTTACTAACTTTTGTCCACAAATTTGCTTAAAAGTATCTAAAGTAAATCTTCTAAAAGCCGCCTTATTCCTAGGATTTCTTAAAAGTACGTCAAAAAGTAATAATTTTAAATTTATTTTATTTAATGGTTTACATTAAATAAAATAAATTTCTAGCAAACTGTAATATTAAATAATTTACCTTCAAATTTTCATTATGGAAAATTATTCACTATATTTATTATTGATACAATTTTATTTCAACCTTCATATTTATGACATCGCTAGAGCATCAGATCAGTGAGTAGTCTTGGGACCTATACATATAGCTAGGGCACTTAGAGGCGCAATGGCGGCCTAAAAATCGATTAAAAAAAATATTTTTTTGTCATTTTAATCGAATTTGGAATCCTAAAAAAAAAGAATCTTAATAATCCGTCTATTCCTCTATCGTGTAATTTATCGTGTGGCCAATATAATGTGAAACTTTTTGTCATACGCATAATGAGCCTAACGGTGAGACAAATAGTTTTCGAGCAAAAAAGTATTTAAAAACAAAAAAGCTTTATACTTCTACTAACTTGTACTCGCAAAGCAACGGACAAACTTCGCATTACATACTAAAATGCTTTTTACAACTCATTAATTATTAATTTATACGAACCATGTATGTGGTGTATAACAGCTTGTAATATATTAGTTATCAATGCCTGATTGGTCGCGGTCCTGCATTAGCTGTTGGTTTTGAAAAATGTCTGTATGTATTGCCTTTTAATAGTCCGCAACCCCTTGCTAGGAATTCAAATTTCTAGCACCGCAGCTAAATAGTAATGTTAATTTTTAGTAGGGTCTTCAAAAAAATACGAAGTTTTAAAGTAGTTTTATTAATGTTCCATTTTCCAATGCTATTTAATTTAAAAAAAAATCGTTTGTTTCCATTTTATTTTTTAAAAAAGTAAAAATAAATATAACTATGACATTTTTAAAATGTAAAAGACTTTTACCAACCTTTCTTTTGTATTAAATTTACTAAGGGAAACAATATAAAGGTTTTTGCCTCTAAGAAGAGTTTCGAAACCTCTGCCGAAACGTTTCACAGAAAAAAATAGTTGCAAACCATCTACCTTTAATAAGTAATCTTTCGTGTAATGAGTTTTTCTTTTAATACGATTGGATCTAGATCTACTGTGAACTCAGTTAGGTCTAATAACTAGAACCAGCGATGCGAGACAATTCAGAAATTATTTCAAAAGTTGACCGTATCGGTAATGAACGCGGTTAATCGAAATGAAAGTATTTAATTAGTCTACGTGCAGAACGTTTAAATCTACGAGTAACGGGTAAAATGTGACGGCCATCGGTTAATAAGATTTAACATTATGCATTCCCATTACAAGTGACCCGAATAAGGTAAAGACAAAAGAACGATACACTTTGTTGGACTTTGTAATGCCCTTATTTCTTGTACATAAGAATTAATTTCCAACAGCATATGTTTGACCTGTTGTCAACTAGTGCTTATTCATTATTTTATAAAGCACTAGATTTAACTGCATCTCGGTTTACGTATATTAGTCTAATAACCGGTTATATACCCACTGTTTCCTTTTCTGAAATTTGATTGGTGGAGATTGCTTTGTAACTATAAGACCATTTATATTGTACCATAATTTTTTCAGAGTAAAAATATCCAAATGTTTTAAGTGACAAATTACACATACAATCATCAATTCGTTACTATCAGTAAAAAATAATACCATCAGTAAAAAATACTTGTGAAATAGAAAGATACCTTTATGACACGTGTATTTTTAAGTAAATTAAGATTAATTTTAAGTAAATTAAGTCAAGGGTTTAGCTTTTTTCCAATTAGTAATAGAACGATCGTATTCAATCGATTTAATTTATAATGCAACGCCCTACAAAAGGTTAAATTTTAACCGACCACAAAATAAAAAATTACCCTCCTGTCTATTAATACGGTCACGATACTATTTTTACATATAGCAGTCCTTTTTTATTCTTAAAAAAATAAATAAATAAATAGTCCGTTTATGCCGACGCTCCCCTCTTTCTCATTTCCTTCCACTCGAAAAGTCAGCACATGCGAATCGTGAAACCTTCAAGTGCATTCTTTGCTCAGCATTGAGACAATGGATCATAACAACCACTCTCATGCGCACAATATCGCCCTTAAGGGTCAGTTAAGCCCTTAATTAGTGCCAGAGGGAGATAGCATGCTTTGAGCCAGGGCTGATACATTTTAAAAAAGGGATTTATAATTTTTCGTTCAGTTACGGAGCGATTTTGTTGTAAAAGAAAACACATTTTTGCTTTTTTTGTAGGAAAATGATTTTATAACTTCTTGACACTTGCGACTTTGCTTGCTTGTCAAGAGACACGTTAAGTTTTTTAAAAAAGTAGGGAAATGCGATTGTAATCAAAGTGCTTCAAAAAATTGTTTTAATTTTCAACCGCTACTACCTTTTATGAATTGATTACTCCAATACATTGATGACATCTGATCAATATGACATGGTTTAATATTTATACCACTCACAATACGACATTTTCAATCAAGACAAGTAAAAACAAAAAAAGTGTATTATATTTTATTCGTAGTAACCCTTTTCTGATTTTTTTTTAAAACAGGCCAACTTACTCATAAGCGAGCGAAAGAGAGCCCGAATACAGATTATAACACACCCCATAGATTCATCGGACCGTGCGCGATTTTTTTGCGATTTCAAACCTCTTTTTATTTTTTTCTTTCTGTGAGAATGCTTTCACAGTCTAGTGCATATCGTTGATTTTTTTTTCATTCTTATACGAGGGAATATCACGCTATCTTGCTGTGGGAAAGGATTGAAATGACATTTAGATATAAAAACTAGGCATTTCCTACTTAGTCAAATGTGGGAATTTATTTATGAGAAAATAGTTAATAGTTTAGTGTCTATTCTAAAAGTAAAAAAAAAATATTATCCTTCTGTACAGTATTCCATAACGAAATATACAGTTACATGTCATATTTTAAACCACACTTAGAACAGGAAAGTACAAAAAAAAATCGTTTGGATGTTTATCTTACTGGGACTAATATTTTTAATGCGAAAAATTGTGCTTTTGTATGGACATCTGTTTCACGCAAAAACCAATGAACCGGCTTTAATGAATATTGGTAAGAGGAGAGATTGAATACTAGACTATTATATAAGATAGGTACTCTTTATCCCAAAATAACGCGGGAGAACTCGCAGACAACAGCTAGTTAATTTTAATTCCGAAAATCTGCATTACGAATAATTATTGTGGTGCAAGATATTGTTATGAAAATAAATGTTTCCTACAAAGGATTTAGTGGAATTATTGAAACTTACTAAATCCTTTCCTGCAAAACAATTTGCTTGAAATAAAATATGAAATGCAAATAACTGCGGTCTTGCGCAATAAAATCATCCCTTAGTCTTAAAGTCACACAGCAAACAAAATTAATTTCCTACTTGAAATCCTTTTCACCCTTGCACATTTTAAATTAAAAAGACAACCTCTTGTCTATGGCGTATTCATAAAAACTTCAAAACAAATCGTAAGTGATCGAAACAATGGCACGTAAGATTGACAACCGTACACAGTTAAAAGGTAAAAAAATTGAAGAAAATTGAACCTTGTTCCGTTGGAATAAGTGTAGTGCTTTTGCTTGCTTGCTGTAACGACGCATAAAAAGAAACAGTACTTCCTTACGTTAACCGATTCGTAAAAAGTACTTTTGTTATTTTAATTTATTTGTTTAACCCATAAATGAGGAGCACGCATTTAATTATTTTTATTCGAAGGGTTGGAGATAAAGATGTCGTATTTTTATTAAGCTTTAAGTACTAAATATACAATAACGTTTTATGAAAGGTTAGGTAAACATGTATCTTGTATATAGTGGTCATTTAATGTATTTTCTTTTCTTCTTTCTTTTCGAATATCCCGGGCAAAATACTAAAAATCGTATTCTCAGTCAATAATTTCAAATATTATTTTCTCATTTCCTAACGACTTTTTGACGTAAAATTTTTTTTGACACTGACTCGGCAAGTTACCTACATTATCAAAACCTCATCAGTTCTCACGGAACCCTTACGAAACGGCGAACAAGTGATAAATGTAACAATAACAAAATGTTCAAAATTGTAACATTGTAACGAAGGGGTACCTAAGGGACCGAATTGAGTTACACGAATTAATCAATTGGAAGATTAAATTTAACCCTCCATTAATCGATTGGTAGGAAATCGTTCTGAGAATCGACTCTTTGGTAACCGCATTTGATAAGAGTTGAACATTTGAAATTGAGAAGAATTGAATTGTTTGCAATGTGAACACAAGTTATATTATTTTGTGTTCATTATAAGAATTAGGAAACAAATACTAAAAACAAATAGAAATGGACCTTTCCTCAGTAAGAATTACTATCTAATAAAATTTAACAGGAATATTTTTATTTTTTATTTAATTAAACGCTTTCTATGACGTAACTGAAATATTTTAAATAAACTAGATCAAATGCCCTAACCACGTTCATAATTTAGGTAGTGATTATTTTTACTACGTTTAATGTTAATGAAAGTCCTACGAAATATTTTTTTATAAGTACAAAAAAATCTTTGATTTCCATTATCATTATATACAGTGCAAATTAATGCTATCCACAAGCTATTTCTACCAAATATTCCGGTAAGAAACTCCTAACCTATTAATATGTTGCACCAAAACCTACTACAAAAAAAAACTACGCCCCATATGCTCGTTGCTCCCAAACAAACCAGTTATTAAAACAGCTTTGCTATAAGCCTAGTTACAATCGAACTCCAATTAGCCAACGCATAGCCGTACATTGCAACTAAAGTGTTGATACGAAATTATCACATGTCGAGTCCGTCAGGTTTCGTAAGAACAGGCTATAATTAGAACGGCGACAGCTACTTACCTTTATGCTACCTTCCAATTGATGTCTACCCTGGCCAATGTAATTGGCAAGCGGAGTAGTTTAATTGTAGACTCTGGCCTCTGTAAATAAAATTAGTAATAATTTTATGAAGCTGAAGCGTTTGTCTGTCTGTTTGAATGTGCTAATCTCAAGAATTACGAATTTGAATTGAAATTTTATTATTTTGTTAGATAGTCCATTTATCGAGGTAGGCTTTAGGCAATATAACATCATGCTGCCAGGAACAGGAGAGAAGAATCAGTGGAAAAAGCAAGGATAGTATAAATGTGGAATAAGCGAAACCGCGCCGACCCGCTTGTACATAAACATTGGCCAACATCCTAAACCTACAAGATTCTTTGGTAAGTAGGAAGAAGCAAGAGAGGCAGGGCAAAGCGATTTATCGCTCGAACTGGAGCAGCCCGACTGGTGAAATACCTCCACCTAACAGAAGACCGCAGCCAAATAACAATCACTCCGGTGTTGTTGTGTTCCTGCGTGTGAGTAAGGTTTCCAGAGCTCTTGGGGGGTGCTACATTAGTAGCAGGGGTCAAGCCTTCAAGGTAAGGGCGACAAGTCTAGTAACAGTTTTACTATGCTATACTTTTCGCCCTTAAGCTAGGAACTCATTACCACTTAACATCAGGTGGGATGAGGTCAATCTTGGAGTGCACTATAAAAAAAAATCAGTTGTGTTACAGAAATCAGGAATAAAGACGAAAACACAACACAAAGAACAGTTCCTGAGACAATATAGGGGACCGGAATCAAACCCGTGGTACCTCAGAGATGCCGTGACCACTAAGTCCGGTCTCGACTACTGAGGTGCCAAATTTTCTTAATTAATGAAGGCGGCTTTATACAAATAAAAAAGAAAAATGAGGTACAAATTTTACTTAATGTAAAGTAGATTGCCCGTAGCCAGTACTCTAAATAAAGTTTGTAGCGTCACAATCTTTTTCTTGGGGAAAAAAAGGACTTAGGTGGTGACTCACCATCTAAAAATCTCACCAGTCGGTGAGTTACCACCTCCTATAATATTTAGTGGTCAACTCAGCCTTCGGCTGGATAAGCTTTGGTGAGTTGACTGCTTCAGAATTGTAAAGGGGTTAAATCAACCAATTTATAATAAAAGGTTTTCTTTCTACTACAACAACCTTTTTACATGCCATTTCTTTGTTTTATATTAGGTATACATACATACAGCTTTTATGACGAAATAAAAGAGGATTTTTTTATAAATATAAATACATTTTTCCCGATGGATGCCGAAGCATCAACTAGTACAGATTCTGAGTTTTCTATTATAAAGTCACAAAGAGGAGCAAAAGTTCTGTTGCTGAATGGATTTCGATATAATTTGAGAAATATTAACAGCAATGGACATTGTTCTTGGCGTTGCGTTAAAGTCAAAAGTTAAAAACAACAACCTTTTTACATGCCATTTCTTTGTTTTATATTAGGTATACATACATACAGCTTTTATGACGAAATAAAAGAGGATTTTTTTATAAATAAATGTAAACTAAGTATATTTAAACAATAAATATAGGTACATTAATTTACCATCATCTTATAATATATTCATTACCACCATGTAAATATGGAGTATGCAGTGTGAACACAGACTATGCACTTCCAAAACGTTATATAAATTTTTAGCAGAGTAAAAAAGAAAAAAAGAAAACTAGTTCATCATATAGATATAATATACTTAACAAAACCAAAATAGCTTTTTATAGCAAATAAAAAAAATATGTTTACTTAATTACGAAAGTCAACAAATCAATGAGTAATAACTAATATACTAAGTCAACAAATAAGTTTTCATAATTAAGTACTTACACTTTTTACGATATTAACAACATTTTTATTAATGAAAGTTAGCATAGCATATCGAAGTCTGTATTTATAGAATAATTAATTAATTTGAGTTTTTTTCTAAACTAGAATAGTATATGCTTATGAAAATAATATGAAATAATAAATATTATCTCAAGAGTATGTTTTTTTTTATAAAAGTTTGCATCGCACATCGTGGTCTGTATTTATAGAATAATAAATTAATCTGGGGTTTTTCTAATTGAAAAGGAATAGTGTATGCTTTTTATTACAAATAATATGAAATAATAATTATTAATATTCTTGTTTTTTTTGTTGCAATAATCAGCAAAATGAAAATCAGCAAAAGATTCTGGATTATGTCTTCTGTTTAAAAAAAACGAATTTTTGTAGCTTTTAGGGCTTTATTTCGGTGCTTATATAATTTCTTTTTTATATTGTTATAATGCGGTAATGTTGTCAATAAATCAATACCAGTATCTTTCATACTCTCCAAAGTATCTGAATAAATGCTAGGTACTGGAGTAGTTTCGTTACAAATTCTTTGCATACATATATCGAGTCTGCGTTTTACTTCATTACCAACTACATCTTGCGTACAAATATGACTTTGTTGCTTTATAACAATACTAGAATTAGTCACCAAAGCGCCTGTGCATTTACTTTTGACTTTAACGCAACGCCAAGAACAATGTCCATTGCTGTTAATATTCCTCAAATTATATCAAAATCCATTCAGCAACAGAACTTTTGCTCCTCTTTGTGACTTTATAATAGAAAACTCAGAATCTGTACTAGTTGATGCTTCGGCATCCATCGGGAAAAATGTATTTATATTTATAAAAAAATCCTCTTTTATTTCGTCATAAAAGCTGTATGTATGTATACCTAATATAAAACAAAGAAATGGCATGTAAAAAGGTTGTTGTAGTAGAAAGAAAACCTTTTATTATAAATTGGTTGATTTAACCCCTTTACAATTCTGAAGCAGTCAACTCACCAAAGCTTATCCAGCCGAAGGCTGAGTTGACCACTAAATATTATAGGAGGTGGTAACTCACCGGCTGGTGAGATTTTTAGATGGTGAGTCTGAGTTTTCTATTATAAAGTCACAAAGATGAGCAAAAGTTCTGTTGCTGAATGGATTTCGATATAATTTGAGGAATATTAACAGCAATGGACATTTCTTGGCGTTGGGTTATAGTCAAAAGTTAAAAACAACAACCTTTTTACATGCCATTTCTTTGTTTTATATTAGGTATACATACATACAGCTTTTATGACGAAATAAAAGAGGATTTTTTTATAAATAAATGTAAACTAAGTATATTTAAACAATAAATATAGGTACATGTAGTATACATCATTAATTTACCATCATCTTAAAATATATTCATTACCACCATGTAAATATGGAGTATGCAGTGTGAACACAGACTATGCACTTCCAAAACGTTATATAAATTTTTAGCAGAGTAAAAAAGAAAAAAAGAAAACTAGTTCATCATATAGATATATTAATTTATATAGTATGTGTATTATTATCGTATATTTAAAAGATACCGTAATGTTATTTTTAATGCTTAATTTATTGTTGTTTAAAATGATTTCTTTTTTTTTCTCCCATGTTACCGCACCCATAAAAACTATCTGCATGACCCAAGGGTTGACTGGTAGAGAATGCCCCTAGCATTAAGTCCACCTGTTGTACCTATTTGTGCAATAAAGTTTTTAAATAAATAAATAAAATAAATATAATATACTTAACAAAAACAAAATAGCTTTTTATAGCAAATAAAAAAAAATATGTTTACTTAATTACGAAAGTCAACAAATCAATGAGTAATAACTAATATACTAAGTCAACAAATAAGTTTTCATAATTACTTACACTTTTTACGATATTAACAACATTTTTATTAATGAAAGTTAGCATAGCATATCGAAGTCTGTATTTATAGAATAATTAATTAATTTGAGTTTTTTTCTAAACTAGAATAGTAAGTATATGCTTATGAAAATAATATGAAATAATAATTATTATCTCAATAGTATGTTTTTTTTATAAAAGTTTGCATCGCACATCGTGGTCTGTATTTATAGAATAATAAATTAATCTGGGGTTTTTCTAATTGAAAAGGAATAGTGTATGCTTTTTATTACAAATAATATGAAATAATAATTATTAATATTCTTGTTTTTTTGTTGCAATAATCAGCAAAATGAAAATCAGCAAAAGATTCTGGATTATGTCTTCTGTTTTAAAAAAACGAATTTTTGTAGCTTTTAGGGCTTTATTTCGGTGCTTATATAATTAAAAGCTATTTTGTTTTTGTTAAGTATATTATATCTATATGATGAACTAGTTTTGCTTTTTTTCTTTTTTACTCTGCTAAAAATTTATATAACGTTTTGGAAGTGCATAGTCTGTGTTCACACTGCATACTCCATATTTACATGGTGGTAATGAATATATTTTAAGATGATGGTAAATTAATGATGTATACTACATGTACCTATATTTATTGTTTAAATATACTTAGTTTACATTTATTTATAAAAAAATCCTCTTTTATTTCGTCATAAAAGCTGTATGTATGTATACCTAATATAAAACAAAGAAATGGCATGTAAAAAGGTTGTTGTTTTTAACTTTTGACTATAACCCAACGCCAAGAACAATGTCCATTGCTGTTAATATTCCTCAAATTATATCGAAATCCATTCAGCAACAGAACTTTTGCTCATCTTTGTGACTTTATAATAGAAAACTCAGAATCTGTACTAGTTGATGCTTCGGCATCCATCGGGAAAAATGTATTTATATTTATAAAAAAATCCTCTTTTATTTCGTCATAAAAGCTGTATGTATGTATACCTAATATAAAACAAAGAAATGGTATGTAAAAAGGTTGTTGTAGTAGAAAGAAAACCTTTTATTATAAATTGGTTGATTTAACCCCTTTACAATTCTGAAGCAGTCAACTCACCAAAGCTTATCATGCCGAAGGCTGAGTTGACCACTAAATATTATAGGAGGTGGTAACTCACCGACTGGTGAGATTTTTAGATGGTGAGTCACCACCTAAGTCAAAAAAAGTTAAATATTTTTACACCATTTCGGTTTTTTTCACTAAAATTTCTTTTGGGGGTAATTTTTAAAAAGTATAAGTAATTTTATAGTTTCCGATACATTTGACAATTACAGCCACGAGGGAAAGTAGGGAGGTGTACGTCTTGAAGTATAACGAAAGCAATCGAATTGATTCTGATTTTTCAATAATGTGCAGTAACGATGTGAATGTACACTAATATATTAAACTGTCATCAAATAAAAAAAGATAATAACGATTTTAGACAATCACAATCATAAAATCGATTATGTCTGGTTAATGTCACATCACCTCGTGACAGTGACAATTTGACGACTGTTCTATATCTCTTTGTCTAGAGAATAGGTTCCTATAGGTGTCATTTTTATAACCTACGATACAATGTGTTTTCTTTAATATCTTCAAACTCCGGAAACGAGAATAGGTATAATTTCGTAGGAAAGATATACATAAATAACTTACTTTAAATAAGCTATTTTGGTCATGACACATAAATCTTTAGGTCAGTACATTCGTCCATTGTAATTTGGGCATTGTTTAAATGAATATCTATATAGGTATATAAAAGAAAGTCGTGTTAGTTACACTATTTATAACTTAAGAACGGCGGAACAGATTTGGCTGAAAATTGGTGGGGAGGTAGTTTAGAACCAGGAGAAGGACATAGGATACTTTTTGATTAATTTCTTTTTGCTTTTTTTAAAGTCATTTATTGCCTCTAAGGCGGAACAAAGTTCGCCGGGTCACCTAGTTACGTAATAATATGATGCATTGGCAATACAATTATTCAGAAATAAACTTTTAAACAATATAATATTTTTTTTATATTTCCGATGATAAACTGCCAATAATATTAACATTAAAGATCTATTATACTTCGAAGTACTCAGCACAAATTTCACAGCCTACTCATAATCGCGCCTAAACGATATAAATCAGCATTCAAAACTACTAAATTCAATTACAAACTACCAGTTACAGTTCGCTCGAACTTCCACCGCTTTCTCTTTCCAACATTAGTGAAGGGTATAATTGTGTCTCTCTCCCACATGGCAGGCCAGGTGCCTATAAATCACCATGGTTGCCCTCTGACCTCCGGGTTCTAAGGATTAAGGGATTTAGTTCCCATGCTAGTTACACGGTCCCGTCTTAGTGGTTGGCAGAATTAGTTTGTTACGTCAAAGGAATTAAAAGAAATAAATGCGTCAGACAACCACACTAATCACCTGGCCTCAAACTAAGGTTTTCCCTTGTACTATGAGCACCACGGATACTAACTGGGGGCGTCATCCCAGCACACCCAGACCCAAGTCAATTTAGAAAAGTTCGTTTTTAAATTGACCTGACCGGAAATCGAAGAATGCCAAACAGCATACCGAATTAAAGTTGCTAATTTTTTTTTTATAAATAATAAATACTGGAGAACATCGCATACATTGCTTTGATTCTGTGTAGCTAAAGCACTTGTGTTACAGAAATCAGAAACAATGACGGTACCACAACACCCAGACACGAGACAATACAGAAAAGTTCGTTTCCATATTGACCTGACCGGGGATCGAACCCGGAACCTCAGGGATAGCGCGACGCCAAAGTCCGGCACGCTCGTCTCGGCTACGGAGGTCGTCAAAATTTGTAAACTTATTTTAGACGGAGATCTAACTACCCCTTGTGAGGACTGAGTCAGCATACGTTTAGGTACCTATTTATCTTAGCTTGTATCGTTTTACAAATTCTGAGATTGGTTTTATAAATTGTTTTAGACTTTTTACTATATGATGGGCGTATCATTTTTTTTTCTAGAAGGTGCTCACTGAATCCACACGCACTTATTTCCGGCTAACTAAGCAAGTCAGATAGACAGTGACTTAACATAACAAGGAACAGAGTCGTTCATGAACTAAAGCTACTGACTGTACCATTTGAAATAACTTATGACATTAAGAAAGGGGATACAGGGGGTCTACTCCCAAAAACGAAACGAACAAACGAAAGGTTTCGTTTTTGAAGATTATTCAAAGTTTGGGAATTAAGACGTCGTTTTTGATTTGTATAAATAGTATTCTGTTTATTGATAACGCTTTATTCGCATTCGAAGTAAGTTGGTTGCGATTTTGAGAATTAAAAATTGCTATCCGTCGTCGGATCCGACATATTTCGTTTTAGGGAGTAGACCCCCAGTTTATGACCGAACATATTTTGAAACTGTTTCTTCAACTACTCGAAATCAAAAGACTGCTAATATCTCAGAAATGCATCTACCTGTTATAATGTTAGCATTTATCACTAAGCGGGCCACTTAGTTCTATTTCTCATAAGAGAGTTCCACAAAATACACTCCGTGAGAATCCGTATAAAAGTTACTGAAAAAAACTAAACACTTCACATGCATTGTGTACCGAAAGCGTTGTCCGAACGCGTTCGAAACATAATATTTTAAATAAACATTGACACATCAATAACTGTCATTCGCAGGTCCGCAGGTAACCGTTGAAAGCGAAACTGGTTTCTCCTAAACCCTTTTTCACGAACGCCGCCATTTCAGAAAAGTCGCGCTCCAAAACGCGTTCGCGTTTTAAAAAGTTAAATTTTTAAAGTCGACAATAGAGCATAGAGCTCGCATTTTTTTTTGCACAAGAAGGCAAAGGAATAATGGCGTGCAGCCAGGTATTGTTGTTTGAAATATCGACTTTCAGAGGGGGATTCGCACTTACCTTTTCTTTGAGAAAAAGGTGCTGCTTTTTAAGGATCGGTAAACGGCGGAATAAGAACCCTGAACGTCACGCTATGTACTCGTAGTAACCACATAATATGCTTAAGGTCACTAAAATTAATACAAGAACCTTTATTTCTTCTTTCGAATCAGTTTGGCTTAAAATAGCCGCCAGAATATTAAACCAATTAGCCCATATACAAACTCTTTGCATGACCCAAGGGTTTACTGGTAGAGAATGCCCCTAGTATTAAGTAAGTAAACCAGTTGTACTTTTTGTGCAATAGAGTTTTTAAATAAATTAATAAAATTGGCATCGACCACAAAAGTTGAACAAACAACATAAGGGTATATAAATAAAACCCCATAATTTTATCATCAATTAGAAAAAAAACATCAAAGAATTTCCCATTAAATTCTTAATGGTGCTAAACATTGTGTGTGTTTGTCACAGAACTTTCCCTATACAAGTCCGACTCACCCTTGACGCAGTTTACTTTATGTCGTAGGTTAACTATCGGAAGAGGTAATAAAATTATACTGCTCCATTATTAACTACCTACAGATAATCTTTTCAATTACATGTTACATCGGATTGAAGAGTCCATAGAGGTATACTTTATGACCGTAAGTAAATTTAACATTCTTTTTTTATTAAGTTATCTGGTTTTGATTACTTTTTTGTTAAACGTTTAAAAGTTATGAGTTCGTTAACTGTTTTTGATGGCCAGCGTTTTACTTTTGACATTTAGTAAAAATATAAAAGTCGTGTGAGTGTTTTTTAAAAATGTTTGACTATTGCCAAATCTGTCAAATTGGGCAATAACCAAACCGTTAGTGATAGACTTGCGAGCAATTTTTTTTAAAATCCTGTGTTTTCTTCAACCAGATTAACAGCTGAATTGTAGGCGTGAATAAAATTAGCTTAGTACATATCTCTTAGAAGTTTGTAATAGATAAAACCTTTTAAATAATTGTCATTCAGAGGATGAATCTAACGAACGAAGTTTACCATTTAATCCTCAAAAACGCTTGGCATCAATTTTAAACCTCTTATAATAATTTCTTCAAGATTAAAAAATCGTTACCTACCAAACGTGGCCTGGTAACTAAATGTTCTGTAAAGGATGTATGAAATAACATTATCTGCTCAACGCAAGAGTTACGGATTCCCTTAGGTCAAAGACACACAAGGTGACACCGAAAAATTTCACACTGATCACCTTACCCCAAAGAATTAACGAAGGAATTATTTCTCAATACGCAATCAACTCAAGCCCGCGCCCTTCGGGGCGGCTCGTAAATTCCCACACGGCGCGATTGTTGTCAAAAATAAATCATACCATTTACATTTCGGAAAAAAAAACTAGATCGCTTGAGGAGTCAAACAAAAAACGACCTTATGTCACGCGGAACAGCTGCTGACCTTCCGAGACGCATCGTTGTCAAATTTCGCACACTTCCTCAAACAACAATAGCGAAGTATGGAGACCAGCGTCTTGCTCCAGATTCCATGACAATGATGTTATTATTCCAATTTCGTTAAGGCGAATCCCAAAGCGATTGTTGCGGGAACAATGAAGCGATATGGATGGGGCGCCTAACGGCATCTGCCTGGTTTTTCAGTTGATAACTGAACGAAATTAAGAGTGGATTGAGTTACGCGAAAAAAATGCTTTGTCGACCTTACAAGATGATGAAATCCGTCCTTTTTGTTGACTTTTTGAACAAGGGTTCTTATTTAGTATTGAAACTTAATTCTCTAACTTTATTAAATTAAATTTGAAAAAAATGCATCTTGAAGTATATAATCTCTGGCTGGGAACTATTTTGCTCATACATTCATTTTTCTAGTAAGTAAAATATGGCATCAATTATGATAAGCAAAAACGGCTTGACAAGAATGAGCCTATTCGTAGCCCTTCAACAAAATCAATGATCTAGTATTGAAAATATAATATACCATAAAGTGCAATTTATTTTTTTTATTTATTAATTTTGAAGTGTTTTATATACGTTTTGGTAATTTAATAAGCTTTACTTGTTCAATGTCACAAAGGTGATATTATTTTTATATTTTTAATAAAAAAAACAATCGGATTTGTATCCCAACTGATATTCATATTGATCTAGACTACCGTCATAAACTCCTTCAATTAGAAAAAAATCCTGACATTATGGTTAATGAAAAAACCATAACAATATGAATCGATATTGTAAATTTGCTACAAATTGCTACAAATTCAAATAATATACTACAATTTACTAAATGGTAAAGTAAAAGCAAGAACACTCTCCCACGTTAATTACACATTTACAAAGCTATGCGGCATTAATTAGCAAAGCTCACCCATAGATAATTTTACGGACCACGATTTTAAGTCCAAATGTATTTCGGGCAGCATTCCCTGGGCGTAATTACACGACCTTGTTAATAAGTTTAACCACACAAGTCAACAAAAAATAGCATGGCTACTGTACCGTGGCGGTCTTTGAAGATAATTTTCGATGTAAGGAGGTAAAAATATGACCCTTTTTCCAATTTAAGTTAAATTTATTTGAGATGAATATTATGTACTTTTTTTAGTTACGTCAATTTGATTTGAGTAAAATTATATACTACTAGTCGCGGGCACAGGCCCGCGACTTCGTTCGCGTGGACTACATCCTTTCATGGTCGGTTTTACCCCTTTCTCCTCTAGTATTCGAAACAAAAAGTAGTCTATATTTTAATCCAAGTTTTGAGATATATTTGTGCCAAATTTCATATCTCTAACTTCAAAAATAAGCATTTTTCCATATAAACTTTCAAAGGTGGTATAACCCCCCTCCCTCCCTTATTTTCTAATAAAAAGTAGCCTATATCCGTTCTTGAGATTCAACGTATACCTATACCAAATTTCAACAAAATAGGTTGAGAGGTTTAAGCAGGAAAGCGTAACAGACAGACAGACAGACAGAGTTACTTTCGCATTTATAATATTAGTAGGGATAATAATTAGATGATTTTTTTTGCAAGTGACATGTGCAATTTACTATTATGTACTGAATAACGAATGATTAAAAGCTATGCTAGATTTTTGTATTTTATGTAATTTAAAAGTTTATTTTGGACAACAGAATATACAGAGTGCCACAAATTAAATTAAAAGTGTGGCTTGATTTACTACTATTGATATTTATTCTGACGGTATGGTACAGTCGCCGTCAGGTATATCGCAGCAGACAAAGTGACCAAATACTTCTGAACAGTTAAAAATGACAAAATGTTCCATACACCACAAGTTACCATTAATATCTGAACATTCAATTTCTCATGAAAACCATCGACAGTTCGGCAAGACTGCTGTGAAATACCGTTGAAAGATTTGAAACGAATATCAATTGCCTAAAACCCCACACCGTTGTCGACGGCCGCGAATAGGCCATATGGTGAGATCATAGATAGATAAAATTATAATTTATAATAGAATCGTCGTAGCATATTGTGGTAGAGGGTCCTTGAACCGCACAGTGTGTTATGCGTCGGTGGAAACAAACGTAAACGTTTTCAATTAAATAAGACTCCAAACCTCCGAAGGAGTTTGGTGTTGCGCCATACAAGTAATAAATAAATATTGGACAGCATCACATACATTGCTCTGATTCTGTCGTAAGTAGCTAAAGCTCTTGTGTTACAGAAATCAGAAACAACGACAGTACCACAACACCCAGACCCGAGACAATATAGAAAAGTAATGTTTGTTTATTTATTACAAACATACAAAAATACAAATCTTTCATCTTTATAATATAATAATAATAATAATAATAATAATTGTTTATTTTTCTCTCCACAATAAACATTATACATTATTTAGACCATAAAAATTGTACATACAAAATGGTTATTGTGGGAGACTGATGCCTAATCTAAACTTGAAAGTTTGTATTTCAGGTCATCAGGCCTCCTCGAACACCATCATGCAACATTTTACAAGCCAAAAGACAGTTTCGGCATGTTATATAGGTACCCTTCTTAAATTACAGAGAGGAAATAAAAAAATAAAAAAGAGGACTTATAAACTATTTTGTAGAAACACAAACTAAGTACATACGGTTTTAAAAAAAAATTAGGTTATTAGTTAAGTAGGTAGGTAATACAATTTAATCTAACTCATATTGTTTTCTTATAATTAGTAGAAAAAAATAAAAATTATAAAAATGAAGACAAAAAATAAATTAAAATCATAATAGAAGAAAAAAGAAAAAATATTATATAATATATTAATTAAACCTATTTGAAATTGAACATTTATTATTTCGTTATACATTTACATTAAAAAGATAAAAAGAAAAAAAGAGAAACAGACCAAAGCAATTATTTCCATGGATTGGACATTTATTCCGTATTAAGTTCGGTTGGTTCTTACAGTCTATAGTTAGTCAATAGTTTTTCAGTCTCAGCATAGTTAAGAGTAAGCAACCAGTTGAATATCTTATTTTTACATTCCAATTTAGTTAATGGGTGAATATTTAATACTTTATTAATTTTATTGTAGAGGAAGCCACCAAGATAGCAAAAGAACTTGCGAGAAAATCTTGTGGAGAATCTGTGTGTGTTGATTACTGGGACTTGGCGCCTACGAATAAGAGTCTCGGACGGGTTATAAGTTAGTAGTTTGTGCTGTTTTAGTATTACGGACAGCACAAATAGTTGGCGAACTGTCAAAACTTTAGCCTGAGTATACAATGAAAAGGTGGGAAATCTATAAGGACGAAAGGAAGAGACCTTAAGAATAGCTCTCTGGGTTCTCTCTAGGTCTATGAGATTCGTTTTTTGGGCGCCACCCCAAGAAGTGATGCAGTATGCAATCAGTGACTGTACAAGAGCATAATATACGGATTTTAGTACAGTCTCTTCCGCAATGTGCCTCAGTGTCTTGAATATATATATCATTTTACGAAGCCTACCATTTAGGGTGTTTATATGTTCTTGGAATCTAAGATTACTGTCAATACACACGCCTAGATACTTTATATTTTTCACACCGCTCAAGTTGCGCACATGCGCAGGTATTATCACCTGGATTAATACACGAGTGCGAAATTAGAGTGGCAGAGGGTAACGAAGCAACGTTCCTTTTCAGGGTAAATTCCATATATTTGGTTTTGTCAGCATTTAAAGTCAGAACATTCCTCTGTAACCATTGGGTAACCATGTTTAGTCCAGTTTGAGCATGCTCATACACCTCTTCCCACGTTTTAGCTTTAAATAAGAGGACAGTGTCATCAGCGAAGATTATTATTTTACCATTGGTTAGCTTAAGTCCTCCCAGTTCGTTAATGTATATAAGAAAGAGAGTCGGCCCAAGCACACTGCCTTGCGGAACTCCATAACTGATAGTGCACTCATCACTAATTAAATCATCTACTCTAACACGCTGTGTTCTCTCAGACAGATAACTCTCGAAGAGCCTCAATTGCACACCCCTTATTCCCATGCTTTCCATTTTTTGAATTAGTATTGGGACAGAAACCGTGTCAAATGCCTTTGCCAAATCTAATATAAAATCAAAAGAGTAAAATCTTTATTTCTTTCTCTTAACTAAATGCGAATTTGTATCCTTATCAAAGTTTTTAAATAAAGCTAAGCATTGTTGGTAATTAATTTGATTTCATATATTTATTTCTATTTGTTTCAACCATAAATACTTTATGGGAATTTATATATTTATTTATTATATAGGTATTTATTTATTTATTATAGTTTTATTTATTTTTATGTATTTTTTTTAATATATTAATCTCGTATATTTTCTGTTAGTATTTTTCTCAATCAACATTTTGCACGGCCGTACCCGTTTCTCGATATCTACTATTTCCTCTACCTAAAGGTTGTCTGAAAGAGATTGCTCTCTAGCAATAAGACCGCATATATTGTACTTGAATATGTCTGTAAAAACAATTTCTGTAAATTTTCTGTGCTATAAAGTGTATCTATCTATCTATCTAATATAAGTGTAGCTTGTTATTACATATTGACCTTTCTACAATGATAAGAAACCTGATAGTCATTTAAACCATAATAGTTTTTTTTAAAGTTATAATTAAGGCACGCAAATATCGAGATATTTTAATTGATGCTGCGCTCCGAAGGTTTCGGACATTTATCATTTTATCAAAAACCCGGTCCCAATACGAATAGTAGTACATCCGAATATTTTAATATTGATACCCGAATATTCCAAAAACGAATTCCGCCAAATTGGCACCGGGTCAAACAATACGTAAGGTCAACAGCCAGTACAATTGCGTTATTAATTGAGCTGCAATTACAGCACTTAGCGAGGCGCCTGCGCCGGCGCAGCGACAGCTGCGAGGGAGGGCGCGAGGGAGAGGGCACTTGAGATTTCAACGACGGGGGTGGCAAGTTGGTCATTTGCTCTTTGTTTTGTTTTCGATGTAATACGGAATGACATTATTTGATCCGTTGCAATTGACACTGATGCCTCATATTTAATTACTTTTCTTTTTTTTTCTTTTGTAAACAATAAAAGTTATTTTTATCATTCTTGCGCCGTATTGACGTCTTTTTTTTTTGAGATTTTTTTTTTATTTTTTCAAAAGGAGCGTGAAAAATCATCTTGCGGGCCAGTATGGCGATGCTAACGATTAGGATATAACGGTACGAAATCCGTTGTCATCGCGATGTTGGTTCCTCTCTAGCTTACCATATTAACTGTGCTTCTATGTAAAAAATACAAAGTATTTTAAACGTTATTTTAGTATCTAATCGTCTATTTTCCAAATTGAAATCCATTCACTAGTATTTGCCTGAAAGGTTACCAAACATTTTAGAAACGTTGATTAATATTTTTGGAGCCGCCTTGTATTACATCTAATGGCATTTCATCACATCTAGCTATTCAGAAAAAAAAATCATCTATTTCATTCCGCTTTTTCCAATTAAAATCATTGCAAGTGTTTCAGATGGCCCGCTTGACTCGTGCTCCGCTTTTTATAGATGCACTCATTTGCATCTGCCGGTGCATCCATTATTCTTTAATTGATTGACTCTTGTTTTAATAATCGAACTTGTTTATTATTACTACTACGTATTTCGCAATTTTTTTTGTCACAGCTCTCTCGTTATAAGTATCAAATAAACGGGCCACTTTTTTACGAGTATGTCGGGGGTTTTTTAATTAATTAAGTACATCATAATAAATCCGATGAAAGAAACAAAAGAAGGCAGCTATGTTCTCGAATCGGAATTGTTGTTGAGTTTTAGGAAATACAATTTTTATCATGTCTATTTGTTTGGTTGCCAAATAAGTGGCAATTGCTCTAATTGAAAATTACATTCGGTGTTAAATAATCTATTTATCGAGGAAGGCTTTAGGTTATTTAATATCACGCTGCGATTAATAGGATCGAAGATACAGTGGAAAAGGTGAAAAATGGGGAAAGTACGTGTGTAATGCCGCAACTGGTCTTTGGTTTAGTATATTTGCAAAGTATGTCAAGCATTGCATACTACGATTAATTATGGTAGGTTGCGGATAAAACAATTGAACTACAGGATCTTCTACTTCTTTCTCTTAGCATGTCAGTCTTGTGCATCTATTAAGGAGTAGAGTCCGCTAGGAATACGACCCTTATTTGATGGAACACGTTATCATTGGAGCGATTGCCCACGCAACCCTTGCAAGGGGAATCAGACCTAATTGTAAATTAATGTTGGACAGCATCACATACATTGCCCAGATAAAGAAACAAAGTTTTCTATATTGATCCAACTGGGAGTCGAATCGAGGTCCTCAATGATAGTTCGACGCCTAAGTAAGGCCCGCTCGCCTCTCGACTACGGAGGTCGTCCTATTTAGGTCATAGACAAAACCAACAGCTAAAGATCTTACCAATCATTCACAAAGAGAAAGAGTTCCTTCGCGGTACCCAAAATTCCAAACCCACGACCTCCGGATAGTTGAGCCTAACGCTCTAACCATTACACCACGGAGGCAGTTTAGCTTTAAGAATAAGCCATTGATTTCAAACCAGTCGCAAGTTCTCTGCTTAAACATAGTTAGAGGATTTTTACTGTTTATCTACGTGAGGATTCTTGTTGACCCTGAAACTATAAAAAGATGTAGCTTATTCTAAGCCAACTGCCAGCTCTCTCCATACAGAATGCTGTAGGCTATAGGCTGTTTTCAAGAAGCCACTATTCCACCAACCGACCATTTGACAAAACCCGACATTTGAATATCGTGCATACCTTACGTTTAAAAAATTCCAACCACCAATATGGTTCCATTGGGGGGTCAACGTAGCTGAATTATTCATGAGCAGCGCCACCTGCCGTCAACCGACTAACTAACATTTGGCGAGGCGTTTCAAACTCATGTTTCGAATAGAGAACGTAGGCGAACGTAACGCGTCATTGGTTAGTTATCATGTGAAAAAAAAGTTAATGCTGTATGCGTCTTGTTTTCTCGACCATCGCTTGTTTTTTTTTTTCTTGAAGTGCAAGAAGTTCGATCGAATAGGTCAAAAGCCACGAGTCAACTGCCAATAACGAAAAAATATATACTGTCGAATGGAGAATCTCCTCCTTTTTTTTAAATCGGTTAAAACAAACAAACGAAAGTTTTCGTTTTTGATGGTCAATCAAAAGTTTGGAAATTAAAGCGTGTTTTTTATTTTTGCAGAATAAATATTTTGATCCTTGAAAACGCTTTCGCGTTAGAAGTGAATTGGTTACGATATAATAATTGCTATCCATCTTCGGATCCCACATATTTGATTTTGGGAGAGAATAACGATAATGAAGCCTTTTTCCGGGATAAAAATTAGAAACAAAATTTGTGGCTTTCTTTGGTAGAGACTCGGGGACTGCAGCCCTCTAATGGAATGAATTAAAAAAATATATACGGTCAAATTTAGTATTTTTTTTTGAAGTCGGTTAAAAAGAGATACTAAGCTAAAATATCGTTATCAAAGTCGCAGGCAACAGCTCCTCACTCCTACGAGCGGGGGAGTCCCCCATACACGTCGCTGTCGTCGCCACGGTTGCGGTATGGTACGAAAAGTATTTTCCCCACCTAAAAAAAAAAAAGGCAACAGCTAGTTTAAAATAAATTATTTACCATGAATATCTGTGCTATTTTGAAAAACTGATTTTTTAAAACTTTCACTTCTTGACAAATTGATTGTCCATTTGACACAGCAATAACCTAAAATATAGGTACATTGTCATGCATAAATTTATTTCTGCGCCAACGGATTAAATTGAAATTTGTTTGAACACTAAACACTGGCGCTTAAAGCCTGTTTTGTCTTCTCTGTACAAAAAAAAACTTATAAAAGTCTTTCATACCCCTTCATTATTCCGATTATCTTTAAAATGCAGCCACTCCACAATCGCCATGAAGATGCAGATCACTTTCAAAATCTAAATGGGTAAAATATCCGTTCAACATTTGGCGCAACCCAAGCCGGTATACGCTTCCATTGAAAGCCACGCTCTTTATCTCAGGCTCTTATCAATTCGCCAACAATGCCCCCTTATCTCGGCGTCATAAAGTCCAAATTCTTATAAGAAATTAACAAGAAGACACCAGAGCCACTGATGCATCGGACGCTCCGAAAAATTCAAATTCAAAAATCGAAATCCGCTAAAACGTGTTCCGTTCCATTCAGACGAGGCGTTGTTGATTTCGCCCGCCCGAATACAGTTGCGAAATCTCATTTCGCGTGAAACTAAACCTTATTTGTAGGATCGTTCGGAAATCGGCATCAATCGAACGGCTTGCTTCAAAAGAAACTTTTGTTTGGGACCCCTGTTTTGCGAGACGTGCATTTGATATTAAAAAATGCTCCAGAAGAAATCTTAAATTCAATAGTAATTTGCTGGTGAATAGCAAGGGAGAGGATAATGCCGGAGTCGTATGCCCTGTTTTGCGGTGTTGTATTTAGTTCGCGAATTCTCCAGGGTCTTTTTGTGTACACACTGGTTTTCGGGCGCAGCATGTGTCTGGCAGAGCGAGCCCGGTATGAATGCGCGCCAAAATCATAATTACACACTCAATTTGGTAGGCAAAGGAAATATGTGAGTTATTGCCTCCACCGTAACCGAGATGAAATCGGCCGTTTTGAACGACGAACAAAGGTCTTTTTGTAGGAAAATTTCGGAGTTAGCATAACAATGTTTGCATGTCTGGCCGAGATTAGGCAGTGATTGGCGGTATAATTAGATTAGAGTGACGTTTGTAAGGCGAGCTCAAATTGATTTTAATTTGATTCGTAAATAGAATTAAAAGGGTTGTTTATTGTCAAGATTTACATAATTGCCACTCGGTAATGAACGAATATCAGTTTTCATAATATCCACATAGCAAAAGACATCTATGTATATTAGAACTATTAAGATCACTAAAAGGCGCCTGCGACTTCGTAGGCATATAACCTATGATTTTCTGTTTTAACCCCAAAATGGAATTGACTTAGTGAGATATAATAAACTTCATGTTGCCTGCAACTTTACCAGTGGTATTTCGGGAAATTAAGTATCTATAAATTTTAAGACTTTCGCGTTCCATTTTAAACATTTAAAATAATTTAACGGGTCAAAACGCGACACCATTTTTATTTAGTAGTTAATACGAACTACTTACTGTCCGACGTTTCGGTTAGGTTGTACCAACCGTGGTCACGAGCTGACTTGTATTTACTTTCGTAATAACTACTAAATAAAAATGGTGTCGCGTTTTGACCCGTTAAATTATTTTAAATGTTTAATGAAGTATCTAATATGGTAATTCATTATCTCATCTCTCTTTCTACTTAATTTTATACAAATCCTTTTTATAATTTTTGCGAAAGATTAATAAACATACGTCCAGACATCCATTCAAAATTACTGTTTATACTATTAGTAGGATAGATTGTTTCGACCGCTTTTGACCTACAGCTAGCCTGCGCCATGCATCTAAATTTTATCACGCTATTAACAAACGTCAAAATCGATTGACGTCAGTGCGTCAGCTGCTGATTGGCTGAAAGTGCGGTGTGCTTTTAGCCAATCAACAGTATCATATCATAACCTTTGTCTTCTCATGCGAGAAATTTGACGTAAAGGCCTTTAGGCCTGCAAAGCGGCCAATCTCATTGAGAAATTCAATAAATCGCTATAGGTAATATTACCACATATTTGAATACCTTTCTTTGTGATTACATTTGGCGTCTAAAACTTTACAAGGATGATGGACTGGTGATAAAAAAATTCTAGCCTTAAAAACAATAAAAAAGTATGTAGCCTCTTCTTTTTCCTCGTCATGGCAGTCTATGGCAATCTTCAACGTGCTACGAAACGAACCGTTATCTTTAACGGCCTTGGTTTGAACTTCTCCTGAAGTGGGCTATTGGGTCTTGATAATGTTAACTCAAAAGCTGAACATACAAAGCGGCTCTAATCGATCATTGTAATCGATACGAACAAGAACGTCGAGTGCAAAATCCGATGATCCATTTTGTATCCGGCAGTAATCGCAGATCGCCGCTAACGGTGGTCTAACACTCATGTCATGCCGTAACCAATGGTCAAGATCACGATCTTAACCGTTACTGTACTGTAATATAAGCATTGTAGCAAATATATTACGCTTTTTAGAGTTCCGTATCCCAAATTATAAAACGGGGCCTTATTACTACGAGTATTACTTGGTGGTCGTCAATTTTAAGGTTTTAAGAGCTAGAAAACCAGACACAAAAGATAATCTATTGCGACTGGTTTTCAAAAGGAGGAATGCCCTGAACAGGGTATATTATGAATCGTGATAGTTATGCCGTTAACATTTTCATACATAGTTTATTACAGTTACCGATTATACAATAAACACTAAAAGCAGATAAAAATAAATGTAAAAAGGAGTTTCCATAATACAAACGTTATTTTTGGTCGTTACGCTCCATACAGGTAGACGTTTAAAATGTTTAGTTAATATAATATCACTACATAGTACCTACAAAATAAAAGTGATCCTCGCTGTCTGTATATCTAAGGGGTTGGGGAAGAAAATTTGTATGAAACAATTTTAAAGCGATCGGGCTGACACTTTGCATACCTATATCTATTCGAAAAGTAAACCGAATATATAAATACTTTTTAATGCCAACGCTAGTTCATATTATATATCCAGAAAAGCCGAAAAAAACATTAGGGTACATTGCACTCGTACGAAGACGAGACCGGTAGCTATTTATGTATAAAATAAATATTTAAGAAGGGCTACCGCAATTATTCGTGAGATGTGATTTGTTGCCGTTTATAAAAGTAATGGTGCGGAACTTTTTATGTACCAATCCAACTTTTGGTCGGTTTTTTGTCTTTAAAATAGGCATCGAGCCAGTAAACCCTGATGACACGCTGTTAGAGGTCGTAGAAGTCATCATGGCACGCGTCTACGGGAAATAAGAGCATGAAACGTAGAATCGACATCTGAGGAAAACGTTCTTGAATGGAGACCGCGACTCGGTAAAGGTTGTGTAGGATGACCACCCAAAGACTGCAGGCAGATGCTGGATAGAACAGACTTAGGACAAGGAGCTGCGGCCCTTATTAGGGGCGATTAGTGCCCAATGATGATGAAGTATCAAACTTTAAACTGCGATGATAACAAGAATATCACTTCTTCAAAAGAGGTTATCATTATAATAGTGCATCACGCCGAACTAAATTTAATGAATACGTAACATAATAAAAATTACACGTCTTTCACATAATTTGAAAAAATAATTCTTCTTTAATTTTAGATTTGAGCGCAGGTAACTTGCTATGGACTTTGTGAGATAAAATATTTGATATCTGATACTTGCTTCTACAGGAATAATTCAGTTACTAACGGACGTATTTCTTAGAAAATTTTCTAATTCGAAATGAACCAAAAAATCCTTATTCTCAACGGCTACAAAAAGATGATTCTTCACTGTGACCATAAATGCCTTCAAGTCTCTAAAATTGTGCCATTTTGCACCTTACACCGTAATAAATATAATCAGTGTAGGTAAGCTACACGGAAATCTCACGATCCGTAACGTATGTGAACAGCCTGGTATGTGACAAATGTGTCGTCACATGACTGTTAGTAATGGGCTGTCGTAATTGAACGTAGATGGTTGTATCCATCAGATTTATGGAATTCTCAACAAATTTGTTAAAGTTAAATCGGAACACCACTACATAATTGGAAACTATTGGCAGCATATTTAAAGACAGAAATTTTGTCAAAAAAATATTATTTGTTGAAAAATATGAAGTTTGTTGGTTTAACTAGTCAGTTAAACCAAGTCGCGTGGGTTGATTTCCACCCCGGATAATAAAGATTTGTGATATATAGGTGTTTTTAATATAAATAAAATATTGTGGTACAGTATCACATAGTCTAGTTTATGGAAATTAGCATCAGTGATGAACACAAATACTTGAACTACTTAATTGGGGATCAGAGCGATGTAGGTTGTTGGCGCTTTTGTTACTCATTTTTTCTTATTGATTTATTATTTACCGTGACTAAAAGTCAAAACTAGGTGTGTAATGATAAAAAACGGATTATATTCTCATTATTTGCTATAGTAATGAAATAACAGAATATGTATCTTGTTACAGAATCAAAATGCTGAAGTGGGCAGTATACGGCAAAAAAAACCAGGACGTTCAAGCAGTCGATGACCTCGAAATTGACGAACGGGAGCCGTATACCAATGGTCCATATAACAACAACGTCAGGCGGTCCTTGGACGCGCAGTCAGTAAAGAAGAGCAAGAAACCCAGCAGATACCAAAGACGATCCTTGGGAGCCACAGCAGTTAGAAAAAACAATCTAAAAACTGTTGATAAAGAAAACTTCAATTACATTGGAAACACACCTAACTACTTCAAAGAAGGTTTCGTTAAGAAATCCGAAGGTCTAGCTCTCAAAGACGTGAGCAATATCACTCCTTCTTCAACACCGGTAAAAAACTACGAGAGGAGAAAATTCTATATGAATGGATCCAAAGATGATATACCACCGGATTTACCACCCACACCTCCGAGTTACAGCAGAAGGGTCCGTGAAGCGAAGAAAAGAAAACTTGAAATGACTAGTTCAAATGAGAACTTCAGAAGAGACAGTTGCGTATACAAATCGGAGAGACGAATCAGACCTGTTGATAGGAGTCAGTTCAGCCCCCCGAAGCTAAGTCATAGTACCTCAGAACCTTCATTGAATGAACTATCAGATAGATTGAGTGCTACGACAGATAGTAGTAAGAACTCATTTCTAATTAATAAGCGGTTAGGTAGTAATCCTGTTAGTACCACTAAAACTGCTAATGAAGGACTCGTAGAAATAGAATATGACAAAGATTTAGTAATAAATTGTATAGAGAAACCACTTCCTATTAATAAACCTGCAGAAAAAATCACATTGCCCATTTTTGGACATCATATATTTATGGACAATCCACTATATTTTAACAAAAATGAAGGTATTAGTATACGACCATTAAAAAGGACCAGGAAGAAATCTAATGAATTTGAAACTTCATTCAAATCACCGTCTGTGGATAAAAGAGACACTCATGCTTTAGTAAGAGACGCCTGTTCTCCTGTTTCTATTACTCCATTGTCTGTAAAATTTGCTGCGCTAAGATTTAGTACTATGAGTACACATCCCAAATCTCAAAGGAAACCTTTTAAAAATGACGTTTCCGATTTTTTCCCAAAGGTTGAAAATCCCTTCACCATACCTTTAAGAGATGAAGAAAGTTCTGCGGAAATGGAGAATAAGTTCATTTTAGGCAAAGATTCTATAACAAACGAGTCTGAATCGACCGTATCTACTACCCAAATGGGTGATGTTACTTTAGAAAGAATGATAGAAGACATAATCAAAAGTACTAAGATTGTTAAAAGCAAACGAAGAATTTTGAATAACATGCCTGAAAATAAGCTAACGGTTGAAGAAGAAATACCGCCTTTGGAGGCGGTGAAAGATTTGTTTGTTAATCCCCAAGCGGAAAATAAAGCAAATTTGATTAAAGAAGCTAGGTATGTCAATCTATCAAGAGAGAATTCTGTGTCTCCTAAAAGCACTCCTACGAAAAAGATGAGGCCAGTTCACAGAGTAAACGATAAGTTGTTGAAAAATCTGCCTATTGGATGTTTTATCTTGGATGATGGTGATGGCTACAATGAGAGAGAAGTTCGTACGCCTGAAAACTTTATTGAGCTCAAATCAAGAGTCAGAACTCATGAATATAAAAGAAAATCGTTAAATAGATCACAGTCAATGAATATATCGTTTCAAAATAGAAGCAACTTAGATCACGTTTCATCAGAATCTACTCCAGATTTATTTTCAGCTACTCAAGACAAGACAAATATAGCATTACGTAGGCAAAGGTGTATTCGTAGGAAAAAGTCTACTGTGAGTAATGAAAGCCATAGAAGGTTAAGAGATGTCGACACGAAATCAAACTCATTCTTAACTCTTGAAATGGGAATACCAAGTCCTGCTACAGAACTACAAAATGTATCGTTTTGTGAACCCTTGAGTTCTTCATTTAATTGCCTAACTAAGCGTTGCGGTAAAGAATATGATCAAGTTCAATTTGACAACATGTCAATCAAATCAAATGTTTCACACAGTAGTCTTATGCCTCAAGAATCAGTAGTTCAAAACAAAAGGTCACGAGAACTTTTTGGTTTAACTTTAGAAAATGGGATTCCGAGTCCAATTACTCCTGTAGCAAATTTAAAAAGATCAAGCAATGTTTTAAGTGAAGAAAGAGCGCATAAAACTAGCAAACTAGACGAGGAAATGCTGCCAACAGATATTGTCACACCTGTTATAGAGCACAAGTCTTCTAGAAGATGCCTGACGTATTCTCCTGAAGAATGTAGCATTAACAGTAGTGAAGAAAAACGAAGAAGCGTAGCTAGCAATCGTTTAGAACGAAGCACTGATAGGTTTCAAGCTCTCAAAGGGACGATAGATTTAGAAATCATAACGAAAAACGATGTCATAGACGTGCACGGTGAGTGGTGACTATCGACTCCTTTCTTTTAATTTAACTAATTTCATCGTATTTTGAAATATTTTGGTAATGTTTTTTTTTCCTTTTCAGTGATTCGTTGTCGCGATCTTCAAAGATCTTCAGGAAAAATGGATGATATCAATGCTTATGCAAAGGTATATAAAATAATTAATTCAGTATTGGAGAAGATAATAAAGTGGCTCACTTTACTCACGATCTCCATAGTTCTTGCTACACATTTAAATGTACTATAATTTCAGGTTGTAATCAGTGGAGTATCAGAAACTGCCCTCCCCACCCAAAGGTCGATTTTCCAAAGGACGTCTGTCCTTTACGGGAAAAGGGAACCGGAGTTCCAAAGACATCTCAAGCTGCCACTTCCAACTATCGTCTACGATCATCAGATGCTCCACATCTCTGTCTGGCACAGAGACAAAAAATACAGGTAGGTCCTAAATTTTTGTGATCCCAACAATCCAAAAAAAAATTTTTGATTTGTGTAAGGATGACATAATTTTACTATAATTCTGCCAGCGATTTTCGTGGTTTTTAACTGTTTTTAAATTTCTTTCTTTCACTGATCAGTATTGACAACTATAAGACTCTTTAGTAACCAAATTAAAACTATTTTCTTTGAGACCCTTGGATAAAATCTTTCTTTACTACCTATAAAGGTACTTCTTTGCGCAAACTTGGGTCATGGGTATGCTGTGAATAAGAAACAACACCTTAATAATTAAAACAGGTATTGTGGACCAAATTGGAACATTCCAAGGAACGCTGAAAGCTTAATAGAACCATGAAAACGTTAACGAATTAAAGGTCATGGCAATGGGAACAATGGAGTATGTAATATTCAATGAATATTCTATGGGTGGGGAAATGAAAATGCAGCTCCTCTATTGTATTTTTTATTCAACAGGATGCGTAGGCTCTATACTGCATACTTTTACGGTTGGTATTTGTAATTTTAGCCTGATGATCTTCAACTTTCTGTTCAGAAGTGTCAGGCAATACTGATAAGCAGATTTTTTTTAATATACTGGAGATGTGTATTGCGTCTGATATTCCATGTATAGATGGCATTTTGGAAATTCCATGGCTTAAGGAGGAAAACTCTTTATATTACGAGAATAGGAATACAGTAATGCCCTCTGCCAAGGTCATAATTAATAAATTAAATCCGGTCAAAAATCTAATTTTTACTAATATCTACTCGACTATTGACCCAATTGTCGATATGATCCGATAACCAATCAAACGCAAGAAATAAAAAATCATGAACTCGTTCGAGTAACTAATGATGAACCGATTAACGAGGTTACAATACCCATAAACGTGGTTTACGAGCGCAAGGGAGAACAGAGACCAGCACACATCATAGTTAAGGGAAAACTGACGCGTAACATTTTTCACTTTTCCTCTGCCTCCACTCTCATACATAAGATATTGGTCATGGAAATGACGCGGGGCGCGATGGTACATGCGCAGAGCGATCGATCTCAGCCAGGCGCAGTCCCGGGCAGTCTCAAACCGGCAACGAAGGAGGCACGTACAAAATCAACCGGCTACACCCTTACAAAAGTACGCATTGAAATTTTTACTACCAAACAGTGGTGTTGTGTGTGTGCGTGTGTGCTAATTTACCCAAAATTGTGATAGAAGCCGTGCTTTTTTTAGGAGCGTCCAATCGGTAAGGACTCGCGTTCGCGAAGCACTTTTGTTTATTAATTTCTCCATTTTTTTTTATTCGAGTTCGACTATCACTATCTATTTCAACAATCGATGCACCATTACTCATTCTTCGTAATTAAAATTGTAATCATTTTTTTATCGTCCGTAAATCAAACGTAAGGAGTGTTGAGGGTGATAAATTACACACTAACGACTGCATATTGACTGCAAATGGGCTTAACCAAGGTGATCGTGCCAATAACACAGATAGGTATCGGTGGCAAACTTAAACAAAAAGTTGAATAAGCTGTCATAGACGAAGTGGTACTTGACCTAGTTCATAGATATTATGAATGGTCCCCGCTACAAGCAGACACGATATTTGTACATTGTATATATCCATGATACTAGATACGTTCTAGAATTTCAGTAGTAATCAAAAATTTTAGTCATGTCCGACTTTAAAGAAAATGGCCGTACAAGTAATATAAATATAAGTAATTTACTTAATTTATGGTAAGCCCTCGTTACGATTTTCTAAGTTGCATGAATATCTTCCTGTTTTGAGGGGCTATTTAATGATTTACACAATCATAATCCATTTTGTACAACTAAACCTAAGCCTTCAAAATGTAATGTTACTAATATTAACAAAGGCGTAGTTCTACACATTTGAAATATGCTACTTTTGTAAATAATTATAACAGCTTTGAAGCTTGGCGCTCTAAAATCCAGAATATGGCATAGGGTATACAATCTAAAAATATTATTAATCGATAGATTATCAAAATATGACGCCTACGTGCCCTGAGGCTAGGAAACAATTCCATTAAACAAAATAAGTAGTTCTACTAGAAAACAGAAAATTCATTTAAAAAAATAGCTCCGGCTTTTGCCGCTAGTCAAAAGTCCTTATCACATTGATATTTAACAACACCGAGCATATTAGATACCTATATTTTGATATAATAATAGCAACAAAATGCTTCAATACTATTCATGACTCCTTTTTCAATTCTCTCGTATTTATTAGTCTTGACTAAATAGTAGCTTCTAACGCATAATCTTTCTATGAGTTAGGTTAAAACAGTTAGATGATCATTGCGTAACGTTTACGTTGCGACTTGGGCAACTGTCATGCTCCCAAGGGAACCATTTTCAAGCATTCGATGGAGTAGCTCGTGTTTATGGTAGGCACTACTTATGGTATAGCGCCTGGCACAAAGGACGACCCTATGGGATTTGCAGGATACAAACAAGTGAGGATAATGTCTATCCATGAAATAAAAGTATTAGCTATTACCAAATTCGTTTCGTTTAAAAACAAACGGTTGCTTGAAGATAAACTTATTAGAGGTAGTCAAGGAAAAAATATCAGTTAACATTATGTTTTGGCATTAAACGATTGTTGGAATCCCTATTTTGATAGTTTCTACGTTAATAAATAATTAATAGTTAAAAGATTGAATATAAGAATCAATGGATAATACAGTTTTAAACAAATGAGTAATCAAACTCAAACATGAACTACTAATTGTTTCTACAGTAACAGCTTTCATGAAACTCTTAAAATGTTGCTTCTACTAAAAGGCTAATAAATATACCTACAACCAGGTAGGCATCGCTCTTAGTCCGCCTAAGGCTTCGAGGGTTTAGTAGGTAGCGTTTTGATTTCCCTGGAGATACTGTAGCATCTACGAGCTCTATGTAAATATGCCTTCTTGACGCAGCCTCCAATGGAAGCATAAGTGCTTTCAATTTGAATAGGTCTATAGAATCACATGTAACATGAATACAATTTGCGATTATTTTAGTTGAGTAGCTCTTTATGTATTTTATTGTTTCGTCACTTTGGTCTCTTGAATATTAACTTCTGACGTCAACAATATCATTTAAGATCATCCGTCTATCTATCCTCAATCTATCTATCATCATTAAGCTCAGTTAAAACTGATTGTACTATATTGTATCTATCTTGAATCTATATATCAACATCATTAGGTTCAGTTTAACTGATTATAGGTACTACGTTATCTAAGATATCGGATTTAGCTTCAACTGTCATGTTGTTTTCAGTACACGGCCACAAACACTTTCTTCCAGTTATGTTCTACAAATATTTACCTACTTAAAGAAAACACTATCTCCAGAAAGTAGCACAAGTTTAAATGCTACTACGGATGAAATATTCCTTGCAACTACTCATGTGGAATAGCCATCGTAAATCAACGGACGCTTGCTCAGTTTCCACAATTACTTATCGTTTATTACCTCTCACCTAAATTTCTCTGACCTTCCGAACAAACTGAATACGTAATTGGCAAATGCATAAGATCTAGGCAGACGCAAGTCATGGCTCATTTTAAACCGCCAGATAAGTTGGCGGTCCGCCAGATAGGTGCCAGTAAACTTTTGACAGTCTATCGGATCCACAGATTCTTTGACATAAACTTTTGCAATTGCAAATTTTTAATGCAGTTCGAGGCTATACTCGTTTTCGCTTGGCATTTTCTTTGAACGATTATTCTTACTCGCTTCGCTCGTCAAAGGCATACTTCCTTTGAATTAACTTTTTTCCTTTTTTAGTTCTGGTTTAACTTTCTCGTATGCTCCTAATGAGGTGGTCATTGTTATTTAATCAAAGTGCTATCAAAGTAATCATCGAATCTGGCCAAGTCTTAGTTTCATTTTGTTTTAATAAAACATTTTCTCCATTTTGTTTTGAATAAAAGTACATAATGTTGTAAAAGCGGCAATGGAACTACGTTATTTGTGAAACTTTTAGTTAATTATAATCATTTTGCACATAGCTATTGTGTTAATTACCTGATTTCAATTTCTTTAAAAGTATCTTTCATACTATTTGATGAAACAGATTGAAACCAAATTCCCATTAAAATAGAAAAGTTACTTTACATCTTCGTAAAGCAATATAATTTTTTTTTCTAAGTTTGGTTTGTATTAGACGTTAGCCATAACAAACAAATTTAATAATTAACGGATATAATTAAAAAAACACCGGCTGCATTACTTAATCTCATATTAATCTTACCGATGTCAAAGAATGATGATCATTGTTCAAACATAAAAATCATGTTGTGATATCCTGTCATTAGCTTTGAAATATGTATCATGTTTTGTTTTATATATTCTTATGGTTTTGCTGTTGGATATCCGAATAAAATAAATAAATAAATAAATAAATAAATAAACATCAATTTATTGGACCCCACATATAATGAATCTTCGTTATACAAAACTTCGTTTGTCGCAATGGAAATAGATAATAGTTTAGCACTAAGATAAAGAAAGTGGTACGTGACGAATCACTGATGTGAGCTGATTACGTATTTCTTGATACCTAGATTGTTGGTTCACACGCTGTACCTAATTGCAAATACAAATTGCAAGACTCACAATCATTAAAGTAAAAAAAAAGTGAGTTATCATCCTATTTCATGTCTTACAGCATGGCTAATGGGTACCGTCCTAATCGATACGTCTGACAAATGTGCGTGGGTAATCTTAAACTCAATATGTGTTTCAAAAAGCCGAAACATTGCTCCAACCGCGGATCAAACCAAGGAGATCGCGTTATAGTATAGAATAGAATATCGTTTATTTGCGTAAAAAGTGATGAAAAGATGGTACAAACAAAAATGAGCTCACATTTCACCAGAATCTGGCATGCAAATAGTTCAGTACAAGTCAAATACGTTATCATAGTTAAACCTCGTACTGAAGCCACTCGACTATCACTAGATACGGCGTTACCTACCTCCTCTCGTTGACGACCTCCGTGGCCGAGAGACGATAGGCGGGCCCAGTTTATTACCCAGTTGGGCCAATGTGGAAAATGAACTTTTCTATCAATAAATAAAATAAAATAAAATATGTTATCTCTGGTCTGGTTATCCACTTACTATATACCTAGAATCAGAGCAATGTTTGTAATGTAGTCCAATATGTGTTTATTATTTAAAGCAAAACTTAGGTCTCAAAACCTGGACGCATAGACTAGTGTCACTTTTCGAACTCCAAATTAAAAATCAGTGGGATTGCTTCAAAACGTCACGTGTTTTTTTTTTTATATTGCACCTCAAGATTGACCTCATCCCACCTGATTTTAAGTGGTAATGAGGTCCTAGCTTAAGGGTGACGTACAGCATCATAAATCTGTTACTGGACTTGTCGCCCTTACCTTGAAGGCTTGACCCCTGCTACTAATGTAGCACCCCCCAGGAGCTCTGGAAACCTTACTCACATGCAGGAACACAACAACACAGAAGTGATTGTTATTTGGCTGCGGTCTTCTGTAAGGTGGAGGTATTTCACCAGTCGGGCTGCTCCAGTTCGAGCGATAAATCGCTATGCCTTATCTCTCTCAAAAATCTTGGTCTTGAAATGGTCGAAACGATACCAAATTTCGATAGCTGCCAGTTGCCTTAGCACTCTGGCCTTCTACCTAAATCTTGGTTTTAAAATATCTATATTTAACAATTTTCAAACGGTAGGACCATGTAGACATTGTTTAACTGTCCTCTACATATTTTCTTTTGAAGTGTGGAGATAAATGAACACTATTTTTATTTATTATCAAACCTTTATTAGCAGAAACTATAAATATTGAGTGGAATGTGATTACCGTTCGGCCTACTTATAAACTGACATTAAATTACAGCGTTTTTCCCACGGATTACTTTAATCCTATATCAGTAAAATCATTCGGTACAACGTACTTAAATGAAAGAGGCGATATATAAGTGGTATTAACTCGGATAAAGCAGCATTAAGTGGTATAATGGTGATGAACGACCCTCGTGTCCGCGGTTAATTCTTCATTACTAAGCTTCGATCAATCTCGATTTAGTGATTGGAACATTAGTATCCTGACGAACTAGAGCTGAAATTTCTTGGTCATTAATTTATGGTGAATAAAATGTGTGTTTCTTTCTAACGTTTGTATCGGCTGTGAATCTATTACGGCCCCCAAAGATAGCTATGACTCTGATCCTGGTCTGATGAACTTAGCAATGACGTTGTATCATCTTCTCAACCGGTACATGGAAATCAGAATTCTTTAGATCAGTTGGTACCAACGGTCTTTAAAAGCAAGGAGCTGTCATTTATAATCGGGGAATTAGGTGACTCTAGCAATGGACTGGAGGAAACTGGATTCAAAGAACGAACCTCCTTCCTCCGGACTTGGGATCCTAATGGTCACTTCACCAGCTAGATTGTTAAATGGAATACAAACATGAAAAATAAACTTTTGTTTGATATTTTAGTATCTTTGATATGAAATTTGTCATAATTTGGTAGATATGTACTCCTCAAGCCATTTTAGTTGATACCTACCTATACTAAGGGAGTAGTGTCAAAATATGTAATCAAACATTTTGTAGCGGCGGCCATTTTGGACCGATTTCCAACTAATTTAATTAAAATGACTCCCGGCTAATCAAAATCTCGCTTGTTTCATCTGTAAGAGAGCTACGGTGCCAAGTACACAGGTCTATGTGACAGTTAAACATACAGACAGGCAGACGAACAAACAGACACGTTAAATAAGTCACTTGATATTACCCCGTCGTTTTTGCGTCGTTGCCTAAAAATGTGTGGTTGTGAATAAAAGCAAATATTATTTCAGAGCAACATTTTTTATCGGTGGCTGCTATTCACTTCAACCAATTCTCAAACATAGACTTAAATATGACAACGGTGAAAGATCAGGCGCTTAACAGAATTTTAAATTTAGTTAAATTTTTCTAACATTGTCATAAATTCAAGAGAGGTAGGGCATAGCAATTTATCGCTTGAACTGGAGCAGCCCGACTAGTGACATACCTCCACCTTACAGAAGACCGCAGCCAAATAACAATCACTTATGTGTTGTTGTGTTTATGCGTGTGAGTAAGGTTTCCAAAGAGAGGTAGGGCATAGCGATTTATCGCTCGAACTGGAGCAGCCCGACTGGTGAAATACCTCCACCTCATAGAAGACCGCAGTCAAATAACAATCACTTCTGTGTTGTTGTGTTTCTGCGTGTGAGTAAGGTTTCCTGAGCTCCTGGGGGGTGCTGCGTTAGTAGCAGGGATCAAGCCTTCAAGGTAAGGGTGATAAGTCCAGTAATAGAATAATTATGCTGTACTTATCACTTAAGCTAGGACCTCATTACCACTTAACATCAGGTGGGATGACGTCAATCTTGAAGTGCAATATAAAAATAAAATTGTTGAGTAAAACGTATGTGCCCATATAAATGTCAAACATATACGAAATTAACTGGTCAAACACACGGCACCGAGAGGTAATATGAGCAAGATATCGATCAGCTCATAAACAAAACATGAGGACACAATAACAACGTATTAAAGCCTAAAATAGAAATTCGATGCCTTATATTACTTGTGTACAAACTAGTTATTAGCTGTAGCGTACAGTCTTGAGTAATTAAATGTAAAATGGGATCCATTCTCGTGACACCGAAAGCGCCAAAGTTTCAGGATTACAATTCTGGGTCAGCTCAAATTGGGGAGATCTTTTTTCCTGGTCAGCTTGTGTCTTGGTTGTCCTGTGTGATGGGTTGACACCTCCAGTTACTGTCAGTTTTTGTGGTGCAGTGACAGTAATGTCATATGTCAGTTACCTGATGTTCATGGTAGAACCATAATATGATAACGTATGCCTAAATTTGAAATCCTTCTGGCGTTAATGGAATGAAAGATCTGTTGACTTGACGCGATGAACCAATGATTAGTCCTCCTGGCTTTAAAGTCAAAGTCAATTCATTTGTTAATGTAAGTTACAAGTAACACTTATACATTGTCAGAATGAACACAAACCAAAATTGAAGGTATAGCCGGTTTGGAACCTAATCCTACCGAGAAGAATCCGGCAAGAAACTCAGTAGGTATCCTAATCTTTACAATGTTTAGAGCTAGAGAACTTAAAACTATGGTGTGCGAGCGAACAGACAATCATGTCCATATATGTTTATCGTTTAAATATTCATCAAGTTTATAGTATCCTTTTCGCATTAAACATGATTTAATATGGATCTTAAATCTATGCATAGGTAAGTCAATATACCAAAAGCTACCACAATAATTCTGTGAATATTCGAATTGGTTCTGTGTCTTGATATTTATAAATGTATTTGGATTCAGTTCTGGTTTCCGCAAACATGTGTTGGGGTTTACAATGGATGTGAAGACGTCTAATATTTGTTCTATCTGCAGCTTGTCGTTTCATACTGCCAGTTTTGTTCTTGAGTATTAAATCCATTGTATCCCTAACCCACCTCTCGTATTCATGTAATCAATTTAATAGTCTGCTCCGCCCGGTCGTCGATCAATGTTTGACACTGGTAGCCGCTTCATAGCAGTCGTAAATTTGTTACTACGCTGCCGCGTTTGCTTAGTCCAGTCCACTTGACCTAGCTTCGGATAGATAGATACGAAGCTGAGGTAGTTTCTTCAATCATTTCTTTTCATGAGCGTTTCCGTATTTAAAGATACATTTTCAGACCATAGTGATCGTGAGATTTTCATCTTTTGCTTCCAATCCTTGGGAGAATGGAAACTGATAATGAAATGAATTCAAATCAAAGCTATAATCGATGTGTCTGGCTGTGTCAAAAAGTATAATATATGTTTAAAAAGCAGAAAAACTTCATCTCTCCTTGCGGTGTGGCTTACGAACCCACGACCTTCACGTATCGCGCGTGATCTTTTTACTTATTTTTTTTTCTGTTTCTAAAAAAAGGTTTAAAATTCGCTAGTGCAGCGTGAAGCACTACAAACAGTTATAAAAAGGTATTCTATATGTTATTTTACCTATGTTCTATGATCAAGCACCCCCATATTGTCGTGCTCATAAGAACTAATATCGAACTTTAAGTTTGACGTATTGTTGACCGTACTATCATATCTATACATAGGAATGTAGACAGGAAGAATATTGTATATAATACTTTTTATCCCAAAGTAACGTAAGTAATGTCAGGGGCAATAGCTTTCCATTAAATACAATTGAAACGCTCCTTCACATCTTTCAAGTCAACTCGACCACTTGATCGGCTCTGTAAACAGTCGCGCAAATTGTCGTTCCGGCTAGGTCAATACTCGACGCCATATTTGCTTCGGTACGTTAAACAATCGGTCGACTCCTCGCAAATTGTACTGTTCAATTAACTTTCGCCCAAATGACGGTGGCATTTATACGATTAATTGTTTTATGCCATTGATTACGCTGTCGAAGATAGGTAAGTATTTGCTGTCTTTGAAAACGTTGTTTGATGATTCAGTAATAGGTTATTTTTGGGATGAGAACATAATCTATACTAATATTATATAACTGATTGGTGTTTCATGAGTATATAAATGTAGTGGAATGGGAAATGAAAGAAGCAAATTAGGTATAATCCAAATATATTAGCCAAATAAAATAAATTTATCACACACACGTCTTGCACATCGTCGTTCGTCGTTCAAATCTAACTGACATTCTCTCCATTCGGATATTCAAACGTACAGGCATCGCTCATGCACAACGTTCGGATACATCCGCTATCCCACACTCGGCCATCCTGCAGTCATGTCTGTCCTCAGACATGCATCGTCAATCACATCCTTCATTCGTAAACTCGTATACGTCATCACTTAAACAAAAAACATAAATACATCGTACAGCATTACATCTTAAATATTGAAACAAAACAATTATAGTACACCAAAAAAAAAAATAACTAAACATAACACATCTTTACATCGTACGACCGCTTAACATAAATCAAATTAAACTCATTCGTCCTTAAAATATCTTACATAAAAATTAAAACACACTCCGAAAAAAATATAAAACATTGTAAAACTCCTCCTTTTTTCTCTTCTTAAAATTCTTTTCTGTTTCTTCTTGATAATCTAATTCATATCTTTCATCGTATAAATTGTAACACAGATTGTATTGATGGTTCGTTAACAAGCTTTTATCGTCTTCTTGAAGATGTCTCGTTCTATTGGGTACAACCTTTTGAATTGGTAACTCCTTCATTGTACACAGTGGAATTTCATGCACCGTCCTCTCTGTCACAAACTGTTTCTTTTTAACCTCAGTCCCAACGTTTTTGTCTTCCACCTTATTTTGGAATACCTCTTTCATAATTTTATCCAAATCCGTCGTGTATAAGTTAAAATTTTCGCTATAAACTTTGTTTATATTTATGACGTTTGATAACTCATCGTCGTCACTTTGACACTTCGTTATATCGTCATAAACCATGTCATCTTTGACCGTTAACCTCTTTTCATCTTCAACGTCAGCGCCATCTTTATTCGTTGTTGCAAAACATGTTTGTTTAGCTTTCACGCTATGGTAAACGTCATCAATTTGATGCACTTCAGTTTCATCTTCTTCCTGATAATGCACGTTACTAAGTGAAGATGAAATCGTTTCATTTTCAGCTTCTTCACACTGAGGCATTTGTAGCCTTTGTATTGGCTGGTGGTTAATTTGCGCACAATTTCCATACATCGCTTCCATGTACACCTTTGCCATCTCTTGAATCCTTGTTTTGTAACCCTCCTCTACGGTAAATTCATCAATTAGGGCAGTCTTTAGCTCTTCCCACGTCTTATGTCGTTCTTCTGCCCGTAGCCATGACGCCGCTACGCCGGTAAGGGAACGCCTTGCTTTTAGCAATAACAGACCTGAAGGCCATCCGAAATCATCAGCAATTTCCTCTATGTTTCTTACCCATTGGGATACTGGATAATTATCCCTTCCGTCAAACTCCGGTAACTTTACGGTGAAGTTCATCGTCATTAAATATTATCAACAAAACCGTCGTACGTCGTAATACTTTAAAACACCTTTTTCTCCTTCTTTAATAATCGTCTTCTAAGAAAATTATTTTCGTCGTAATGGCGGACCGTCGTTCCCCGTTTAAAAATTAGAAAATTTTGAATTTTGAATGCTTTTTCATTCCCATCCCGGACGAGCCCCCAAATTTGTAGTGGAATGGGAAATGAAAGAAGCAAATTAGGTATAATCCAAATATATTAGCCAAATAAAATAAATTTATCACACACACGTCTTGCACATCGTCGTTCGTCGTTCAAATCTAACTGACATTCTCTCCATTCGGATATTCAACCGTACAGGCATCGCTCATGCACAACGTTCGGATACATCCGCTATCCCACATAAATATCAAGCGTGGTTCGTTAGTCTCACTAAAACTTTAGAAGGGTTATACAGATTTAGCTAATTTAGATTTTGGAGGTCCAAGCTAGGTTTTAAACGTAAGACATTTTGGAATAAATAATAGGTGGCACGATATGCCGGTACAGCTACAAAATTTGAAATCAGTTCAATGCACGTAAGTGATGACTGTCTTCTTTTCGTCCCAAATTTCAACTTGAATTCTTGAATCATTATTGATCAAACAATTCTAATGGCATTCTTCATTAAAGGCTAAAACCTCAAGTCATGCTCAACGCTACTTGCCCGCTTGTATCAATTTCACTCACCTTCTTTCTAGTCCACTCGACCGTCCCAACTCTCCGTGCGAGTAAACAGTCATTCCACTGAGTCAATACACTTTACCGGTATTTACACTTACACGCTCAAGTCTTCGGGAATCGCCGGTAATCGTTAAAATGCTGACCTGGTAACCTGAACTTCGTTTTATGTCCGGTCCCAATATTTTACGATTTGTAATGTGTCAAAAATGACGATCCGTTTTTCTCCAACCGACTACGAGTCGTTAATTCTAATTTCAAATTTACTTTCCATATTAGCTGTCATCAGTCGTCTGTCAGTCGTTTTAAGCTTATAGATAACTTTATAACTGAAAAATGTTTAAATATACTGTATGTTTTCTTGCTATAATTAAAAAAAGGTATTTAGTAAACTTTCCAAAAACCTGCCAACTTAATGACATGCAATAAGGCCAAAAAAATTCTGTTCATCAAGTCGTATCCGTGATAAATAACACCGTGTAACTAAAATCATCACGAATTAATAATGAGGACCAATACCATTCTGGCAAGAGTTAACCAACTCAACCAACCAAGAAGAAAAAGAAATCGAATACCTAAATTTACTATCTCTCCACAATCAGAAGCCAATTGACAATCCCATCATTTACTGATAAATCTCCCTCACTCCATGGGGCCCCATGTTGACCGATCTCGTAAACTGAGATTATAGGACAACCGTTAGTAGAAGCGATTGCGTAGTCATTTGTTACTTGAAGATTATAGACTTAGTTTTTGTGGGGTCTGTAACTGCCTCCGTGGCGTAATGATTAGAGCGTTAGGCTCAAAAACCTGGAGGTCGCGTTTACAAACCTCGCGGGGAACATTGTCACTTTGTGATTTTTCCAAGTTTTCTTTAGGAATTGCATGCTTGAACCACCTGATGATAATAATTATAATTCCACACTCTCCAGGAGGCACCTTCTTATTCCGTTAGCTATCTATATGGGTTTACTTCCCCTTGTAATGGTTGGCGAGACCAGACGGAAACATTTCTTTTGTAATAACCAGACCTCACCTCACGTGAATTATTATCAACCCTGTATGTAATTGGACAGTGTACCTAATGGCCTGGCCACCAGTACACAGTAGCATTAAAATAAAGTTGTATAAACTTGCACGTAGGTCTATCATAAAAAGTTTATCATAAATTACATAAAACGAAGTAGTACCCACTGCCTGTCCCTATGTACGCTTAGATCGTTAAAACAATGCAACGAAACTTAATATAATTTTATGAAATAGATAGAGCTGCTCATAAGGGTGGTTTATACGTTTAATACACACGTAATATAGAATACTATTGGCCGCCCGCGACTTTGTACGCGAGGGCTTACTATTTTCTATCAACAAATATAGTCTACTAGCTGTGCCCGCGACTTCGTTCGCGTGGACTACATCCTTTTATGGTCGGTTTTACCCCTTTCTCCCCTAATATTCGAAACAAAAAGTAGTCTATATTTTAAATCAAGTTTCGAGCTATATTTGTGCCAAATTTCATATCTCTAACTTAAAAATAAACATTTTCCCATATAAACTTCCAAAGGTGGTATTACCCCCCTCCCCCCCTTATTTTCTAATAAAAATATGCCTACGTCCGTTCTTGAGATTCAACGTATACCTTTACCAAATTTCATCAAAATCAGTTGAGAGGTTTAAGCAAGAAAGCGTAACAGACACACAGACAGACAGACAGACAGACAGAGTTACTTTCGCATTTATAATATTAGTAGGGATTATATTTACTAAGGTATGCATGCATGCTAGATTGAAAGCATCTATCTTACACGGTTTGGATTTTTTTCATACAAAAGTTTTTTCCCGCTAACTCCCATTCCCGTGGGAATTTTGCAATACCCTGTTGCAACTAAGCTTTAAGTTTACTATGGTATGCATGCCAAATTTCAAGCGTCTAACTTAAGCTGTTTAGATTTTTCATACAAAAGGATGTTCTAATAATCCTCGTTCTTGCTTATTGCCGTTACCGTGGCAATTTCAGGAATTCCTTTCTTAGTGCACCTTTACGGTACCTAAGCTACATCCCTTCCAAATTTTAAGTGCTTACGTTTAACTGTTTAGGCTGTGCGTTGATATGTCAGTCAGTCAGTCAGTCAGTTTCTCCTTTTATATAATTAGATGAAAACCGGAAAAATCATTAATATCTTTATTGCACCCATGCAAATCTAAAGACGGTTAAATAAATCAAATCCTGAATGGCCCAAGCCTGAATGAAAGCGAAACAGTAAGTAATGGTATAATCAATAACTACAACTGTTTACTCCGAAGCGAACGCAAATGAGCTTGAATTATGCATCCCAATACAGCTTATTGTAGCTGCTAGTTCCTATGCAATGTACAAACGAAAGGATATGGATATTGGCCCTATTCGGATGCTAATGACGATACATAACTAAACTACTAGTACCTTGAGTACTGCGTGATTACTGTGTAACGCAACGAACTTGAGGGGTGCGGGGGGTATATCATAATTCACTGGATTACGGTATTTCACTAGCATAGCTAAGTATGTAGTATACCTGTAGAGGGAATATACCAGAGTCTAAGAGTTTAATACGACAGAAAAAAATCATCACCTACGATAACTTGCGGTAAGCTCAGTCGGAAGAGCAGCACGCGATGTACGTGATAGTCGTGGGTTCGAATCCTAGTCCGCATGGTAAAATATATATATATATATATATATATATTTTAATAGGTAAAGGAAAAATTTTACAGCACAGGTTATACCGGTTTAAAAATCCTTTAGTTTTAGAGTATTACATCCAGTTTCAGTACCAAATAACATGAATAAAACGTGTATCTCAAAACACCTAGAGAAGTTAAGTCCAGTAGCCATTTAAAACTTAAGTTATGTTACCATTAAAACCGTGTAAACTTAACCTCATTCGTATAAAAGTACACTCAACAAGGGAAGGAACATTACTGTAACATAAATACTGTGCGCCTCAAGTACAGTCACGAACGATCATTACCCGACAAACAGAGACCATAAAAATAATTTGAAAGGGAAAACGAGGCGGGACTTTGCCTTGGCCAAGGACTTTGTAACTGGAAGCGAAAATATTAATTTGGTATGGCAATAATAAATAAGAACAGTTAAATAAGATGAATGCGTCATCTTATCAAAGTTAAAAAAAAATTGAATGGTTCAGGTATGATTGTATATCTCAAATATATGGATTATCACTGAAATCAGTGATTAAATTTCATTATACATGTTCTGGTGCCATTTTAAAAGGTTCGGTAATTTATAAGTCAACAATTCCTTGTTGACTTATAAATCTGATATTTTAAAAATATAGACTATAACAAATTTAATTAAATAATATTTAATATTAAGCTGGCTTTTAGTATTCCCTGATAAATAAAATAGCCATAGGCATACAGGATTTTTTTTTCTTAATTCTAAATGTATAAAAAGTAGAGCAATAATATTTAGCGCCATAGAATACAGAAATTATTAAAAAGCCAATTTCTTACTATGTTTTTTCTGCGACTTAATAGTGCTAATTTCGCTTCCAGTTGTTACAAGTTCCTTGGCGTCCACACTCCCTTGTTTTCACAACCTTCCCTTGCTTTAATGTTGTTCGAAGCTTAACCACCACCTACCTTCTGATGTTTGTGTATTTAGAACCGCAAAGTTTGACAAATATATTTTTTAAAAATTATGATAAATAGCATTAGAAAATATAAATATCAAAATAAATATAAATATTAAAAATATAAATATATGTAATATATATATCAGTAAGTTTTAATAAATACATCCTCTAAGCGTTAATATATCCTCAAAATTTGATGAGTTACATATCAAAAATTACAATTGTATTCTTTGATGCAAAACAATTGGCCTACTTATCATACTAAAGCTTTTAAATGGATTTGGATGTAATTTTGTACAAATATATAAGAGATGTTACATTACTACGAATACTTTTTATCCCGATAACGCAGACGAAGTCGCAAGCAATAGTTAGTTTGTAATTTTAATCGGTAGTTGGATGGGTGGGCGGCGCCTCGGCCTTTCTTTGCGGGAAAGGTCACCCATTGACTGCCATCGTTGACCTAATCTATCGTTAAATAACGATTTTATGGGATTACAACGATGTTACGCGGTTATAACGATGCTAAGCGGGAGTAATACTGCCGATCGCCTACTTCTAAGAAAATCGCTGCTCGTATTTATTGCCGCTTATTTCTTTAAAACCACGAAACGTATTGGGATAACAATAAGTAGTTTAATTAATAAATAATAAATATTGGACAACATCGCATACGTTGCTCTGATTCTGTGGTAAGTAGCTTAAGTACTTGTGTTACAGAAATCCGAAACAACGACGGTACCACTAAAACCCAGACCTGAGACAATATTGAAAAGTTCGTTTCCCATATAGACCCGACCGGGGATCGAACCCGGGAACTCAGAGAATGCGCGACGCCAAAGTCAGCCCCGCTAGCCAGTCGGCTATGGAGGTCGTTATAAAACAAAATAAATTATCATTATTATTAGCCTGAACTAGTCCAGTAGTGGACTAGTTCAGGCTAATGATATATAATATATAATATAATATAGCTTTCCCCTTATGAGTGCCATCAAGAAGCATCTACCTGCCATCTTCAATCGTCTATCATCCCACCTTGCCAGAGGTCGTCCGACACCACGTGTATCCAGTTATAGTGGAGACCAACACTTGGTAAACGTGGTGATGGTCCACTCAAGAACCATTTTACCCCATAGTGATTCTTCATTGTCCTTACTTACTTACCAAGTCGCGATCTCCACTCAAGAATCCATACACCCCACAGTTATCAGGTCTTCGTGGAATATGGTCAACCCCCTGCAACTTCAGCTTGCTAATTCATTAAGCTATTCGATAACTCTGGTTCTTTGTTGAATCTGTTCGTTTCGAATCTTATCTTTTAGAGAAACTCCGAGCATAGTTCTCCGTAGCTCGCTGGACGATTTTTACAGACCAGTCTTGAAAAAAAGTAATACATTTCTTATTGACATATTACAAAAATATTTACATACCCTATATACAGTTTTAATTATTGTCGTTTTATCACCCTTTATGATATTACTAGCTGTGCCCGCGACTTCGTTCGCGTGGACTACATCCTTTCATGGTCGGTTTTACCCCTATCTCCCCTAATATTCGAAACAAAAAGTAGTCTATATTTTAAAAGAGCTATATTTGTGCCAACTTCCATATCTCTAACTTAAATAATAAACATTTTCCCATATAAACTTTCAAAGGTGGCATTACCCCCCCCCCCCCTTACTTTCTAACAAAAAGTAGCCTATGTCAGTTCTTGAGGTTCAACGTATACCTATGCCAAATTTCATCAAAATCGGTTGAGAGGTTTAAGCGGGAAAGCGTGACAGACAGACAGACACACAGACAGATAGACAGACCGAGTTACTTTCGCATTTATAATATTAGTAGGGATAGAGGATCTTAATGTTATACAGGCAGATGTTATTATTAACTAATTCCATTTGCACATTTATCTACATGTTACTTGCTCTGTAATTATTGGAAACTACTATTAATTCACCTATTCGCCCAAAAACAAACAATAAAAGTTGCCGAAGTAAAAAATCCAATATGCTTTCTACTCTTCATTTTCACATGAACTTTTATACCACCATCAATAAATATGATGCACTACCGATGCTCCAAAATCACCACCAAAACTGGGTCAAACTATATGCAGTTCCATTGAAATTCAAACTCTATCACATTGGCATAGAACTCAAGTGTCTAATGAGACACGCTGTCCATGTACATTATGATATTAATGTCGATAGAAGTTGTTTGGCGTAAAGCCAAATCCTTCGTAGTAAACATCTGAAGGCTACGTGAGAATCGTCCTTACGATTAGCCCTTGGGTACGAAAAAAACATTACTAAGCAAAAGTAGAACTATGGTTAGTTTTGCCTTATTGTTTATATACTTACTATTCACCGGTACTTGGCCGCGGTATCTAGACATATAGTCTATGTACACGTTTAAATATTAATATGTAATATTGAAATAATCGCTTTTATTCGTACATACACCAAAATATTTTTATTATTCATGTGTTTCCTCCTTCCTTTGACATGGATTCCTTCAAAAGGAGCGTGAAGAAACATCTTGCGGGCCAGTATGGCGATGCTAACGGGTAGGATATTTCGATATCAAATCCGTTGTCATCGAGATGTGGGTTTCTCTCTTGCTTACCATCAGGTTGGGAGGAGCCAATATACTGCGCTACTATAAAAAAAAAATATATCACTATTTTTGTCTGTTTGTTCCGGCTAATCTCTGAAATGGCTAGACCGCGATTTTGACGGTATTTTTATTAGCAAGTAGCTGAAGTAATAAAGCGTAACTTAGGCTACTTCTTTTTAATAAAAAACAAGCTCAAAATCTGGTAGTCTCGGGCATAGCTAGGTACGGTATGAAAAAGGATTTTCCTTTAAAGGCAGATACTTTTCAATGCAATTGTTGTCATAGGCGGTGGTCTGAATTGTGGTATCCACTTGGTTACTATTGGAGACGAGAAGACTCTTCTCCTTAAACCGTATCTACCTATTTAGAAGATTAAATAGTTACCACAAATTCCTATTAACGAAACATGATACAACAACGGACACGATTTCGAACTATATTTTATCGGAATCACGAATTTCGATACGGATGGAATTTCACACCAATCTTATGGCAATGTTTTTATGAAATTACTAATAAAAAAGTAATTGTTGTTGGGCTAAAATTTTACTATTCATAAGAACTTATACTAACTGCTTAAGCAGCCAATCAAACTAGTTATAAGATCAGCTATATTTGTAATATGAACGACAGTTTCTTGCCGGAATCTTCTCTGTAAGTTATAGGTTCCGAACCGGAGGTAGCGTCATTTGCATTATATAGACGTTTCATAAATATTACTGGTGTAATTTACATGAATAAAAGAATTTTGAATCTGAAACATTTTCCTTTGTAAATTGCCTGTAAACCATATCTCCAGATGTAGAATCGATAAGGACTAGGTGTCTCTGAAAAATGGGTGCAACAAAGGGCAAAGCCCTGTGGGTAGTCTTACAAATAGACGGTGGACACGCGAGCGTCCGTCCTTGTAATAGCATTGGCGATTTAAATAAATTACCTCCTTTGATACTTACACTGATGTAGAGGACTCAGGCTATTACTCGTACTGCACAGTATTTGTGGGGTGAACTAAACATAATATTTCACTTATACAATTTTAGTAAGTTAGAAAAAAAATATAGCAAATAAGTTCACACTAGAGATAGGGGCTGGAGGGGATAAGGCCTTGTGGACACATCCCAATACGTTAGTCCAATCATATCCGCATTGTTCTCGACTCTTCAGATCACAACTCCTTCCAAACCGCCGGAGACAGAATTAGTAAAAGTAAAATCATACGGGAGAAAGTGATGCAAAATGGTGGTCTCGACCCTCAAAAATGAAGCAAGGAAAAGGAGAGATAGGTAGTTCTTGAATGGATGACTCAATTGAAGTTATATCTTTTATTCACTTGTCCCAGATTAGTTCAGTAACTTAAGTGTTTTGAGCGTTTAGTATGAAGGAAAATTCTATATGTAATATTTTCAGTTTACTTATATTTATTTAACATTTTATGTATTTTTAATGGCATGTGGGCTGACTCAATGATACAATTGTCCTGAAATAAATAATGAGTGCAATCATATATCCAACACTATTGAATGATAGGAACTAGATATACGAGTATGATACATAAATCTCCTTAACTTGCAATGAACTATATCACTCTTTTCACTGGAGAAAAATATTTTACCTATGCATTTAAAGTTCAAATCCTATTAAACCAGCAAGCAAATTGAGTGGGTAAAGTGGCAATGGGTCTTGAGCTAAAGTGATCTACACTGATTATTAATTTTAACTAATTTTAACTACAATGAATATATACCACCACCAGCTACTCCAAACTTTATTACATCATTTTCAAGGACACTACCATCAAAATAAATGTCGTATGACTTTATGTAGGTAAGTAAGCCTATATTTACGGTATATCATAAAACATATATAAACTCTTTAACGAAATGTGAATATTTCCTGTTGACGGACCAAAGTTTTGGAATAAATACTGTCTTCTATTCAAATATTTAATCCCTTACTCCCTAAATCGACCAAAAGTCCAATATTCACACACGCAAAGTGCCTCTATAAAGAAACTCGCGATGATCGCGTGACTGAAAACACGTGTTTATATTCCCATGCGTCACTTTCGATTCATTCTGCATTTTCTTCTTGTCCCAGCTGTCTGAGTTTATATTGCAAAGGTGTCTTGTAAACGAGTTGAAAGGCTTAAGATCGATTGTGTTAAATCTTACCCTTTATTATTTTGAAAATTATAATCAACTACTTGTAAAGGTTTCAGTATATGATAGGTGCTTATCGACACAGAGGTATCTCCAAGAATTTCAAAACTAAAGTAACGATAGGCAGGAGGACGTATGTTAAGAAGCTAATGAAAATGATGATTATAAATTACTTAAAAAAAACAGATCTAAAATAATTAGTAAAATGAGTTAGGTATATGGCACAAAAGTATAGTACATTTCTTATGAATTTAATATAACAGTAATGATAATTCAATAAAAATAAAAGAATGGAACTTTCTAAATGTAAAAATACAATTTTAGAAATTTCACCGGAATTTTTTTTCCCAATTTACGAACAAATCTTCAATCATGATCACAAAAACATTTTAGTCTTTATTCATGTAGTTTCTTAATTACTCTTCTTTTTCATCTCCTGCTTCAAATCATTACAATTAAATAACATTTTGTAGCTAGATTTGCTTAGACAGTAGTTTGACTTCAAAATTTTTATTGCGTAATGGATTTTGTAATACTCGCACCTACAACGTTCTTATTTCTTATGGTACCACCATTTGATACTAAGACAACATTAATATTTACCAGAAACAATGCATTAATAAGATTTTATGAAACAAACGGTTCTAATATATTAACATAACATGCACGCACACCCGTCTCCAGGCCCATGCAGTCGTAGTAAAACGACCTAACTTTTCCCCGACAGACCATCTATTTCTTAAAGCCAAGATGTCATTCGTATCCCAAACCGTTGCTGGCTTGAGCCAGGCGCGACGCGAAGACCCGCCTCCTCGCCAACATTGCTCGCACCAGCACACCCATCGGAACCACCAACTCTGCCGAAAGAACAGCCTTCCCGAATGGGACCCACCCGAGCCAAGGGCCAGAAAGAACAGTCTCCCAGCCGATATCCTCGACAGGGTAAAGGACTCCCCGTCACACAGCCCGCCCATTCTCGAGGAAGAGTGACAACCATCTCCGTAAGTCCTTGGTGTCCCCAGTCACTCTAGTCGCATGGACGCACTCCAGTGTTAGCACGAAGAGGACCGGCTTTCGGGACAGGCCCCTTGCATGCTTAGCAGCTTCTGTGAGACCCTAGGGGAGGACCTTGCACGAAAACCCTGTATAGATGTGTTTATTTTGTGATTCATGTTTATTTATGGAGACGATGTTGTAACTGTTATCAAATTTCAAAGAAGAAGATGCAATATCTGTACCTACTGATGCCTAAATCTTACGGCCATTAAAATTTAAAGCTTACATTGATAATCTCTGCAAAAAAGCAGTGCACGCTTGGTATAACCTTACGTTGACAATGCAAAATGCTACGTTAATCCACTTTTATCTAAACATGGATGGATGTGTCTTTATTTGGAAGTCAGAAACCAGAACTCGCAAATGCTGCAAGCTTAAATTGGCGAAACTAGATCGATCGAATCTAATCAAGAACTCATCAAGGACAGGAGCAAATTGGATGACCGCTCTATGTATCGACACGCTACCTCACCGATATTAATGGTTGAACCTGGAGGAAACTGAACTCAATTACTATTAAGTCAATTACTCACGGACCCCTCGCATCTTTGTAAGGAAATGTTAAAATTAAAGGAGCTATAAATTTGAAACCTCATAACGAGCCATTGGTACCTAAGCCGGTGTAAAAGTGTATTAGAACACCTGTTGTCGAAAGAAATTGTAAGAATCTGGGTAATTTTGCAGTCGATGCTAATGCATGCTATTTTTCCACTCAAAAAGAAAGCAATTCTTAGAAAAAATACACGATAAAGTCACCAGAGCTAGAACAGTAATGGAAATTAATGATTTCTTGCTCAACGACTTTGCACACCTGGACGCAATGCAGAAATAGCACAACGCAAAGACAAATTATTTTGTTAATAGCAATCACAAAATTCGTAATGTAAATATTTTTAATTAATAATACGAAACAAAATCGTGTCATATTTAAAAATCGTTTTAACAACATTCAAAGTTATTCCGCTATTATCACACTTAAGGATCTGACAAGTTAATAAGGTCAATCAACGGGTTCATTTTGTTTTTAATGCCAAGATCAAGATAATATTTTAATTACACTCAGCAAAAAAAAGAACTAAAAGGTTTACATAAACGGTATTTCTCCGTATTCTTTAGATCACGAACATGTCATGCGCCTATTTTTTTCTTGAAAATTATTGTGATACATACAAAAATTCAAGATTGATGTAGTCACCTAGAGACTACTGGTAGTCTTTAGATCCATTCATCACATCCAAATGCGGCGCAAAAAACATCTAAATTTTAACACAAATTAAAAAAACTGAAAGAGATAACACTTTTATAAGACTTTTGGATTTAAGAGATGAGAAAACTATTAAAAACGTTAAAATTATAGCCCATTTCCACACATACAAGACAATTATCATCAAATTTAAACTAAACTATTTCGAAGTAACAGCTGGAAATATCAAATTAAGGAAAATATTCCAATCATGACCCATTAGAAAATTGTAACTCCAGCCCAAGGTCAATCGGATATTACCCCGGCTTACGTGTGCTAAACGATGCCAGCACGCAAGGTGGCCACGCGAGGAGTTGCATACTATCAACTATCGAAGGAAATGAAGACGTGGTTCCGTGGAAAATACCACTCAACTCGATAGCATCGCTACTTTTATAACTGACTATAATAAAGCTACAAAAGTAGTTATCACTTACAAAGTGGTCAAAGTTGAATAGATAAAACTCCTATTGCATGTTAGTACGAAAGTAATCTATAATAATGGATTGAATCAATGATTCTTAAACACTTTCTGCATTTACTAAAAACGACTATAGAAAAGCCTTCAAATTCATCAATCTTCATATTGTAATTTTGGTCATGAACGTTAAACTCATAATCAACAATTTTCATTCAGGTTTAAGCAGAAACAAGAACACTATTATATTCAAGTGTATTGACCAGCATCATTAAAATGTCTATCTTATTCATTTGATAAAGAAAAACCTTTCTAAACAGAGAAAAAGAAATCAAGACACATTCATAAACATACATAGATGAAATATTTCCTACATAGAAAGTGAAAAAGTTTAATGTACTGGAAGAGAGGCGTGCGAGCTCACATGACGTGCAAAAATCAAACCTCATATCTTAAACACATACCGTGCATACGTTATCTGGGTCAAATAAATACAAATCATGCAAAATTAAGGCCAGCTTATGGTATTTTGATGAGTCATGACGTATACTTTCGAAGAAGTAGTCTAAGGAAAGTATCTTTAGATATTTGACCACGATCCAAAACTTAGCACATTTAGGAATTTGGATCACGTCGGAACAGCTATTCCATTTACATAAGAGTATCGTTGAACAAACTTTTGGGAAAGATATTATGATGCTGTCGAGAATCCATAATTGCAAATGTTTGTAAGATCTAGAATCAACTTGTAATGAAACGTGAACGTAAAAATAAGTAATGATCCTCCTTTACAAAGGAGTTACGGCCGCGGAAAATCACATTCAATTTCTTAACATAGAAATGAATAAAGCCGCTGTACAATACATTGACTTCTTAAAAAGACTTGAAATTTATTGTTTTAAAATATTATAATTTTCATTTTTCGAAACTAGAGTTTACAACAAAAATATTGCTACGCGGTCCTTCAACATGAAATTATATGCGGTGTGATCTCTCCTGTTTCTAATTTAATTTATAACCACTCCTAATACAAATCACAGAAAGAAGTCTTGGGAGTTGAGCGAGATTTTAGCGTAATAGAATTGTGAGTTACTTTCGTAGCAGAGTGCCTTTTTTATTGACAATACGGATATTTACAGTTCCTATTATTTAAAAAAATTTTCCTGCTGAGTATTATTACTTTCTACTCTAACCTTTTTAATGTTATATTTAATAAGTCTTTATAACTATATTTTCGAAGCTGTTGTTCATCTATAAGTTAAATGAGAAGAATATTTTGTTACAACAATGTCAAAATTAAGTTTTTTCAAAATTATTAACGAAAATTTTAATAATCTTAAATGAACTTCTTGAACTTTAAATGACCAGGTTTCAGTATTGCAGTAATAATCTTTAAGACTTGGTTCCAGAGAATTTCCAATTGAAAATTTATCTTCCGTTCCAAGATCAGCAAATTTCAACTCATTCGATGGGTTACCCTGGCTCGTATCTTTATCAGCAAAAATCTTACCACAGCTTTCTCTTGTTCCAGGCGGAGCGAGTTTCTAGGATGTGTCTCGTTCCCACTGAAAGATGCCACGAGCACTGACCTCAGCGGCACCTACTTCCTACAGCAGACCGGCCGACCGGCGCCCGCCAATGAGAAGAGTGACTGCGTAGAGCGCAAGATGGCCACCGATAACATTGAGACAAGCACTAATGATGGCACTAAGGAAAACCATAATGACAAAGGTGAGTTTATGGTTATCTTCTGCTGTTCCCAAACAGATTCAGAATATTGAGCAAATGGTGTAATCGTGTGTGGCGTGTGTAATCTTAACACACACAGTCACAGCCCTTATTAAACTAGATATACCAGACAGGACCTATATCTAATTTAACAAAGAAAAATATAGAGCCTTGAATACTACCTATTTTAAAAGTTTATTTCTGATGTTTGCTTTGAAAACCATCTTGACTGTTTGTGATTATTCAATCATTAAACCCAGCCACTTGACAAAAACTAACTATACCCAAAAGACCCCAATAGCGATGTAAAACTTAAGTATATTTATGTTTTATCTCTCTTCTCGATCATTTAAGATTATTTACCCTTGCATATCTGAGAAAAGTACACACTCTTTTTTTAACCTCTAATGAAACGGTACTCCAACGCGACCAGGAGGAGTATTGTAGTTATACAGGAAAGTTTTTCAGGTAAACTTAAATGTGATGTTCATTTCCAGGCGTGGCGACAAACGGCCCATCCTCAGCGTCCACGAACCCAGCACAGACGGTGGCGGCGGCGCTGCAGCGCGAGGCTGACGAGCACCTGTTCTTGCGGTACTTGGAGCTCGATCCGCCCGAAGATCCCAATGCCCCGAGGAAGGCGCAGAGGAATGGGCGCACTCCCTTCACTTCTACTAGAAAGTAAGTAACAATAGAAGATAGCTCATGTATTTTTATTAAACTATGGACATCGCTAATATCTTCTCTTCTTTTTCCTAGCGTGTATCCCATTTGGGTATCTCTAATCATTGGCCGGGATCCGTTTCTAATAAGATTTTGATTAAACGAGGCTAGTTATTAAATCGGAGCGATTTTCATTCAACGTTCGCAGTATAATATTAATTAGATAGGTGATCTAATCAAAATATATGACTAACCATAATGAGTAACACCTCTTTTTGTCGTTCTATTACATTATATTTATATTAAATTCACAATATATTCATGTCTAATCTCCACCACTTCTACCATCATCTTCTGCTGCTTTCTTGGAACATGTTTTTTTTCAAGTTCTAAACTTAACCATCTTATCTTCAGACTCGTCCGCGGAGCCGGCGGAGGATTCGGCTTCACCGTGGTCTGGACCAGACCCCCCAGAGTGGAGCGAGTGGCTGCGGGGGGATCCGCCGAGCGAGCAGGCCTGCGGGCCGGGGACTACCTCGTCTTCGTTGGGAACAAGAATGTGGTGACAGCCCCTGAGGAAGAGGTCCGGAATCTTGTGAAGTAAGTTGTATAACAGTTCTCTTGAAAACTTGAGTTCATAACTAAAAACCTTTTCTTTTTACTTTCAATTGGACCTTTCGAAATTAATGCTAGAGGTTCTCCTCTATCTTTATTTTTATCTCGGTATCGAATACACCTTATTAGAAATTTAATTTGTTTAATGACGTGTATGAGGCCTAAATATCTTTAAAGGTACCAGTTGAACTTTTAGTACATTTTTACCCATCCTTAATATCTGACAAAACTGCTTTCTGCTGAATTTGTAAAAGACATCTTCCAACTTATATAGACCCAGGTATCCTTCATCAAAGAAGCAAATATTGCCATTTGCTAGACATTGGTGAAAACTACTATAATTTGCTTCATTTTGATTCTTTTGTTTATATTATTTACTTCAAGATTGACCACATTCCATCTGATATTAAGTGGTAATGAGATCCTAGCTTAAGGGCGACAAGTACAAGATAATAAATCTGTTACTGGACTTTTCGCCTTTACCTTGAAGGCTTGGTCCCTCCTATTAATATAGCACCCCCCAAGAGCTCTGGAAACCTTACTCACACGCAAGAACACAACATCACAGAAGTGATTGTTATTTGGCTGTGGTCTTCTGTAAAGTGGAGGTATTTCACCCAGAGATTCCCACCCAGAATCAACATTTGTGTGATGTGCTTTTATATTTATCTTTATCCTCATTATTTTTCAGAGCAGCAGGCCAGTTTCTGACCATAGAAACGTTCAGACGGGTGCCCCAAAATGGCGGCGGCATCCGACCACGGTTAGCGCAAGTGACTATCCCTGCGCCGGAGTCTACCCCGCCGCCCGCGCCGCGCTCCCCGCGCACCACCGCGCTCGCCTCCCCCGCCACCGCCGCGCGGCCACCCACTGCCTGCTCCTCCACGAGCCAGTCGCTGGACCGGCGCAAACTGCATCTGCCTCAGGTCACGTTCTCGAAAGAGGTCGGTAATGGCATCATCGTCTAGCACGGTGCAAACGCAATTTGAATCCAAATGCATACGTCTTTTATACAATATACGACGGAAAGCGCGTCAGACACACTTTGCACCGACCTTACGTCGCTGGCATAAGAACTAATATCGAACTAAAAGTATTTTCCTTGACGTGTTGTTGACCGTGCCCCTATTTTGTTGGAATAATCCATGATCATAAGGCAGTATGTAGATTTTAGGTGAACTACTTCGTGATTGGTTGGTGTTTACTTAAAAGGTGCTGTAACGGTTTTATTTTGACGTGGCTTGTCAAATACACCAATAAAAATGCAGTTGGACTTTGAACCATCGTCCTCCCAACTCTTGAATGATTATAGTGTAATTTATTGAGTCCATCTCATCCAAGGTTCAGCCTGGAGCTTTATGACTTGTGGTCATAGTCCTTTCAGGGCCAGATTTTTCCTTTAGAGGATCACACTCTTCATTAATCCAGCATTTTAAAGCTTTGATCTAATGGGTTTCACTTAAGACCAGTACTATAATTTCAGCTTCAAATTTGTTTATGAAAGTCGAGACTTGTCTACATTAATCTTTAACATTTTCTCACTTATCTTCAGTTGTGAATCTTGAATTACATAGTTTATTCTATTAAAATAAATTATTAGCTGCTGTAATCTATGAATTTTTAACAAACAGGGTGGAAGTTATTATTGATATCATTAATTTTCGTATGTATTTGGATTTCATATCATTTGCGTTATATTTTGCCTCATGTAAGCACCTATCAAAATTTAAAATTGTGGCATACTAGTCATCTTTAGAAAATCGAATTTAAAAAATTGGAAATCAAAATGTTTAGGAGTGGTGCTAGTATAAACCTAATTTTTCTATGCTTACGTCATACTTAAGTATCGCTTAAAGTTACGTCACTTGAGTTAATATTTGCAGGGGGTATTGACGGTACGATTTGTACCCAGTTATTCTTGAGGTCATGTTCCATGAATATTCCCTTTTGCAATCACAATCTTCATCGATATAAGTTTGAAATGCTTTTTGTTATTTATTTTTGTACAGATAGCAACTTTAGCATCTAGACTTCATACATTCCACTATTTTATAATCATATTATGTTATCATAGATTTTTTGTAGCATACAATTGTGTATTCTTAATTTCTTAACACTTTAGCTTTAAGGCAAATTCATTCAAAGGGGAATCGTTACGTTTAACCTCGCTGTTTTTGTTAATATTTATTTTGTTAATGTTTTTTATTTATTTTCTTTGTCCAAGACTTTTGCGTGTTATTTTTTTTTTGTACTTATCTAACATAATTTGCACTGCATCATCTTAAAATGTTATTTAAGATTTTTGTTTTTGTAACATTCACGAGATTTTAGTTTTGACTTTATTTTTTTTGTGTAATTACTAATAAATTGGTTCCTGTTAATTTTATTTCGTTTCTAATTTATGTTTTAAAAGCGCAAATAAATTTATTGCTTTTATTTTTTTGCCTTTTTTTTTTTTTCACCCTCTTAAACCCCCTCACTGAAAAACCAATACCAAGTAGATACTTAATAACACACATTACGGCATTAAAAAAAAATATTTATAATTTTTTTAGTTATAGAAAACTTGTACCCATTTTTTTCTGATTCAGAGCATCATGTTACGGAAACTTATTATGCAATAAAGAAACTGTAATTAAATTACGTGCCACTACTTTTGTATATTTTATAATGAGTAAGTTACAAATACTGAATATTTTGACATGGTACATATATTCCTTATTACATAAGTTCAAGTGGGTAGTCGCTTGAGCCTTGCATTTGTAAAGACCTTTTTTGTGGAGGCAAATGCTTTGACGCACCGTAACGCTGCCTAAATAGGACGGAGGCGTGAGTTAGTAAGGAGAGCAAACTACCCACTAAAACCCCCAACAACTTTTGTAGCCTTAACAATATTATAATATTAACATACTGGGGAAATAACTTTTCGAATCGTACCGGACGGTGACGACGTGCGTGGAAGTTCCTTAAAAAGGCAGGATATACCAACTAAAACACGTCGATTACACCTCATCGCCTTGATGGTGATGCTGTCGGAAATAAGGCCCAGCCATAACCACCACTGCAAAGGAAATATAATTTACAATACGGCTAAACACGTAAAAAAGGCTCTATAATCAAGAAAAATGCCGATATTTGAATGTATCGAAGCTTAAAGTGAATAGTGCTTTTTGTAATTAAACGTTTTTTTCATTCTTAAGTTTAGTCAGTATCTTTAAATTTGTACTAAAAATTCTAAGTCTGAAAAAGTATTTAAAAAGGACTTGAAATACTTACCCTTTTAGACCTTGCCAAAATCTGCTATTTGGCGCCCTGCAAAGGTCAGATACGCAGTTCAAGCATAATTTAGGTGAACTCATCGCTGGAAAGCTAGGATAAAGTATTTAACAATAAATGGGTACAGCCGTATAAAAATGTTAATTATTCTGTAATGCCTCGGCTGAATAAAAACTGAATTTATTCATATAGATTACAAAAGTTCCATCAGTAGGTACATTAATTTTTATTATGATAGCCGTCTCTATAAATTTGGACAACATCACATTCATTAGTCTTATTCTATGGTAAGTTGCACTTGTATTACAGAAATCAGAAACAACGACAGTACCAACACCCAGACTCGAAACAATATGAAAAAAATCGTTTTCCATATTGGGGGCAGTATGATTTGTATGATTGTTGATGATTTCTGACGACTTAGTCCTTTTTCAAACCAATGTTCTGGTGTCCTACACTCCCGCTTCCCCCATAGACGCCAGGCCTACCTTCGGACGGCAGGAAGCGCGCCCTACTGTCTGTGGTGGCGCGGGAGCAGCATTACGCTACCTGCCTTCAGTTCGGCCTGGTGCGGTTCGTGTCGCCACTCGCCGAAAGAGCAGATCTCATCGCGCCGAGCGACCATCAGCTGCTGTTCCAGAATATTGAGGAGGTGAGTACTTCAGCACGCAGGAAGCACTTTAGAAACTTAAACGGACTTAAGTTAGAAACTTAATTGCACGTAGCCACCGCAAGCAGTCATCACACCTTTAGGTCACAGGATAATAAATTGAAACCCCTAGCGTAGGGTGGGCTAGAAAGGAGGGCTATGGCTCTGGAGAGCAAATAAAGGAAAAAGGTATACTCACCTTTCGAGTCGAGATTGAGTGGCAAAAAACAAGTCAGACCACTGATTGTAATTTAACACGATTTTACTAATTTAAATGTTTATTTTGCTGATTATTAACAAAACTCCCGGAAACTATTTCTCTATGTAAAAATAAAGGTAGCTGAAGCAAGTCCTGCGCATTTTAAGTAATATAAGAAGCCTTAGTGGAAATAGGTAAGGCGGGCCATAATTATAAATTTCTCAAAAAATGTATGGTAATCAATCAAAAGAACAATTCTTACCCAGATCTTTCGACTGTCCGAAGACATCCTAGACCAAGTCGTCCAGGACGACGGTGAGATCCAAACGTCGACGGTGGTGGCGGTGTACCTGCAGAAGACCCCTGTGTTCCTTAGCCTTTATAAGAAGTACTGCCTAGGATTGAAGAGAGCTGACTGCGTTTTGGTAAGTAGAACCGCATCACGTTTTAAAGAGTTCGCTAATGGATTGATTTTCGTTTGTAACTAACAATTTAACTGAATGAGTTAATGTATCTGCCGCAGGCACTTTGAGTGAAACCGTCGTTTACAAATGGCGTCGCGTCGTCTGTTTAAAAACGCTCGCTGGTAATATTCCGAATGCAAAATCAGGCATAATGACAACAGTTGGTTGTAGTTTAGACAAATTAAAATTTTCAGGTTCCGGCTCTCTTTTGATGCTTCATTAAAATATCCAAGTATCAAAAATGACTGAATGAATTTTATTCAACATCAATTATTTAACCTAAGTTTAATTGAAATACATAATTAACGATTCTATTGGTTGAAATTTTTTATTTAAAGAATTTAATAGCTTGCATCATTTCTTTTCTGACAATTTGATGTGAGCTCAAAAGCTCATGAATAATGAAGGTATTTAGGAAGTTTCATATATGGTAATACACAGGTAAAAAAGTCGAAAGACCCCAGCGGAGCGTTCTCTCGCTTCTGCACCAGCCCGCCCATCCCCCGGAGAAGACCAGACATCACGTCGCTGGTCCACAAGCCGCTGGAACAGTTCCGGGAGCTGCTGCGGCTGATGAGGGCAGCTGCCGCTGCCAACGGAGCCGGCCCTTACGACCAGCTAGAGAAGAAGCAGCTGCAAGTCATAGTGGAACAGCTACAGGTACATCTTATTCATTTGCGTCGTTGGAAACAGAACCAACGCCACTACAGTAAACTTTACTGCACAAAAAGAAATACAAAAGGTGGACTTAGTGCGAGGAGTATTCCCTACCAGTCAACCCTTGGGTCATGCAAAGAGTTAGTTTATGTATTCGGTAAAAGTAAAAATGTGTATATGGATTACTATTGAATATGAATGAATGAATTATTTATTTTTTTTCTCTCACAGTAGGTAACATTGCACTTAAGGTTAAACAGGACAGGTAAGTAATTTTATGCGTAGACCTGTGTGTGAGAGTCTGGAGCCTGAAATAGGTTTCCAAGAGAAACCCGTTATACAGGTCTCCAGACCAAAACAAAGAAAACAAATTAAAACTTAAATACTTAATTAATGCAAGGTATGGGTATGGTTGTATATTTATCTCTTTAAGAAACAACGTCGTGCCCAGGGTAACAAAATAATATCATTTTTTTTTTATATTGCACTTCAAGATTGACCTCATCCCACCTGATGTTAAGTGGTAATGAGGTCCTAGCTTAAGGGTGACGTACAGCATCATAAATCTGTTACTGGACTTGTCGCCCTTACCTTGAAGGCTTGACCCCTGCTACTAATGTAGCACCCCCCAGGAGCTCTGGAACCCTTACTCACATGCAGGAACACAACAACACAGAAGTGATTGTTATTTGGCTGCGGTCTTCTGTAAGGTGGAGGTATTTCACCAGTCGGGCTGCTCCAGTTCGAGCGATAAATCGCTATGCCCTACCTCTCTTAAAAACCTTTATCATTCTGACCGTATTAGCTTGGTCGATGTGTGAACCTGATCATTGTATAATGGCAAGTTGACTTCATTTAACGAATTTTGATAGTGTTTTGAAAGTTCAAAACATTTAGAATAGCAACATCAATTGTGGCCCCCAGGTTAAAACTGTACTTCATTTACCTAATAACCTGAAGCGTTTGTTTCTTTTGTAGGTTGAACGCATTAAACTCAGGAACTGCTCAGACGACTGAGCAGTTAAATCCAAGGGTAGCCATAAAAACAGTTTACACTACCATAGGACCCGCTTTGACTGCTGTGCAGTTCACGGAGTCAAAGCGAGCTCATCTAGTTAACAAAAAAAAATTAAAAACGTTTGTTTTCTTTACAGAGTGGTTACCAAGACGTGACGGCCGGTTCAGGGTTGATGGGACTGGCTGGTGATGGGAAACCGCTCCTGTCAGTATCAGATCTCGAGAGCAGACTTGTGTTCACTAGGTGTAAAGTAAGTATTTCAAAATGTTAGGTACCTATTAATTAGAACTATTAATTTATTTTTGTATATTTGTACATATAACGTAGTTTTTATTTAGTTTCAATTATTTCTTTTTTTGTTTGTAAATTTTCACAAATTTATTAAATAAATGACGATTACAACAGCAAAAAAAAATGAAACTTACAATCGAGGAAATGTTATCCCTTCATCGGTTTAAATAATTTATTTCTCAAAGAAAGAACATAACATAGTTTACATAATAATGAGAAACTTAAAATAAAAAACATAAAAAATGTATATTTTAATTTTAAAATTATGTATGGGTTCAATCTACCATAGCTTCACAATGGCTTCGAGGTACACCATCAATCTCTTTTTAAAAACAAGAACTGATTTAGAGTCTTTACAAATTTTGGTAATTTGTTGGCTACTTGACAGTGTTAACAATGAAATATGAAAAGTGTTAGATATGTTAGCTTATTAGTTAAGTTATAATTTTACATTTTTATTTTTGAATTAAAAGCATAGTTAGTATTTTATTTTTGCAAAATAAATTTTACTTTTTTTATCTGTGGAACAAAAGAACCGAAACGGAAACCACTATTGCAATTCGGAAATGACAGCTGTCGGCGAAAATTATTTATTTTAATGTGGCGAAACAATGATTATTTTACCGATTAAATTGAGTTATTGTGTCTCTAATCGTATTTAGAATTTATTGAAATATTTTCCGTTTATCTAAATTAAGTCGTTCCTATGCGTATCGGTTCGTTGTCTAGGACGTTGACGTCATAATTGCAACAGTGACGAGACTTGGCGTTTTCGCGCGCTTTTTAAATGTGTTACACATAATTTTATTTTTTTCTGGTTATTTACATTTTTTTCCAGATAAATCGAATTGCTTGGGATATAAAATAAACGGGCCCACATTTTACAATACTTTTTCAAAAACTGTCAAGTAGCCAATTGTATATAATACATACTACAAAGTAAGGGAGTATGGTACAACGTGGAGAGTTTCTTAAGAATTCAGTTTCAAAATTATTTCGATGGAATTTAACCATGTATAGGATTTACCAGAATCCTTATTTTTCATATGTCTTCATTCCAGCCCTTCGTACTCAGCACAGCAGGTCGTCAGTGGATCTTCGGCGGGGAACTCTCCAGGGTAGAAGGGCGTGCGGTACGGCCGTACTGGGCTCTTCTGTTCACGGACCTTCTGCTCTTTGCCACCGTCTCCAGAGATCGGGTTCTGTTTGTGACTGAAGAACCCGTCGCGCTGGGTACGGTGTCAGAGGCCCAGTTCAATGTTAGGAAAAAAGGTTAGTTGATGGACTTAAGTTGTTGTCTGACTACCTCCGTAGCCGAGAGGCAAGCGTGCCGGACCGGCATCGCACCATCTCTGAGGTTCCGGGTTCGATCCCCGGTCGGGTCAATATGGGAAACAAACTTTACTATATGTCACGGGTCTGGGTGTTGTGGTACCTTCGTTGTTTCTGTACCACCACAGAATCAGAGCAATGTATATGTTGTTGTCCTTCTTATGCAAGACATCGCAAGGCTATTGAATATGAAAATGCCTTAGTAACTTAGAAGTAGTCAGACTCTGTAGGTTAAGCTTTATAGAGAAGCTGACTAGGTCAAGAATACCAGATTGTTTTTAATTTGATAAATAGTTATATTTAAAACTAGCGTTCCTGGCGAACTTCGTTTCGCCTTAGAGAATTTTTCCCGCTTTTCTGTTGAAATTTTTCAAATTTTACCAGGGATCCCTAATTTTGTAGCCTATGTCAAATTGGAAGAATATAGCATTATATTGGTGAAAGATTTTTTTAAATTGGCCCAGTACTTTTTAAGCCTATTCATTACAAACATACAATAATAGGTACAAATCTTTCCTCTTTATAATATTAGTGTAGATATAAGACACGTATTTTATCATTTGCTAAATTCATAAAACAATACTTAGATAAAACAAAGCTTAGCTGCGAGCTGAGGGCTCGTTACGTCACAAGTGGGATATAAATGTACCCATTATTGACTTCATGCAAAAATTTAATGTTTCGCCATTATTTTTTAAATAGGTGGAAGATTCAAAAATAGGTATCCATATTTTTGGATATTCTAACAGACGGACTAAAAACAATTATTGGTTCCCTTCCATATTTGACAATAACGGTTAAATAAGCAATATCAATTTCAGCGACAGAGTTTCGTCTAATCCTGGGCCGTACTGGGGGGGAGAGCCCCCTCGTCTCGTGCGCACCACGCACTCCCGGCCGCACACGCACCGTTGTCCTACGCGCTCCCTCGATAGACCTGAAGGCAGTCTGGCAGAGTTTACTGCAAAGGCAGATGTGAGTCTCTTCTTTTTTTGTTCTTCATTTAAAGCTAGTTCTTTTTTAGTAGAATCCTTACCATTTGGAGTCAGGTCAGTAGTAGATTGTCGGAGTCAGAGGTAATTGAGTTGAAACAGATGTAGGTAACTTAAATATTGTTTCGCATAAATCAAAAACTTTAAATATTAGAAACAGAAAATTTTTATCTCCTCTTACGGTGCGGGAATTGAACCCACGACCTTCACGTATCGCGCGTGCTGCTCTTACCAATTGAGCTAACCGCAAGTTATCGTAGGCGATGAAATTTTTCTGCTGTATCAACCGTTAGCCTTCCGGTATAAATAATTTTTTTACTTATCGGAAGGCTAACGGTTGATACAGCAGAAAAATTTCACCGCCTACGATAACTTGTGGTTAGCTCAGTTGGTAAGAGCAGCACGCGCGATACGTGAAGGTCGTGGGTTCAATTCCCGCACCGTAAGGGGAGATAAAATTTTTCTGTTTCTAATATTTAAAGTTGGCTAGTACGGCGTATAGTACATACTATAAAAATAATAAAATCAATCAAAAACTTTATTTTTACCGGGATTACCAGCTGCAAACAACTGGTTAATTTCCTTTGAATTTAAAAAAAAAATTATGTATTTAATTATCTAAGAATTACCTCAAGTATTTTAATTCAGAATTTAATTGAGAATAGTGCCAAAATGTTCTAAATGCGAATAGACTCTTGATGTGTTACTTTTAATCTTTGTAGATTTTGAAATCGAGAAAGCAATATCAAGTCTTTTTCAGGATTTCTTAAACTTTATGAATTCTTCCAGATACCGCGCACACACAATGACGGGGACACCGCTCGGCTCGCCACTCGACTCACCAGATCCTCAGCTGACGTTCTCCCTCGCTACCCTGGACTCTCAGCAGCGTCAGGTATCTGCGTCCAGCATTCAAAGACACTCCAGCTTGGCGCTCCTTCCCGCCAGCTCTTACCGCTCTCATCTGAACATGCTCGTCGAGGAGCGCCCCGAGAAAGAAGTCAGGGTCAGTTTTGATGTCCGCACCAGCTCAGACTCACCAACCCCACAGCCCGTCAGAGGCCCACTAAGCACAGTATGGAAAACTGCTCCCACACCCGAAACTCCTTCGGCCAACTTATCTCCAGCTGAATCTCAGACGTTTTCCTCTCACTTTGTTTCTTCTTCAAGCATTGAAAAGAACGAGGAACGGGCAACGTCTCCGAGCGCTCAATTGACGCCCGACGGCGGTGAAGATTACTCAGAACTGTCCCCTTGTAGGTGGGAGTCTTTCGAAGCAGATTTGGCTCTGGCTGACTTAGATGTCGACCCATCGTATAAACACGCCGTAGAGGAACGCATCTTCTTACCAGATGACCCTCTTCTACCCCGAGTGGCCCTTCCAGAACGGCCGACTCCGCCTGCTTATTTAGAACTTTGATCCGCGGAGTCAGATCCGGAGCTAGCAGATTCTTGCTACCCCCGGAGAAGAAACAGATGGAGATAAAAGAACGTGGATAAACACTGTGACCTTTCAGTGGTGTTCTGGAGCCCTGTGGTTCGAAAGCTGGTGTGTAGCGAGCCCCGCATGTACAAGCAGACAGTATCTCGTACTAAGCTAAGCAGCGTGGGCAGTTTGTTGAATTGTTATAAATTTGCTTATAGTTGAGAATAAGGTTGTGGTATAAAAATTTTTGAGAGACATATTTTCGAACATTAGCAGTATTGAAATGAAATCTCGGTATTTTGATTATAAATAGAAAATTATTAATAAGTCTGATACACACTTATGATATTACAGAGTGTTCTTGTATTAATACGATGAAAACATCCCAACCGAGTACTGCGAAAGTTTTCTCAGAACTGATGAATCCACAAATGGGGTAATTAGAGATACAACTCGCTTAAGTATTAACCAATGTGTAATGCCAATTTACATTTTAACAAATAGAAATCAGTGTCAAAATTGTAACTGTAGGGTACCAAACCGTAAAGATACTTAAAGACTTCGAACCTAGCTCGTTTTTAATATTATACTTTGCTTCTTACGTCTTCCGTCCTCTACCTATGAATGTTACGCTTTCCTTTAATGAAACTAGTTTCAGAAGCAATTTTAGTTTCTACACAAACTTCTACTTCTTACTAATATACTAGTGATCTTTTAACCACTGTATGTAATGGAGCAACTATTTTAACTTGATAATAATCATTTCCAATATTTTGTAAAGCATGAATTAAAGCAATTCTTAGCATTGTAAATCTGTACATAACATAAATCACTTGTACAGGTCATGTGGATATTTGGCGATCTGCTTCGCGAAATCAGAATCATGTAGACATCATCGTAGATTTATCTAAAGCAATTATTATTTTAAAAACGCTTTTTTTTGTAAAATGCACTATTCGCCTAGAATTAAATGTGTTTACTGTGAAAAATGGTAGTCGGTGTAAATTTTATGTGGAATAATTTAGCTACTGCTTTTTGTTTCTTAGTAATAAAGGACATATAGATGACTATGTGAATCATGTAATAGCAGATTAAAATTGAGATTAGATAATGCGTATTGTATCGCTAGCATCGCAAAATGTTCACATTACCTACGGCCCGGGGTTTTTGTATGTGTATTTAAGACCTCCTTTTTTACAAAACAAATTCGTAGTTAGAATCAATAATTTTCGATGTCTTTGGCTGTGTGTAAATTTTAATATAGAAATTAATAGAATACGAGAAAAAAAAAGATAATTTTGAGAAAGCATTTTACTTATAATTCTGGGTTCTTTGTGACATTTAATGGACTTAAAAAGTATAATATATGAATTTGGATGTTTATGTTTAGATCGGAGCAGTATATTTCTAATATCCGTTAATAAAGTGATTTTGTCAATGGCGAATACTTTCTCTTTTTATTTATGTATCTGAAAATGACCACAATTTTGCGACGCTAACGAATCATTTGGGAGTTTTTTTTTATATTTGAAAGACGTACCATTTTTCTATGTATTCCATTTAGTGTACTTTTTGAGCAAGATTATTTTTATCCTTTTTTTTCGGTTCCGTTCTAACTTCTGAAATGCAAATAATTTGTTTGATCACAAAATCAAATTTACATGGTTTTAATAATATTTTTTACACGCGAGCCATGAATATGCACGTAATTTATTAAACAAACCTCGAAGAGAACCATTCATTTCTAAGGAGGTAAGTAAAAGAAGCCTATCGTTTGCCTTTTTACATTCTTTATCGTTTTTACTTTGACTTCTTAAAAAACGATCAAGAAATATCCACATTACGAATCTTATTTCATTAACATTGCTCATTACTTGATGTAGGAAAGATAATCAAATTTGTGATGCTGAATTGGATCAAATTTTATATGATAATTATTTGCAAACATGAATTTATTAATTTTTTTATGATATTTTACCCGTTCAATCCGTTGTAAATATTATGAAGGTTATTATTTCTCTGTTTTCCTCTGCCGCAAATTTTTCAACAATTCTATAATCAAACCTCCAAAATATTACAATGTAATAAAAAGTAGTACTTTATATCTTACATAGATATTTAAGATAGGTAAATTAAAAACTAACATACAACTACAATTTATTTATGAACATCAAACGTGGAGATAACGATTTCTAAATCGTTAATGGCCACAAGGCTTAAAAAATTAAAAACGATTATAGACGCGCCGAAGCTCAGCCGAGACCCAAACCGGAGCTGGTGGGAGCGCCACTGAGGGAGCTCGTAGTTCACGGAGTAGAGGATCCACCTTGCATCTCCAGAGGTGGATGACCCAACTGCCTGAAGCTGAGGAGATGGATCCACCTGAACCTGATATGGAGGTAATCGAACTATTACTCACCTCATCAAACTAAAGGTGTAATCGAGGTCATCTTTTTTGACGACCTCCGTAGCGAGCGTGCCGAACTTTGGGGTTACCTATGGCGTCGCGTCATCTCTGAGGTTCCGGGTTCGATCCCCGGTCGGTTCAATATGGGAAACGAACTTTTCTGTATTGTCTCGGGTCTGGGTGTTGTGGTACCGTACACACGTGCTATAGCTACTTACCACAGAATCAGAGCAATGTATGTGATGTTGTCCAATATTTATTTATTTATTATTTATCTTGATTTATTCTACATAGAAAATAAGTTATTGAGTCAAAAGGCAGCAACATTCTTTAGTAGTTAATAGGAATTATTACTTACTGCCCCATGTTTCGATTGCACTAACCATGGTTACGCGAATACTTAACTAATTTAAATAAACATATTTTGAAAAAAACATTTCGTACGCTATTTAAGTATCTGTGACATACAAATTTTTGTGCCATTAAATTTCTTATACAATTAGTCAGAACTCTAAATTAGATACAAATAAACAACGACCTGATATCCTTATCTAAATAATTTCAAAGCCTTTCCCAGAAATCCGTAACCATTAAGAACTACAAAATTTTCCCCAGATGTGGAGTATAGAAGAACTTAGAAAGAGATCTAAGGAACTCAATCTTTTAGAAGTAGCAGATTTAGTCGTAAACATTCCTGAAACCAAGGGCTCTTCACCGATTGAAAAGAAGGAGACAGAGAGAAGTCCTTCAAAAAGCAGTAATTCTGGAAGTCAGGTATAAAATCGACTCATCGAAAGATTGTAATTATATTATAATTAATAAGATTTAGTCTGGTTTTATGAACTGAAAAATGTTTTTCAGATTACCGTCAGAACAAGTCCTGTTGTAGTGGACACGATACCAGTTTGCAGACAGTGCCACAAAAAATGTTTGTCCAAACCAAACAGTCCTTTAATATCCCAAAAAGAGCCTCCCATACCAGTGAAACCTAAAACAGACTTAAAACCCTCGCCTCAAAACTCTAATTCAAACAAAAGTTCAACTAGTGCGTGTAGTGCAAACTGTGGTAATCGTAAGCCAAAAAACTTTATTAGTCATTTAGAGCGTAAAGGTGCTATAAAGATACGTCCAGAAGATGCGCCTCTAGCGGCCTTAAAAGTAATAGACTCCATCGAGCAGAGTCAAAAGATGCTCAAATCTACATCGTACGAGCTCAAGACAGACTCACCTATCCTAAACCGAAGTGTCCACTCTCATAGAAGTCATACAAAGAGCCAGCTGGAATTGAGGAAAGAACACTCCATAAGGTCCCCAAGTCCTTCTTCTAGTAGTAGAAATAACAGCCCCCTCTCAACTAGCCATACGACATGCAGTTCCATGGTTTTTAATTCTAGTTCTAATGATCTAAGAATGTCCAATTCTAACATAGCCAATCAAGTACAATGCGTTATTGCGCAAGAAAAGTACTTGAACGAAGTCAAGTGTGTTGAAAGCATTACGTTGTCCAAATCAAAAGTTACTACATCTAGCTATCCCTCCCCCGCATCGGCGAGAAAAGAGCAGATAACAAGACAAAAGGCTGAGAATGTACTAAATAAAGTGTTAGGTATGAACATTATAACGAAAAGGGAGAACGTAGGTTCGTGCTTGAAGACATCGTCAATTTTTTTAGAGGACGACTCCATTCACGAAGAAGATAACGATTTTAAGATAGATAGGGGTTTAAGAAGGTCTCCTAGGATGGGTATATCAGCAGTAAGTAAGATGAATGGGGATATTAATAAGAAGACTGAAAGGACTGAAGACTTCAATGCTAATACTAATCCGAGCGAAATTGGTTCTGATGACGACTTAGAACTAGGGCCGCTGATGTTGATGGGCTTATCAGCAATAAACCCAGCGGCACATTTGATGAGGGTCGAGCCATTCAAGAGGTCGTCAGTGACAAGCACAGTCCTATCGAGGCCAGGAAGTCTTGGCTCAGTTAAATCAGAGTCTCCGGTGCCCAACATTGCAGTAGTTCCACCTACACCAGATTACAACACAAATAAGACTGTAAGTATGATGATGATGAAATTAAAATCAAAACAGCATAACTTATAACCCTAAAGTTTTGTTAAAACATGTTCCTATGTACTCGTAATTCGTAAAACAAAGACACACTACTCCCAACCCAAAACACACTGATGATGTGGCGGATGCCTAATCGTAGAAAGTTAGAAGTAATTGTTAAAAATTGTGCCACTGACATTTACAATGTAGAAAATTGTAATGATTTTCATAACGCGGATCTTTATTTACAGGAAACTTTAATAGACGATTCCCCAGATTCCCCAGACGTACCAGAAGACTTGCCTTACGTATCACTCAAAAGGTAAAACAACATTTTAGTCCTTCACTAAAAAAGTGGTTGCACTAAAATAAATTCAGAAACATGTTTTACAGATACGGCACTATGTCAAGCCTGGAAAGGTTGCCTTCAGATGAAACGGATGATGGAAACGTGAGGTTAACTGCCCAGGAGCCGGAGCAAGCCATTAAGCCTTATAATCCAGGTAATTTCTTTAAAAAAAACATTTATTTATTAATTTCCACTTTGTTCTAACTTCTTCACTTTTTAAAGACCGTTTCTGGTACATACCAGGGTCAAGGTTAATGAAATTAATAATACACTCAACCAAGTACATCATTGGTTTACATCCAACAATCTTGTACTAAATGCCAAGAAAACTAAATGTGTAAAGTTTTCAATGCCTAACGTAAAACAGGTCAACTCAATAATTGAAATGAATAATGAGCGTATCGAACTTATACATTCTACAATATTTCTTGGCATAACTTTAGATTCGAAATTGCAATGGTCTCCCCATATAAATAATATAGCTGGAAGATTGAGTTCAGCTGCCTATGCAGTTAGAAAGATAAGATTTCTGACCGACGTGGAAACGGCAAGATTGGTTTATTTTAGCTATTTTCACAGCATCATGTCGTATGGCCTGCTGTTATGGGGAACTGCGGCCGATATTCAAACTATTTTTGTGTTACAAAAAAGGGCCATCCGAGCCATTTACAAGCTAGGACCACGCGACAGCGAAAGAGTTATTTAAGGAAATTAACATCCTAACAGTCGCATCGCAATATATTCTCGACTGTTTAATGCATGTTTACAAAAACTTGCATACGTTTCCTAAAAAATCAGACACTCATAGCATTAACACCAGAAATAAAAACAAGCTTGCTGTTTCTAAACGTAGACTTCATAAAATAGGTAATTCATTTGTTGCTTTAAGCATAAAAATGTTCAATAAACTTCCGGAAGTAATTATTGAATTACCTTTGTATAAATTTAAGACATATGTTAAAAGTTGTCTCTTGAAAAAAGGCTATTACAAAGTAGAAGAGTATATTAATGATAAGAACGCGTGGATCACTAACTAGTCTGCTCGCCTGTACTTGCGCGTTGAATATTATTTTAATAATTGTTCTCAATCAATGTTAGATTAAGACCACAGAGAAGCATGTAGGTCAAAATGTATAAAAATGATGTATTTGAATACACACACACATGAAGTCCTACAGTTATTTTAATTTAAATGTTTTTATTTTATTTATTTCAATAATTATATACTTTTTTTTGTGTTTTTTTTCCAACTGACAAACTAACTGTATGGCTTGGTGCAAAATTAGTAATAAGTTTAGCTTTTTATTTGTAAAAAAACCTACTGAGTTTCTTGCCGGTATCTTCTCTGTAGTTATAGGTTCCGAACCGGAGGTAGCCTCATTTGCATTGTATAGAGACGATTCATAAGTATTACAAATGTAATCTACATGAATAAAAAATATTAACTTTGACTTTGACAAGCGTACTAATTTCCTGTGCATTCCTGTCGTTTCTTTGTGTCTTGCTCATATAAATAATGTTTGTATGAGCGTTTTATAACAATAATCGTGAAATCAAAAGCTTTGTACGAAAATGCCATTTGTCTATGGGCCTGAATACCTAATTATTGTTGAAATATTAACAGTGACTGGTGCAGCTGGTGGGATCATGGGCTGGACTGCCAGAGCAGGATCCTTCGTGGTGGAGAAGATGAACATCTTCAGCTACACCGAAAGTGTGCCTAATACATCAATCGTGCACAAACAGCCATCATTCTTAGAAAGGTTTGCTTTTATATATTACATTTATTCAATTCCGGTAATTAATATTGACTTTCGTTATTTTCAAACGGTATTCAAACTTTAAAACACATCTTGTGCTGAAGAAACAAAATAAAAAATATCATTTCATAACTTATTTCGAAAAAGATGAAGACGCACATAAGAGTTACGAATTTCAAAGTCAAAATCGAATGTTTATAATGTGTTTTTAAGAAATTTTCCCCTTTTTTTATTCTTATTTTATCTATAAAACTGATAAACTATGTATCAATAACTTTTTCTTTACCTATTAGGAGGAATTCAACTCTTTGGGTGAAACTGAGACAACGATAAGTATGCGTGGGTGCTAATTTTATGAGACTCGTTTCTGTGTTTTATTACGTAACAAAATTAGACTATTTTTTATTATATATTACCAGAAATAAAAATATTTAAAAATATTAGACTACTTAAGAAACAACCACATTAGTATTAATTCGTATTTTCTTGAAATCTTTAGAAAAAACATAAATATAGTAATTGTTTAAATATAAGCGTAGAAAAATTATGCTACCATTTTTATGGCGACAATGGAAATACTTTTAGAAGTAGTGATAACAATAAATGTAGCTAAGTAGTCAAATATTATCTTTAAGTAAGAACACGAATAGTAAACCTTTTAGTGAAGTGTATAAACTTTAGATTGAATCAATTACAAAGACTTGAGAGAGAGTCAACTTATTTGATTAGAGAGTTTTTAGATAGCGAAAACTAATGAATATTGTAAAATGATTCCAATTTTTTAATTAGATCAGAAAATTTAGAACAAGTTACTTAGTAGAAATTACCTTAGATGTAAAATTTTAAATTTGTTATACGTTAGAATTATTACAAAATATAAATAGAGAGATTTCTTACTTATAACATATCATTCGATTTAACTAAACGAGATAACCGACTGCCATCACAATTATACAGATGCTTAGGAGTAGGCGATTGGAAGTCTGCTCTGGGCACGGAAGAAGGCACAGCTGAAACTGGAGAAGGAAGCGGTGCGAGTGGCGAAGAAGCTTGGGGGACGCCATCTTCTGGCGATCTTTCTGATAATCTGCCAGATTCGGAACATGGTACTCTATCGGTAGGTAGTTATTTGGTTTTACAAGATTTAAGAAATGATTAGAATCTTCAAAAGTATACGCATTTTTTCAAGCTGATGTTGACAGTAGCAAAAGGTCCGGTTAATTGTTCAAACATTTTTCACCGTTTGCTACTTAATCACTTTTGAAAAACAAACAATATATTTTTAATTTTGTCCCATACCCAAAGTTGCTTTTTATTTAAAGGATCATAAGTAAGCATAGATCTCCGGATTGGTGGATATTTCGATCACTTCGGTTCATTTTCTTTTATAGACAACCACATTATATGTGATGGTGGATATTTGGATCACTTCGGTTCATTTTCTTTTATTATTATGATAAGCATGTTAAATCCTTTGAACAGATTGGCTTTTTATTGTTGCAGTCACCAACAAAGTCATCATCGTCTTATGCAGGTGATGATGACACTGAGCTGATGATGGACGAACTTCTGATGGCACCTACTATCACTGGCCCTACAACTTTAAGGCCTTTGCTGCCAAGGTGAATATCAAATAGAAAATATAAATTTAATTTCTTAAAATTGAAAATTACTCCCACAACACATGCACGAGTAGCTACTTAAAAAATGTAAAACTTTGTTTCTTTTCCGATAGAGTACCAAAATTTTTACTATGCTTTATCTTCTATTATTTTTTTATTGCTGATTAAGCTTAGCAGCCCAGTAACATAATCTACTAATTACCTTAGTAAATATTGAAATCACGCTTATTGCGAGGCTTTTGGAGTTTTAGGCATAATGCATATTATTATTTAGTTCGATAATAAAATTAAGATCAAATTTTACTAATACTAACCTTCAAATGCAACGTAGGGATGTTTTTAGGAGAAGACTGGAACCTCTCCTTGAAGAAGAGTGCTCGGACAGTGGCAGCGAAGACAACAAGGCTACCCCTACCAACTCGGACGACCAGGTGAATATCTGAAACGAATATAAAAAGCTATAAATTTTAAAACATATCTTCTGAATTAAACATAACATCTTAAAAAAATAAGTAAAGTCAATTAAGGAGGCAAAATTCAAAAAAAGAGTAACGAGTCAATTCATATTAATTTCTAAGATTTTTGAAAACTACAATCATCAATTTTATGAACAAAATTGAGAATTAAAGTGTAAATAGAAATAACATTAAGAAAATTAATTTAATTCTAAACCCTACATTTATTCCAAAATTTATATTTAGTCATACTAAAGTTAAGTACATGTAATTACTAAAACAGTAATGTAATTAATGTGTCTATTAAATTTTGCATAAATGTTGTTCTGAAGTGAATTAACTTGAAGCTATTGTATCCAACACATTTGATCCGAAATTTAATAGTCATATTAACACTAGTTGTGCAAAATATTTGTGTACCTTTCATAGCATGCAATGTACTTATATATCAAGTAAATAAACAATACTGTGGAATTGAGCATGCGTGTTGCATGAACATTATTAACATTATTTAATATTTAGAAATGTTTTATTGCCGTTTCATGAACAGACTCACTTCACTTAGTATCGTCAGTTTCGTTACGAACCTACAAAATCATATTCCTGTCAAAGGATTTTCTCAATCTAATAGCTTTGGCAAAAGCCTTTTCAATTTTAGATGAAAATGGATCAATCGCAATCAAAATTGGGGATAAACATACAGTGTCGGATTTAGTTCTGTAGAAAACCTTTATGCAAATCTCAAACCTTTCCCAGATCAGATTTGAAATATGACAAATGTTGTAGTTGCACAATTGCCTACAAATAATCCGGCACTGGGTAGACTTACAACAAGAGTATTGGCAAGTCGCGATGCGTAGTCAGTAGCTAGGTTAACATCTCACATTGTGACTGGTCCGCTGGTGCGGCGCTTGGCGCAGGGCAGCGCGCATGGCCTCGATGCTGACGACTGCTGCGACGCGCCGCACCTGCCGCCCTCTGCTTCCGAGCCAGGTGAGTTCAACCCGCGGGTGAGTTTATCTAGACGACATCATACTACATTCTACCAGCAAATGTTAAGATTATAATCAAATCAAAAAAGTACAAAAAATACACTTGATATATGGACAGCAATATGATGGAATGCTAAAATTGGATTTGGAACTGATGCACACTCATATAACATCGCAATTTTAGAAATTAACGAAATACATGTTGACAGCAAAATGGACCACTTGAAAACTATAAGGTGAGAAAGACAAGCCGGTCTCTTTCACGTTTACATTTTTATAATAAATTTTATACACATTGAACTTAATTACTACGTCTTGTGGTCTATGTTGTGCACGAATGCATGTCATGGAAATATAACACAAGGTGTTAGTAAGTAAAATTAGTTACATTTTGTACAATTATTTCTTAAGTTTTATGTAAATTGATGTTACCCCAGCACGAATATACAAAGTAGCTCTGCACTTCACATAACATACCAATTTTGTAGTTAATTTACGTAATTCTAGTACTGAAATTCTATTGTTATTGAAACAACATATAAACAAAAAAGAACAATAACAAACAAATAATGCATTATTCATAAGGCTACGCTGCAATGCTTACAGGATTTGTTTTAGTATCTACTTTAAAGTAGTTGCTCATTTTGCCTTTCTTACGTTCCTATTTCGTCATATCCTCATTAGCATTCTTGCTATCTATAATCATATACCCTTCTTATGAATCATCGAAATTACATTTGTATTAGTATTCTTTTTTGTTTATATCTATTGACACATTCAAACCCTACACCATTTTACTGATTCAATGAAGGTTTTTTTGGTGGCGTAGCTATACTTACCAAGGTCAGTCTTGTCCCGTGAAGAGCTTTTTAAGGGTTTAAATGCCAATTTTTTTTTAACTAATGTATTCACATTTTGCTAAACATTTGCAGATCCATAATTGTTCTTACGTCATGGGCGTAAGATGCGATAGTCCAAAGTATATAAATCTGGTGTGCTTTTCACAGTACAATCATACACCAAAGTACAATTCAAACAACCAATTTTTGCTACCCTATAGTTACCCTACATACCTTGAATGTTGGACTTAAGGTTTGTGTCTCCACAGAAGCAGGGGGCGGGGGTGCGGCCGCCGCACCAGCTGCTGGCGGGGAGCTCGATGGTGGCGTCGAGTCAGAGCTGAGCCCAGACCGGACACCCACCAACGAAGCTCCATCGACGCCCTTACAATCTGGTCAGTGCTTTCTGCCCAAAGTATAAAAAATACTATGACAGGAAGTTAAAGAAGGAAGGCTTATATAATATTATCATCAGATCAGATCACTTTTATGACTCAAATTTACGATAAACTTTTGTGTGTAGAGGTTTTTAGATATGACTCAGGTAAATAGAGACGGAGAGTGATCATCTCAATAGAGATCAAATATCTTCTACTCTTTTTTCTTCTCTTTTATTTTTCTCTGTGTTTGAAATTTAGTTGTTTGAACGCAATAGTTTTTTAAAGTGTGAATAAATAATACGCAAAACAAATAATTCCATACGAAGGGGTAAACGGTCTATTCTCTGAAAAATGTGTTTAAGTAACTTTATGTCACTATGCGGTGAAGCCTGTATCCATGGATAATATTTAGCAGGATTCACTAAAAAAACCATGGGCTGAGACGGGCCCTTAGTCTTTTTATTTTAGACATCACGACTTGCAGCTACCACCGTGTGGCCGAAGAAATTCTTCTTTTATTTTTTTTATTTGTTATTCTTTCCACTTAAAATGTTTCCTTCCTTTAACTTGAATTGATAGTAACTTAGTAGCCACGAGTATACAGGTTTCGGTTGATTTCCTCATCAGTTTCAAAAGAGTATGCGGAGGTGCGACCAGGTGTTGGCGTGCCCGCTCGCCGGGGCTCAGCCAGCTCGGCAAGCACGCCCTCCACACTCGAGCGCACCGCTATACACAACCCTACCCCACATCATCCACTCTCGCCGGGTAAGTCTATCAGATTATGTAGCATTATCTTCACGCGATTTTGGAAAAAAGTATCTTTTTTTTCGGTGTGTACAAGTTGTAAAATTATGCACAGTTAACTTTTTTATTTTTTATTTTTTTTTTATTTATCTCTTAGGCAGGTTTGTTTTTCACCTTTTAACCCCCAAGCGACGCAAAAAAGGGATATTTTTGAAGCCTACCTTCGGTCTTCACGTTGTATTGAGATAAAAGTATTCTTTAGGAAGGTATGTTATTTTTAATCCCCGAGCGATGCCAAAAATTGAGATGTTAATGATGCCATTGATGTAACCTACTCTCTGACTTCACGTTATTTACGGGATAAAAAGGATCCTTTAAGCAGGTATGATACATTCAATTTCAAACGTAAAGAGGGATTATATTGACGTCAGTGTCTTTCTGTCTGTGCGTGTGTGTATCTGTCTTCTGAAACAGATGGACAGCTTTTGATGCGTTTTTTTCATAAGAAAGCTATTCTTTGCTGTGTTTTTAGCAATGGTTAGTTTCGGTCCAGCAGCTAAAGATGTCCAGCTCTTTTCCAAAATGATGTAAGGCATTTTAGCATTATGATTACTCGATTAAATTCTGTAAAAGCGTCAGTATACCTACATACAATATATAAATATATATATATTTTTTTATTTACAATAAAATTAATAAAATCATTAATATATATCCGATGAATAAAAAAGAATTAAAAAATTCTGTATCAGCCTTCCTTTTGTCAAAATCCTATGACGAGACAGAGAAATTCATTGATCTTCAGATGTGATTAACCTTATCTTAAAGTAATTATTTGTTTGTTGAAAATATTATGAATTTAAAAAATTTAAAAATTAATTTAATACTTATACGTGTTATATTAAAATTTAGAATCTATAGTAAACTTATTTATCTTTTCTCATACTAACTCACCCTCTCACATACATACACTCACTCACACCTAAAACACCGAGAGGACTCACATAAAATCAATTAAAATTTTATTGTTTATTTAGCAATATCTGTGTAACTAAACTAATTGTAATGTTGTGGCTTATAAATAATGTGTAATATTAACTCCGAGGCTAGAGGCGCTGAATGCTGAAATACGGGACTCACATCCCAGTTCGGCAGCAGATGCCATAATTTATACTAAAGCATTAGTTATAGGCTTAAAGTTATGCTAATATTGTACTACACTGTTTTTTGAGCAATAAATATTATTATTATTATTATTATTATATGAAGGAATTAATTCTTAACGCCCCGTTTTAGAGCAGGAACCTTAGTTAGGTAAAATAAATACCACACCGTACAGGTTGAGGCTCCATAATTAAAGGGTAATATAAAAATAATGTATTTTTATTTTATGGGAGACCGTTGTTAAACATACCGCAGCTTCGGAGCCAGTACCAGCAGTGGAGGTTGCGGAGAGTATCGTGGACGAGGAGAAACCTCCGATGCCCGAGGAGAGGCTCAGTCCTCGAGCGGAGATGAGGCTGGCACTCGACCAGGGGAAGGACATGCTGGCAGACCAGGAGGTGTCCTGGGTAAGTTCAAGCGTGGTCTAAGCTTAATATGTGATATACTCAGTCCTCGAGTGGAGATGCGACTGGTGCTCGACCAGGGGAGGGATATACTGGCAGACCAGGAGGTGTCCTGGCTAAGATTAAGCGCGTTCTTAGCTTAATATGCGAAATGCTCAGTCCTCGAGCGGAGATGAGGCTGCCACTAGACCAGGGGAGGGACATGCTAGCAAACCAGTTAATAAATCTTGGATTTCACGATAAAAGAAAAAATGTCTTTAAATTTTTTGGAAATTAGAACCGAGGTCAGTGAGGGCGACGCCAAAGTCCGGCTCTCAGTCTTATCTACAGAGATCGTGGATCCTGGTCGAAAACTTAGTTTTCCATATTGTCTCGTATCTGGGTGTTGTGGAACCATTACCATATTTCTGTGACGCGGTCTCAGCAGGTGGTAACACATTCATTGCAGGTTTGTTTTTACATAAAGTAGACGCAGATGCTATCATCAACATGTAGTGAATGGTTGAATCGAAAGAGGCGTTGCCTGCTGTACCCACATGTCCGTGGTCAGAGGCAGTCCTAGAGTGTCTTTTGGTCACGACTGGTAGTTCTGTACCAGAATGCAATGCCCTTTGGTCATGCTAGTTCTTTAGCAGTTGTCTGTTCTCCAGGGTGGCGGGTCCGACCCCTGGTCGTTTCGCGCGGCGTGCCAACGCTCGCTGCTGCGGCGCGTAGCGAGCGCCGACGCGGTGACGCTGTGCCGCGCGCACCCGCGACGCACCGCCCCGCATACTACTTCGCGCAATTCTGTATATGCCTGGAAGGGTGAGTAGCAAGGTCAAACGGACTGAAGAGGCGATTGTCAGTTGGTGCTGTTGGCCAGCTGGCGGGATGACGGTTGTAGAAGATCAACCTGGTCAGTTTTCGACCCACGTACTTTCGCGCGTAATACTGGTGCCTACTTGGCACAATCAGCCCATCGTCGTGGCCCATGAATTATGCTGAGTGATGTCCTTTTCTTTAAAAAAATAAAGATTACGAACGACTTACCGTTGTTGCAATGTTGGGTAAAAGGACGTTGACTTTTTATTTTTTTTTCTGTTTCGATCACTTTTTCTCTCTCTAATCCAATATTGTTTTGTGTACTTATATGGCCGTGTTGTGATGTCTTAAAGTCAGAAGTATTCCTTTCTTTCAAATTCAAATAATCATAAGCACTTTATCACGTTACAACATTTGGAGATGGTAGGTACATTTAAAAGGTATACCTACATGTGACGCCCGGGCAAGGGCATGGCAACATTGAGGGCTAACTACATTACAAAACTAAACTTATTTATTATATAACATAAAATTATAATTTAATATAAACTAGAGAAGATACATATTATATTAAATGAAATAAACAATATCATATATTATTTCTAATGAAATTTCTCTGTGAAGAATTCCTCCAGACTATAATAGCTTTCCTTATTTATTTGTTTATCTTCTGGATATGTAAGTATGGGTAGACTTAGGATATACTACACAAGTAAACATTATTAAATTATGTTTAAAATAAAGCTCAACAAAAAATTAAACAATGAAAAGGTCCCAAGACCACAAACTCATGACGCAAAAGGTCACAAGGATGTAATTTTATGTTATTGTATTTGCATAAACGTTGGGTATCTGAAGCAATTTGCTGTACTTGATTTCTAAGACTTTTCTGTAAAATTAACTGGCCAGGTTATCATTAACATTCAACTTTAAGACTATCACGTTTTATTTAAAACATTTTAATAAGTTATTGGTTCAAAACGCGACACCATTTTTTAGTACTGAATTCGAACTACTTACTGCCAACGTTTCGGTTAGAAACGATCAAAAACAATTCCGGATAGGTACTGACAGTGTAGTGTGTCGAAGTGACTTCAATAACATTCTGTTATGAAAAAAAGTGAGGGTGGATAAAGATTTGCAAGATCCCCCGCACGAAGACGAGCAAGACCAGTCAGCTCGTGCCACGGTTGGTGGAATCAAACCGAAACGTCGGGCAGTAAGAAGTTCGTTTAACTACTAAAAAATGTTATCGCCTTTTGACTCGTTTACTTATTTTAAATATTAACATCGGAGCCATAATTGCCCTTACTTATTACATAGTTCAGTCTGCGTTCATAGTTCCAGAAAGCGAAACGAAGCCTATGGAGATGGAGCAATTGGCACGAGTGGAAGCTCAGATGATGCGTTCGCGGACGCGGTCTCTATGCCAGAACGGGAAGATGTGAGTTGTTTGTTTATATTAAACATTAGCAGTGCTTCGTCTACGTGGAATAATATACTTTCATGGTCGGTTTTATCTCTATTTCCCCTAATATTCGAAACAAAAAGTAGTCCATACTTTAATTCAAGTTTCGAGATATTTTTGTGCCAAATTTCATATCTCTAAATTTAGAAATAAACATTCTCCCATTATGAACTGTCAAGGGTGGTATTACCCCATTTCCTCTTATTTTAAAAACAAAATGTAGCCTATGTCTAGAGGTATAACCGTATAACGTACAAAACTTCATCAAAATCGGTTCTGTGGTTTAGGCGTGAAAGTCGGACAAACAAAAAGAGTTACTTTCGCAATTTATAATATTATTATACTTACTTCTTAAATCGGGATAAATTAATTGAATTTCTTGCTGTATCCTTTCGTTGTAAGAAAAACTATCTGCTGAACCTCATAATTCTGAGACTAACATAATTAATTCAAAGCCAAAGTGGAAATGTTACATAGCTCGTAGAACCAATAATCGACGGAGTAGAACAGTTCTAGAATAAAGACCTGGCACACGTACATAAATAGGGCAGACAATTCTTGTTTTGGAGGCGATGGGATTAAGTGACGCTAAACCAAGAGTTGATGGAACTCTTCGCAGAAGGCATATATTCGGTAGTGGATCACCTTCAAGTGGTTATGAATTCATAATCATCATCATGAATGTTTGCTTAAATATGTGCCCATTTGAGAAAGTTCGAAACACTAAACAAGCTGACATTTATTAAATAAGCAAAAGCACCTCCAATGTAAACCTCCATGTTTGAAAAAGCCACTCCAAAAAATTACAGACCGTCGTCATCTACGGTTTCTCTTTCTCGCATCTCAATGTACTCCTGAACTTTTTATGAATTCTTTGCCTTTCTGTATACGTAAGTGCCTCTCAGTACGTGCATCAATTCCAGAATGGGTTTCCTCCGGCGTCGCGCGTCATCCGATAGCCCCCGCCGCGAGCCGCTGCTGTTGGGCTCGCGGCCGTTCTCCCCGCGGCGCACCACTGTGAGCAACAACGGCTATTACAAGATATGCTTTGTCAATGGCTATGTGTAGCGCACCGCACGCGCCGGCTTCTATGTGCCAATGAGCTGGATTTAAACCTGAGTGGAAGTTTTTTCATTTATCTCCGGCTAGCGCTGTTGTCGGTTACGTTATAGTTAACTGCCAGCATTTATAAGTATATTCGATTGAATTTTACTGGCAGAATAACTTCTAGAAGTTTTGAAGACAATCGAATGCTTGTGAATGAAATTTAACCGGAATCTGTTGTGGTACAGATTAAAAATTAATTCAATGATAAATGTAATCGAGATAAAGACATGGTCGATTCGATGGAGAAAAACGGATAGTCATTTTTGACAAATTACGATCCGCGTCAGTTACGGTTAAATTAAACGAGGCGTAAGCTAAATAATAACAGCCGGTATAGAAAAGAAATTAAGGAACGGTATTAACGACTCGTAGTCAGTTGGAGAAAAACGGATAGTCACTTTTGACAAATTACGATCCGCGTCAGTTACGGTTAAATTAAACGAGGCGTAAGCTAAATAATAACAGCCGGTATAGAAAAGAAATTAAGGAACGGTATTAACGACTCGTAGTCAGTTGGAGAAAAACGGATAGTCATTTTTGACTCATTACAAATCGTAAAATATTGGAACCGGGCATTAGTGGATTATATTTATTATTTCATGGAGCTTATTGTACAAATTCGGTGTTGATTTAGAGTGTGAGAGATAAATAAAATAATTTATAAATTCAAATGCGAATCGAGTGTCAAACTTTATCTATGTGAACCAATTACTTCAGACTGAATTGTCCCTTGTCACGAACTTAAACTGGATACTAGCCTCCACGGAATCCTCGGTAGAGTAAAGAGCATAGAAAACCCGTGCTGTAACATAAAATTAATTCTCACGTGATCCTGACAGGTAAACTTCTCTAAAAAAAGCTTAACTGCCATTACAATAAAAAAGCAGAAGCTAAAATCAGACGTTTATCACCTTCTCTACATTCGCATAGATGAGAAAACTTGTATAAACATGTAGTTTAACCGCTAACGCAAATTTTCTACGAAAATTTTATGTTTTTTTAAGACAATTAATACGCCTTCATGGGATATTACATCCCATTTCAGAATGCTGTTTTGTACGAGACTTTTTATACAACGATTTGGTATGATGTTAACGTCTTAAATAATTGAAATTATATAATATTAGGTAAGTATTTGTACTACAATATTCGAAGTTGAAATAGATTTAGAAACAACGCAATACTGATTGAGATGTTAAATCGTATTTAGCCTATTGAGAAAGATTGAAATGAAAAAACTTCTACACTTAGTTGTTAATCACATGAAATTTTAGTTTTACTTACATGTGTTAAGTTAATTTTTGTTCTTAACTTTGCTGTAGTGTTGCCCAGCGATTTTAACATCGATAGTTGACGTCATATCGATAACTCAGAACCATACTATTAACTATTGTATGACAGCAACAAGAATAATATCAACTATCTATACTGTCGAAAATATTGATTCTTGATAGTTAAAAAAATATAAAGGATTCGATAATATCGATAGGAACGTCGCTTGCAGGTGAAAACAATCGATAACAAAACTATCAAGAGTTGGGCAACACTATTTATAAGCCACAAAACGATTTAATTTAACCAATAACTATTAAAATGTTCATAACATTATCCCAAGGTTTGATACTGCCTAAAATTGTCTTGATGTAGCGCAGTGGCGTAGTGTAGGGGGGCTTAAATCCCGGCGGTACATCAGAGTGATACCAGACCAATCGATCAACGTCTATCGAAGTTTATCGATTTGTCTTGTAGATTATAATTGATCGGCAAATACCGTTCGGCTTGGTTATCGATAGGTCCGTTTAAACAGCTCGATCGACGTTGACTAATTTAACCATAGATCGTCGATCGACCAATTGGTTTGGTAGAAACCATCGATCGAGGCTCTCGTGATTCTAAAAGGGGGGACCTACCCCAAACCTTGACTAGATGGAGCTTGATTATCAAATCGTCTGTCACTTACAGGCCTAGCATACGCAACGCGACTAAATTTTATCGCGCTCTTAACAAACGTCAAAATCGATTGAAGTTAGTGCGTCAGCTGCTGATTGGCTGAAAATACGAAAATGCAGTGTGCTATTAGCCAATCAACAGTATCAAAACTTTTGTCGTCTCATGCGATAAATTTTGCATATTGCGTATGCTAGGCCTGTAAGTTCATCCTTTCCTTTTAGTTCCAGAGGCTTTTTGTGCACCCCTAGTGATCTGGTTTACTCCAGACACTTTATTCCAGGGCCCATTTGGTTTACCTTTGAGAAGTAGATACGGATGACAGCACATCATGGTAAATACTTGCAGTTTGATATTCGTTTCTACGTCTACGACATAAGGTACTAAGTCCAAAGTGTTATAGCCTCAGCCTCATTTAAGCAATAAACTACCTAATATTGAAGGGAAGAGGGTTCAGTTTGGCCCGGGAACTGAGAAACCACGCTACGCCACTGATGTAGAAAACTATTATAATGAATAAGATTACTTAGATAAAAAAACATGAATTTGTTAAACTATCATAATGGACATGACAAATACCTAATCATATGGATGAAAAAAATGCAACGTGTGTGGTAATTTAGGTAAGTAAAATACGATAAGTAGTGAGATTGAGTGTGAAATTTTAGTAATTGTATTGGCCAATAAAATTGCCTTTTAAAAATTAGATTTTTTGGAATCGAATGCCATTGTTAATTATAAAGTAAGTAATTAAAATTTAAGTATAAATATTTCATGTTTTTGATGAATTATATTCGCTTAAACGTTCTCAATATTCGGTAAAATTGTTACGACTTGTGAATCTTTGGCACTGAGGTCATGTCAATTGTTCTGTCCTTTCGCTTATAATATTACTAGTTTTAACGTTTAAATCCAGCTTTCGAAATTATGCAAAATTCTTTGTTCAGTTGGTTGTTTGTTGAACTAATCTGTCCATTTTGATTGGAACGAGTGTTCTCAAAAATATATTTTTACCAAAAATTCATTGCGCTTTTCATTCTTCATCCTATAGCTATGCCCTTCCTTTTGTTCGTACCTTGTTCATTTTTATTGCTAAAACGATCCGTTTATCTGTAGCCTCTTCTTCTAACTGCGGCTAGCAGACACATCAACGTTTACCTAATTTAGTTTAAGTCACTTAACACTGATTAGATTTCACTTTTTTGTCTGACGAGTGCACTATAAATTCGTCCGACAAAAAAACGTATGGTAGTATTAACCGTTTCACCATTTTCAATGTAATGTTTTACAGGAGAAACAATTCGACAAACGTTTCTGGAAACAAGTTACTAGAAGACGGCAGTCATGTGGCTCGATAAGCCAAATATAAACTGAACTATGATACTAACTAAAATTGGTGTTCATGTCTATACTAAGACGGCATTAGATTTAGAGACAATTTTTAGAGACTATAACTCGTACCTAGATAGTACTTTGTGTCATCATAAATACAATGGAATAAGAATTGAGTAATGTTGGTGAGATAAATAATAAACATGGAGATTTAGACGTGAATATTGATGAAAACGAAATCAAAATGTGATAACTGGATTATTTGTAAAGATTGCCAAAAGATGCCAGAGGTTTAAATGAAATGCCAAATAAACTGACGATTGGGACCTGTCGACTTTACTTCATATCGTAGGTAGAGTAATCCAAATGTATGGTGTACACTTTAGTAAAATAAATAGGAATCTAGACCATAGTACTCGAACTACTAGTTCTAAAATTGTACATACATTTTCAAAGACGATTATGGTTTCTCTACTTAGTATGTACAGTAAGAATGATAGATTCTTATTTTTAACGAAGCTTGTTAATATAGGAATCTACGTATATGTTTTTGCTAACTGTCGTGTACTAAATGCTGTTATAGGTGAAATATACCTTTTTCTTATTATCACTGTTGTAATATAAATTATTTCTTGTTGTACCTGTATTTACGTCCAGTTAATGTCTTATAAAGTGTCAGAGCTTAAATTTTTATGTCGCACGATAATGAGTGGTGAATCAATTTTATTACAAGGATTAATCCCATTGTAATTAGGATTCCAGATGCTTAGGATGCTTTTTAATGTATTTAGTGGTCAAGTTGCTCTAAAAATTTTAATATACTTTTGTAGATACATGTGAAAATGTACGATCGAATCGAATTTATTAATTTTTAATCATATTTTAACACGTTCCGTTTGTACTCCTTCATTCAGAGGTAAAATAAACTTCTTAAATTTCTACAAACTTTTATTTTCCCTTTAGATGTTAATTAGTGAAAAATATTTATCATAAAATAATATTCAACTGCCTTATTTAGAGTTTACAGAGAAGTGTAGATGCTTACAGATCTATTTGAAGCGAGAAGTATTTTCATTTTTTTTTATATGTAATCTCTTTGTAATTTCAGAATGTAGGTACCGAGATAATAATTTAGTAGGTGCATTGACATTTAAGTTCATAAGCTTTCATAATACATATTTATCTACATATACCCAAAAATATATACATTTGGGACTAAACAAAATTATTACTTTAGATAGATAGATAGATAGATAGATATACTTTATTGCACAAAATCTTTACAGAAATAGGTTTTACAGAAAAATTATAGTACAATTTAGGCGGTCTTATCGCTAGAAAGCGATCTCTTCCAGACAACCTTAAGGTAGAGGAAATAGTAGATGGCGAGAAATGGGTACGGCCGTGCAACATAAATACAGTTTTTATTTTAGAATTATTTCGTAGTTTAACATGATAAACACACATAAACTCATAAATATATAACATTATAAATATATACAAATATATATATATATATATAAATATATACAAATATATATATATATATATATATATATATATATATATATATATATATATATATATATATATATATTTACATATATATATACATACAAATAAACATATTTAACATACATACATACTTTGTGGCATTATTACTGTTTTTATACAATTTCTTGGTAATAATAAACATGTCAAATTAAAATACCACGAAAATATCTTCGAACCAGAGTATAAAGTTTAAAAAGAGTTGTTTGGTGTCTAGGTTTTAGTACCGTCGTTGTTTTTAATTTCTGTACACAAAAGCTTTGGCTACTTACCACAGAATCAGAGCAATGTATATTATACTGCCCGATATTTATCTTTTGAAAGTGGGATCCGTTTATTACGCCCTGACTTATTTCAGTCTATCTGTACATTCCTACTGAAATTAAACGTACAGCCAGTATATTTAAATACAGGTCAACTCGGGCCAAATTTAATTAACTTTAAGCTACAGTCTTTTAAAAGGACTAAGTAAATGAAAAAGAGGTTAATTGTTAAAATCCGTATATTTGATTACAAATATCAAATTACTATAAATCAGTTTGTAAATCGAGAATATACACTGTAGTTTTTCGTCACAAATATTATTACTCCTTACTTAGCACCATGTGGTTATATTCGGTAGGTATCTGAATGTTTTACATTTGTTTTGATACATCTTGTAATGTCGAATATTATTAGTTAAATTTAAGATATTTCCCATAATTTACAATTTTATAAAATTGAGGACACCCTAAAAATTAACATAATAAAACTGAGCAAAGAATAATATAGATATTTGTTGCATTCAATGATAAATCAATAATATTTTCAAAAAAAAATAAATCACTTCGCTTTGTTTCAATTAACTATAATTGACTTTATGACACATAAAAGCAATACGATTTGTTCAATAAATCATGAAAAACCTGTAAAAATAAACAAATATTTACTTCATATCCAAAATACAAAATGTCATTTTATGACGTAAATATTATAAAGCAGTGAACGAAAAAAACATGGAAGAAATCTCGTCATACTAACATCATATGAATATCGGCACCAAAACATGCACAAATGTAAAGCACACAAGGAATAGATACGCAATATATTATGAAAATACCGACACTTGAAAAAAACTTTTAAGGCTAATTCCTTTAGGTCAACAAATAAGTGGATAGGGTTCGTCAGTTACGTCATTTCATAGAATGGGATAAAAAAGCGCTGTGATTGATCCACGTCTGTGACTCCTGCGTCCTTGGAAACGGTATGTGTACCGTCGCTAGCTCACTTTCATAAACCACGCCCACCGTGCCTTCCATTTCGTGATGCCGTTTTCAATCGTTGGAAATGCTTCTATGTTTTTTTTAGTTCACTGATATGAAGTGTTAACTCCACTGACAATAAGTACTTAGACTAAAATTAGTTGAGCACTCTTGCACGTTCCCATCTACCGCTAAACCCACACTTACATAGCAATCAAGGCAAGAATATTAACGCATATATTAATTTAATTTCATTATACGTTTTATTTAAAATAAATTGTATTTAAAATCTTTTGTATCTTGCCTTTACTGCTAGGTTTTTACAACCAAATTATTAAACAATGTTATGTACAATAAAGTATGCATTGGAATTAAAAAAGCATGTTTAGAGTTTAAAATATAGAAAAAAACCTACGTTCCTATATAATTCAATAATGACAGGAAAAAGTATGTAATATATTTCAAATAATTTAACGTAATTTATCTCGTAAACAAAGTTCAAATTTATTGGGTGACCAATAATGATATATTTATAAAAACCAAATATTTTTAATGAGACTAAATGATGTAATTACATCGATTATTTTATTAAATCGTTTCGTTTACCAATGACTTATTAAAAACTTTCGAAATAAAAAATGGAAGGCAAATTGTAAATTTCTGTTTAAAATAAATGAAAGTAATTAAAATTATAAAATAACATTTTGAAAATGGTATTTTTAAACATACAATGTACATAGCAGGTAATTATTTATTCTACCAAGCGACATAACTGATGTTATGAAATAGCAAACAAAAATGTTTTGGCACAACGTTAGTTTTTTAACCTATAATATTATTATACTATATTTTAATATAAATACCCTACATATTGTAAGGTTTTAAAAAACTATTTAAAAACATGCATTTTAATGTCTGATAAAAAAAATATTTTAGTAAAATAAATTTAATGGGCTGCTTAAAAAATACTTATTATTATTAGTTAGGTACTATGGACGGATTCATGTTATTCAAAATCCTTAAATTAATATAATTAAAAACGACATGTACAGTGGAATAAACACAAACTCCTATTTCAAAGGCAGTGAAATTTATCACTTGAGTAATTTTATTGAGATATTTCAATGTTTTTCTTTAAACATAATACAATTTATTTAATAATGACTTGCTTCTGGTGTTTATTTGTCTTCTAACGTAATAAACTACGCAAATAAAAATATAACACTTTATATTAAACAAGAATAAAAGCATTCTATTTGCGTGAGTACGTCATTTCCGATTGTTATATTTTTCAATTTCGCGCCATCTGGTAGCTGACATACATACTAACTGCTACGCAGCGACATCTATTAGCACTGTGTCAAGTTGTGCTAAATCTGAATCGCGATAGCAAATTTCTATTTAGTATTTCAATTCGGTCATTCGCGCCATTCTCTCGTGGCTTGGAAAGTGCGCACTTCTGATGATGTGAATGTGGACAATCCTTGGGGACCTGCAAATAAAATAAGCCAATCTATATTTTATATTAATCATTGATGTTTTGGAAAGCAAAATCAAACAGGATACTGCTAGACAGATCACGCCAAAAAAATTAAACCCTCTAAAGAACTGAGCTGAGCATCACACGCTATACGAGAAGGTCGTGGGTTCAATTTCCGTACTGTGTTATACAATTTATCTAAATTTTATCTCAAAAAAACTTACTTTCCATTCTATACAAAGAGATGAAAACGATTCTGACAAAAAAAAATAAGTTGTTTTATCGCTACAAAGCTATACCTACTCGCTAGGGTTTTACTACCAAGAAGGCCGTAAGTATGTTCAAGTAAAACAAATTTTTGTTTTCAGTTGATGTTTGCGTAGCTAAGCTCTAATTTAATCCTTCCTTTTGAACGGGCTAATTTAATCAAAGGTTTTAGGTTTAACACCCATGACAAGCATTATAAATACTGTGAACAGTACGTCGTGGCAAATACTTGCAGTACGATTTGTCCTTACTCTAGTATCAGGCAATAATATTATTTTTTAAATATCATTGGTATCAGGTCAATTTAAGTGTTGTACGATACTTATTATATACCCTCGTTGCTATCTTCATACTGACCTCTGATTCGTCGTCCCGGGGTGGGTGTGACGTCACCGCCGGGCGCGGTCCACTGCTCGACCACTTCAGTAGCGGAGCGAGCTAGAGACGGCTGGCTCACGGAGCGGTGGAGAGAGTGTCGCGACCATCCCCTGGAACAACACGGATTAAATTTATTATATTGCATAAGACTTGAAGATTTTGTGGAAAAACATCATCTTTGGGAATAATTTAGAAGGGGTATCCGGTTTTTCCTTGGCGATAAGAGTTTGCAAGCTGGACTCCGCTCGGTGACCGGGTCACAAGGCCTAACTAGTAGAAAATGCCCGGTGGATGTCTTAAAGAGCACTTCAAAAACTTCAAAAAGACAAAGTTTTATAGTAACTTTGTACCCCCGTTTTACCCCCTTAGAGGAAGAATTTACAAAAATCCTTTCTTAGTGCTTACGCCATGAAAGAAACACTTTTGCACAATTTCTAAATTCCAACCCCTATAATTAAGGCTCTGCGTTGATAGATTCGCTTTTACCTATATTATGTAGATCTATTAAAAGGTTATGGACGAAATGTTTCCAGTTGAGATTAATGATTATTATTTATGAAAGATGCCTAATAATTAGATAACCGCTCGGCTAAAACAATAAAGCATAACTTACTGTCCCTGATGGTACGGGTGTTCGGTGTCACTATCATCGTCGAAGTACCGGCCGAGCTGAGTGCCCCCCGACACCTCCGAGTGGCTGTCGGCTTGCTCGCGAGCGTAGTCTACCATCATCTCTGACATCGACCTGGAATCAAACGAAACCGTAAAGTGAGAATGATCTCACTGTTTATGAAAACGAACTAACATAACCTAACGAAACTCATACGTTTACTTACACTAAACTTAACGTCCTACTTACTCTCCTCATTTAAACGATGATAGACATATGAATTTCTCGTGCTCTAAACATTTTACTACACAATCTTACACACACACACACACACATATATTAATGTAATAAAAAAAAGTAATAATAACTTTAATTCCAATGTAAGTACATATATGTTCTTTTCATTACCTTTCTGTCTATTATATTTATATCCAAGATCGTATTAGCTTTGTTAAAGAATGAGCGTCCTCTCTCGTGCCCTTGCAGGGTTTTTACTGATCTAATTTTAAGTTACTATTTTGTAAACACTAAAATACATAATTATTAAAAACTAGCGGTCCCGGCGAACTTCGTTTCGCCTTAGAGAATTTTTCCCGCTTTTCTGTTGAAATTTTTCAAATTTTACCAAAGATCCCTAATTTTGTAGCCTATGTCAAATTGGAACAATGTAGCATTCTATTTTTGAAAGAATTTTTTAAATCGGCCCAGTACTTTTTGAGCCTATTCATTACAAACATACAAAAATAGGTAAAAATATTTCCTCTTTATAATTTTAGTGTAGATGAGCAGCTCGACTGGTGAAACACCTCCGCCTTACAGAAGACCGCAGCCTAATAACAGATTTCTTATCATGTACTTGTCGTCCTTAAGCTAGGACCTCATTACCTTAGAAGGCGCAGAAGAGGCAGGGCGCGGCGGCTGTACGACCGCGCTGTTCTTCCGCATGGAGACCGGCTGACTGGGAGTGTGAGGGCACCCCAGTCGGCATTGCACCCACGGTCTCCAGTGCGAGGCGGGGATGGTTCAGTGGATCGGCCATTCCCGCTTTCCCCCCCGGCCACCCAGGGGGGAAATGTCGGGCCGACCGCGCGAGTGAGCCGCGCGGCAAGTTTATTTCGTGATCTTAACCCCCCTCCCGTACCCCTGCCCGAGTGACGCCTACAACGCATAGCTAGCCGAATACAGTTTATTTTTTATTTTTTTTTTAACTCGTGATATCTTTTGAATGGATTGTCAGAATCGAATAATTCAAAAAGTAATATAAAGATATTGAAGCAGTCTTAAATAATACATCATTTATTTTGATAAGGGTTAATACCAAGGTACAAATAAAGAGCTTTTTGTAGCGGTGGTATTTTAATTTCTTTTTTTCAATAAAAAAACGCTTATTGTGACATGACTGTAATAGTAAGAGATATGCTGCCGCTGATTTTTTGTAGATAATGGTGTGTTCTAAAAAAATGTAGTATATCATTTTGTTCTATCATCAATAGTTTTCGCAGCGCACGCGATGTAAGGTAGTTTTTTGATATTTTTTTCACACCTTGGATTACGTTATCGTAATTTTAGTAAGGATGCCTATTTTTTTTGAAAATGAAATATAGCCTATGTCACTCAGGAATGATGTAGCTTTCCAACAGTGAAAGAATTTTTCAAATCTGCCAAGTAGTTTCGGAGCCTATTCAATTCATACAAACAAACAAACAAACAAAAAATCAAACCTTTCCTCTTTATAATATTAGTGTAGATACGTAATTTAATTTATTTTCCTAGCATGTAGTTCTATATATCAATCAATATGACTCTCACGTGATTAGCTTTGCCTAGTGTGAGAGTTACTATTTCGTTGTACATAACCACATTTCATTTTATTTTATTTCTTACTTCCGTGGTTGGACCTATTAAGATCGAAAAATATTTTGAACTTTTGCTAGTAAGCGTTTAAGTCATAGTTATAGAACCTTGTAGTTTATGTAGGTACCCTGGTCAAAAGAAAAAATAATTCAAATGGTTCCTTTCGAAAAATAGACTGCACAATATGCATTACACTGACAGCTGTGGAAAAATTACTTGTGAAAAAAAATTGGATATCATTGTTCTGATTCTGTGGTAAGTAGCTGAAATAATGACAGAACCACAACTTTGTGTGATTTTCCGAGACAAATGAAAAGACCAAAGTCCGGCCCTCTCGTCTTTATGATACGAAGACCAATTACTTAATAAAAAGTTGAAAACTAACATTTTTATGGAATACGCAGTGACAATGAGGTAAGCAACAAATAAAGCTGAATATACCATAAAAGATCAGGGTAGGTATCCAACATAAACACTACGAACTATAAATGCTTGATCGAGTAGACCACATGAATATAAAAAGCGCCTTCAAAATTTAAAAGTATTACCAACACACAAAGTTTGTATGTTGGGGTTGCCAACAATTGTATTGGTTAACTCTCATACCTCATATCAACATGGTCGCTGCGGTAGGAGGAGCGACGGGACCTCTGGGGATCTCTGAGAGACGTGGCATCGCTGTCGTACTCATACAGGGTCGGTAAGGAGCTGCGGCGAGACCTGGAGTCCCATTCTGACTTCTTGCGGTATCGGTTCTAGAAACACACAGATATCTATTTATCACTAGCTGTCCCAGCGAACGTCGTAACGCCATTTTATTCCAAATGTTAAACTTTCCCTGAACCTCCACAATTATTTCAAAACCAACATTTTCCAAATAAGTCTAGCTGTTGTCGAGTGTGCTTTTTATTTCATTCGTTTATGGCGCTAACTAATAACATAGGTTTACCAACATTGTAATCCAAGCATATTAAAACGCTAAGAACTGACATCTATATTGCTCTACCTAGAAGCAGTTGCGGCTGGTTTAAATAAATCCTTTTAGCCAAAGTATTTTATCTGCGACCGACACAGTAGAATAGTATGGACTTGGTGCTCAAAATCATTTGATACCATCATCATCAATCTTTCATAGTCCTCTTCTGGATATATGCCTCTCCAATGGCATGTCACTGATATATTTCTTCGGCTCTTCGTTTCAAACTACGTATGCCGTCGCCTAGTTAACGTGATACCTACTGCGAATTCGGAACCTATAGCTACTGAGAAGATACCGGTAAGAAACTCAGTAGGTTAGTAACAGTAGCAGTATCTAATTTATTTCTATGTGTAGCTCACTTTGGTAGAATCAATTTTGTTTTTATGGATGATAACACAAATAAGTACTCACGTAAGTATTTAGTTTTGGTAAGATGGAGCAGACTAGTTTATTTATTAAGGACAGCCAACAAATCTTACTTCAAATGACAGTAACTAACTTAAAATATAAATATTATGCTGAGTGTAGGTTCAGTTAAAGTTACTTAGTTTGAAAACATTCTACGGTACTTGTTTCAAGATATGGTCTTAAGTATTTGACATAAACGTACCTTAGGCTTGTCCTGTGGTGGAGTCAGGATGCGGATGATGACCTCCCATTTATGAGGTGTGTACAGCGGAGCGAAGCGGTGGTCGTGCGCAACGCGAGAGAACTCCTCCCTTGTAGATGAACGCGCAAGCTCTCGGCGAAGGGTACTCTCGTGGCTGATCAGCTCACGCCAGCGAAGACGCTCTTCGCGCGTTAGGCGGAAGTTCCGCTCGGTCTCCAATAGTACCTGATGAAATATATATACACAGTTATTTATAATATTGTCACTTCAATCAACAGAATGTTATTTGGTCCAATACATTAAGGTCCTAGCATTGCTCCTTGTGGTACACCTGCAAGTTTTTAAGAATGTAACCCAAGTAGAGTATAGTTACCGCAATTTCTTAACTAAGCTTGCGTGTATTAGAAGATAACATTTTTTCAAACTGAACGTTAATTGCATATTTAAAAACTTTTGTTAGTTGTTGGATTCATACGCTTGTTATAGATGTGTAAGACATCATAACCTCATTTTAAATAAAAAATAACAATGCAAGAGAACTTGTTTGCAATCTCAGTTAGGTTATATATGTCATGTCATAATAATACATAGATTGCCAGTAGCCTATTTTTATAAAAAAGAACCCAAAAGACTGGCTTAAAATCTGGACGTCTCTAACCATATTAATTGATGTTATACAATAAAGTATTGCCTGACTTACTGAGAGACTTTAAAAACCATTTTAAAAGTACTGTCATGTGTAACTAGTGTAATTATTACCATGCATATATATATGTATATATAATCTTACAGCTAGTATATACAACCTGTAACGGAAAGGGGGTAACAATGTAAAGTAGGTGGATACTATACCTTGTGTAGATTCTATATACGAAATCCCGAGTTAAAATAAACACTTTATTGTTTTTATGAAATAAAAAATGATTAACCATAATGACTGACTAAAACGTAAACAAACGCATCACAACACTATTGAGGTCAGCGACCCCAAATCACGTTATCACTTCACGACAATCACTGCGATCCTGAATTTCTCCACCTCCTTCCTCGACATGCGTGCCTAGTACTTTCTTAGAAGATGCGCGAACATTATGCAACATTTGTGGTGTCACTGTACAGAACGCGGCCTTGATGCTTTCTATCATCTCTTCCCTTGACGAGCATGCTACAGCGTACACCTTCCTTTTAAATTAGTCCTACAAGAAGAAGTCCAACGGAGTGAGGTCTGGTGACCGAGCTGGCCATGTGATACGACCTCCTCGCCCAATCCACAGATGGAAACGAGCGTTTTGATGGTTTCGTAAACCTCTTTCTCTAGCTCTCGGTCGGCCATCACGCTGCCGTCGGTTGCTCCGACACAGAGAATCATCTCGAATATTCTTGATTGCTCAAAGACATCACGAAATATCACTAGGCTATCCGTAGTAAGTAGGTAATCCAGAAAGGCAAAAAACACAAGATGTTGTCACGGCGACGACAACTCAATGACTTAACTGAATTGTCAAAATGAGAAACGCTAAACCAACAAATTTCAGATGTGATTCAGTAAACACTAAAAGATGAACCACCATTGTGATATTTAAATTAATAGCATAATAGGTAGGTACATCCAAGTCTTTCGACGATTCCAACAATACTGTGATAGTGTTGTGCAAGCGTGACTTAGTCAAAATTTTGACTTGTATTTGACTGATATTTCAAAAAAAAATATTGAATCAATTAATGCGTGTACACAGCTACAAATGGTCCCATACAGTTTGTAACCGTTAACTGCTTTGGTATTTTTGATATTGTTATACTCTTTCCGTTACACGTTGTATATATACAACGTGTAACGTGTTATACCCTTTCCGTTACACTTTGTATATACAACCTGTAACGGAAAGGGGGTAACAATGTAAAGTAGGTGGATACTATACCTTGTATAGATTATATATACGAAATCCCGAGTTAAAATAAACACTTTATTGTTTTTATGAAATAAAAAATGATTAACTATAATGACTGACTAAAAAGTAAACAAACGCATCACAACACTATTGAGGTCAGCGACCCCATATCACGTTATCACTTCACGACAATCACTGCGATCCTGAATTTCTCCACCTCCTTCCTCGACATGCGCGCCTAGTACTTTCTTAGAAGATGCGCGAACATTATGCAACATTTGTGGTGTCACTGTACAGAACGCGGCCTTGATGCTTTCTATCATCTCTTCCCTTGACGAGCATGCTACAGCGTACACCTTCCTTTTAAATTAGTCCCACAAGAAGAAGTCCAACGGAGTGAGGTCTGGTGACCGAGCTGGCCATGTGATACGACCTCCTCGCCCAATCCACAGATGGAAACGAGCGTTTTGATGGTTTCGTAAATCTCTTTCTCTAGCTCTCGGTCGGCCATCACGCTGCCGTCGGTTGCTCCGACACAGAGAATCATCTCGAATATTCTTGATTGCTCAAAGACATCACGAAATATCACTAGGCTATCCGTAGTAAGTAGGTAATCCAGAAAGGCAAAAACACAAGATGTTGTCACGGCGACGACAACTCAATGACTTAACTGAATTGTCAAAATGAGAAACGCTAAACCAACAAATTTCAGATGTGAATTAGTAAACACTAAAAGATGAACCACCATTGTGATATTTAAATTAATAGCATAATAGGTAGGTACATCCAAGTCTTTCGACGATTCCAACAATACTGTGATAGTGTTGTGCAAGCGTGACTTAGTCAAAATTTTGACTTGTATTTGACTGATATTTCAAAAAAAAATATTGAATCAATAAATGCGTGTACACAGCTACAAATGGTCCCATACAGTTTGTAACCGTTAACTGCTTTGGTATTTTTGATATTGTTATACCCTTTCCGTTACACGTTGTATACAATATATATATATATATATATATATATATATATATATATATATATATATATATATATATATATATATATATATATATATATATACTAGCTGTAAGATTAGCATTAAGATTCATGTCAATAATTTAATAAGTTTTGTGCAAAATAAAATATGTAAGTCGTCAAAATATAAATGCACAAACCCTATAATAATGCACGTATAAAGTAAAGACCAGATCAATAAAGTAAAATCTTCTGGACCATATCATTCAAAATGCATGTTTTTTAATTCAATTCAATTATTTTATGAGCAATATTTATGAGCCAAATCCGAAGCTCCAACCTTGTTCGGAAACTATAACTACCGATAAAAGTACCAACAAGAAATATAATAAAAAACGAATAAAAAAAAATTAAAATATAATAAACCTTTTTGTACCATTATGTTAACATTTAAGTTTCTGCCTATTTTATACACTTACTTGTTTTGTTTAAAAAATAAATAAGAAGAACTGACCTCATCCTGCGCTTCGGTCTTCAAAACCCTGGTCAGCACACTCCAATTAGGCGGCACTGGCGGCGCAGGAGTTGGCTCTGGCACATCTTCGTCATCTTCCTCACGGTAGAGAGGGTTGCGTGCAGGAGGGAGCTCAGGTAGGAGCGGCATGTCGGCAGGAGAGTGTGGAGACTGGTACGAGTGGCCGGTCTGCTTGATCAGCTCGGGAGAGAACAGGTCTGGACCACCTTTGCCTACGAAAAAATGGTCTAAGTCAATCAACTGGTGTCAAACTAACATCAAGCTATTAGTCCCTGCTACTACAACTACCAGACTTATGGTATGCTGGGATGACGAACCCCATCAGTATACACTTATTTATTATGATGACAGATCACGGCCTAAAAATGTTACGGTAAACAGCACGTATAAGTAAACATTTTCAGTTAAATACTAGTTCTTATGCGGACTGCATAAGGGCGGTGCTAAGGTCATAATGTTATAGTCTGATGTATACTAATAGAGAACGTCATCCCAGCAAAAGGAAAACGATGAATATTTAAATACCGTCATCCTGAAGACTTTCCGACTCGCACAGTCTGGTTTTCTTAACAGGACAAAGCGTGTGCGTATTTTTTTATTTTTTTTTTAAATATGGAACACGAAAGTCTTAAAGTAAATAAATCATGTTCTTTTTACAAAGTTCTATCAGAAATATAACATAGCAAAACTTACCAATATATTTCTGAGGTGGTAGAGACAAGGGAACTCGTTCCATCTTGGGCGTCAGGGTCATGCCGGACGCGCTGCTGATGTCGGAGAAGTTCTCCCACTGCGCTTCAGGCATGGTGTGGTTGCGGATGGTGACGTCGAACTGTGGTGGTGGTGGCGGCACCTGTGTGGCAGAAGATAAAAGTAGAAAAAGACAGTCTCTCTTAAAGTGTGTTTAACGGCGGGAGTTTACAACGAAATTTATCGTCATCAGAGCGGATTGTAACAAAATTTTGAAATGATAACTAACTAACTAACTTAACAAAACGTGGACGAAGCGCTTTTGAAAAGATGTTTCAACTTTTGAAAGCGATTCATGTTTTTGTTCAATTTTTGGTTAATCAAAAACGACGTCTTTAACCTCTAGTTTCAAATGAATCGGTGATGATAAACCTTCTTATTTGTTCGCTTCCTCTTTGCGAGAATTGGCTTTGGTCATATTCAATATTTGTTTATTCAAGTAGGTTACATAAAATAACACTTTCGAATCGTCATTGTATATAATGCAAAGTGATTCTACTTCCGGTTCGGAACCTATATCTACCGAGAAGACACCAGTAAGAAACTCAGGAGATTAGTTACAGTGGCAGTATCTAACTTATAGCTATGTGTAGAACACTTTGGACCAAGTCATATAGTTTTATTTTGATGAGTGAAAAAAGCATTAAGTATTATGTTATTTTAAGAGGTAAACTGGAGCAGACCAGTCCCCAAAGGTGGCACCTGTTCACAAGCATGACGTATGTGCCAGCCATCGCTTCACTCAACCATATTGAAGGGAATGTAACACAAAGGGCAAACCAATTTTTTGCTACTCACTCTTCTTAGAGAATTATGACAGACACTAGGGAATTTACTCTTTCACACGCGGAAAAGATATGGTCTGCGCAGATAGTGGTTTTCTTAACTGGAAAAATAATGGTAAGGTTCATCTTTTCTAGTAATCAATTCTAGTAAAGCAAATCATTTTTAATCGTAGCGTGGTAGAACTTATTTTTAACCGACAGTACCTACTAGTTTAATTAGTAATCAGTAGTGACCGACCGAAACATGTTATTTTGCCGAAACCGAAACCGAAGGTTCGGTTTCATTGTAGTTTCGGCCGAAACCGAAACCGAACCTTTTATAAAAAACCTTAAAAAGACGAAAAAATTTCAGTAAGTCCGTTTTTTTCTAAAATTAATATCTCGCCGACGTATAATTACAGGTTTTTACTTTCAAAGATTTATCACAATGAAATATCAGCACAGTTACAGAAATTCTGTTTGAAAATTTAAAACTACCCTATAAATAAAGTGAAAAAAATACATTATTTGTAAGTTTCGGCGCGGCCGAAAGGTTTGCCCGTTTTTTGCCGAAACCGAAACTCGGGCCGAAACTTGATTTTTTGGCCGAAACCGAAACCGAAATTTCGGTCGGACACTAGATCAGCCACCATAATCAAGAAACGTCAAAAACTGATTCGAGTTTGTAAACTATACTTTGTCCCTCCCTTTCGTAACCATAAATGGACTAAGACAAAACATAGATTTCAACATAGTGCTTGCTTAGTATATAACATTCTGATGGGTTTATTGTTTACATTTTTAAAAGCTTTAATGCTTACCTGTTTGTATTGGGTAACCAGCCTTTTATGCCGTTCGATGTCTTCAATCGTCTTCTTTTCTGTGATGGTGCGGAGGAAAACGTCGTCTACAACGTGTGATGTGATTTCCGGTTTCCTGATTTAATAAATAATAAACTTTAGTCGAGAAATTTGTCGTTGACAAAAGCAGCACGCAGCAAGTTTTTTTTTTATATTGCACTTCAAGATTGACCTGATCCCACCTGATGTTAAGTGGTAATGAGGTCCTAGCTTAAGGGTGACAAGTACAGCATAATAATTCTGTTACTGGACTTGTCGCCCTGGAGTTTTCACATGTTTACTGAACCATTTCACGGCTAAGACTTTTATGACTGAATTGAAATCATCTTTAAAACAATTGGCTACTTGACAGTGTTAACAATAAAATATGAAAAGTGTAAGATACGTTAGCTTATTAGTTAAGTAATCATTTTACATTTTTACTTTTTAATTAAAAGCACAGTTAGTATTTTATTTTTGCAAAATAAATTTTAGTTTTTTTATCTGTGGAACAAAAGAACCGAAACAGAAACCACCATTGCAATTCGGAAATGACAGCTGTCGGCGAAAATTATTTATTTTAATGTGGCGAAACAATGATTATTTTACCGATTAAATTGAATTATTGTGTCTCTAATCGTATAAAGAATTTATTGAAACATTTTCCGTTTATCTTAATTAAGTCGTTCCTATGCGTATCGGTTCGTTGTCTAGGACGTTGACGTCATAATTGCAACAGTGACGCGATTAGGCGTTTTCGCGCGCTTTTTAAATGTGTTACACAAAATCTTATTTTTCTCTGGTTATTTAGATTATTTCCAAATAAATCGAATTGCTTGGGATATAAAATGAACGGGCGCACATTTTACAATACTTTTTCAAAAACTGTCAAGTAGCCAATTAGTGCTGGCTTAATCACCACCTTTCCAAATGGAGGTGGTGATCTCATCAAACCCAAGCTATATTTGAAAAATATGAAACATACTTGCACAACCGCGACACAGAACCATGAAATCGTGATATCGTATTAAAACCGCCAAGGAGTTGGCAAGTATTTCGTTCACTCCGGCGAATTAAGTACAGGTAGGGTGCAATTTTAGGAATCCGTTGCCATGTTACTATAATGTGATTCAAAAACTAGGTATTTATCTAGGCAAGAATTGGAATGTTTTTATTTTAAGGTACCAAAGCGGTAAAAGAGAATTTTAGGTAACATTGAGCAACTTGATATTTTGCAAATTATCTTTTAAATGCTATTTTAAAATATAGTACTATCATAATCATAATAACATCATAATTAGAATTATATCACAGGGCAGCTATCTTAAAAGAAATTCAAAAGAATTGTGTTTTGACAGGTATTTCAAAGTATCTTAATACTACTAGACTACGCAATCAACATTCCTTTCTATTATAACTTTCACTAGTAATATTATTTTAGTGAGCCATTAAAAAATAGGAACACTGACCTGGCAGGCATGATAGGTGTCTCCGGGATCGGCTCCAGACTCTCCATCAACATCTCCTGTTCCTCCATCTCCAACCGCTCGCTCATCACAGGAGGCGGTGGGGGAGGTTTCTACACAAAGATCATTTTATGTATTTTTTTTTTTATTTTTTTTTTATATTGCACTTCAAGAGTGATCTCATCCCACCTGATGTTAAGTGGTAATGAGGTCCTAGCTTAAGGGTGACAAGTACAGCATTATTAAAACTTTACTGGACTTGTCGCCCTTACCTTGAAGGCTTGACCCCTGCTACTAATGTACCCCCCAGGAGCTCTGGAAACCTTACCCACACGCAGGAACACAACAACACAGAAGTGATTGTTATTTGGCTGCGGTCTTCTGTAAGGTGGAGGTATTTCACCAGTCGGGCTGCTCCAGTTCGAGCGATAAATCGCTTTGCCCTACCTCTCTTAAAAAGTTAGTAAGCTATGGTACTAACATTTAAAGGTTCAATAAATAACTCCAAATGTAAATTTTTTGCAAAAATTAATTCTAATGCAAGCCTGTAAATTGAAACCGAAAGCATAATTTTAAACCTTTTAGCTTTGACAAATATCTAATTGGCAGTTACTTTAATTTAATTAAGCTTTTAAATCTAATAAATAAGCCACTAGAACACGCCTCAGAGCTTTTACAGTCGTAAATAATAACGAATAAGTTTGTAGAATTAATTGACTTTTTATTCAATGACTTTATAGTTATTTCTTTATATTTTAATTAAGCTTGCATTAATTAGTTTACTTAAGCGCCAACTCTTACTTTGAAGCTGTGTGCTTCTGCCACAAGCGATAATTAGACCACATTCACAAGCAATGCCGAAACTAGAGCTCACAACGATACCCATGCGATACTTAAGGGCAAATAAAATTCCTGTAGGGGAGTCCAAAAGACCAGGCCGAGACCAGGCGGAAAAATAATGAAATCTTGTCTTTGAACCTTATTAACAGTACTTTTATGCTCGCTATAATTTAGAGTTGCCTCCTTTTTCCTCAATGGAATACGTCCTGGTTTATAAGTCTTGTATAACTTATGCTGGGTATATTATTTTTTGTATTATGCATTATGCTAAACGAGAACTTATTGTTTAAGATTACACGATTTGTTATCTGCATTACCAGATTGACGAGCAAGACTACGAATTTGTGAACAAAAGAATAGAAAGCACAATCTTTGTAAAATTGTACATGGTTTTGAAAAAATGTTTGGCTGTTTTTTAATATCCTTAAGTAATAAATACTTATTTTTCCTTTAAATAACCTACTGATAAGATTTAACCGCTTAACCGCCTTGACAACCTTAGGCCTCTGGAGTTTTTCTCCAAGCAATTTATACACAAGTGGTCACCAGTGGTGAATTAGAAGTAGCCTAAAGTCCCAACACCAACGATAGCTACCATAACCTTTACCACTGAACACGACAAACCTTAATGTGGAACATCCTGGCATGAGACCGGTCAGTGACCTCTGTGACGGAGTGGGTGTCCGTCATCTCGGTGTTCAGGGACACGATGGACCTCGGCCGCCGCGACCACTCCTGGTTAGTTATGATCAATGGGGTGGTTGGTGAAATTAAATTTTACGAGAAAGGTAAGATGGTATCAGTTTATGAAGTTGAAATAAATACGAATAGTAATGGCAATGAGAACGTCCATGATTTGAAAACATTTCAAACACAGCAATCGCTAAGCCTTATATAATTGAATAGATGTAAAGATTGCTACACTCATCACACACGCATTTGTTTCTAGCGGGATTCAGCTAAGTTATCATGTATTCTACATTTTTAGAATTTCTAAACTTGATTTTTAACATTGACGTTTTGAAGCGTCAGACAGTAATAAGACTTATGCATCCATAGATTTTCTAAGTATGCATCTAAATTCTACGGTGATCCTGCCATCTGCATTTTCAAGCATGATAATGTATAATGCTTCAACAGATGGTTTTAAAAACAGAAACAGTAAACAGAAAACCAACATGTTGGGTGCCATTTTTAAACATAATTTCAACACTTATCATGGTGTCACATTATTATATTCCAATTTTTAAACCGCCGACTCGAGGTGTTATAACGGATTTTATAAAAATGAAAAATTATTCAATTATGAAATTAATTATTCAGTTATTCATTGAAGGCTTAACTGAGTATGTGTTTTTAGTGAGAATAAGTGCGATCGGATACAATAAACAGTGATGTGAAAATAGTATGAAGTTTATTTTTTAGGTGATGTTGTTTGCTGTTTGAGCTGAATTGTGAAATTGTACGAAATTAAGGTTGTGTGAGTAATGTGATTGTGTTTTTTAACGTGGATATTTCTTATCCAGATACTTCTTAACGTTACCAAATTGTAGGTGTAGGATACAACTTACGGTAAGAAATAACCTTTCACCCTAGATGTATAATAATTTACTTATTATACATTTTACGCTACACGTCTACATGTTTAGGTTGATGGTTGGACAGCGTCAGAAAAACCATAAAGGGTTTCCAATCACTAAAGCTAGCATTTACAAATTGTATTATTTCTTCTTATTCCTTACCATTTATCATTTAAAATACGAAAATAAATGGCTTTTCTAAAATTTACGATAGATAGGTAGGTACAGAAGTTCAAGTTGACTTTTGTTGTTGTTTGTGTAAAATGTAAGCTTGTTTCCTAAAGTGGGGGGGTCACTGACCTGTTGCTGCCTGTGCACTGGTGGGCGTGGGGGACGTTCGGGGGGAGGGAGGTGCGCAGCGCGCGCGGGTAGAGGTAACGCGACCGGCGACACCGTACGAATGGACTCCTGGCGCTCGTTCTCCACTATCATCGTATGCCTGGAAGGAAAAGAAGAATTGATTATGTTCATTAGGTCAAGTCAGTATTCACAATACGTGAAACAAATTTACTTATATTCGTCTCTCCCCTGGGCAGACACCACCACGCGGTCCTAGTACGAATAAGAATGTTGACTGTTGACAATTGAGAGACATTTACGTACCTGTAAATATGATTCTTTCATAAACTTCGTATGGAGATAGCAAACTGTGATATCACAATATCACTCATCAAAACACAGCCCTTTGCGGTGAGAGTAGAATTGGTGAGAGCACCTCATGCTGCCAGCGTCTGTCTCGGTGGAGGGGGTCGGGGGTGGCGCGGGGAGCCGCTGCACGAGACTTTATCAGTTCTTAACCATCTTCAAAGAAGTCCAGTTGAAAGATACTTTGCTTAAAACAAGGGTATAACAGACAGTGAACTCACCTTATGCTGTCAGCGTCTGTCTCGGTGGCAGTGATGACGAGGGGGGGGGGCGAGGGCGACACGGGGAGCCACTGCACGTGACTTTATCAGTTCTTAACCATCTTCAAAAGAAGTCCAGTTGAAAGAGGCTTCGCTTAGAATGGTATAACAGACACTGAACTTTCAACTCATGCTGCCAGCGTCTGTCTCGGTGGCGGTGATAGTTAACAGGGGTGAGGCTGCACGGAACTTTATCAGTTCTAAACCATCTTCAAGAGTAGTTCAGATGGAAGAGGGCCTTCGGTTAGAACAAGGGTATAACAGAGCTGGAACTCTCACCTCATGCTGCCGGCGTCTGTCTCGGTGGCGGTGATGGTGGAGGGAGGTGAGGGCGGCGCGGGGGGGCGCTGCACGCGCACGCGCACGTCGAAGGCGGGCGGGGGCCCTGCGGCCATTAGGCGACCGTTAGACGCGCTCGTTTCGTGCGCTTCGCCGTAACCTGTTAGTTTGTTAGCTCGTTATTATGGTTCAGTATGTATTTGTAAAAAAAGAACATTTGGCGTAATACTAATAGGATATTAATTAATTATTTTTTTACTTAGTCAATCAATTCGATTATTACCAACAAAAGTTTTAATGATTGATAACAATAATTTGTTACAAATTATTAGTTTTCACTCAAATGTTTTGAATTATTGGTAATATATTATTTTTAAAAATAATTAGTTAAACATTTTATATGAGTTCAAAAAATACAAGTTTTAATAATCTTTGAAATAATGTAATTGGTTAAAAATATTATTTCTTGCAGACATTAGTTTTGAGTTAATTTTTTACGTAAAACAAACGATGTATGTTTTAATAGAGCATATATCCAATTAGATGTAATAATTTAATATTAATCCAAAATAAACAAACACACACTATATCTAGTATGTATCGTAAATGAAAAACAAATAATGGTTAAGCGTTCTGGTATCATTAGCTATTACAAGTATTAAATCAAATATAAACGGTGCAAACTTTATGGGTATTCATTATTACAATCGCCTAAGCCTTTTATCAAAAATCGCCGCTTCATCCTGTTAAGTACCACAGTAAAGAAAATAATCATTTAGTTCGATATTCGAGCATCTTGGTTTGGACATTAGTCATAACGTTTACTACTAATGTCTCCTTTATTCGATACATAAATTGACAGAGTTGTGACCAAGTATGTAATCCACCTTTTTTGGCGGCGGCCATCTTGAACCGATTTCCCTCAAGCCATGTGGTTTAGAACACTCAATAGATTCACGTTTCAAACAAAATAAATCAATATTAATATTGGATCACACATTGACCTGATTCTGTGGTAAGTAGCTTAAGCGCTTGTGTTACAGAAATCAGTAACAACGATACCATAACACCCAGACCCAAGACAATATAGAAAAGTTAGTTCCCCATATTGTACCGACCGGGTATCGAACCCGGGACCTCAGAGATGGCGCGACGCCAAAGTCCGGCCCGCTCACCTCACAGCTACGGAGGTCGTCAATCTGACCAAATCAGAATCAAACCATCCCTTTGGGAGCAACACTGGTATAGACATACACAGATAGACACGTAAAATTTTTAATACCTCGTAATTTTTGTGTTGGGGTTAAGCACTGAGATAAAGTAGTTGACATGAAAATTTCCAAAATACGTACCCTCGCTGTGGTAGGACTCGTCGATGACAAAGGCCTGATTGGCGTGCGCATGGTCGGCCTCACTAGGCGTCTCCGAAGGGTAATCGGATGGGATTGTGTCGGACACCACGCTTGCGCTCTCGGCAGCCACTGGGTAGACTGGGTGAGCTCGAGGAATTTTAACCTCTGGAAAAAAAATAAGTTTCGTTTAATTCTGAATTAATTACTTGTAAGAAAAAAAATCGATGTGTCATAAATTTCCCTGAGAGGCTATCAGATCCCGGCATCCTTATCTTTATTATACTTATACCTTACTAGGTAAAATAAGGATAAGTAGTGTAGCGTGTGTTTCTGCTATTTAAATAAATGTAAAAACCTCTACTCCGAGACTAATTGGACTTGAAGTAGAGCAAGTGAAACTGTCCCCTTTGGCCACAAAGTTTGGGTCAAAGTTTGGGGTCGGTACTGGCGCACCCTTTCATGTGCCACGCAGGGCTATGCCCTCTTCCCTCACTATGATTGCTAATTGAAAAACCCCTTTCTTTTTTTAAGTTGTTTAAAAAATAATAAAAGGTAATACAGACTTTAAAGTTCATCATATCCTAAAGATAAGTCAGTCAACCGTCTCAGATGTGGGAATAAACCAGGGAAACCTCACTTACGCACCTTGGATGCTCTCCCGGCTGATGATGGAGATGGAGGAGTCGTCGATGAGCTTCCTGGGCACGGGCAGGGCGCGTCGTCTGAGGCAAAGGTATGAGACGCCCAGCCCCAGCAGCAACAGTGTCAGGAAGAGGATCGCGCAGATTATCATCAGGATATGTGTTCCTGCTAGAGGGGAGGCCACTGGTAGGGGGTTTTCTGGACTCCTGAAAAGGTTAGGAGCGGTCAAATATTAGTTTATTGATATATTGTATGCTGCCAAACCATACTGAGCGCTGTTGTATACTTAACTATACAGTTTGATGTTTACTACTCTAAACCCATGATGTACATACAAACTTTGCGTCAAGCAAAGCGTGATAAAAAAAACTCTCTGAATGGCATTATGTCTATTAAATAGTACTTTAGCGTACAATAAAGTTTATTAGAAAAGTAAAACAAATCAACGTTGAAATTACAGATCCGATCAGCCATTAAGATCAGCGCCGTCACCCACGTTCCTCTTATAGGATATTTTTCACATTTTTATAACCATCTCTATCATAATATGGCCAACATTATAGGTCACTTACTCTTTTGACAAAAAAATATTTTTAAAAATACTTTTAGAGTTTAAGTTGAACATAATGTATTTTATTTGATACCTTTATATTAAAGGAGTCGTGTCAAAATATAAGCTACGGTGTTTTAACTCCAAACTCTTGTTGAAAACACATTCACAACTTTTTCCTCATAACCATTACTGCTGTAGTTGATTAATTCAACACGAATCGTTTATTTTACACTGCATGCACTAATTTATTTATTCTTTACTGCACTCACAAGAGGAAGTCATCAGTATTGCGTACTGATCGCACCAGAACTAATAAGCGTCTCTCATCGTCGTCGTTGAAATGCAATTAGTCGCGATAACAAAGCGGTTTTATTAATTTGATTTAATTTCCCAACCAAGTGATAGTTTTCGATTTTATTATTTTTATAGTACTATACGCCGTACTAGCGAACTTTAAATATTAGAATCAGAAATTTTTTATCTCCCCTTGCGGTGCGGGAATTGAACCCACGACCTTCACGTATCGCGCGTGCTGCTCTTTTTTTTATGTTTTTTTTTTTTTCTTTTTCTTCTTTTTTCGTGCCGCAAGGGGCGATAAAAATTTTCTGTTTCTAATATTTAAAGTGATAGCTTTGGTGAGGATAACCTCACCAAAGCTACATGCCACGTATAAAATTATTATATTATACATACATGCCACGTATAAAATTGCATTGAACATAAGTTCAATACAATTTTATATTTTATACGTGGCATGTCGCTTTTCTCCCCAGACGGACATTAGTTTGCCAAGTCTCAGTAGCAGCCCGGGCCGAGGTTTGATCTCCGATAGGGGGCGGCCACCGGGTATTGCTTCAATAGGGGTGAGAGCCTTCTGCGCTTTCCCGAAGGATTCGCAGCCATTACCAAATGAGGTAGTAAAAAAATTGCTCCGCATTCGAAAATTATTTTGCTCTGCGTGTGCAATGTAACAATGGGTTAAGGATGCTGATGGGGCTACCAAGGTACTCCTGTGCATTCCACAGCGAGATGGGGGACCACAGCGAAGAACGAGCAAAGAGTGGGGGTGGTCCAGTTTGAATTCATACGGCAGAGGGTACTTACCGTAGCCAAATAGGTTTATAAAACATAAAAATAAGGGCATGCTGCACTATATTTATTTTTTAAGCATTGTACTACTAACATTATATGGGCTATCCCCGAAATACTAAATAAAGGATATTAATTTTAATTAGTAGACCGATGCAAGCTTTTGTACTCACGGAGCCAAGATAGGGTTGAAGATAGGCTCCTGCACCACGGGTGGGGGGTACCGGCAGACGATGGTGATCACCTCGTCACCCTCCATCTCCAGATTCGGGTGAAATCGCACCACGATATTGTTGGTGAACACTCGTAACGGATCCTGAAGAAAAAGGGATTATAAATCACTATAATCACACGTACTAGTTTGGTAAGTCGGTTGTGAGGGGAAAACATAGAAAATGAATGCGTAAAACTTTAGTAAAATCTATATGTAGGTATTAATAATCACAGTTTTATTTTAATCGTTGGTAACATTTCTTAACTGATTTATAATAATGGTCCAGTCAAGTGTATTCTAATAAAATGTAGCATACTGCATTTTTGAATATATTGTGTACACAAACAAAACATTAACTAAAAGCTTGTGTTGAATCTCAAATAGGCAATTTCGTAGTCACTAAATTTCGTACACTGATCCATAATTACTTATTTAACATAACACATATTTGTTTCAGTTATAACAGGATGTGTATATATTTTATATAAACATAGATAGATATATTAATAGTAAGTACATATATATTTAATTTTTACTTATGAGGTAATATATTTACCACGATATTATATTTTAAATATTATACTTCCAAGTGTATTTTTGCTTTTGCATAGAATACCCATTTATCATTATCTATCTACTATTTTTTCTACCTGAAGGTTGTCTAGAAAAGGCCGATAAGATCGACTCAATTGCACTCTGATACCTACATATTTCTGTATTTATTTATGAAATATAATAAATCTATCTATCTATATATTCACACTTACGCACATCAGTAAGTAAATGTCACTACTACAGTACAAAACGAGGAATAATAAATAACAGAAACTTAGCTCTACCAATTTTCAAAAACATCATGATGCCATACCGCGATATGAATGTTTTTAACATATGAAATTGACTTCGCCTAATTGAAGATTGTAAAGTACCAAGGCAGCATAAGTTACGAAAAGGTCTCACCTGTCTGGTGCCGCATCCCTTCAGGGGCAGCTCGAGCCGGTAGGACAGCGCGCCCTTGCCTGCCACCCTGCATGCCGATTGCCTGTCGAAGTCAGCGTATGCAATACCGTAGAACTTCTCGTGGAACTTCAGCTCCACCTGTAACCAAACAAAAGATTTATCAATATTCGATTTGAATTTTTATGTGTATATTCTACCTCTTTACACATAATATAACATTTTCTGCCCACGTGTCACCAACACCACGAGTGAAACTCTCATAAGAAAACGAGAAATGTTCAAATACTAGATACCTTTCCATTGGAATGAGATTATAGGAAGAAAGTACAGAGGTATGGTCAAAGTCTTTAACTTGTAAATAATCAGAACCTTGTCACATCAATTAATTGACGACAAATTTAATTTGACAGGTTTAATGCGACAAGGTTCTAAGGTGTTACAAACGAATGATTCTGACTGTACATTCCGACTAAGTGAGTTCATTAATCTCAATGATATAATTTTTGTGTATGATCAATATAAATTAAGATAAAAAAAGTCAAATGTTTAAAAACGACAGTTTGATAATAGCGCATCATGGATTTTAAATGAATTTAATGCATAATACCATTCACGTATTTTTATATACCTACCAATATAAAAAGATGAAGAGTATGTTTGTTTGAACGCGATAACACATAATATATCGAGGAAGGCTTTAGACTATACCAAATCACGCTGCACTCAATAGGAGCAAATAATTGGTGAAAAATGTAAAAAAAAACTGGAATAGTACGCGTGCCAAGCCATGGGGCGGACCGCTAGTTAACTATACAAAGACAATTAAATTATTCATCATTTAATAGTCGTGCTCACTAAAATGTCACTGGGGTGGTGGCGCTATGTGGCGGGTCGTTACATTCCCTTCAATATGGTTGAGTGAAGCGATGGCTGGCACATACGTCATACTTGTGAACAGGTGCCACCTTTGGGGACTGGTCTGCTCCAGCTTACCTCTTAAAATAAAATAATACTTAATGCTTTTTTCACTCATCAAAATAAAACTATATGACTTGGTCCAAAGTGTTCTACACATAGCTATAAGTTAGATACTGCTACTGTAACTTATCTGCTGAGTTTCTTACCGGTGTCTTCTCGGTAGATATAGGTTCCGAACCGGAAGTAGAATCACTTTGCATTGTATTCAATGACGATTCAAAAGTGTTACATGTAACCTACTTGAATAAAGAAATATTTGAGTTTGAGTTTGAGAATTGTTTGCAATGTAATAACAAACATTTAAACGGTACTTCTAGACGAGGCAAAGTTTCAAATAACGACTAATGAATCAAACGGTCACTTTTATAGCTTAAACTACACCAAACAGTTTATATTACCGTTAGTTAACCGGAGGTACGGCGAACGGGCTGCGTCGATGAAGGCAATAAAAGGGAATATTACACTAAAGATGTCAGAATGAGGCCTCAGACTATACAACGGAAATGTATGGTAGAAACTTGAAATGGGAAACTGAAGAGTTATGACTAGGTATAAAAGGAGGCAACCGATTGGTGAATGCATCATGACTAGTCAATTGAGATACCTACTTCTTTATACCTGTCAGAACACAATTTCATCAAAAATGTTTTAAATAATACGAAACGATGACGTCACCAGTTTTACTTTTCAACAAACACTATTGAGTTTTTGTGGGGTTAAAGTCGCTTTTTGAAGAGAATTTCTTTGTGTTCCAACAAATTAAGAGAGGTACGGCATAGGGATTTCAACATACTTAAGAGGTTCCAACAATAATTCCAATATTTTAATGTGCTCATGACGTTATAATGAGCAACGTGTTGTGGCTAGATGTTTAAGAGAGATAGGGCATAGCGATTTGTCTCTCGAACTGGAACTGCCCGACTGGTGATATACCTCCACCTTACAGAAGACCGCAGCCGAATAACAATCACTACGTTGTTGTAGTATTCCTGCGTGTGAGTAAGGTTTTCGGAGCTCCTGGGGGAATGCTACATTAGTAGCAGGGGTCAAGTCTTCGAGGTAAAACGAACAAGTCCAGTAACACCTTTATTATCTGTTACTTGTCACCCTTAAGCTAGAACCTCATTACCGCTTAACATCAGGTGGGATGAGGTCAATCTCGAAGTGTAACATAAAATAAAAAGTTAGATTACCAATCAATAAAGTAACCAGCTTCACATGCCTTCCAAAGAACCGATAAACTGGAAGCGAATCTCATCAAATCGATCCAAACAGTCACGAGCATTTGCCAGTCGATATATAAATTTGAAAATATTATAATGGCTACGTAAAATATTTTTGCTTTGATCAAAATGAACCCCTTACTAGATTTTTAATTCGTGTAAAGCTGCGAGCAAAAGTATTTGACTACGAATGTAAAATTAATAACATTTTACATACTTATGCCTGTATACTTTACAATTCATAGGTGTCAAAAATGACAATTCGTTTTTCTCCAGCTGACTACGAGTCCGGAAAGGTTTAGCTTACGACTGGTACAATATATTACAATCCGTAACTAAAACGCATCGTTTCTCAAATATTGGAACCGATTATTAATAACTACAGACGGTTATGTACAGTCTAACTCTGTTTAGAAAATCAAGTAAAAGTCCCGTTGGGCCAGTGCCGCGCGACATCAAACGCCGCCTGCTTGCCAATGAAGGGACGCAGGTTCATTAGCACAAAAAGGTTAAGAACCTGATAATCTATTGTTTCCTTTAGTCAAAGGAAGCATCATTTAATAAATATAAATCCTGCTTAATACTTATAAACGCGCAAGCTTGTAAGAACATATGGAAGTGTAGACTTAACATACCTATAGAGGTATGTTTGTTAGTCTTTCACGTAAAAAGTACTAAATGGATTTGGATAAAATTAAGTATAAAGATGGATGAAATACTACTACAGTCTGCTGGAACATACCTTATCTCAACCAGGAGAAACTTACTCACACGCACGAGCACAACAATACCGAAGTGATTTGGCTGCGGTCTTCTGTAAGGTGGTGGTATTTCACCAGACTGGCTGCTCCAGTTCGAGTGATAAATTGCTTTGCCCTACCTCTTTTAAAAATTTTAATCAATATTTAACATCCAAATCCAGCCTTTTATGTCCCACTACTGAACACAGGTCTCATCTCACCTATGAGATGGAACGGACCTCATATCACCACACTAATTATCATTTGCTTAAGCGTGTAATAAGTAGCAAAAGTCCTAAATGGAAACATACCTGCATAGATCCAGCTGTGCAGTTCAACTCTGCTTTTGTTCGGTTCAAAAATATTATAGGGCTCAAGTCGTCTAATTTCGTCACCTGAAACAAAAATAAACCTTAATAGTACATATTTAAAGACCACTCTGCTTAGGATACGCCACGCGATTAAATTTTATCTCGCTCTAAACAAATGTCAAAATCAAAGTCTTTGCTAATTGGCTGAAAACATAAGTACGGTTTGCTATTAGCCAATCAACGGTATCGAAGCTTTTGTCTTCGAAATTGGTATTGACAAAAATGAGATTGACATTTACACTCCTTTATAACTAACTAGCTGTGCCCGCGACTTCGTTCGCGTGGACGACATCCTTTCATGGTCAGTTTTACCCCTTTCTCCCCTAATATTCGAAACAAAAAGTAGTCTAAATTTTAATCCAAGTTTCGAGCTATATTTGTGCCAAATTTCATTTCTCTTACTTCAAAAATCAACATTTTTTCCATATAAACTTTCAAAGGTGGTATTACCCCCATCCCCCCCTTATTTTCTAATAAAAAGTAGCCTATGTCCGTTCTTGAGATTCAACGTATACCTATACCAAATTTCATCAAAATCGGTTGAGAGGTTTAAGCAGGAAAGCGTAACAGACAGACAGACAGACAGAGTTACTTTCGCATTTATAATATTAGTAGGGAGTAAACTGATGTCACCGTAAGCAGCTCAGCAACTGCAAGTCCGGTACTGTTTTGTTTGTGCTAATAGTACTATTAAATATCCAAAGACTGTCTATTAAATATATAAAAAGACTATATCAGGAAAATAAAGGTCTTGTGTCGTTCAATACAGATCGATTATCCGAAAAATCCGGATTTCCGAACACCCTTGTCCCCCCATTATTACCATACCATGTAAAAAATATATTTGTCTATTTATTTGTGCATATGCGGAATGTAATATAATAAAGTAATAAATATTATAATTCAAGCAGACACTTTTAACAAAGAATACGTATTTCTTGACTGATTCTCAAAAATATTTCCTAAATTTTTATCTCAACTAAACAAATTTGGAAAATGTTTAAAAATTTCATTATTTTTCCCATTTGATAAAACCTCAAAGTGGTAGTCAAAGCCCTCTTGAAATGTGACGTCACTTTATCAAATGCCATAATAGCATTTATTTATTGAGCGGAACTGACAAACGACTAAATTGTTGTACGAATTCCCTGACTGACTGTACAGATGCGTACAACATTGTAGCAGAGCAATTGCATTGGTCACCCATCCATCTTATCTCGATATTGTTACGGCCGCAAGAATGATAGATACCGCTATTACTTGCAGATAGCCTGTGGACTCAGGCTGCGATTCCATTATCCTAGCCTACGACATTCGAAACTCTTTTGTTTATCAATTTTTTTTATAACTTTCTAGTAGCAAATGCAAAACTTGTAAGAGCTGATTTTACTTTTCATTTTACTTTTTTGAGGTAAAAACGGTTATTTGCGGTTACATAAAGGTGGTTTAACTCGCCTCCTTCTGCGAATACGTCATGTCGCAGAAAGGGAGCGGGAGGACGATCCTTCCGCTCCCGTCTGCCGCAGAAGAAGGCTACCGCGTGGGGACTGGCCGGCTGATGGTGTGAGGGCACCTCAGCTGACATTGCACCGGCCCCCACTGCGAAGTGGAGATGGTTCCGTTGGAACGGCCATCCCCAGTCTCTCCCCGAACACTTTGGGGGGAGTAAACGGAGCCGCGTTTATTCGGCTATTCCGTCGGCGGTGTTGTGAAAGTCAAGGCTATGCCGATCTCCCACAGCATCGCCACTAAGGCGATGGAAGTCCAACCGGGCCAACCAAATTTTGATGTATGAATGATGACATATTTATAAAGCTACTTATTGGATTTAAATGAGATCTTGTAGCTAGATAGATTATATCCTCAAACAACATAAAGGATACCTTTCATCCAAAAATAACAAGTAAAGTCGCGGTCAACGGCTAGTATATTTATTCCCAGCTTTAACTTCAAAGTAGAGGGCCGTGTCGCGCCTTCCAATGGAAACCCACCACAAACTATAGGACTCGGGGCCAATAATTAGCAGTACAGATTAATGTCGACGTTCGGTGCGGGACCGAACTATAGATAGCCGTTAATATAGATAGATACAGCTGCAGGCTGCACTATTACTTTTATTTGTGGATATGACATGGAAAGGAAATAATCGATTACGTAATAATAGTTTTTCTGCATTCAAAATAAATCGATTTAAAAAAATATCGATACATAAAAATAGTAGATTTTTTCTACCTTTTCAAATAATTGCATTTTTTAAGATATCTTAAAATGATACTAACTAATAAGTTTTGAAACTGAATCAAATTAAATTTTTAGATTTAAAGTGTAGTTTACTAGGACATTTAGCGTTAATGTTTTAACGCATATTAATTATTTTTTATTCTATTAGGAAATAAAAATAATAAAGAAATAATTAATCATCAGTTAATGAACATCGATTAAAGTTAAAAAACAATCGATTAATATAAAAATCTATTATTTTTCACACCCCTACTTTTATTGGGCGCTGCACTTAAATAATTCATTCAGTGCGAGGCAGTTAGCTTAGTTGATTACTACCGAACACGACCACCTATTTTTAATTAAGATGTGGGATCTAAAAAACGCAACAGAAAATATGCAGACGTTTATCTTCGCAACTTAATGGAACCCGCTGATGAATTAAATATACGCTTACATTGAAATGACATTACTAAACGCAAACCACTTTTGTTTTTTTTGTCACGACTTTTTCTATTATTTTTACATTTCCAGGTTTCAATATTTTATGACTCGTAATGTGTTAAAATTACTATCCGATTTAAAAAAAGCGTCGTTACATAATACCGTTGTATTCAGCTGTCATCAGTCGTCTGTCGGCCGTTTTTAGCTTACGGCTCGTATAATTGATTACTATCCGTAATTAGAACGGATCGTTTTTTAATATTGGAACCGGGATTAGTAGTCAAGCATTAATGCCAGTAAGCACTTTTCATCTTGGTTAACTGGAAAAGTGTTAATTGGTTTTAAAAAAGTTATAATAATTATTTCTATTGATTAGTCATGTACCCACATACAAATAAAAGTATTTAACAGGAGAAACAGCTTGCTTAAACATTTGGATCCTTGATAAACTAGGCCAAATAGAGATATTTTTTATGTTTCCTATTCGGGATAACATAGATTGTACCTACTGATTCTGTAGTAACTAGCTCAAGCTCATGTATTACAGAAATCAGAAAAACGACGGTACCACATCATCCAAGACCCGAGACAATATAGAAAAGTTCGTTTTACATATTGACCCGACCGGGAATCGAACCCGGGATAGTGCTATGCCAAAGTCTAATCTAATCGCTTCTCAGCTACAGAGGTCGATCAAATAAGATTTAAACCATTGCCATTAAAACAATAAGAAAAAGAAGAACGCCATTTCTGATCTTGCTTTAAACGACGCACTACAAACGGTTCAAACCATTACCCTCTTTCGGGTAAACCGTGCCATCCTCGATTCAAAATACCCCAGTCGCGAAAAAAACAACTCCCGCGCATTCGTACGGCACGTTGCGGTTAACCTCATTTGTCGCAGATAAGCGAGCAAATACGCAATTTGTAAAGCGGTCACTGCTTTTATTTAGATTTTATTTTATTTCTGACGTCTTTCTTCTCGGACTTCTGCTTCGCGCCATCTCTGAAGTCTCAGGTAGTCTATCTACTCCGAAAAGCGTTATAATATATTGGACCATATGACGTATAGCCATTTTCAATTCTCATAATCGTAAGTAACTCACTTCGAATGGTCATAGCGCTTTCTAAAAACAAAACAATACTTATTCAAATCAAGAACCGCGTTTTAATTTCCGAACTTTCGATTAATCATAAAATTCGATGTTCATTTGTTTTGAAATATGTCAGACGCTATGACAAATAGCCATTTACAATTCTCATCATCATAAATAACTTACTTTGAATGGGCATAAAACAATATTTATCCGAATCAACCCCCACGTTTATAATAATCTTCAAAAATGAAGCCTTTGGTTTGTTTGTTCCGTCTTTGGGAAGAGGTCTAAAGGTTCGATTGCCCCCGATCAGGTCAATATGGAAAACGAACACTTCTATATTGTCTGGTCTGTGAGAATAAATTAAATATTGGACAACATAAAATACATTCCTCTGATTGAAATAGCTAAAGTACTTGTGGTACCATAACATTCAGACCTGAAACAATATAGAAAAGTTCGTTTCCTATATCGATCGAACCCGGGACCTCAGAGATGGCGTAACGTCAAAGTCCGGCTCGCTTGCCTCTCGGCTATAGAAAACGAAAATTTCTATATTGTCTATGGTCTGTGAGAATTAATAAAAAAATACTAACTTTGCCATCCAGCACAGTCTCCTCAGGCAGCCCTTTTCCCTGATACTCGATGTCGTTTGCTTGTGAGTCGTAGTTCGACTGCGCGCGCGCACACGCCAGCGCGCACGCCACCACGCACCATATCAGCGCCATCTCTGTTCTGAAACAAGGAAATCACTTGGTTTAAACATCGCAACATTTGACTAGCACGATGGTCAGGTCCATCTTTCCCACTGGACACACTGGACACTTGAGTATTGAAATCCCTTTTTCTGTACTTACATAAATACTGTACGCTCGTTTATTTTAATACAATTTTAAAAATATCTACATTTAAGTTAAACTGCTTATCAAGAAAATGTAGGTGATTTATTTTGCTATCAACAATTACGGTAGTAAATCGCGTTCAAATGAAGCGAAAATCAAAGTATAAAACTCAATGTTTGAACTTTATTATGATCATTTTTAAAAACAAATAGCTATTTGAGATCTGTAAACAAATGCTTATAAAGACTGTAAATGAAAAGGTATCATGGCAAGTGAAATGCAAAACAAAGTAAAAAAGACCACATTTAGAAAATTACAGAATAAAGATAATGTAAAAACTATAAAAGGGCTCCTACAAGGGGGTCCGTAACAATCATAGTGGCTTATTCTAACGTGCCCAAGGCATCTAATAAGTGAAAGACGGCCCTAACGATGGTAAATAATAAGCGCTCACGGTTTTGAAACCTTGGTCGTGGGTTCGATCAGGAAAAATATTAAAGTTATGAAAAATTGTGTGTGCTCTTTGCCTAGTGGTGTTTCTTTTGCAAATTTATTTGTGTCTTACATAACCACACATACCACAAACACACTCACATGCACACATTGACGCACATATAGATATAAATACTCACACTCTCACATACGTACACATTGAATCTGAATACTTACTGAAATGAATTAAAGACCTCAATTTAATGATTAAATTATAAATACAAATTGCTAACACAGAAAGAGCTTCCCCTACGCCCTACAAAAGTCTCATTCGATAACTTTCTGGGAAGCCCCGGCAATTTATTGTAAATTATTTACAGAAATAGAATACCTACTTTTTTTTCGCTATGGTGTAACTATACGTTAATCGACTAATATGTTTATCAGGTACTTATTTGAGGTACCAATTCTTAAGAAACAACAAATTAGCAGTAGTTGTTTTACAATTGGAGCAAGACTATCAATGTGTAATCAGTCCCTCTCTCTGTTGTAATATATTATTCTCACCGTCTGAATTATTTTAAAACTTATGTTAATGCGCGTACGCAAGTGTTCAATTATTTTTTTATTTCCATTTCTCGCACTTTGATTGTATAGCACTATAGGAGGAAGACCACACTTCGAAAGCGATCGAAGACAAAAGTGATTCTTTACTTTATTTATAAGGTACAGTACAAAACACAAATTATACAATACAAATTGCAATACGTCAAAGAAAACATTAAATTCAAGTTTCAATATTATACACAACGTGCAGATATAAATAATTTTGGAAGTATTCTCTCAAACACTTCTTATAACAGATTTCATATAACAGAAAATAAAAGCGAATGTTTACAAGGATTTGAAACTTTGACATGGTATTTCTCATAACAGCTACTCAACACAGTTTTTACAGCTGTCTTAATACGACAACTCTAAGAACCTTGTGCCTTACTTTAATCTGACCTGCAGCAGTTACAGTCGTTTCAGCATACGTGCTAACAAGCGCGCTAAATTACGCTCTTCAAATAACCTGACTCGCGTAAACAGGCTTAACGGGTATATTTCGGCGTGTTCGCTCGAATTAGTAGTTATTTCATATCAGTATCAACATGGATTCTAACGAAGAAATATAAATATTTGCACTACTTTCGCGGCTTGTGCTTATACAAGCTTAGGAGCGCGTCAACCCGCGTATTAGCGTGCCTTACGCGTTTGTGTTGAGCGTACGCATAAGGCACGCTAATATGCGCCTACATGCACTCCCAAAACAGCGTTTTACGCGCGTATAAATTGCTAGTTTGAAACCGCTCTAAGGAAAGCAGAGGAAAGTCCGCACAATTTCTAGCAATGTGGTAAACCTAATAACATACAATCATATCAAAACTCGTAATACAAAATCGCACCATAATTGCTCGACTGATTGAGTCATAAAATGGACTTACTCGCATCTCGAATTGGCGGCTACATTTCCTTCCTCTAAATATATGCCTGAGAAATGTGTAAACCAGAACACGAACATTAATACGGGTCAGAACATGTTTATTCCAAAGGTTTAAGGTTCAAAATTATGTTTGCAGAACCACAAAGCAATTGTGAGATGATAGCGTTTTACTGAGAAAAAAATGTGATTTAAATGTGTCTTGTGCACGGTTCCGCGTAATGGAAATGATATTTTAAGAGTATGCGAAATAATTTTGCTTTGCTCAATAAAATACAGGACTTTGCTAATAAAAAAATCTTTTTAAATACAGTCTTGACAAAGAATTCAGGAGAAGATTTTGTTTGTGATAAGAGAGACGGGTGTATGATCGTACCATACATGGTTAAACAATGTAAAAATCACTACCTATTTTTTATATTTATTTATTTATTTATTTATTTCCAAAATTATAATACATGTTACATTTTTGCTGGTCCTCACACTAGGCTAAGCCTGTCCTGTGAGGAACAGTTAACATTAACAGGTACAACTATGACATTGCACGTAAATAAATTGTAATATGTTTCTTTAAAGAATATGTGAAAAAATTATAAATCTACAAATAACTAAATTATATAAAGAAAGACGGGCATCAGGGATTTTTTTTTATTTATTCAAAAACATTTGTTGTGTGTGTGTGTGTGTGTGTGTGTGTGTGTGTGCGTGTGTGTGCGCGCGCGTGTTTGTGTGTGTATGTATGTAGGTACGTGTGTTTTGTAATTATGGAAGCAGGGGTGTTTATAATATTACGGAATGCGGTGTTAATTTTCAAATCTTAAGAAAGTTTTCCGTTTCCTCGTATGTCCATTTTAGTAGCAGCTTAGTCTCCTAGTCCTTAGTCTGGTGAACCCGTTCACATTTAAATTCAAGAACACATATTAAAGAACACATTGTAGAGGTTGTAGAGGCGTTATGATAATTACTAGCTGTGCCCGCGACTTCGTTCGCGTGGCCTACATATTTTCATGGTCCGTTTTCCCCTTTTCTCCTCTAACATTCGAAACAAAAAGTAGTCCATATTTTAATCCAAGTTTCGAGCTATATTTGTCCAAATTTCATATCTCTAGCTTAAAAAATGACGCCCGCCATCCCGTATAGCCCACTCATTTGTCAACGCGTAACTATTAAAATCGTCATATTTTAGATAATTCACGCAAGATCTTTTTATTATAAAATGTAGCCTATGTGTTATTCTAATGTATGCGCTATATTATTGTAAAGTTTTATTAAACTCCATCCAGTAGTTTTTGAGTGAAAGAGTAACAAACCTCCATCCATCTATCCATACATACACTCAAACTTTCGACTTTATAATATTAGTAGTGATTACTATCATAATAATCTTGCGGTAAAAAGCATGTGTTTCTCATTATTTATTAGCAATCTTAAATCCTAGCAAACATTTTAAATATGTCTAACTACTTTTGTTAAGGGATAAACAAACATTGCTCCTTCAATATTTTACATTGATACTTTCAATATTGAATGGCAACCAACATTTTTTTGCAACAGTGAAGAAATGTTTTTTTTGTCAAACTCGCAAGTCGTGGCAACCTGTAACCAGATCTAGACGTAACATAATTATGCAAATGTAAATTTTTACTTTATTTATAAGGTGAAAGATTTATGGGTAGTAAAGAGATAAATAATGTTATAATCAGATAGTTAATAGTTAACTAGAACACATCTTAACCTTTCACTATCTCAGCAAGGTCGCACGTAACTTATGGCACGCCACCCACTCCGTGTGTCATACGCTTAAACCGGTAGGTACAGCTAACAGCACTCCAAGATAAACACTTACAGTTCGATTCTAGTCCTTACAGCAGCTACATAAGGTCTGCACAAAGTCAGTGTACTCTGACGTGCTGTTGGCCGCGCCGATAATATCAAGGCGTCCATTTGGACCACTGCCTCCAAGGATATCATTACGTAACTGTATGTCTCGTGTATGATCGAAATCAGTATCATTCGCCGGTCAATCGACGATTTAGTATTGTTAATCACTTCTGTAACCATTAAACTGCAACTACTGCAGGATGGAAGACGGTGATATTGTTTGTATAGTTCTCCTGAATATATATAACGTATGGTTAAGATGTTGCAGTTTGTATAACATCCCTACTAATATTATAAATGCGAAAGTAACTCTGTCTGTCTGTTTGTCTGTGTGTCTGTTACGCTTTCCTGCTTTAACCTCTCAACCGATTTTGATGAAATTTGGTATAGGTATACGTTGAATCTCAAGAACGGACATAGGCTACTTTTTATTAGAAAATAAGGGGGGAGGGGGGTAATACCACCTTTGGAAGTTTATATGGAAAAATGTTTATTTTTGAAGTTAGAGATATGAAATTTGGCACAAATATAGCTCGAAATTTGGATTAAAATAAAGACTACTTTTTGTTTCGAATATTAGGGGAGAAAGGGGTAAAACCGACCATAAAAGGATGTAGTCCACGCGAACGAAGTCGCGGGCACAGCTAGTAGTTTATAGGTGGAAACTTAATTGGTTTAAGATATTGTTTGTCTGTATTACCTAAACTGTGATAAGTACTGTATGTTTCCTTATAATAAATAAAAAAAAATACTTCTATAGATCTGAAGACCTGCTGTAAACTTATGGATGCAATAAATGATTTGTTTGTTTGAAATCATAAAATAAACAATCCTTTTTGATGTCGGAAATTAAGTAAAGACGGCCCTCTTAAAACGAAAGGAGAGTCGATAACTGACTGAACGGTAAATCTTACTCTAATCTTTTATAATATACATTAAATTGCTCTGATTCTGCGGTAAGTAGCTTAAGCACTTGTGTTACAGAAATCAGAAATAATGACGGTACCACAACACCCACACCCGAGATGATATAGAAAAGTTAATTTCCCATATTGACCCGACCGGGGCTTGAAAACGGGACCTCAGAAATGGCTCGACGCCAAACTCTGGCCCGCTTGCTTCTCGGCTACGAAGGTTGTCAGTTAGGGTTTATATAAACCGATTGGATTGTTCGCGTTGGATATTAAGTTGAAATGAAGTTGAATTTTTTTTGCACTACAAGATTGACGTCATCCCACCTGATGTTAAGTGGTAGTGAGGTTCTAGCTACAATAATAGCTGTTACTGGACTTGTTGCCCTTACCTTGAAGGCTTGACCCCTGATACTAATGTAGCACCTCCCAAGAGCTCTGGAATCCTTACTCACACGCAGGTACAAAGCTACAATTATTCGCTTTATCATTGTATATAAACAATTGTTTAAGATTCTAGTATACAATTTTTTGTACAACCAGTCTCTTAACATTAATTGTTCTTTCTTGTAACTTATCACCTAACACTTCGCTTGTTCACCATCATCTCTAAGCCATGGGACAGCCATCCACATAATCTTTATAAATGTGTTAATTAAATCAAACATACCAGTTATACGACTGCAAGTCGACAAGACGTGAATAAACTTGTCTTTATATGGCCTGAGTAAAGGTCAACTTCATTCGAGTTTGCAATTAAACTGTTTGTATACTAGTATACATTGTCTATCTACCAAGTATGAATACTAAATCTTTATTGTTATTTAATTGATTGCGAATTTATTTAAATGTTTTATTGTGTACCATGATTTAAGTACAAGTGAGTTTTGACATTTATTAAAAAAGAAAGAAAGAAAATCATGTCCTAGTGCGGTATGCAGTAGGGTCTATAATGATCTAATTATGAGAATACCATCTGTACCGTATCTACATTATAGCAGCAATAAATGATTGAGTGTTGAGTATAGTTTAACTTAATCTGATGATTTATAAATGCTTTTGTAAAAGTTTACATAAATAAAGACATTTTCTATTCTGTTCTATTGTAATCAGTGTAGTTTTAGCTGCTTGGGTTATAGCTACTAAGGTTTCGTATACAGAAGTCAGAAACAACGACGGTACCTCAACACCTAGACCCGAGACAATATAGAAAAGTACGTTTTCCACATTGAACCGACCGGTAATCGAACTTTGGACCTCAAAGATCACGCGACGGGACAATGGCGGTTGCCAAGTAAAGTTGCACATTCAGTTTTATTGTACAAAATAATGCCTTGAATAAATCCATACCAATATTATAAATGCGAAAGTAACTCTATATGTCTGTCTGTCTGTTACTCTTTCACGCCTAAACGGGTGAACGGATTTTGATGAAATTTGGTATAGGTATACGTTGAATCACAAGAACGGACATAGGCTACTTTTTATTAGAAAATAAGGGGGGGTTGTGGGTGTTATACCACCTTTGAAAGTTTATATGGAAAAATGTTTATTTTTGAAGTTAGAGATATGAAATTTGGCACAAATATAGCTCGAAACTTGGATTAAAATATAGACTACTTTTTGTTTCAAATATTAGGGGAGACAGGGGTAAAACCGACCATGAAAGGATGTAGTCCACGCGAACGAAGTCGCGGGCACAGCTACTGCTATATATTTTTGCTTGTAGTTGGGATGCGTGCACACGTATTACATTGCAAGCCCATACGTCAAAACATCCCAGGTTGCAGGGCACACAAGGTAATGTAGCCATTTATATTAACAGTAATATTAATAAATTATTAAGTTGCTCTCAGATCATAATCGAGGCTAAGTAATTTATTAATGTGAGGTCAACAGCAAATCGCGGTAAACATTTGCAGTTGCATTTTAGTTCTCAAGCCCACGTCATTAGAGCTGTATAAAGCCAAAATTGTCTGGAATTATTTTACAAATATATACTTGGTAATTTCATTAAATAGCAGTGCAAATTTCAGTCAATTTTATTTTAGTTTAATTATGTACCGATGAATGAAATCTCTTGATATCTCTATTCAGATTCTGCCCGATACGTAGTGAAATCGCAACTGGAGTTCAAATTCGATTTTATTATTTTTTTTATAGTACTATACGCCGTACTAGCGAACTTTAAATATTAAAAACAGAAAAATTTTATCTCCCCTTGCGGTGCGGGAATTGAACCCACGACCTTCACGTATCGCGCAGCACGCGCAGCACGCGCAAGGGGAGATAAAATTTTTCTGTTTCTAATATTTGGAGTACAAATTATTTTTTCGCGTGAAAATGCAACTGGGGAATAACGCAACTAACCCAATTGGTCGTGGGTTCAATTTGTTTCATGAGCTTTTATTTATTGAATACTTTCGAATCATTCAATCAATCAGCAAGCTAATCAGAATTACAGTTAGATTTTTTCTAGTTCAACTAAATTCTAGGTGTATTATTAAATTTTCTACATTAGATTAACTAAAATGTGAAAGTTATGTTAAACAGATGTGTCGTAGTCTTACACACAAAACCTACTGAATGGATCTATGTATATTATAATATATTATGTATATTATTCGCATTTATAATATAAGTATGGATATTTCCATTTCGTACACACTAGAACAACAAAATTCTGTTATTTCCAGTACCTAAAATAAAACTGAAATCATTTTTAACGATATCCCAAAGTAAAAAAGTGAACGAATTCAGACAGCGCAGGTTCAAAGGCCCGGTAATCACAAATCCAAGGTTTTATTCGTCCATAAATTCGGCAGTTAAACGCATTCTGCAAATGACATTTGGGCATTTTTTCGTACCGAATGAAGTTGGGGTGAGGGTTGAGTGTAGCGGTTGGCGAAGGCGTTTTAATAACTTGCAATAGTTGGGCAAATATTCGAACCGCCCTTTTTTTCGTCATTTCGGTGGATTTTTTTTTTCACTTTTTATCAAAACTAAATGCGTAAGAATATAGATTAAGACGCTACGTATCTAATAATTTATAAGGCACTCTTTAAAACTGAATTCGGAGATTTCAGAGACAATATTAGTTATTGATAGTTGCAGTTATTTGTAAGAGGAAGTTATTTAAATTTTAGATACTTTTGCTGTAATAACTTTTATTGTAATCGAGTTAGGCAGCGAGGTAGCTTTTATTGTAATCGCTCGTCAAATCGCTCGGTACCCAGTCTCTTCCTAATGTTATTTTAAAATGCAGCTAATGATGAGATATCATTCGGGTCCGAATGCAATCGGCTGTGTACGATACGATACTTAAAGTTTTATGTAAGTTAGTTATTTTATTTTAACATTTGAATTAAAATGCTGGCTGTTTCATGATGAGTTTAATTAAAGATCTCATTTGTTCGTTTAGTATTAAACTTTTAGCAAGATCTTTCTAGATTGCTCGATTGAAATATTTTAAACTCATCATTTCCATTTAAAGTTTTATTCATTTTCTAGCTGGTACCAACGACTTTACTCGCGTTCTTCGGGATCCGACCCCACGCCCCTCCAAAAGGCTGATTAACAAAAGTCAAAAATTATTAATATTTGGAAAATCTTTTGTCTGTTTTCGATCGTATAATTTAGAAAGACACAAAACATAGTTCTGATTCTGATCTGATAGGTTTTGGAGCCCAATTCTGTAACCATAAAGGCAGTATTCTTAAAGATATATAATGTAGTTTACTAATATAACCTAATTGCGATAGACCCGCCGCCAATGGGGATAGCCAATTTTTCAATCAGAATTCGTTAATCTTTTTTTTTATATTACACTTCAAGATTGACCTCATCCCACCTGACGTTAAGTGGTAATGAGGAAAAGCTAGGAAGCTTTTTTATATATTATATTCTAATTATTTATATAGTATGTGTATTATTATCGTATATTTAAATGATACCGTAATGTTATTTTTAATGCTTAATTTGTTGTTGTTTAAAATGATTTCTTTTTTTTTCTCCCATGTTACCGCACCCATATACAAACTATCTGCATGACCCAAGGGTTGACTGGTAGAGAATGCCCCTAGCATTAAGTCCACCTGTTGTACCTATTTGTGCAATAAAGTTTTTAAATAAATAAAATAAATAAATAGCTTAAAGGCGACAAGTACAGCATAATCAATCTGTTACTGGACTTGTCGCCCTTACCTTGAAGGCTTGACCCCTGCTACTAATACGCACGCAATAAGCACACCCCAGGAGCTCTGGATACCTAACTCACACGCAGGAACACAACAATACCGAAGTGATTGTTATTTGGCTGCGGTCTTCTGTAAGGTGGAGGTATTTCACCAGTCGGGCTGCTCCAGTTCGAGCGATAAATCGCTATGCCCTACCTCTCCAATTTTCATTCATTTTCTGCCGGAACTTTTGATCTTCTCGTCATTAAAATATTACCTACGTTTTAAACTCCTTTTTGTCCTCTTTATAATTTTAAAGGTACATAATTAACTAGCTTTGTCCGCGATTTCATTCGCGTGGAATAGAGACTTTGAGTAGCATTACAATTTTTAGGCCCCCGCGCATTCATAGTGTTAAAAAGAGTTCGTTAGAGATCATTAAAATGAAATACCAATTAATATTCAACTAATAAGGTTTCAATTAATCTAACAACGTATGCTAGTCACGAAAGCTCATTGCCCGGAAAGGATAGGACCGGGGATTAACGGTGTCCACCTTATGTCCATAAATAACCACGAGTGTAGCCCACGGACACATACTAGCCAACAGGTTAATGGAATGACAGTAAGTTATGTCTTGAACGATCTTAAAACGAAAGAAACAGATTCACATGATTTTGGAACGAGCCAGTTCGACTATCCCAAAGTGATTGTTACTAACTTATATTTATTTTAGAGGAAAAGAGAAAATTATTAATAATCTGAATTCTTAAAGAGCCGGACAGAGAAATAGACACACAGAAAAAGTTACGTTCGCATTTATAATAGGTATAAGTATGGATATTTCAATTTCATTTTAAAATTTGGGAACATTTCTTATTATTATATATGTTTATAACAGTTTAAGTATTATCGAAAATAATTCTATTTTCAAAGAAGACAGTACATGTATCACACGGTGCTTTGATACTAATATTGTTTTTAACAAATCACATTATAAAATCTACGTAATCATTGATAGAAGTTGAACAAACTCATGTTCTGTTATACATGTCGCAGGCATTTTGAGTGAATCCGCCGTTTACAAATGGCGTCGTCTGTTTAAAAACGCTCGCTGTTATGTAATATGCCGAATGCAAAATCAGGCAAAATGACAACAGTTGGTTGTAGTTTTGGGGTGACCATGAATAAAACACTGTTTGGACAAATTAAGACTTTTCTTTCAGGTTTCGGTTCTCTTTTGATACTTCATTAAAATATCCAAGTAACGTCTAACTCACTTATAATAATATTATATTCAGTAAAAAATAAAACAGTAGGAGAGTCATTAACTAGGCGTTTCATATATATTTGAAACATTCCATATTTTTTAAGACTTTTCAACTAACAGTTCGTTAGTTTTATACATTACAATTATACTGTCCTTTGCAAACCAAATGTTATGGTCACCCTAGCTTTGTCAAGCTATACTTCAATTTGCCGCGGCATTATACATAATGACATTTTGTCTTTGGCATTTTACAAACCAGCATTCGTTTTTAAACTGACGACGCCGTATGTAAACGGCGGATTTATTCAAAATGCCTGCGACATACACATTTATAGTGCTTTCTTTTCTTCGATACCAAAATTGATTGTTTTGTTCGGTTATGGAAATAAATAGAAGATAGAATAAAGTTTCTTGAAAGTAGTCTCACCGCATCCTGACTATGGTAAACTTTTTTTTTTTCATTTATTTAAGGCAACAAACAGTCATGTACATACATAGCACTATTATTACGATGAGTATATTTAAAGACCTATAGTGCCTGTAATTAGACATTTACAATATTTGAAACTTAATGAGCTTCTCTAGAACCAGGACTTCGAACAAAGTTATCACTACATTATTATTACATATTAAGTTATCGTAATCTAGTCGCTAAGTTAACATCTGTTATCAATCACATATATGCTATTGCTAAAAACAACAATTAAATAACACAATATTATTAAAAATACTACGAGAAGGTACAATATTTTAGTGTGTGGTTGCTAAACTTATCTATGGCCAAATTTTGAAAAAGAGCAGATTTGAGTTTCATTAAAGAAGTATTAAATAAATCAATGTCTGTGAATATTTTATTGTAAATATTAGTGGAATTTACTGTCCATCTTCCATTGACTGTGAACAAACTTCTATGGCGTTTTCTTATTATGACCACTTCTAACCATTCCGTCATCGGACGGTATTAAATGTCTATTACCACACAAAACTGTGACTTAGTCCCTGGCCATAAAGTGTAATATGCAGTAAAGTGTGGTTTGGAGGCTGTATCATAAAAGCTTTCATGTAATAAATTAGGCGTGGGAGTCTGTTTTGGTGCAGCCATTAAAGTTGCATAATGTGAACTTAAGATGCGGCGAGCTGTGATTTTTATTGAAATATGGTTCGATTTTCGAGTTTTATATTTTTATTGAATAGCATCACATACATGATCTTATCTGTGGCTCACCACAACTATGTACATATATACTATTTACATATATGCTACTTATTTGCCTGCCTATAGCTAAAGCACATGTGGTACAGAAATCACTGTAACAATGGTACCATAACATACAGACTATGAGTCAAAGTTCGTTTTCGAATTGATCCGACCAGTAATCAAACCCGGGACGTCGCAATGCCAAAGTCCAGCCCGCATGACTCTCAGCTATGGAGATTTTGGAGTAGGTACTTAGTTTTTTGAGCAGTAATAGTCTTCAACCTTAATATACTTAAATTTTATTCGCCGATAAGGATGTATGCGCTTGCGCATAACTTTACAAATGCTGGACCAACTCGGGTAATCGGAATGACGTCTGGCTAGTCAACTGAAATGCTTTAAAATACCTGTCTTAACATGATTTCTTCGTAGATTTTAATGAAAATACGAAATTATGACGTCACAAATTTTACTTATCAAACACACTGACTGTTAAATTGTCATTTTCTCCGCCTTTAGTATTTTTAATAAATTTTTTGAATGGTATCATTATCCGAAATCTTATTTTTTATGTTCGTAATTATCAATACAAGGTTTTCAAAATTTACCGGGTGTACAGTCAACATCACGTTAAGATAATCATTTGTAGTACGATCTCAGGCAAGACAAAGGGTCGAGCGACCAACTCCAAAATAAATCTGACGTGGTTTGTACACAGTCCTAAGTGTAAAATTTGACGTGCGATGAACTGTACATAACTAAAAATATATGTTAATTATTTATTTATTTATTTTATTTAAAAACTTTATTGCACAAAAAAAGTACAACAGGTGGACTTAATGCTATGGGCATTCTCTACCAGTCAACCTTTGGGTCATGCGGAGAGTTAGTTTATGGGTGCGGTAATAGTATAATATATATATATATATAGTTTATGGTAATATAATTATAATTTCGCCTAAAAAAATTCGCGGCTCAAGCAGCCTCACATGAAACAGCTCTACGATATGCGGTGAACAGCACATCCAGGTAAACACAAGCAGTTCGATTTTATTTCTTATGACTGTGACCTAAGGGTTATTCAAACTCAAAAGTGTTGTTCTGACGTGCTTTGACCGTACGTTACAACTCCTCATACAATGGCTCATTCAAACAATGGATTATCATGCGAAAGCTATCATTACACTCAACTTAAATCACCTCTCGTAATAAATAGCTCCTGTCATTGTTCCCAGCGCGATTCACTTATATGCGATCGAGAATTCCAGTTCGACCACAACCAAATCCAGTGTATTGCAAAAACGGATTCAATAAACACCCACCGAGAACCAAAGGGTTACTCGAAAAACGTTCTTCGTCTGTTGTAATAAGAGCTTTCGACTCGTCCGATAAATGTCAGACAACGTATGACGTAATTGTGAACGACCTCATCCATTCTTTTTTGGGCAAGTCGACTTTCACTTTTTGCCGCGAGATGTTATGGCACTTGACTGTGCCAATTGCAAGTGTATAAATAATGCGCTTGCGACTTTTTGCGGAGCGTCTTGTGCAGCTAGTATCATTAGTTCGTCTACACCTCAGTACCCTGTCATACTAAATTTCCGTGTAACTAAATAAGTCAGATAGACAGTGACTTGATGTGACAAGGTACAGAGTTGTTCATGAACTAAAGCTACTGCCAGTACTGACACAACAATCTTTGGACTTTGCATCGCCCTTAAATTATTGGTAAAGGAATTAATATCGAATTGTGTTTTCCTTTAAATGAGAAGAAAGACGTGTAATAGAAAACGATGAAATTTATTTATTTATTTTATTTTATTTTGCACAAAATCCACAGCTCTTACTAAATTATTGACATGAATCTTAATGCTAATCTTACAGCTAATTACGGATTTTAATTACATTTGTGAAATGTCTCAACATATGAGAACCTGGCGAGAAAAAAGACTAACTATACCAAAGTCTACTACTATAAAGACGACCTCCGTAGCCGAGAAGCGAGCGGACCTAACTTTGGCATCGCGCCATCTCTGTGGTCCCGGGTTCGATCCCCGGTCGGGTCAATATGGACAAACGAACTTTTCTATATTGTCTCGGGTCTGGGTGTTGTGGTACCGTCGTTATTTCTGATTTCTGTAACACAAGTGCTTAAGCTACTTACCGCAGAATCAGAGCAATGTATGTGATGTTGTCCAATATTTATTTATTTATCACAAAGTCGCAATTTCGTCCGCGTGGAGTTAGTATATTTTATCCCCAAAACGGGTACCTATATTTCTAAAGATACACTACTCGTATTATTACACCTACACGCCATCATAGAGTATATACATTTTATATTTCAATCTCTTTCTTCAAACACATATGCTTTTCATACAAACTGCCAAACCCCCTAAGGGTTGATGTTTCGTATAATTCTTAGTGCCTTGCCTTATAGGCAGTAGACATCCACTAAGAAAAAATTTAAAGGCTGTAGGTGTTATAGTTTGTGAGATTTCATGATCAGTCAGTTAATCAGATCGTCAGACTGAGCAGTCAAGTCGTGACCATGGTTGGTGCATCCTAACCGAAATGTCGGGCAGTAAGTAGTTCGTTAAGTACTAAAAAACGTGATCGCGTTTTGACCCCCTAACTGTTTCTTTAGGAACGCGAAAATCTTAAATTCCATAAGGATCTTTTGTAACCAGGAATTACTAATAAAATACAAACAAACATTGAACACCTGAGTGCACCGTGTCACAACTGACCCACTTTAAATTGGTGCATTTGCACAACTGCAACCACTCAGTTGAATACCTGGCTCATTTACATCCAGCCAACACCCCTTCCAAAATAGACTGTACGACTTTCAAAATAGGGCTTAAAAGATTATTGCAGCGGACATAATCTGAGCAGCTCAAAGGAATGCTGACCTAATCGGCTTGGAATTAGAAGTTATATTTGAAATGGCTGATGGTTTCCATCTGTTCAAACTCTATAAGCGTCCTTGCGTATGCGCTGCGGCCTACATTCAGGTACAATGGCGGACGAGACGGCCGGCAAGAAATTGAATTGTGTATGGTACGCCTGCTACGGTTAGGTATCTGATCAATTGTTGGGCAGGTCACGTTTTGTGCACGAAGAATTCTGCGTTTTGATATCACTTTGTGCGTGTTTGGTACAAATTGTTAACAGTAAATTGTAAGGGTATGCGAATTTGTTGGTTACGCAACGAAATGCAATTTGGTGAGCTACTAGGAGTTGTAGGCTCATTTCGATTTTATTATTAATATAACCGATCAGTAAATAGGTATTTTCAGTTTGTGGAGATGTCATAGATAATATAATTTAAAGAAAATTAATAGACTACAACTTGTATGAACTTGCTTGTATTTTATGTAAAAACTATTAAGACTAAACCATTAATACTATCAATTTGATAGTATAAGACATAATGTTTAAAATATAACCTACGGACTAATTAGAATCATTGTTTTTTTTCTGTTATCATCCCTGTAGGTATCTTATGATGATAATAATCTACACTAATATTATAAAGCTGAAGATTTTGTTTGTTTGCTTGTTTGAAAGCACCAATCTCAGAAACTACTGATGCTAATTGATAAATTATTTTGGTCTTGGATAGTCTATTCATCGAGAATGGCTTTAGGATATTTTACATCAAGCTGCAGACAATTGGCTACTTGACAGTTTTTGAAAAAGTATTGTAAAATGTGCGCCCGTTCATTTTATATCCCAAGCAATTCGATTTATCTGGAATTAATCTAAATAACCAAAGAAAAATAAGATTTTGTGTAACACATTTAAAAATCGCGCGAAAACGCCTAGTCGCGTCACTGTTGCAATTATGACGTCAACGTCCTAGACAACGAACCGATACGCATAGGAACGACTTAATTAAGATAAACGGAAAATGTTTCAATAAATTCTTTATACGATTAGAGACACAAAAATTCAATTTCATCGGTAAAATAATCATTGTTTCGCCACATTAAAATAAATAATGTTCACCGACAGCTGTCATTTCCGAATTGCAATGGTGGTTTCCGTTTCGGTTCTTTTGTTCCACAGATAAAAAAAGTAAAATTTATTTTGCAAAAATAAAATACTAACTAGGCTTTTAATTAAAAAGTAAAAATGTAAAATGATTACTTAACTAATAAGCTAACGTATCTAACACTTTTCATGTTTTATTGTTAACACTGTCAAGTAGCCAATTGGAACGAAAAATAAGTGAAACATGTGGAGAAAACGAGGATAAAACACGTGCGAAGCCGTGGTAGGCCGCTAGTGTTCCTACAATTTTTCAGCATGCATGTAATATATGCATGGGACAGTGCATCGCGTAAACGCAAAAGGTCATATAGTACAGTCCACTTTCGACTTTGTACAGGTCTTATGTCGAGGGCGTAAGTACTATTATCGAGGGGCCAGTGTCTATCATGATGTGCCGTTGCAGTATTTACAACAATCAATTCCCAACTCATATTACTATACCTTGAGCGAACAATCAGCGCGAACAATCCTAAAGCAATTATCCTCTGATAGGAGCATCCAGTAATTACCAAGTAGGCTATTTTCATATCATACGAGCAATCTTACGTTCTTATCGCGAGAATATCTAATTAAAGAAGAAAAACAAGGATATTACTTATGAAACAATATGACCTACTGGTTTCACCTTCATTATTTAGTCTGTAATGAGAATGGTTCCATGTACGATAAACTAAAGTTATAAATTAGCACTTATGTCCCAGGCATATGAACAGTATTTTGAAGAAACAGGAAAATTTATCTCCTCTTGCAGTGTGGGGCTCAAACCCGCGACCTTCACGTATCGCGCATGCTGCTCTTCCAACTGAGCTAACCACAAGTTATTATACGTAGGCGATACATTTTTCTGTTGTATTGACCTCTTAGCCTCCTATAAGTGCCCTCTGCCGTATATGTTCCTTTAAAATATTTAAAGTTCGCTAGTTAGGCACTATAAAACATTGTAAACATCTATTAGGAACGGTAAAAACTATAGGTAATAAAATCTAACGTGATTTGACCGCAGCAGACTCATAATATGAAAAGTAATTTTGTTTCCGGGAGTAGATTTTGGGAACACTCGTACAAACCCCACATACAAACACACACACACAAATTTCAACGTTTCAACTAGTTAGCAAAGCTTATCCTTTGATTTTTTTAATGTAAAGTAAAAATTGTAGATCTCTTTATGACCGCAACTGTGCGTCCAGTATAATACTGTTAAATGAAAATTGTTCAAGGCCGCTGTAAGACAAACCTGGCTTAGTGCAGTAACCGTTTGATAATTGTTCTGTTGTAATATTTACTGGAAATAAAGATATTATTATTATTATAGATCTCAGGACCTCAGGATCTCAGGTCTTTTGGACGAAAATCCTTCCCACGCCGCCAATCCAGAATTAATTAATCGATGGTGCTGCTGACCTATAACGAGTAAGTCTCCTAACTTACTCGTATCTACATGATCGAACTACCTCTCGCCTTCGCAACACGAAGGGCAAAACAAATAATTTAGTAGGTAGATCAGTAGCACCGAGGTATAGTTGCGCCCGCGCATCGATAGCGCACCGCAACCGGTCAGATGCCAGATAGCTTTACAAAAATAACAACCCGTGTCTGTAACCGACCTTATTTATGTTGCAAATCGATCCAGTGAACACTTCGATGCTAGCGAATGCCTTTAACGAATGGCTGCTTGGGTTGTGTTCCATTCATGCCCGCAATCTTTGCTTCGAATCAAATGGTTATTAATTGCAAGAGGCGGGTGCTGTTTTAACTTACTATTTCAAAATCATTCATGTAAATTACTTTAGTAATATTTATTATTTATTTATATACTAGCTGTGCCTGCGACTTCGTTCGCGTAGACATTTTTTTTCCATATTTAAACTTTCATTGTCGGTTTTATCCTTATCTTTCCTAATATACGAAATAAGAAGTAGTCCATATTTTAATCAAGTTTTGAGCTATGTTTATGCCAAATTAATTCTCTGACTTAAAAAAATATATTTTCCATATAAACTTTAAAACTTTAAATTACCCCCTTTCCCCCTTATTTTCAAAACAAAAAGTAGTCAATAACCGTTCTTGGGGTCCAACGCGTATGTAGACGATGGATCTCTTTCGGCACGGTAGAGTATCAACCAACCTCTTTTGATGTTGCGAAAGCCGTGCTAGCATACGACGCTTGTCGATTGTTTGTCTTCTTTATGTCGCGGTTTTGTAAAGATGTCAGAAAGGTCGCTCGTGCTTAAAATAATCTGTTTTGTCCTAATTACTATTGTTTATTTTGTGTGTGAACTGTTGGAAATACACCGTTTTGTGCGCAAAGTGTGTGTGTTTGATTTCTGCCCGCCCGGAGTCTCGTACAGCGTACTTATATCAAATTGCGTCAAAATCGGTCCAGTGGTTAAGGCGTCAAAGCCAGAGAGACAGACAGACAGAGTTACTTTCGCATTAATAATATTAGTATGGATTCGTTTCTAGTATTACATTAACAATATCATACAAGAAACTAGTTACACAACTATTACAAGAACCCTTTAAGGGTAGGTATAGCAAGATACAAATAGTAACATCAGGCCTAACTGTTATATTAAGAACAATATATTTTTTTACATTAACATAGTTATACAGTAGAGTGTTAAAAGAACCTTACAGAAGACCTCAGCTAAATAACAATCACTCCGGTGTTGTTGTGTTCCTGCGTGTGAGTAAGGTTTCCAGAGCTCTTGGGGGGTGCTACATTAGTAGCAGGGGTCAAGCCTTCAAGGTAAGGGCGACAAGTCTAGTAACAGTTGTACTATGCTATACTTTTCGCCCTTAAGCAAGGAACTCATTACCAGTTAACATCAGGTGGGATGAGGTAAATCTTGGAGTGCATTATAAAAAAAAAATCTCAAAATTATATGTGCTATCTAACTAGGAAGCAATGTAAAGATTAAATCCACTTAATTTGGGTACTGTATGTATAAAAATATCTGTTGAGTAAATATAGTAATATACTATTTAATTAAATATGTGTTTAAGTCATCTTCCAAAAAAATATTGAATGAAATATTTGGATTTTGGTAAGTTTATACAAAGTATTTCCGATTATTTTGACTTTTTAAATTTTCAAGCAGCGTATTATAGTTTTTATGTATTGTTTATGAATCGTTTATATAAAACTAATGGGACCTACCTCGGGTTCGGAACCTAAAACTACTGACTAGATACCCAGCAGTCAGCTCAGCAGTTTCAGTACAAAGAAAACTGAACTTAGGTATACTTTTCTTTACTTAGTATCCATAAACTTTTAAATTCTATGGCTAAGGACTGATTTTATAATCGTCAGATAAAAATAAAACAGGCTATAAAATAAAAGCTGTTAAAACTGCTTTCAGTAATATTGTTTTACTTTATATTATACAAATGTTTTCTTATCTTACAATTGAAAATTAGGGCTTAAGCAAAAAAAAAATCCTCATCGAAATCGCCTGTTCAACATTTTTTCCTCTCGCATACACTCCACTGAAACAATACGAAAATCAGTTCCATTATTCACGGAATCAAGTCCCAACCGCCGCGATAAATTCAGCCATACTCGCCCACCGAATAATTGGTTTAATGCGATATGTCGACTTCTTTTTACGATGTCGAATCTTTTGAGTTCAATATGAGGCACCGGAACGAGTTGGCTTCCATGAAATGGAAATGGGTAATACACGAATCGAGAGGTTATAGATTTTGCGATGTGATAAAACGGATGCGTGTGTGCGAAAATACTTCGAAATACGGGTACCATCACCCGACGTGATTTTTACAATTTTTATAGTGCTACACGCCACACAGTTTAACTATTATTACCTCCGAAGCTGAGAGGCACGCGGGCCTGACTTTGGCGTCGCGTCATCTCTGAGGTCCCGGGTCCGATCCCCGGTCGGGTCAATATGGGAAACGAACTTTTCTATATTGACTCGGGTCTGGGTGTTGTGGTACCGTCGTTGTTTCAGATTTCTGTAACACAAGTGCTTAAACTACTTACCACAAACTGAGAGTAAGAGCAATGTATGTGATGTTGTCCAATATTTATTTATTATTAAAAAATAAATATTTTATTTTCCGTTACGGTGTGCGATTTGAATCCAGGACCTTCGCTAACCTATCGCGCATGCTGCTTTTCCATTCACGATACCGGCACGTGCCGGGACGCTTCTCCCCCCCAAGGTACGTTAGGTTACCATCTCCCAACAACGGCCCGAGCCGAGGTCCGAGTTCCGCTATGGGGCTCCCTCAGGCAGTTGTTTAAATTTTTAGGGGTGTGAGCCCTCTGCTCCCCCGTAAGCCCGGTGAAGATGAAAAGGCCATCTGCGGCCATCATCAATTGTCAATTAGGAAAAAAAAAAAGCTGCTTTTCCAACTGCGTTCTACATTTCATCTTTTTGCGGTGTGACCTTCAACTATCGCGCGTGGTGCTCTTCTAACTGAGTTCTTGAAAATATTTAAAACCTCTTGTAGATAGTAGACAATTCAAACTGTGATTGAATTTTTTTTACATTTTCGAGTTAACGTTCGTTCTTGAACGTAAGAGATAGCGGTTAGGGATGCACCTCACGTATACATTTTATCGCGCTCAACAAATGTCGAAATCAGTGCGTCAACTGCTGATTGGCTGAAAACACTTGTTCGGTGTGCTTGACCAATCGACAATAGCGAAACTTCTGTCGTCTCATGCGAGATATTTGAATTATGCTATTAGGAATAGACTCGATGGGCTTAAACGAGCATGCATTCATCAGTGAACGAAAATAACATACAAGCATTACTAACGCTTGAAAATGGTACTACGAAAAGTAAGGCACAGTGAGCGTGGCTTAAAAAGTGAGCTAGCGACGGTACACATACCGTTTCCAAGGACACAGCGAAACAAAGGCACGGACCAATCATAGCGCGTTTTCCATCTCATACCATGAAAAGAAGTAACTAACTAACCCTGTCTTTTTTGTCGACCTAAACGCATTAGCCTTAAAGTTTTTCTCAAGTATCGGTACTTTATTGCTATTAATTGCGTATCTATTGCTTGTGTGATTTACTTTTGTGTGTGTTTTGGTGACGATATTTGATTGAATGTAGTATGACGGAAATTCTTCCATGTTTTCTCCGTTCACTGACTCACGGAGACAAGCTCGTGACTGTCGTGAGGAGACTCGACGCTGATGAGCGTGACAGGTGACAACCAACACCTAGGAATTAGAGCTGGTCGATGACACGACCGCTCGGGAAAATAGACTGATACGGTAAGAGCCCGAAGAGAAAGCACTTGTCGATTTTATTTTTCTATTTAAAAAAATAGAAGGCACCGTGACAGTAGTACGTTTTCATTAATTCCCGGTTCTAATATTTAAAAAACGATTCGTTCTTGTTACGGCTGATAATAAAATATACGAGGCATAAGCTAAAAACGACCGACCGACGACTGATGACAGCTAAGCAAAGTAAATATCAAATTTCGTAAAAAAAGGGATAATTATTTTTGACACATTACGAATCGTAAAATATTGGAAGCGGGCATTAATCATCAATCGCTACTGTTATAAATAAGATATTTAAAAACATTAAAAATAACTTAACGGTTGTAATGAGCTACCATTTTAAGTAGTTAATACGAACTATTTTTTTTTATATTGCACTTCAAGATTGACCTCATCCCACCTTATGTTAAGTGGTAATGAGGCCCTAACAAAGGGCGACAAGTACAGCATAATACAGCTGTTACTGGACTTGTCGCCCTTACCTTAAAGGCTTGACCCCTGCTACTAATGTAGCACCCCCAGGAGCTCTGGAAACCTTACCCACACGCAGGAACACAACCACACAGAAGATATTGTTATTTGGCTGCGGTCTTCTGTAAGGTGGAGGTGTTTCACCAGTCGGGCTGCTCCAGTTCGAGCGATAAATCGCTATGCCCTACCTCTCTTACTACTTAGTTTTTCAGCCGTTAACAGCCGTTAACCGCGAAAGTCTTGAAGTCCAAAGTATTTATAAGTTCCTAGCAGCTGCTAGTTTCGATCGTATACTATCACCATTCTTCCATATTGTACACTTATCCTTCTATTGGTCGAATCGTGAAAAAACCTTTCCCGATAAATGGACTCCAACAAGTTCTTGAGATTAGTGCGTTAGAACAAAGAAACAAGCTCTCCAGCTTCATAACATTAGTAAGTCTATCTAAATATATAAAAGGAGGAACTGACTGACTGGATATTGCAAAATTCTCACGGGAACGGGAGTTAGCGGGAAACAACTGGAAAAATCCTGTAGTCCACGCGAAGTCGCGGGCACAGCTAGTACAAATATAAATAAGATTGGGAGTGTCTGTAATATTAAAATAATCGCTTTTTACTACATGCCTATATAAATATATTACAGACATCCATATAAGATGAAGGTGAAACTCCAGTGGAATTCGTAGACTAATAATATTTTACTAATTTCAAAGATTAATTACGTCATCATACAGAATCTTAAATAAGTGTATGGAGTCTTCATTTAATTCCGAATAAGTTTTATTCACAGAAATGAGATAACATAAATCTTAACAGACATTGTAAAATTACCGACTATAATGTTAAAGAAAACAAGATTTTATTTTGTAGACCAGCGCTTATTATTAGCTTATTTCGAAGCGAAACGTAAACCAGTTCGTTGCCAACCGTTTATATGCAAATCAGATGCAAACATGCTCTTAAACTGTTTTATGTTTTGTGACATAATGCGGAACCTACTTAAGTTATTATGAAATGAGACATTCTGTATGTACGTACGGTCAACCGCAGGAAAAGGTAAGCACTTACAGTTAGATTTAAGATTAAAAAATTACTCTTAGATTTTTTTTACATAACGTTGTACCGTTCAATATTTTTATTTTTTATTTATTTTACGTAATGAAACCGCACTTGCACTACAATAATACATACAGTTAAATATCTCACTATGCTCCCCACAGCAGTTCAGACTTAGCCTAGTGTGCGGATCAGTAATATTTATGTTAACTTGTATAATTTATTTTGGAAATAAATGTATTTTATTAATTTTGTTTTTATTTTAGTTCCAAGGCAGAGGCCATTGGCCGCCTGTCAGTGCATACATGAATGTGAACGTTCAGAAATAACGTCCAATTAATCCTCATTATCGTGATAAGTTGATGGAAACGCCTTACGCACTTTCGTAATTCTGCCTTAAGGTGAGTGCATAAATTATGCATCTCAAACCGTTGGGCAAAGAGAATATAGCTATCACAGCTCATACTAGCTGAACATATTAGCGGTCGCCCGCAACTTCGTATGCGCGGAGATACAAACTTACACCCCCTATTTTATCCCCTTTTTCCTTTAACACTTACAATGCCCAAAACCCGGCTCCCGGGTTCTACTGTATTTTCGCCAGACGCCCAGAACCCGGCTCCCGAGTCGGCCTATAGATAGCTATACATCGCTTATGCGCACGCCCAGCACCCGCTAGCCGGGTCCTATTTTTCTCTTGAACGTAGCAAGAACAAGGGTTGGCACACAAAATTCACATTTTAACTAAAACATTTCTACTTAAACTATCTTACGCTACACATGAAGACAAATGGAAGTGGTTCAGCTAATGCAGACAGGTTACTGTTTTCGAAATGTTCTCGCTGCCACCACAAGAGCACTTCCACGCTCCTAGATTATGTTATGTATCTAGTTTATTGATTATACAAACAAGATAACAGTGTGCACCGCCCTCATCTTAATATCGCCTCGTATCAATTCATCATGATTCGCTAAATACAGCCTGAGGCAAAAAGCGTTATTTATTGGCCCATTTTGCGTGCGCCCGCGTCGAAATCAATTACGGGTCGCGAGCCATCCGTCACGATGGGATTTTTTTGCTGAAATTGCCGCTTTTTTGAGGAAAAGTGTTTTTTTAATCGTGCACACCCAGCTTTATAAGAAATCGCGTTGCGCAGCCATTATGGGCGCCTAACTTTTTCGCGTATCCTTAGAAACTTTATATTCTACAGATAGCCAAGGTGCTTATACAACCCCGCTGACGCATTGATAATGCTCGGTTCAATATTTTACGATTCGTAAAGTGTCAAAAATGACTCTCCGTTTTTCTATAACCGACTAGGAGTTGGTAATGGTGTCATCAGCCGTTCGTCGTTCGTTTTCAGATAACGCCTCGTATTATTTATTACTATCCGTAACTAGTAGGGATCAATGGTTTCGGGGTCGATTTCCAGATTCGTCAATTTGGCAACGAACTTATTTTAATTGGCTTTGGTCTGCGTGAGCTGAGTTGACGCCTAAAGTCAGTTACCATCGTTTGGTACCCGTTAATGAGTAATCGGAGAGCAACTGAATAGTTGCCTCTGTTTATCCCAGAGTAATCAAACTAAATAACTAAATCAACAAAAAATTGACTTAGGTTAGGTACTCTTACCTAACCTAAGTCAATTTTTTGTTGCTGAAAATGATTATAAGTATACTAGACCGCGGTTTCATGAATATCTCATCTTCTTTCACCAGTCTAGTTTTAGCCAAACATACCTGGAGCCTGGTGTATGATCGAGACTTGTAACTGCTTTCTTTTTATTAATAAAAAGAAAACATGGGTACGAACGATTTTTTTTTATATTGCACTTCAAGATTGCCCTCATTCCACCTGATGTTAAGTAGTAATGAGGTAGCTTAAGGCCGAAAAGTACAGCATAATAATAGAAAAAATGATATGCTGCGGTCCAAGTCAATTGTCCAGAATTTGAGGAAAATCAGGAACATTGCCTTTATCAATTAAGTCCTGTGCCGAGATTACCAGCCATTCTACAAAATTACTGAAAATTATAGTTTTTATGAAAATTATTTCTTACCGACCGCTAAACTAACTTTGCAAGTTATGATTTGCAACCTGTTATTAAGTATCCTCAGTTTTTTGCGACTAAAAAACTTTATTTACGGCCAAAAACTTTTTGTGCCTCGTAATTACTATCGGAATAACTTTATGGCCAAGTTGATCGAAGTAACATTGCTAATTGTTATTGCCCAGTAGCCACAAATGCCTAACGTTAGTAAAAATAATGAGTTTTATGAACCTTCTAAACTGCGCTAGCAATGATTCGATAACTGTCGAAGCATTGATCCAATTGGACACGTTTCACACAAACTTACGACAACTTATAAATAAAAAATAGACATGAGAAGAGAGCTTTCTTCCTGTAGACGCTGCAAAATGGTTAATCTATTATATAAAAATAAATCGCAAAATGTGTTGGTAAGCGCATAACTCGACAACGCTTGGACCAATTTTGACAATTATTTTTTTAAAATGTTCGTTGAAGTCCAAGGATGGTTCTTACGGCGAGAAAAAATCGAATAATTGCCGGGAAAGCCCTAAAAACAGCCCTATTTTTTCACATACAAACGTTTTCTAACTAAAATTTAGAGTCAAGCCAAATTCCTGTCGGGTCCGCTAGTCTTCTATTATATAAAAATGAATCGCAAAATGTGTTGGTAAGCGCATAACTTAACAACGCTTAGACCAATTTTGACAATTCTTTTTTTTTTTAATGTTCGTTTAAGTCCAAGGATGGTTTTTACGATGGAAGAATTTGAAAAATTGCCGGGAAAACTCTAAGACAACCCTTTTTAAGTTTAGGGTCAAGCCACATTTCAATATAATATAAAAATACTAATTAGATTAAATATGGCGACCTTAAGTAGTTACTGATAGCTACAGAAGAAAATAAACCGCAGAGTGTAAATGATTAAATATATTGATGATTCTCTTTATGCAATAAAAGTTATAAATGTAACCAATTAGTATTGATTAGTAATTTAATAATTTGATTGGCAATGGGCGTGTTTAGAAGTAATAAAAACAACATTATAGCGGCTTCGTCAAAGGAAAAGTAATGAGTTCTGATATTGAATAAAATATACGTACGACTGATATCAATGAGGATATAAAATATTTAAAAACATAATATACTTATAGGTAATAAATGTAATAATTTATTGAGATCAATCTTCATTACGAAACTTCGTTTAATTGTATGTCTTAAATTGTCGCCCGATCTTTGATTTTCAGAGGTTCGTAGTTTATACTCAGGGTTTGATTAATGATTTATTTCAGTTTTCATCACATTTACCTTTTACAAATATTTTTTTCTATAGAAGAGTCGGTTAGAATCAAACACTGCAAAAACCAACCAGTCTCAAAAAAATACCCGCAAATTAAAATCTTCTTTACTACTAAGTATATAAAGTCGCATTTTCTGTATGTATGAGTAAACATATAGGCTTAAACCTTTAAAACTACGCAACGGATTTTATGTGATTTTTTTTATTAGAGTGATGTATGAGGAAGGTTTATTTGTATAATCCATACACATTAATGTACAGAAAAGTCGAAAACTTCATTTGTATTTACTTACACACGTGCAAAGCCGTGGTGGGTAGCTAGTCATATATAAAAATGGAATTCTGTTCGTAAGTCTCGCTAAAACGGCAAGATCGCTTTGGCTAATTTTGGTTTTGAAATAATAGTGGAGGTCTATCGAAGGTTTAAAAGATTAGAAAATTGAAAAATAGGGCGTTACGAAGTTCGCCGGGTGTTCAAGTCAGTTTGACAAGTTAGGGTTTGTTTACATGTTTAGTTCATAAGAAATTCAATAGATGGCGTTGCCTGTATTTTAGATCGCGCAGATGAAAAGGCCATCTGAGGCCATCACCACATGTCCTTTAGAAAAAAAAAAAAGATTAAAATGAGAGAAAGAGAACAGGGATGGGTCGTACTTTTGTCAAATCGAGTACCAGGGCTTGCAAGTACGTCCCTTTTAAAATACCAGGGTCAAAAACCAGGTTTAATATACTTGAAAGTATTTATTAGTCTAGTTCGTAACTACCTAATTTTAAGGTACATAATCCCGAATGTGATTCGAAAGACTTTACGGACTTACAAGTTTATATAAACTTTAACCAAGTATGTACCAATTATTAGAATTTCGTTGATTATGAAATGAAACTTATGTGAGTTAATGAGTTATCATACGTCAAACTTTATTGTCCTATCTCGCTCTCAGCTCAGCTGCATCTTCTGATCCCGAGTCGGGCGCCGAGAAGTCTCGAACCGACCCTGGTGCCGGACGTCTTGCATAAAAATATTTTGAAAGTATCACACGCAATTTTAATCTTTATGCAACAGTGATAAGGATCATAATTTATTAAACAAAACCAAAAACCTTAAAGGCTTGCGAGTACTTGATTGAGCAAATCTATAAAAGACTTTATTCTTAGAGCCATAAAGAAAATAACACATTGCCGAGGCTGTCGAGTAAATACTTTGAAAGTGTTGCAAGTATTTCGGGCTCGTACCTGGCATCTTCCGATCCCGAGTCGGGCGCCGAAAAATCACGAACCAACCGACCCCGGCGCCGGACGTCTCGCAACAACCGCCGCGCGTAAAAATACTTTGAAGGTATCACACGCGATTTTAATCTTTATGCAACAGTTATAAGGATCATCATTTATTAAACAAAGCCAAAAACCTTAAAGGCTTGCGAGTATTTGATTGAGCTAATCTATAAAAGACTTTATTTTTATAGAAATAAAGAAAATAACACATTGCCTCGGCTGTCTAGTAAATACTTTGAACGTCTTGGAAGTATTTCGGGCTCGTACTTGGTCGGCGTACTTGGAAGCAAATACTTGGTCTAAAAACCTGGTCGCGTAAATACGCACCATCGCTAAAAGAGAATACCTACAGCAGTGGTTTTATTTACACCTAGTTCAAATCTATTCACCGGGGTAGCTAGTTGTGTATAATTTTCCCTACGCCTGATATGAAACGTCTTCTAATTGCCGAAGAAATCACGATTGTGCCTCATGGAAGGCATTGATTACCAAAATGGATTTCTCCCCGTTTCCAGTACAAAGTGTTAATAAAAAGAAATAACTTCAAAGGGAATCTTGTAGATTTACACTAATACTAACTCATAGAAGCGAGTTAGGAGTGAGATCTCCATAACTACTCTTAATTTCTATGCCTCTACGGCACTGGTGTTCAAAGCAATCTGTGTCTTATATAGAGCGACACCTAAGTATATTTTTCTTTGTTTAAACGCCTAACAAGGGGTTATCAAAGATCTGGTAAGCCAGACGTTAGGCGTGAAAGTGTAGACCAGCGGTTTGTAACCAGTGGCTCGTAATAGAAACTGGTAATCCATATTGCATACATATGACTCTGTAGCAAGTAACTTGAACACTTATGTTAGAGAATTCAGAAACAACGACGGTACCATAATACCTAGACACCTAAACTGACCCGTCTGAGAATCGAACCCGTGACCTCAGAAATGGCACAACCGATAGCCAAAACCCGGCCCGCTCGCATGCCTGCTACGTAGGTCGTTCCCTAAGTATGTATAGCTTTCGGCTCAATTCTCATATGCCTACTCACTAGAACCATAAAAATTCCATGCACGCAACAATAGTGGAAAACTCCCCAATGTGTCCCCAACTCCTAGCATTACCAATACACATTATACCAATTATGTATTGGCATCAATTAAGCTGGTTATGGTTAATTAACGTTTTGTAACAATTTGACCGTTTCTTTCTGGCATATTGGCGCTCATTTTTATAATTTTTATTTCTGAATAATTAATTCCTGAATAAGGACAAAGTTATCATTAGGTACTTAATGTTTTGTTGGTAAAACATAATCGCTTTTCACTGTCTGTTCCTATGATGTACTGCTGTGGTTTATTTAAAAGGTAGAAGGATTCAAGAGGAATGATAAAAGGGGCATAAAAATAGAAAAAATCAATTACATACGCGCAGCCGGGATGGGTAATCAACAAAGGTTGGGAACCACTGATTAAGCACGAAGTGATATCTCTGGGACTATCTGTGTTACGCAGTATTATTTACTGTTGAAGAGGAACTGTTTATATGTAAAAAGTATCTATAGTGGTGTCAACATGGTGTATGTAGGGTCATTACACGTCAAACTTTACTATTTGGACTTTCGCCCTAACATCGCAGGAACTAAAATCGAACAGCTAGGACTTACCTTGATGTACTCTTCCAGCGTTATAGGTATTCGTGTTGCGCTCCCATTATCGGTGCCTTACTTTTTCACGTTTTCTTGGCAACTTAATATTTTACAGAGAGTAAAGTAGAATTCAAGTGTATACCTTGTTGTTCTTCCTTGCTGTTCACAGTACAAGATTATGTCAAAGTTTGAAACATATGAACCAACGTAAATCTGCTTTTTAACAAACCTTTTTATGAATCAAACTACTCACATTTGGATCCGGTAGCATTTCGCACTCCAGTCTATCCGAAGCCTAACTCCATAAAACCTGTACTCTTTGGTAAAGCAAACAATTTAAATTCAACCGTCACTGACCTGTCAACTCAGCTTGTCTATGCAATCAAGATGGCGGACAGTCTCGCGTCGACTCGAAGCGTCGTCACATTGTCGTCTCGTTACTGGAACAATGATAAGACTTGTTATGCTGACGGTCAGACGTAAACGTTAAATTGTCTGATGGGAGACTATGAGATACCAAGAGAATACATTCGCAGGCTATGTTGGCTTCTTTCTATACCTGCGTTGTTGCTTATCTGATAAAAAGTTCAGGTTTTATCAGTTTTTTGTTTATTTAATAGCCACACTAATTGAACAATATAGAACATAGTAGAGACATGTGATACAAAGAAAAAATATTGTGTTATGATTTTGCCCGGTTTCAATATTTTATTTTATTTTAAGATTTTCAAGAGAGGTAGGGCCTAGCGATTTATCGCTCGAACTGGAGCAGCCCGACTGGTGAAATACCTCCACCTTACAGTAGACCGCAGCCAACAACAATCACTTCTGTGTTGTTGTGTTCCTGCGTGTGAGTAAGGTTTCCAGAGCTCCTGGGGGGTGCTATTTTAGTAGCAGGGGTCAAGCCTTCAAGGTAAGGGCGACAAGTCTAGTAACAGAATTATTATGCTGTACTTGTCACTCTTAAGCTAGGACCTCGTTGCCACATAACATCAGGTGGGATGAAGTCAATCTTGAAGTGCAATATAAAAAAATACGATTCGTTTTGTGTCAAAAATGACATTCCGTTTTTCTCCCACTGATTTGTTACTCCGTAACTAAATCTATGCGTAACTAAAACCGATTGTTTTTCAAATATTGGAGCCGGACAAAAGAGGTGTACACAGCATTTAAAATAGAAGTAACAACAAGAATGAGATTGAAATTTATGAAATTCTCTTATATCAATAAAAAATAACCTTAACAGCACCGAATCTTAACTCAAAGTAAGTAAGGCATACAAACAACCACATTCGTTTTTTAAATCGGTTAAAAATTAAAATATAATCTTTTTATAATGTCATGTGATCTATTTTAACGTTTAGGCTACCGTTGACAGCTAACACTAAACTACTATTGTTAAGCCGCATCGCAAAAAGCGCTATTCAACCCCCGCAGTTGTCAACACCGGTAGGCGTGTGTCGGGTCTCTTTGTCCCGTCGGCATCTGCATACAAAGGGTTAACGTTACGCGGCGCGGTGGGACCTAGCATTGTGAGGGTTAACGGGACCGTTTTTGCTGGCTTCTATTTCCTGTGATAACTGTGTATCTATCAATCAAATGGTGAGAATGTATTAATTTGATAACAATATCACGGTTGTCAATTTGAAAAAAATAATAATTCTAAAACAGTTTTGACAGCTGTCAAATCGTAGGTTATCGTAGTGACAAGAATGTGGGTATATTATTAAATAAATGCTTTTTACAAGGTTTTAAAAAGCCGTAACCAATTTTAAATATGAATTTTATATATTATTTATTTAAAGACTTTATTGCACAAAAAAAAAGAAAGTACAAAAGGTGAACTTCATGCTAGGAGCATTCTCTACCAGTCAACCGTTGGGTCATGCAGATAGTACGTTTATAGGTGCGGTAACAGTAAAAATATGTATATGGATAACAACAAAATTAATAACCATAAATACCAGAAAATTAAATACGAGAATAGAATATTCATACATAGGTTCATGATAAATAAATATAATAATTAAACAATATAATATACATGTATATATCTATATAAATAAAACAAAATAATATAAATAAATATATGTAAACAAGTGAATAAATAAAGCAAATCAATTGAGCAAACGAAATTTTATGTAGAGGGGGAGGAATAAAAGAATTCACGAACTTTTAATTTTAAAAATTCCCTTAGTGAGGGATTGTCGAGTTTCGGTGGGCAGAGGGTTCCAAAGCCGGATGGCTTGCACTTTATTTCCGTTCTTTAAAAGTAGAGTTTAACCCTTTCTGTTTTATTTTACTAATACTAAGTACTATTTAGTTTACGCAATCGTTTCCAAAATTACTTAGTTAATCATTTAAATGAACAATCCTTAATTGAAAATTTTACAAATACTAAGTATTTTATGCAATTTTAATTAAAAACTTTTAAGAACATTGGAACACTCATAATTTTTTTCACATGTGTTCGAAATTCGCAAAAACATTTGAGTTATCCTTAAATAGGTAATTAGCGTATTATACTTACTTAGCTACCACATGGTTAGGTACACTGGTAATGTCAAATAAGATTCAAAATTGTAATAAATCAATAAATAACGCATTCTTCAAGTTGATTGTCGACCAATAGCCACCATACATGACTCATACAAAGGTGTTGCCATTTAAATTCCAAACACGCTTCCCCGACTTGAACGCACTTGTACAAACGGCAAATATCGACTTACCCAATATTGTAACTCAGCCAATTTTGGACTTAATCGTGAAACCCATTAATTCGGATATCGATTAGCGAACTTCGTCAGTTCTAGGTAGGCAGGTCATAATATGTCGTATATGTACTTCACAATAAACAACATTTCTTGCATATAAACAGTATGTGTTGTATGTTGTGTGAGTGTCATTGTCACACGAAGGCTTAGTCATCTGCAGTTGATCATCATTGCTAACTTGTCAAGAATGTCGTATATACAATATAATTATGTAGTATGTAACATCATCGTATTTACCACTAAGTTTACGTTCATGAGCAGCCTGCTCATGAACCTGTAAGTCAATTTTAGTTCTTATGCCCTTAACTTAAGACGAGCTCCTTAGCTAAGGCAAGAAGACCGGACTTTGGCGTTACGCCATCTTTGAGGTACCTGGTTCGATTCCCGGACGGCTTAATATAGAATTAATTAACTAATTTGTCTACATTGTCTCGAGTCTGCATGTTGTGGTACCGTCGTTGTCTCTGATTTCCAAGTAGCTAAGTAGCTAATGACAAGTGCCATAAAATCTGAGCATTGTACGACCGTATGAGAAGACTTTTCAACAAACATTTACATCAAGCATTTATGAATATTACTGTTACATGTTCACGCACTGGTATTTGCTGTTACCAAGAATCTGCGCCATTCGGTATTCCGAATACGAAGAAAATCACGGGTCTGTTATTACAAGAAGCAGTTACAATCACTCGATACGTATCTATGCGAGTCACGCACTTGTTGTGTCATTCGCATGTACTCGTATAATATCACGTTATTGGACGGTACAGTATTTTTAACTTTAAAAATGTTCATAATTCATCAGACCTGTTGTGACCATGGTCCAAATATTATGTATTTCTTTTTTGTTTTTTTTTTATTGAACAGCATTACATGCATAGCTCTGACTCTGTAGTATGTAGCTAAAGCACTTGTGTCACAGAAATTAGAAACAATGAAGGTACCACAACATCCAGACCCGATCCCCTATTATGTTAGATATGGACGACCAGAATTCATTAATTGGTTTCATCGTAATAAAAACTAGTTCAAACAACTACAGAGAAATCTGTAGAGATACTAAAAGCAAGTTTTAGACAACATTATCAATTGACAATTTTTGGTCCATGGTATAGCGGATCGGGTCAGAAATACCACCTTTTTTTGTCTACTTATTTTCGACACGTATTTTTTAATTTACCAAATTAATAAAGATATTAAACGAGATAAAAAGATATCAAGTTGCGGGGTCGTCTCGTTACGTCACTGCTGGGTAAAAATGTACCCACTAATGACGTCACGCGACAATACGATTCAATGCATCACCATTATTTTTTGATTAGATGAAGAAAATGAAAAATATTAGTCCCACATTTTCCAATAATCTAATAATATACGGACTGAAAATCAATAAAATAAATAAATAAATGCACCAGAGAACCACACTGATCACCTGGTCCCAAACTAAGGTTTCCCCTTGTACTATGAGCACCAGACGACGGATATTTACTGGGGCGTCATCCCAGCACACCCAAACCCAAGTCAATTTAGAAAAAATCGTTTTCCGAATGGACCAAACCGAGATTCGAACCCGGGACCTTACGTGCTTTAGCCGCCTTGCCCACTGCACCACCGAGGTCGTCAATTTTCAGTCCATACTGTACGACACAAGTTTCAACAATGTATGTTATATGCCAAGTTAAGATATAAAATGATCCTCATTCAAAGCACATCCTCGTGTGAGGCAATACCAACTGCGTGATGTCTATCGCCATTTTATACGAGTGTTCGAGACTTTACAATGGTGTCCGTTCCTTATGAAGCTATAAAGGTGCAATTAAAGGTGTGAGTAAAAAATACAGAGGTGCAGTGTGAATCGTCACGTGCAGACGTCTCTTTACAGTGTAGTATTGTTAAACAGTGTAGTACCATGGCAGGTACAATCTAAATTTTGACTGTTCTATAAATCTAAAGAATTAAAAGCATATTTTAAAATTCATTATAGTTATCCCTGGATTTGTTTTATACAACAAATACTTTGAAGGTTTAACAAATTTTATTCATTTAGATTTCTGTCATACCAATTTCTCATAGTAATAGTCCAATAATTAACATGAACTACTTATTTCGTATAGGTAAAAAATAAATATTTATTAAACGAAACAAATAAAGTTAAGATAACATGAACTAAACTAGTATAGGTCAGATTACTTTTACTCGCTTAGGGCTTTTAAACAACTTGAAATAAAAGTAAATGATTTTAATGTAGATCTTAGGTTTAACTTTAACAATTCAAATGGCATGTTCGTAAAAAAAAAACAAAAACGCTGGAAATATAAAAAGAAAACGTCTAAAAAGAATGCCATTTTTTGTACTCTTAAATCAAAACACAAGTTACGCTTTACGGACCCACAGTCGTCTATATCTACGAAGTCATGACCTGTGCGGGATCGCTAGTCATTTAAATAATTTTAATAACGCGATATCGGTTTTTATATAATTAATATTAATATACTATTTTTATTCTGTTTTGTATTAATTATTATTTGTTGTAAAAAATATATATCAACTTTTGTTACGGAAATATTTATTATACTGTGGAACGGCGACGCATGCGTACGCGCAGTAATGCGTCGCTTAGAACTTACTACTAATGCGGTTCTGCTATTCTTGGAGTAAACTTGTTCCTTTTTATACGATTAGATGCTAACACTTGTATTTTTTAGCACAGCATTGACTGTAATGAATACCTACGCAGCTGTGGGTTAAGTTTAATTTTGTCAGGAATTTTGATTTTAGACATTATTAGCGGTTGCCCGCGTCTTCTTTCGCGTGATTGTAGGATAATTAATATCCTATATGTTAATCACATCTATCTGTCTACCAAATTACATCTAAATCCATTCTGCACTTTTTGCGTGAGAGACTAAGAAACGTAGATTCAGACAGCCAGACAACTATGCAGTGGCGTAGCTAAGGGGGGGCGGTGCTGGCGGCCCGTACCGTCTGTCACCCGGTTAGGGGTGACACCCGACTGTGAACATCAGTAGCCAGTGAAAAATTAATCAGTAGTAAATAAAAATAATATGATAGATATAATTTCTGCAATCGAAGAACTTCGCACAAATGCAAACTTAGACACCAGAGGCGCTGAACTAAATCTTATGCTTGCAATTTCCCCTTCATTAGTTATCTTTTTTTAATATGCTGTATTTCGGTATTATCCGCACCGAGTGTCACCCATGGTAGCTACGCCACTGCATCTATGCATTCTTATAAACATTTGCGTTCTTACTATCAGAAGGATTTCGTTTCCTCCGATTCACTTCATGCTTATAATACACTTAAAACACACAGACACAGAAGAAACTCAAATGTTTGTCACACAAATGCCTGTCCCAAGTGAGGTTCAAACCCACAAACCTTCATTTCAGCCAAAGAGTATAGCTAAGTGATTGTTTATTTCTTAAAATTACACGCATAACAAAAAAAAGTAGGTGAAATTTTTCTGCTGTATCAACGCGTTAGCCTTCGGTAAGTGCCCTCTGCCGAATATGTTTAGAACTACATACTTATCGGTTGGAAGAGCAGGACGCGCGATACGTGAAGGTCGTGAGTTCGATTCCCGCACCGCAAGGGGAGATAAAAAAAATCTGTTTCTAATATTTAAAGTTCGCTAGTAAGGCGTAAAGTATTATAAAAATAAAAAACGAACACGTAGATAATTCCATTTGTTTGTTTGCAAGCTGTATATTGGTAAACTTTACATTTGTAGCTAAGGACATTTCCAGATTTTTTCAATAAAATCAATAAAAAAGTTTTTTTTATTTATTTTAAAGAAATATAAAAATTTTATTTCAGCTGGTGCCCCGTGAAGCACTTGTTGAAAAAATATATAAAATCTAAGATGTATTTTCTTTTTACAAAAAATGATTGTACGGAACTCCCGGTTCACAATCCGGCTCGCACAAATTCTTTTGTACCAAGTTTGTCCTCCAGCTCGTAGCATGACTCCACCAGTACACGGTGTCCTGAATCCTATTTATAGGCATTTCCTATTACACTTAAACTGCGGCGATTGTCCCCGCGTCCATTAGTTGATAATGGCTTCTAATTTATTCGCGAAGCTGCGCGCGCGCATCCTAAGCTGGAGTAGCGTCAGCAAAAACTTTGACATAAAAGGCAATGTGGTAATCAAATATTTTAGCCATTTTAGTAACTTATTGAAATAATAATAATTATAATAGTAATCAAAATCTTTATTGTTCAAACATAAGCCACAGTTTACATATTGTGTTACTTTGGTACATAAATCGGTATACATTATAATATAACTGCTCGACTGGCAATGCGCTATATAGCCACATTCGTGGTGCAAAATTAGCCTAGAATGGAGACTATGGAATTGAAAAGAGCAGATCATTTGGTAGAAGGATATTATAACAATGGCGGGCTCTAACTGGATCAAATAAGTCCAGAACAGATTGAAATAGAAAGTAAAAGGCCTATACCATCATGATAGCTGATGGGCTGTAATGATGATGATTAAAATATAAAAAAACTGTATATAATAAAGACTAGTCACGGCTAGACCGTGACTAGTCCAAACGGATATAAATTTACGAGATAAATATTCTCCTCGGTCACAAGAGCAGATTTTCCCTTTGAAGTTTGCTCTTACTACTGTTATTATAATATTTGATAACGTAGAGAGTGGACGTGTTTATCATAACGTCATATTCCTTAATATAATAAATAAACTATTCCATAAAAATTTCTAAGATTAGCTCTCCAACTGATATCTAGATTTGAAATTTACTTAGTTAGCCTGGTTTGTGGTCATTTCGCGGCTTAACTGCACCAGACAATTCCACCACCAATTTGTCTTAATTTGTACGATCTACAGCACTTCAAGGTAAATACTTACTGTTCTATATTAGATCGTATGCGCACATACATAGTCTTACGTATTTTTGTATGTACTATATGTTTCGAATGACGTGTACTACTTGGCAGTGTCGACCTAGTACATCCCGTTTCAAACAGATTAAAAAAGTTATATTCCTAAAATCGGTTCAGGCCTTTACTAGAATCGAGCCTGGGATCTTTCACGTCATCGTAATAAAAAGTAGCATTTGCACATATCGTAATAATATTTCAATTGCATCTGTTTTTTTGCTGTCGGTACACCATTTCCGCTGCGCGTTTACCCCATGTTCAGAGTTCTTCGTTTTGCTCTCCGCGTACCACCACGTGTGCCGACGTATTTGCGAACGCTCCTTTTTATGTTCGGGTTCCCTAGGCAAATAAGGGAACCTCCATCAGGCCATTCAACGAAACGCCAAAATCTATTACAATAATAAAGTTTTTTGATCTTCATTTTGATTTCGCAGTTTAAATGAAAAAATAAGATAAAATGAACAAAAATGACTTTTTAAATCATTTTCAAATGGTCATGTCGATAATATTTAAAAAAAACTTTCCTGAAAAAAAAACAAAAATACTAATAAAATAGTCACCAGAATCTATTAGTTTGTAGCTTAGAACCCTGAGCGTGAATCTGATTTACTCATGACCTTTTTTTATTTACATTTGGCGCAATACATGGTGCTACAAATAATTACGACTCTATTGATAGCTTAAAAGTTTAATTACCTTTTATAGAATTAACTGCTTTGTCATAAAAAGTTCAAGATCACTTAATTCCGATTAACAATCAATGGAATCTACATTCAAGAATTGGGAAAAGTGTTTAAATTAGATGCCCGATTACGTTTAAATTAAACAAATACTGAAAATATAAAGTTAAGAATAAATTAATGCATTCTGTTTACTACTTACGAGTATAATTACAACGAACTAATAAAGTAGTAACTATATTTTAGCAAGAGTAATACAAACCACGCAATGGTACGTACATTGATTTCAATTAAATGTAATAAAATTAATGAGCTAATGAAGTGTTAATTATTAAATTATTTTTGTAATCACGCAAAAAGTACTGAATAGATTTGGAAATTTTCTGGTCTAAAAACTTAGTCTTTAATCAAGTTTGTTTGTTTCTGGCAAACAAGAAACAAAATGGCTGTTTATTCTTGACAAAGGCAGTGTTGACTCCGATAAGCCAGTTTGGTGAGTTGACTTTTCCTTGTAAAAGACAAACTGGCGGCATTTGTGGGCTAAAGGATTATAAATAAGCAAAAGGGCCAACAATTGATTGTTCTCAAAGTAATGATTGGTAAACACTAATAAGTAAGACATTACTCAAATACCAAATGACAGATATCGCATAAAGGCACACACAATATAAAGCTTTTCCCAACTTGACTAAAACGGGAATCGGACCCGCTACTTTTCGCGATTTATTTGCCTTAGCCACTGCGCTCCGAGATCATATTCATATTCTTTATTGCACTCCATAAGTAAAGTAGGTATTACATATTATAGTTGCTTAGAACTAAAAGTACAATTTATGGACCCTGTCGGGCACGGCAACGTAGGAGAGGGGAGGAGTTTAACATATTTAAAAATGTTTAGTTATTAAGCTTTGGATTTATATTAATTGTATCTAATAATATTATGCTTGTTATAGTTTATCCTGTAAATAATCTTGTATGGTCGTCAAAAAGATAATAAAATCTTAGATTTAGGTTCAGATACACCAACTTTACTCTTTCACTCAAAAATGGATTTAAATGAAATTTGGTAGCTAGAAAGGTTAGATACTTAAATAAATAAATATCGGACAGCATCACAAACATTGCTCTGAATCTGTGGTAAGTAGCTAAAGCACTTGTGTTACAGAAATCAAAAACAACGAAGGTACCACAACACCCAGACCCGAGACAATATAGAAAAGTTCGTTTCCCATATTGACCCGACCGGTAAATTGAATAACTTTTAGGATACTTTTTTATCCCGATATAAAGCGAATAAAGTCGCGGGAAACCGTTAGTTATATTAAAGCGAACCTTTGTATAAACGACTGGTTGTTTTTTGTTTACTCTTTCACGTAAAAAATATTGAATGGATTGGGATGAAACTAGATTGATATACGCTTTTGATAGAAAGATATTTTGTAGGTATCACAAAGTAACTAGTAAATAAAATCTTCTAATCTAACGGTAATGGATAATATGACACTTGTCAAATTCCAAAAAAGAATGAGATACAATAGTTTTGATGGCTTTCAATTCGTCTGTTCAGTTCCATATCTAAGACTACATAAGATAAGTAATTCCTTTGTGAGTTTAAGCGTTAAATTATTTAACAAGTTACCTGAAAATGTTATCCAGTTGCCCATGCATAGATTTAAGTCTCATGTTAAAAATTGTTAAATAAAAAAGGGCTACTACAAAATTGATGATTATTTAAATGACAAAAATGTATGGGTCTAGAATAACTTTAATTCTCGGGAATGTTTTATATAAGCTTTGTATATTTTATTTAAGTACCTAGCGTAAGGGAACATTGTTACATTGAAAAGAGTACCTAAGTGTCGAGTTTCTTGCCGGTTCTTCTCGACATGATCAACATTCCGAACACGGCGGTAGAATACTTAATTTGTACTGACTATTCATAAGTGCTTTTGTAAAGTTTACATGAATAAAGATGATTTCTGTTCTATTCTATTCTAAGTTGCCCTTAGGAACCGTAGTACCCAAACACTTACATAAAGTTCATAAACTATAATAAATCGACCAATCGTGAGCCACGTAAAAAATCAGAATCAGAGTCAGATTCACCCTTGACCATTTTGAATGCCTTTTTGTATCGTGTCGTGTGTCGTGCTAAAGTAAACTGTATGACATAAACTAACATCTACATAACGTCAATGACCCACGAATGACATCATACGAGGCGCTGCAGAAAATGTACATTTCTTTCGAATTTAAGCTAATTCCAGTTTTGCGTTCGGTATTAGTTCTTATTCCCAATATATAAGGGTGCAAATTCCGAAGCGTACAGTCTGGTGGGCTTTTGACTGTACCACAATGGCTAATCGGATTGGTTTATGCCAATTCTGCGTTTGAAATCCGTAAAATTGTATTGATCGTTAACTTGTGTGTTGATTTATTTTTTAGTTTCATTTGTTTTTTTCTAATTCAGCTCAAATAAAACAAATACTTTTTTTTAACTTTGTTATGTTGCACGAATCATCATTAACTTAAATTTTTATACGTTAATAATAATAGGTACCTGATTTTATTTTAAACTTAAAGCAGCGTTCATAGATTAATGCATCCTGCTAATAGTCTTTTGTCAGTATATAATAGAAACTTACTATTTTAAAGACTTACACACTACTATTCTGTGGTCTATAGAATGGTCAATTATGTCCGGTGAAATACTTTTTAGGCAAACTTTCCTATGACGTGTCGGTCTAACTTTAAAAAAAGGATGCACTAGTGTGTGGCTGAAGAGACATTGAAATTTTTGCAGTGTTGTAATCGTAATGTAATCTCCATTAGCTGCCATAGCCAAATCTGAATATCATTACAGTTTCTACAGAGGATCTTATATCTAATGAATATTCATTATACATAATTAATATTATTTGTCATACTTGATATGCCTAGGATATCCTAGGCACATCAAGTATGACAAATCTTTAATGGGAAATATGGCCGAAGGCCTCCACGAATCCGAGAAGCCGCTGCGATGGCGGACCGGAAACTGACTCACTTGCTGACGCCATTTTGGCGCGACGGAAAAAAAACAACACCATATTTGTTTTTAAATATCGCTGGCTATGAGTCCAGCCCAATTTGTAGATGGTAATACCAGAACTTGTCCTGAGAAGTCAAAATATGAAATGGAAATCAAATACTTTTTTTTTGTTTCTTTTTTTTTTATCATGATTCTAATGAGCGTTTTAGTTTAACAAAAACAGTACAGAATAAAATATTAAATTTAAATAGTCACTAATTTTAATCATTGGCTTTCTTTTTTTGACACATAAAAAATAAAATCAATCGATATTTTCATCTAATCGAAATTTCGAGTGAAATGAGTGCGGCATTAGATATCCAAGATTGTGATACTTTTGGAAATATTCTTTATTCAATTTCTTTTTTAATTTTTTCGCCTCGCATGAGTACCTAAAGTTATTAGTTTAAATGTTGCGATTCTCTTTTTGCCAAAATTTTCACACCTTTCTGACTTCAAACCACCTTTTTTCAGTCTCTCTTTTGTAAAACTGTTATGGCAGCACTGCATGTTTTTAATATGTTAAATAGCAATAAAAATATTACTCTACTAAATGTGACAATTCTTAAACATACATTTATTGTCTTTTCAGACATCCAAACACATTTCTATAAACTTTCGCGTTTGTAATATTAGTTGAATTAGTGTATTTTTTATATCAGTAGGTTTTTTTCCATTGTATCTCTTATACCTACCATATATTTTGTGTGAGGCTAGTATCTACGAACAGAACATGAGTCACGTAGTTAAACTTTTTTCCGATGCTATCTTGGACAAGTGAAACACAATAGAGTAGGTACTATGACGTAGTCAGTATACCTACAGGTATTGTGTTTGAGACGCCCCGGTGATTCCGAGAACAAAATTACATTAAAAATCTACAGATGTTTATTTAAAATTAGTTTTTGAGGTTCAAAAAAGATTATGTTGTCGATTACAAATGTTGGAGATTCAAATGGTGTGATCAAATTCAAGCGAACCGCGATAAGTATTTTTCAATATAAATAAGAATTGGGCAGCAGTAATATTATCATTGTTCTGAATTTTTGTTAAGAGAGGTAGGGCATAGCGATTTATCGCTCGAACTGGAGCAGCCCGACTGGTGAAATACCTCCACCTTACAGAAGACCGCAGCCAAATAACAATCACTTCTGTGTTGTTGTGTTCCTGCGTGTGAGTAAGGTTTCCAGAGCTCCTGTGGGGTGCTACATTAGTAGCACGGGTCAAGCCTAGAAGGTAAGGGCGACAAGTCCAGTAACAGATTTATTATGCTGTACTTATCACCCTTAAACTAGGACCTCATTACCTCTTAACATCAGGTGGGATGAGGTCAATCTTGAAGTGCAATATGTAAAAAAAAGCATTTGCGTCACATTAACCAAAAACATCGACTGCACCACAACACCCAGACCCCGGATAGGATGTATATCCTAATTATATATTGTGTACCTATAATCAAGTTGAGTAATTACCAATTTGACATTGTCAAAATAATTACCGATTTTATTGTGAAACATTCCTTTGGTACTAGGCTCATTCTCCAATTATTATATTTTGATACTAAATTAATTCGTTACTTTAGACAAACCGTTGAGTATATATATTACCGTTGAGTATATATATTACCGATTTGAAATCTTTATATTTTTTTGATACTAGCTGTGCCCGCGACTTCGTTCGCGTGGACTACATCCTTTCATGGTCGGTTTTACCCCTATCTCCCGTAATATTCGAAACAAAAAGTAGTCTATATTTTAATAAAGCTATATTTGTGCCAACTTTAACTCTCTAACTTAAAAAATAAACATTTTCCCATATAAACTTTCAAAGGTGGCATTACCCCCCCCCCTTACTTTCTAACAAAAAGTAGCCTATGTCCGTTCTTGAGGTTCAACGTATACCTATGCCAAATTTCATCAAAATCGGTTGAGAGGTTTAAGCGGGAAAGCGTAACAGACAGACAGACAGAGTTACTTTCGCATTTATAATATTAGTAGGGAAGTAGGGATATTCAGCTATTGCTGTTGCTGTTGTATACGAACTTTTCTATATTGTCTCTGGTCTGGGTGTTGTGGTACCGTCGTTGTTTCTGATTTCAGTAACACGAGTGCTTAAGCTACTTACCACTGAATCAGAGCAATGTATGTGATGTTGTCTAATATTTATTTATTTATTATTTATTTATGCTCGCGTCTCAGTTGTATATATTTTTTTACGCAAATTAAAAAACATTTTATACTTTGTCTATACTAGTTGACTTATCAAATTCAGCGCATTTAAATGCAACCAAATGACCTGCACATGATATGACCTCGTCGCGACCTCGGGTCAAGAGCTCGCAATGCAACCGATTGTGAACGCATTGTTTACAAACCAGTTTAATTAGGAGTATGTAGGTGGAATATTCGGCGTGACTCTGGCTTGATAGAAGGTGCACGATAAGGAATTTGTTGAGTAACGTAATTAAATACAAGCTTTTATTTATTTCGCGATCTTGATTTTTCGGCCATGTTTAAACTATTTCCTTTTTAATTATGAGATGTTGTAGGAACAAATATAATTATTTTTTTAATCTCAATAAAAGTAGTCTTCATTCAGCATTAAATGGTTTCATTTGACTCTTCGCCCTGAATCTTTATATGGCGATCGCTTTTTATTTCATTGAATGATCCGATGGGTCAATGGAAGGGCTCCTGTCTATTAAGGGATGGATTTGATCTCTTTCCAAGACAAACTTGAGGTTATATGAGAAACATGTGTGTTTGTTTGATTTAGTGTAGCTATAAGGTATTTTAGCATAAGTAATAATTTGTATTGTGGTTATAAGATGTTGTAAGACATACCTCGTATGTTATTTATGTATTTTCTCCAAAAAAATATTAAATATATTTATTTGGAGCCCGATACACCATCGCACAGAATCAAATGCATAGGTAAATGCAAGTTGAGGTTCAATTGAAATTATTTTCAAACGCCAAACTGGTTAAAGAAAAATATATTTTTAAACATTTCTTTTAAACTTGTAAGCCCACCACCCGCACAAGATCGAAATGTATTTTTATCGAACACAAAATATAAAATCTGACCTGTACCAAAATGAATTAACTGTTTTTATTTCATTGTAAGCTCACTAGCTTTAGAGACGCATCGTCAATATAAATCCTGTATAAAGACCAAGCCCACAGCTGATTCTATAATATTATTCTAAAATTCAATGGCTTGGTAATCACGTTCCATTCCCTCCATTTATCACGCAGCGTCTATCTTAACCCCTGGACCTAAACGAGTGCGCATACGCATGGTGTAATGAAGTTATTATTCGCGAACAAAGATCGCATGTCGTCAAGTTGGCAATACTGAAGCGAGATTGGCAGGACTGTACTCAATCATTCATTTGCTTTCATAGAAATTTGAATTTAAAAGCTGACATCGCTATCAACGAAGGTATAAAATAAGGCAGTACGTTCAAATATATCGTAATATGTTTAAAAGAGAACATGGTAATGCTACGAGTATTAATGGATGACATATTTTTTTAGTTTATTAATTTTAAGGGGGTGCTACATTAGTAGCAGGGGTCAAGCCTTCAAGGTAAGGGTGACAAGTCCAGTAACAGATTTATTATGCTGTACTTGTCAACCTTAAGCTAGGACCTCATTACCACTTAACATCAGGTGGGATTAGGTCAATCTTGAAATGCAATATAAAAAAAAAAATATTGATGCATGTAAGTAAGGTTTCCAAAGGTCCTGGCGGGTACTATATTCGTAGCGGGGATAAGCGTTCAAGATAAGGGTGACAAGTCCAGTTACAGCTATTATTATGTTGTACTAGTCACCCTTGAGCTAAGACCTCATTTTCACTTAACATCAGGTGGGATGAGGTCAATCCTAAAGTGCAATATAAAAAACCTATACTAAAAAAAATATTATGCAAATCAGTAGGTACATAAATCTCTACACACATCTAAAAGGGGTTCTGATTTAGCATCAAAAAATACTAACTACTATGGAAACTTTATTTATCATATTATCAAAAATATACCAAGACACATTATAGGTAATTACATTAAAATTTAGCGCAACGTCACTTATACATACGTACAGAACATATCTTAACATGCGCGTGCGCAAGGTCACTCGTTGATGTCTTTCATACGGCGCCCGACGGATTACGTTACGAAATCATTTTACTCTCTGTAGCTCATTAAAAACGTATTCATATGGATTAAACCGTTTCGTGGATTGCTTATTAACTATCCTTCTCATATTTAAAACGGAATTAATTAAAGCATTAACAACAAAAGTGGTTGTCTACTTACTTTGGGATCAGGTCATCTATGTGATCTCTGCTATTCCTTATTTGCGTGATTCACATATATTCTTATTAATAGTACTTTTTAGTGACATAGTAACAAACAGACATCTCTATACATTTTAATAAACTTTTTCTTTTATAATATTATTAGGGTTTATTTTGAATGCAAAGAAAGTGTTTTTTAATTGTTAATCCTTGACCAACTGTGCAGCCCTGGAGGACCAAATATACATCTAGAAATCTATATATTATTTTAAACGTTCAAGTTTATAATGGAGTTGGACTCATTTTAATACAAAGAATGTGTTTTAAAATTATTTACTTTTTTTGCCGACGTTACAGCCCTGGAGCCAGGCTGTCAAGCTCGCTAGAGAATGTAAAGTCAACAAATCGAGAGCCAATATTGACTCGCGCCGGTCAAGACCTGTATGGTCCCTATTTTTAACAATGAAGGGTTCCGTGAGTAAGCTTTACTTGAACTCTTAAGTTATCATCATTTTCGAACACTATTACTAAGCTATTTGAGGTCGATGCAAGATGATTGCCCTTTACTCAATCCTCAATTGTTTATTGCTTCAATAATGTTAATACATTATAGCTGGTATTCGGAAATTACATTTTTTTTTATATTGCACTTCAAGATTGACCTCATCCCACCTGATGTTAAGTAGTAATAAGGTCCTAGCTTACGGGTGACAAGTACAGCATAATAAATCTGTTACTGGACTTGTCGCCCTTACCTTGAAGGCTTGACCCCTGCTACTAATGAAGCACCCCCCAGGAGTTTTGGAAACCTTACTCACACGCAGGAACACAACAACACAGAAGTTATTGTTATTTGGCTGCGGTCTTCTGTAAGGTGGAGACATTTCACCAGCTGGACTGCTCCAGTTCGAGCGATAAATCGCTATGCCATACCTCTCTTAAAATAGATCATTATAGACCGCATTAAGGCACTACAATGTGAATGTTGTGAGGACAACAATACATCCAGAGATAAATACACCCTTAAAAACATTTGCCTTAATAATATTAGTAGGAAAAAAGTTTATATAACTATAGTTCGAGATTAAGGTACTTGCGATGTTTACCAATCATTTTTAAACCTCTGAGCCGACAGTCCTTACAAAATTTCCACTTGTACATAATATCTTATCGGCCTAAAGAACCCCAAATCAACGTGAATGCCGATAGGAGCAACAAACTTTGTTCTGCTATTGCTAAATAGCAGAACAAAGTTTGCTTTCGTATTTAGAGAAGAGAAATTCAAAGGGATTTTAAAAATCGTGATAAATATTAGTTAGTTAGGTAAGACTCTATGAAGCAGCCCGACTGGTGAAATACGTCCACCTTACAGAAGACCGCAGCCAAATAACAATCATTTCTGTGTTGTTGTGTTCCTACGTGTGAGTAAGGTTTCCAGAGCTCCTGGGGGGTGCTACATTAGTAGCAGGGGTAGCCTTCAAGGTAAGGCCGACAAGTCCAGTAACAGATGTATTATGCTGTACAAATCGCCCTTAAGCTAGGACCTCATTACCACTTAACATCAGGTGAGATGAGGTCAATCTTGAAGTGCAATATAAAAAAAAAAACTAACGTTTTAAATGTTCAATTAAAACTGCTACTATACCACTTATATTATAAAATTAAATAATTTTATTTATAGTAAACTGTCACATAGAATTTAAACAAGCACCATATCTTACACTGTAGTTCACACTTTTACTATGCAGCTGTACAGGAATACCTGCAATTAAGTTTTTAAATAAAATAAATAAAAAAGGCTTGACGTGTTAAAACATGTCAAACTGACGCGGGCCTCGCATTGAACAAAGAGATTTAATTTAATTCGCAAAAAATTGGGTTTTTGCAAAGATTATTATGTTCGCCGGTATGTTTTGCGTGTATTTTTAGACGCCAGACACTTGAAAACTAAGTTCTGAAGTTCACAAATAAGTATATCAAGATAAAGTGTTAGAGCAAAACTACTAAAAACACTTTGGTGTAGGAAATGGTTGTCAGTTACATTTTTTGTTTTTTTTTTTTATAATGCACTTCAAGATTGACCTCATCCCACCTGATGTTAAGTGGTAATGAGGTCCTAGCTTAAGGGTGACAAGTACAGCATAATAAATCTATTACTGGACTTGTCGCTCTTACCTTGAAGGCTTGACCCCTGCTACTAATGTAGCACCTCCTCCTCCCAGGAGCTCTGGAAACCTTACTCACACGCAGGAACACAACAACACCGAAGTGATTGTTATTTGGCTGCGGTCTTCTGTAAGGTGGAGGTATTTCACCAGTCGGGCTGCTCCAGTTCGAGCGATAGATCGCTATGCCCTACCTCTCTTAAAACTTACTTGTTACTTTGTAACTATTATCAATACTTTCGAAAATTTAAAATCGTCAATAAAGAGCTATCTGGCCAATCCAACGGCTAATGAGTTTATTTTTTTGTGTGTGCGATTCTCCCGCTCTGAGAGAGCGGTGACTACCCACGAGAAATTCCTCCCACCCCCCACCTTTCATTACCTATTGATGGCGCCATGGGAATATAGTTAGACTATGACAATCACATGTACATAATTATATTGGTAGGAAATTGAGGACCTCCTCCTTTTTTTGAAGTCGGATAAAAAGGAAATAGGTATCTATAACACCTAACTAATTTTTTTGATTCTTGAGATAATTTCCTAAAAGCTCCACTCAAGTAAAAAGTTCTTTACGAACTTATTTCCCAAATCTGTTTCTAAAACCATAAAAGCGAGTTGTTGAACAGTTTTTATGACCATTGTACCAGCGATAGCCACTGTCTGTGTATTTTTAGCGTCCAGTCACTCGAGGAAGTTGACGCAATACACCTTATGACGATTCTTCATTACCATACGTCAACGTCTGACTTCAACGTTTAAAAACCATCACAAATCTTATAAAAATAACTTTAAATGTTACTTTTGTTAAAAAATCAAATGGCATTGCAGATTTGGTCCATTCCAAACTGTTTTCTTTTCACAATTTGAAACTTTCTCGTTTTATGAGACAATATAATTTCTTGTTAAATTTATGTAAATATATATAAGCTAGCGTAGCATAGCATAGTAGCAAAGTCAAAGTCAATATTTTTTTTTTATTCACATAGATTACATTAGTAATATTTAAGAATAGTCTGTATATAAAGCAAATGAAGCTACCTCCGGTTCGGAACCTATAACTAAAGAGAAGATACCGGCAAGAAACTCAGTAGTTTTTTTTTTCAAATGGAAGCTAAACTTATTACTAATTTTGCACTAAGACACACAGTTAGCGTAGTTATAAACCTACGTGTTGTTAAAGTGAATACCCAATCTATGTACCTACTATATGTCTAAAAGTTTGTATGAGATACATGTGAAGATAATTGTTCTCTCTCTTTTTTTCGCCCGTACGTAAAAATAAACACTTGTAGTTCGATATAAAACTTATGGACAAGACATAAGGGCGATGCAAAGTTTAAAGTATTCAAAGTCAAAGTCAATCTTTTTTATTCATATAGATTACATTAGTAATACTTATGAATAGTCTGTATATAAAACAAATGAAGCTACCTGTATTTATTATTATAGTAGTCTGGCGTGCCTTTATCTGTATGTACATGACCAATTCCGTAATACTGACATAGCCGTAAGCGATATCTGTCACCCGCCCGCATATCGGTTATGTAAACGAATGCAAAGCACTCTTCACAAATCAGATTGTGTGGCAACCGCACCTATGACATCTAGCCACAACCCGTGGCCATTATGACATTATAAACATATTGGAATTATTATTGGAACATCTTAAGTATGTTGAGTAGGATTGCCATATTCGAATGAAGGTACTGAAGGAAGCCTTATCATCTTACCGAGCTTTCGGGGGAGCGCAGATGTCTCTTACCCCTTGTGAAGGTATTAAAGGTAGGCATGTAGCTACGGCAATCTAAATAAGTTAACGGGTCAAAACGCGATAACATTTTTTAGTAGTTAATACGAACTACTTATTGCCCGACGTTTCGGTTAGGTTGAACCAAGATTAACCGTGGTCACGAGCTGGCTGGCCTACCTCGTCTTCGTTTGTACGACTGAGCTTGATTTTAAATGTTTAAAATGGAACGCGAAAGTCTTAAATTCTATAGCTACGGCAAGTCATTTAGTACAGACCACAATCAGAGGCTAAGGATTGAATTTTAAATACCAAGTTATATAATGAATAGCTGTGCCCGCGACTTCGTTCGCGTGGACTACATCCTTTCATGGTCGGTTTTACCCCTTTCTCCCCTAATATTCGAAACAAAAAGTAGTTTATATTTTAATCCAAGTTTCGAGCTATATTTGTGCCAAATTTCATATCTCTAACTTCAAAAATAAACATTTTTCCATATAAACTTTCAAAGGTGGTATTACCCCCCCCCCCTTATTTTCTAATAAAAAGTAGCCTATGTCCGTTCTTATAGTTCCTATAGATTCAACGTATACCTATACCAAATTTCATCAAAATACGTTCAGCCGTTTAGGCGTGAAAGAGTAACAGACAGACAGACAGACAGACAGACACAGTTACTTTCGCATTTATAATATTAGTATGGATATCTAAATGAGGCTAACTTGTAGCATATCTCTTCCTACATCCAACTAAAAGTTGCCAGACTTACTACTCGTAGATTTACAAGATGATCTAAGAATAAGCCTTTAAAACCACATGTATAATTACATGCAACAATTACCTTCTCAAACTCAACCTACTTATTCCTATCATGAGCTCGCTAAACACATCCCTTTACAATTAAAGGGATACGTAATATTACGTTCGAACTCTTTCGTGACTCCCTGAAGCCACAAGCACCTTTACAAATCAAACTGGGCGATTACTGTCAAGCAGATACCCGCATTACGGCGCCATCGTGGAATTACAGCGGTAATTCGGCGTTATTACACCTGTAATGCGACGCGGCGTGCGTCGAATTACCACGTAGTTGAAGCTTCGCGGCGGGTGTTGAAGATTGACATCCGAAATTTCTGTGCGTGAACGCGGTTTGCTCAAAGGTGCGATAATATTTTTAAATTAGCGATAATTTTCAGTTAAGGGACAGCAATTGGGATCTTGTGCTTATTTGTTGGTTATTTTTGTTTGTTTCCAAAAAATATGTTTCTTGGAGGTCTTTGAATGATTTTCTTCATGAGCTTATTAAAAACGGAAACTAAAACAGTTTCGCTGTGATTTAGAATGTAAAGACTATTTAGATTTTAAGCTACTTTTACCGGTAATAGAAAAACGAATTTTCTATATATATAAGCATTCACTAGGTAATAATTAAGACGCATCCACTTCATTATGAAATCAATTTTATAGTCAATCATGATGACAACTTCTTGTTATTGTATAATATTCTGCATTAGCAATAAAATAGTTAATTATATATACGCTCATTTTGAATGAAAATTGGTTACTCTACTTAATTTGGTACCTAAAAAAACAGCAAATTTTTATTCTACATACATTGCGTTACAATTTAATGCGACGTCACTTTTTCGCACAGTTTACAAATTAGTGACGTAAACACGGGATTTATTCTACATTACACGTATTTATTGGCTGATACTACACCACACTCGTATTTTTAGCCAATCAGTAGCTGACGCTCTGACTTCAATCGATTTTGACGTTTGTTACGAGCGCGATAAAATTTAGTCGCGTGGAGCATGCTAGGCCTGATCATCCATAATATGTTAAATAAAATACAGAACGAACATGCCTCGTGAGTCGAATCCCAAACAGGAATGCTAAAACTACAGCAATTGCATAGTGAAGTTAAAAAAGCGCTAACTACGTACTGTTAAAAAATCTACCATTTCCACAATAGTTAGGGAGACGTACAAATTGCTGAGACGATTACTTCTTATGCGCATTTCTGTGTTTATTCTCCTCGACACGCAAGCAGGGCTGTGAAAGTGTTAAGAATTAAATAAGAGTCCCTCTTAAAATAGAAACGTCTATAAGTATGTTTGTTTCTCTTTCACGCAAAAACGACGAAACGGATTTAAATGAAAATTGATAGGAAGAGAGATGACATATTGAATTAATATATAGGATACTTTTTACCCGAAATAAAGCGGGAGAAGTCGTCGGTAAAGACTAGTAAATATACATTTGAAAAATATTGGACACGCACTTCTCTGATTCTGTGGTAAGTATCTAAACCAATTATGTTACAGAAATCAGAAACAACGACATAAAATCCAGACCAATATAGAAAATTTCGTTTTTCATATTGACCCGACTAAGAATTGAACCCGGGACTTTAGACATGGCTCGAGTGCAACCCGATAGGCTTCTCGGTTTCAGAGGTTGTAAATATAATTACTAGCTGATGCCCGCGACTTCTTTCGCGATAAAACATATCCTATATTTTATTCTAGTACGTATAATAAATAAATATATAAATATTGGACAACATCACATACATTGCTCTGATTCTGCAGTAAGTAGCTTAAGCACTTGTGTTGCAGAAATCAGAAACAATTACGGTACCACAACACCCAGATCCGAGACAATATAGAAAAGTTCGTTTCCCGTTTTGACCCGACCGGGGATCGAACCCGGGACCTCAGATATAGATAGATAGATAAATACACTTTATTGCACAGAAAAAAATACAGAAATTGGTTTTACAGCGATTTACTGTTTGAACTGAAACAGCCTGACTGGTGAAATACGTCCATTTAATAGAAGACCGCAGCCAAATAACAATCACTTCGGTGTTGTTGTGTTCCTGCGTGTGAGTAAGAATTTCAGAGCTTATAACAGTTTAAAACCTTAAGTTAAAAAGTCCCATAGTTTTCTACTCATTTAAAAGTTTACGGCGTAAGTTTTACGTATAATATCGACCGATTTATCGATATTCAGGAGCCAATTGCTTTGATTTGCGAATATCATGTAATCAATTTAATATCGATACATGTGATTTTAAAATTATTGATACGGCGTATGTCACATTTATCGATATTTAAATATCTTATGCAGAACTTGTGATCATTATTCAATTCACAACCTTTAATGCCCAAGTTTTAAATTATTTTAGTAATGTAATTATATCAGTAATTTTATTTAATCGTCTAATCTTAAAGAAGCTACCTCCGGTTTAGAACCTATAACTTAAAGGAAAGACCTCGTCAAGAAACTCTGTAGTTTTTAATAATAAAATAAACGTGAAATGTTCTTGAACATAAAATCGATATTTTTGAGATGAATTTCACGGACATCCCTAGCTTTACTACCAAATAACAACTTACATTTAAGAATAGTTGGCAAAATAAAAAAGAAGCGCAAAATATTTTTACGCGCGTAAACGTCGTTGAAAATGGCATAACAACTTGAATTGGGACACTCGTGTTACGGTCAAACACGTCACGCTACTCACATTGGATTTTCCGGCGACTTTATGTCGTTGTCATAAGAACCTACTCTTGATGATAAAGAATATATCTTGAAGAATCATTCAAGATATATAATTAACTTGATAGGTATGAACATAGGTACCTAATAGGTACTCAAATCCATACAAACTTATTTAGTATGTAAAAGGTTTGTAATTGTATAAATGACTGAACTTACTAAATTTATTTTAAAACAATACTATCATACAATTTTTGTTTCTCAGAAAACGGAACATAAATATTGCATAACGAATGGCAAAACTAGAGGCAACTCTATAAGAAAATATTCAGCAATACCTTTTAAACGAAAAAAAAGGAAATTGCGAAATTACAGCTGCGCTCGCACTATAAATCTTTTAGCATAGACAAGCAACATGGCCGTCCGTTCTATATTGTCTCTGGGCCACGTTCTTCGTTTTGTATTCGGTTATTAACAAGCATATTTGTGATCACATTTTGAACCGTATCTGGCTGTCGGTAAAGGTTGATTTCGAGTTTGTTTTTTGCGGGATGCAATTTGTTTTTCTTGTGTACTGGTACGACAATCAACAGGTTGGCTCCCCGCTGGTTTATGGGATAAATGAACATAAACGAAGTTCAGAAATTATGCTTATCTCCATGATGATATTGCGTACGCACATTTTTAATTGGCAGAGCGAATTGAGCGTGCTTACATTGTTGGTAATGATAACTAATAGGATAAGCTTATTTTAAACCCTTATTAAGGTATCTACAAAGTCAACACTTCAATAAATACATTGAGAATTATATTAAACAGCCCGCCACGGGTTCGCACACGAGTGCGTAACTAACTTTCCCCGTTTTTTCGACTTTTTCTACTGATTCTTAGCCCCAATCGGCTGCAGCGTGATGTTATATAGTCTAAAGCCTTCTTCAATGAATGGGCTATGTAACACAAAAATATTTTTTCATTTCGAACCAGTAATCAGACGACCTCCGTAGCCGAGAAGTGAGTGGGCCTGACTTTGGCGAGCGCCATCTCTGAGGTTCCGGGTTCGATCCCCGGTCGGGTCAATATGGGAAACGAACTTTTCCATATTGTTCCGGGTCTGGGTGTTGTGGTACCGTCGTTGTTTCTGATTTCTGTAACACAAGTGCTTAAGCTACTTACCACAGAATTAGAGCAATGTATGTGATGTTGTCCAATATTTATTATTATTATTATTAATTCCTGAGAATAGCGCATTCAAACAAACTAACAAACTTTTTAGCTTTAAAATACTGGTTAAAAATATAAAACACTAAACACAATATCAAAACAATGGTTTTCGAATCAGTATTTTTGGTAAACATTAAAGTTTATGTTAGGTAACTTTGACATGGATTCCTTCAAAAGGAGCGTGAAGAAACATCTTGCGGGCCAGTATGGCGATGCTAACGGATAGGATATTTCGGTATCAAATCCGTTGCTATCGCGATGTGGGTTCCTCTCTTGCATAACATCAGGCTGGGAGGAGCCAATACACTGCGCTACAATAAAAAAAAAGTAATCTACTTTAAAGTTTAAAATTTAAAAGAAGAAAGATTTTTATTTTTGTGAATTCAACAACAACTTCTGTGCCGATTTAAAAAAATCTTTTACTATTGGAAAGCTACATTCACCCTGATTAACATAGGCTAATATTAAATAAAGGTACAAAATATATAAGTCTTATGAGTTATTTTATATCTGTACATACCTCGAAGATGAAACGTCTCGGCACAGTGTTGCTCTACACTACCGCATTAAGGACGATATTTGCGATCTGATGTGTCGGACCGATTCTAATCTGAAACAAAATATTAAATTATACATATTTAGCATTATATTATATTACGGATCTACGTTTGAATAGGTGAACCTAAAGGAAGGCAGCATGTGTGATAAATAACTAAAACTTACTTTTAATTATTTTTAAATTGGTGATTATTAACTTCATAAGACTGTAATTTTATATTTTAATCTATTCTAATCACTCTGAATTTATTATTATTTAGTAACTAAAGATTGAATGATAGAGTTAAAGGTTATATAGATACCTAAATAGGCACATTACTGCACAAAGCATTTACAGATATCGGTTTTACAGAAAGCGATCTCATTTGTGGTGCAATAAACTTTATTATCTTTAGCTAGTACAAAAAGCATAATTTTTCTCCTTATTTCAATGGCAACTAAGTTTCTTTAACGAAGCCCTTTGCCAGTATTACGAGAGAATGAATAGAGCTTTACGATGGAACACGGGTGTTTGGTGCTCTGTATCTTTCCAAGGATTCTGTGAACAATATCTAAGTAGTTTAAGCTCGTTTCAAGGCACAATCGGGTCTGATGCAAGTTTATGTGGACAAGCATCTCTATTGGACGTTACAGTACAAAGTAACACCAAATTCATACACTAAAGCTCACGAAAACGCAAATAAAAACACTAAGTATAGGATGGACCAAAGTTTTTTGCTTCGTTACCCTCCATGGAATTCGATGAGCATCACTGAGGTAAATGCTTTATCCCAAAACTGCGCCATTAGTCATTCCTTGCTACACGTATGTAGGTAAGTTTAGGGCCAACTGAACCTACCCGTCGCTCCCAGAACCAAGGTCCCGTCAATGTGACTCCCTTGACATTCGGTGACCGGTTCTCCAAAAACAAATACATGTAGCCGATGGCCATTGCCATCGTGGCCCTTATCCCCCACACCATAAGACAGTACAATTTGGTGCGTAAAATCTTAAATTTAAAATTGAAAGTGGCGACTGACCTTGGGAGAGAGGCTTTATCCTTCTCTTGAGACAAGTGTGCGTATGAATATGTATACTGCATGCATATGATATACCTACAGTCATATTTCTCGAACGTGAGCTGCATGACAATCAGTCATCAATATTCAGGATATTGGACGGAGTGTTTTTTGTTAGGATTTTTAAGTTTGGGAACGGAGTTAGAAGAGCTCGAATTGTTGGGGAGAATGAAAATACTTTGTGCAGTTCAACCTTTTAAGTTTTGTAACATTCATAAGACGTTTCACTAAATAGTATTTATCTAAGGTTTACTGAAATCTAGCGGTTCATTTTCGACTTCGAGTGAGTTTAAAAGTAATATTTTCACACAAATCCCTAATTTATTCAAACCAGGCCCGGAGAAGTAGACTATGGGTTCCATCTATCCTATAGAGCTAGGAGTAGCATGCGCCAAATTTCTTCCATGCGACGATAAAAGTTATTGGCTGATAGCACACCGGACTCGCAATTACAGCCTATCGGCAGTTGACGAACTGAAAATACGAGTGCGGTGTGCTATTAGCCAATCAACAGTATCGAAAGTTTTGTCGTCTCATGCGATAAATTTGACGTATTGCGCATGCTAGGCCTACATGAGTCAAATCCTTTCACCGGACACGATGGCCCAACCGTCTCGCAACTTGCGCATACTCCATAACCTATGTTCTAAATTCTAATCCTTTTTTCCGTCAGTTTCTCAACGATCGAAAACTTGTGAAACCACTTAATCTCGTGGTCGTAATTACGAAACCAAAAGCAGCAGACGGCGGTCCTGCCATACTCGGCGCCATTACTCACTATGATGCGTAGGCGCAGGCGCGCAGGCAACGCGGAAAGGTGTTTAGCTGCCAATAAGAGAACTATGACATCTCAAGGATGTACATCTGGATCGAGAGCCCATTTTTTAAATCCGTGTAAACCGAAATAACAGAATAGGGAAATTAGTAAAAGTAATAAACATTTAAGACAAAGGTTCATGAATTTCTTGAACGATAATTATAACCGACATGATTAATTAACTTGGGCCCTTGATTGATCCAGACGCTAGCATAAAATTGCAAAGCCTAAATCTTGGAAATTTCCATCTCTTAGATCACAATTTTTTAAAACACTACATACATTTTTATAACGACTGGACTTAGAATAGTGGATAAATATCTCATACTTTAACACATCTCACGAAATGTATATATTAACTTGTAGGTGAAGATCACCCTAGGTATGAAGAAAAACTTGAGTGAGTGAGTAGAACTAATCTGAACTGTTATCGATGTTTTTTAGTTATGATCTCGGGGTCCTAGATCCGATACTCTACTTATCTCGGGTTTGTGATCAGCTATATTTTTATTCAATATAAAACCTTTGAATCGTCATTGAATACAAAACAAATATGTTCTTAAGATAATTTATTTCTAACGTCTATGTCATTTCTTCCTATATCTCAGCATATGTTACAGTAGCCCTATCTAACTTTTTACTATGCGTAGGTAAACTACTTTGTACTAAATAGTTATAAGTTTTGAGTTAAGGTATAGCTTCGTATTTTTTTTAAGTAGGAGGTCGCGCACTTTGATTAGGTGTATGTACCTTGAACTGTTGCTGCCCCGCCCTCGTTTAAGAACCGATTATTTTCTTATCAATAAACTAGCGACCCGCCCCGGCTCCGCACGGGTGCAATAGGTACTAAAATATCCGTATTATACATATAAACCTTGCACTTTATTTTATTATATTGACTCCCCACGTATCTCAGTGACGCTTACATAGAGCCTACATCGCATGCTGGCTACATTATTGGAGTTTTAGTAAGGATCTCTAATTTTTTTTAAAATATATTATAGCCTATGTCACCCGAGGATAGTGTAGCTTCCCAACGGTGAAAGAATTTTTGAAATCGGTCCAGTAGTGTCGGAGCCTATTCATTACAAACAAACAAACAAATGTTTCCTCTTATTATTCGATGGTTTATAATATTAGTATAGATATTATTAAGGCGAATGTTTGAACACGCGATCTGGGCTCTGCTCCTCTAACCTTAAGCGCAGCTTGTAGACGTTCGTGTTGAACAACGGTACCGCACCGCAAGCCGACACAATACACATAATTACATTGCCGGCCGTGCTGCCAACGAAATAGATGCTGGCAGAGCCAGTTACTGAGGCCCTAAACTGACACACTAGTAGATGTCTGTCGCTTTCCCTCTTGCCGTTGAGCTATAAGTGTAGAAGGGACGGGTAGATACTTCGTCTGCAGCCAAATTTTGTGAGATTTGAGAATAAGGCTTCTGAGGGCCAGGCCAACTGGCAGTGGTCGATCTTTGATACCGTTTCGATGATTATTAAATGTGATATTGAAATGTCTTACCCATATATAATGAATTAATTATAATAAGTATGTTGAAACTAGGCCCTCTGAACTGATAAATGAACCTGAAGATCAGACCAATAGTAATAAACAGAATGTAGTTGTCTGGCGAAGATTTTTTATTTAAAATAAAATAAAATAATTTTTTTTCAGACCAGAGATATATTAGAGATTAATTTTACACTTTTTGTAATAGGCAAAGTACATATATAACATGAAGTTTAAATTTTAATTTTAGTTTTTATCTAATTAAACCATTTGACATAACATTTTTTGTTTTCAAACTTGTTTTTTAGTATTTTACCGTTAATTGTATCCCAATAATCACGCAGTCACTGCAATCTATAAACAACATAATATTAAAGACATTTACTTGACTTACATTTAAATTTTACTAGACTTAGGTAACAACATCGGGGAGAAAATCTCGAACGACAATCGCATCATACTTTTACCTTTTACTTTAATATGCCAAAAAAGCAGCCGAGTTTCATAACCGGAGTTCCCATGCAACTGCACAATGGAAGTGATATTGTGCATAACGCACGTTACTTTCCAGAAGCTATAATGCATTGTTTCAAAGTTTTTTGTTTATACTGCATGCTGAAGATGTTGGCAGACACCTTTCATACTTTCTAGATGATTCCCAGTGTCTAGATGTGGCGTGATCGTTGGGTAACCATTGAGAGTTTAATTCTCAAATGAAACTACATGTCTGAGATTCGTGGCCAATAGGGATGCGGACTAATAAATTGTTTTTTAGTCCGTCTGTCAGGTTATTTAATAATATCGGACACGTATTTTTGCATTTTCTACCTAATCAATCAATCGAAACATTAAAACGAATTGTTTCGTGACGTTACTAGTGTGTACCTACATTTTTTGGCCACCAGTAACGTTACCTACTAGCTCTAACCCCATAACTTGGTATCGTGTTATCTTAGTATTTTTTTATTAATATGGCAAATTATTATGTATTAGAAACAGAAAATTTTTATCTCCCCTTGCGGTGCGGGAATTGAACCCACGACCTTCACGTATCGCGCGTGCTACACAATGGTTTGGAACAAAGAATCTATCACTTAATGCCAAGAAAACCAAATGTGTAAAGTTCTCAATGCCCAATGTGAGACAAGTTAATGCTGTGATTAAAATGAGTGATGAGCCTATAGAGGTTATCAACTCGACAGTATTCCTTGGCATCACTTTGGACTCTAAGCTTCAATGGTATCCTCACATAGTTACTCTGGCGGCAAGACTTAGCTCAGCCGCGTATGCAGTGAGGAAAATAAGGGATTTGACTGATGTGGAAACAGCTAGATTGGTTTATTTTAGCTATTTTCACAGCGTAATGTCTTATGGTCTGCTCTTATGGGGGTCTGCAGCCGATATTGAGACTATTTTTGTCCTACAGAAGAGGGCTATAAGATCTATCTACAGGCTTGGACCACGTGACTCGCTGCGAATGCGATTTAAGGAGATAAACATCTTAACAGTCGCATCACAATATATTCTCGCCTGTGTAATGCATGTTCACAAAAATTTGAACAACATTCCTAAAAAATCTGATGTACATAGCTTTAATACCAGGAATAAACATAAGCTTGCTGTTCCAAATCGTAGACTCCACAAAACTGGTAATTCATTTATTGGATTAAGCATAAAATTGTTTAATAAATTGCCGCAAATTCTTGTTGACACAAGTTTAAGTTACAGATAAAAAAATTACTTATAAAGAAGGGCTATTATAAAGTAGATGATTTCCTTAACGATAAAGATATATGGCCTAACACTATTTAACTTGCCTGCACATGTTATTAAATATGTATTTATTTTTCTTTTCTTAAAATTTAATTTCGTTGACATCATGATAATGCAATCTTTTATTTTACATAATGACATTGATATTGTTAAAAATATCTATTATGGACATAAAATGTATATTTGTGAATTATGTATAATTATGAACTAGGTATAATAGATTTATTCCTTTTTTTTTAAATCTAAATCAAAATGTAGGTTACTACTTCGTGTCGGTCCTATAGTTGTTTGATGAATTTAATTTAGATAATAAATACTTACAAATTATGGGGAGATGGAGTAGTCATGCTCACTAAAATGTCACTGGGGTGGTGGCGCTATGTGGCGGGTCGTTACATTCCCTACAATATGGTTGAGTGAAGCGATGGCTGGCACATCATGTTGTGAACAGGTGCCACCTTTGGGGACTGGTCTGCTCCAGCTTACCTCTCGAAAGTAAAAACTTACTTGAGTACTTATTTGTTTCATCACTCATCAAAACCAAAACTATATGACTTGGTCCAAAGTGAGCTACACATAGCAATATATTAGATACTGATACTGTAAATGATCTGCTGAGTTTTTTACCGGTGTCTTCTCGGTAGATATAGGTTCCGAACCGGAAGTAGAATCACTTTGCATTGTATTCAATGACGATTCAAAAGTGTTATATGTAACCTACTTGAATAAAGAAATATTTGAGTTTGAGTTTGCTGCTCTTACCAACTGAGCTAACCGCAAGTTATCGTAGGCGATGAAATTTTTCTGCTGTATCAACCGTTAGCCTTCCGGTAAGTGCCCTCAGCCGAATATGTTTAGAACTACATACTTATCGGCCTGTGGTACATTCGTTGCAGAAATGTTTGAAAACCACGGAATCGAAGACACCTTGGCATCTTAATCGATTTTATTATTTTTATAGTACTACCACGTACCAGTTGGCATGTATTAAAAGAACTCAAACCTTTTTACCACTGGTATAAAATAACGCGAAATTGTAATTGCATTTTGGGTGTGGCGTTTCACGATTTCTCACTATACGAGAAACTAGTTACTAATTTGCCCCGTGCAGCTAATTGTCGACAAATAATCCGGTCGCAGCCGTTAACCCTAACGTCTAATCGTCGATAATCGATAAACTAGTACTTACTAAACTAGTACAACTCGATAGTTGTATGACCTGGCCGCTTTAGGTCGTTCCCCAGGATGGCGATGTTGCAGCAAAACTATGCAATCCGGTATCCGACGGAAGAACTTTTTTTTAAAAAAACACATCAAAATTGACCTCATCCCATCTGATGTTAAGTGGTAATGAGGTCCTACCTTAATCGTTAAGGGCGACAAGTACAGCATAATAAATCTGTCTAGACTTGTCGCCTTTATGGCTTGACCCCTGCTACTAATGTAACACCACCCAGGAGCTCTAGAAGTAGAAGAATTAAACAATTTCCGGGACTATCTAGTTAATTTATTCAATTAAAGCTTCGTTCATTTTGAAAACACGCAGACTCCGCCTGTGATTAACCGTAAACCGCTGTCAAATCACGTAGCGTCTTGTCATGTCGCAGTAACTTTCCACGAAAAATCTAGACTTCCTGTAGAACTACGGACGAATCAATTCAGCAGCAACATACCCGTTGTACCAGTACACGACTAATTATCGATTGCGGGTCTCAACGCAATTTGCGGATCCTGTTACAATTAGACAGAGCTGCGTCTGCGCAGATGCCTAATCGGTTCGCGAGACGGTCGCGATTGTGGCTTTATTTAGACAGAATGTGAGCTTAATTGGCGAGCTTGATGGTTGTAGAAGCACTGAGCCTGCAAATGTATTGATTCCCTTTTTGTAGTAGCAGGATATCTTTTTATTAAACGTGTTGCTTGGATAAATGGCTAATTGGTCCTACGACCCGTTAGTTCATCTAGTATTAACACGTTTTTTTGAGAGATAAATCCGCTTTGTTTCCGGCCTCATCACGACGTTTTTTACCTAACTGACTATGGATGATGGCTGCAGTTAGCCTTTTCATCTTCACCGAGCTTGCAGGGGAGCGGAAGGTTCCCTTCACTTCCCACCACGACGCCTTTCGCGCCCCTTGGCAATGAAACACCGAGGTCATCCTCTTCCTTTGCGATCCACCTCTGCCCTTGCGAGCTTGCCGCAGAAAGCCACCTGCTATATATATAAAACCATGCCACAATGGTAGATCTAACATTTTGTTGATCGAAGTAGCAATAGTTAGGTACCATTAGAATTTCGAATCCTAAACTGACTTGACTGAAAATCTAATCTGGAACCATTCACATTTCGGGAGCCTTCTTTAGCCACCGCGTCACGAAAGTCGTAAAAAAACTGGTGTGAGAGCTCAACATCAATCCGTATCTCACTGCCCGCGTGGGGATATTGTAAAAAAAATATTACTCGATAGCCAAAATCCGGATATCTGCCATTTTTTCTACGACTAACAGCTAATTGTCAATACCGGTGTTCTACATATATAGCCGCTGGAAACTCGTCTGAATCATTCGATCATGATTTGTCAATAGACGTTTTTCTTTACCGTGAATAACTCGGACATAGAAAATACATTATTACCACACGTGTCTTCAATAGCATGGTGAACTTAGGACTTGCAGCAGCCGTTGTATGTTAGGGCACCTCTCACTGAGGTATTTAACGTAGGTACACGTCCCTACACTTGTCTTCAGCCTCCAATAAACCTAACCAGCTTGAAAAAAAAAGGTTTCTGAATTCATTCGTTAAATTTTTTAGAAAATATAAATTTAAACACCATAAATGCATGTCCTATTCTCAAAACAAAAAATAAAATAAAGCCCTTAATTTAGGTCCTCTTAATGTATGTTTACAAAGTATTAAGACCTAAAAATGATTAAAGAGTAATCAATCAGGAAAGGTATGCTCCAATCTTTGCCATTCAGTAATTTTCAGTGAAGAATGAAAACGAGGACATATTAGCAAATCTCAATATCGATTTCATTACGTAAAGGTAAAATATTTAGTCACTGTCTTATCTTGTATAGGAAGAAAAAAAAAAGTAGTTTTAAAATTTGAATGCTTTTCTAACGTTTTGTGGACATAAGTAGCTATTATCTAGACTCCTAGTAGGTAGTTGTTTATCTAGCTTACCTAGCCTCAAAGCTATTTTAAAATTCGAATGCTTTTCTAACGTTTCGTAAATAAGCTCTAGCTTCCTAGTGCTCCCGGGCCTACCTAGGTTAGTACTAGAAGCACTAAACTAGTATAACAAGTTTCGCTTCCGCCTCATCCGATGAGCGGCGCGCGGTCACCCGCCTCGAGTAATTGATAACAAACATGGGGGTTGCGTGCGCAAGCGCAGTGTAACACTCGCAACTACAGGTGCCCTTCTGTTCCACAGTAACAGTTGTAGGTATGTTTTAAAGAAACAGAAAAATTTCATCGCTTCTTGAAGTGTAGGATTCGAAGCCACGACCTTCACGTATTACTATTATTGCGCGTACTGCTCTTCCAACTGAGCTAACCGGAAGTTATCGTAGGCGGTGAATTTTTCTATTATTACCCTTCGGCAAGTGTCCGATGCCGTATGAGTTTAGAACTACGTACTGCGACAAATGTACCACTGGCTGATAAATATGTTTAAGACTTTCACGTTCCTTTTTAAACATTTAAAATAAGTTAACGCGTCACGGTTGGTGCAACCTAACCGAAACGTCGGGTAGTAAGTAGGTAGTTCGTATTAACTACTAAATATGCCTGACAACTATGTACAGTTGCCGTCAGATATATTGGAGCAAACACGAGTTACGAGTGTTCAGATATTAATGGTAATTTGTTGCGTATGGAACTAATTGACATTTTTAACTGTTCAGAAGTATTTGGTCACTTTGTCTGCTCCGATATATATGACGGCGACTGTACCTACTAGATATTGGTCACTTTGTCTGCTCCGATATATCTGACGGCGACTGTACCTACTAGATATACATATACCTACGACATGATGAGGTATGTTATTATCATCCAATCATTTCTGTCATCTCAAATGAGTTAAGTTTTCGCATTACTCAGCTAATTTTTTATTTGGATTCGTTTTTTAATGACTCACTGGCAATGGGATTCAATCTCGTCTGATTGGAAATGGTGTGGTGATGGAGTTTGCTGACCCATTATTTACTTTATAGTCATTGGAGGTGCCCAAATCAAAGTAGTAGGTACTCAAAAGCACGTCAAGGTATAAGCCTACACTTTGGCCTCCATACCTACCATATGTCGGGGGCATAAGAATTTATTTCGAACTTCAAGTGCTTGCCGTGATGCGCTGTTGATACATAGATATATTTTAAGAGGATAGCGATTTATCGCTCGAACTGGAGCAGCCCGACTGGTGAAATACCTCCACCTTACAGAAGACCGTAGCCAAATAACAATCACTTCGGTGTTGTTGTATTCCTACGTATGAGTAAGATTTTCACAGCTCCTGGGGGGTGTTACATTAGTGGCAGGGGTCAAGCCTTCAAGGGAAGGGCGACAAGTCCAGTATCAGAATTATTATGCTGTACTTGTCGCCCTTAAGCTAGGGCCTCATAATCATTTAACATCAGGTGGGATGAGGTCAATCTTAAGTGCAATATAAAAAAAATATTTAAAGTAGGCAATTAGCAAAACTCTATTTTTACAGTTGGTATTCAAAAAGGCAAAATTAAACACATATTATTTAATTCAAAATGTGTTTTATTGTAATATGGTGGTATTGGCTAGATTTATCACATGTACCTACAATGAAACCTGTCTGATCCTTATACAGAAACAAAATATATAAAACACGCACTTAAACCACTCGGCTACGTAGTACCTATCAATACCCTTTGTGAACGTAAAAACTTCACTTCACATACAAAAAAATAGTCCTTTTAATTATGTCCAAATACTTTGCATGTCATTTGGCTACATAAGTTACATGATTCATTAAGTAGCAGCTACTTAAAAGATTAGCAGCGATTTTGTTCGCGATAAACGTTCCAATTTATCCAACTCATACACCTGCGCACACGCACATTCTATTACATAACGTGGGTGGAAAATCCTCACACAAGCTATAAGGGGCCGTCCATTATGAATGTGATGTTTTTTTTTGGCATTTTCAAACCCTTTTCTGATACATGGTGGTATAACATCTGATTTTGTGGTAGCAGTTAAAGGTACTAAAATCCGAACCAAAAACGGTACCACAACACCCAGACCCGAGACAATATACTAATCTGCCATATGACCGACCAGGAATCGAACCTGGGACCTCATAAATGGCTCGATGCCAAAATACTGTCTCGTCTCTTTGCTACGAGGTTTTTAAGTCAAGAAATAAATTATTAAATTCACACACAAGTACCTAATTAAATAAATATCACAACAGGTGTACCTACTCACTGTTTACATACAACTGCTATAACATATGCCAGAGGCTTACAAAGCCAAGCACAGTCTGTCTATGCGGACGTAAACGGTGTCATGGCCACGCATAATCGCATATTGACTCCCGTAACTTAGTCCGAATGTTACCAAACCTCGAATAAAACTCCACATAGTCAAACTATTTTCAACTTTCTGCAGCTCATTTTAAGGATAACTTGATAAAAATGATATTGATCGAATTAAAGTTTTACATTCTTATGTATTTGTTGACGTTTTCAAACTTCACAAAGGTGAGATGAAAATTTGTGACAGATTGAAGGCATATTAGGAAAAACCTATAACCATCAGTGGACTTGTGGATTAATTTCATGAACATCAGCCAATGCACTGATTGGCTGATGAGGATATAATTAGTCATAATAAATTACTTAACAATCTTGTATGGCTTAAACCGGTAGTCGTAAAACTCAGGAGCCATTCTTTACTTTTCACCAGCCATAAAAATCATTATGTTAACGAAATCGCTACCTTGAAGCAATCCACATATAAAAAAATGACTTCCTTTTTCAAAAATACACATAAAATTAACTACTTATTAATTATTCTTATTATATTAGTGAACTCAGGGTTTAACCTCCATAAAAAGCATTTCCAGATAAAAATATTGTAGCAAAATCAATAGTTATTTTAAAAAAACATACAAATAATCTGATAAAACTTAATATATCACTTAATTTAAAACTTAACAGGTGTCACCCTAGTTATTCACAGGCGCTATAAATTTACTGAAAAATACACTGTTTACCATAGAATGACTTGAGATTAATGTTTAAATAAATAAATAATCAGTTACTCCAAAAAAACATCAACAAAGAAATAACATCACCTTGATTTTAATAAATTATTAATGATGTAATGCTAGTACTATTGATTTCTAATGTCATAATACAGAAGTTACGACCTATAAATACTCGACTCTGGGCAAAGGCCAAAAGACTTTTCTTCCGTTAAACGTCTATAAATCAAAACTGGATTAGACACAAGATACATTCGTGATGTCGCCCATTAAACTCATGCGATTAATTTCAAGTTCATTCCAAACTTCAGTAATCATAGTCTATTCCAACTATTGCCACAACATACAAATTCATCACACACAGAATTTCACAATAAAAATACCTTACTTTTTCTAAATCACAATAGACTACAAATGCTGGTATAGATACTTCAAACCACGAAGACACGCCCGCCCATCCTATATCACATTTTAATTAGCAATGGGTGCACACGCACACTAGATGAATTGTCAGAACATCACGGGGTAACTGAGGTTTGGCAAAAACTCTCTACGCCTCCCACTTAACCCTCATGCACCGCGGGGGCCCATGATCAAAAGTAGTGGGGCGTGTCTTCATAGTTAACATACTAGAAGAACTCTTGGACATTCATGTACGGAACAGTTGCATCAAGTCAAAGTCCCTTAAGTTAACGAGGCCAGCATGACCGTTAATCATACAATAGTACTCTGCTCCAACAATGTACGATAGCACCATGGCTCCCACTATACTTCCGAGTGATGTTGATTTTGGCATCAGAATCCCAGTCGCAATCAAAAGGCCCACATATGTCATGTACCTGGAAATTATGGGAGTGTTAAACCTCTTACTTAAACCAATAAATAGTACCCATCACCATTATGTTATATTTAGTCACTTTGTTAATAAGAATAATGTTTATGTGATTAACATGTAATAAGATAGGTCATCCCGATTTTAAAAAAAATAGTTAACTTGATATGCTTTATATTTATAATTTATTATAACAAAAATTAAATGATAAACCTTTTAAATAGAATGCTTAAAATGGACCAATACTTATGAATATCAGAGAACATAACATACAATAGCCAGATCCCAAAGTAAGTAGCTTAAGCACTTGTGTTACGCATATATTCCAATATATAAGTACATAAATATATTTATAAAATTATGGACACAGACCCGACACCAATGGGCATCACACTAATGTTTATCCAGTGAGGGGATCAAACCCACTATCTATGGTTTTCTTCAGTCAAATTTCAACATTCTTATAATACAATAGAGGATTAAATTGCATATAAAAAGCTCATATTTATATATTAAATGCCCCTCTAACAGAATGAGTAATAAATTTACCTAAAGAATTAACAAACTATCCAGCTTACAGCTCAGTATTTCTGTAAAAAATTCAACAAATACATTAGATGAAAACAAAAAGAACAAAATTTATATTTTTTTACAAAAGAAAACATTTATTACCTTGAAGTTGTCAAAGCTTCTGAATACTCATCTTCATTCTCCCGATCAGAAATGCAAAACTCTCCTTTCTTCGAATAGCCTTTGGCACATTTACGACACATGTCTGGACCATCACCGTGACAGCCAATGCATGACTTGTCACATTCAACACATTTATAAGAACCAATAGAGTTCATGCAGAACTGATCTTTTGAGCAACGCTTGGTATCATCACACTCATTTATGTCTAAGCAACCTTCATCTGAATCAAAGATAAAGCCCGGTTTGCAAGCTGCACAATCTTTCTGACTGCCTTGCCTGCACCCTCCCATACAGGCCCTGTGGCACGGAGAGCACAACATCTTCTTATCATCCTTGTAGGCCAAATAGTAACCCAATGAGCATTCATCACAATTCAATCCTGTATACCCTGCATCACATAAACATGTCCCATTTCCTTTCCTCGTGCCATCGCCTCGGCATTTGCCATTTCCGTTACACAAATTCTCGTGATCACCTGGGCATGGGGTACAATCTTTCCCATAGTGATGTTTAGGGCAGCAAGTCTTGAGGTTTTCTATGCAAATGTAAGAGAAAAGATCAACCGATTTTTCTGGGTCTTGCGTCCACCACTCTTCTATGAATTCTTCAGCTTTTTCAGCCATGTGATGGCACTGGACGGAATATTCCTCCTTGCATATCCCATCTTGTATATCAATTAGTCGCATCTCACTCCTTTTATATGATTTTTTTAACTTCTCTTCCTCCCAAGCTGCATCACCTCCCTCATATTTGCCTCTTGCCGTCCTCTCTAGACCTTTCTTGAAGGATTCTACAAATATTTTACAAGCTTGGCACTCGCCTATAGTTTTTGACGGAGTTAGCACGCTGGGATTAAGAATTGGAGGTTTAACGTCGCAGAAACCGGCGGGCAACGCGATGAATAAAACGACAAACTTCAAGCAATTTTCTATGTTTCCCATATTGTAACACGTCTGAAACAATCATATAAATCCTCAAATAGATACCATATTCTTTATTTCATTCATTATTTTAATGTAACATGAAATAAAATAAAACATAGCCCAAAAATTTTCACTTCACATCAACACGAAAAGTATAGATAGAACACTTACAAAAAATACGACCGTAAAATACAGTATCCTCAAATATCGATCGACGTTTTACTTAACTTGAATTGAATGTAAAAAGAAAAGGATTTTACATTAATACTCTACTAAACCTAAAATTACTGACGTGTTTGCTTCTTACTTGCGAAAATTTTGACATTTAGAAACAGCTGGCTTTGACGTAATTTAGCTAGGCGCCATAGCTAAACGCGTTTCGTTTCACGCAGCACAACCAACCACGCAAGGCTGTTCCTTGCGTGGTTGGACAGAACGAAGATTTAAAACAATCTTCATATGGATTTGCCTTTTTTGCTAACCTTATTGTCGACACGAAATTAAAATTAAAAACGTGTAATGCCATTTTATTGCTAAGTGGATCTACATTTTATACCTTTCAGAAGGCTTTAAATTTCATTGAAATGGAAGAAGAAAAGTTTATTTTTAGTAAATTTATGAGTTTGCTTGCGATTTCTAATTCGGGCTCTTCTTCTAATTTTTAAGTAAATTACTTATTTATTCAGTAATTTATTCAGTAGAGCGAAAGTACTCAGTATTTTTATATTTTTTTAACAAAACTTGGCCCCATATTACTTTGTCTCCTACGCAACGCCTACCTCAATACCTTGATATTAAAAATCGTGGGATGTGATTTAAATCCTCTGACCTTATCGGCAATCGTTTCGTAAAATACAAACCTTGTAAGGCGGTTTGCAAAAAAACGTCTCGAAGAAAGAATGCAAAAAGTTAAAAGTTAGAGCAATTTTTTTTTCCCGATGTTTAATTAGTTCCCAAACTTTTTAGGCCTCGTTCACTTATTTAGAACCAAACCAGAAACTTTAAACTTTGATCGATCCTGATTTGATTATTAAACATTCTATTTCATAATGCTTATGCAAATAATAATATAACTGATCATTAAGGTCCATTATAATCCCTGGAGGATTCATTGTAACAAATCTGTATTAAATTACCAACTGCTAATACCCAACCTAGATTATACTTCTCGTAGGCCTCAATTCATTCAAAGGCGTCACCTTAGTTAGCATACATTGTCTGAACCTTGGATGGCTTTGAGTTGGCAAAACAAATCTATATCTGCGTCACTTGATGAATGATGAAGTCTTCAATGATTAATCAAAACTGGAGATTCATTTACTGCCAGTTGTGTCTTACCTTGCGGCCAATTTTTGTATGAAAAGTAATGCTAAAAAGTAAAATCTGTTTGTAAAATCTATTTCAAAAAGTGAGTAGGTATATTTATTTATACATATTTATACGGACAAACAACGTTGCTACACAAAGTTCTGCGTTGCCTTTCAACCATAAAGAGTAAAAAGCGCATGTTGGGCTCCAAATGTTGCTTATTGTAGGCATACGAGGCTTAAACATGGGCGCTAGCTTATCTCAAATCTGCATATGATCGATTGCCAATACGCAGCGCGAAGTACAGTAAACAGCTCGTCAAGGAAAACACTTGCAGTTCAATATTAGTTCTTAAATCAACGGTTTAAGGGTGGTGCAAAGTCCAAAGTGTATAGTCATGACATGTGATAGTGATCACACCCGCCCGTCACAGCGATGACGTCTTAATTTTAAAGATGGATGCCTGTAATCCAATTTGTTATCAATTTACTCGCATTATTTACGGTAATATCATCAGTTTTTGATTGAAGGGTTTTATATTTTGGTGCCAACAGACATCTCTTTAATTTATCTGTAAAGAGTGTTCAGCTTGCTTAATTATAGCTTCCATTACGCAAAAAGTAAAGAAAAAGCGAAGCCAGTTAATAAAAGAAATGACCGATGACCATTGTTGATACAAATACTATAATTACATCTTTAATGCAGAATGATTTAAAATACAAGTATGAAAGTCTATAGGTACGGCTATCATTTTTACCTTTTTCATTCTTGAAGCTAAAGTTTTAGGTAGATATATTTATTCGTATGTAATACTAGCGGTCACGGCGAACTTTGTTTCGCCTTAGAGCAGTGTTTCCCATTTTCCGGGTCGCGACCCGGTACCGGGCCATCAAAATAAAATACCGGGTCGCAACATTTCCGCCTTGTTTTACATCAATTTCTGCAAACTTGGATACTTTAAGAAAAAATAAGCAACTGGTCAATACTTCGCAGTAAAATTTAGTGACTAAAATTGCGATACCAAAAAATCGGTACAATAAATTATAAAACATATTTTCTTGTAAAAATAAATAAGTATTATTTAACCTAATGGAACCCGCTCGAGTTTAAAATTATTAGGTGGGTCACGAATCAGCAATATTAAATTTACCGGGTCATGGCAAAACAATGATTGGGAAACACTGCCTTAGAGGATTTACACGTTTTTCTGTTGAAATTTTTCCTGAATTTTCTTTGCTGTTTATAGCAGCTCACGGAGCCCGAGACCTTTCCAACAAATGCAAAACAATGGAAATCGGTTCGTGCGTTCTGGAGTTATAGCGTCAGGGGGCTAACTAGTTATTTATTTAGTTTAGCTTCTAGCTCAGTTTTAAAACACATGGTTTTTTTATTTTGAATAAACCTCTTTAGTAATCTATTCAGTGACGGGGGAAGTCTGGGGAGCCATACATGTGAGATAGCTTTTTCACTGTTGTAGAATAACGTAGGGTTTTAAACTTTGGTGATTTATTCAGGCGAGGCAACAATTTGACGTTTAGAATAATTTTCAACACTTTCAAGCGAGCTGAGGCACGCCACTGTCAATAAATAAATAAGTAGGCTTATAATATTTGGAGATGAAATTTCTGTATCTACGATAAAAAACACGTCAGATTTGGACTTTGTACCGCTCTTGTGGCGCGTGCTTAAGACCTAACATCGGACTGCAATTATTCACCTTGACGTGTTGCTGACCGTACATACACCTACTTTATACTTACCTAAGTTAACTCAATAATCTTTTTGCTCAAGTCAAGGAGCGTCTTACTTGGGGCAAGCCATAAAATTCTTCACGTCTATGGGCGTATAAAGTAGGTAGGTAAGTCGATACGCGATCTGAAATATTATTACGATCGAATTGCAAACTTACTGCTACAAAGTATTGGAGTAAGTACTTATTTCTCGTATCGTATTCAAGCGTGTAGGCTGGTGTACTTTTAATCTGTGATTTGGATCTTCTTAAGACCGCTAGGATCTATAAGTTAACCATGGTCACATTTCTTTTATTAATGGCAAAGATTTGTAAATTTATTAGGCTTGATGCATATTTAAAGTAAGTAAATAAGTTATCATAAGTTTAACAGTTTTTGTAAAGAAAACTAGATACTATGTTTCTTTAGGGAATTTCGGACTTCCTTTCAGCAAATTAGTAAAAGGATGCTTAGTAAAACCCCTATGTATGTATTTATTAATTTAAATATTTATTTTACGAGAACAAAACACAGCCGCGTATAGTTTAAAGGTAGAGAGAGACAGCAGATACTTTTTTAAAAACACTTGGCTTGGCGGGAGCCCCACGCGCTTGCATAGGAATTGCATTCTGAAATGCCTAACATTAGCAAGAAAGAAATATTTTTACCCAATTATTTATTAAAATACTAATGGACAACATCACATAAGTAGATACATTGCTCTGATACATTGGTATACATTGGTAAGTACCTTGTGTTACAAAAATCACAAACAAAGAAGGTACCGCAACACCGCAATATTGAAAAAAAATATATTTCGTATTATTCACCGAAATATTAAAAAAAAAATGTTTTACTTTAAAGTAACAAATTTTCAAATAAAAAAAAATTAGAACATTTGTTAAACTTTAGGATACTTTATGTCCCGAAATAACGCAAACAAAGTAAGCTACTCCTTCGTAGGTCCCAACACACCACAACCTTACGTCTACTTACAAACAAACGTTCTGTAATTGCGCCGGCGCATAGTACGCTTGCATAATCGCTTCCTGCTTTCACCGAGCACAAAGACGCGAGAACAACGAGTCGCCTCTCTTCGCAGATTGCTGAGAAGTACTAGAGGTAGGAATGTGCGGGATTTTTAGGGTTCCGTACTCAAAGCTATTATTATGATGTACTTGTCGCCCTTAAGCTATGACCTCATTACCATAAACATCAGGTGGGATGAGGTCAATCTTTTTTTTTTATATTGCACTTCAAGATTGACCTCATCCCACCTGATGTTAAGTATACGAAGACATCGCTGTCAACCGCAAAAAAATAACGTTATTTTTTTGCCGTTTTTTGCTCGGTGTTTAACAACAAAAGGTAAACGCTGGAAATATTCTCAGAATATTTAGTTGTAAATTTACTTTAAAAAAAGAGTTAAAACTCACTTGAGTTATTCAAATGTTTATTCAATATATTTTAACTCTTTTTTTAAAGTATTGAGTTATTCAAATGTTTATTCAATATATTTTAACTCTTTTTTTAAAGTATTGAGTTATTCAAATGTTTATTCAATATATTTTAACTCTTTTTTGTGTTTTTTGTTTTGTGTTTTTATTTGCCATTTTTCGCTTGATCTTACCAACGACAAACTAAGCTAGTTAAAGATAGACTCCAGGACAGGGGAAGCTAAGTAGATATTGGTACGGAACCCCTCGTGCACGAGTCCAACTCGCACTTGACCGGTTTTTTACGAATCTTGGATCCTTGTCTAAGCGCGGTGTATAGGAACCTTATGTACAGTTCAACTCGTCAAACTATAGATTTTGTCGGATCTAATTTCGCATTTTAAAGTGTTCATCTTGATAGCTGTTGACTGCGCATGACTTATTTCCGGTTTCAATATTTGAAAAACGACCCGTTCTAGTTACGCATCAAACTCAAACTCAAATATTTCTTTATTTAACTAGGTTACATATAACACTTTTGAATCGTCATTGAATTCAATGCAAAGTGATTCTACTTCCGGTTCGAAACCTATATCTACCTAGAAGACACCGGTAAGAAACTCAGCAGATCATTTACAGTATCAGTATCTAACTTATTGCTATGTGTAGCTCACTTTGGACCAAGTCATATAGTTTTGGTTTTGATGAGTGATGAAACAAATAAGTACTCAAGTAAGTTTTTACTTTCGAGAGGTAAGCTGGAGCAGACCAGTCCCCAAAGGTGGCACCTGTTCACAAGCATGACGTATGTGCCAGCCATCGCATCGGATAGTAATAAAGTATACGAGTCGTAAGCTAAAAACGATCGACCGACAACTGATGACAGCTGGTATGGAAAGTAAATTATGGAACGGTATTAACGACTAGTAGTCGGTTGGAGAAAAACGAATACCTCGTCACTTTTGATACATTACGCATTAAAATTGGAACTGGGTATATCAGATATCTTATATTTTGGCAAGTAGGTATGTTGGTTAGTTTGAACAAACTTAGTTTTTCAGTTCATATACTATATCTGTCACTAGGACGCAGTTGCACCAACACATTGCAACTTTTTTGAGATGGCACAGCAAAATAACTATTTTCGCATTCTTTAGTTGCTTGTACTGTAATATCTTCTATATTGCCGAAAGATCTTAACTCTATGGTAAGTATCCAAAAGTTTTGAGAATTTTGGTCCTGCTAATATTTTCAACACAATGACTGTTTACTTGGATGTGTGGATGACTCTTTCACGCAAAAGCTTGATTTAGATGAAAATTGATAGCTACACAGCACTGTTGTGTAAAAATAAAGATTCCACTTAAGTTGTTTAGTAGGTAGGTTTAAGTATAGAACGATGTTAATAAGACTTCTGTCCATTATTTTCCATCCCAAGTGGCATTTTCAAAGTTCACGACGCTGACAGCGAGGTTGCCTGCACCAGTTGATTTCACTGTATAATGATATAATAAATAAATAAAATAAAAATGTTTTATTCAGTTCAACAAAAAGAGTGCAACATTTAGTTACTGTTATTACAAAATTTAGGTTACTTCATTTATACAATAACTTAACAGTATCGGACTTCACACTAGGATTCCCTGTGTCGTGACCAGACTTCCCATCTAGATATAACATGATTGGTCTACCATTTAGTTAATTTGTAACTATCATTGATACTTATATATATTCGCAAAAAATAATAAGATTTATCTTCTATATTTAAAAATGAATCCCTATTTCCCTTGGTCACGCCATCACGCTAAACCAATTTCACTTTTTGTCGTTGTCAGGCTGGGCTGGTAGGCAACAGGGCTGTTTGTTATTGTCAGGAAAAAGACATTAAGAAAAAAAAATAGTCGTCACTAAAGACGGGACAAAGTCACTCGGGCTAGTGCAAAATAAAATTAAAAACGATTTTTATGAGTTATGCCTTTGCTTATATCTGCCGTCTCTTGGTATACGGCTAACAGCTAACTGCACGGACCAGCAGCGGGGCATAAAGGAAAAAAGTAATTAGTCTGAAGCGTGCTCCGAGATTGGTGACCGCTTAAACCAGCACTTACAATCGGAGCTGGTACCTGGGTAGAAACAATGACGAAAAAAGTATTTAAATGGAATATGGAATATTATGTGCAACGTTAAAAAAAAGTAGATTTCTGCATTCGAAAGTTTTTTTTTATTCGTCTATGAAACCATTTTGTTTTTTTTTTGTAGGAAAAAAAACACCCTGACGCTGGTACGGCCAACAGCTCATCATCTTGTAGTTCTTGTTGATAAGAGCGGTACAAAGTCCAAAGTGTGTAATCTGACCTGCTTTTTGTAACCGGAAACAGTATGGAAACTAGGGGGCTGATTCAGAAACGTCAGAACTGATTATGAATCGGAAAGTCAAGGTTGTTTCCATTCTATCGTATAAGATAAAAAAGAGATACAATGTAGTTGCATCTCTCTGCGGCCGCGATTTTCTCACTACGTATATATTACAGAATTTGTTCATACGAGTTAAGGGCACTGTTCGCTTTTCATTATTCAATTCGCTTGCGATTCTCCCAAATAAACAAATGAAGGAGGCTTCATTACAGCGTCCACTGCTTCTACCACGGAGCCAGTTGTGTATATTTTTTATGCTTAGAACATAGATTTATTTGTTTCCTTATTTTAATGTTCAGAACGCTTAATTTCGAACGAAATACCTCAAGTTGTTGTGTATGACGTCGACAACAATGTGAGTAACATTCCTAAACGCAGCCTTAAGCAATTCCGGCCGTGAAGGTTCACCTCAAAGGTTACACACAGCGTCGGTTACAAGTGCATAAGAGTTCGTTGTTATTTAACTTGTATAATTAGTCAGCAAGTTAACACTCAATGTAATTCGTCACATGTGATGAGTTCGGTCAACAGTTTTTTTTTATTTTTTTTTATATTGCACTTCAAGATTGACCTCATCCCACCTGATGTTAAGTGGTAATGAGGTCCTAGCTTAAGGGTGACAAGTACAGCATAATAAATCTATTACTGGACTTGTCGCCCTTACCTTGAAGGCTTGACCCCTGCTACTGATGTAGCACCCCCAGGAGCTCTGGATACCTTACTCACACGCAGGAACACAACAACACAGAAGTGATTGTTATTTGGCTGCGATCTTCTGTAAGGCGGAGGTATTTCACCAGTCGGGCTGCTCCAGTTCGAGCGATAAATCGCTATGGCCTACCTCTCTTAGTTTTCCTATTTTCAGTAAGTAGTTTGCTTACAAAGACTATTAACGCTCAATCTTGTTTTATTTTCTATTGATAAAAGTACATACCTAATAAAACTGGAACCGCGTCCATATGTATGCTGTTTGGTTGACTGATAGAGAATACTCCTAGCGTCCACCTTATGCCCTTTTTGGGCATTAAAATTTTATGTTCGTTCTTGTACATTTGATGCCTCCTCTCCACGTAGAGAGATTCGTCTGCAGATGGCATCGCCAATCAAGTCAATCACCCGCGTTCGCCGACTTGTAGAGGGAGTGATATGCTCGTCTGCCGATATCAAATACCTACCACAGACGAGCAAATCACACCCTCTACGAGACGGCGGATGCGCCAGCCGATGCCATCTGCAGACGAATCTGTCTACGTGTAGAGGAGGCATTAGAAGAAAGATTTGACTACAAATAAACTATTAAGTTGAAGTCAAAGTCATACCGAATTTAATCGATTTTAACAATTAAAAAGGACCCCATAAAATTATATTTTTATGGTATAAAATATTGATAGAAACTCATTCAAACATTCAAAAGATTACCATAAAATGTAGTTACCTACCTATAATACAAATCTCTTTAATACAAAGCTCACCATTAAGGAAAGGTATAAAGGTACACACGTAGCTACTCACACTGTCATAGTTACCAACAAAGACGTGTTTAAAGCGGCTAGCTGCTGCTTTAAATTAACGCAAATGTTAAACAGAGCATTTAATTTGAGTGCCAGTTGCTATCCATTCGCGGGTGCGTTCATTTGTGTTATTAGTTCACAAGAAATCTTTTATTACGCACATCATTCTGTAATCGATCAATGGCTGTCAGTTCCTTTGTCGGTAATGTTTGTAAGGATGTACACTGATTGACTTCCGTAACTAATTAATAGGAAGACTGTTAAAATACTTTTTAAGCTGTCAGTTAACAATTTGATTGATATGATTATGTTCGTCTGTTTTAGGTGATGTGAGAGAGTGAAGATCTCACCACAGAAATGAATTAGATGTCACCACCGCACAGTTAGTTATTCTTAAACATGTCTCTCTAAACATTTGACATTGGCGGAATCATCAGAAAAAAAAAAGATATATTTAGTCAATGTTAAACCAAGTATTTATTTCTGAGTTCGATTAGATAATACTGGGAAAGACATTTGTGTAATGAAAATTTGTGTTAATTACAGGCCTAGCTTGCGCCTTGCCGGTGATGCTGTGGTAGGTCTTCTGTTCCCATGGCATCACCATCAAGGCGATGAGGTCCACCGGGGGGTTTTAGTGGGTATTCCTGCCCGCATAAGGGCAGGGAGTCCCACACACGCCGTCACCTCCCTCGGGTGACGGTACGGTGCGTCAATGCATTTCCCTCCGAAAAAAAAAAAAAAAAAGAGGCCTAGCTTGCGCCACGCGTCTGAATTTTAAACAAACGTCAAAATTTCTTGAAGTCAGTGCGTCCGTCAACTGCTGATCGACTGACAGTACGAGTGCGGTGAGCAATCAACAGTTTCAAAACTTTTGTAATCTCATACGAGAAATTATACGTATTTCGCATGCTAAGCCTGTAAGTGTCTGAGTTTCTGCTTTTTTTTTCTATTACAGTTAGCGTCAAATTGTAAGTAACATTCTGGGTATTCATTTGAATACATGAAAACTAAAAGTCAATTATATCACTAACTATGTGATGCTGACTGTACTTCTGTTTCTTTAGTAATCTAGAGACCGGCTGTGGGTTCGCACTGAATGCATTTAAAACATATTTGTTACCAAATTACGTTTGCAATTATCTTCTGTTAATCTGTTTTTCTATTGAAAACCGCACAATAACAGTTCCGTGGTTAAAAAAAATTACATACATTGCACAGACAATATCTCACACTCTTTTTTTAATTTATTAGAAGCATGCTTCGAGAACCGGCACAAAAGAGAGAGTAAATAAGAGTTAACTTATGCCCGATTCTAATATTTGAAAAGCGATCTGTTTAAGTTACGGTTTGTAATGAAATTATACGAGACGTAAGCCAAAACCGACTGACGACTGATGACAACTGGTATGGAAAGTAAATTAAGAACGGTATTAAAGACTCGTAGTCGATTGAAGAAAAACGGATAGTCATTTTTGAGACTTTAGGAATCGTAAGATATTGGAACCGACCATTAGCCACCTATGTAACCGAGAGGTTGATCGTAAAAATAGTCCCGTCTATCTCGCTAAGATAACAGGAGCTCGAGGCGAAATAAAGTCTGCATAAAAGCTAGGCTTAAACATTTTTATTAAGCAGGTAGCCAATGCAATGCCTGGCTATATTTAAATTACTTTAAGCACAATAACCCGTAGAACCTTGACAGCCCTTGAAGATGCCGGTGAGACTATCTCGGAACACTTTTTTGCTTTTAGGGCGGTGCGCGAAAGGGAATCCTGCGCTGGCGCATCCCGCTATTGTATCGGTCAGATAAACAGTTTAAACGAAATCGTAAATCCGAGGTATTGGAACATTCAGAAGTCTACCTCAGGCTGACAAGTAAGCCCGTGGATGTAGCTTATAATACCGATAGAAGGGTAGATAAGTACACACTACTATAGATATAAGAGAAAATATAGGCATTATAAAAGAATGCAAACATTTGTACTAATTTGTCCACATCTGGATGTATGTTTGTACGCAACAACTACTAAAAGAAATTTTGATGAAATTTATTAATATTAATTAATTAATTAATAAAAGATAGTTTAATTCCAGATGTAGACGTAAACACAGTGCAAGCAAGAGCTAGTACAAATAATAATCAGAACGATGTAATTACATACAAATAATTAATAGTCTCTTACACGAATTATGGAGTGTGATAAAATAAATCTTCAAAAAAACTGAGCACTTTACAATAACTATAGTTTGTCCTTCAATACGATTCTTGATTATCTTATTGGCGAGTTAGTACCAAAGCATTTAGGTTTAAAAATATAAACCATAGTAGGTATATTCAAAACTTAACAGAAATCGGCTTATAAGTATGTGATGCACAAACATCAGAAACGAGTAGGTACATTTTGTGATTAGTATGTTGATCCCAAATGTAGGTAGCTTGAGTTAGTGTTATTGAATAAAATGATGCCTGCAGTCGGACATTTAATAATCTGATACTAAACTTATTTCATTCTGCGCTTGCTGTAATTAATGCTATTCGTATTAAATATAAAATATCAATTATTTTTTAACAAAATAAAAAATATATATTATTGTGTCCCTGCGTACGAGAACATGAATGGCGTTAAGTCTTCATAACATTATAAAAATGACAAAAAACCCCAACGCAGACTGGCACCGAAATATCTGTGACTCGTAACTAATTAAAATCAACCACGAATATGAAATAAGAAACAAAACAAAAGTCATACCTAATCGTCGCGCAGTATGCGAAAACGCCAAGAGTCTGCAACAAAAAACAAATGACTTTTTAGAGCATGTTAGAAGCAACTGCACCACAGTACAAATAGCCGAAGAACCATATTTTCTAAAGGACAAAATGTAGGTAGGTATGTTATAGTGCTTAAATGTATAATTACCAAGCCTAGCAAGGCGCCACGCGAGTAAATTTTATCGCGCTCTTAAGAAATGTCAAAATCAATGCGTCAACTTATGATTGGCTGAAAATACGAGTACGGTGTACTATCATCCAATCAACGGTATATAACTTTTCAGGCCTAGCATATGCAATATGTCAAATTTATCGCAAGAGACGACAAAGGTTTCGATACTGTTGATTGGCTAATAGCACACCGGACTCGTGTTTACAGCCAATCAACCGCTGACGCACTGACTTCAATCGATTTTGACGTTTGTTATGAGCGCGATAAAATTTAGTCGCGTTGCGTATGCTAGGCCTGTAAGAAAGCGCCACACGATTAAATTGTATCGCGCTCTTAAGAAATATCAAAATCAATGCGTCAACTGCTGATTGGCTGAAAATACGAGTACGGTGTACTATCACCTAAGCACGCAACGGTACAGAAACTTTTGTCGTCTCATGCGAGAAATTTGACATATTGCGCATGCTAGGCCTACGCGTCAGACTATACACTTTGTACAGCACTTATGTCGTTCGCATAAGAACTAATATTGAACTGCAAGTGTTATGATGTACTGTTGATCAATCAAAAGTTTTTTTTTCCTATCTGACTATTGATGATGGCCGCAGATGGCCTTTTCATCTTCACCGGGCTTGCGGGGGAGCGGAGGGCTCACACCCCTAAAAATTTAAACAACTGCCTGAGGGCGCCCCATAGCGGGACTCGGACCTCGGCTCGGGCCGTTGTTGGGAGATGGTAACCTAACGTACCTTTGGGGGGAGAAGCGTCCCGGCACGTGCCGGTATCGCGATAGGGGCCCTGCTGCTAGCTGGGGGCGCGTCGCGCGTCCTCGCCGACGAGGACGGTATAGCGGTCGTTGTGGAGTGTTAGCTGTCGCGAGCTGTTTGGCTTCGGCCATGGCGACCGTGATGGTGTCATCAGGATCTAGGAGGACGTTCCTAGGCCTGCGTTTTCGGGTGCGAACTACGGGTGGGCAATCAAAAGTACGTTACATTATACACTTTGCCCTTATACTGCCCTTATGTCCTGGGCGTAGGAACGGATATCGAAATGCACGTATTTACCATATTGTGCTCTTCCATATATTGTAAGCTATGACTGCTTAATAGCCAGCTACGGTGTAACAAAGGTGCCACAAATTACATTAATACGTTTTCCTAATCTGAAACAAGTTTTTCCATGTCATGTCCGTTATAAGCAGGTTTGAGTTACATGCAGAAAGTAGATAGATAGATAGATATACTTTATTGCACAAAATCTTTACAGAAATAGGTTTTACAGAAAAATTATAGTACAATTTAGGCGGTCTTATCGCTAGAAAGCGATCTCTTCCAGACAACCTTAAGGTAGAGGAAATAGTAGATGGCGAGAAATGGGTACGGCCGTGCAACATAAATACAGTTTTATTTTAGAATTATTTCGTAGTTTAACATGATAAACATACATAAACTCATAAATATATAACATTATAAATATATACAAATAAACATATTTAACATATATAAAATCAAGTAAAGAGTTTTGACTCAAAAAAAAAAATAATAACAATAATAATGTAATAAGTACCTTTCTTCTTTAGCATAAACAAATCCCGTGAATGGACACATCTAGGGACTATTATTTTAAAAGGGAGTTGAGACGCTAGCGGCTCCATTAAAGCAGCAAAGCAACCAAATAAAGTAATCAAATTCTAAGTTCACTAGAACGGGACCTTAACTGTGTTGCCAGATTATGTGTTTCCCTTAAAGATGGGAGCTGTTGTTTTCGAAGTCTTTATAACGGTTTATTTTGTGGAATCCGTCGTGAACTTTTTCCAGGCACCTTAATATAAATAAGAGATAAAAATGATAATTATTAAAGAAGCAGAGAATTCCCACGTCCTTCACGTATCTTTAAAATATTTAAAGTTATATTGTGTGACGTGAAGCTAAAGAGAGAAGAAAAAAATTTATAATGTTTAACTATTGCTTGCTAAATTTGTACCTACCAATGACCATAATTTCACTTTATGAGGATACAAAAATATTTTTTTTAATTCTCTTTCGAATTTCTAAGTTATACTCAAACCAGGTTATCTCTTGTGATATGAATTGGAAAAAGGAAAACTGACATATTTGAAAACAGTAAGTGTCGTGTTTCTTGCCGGTTCTTCTCGACATCATCAACATTTCGAACACGGCGGTAGAATATTTAAATTGTACTGACGATTTATATGTGCTTTTGTAAAGCTTACATGAATAATGATGTTTTATATTCTATTATATTCTAATGAGTATCAAATAAGGGGTAAAATAAATAACACAAACCCAAGTCAATTTAGACTAGTGGACTTAACCTGAGATCGCCTAAGTGCGATTTTGACTTTTCACGATTAGGGAGCCTATTATTATAGACACTACGCTATCGAGGTCGAGCTAAATAAACTCAAATTAGTCTGGCAGCACAGAAAAAGACCGCAAAACAGACAACTGTCATGGCGTATCTATGGTATGCTAGGCTTGCGCTACCACAGCTTATCTCACAAGATCGCCCACAGACAACAGAATACGCGCCGTCATCCGCGCTATTGAGCGATCACTTATCAGATGCTGGCTGGATGTAATTAAAATCTGACTACAGATAAGTAAGGGCGAGCCTTAACGAATAGTTGTTTTGTTTTGTCAGGATTGATGTTTTATTCTAGCCGAGTAAACAAAGAGGCTGCGGTTTCCTTTGGGAGTGGAATTTTAATTAGTTTAGAGGCGGTTTTAGCAGCTTTGTTTAAATAAAATTGTATTTTCCTAACTCCATATGTAACCTACAATTTATTAAGATACCTACATTGCGATAAAATTTAGACGACGTCACTTTTTCATACAGTTTACGAAATATTTAGTGACGTTGACACCCACCACTAAACTTTCATGCCCTGTATCATTATGCAAATATCTAATATTTACTAAAGCATAATAATACTTATTTTTAATATCTAATATATGACTTAAGGATATCTACTTAAAACACTTATTATCACGCTTTAAACTTTAATGGACTTGATTAACCAGTCGCACGGTGAAATATCGCCCATACAACCTCTCTAACCTGCGATATGAAGTGATTAGCTATTCAAATATCAATTTAACAGTCAACAAACAAGTTATTCACAAAGGAAAGATTCTTGTAACAACTACAAACAAGTATAGATAAAAACAAACAATCTAAACAGCGAGAAATATGCTAACAAGAGGCGCTTGTTTGAATAAAGCAAAACGAATGCAGTTGTCGAAGGACATTAAATACTTTGTAGGCAACTGGCTGGAGAATTCTTAAGTCACCGTACCTGGCTATGACGTCATGGTTGCAAATGCCAACCGGCTGGCGAGGTCGTGCGACAACTTGGTACCGCCTGAGAGATTAATAGCAAATCTATGTGATTGTCGACTCGAGCACGGGTCACGAATGTGACTAATAATATCTTCGTGAATCCGGCATTATTCACTTGTTATTCAAGAAGCAAGGTAAGGTCGTATTGTGTTGATATTGGGGGAAACGTTCGATCGGGGCCTCGGTTGTGTTTGCTTTTAAAAGACTTCAAAAAGAGGATGGGAATTCGTAATTCGTGAGCGACTTTTGTTAGATATCGTAGGTGTACTTTAGATATACTTTCCAACAGGCCTAGCATACGCCACGCGACTAAATTTTATCGCGCTCTTCACACACGTCAAAATCGATTGAAGTCAGTGCGTCTGCTGCTGATTGGCTAAAAATAAGAGTGCGGTGTGCTATTAGCCAATCAACAGTATCGAAACTTTTGTCGTCTCATGCGATAAATTTGAGGTATTGCGCATGCAAGGCCTGTAAGTGGTGTGATGAAAATTGTACCAGAATGAAACGTGTATTAGATATACATTTATTAACATTAAAAACTAGACTCCATTTTAAAAGTTTATTGTTACTCGATGATTTCTGTGCCGTTTTGGGGAATAGCTGTTTGTTTGAACGTTGCACCCTCAGCCCAAACGATGATGTTTAACATCAACGAAATTCCGAAGAAATAATGAAAGCATAGCCAACTTGGATGTGAGACGTCACCAATCTAAAGCAGTGGAAGAAAAAGCAAGAGCCGTATACCTACTGTAGTTGAAAAAAATATGCTGAGTAAAATAAAATGAAGATACGCGTATTATTTTTCCTTATATTTTATGACTATTTTTTCACAACGTGTTTTGGATTGTGTCATTTGGATTTTATAGAGGTTATTTGTGAATTTTAAAGCAATTTTAGATCCTCGATATATGCAATTCACCGTTTAAACGAGTTTTCATCCAATATACCAGCTTTAAAACATTGCACGATAAATAATACCTATATATTACTTTAAGGTAGTGTTGCCGTCGATTCGATTGTATATCGATTATAATCGATTATTCCAAAAGAGGCCTAAATAATCTAATAATCGATATAACAATCGATAGTATCGATACTATCGATATAATCGATTATATCGATACCTATTTTTATTAGATATAATCGATTATATCGATACTATCGATTGTCATATCGATTATTAGATTATTTCTTATTTGAGGGGGGGATAATCGATTAATCGATAATTGATTATCCGGCAACACTACTTTAAGGGTGGACATGCCCCGGGGGATGTAATATAGCGGCGTAGTTAGGATTCTTAGGGAAGAGCGGAGGCTACCTACTAAACCCACTTAAACACATCTCATGGCGTATTGGTGGAGCCATGGGAAATCAGATGAATATTACTGCCACGGTGAAAAATACCCCCATATACTTAGATAGGTACGGTATATATTCCAAAATAATATTTTTTACAATTTTTGTCTGCTTGTCTGTCTGTCTATTTGTTCCCGCTAATCTCTGTAACGGATGGACCGATTTTGATGGGACTTTTACTGGTCGGTATCTGATGCAATAAGGAGTAATTTTATTTTAGGAAAATGATTTCATTTCATTAAAAATTCGAAATCATGTAACCCACGCAAATGAAGTTGGGGACATAGCATAGACGTTCATATATTCTAGCCGCAAAATAGTAGGTACTAAGTTTATATCAATCCCGCAAATATTATGTTAATAAATTGGAATGTGGAGGTTGGTAATGGCTTGCCAGCTGGTTATTTCGAGTGGGTGCGCTCGTGGGCTCGAGACCTTGCGACAGCAAGCGACTTGCCTATTTGTCAAGTTAAGGGTCTATAATTTATCCTAGTGATATGATAGAGTCCTAATTTAGTTGACGTGGTTGATTTTTGCAGTTATTGATGAACGATATGGAACCCCTTCGTGATGTAGGTATAGATTGAAGAATAGATTTATAATTTACTAGCTATGCCCGCGACTTCGTTCGCGTGGACTACATCCTTTCATGGTCGGTTTCACCCCTATCTCCCCTAATATTCGAAACAAAAAGTAACTTTTCCCATATAAACTTTCAAAGGTTGCATTACCCCTCCCCCCCCTTACTTTCTAACAAAAAGTAGCCTATGTCCGTTCTTGAGGTTCAACGTATACCTATGCCAAATTTCATTAAAATCGGTTGAGAGGTTTAAGCGGGAAAGCGTAACAGACAGACAGACAGAAAGACAGACAGACAGAGTTACTTTCGCATTTATAATATAAGTAGAGATAGTGCATCACGCCGTCCTAGCTAACTTATACTTACTCGGTATAAAAAGCATCCCATATTTAAATCTAGTATGTTATCTGGAAGAGAGATATGTCATCATACCACTGTGAAGAAGTTTTTGCGTGAAAGTGAAACTCTTAGGGGTGGGTGAGAGCCTTCAGATCCCCCGCAAGCCCGGTGAAGATGAAAAGGCCACCTGCGGGCATCAACTACAGTCATTTACGAAAAAAAATTTTTTTTTTTAAATTTAGCAGTGTAATGGCCGTTGACAGCTTGATTCAAAATGGTGAGTAGGTGCGCTAGTCGGCTCAAAGACCTTGCTGTAGTAGATTGAGCAACAGTTAGCTTTTCTATTTGTCGAATTAGCGAATAATGTAACTGAGAACTGACTCTTTTGTGGTGTGTTTGTTACAAAACCGGCAGAAACAGGATATCCGTTCACCTGTATTTAGGTTTGTCATATAAGATCGAAGCCATAATTAAAGACGATTAATAAATATTACTGTTTTAATTTATATGAATAAAAGGATTGTAGTCGGGACTAAAGAGGGAAACTCTTAGATTACTTATGGTAACACTGTTATCCAAAACAATTGTTAAACATAATCGTAAATTTTTTTATTAACCTCTTTTTAATTTATTCACTTCTTGCTGATCACTTTTTACTTCATCTGAGTTCATTAATTTTTTGTCCCCACACAATAAAATCGCACTAGAGTCTTATCAGAGTAACCAATATAAATTGGAAGTATAACGATCAAGCGTGTGTCGAACTAGAGTCCGAGAGCTTATTTTATTTTATTTTTTGATTCATCAACGCTTGTAAACATTAATAACCTACTCTTACCAATTACATTTTGAATTAGGTAATGTAACAAACAATTACAGGTAAGTTCAGGGTGCAAAATTTTACCGCATCAAATAAAAAAAGTCGTTTTAATGTATAGCCATATTTCATTTGTTAACAAAAATTAATCATATTTCAAACAGTTATTTCGAGAGTTTCGAACTAAAATAATCTACAAAAGTTATTTACTTCGTAAATCTTCGCATTACGACATTCAAGAACCAACTGTTACCTAGTTAACTGGTGATTTTTGACACAATCTGTCAAATTTCATATCAAAATAACCAATCGCGTTGCAGCTAGAATCAACCCTTCAGTAATGCCATCTAGCGGATTTTCCATTCGCAATTAGACTCCCTAAAATAGATAGGTATCTTTACCATTATAGGAGACTAGCTGTGCCCGCGACTTCGTTCGCGTGGACTACATCCTTTCGTGGTCGGTTTTACCCCTTTCTCCCCTAATATTCGAAACAAAAAGTAGTCTATATTTTAATCCAAGTTTTGAGCTATATTTGTGCCAAATTTCATATCTCTAACTTCAAAAATAAACATTTTTCCATATAAACTTCCAAAGGTGGTATTACCCCCCTCCCCCCCTTATTTTCTAATAAAAAGTAGCCTATGTCCGTTCTTAAGATTTTACGTATACCTATACCAAATTTCATCAAAATCGGTTGAGAGGTTTAAGCAGGAAAGCGTAACAGACACACAGACAGACAGACAGAGTTACTTTCGCATTTATAATATTAGTAGGGATGAAACATTAGTATGTAGGACAGTCCTTCTCCAGTCGAGGAATATCCACTCTTATTCGAACTCATATTGTGTTAGTAACGTCATGCACTGTCACAATAATATAAGTTTCTCGGTCACGTACCAACATCCTGCGTGCTGAGTCGACGCCATCAAAAAAACTCCGTCTAATCGCCGGTCATCGCTCTCTACAGCTTTAGTGAAATTATATTTTATTTTATTATGGACAGACAACGGTTACGGGAAAGACTAGTTCCTTCTGTGTGTTTGCACAAGTGTGGCAGCCATAATGGGTTTGTAATGCCTAATTTGGCGACGACGCGGAGGCAGTACTGTTTGTAACACATTCGAGGTAAAAACGTTGTTTCGAAAGATGTGCTTACAGACTAGTCTGGGAGGGTCTTTAGCGATTTCAAAGTTACGCTACGTGCACAGCGATTTGGTAATGGTTTGTTTCGGTTCCGAGTCAAGTGTACGTACACAACGGATAAGTGCATATATATATATGAACTAAGTTTCAAGCCGCATGGAGCTCTATTTATCACTGAACAATTCGGAACCACATGTTCCCTCTTTCATTTCTTAAATCGTAAATAGATACCAGATACGTATTATATCATGTTACAACGGGATGAATCACAAACGTCAGAAACGGTTCCGAAAGTATTTTTTGTCTCTATCCAGTCGTTTATATTAAGAAAGAGATAAGACATAGGTACTTTCCGATTTGAATTTCATTTGCATCCGAATCCGACGTTTTGTGATTAGGCAGATCAGGGGGTCTACTCCCAAAACGAAACGAACAAACGAAAGGTTTCGTTTTTGAAGATAAATCAAAAGTTTGCGAATTAAAACGTGGTTTTTGATTTGTATAAATAAAATTTTGTTTTTTGATAACGCTTTATTCGCATTCGAAGTGAGTTGGTTTCGATTTTGAAAATTAAAAATTGCTATCCGTCGTCGGATCCTACATATTTCGTTTTTGGGAGTAGACCTACTGTTTCAGGGGTTCGCGACCGGTTGCTAAGGGCTTCTATCTTCCTAGAGACATAGAAGTTAATCGAGATTGAGTTTTTAAGGTTAATTAGAGGTCCACAATCAAATCGACGGTAGATGATTATTAAGAATTTGGCAGTTGGCTCTTTACTGACGAATAGGCTTATTCTAATAGGTAATTCCTTTGTTCATATCGGTTTGTAAATCTTGCTCTAGCTGGATTCATAATATTCCGGTGGTTAGCACACCTTTCAATTAAAATCACAGAATAAATATTGAGTAAGATACATAGTATAGTGCAGAAATCTCTATAACTTGTTGGTTACAAGAATTATATATCTAACTATGCCTTTTTTATTATATTAAACAAGTGTATGTTGCAGCACTTGCGGCCTCAAGAGTACCTAGACTACGTCTTTCTAAAACTAACCTAACTGCAACAAAGCCAAAAATATCCCTCAACGAATTTCGTACAAATATAATTACGCAACACAAAAAAGGGGAGTCTGGTGCGCAGCGAGTTTTTACAAATTTAAAAATTAACGAATTCGGCGTCACGGTCCACCGCCCACCCTATTATTAAGTTTTATTACCGAGAACCACTGTGAAATCCATTTGTGATACACTATGCGAAAATCATAAGCTCTAAGACATAGTTCGAGAGGTAAAAGCTAAACTGTACATACTTACGTAGTCAGAATTTGTTTGTATTACCACATTACCTTGTCACATTCAACCTCTGCGTCATTAACTGAATACGTTAGTTAGAGAGTCACTATTGCCCGATTCTATTATTTGAAAAACAATCCGTTCTAGTTACGGTTAGTAATACATCATACGAGGCGTCAGCTAAAAACGAACGACAGACGACTGATGACAGCTGATATGGAAAGTAAATTATGGAACGGTATTAACGACTCGTAGTCGGTTGGAGAAAAACGGATAATCATTTTTGACACATTACGAATCGTAAAATATTGGAACCAGTGCATTAAGAGTTAGTGCAAGTTTACAAGCTAAAGATGCACGTAAACCCACTTTATAATGATGTTGATTCCTACTCCCTAGTAGTTACCGCCCTTATATCGCAGACATCCTACTACTATTATAAAGGCGAAAGTTTGTAAGTATGGATGTATGGATGTTTGTTACTCTTTCACGCAAAAACTACAGAACGGATTTAGATACAATTTGGTACGAAGACAGATGACATACTAGATTAACATATAGGATACTTTTTATCCCGAAATAACGCGGGCGAAGTCGCGGGCAACAGCTATATGAACTAAAATCGAACTGCAAGCGTTTACCTTGATGTGCGTTAACTGTACACACTAAAAATATATATCATACTAGCTTTGCCCGCGACTTCGTTCGCGTGGACTACATACTTTCATGGTCGGATTTACCCCTATCTCCTCTTATATTCGAAACTAAGAGTAGTCCATATTTAAATCTAAGTTTCGAGCTATTTGTGCCAAATTTCATATCTCTAACTTAAAAAATAAACATCTTCCCATATAAACTTTAATGAGCGGTTTTTCCCTCATTCACCTTTATTTTCAAAACAATAAGTAGCCTATATTCGTTCTAGAGGTTCAACGTATATCAAATTTCATCAAAATCGTTTCAGAGGTATAGGCGTGAAAGACGGTACAAACAGACAGAGTTACTTTAGCATTGATAATATCAATAGCTAGAATAGAATAGATAACAACAACATCCCAACTTAGCAGCGACAAAAGTGTTTGTTAGAGGTCACTTTACCTGTTTTCACGTTCAAGAAACAAAATCCAGTTTCGACGACTGAACCTGTCGTGACCGCCCGTACTATTAGGTTTGAGTTGCGGCGATTACTGCAATTGGCTGCATTAGACGGTCTTGGCCCAGGGCGCCTTAGTCGGGGTTCTTTGTCTGAACTACGGACCCCAGGCATTAACGCATTACTAGCCACTTAGACAAATAACACACTAGAGATACGGGATTGATGCCGCAGGTGATACACACCTTAAGCTTTGAACAAAAGCTTTACTATTTTAAACTAGGGGATGCTCCGCACGCTTGCTGTCCCCATCCTTTCTCAATTTGCCACTGATTCGTCACTCTCATTAGTCGCAGCATGCTATTATAAAGCCTAAAGCCTTCCTCAAAGAATAGACTACATAACAATTAGCAGTTGCACTTATGGAAACCAAAATACGGCCTATTTTAACAGGGTACAGTTAAAGAAATAATATCGCACTGCAAGTGTTATGAGATGTGCTGTTGACTGTACCTACAACAATATTAAAAACGTAAATACGCACGTAATTATCAAGACCCCCAGAGACAAATATAATACGGCCGTTTGTCATACAACACCACCTTCTTTTGCCTCACCGACACTCTCTGCCGCTGGGAGGCAGAGAGTGGTATGTTGGACTTGAACCTTGGTGGTCCTCCTCAGTGCCAGTGGTGAGGGTTGGTACTAGCGGAGCAGACGAACGCAGACCCCTACCGATAAACCACGAACTTCTGCTTCCACAAACAGAAGCGGCAACCATTGAACCATCCAGCCATTCAGATTGTGATAAAATTGAGACCACAACACAAAACATCAAACAACGCATTAAAAAAAATCAATTCTTGAAATCTTCATATACTTAAAAATTTATCGCTGTTCGTTAGTCTCGCTAAAACTCGACAGCGGCTACACCGATTTGGCTAATGTTGCTTTTGGAATAATTGTAGAGGTCCAGGGAAGGTTTAAAAGGTAGAAATTTTGGAAAAATTAGCCGTTACAATGTTCGCCAGGACGGCTAGTCTCTGATTAATTGAAGGGTTGACGTTCTGAAATTAAGAAGAGCTCAAAAATCGACAAAAATATCTCACGTAATTTGATGACCCTTACCAAAATCAAGGTTATCTTCGATACGCTACTGCCCCCTGATAAATGAAGGATCGATGCAAACAACTTAATTCTAAAGTAGTATTTCAAGCAGGTACACAACCTTTTTATTTGGTGCACAGAGCCAATATGATGATGGAAAACAAAAAACAAAGCTATCGATTGATCTCAGCGGGGCGCCCGATAACCGCAGGGTAGCTGAGAATGACGAACCACGTAACAGTCCAAGATAATACAGCCCGGAAGCTAACACTGTAAAACGGGCTTTTCCCTACAATTTGGACTTCGCACACATTGCTCAGATTCTGTAAGTAGCTCAAGCACTTGTATCACAAAAACCACATACAACGACGGTACCACAACACCTAGATCTGAGACAATATGGAAAAAATCATTTTCCGATCGGGTCAATATGGAAAATGAACTTTGCCATTTTGACCCGACCGAAAATCGACCTCGGGACAGTAGATATAGCTTTGCGTAGGTTTGCTTTTGTAGCTCATTACGATATTGTCAATCAAAGTGTTTAGCCCATTCTGGAATATTCCAAGAAGAAGCATGATTGATCCCGTTTGTTTGCTTTATTTATTACTAACATATCCTAACAAAGTTCACGCCGATATATTACTTTTTATTTCTACGAACCTAGTCCTGACCATAACGGGCATACAAAAAAGGTATCCAATCTAGTGTAATGTCATACGGAAGTTCTTTGTTTACATAAATTTCGGTGTTCACTTTTTTATAAAGATTTATAATATTTTGTATCCAAACAATAAACAGAATAACGTTTATAATGCGCATTCAAACGCATATCGAGTGGCAAGTGATTGGTCGTCTGGACGAGTTTTGCTTTTGAACCATTTATGCCTTAAAATAACTGCATGATCGGTCACTATTATATCCTTTGAAAAATAAGAGCACCCAAGCCCTTTAGTAAAATTATGTCATTTTGCTTAAGAACTCGGAATGGTCTTCCTCTTTTTCAAGAAAAAGGGGATATGACGCAAAAAGGCAATTTTTTTTAGATTTATGGTTTTACGGTAGCACAAGAATCTGATTATTCAAAAGCTATCGAAGAAGAGTGTCTAGCAGCGCTTTACTTTCCGAGTTCAATTTTACTGGTTGCTTTGTAGCATCCGGACTGCATGAATTTTAAGATTGTACCTATATCATACTCCGCAAATTAACATGTTTGGCGTCCCTGTATTATCTTACACTTTACATTTCACGGCTAAGGCACGATTTTTCATTGTCAGATAAGGAATAACAGTCGAATGGAGTACGGTGGGCAACACGACAAGGTAAACACGTGCAGATCGATATTAGATCTTATGTGCATGATATAAAGGCTGTGCAAAGTCCAAAGTGTGTCTTTGATGTGCTGTTGATCTTACAATACTACTTACTTACTTCAAATAAATAAATAAATGCGCCAGACAATCACACCAATCACCTGGTCTCAAATTAAGGTTTTCCCTTGTACTATGAGTACCAGACGACGGATACTAACTGGGGGCGTCATCCCAGTACACCCAGACCCAAGTCAATTGAGAAAAGTTTGTTTTCCAAATTGACCTGACCGGGAATCGAACCCGGGACCTTACGCGCTTTGGGCGCCTACCTTAGCCACTGCGCCACCGAGGTCGTCATGGTATTATAAATTCTTTAACCAAATTACTAAATAACGTTCTTGATTCAAAAATCTTATATTCAGCTTAATATTTTTTTCAATAACTAGCTGTCCCGGCATACGTCGTCCAGCTTATTTTTTTCTAAAATTTCTACCTTTTAAACCTTTCCTGGACTTCCATTATTATCACAAAAACAACAGTAGCCAAATCAGATTAGCTCTTGTCGAGTTTTAGCCAGACTAACGATTTATATTTATGGAGATAAAAACAAAAGCTTAGGGCAAAAGTTCTTGAAAAGTTTGAAAGTATAGTACGGTAAAAATTAGAATACAAATTTTTAGCCCACACACTCAACGTCAAGCATTTGTTACAATGCCATAAAATACGAATTTTACGAAACGTCGACCATATTGTTTTTAGGGTTCCGTAGTAAACTAGGAACCCTTATAGTTTCGCCATGTCTGTCTGTCCGTCCGAGGATAATCTCAGAAACCGTTTGCACTACAAATATGTATATTAATCACGTCAACAAAGTGCAAAAATAAAAATAAATGTTTTTTAGGGTACACGTAAATTGGGGAGTATTTTTTTTTTAAATTTAAATCCCAACATGTGATATGTCGTTGGATAGGTATTTAAAAATGAACAGGGGTTTACAAAGATCATGTTTCGATAATTTGGGAAATAATCGCTCCAAAAGAAAATAAAATTGTGTCCCCCTCCTCTAACTTTTGAACCATAAGTTCAAAAAGTATGAAAAAAATCTTGAATATAGAACTGTATAAAGGCTTTCTAGGAAAATTACTTTGAACCTGAACCGGGTTAAAAAGTTTTTGAAAAAATATTTTTTTAACTAAAGTTGTAATTTAAGGATACTTAAGTATTGTGATGCACTGAAAACTACGGAACCCTACACTAAGCGTGGCCCGACACGCTTTTGTTTTAATCTACTATATAAAAATAAGTCGGGTTTTCCTTCCTGACGTTATAACTCCAGAATGCACGAACCGATTTCCACGGTGTTGCATTCGTTGGAAAGGTCTCGAGCTCCGTGGGTTTATAGCAAAGAAAATTCAGGAAAAAAATTCAATAGAGAAGCGGGAAAATCCTCTAAGGCGAAAGGAATTTCACCGGGACCGCTAGTTATGTTTAAAAACGTGAGTTTAAAAGCCACCGAAACTATTTATCAATGAAAATTGAAACTCAGTTTGTTGATATGTAAAATTATTATTTCCCATTTAGACAATTTACGTATCAAAATATTGTCTTGGCAGGTATTATTCCAACTAAGTAGGCAGTCATCATCCCAATTCATGTAGATTAAACATCTTAATGTTAACGCAATGACTTTGACTTTGACTTTGACAGGTGGACAGAATTAAATTCCGTGCATCTTCGACGGTTGTGCGTGCGACTATTTTTTTCCTACTAGCATCCACAAATCGGCTGATGGGAGCGAGCTACTGTAATGGCCAGGAAGGCGGCCGCTCATTCCTCGCCGCTTTGGTTAATCACGAGAAAGGTAAGGCTTATGGACTTTTGAACTTGCCGCTCGAGGCACAAGCGATGAGCGATTTGATAAACTCCTTTTTCCCTTGCTAAAAGTTATTACCTACAAGAAACACATTTATTAAAGCTAACTTTAGAACACGTTGAAAAATTTGATGTACGCCTATTATGTGACAAACTTTTTCAATGGGAGTCCCAATCGCGCATGAAAAGTACGTTAAGTGGAAATACTTTTTCGGGAATAAAAGTATTCTGTATGTTAATCTAGTATCTTACCTCTCTTTCTAACATTCCATATACCATCAATTCTATCCAAATTTGTTGAGTAGGTAGTTTTAAGATAACAACGATGTTTAGGTGTGAGCCATTTGTGCCCCCAAAAGTCAAGTAAAGATGAAAACGCCATAAGCAGCTATTATCAGTCAATAAATTAGGAAAAATAACAATCATATCCAGGCATCCATACATTCTTACTTGTAGGACTAAAATGTCCCCGCTTCCTCTCATTGCTTGGGCGCATTCTAACGCGACGCGGCGCAGGCGCATCCGAAGCGGAACTCGTAACATTCCGAGAGCCTGTGAACGTGCGCGTTAGCTTCTAACCTTAGCCCTGGCCCTGCGACTAAGCCCTTCTTGGGCAATAAGTAATAAACTAACTTCCTAAAGCAGGCCCTGGAATTCTGTATTAGGTAATTATCGTAAACTATTCAGAAGATAAAATGCTTATTCTGATTTGTCTACGGCCGAAAGCACGGCAGGCTATAACAGGACTACAGAGGACTTAAAATAGAAATGGCTAAGTATGCGAGCGACCCGAAACATGTCCATATATTGTATTATAAGGTCATGATACCCAGAAAACTAAACAGTAAACAATACAAAATCAATTCTATCCGGCTTTTAAAACATTTGTCCTTAGGACGTTAAGTAGTAGAGAGAATTTCAGTACTTTTCTTTGACCATGGTCTTTCAAAATGACATTGTAGGCCTAGCATGCGCAATACGTCAAATTTATCGCATGAGACGTCAAAAGTTTCGATACTGTTGATTGGCTAATAGCACACCGCACTCGTATATTCAGCCTATCAGCAGCTGGCGCACAGACTTCGATCATTTTTGACATGCTAGGCATAATTGCATCCAAAAAAGCATTAATGATATCTGAGAAAAAGGTTTGTCGTACAAATGAAGTGCTAAGGACCTTTTTCTCAAGACGCAAAAACACCCACCTTCCCTTTTTACGTGTAGACTTTTTGTGTACTCAGAGGCTATTTCTGGACGCAATTTTAGTACAGAAATACTCCAGTGGATACTTATCTGAACAGCATACAGGTAGATGCATACTTGGGGCACAGTATAGAAAACAAGAGTGACCTAATGATATTGATTTACTAGTAGGAGTTTTTTTTTGGATGTATGGGATATCGAACTATGGTTTGTTCAAAAGCGTTCAGGCAGCTTGAAATTACGCCATATTGCAATTTGGAAGTGCAATTGCCAATTTTAATCTTAATATAATTTAAAACATAAAAGAAATGCTATTCAAAACTTGTAAATGTAAGATGAAATGGAAATATAGTTGTGACGTCAGACTACTATACACATTGCTCTTATGTCATTGGCATAAGAACTAATATAGATCTGTAAGCATTTACCGTAACGTGCTGTGGACCGTATAATATGAATTACTTGATGACAACAAAATTCAAGTTTGAATTCATTAGCCCCTTTTCAATTATTAAGACATAAACAAAGGAATCAGATACTTAGTGCACTAACAGAATTTTAACCCCTGTCCTCAACAAACGCAATAGAAAAACAATACCAATGTTTTTCGTATGTGACATTGGAATGTCACTATGTCAACTGTCACTGACGGTTCGAGAGTGAGCTAATCATTCAATTACCATTATTGGGGAAAAAACTTAAAATAATTTTTCATTGGATTTTGAAATTCTTACTTGTTTTATCCAGTCTTCGTCCCCATATTATGACGACCACCGTTGCCCAGAGGCGGGCGGGCCGGACTTTGGTATCGCGCTACTCCTGAGGTTCGATCCCCGGTCGGGTCAATATGGGAAATGAACTTTTCTATATTGTCTCGGGTCTGAGTGTTGTGGTACTGTTTCTGATTTCTGTAGCACAAGTGCTTAAGCTACTTACCAGAGATTCAGAGATATGTATGTGATGTTGTCCAATATTTATTTATAAAGATTGTTTTAGCTTCTTTGTAATGGAGAAAAAGTTCCATCTGATGTATTTGTCAGGAGATTCGGACGGTATAGCAAATACGCTTCAAATTCGATCTTACTTTTAAATTGGTCGATGCAAGTGAATGTTGCAGTCGCCTCACTGTCATTTCGCCATTCTGGTCAGATCTCGCTGCATTAAACAACTTATTTGGTATCTTTATTATTCTATCGACGCTTCTCACATAGTGTGGGTCGGGTTTAAGCACATCGGTTGGTCGCGGGTTAACAGAAATCTAGCCTTTAATCGTAGACAATAGGGAATAAACATTCAGTACCAAATGGTTATTGCGTACGCTGAATAGTGATTGGCGAACTTTACAGTATTAAATACTGAAAGCAGAAACTAAAGCTTATTTTTAACCGACTTCTAAATAGGTGGAGGTTCAGATTTTATTTGTTTTTTATTTCTGTAATCAAATCAAATTCGTCATCAGAATGTAAGTGTGTTTAATTTCGAAAATTAGGTGGCGTAACTCGCTTTTCTTATGACTTCTTACTAACTTATCAAAAAAAATTTTAAAATCAAAATTCCATCGCATGTTCGTGATACTACATTCCGAAGTAGCAAATATATTTAATTGTTATTTACGTATCCTTTGTCAATCGACGTTTTCGTTTTTCATCGGATGTCTACCTACACAAAAGGATCTATTGTAATTACACATAATAAAAAAGAAAACACCTTTGTCGTAATTTCAATAAGAGGTAAATTCATAGTTTTAAGGACGTCTGCAAGGGGGCATCCTGTGTGCTCGTCAAAAGAACGTCAGAACAAATAAGTTAAACTTTACACCGTCCTCATTTCGTGGACATAAAAACTAATAAATAATAAAAACAAACTGCAAGAGTTTACACTGATGTGCTGTAGACCGTACAATAAAGATCAGTATCAGTATGAATTTCCTGCACCGATGTGGTTTTTTTTTGTTTTTTTATTTCATTTTTATTTTTTTTCTGAAGGACATGTGATGATGGCCTCAGATGGCCTTTTCATCTTCACCGAACTTTCGGGGGAGCGGAAGGCTCTCACCCCTAATACGTTAACCGATGTGGAACGGCGATGGTCAACCTTCGCGAAGATTAAGATGACCACTGATATATTTAAAGTATCTGTTGCCCTGAACTTAGTTCGAGTTATTTCGGGATCAAATTCCTATATGTCAATCTAGCATCTCGTCTATCTATCTATCTATTGATTGATACTTTTGTTTTATTTTTTTCAATAATTGATTTTTAATTTTTATTTTACAATTGACAAACTAACTGTGTGTCTTAGTGCAAAATTAGTAATAAGTTTAGCTTCCATTTGTAAAAAAAAAACTACTGAGTTTCTTGCCGGTATCTTCTCTTTAGTTATAGGTTCCGAACCGGAGGTAGCTTCATTTGCTTTATATAGAGAGAGACTATTCATAAGTATTACTAATGTAATCTATGTGAATAAAAAACATTGACTTTGACTTTATCAAATTTCATTCAAATGCATTCAGTAGTTTTTGCGTGAAAGAATAACAAATGAAGCTTACACATACATTCTAACAAACTTTCGCGTTGAAATATTTTTATGGGAATATATTGTTTATGACCTACTACTTACAAATACTGAACAACAACAATTTAATCACTCAAGTTCGGTTCATGTATTGGTTTTTATACCATCAATATTATTCATATAAAAACCAATACATGAAATCAACCATGTGCTTTCTTCCAATGCACCAAAGACCCGAATCCAGTGACAATCACTGCAATTGGTTTTTACCTACCGGCTACCCTGCCACCTGTCACTATTTTCTTAAAGGGGAAATGCATTAGCGCCCACTACCGCTGCTTGCAGTGTCGTGTATGTAATTCTCTCACTCTGAGAATGAATAGATAAATATATCTGTAATAAAAAAAGCAATCGTGGTGGATTTTGGTTTTGATATATTTGTGGAGGTCCAAGGAAGGTTAAGGTAACTAAGAAAATTTGCAAAAAAATAATAAATAAATATTGGACAACATCACATACAATGCTCTAATTCTGTGATAAGTAGGTACATAGCGTTCCAGAATCAGAAACTACGACGGTATCACAAGATCCAAGCCCGGCCAATGTAGAAAAGTCCGTTTTATGTATTGAGCCGAACGGAAATCGAACCAGGGATCTCATAGATGGCACCACGCCAAAGTCCACAGAGCTTGCCACACGGCTACAAAGGTCGTCAGTGAGAAGATAGGCCCGGCTACTTCTCAGATTCCTTCAACTTTTTACTTGAAACTCCAAAACTAGTTCCGGCGCGACCATTAACTAGCAAACGCCGTAACTTCTCACGTTTTCAATTGGATACCGACAAGGTAATGACCATAATTTTGATGCAATTCACAGTTCATGAAGGGTTACTGTGATTTTTAGCTTTTACCGTACTTACTCTGCACGTTTGGTATGCAAACGTGTAGGGTTTTATGTAAAAGCATAATAATACATATTCTCTAAATGTGTTAAACACCAAACTCAAAAGTACCATCCTCCATAAAATTATTGAGATTTTTTTCAGTGTAACTTATATCCGCGTGATAATTTACTTCGGGATAATAAATATCCTTTATCCTTTTTATGTTTCTGACTGCATGTATACCAAATTTATTCCAGACCAATGCAGGCAATCCGCACACATATTTACAAATCAGAAACGGATCCAATGTCGCAATCTATACGAGTACTTTGGCGCTTTCTTAACATTGAATTTTTGATCTATTAGTAAGTAATAAATAAAATAAATAAATAAATATTTTTAAATAAATAAATATTGGACAACATCACATACATTGCTCTGATTCTATGGTAAGTAGCTAAAGCACTTGTGTTACAGAAATCAGAAACAACGAAGGTACCACAACACCCAGACCCGAGACAATATAGAAAAGTTCGTTTCCCATATTGACCCGACCGGGGATCGAACCCGGAACCTCAGAGATGGCACGACGCCAAAGTCCGGCACGCTCGCATCTCGGCTACGGAGGTCGTCAATAATGAAACTTATGTAATCTTGATAAATAATCCTTAATCATATACCTACCTACATGTACATAGATCATGAAAACTCATGCATTTCGCCAACTAGAAAAATATGTGTCCAGTCTCAGTTGGTGTTTGACTCCACATTACTCACATAAGTATATAGTTAGCTTTACTTCATACTAATATTATAAAGCTGAGGAGTTTGTTTGTTTGAATGCCCTAATCTCAGGAACGTATGACTCGAATTGAATAATAATTTCGTGTTGGTTAGTCCTTTTATCGAACAAGGCTTTAGGCTATATTACATCACGCTGCCACTAAAAAGAACGAAGAATCAGTGGAAATTGTGAAGAAAACGAGGAAAGTTCGCGTGCGAACCCGCAGCGGGCTAGTATCGTATAAACAGCGCCGAGTAACACAACATTGTAGCTGATTGTGATGCACCCTGCCGCCAGAGTGACCACAAATTGCCAGCCCCTGGGCAACTTGATGGATGCCATCATAATTATTGTTAGCACACAGTTTCACCACTGGCTTTTATAGATAAAGTTAGTTGACGTCACGTTTTTTCGCGTTTAAATAGTACAGGAGGTTACGCAATAGATTTTGTAAGTAGCGTGGACAGGACATCAAGGTGAACACTTGTATTTCGATTTTAGTTCCTATATCGGCGAAATAAGGACGGTAAAAAGGCCAAAGTGTGTGGCCTGACGTGCTTTCGACTATGCTATTACCTTCGAACAAAGATTTTCATGATCCACGTTTCATGCAAAAAACAAACAAATAGTCATGTTCATATTATTTATTGCACTCCGTAAGGAAGTAGATAATGATGTTACATTTAGTTTTTTAACAACTAAAAGTATAAGTTAAGGACCCTGGTGGACACGGCAAAGATAACAGAGGGGATGATTTGGTTTTATGTTAGAGAGCAAGTTGTGAAAAATAAAATAAATTAGAAATATTCTTTGTAACTAGTAATTTTGCGGATACATACTTGATGATTATAGCTTGTAATGTAGGTATTCTTTAATTGAGTAATAATGTTTCTTAATTAAAAATTATAAGATGTTTAATAAATAAGTGTTATTGAAATTAATTCTTTACTAGCTGTCCCGGCGAACTTCGTAACGCCTTTTTTTTAATTTCTAACTTTTTAAACCTTCCCTGGATTCCACAATTATTTGAAAACCAACATTAGCCAAATCGGTCTAGCCGTTGTCGAGTTTTCGCGAGACTAACGAACAGCGATTCATTTTTATATATAAGATTGATTCGGGTTGTTTATTATAGATTTTTATGGACATTACTAGAGGGCCTGATGATTAAGTAAGGTCTGACGCGAGGGTCAATAATTTATGCGTGTCGGAACTATCGCTCTACTAAATATATGCTCGAAGTTTGGGACTATAAAGATGACACTTTAATTGTTTTTGATATTTTTTACGGTACTTTCCGTTAAAATCATTCCCTTTTATCAAGTGTTTCATAATCATTTGTGACGTCCTACTTTGCACATGGTCATCGAAAACATTTGAAAAAGTCATGTCTCAACTCATATTAGGTGCATATGCACCTGCATAAAAGGGGTCGAAGCATGAGAGCTACTCTTCCGTAACAAATAATCATGCATGTACACAAATCATTTATTATTTTATGTAGGTACTAAGTATCTCCCACTTAAAGACCTTGTACTAATAACAAATAATTACTTTAAGGTCTTAGCTCCCACTATTTCTCTGTCCTTGCTAATCAGTCGACAGCTCTCGGACTAAACCTCCATGATCAAATACGGGTAGCGCTCACCGCACATCGTCATTTACGTAACTAACAGTTTTTCTGTGTTCACTGGATAGTTAAAATACTGAATGGCCATTATCATTGCAATGGCTTGGTCCACTAAAGGTTAAGGAGTAATCAAAGTTAATCTTTATAAAGGTTGCATATAGGCTCGTTTTAGATTCTCAACTTTTTAAATGTCAAAATCGATACCGATGCTTTTTTTGTGAATCAAAAAGTTTAAATTTTTAGAGGTGAGAAGCTTCCGCTTTTTTCCGCAAGTTCGGTAAACAAGAAAGGCCATCTGCGGCTTCATCTTAAAAAAAATATAGTTTCCGAATTCAAATAAGTTTCGGACATAATATGAACATGGATGCTGATCATCTTCCCTTTCTTCTTGCTTTGCTTGGTGGATCGCAGTTGTGTGTTCAGTACGAAGTTCTGGATCCATTGTCATAGGACTATTATCCTGAGTTGGGGAAACCTTGCCTTAGATAGTATGAAAATATACGTAATAGAAGGCTATAGATTGGATCGTAATCCTGTTTTTTAAATTCCAAGAGTGCAAAGTCTGTTCAATCCACTAGATTATGGTATTTTTGCACGAATACCTAAGTACGTAATAATAACATTTTATGACTATTGCGTGTAACAGGGTCGTCGTGGTTTAGTTCGCTAAATAGCTATAATTCCTTAGCAAAGGTATGAAACTAAATCACATCTAGTGTTTATCGTAAATATACCTGACAAACCATTTAAGTTAATCTATATTCTAAGTAAACTTATTAAAGCTAATTCTACAGCATTTAAAGCATTTAAACTTAGTTCAAGTAGCACATTTTCAGGGTCAAACCTTACAACTTTGTTACGTGTAACACATTTAGTTATACAATTAATTATCGCACTTCACAACCCAGGACGTTGTGGGAACCGCAGTTTGTCTGTTTACAAAAATCTTTAACAACTACGAGGTCGCATTAGGTAATACTTGCAACCAACCGTAACAACTAATGAATGACTTACAAAACGATGCAAATGTACTGTGAACAGATACAAACATCCACTATTCCTGGTCTGGTAAATAATAGATTCCGTTTAAAACTTTTGGAACGAACCTTATTCGTAGCCAGCACTCTCTTGTTCCAATGGAAATTAAAAAGTAAACAAGCACTGTTATAAACACAACTCTAACGGCACGAACTTAGGGCACAGTTTGCGATGGCGCACCGTGACAGTGGCGCGTGCGCACGCTTCGATCGTTCCGCGCTGACTGCTTGAGAGGCGGTGAACGTTGCTTGAACGGTTGACCTTCCTGCCCACGGGCCTAGACAAACCTCTTTTCCTTTTGCGGGTAAGAGGTGCCGAAAATTTTGATTCTAGGAAGGTTTTCGCGTGATATAATTGGAATTTTCTCTTAGTAGCATCCGGCTCGAAGGACCACACTCAGGGTGTTATAAAAATGAAATAGAAAATTTAGTTCTGTGAATAAAGTACACACAGGGTAAAGTAAAGAGATACACAGAGTTAAAAATTAGATATCGTATTTATTATACATATAGTATTCGTATTAATTAAGTAAATTGATTTATTAAATGTCACATTCTGCAGTGCTTGGACTGACTTGGATCTCCATCGTTGAAATGATGTCATGGTCGCCACGATATTGTATAATTGCTTGATCCTCACGCTAGCCAAATGCAGATTGGGGATCACAAACTTAGCTATGTTCTATGTACCTATATTAAAAATCCGAAACATACTTTGCTCGACCCGGCAATCGAACCCAGGACCCCGTAATCATGACCTGATACCACTAGACCACAGAAGCGTTAGTTAGGTGACTCGACTACAACATGACTTCCTCAATATAAATATGAATATAATAAATATCAGTACATTGGTCAAAATTCAGTACGTAATGCAACACCCAGACACTAATTATTCGTAATATTGAAAAGTATCTTGTCGACGATTCATATAGTCTATATACAAGGTGGGAAATACTAAATGTAGTATCGCTTCTTTCAATAGACTAGACCGCGCAGCACATAAGTCGATTTTAGGCATTTAGGGGGTCAAAAATATTTTACAGTGTATTTTGCTTTTTTTAGCTTTATTTTATCATTTAGTGTTGTTATTTGTGTAATAAGCATGTTTTACTGGCGAAACACGGAAATAATCCAACAAAAATCCAATTAAGAGTATTAATATATTTATATTATATAACATTTTTTGTATTTGTATACATGTATTTCAAAATAATATAAATCAGCTTTAGGCCAAAGCAAATATAAAAATTAACTATTTATTTATTCTTCACTTTCTGCATCTGATATATCAGACTCTGTGTTTGGTTCAGCTGGTAATAGCATATTTATTGTTTCTGGACAAAATGATCTTGCTTTGATGCTTTTTTTTGTTTGTCTAATGAAAGTAGAGCGCATTTCTTCAGTTTTCCTTCGTTTAGTCCTCTCACTACAATCTTTAAATGATTAAAATGGTCGACCCGGTCGGTTTCCAACATTTGTCGGAAGCTCAAACGTTCTGATTAACCAATTCTCATTAGTTTTCAAAAATACAGCTTCTTTTTGTATGAGGTTTAGACTATTTTTCTCTCATTGAAGTTTAAAAATATGCAATTTTTTTCTGTAAATTGGCCAAAAGGTAGTTTTCCAAATAAATTAGTTTATCACCCAAATTAGGCAAATCTTGCAGTTGCATTTTATCGTAAAGATAACGTCGTATCACTACTTTTCTACAAGAGGTACCTAAAGCAAAAAAAATACACTTTATACAATTTTATAGAAAAAAGTTATTTTATTTTTGTATGACTTCCAATCTTTAAAAACCTTTAAGTCGGACATCCGCGGCCATCCGCACTTAAAATATGTGTCGTAAACTAGCCTTATATGTAAAATATTTAAAACCAAAAAAAATATTTCGCGAGAGAAGGCGATAACATAACTTAATTATGTTTGAACAAGAAAATTAACCAAAAATCAAATTGTTTATATGCCCTCTTTTAAAATTGAACCGATACTATAAAATGAAGTTAACACACTTAAAATACATTAGAATATAACAACTCATACCTGAATTACTTGAATCCATCGTAATCGTTACGAAATATCAAGTAGAAAACACTAAAATCTTTTCCTTTAATTTCGTCAATTGAGATCGCGAAGAACAATAATTACAATTGCGTGAAGATTAAGTTCGAACCTGCGCTGTTGCAAGCAAACGAGGCATGTTTAGTAGGTGGGGGGGAGTAAATTCTTGTTACTGGTATATTTCTCTCTCTATCTTAGCTGCTATTGGTTGATAACCTTTTCATTTAAGAAATTGACTTATGACCGGCTAATTTTGAATAATCGACGTATGTGCGCAGTATAACAGTGTATCTTTTTATAATAATTTCATGTATAGTTTTGTTCTTGTATATAATAATAATAATTATATTTATATAGTTCTGTTGTATTTCTTGTGTGTATCTACAGTCATATCTTATAAATAAATTTAAAAATCTATGCGAATGATATGAAGCTGAAGAAAAGCGCTCATCGCAGAAACTACTCGTTTGAATTGAAAAATTATGTATTGGATAGTTCATTTGTCAAGGAAGGTTTTAGGCTAAACATATAACATCACGCTGAAACCAATAAGAGTATTGGTAAATGTGGCAAAAACGGGAACAATACGCGTGCGAAGCCGCGGTGAGCCACTAGTGTACGGTATATTTATACGTCGTTATCCAAAATTGACAAATTTCCCTTCCTCCAGTCAGTGGCTAATACACTAGCCAATTATGAGAAAAAAATACAATATATAATATTATTGTGCCGACCTACGACATGACCTACAAGTCGACACAAATACAGCGTCAGCAGAATTGGCGTAGTAAACAACGCTCCATACGTAATGCGTGACATCGATATCCTACATCGCGATATCAGAGTTTTCGTCGCCACTAAGTATTTATACGACAAACCAAGATTGGTAGTTGGGCCTTGGTCCCCGAGCAGATAACACCTAGCTCGGCGGAAGTACTTCCACTTTTAGTAAAGAACATACGTTCCTTACATTGGTGACCCCCGACTGAGCTGAACACCAGCAGTCTTTGAAGAACGGAGCTTTCGCATCAGGCCAAGTCTCCATACCCTCAACAGCCAGCTTAGCCACGACAAGAGCACCGGACCACCTCAGCTGACAAAGCCACCTGGTTCCGGGCCCGTGTAATGAAGCAGGCCATCGCAGCCCTACGACCGAGTCATTGGTCCACACCGGCGTAGCAGCAGCTGCCTCCCTGCATACTACACGCATCGGGCACGTGCTTGGACTCCAAAGGGGGGAGTACTGTGCCGACCTACGACATGACCTACAAGTCGACATAAATACAGCGTCAGCAGAATTGGCGTAGTAAACAACGCTCCATACGTAATGCGTGACATCGATATCCTACATCGCGATATCAGAGTTTTCGTCGCCACTAAGTAAATATACGACAAACCAAGATTGGTAGTTGGGCCTTGGTCCCCGAGCAGATAACACCTAGCTCGGCGGAAGTACTTCCACTTTTAGTAAAGAACATACGTTCCTTACATTATATATTGTATTATATTCTGGTATATAATATTATATATTGTATTTTTTATAATATGCGAATCCACACAATTTATAGTACGGTCGACAGCACATCACGGTGAACACTTGCAGTGCCACATAAGTTATTATGCCAACTACATACATACGAGTAGGTGGGGTATAAAGTCCAAAGTGACCAGACTGTACATTAACAGTGTTCAATCATTTTCATTTTTTATATCCAGGACGATTTGCGATATGGCATACGTAAAACTTATAATATTAAGGCCAAGAATGTCTAAGCCCATAGACATTCTTGGCCTTAAAATTATCTTTATTACTCAGGTTCTATATGAATAGATGCAAACTACTTGCAGCGAGGGTTCACTATTTTAGAACAAAGAAGCTATAAATATTTGTACTCATCCATGGACGTCGTATTGTGCATTTATCACGATTATTATCCAAAACCTTTCTTTTCTCATTGTCTAAAACAATTAAACAGCCGAAAATACAAACAAAAAAGTCTGTCTAACGGAGCGTAAAATTGTATTGCCAAAAAGATTTTAATTTACCTTCGAAACTAAAGTGTTGGTACTTACACGCAACACTAGTCTTGCTTATTCTTTGTCTTAAAAACAGGGAAGGTAAACAGTTTAAGTTTTACAGTTTTAGCTTTGTTTGTTACAAAGCAAAAAAAAATCGCAAGATATAAAATTTGAGTAATTGACAAGAACTATGTTTTTATCTATACTTATAATAAATCTGTAGAGAGGTCAATTCTGTACATGAAATATATTTTCAAAATAACTATCAGGGGGTGATTAGTGATCGATACTGATGCCAAAAATGCAATCAGTAAAATTTTTGTCTGTCTGTCTGTCTGTCTGTCTGTATGTTCCTTATAGAAACAAAAACTACTCGACGGATTTTAACGAAACTTGGTACAATTATTCTTCATACTTCTGGGCAGGTTATAGTATACTTTTCATTACGCTACGATCAATAGGAGCAGAGTAGTGAAGGGAAATGTTGGGAAAACGGGAGAAGTTACTCCATTTTTTAAGCTTCCGTCGCGTGTGCAGCCTTAATGGTTAAAGTTACATAGAAATTATGTATGACAGAAATATTTTACATAAAATTGACTAAAAAATATCCCGCAACAGCATATGTCTATCTTTTATGGTTGACTCACAATAACACGTGTAACTCCTGATAGCTTAGCAGTTCGGAGCATTCTGATTATATTTGTTTACTCTTACGTTTATAATACTCTCATTCATCCCTAATTTAAAAAAGTTATCATTATTACCTATTCAATAAAAAAAGAATCATAGAAATCGGTATAGAAACACCAAACTTATACATGAAATAAGCCATCGCGCCGTCGCACGTGAATACTGAATCATGCTATAAGGATTATTTTTGTGTAACGGTTGCCGCGCTCGACACGGGTCGCGGCGGCGGTAGGGTATAAAAAGGCGGGAGGTCCGACCCCTAATAAAAAAAAAAAAAAAAAAAAAAAAAAAAAAAAAAAAAAAAAAAGGCCGAGCTTCATTCAATATTTGGCTGTTGATGCGTTCAGAGCGATCGACCTTATTGACAGACAATAATTGATATTGAGAAACCGTGCTTATCAGCGCGACTTTTAGTGTTTAAATAGTTTATTTGAATTTCTTTTGTTGTTATATTGTAAAATATTCGTTCAAATTAAAAATTATTCAAGGAGTTACACGCTGATGGTCTCGGGGCACAGCTATTAATAATAATATTCTGCGGTTCCTTATTGCGATATTTTTTAACAGTATTGTGGATTGACATATTATATTTCCCTACTAAAATACGAAAGTTAATCTGTCTGTCACATCAAAACCACTGAACCCTGAGGAAGGACATATACTACTTTTTTACGAAAAACGACGAAAACGCGGACGAAGTCGCGGGCAAAAGCTAGTTTAAATATAAATTTACTCGGAAATGACCGCTAACTGCGAGTAGCAAGGGTAAGTGTTAGTTGTAAGCAACATTTGGTAATTGTCACTGTCAGTGTCATCAACTCTGACAACATTGAACTTTGCCATCACGCACTACCAACAGGCGAAAATTTTCTGTCGCGCTGTTATTTCATCCACACTAGCGAAAAATACATAAGAGTAGCACTACCCTATCTCTTTCTATATCTGCCTTCTCCCTTGTTCACTGTTCATTCATAACTGCAAGATTGACATTTGATTTAATTACATTCATAAATTTTCCAAACATGGCGGAGCAAATTTGTAAATATTCTAAATTTGGTTATAAATTTAGATAGACAATTGAATTTTACATTAATTCCCAATTGTAATTGACCTCAATATATAATGATGACAACTTTCTAACCGTAACATAGTAAAATGTGAAAGTGAAATCCAGTACATAGTGAAGATAACCTATGAAGATAACAAACAACCTCTTTTTTGTTGAAAATCGTAAGTATTCCATTGAAAGTATAATATAATTTATGAGATATTAAGTGTATGTGCCTTGTGATATAAGTTTTTCTAAAAATCTATGTTATAACTTGATTATTTTTACTGGGAATTAACCTAACCTAAACAACTTTTAAACAAGACATGACTTAATTTTACAATATTAAAACACACTCAATACTACGTTATAGAGGTATTCAATGTTCTTGATGCAGAGTTTCTACCATCTTCTTTACTTGAGATACTGTTTTGACTTGTAACTGTTTTTAAAGACGATGTTATTTCCATGAAGGAATGTTCACATAGAAGAATCAATAGTAATTTTTCTTAATACATTTTCAGCATAAAACTTGCAAATCTTGGGTTGAAGAAGCTGGCACTGGCAATAAAATAAATTGAAATAAAATTTTAGAGGAACAGCTATTGGAGATTTGTACAACTTGAAGAATAAATAAAATACCATTCCATCAAGAAGGGAAATAAGGTAATGTATTGTAATTATTTAACATTTCGTTTTGAGTAATTTGGACAAAACAAACATCACAGTTTCATTTAAGATAGGTGTTGCAAAAACAATTTTACCAACTACGTTGGTAGATTTTTACTTGTCCCTTCACATGTGCCATCGAAATAATGTCAGACTTTATATATATATTCATTGTTGGGAAGTTACACTTTTACATAGAGATATTAGAAAACTACCCATGCGAAGCCGGGGGCCTGTATCCCTGTTTATACAGTTTACTCTTATTTTTCGCTCCTACAAGTTGCAGCGTGATATTAGATAGCTTAAAGCCTTTCTCTATAAATAGACTATCTAACACATAAATAATTTTCCTATACACACCAGTAGCTCCTGAGATTAGGGTGTTCAAACAAACTCTTCAGCTTTACAATATTTTTAATTTCATATTTTTTTTCTTTTTATGTTTCAGTAATTGGGGAAAGAGCATAAGTGTTCAATGGCTCAAAATCTACAAAAAAACAATAACTTGGAGAGTTCCAGATTGAAAAATCTATAAATTAACTTACTATGATAACTACTTTAATATTTAATGATAGTTGATGAAAATCCCAATGGGATTCTTATAATACCTGCGACTTTGTTGTTTATTTATATCCAATATGTTATTTTAGTAGCCAATCTGTCTAGCTATCAACTATTTTCAAAATCCATTCATTCGTTGTCATATGAAAGAGTACCAAACATTTTTTTAACAGATACTTTTAATATCAAGATATATGTTGGATATTTTGCAATTTTGTTAAAATTAACTTGCCAATTATTACTAACATGGATGTAAAGTAATACATAATTTGTGCTAATTATCTTTGATTGCTTTTGTGAAGATTATTTACATAAACAATTAGTAGTGATAAGATAACTTCTATTTTAAAAAACTAAAGTGATGTTTAAAATATTTACACATATTGGACTTATTAAAGATTAGCTGAAGTAAAGAATTAAATTCAAGAGAATTAATTATTAATTACAATGGAATATTTATTCTTTATGACGTTAACTGTTATGTAAACTAAACATACTCGTATTTAATAATAAATTATCCAAAAATCATTTTTTCAATAGTAAAACTATTTTGGATAGTTTTAAATATTTTATAGATAGTTTTACAACTTAATTCATTTAAAGCTAATTTTGTTATAAATTTGTTCATTGTTCTAGCTGTACATTTATTCTAGGTAGGTGTAGGTCTAATAAATCAGTGCAAGTAATTATTATTTCCAAACGGCACACTGGAAAATGTTTTGATGTTTATAATTTACTTTTTTAAGTGTTGATGTATGTATAATTACTGTATTATATTAGTCAGTTGTACTTTATTATAAAGTTTTCCAAAAACTCTTGAGAATCGCTGTTGTATAAATTTAATTTAATTATTTAAATCACGATATCACTAGGAAGTGTTATTAAGAGCAATTGTATTATAGGAATAAAAGCAATAAACGTTTTATTTCAGAACTGATTGGTGTTTTAATTTACTTTTATCATCTTTAAACATAAGAAGATTTCCGTTTAGAAACCGTACTTTTTTTCGATAAACGTCGGTTATATACTTCACTATTTTCCCGATAACCGGAATTAACCGGTATATGTATAAATTACTATTAAATACATCACTACAAGTTTATGACGTCATCACAGCCAATCAAATTTGAGTTGGTGAGACCCATGGGAGTACCCTATTTAAGTACTGGTAAGTGCGGTAGAGACGGGTAATGTGCTACGTCACAGTGTTCAAAAAAATCTCATTATTCTCATACATGGAAATTACTTATTTAGAGCTGGCAATCCTGAAAATTGCTGGAAGAAGACAGGCAAAAATGACATGTCGCAACGAAACAGACCAAATGTATGAAGTTGGTCGTCTGGTTCATTATTGGTCTGTGTTTGCCATCTGTCATTAAATTCAACACCAACTCCAAATAAATCTGTTTGTGTCTGTTTTGTCATGGCCTAATTAAACACACAAAAAAAATTAAGCATTGAGATAAAATATCGTTCGCAGTTTCACGTTCCGAAAATGCATACCCTCCACAAATTGGCGATAAACTTAGGTTACATTTTAAGAGGTTAGACTTTACCAACTTTGTTTACAATAATACTTCTATTTACGATTTTTAACGTATTTATTTCAGCCGCCAGGGGCAGGAAACGGTTTTTAAGACAAGTTGTAAGCAAGCAGGAGTTGAGATGGCATTCAACAAAGGAGATTCCGCCTGGAATGAAGCCGCTTCCACAGGTCAACATTCCGAAGGGGATTTTAGGCCAAGCGACGTGCCACACACACCCGCACCTGATCCCTGAAGGGCACCTAACGTGTGGCATCACGCAGATTGAATACAGGGAACGAAGGGAGACCCTGGTCAACAAATTAACTACTGAAGTGGACAATATGCACAAAACGCACATAGTAAGTTTTATTTGGGTATGTTTGTATCTGTCTTGGTTAGAGATACGATTTGTTGACTTGAGATAGCATCATTATGTTAACAATCTTATCTGATAGATAGTAATGTAGTTGCAAGTGGTTTTATTTGAATATTTCGTTTGATACAAATGTATATCTAAAATGCAATATTTAAATATTGTATATATGGTAGTAATTACCATAGATACAATATAATCTAATGATTTCCCTAATGACAGCATAAGAGACCATACCTGACAAAGTAAATTTTCTGTGAAGCAAAATTTATGCAACAAATTAATATCCCATATGTTATTTTAGTACCTAACCTGCCTGGCTACCAAATTTCTAAAGATACATGCATACAAACTTACATTTAAGTATTTGTAGGATTGACAATTAAATGAGCCTGAGTAATAGGCCTATTTAAAAAATATTATTGGTTCCTTAGCATGTCTATTTCCTCCTCCTCTACCTCAATTGGCTACTTGACAGTGTTAACAATAAAATATGAAAAGTGTTAGATATGTTAGCTTATTAGTTAAGTAATCATTTTACATTTTTACTTTTTAATTAAAAGCATAGGTAGTATTTTATTTTTGCAAAATAAATTTTAGTTTTTTTATCTGTGGAATAAAAGAACCGAAACGGAAACCACCATTGCAATACGGAAATGACAGCTGTCGGCGAAAATTATTTATTTTAATGTGGAGAAGCAATGATTATTTTACTGATTAAATTGAATTATTGTGTCTCTAATCGTATAAAGAATTTATTGAAACATTTTCCGTTTATCTTAATTAAGTCGTTCCTATGCGTATCGGTTCGTTGTCAACGACGTTGACGTCATAATTGCAACAGCGACGCGACTAGGCGTTTTCGCGCGCTTTTTAAATGTGTTACACAAAATCTTATTTTTCTCTGGTTATTTAGATTATTTCCAGATAAATCGAATTGCTTGGGATATAAAATGAATGGGCGCACATTTTACAATACTTTTGCAAAAACTGTCAAGTAGCCAATTACATATTATTTATTTTATAGCATTCATGTTAATTATAACAAGAGCTGTCTCTCGCTGGCTATGTTAATTTTAAAATAGTAAATGTTACATTTTTAAATTGTACATTAGATTATCACAAAATAGCAAGTCTTATTATCTAGGAGATAATATAACAAAAATTAAGTGGGTAATTTTTACTGCCTACAAAAATGTACTAAAGATTCAATAATTATATTATAATATAATTTAGGGAACAAGCCTTTCTTAATCAACTTAAAGTGCAAAGAAAAAACATAAATAGTGATTGTCACAAGTATTTTAGAAATCAAATCCAAAGTGATGAAACTATCCATTGGCATACAAAATAGTAAACTAATTTGTGTGTTTCAGATAGTTATACCCGCAGCATGCAAGCAGTATATGTCAGATAAGATACCGTATGTGTTCCGTCAGAACTCAGACTTCTTCTACTTGACCGGCTGTCTGGAGCCAGCAGCCATCTTAGTTCTGATAAAACCAGCACAAACTGATTCATTTAAGGTAATTAATAGTCATTATTATTAAATGTTGGCAATATAAAAGCCATACTATTAATTATATTCTCATTTCATGAATGTGATTCAAGGTGGAGTAAAATTGGTAACAGTACATGTTGACTATTTAGGCATAGCAACATATGTATCAAACAGTTCTAATTGCGAGATGTGTAGTAAAAATACCTTTATTATTGTAGAATTCATTTAGACTAAACATTTTAAAATGTATGGCAAAAATATATTCTTACTAGCTGTGCCCGCGACTTCGTTCGCGTGGACTACATCCTTTCATGGTCGGTTTTACCCCTATCTCCCCTAATATTCGAAACAAAAAGTAGTCTATATTTTAATAGAACTATATTTGTGCCAACTTTCTGAATTCTATTCCCAATCCTTCACTGTCCAATCTATACGCTTATGGAATTCTTTACCTTTATCTATCAGATTATCTGAGACTCTTCCTATTTTCAAAGCCAGGGTTAAATCGTACTTCCTCTCACTAATTTATGTCCTCTATCTATAATTTTAGCTGGGCATATTGGTTATTAGTAAGTTTCATACACTTATCCATATTAACTTATTATTATTATTATTTTTTTTTTTAGTCAAAGTACTTTACTTAATTTTATATTTGATAAGCATGTTTATTTGTATATATATATATATATATATATATATATATATATATATATATATATATATATATATACATGAGTTTATGTATGTTTATAATGCTATACTATGAATATAATTCAAGAAATAAAACTTTATTAATGTTGCACGGCCGTACCCATTTCTTGCCATCTACTATTTCCTCTACCTTAAGGTTGTCTGGAAGAGATCGCTTTCTAGCGATAAGACCGCCTAAATTGTACTATAATCAATCTGTAAAACCTATTTCTGTAAAGTTTTTGTGCAATAAAGTATATCTATCTATCTATCTATCTAACTTTCATATCTCTGACTTAAAAAATAAACATTTTCCCATATATACTTTCAATGGTGGCATTCCCTCCCTCTCCCCCTTACTTTCTAACTAAAAGTAGCCTATGTCCGTTCTTGAGGTTCAACGTATACCTATGCCAATTTTCATCAAAATCGGTTGAGAGGTTTAAGCGGGAAAGCGTAACAGATAGACAGACAGACAGACAGAGTTACTTTCGCATTAGAAATAGAAATAGAAATAGAAATCATCTTTATTCATGTAAACTTTACAAAAGCACTTATGAATAGTCAGTACAAATAAAGTATTCTACCGCCGTGTTCGGAATGTTGATCATGTCGAGAAGAACCGGCAAGAAACTCGACACTTACTCTTTTCAATGTAACAATGTTCCCTTACGCTAGGTACTTAAATAAAATATACAAAGCTTATATAAAACATTTCCGAAAATTAAAGTTATACTAGACCCATACATTTTTGTCATTTAAATAATCATCAATTTTGTAGTAGCCCTTTTTTATTAAACAATTTTTAACATGAGACTTAAATCTATGCATGGGCAACTGGATAACATTTTCAGGTAACTTGTTAAATAATTTAACGCTTAAACCCACAAAGGAATTACTTATCTTATGTAGTCTTAGATATGGAACAGCAAGTTTGTGTTTATTTCTAGTGTTAAAGTTGTGGAAGTCAGATTTTTTAAAAAGTAGATTATAATTTTTGCGTACATACATAATACAATCAAAAATGTATTGAGATGCTACGGTAAGTATGTTAATTTCTTTAAATAAGTCTCTGAGAGAATCCCGTGATTTAAGACCATATATGGCGCGGATAGCCCTCTTCTGTAAAACAAAAATATTTTGAATGTCAGCAGCTGTTCCCCACAAAAGGAGACCATATGACATAACACTATGAAAGTAACTGAAATAAACCAGCCTTGCCGTTTCAATATCAGTCAAATTTCGAATTTTTCTTACAGCGTATGCAGCTGAACTAAGCCTTCCTGCCAGGGCAACAATATGGGGTCCCCATTGCAATTTAGAGTCTAATGTGATGCCGAGAAATACTGTAGAATTAATTATTTCCAAAGGCTCACCATTCATAGACAATTTGATGTTGACTTTTTTAACATTCGGCATTGTAAATTTGACACATTTCGTTTTCTTAGTGTTAAGCAGGAGATTATTATTCGTGAACCAATGTAGCACTTGTGAGAGAGAACTATTTACATCTTCAAATGATTCTTTACATCTATCAACTTTAAAGATGAGAGAAGTGTCATCAGCAAATAACACAATCTCACAGAGATCCTTCGCAAAGTAAGGAAGGTCGTTAATATAAATAAGAAACAACAGAGGTCCCAATATTGAGCCCTGGGGCACTCCCATCGCTAGAGGTGCACCAGAAGAGTTAGTTCCATTCACATTGACCCTTTGAGTTCTGTCAGAAAGGTAAGACTGTAGAAGACTCAGTGAAGTGCTTACAACACCATAATGCCTCAACTTCATCAGCAACGTTTGGTGATCAACGCAATCAAATGCCTTTGACAGATCACAAAAAACTCCAATGGCGTCCTGTTTTCTCTCCCAAGCATCGAAAACATGTTTGATAAGTGCCACACCTGCATCCGTAGTAGATCTACCTTTAGTGAATCCAAATTGCTTACTATGTAACAGAGCATTAACTGTAAGATGAGCTAATAATTGATTGAAAATATTTTTTTCAAAAATTTTGCTAAGTGCTGGTAATATGGAAATTGGTCTAAAGTTAGACGGATCACTTTTATCGCCTGATTTATAAAGTGGAATAATTTTACTTGATTTCATTAAATTAGGAAATTCACCAGCGTCAATACATTTATTAAATATGAAGGATAAATAAGGTGCAATTCCATGACTTATGTTTTTGAGTATATCAATGGAAATGCCCCATAAATCCTCAGTTTTTTTCATACTTAAACTCTTAAAACTCTTTATAATTTCCGCAGGACAAATATGAGTAAAGTTAAAATCAGCTTGACACTTATCTACATGAGATTTCAGGAGAGACTCAGCAAGACGGGGGCTGGAGTTTAAGCTACTCGTCGTAGTGACAGGTATATTTGTGAAGAAAGATTCGAATACATTTGCAACATCTGAATCGGAATCAAAACTCCTATTGTCTAATTTGAGAGAGAACTTGTTGATTTGTGTTTTGTTTTTACAAGTCTCTTTATTTATAACGTTCCATGTTGCTTTACTTTTGTTAGGAGCAGATATTATTTTTCCTTTCAAATAGTTACATTTCGCAATTAAACATACCTGCTTAAATATTTTTGAGTATTTCCTAACATAATCTATTAATGAAGGATCAGTTGAATTCGCCTTTATTTCATACAATTCAAACAATTTTCTTCTACTTTTATATATACCTGTTGTAGCCCATTCACAAAATTTTGAACTAGTGCTACTGATTTTAATTGTTTTTTTCGTAAAAATCTCACGAACTTCGTTTTCAATTATATTAAATAGGTTTCCATATAGTTGATCAACATTGTTACCATGGAAACTCAGAAAAGATACTTTATTAGAAACTTTTTCTCTAAATCTGTCTACACGCGATGCGGTGACTGGTCTACAAACAATACTTGACGAAGAGGGGGCATGTCGGTGTTCCAAAACAGCTAATTGACCACAATGATCTGAATTTATAAAGTTAATGATTGATTTTTCCAACACAACACAATTGCAAAAAATATTGTCTAAACAAGTTGCTGTTGTGGGAGTAACTCTGGTAGGTTCGTTAAAAAGATGTTGCAAATTAAATGAATTAAATAGATTCAGAAACCTTGTTGAGTTTTGAGTCGCATCTAATATGTTGACATTGAAATCTCCGCACACTATGATTTTTTTATTTGATTCAGAAAGTTTTTTTAAAACATCTTCCATGACAGACTCAAAGATCATGTAATTAGATGAAGGGGGTCTGTATACACATAAAATAATATGTTGCTCTGTCTCTGTACATGCTAATTGTGCATTTATAATATTAGTAGGGATTAACTTCTAATCTTTACTATAATTGTTATGTTCCTACTTCCTACTTTACTATAATTGTTGTGTGTATAAGTACTACATTTGTATGCAACAAAAGTGCTGTCATTCAAATATGAAACTTTTGTAATCGAACCAGGTTTCATTTTTGAAATTTCTTATTATGTTCACTAATAATTCTTTATATCATTATTTATTATTTGCATAGGTCCGTTATTATGTATGAATTAACATGACATAAAAAATGTGATCTAAGATATGGTTCCATCATCACTCATCATAGTATTTACATCATCATAAGTTATTAGCCAATGAGGGTGTTTGCATACGAAAAATCCACTAGATGGCGACAGGTAGGCGTGGGGTCCAACTGCTATGTGATTGGTTATGGTTTACATGACATTGACGGACATGTCACAATGACATTTAAATCACCAATCAAATAACAGTTGGACCTCACGTCTACGTATCGCCATCTAGTGGATATTTTATGTGGGAACACCCTCATTGGAAATACAAATTATGAGAAATATGAGCTATTGTGATGGAAGCAAATAAGTTATTTTGTGTGTCTCTTTTTACATCAGATTTACTAAAAAAATACTTCAGCATATTTGACACAATCTTCGATTACTATTGTGCGTTTTGATTATTGCCCATACTGGTTAATTTCCAATGTTTCTAGGACTGTGACTTGAGCTAGTGTAAGTCACTTGACAGAAAATTAAAAAAACACCTCACGTAATTTATGGACGCCCCCTTACGTAACAATAAACAATAAACGTACTATCTGCATCAGTGGCGTAGCGTAGTGGGGGCGGCAGGGGCGGCCCGCCCCGGGCGGCACATTTTAGGGGGCGGCAAAATTTCACAATAAATAATAAAAATATTTGAACCATTTCATATTTTTAACGCAACTACAAAGGACCGATTGAAAAGAGCATGGAATTTTTCATTACTTATTCTGTAACGGATTCGGGGAATCCCCTTTCTTTGAATGATATTTTGTAGCGACTGCTGGCAACACCGTCTACGACTTGCGGGGATTCCCCGTATTTTATTTAATGCTTGGATTGTTTATGGCTAACAAAACAACAGCGAGAATGACTGACGATTCAAACAAAGTTTTATTGATGCCTCGTATCGTAATTTACGTTACGCTTTAAAACTGTGATTTTTGTGCAAATAGATACGTGTAGTGGTCGTGAAATAATTGGACTTTGTGAAAAATTGAATTTGTCCGCTACGTGTACCTCAACTGTGTGAGTATTAAAAAGGTATTTTATTTATGTAATTGTATGTTCGACTGTCTGATATGTTGTTCAAGCTGTAATTTATTATAATAAAAAACCAGCCAAGTGCGAGTTTTACACTCGCGTACTCAGGGTTCCGTACAAATAGTGCCTAAATTTGGCACAGTCTAATACCTAGGTTCCTGCCAAATTTCATGTTTATAGGTCAACGGAAAGTATCCTGTAGTTACTATGGCGGGTTCCTCTAGGGTGGTGGGTGGTACACCCCAGGCGAGATCACGTACCGAAAACATTATTAAGAGATGGACCTATTGTCATCATACCACCTACTACCGTTTACGACTCTAACTTGTACTTTATCATGTAATATTCTTTTTGTTTTAGCATCAAAAATGAAAAGGGCAAAAGAAAGTAGGGCATCTTACCGTAATAAGAGAAAAGCTGAGTTGGAAAATATTAAAGCAAACGAAGGGGCTTTACTTAAATATGTGAAAAGTGTTGTTCCTGAGACGTCAGATTCCACGTTAGGCTTAAGTTCATCACAGACAACTGGGCCTTCAAACCCAGAACAAGCTGAAAAAGTGCAAGAACTTTACACTGTTAATCTGGTACCTGTTAGAAGTGTTGACATTATTCCTGAAGATCAAATTTCAATAACATCCACTGAATTAAAGTCTCTATCTCTACGTCTAGACATGGGCAGGCATAGTTCCGAAACAGAGATTGATACAACATCGGCATTGTCTGCTATTCAATATCAATATTTCGAGGATATTGGGCCGAGGCCTGAAAGAGAAACGAGAGGAATGGGCAGATGGCGCTGTAAGTTATGCAAAAAATATGTGTGAAGAACTCGGAATTTCCATAGAACCTCAGAGGCGCATAAGAAGAAGGCATATTTTTGATGACGGATCTAGGGATGCTGACTTGTCTTGTGAAAATGAGTTGAGACGAAAGCTGTTTTCTTCGTTAGATAGAATCATTGTAGAAATTCGTGAGCGTTTTCAGCGGCTACAGAATTTAACAGATAAGTTTGCTTATCTATCGCCGGCTATATTATTAGATCCAGACGACACTAAATGTAATCTAGACTACGCATCTGTCGAAATTGACGAGCAGGATTTCAAGCTGGAACGACTTCGACTACGGACTTTCGTTGCTGCTACAGGTAACAAAATAAATTAATTAATGCAGACTCACTTGAATTAAAATTAAAATTTATTGTGGAGTCCAAGCTGGAAGATGCTCTGCCCAATATTTTAATAATGCTACGAATATTTTTCACAGTTGCCATAAGCAATGCCAGCTGTGAGAGAAGTTTTTCAAAATAGAAGTTGATTAAAAATTATTTAAGATCAACCATGAGTACTTTAAGACTAACTAATTTGGCTATCTTGTCTATTGAGCAAGAAATGTGTGATGCTATAGACATTCATGGTGCAATTAAAGACTTTGCTCTTAAAAAAAGTAGACGTATAAATTTACTTTGACGTCTACTTTTTTTAAGAGCAAAGTCTTTTATTATAATAGTATAGTTCTAGTTTTTATTAAAAATTTATTTGCGTTTTATATTCGATTCTCCAATTATTTAATTTTGTCAATCTGACGATCGGCAGCTGTACCTAATCTGCGGTGATAGGTATTGTACAGTCGAGCTCACATCAAGCTATACACTCGCAGTTCAAGTTTCGATCTTATGCGTTTGTTAATAAGAGTGGTGCAAAGTCCAAAGTGTATAGGTTGACGCGTTCTTGAGTGTACCTGTTATAAAAATGTATCAATGTATAATAAAGATGATTGTAAAACTTAGATAAACTTTTTTATTTAAATGTATGTTATGTAATGTATAGTATACATTAAATTGAAATATCTAAATAAGAGGGCGGCAAAATTGTCTTCCGCCCCGGGCGGCCGACACCCACGCTACGCCGCTGATCTGCATGACCTGACGGTTGACTGGTAGAGAATGCTCCTAGCATTAAGTCCACCTTTTGTACTTTTTTTGTGCAATAAAGTTTTTAAATAAATAAATATACGCCTCCTTATTCCGTAACGCAGCTGATTTCAAAGTATACACACATTTACTTCTATTTGTCTATCACCAGAGCATACTATTCGTGCACGAAAAGGACTCCCACGCGGAGCTATGGGAGGGCCCCCGCACGGGCTGCGGCGCCGCGGCTGGACTCTTCGCGGTCGACGAGGCGCGACCCGTAGAGAACTTCACTAGCTTTATTTCCAAGTAGGTTTGCAACCCTTTCATATGAATATGAACCATATAGTAACAGTGATAGTAAGTTCAATCTACAAAGACGCTCTACTTTTATCTGGGTTTCCCGGGTAAGAGGGAGGCGAGGAAAGTTTTTCTCAAATGTCAGTGCTCCTGTGACGTTCTGTCAATTCTCTAGCGTGTGTGCACCTATTGCTAATTGGAAACCTTACTCACACGCAGGAACACAACAACACAGAAGTGATTGTTATTTGTCTGTGGTCTTCTGTAAGGTATATTTTTATTTTTAGTATTTCACCAGTCGGGCTGCTCCAGTTCGAGCGATAAATCGCTATGCCCTACCTCTCTTAACTTTTCTCCTCAGAACCACCTCCTCATCGAAGCCAGCGATGCTCTGGTACCACAGTGAGAGTCCGCCTAACCCAGAAGTGAACCACACAGTCCGTTCACTGGTCAGCGACGGGCAGGCGACGCTGGGGGACCCTCAGCGCGCTCTTCACTTCATGCGCGTGATCAAGTCGCGCACTGAGATCGAACTGATGAAGGAGACGTGTTTCATAGGAGCCCAGTCGGTGAATATGGCCATGGCTTGTACCAAACCCGGTAAGACATTGTGAATGAGTTTTTTTTTAACAAATACCTATCGAACCACATGCAGAGGGAGGGAGGGCGATAGGGGCAGTGCGCCCCTTGTGCCAGGCACCAAGGAGAGACAACGGAAAGCGAGGTTGATCATCCCACCTGATGTTAAGTGGTAATGAGGTCCTAGCTTAACGGCGACAAGCACAGGATATCAAATCTAAATAAATAAGGTGGGGATGATCCCGTTGGATTGGCCATCACACAAATAACACCACCATTCAAGTGATGAGGTCCAATCAGGAGTCTTTTAATGGATAGTCCTGCCCTAAAAATGGTGCTGCATAGAATGGCGCCCCGGGTACAAACCCATGCTACGACGCCACTGAATAAATACATCCAATATATTGAATTGATCCCGAAGTAAACTTAATCGCATATGCTATGGAAACCAGACTAAATTGTAGGCACAGAATAATATTATAGGAAAGCGGACTAAAAATTTTTTTTGCCATTACGTAGCAATATCAGTTATCTGTGAAACTGATCTAAAAGTCAAAATGAGCTTTAAATCAGAAGGAAGTACCTTAATTGTAAAGTCAACAAGATACGATACTTTTATGCTTATTACTCGTATTATTATACGTTTTAAGTTGCTCATTAAGGTAGTGTCCTAGGTGAGCGTCGGGACGCGACGTGACGCGACGCTATGCGAAGTAATGCGACTTAATACTTTACGCGCGTCTCGTCGCAAACTACGTTGGTACAATATCCTATAACACAACGCCTATTTGATATTATCGCGACGCGTGGCATCGCGCCGCTTTGTCGCGTTTAACGTTCACCTAGGACAACAGGTAAAGTTGGTTACCATGATATTGAATTATGGTGGTAGTTAAATGAGACCTGAAGCATTACAATAGTGTTCATGTCGTTCCAGGTATCTCAGAGCATTTGGTGAACGCAGTGCTGGACTACAGCTGCCGGCAGGGCGGCGCCGAGCACCTCGCCTTCCCGCCCGTCGTCGCGGGCGGCGCCAGGGCCACGCACATACACTACGTCACCAACAACCAGCTGCTGCAGTCAGACGAGATGCTGCTCGTCGATAGTGGTACTTGTTACTGTAGATACAGAGCCCATGATAGCTTGCCCACGCACCTATGTACACACATCATGAGTAACCAGCTGCTGCTGCCTGAGAAGATGCTGCTCGTCGACTCTGGTACGTGTGACTTTAGATATAGAGCCCGTTACAGCTTGCCCACGCACCTACGTACATACGGTATGAGTAACCCGCTGTTGCAGCCCGACGAGATACTGCTCGTTGATTCTGGTAGTTTTGGCTGTAGCTATAGAGCCCATTACGTCTTGTCCACGTACCTATACACATATGTGATAGTTACTACGTGACCAGTTACCTGCTGCTGCAGCCCGATGAGATGCTGGTTATTGATTCTGGTACTTGTGCTTGTAGATAGAGAGCCCATGACAGCTTGCCCACGCATCTATGTACATACATCATGAGTACCAGATGCTGCTGCCTAAGAATATATTGCTCGTCGATTTTAACAAACGAGATTATAACCAAACAGAAATATTTAATCATCCACCCTAGGTAAACGGATCGGATGTACGTTGTATTCTTGAATAGTTTTTTAATTAATCTGTTTGGGCGCAGGTTGTCAAAGATGGCTGTACAACTCTGACATCTCGCGGACGTGGCCGGTGTCGGGGAAATTCTCTAAACATCACAGAATATTATACGAGCTTGTGCTTAGTGTACAGGTAACTATGATACAATTACTTATTGTGATATTGCATGACAGTTATTGTGTTTCCTCCTTCCTTTGACATGGATTCCTTCAAAAGGAGCGTGAAAAAACATCTCGCGGGCCAGTATGGCGATGCTAACGGATAGGATATTTTGATATCAAATCCGTTGTCATCGCGATGTGGGTTCCCCTCTTGCTTACCATCAGGCTGGGAGGAGCCAATATACTGCGCTACTATTAAAAAAAAAGTATAAGTCGTTATTTCAGTACTATCCTTTTTAAATCTTACTTTTATTTATTAACGTAAAAGTTTTGTAAGAATGGGTGATTGTATGGTTTTAAAATGAATGGATGTCCTGACATCCATCAACATACATTACTCTTTAACGTAAACACTATTGAACGAATTTTGATAAAAATTGGTAGAAAGAGAAGTGAAATCATATAGGATACTTTTTATTCCGAAATAACTCGAGCGAAATCGCGATAAACAACTAGTATAAACTAAATAAATGTAAATAAAAGGTCCTACCTTCCCCTAGGAAAGCATGTTCAATATTATTTAATTATAAAAAAAGCGTTGCAAAGTCCAAAGCGTTATAATCTGAGATCCTCTTCCAGAATCGTCTCATCGAGATCCTTGGCGAGCACAGGCCGGCTCTGGACCAGCTCTTCGACAGCATGTGCCGGCTACTCGGCACGCACCTGCAGCAGGAGGGCATCCTGCCTAAGAACATCGACACCAACACCCTCATTGGGGTAAACCGTTCGATCCTTTCTACCAATAGACCAGCTCGGTGGCGCAGTGGCTAAGGTAGGCGGCCAAAGCGCGGAAGGTCCCGGGTTCGATTCCTGGTCAATTTGGAAAACGAACTTTGCTAAATTGACTTGGTTCTGGGTGTGCTGGGAGGACGCCCCCACTTAGTATCCGTCGTCTGGTGCTCATAGTACAAGGGAAACCTTAGTTTGAAACCAGGTGATTGGTGTGGCGCATTTATTTATTTATAATATTGGAAACGCGAAAGTTTGTTAGACTTAGAGAATGCAATACTGGAATACCAGAATCCCGAAATACCGGGATCCCGCACCATTTTTACATAAAACGAACGGGATACGGGATTAGCGGGACAGCGCACCGACGATGATATGCTTGTGCGATGTCTTCTACCTCCACTAAAGATCATGATGATGAAGCTCTTGCTTCAGTTGTCGCAATGATGCAAGCTGAAACTACGGAGTCAGAATGATGTCTCTTCAGGAACAAACTTTATCAAGTTTTAAAACTGCTGAATATGACATTCATTCCGGAGTTCATTCTGTCGAAGTTTTAATTAAGAAAGAAATTAATTAAGTCCTGTGGATTAAAGGGTAAAGGGGTAAAACCGTCAGTAAGTTTACAAAGCTTTTTATGTCAAACATTTAAAATAATTTCAAAATTTATTTTTTAAATAAGGTCAAAACGCGACACAATTTTTATTTAGTAGTTAATACGAACTACTTACTGCCCGACTTTTTATGTCATTTATGCCCAGAAGCGTGGAAGCAAGACGAGCGCTTTCTGCTGCTGACTAACTGGCATGTGAAGTCAGGAGTCGTTCGGCAGACAAGACTATCGACACGTTATGTTTTTTGCTTTCAAAATAATGACTGAACTATTGTCTCTTTATTATAATTTTGTTTCTTTTCCTAATCTCTCAAAACATAATTTGAAATATTTTTTAGATCTAGGTGCATGAATGATGCAGGATTTCTCTTTTTTCTCAACGACTTTCTCATGAACCCGCTAATACCAGACTCCCGCAAGACTTAAACCTCTGAGTGCCGTAAATACCTGGATTAAAATTTTGCGGGATTGCATTCCCTAGTTAAAACGTGAGCGGGCCAGACTTTGCTTTCGTTTGCTTCGGGATGACATCATTGTCAATGATTTTGACCGTAGTTGTTTCGTGGTGACGTCACAGTTGTCGTTGTCGCAGGCGGCGTACCGGCTGTGCCCGCACCACGTGTCGCACTACCTGGGGCTGGACGTGCACGACGCGCCGCTCGTGCGCCGCAGCGTGCCCGTCGCGCCCGGGATGGTCGTCACCATTGAACCAGGTACGGTGAACAAGTGAACACCACATCAAGGTATACGCTTTCCAATGAGGGTGTTTGCGCATGAAAAATCCACTAGATGGCGATACGTAGACGCGTGGTCCAAATGCAATAGCATGATTGGATATAGTTTAAACGACATTGACAGACATCCCTATTAATCACTACTAATATTTTAAATTTGAAAGTAACTCTGTCTGTCTGTTACGCTTTCCCGCTTAAACCTCTCAACCGATTTTGACCCTGAGAGAGGACATAGGCTACCCTTTATTGCGACAAAATCCTGTAGTCCACGCGAACGAAGTCGCGGGCACAGCTAGTGTCACTAATATTTAAATGACCAATCACATAGCAGTTGGACCTCACGCCTACGTGTCGCCATCTAGTGAATTTGTTATGCGCAAACACTCTCATTGGAAAGTCAAAAAATGCGGTGCAACCTAACGTTGGTGGTCGGTCGCAGGGATTTACATCCGTCCGGACGACGAGTCGGTCCCGGCGGAGTTCCGCGGCGTCGGCATCCGCGTGGAGGACGACGTGCTCGTGACGGAGGGCGCGCCCGTCGTGCTCACGGACGCGGCCGTCAAGGACGTGCGGGATATCGAAGCGATCGTCGGCAAGCAGGCGCTCTGAACTACCGTTCATCGTATTCACTAACATAGAGGTACAAAGTCCTACGTGTGTATAGTCTGACATGCTCTTGATTGTACGAGTACTGAGATGTACACAAAATAATGACGCTGACTATACATACTCGTAATATAATTTAAAATGATGCTTTCCTACAATGCAACGACTGCTTAACATAAACTGTTATTTAAAAGTGTTTTTCTATGATTACTTTTGGTATATTTATTGTTTTAGCCAGTTTGTGATATGACTAGGCTGAATGTTGTAATGTGTTGTCCTCTGTTGTATGTACCGCGTTGTACAGACGGTATTAGTTCCAATTTGTATATAAATGTTAACAAGCTGTAAATAATAAAAATCGCTACAACACACTTTTTTGTATCATTTATCAGTCTCATACTAATCAGTCTAATGGATGAATGACAGTTTTAGAATAGATAAACTACCCTGTATGTCTTGGTGCTAAATTAGTTTTAAGTTCAGGTTTTTTAAATAATGATAACTGCAAAGTTTTTTGTCGGTATTTTCTCCGCGGTTATAGATTCCTACCTACTGGAGGTAGCTTAATTTGTTTATGACGAGAGGCGAGCGGGCCGGATTTTGGCATCGCGGCCTTTGAGGAGCCGGGTTCGATCCCTAGTCGGGTAAATACGGGAAACTATCGCCGGGACAGGTAGTCGATAAATATATATCGATAAATCAAATTGCAAACTACAACACCAGTATCAATAATCTTTTTAATCTGAAGGGATAAGAGGTTAAATAATACGAAAATTATAAATAAATCAATATACTTCTTATAGAATTCAATTGTATAGTTACATTGTACTAAAATGGTACAATAAAGGAAATTGCTACAATCAAACACTTTTTCACAAGTAATTGACATGGAATGCTATATTTTCAATAGAAATGCAATACAGTCACGTTCAGAAAAATTATCCCTAAGTATTATATTTATAATAGTCGTAACTATCTAAAAATGCTGAGGATATTAACAGATCCATACTTATTCGATACGCTTTTTATATTTACCCCAATGAGTGGTGAAACTTGAAGTAAAACAAATAACCGAACAAAATCTAAATATAATATCATTCGAGTAAATATACGTAATAATTTAACGGGTCGTAATAATTTGACCTGTTAAATTTATTTTATATGTTTAAAAATGTATACGTTCAATTTGTTAGGAAATGAGATTTAGGTGCAAAATGCAAATAATTGCTCGTATCGTATTACCATAAAGAGTACGGTCAAAAACACATCTGAGTTCAATTGCAGTTTGATATCACTTCTTATGCCGACATAAGATCGGTAGGATATCCAAATATTTAAGTGTCGGTCTTGACCGTAATTTTTGTAGAAAAAAAATAGACGCATAAGCAACCCACATTTGCAAGCAAAAAGTCGAATCACTCTTGGTGGTTGACTTCAAGCGACTATAAGATCTAAATGATGAGTGAAGATTATTCAACATCTTTTAAACGGTTATATTAGATACATTAAATATATATTAAACTTATGTTTTAATCCCACCTATAATTCAGCAGTTATCCAGGTTTGAGTTGATAAAATATTTTTGCTTGCAAGTGTAATAAGAGACAGCAGACAGTAAATGACATATTTACTTAATAAATGATTTTTTCTTTAGTATCAAATGAATGATTATGCCAGGTGCACAATTTTGAATAAGTTTCATGAGAATTAATCTTAAAGTTGATCTTACAGTTATTCCATAAGATCTATAACCGTTTTAATTTTATCGTTTGTGACTGTACATCAAACAACTACAAAACGAATATTCTTGTTACTTTCTCAGCGCTCCCACACGTAGTGGAGATATTTACAAAATACTATCATCTCCTACAATACACACAGATAACATAAGCTTTGCAAAATCTATACGTACGTATCTGTTTCGTTAGATGAATTTACACTTGAATTTTCGCTTACTGAGTTTCTTGCCGGATTCTTCTCGGTAGGATTAGGTTCCGAACCGGCTGTAGCTTCAATTTTGGTTTGTATTCATTCTGACGATGCATAAGTGTTACTTGTAACCTACATGAATAAATGAATTGACTTTGACTTTGACTTCGCATTTTAGTAATTTAACAAAGAGACCAGTAATTAAATTGCATTATGATACAATTTCTCAATCTTACTGAGAATAGGGTTTTTGCAATTGTACCACTTGTTTTAATAACATTGAAAATCCTTAAATTTGATTGACTTAATTTTGCCATACAACTGTTTGGTCTCTTTTTTTCCCTAATAAAATCAAAAGCGAAAATAGAAAACCATAACTTTTAAACCAATCCGAGGTGATCAATAAACAGAGGGCGCTCCGATCTGCCAATCAGTGCTTCTGTTACATATTGACAATGATTATTTTTGTAACATTATTAAGGCAATTCCCACATATGCAATCCTTTTTCAGTAAAATTGAGAAATATCAAATAACCTATATCATAGCTTTTTGTAATATTCATAGAATTTTGAAACATCAAATTATCCAACACGTCATAAACGTCTGGAAGCGCCAACACACACTCACTAGGCTAAACCACACTTACTCACTAGACTAAAACTAACTTAGACTAATAAAAATATTCGATAGTCGAAACCAGCACGACTATTCACTAAAAGTACAGTTGCGATCAAAACTAATACGATTATTCAAATTCTTGTAACAACTTTGAACTTTATTGCGTTGGAATAAACATTATTAGTTTTGACTGCGACTGTCAATACATTTATAAGAGAGTTAGTAATTTTTTTTATAAGGCACTTGGTGATAAAATATTTCATAATGATTTGCTAAAGATAAAGGAATGCTTTAAGATTCAAGCTCTCGAATAATTGTACTTAGAAAACTTATAAGTTGTACTCTATATTGTATTTCAAAAGCTAATTTGACATGGGCAGGTAAAAATATTTAAAAATAACTTATTCAACTATTTATTGGACCCATATACAACTAGGTACTTATTACTACGAAATAACATCAAAACGACAATTATAACTAAAGTACCACATTATTGGTCCTTTCTGATACTAAGCCAATTTTAATGGAAGATAAACAAAACGTGTTTTTTAATAACAGGTTTAGTTAGCAGTGAGATTTTAAATGCATTGTTTTTTATTTGAGGAAGTTTTGGCGTGGCAAAGGTAACGGTTCCCAAACATTAAAGACGTTAGGGGCTTGCATAGACCAAATTCTATTAACCGTTTGAAGGTTGCGTGTCCTTAAGACTCACGCGGTAATTTTGTCCTTTCGTTTACAGTGATGTAGCGTACGTGAAGTATGGCCCCAAGCGACACTTGAAAGGGGCATCCCCTTTAAATCATAAAATTTTGTATGATTCGACAAAACAATGTTCGGTGAAGCGTAACGTTGGTAATTTTGTCCTTTTGTTTACAGTGATGTAGCATACGTGAAGTATGGCCCCAGGCGACACTTGAAAGGGGCATCCCCTTTAAATCATAAAATTTTGTATGATTCGAGAAAACAATGTTCGGTGAAGCGTAACGTTGGTAATTTTGTCCTTTTGTTTACAGTGATGTAGCGTACGTGAAGTATGGCCCCAAGCGACACTTGAAAGGGGCATCCCCTTTAAATCATAAAATTTTGTATGATTCGAGAAAACAATGTTCGGTGAAGCGTAACGTTGGTAATTTTGTCCTTTTGTTTACAGTGATGTAGCGTACGTGAAGTATGGCCCCAAGCGACACTTGAAAGGGGCATCCCCTTTAAATCATAAAATTTTGTATGATTCGACAAAACAATGTTCGGTGAAGCGTAACGTTGGTAATTTTGTCCTTTTGTTTACAGTGATGTAGCGTACGTGAAGTATGGCCCCAGGCGACACTTGAAAGGGGCATCCCCCTTAAATCAAAAAATTTTGTATGATTCGACAAAACAATGTTCGGTGAAGCGTAACGTTGGTCGAAAAAGATTCGGTAAAATGATATGAGCCCGGCAACACAGACCCTAAACCTTGACATACCCTAAATACTTACGTTAAATTTTTGGAATGAGACGACAAAACTTTCGATACTATTCGATTTTATTATTTTTATAGTACTATACGCCGTACTAGCGAACTTTAAATATTAGAAACAGAAAATTTTTATCTCCCCTTGCGGTGCGGGAATTGAACTTTTTCGATACTATTGATTGACAGAACTGAATTTAAGTGATATTTGTTTAGAGCGCGATAAAATATACTCGCGGTGTAATTTAAACACTTATGTGCCACCTTCCTATCCGGTGTATCTGCCGGTCCGGCGTAGTAAGAACCCGTCCTTATTGCTGGAGCCACTAATGACCTACCGGTGACTTACTGTAACCCAGGGCAAATTGGCTTTATTTAAAATGTAGATACATTCGAAAAATATATTTAAACTCGAAACGATAATGGAGAGGAGGGAATGAGTTATCCCCGGATAGCGAAAACCCACGCTACGCCAATGCTTTGCAGTTGTATATCTATTACGAATTATATCTATACTTCTGTCCCCATATACCAGGATTTCCCAAACATGAAGTAGCAACGCCCAGAGGCGTCGTGAAGCCATCCACATGGACTAACTTTCTTTCTTTCTTTTCGGTTATTTCATTTTGTAATGGAAAGTTGTAGTTTTAACGCTTTTCTATAAAGGACGTCGAGAGATGTCGCTAAAAAGCTTGGGTAGCCGTGCTATATAAACTTCGAGTTATACGATATTGATTTCATAGAAAATGTACTGAAATGGTCTGTGAGGGCAATAAAATCATCCAAATGTTTACTTTCTATACTATAGACGCAGGTCTCTTCTGCTACGTGGAGCTGGAAACACCTTTAGCCTCTAATAAGGCACCCGTCACAACCCGTTTGGGACGTCTTCAATTCTTCTGCATCATGTAGCGTTTATGTAGTCAGGTCACCAGTCCAGGTCCTCGGGGAGGCCGCCGGGGTAGTCCCCGGTGAGGCAGGCGGTGCAGTGGCCGCCGACTCCGTCACTAGGCGTCGTCTTCATGTTGTAGTGCACCGCGCTAACCAGACCCTCCACGCTTAGGTACTCTAAGCTGTCCGCGCCTGAATATAAAGTTTTTTTTACCAATAGAACGTAGGAAGGACAAGGCCTAGAAGTTTATTATATGACCTAAAAGTATTTGCATATATCAAAACTATTTGCTATTAGACATTTGTATCAAATGGTTGTTTGTAATTGTGCTGTTTTTGTATTACCTACTTATCATTTTATTTTAATTCATAAACTAACTTTGCTCGTGTAAATTAAAGAAAGACGCTAAAATTTATTATTTTTTTTCGAATTCGTTACCGAATCCTCCTGAGTCTAAAGTACTACATGTCACTACACAGACGTCTATACACGTCATACTACTTTCTAAAAACCGCGCTTTTATCTTAAGCTTTAATCGTACTAAAGTATTATCAGATGGAGGTGGCGCTATGGCCGTTATTTATTTAAATTTCACAGTTACAGGAGATCTATATACCTATGACGTTACCACTTAAGGCGGTGCTATCGTTGAGTTTTACGCTGCTATCTACCCAAAGCAGCGGTACGAAACCTCAATGCATTTCTAGCCATGACAAAATGGTTTTGCCACTTACCGACATGCTCGGCCAGCTTGAAGGAGTCCATCTTGTTGGCGATGAGTTCCTCGCGAGTGGGAATGTTGATGCCCATGTAGCATGGATACTTGAGAGGCGGCGACGCTATCCTAATGTGTACCTGAAGACAAAACAACCTTACAGGCTCGGCCTAGTTTAGATACCAACAGTAACACTTATATGTAATAACATTATCGCAGCTACCTATAATAAACTAGACAATATGTAAGTGCAAAATTGCCTTTTGAAAATTTCATAAAAATATAAATCCCTAGCTTTAGTGGTTGAACTTTGCAATGAGTTAGAAATTTTTGTTCTACCGACAATCGCATTAATATTTTTTGTATTGCTAATATTTTGTACAACTGTTCTGTATGCTATTGTGTTTGGTTTTAAGTCAATAAATAAATTATGAAATTATAACCCTCTATAACAAAATACACCGTTCCTAGCAGTAGACTCAAAGTGGTAGATACTATGAAAATTATGGATCCAAAATAGTCTTAAGTTTTAGAGTGACAAATTAAGTCAGTCTCGCACTCTTCACTAGAATAATATTATATCAGAAAACGTTATGTAAATTGACCTGATTCCAAAGTAAGTTGTATAAACAGTTGTATTATGAAAACCAGTACCACCAGCCGTAGTTCCTGCTAGAATACTGATCACATAGCTTAATTTGGATCATCGACCTCACGGGATCCTCCCCAAAGGGGAAACACGAACACGGGTGTTCTTTAGTGAAATCCCTACTAATATTATAAATGCGAAAGTAACTCTGTCTGTCTGTCTGTTACGCTTTCCTGCTTAAACCTCTCAACCGATTTTGATGAAATTTGGTATAGGTATACGTTGAATCTCAAGAACGGACATAGGCTACTTTTTATTAGAAAATAAGGGGGGGGAGGGGGGTAATACAACCTTTGGAAGTTTATATGGAAAAATGTTTATTTTTGAAGTTAGAGATATGAAATTTGGCACAAATATAGCTCGAAACTTGGATTAAAATTTAGACCATTTTTTGTTTCGAATTTTAGGGGAGAAAGGGTTAAAACCGACTATGAAAGGTTGTAGTCCACGCGAACGAAGTCGCGGGCACAGCTAGTATTAATATAACCTCACGCAATATTGGCAGAAGTAGACTTCACTAAAGAAGTTCAGTCGCCAAAATTATTCAAAGTCAAGATTTAATCGGTGACGCCATTTGACGTCCCGTAAAACAGTTTACCTCAGCGGCGCCTGCATCTCTGAGCAACTTGATAATAGGTCCGATCGTGTTCCCGCGCACGATGGAGTCGTCTATTAGCACGATCCTCTTCCCCTTCACGTTCTCGGAGAGAGCGCCGAACTTCTTAGCGACGCCCAGCTGCCGGAGCCGCGTGGACGGCTGGATGAAGGTGCGGCCCACGTATCTGTTCTTGCAGAGCACCTCCATGAACGGGATGCCGGACTGTCGGAGGGAAAGCTGACGTTAGACTCGTATTGCATGTGCTGTTTTATTGGTTTTGTATACTAATAATACTGTGAGGTAGAGGCTTTGCTTTCATTTTAATTGTAATGAAGGAAGTAGACCTCCTTATAATTTTATTTTTTTTGACAACATCGCATACATTGCTCTAATTCTGTGGTAAGTAGCTTAAGCACTTGTGTTACAGAAATCAGAAACAACGACTGTACCACAACACCCAGACCCAAGACAATATGGAAAAGTTCGTTTCCCATATTGACCCGACCGGGGATCGAACCCGGAACCTCAGAGATGGCGCTCGCCAAAGTCAGGCCCGCTCGCCTCTCGGCTATGGAAGTCGTCAATTGGATGAGGGAAGGGAATTCAGATGCAATGCATGATAGTTCCATGGACGGAAAATATTTTGTGTGTTTAAACTTATCGGGGAAAAATGTTGAACGTCATTTGACGTTTTTCAAGGTGCTGGTTAGATGGTTGGTTACGTTTAACGTTTTTTTCTCAATCACGTATATAGGTTTTAGCGGTAGTTTACATTTTATGATACTTTTCCCAATTATCTACTTATAAATATTTCGACACAATACCGTCGTAGATTTCTTATGAAGATTCCACACTGTGACGTCACAATTCTAGTTAACGTACTGACTATTCAATAGTTTCGGGTTATTATAAATAACTTATAAAGATGTTACGCAAAGGCCTAGTAAGGCCTTGTTTACGGCAATCCAATTCAAAAAGTTCGTTTTCCAAATCAAATCTGAGGCTATACTTTCAAAAACGAAATATTTCGGATCAGACAACGGAAAGCAATTAATAATTCTCATAGTCTCAACCGATTCACTTTATGATGCGGATCAAGCGTTTTCAGAAAACAAAATATTATTTACGCAAATCAAAAACCACGTTTCAATTCCCAAAGTTTTGATTAATCTTCAAAAACGAAACCTTCTGTGCGTTTCGTTTTTGGGAGTCCCCTCTGGTTTACGGCAATACAATTCGGAAAAGTTATTTTCCAAATCGAACCTGGGTCCTTCCGCACTTGACCCAGCCACTGTATCTCCACATCAAAAAAAGGACATCAATGATAAAGGTCCTGTTACCTGTCTGGCGTAGCCGTGGGCGGCGGCGGTGCCGGACTCGGGCACGGAGGACACGATGTCGGCGTCCACGGGCGACTCGCGCGCCAACATGCGCCCGCACTGCATGCGCGCGGAGTACACCATCTGACCTGCCAAGCGACGCACACGGTTATACACCTTAACCTCAAAACATTAGACTACACATTGAAAAACACCTGACAATTTGATTTAAGCCCTCATATTTACGTGATAAGAGCAGACAAAGTCTCACCTGTTACATTGACTATCAGGCCTAGCATGGGCCACGCAATTAAATTTTATCGCGCTCTTAACAAACATCAAAATCGATTGAAGTCAGCGCGTCAGCTGCCGATTGGCTGAAAATACGAGTACGGTGTGCTATTACCCAATAAATAGTACTGAAACTTGCCATCTCATGCGATACATTTGACGTATTGCGCGTGCTTGGCCTAAATTATTTCACCATTTCATGATGACGGCCATCTTGAATTTGAAATTATACATATTGTCTATTCCTTTTTACCCGACTTCAAAAAAAGGAGGTTCTCAATTCGACCGTATACATTTTTTATTTGATACCTATATTGTATTAAAAGTAGAGTTGTACCAAATAAGTTATCTGACGTTTCGTGGCAGCCACCCTCTTTGATAGATTTCCATCAAACACAGCTTAGAACAGGTCTTTCCAAACTGTGCGCCGCGACGCACTTTTTACAAATTTTCACGTTTATTAGTACCTATAATAAATAATAATAAATATTGAACAACATCACATACATTGCTCTGATTCTGTGCACTAAAGTAAGTAGCTAAAGCACTTGTGTTACAGAAATCAGAAACAACGAAGGTACCACAACACCCAGACCCATATACCTATATTTACCTTCAAATATGCTGTCTGCGCGCGCGAAGTAGACGTACTCGAAGATGCAGAACGCTTGCTGCTTGCCGGCCGGCCGCTCCACCACGTCCACCGTGCGGATGCCGTGCCTCGACATCTCCACTATCTCGCCTGGCAACACCTCCCGCACGTACCGAGCGCCTGGACACGACATTCATAAATGAATATTGGACAACATCACATACAGAAGACCGCAGCCAAATAACGATCACTTCTGTTTTGTTGTGTTCCTGCGTGTGAGTAGGTAAGGTTTCCAGAGCTCCTGGAGGGGTGCATCATTAGTCGCAGGTGTTAGGCCTCCAAGGTAAGGGCGACAAGTCCAGTAACAGATATATTATGCTGTACTTATCGCCCTTAAACTGGGACCACATTACCACTTAACATCAGGTGGAATGAGGTCAATCTTGAAGTGCAATGTAAAAAAAAAAAATATTGCTTCGATTCTCTGTTAGCTTAAATACTTGTGTTACAGAAATCAGAAACAACGACGGAGTCACAACACCCAAACCCGAGACAATGTTGAAAAGTTCGTTTCCTACATTCACCCGACCGGGGATCGAACCCGGGACCTCAGAGATGACGCGACGCCAAAGTCGGGCACGCTCGCCTCTCGGCTACGGAGGTCAATCATGGCAACACTCGTTGTCTGAAGACATCATATTCAGATTTTTTGGTTTACGACAAGTTTGACATTAGAAAAATAAGACCAACGAAAAACGTGTTTGATTTTATTTCAAATTGAAATCGCGCCCACATCGCAACACTCCTCAACTTTAAAAACCCAACCAAGTGCGAGTGGGACTTGCGCACGAAGGGTTCCCTACCATTATCTAGTCACCATTACTACTATCAATATTCAGCACCTTCTTGATACTGCATGATACTATTTTGGATAGCAGCGTATCGCGCGAGTAATGCAAAGGTTTTTATAATAATCATGGAGAGGGAGAGGAGATATAACTTAAGGTAACTTGTAGTGTATGGAACTTATTGTCATTTTTAACTGTTCAGAAGTATTTGGTCACTTTTTCTGCTCCGATATATCTGACGGCGACTGTACAACCTACCTGCACAACTACATTTGAACAGAAAGAGGTTGAACTCACCAATAGAGAGGAACCCGCAGGACTCGGAAGACACAACCCAGCCCTCCGCCTTGTCCTCCATGCCGTTCTTCGCGCACCCATTCATAAGGACTGCTGTAAAAGAGACACGTTAACTACGGCGCCGAGGGGAATCCACGATTTTCAACCTTACTACTTGAGCATAAAATGCGTATTTAGCAAAGAGGGTTTTGCGTAGGAAAAATCCACTAGATGGCGATACGTAGGCGTGGGTCCAACTGCTACGCCATTGGTTATGGTTTACATGACATTGTCACCATGACATTTATATCACCAATCAATTCATTTAAATCACCAATAAATTGACAGTTGATCCCCACGTTTAGGTATCGCTAACTAGTGGATTTTTCACTCCCAATAGATTTTTACAAGTTTGTAAGCACCGATAAGTATGTAGTTCTAAACTCATACGGCAGAGGGCATTTACCGTAGGCTAAGAGGTAAGAGGAGGTACAATAGAAACATTCATCGCCTACGATAACATGCGGTTCCTGCTTTGCCATAATACGGATGGTTAGATCCCAGATACAAATGGACACCCAGTATTGCATTAAATGAAAACAAATGTAACGATTCAGTATTTCGAGTTTCCTTAACCACTTTAAAGTCATTATGAGAGAATACTTAAAAAGAAGATAGGTACATTGTTTATTGCAAAAAGTCTCAAGTTTCATGCAAATCAATTCAGTTTATTTGATACATCTTGCAAGTATATTATGTGTATGTAATGTAATATTATACCAAAGTCGTAATATTGTTAAATAAACAAATAATGCAAACTAAATAAAACCGTTTAAATAAAATGGTCATTCCCTTTTTTAATTACTGAACATATTATTAAGTTAAAATTCTCAAACTTCTCAAGGTAGTATTACTTCCTATGTATAGGGCATTTCCCACATACAATTCCGCTAGATAGCAGTACGTACAACATGACAGAGACAGACATAATTATGGGAAATAACGTAGGTACATATTGATGCATGTAGGCAAAAATGTATGAAATGGTGTGTTTGAACCAGTTTGAACAGTATTCTGACTAGGTGTTACCATGTAAATTTTATTTGTGTAATTTTTTTGGATACACGTTGGTTGTAATTCCAGTAGACTTGTCACTACATAGTATAAAACAAAGTCGCTTTTTCTGTCCCTTTAACCCTTTGTACGCTTAAATCTTTAAAACTACGCAACGGATGTTGATGCGGTTTTTTTTGATAGATAGAGTGATTCCAGAGGAAGGTTTTTATGTGTAATAAAGAATAGAAAAGCCAATATTTCTAAGTATTTACATTACATCCGTGCGAAGCCGGGGCGGGTCGCTAGTTTGATATATATATTTAACTTTTTTTTATTTAACTACCATGTTTCTTGCCGGTATCTTCTCGATATTTATAGGTTTCGAACTGGAGGTAGCATCATTTGGTTTAACAAGTCGATTCACAAGTGATACTGATGTAATATATAGGTAAGGATAAAAAGATTTTGACTTTGATAACCACCAATCACGAAGCAGTTGGAACTAACGCATACATATTGCCATCTAGCGGATTTTTCATGCGCTATAACACTCATGTGAAAATGATATATGATTAAATAACAAAATGATATATGATTCATGCATTACCCGCGGCATGCTGCGCAGATGACTGTTTGTACACATCTGAAAATAAAATATCATTAGCACATATCATTCAAAACAACTCTTAGATGAGTTTAGGATGCGGATGTAAACAGGTAAGCCGAAACGATTAATGATTCTCCCAATATAAACAATCAAAAATGAATATGTCATTAAATGCTTTTTTCCCATAACTAGCGACGACTAATGATGATGACTGTAGATAGCTGACATCTTTACTAAGCTAGCGGAGGATCTAGGATGGCTAGGTCATTAAATGTTAGAAAATGTCATGAAATTTAAGTGTGGGTAGCTTAATTTGACTAGATTATTAAATCGTCAACAATTCGCTATTTTTTAAACACTTTTGGGCAGATCGAATTAAATAAAAAGTTAAAAAAAAACTAAAAAGCTCATATTTATTTCTTATTAGGTATATCACAACTGAGCTATCATTTTATGAGAATGTATGATTGGCTGTCAGCATACACCACACTTTTATTTTCGGCCAATCAGAGTTTATAAACTGAAATTTAACGATATTAACAGTCGAAAAGAGCTCGACAAAATGTTATCGTGTGAATAATCAAGCTAACTGGTAGGTATACCTCATTTTAATAAGTATGTAGATGAAAATTGCCTATTTTTTTTATAAAAAAGTTCCCTATTTTTGTCATTTTAATTTATACAAAAATTTAAGAGTACATTCATCCCTTGCGTAGTGACATGCCTTGTAAATACTTACACGATGAGCCGAGGGGTAAGATCTTGCCGAGACACAGGGGGCGGTTGCCGTACGGGTCGCGTACGGCGTAGATCTTGTCCTTCAGCATTATCACCAGGGAGTAACTCAGAGGAGCCAGCCTAGAACCGATCATTAATTACTTGTTACAAGCTAATACGTTAAATAAAGAAAAAACAAGTGGGTAAACGCCATTTTTGGAAAGTTGCGTCCGCCATATTGGTTTTTTGTTGACGTCCAGAGCGATTCTACGAAAGCGCTGGAGAATCACATCGGAAAATGATGTATCAACAAAATGACCAACCAAACATATCTACGAACTCGCCGAAATCATTACCCTCCATTACCACTTTTATGTTGGTTCAATTAATTACAATTAATTAATTAATAATTAAAATTATTATAAATATCAATTAATATCTTGTATTCCAGAGATCCAAACCGGAACAGTATGGGGAATCGAACCCGGGACATCTAAGATAGTGCGACACCAAATACCGGCACGCTGACCTCTCGACAAAGGTCATCAAACTACGAAAGCCATCAGAACGTCACGTCAAGGTAAAAACTTGCAGTTCGAATTTCGATCTTATGCGCAGGACATAAGAACGGTGCAAAATTTAAAGTGTTGTAGTCTGACGTGTTGCTGTACCTCATCAGGTGATTGATCCTAGCAGGCCAGTCAGGGCCGTTGGTCTCGCCTTCGGGCGGGTTGAGGCACAGGGCCTGAGTGATCAGCTCAGAGTCCGAGTGGGTGGACAGGCCCACACCACGACCGAGTACCTGAGGACAAAATGATATTTATATTACGGGTTGCTTTGGTTTTATTTCGAAATAGTTTTACCACGGCATGTGGGAATAAAATGTATCACATAGTTTACCCTTTTTTTTATTTTTCAAGGGGGGGGGGATGCATTGGAGCACTGTACCGCTGCGTGTGGGAAGGCAGTGGCGTGTTAGGAACTACCCCGTTCTGAGTAGAGCGGAGCAACATTCTTTACTCTACCCAGGAAACGAATTCAAGACCCATAATCCGGCTCTGAAACCACTGGATCATCGAGACCATTAATGCTCGGTTTAAATATTTGAAAAACGATCCGTTCTGGTAACGGATAGTAATAAATCATAGACTACGAGGCGTAAGCTAAAAAAAGCTAAAAACGTCTGACAGACGACTGATAACAGTTTATATGGAAAGTATTGAAATTTGAATTAACGACTCGTAGAAAAATTGATAGTAATTTTTGACACATTATGAATCGTAAAACATTGGAACCGGCCATTATTTGGCATTTAACACTACTTGTACCTATATCAATGCTACTGCTGTAAAATTGTTCCTTTACAGCTCTAAAAACCCCATCAGCTGCCACGTGCTAAGCTAAATTGACCCTTATGTGTAGGTGTAGACGTACCATCTTCCTAAGACTGCTGCAGTTGACGAGCTCCCCATTGTGCGCGACTGCAAGCGCTCCATGCGCCGTGTGCACCACGAACGGCTGGCAGTTCACCTCTTCAGAAGCTGCTGACGTCGAATACCTGTTGTGAAGAAGGCGTCGTTGCAATTTTAGACTTAATACTGGTAAAATATCGTGATCAGAAAGAATTTTTCCAATGGCAACGTTAAGAAATCATCCTCCTCCGCCCTGCCCACCGCTCTTTAGGTTCAATAACATTGCAACGCCTTTAATGTACACTTTTACAGTGAAAATCACATCAGACACACTTTAGTATTTGCACCGATTTACGTCATGGACATAGGAACTAAAATCGAACAGCAAAAGTTTACCAAGAAGTGCTACCGACCATACTGTGGTGGTATTCAAGAAACGAACTCCGATAAATTCGGAAACTATGCTCTATCATAGCTTAAATGACAAAAGCATTGATAAAACATAGACTTTCCATGCAGGATCTACTCGTGCGAAGTAAAGGCGAACCACTAGTAGATGTACTTTGCATTGTAGTCAATAACTATTCAAAAGTGTTTAATGGAACCTACTTGAATAAAGAAGTATTTGACTTTGACTAATTTATATTATTTAACCAAATAAAGAGGTTCAAACCAGCAATAAACGATAAAGGACAGCTCAATTCATTTTGCTGGTCCTACTAACATTATAATCGCGAAAGTTCATCAAAATGTGTGGAAGCATGTTTGTTACTCTTTCAGGCAAAAACTATTAAATGGACTTGGACGATTGGTTGAAGGATAAATTATGCGCACCAGTTTTAAGTCTAATCAGTGTGCAAAGTTCTTACCTAGTGTGTCCAATGCCAAGGTTCCCCTTGAGTTTCTTCATGGCCTCGTCGTTGAATATGTTGTTGATGAGGCCCATGCCCTTGTGAGCGTTGAACGTCCGCGCGCTTTTGCCCTCAGACGTCACGATTCCTGCAGACTCTTGCCCTCTAGAATGATACAAACCCACATTCAATATTACGTTAATGCAGGACCTGGCTTGTCTATAACGATTATGACCTGTCCATGATATATGCTAAAGGCGGTTCACAGCTCACATTTCCTCTCTGGTGCGAACTAGGTCATCAACATAATTTGAACATGCAATTTTAAGCTTTTCTATGGGATTGGTCAAGTATGGCACAGCTCATCTCCACTCTGCTCTACTTCGCCTCAGTGGGCTGCAGCCTAAGTGAGCTTCAATCTTCAATACTTCTACCCTCACTTGAAGTGGATGTATACTGGATCAGTGCAAACAAGAAACCAGGACCTCAGAAATGGTGCGACGCCAGAGCCCTCTAACCTTTCGGCTACGGACGTCGTCAAATATACCTATAAGGGCAACAAAGTAGTTAATGTTACCTGTGCTGCAAGGCGACCAGTCCGAGGCATATGACCTGCGCCACGTCCACTTGGGTGGGCCAGTCGCCTGTCCCAATGGCGCCGAAGACGCCGCACTCGTGTGTCAGACCTGCAACCGAAATCTCCCTTTAAGACGGCGGCATAGAGTTTTTTTCAAACAGCAATGGCCTGGACGAACCTACGTTAAGCACCTGGTATTTGACTGACACCTTCAATTGCTGAACAGAGTTGGAAGAGCATTAAGCACGTTATATGTAAAGTCTCACATTACGAAAGGAGGTAAATATTTTACTGTTGGCTAGAGCGGCACACGATTCATCATCTTCAGCATAACGTTTCCAGCATATGCCTGTATTCTTTCGCAGGTCGTCATCCTACCTGCATCGAGGTCGTCCTACACTACGTTTAACGAATCGTAATCTCCAATCAAGAACCCCTTACCCCAGTGGTTATCGGTTCTATTTGAGATACATAAATAAATATAAATATTGGACAACATCACATACATTGCTCTGATTTAGTAGTAAGAATCTTAAGCACTTGTGTAACATAAATCAGAAACAACGACGGTACCGCAACACCTAGACTCGGAACAATAGAGAAAAGTTCGTTTCCCATATTGACCCATCTGGGTCGAACCCGAGACCTCAGAGATGGCGCGTAGGTAAAAACCAGCCTACTCGCCTCTCAGCTATGAAGGTCGTCAAAATAGCGAGCTACTCAGCAAGTTTATTCTACGAGTGATGTCGATAATTCTGGTTTTCCATGCGGCGTGCGATCATAAAATTAAAACTCTATTTAGGTAATAATTGTTCTTATCGTAGTCCAAATTCGTATGATAAAGAGCTCAAGATCACACGTTTAACTGGTCAAGTATATTCCAGTTCGTGATTGACCATTGTATTATGATTGACCTTTTGATGATGTCATTAAACTCAAGAGATAATATTGCTTGGAAGTTGGTGTACCTACTCAGTTTTGCGTTTCAATATTTTTAATGGTTCATGACTGCTTTCTGAGAAGGAGGAAAATGTAATTGCATTCTATGAATTGATTTCAAATCAGTTACTTTTTAGTCGAAACAATTACTCATAAGTTAAAAGAGAAATCAAGTTTAGCCAAAGCCAAAATCTACTAATTAATATCCTGAACATTATTATCTGCGGCCCACAGGGTGTGCCCGTAGCTGACGTTGTAACCCGTCAGAAAAAAAGGTTGAGTATGGGTTAGTTAAAATATAACTTTGATATTTTTAAATTATAGTGAATTTGAAAACTTTGTAAATAAATGATTTACGTAGCAATCAGCTACGTGCAACCTAACCGATACGTCGGGCAGTAAGTACCTAGAGTTCGTATCAACTGCTAAAAAAGTTGTAGCTTTATGACTTTTTATTTTGAATATTAAAATCAGTGCTCAATGACAATATATTTTGGCTGTTTGCGAATTGATAGTTCCTTATTTTTTAATATAAAATACTAATTTGTGTATAGCAAACAAACAACAATTAACAAACATACAACAACATTATTGAAAAATTATCTCCTTAGTAAATGTGGACAACACTTTAGGGGTTTTTAATTGAATTTTAGGGAGAAAAATGTGTGGAGTTGGGAGCACTGTATTTAAACAATTCTTGTAAGTAATTTAGCCAGTGGTGTTGACAACACCGGCAGGTGCCGGTGTTGTGGTTGGCCAGGTTGATTTGATTTCCCACAGCGCCACCACTCAGGCGATGAGGTCCAATCAGGGGGCTTTAGTGGGTAGTCCTGCCCTTATAAGGGACTCTCACACACGCCGTCACCTCCCTCGGGTGACGGTACGGTGGTCCAAACCATTTCCCCTCGTCATAAAAAAAAGGTTGTTTACCTGATTCCACCGCTCCCCGGCCATACCGCTTGCTCCGCTTCGCCTCGCCCTGTGTGTTGCTGCACGTGCAGCCGCTGTCCTCCCCGCCCAGCCTCTTTTGGCACTCCTCAGCTCGCAGCTCACATGGAGTTGGCCCTTTGGGACCGTCCATGGCTCGTCTGGAACTAAAAAAATCGATTTATAGATTCAAACTACTCAATCTCAGATGTCGAATTAGCACACGAGGTTTTAAATACTGACTCGTAGAACCGAATACATGCATTGTTCACTTGCGAACAGAGTGCATTATAAGTGGTACAGAACAATTTATTTCAATGTTATCAAAGTGACAATAACATTAGCCGTTATAATACCTACATAATTAAATAACTTAAATTAAAGAAAAGCGTTTTTCGTCCTGACTCCTCAAAAACATTATTTACCACTACATATTACGAGGAAGCTTACAGTCACACACTGTAATTATTCAGAAATTTGATACCAACCCTAAAGGAACCAAGACAAAAACAAATCAAATGCACGAAACGTCTTATTATTTTATATAGAAGTAGTAATTAAAATAATATTTAGCCTTGCACGCGACTCGACATCTGAAATTTTTACTTATTAGTGAGCCAAAACAATGCAAGGTATGTGTATTTATACACACACGTAGGGGACTTCCCGATAGCGAAAATAGCAAAGGAAACGCAGATTGATTCCAGTTAAAGCTAAGATAAACTACAAAGTTACAAAACCTCATTAGAACTTGATGTGGAACTCTTATCAGCATTTAAATTAACAAAGTAACTAACTATAACTATTTTAAAGAAACAGAAAATTTTAATCTCCCCTTGCTATATCTAGGGTACGATAACTTGCAGTTAGCTCAGTCGAAAAAGCATCACGCGCGATACGTCAAGGTCGTAGGTTCGAAACCCATACCGCAAGGGAAGGTAGTGATTTTTTTCTGTTTCATTAAAATATTTAAAGTTCGCTTGTGCGGCGTGAAGCACAGTAAAAATTGTAAGTCTTTAAAATAACTATAATCGAGAATGTAAAATGAAACTAAAATAAACTTACGTAATCTTCACACTAAAACTTTCCGTCTCAATATGTAAACATTAGGGTAAATAACCCAAGTTGATCCTTAAACGATACTCTGCGCGTAGAAGTGTAACTTATGAAGACAACAAACTAACTAGCTTCGACCGCGCTTTAACGTTATAAACCCGATACAAACAAGACATTTTTAATGCCAATAACATTACAATTGCCTGATAACGTAACAAAACATGTGCTAGATTATTTTCTTTAATAACATCAGCGATCTGCAAAATAATACGCAAGAGAAATGACGCACAATTCATCTTCGACTTTATTTCTGAAGGCGTAATATCAGTTTGGCAACTATTGAGATTCAAATGTAGCTGGCACAATCGTTGACGTCAAGAGATTTTATTATTGTTAATTAGAATAAAGACATCATTGATTAGTTTCTGGAGTGGAGTTCAATTAGTGGGTCGAAACAGAGATTGTGGTCGGCTGACGTAGATTCACGTGCTTACAAATATGTACTAGGAGTAAATTTCTGGTTTTATCAATTACTGTTTGGCACTTAGCCGTTGCCAGCGACTTCAGTCGTTTTTTCGGTATAAATGAATAAATAAATAAATGTTAGACAACATCACAAACATTGCTCTGATTGTGTGGTAAGTAGCTTAAGCTCGACGGTTCCACAACACCCAGCCCCGAGACAATATAGAAAAGTTAGTTTGCTATATTGACCCGACCGGGAATCGAACACGGGACCTCAGAGATGCCGCGATGCCAAAGTCCGGCTCGCTCGCCTCTCGGCTACAGAGGTCGTGAACAAAATATATAAATATGATAATATTTATATAATATAAAAGTATCATATATGTATGTTAATATGGTATGTAATTTCTCTTTCTACAATATTTCATCTAAATTCATTTACTAGTTTTTGCGTGAAAGGATAACAAGCATACGTCCGGACCCCCATACATTATTGCAAATTAAACCCTGTTTTTAGCGGTATAAGTAGATATCATAATCCATAATTTCAGCTGGGCATGATGGTTGTTAGTAAGTTTCAAACATTTATACTATATTAACATATCATTTTATTTAAAAGACTTTACTTGATTTTAATTTTATAAGCATGTTTATTTGTATATATATATATATATATATATATATATATATATATATATATATATATATATATATTATGTTATATATCTATGAGTTTATGTATGTGTAGTAACATTTATTTAAGTAATATACAGTTAGTGACAGTTAAAAAAAAATATTATAAACAAAAAACATAAAAAACCTACAAATAAAAAATTTGTCCCAGGTCACCGCCAAGGGGCATGGTACCAAGAAGGCTAGCTGCGTTCCCTCTTTGTATGGCCAGACTTATTTTCTGGCCAAGAAAAAAGCCAGCCCTCTGATCTCCCGACGCTTCTTTAAGCCGTTTGGCTAAAGCGCGGAAGAGGCTGTGCGCGCCCGGTCCCCACGGCCCCAGAGTCTCGACTCCAAACGGCTCAAATATACAGGTGTTAGTAAGACCTGAATATTTACGCCGTTTGTTCGATTCAGCTGAAGCCGCAGCAGATCCAGCCTGCAACGAAGTTTGTGAAAGATGAGACGGCGCCAGAGTGTCGACGCAAGTAGCGTCCCACACTAAAGGCCGTCCCATCTTCCAAGGTATTAAAGTCATTCCGTCGGGCCTCTTGCCGTCGCTACGCACCAGTCCGTTCGGTTCAAGAACGGCTGGTATGGAACAACTAGCAAGAGCCCGACGTATGGTACCGTTGAGGCTAGCATGGCGGGGGATTCTCCCGGCGCTTCTGCTGCAGGAAAGGCCGTGGTGACCAAGCGCGTCCACAGGGCTACCACAAGAGCAGTGATGTGGGACATTACAGGGTGCCCCCAAACGGAGGGAAGTAGCAAGACGGAACGAAGAATTTTCTAATAAAGTGCCTAAATGAGAAGATGGTAAACTGTGCAGCCAAAGACTTGATTCCCATTCAGCAACAGCAATGAGCCGAGCTCGATCTGCAGAACTAGAAGCCGTATGTAAAAGTTGGTTCCGTACTAGTTTGCAGAGCGGCTCGTCCCACTGTCTCTGTGAGGACATGGCCGAAGGAAGTTTGTCGTCTAAGGAAATCACCTTCCAAGCATCGATGGCTTCAACTTGATCAGCAATTGGTGAGATATTCGTGGAAGTCAGACCAAGTATTATTGCTGTCAGGTGGCATGTGCTGTGAGTTGAAGCCAAAAAAGCTGGAAGGGCAACACTGGAAATTTTTCGGATACCCAAACCGCCAAAACGAATAGGAAGTGAAGCTTGGGTCCAAATTCGATCATCCAAAGATATATTTAAAACTACTGATAGGGATTTTTTGATTGAATCGTCCAATTTTTCTGTCAAATGCGGGAATTTCCAAAAAGGGCATGATCTAACACTGTACGTAAATTTTGTCATAAAAAGACAATGGCGGATGATGGTAAAAGCCATGTGAGAATTAATTTGGACAAGACGGTCTAAAACGTTTTCAAAATTATTTAGTTTTTCTGCGACAAAAGGGCCAAAAGAGTCATCAAAAATTGGTGACCCTAGGAGGCGAAAATAATCTTTTTGTATTATAGTGATATTAGGAGCCAAGAAATTAAAACAATCTATGATATTGTCTCTGTCTGGACGGTCTGGTATAAAAAGTTCGCATTTATTAAAGTTGAGCTCAAGGCCAGAGTTTTGGAAATTTTGAATAAGGAATTTTAAATCTGAAAGTACAGTGTTAAAATCGCCTCCTATGGTTCCATCATCCAAGTACCACACATTAAATTTTGAATTTAGTTGGGTTATTACCGGATGAATAGCAAGCCCAAAACTAGCCGGACCGAGAGGGTCACCTTGTTGACAGCCAACTGCGGAAGAAAGTAAATGGTCTTTATATTGCAAATTGGATGGTTCATTATAACACTGCCACATAAACGGATATGCGGCAGGGATAATACGTTTTATCTGTGTCAACAGGGTGCCTCGGTCTACGGAATTAAAAGCGTTTTTCACATCCACCTTCAGCACAATATCCAAAGGGTTTTTGTGAAGAAACGATCTCAGAGAGTGGATAGCAGCTTCACATCCACCCTTTGACCCAAAACCTAATTGTATGGGTTCAAAATATTGAGTCACAGATTCCGAAATTGTGTTGCAGCAAATTTTAGCTGCTAATCTGCGTAACGTTGTACCCACAGCAATTGGCCGGATACCCCCATCTTTTTTTTTCAAAGCGCAAAGGTTGGCACCGTTAATAATGTGCGTGAAATTAGTATTGATTTTACCTGATAACATTAAGTTTATGAGGGCCGTCAAACTATTAAGCAGGTTGACGGCCTCAGTACTACCGCCATTAGCCAGATCTTTCAGGTGCTGCGCGGTGAGACCGTCCATGCCTCCGGCCGTACCACTTCGGAAAGAATTTATTGCACGAAGAACCTCGGCCGGGGAAGCATGAATGGATTGTTCAAAAGGGTCGGGAGGGTCAGGAAGCTGGATATCTGTAGCTGGAGGTGGATGTTTTTGCCGTAGTGCTGAAAGGGTATCAGAAGTGTTAGGAGCAACTGAGTCATCAGAAAACAAAATACGCGATGCGCCTTTAATATCTCCGTCATTTATTTTTGATTCTACATATTGAAAAAGGGATTTTGATGTTGTGCGTGATGTGCAGTTATTAATTGAAACATGATTATTGCTACAATTGTCTTTGATGCGGGTAGTGAGTGAAATGTGGCGATGGGTGCTATTTACATCACGTGAAATGTTCTTTACATTTCACGTGATGTAGGCAAAAGTGAAAAGATGCTCCCAAGATGATATAGAATTATCCTTTAAAACATTGTTGATGACAGATGAAAGAGTTTGTGCGACTGTGGGTCGAGCACCCCTCGGTATGCGTTTGATGATTGGCGTAGTATGTTTCAATTTTGACAGAGTTTTCCAAAACGGTTCTCTTGATGAAGATGGCAAGAAATGTGATGAGGAGTCTATTGAAGGGTTGTTGTTTTTATGAATCCTGCTAATATGAATATTTAAACCTCTTTCGCCTTTGAAGAATCTCGGTTGCGTACATTTTTCACAGCGTATTATGTTGTCTGACGAAACGTTGGTGTTTGAAGACACCCCATTCTGATTTACGGTACTATTCATAAACCTAAAACTTAATAACTACACAAAAACTAAAATAACTCAAAAAACATAACTATTTACAAAATATAAGTATATAAGACAGCTGTGACAGTTGATGACAGACTTGTTGAAACTTCACTGACTAAAACACTTCTTATTGGTTGTAAGTGAGTAGACACTCTAGAAAGAGTCACGGTATTGGCTGACCACGGACAGTAGGATGGTTACTAGTGTTACTAGGCAACGAATGGCATCTTGTCGATTCTTGTCAAAAATGGCTGCATGCTATCAGCTGATTTAGACGCCTTTTACAGATGTTATTGTTTATGACACAATCTGCCAACATTAACACATGAGCCCCAACACATTAAAATAAAACTGTATTTATGTTGCACGACCGTACCCATTTCTCGCCATCTACTATTTCCTCTACCTTAAGGTTGTCTGGAAGAGATCGCTTTCTAGCGATAAGACCGCCTAAATTGTACTATAATCAATCTGTAAAACCTATTTCTGTAAAGTTTTTGTGCAATAAAGTATATCTATCTATCTATCTATCATATTATGTTAATTAGTATGGCATCCTCTCTTCCTTCTAATTTTCATCTTAATCCCTTTACTAGCTTTGCGTGAAAGTTGAGAGTGTGCATCTATACATACATATGTGTTGGTGTAACCTCATTGGAATGTTTTTGATATTCATAAACTTATTTTTTCTACTACTGTAACTTGTCATCTTTCAAATAATAAACAATATCTTGTCATTCTATCAGGTTATGGCCCAGTTCTGAAAAAACTCGTAAAAATGTATCCAACAAATTTAAATGTAAATAATTGTGTTGAAAAATCGTCAAATTCGTCGGTTGGAGGACTACCAAGTATGGAAAAGCTAGACGGAAGTGCGGACTACAATACTTGGAAGTTTCAGATGGAATTATATCTAATCCATGAAGACCTATGGGAATTTACCGAATCAACACCGGCCACTACAGATATTCCAGGGATGAAAAGGGATCAAAAGGCAAGAGCGAAAATTTGTCTTATGATACAGCCTCAATGCTTAGTTCATGTTCGGCAGGCTAAAACTGCCAAACAGGCATGGGAAGCCTTAAGGAAAGCTTTTGAGGACAAAGGCATAAATAATAGATGTCGGCTGTTATCAAAGCTAGTGAGCTTAAAATTGGAAATGTTCAATTCCCTTAGAGACTATGTTACAAACATAATGTCAGTTGCGCAGCAGCTGAGAGATTTAGACAAGGAGATTGACGATGAATTGCTTGCTGCCCTGATTTTACAAGGCTTAACAGAGGATTTTCGACCACTGAGGATGGCAATAGAAAACTCCAATGTTATACTCACTACTGACTACGTAAAGATGAAATTATTCCAAATGGAAGATGACTACGTTCACCGAGAGATTCCTGCGGCAAGATCAAATGCATTAGTATGTCAGAAACCAAAAGCATACAAGAAAAATAAGAAAACTGAACCAAAGAAAATCAAATGTTTCATTTGTGACGGTCAACATAAAGCAAGAGAGTGCCAACATAATCCAAAAAGAAGCAATGCTGCGGTAGCGCTGGGACTTGGACTTGCGACCATCGAGACTAATGACTGGATTTTGGATTCTGGAGCGTCTTATCACATGACAAGTCAAAAGAATTGTTTGAAAGAGTTCAAGTCATGTGATTCACAGTTGAAGATTGCGTGTGCTAATGGGGATCGAATGTATGGTGAAGGATTTGGAGACGTAGTGAGTGAAGGCCTGATAGTGAGGAATGTCATGTATGTACCTGCTTTACGTACTAACTTATTGAGTGTTAGTAAGATTGTGGAGAGAGGAAACGTGGTAGTATTTACAAAGAGTGGTTGTCAAGTCATGAAAGATGATTGTAAGATTGAGGGGGTAATCTCACATACTGGTGTTCTAGAGAACGGTGTATTTAAACTTAAATCTGTTTTACAGAAACGAGCTTTAGCAGCTGCGGTATGTGACGCTGATATGGAGTTATGGCATCGGAGGATGGCTCATCTTGGCGTGTGCAATTTGAAATTACTTCGTGATATAACAACAGGAATAAATTTTTCTGATAAGTATGCAAAACTAGAGTGCGTAGCCTGCTTAACAGGAAAACAAACCAGGAAACCATTTAATAAGAATTCTACTAGTCGAGCAGATCAAATGTTGGGGTTAGTACACACTGATGTGTGCGGTCCTATGAGTGTAGAGTCACTTAGTGGATATAGGTACTATCTAACCTTTATTGACGATAGGACACGTAAAACCTTCATATATTTTCTTAAAAATAAGAGTGAAGTTTTTGAGAAATTTCAAGAATTCAAAACTTTTGCTGAGTTGCAGACTGGATATAAGATAAAAATGTTGCGGTCTGATAATGGTACAGAGTTTGTTAATAAGAGGATGAACAAGTTCCTGAGAGATAACGGAATTGTGCATCAGCTCACTGTAGAATATACACCTGAGCAAAATGGGATCGCTGAACGTGCAAACCGCACTATAACAGAGAAAGCTAGAAGTATGCTGCAAGAATCTGGTTTAGAGAAAAAGTATTGGGCAGAAGCGGTCAATACTGCTGTTTTCTTGAAAAATAGATCACCTACAAAAGCAGTCAGAAACATGACGCCAGAAGAGGCTTGGAGCGGAAAAAAGCCTGATCTGGGCATGATCAGAGTGTTTGGTTGTAGAGCATTTAAGCATATTCCGAAAGTTTTACGAAAAAAATGGGATCCCAAAAGTGAAGAACTAATTCATGTTGGTTATTGTGAAGATTCAAAAGCATACAGGCTGATTGATCCAAAAACTGGAAAATTACACAAAGCCAGAGATGTGGTATTCTTTGAATCAAAGTTGACTGACAGCAGGGTTAGTAAACAGGAGAAACCACGAGAGATTCAGATTGTTCACCTCGATGATAGAACATCTGAAGAAGTTAAAGAAAGTCAGATTAACCCTGAGTTGAGTAATAATTTCGAAGACATTGAGACTGGTAATACACAGGTTAATCCAACAGTATCTGAAGCAGGTGCTGAAGAAAATGAAAATTTTGTGTCCACATCTGATACAGAACAAGAGATAAGCACAGAAGACGAGACGAGATATCCTTTGAGAAACAGAATTCCGAAAGTTTATCCTGACTTTGTGACTTATCAGGCAATAAAAGGCAATGAAGACCCTTTGACTATAGAAGAAGCTTTGTCTAGAAAAGATGGGAAAATGTGGAGAGCTGCAATTCAGGAGGAGTTGAAGGCTCTTGAAAAGAATAATACGTGGACTTTGGTAAAGCGCCCAGAGAAAAAATGTAACTTAATTGATTCTAAATGGATATTTAGAATAAAAGAAGAGGCGGGAGGAAAGAGATATAAAGCTCGCTTAGTTGCAAGAGGCTTCAGTCAGAGAAGAGGAATCGATTATTCTGAAACGTTTGCGCCGGTAGTCAGACACAGTTCTTTGAGATTGCTTATAGCTATGGCAGCTAGATTGGGACTTTATATAGACCAAATGGATGTAAAAACAGCGTTTCTGAATGGACATCTTGAGGAGGAGGTATATATGAAACTACCTAAAGGTTTCACAGAGAAAGAAGGATACGTTTGTCGTTTGAACAGATCCCTTTATGGGTTGAAGCAGGCGCCTAGGGCGTGGAATAAAAGGCTTCATACGACATTAGAATCAATTGGTTTTCATAGATCCAAAAATGAATCATGTGTTTATTTCAGAGGTGATAAACATAAGACTATCATTCTTGCTGTGTACGTAGATGATTTGCTAATTTTTTGGAACAATGAGCAAGAAATGTTGAAAGTTAAAATGGAACTTACGGCACAGTTTGAAATGAAGGATTTGGGAAGAGCTAAGCTGATGCTTGGAATAAATATAACACAAGACAAGTATGGAATAAGTCTTGATCAAAAGGATTACATAGAGAAATTACTACATGCGTATGGCATGGATGATGCTAAGCCAGTTGCTACACCTTCTGTTCAAGGAACACGACTAGAAAAACCAGGTCCAGACCATGTTTCACCTAATGTACCTTATCAAGAACTGATTGGCTCACTTCTGTATATTGCTATTTGTACGAGACCAGATATAGCACATACGGTGAACAGTCTAAGCCAATTTAATGGGTGTTATGATAATAATCATTGGATAGCAGTAAAGAGAGTGCTTCGGTATCTAAAAGGAACCAAAAATTTAAAACTTAAGTACTCAGGAGGAGCAGTACAAAAGGAATTAATTGTGGGCTATGCAGATGCTGATCATGCTGGAGATAAAGATCGCAGGTCATACTCAGGATCAGTATTTCTGAGTCAAGGAGGAGCTGTTTCCTGGAATAGTCAAAAGCAGAGAACAATCGCACTTTCTACTGCAGAGGCAGAATATGTGTCATTGTCAGAAGCTTCAAAAGAGGCTGTCTTTCTTCGAAGGTTTTTGAGTGAATTATTAAGGAGTTCTTGTGATGCCATACTCCTTTATACGGATAGTCAGTCAGCAATGGCTATTGCCAAGAACCCAGTACACCATCAACGCACTAAGCACATTGATGTGCGCTATCTCTTCGTTAGAGAAGCAATCGAGCAAGGTGAGATTATCCTAGATTATAAGGATACCTCACAAATGGTTGCAGATGGATTAACGAAAAGTTTGTTGCGAGGTAAATTTGAATGGTGTGTAAAAGAAATGGGTTTATGTGTATGAGTGAAAGACGAGTACAGTGTTTATGAATAAGGAGGAGTGTTGGTGTAACCTCATTGGAATGTTTTTGATATTCATAAACTTATTTTTTCTACTACTGTAACTTGTCATCTTTCAAATAATAAACAATATCTTGTCATTCTATCAATATGTATGGATGTACATATGTTTGTTAGAATACCTATATTATGTCCATTCTTTTCTCGTTTATAATATTACCAGCAGGCCTAGCATGCGCAATACGTCAAATTTCTCGCATGACACGACAAAAGTTTCTACACCGTTGATTGGGTAATAGTACACCGTACTCGTATTTTCAGCCAATTAGCAGTTGACGCATTGATTTCGACATATCATAAGAGCGCGATAAAATTTACTCTCGCCGCGCATGCTAAGCCTGCAAGACCCACCAAACGTGACATATTATGATAATTATGCAGACAATGATACGCTGTTGTTTCTCTGAAACACGTGACCATCAAACCATCATTTATAATCGTTATCTTAAATTAAGAAATGTTCCTGAAAGGACTTGGTAGACATATTGGACCCGAACTTGTTAGTTTAAAGTTTATGGTTTTAAATAGAGATGCAACGGATATCCGGTTGCTATCCGGATAGTGAATTTGTTTGGTAATTTACTTTGAAAAATGGTTAATATACAAGAAAACAACAACAAATTATCAATATACTCCACTATACACATTAAACACAAAAAAAAACAATCTAATCAGCGGGCACACGTGTAGGTACTGCATACAAAATAGTTCTGCACATTGACTTAATAAAACACGTTTCTTGGCTAGAAAACGGTCCGCGGGAACCAACAATACGTAACAGGTGAAAACCTAGACGACACGTCCGCCAACAAACTAAATTTTAGGTATCTTTTTGGCCAGCCGAATATCCGGTATACGGCCAAACAACTATTCGTTGATATGGCTACTTGACAGTTTTTGACAAAGTATTGTAAAATGTGCGCCCGTTCATTTTATATCCCACGCAATTCGATTTATTTGGAAAAAATGTAAATAACCAGAGAAAAATAAGATTTTGCGTAACACATAAAGCGCGCGAAAACGCCAAGTCACGTCACTGTTGCAATTATGACGTCAACGTTCTAGACATCGAACCGATACGCATAGGAACGACTTAATTTAGATAAACGGAAAATGTTTAAATAAATTATTAATACGGTTAGAAACACAATAATTCAATTTAATCGGTAAAATAATAATTTTTTCGCCACATTAAAATAAATAATTTTCGCCGACAGCTGTCATTTCCGAATTGCAATGGTGGTTTTCGTTTCGGTTCTTTTGTTCCACAGTTAAAAAAAAATTAAGTAAAAAATAAAAATGTAAAATTATTACTTAACTAATAAGCTAACATATCCAACACTTTTCATATTTTATTGTTAACACTGTCAAGTAGCCAATTGACTATCCAACTAATCCAACAAATTTTATTCAATTCGAACCAGTGATTAGCGCGTTCAAAGAAACTATTCAGCTTTATTATATTAGTAGGTATAGATTATAAAATGATTTGTCGATAAGGATGGTTGCTAACGACGGATAACTGTGGCTTCTCATCAGGTTTTGCCCATTGCTGCAGGGAAACCCTGATAACTATCGTAATAATTAAGAAACCTAGAAGTAAGTAAGTCAAACCATAATTTTAAGTTCTCTAGATCTAAATATTGTAAAGATTAGGATATCTACCTACTGAGTTTCTTGCCGGATTCTTCTCGGTAGGTTTCGAACCGGCTGTAGCTTCAATTTTGGTTTATATTCATTATGTCGATGCATGTGTTACTTGTAACCTACTTACATTAATAAATGAATTGATTATTATGATTAAAGCCTATTTTTTTGTCGAGGGGGAAATGCCTACCGCACCGTCTGCGGGGAACAGAGAGTAGTGTGTCGGGCTCGCACCGACTAAAACCCCTCGGTGGCCAACGCTGCGCAGTTGAAGGGGAGTCGGGATACCTTGCGGATTCTACACAGGCTCCCCCACAGCGCCTACCGCGAAGCGGCCCACCTCGCCGCGCAAAACGCAGCTGGAGCGATCATTACATGCAGGCCTAGCATACGCAACGCGACTAAATTTTAACGCGCTCTTAAGAAACGTCAAAATCGATTGAAGTCAGTGCGTCAGCTGCTGATTGGCTGAAAATACGAGTGCGGTGTGCTATTAGCCAATCAACAGTATCGAAACTTTTGTCGTCTCATGCGATAAATTTGACATATTGCGTATGCTAGGTTGGGGCCTTTCCCCCCCATTGTCACATGAAATACGTAAGCACGATTCGTCGACGTGTGACGTAATTTATGAACTGCCCCTAAAAATAGATACCTACAAGTATAACAAAGTGGCTTTGACGTTGTCAATTATGCAATAGCAAGCAAACCGTCGAGTTCAGACACAACCCACGCACAAAACTGACGAAACATGGACGAAAAGTGGACAACACAAATATTGTAAACGCGATAGCGCCGCGTAAACAGAGCAACATCGGCGCGCTGTGGCGTCAGCCCCAGCCCGCGGGGGGTCAGTTTATCAGCTGACACCGGCGTACATTTCCATAAGGGGGTCGGCATAAACAACGGCAGATAACGAGAAACTATTGGAAATTAAACACAGTTGTTATAATCTTGTAGATTTGCTATATTTAGCTTATAGTTGAGTAGATGTTTGCTTGGTGATGCAATTTTAAATATTGTTAGCATTTTTAGCTCAAATTCTTGGATACATTTGTTGGTGGTGCCGCTATGTAGCGCAATGCTGGCGCAAGATATGGGCAAAATATATATATTGCGAGCTCTCTTATGATGCAAGAAAAAGGAAACCCGTTAAAAACATAAATGAAATAAGAGCCAAGTTCAATATTTTTGTTGAAGTCTTCAACGACAAAAGAAGTGCAGTGCTGGACTACGTGTCCTTGAGGTCTTACTTTTTGCTTGTAGGGAATTGAAAGACTCGCTTCAGTGGACCTAGAGAGGTTGAGTCCAGAACGTAATATTTACCTCCGAGACAGTGTTATCGTCCGTGTCCCTAAAAACATTGGGAATTAGCAGAATTTTGAATCACATACGCCATTCCATACGCAGTCACCTGCCTCGGGTGACGCTCCGGATACACACAATGTATTTCCTCTCGTTAAGAAAAAAAAGCTTAATATAAATCTGGAATGCTAGTAACTAAACGACTAGCCAATCGTATCATATCTGTTTAACACCAAAATTTAACTACAAGTAGGTATTTATGACATAGTTATTTTTATACATTAAAATATCACGAGTTTTTTTTCATGCATTTTCAATATATTAAAAGTTTGAGTAGACATTTTTCTCCGTCAATATTATATTACTATATACGAGATCAGATTACGCTTATTAAGTTGCGCCTGGTTTAGCAATGTAAGTAAATGTACAACAACAACAATATGATGCAATACGTTGGCACAATCTATTACGTAAATATGTGTTAGATACAAGTTACGAGTATCAATCAGATAACCATTCAATAGAATACTAATCATGCTTCAAATTTAAGGTCTAACTGATAAACGTTAGAGGAGATTGATTAACGATGATGTTTTAAAATACATTTGCAATAGTCAATCAAATTTGCGTTGTTTTTATTTCGAGGGGGAAATGCCTACCGCACCGTCACTCCCTGTGGGGAACAGAAAGTGGTGTATCGGGCTCGCAGTGCTCGCACCGACTAAAACCCAATGGTGGCCAACGCTTTTTGAGGGAGTCGGGATCCCATGCGGATTCTACACAGGCTCCCCCACAGCGGCTGCCGCAGCAATGGTACGGTACCCTCCGTGTGCAAGGCCGACTCGCTCTCGGCCAGTTTTTCCTTAGCTAGCTGAATTCGCAACCGATAACATTTTACTTTTGTACCATGTTTGTAAGAGAACGCTTTTTTAGCCGGGAGCAAAAACTAGGTTTACGAATACCTGAGTTGAAGCAATCCAATTTGTTCCCTACTCGATTTTCATTAAATTTTAAATTACCTTGTCGACTTGCAGTTTCGAAGTGTGCAAATTGATTGCACACTATTTGTGCTATTATTTTCTATTTTGCGCCATATCTGTCCAGACCTATTGACAGGCCCTGACAACTGGGCCAATAACGCCGGGCTAATTAGTTGAAGGCATTCGCTGATAACTTTATCATAACAATAAATTATACTTAGATGTTGAACACAGCATTAGTTGTTATGCATTCAACAGGCGAATAAAAACCTATACCAATATTATATAGCCGAAGAGTTTGTGTGTCGGTTGGAACGCGGTAATCTCAGGAAGTACTGGTTAAGTTGAAATTCCTCTCTTGCAGGCCTAGCATGCGCTACGGGACTAAATTTTATCGCGCTCCTAACAAACGTCAAGGAAGCCTAGCATACGCAACGCGAGTAAATTATATCGTGATCTTATGAAATGTCAAAATCAATGCGTCAACTGCTGATTGGCTGAAAATACGAGTACGGTGTACTATCACCCAATCAACAGTATCGAAACTTTTGTCGTCTCATGCGAGAAATTTGACGTATTGCGCATGCTCTGCCAAAAATCAATTAAAGTCAGTGCGTCAGCTGCTGATTGGCAGAAAATACGAGTGCGGTGTGCTATTAACCAATTAGTAGTATCGAAACTTTTGTCATGTCATGTGAGAAATTTGACGTATTGTATTGCGCATGCTAAGCCTAATTATAGGCATGTTTAGGCTGTTTACCATCTCACTGCGACCAATTGGAGCGAAGAATCAGCAGCGTGTTAGCATATTGCATAAAGCGTTCCTCGATAAATGGACTGCTAACACAAAAATAATTTTCTATTTCGAACAAGTATGTAGTTCCTAAGATTAGCGCGTTCAAATATAGGTTAATACAAATTCTTCAGCTTTAACAGTATAAATCGATAACTAATGGCTTGCCAGGCTAGGCTTCTAGCGCGTACTGTCTATTTTCCACTGAGTATTCGCTTATTGTGTTTGCAGCCTGATGTTATATAGCCTTAAGCCTTCCTCGATAAATATACCTACTATTCAACACAAAAATATTTTTTCAATTCAAACCTGTAGTTCCTGACATTAGTGAGTTCAAACATACAAACTCTACAGGTATATAATATTAGTATAGAAGTATAGATTTTACATGGTGGTACATTTCATACCATAGTTGAGAAGGGTTTTGTGCCCAACAAAAGCTTGTAAATTATTTATATGTGTGTTTTCTTTGTGACTGTTTTTTACTTAACAAATTACCAAGATTTAAGTTCTGAAGATGTAGGTACCTAATAGTTGATTTATTTACACAACCTGACCTTAATTTTAATAGATGGAAAGAGTTTCAATTTTATGATTTAAATATTTAGCTAACTAAATCCCATAGAAAAAAATGAAATTAAATCAAAATACCTTACATACTATTTTACTAAAAGATATCTCACGTTGCTCAGATAAGAAAACAAAATAATAATTTATTTCATAAATAAATTCAAACTGGAGGCCGGCCTTTATCATTTTAATTTGGTTTGTTACCAAAGCAAACAAGTAATAATATCTTATCTTGATAGGTAAATTTCTATGAGTTACACTGATGAAAATTATTACTGTGCATCAGTCATTTTTTGGTCTATTCACTTGCAGCAAGCCGGTATTAATTACTACTTAATACAAGACTGGGCCATGTTTATAATAAAAATATGGAATGGAAGTTTTACAAAGTTTTAAGTGTAGGATAAGAAGTTTAACATAATAATAACTTATGTTTTTTTATCTTACATTTACCTACAGATGTAGGTACAATACTTTTATTTCATTCCCTTTTGAAGCTTTATTGATTTTCCAAATAATTTCATTCATTAATATTAAAGCTGAAATAAAGGTTTTTGGTAACGAACAGAACAAAACAGAGTTTTAATTGAAAGCTATTAATTGCGGACAGTGTAATAACATCTTAAAGCACTACAATACTCTTGTAATTACTTCCAATAAAGCAGGTACAACATTCACTAGTCTAGAAACGTTTACTATGGACTTTATGCTAAAGATATAAGGAACAAAATCGAGGACAGATTTATGAACCATCTGTCAAACATCACGCTAAATTTTTTGTTTGTATTTTATGTGATGTAATTGTATGCCTTGTAAATTTTATAGATGTAGGCAATCAATCGGCCTAAATTCAGACGACATTATGAAGAAGAATACACCAGACTAGTAAATTGCTTTAAACTTTATTGGTTTACTTATAGTCACCTACTTATTTCTACAGAAAGTTTTGTAAAATCTAACCCAAATAAGTTGCAAACTTCAAAACCATGTGGAACACGGAATGTCAGAGGATAACCGAACTAAATTAAGTAGTAGTAGTAAATATTGGAACAGCAGTCTCTCACAAGAACTTTTTAATTCTGTTGCATGAAGCAGTTTTTATAAACAGCTGACAAGAAATAGTTTACGGACCAAATATAGAGAAACTTCACTCACCTGTATTAATTGATTGACTGATAAAATAAACAACTTGCTTGAAAAAGTTCACAAACTGAATAATTATTTATGTCCGTGTAGTAACCGTAGACCGTAGCGGAATGTATCAAGATATAAATGAATGGCCGTATGTATTTGATTTTGAAGTTAACTGTGCGAAGGAGATAAGCTTTGTCAGACCGAAATAGCTATATTATAGGACGATTCGCAGTCATGATACTTTTTTAATTTAAACTACCTTATTGTCCACTTGATCTACTTCCACAGTGCTCAGGAATTTAGTTGAGGTTGTTTTTAATTAATGAAATAAATCAACACAGCATATTGGATACATAATTTATTCGTTTATTTTTCTCATAGCTTTTGCTTGCGTGGAATAGTAACTTTTACAAAAATATAATTGTTAAGGTTACATATTTTACCAAAAATAGCCAAATAAACTATTGAGACTTACTTTTCACAGCTTTTTTATTATATATCTTTATTGGTGTTCATAATTTGCTGTGTAAATACCCATAATAAAAAAGGGCAGGAAATACATAATACTGTCTGAGGGCACAGCGTCTATTCTTTAATATACCTAACATACAACATCTATAGATTAATGTGTTTTAGTAGGCAGGATAATATTATTTGCTTCTGATTACTTTTGTACCTTTAAATAAGTACATGCCTATTTCCTTCTGATACCGCCTTCCTTATTAAATATGAAGTTTAATGTTGAAAGGAATACAATATAAAAATATTTATAATTCGAGATAAAAATGTGAAAATATATAAGCACTACAGGATGTCAAGGGATGTAAAGGGAACATGTACGATTTATTTTTAATTGGTAATTAAAATGTGACTCTAAAATTACGATGATATCGCTTTTGGTTAGCTGACTCATTAAGTTTTTGTAAAATGTTGATTATCTCTTCATTATTGATAATCCATTTTTATATATTTGTTGATGAATAAATAAACACAAAATAACATTTGATCTAAAACTGGCGTAACATTCTAATCTATAAAAGTATCAAACGGAGTTAGTCCTCATATACCAAACTTGTTATCAAAAGTCACCGGCTCGAATGCGTAGTAGAGCACGTGGTGACTGCTCAGATGCGGGATAACAAAACTTTATAAAAGGCCATCTCTGAACTGCGGAATCATCGCGCGACAAGAAAGCACGCTACCTCCTCGGTTCCCATCGATCAAGATCACAATGGCTCTTCCAAAAGAAGGTAATGTTTTTTACATCTTCCCGTAATACGACCAAGTTTGAAAGGTTAGAGTTTTCATCATTCATTTACAACTTCCTATTTCATTCCACTTGTTTGGTTATATTCACCTATTGTGGAGTTAATACGTACGGCCTTGAATGTTGGTAGAGGTACTTGATGTTTTTCAATAAATATAGTTCAATTAATAAAATACCAAATAAGTAAAATAATATATCGTAAACAAATTTTGTTTACTTTAAATGCAATTATTTTAGAACAAGATACACATTTTTGTAATACACTGGAGCTAAATAAGGGTGAATACTCACTTATGTGATGAAAAAATGATTTTCAGAGTAGAATAGAAATAATAACAAGTAATAACTTACATTTAAATACGTTAGTTTGGGTAATCTATTATTATTTCAAGAATGGAACATAAGTGGGAAATAATATTTTAAATGATTAAGTATGTACTAGTTTTAATTAATGTTGCCGCGTTTTTTTTTCAATAAAACCTGATCTTTTAATCTGTTTTTTCCGTCTTGTTTTTATATTGTAGATGTTACTTTATTAATTATGAATATTTTTTGCTCTTTTTAACCTCTTAACAGTTTTATCTAAAACCCTACACAGAAAGGAGATTTTTGTCCCTCTGTTGAACACGCTAATTGTGTCTTACGCGGTTTTTTTTAATTCCCTGCTATACAGTTCAATAGTTTAAAGGATCTACAGTAAAGGACGAAAAAGTCTCCAGTGGGTTTTCCCTCCTTTGCTCAGTCCTACAATATTATAAAACTCATTCGCTATGAAATTCCATTAATAATAGTTTTCAAATTAATAAACCTTATCACATGATCTACAAAGTTATAGCCTGTATTTTATTTTATGATAATTTTAAACATTAAAGTATATTATGAAATGATTACATTGTAAAATACTTAATTATCTGTAAAAACAAAATAATAAATAAACTGGAGGGTTATCGAGTCGTTAGCAGGTAGGTTCTGTTCGATAAGTGCTAGGACGATAACTTTAATCACGCACATAACTCATCTTGTATGACGCAAGGAGTTCTTAACTGTCTTTGATTTCTGAGATGTAACATTAATAACATGTAATTGATAAATGAGCTATTTTTTTGAACACTTGTTTTTTTTGCACGAAAATAAATAATATACTTATTACTGTTATTACATGAGTGTTGAAAAGATCTTGTAATTAAAGTGCAATATTTTTTTCAGTCGGTGGATACAAACTAGGAAAGCTCCTTATTGAGGGTAAAACCAAGCAAGTTTTCGAGTTGCCTGAAGAGTCAGGACTTTGTTTGCTCCTAAATAAGGATAGGATCACCGCTGGAGATGGCGTTAAAGCACACGACTTGGAAGGAAAAGCAGCTATATCTAACCAAACCAACGCCAAAGTTTTTGAAATACTAAAATCTGCTGGTAAGTTTGTTAAAATGTCGATCGGAAATATGTTTGCGAGCAACAAACCTTTTTAGAATTCACAATTGCTCCAATGGACCTTTAAAGTAATGTCAAAAGTATATTTTTATTTAAATGAGGACCACTTGCTGGAGGATTAGATGTAGATAAATAATAATCAACTTTACTGAATACAAAATAGAAGCACATTTAGAAGAGTGAAAAATCCATGGCTCAAATTAATATTTTAGACAGACTCAATGAAAATCTTTAAAATAATTTAAATCGAGAACGCTGGGTGCTGGCCTAATGAGCCGCATATTTGAATTTCCTCATATTTCACCATCAAAAGACCCCGAATTGCCCGTTAGTGATTGTTTTTGTATTGTATGGAAGTTTAACCGGATTTCAAACATAAAAAGTGTGATTTTAATAGTTAAGTTTTTGCCATTAACCTTTGGATGATCTTTCATAATAAGTAAATATCGATAAATTTATTTGCCTAATGAACGAGACTTCGCATATTTTTATTTGTTCTTACGTATTTATTTTTTATTACATCGCTATAATTACTCAATATTGCATAAAGTATGAAGTAATAATGAAACTTAGCAACATGAGATTGTTTATAATATTTAATCGTTTGCTTACGCCAATGACCCCTTTTCATCTTTGATATCATTCATAAACAGATATCAAAGAGTCCGAACTTCGTTTTTTTACTTATTTAAGAATAATATCTTGGGATCGACCCTTTATAATACCTATTCATTTTTGCCTACAAATGATCTACATTAGAATAAAAAATATTTTTGAGTGCTTAAATACATTTTATCGCCTTGAACAGGATAATATTTTCAAAATTGTAATATTTTGTACTTAAAATGATAAATATTTTTTATCATTGCTTTTAGGTATTAAAACTGCTTTCGTCAAGTTGGCTTCACCAACCGCTTTCTTGTCGAAAAAATGCGATATGATCCCGATAGAATGGGTCACTCGTCGTTTGGCAACTGGATCGTTCCTTAAAAGAAATCCTGGAGTACCTGAAGGATTCCGTTTCACTCCACCAAAACAGGAGACATTCTTCAAAGATGACGCCAACCATGACCCTCAGTGGTCTGAGGAGCAAATTGTCTCAGCTAAGTTCAATATCAATGGACTTCTTATCGGTAAGTTGATAATGCGTGGGTGGTCTTTTTATTTTAGGTTTCTGTTTTGAAATTATATTTATTGTTTTTTTTTTGTTTGTAGGCCAAGACGAGGTTGATTACATGAGAAAGTGCACAATTCTTGTATTTGAGATTTTGGAAAAAGCCTGGGCTCTCCGCGATTGTGCTCTAATCGATATCAAAATTGAATTTGGAGTCGATACAGAAGGCAAGTCACTTAAGGGATTCGGTATTTTTTAGAAATCCTTGTTTTAAAAAAATCTTTTTTATCAGGGCAAATATTTTTACAGGTAACATCTTATTGGCTGACGTCATTGACTCTGATTCCTGGAGACTGTGGCCTTCTGGAGACAAGAGACTGATGGTTGACAAGCAGGTACCTACTTAAAACCTTGTACTGTATTAGATTTTTTTCATGTTCATCTAGGCTTACTTGGTTGAGTATGAACCGTTTTTGGGTATTGGATGTATTTGTTTGTCCTATTTCTGTCAATTTTAATCTTTCATTAGTATCATAGTTTCCGTTAGCTAATATTCTTGCCGTTTTGGGGAACAGGTATATAGAAACTTGACAACAGTGACTGCTGCTGACTTGGACACTGTGAAACGCAACTTCACCTGGATCAAGGATCAACTCGACCATCTGAAGCCAACAATCCACCACAAAGTTGTAGTATTCATGGGATCACCTGCTGACCAAGAACATTGCCAGAAGATTGCTAAAGGTAATTAAAAGCTTTATTTAACAAGCTGACATTAGGTAGGCACCGAATAAATAATGAAGTATGCTATTATTTTATATTTATATTTACTACTTTGGTGGATAAATATGTTTCAAATATTGTTGTTATCACTAAATCTTTATTATATACTACATATCTACTGAAAATAGTTGAGGACTTAGTAATTTCCGTGAGCAATTGCCTTCTACATTTTACCACGACAGATTTTTAAGTATCAGTTGCCTACCAACGTTAAAATTATATCAGGATTTTTAATTTCTTTTTTGGTATCTTAATATTAATTGACTTTTTTAACTCTTATAGCTGCACGTGACCTTGGCCTAGATGTAGATCTACGCGTGACGTCTGCGCATAAGGCTACCGAAGAAACCCTTCGTATCATGCAGCAATACGAAGATACTCATGGTGCTCTCGTGTTCATCGCCGTGGCCGGACGGTCTAACGGTCTGGGCCCTGTCTTGTCGGGAAATACTTCCTACCCAGTCATTAACTGCCCACCTCCTTCAGATAAACTTGTTCAGGTAAAAATAACTACCAACATAGAATCTGATGTTATTATTATTTTGAAATAAGTAACTTATATTTAAAAATAAAATTTGCTTTTGATTTACAGGACATCTGGTCTTCACTGTCGGTGCCATCAGGGTTAGGCTGTGCCACAGTTATTTACCCGGACAGCGCTGCGCTTATCGCCGCTCAAATTATTGGCTTACAAGACTACCTCGTCTGGGCTCGTCTCCGTTCAAAGCAGCTTGACATGGCTGCATCTTTGAGACAGGCTGACAAAAAACTTAGAAACCTGAAAGTTTAAACCACGTAACCTCGATATCAAATCGTTAATTGATCTATTGTAACACATTTTTTATACGTATGAATGCAGTATTGTTTGGATAAACTTGTAGTGTTAACAAAAATGAAGTGGTTTAGTCTTAACATTATTGTGATACATCATCACTTTAATTTTTTTATTACTTGTTCTGTTATGTAATCTCACCATGTTTACATTCCAAAATTAAATTTGTTTTAAAAACATTTGTTTTAATTTAGTCCTCTGACTGTCACTATTCCAAAATTGTTAATACATGTTAAATCCGTTATTTGCTGTAAGTTAGATATTTAAGTTTATTTTCTATTGTTTATTAATATTAAAAGCTGTGGATTTTGAATAAACGATAAAATAAATAATGTAAAGCGTCACGCCCAGAACGTTAACATATAGGCCTAGCATGCGCAATACGTCAAATTTATCGCATGAGACGACAAAAATTTCGATACTTTCGATTGGCTCATAGCACACCGATCTCGTATTTTCAGCCAATCAGCAGCTGACGCACTGAATTCAATCGATATTCAGGCCTAGCATGCGCCACGCGACTAAATTTTATGGCGCTCTTAACAAACATCAAAATCGATTGAAGTCAGTGCGTCAGCTGCTGATTGGCTAAAAGTACAAGTGCGGTGTGCTATTTATTAGCCAATCAACAGTATTAAATATTTTGTTGTCTCATGCGAGGAATTTGACTTATTGCGCATGCTAAGCCTGATTGACGTTTGTTAAGAGCGCGATAAAATTAAGTCGCGTGGCGCATGCTAGACTTATGGAATTACAGTATAAAGGACAGGATTATTTTTCAAATTAATTTGTATGCATCTAAAAATCCATCCTGGAAATAGAATAGTGACTTAGGACTAATGAGATAATGAGAGTGCGCTGGTAACCAAACCAGACCCTCATATTTTAATAGGACATTCATAATTACACACACTTTATTCGAAAAGTCATCAACGTCCGACAGTTAGCTCTATAGAAACCATCAAAATGTTAACTAATCCACATATTGGTACAATAATTTACATTGAAAGATTTACAATTTTAGCGAGTATGTGCACAGATGCAAATTTTAAAAATTGATGTTTTCAGTTTATTCTCTGTTTGCCGTTCCTTAGGCCGCCGCTGTAGACTATACTATAGAATTCAGACACATAAAAAGTAGGATATACTGACAAATAAAACATGGCTTTTATGGTTATAACTTTGTCCAAGTTAAAAGTTCAATAAAAATTGGAAATAAAACGTTAAATTAGCTAATCAATAAAAAAATACAAAATAATGTCAAAGCAAAATCCGTAAAATATCCGGATTTTTCCCAGACACCATTTATGATCCCGCTTAGAATTTTCTTGGACGCTCTACAAAGTACAATAAATACAGGGAAACGGGAAAAATAGCCATGATAACCTATTACACATATTTATACGAATTTACAAAGGCTACCAGTGTTGACAAATGTGCAATACCCTTCATTTCAGTAGTATAAATATTTGTACAATTTAAATCTTCTGTAAAAAAAACCAAATTTATATATTCTAAATGAAATGTTTATTTAATTATTTTTTTTAGAACATTCTGTAAAGAGCTCTTGCTTGTCATTTAAGAACCAAAATCCAGCCCGTTAGTGCGAAAAATCTAAATCCGTGAGGAGACGGTCCATGCGTTACAGTTAGAAAGCACCTTTTCTATTTTGTTGCAATAAATAAAATTATATTAAGGTACCTACATAATTATCTACGAACAGTAATTATTACGTGGGTGTGTGGCAACATTGGTTTTAAATGTCAATGTCAGCAGTTTTGGGAAGGAGTCGTGCAGTGAATTGTGGAATTTTAGCATTAAAATATTCTCTTAGGTCTATATTTACGTACAGAATGGCAGACAAACCTGTAGATTACACCAACACCAATGGCCTAGAGAGCAAAACTCCGTTTCTAATCGGTGTGGCCGGCGGTACAGCCAGTGGAAAGGTAACCAACCCTTTGTTTTTCGTGTCTGCATTTATTGATTTTTCATCCTCATTTGCCTATTACGTAACCAGGCGTCTAAGAAAGGTGTAATAAGGGGCTACAATACATCTAAGTGCTCTAGGCTGGGCATAATTCGCTAACCATGCCGTTTTGTTTATGTTTTATAACCTCTAGCTCTAAGTGTGAAGCAAAACACATGTTATGAACTGATAGAAATCAATGATATCCTTATCAATGTTCATTATCTACGTTATAAGTGTATTCCGCATTATTGACTTCAAATTTATAATACTGGATTAAGGAAATCTGATACTGAAAATGTATTTCAGAAAACAATCTCTGCAACATACCAAATTGATTTAGTTGATACAGTAATTAGATTGCAATACTATAGAGTTGAGGAGTTAGATAATTAATCATGTTTTTTTTTTATTTCATTGTCATGAGAAATATACTTAAGCAATGTGTAAGACATGTATAAATACATATAAAACCTCATTACTTAATTTACTTAGCTAAGTCCAGATGAAAGCAAAGTTGATAAACACAAAGGGGATTGGCCCACTTGTTTTCCTTTACTCAGACAGTCATGTTTAACTGGCAGCATTAAACATCCTGTGGCCATAATACTCTGTTGTTTAAGTGGAAGCACTACCAGTGTGTTCTTAGTCTGTACCCAGTATTTTTTAGGAGGTGGGTGGAACTAAATTTAAAAGTCCAATATTTTGATTCAGGTTGTTTACATTATTATTACACTTTTTAATCATCACTGAATATTGATATAAGAATCTCTTTCTAGTACTTCAAACTATAATCTTGATATTTAAGGTTTAAATCAAACAAATTATCAAAGTGATGAATATTATATTGTTTTCTTTAAATGGAATCAAATAGCCCACAAATATTTCAAATAACTTAAGAAGTTAATGGAATAACTACAAAATTGATTTAGATAAAAATTATAACATTGTCTAGGCTTTCCATGTTCAAATAAAAGTGTTTCTACTAACTAATATAACAATTCTAATTCACAACCTTGGTTGCTCAGTGGCTAAGGTAGGCGGCCAAAGCGCGAAAGGTCCCGGGTTCTATTCCCGGAAAACAACGTTTTCTAAATTGACCTGGGTCTTGGTGTGTTGCAATGACGGCCTCAGTTAGCACCCATCATCCGGTGCTCATAGTGAAAAAGAGGGGAAACTATAGTTTGAGGCCAGGTGTTTGGTGTTGTTGCCTGGCGCATTAGTAACGAAATGCGGTTACTTAGTCTACAGTATGCCAGCGCATCATGGAGAAGCTGGGCCAGCAGCAGAAGGAGCAGACAGAGCGGCGCGTCGTCTGCATCAGCCAGGACTCGTTCTACCGCTCGCTGACGCCCTCTGAGAGGCTTCGAGCAGAGCGCGGCCAGTTCAACTTCGACCACCCGGACGCGTTTGATGATAAGAAACTGTTAGCAGTACTGAGGGACATCCTAGCGGGGAAGAAAGTCGAGGTGCCGGAGTATGATTACATCACCAATTCTATTCAGTAAGGATCTGATCTGTTTGATATATTGTTCTTTCATCATTGCACATGTGTGGTCGTACTAATATTATAAAGGTGAATGTATATACAGATGTATGATAAACACGAAATTATATGTACGAAAAACAAGTATCCATACATACATGGATACTTGTTTTTCGTTTACATACAAATTTATTCATTTTTATAGCAATATGAGACAATCACTTTTCCGTGACCATATAAAATACAGTCTGACGATTCAAAATTTATTATTGACATCATATTGAATTACTGAAAAATTTTGAACATGACACAACAGATTGGATGACTAAAAAATTATGTTTGGTGTGACAGTTACATACCCAAAAAATATAGACACATACTTTTTTATTAAAATTTGGCACGACGTCACTTTTTATTTTTCGCACTTGATACGAATTAGTGACGTAAGCACATCCGTCCCGTGAGCTGTGATAACTGCATCATCATCCATTTTTGTAAAATAGAACCCAGTCAACATCCCTATTGAGAAATGCTTCATAGCTCTGTGATTGGTTCTTTTTGAAATTACGCGCATTAAATCTCAAACCTTTGATAATGGAACAATATAGTATCTCAATAAAACCTAAGATTAAAAAAAAAAAACGTGTGGAGTTGTAGGTCTCCCATCGAACGCGTCCCCAGGTGGTGGATAGGGGAATGCCCCCCAGATATGGGAGGTACTAGGGAAATCAAATACCTAGCGCGAACCAAACCTACAGGCAGGAACGTGCCTTTAGTCTAGTAAGACAGCGCTCTAAGGGATCTCACCCCTACAGAAAAGACAAAGCTGTGGATCAGTCCAAATTTATGAAATGGCGGAACCAAAAACTAAACTACCCCAGGAGGGTACCGTTATACACGGAGAATCCCTCACTGAGCATAGCTCTGCAGACCCTGTAGAACTAAGCACAGGCAGCCCCACGGATTCTGGGGGGGGCCAATTTCGCATTAGTAAATCACCATCTAAAACCATCCATAAAGGGAATAAAAAAATGATTCAACAAGCATTCCACCCAAGTCTGTTTAACTCTAGACCAAGAAGTTCCTCGGTTGGAAGCCCGCAGACAAGAAATCCGTATCCTGAACTTGTAGAAGATCAGCAAACACATAATATGTCATACCTATCAACAGAGCAAATGACTACAAACCCACCACCATGGCAAAGAGTGCCCCAAACAAGAAATCCAAAGAGGAGGAAAACTAACAGCCCATCTCCAGAGTCCATTGAGATCTCTAATAGGTTTAGTACATTACCTTTAAATCAAACAGACAACAACATACCAGCTGTGAGTAAACCAAATCGCCCACCTCCAATAATTCTGTATGGTATCGAAAACGTTCATGAGCTTAAAAAATTAATGGAAACGGTCATTAGTCCCACAAGCTTTAAATACATAAATGTAAACAAAAACTTACTGCGTATTATGGTAGACTGTGTTGAAAACTATAAGAAGGTCATAGACTTGATCAGACAAAAAGGTTTGATAGGGCACACTTTCTCAAGAAAAGAAACTCGACCTTACAGGTTTGTCATAAAAAATCTCCACCATACCACACCCCATGAGGCTATTGTGAGTGAAATTGAAAAATCAGGAAACATAGTTAGAGGGGAAATAATTAACTCAAGGTATGGTCCAAACAAAAAACCCACAACAACCTTCTTTGTCAACGTTGAACCTAGTTCAAACAACAAGTCAGTCAAAGATATAAAATACATCTACAACCAAAAAGTAATAATTGAAGATCCTAGAAAAAGCACTTCTATAGTTCAGTGTCAAAGGTGCCAACAGTATGGCCACTCCAAAAACAACTGTATGAGGCCATACAGATGTGTGAAATGCGCAGAAGGACATAAAACCTCTGAATGCCCCAAAAAGAACAGAAGCACTCCCGCAAAATGTGCATTATGCTCCTGTGACCACCCAGCAAATTTTAAGGGTTGCGAGGTTTACAAAGAGATCCTAGCAAGAAAAAACAGAAATCCTAGATCACACTTTGTTAAACATATTCCCACAACTTTTGCTGTAACAAAAACCACATCATTTGTAGCTAAAGAACTAGAAAATGAAGAACAAAACCCTGTAGAGAAAACCTATGCTCAAGCTGCCAAGCAACCACCAATAGTCGTACCTGATTATAAAAAAACTAACTCCCAACAAAGTTCTGTACTCGAAAAACTACTGATCAAACAAAACGAAAAGTTAGATCAACTCTTTCAACAAATAGGTACCTTACTTAACCTATTAACACTCGTCATTTCGAACACAAATAAAAAATAGGTTCCCTACGTATTGCAGCGTGGAACATTAATGGACTGTCACCTAATATCCACGAAGTTCAATCTTTTATTACCTCAAATAAGTTGGATATTGTCCTAATTTCTGAATCACATGCCACTTCCAGGAGCGCATTTCACTTGAAAGGTTTCAATATATATTCTACTCCACACCCTGATGGAAGAGCCCATGCTGGTTCGGCGCTCATCATTAGGTCAAGTATAAGACATTACCCAATGCAGAATTTTGCTTCAGATCATATACAAGCAACCACAGTACAAGTAGAGGATCGCACAGGACCTATTATAATTTCAGCTGTATATTGCCCACCAAAACACGTAATATCTGAAGCCATGTTCAGTGACTACTTCCAGACCCTTGGCCAAAAATTTATAGCAGGCGGAGACTGGAACGCAAAGCACACATTTTGGGGCTCTCGTCTTACCCTACAGAGAGGTCGAGCATTGAAACACTGCTTCGAAAGAAATCACCTGCAACCGCTAGCAACTGGAGAACCTACTTATTGGCCCACAGATCCGAAAAAACTCCCAGACTTGTTAGACTTTTTTGTGACTAAGGGTATAGGGCATCTGTACTCCTCTGTAGAGTCGAGCTTGGATGGTAGCTCAGACCACACTCCAGTCATTGCAACGGTGTCAACTACTCTTATCTATAGGGAGCAAGGAGAATCCCTTTATAATCACAAAACTGACTGGGAAGGATTTCGCAGTCACCTTGATGAGCATCTGAAGGCTAAAGTTTGTTTGAGGACATCAGATGATGTAGAAGACTTCTGCGTCTATTTAACAAACATGATTCAAGTCGCAGCTTGGAAAAACACTCCTGATATAGCACCGAGAACGCATGGCACTCATCCATGGGAAATAAAGGAAAAAATTTCTGAGAAACGTCGACTACGAAGAGTGTGGCAACAGTCCAGACATCCAGATGATAAAACTGCTTACAGGCGAGCTGCAAAGAAACTGAAAGAAATCCTAAAATCTTCTGCAAATCAGAGTTTAAAACGAACACTTGAAAACATGAATCCCCATGGTAAAAGAGAATTCTCGTTGTGGAAATCAACAAAAATGTCCAGTAAACCGCAAGAATGCTTTCCTCCGATACGAACATCAACAAATTGGGCTAGGACTGACTCTGAAAAGGCAGAAGCGTTTGCTATTCATTTGGCATCCGTATTTACACCAAATCAAAACTGCAACGACGAATCTGACATAAATAAAATATTGGATTCAGACCTACAAATGTGCTTACCAATCAAACCCACTTCCCCTAAAGAAATAGTACATGAAATCAGAGACCTAGACACCAAAAAAGCCCCTGGCTTCGACTTAATCACCCCAAAAATTCTGAAAGAACTCCCTAGAAAATGTATATCTCTTCTGGCATGCCTTTTCAATGCTATAATCCGAACCTCTTACTTCCCACACATTTGGAAAACTTCCCGAATTATAATGGTCCACAAACCTGGCAAACCCACCAATGAAGCCTCTTCTTATAGGCCTATCAGCCTCACACCTGTGCTTTCCAAACTCTGGGAGAGAATATTCGCAAGCAGATTGAGATCCTGTATGGACGATTGCGACATAATACCAACGCACCAGTTTGGGTTTCGGAGAGCGCATTCCACCATTGAGCAGACACATCGCATATACCAAGTGGCTAATCAGTGTTTTGAACGTAAGCAGTACTGCTCTGCAGCCTTCCTGGATGTGCAACAGGCTTTCGATAAGGTGTGGCACAAGGGTCTGTTGTACAAAATTAAAGATAAATTACCACACTCATTTTACATTATTATGAAATCTTACCTGACTGATAGACTATTCCAGGTGAAACAAGGTGACTCGGTATCTTCTTTATATAAAATAGAGGCTGGTGTACCGCAGGGCACGATACTTGGCCCACTGCTCTACAATATATTTACCTACGACCTACCAATATCAAATGATACCACAGTAGCAACCTATGCCGATGATATAGCATACCTAGCGTGCGACGCTGATCCTCAAAAAGCTAGTTATAAACTCCAACAGCTGTTAGACAAAACAAACGAATGGCTGCACAACTGGCGTATCCGTGTTAGTACACAAAAGTCAACTCACATCACATTTACTTTGAGGAAAGAAAATTGTCCTCCAGTAAAATTAGACAATAATATTTTACCTCATACAAATTGTGTAAAATACCTGGGTTTCCACTTAGATAGAAGACTGACATGGAAAACCCATATTAAAAAGAAGAGAGATGAAATAAACATTAAATTCAGAAATCTCTATTGGCTCATTGGCAAAAAGTCTGTTCTATCTGTAGACAACAAGCTGCTCATCTATAAGTCGATTTTGAAGCCTATCTGGACATACGGTATTCAGTTGTGGGGCTCAGCCAGCAATAGTAATATACTCTGCTTACAACGTGTCCAAAACAGTATATTGCGCAAAATAGCAAATGCTCCATGGTTCGCCAGAAACAATGAAATCCATGAATACCTCAACATACCTACAGTAAACGCTGAGATAGTAGCCACCAAGAAACAATATACCAAACGCCTGACCCACCACCCCAACCCCCTGGCTACTAATTTACTGAACCAACCAAACGCAGTAAAACGACTGAAGAGGAAAGCTATTCTTGAAATGGGAAACTGAGGCAATGGCCTCACTGCCCTAAAACGCCATTAATCTCGGAACAGATCCGCTTAAAGTCCTGTGGACTGATTGCAGATAATAAAAAAATAAAAAAAAAAAAAAAAAAAAAACAAGATCTTGTGCATAAGTGTGCATTATTTTCCAGCCCACACCGGTCGCACACAATCTACCCAGCCGATGTAGTGCTGATTGAAGGCATTCTGGTGTTCTACTTCCCAGAGGTGAGGGAGCTCTTCCACATGAAGTTGTTTGTGGACACAGACTCAGATACCAGACTAGCAAGGAGAGGTAATTCTACTAATATTATAAATATGAAAGCTTGTTTGCATAGATGTCATGTAATGGGTGCTTGTAGGTCTTTCACGCGAAACTATTTAATGTATTTAGATGATATTAAGTTGGTATCACAGCGTAGCACCGTTTTAAAATTAATTTCGTTAATTGCTAATCTGTTACTAATAAAGTTAACTTCGTTTAACGTTTAAGCGTTATGTTTCGAAGGATTTGACGCAAGTCAACATTAATTTTTAAGATTTGTTGATACACCATTTTTATATAGTTTATCACTGATCTATCTATTTATTTGAATGAATAATGAAGTAATTAAGCATACTATATCGGACTCCGTTTATATCTAAGAATTCCTCCGGTTGAGAGAGAACTGTGAAGTAGAATAATGTGGTGGGAGTGGGGTTTGATACAGTACAATGCCGATTATATGGATGAAATAAAACCGAAAAACCGTGGTATTCTGTATAACCGAAAATCCAGATTAACTACTCGTATTTTAAAGCATATCGAACGGTGTTTAAATTTTATAAATGGTTACTATGTTATGGGTTTCTTCTTTGCCTAGTTCAGATAATACTATATACATATAAAAATTAACGAGACTAATAAGTCCTGAGAATCGATTTTCGAATGATCGATTATTCGGATAATTGATGTTCGGATAATCGATGTTCGAGTAATCGAGATTCTACTGTAACTACTGTATATTGGTTGGCAGTGCCCCGCGACATCATGGAGCGCGGCAGAGACCTGGAGCAGGTCCTCAACCAGTACATGAACTTCGTGAAGCCCGCCTTCGAAGAGTTCTGCCTGCCGGTGAGTACTAGTTTTCTCTAACAATTCCTACTAATATTATAAAAATTAATTAAGAATATATGGATGTCTTGATGTCTAGATGTATTTGTGTCACTTTTTGACTCCAAAAATCATAATTGTATACACACAAAGAAATATATTTATTTACCATAGCAACACAATAAAAACAACATAATTAACTCACTCAATATAATTGACATTATCGATAGTATCGACATCATATTTTGAAGAAATACTATCGTTTGAATCGATTATATCAATCTAATAGATTTAATTGACATGTCGGCTATGTACGGCAGACTCATAATAAAGAAAGCAATAAATTTAAAATTCTTTGTTTCTTCAAAATAAAAAGGGAAACGTTAGTGTGAGACCATTTGGTTGGTGTAACTGTCGGGCGCATAGTGAAAATTAAATATAAATTATTTAATTTTCACTATGTGTGCTTTTTTATTTTCAGACTAAGAAATTTGCTGACGTCATCATTCCCCGAGGTGCTGATAATTTGGGTAAGTGTTGCACATGTGGCTTACTTTTAACTTGAATGTACGTACTGTCAAAAGCATATCACACTATTTGTATTCGCCCTTATCTTGTGGTCATAAGAACGAATATCGTACGGTATGAGACGGCGCCCATTATCGGGACGAAGTCGGGGGTATTGAAGGTTGAAGTTTGCATTGTTAACCGTTTTTGCAAGCCGCCATAAAGTGAAAATATTAACAATCTTATAGTATTGTTCGTCACCATAAAATCCCGTGGCGTGCCGTCCCGATAGTTGGGGCATTTCCTAATATAATTGTTTACAGTGATGTGCTCTTGACGTACCCCTACGTATAAGATAGAAATTTTACTTCATTTTTTTTCTTATACCTTACGTTTAGTTTTTGGTTGTTTACCAAAAAACTCAATTTTCTGTTTACCATCGATTTACGGTACACATTTAATACAGTTTTTAATTTTGAAATCCGATGCGTTTCAGTCTATTAAAACAATACTGTGTAAATATTTTAAAATAAAAAAAAATATCCGTTGTTTTCCGCGTTTCGGACGTTACAAAACTGAGGCAACACTCACAAGGTCATAGCCACTGCAACGAGGTCTCGATTAGCGCTTTGTAATGAACGTAATATCACACCAATTGCAGCGGCTATGCTCTTATGTAGCTGCTAATAGAACCTTGGGCCGCCGGCTTAAAGTCCGTTTTCCGTTGTTGCAGTGGCTATAGACTTAATCGTGCACCACATTTGGGATATTATGTACAAGAAGCGGCCGTCACCGGCGTCGAAGATGGTGAACGGGAGCTGCAATGGGACGCACCACGAGGTGGAGGAGGGCGCGGGCCGCAGGATGTCGGGCAGCTCCGAGGACACGCTCAGCCGATAGTCTGCTGCGTACATTCGGCCGTGACTTTTGTGATTGGCGGAGCGTAGTGTTGCCGATAGTTGGCCTATCGACGTGGTATCGATGCTATCGACAATATCGACATTAGATCGTTCTTTTACGAGAAATGATTTCATAGGCACCTTTGTATTAATTTGGGTGACAGAGGAACTAAGCCACAAGTCACCCAAGCCTAAGATGCTTACTTATTAAATTTGTACCCAACCTATTATTTAGGTTAAGTTACGTTAATGTTTTTTTGATGCTCGATTAAGTAGAACCCTTTTTACTATAAATAATAACGTTTGTGTCGACAGTATTGTTGATCTAGTAGTCCTATCGATTTTAAGATTATTTAGGGTGGATATGATCGATATCATTAAGTTTTGTTATTGTTTGATAATTTTGATAGTATCGCTACTATCTTTATATCGATATTATTATTGTTGAGATAGTAAAAAAACTACCCATAGTGTCAATACCATACCTAGTATCGATTATTTAAGACCAGATTCGATAAGCATCGATAGTATTGCTTACAATCAATAATATAGCCTGGTTCAGAGCTATCGATACTATAGATAGTCCTAGGGATAGGAATGTCGTTTTCAGAAAACTGTCGATGGTAAATTTATCGATAGATCGGCAACACTAATTAGGGAAGATTGCGCTGCTATGATTGGTGGAACGTTCAGCGGCGGTAGAGATGTTGTTTAAATAGACAGTGAGTTGTAATATAAAGCATTTTCGTATTTAAAAGGTAAAAAATTGTTTTGGTTGCAGGCGATCTTGTTTAGTTTATTTTAAGGGCTATATCAGTAGATTTACTTTAAAAAAAAAAGGGTGATAAAATACCTGCTTTTAGTTTTTGCATCTTAGCCGTTGTTGAAATTTTACCAAAACACAAAATGTAAATATGTGTCATTGTCAACGTAATATTGTGGGTTGCTGAATTTTGAGTTCATTACCTCTTAACCGCATTTCCTAGTAATGGCAATTGTGAGTATCCTGTGTGAACAATACAGTAATTGAATTAGAAAGGACCAATATTAGTAGTTTAACATAAGAGTGTTTACGTCCTGTACATTGCCAATAACGTTTTAAAGGCACTGCGGTGACATGGGATTAATTAATCCATTGAATGGTAATTTATTTTTCTTAATTTCTGTAACGAATAAAAAATTCAAATGTTTGTTTTCTTAACACAAAAATTGATTTAAGCTATAGAATCGGCACTAATGTGGAACGTAACTATTTAAACAATTTTTTGTACTAAAACTATTCTATTTTCACTACATTGATTAAAACAAAGTCACTTGTCTGTGTCTGTCAGTTCATATGTTTGCTAAGATCTTTCAAACTACGCAACAGATTTTGATGCGGTTTCTTATAGATTTTAAATATAATATTACAGAAAAGCTGAAAAAAAATATGTCTACATTTCATCCGTGTGAAACCGTCTGCGGTTACTAGTAAACGATTAAATTAAATAGTCGGTCATGTGCGCAGTGCCTTTTAAACACTTGTGTACGTTTGCTTCGCGTCGTTATAAAATGTATTAATGTACATATAACATATCAAAAACCTGCCATTTTGCCCCAAAGTTTGTATACGATTGTATAATGTTATCAATATCACATTATGGTACATTTTTCATTAGCAAGAGATGATTTCCAATATTCTTATCTCTTGATTAGCAGAAATGAACACTAAAACTATGGTTATAAGATATAACTCGTCAGTAAACTCTCTCCATAGTGTTGGAGATGTCACAAAAGTCACAGAAAACTAATTTAGGTGGTACCCGTGTGGTGGCTTACGTCATAAATACTTAAATTGATTGTGTGCTGTCATAGTTGTCCCAGTCTAGAGGGCGCATGTGACACAGAGTAAAAAAATCAAGTTCTTCAAACAAACTGTCAGATTGTTTTACTGTCAGTGCCTGCGACTCAACCCGCGCGGTTAGCTATTTTTGAAATTATTGAGAATTATTTGGATTTTTGAACATATAAATAAATACTTTTTGCATATTATCTATCAATCCTATTTACACATTAATTTTTCCACTCCATTGAAGTTGATTTTATTTGTTTTTCTAACAACAGTATTAGCGAAACTGACCCTTTACAATCTTACTCAATATGTTGATTTTGAAAACATACAATTTAAGAACGGACTTTAAGTTTTTAGTAATAATGTCTTTTTTTATTATTTGTCGCATGCACCATCCATGGTGAAAATCACTATAAATGTTAGTAAACTGTACAGACGACATGCTAGATTATATTACCTTGTAGTCCTTTCGGTAACTATTTGTTAAGTGGGTTACGTTTAAAACTTAAAGAATATGTAAATGTAGTGAAAATAGGGTTATTTTAGAAGTTGTTAGTTTTATTTTCTAGCATGACACCTGTAAATGAATTTTTATAGCGTAAGGCTCAGTTGCACCAACTTTATTTTAATTTACTAATGGTTTTACAGTCGTCAAATATATCTAATAGTATACAATTTTCGACAGTCATTAAACCGCATCTAATATTTGAAAGTTAACCAACAACTATTTTATTATTAGTTATTCACGGTTTGACAGTTGTCAATTTTATCATTTTTTTGACAACTGTCAAAGAGTTTAAATGAAAATGGCGCAACTCAGACTTAGACTTCGATTTGAGAAACATTCGTTTAATATCTTTGATATCTTATTTAAAATAAGTACAAGAGTTTCAAATAACGAATACCTACAACTATTGATGTTAGTATAAGAAGAGGTAGATTAGATGGATCCCATGTTAAAGTACTAGATTGTACTGTGGTATAAATACTATACTGTATTAGTTAAGTTCCTTATTGATTTATTTACTTATAAGGCTGACGTTTTAAGAAGCAAATAGATTAAGAAAAAAAAGAATGGCGTTCAAGACTATATAATAGTTTATAGAAAAGTGAAAAACTTTATTGACACTTTTGATAATAGTTAAAATATAATCTCTATTCGTATGCTTCTATACGTACGTACCTAACAGACGGTTTATTGAATGTGTCAATAAAATGTAAAGTTTTACGTATTCACATTTCCTAAGCCAAACTGCTTCACAGGGTTATATTGGTATACCGATAAATATATAATAGCCTAAATTACCAACCAATTTGAATTACATTGACCAATTAATTAAGATGCAATTAGGCTCCAATAAGATCTATACGACTATGAAGAAAGAGAAGAAAAAAAAAATGTTTGATAACACAACAATAAACTTACACCGTCAATATGTACATATTTAGGTCAACAAACAAATCGGCTAAACATGAAAATTGAATAAAAACGTAGATATGTTTTTTTTCGATAACTGTACAGTACATAGGTACAGTCGCCGTCAGATATATCGGAGCAGACAAAGTGACCAAATACTTCTTAACAGTTAAAAATGTCAATAAGATCCATACACCACAAGTTAACATTAATATCTGAACATTCATTACTTCAGTAATATCTGAGCAGATGCCAATAACATCTGAACACTCATAACGTCAATATGTGTCACGCACGTCATGTTTCTCATTTAGCTACCTGTGTAGTTCAGATATTATTGGTAAGTTGTGTGTATAGAAATTATTGACAAGCATTCGCTCAGATATTATTGAAGTAATTATATTATTTATTAATGTTAACTTGTGGTGTATGGAACTTATTGAAATTTTTAACTGTTAAGAAGTATTTGGTCACTTTGTCTGCTCCGATATATCTGACGGCGACTGTACTTGAGGTCTTAAGTGAGTCGCTACGCGAAGTAACAAACAGTTTAAAAAAATATGAAGGTTACAATTTTATTGCTCACATTGTTTAGTTAGAGAAGTTTTAAAATGCAAGAAGATTATGGTGAGGTGCAATTCAAATTGGTTGGTTTGTATGATGAACGATGATATAATGTATGTGTATTTTTATATAATCTGCACAAGTTGTATATAATCTACGTGTAATTAGTTCATATTATGATGCATTTTTAATTATTATCATTTGAAAGCGGTTGTTTCAATATTCGTTATATTTTCATTATTGTGTTATACGTTTCTAATGTACTCACAATGATTTATACCACGCACATGTTTTTGCACGTTACAATAGGCAAACAGAGACATTTAACGTATATATCTATACTAATCTATACTAATATATACATAAAATATTATAAAGAGGAAAGATTTGTTTGTTTGTTTGTTTGTAATGAATAGGCTCCGAAACTACTGGACCGATTTCAAAAATTCTTTCACCATTAGAAAGCTACATTCACCATGAGTAACATAGGCTATATTTATTGATGGAAAATACTAAGTCCACGCGAACGAAGTCGCGGGCGGCAGCTATTTTTGATAATTTGACGAATATACAAACACAAAAGTGTAGCTAGGCGTTGCTTGACTATGAGGGCATATCAAATATACCATTAGTATAAGTCTTCTGGAACTAACGCTCAACCGTTGATTATATTAAGTTCATGATTGTATTAACATAACTCAGGATAGTTTATTATGTTTTATGATCACATTGTGATCGGTCGTATGTACAGTCGCCGTCAGATATATCGGAGCAGACAAAGTGACCAAATACTTTTGAACAGTTAAAAATGTCAAAAAGTTCCATACACCACAAGTTTCCATTAATATCTAAACATTCATTACTTCAGTAATATCTGAGCAGATGCCAATAACATCTGAACACTCATAACGTCAATATGTGTCACGCACGTCATGTGTCTCATTTAGCTACCTGTGTAGATGAGTGTTCAGATATTATTGGTTAGTTGTGTGTATAGAAATTATTGACTAGTATCTGCTCAGATATTACTGAAGTAATGATTGTTCAGATATTAATGGTAACTTGTAGTGTAGGTATGGAACTTAATGACATTTTAACTGTTCAGATGTATTTGGTCACTTTGTCTGCTCCGATATATCTGACGGCGACTGTGCATAGTAGTACTCGGCTTATTCATAAATATTTTCTATAACCACGATTGTACCTATAAAGGTATTAGCAGCTTCGAATGCGTCCTATTACCGCTTTTTCCACAATTTCTGCTGATTCATCGGTCCTACTGGTCGCAGCGTGATGCTATGTAGCCTATAGCCTATAGGCTACATAGCATGAGGAATGCTATAGCATTCCTCAATAAATGGATTACCCAACACAAACATATTTTTTCAAATTGAACCATTAGGTCCTGAGTTTAGCGCGTTCAAACAAACAATCTCTTTAGCTAATAGTAGTTTAGATTCATCTTTAAACATATTAAACAGACGACCTTTTTGTAAGCTTACAGAGGTTAAATAAACGCTTAGTGTTTTAAAAACGGACGCTACCTTTTAATCTAAATCAGACTGACTTCATTTGATGAAAAAGACTTGTTTTAAATTGTAAATGTCATTCGTTATAATAATTAGTAGTTGTTTTTAGATATACCATAACGTGTGAAGAATACATTGAAACGAAATTAATGATTCGCTTCCAAATCGGTGGGGCCTCCAAAATGGGGCATTTCATGTCACCTAAAAGAAATAGTAGGAAGATGAAGCAATATTGAGGTAAACGCTACGATATAAATACGGTACATACGGATCAAAATGCTACGGTATTGTTGTTTTTTTTTCGTAATACGCCAAAACAGTGAACGTCAATGAAATGTCAAAATGGACCAATCACGAAATTTCTCTTAGAAAAGTCACGTGATCATGAAATGTCTATTGGGCCTAGCATGCGCAATACGTCAAATTTCTCGCATGAGACGATAAAAGTTTTTATACTTACTGTTGATTGGCTAAATAGCACTCTGCACTCGTATTTTCTGCCAATGAGCAGCTGACGCACTGACTTCGATCGATTTTGATGTTTGTTAAGAGCGCGATAAAATTTAATCGCGTGGCCCATGCTAGGCCTGTTTGCCAAACTTGTCTAAACGATATCGAAGTTCTATCTGCAACTGGACTAGGCCTCTGTGGGTTTATAATCCCGAAATCGACCACTGCCATTATAGAGGTCCTACCATGCCACAAAATATAATTTACCTGTATGGCGTTTAACCAGTCACGAAACAGTTTCCCTTTCCAATTTTATTGATTAAATGTGGTAAGCTTAAAATAAATACAGATATTCCATAGCAAAACAGGTTGTTAGTTGTGTTTGTGAAGTGTTCTTATTAACTTCCTAATAAAATAAATCAATGAAAATCCACTACCTGGTCTGATATTTTGTTTAGAATAACTAAATGAATAAGGTCTAGTCGTATGCAAGTAAGCGGATATGTACAACAAAGTTGAGATTTCCGAATACATTATTGATTATTGTAAAGTTTTGGCAATGTACTGTCGAAAACACGTCAAGGTAAACATGTGCAGTTCAATATTAGTTCTTATTCGCGCGACATAAGGGCGGTGCAAAGTCCATAGTGTGTAGTCTGACGTGCATTCGTCTGTACCCACCATTATTCCAAGAATTTCTTATGCAGATACATCATAATAATTACCACCGATTCCTAGCCTTCCGCATTTGAAGTAACTGTCATTTATAGCATTTAATTGAACTTTTTACTTTTTTTTTGTTTATGTGTGAAATCGTCTGAAAATTGTGGCCAGTTTGTCACCAAGTTTAAAAGTATGCTCAAAAGCAGATCACGGTAAACATTTGCAGGTCGATTACTGTCATGCCGTTGTGTAATTATCATTTTGACGATACTAACTCAGCGGCTTAGCTAGGTTAGGCGATACGATTTGACATATCGCACCTCTAGATCTAAATAGAGCTACTCGTAGGTACCTACTTTTTAGAGGAGACGAAAAACTAATTGCCGTGTCCCTGAGTACCGTAGGAATTTCCTGAATAGATTGATGGTGTACTAATGAAGCTAAAAGAGAATAATTTTTTTCGTCGATAGCTACTGATTTAAGAAATTCGATAGTGTTCATAACTCAAAAATTGCATTTTTCCAGTTAGTTCCCTTTAGATCTAGGTGTGCGATATGTCAAATCGGTAATTACTCAACGGCTTGACTTCTAGTCCTTTTTTTATTAAATTTTAGCGCACGGTACAAGTACAAAGTGTTATAGTTAGACGTGCTTTTGACTGTACGTTCAAATGGGCTTCCCTATTTCGAATATTTACTGTTACACTGGCGAATTTTATTTTGATGATTAAAAAATATTAGTACAAATTGAGCTGGTGCAGTTCGCGCTTAGTATTGCAATTTTAATATGGTGAATATTCTTTGGCAGTTCTAAAATAATTTTTAAACAGTTTAATCTAACCATCCCACTAGATTGTGTATAGAGATTGAAAATTTTCTTATTCAAGTTTTTAGGCCCGAAAGCTATAATATTTGTATGAGTGTATCAATAGTGTTTCTCCATAAAACCTCTTCCATAATGTGTGGTCAAATTAAAATGAATTGAAGCAGCTTTGTGTGAATCTACCTACTTTTTTCCAAATATATTTTTTTGACTTAGATAACCTACCTATAACGAAGCAAATGAAAGTATGAATTTAATATGAAAGGCTTTCAAAATGTTTATTCCCTAATTTAATGTGATATTATTGGACTGTATTTTTTCTCTAAAGTGTTAAAATGAATTTGTTCGTAAATCCCTTAAGCACAAAATGTATTATGTTAATAAGTATTTATTATTATTATGTGTATTCGCTTACAATATACTTATCTTTTTTAAAGTTTTGCTCTTGAACCCATATTTGTATGATTAATAAAGTGTTTGCAATTTATTCTTCTTTTATTTTAGGCTTATTTAACCATGCAATGCCTTTAAATCAATAATAGTGATGGAATAAGCGCATTGAACCTATCCTGACAGTTAAAAATACAGGTTGATTAGTTTTTCAGGATATTATAAATTTAGTCTACATGCTTATAGGCTAACTGTTGACTTACACCGTCGCGGTACCGCTTGTATTAATAAGACACCTACATTTTGTTTATGTTTACTTAGTAAAAAAAATTGTTTTTAATGTATTTTTTTCTCTATATTCGGACACTAAATTGGTAGGTGCCAAGGTCTCGGTATTACTAGTATGTTAACAGTCAGCCTTGCCTTAGATTTTAATTTTTTTAAAAGTATAGTTTGTTCGTAAACTAATGTAATTTGTACATGCTTCTATAAATTATTGCTTACGCAGCTGTTGGGAATGTTGGTAATCGATTTTTAACTAAATATGGAGTAGATATGCTAATTGTGCTAAGACGTGAAATGCTATATCTGAGAGGAACTACTTACTAAAAGATAAAATGTAGATCACTTAGTTCAAAAAGAGCAGTAGTCCATTTAGGAAACGAACTTATGTAAATTTGCTTGGGTTTGGGTATTCTAGGTTAACTCACCCAGTTAGTATGTATTTGTCTACTCATTATGTACCTACAGTCAAACTTAGTAAATACCAGTTAGTTGATTTGTGTGATTGTCTGTTGCATTTTATTACCTACTTACTCTTAGAGAACCAGCGTTCATATTGAATATTCAACGAACAAGGCTTACCTAAATGATACCCAAAGGTCTCAAAACAAAGTAAAGTTTAGTAAAGTTCTTGCCAGGGGACTCAAAAGTTGAAAGCACCGACCCCTAAGTTTGATCAGGTGGAGGGCAAGGATCAAGGATTCGAGGCTGGATTTAACTTTGAATTGAGATATAGGTAGAACACACCGACAGAGTACAACTCTGGTTCTTGATCGGATCGACATAGAATTAGCGCGTTGAAGTGGGAATGGGTCATATCTCACGAAGAACCACAACCACTGGGGTAAACGGGTTCTTCAGTGCAGACCGCGACCTCTGTAAACGTAGCGTAGGACGACCTCCTGCTAGGTGGATTGACGACCTGAAGATTGCAGACAGATGCTGGAAACGTCATACTAAAGATAGAGCGCGATGGCGCTCATTAAGAAGGCCTTTGTCCAGCAGTGGACTAAAACAGGCTGATTATGATAAATACACATAGTAAACAGTTCCACATTAGTTCTTACTTATGCTGACATACCTGCGGACGGCAGAAAGTGCCTGACGGGCAATTAATATTCGCATACTTAGGTACTAAATTTAAATAAACGACTTATTTTGAATGTTAAGGAAGCTTATCTTCTTCGTGCCTCACCTTCTGTTTCTGTCGCAGTCGCCATCGACCTGATCGTGCAGCACATATCGGAGTACCTGAAGCGGAGTCCGAGTGAGAAGCCACAGATTGAGTACCCTGGCCTGTCTTCCTCGGTGCCGGGCAGTCCGCAACGAGGGGGGAAGGGTGGAAGGCCGCACTAGGCTCAAGGTGAGGCCAGCTTTTAGCCTAGTAGAGGGCCTGAACATTATTAGGTCAATGGTTCCCCTTGAAACAGTGGCAGCGTACCATAGACTGGCAACTTTGTATTGAGAGCCCTCGAAATAAAATGTCAAGTACTAAACGTGCTGATGCAGGGTTTCCCAACTTTTGATTTGTTAACGCTCCCTAGACTAATAATAATTGTTTCATGCATTTTATATTATTTAAATTTCGATCCACGACGTCGGGTTTTAAAACAGTGGTTGACAGAAAAATGGCGTGATGTTTCATTTGTGTAAATCAAACATAACATTGAAATGTTTTTAGTTCATTCTTTTGTTTTTTTCTTGCCTGTTTGCCACCTCAGTGGTATAAACCCCCTTGACATCTCTCTTCGCTTCCCTCGGAAGGCGTGCGCCCCTGGTTGGGAACTACTGCTAACGTGACTAAAATATTCGATAAAAAATTGATTTTGCTGTCCTTTTTAATAGGTAATAGGGAAATATTGTGATGTGGCGCAAATTTTTTATGCAATGCACCTTACTGGTTAAATCATTTACATGATCAAAGAAAAAAAACGTATCTTTTATTTTTTAAGACACAAATGTTTATCCATAATGCCATAATGTTTCTCCCAGAGTTTTTGTCACTGATTGAAACCTTTTTTTGTTGTTACAGAAATATAAAATCTATGTGATTCAGCGCTGGGAAGACGTGTTGCAGTGAGGTAATTAAAGCAATGCCTCAGGTTTAGATTCATATGGAAACAATTGAGATTTGTAGAGAAAGGCATCAGGCTCGGCCAGAGGCTACGGAACCACGCGCCATCCGCCTTAGTGTCTTATGGCACATAGTAAAAGAGTCTAAGATTCATTAACACGTGTCATGATTCCTGCACGCGTGTTGTAATTAGTACAGTCAGCTGTTTTAGGTTGAAAACAACTCAATAGAGAAGTGGACTTGGTAAAAATATAATATTGTTTTTAGTTCGTTAATAGTTATTAAAAATGTTTGTTCATTTACCAAATTAATAAAAAAAACTTAGCGCTGTGTGGGCTTGTAGCGTCAGTGGTGGGTAAAAGAATGTACCTACCCACTAATGACGTCAATCGACAATTCAATGCAATAATATGTATCGCTGTTATTATTTGGTTTGAAAATACAAAAATGCTTTTCCCATATTTTTGCATAATCTAACATACGGATTCAAAACAAGTCTTCAGTCCACTTACCTACACCTTGTCACATTAAGTTAAATATTTTAACTGATGTACCTTAAGAAGGTATTAAGATGTAATGTAACAAACTTATGATGCCGACTGTACTCCACTTAATTTAACCGCCGTAAACGTAGATTGAATAAAAATTATAATTAACAATCTTTATTAGCAACGACGAGTGCTCTACAGTCTGCTTCAGAAAATAAAACTGAACTTCTAGGGCCTATACATATAATGTTTAGACCCTAGAAGTTCCCTTTCCATACAAATTTTAATCTGTAGAAATTGTAGCACTATTTACACTATAATGAGCAGTTCCCTACCCCAATATAGTGAGACTACCTACTAATGAAACATATTTTTTGTTAAGAATAATCGATCGATAGGTCGAATGATTATCCTTTATGTTACTAGTGAAATATGTTCCTGGCAATGTCTGAAAATCTTTTTGTAGTCATGAGCAATCAAATGTGGGTACTTGAGCTCTAAAGTGGACACCATAAGGTCCATTTTATATTGAGATTGTATACATTTCAATGCATTGTTCAATGTTATTGTACCTACCACAGACGTGTAGACACGTGTGTTGCCTACTTGTTAAAATTACCCTTTTCAAGGCATTGTAAGGACTTTAAAGTACCTAAGTGAAATCTCACAAAGTAACATATCTAGTAACTCATAGCTCTTTAGTTACAATAACTAGTCAATCGGATTTGATGTAGACAATTGGAAACAGCAATACACTGAAGGATGTTGGAGAAAGTTGACATATTTTTATTGGATTAGAAAACTTCATCGTCACCCTTTAGGAAATGTTTAAAGTGGGTTTTAGATGTTTAAATAAGCATAGCAGTAAACTCTACGCTGGGTACATACGTAAATTACGTAACAGAATCGTAAGAAATTTCAAATACCTACTACTTTAAATATTTTTTATCGTTAATCAATCGTTGTATCTTTGCAATTCTACTGGGTATGTTGATGGTGCGGCGTTTATATTGCTTAGCTTATGAAAAACTTACGTGGCGCGCCATATCCAAAGTGGTTTTAAACCAGTCTAGGGCCTTTGGGCACGCAAGAATGTGCGGCCCCTAGGTACACAAGAATTTGGGGCCATTTTGGAAAGTAAAAAAAGCTAATCATTCTAAATTGTTTGATAAATGACATTTCTGATATTAGAATGCTGTATAAATTTTAAGACTTTCGCGTTCCATTTTAAACATTTAAAATAATTTAACGGGTCAAAACGCAACACCATTTTTATTTAGTAGTTAATACGAACTACTTACTGCCCGACGTTTCGGTTAGGTTGCACCAAACGTTGTCACGATCTGACCGAGCAGTCATCTCAACGTCGGGCAGTAAGTAGTTCGTATTAACTACTAAATAAAAATGGTGTCGCGTTTTGACCCGTTAAATTATTTTAAAAATTAGAATGCTGGTTCTTTGGTTAGATAAATGGCCGGTCCTGTGGTGCCCCCAGAGAACGGGGGCCCTGGGCACGGGCCGCGTGTGCCCTTATGATGAAGTGGGTTGGGTCCATACCTTTACGTAGATGCTACGAGTATAATAGTTATTTACGTAGCGCTAACCAAGAAACGACAATTTCATACAGGGCGTCTACTCTTGAAAACGAAACGAACAAACGAAAGGTTTCGTTTTTGAAGATTGATCAAAAGTTAGGGAATTAAAACGTGATTTTTGATTTGTATAAATAATATTTTGTTTTTTGATAACGCTTTATTCGCATTCGAAGTGTGTTAGTTGCGATAATGAGCAATGAAAAATACTAAACGTCATCGGATCCGACATATTTCGTTTTCAAGAGTAGACGCCCTGGTCACGCAATTGAAGACCGCGTTTGAATTTATTGAATTACGTTTTTTTTTAATTCAACTTCAGTGTGTTGCTGTGTTCAAGTTAATATGCTCAATAGCATTTGTACTTAGGTATTTCTTAATAACCAATGAGTAAAAATTTCAAAATTGATTTTTAGGTAAAATGGCGGTGCTATTCGTGTGCTAGTTTTATTTGGTGTGATGGTTGTAGAAATTTTATTTGGCAACAAAATTGGCCAAAAATCCTAATTTGTTCAAAAAAGTTAATTTAAAAAAATCGAACAATGCAAATGAATCTTTTTTATTATTATTATATATTCGCTCGCACGACTAGTGCAGCAAATGAGTCATTGACATAAATACTACATATTACTACTGGACAGGTTTATGTAGCTCTTCAAATAAAAAAGGGCGCTTTGCTAAGTTTGTAAACTAGACTCGTGCTGCCCTCTAAAGGATAGTCAGTGCCAACTAAGTATTTGACGTTTCTAAGGCGGTAGTAAATAGAGAATACCTAATTGTGATTTACGGGTTTTTTTTAGTTTTTATCGCTAAATATTTAACTACCTAACTACTACAAAAAAAATATTGGATAAAAACCGTGAAATACATCATATAAATTCGACAAACATTACGACACCGTCGCATTTTAGTTCCTTGAACTATCCGTTATGACATACAGCGCCAAAACGTTGTAATTTTAAGAAGCTCCGTGATCGTGAACTGCAAACCTGTTCAGTTGATTATACAGGTCAATGACTAAATTGTAAAGTTGTTCAGTTTAGATACTTACCAAAATTTATTTAGGAAGAAAAAAAGCCCATAAATTAAATTGTTACGAATGCAATTGAAACAATTTATAAGTGTCTGAAGGAAATCAAGGCCGCCTAATCTACCTAATATTGGTTCTACTTAACCCTAGAAGCCCAATCTACGCTATTTCATTACGAAAGAATGCAATCGTATCGCTGCGACGGTTATGTGAACATAAAGAGTAAGTAACATTGAACAGATGTTTTTAATAAAACATTAAATCAGAGTACACTGTCAATGAAAAATTAAAAACCAGTCTCATAATTTATCATTATTTTTGCATTATGATTGGGCTTCCGTGGTTAAAATATTTAACCTCACAAACTTAAAAAAATATAAGTATATTCATAGTTGTAAATTAATAGCTGGCGATCTTGTCATTATGTATTTTCATGAAAGAAGTCTACTAAAAAATATAAAAATCGATTCCTGTAGGTAAAAGTAAAAGGCTATTTATGTATGGTCTCGGTTATCATTATAGTGTTATCATTATCATAATCAATTCATTTATTCATGTTGGTTACAAGCAATACTTATGCATCGTCAAAATGAATATAAACCAAAATTGAAACTGCAACCTAATCCTACCGAGAAGAAAAAGTTAACTATGAGATAAAGCATCTTTTCTCATCATCATCTGAAAAGGAGGTCATCTCTGCGCAAGCGTCTCTAGCTCATGATATATTACTATCACACACCGCCTTCTAAATTTAGAGATTAATATTATATTTTTATAAAAATACAACAATGTTAACAAGGTAACGAACGTTTACTATATTTTATTGATTACATCCTAGCAATTTATATTAATTTAAAGCACTAACTATTTATTGAAAGCATTATTTTGTTATTCACTTTTACCTTTTTAAAACAATGATTAGGCTGGTAGGCCGCGGTCGCACAGCAGCGCAGGCGCACGTTACGCAGTACGATACGATGACGTCAGTTTTGTTGCCATACAAGTAGCCAACTTGGTCGGACAAATCGTGCGTAGCGTATACAATATCATCATTAGTCTGTATACACCTCAGTACCTTGTCACGGTAAACCTCCGCGAAATTAATTAAGTCAGTTAGCCTTTTAATTTAATGAACAAGGTCCTAAGGTGCTTTCAATCTATAGATAACTGTACAATCAGCATCATTCGACGGTGTACATATACCTCGGTACCTTGTCTCAATAAACCTCAGCGAAACCACATGAGTAAAGAAACGGAACTAAATAAGTTAGGTAGCCTCTTTATTAAATTGACAAGGTCCTAAGGTGCTTATTATCTAAATTATTTTGACTGCACATCCTGCGCTGCTATGAATCTGCCTTTATAATTATTTAATATAAGTAGTGTTATTGGAGTTCGGTGAGATATTAGATTTCTGAACATTTAGACTAAAATACTAGTCAGGAAAAGTGTATCCAAAGCGACAAAATTTAATGATTGAAAATTGTTACAGTTAAATTAATGTTTTAAGTGACCTGCCGTGTCTTTGTTGTTTGTTTTTAAATTACTATTAGGTCGATAGGATGTAAGTATTTACTAGACAATAAGAGTCGCGTTTTGAATTGATAGATTCAACATTTTCTTTATGTGCTGTGTTTGATTTTATTATTTATTTATGAATTATTGTCTATGTTTAAGAGCCGGTCAGACCTATAATAGGGTGCTCGGAAACGCTAATCACCGCTCGATGTAGGTACTAGTGTGGCGAAGCGAATTGAATGAGATGACGCTTCATAAAACGCACATGATACCTACATTTGATGGCAGATTATTGTAGGGACAAAATGTTAGAATCTGTCGTTTTGCCGAAATAAGGTGATAAGCGCTTCATAGCGTTCTACGTATAGCACATATTTGTAATGTCTATTTCTGAATAATAAGTCAAAGTAGGGCGAAAGTCGGCTACCTGTCAGTAGGCGTAAACTGTCAAAGTAGACACAGGCCTTTGTTGTAAAGAAATCGACTACTACCTGCAAATTTTGGATCAAATCTGACATCGGCTTTAGGATACTCTGTTTTGTGCAGTTTGTATTTCGCTGGGATCATTTTAACTACTAATCTTATTTTAATTTATAGAATTTTCATGTTATAGGATAATCGTATGTCATGTAGTTCTTCAGAAGGGATCACACGTTACGACTGATTTATTTATTGTTATTAATTATTTGCTGAACTGTACAGCATTATACTGTCCATTAATTGTGTGATCCTTTTGTTCTCGTATTGGTAATTTAGCAGACAGGCGTTGTTAGTTTTTAATTTAGTCCCTGAACGTTTTTAAATTAAAATGTCCGCCATATAGCATAAGATGATACACATAGCACTTCAATCAAACATTAGGTTACGACGTTAAAAGCAAAAAAGCTGTATTACCACCGAATCGATATGTTTTTTTTTGTAGAACAATAACGTAGGTAGGTTATAACCTACCTATCCTACTAAAATCATATGGATTAGATTGCAAAAAGGCACAGATTTTTTTTCTATCAAACTATCGATGTTGGCTGCAAAGCTTTATCATCTTCACAGAGCTTTTGGAGGAGCGCAGATGGCTCTCATCTCTATATTCATAGATATATGTACGGGCAAAGACAAATTCAATTATTCAAATGCAATTCCCTAAATTGCGGGTAATTTGATACCAAATGGATAGGGATGTGGGAAATGGATATATTTGGTGCAAAAGCACCCGCATAGCATTTCCACTTATTGTAAGATTTGCAAGTCTAATTGTTTGTTTGAATTATGAAAGTTTGCTTGACGGCAGTCATTTTGATTTAAAACACCATGGAGTATTGGTATTGTGATAGATATCCGTTACTGGCAACCTAAACTTGTCTACTCTAATATTTCCTTCCTTACGTCCGCTTGTAACGTGTTCATTAAAATAATTGTTAGCTGCTTGTGATGCCAAAGAATAAGCAAATTACTTTCTCAAAGTTTTAGATGTTGAATTCCTTTGTGTGTTTCTTATGTTTATTTATTGCTTATTTAGGAATATTGTGATAGAAAAGTTACGTAAATTAAGCTTTTATCCTCGTCAATAGTGTTTTTAATTAATAAAAATAGTTTATTCTACAACGAGGGGTTCTCGTAATCCACTTAATATGGCAACATTAACATTAGGCCCGACGCACACGGGTTCGTCAGCGTAGTCGTACCGTAAGCGTTGTATTATCTCTAACGATTAGCTGCAACTACTTTTTTGAACAAGTAGGTACACGCTCGGTTTCGGCATTCGTCGTACAATGTATTACGGGACGCTTTTGCGACGACACCGTTTGCGAAGAGGCTTAGGGTCTGATAATGGAAAATATTAAACAACTAAAAGGACTCAGTAAATAAACACGGCGTCATACACACACAAATGTTTTGATGTTGGTATCTACGTGAACGTGGCACTTTTTCTTTGTTTATTGCTAGAGTCTAAAAAACTCAGGCGCATAAGAGGCGCCACGCAAGTCAATCTTATCGCGTTCTAAACCAACGTTAAAATTGATTATCCCGCTGCTGATTCGCTGAAAACTTGTCGAAACTATGACATTGCGCGCATTCTTGTTTTGACAATTATGAGGCTCTACTTTGATTGATGATGAGATGTTTTTCGTATCAATTGTCATGTCATGTGGATTTGAAGAACCTAGCCTTATTACTAAACGTTGTCTTTAATGCTTCATTAGTTTCTTTACCGTGGCCTTAGGAGAATAAAGCTACGCTTGTTTTAGCATTTTGCTAATCAATCAGAAAATGCAGGTTTTAAAGGCAAAACTTATAGCAAGTTCCCAAAGCTCTAATATTTTGTTAATCGAAAATAGTTTTTTTTATAATCTCACGTGTAAGCGGCATCTAGTTCGTAGATACAGATTATTTTCTAATAACCTTTGGGAAGTTGGATATAAATTACCTACAGAAGAGATAATGGATTAATTATTAACTGGTAAAGTAATTCAAACAAAATATACGTAGAAAAAAGAAATAGATTTCTGTAATTACTTAGTTCACATTTTGCCAATTAAATTGACTAGAATTAAGCACTCGCGGCAAAGCTGCAGGGTTAGTCTAGTATGTAGAAAGCGATGCTATGTAGTCGTCACCTTATTTATAACAGTAATTTTTATTTCATCAAACGATAATAAGATGCAAAGATTGTACCCACATCTTAACAAAATACTTACTAGTTATCGCAAAGAAAATTTCAGGTGTCCAAAAACAACACATCGCATGATAATTTTAAAGTATAGAAAGCTTAAGATTGTTTTTTGTATATTTACGATTATTCAAGTTGACGACGCCTAAGTGCGGTTTCAGATTAGCATTTTACCTATGCAGACCCTTTATGATCGTGATTGTGAGTAGGTATATTTGTTAACGTGGGGTCAAAGGTAATCTATAAAGGATTGGTTAAACCAAAGAAACGCCACAAGTACCTACTTAGTTAGCAGAACATCGGCTTTGTGATCACCGCTGGCATTGTGACAACGGCTTGACATAGGTAATGTCTTTCCTATAGAACTTTCGTTTTCCTAGGAAACACATTACGTTTCATGTGATTATCAGGCCTAGCATGCGCCACGAGAGTACCTAAATTTTATGGAGCTCTTAAGAAATGTTAAAATCAATGTGTCTACCGCTGATTGGCTGAAAATACAAGTACGGTGTACCTACTATCACGCAATCAACGGTAAAGAAAGTTTTATCGTGTCATGCGAGAAATTTGACGTATTGCGCACGCTAGGCCTACATATATGAGGGATTAATGTCATGAGTTTATGGTGAAATGCTTCTACTCTTCTACTTTATTTACAAACGCTTAAGATTAGGATGCTTTGTCACTGTCCAATCCCATAGGTTAAGAAAGAGACAATGCATAGTTTTCTAATTGGATTCCTTTTTTGACGTTTTGTAAATAAGAGTGAGAATTGTGACGTACACGTGGCCTATTAGTAGGTACTTATAAAGAAACATTACTCACATGTAGTTGTTTTTATTATATGATCGTTCATTTTATGCTGTTTTTACATAAGTTAGTGTTTTTCTATTTATTCCTCGGATAAAATTTAACCGTCTGTTTTAAATAACGCCTAGTTAGTTGTTCACTCAACGCAAGATTATTATTGTACAAAGGATGTTATTTTTTAAAATAATAAAGCTATTTTTATTTTCGAAGTTGTTTAATTTTTACACCTGCCAAAAGGGCAAGACAGTTGATTTGCTTGAATAATTCTCGCAGCGAGTCACGTGGTCTTAGCTTGTAAATGGCTCGGATGGCCTTCTTTTGTAACACGAAAATAGTCGGTAATACAATAATAATAATAATATAATAGGTCGGCTGCAGATCCCCTTAGGAGCAGACCATACGACATGACGCTGTGAAAATAGCTAAAATAAACCAATTTTGCCGTCTTCACATCAGTCAGTTGCCTTATCTTCCTAACAGCATATGCCGCCGAACTCAGTCTTCCAGCCAGAGAAGTTATGTGAGGTATTACATACATTGTAATTTAGAATCTAAGTTTATGCCAAGAAATATAGTTAATATATATAGTAGGGTTAATGAGTTCAATTTGTTCCTCATTAATTTTTATTATAGTGTTGACCTGCTTTACATTCGGCATTGAAAACTTTACGCATTTTGTTTTATTGGCATTAAGTAAAAGGTTTTTAGTTTTAAACCCATTGAGTACCTGGCTGAGAGCTAAATTAATGTCATCAACATTTTCATTTTGTCTATTAATTTTGAACATTAGAGAAGTATCATCGGCAAATAATACTATCTCACATAAATCCGTGATAAAGAATGGCAGGTCGTTAATGTATATTAAAAATAGCAAAGGTCCCAGTATTGAGCCCTGGGGCACTCCCATTAAATAATGGAGTACCGGACGAATTAACTCCATTCACACTGACTTTTTGAGTTCGGTCAGACAGATATGACTTAATTAGATCAAGTGAATTGTTCGATACACCATAATGCCGCAATTTCAAAATCAAGGTTTGGTGATTCACGCAATCAAACGCTTTTGATAAATCGCAAAAAACACCCACGATATCCTGCTTATTATCCCATGCATCAAACACATGCTTGATGAGTGCTAATCCTGCATCTGTTGTAGATTTCCCTTTAGTAAAACCATATTGGTTTTTATGTAATAGCTTATTTACAGTGAAATGGCTTAGAATCTGATCAGAAATTATTTTTTCAAAAATTTTACTAAATGTAGGTAAAATTGAAATGGGTCTGAAATTTGACGGGTCATTTTTTTCTCCACTTTTAAATAAAGGTATGACTTTACTAAGTTTCATTAAATTTGGAAAACAACCTTCATCAATACATTTATTAAATATAATTGCCAAGTGAGGAGCTATAATATGTTTTATATTTTTTAATACATCTACAGAAAGACCCCATAAATCTTCAGTTCTTTTGATTTTTAGTTCCTTGAAGGCATTCAAAACTGTCTTAAAGTTTATGTAATCAAATATAAAGGGAGTTTTGCATTCATCGACATACGATTTGAGCAGGGAATTAGCTTGATCTGGGTTAGATGACAATCCACTAGTTGTTGTGACCGGGATATTTGTAAAGTAGGTCTCAAAAGCGTTGGCAATTTCACAATCTTTCTCGATAATAGTTTTATCAATTTTGAGGAAGAGGTTGTTTGTTTGTGTTTTGTTTTTACAAGTCTCTTTATTGATAATTTGCCATGTGACTTTGTTTTTATTAGTTGCTTTAACTATTTTTTTCTTTAATAAAATTAGATTTAGCAACCGCGCAAATCTTTTGTACTTTTTTTGTGCAATAAAGTTTTTAAATAAATAAATCTTTTTAAATATTTTCGAATAATTTCTGACATATTGAGGGATCGTACGAATTAGATTTTATATCATATAATTCAAATAATCAACGTCTACTTTTATATATACCTGACGTAGCTCAGTCACTAAATTTTATTTTTGAATTGTCCACTTTTATTATTTTTTTAGTAAATATATTATTAAATTCTGTTTCAACGCTTGTGGCAAAAGCATGTGGGTACGCTTGTACTTTACCTACATTGTGTATCTACAGAATGAGTGGGTCCTGTTAATAATTAATGAAACCAGCAAAATTTTGATCATCGTGTTTATTACAGTACACATAAAATTATAATGTTTGCAATAAAAACAAGTAAATCATTGTAATTAAATAGTTTTGTTAACACAAGACTCGCTTGCCCTGCGCATGCGCGGCGTGCGGACTAGGAGGCGCTAAACTATGCGGAGTTGACTGCCCAACGTACAAACACGAGCAATAGAATGTAAGCACTAGTGCCCTTATAACATTACCTTAAGGTTCACTTTAGAATGAGTTTGTCTTCTTTGGACTTTTTACCACTCTTATGTCGTGTATAAATTCTAATATCGAATTGTAACCGTGATGTGCTGTTAACTGATGTAAATTTCATAACACGATATATTTTTATAGATTTTCTAAGATAGCACACGGTGTCGTTAAAAAGACACTTTTAACCCTTTCACGGGCCGTGGCAGAATAGTTTCCCCTTAAATTTAAGCCTTTTCGTTCCTCTATATTTTCTTTAAATATTCCCAATAACTGAATCTCAAGTTATGAAAAAAAAAAGAAGAAATTATTAAATTAGCAATAGTGGCGGCAATATAATGTCATGCCAGAAATAACCAATGACGTAATAGTTAGACCTTACGCCTACGTATCGCCACCTAGCGGATGTTTCATACCCAATTGTATGCTTACTTTTAAGTATATTTTGGCAGTCAACTCTGGCGCCCAACGTGGGCACGCCTGCGCAAACAACAGACAACGCTTATAACTTGCTTGATTGTACAGACAAAAGCACGTCAGCTTGGGCTTTTTACCGTTTACCATTACTTTTTATAAAGAACCAATGTTCAACTGCACGTGTGTGCCGTGACGTGCTGTCGACCGTACATCGCTCTGTATACAAAGCAGAAAACATTTTTGATGCCAACTGTACCTCGGCCAAGAGAGTAATCCAACCGTTTTTAAATCCTAGTTTAATGAACATGTTTTACGTTATTACCTAATATGAATTTGTAAGGAAAAATAAGCCTTAGGATTTTTATTCTTTGGCCGAAATTCCTTACAAGCTGTACCTACGTTTCACAGGCTAAACCAACAGGTGTCACTTTTTGAAAGTCTGTACTGTTTATGTAAAGTGACAAGAAAAGGGTGTACATGCATAGTGCTGAACTTTGTCAAGACAAGCATTGACGATTTTTGCACTATTTTACAGTCAAAAGCACACCGGATTACAAACTTTGGACTTCGTAACATCTTTAAGTCGTGGGTATAAGATCTTAAATCGAACCACAAGTGTTGGATGTGCTGTTGACCGTAGTTTATAGCTTCAACGTTAGCATTGCACAGTACCAATTGAATAACAAAATAAAATACATTAAAATTGGGATTCTTTTGATTTTTGTAAGATAAATGTATCATTCAAACATTTTATAGTAAAATATTTTAATCATAAAACGAAGCGTTATCATGAGATGAAACGTGCGCAATGTTAAAAGTAGAATCTCATCGACTTAGTTTAATATTTGGATCATTGAACAATGTTGGCCTGCTCTGGGAAACACAATGGCTAATCTATATTATATTAATTAATATATAAATTTTCAATACAAACGCAGTGCTAACGGGTGATAAACGAATTTTAAACCTTACTCTAGTATTATCGTAATCATAAGATTTAAGCCCGATTTCTACGAACTTCATCATGAAGACATGTCACCTTTACAAAAGGGCCTAATAATAAATAATTTGTATAAGACAAAACTTGCCCTTGGTTCATTTATAAAAACACCGTTTTAAAATGCGACTGTACTTGTTGCTTTAAAACAAATATCAATAAAATTCCTATACATTTGGTCGAACAAATTAAAACTAAAATAAAAATTTACAAATTACACTCTACAATAAAAATAAGCTTTATTCTAATAATAATGATCTATAATTACAATCCGTTGTATTAAAATTATAATCTATTATCGTGTTACAAACTAAAATGTTAAGAGTTAAGTATTGCATGACACTTATCAATATTTTACAATATATTTACAATTGAAAATCTTTGCACTCTATACCATTAAAATAGGAATTGGTTCACCGGCGTGCTCACGGCGAAGCAAAGCGTTCTAAATTGGAATAATATTAGAATGCGCCACTTAACAAGATAATAATAAAACCATACTAATTCAATTATAACCACTCTAAATGATAATCAAAAGAAACGACTAAAAGAAACTGGCGTCCGTTATCTGGCAAAATAACTGAAATTAAACGGCGCAGAAATGATAAAAAAAACTTCACTTGGATGTATTTTCGGATGGACATTTAACGTTCAAGTACAAAGGTACATTTTGTTCATGCGTGGATGAAGGATAAAAGGTTTAATTTGAATCAATATTTCGCTGGCTATATCTGTCCGGCTATCTGTATTTTGAAAATAATGCCATAAAAGAACTTATTTTTCGTTTTTAAATGGCGAATGATAAATCTCGCGAGTGCGCGTTACAAGGCGAATTGTTATTATATCTTCAACTCGCGATCATGAACATATGAAGTAGTATCAAATAAAACCGCATAGGAACCACCAAACTTAAACACATTGCTATTACCCGCGTCGAATCAGCTTCCGAATTATTGAGTCACGGTGATATTTTTGGTTCGTAATAATAATGGCGATTAGTAGGAAAATAAACAGTTTTATATTTTTGTCATGATTTTCCATATTTTAATTACGTCAATATAAACAATATCTTAATTTATTAAACAAAAATATGTAAAGTTAAATGTACAGTCAACATCATTAGATTATATGCACCTCAGTACCTACCAAATAGCCGGTTTAATACGACAAGGTACTGAGTTGTTTACAAACTAAAGATGTCGACTGTACATCAATACTTCATATTTTCATGATCCGAGTGAGTTGACGACATCAAAAAAGAAGGTATCATTTCGATTTCGAGCCCTTTGAATGAGACGCCATTGTTTATTTTCAATGAACTGAAATTATTATTACATTAAAACATCTCAATCTTAGTGGCACACTCTAATTATTGCAGTTGTCCTTTTCATACATTGGTTACGAATCAAAATTATTTATTAACTTATTATTTTTTACAGTATTCTACCATTTTATGCAGACTTCATTTCCACGTATCACTTTTATAATTCACAACAGACCTAAAGCTCGATTTCCGAAACTTATAAATAGTGACGAGTGACAATAAAGCAAGAAAACTTACGTCTTACAAATTCAAGGAAGTTTTAACCACTGGAAGCGATATTGTGCGACATATTACAAAATTATTTCCACAAAAAGAAATATTTGCACATCTTTTGTATGATGATAAATCGTATTTTCGCAAATAAATTAACGATTTTAAGAAGATACGGACAAAATGTGTTTTGTTCTACACTCCAATCTCGCATCAATAAATAACGCAGCGATTCATGTTATTGAATGTAACCTGCGCCTGGTGATGAGAGTTAATTTATTTCTGAGATGAGGTTTTTGACAACTTAAATGAAATTAAATTTAAAAAAAAATATATTGTTACATTTCATATTCTATCAATATGAATAAGTATTGTCCAGCAAGCAAAATCGGTCCAATAAGGCTTAATTACCTTAAATGTGTAATCTTTAAAGGAACGCGTCATTTCTCAAAAATGCCATCTATTTTCTAATTGTAAAATTGTAAAACGTTTATTACGGTTTTTTCTATATTCACAGATTTTTGCGAAAATCCAACTTGACATTATACTCAACTCTAATCCAGTGGTAATGAGATCCTTGATTAAATCTCTTATTTTGCAGAGTCAATATCGTTAAATATACCATGAACTACTCGCAGACAGTCCCATCAATTATTTCGCATTACAATGTACACAATACCTATTGTTTATCTACAAACTTGTGTATTTGGTATTATTATTAGGCGATCAGTCGATGCACTCAGCATTTGAATGTTCGTCGTTAATTTTCAAAGATGTGCCCTTAACAAAACCATTTTATTGATTTTATTTGACATAAAGGGTTTCAGTTCCCGGTCGGGTCAATATGGGAAACAAACTTCTTTTATATAAACTTTCGCGTTGCATTTTAAACATATTAATATAATTTAACGTAACCACTAGCTAACTAATTGAAACGTCGGGCAGTAAGTAGTTCGTATTAACTACTAAATAAAAATGGTGTCGCGTTTTGACCCGTTAAATTATTTAAAAAACTTATTTTATGTTGTCTGGGTGTTATGGTACCGTCGTTATTTCAACAAAATATGTTTAGCTAAACCACAGAATCAACAATATATGTTAAGAATTTTAGAAGGTGTTTATGTTTAATAGTAGATATGTTTTGAGTGAAAGCACATCTAATTAATAGTTAAATGTAAAACTACGTCAATGATATCACCTGTGTACTAATTTCTCCAGTGAGAGTATGATATTAGCATTATTTGTCAAACAAACGTGAATAAACTGACGTTTATTCACGTTCGCAAAAGTGCTTATTGAGTGACCTCAATAAGCACTTTTGCGTATTTATGGGTTCATGAGAGTTTAAAAACTTTCGTTTTTGTAATAATACTGCACGGCATTTGGGTCGCACGGTAAAGCACGACCAAGTTAAACCTTTTATACCAAATAGCTGGTTCCCGCGACTTCGTTCGCGTTATTCCGAGATAAAAAAATATTATAGTACCTCATCGATAAAAGCATTTCTTCCAAATCCATTTGTGTGAAACAGTAACAGACATACATCCAGACATAGATACATTCTTACAAACGCATCGCATTTATAATAGTTGTTAAATAGTATGCAGCTACAGCAAATTACTTGTTTCTGGCATTAACAGTGCCGCACATTCCGTTCGATATAAAACTGACGAAGTTTTTAAAAGTTAAATAACAAATAATACGTCCTTGTAGCGTCTCTATTGCGGTCCGATTATAATGGAACCAATTTTTATGCATTTGTAGCTTAATTTATATTGTTTTTCACTTTTCACTGAGGTGCTTCGATGCAGGTCCCATTTCTTGTATTTTGACTTAGCGTACGTTACAGCATAACATATTATTTACAGATTAGCAGTCGACTAATAAAGAACGAATCTTGAACCTTTGCCGAGTTACACCACTGCACTGTACAATACAAAGTGAGTACTGTGGTTGAGAAGTGTGGCATCTACATATGCCGGTAGTGTCCGGAAATATTATTCAAAATTTTAACAATTAAAGTTAAATTTGAAGAGATATTAAATATTTCACTACGTGGTCGCATCTGATGTCGTCTTAAATTCATTTTGTACTGTATATCAGCAAAACTATTGCAAAAAGGCCTAATGTGTCATATGATCTAATCTATTTTAAATCTTATATGACTGAGGTAAGTACGGAAATAAATCATGTTTAAAATAATATCACGCGCGCGACCACAAAGTGAATGAAAGTAAAAGAAGTGCCATTTTGAGGCCGATACTGGGCATCTTAAAAATCTTTGATCGAAGCCCATAGACCATTGTGTTCTAAATTAATAAACGCCATACTTCCCAACTACATGTCATACACTGATATCGTTGCTGCGTAGTGGAGACAGCGCTTCGAGCGCATGACGTAATTACGTCGTAATACGCGTGCGCTTGCCGTGTACGCTAAAACTCGTGGGACCACATTACCAAAATTGTTTTATTACACATGGTTGTGAGACAAAAACTATATGAAACAATATAGTGAAATCATCATATTACAGGTTAAAAATAAAATTTGATTAATAATTCCGTTTAAGTTCACAGAAGATTACATGCTTTGCAGCCATCATCTATACAGTCAGGCATAAGAAAAGACATGATGAAAATTGTACTTTAAAATGGACCACTTGAATTTTAGCGTACCTCCTACGGACCAAAAAATCGACAATACGCCATATATAGTCTACGCAATACGTATATTGTCTACTATGTAAACGCAAACAGTGAGACGCGCGTGCACTTTTAACACGCTATCCCCCTTGCAGCACGTGTGACGTCACGGGTGGCGTCACTTGCGCACGCGTGCGCGGCGGCCGTGCGCGTGACGTCACGACAGGGCGCGTGACGTCACGACAGGGCGCGCGCGCGCAGCCGCAGGAGCCGCTAGTCGGCCGGCCGCGGGGGAGGCGCGCGCGGGGGCAGCGGCGACGCCGGGACGCTCCACGACTCGCTGGTGCCCCATCTGTATGTACATACAAGTCTGATGTATTTGTTTTTATACTACACTTCAAGATTGACCTCATCCCACCTGATGTTAAATGGAAATTAATGAGGTTCTAGCTTAAGGGTGAGAAGTACAGCATAATAAATCTGTTACTGGACTTGTCGCCTTTACCTTGAAGGCCTGACCCCTGCTACTACCGTAGCACCCGCCAGGAGCTCTGAAACATTTACTCACACGCAGGAACACAACAACACAGAAGTGATTGTTATTTGGCTGCGGTCTTCTGTAAGGTTGAGGTATTTCACCAGTCGGGCTGCTCCAGTTCATTCTGATAAATGGCTCGTTCGTTCCACGTGATAAATGGCTATGCCCTACCTCTCTTAAAAAGGATCTCTTTTAAGAATCCAATTTTTGAACTCCTTACCTACCTACCAGTGAGGGATTCGAACCCACAACATCACAATACCCGTTTAATATTTATATAATGTATCAATATTTTAAGATTATACGCACAATTTAGGAAACATGAATGTGGTGAACCCGACCGGTTCACCCTTCAGTAGTTGTTGCTTAAGTATTAGAGTTTAGAGTAACTAACATATGTCCAAATATCGAGATATCCTTACAAACTTCCGAGTTAATAAATTAAAACATCATTTCCTCCACCCTCTTCCATGAATGTCTTGTCTTGAATGTGTTCTTCGTGTTTGTTTTAGGTTCTTAATGATCAGAAACAAATAGCTCAAATCACCGCGCAGTCTCCTTTAGTGACGTGTCTCTCTAAACACTTGACATTGGCGGAATCACTGCTTTGTTTTCAAACGCGGGATATAATAATTAAAAATATAATAATATTAGTAGAATAGTATGTAGTCTTAGTAACAAGAGTTGAGGCTCACCTGTGTTGCGCGTGGTGGTGCGGCTGATGGTGCGGTCGCGCTGCAACGTGATGCCACTTCACGTACCCGCTCAGGCGGCGCTTCACCAGCCCCGCCAGCGAGTGCAGCCAGCCTGCGCACCGCGTACCTTAGCTGCGCCCCCCCTCCCACTACCGACACACACCCCCCAGCGCTCTGCCCACTCGGCGTGCGAGACCTCTTTGGTTGAGCAGTTTAAAAACGCGATATGATCATGCTACGTTATTGAAAAGTTAAGTGTCTTAGTACGGTAGCTTGCACAATGCGCCGTTGCAGAATGAGGTCGTCATTGAAATCGAGTCATTGTTACAACAATTGGCTACTTGACAGTTTTTGGAAAAGTATTGTAAAATGTGCGCCCGTTCATTTTATATCCCAAGCAATTCGATTTATCTGGAAATAATCTAAATAACCAGAGAAAAATATGATTTTGTGTAACACATTTAAAAAGCGCGCGAAAACGCCTAGTCGCGTCATTGTTGCAATTATGACGTCAACGTCCTAGACAACGAACCGATACGCATAGGAACGACTTAATTAAGATAAACGGAAAATGTTTCAATAAATTCTTTATACGATTAGAGACACAATAATTCAATTTAATCGGTAAAATAATCATTGTTTCCCCACATTAAAATAAATAATTTTCGCCGACAGCTGTCATTTCCGAATTGCAATGGTGGTTTCCGTTTCGGTTCTTTTGTTCCACAGATAAAAAAACTAAAATTTATTTTGCAAAAATAAAATACTAACTATGCTTTTAATTAAAAAGTAAAAATGTAAAATGATTACTTAACTAATAAGCTAACATATCTAACACTTTTCATATTTTATTGTTAACACTGTCAAGTAGCCTATTGATTGTGATTACAAACCCAAGCTATATATTCCAAAGTCTAATACATCATATTTACAGTATACCCAGGGGACTGATTAAAAAACGTCAGGAGCGATTCCGATTCGGAATTCAATGTATTATCTTTGTCCAACTGTTTACGTCAAGAAAGAGATAAAACAATTGTTTACTAATTGAGACCCAATTCCGCGGATTTGTGAATATGTAGTTAAGTATGAATTCGAGGCGTTACTTTGTTGAAAGTTGTTATGAAATGTTAATAAACGTGTTATATTACAATTTGATATACAGTTTTTTCCCTTAACTAGAGTATTGTCAGAACGTGCAAAATATAAAGTTAATTAACTTTCAACATATCTATTTACAAAAGTTAGAGTCGGATTCGTATTCGGAATCCATTGTATGTCCCTTTCTTAATTTAAACAATTAAACAAAGACCCCAAACCTTTCGAACCTTTCAAGGTCGGAATAGTATCTGACGTTTGTGTATCAGGCTTCTGGTTCCTGTGTTATGTACATAAAAAATAAACATACATAATACATGTTATTTTTAAAACATTAATAACCTCGCAGGATTATATTATTACTGACATAATTAACAATAACTTCATGTTCTGCCACTTTTCCATATTTGGCAAAACAATTTTCGGCTCACCATACAAACTCAATGACCATCTAAAATTAGGTTCTCCATGTAGGGATTTTTTTTGACGATTTCGAAAAAGTTCTAGAACCAAAGTTGTTTTCAATTTAGTAAGAAATATAATCCTGCGAGAATGTTAATGTTTTAAAAATATCTTTGTATCTGGTATCTTCAAATCAGATTTTTAAATAATGAAATATCTTGTCTAGATTCCCATGTGCCCTAGGTTACAATAGAAACGAAGACACCACTCATTACCGTTCATGATATCTACCGTTTCTCAACAGATCTCGACGCGAACGGTCACGTAGTCGTATAAACCAAAGAGGTCCCGCGCAGTCAGATGCCCAGCCGCGGCAGCTATAGATGAACGAAGCCTCGTGTGACGTCACGAGCGTGATGATCACCCACACCTAGCCACTACAAGCCGGGGTGAGTAGCGACGGCGATATGTGATGAGCTGTGTTCACTTGACAATATATATACAGCCCTATGTCATAATTTTCATATGCAGAGGTTTTTTATTACTTTTTAAGATTGAATTGAAAAAATATATCTTATTGTATTTACTAATACTATTATTTAATTTTTCAGATTGGAGAAAGTTACGAATTCATTCGTATTTTAACGATAACGATAAAAATATTAAAAATGACTAATCGTGAGATACCGAATATAAAAACTGGTTCAGATATAAAATAACCAGTCTTTTTTTATATTACTAAATTGGCATAAAAGTAATTAGAACCATTTGTCATTCGTTTTTGAATATTGTAAAATGAACACTTAATGTAGTTACTTAAAATAATGATTCATGAAAGGAAGAATGATTTCAGTGCTGCTTACAACAAAACATAAAATGGAATGACAAGACCATGTTCACCCATTAGATATTACAGTTAATAGGTAATCATTATGAGAACATGTAAGTATCAGAAAGAAGTAAGAAGCACTTGTGTAGTAAACTTGTGTCCCAAAACATCCAACCTGGTGTATACAGATATAGCCCTTATTAGCCAAGTGTTAGGGTCGTGTTTAGTGTAGCGAGGCATGTGACAGAGCGACAATGGGCAGGCGATGTGGGGCGCGTGAGGACAGCGGCGAAGCACAGGTTTATATTGGCACAAACATTTGACACACATACACCAATGCTCAACAGAGGATGGACCAATATGTAACTAATTCGTCATCAATTTGCACTTTGTTATTATTTTAATTTTAGTATTAATTTGGAAAAAAAAACATTTAAATTAACAAAATAACAGAGAGTGCAGATTGATGACTTTAATTCGCGTACAAATCTCCATTATGCAATTGTAATCAGGTATTGTGGTAACACAATGAAAGTGTTTACATTAGTTTCTAACTTAAAGTATTTCTTTAAATTTCCATTGCATCATGGATATTCAGTGTTCTTAACGCGAAATTACCTATTTCTAAAGCCGCATCTGCTACGGACAAACATTCAAATCAGATAATACCTATTTAGTGAACTAATGTAGATACAAACCGTTCGTTCACTCATTCGTTCAATTTTAGCAAAATACATGATTTTTATTTTTATTTTATGTATGGATATTCTCAGCTGAATGGTTTTTAAATAAATGTTATTGCAGCAGACGAGGCTTTATATTCACTAAATGTTTGTTCAAATGCTTTGCCAACGCACATCGTAATATACATAGAATATTTCACGAACAGCAGTCTGTAATATAATTCTCAAAAGCGATTACATATAACGAGTTAGTTCCAGCTTACGAAATTATATTTGCTTTAATTACTAGATTTATGCTAGTCTTTCGCGACTTATGACCCAACGCCCGTATTTAAGAACCTATTTAATCCACTTTTAGTCTTATTTATAAAAATAATCTTGGTTTAAACGGAAACTGAAAAAAATCAAAACAACTTAAAATGTCTGATTGACATGTTTTAAATAATATTGATATTTACCTATTTTGGTCTTTACAAAATGGTCGCTCATTTTTAGACTATATTCAAACCAGACCAGTTCCAAGTTCTTATTAATAAGACAGTTCAGGTTTATTTGATCAAGCTTCCATTATTAATTTTAATTGCAATTAAATAGTTTATGCATTTATAGATATTGATATGACATCGTGTAAATTTACGAAGATAACCACCGTCTTTAGTTAACGCGGACCATATTATCATAAGTATCGTCGAATCTCATCAATTTACACGCTTTTAACCAACTTTGTCCGCATGACGTTAGTCATGTTCGGTCGAAAACACGTCAGGCTACACTTTGTACTTTGCAACACTCTTATGTCGCTGGAATAAGAACTAATATTGAACTGCAAGTGTTAACCTTAATATTCCGATGGTGAACAATAATTCAGTCATTGTCAAATAACGACCCTAAGTGGATTAAAACAATTAGAACCAACGAACAACTCAATAAAATCGGTGCAAATAAACAAAACTCCAAATGGTTCGTCCCACGCGATTATGTTTTTGACAAAAATAAAGAAAATTCGTTTACAGCAATATAAGTAACTTTCTGGGTTGAGTCGATTATTCGAATACGTGTACCCTGAATGTAATTCTTTAAAGCTCACTATATAAACAACTTGATCCATAAACTAAACTTTAATTAGAACAATAGATAATTAAATACAGGCGTAAGATAATTGTCGAGCGCAAGCACAATATCTGCGAAGCACACAGGATCGCATTTGAAGCTCCCATAATCGTTTTTGTGTTCTCTCTCTATGTACACGGTGGGGGGTAACATGAGACATACAATACATGATAATGATACAGGATGATCGTGCGCTAAATTATTGCGGGAGTTGTAATACATTTAGGGCCCTTTTTAATCGAAGACTTGAAAAATACTTGGACGACTTTGCTCAGTCAGTATTTCTGTCGCCCAAGTGAATAAAAATGTGCCTATTAAATTATTTCTCATACATTTGTATATAAACAATCTAACTTCGCTTTTAATAGCTGATGTGATAATATTTCAAGATATTCGGAAACTTGAAAGCATTTGTAGAAAGGATTAATTTATATTTATTAAGTTAATATTGTTTCCTCCACACTTTACAAAACCTTTTTCAGAAATAATTTCTGTACAACTTATGCGGTCTTATTGCTTAAAACGATTTCTTCTAGAAAACCTTCGGTTAGAGTGGAGTTTTAACAAATGTCACCCCATCTTGGTGACTTGTTTTTCACAGCTTTAATATTGTCATACATTTTTAATGTATAGTTGATTGACTAAAATTTCGTAATAAAACTGGGTTTAAATAAATACAGAGTGGCATGACCCAAAAAATCAAATTTACTCTTAATTTTGTTTTGTCTTGTATGGAATTTTACAATCAGGCATCAATGTACTGGCACCAACTATTATAGAAATGTAACCACATTCTCTCCGTCGTATTTTAAACATCCCGCAATAATTTAACTCCAAGACTAGTGTAACGGTGACATGAGAGGACCAGAGTGGCGAGCGCAGCTATCTCTTAATAGTTCTACCTAATTACGCGGTCATAGGCTGGCTGCCCTCCGGGTCACATAACGGTGACCACACATTGGGCCGGCGCGTTCCTCGAGCGTGCGAAAGACGCGAACGCCACGTTTCACTATAGTACTTTGTAAATGCGGGTATAAATCTGCGAAATGTACCATGCAACGCCCTGCGGACGCGCATGAACCGAGTATGTATGATTAACAGCACGTCGACCTTGGCACCGCCCTTATGCCCTGCGTATAAGAACTAATATCGAACTGTGTTTATCTTGACGTTTTGAAATAAGTTAAAGGGTCAAAATGTGAAACCATGGTGTTTACATGGTGTGTATTCTTATTTTGAATGTTGAAAATGCAACGCGAAAGTCTTTAAGTCTATTTTACCTTAACGCGCTGTCGACTGTACGTACGTGCGCCGGACATAGCTCACTTTGTCGAGAACACGCGAAGAGCTTTCTTCTATGGTTCGCGCCCGTTCCGCAATACTGATACACCCAACCCGTCCCAATGGTGGTGAGAGCCATCTGCGCGCCCCCGAATGACAAGGCTTTGCAGCCATCATCGATGGTCGAATAAAAAACTCTGTTGCTCCGTGCACACTGCGTGCCCCTTGTGTTCGGCGAAAAAATCGACAAATGGCGAATCGCGGCGCGCACGTTTTGAAATTCGTGTACGTAGTGAGCACGGTTCGTGCGCGCTAGCCATCCACACTATGAAATTACCATTATATTGCACGATACATTTCGACAATGTGGACAACAACTTCTTTTATCGCGTGTTACATAGCATGCTACATTCTGCTTCTGCGACCTATATCCGCTTTCAGTGATCTCAGCGGACGCTAGGCGTCAACAACACGCTTGAAGAACGCTTAAGCCCAATGTGGGGTCAGCCTTGGATATACATACGTCACATAATAATTAATCAATATGTGGACAAACTAAAACATTCCATATATTATAAAGGGGAGCAATTTCTGTATCCTCATAGCCACGAGCACAGTACGATGATACGACCTACTATTCTCACATAACGTCGGTAACGGATTCGATTCCGGGCACAATGGCTTTGTCTTTTTTTAAACTTATCTGATTGGAAAGGGACAAAGCATTGACTTTCAGTACTTTCTTCTAAGAATTCAGAAATAATAATTGGACTTAAATGCAAGTAGAACACGTGGCTAAGAGGTTTCAATAAATATTATACAAAAAAAAAAGAGATGAGAGAGGTAGGTACTGTTAAATTTGAGTCATCCTAATTACTATAGATATTATATCAACGAAATCACTTTTGTCTGGCAGTAATAGTAACGTGTACTGATACGGGCGCGTGTAAACATTGAGAGTCATCTAACATAATACATTTTTTCAATCGCTTTAGTGCCAATAGCCTGTCTTATTTAGGGATGAACAAACAATACCAAATTTAAACTCCATCGAAATCCTTATTCGTATTTTTTCCAGTGGAATATTTTCTGCCGAAATGACGGCGTGTGTGTGGCCCCAAAAAGAGAAAAGTTACCCACTAATACCGCCTGGTTGAATATTATACATAGCCTTGATGGTATGAAGGAGGAAACTCTACTTGGTCAGAACCATTAGAGCACCACAGGCGGAATAGCTGCTACTACGCTGCCCGTCTTTTCCCCTGGGAAAGACGGAATCGATCCACGGAATCCCTAGAACCTGATAGCCTACTACCAAAAATGAAATATGTCGGATAGCAATTTTTAATCCTCGTAATGGTAACTACTAGGAATGCGCCTAAAGCGTTTAAAAAAAATAATGAAGGGATCACTGCAATAATGATGAACGTCTTTTGTTTTGTGTAATGAGATATTTCAGTTTCAAGTTTAAAAACGTTGTACAAAACTCAGTCTTATTGCCGTGAATATATGGGACACTGTGATTAAAATATCAGAACCTTTTTTTTTCTCAAAATTGGAAGCGATTTCGCATAGTTTGCAAATAAGATCACCAACTGCATGTATGTAGTAAGTGAATGATGTTGCTCACTTAGTTTTAATATTTTTGTCACTGACCCAAGAACGTTGATTAATTTACCTACATGTAAATATTTTTGACATTTATTATGATCGCCGTGATCACTTAGATTTAAATATTTTTGTTACTGACTCAACAACGTTGTTTACTTAGATGTAAATATTATTGACATTCAACATTATCGCCGTGGACCCTTCCAATATTATTAATGCAAATCAACAACCACTTTTTCACTCCCGAATTTTCGATACCGAACCTTCAGTTTCGTTTCGTTTTTGGTAGTAGACCAACTGGTCTAAACGTGAGTCCGCACCCAAAAGAGTCCCTCAGCACCTATCGGCGCCATGAGCATGTCCCTGTAGCTGCGCTCACCCTGGTCGTCGTGGTCGCGCGGCAGGCGGGGCGCGGGGCGCAGGCGCGCGTCCGGCGCGAGCCCGTTGCGCAGCTCGGCGCGCGTCAGGCTCTGGCTGCGGCCGGAAGACAACCTGCACACGGTCAACGGTTAGACTAAGGCCGCACTACGGTTTTTCCTGCAAGTGGTAAATCGTGAAACCGCGAAGCCACCCAAAACACATGCACTACGGATAAAAACTAAACTGGAGCATTCTGACTGGTAAAATACCTCCACCTTACCGAAGAAGACCGCAGCCAAATAACAATAGCTTCGGTGTTGTAGTGTTCTTGCGTGTGAGTAAGGTATCCAGAGCTCCTGGAGGGTGCTACATTAGTAGCAGGGGTCAAGCCTTTAAGGTAAGGGCGACAAGTCCAGTAGCAGATTTATTATGCTGTACATGTCACCCTTAAGCTAGGACCTCATTAGGTTATTGGTTCCGCACCTTGTCGTGAAGGGGGGGCTCAGTAACCCTGTGGTCCGGGAAGTTGAGGCTGCCCTTGCCACCCAGCCTCAGATACCACACAGGGTGAAGCGAAGACGGATCCCGAGCTGAGCCGCAGACAGCAGGTGGCTCTCTGCCGCAAGCCCGCAAGGGCAGAGGTGGATCGCAGAGGAAGAGGAGGACCTCGGTGTTGTCGTTGCCGGCCTCACTGTCCTCCGCGACCCGGCAGAGGCGCGAATCGCGTCGCGGTGGGGCCGCGGAGGAAGAGGTGGATGCGGTATTGCGTTTTCCGGCCTTCCTATCCTCCGCGGCCGGTGGATCTCGGGACTCCATCTGGCTCTCGAAGGGAAAGCTGGAGTGAGAGTCTCGGGTGTCCGCAGTAGCGGTAGGCAGCGGAGCCACACAGCAGATCCGCTGCTGGGACCGGAGATGCCAGGCGTGGGGTAAGCCTGGCGTCCGTTACCTCGGTCCCGAGGGGGTGGGGCGTGTCAGGTGGCCTGACACGTTCCAGCTGCGTATTTGCGCGGCGAGGTGGGCCGCTTGACGGTAGGCGCTGTGGGGGAGCCTGTGTAGAATCCGCAAGGTATCCCGACTCCCCCACAACTGCAGCGTTTGCCATAGAGGGGGTTTTAGTCGGTGCGAGCGCGACACACCATTCTCTTTTCCCCGCAGAAAGTGACGGTGCGGTAGGCATTTCCCCGTCGAAAAAAAAAGAACCTCATTACCACTTAAGTGGGGGTACCATGCCAAATTGTCGATTTTAGATTCGATTTTTACACTTGAAAACAAGCTTTAAATAATTTGAGTTTTTTAATATGAATATTAGACTATATTTAGCAGGGACTGGTCTGAGCAGAAACATGAAATTGTAATATTTTCTCGATAGAAAAATATCACAAAGTTAGGTCTAATTTTTAACTAGATTCGATTTGTTTTCAAAGCTATTCATTCAACTGAATTTATATTTTAATACATAATAGAAAAATATATTTTCGAGGGACTGTACTAGCGGTTTTTGAAAATATAATTTATTTTGCGAGATATTTAAAAAAAACTAGTTCGGCGTTTACTACGTTTTTATTCCGCGTAGAAAATTGTCATTCTATTTCATCTGACACATGCATGTCAGCATGTTTTGTTTCATCAATCAGTCGTGGCTGCTCTGTTGAGACGGGAGGTCTATGTCACCATGCTCCGGCCCAAAAATATTTCAAAAAAATGATACCAAACAAAAATGATAAAAGAAAACGTTTTAGAGGAGAACAGAATAAGTTAAAACTTCTATTTATGACGTATTTCCGAAGGTTTGTATTCATTTATAGTATTTGTTTATCTTTGTGTTGTCAAAAAGCGTTGAAGTAATATGGCGGTGCATGCAGTACATGCAAAATAAATCGATACTTCAACCACGTGACACCACGTGGTGATGTCGGTATGAGTTTCTATTATGTATTTGTTTACATAATAGTAAATACCACCATAGTACTAGTAGGAAAATAAAATGTGACAGAATCTAATTTTATTGAATTTTTCGTACAAACCATTTTTTACATAGGTATTTATAGTTTATATCTTTTAGCTTTTAATATCACCAAAGCTAGTTAAGCCATGCGGTTAAAGCACTTAAGAAACACCTTTCAACAAGAACTTTGTAAGTTTGTGTCTTTTTTTTTGGACTAGCTGTGCCCGCGACTTCGTTCGCGTGGACTACATCCTTTTGTGGTCGGTTTTACAACATTTAGTGACTGGGCTACGTCAGGTATATACAAAAGTAGACGTAGATTATTCGAACTATATGATTTAAAAGCAAATTCTAATGACTCTTCAGTAGTAGAATATGTTAGAAAATATTCGAAATTGTTTAAGAAGGTTTGTGCGATAGCAAAGTCAAATTTTCTCAAGAATAAAATAATGAAGGCTACAAATAAAAGTAAAGTAACTTGGCAAATTATTAACAAAGAGACTTGTAAAAACAACATACATACTCACAAGTTCTCTCTTAAAGTGAATGATAGTATTCTCGAAAAAGATGCTGAAATAGCAAACGCTTTTGAATCTTTCTTTTCCAATATCCCGGTCACAACAACGAATGGCTTATCCTCAAATCCGTGCCTTGCTGAGTCCCTGCTCAAATCGCACGTGGATGAGTGCACAACTCCCTTCAACTTTGATTATGTTAATTATAAAACTATTTTGAAAGCTTTTAAGGAGCTTAATATGAAAAAAACTGAGGATTTGTGGGGTCTTTCAGTAGAAGTATTGAAAAATATCATACATGCTGTTGCTCCTCAACTGGCTTTTATATTTAATAAATGTATCGATGATGGTCAGTTTCCAAATTTAATGAAAGTTAGTAAAATAATACCTTTATTTAAAAGCGGCGATAAAAGTGACCCATCGAATTTTAGACCCATATCAATTTTACCCGCATTTAGTAAAATTTTTGAAAAAAATATATTTAATCAGATGCTTTGTCATTTCTCAGTTAACAGGTTATTTCATGATAATCAATATGGATTTACTAAGGGAAAATCTACAACTGATGCGGGAGTGGCTCTCATCAAGCATGTGTTTGATGCATGGGATAAAAAGCAGGATGTCGTAGGTGTATTTTGTGATTTATCAAAAGCATTTGATTGTGTAGATCATCAAACATTGAAATTGAAGCTGCGGCATTATGGTGTTTTGAACAAATCACTTAGTCTTATTCAATCCTATCTGTCTGACCGTACTCAAAAAGTTAGCGTAAATGGATCAAACTCTTCTGGCGCTCCTCTGTTCATGGGAGTGCCCCAGGGCTCGATATTGGGACCATTACTATTTTTAATTTATATCAATGACCTGCCCTTTTATACAAAAGACTTATGTGAGATAGTATTATTTGCTGATGATACATCTCTTATTTTTAAAACTAATAGACAGAGTGACAATGTTGATAAGATTAATGATGCCCTGAATCAAATACTTCATTGGTTTACATCCAATAATCTTTTACTAAATGCCAAGAAAACAAAATGTGTTAAGTTTTCAATGCCTAACGTAAAGCAGGTCAATACTATAATAAAAATGAATAATGAACATATCGAAGTTATTAACTCTACAGTATTTCTTGGCATAACTTTAGACTCAAAATTACAGTGGTCTCCCCACATATCTAACCTGGCTGGAAGACTGAGTTCGGCTGCTTATGCAGTCAGAAAGATAAGGTACCTAACAGATATGGAAACAGCAAGATTGGTTTATTTTAGCTATTTTCACAGCGTCATGTCTTACGGTCTGCTATTATGGGGATCTGCGGCCGATATTCAAACTATATTTGTTTTACAAAAGAGGGCCATCCGAGCCATGTACAAGCTAGGACCACGTGACTCGCTGAGAGAATTGTTTAAGGAAATTAACATCTTAACAGTCGCATCTCAATACATTCTCGACTGTTTAATGCATGTATACAAAAACTTGCATACATTTCCTAAAAAATCAGACAATCATAGCATTAACACCAGAAATAAAAATAAGCTTGCTGTTCCTAAGCGTAGACTACATAAAATAGGTAATTCATTTGTTGCTTTAAGCATAAAAATGTTTAATAAACTCCCTCAAGTTATTGTTGAGTTACCTTTGTACAAATTTAAGACATTTGTCAAACGTTGTCTTTTGAAAAAAGGCTACTACAAAGTAGAAGAGTATTTGAATGACAGGAACGTGTGGATCAGTGACTAGTGTGCTCGCCTGTACCTACGTGTTTTATATTATTTTACAAATATATATGTAACGCATTTTCTCAATCAATGTCAGAATTGGGCCTCGATGACGCATGTGAGTCATACAGTTACTTTAATTTACAAATACCTTTGCTTTATTATTATTATCAGTCTTTTCCACTAGATAGATAGATAGATAGATACACTTTATTGCACAGAAAAATTTACAGAAATTGGCTTTACAGACATAATTAAGTACAATTTAGGCGGTCTTATTGCTAGAAAGCAATCTCTTCCAGACAACCTTTAGGTAGAGGAAAAAGTAGATATCGAGAAACGGGTGCGCCCGTGCAAAATATTTATTGAGGAAAACAAAAATAAGTAAATAACCGGAAATATAAATAACAAAATATGATAAATACATAAAAAAATACATACACAAATAAATATCAATAAATATATACAAATCCATAAAGTATTTACGGTTAAAACAAACATATAGAATAAACAAATGAAATCAGATTAAATACCAACAAAAGCTTAGCTTTATTTTAACACTTTGATAAAGAAGTTCGCGTTTAGTTAAGAGAAAGAAATAAAGATTTTACTCTTGATTTGAAAATTGGAAGGGACTCAGATTCCCTGATAGATAAAGGAAGGGAATTCCATAAGCGTATGGACTGGACAGTGAAAGATTGTGAGTAGTATTCAGAGGTATGAGTAGGAAAAGCAAGGAGAAGTTTACGGGAAGATCGCATACTATGCTCATTGTTGGATTGCAAGAAATGGAATCGTTCTTTCAGATAAGGAGGGGAAAGAGGATTAAATAAAATATTATATAGAAGAGATAAAAGATGGAGGTCACGTCGACGACGAATAGGAAGCCAATTAAGCAATTAAGCACTATCTCGGGACTACAGAGTCCCGGACTTTTGGGAGGTGTGCATGGGGCCGAAGCCAACACGTAGAGGCCCTTTAAAGACAAGTATGATCTTAATGTGATGTGACACCAACCGACGATTATCCCTGTATACACTATAAAATGCAGCCAAGGACAACCCCCGGTCAGTGCAAGACTATAGAATGGAGTGGAACAACAAAGGATCTGGGCTATTAGGTTGAGGTGCTAGTAGACTGGGTTACCGGGACTATGGGAAGGACTATGGCACCTGCCCGATCAATGTTTAAAAACACGAATAAAATGGGCAGGTGGTGACTCGCCATCTCACTGTCATGGGCCCCCCATTGGTCGCCCACTCAAGGCACGAAGCAGGAGCGACGGGGAGCAACATTGTGTGAGCGGCTCAGGGTGTGGAGAGGTGTGCACCGCTTTCTACCCAGTGGCTTACGCCACTGTGCCAACTCGCGACTTAGGCATCTTTCACTTCCACCCTGCGAGCATATAGCTCTGACGCCCCACTCTGGACGGCCGGCTAAGGCAAGCCAGAGGTGAGAGTCCTGCGGCCCCTGTGGGGTCCACTCCCACCGGCCAACTAAGGCAAGCGGAGGAAGGGGCCTGGTCGACTCTCAGGGGCACGGATCCCAAGGGGTGTCAATCCCATTCAGCCCGCCACAAGCTGCCCTGGGGAGACTGACTGCACTGATAGAAAGTTGTCGCTCTTCATGGTGCGAAGATCGCCAACTCTCACCAGCGGGCGATGGGCTCGTCACTTCCCTACGCCATATTATTATTATTTTTTTTTTTTAATAATTGATTTAAAATTTTTATTTTACAATTGACAAACTAACTGTGTGTCTTAGTGCAAAATTAGTAATAAGTGTAGCTTTCATTTGTAAAAAAACTACTGAGTTTCTTGCCGGTATCTTCTCTTTAGTTATAGGTTCCGAACCGGAGGTAGCTTCATTTGCTTTATATAGAGACTATTCATAAGTATTACTAATGTAATCTATGTGAATAAAAAAATATTGACTTTGACTTTGACTTCACACACTATATTTATAAAATTTCTATAGTCCTAAATTGTAAATAATGGAATAACTACTTACCAATAAGAAACTGGTGGTAACTTCATTTTGTATTGTATTTATTTTAACGATGCATAAGTATTACTTGTAACCACTATAGTTGTTAAATATATGCAATGTACCTAATATGGATACAGTAGAAAAGTTAAATGATTATTATTATTATTTTTGTAATAAAAATCATGTCCGCTATCTTTTTTCTTGGTCTTGCCAAATTTTATCTCAGTCATAGTTTATCATTAGTAAGTATTAAAAATAACTGGTAGTATAAATAATTAGAGTCACGCAATAGCATTATAAACTTTCTTACCTTTTCGAGTTATTTACCACTATCAAAATTATTATGATTAATATATTTATTTTGTGTGCAAACTTTGGTTAATCCGACTCGCACTTAGCCAATCCTTATCAGATTTATCTAAATTTTTTGCGTATACTGTGCCAGTGCAAAACATGACGCGGTGATGATGTCGATGCGTGGGACGAGTGCGGGGCGTGTGAGGTTCGCGGGTGAAATTCGACATTACTCCGGCACCATACCCCCTCTTAACATCAGGTGAGATGAGGTCGAAATTGAAGTATAATATAAAAAAAACCGCGACGCCAATATACGTTCTATGGGCTACAAATTTTGGCGGTTTTTTTTCCGGTAAAATCAGTCGCGGAAAAAACCCAGAATTGCGGCCGCTTCCAAAAGTTTCTTTAACTCATAAAATCAGACGGTTAAAATCCGCGACGGTTTACCCGTAGTGCGGCCTAAGCCTTACGTCATAATTATCGTACAATCTGCATACAATAATAATATGCTATCGTACATCGTACGCAGGCACAAAATTATCGTATGTGTACGATAAATTATCGTACGGTTCCGAACGCTGACACGGTTACGTCCTAATGTTACTAGCTGTTGCCCACTACTTAGCACGCGTTTTTAGGGATTAAAAAGTATCCTATATAATAATCTAGGACGTCATCTCTCATCCTAACAAATTTTATCCGAATCAATTCAGTAGTTATTTTGTGAAAGAGTTACAAACGTACATGCAGACACCCATAAATTATTGCGTTTCACGTTTACAATATTAGTAGAATAGGGAGTTAGTATAACCAAAACGGGGGCGCAAACCTTCTGTGGCCTTACAAAATCAAACAATACAAAAGAAAAACTGAATTAAACAATTTTGGATGAATCAAAAAGACTTGTTAGCTGTTCGCGCAAAACTAGTTAAGGCCCTAACTGGATACCGTAAACTACAGACAACAATTACACATAGAATTGAGTCACTCGGACATCCAAATTGACCAGAGCAGAAATCAAATCCGGGACATGTCACGCTTTTGGCGTTTGACCATAAAGAAGTGAAACTCGTTGCCGGCTCATGTGTTTCCTCCTTCCTTTGACATGGATTTCTTCAAAAGGAGCGTGACGAAACATCTTGCGGGCCAGTATGGCGATGCTAACGGGTAGGATATTTCGATATCAAATCTGTTGTCATCGCGATGTGGGTTCCTCTCTTGCTCCATCAGGCTGGGAGGAGCCAATATACTGCGCTACTATAAAAAAAAAGCAACTGCGTCACTGTGGTCGTCAAACATAAAAGTTACTTACTTATCATTAGTGAGCAATAAAGGCGAGGCGGGGTGCAGCCTCTCGTGGAGCGCGGGCGGCTCCAGCTCCATGCTTCCATTTGCTGAAATTTACATTAAAAACTTTTTAATTAGTGCTAATATATTTATTTCGGAAAATAGAGAGGTACATATATCTGACAGGTTTTTTTATTTTGTGTTCATTGGCCACCCCGCTGCTCAATTCCCTGATTAATATCAAGGTCATTTTTCTATTTGACACAAAATAACTGTTCTCTTATTCCTTATTTTTTACCTTTTTTTTAGACATCTATAGATTAAAACATTTTTACAATATTTCGCCATTATAATTTTAGTATAATGTAAAGTGCGGATACCTATTTGAGGAAAAATATGTCGACAATCCTACTTCTTATTCGTTTAATTCCGATAGCTCTCATAGCGTCATTAATGTTACGAGCTTCGGGTTCGTGACAATAAAAACAGCCGATAAAAATTACCAAAAGTCACACTTTAATTGAACGCCACTAATTACAACCTTAAAACGCACTAATTAAAACAACAATCGCTCCCAAGTCGCACTTCAAAATCGCTTTCGAAGTAATCACTTGTATCGCTAATTCAATACTGTCCCGGTCGCGGTGAATCCCGGCCTTTTATATTGCCGCGGCCGTTCCCGAACCTTCCAACGCAGAAACATCCGGAACATTCGCGCGCAGTCCGGCCTTGACCTGCCGTACGCTCGGTCAAGGTCATTGTTCTAGTAAATTCTGGCGTACGCGTCTCGACTCTCTGTAGTCCCGCCTTTCCACACTAGATGGCGCTGGTTACTAAGAACGTTAATCGTGGCGCGTAACATTAATTTTATAAGCAGTAGGTCGGAACGAGGCTTATATCATTTTACAAAATATTTTTCGACCGACGCTACGCTTCACCAAATATCGTTTCGCCGAATCATAGAACTTTGTATGATACGAAAAATACTCTGTAAAATGATATGAGCCCGTCGGAACGATACCGAGGTTCGATAGCGGAACGATACCGAGGTTCGATAACGTTTCGATCACGTGGCCCCTCTGTACCTTCGTGCCCCAGCATGTGGAGCGCGCGGCTGGTCCGCGGCGGCGGCTCGGGCGACCGGCCCGTGCTGTGGTCCCGACTCAAACTGAAACAACACACACACCGATCACTATCATAGCGTAGCGTAATAGCGTAGCGTTATAGCGTAGATGAATACAAACATTTGTTTGGTTCAACCTTGTAATACCAAAAAATTTATACATATTTTTATTGTATTCATGTAAACAGAAAATAAATTTTAATAGATTTAGATAGAGCACAAATGTGTGTATATTTATTAATTAAATACTTTTATCTACCCGTGCGGAACAAAGACAGGACATCCGTAATAGAAATGATGACTCCACGTAAAACGATGTTCTCGGTGAAATAGATTTTTAAATAAAAATAAAAAATTGGCGATACAGTGCATCAATACTATTTTGTAAAATCTGTGCAAAAAAATTACGTCGCTCTAAATTTTACCGCAATGTATCTTTGTAAATGTAAGTTTAGACGAGAAAAGAAAAAATACGTGCCTTACTTTTAATAATCATACATACTCCTTTTATGGTTACACTTTATGGTTTGTTTTAATTCATTGCTAGTCAAACACGGACTGGTTGTCTGATGTTAAACAGCTTAATGTTAGAACGCGTTTTCTTGTGTTCCCTAAGCATTCCTTAAATCCCCTTTATTACACAAACACCATGTTTTAGTCATCTACCCTGGACACGATGTGTTTGGGCATGCCGTCTGGTGGCATTGCTCACAAACTCGCTCATTGCTCCACTCACCTCCTATGCCTGGGCGTGGCGTGTAAGTCCACCCTGGATCTCCGCTGCTGACTCTGGTGGTAGAACCTCTGCAGTACTATTGGACTAGTGTTACCGGAACTCTGCAACGATCGGAACGAACGTCAGACAAGAACAACAAAAACAAAATAAAATCCCTTGACATGCCTCTAATGAACATAGATCTTATTTTAGTATTGATATGGACGTAATCCAAAGATACAGCAATATGGGACTTGTTTTTAGTCCGTCTGTTATATATTATCCAAAAATATGGGACACGTATTTTTGCATTTTATACTTAATCAAAAACCAACGGCGTTACATTTAATTGAATTGACGCATGATGTCATTAGTTCGTACATTTTTTGGTGACGTAACGAGCCCAAATAACGCAAATCGTTTAATCTCAGTATTATTTTTATTAATCTTTGAAATTAAAAAATACGCATCTCATGTTTTTTTATAACTATTTAAGGGACTAAAATAATCTGGTATTTTTGACCCAGTCCGCTCTCCTATTTTCACAATAGAAACAAAAGCTAAAATCATGGATGTACTTGGGTTTAATTTTTTTACAAAACTAAAAGTTTTAACGAGATTGGTTATTGTTTACATGACATTGACAGACATGTCACCATGACATTTAAATCACCAATCACATAGCAGTTGGACCTCATGCTCGCTAATTGCCATCTAGCGGATTTTTCATGCGCTAACGCCCTCATTAACAATGTTTCTTGTGCCATCAGAGGCCTCTCTAAACATACCCTTTACACATTAAATTTAGATCTCGTCCCGCCACTCTGGCTACTCTGGGTACAGCTAAGGCACGTCTGACTATTTACTTTGTACTTGCACCGCCCTTATATCATGGACATATGAACTAATATTGAACTGTAAGTGTTTACCGTGATGGCTGGTATCCATACAAGGGTCTTGTTTCAATACTTACCTGTGGGGAAGCTCGCCACCTGCTGTCTGCGGACACGCGGCGAACGGGAGGCGGAGGCGATGCGCACGCTTCTATCGTTCTGGTGAATTACAAATTAATTTATTAGGTATACATAAAGGTAATTTTGATATTTATTCGACAACATCACATATATTTCTCTGATTCTGTGGTAGCTTAAGCACTTGTGTTACATATGTCAGAGACAACGACGGTACCACAACACCCAGACCCGAGACCATAAAGTCCGGCCTGCGCGCCTCTCGGCTACTAAATCCGATTCTATAGTATTGGCGTGAACCAGACCGTCAGACAGAGTTACATTCGAATTTATAATATTCATAAGGTTTTAAAACCTCGATACATCTAGATGAATACAGAGAAGTAACATTTCCAGTGCATTTACCTCCGCCTTGGGTACGGTGAGTGATTTGAAAAGTCTGCTTCTAAACTGGCGGGCTGCGAGCTGCTGCCGCCTGCATTAGACGAGTTGCCGGCTGTCGCCCACCACGGTCTGCCGGAAAACGTTAAGCTTATTTTACACTTTATTTCTATTGTTTAAGACATCCTTTTGATGATGACAATGAATCATGATTACACATTTAAATGTTTTCTCATTACCAGATTTAAACGAGTCATATATGACAAAGTTGCATTGTATTTTCACTCTGAATCAACAAAAAAATATGAAACTGATAAAGAAATTTTACAAACTTTTTAATAATAATTTGTAGTAACAGATTAGGTTGTTTTTTCAATTGTAATTTATGACATCCTTTATTTATCCCCTTTACTCTTCAAATGCATCAAAGAACCAATTGGCTACTTGACAGTTTTTGAAAAAGTATTGCAAAATGTGCGCCCGTTCATTTTATATCCCAAGCAATTCGATTTATCTGGAAAAAATGTAAATAACCAGAGAAAAATAAGATTTTGTGTAACACATTTAAAAAGCGCGCAAAAACGCCAAGTCATGTCACTGTTGAAATTATGACGTCAACGTTGTAGACAACGAACCGATACGCATAGGAACGACTTCATTTAGATAAACGGAAAATGTTTCAATAAATTCTTAATACGATTAAAGACACAATAATTCAATTTAATCGGTAAAATAATCATTGTTTCGCCACATTAAAATAAATAATTTTCGCCGACAGCTGTCATTTCCGAATTGCAATGGTGGTTTCCGTTTCGGTTCTTTTGTTCCACAGATAAAAAAAGTAAAATTTATTTTGCAAAATTAAAATACTAACTATGCTTTTAATTATAAAATAAAAATGTAAAATTATTACTTTACTAATAAGCTAACATATCTAACACTTTTCATATTTTATTATTAACACTGTCAAGTAGCCAATTAACAAGATGGGAAGATTGTTTTAATATTGAACAACACCATAAACATTACTCAGATAGTAGGTAACTAAAGCATTTGTGGTAAGGGAAGTGTTCTGTGTCGATTTCGTTTGTTGTCACAACCAACCCCATGCGGGGTGAAACCTCGTGTCGGGTCAATAGGGCTGTACCTTGTAAGCGTGACCTCTTCCGGCATCCAGTTCTGAGCGCTAGGTTCCGTTTGCTGTTACAACCAAACCCATGAGGGGTGTTACCGCGTGGTGAGACAATATAATCGTACCTGGTGGGCGTGGGCGTGACCTGCTCCGGCGTCCAGTGCTGGGCGCTCGTCACGAAGTTCCTCACAGGCTGCGGCGTGGGCGGCGTGTCCATCCCGTTCGTGGGCGTGTTGTGAACAGCTGTTGTCACAACCGTCCCCTTGCTGGGCGTCCCGTGCCCGGGCAGCGGCAGCGCGGCGTACCAGTCGCCCACGGAGACGTTGCTGCGGTCCGAGTTCACTACGAACGGGTGCTCAAGGAGTTTTACGTACTTTGGTCTGTGTCGGTAGTTTTTTGTTAGGCTGGAATGAACAATTGTATCGTTAATACAAACCACTTTATTGATTTACTTATCACTAGGTCAATTTATTATTTTTATAGTACTTTACGCCGTACTAGCGAACTTTAAATATTAGAAACAGAAAATTTTTACCTCCCCTTGCGGTGCGGGAATCGAACCCACGAACTTCAAATTTGATGTAAATTTTGTTCAGTAAGTTCAAAAAGTACTTGATCAATAATAAGTGCCGCCACTTGCCAAAAAATATAATAAAATGTAGACCACTTGTGTCTCCACTTACCACTGTGATACAAATGACTTAAATTCTTGTGAAAAATTACAATCTTCCGGAAGCTGTGGTGGAGCGTCTGATATTACCTGAAAGTGAGAAAAAAATACTTCAATACACACTACAGATTGATTTATTTTACTTATGGCCAGGTCAAATATTTTACGATACGATTCGTCAAAAATGACTCCGTTTTTCTTCGAGTCGTTAATTCTAATTTAAAATTTACTCTCCGTATCAGCTTTTAATCCACTTTTTTATTATCACGATAATTATCATAACTATCACGATAATTATCAAAACCATCACGATAATTACGTAACATGACTATTACGATCATTAGTATGTATATATTTTGACGATATGACGATATTTTGACGACCTCGGTGGCGCAGTGGCTCAGGTAGGCGCCCAAAGCGCGTAAGGTCCCGGGTTCGATTCCCGGTCAGGTCAATTTGGAAAACGAACTTTTCTCAATTGATTTGGGTCTGGGTGTGCTAGGATGACGCCCCCAGTTAGTATCCGTCGTCTGGTACTCATAGTGATTACTTGATTACTTTCTGGGAAGCCCCGGCAGTTGATTGTAAATGATTTACTGAAATAAAACACATTTTTATTTTTTTATTATTTTTTATAGTACAAGGAAAACCTTAGTTTGGGACCAGGTGATTGGTGGGATTGTCTGGCGCATTTATTTATTTATTATTATTTATATATGAAAGTAAATTTTCAGTAACCGTCAGAAGCAAACATCCGCTTCGGATCGCAGAACTAGCGAGATAAATGGGGAGTAGAGAGAGTCAATACCGTACCCTGGTGAGCACCTCGAAGTCGTTCTGGCAGTCCCTGTAGGGGAAGACGCCCGTGGCGAGCTCGACCAGCGAGATGCCGAGCGACCACACGTCCGCGCGGATGTCGTAGTCCGGCCGCTGGGGGTCCGGCGGGTCTATCCGCTCGGGCTGCGAATTAATATACAATATGTTAACACAAATCAAATATTTTCCCGCCAACCGCCTTCCCCCGCTGGCCGCGTCTTCCACCCTGCGTCCCCCACGCGTCGCCATCCGGCAAAACGACAGCATCCAAAACAGGAAAAAGCGTAGTCATTCATTCAACTACAAGAAGGTCTCCCCGCTCCGACGCATCGTAGCGATCGCCGTCTCCCATAAACTGTACATCTATTATCAATTCAATGCGGGTGTTCCCGCATAAAATATCCACTAGATGGCGATACATCGACGTGGGGTCCATCTGTTATTTGATTGGTGATTTAAATGTCATGGTCACATGTCTGTCAATGTCATGTAAACCATAACCAATCACGTAGTAGATGGACCCCACACCTACCTATCGCCATCTAGTGGATCTTTCGTACGCAACCACCCTCATTCAAGTAAAAGTAACAGTTTAATCAACTTGGGAGCTTTAATCATAACACCACAAACATCACTAACAATACATTTCTTCAGGTTTTTTTTTATGGCTAGTGTCTGATGAGGCAACACTTTTAAAAGTGACATGAGATAAATAAGCAATCATACAAAAAGTTCTAAACAAAATAAATGATGCCAATTAGATCACCACTGTATTTTAAAGAAACAGAAAAGTTTTATCTCCGTTTGCGATTTGGGATTCGAACCCACGACCTTCACGTGTCGCGAGAGCTACTCTTCCAACTGCCCATTGCCTGTATTTTGACCCAGAATCAGCCAAAGTTATGACATCACCACCATGTCACTTAATAGAGTATACTATTTTAAGAAAGGTAGGGCATAGCGTTTTATCGCTCCACCTTACAGAAGACCGCAGCCAAATAACAATCACTTTGTCGAATTGTCTACCCTGTACAATTTCTTATTTTTTTACACTTTCTTATTTTTTTTTAAACGAATTAAATGGCATTATTGTAAATGCTATATTGTTATTTATTGTCTATCTATCTAGCAATATTCAACAGATAAAAAATCTAAGAAACGTGTCCATTTACAACCATGGCATCTAAAAAACTAACTTAAGTCAGAAAAATCGAAAAATAAAAAATAAAATTTATTTCTCGACAACCCTAAGGTATTTAATAAAACTGTTCAAATTAGTTGTTGCTAATCAAGTGGGCTATCAACCATTTACGTTTGATCCATTATTTATGGGACACCCTGTATATAAAAAAGCTAACCGCCATATATGCCGCGCAGCCGGCGCTCCTCGTCTTCGCCTTGGAGTCGACCAGGCGGCCGCTGATGCCGAAGTCGCACAGCTTCACGTTTCCGCTCTCGTCCAGCAGTATGTTGCTCGGCTTCACGTCGCGGTGGATCACGCCATGCTCGTCCTTCAGGTACGATAGCGCTTTCACCGTCTGAGGAAAAAGGTGCAAGTTTTTTAACATATTTATCGGAAAGGACCACGGTGCAGACGTTAGGTCTAGTTGTAGTGGTCTGGATTCTCGGTTAGGTCTAATAGGGAATACATATTAAATACATACATAAATACATATTGGACAACATCACATACATTGCTCTGAATCTGTGGTAAGTAGCTAAAGCACTTGTGTTACAGAAATCAGAAACAACGACGGTACTACAACACCCAAACCCGAACAATACAGAAAACTTCAAATATTGACCCGTCCGGTGATCGAACCCGGAACCTCAGAAATGGCGCAACACTAAAGTCCGGCCCGCTCGCCTCTCGGCTACGGAGGTCGTCAACTTAAAAATTGTTTTAGTCCGTATTTTAAATTATCTAACTCAAACTCAAACTCAAACTCAAATATTTCTTTATTCAAGTAGGTTACATGTAACACTTTTGAATCGTCATTGAATACAATGCAAAGTGATTCTACTTCCGGTTCGGAACCTATATCTACCGAGAAGACACCGGTAAGAAACTCAGCAGATAAGTTACAGTAGCAGTATCTAACTTATAGCTATGTGTAGAACACTTTGGACCAAGTCATATAGTTTTATTTTGATGAGTGAAAAAAGCATTAAGTATTATTTTATTCTAAGAGGTAAGCTGGAGCAGACCAGTCCCCAAAGGTGGCACCTGTTCACAAGTATGACGTATGTGCCAGCCATCGCATCACTCAACCATATTGAAGGGATTTGTATTGCAAGTAACTCACCGCAACAGTGACCTTCCCCAATATCGCTTCCGGAATAGGCGCGCCAAGCCGCTTGAGCAATTTGTCGAAGCATGAGGCCATCAGCTCCATGCAGATCCATACGTCCGCGTCGGTGACGAAGCAGCCGAGGCAGCGCACGATGAACGGGCAGCCGTGCGACCGCACCACCACGTCCAGGTCCATCAGGATGCGCTTCGTCTCCTCAGAGTTGCCGGAGCGACGCATTTGCTGAACAACATTTATTTATTTATTTATTAAGGACAAGCAACAAAGCTACACCACACATGAAATTACTTTAAAAATAAAATCACATTTTGATAATGTTGCCTTACTTAACAGCTGCCACGACATGCATAAGAAATAAAAATAAAAACGCATGCGCCGCCAGGGTGCGTTTAAATTGTGGTAGTGAGTAGGACTTAGCAATATCAATGGTAGCTAAACCTGACGATCGGCTGAATTGGCTACTTGACAGTGTTAACAATAAAATATGAAAAGTGTTAGATATGTTAGCTTATTAGTTAAGTAATCATTTTACATTTTTACTTTTTAATTAAAAGCATAGGTAGTATTTTATTTTTGCAAAATAAATTTTAGTTTTTTTATCTGTGGAACAAAAGAACCGAAACGGAAACCACCATTGCAATACGGAAATGACAGCTGTCGGCGAAAATTATTTATTTTAATGTGGCGAAACAATGATTATTTTACCGATTAAATTGAATTATTGTGTCTTTAATCGTATTAAGAATTTATTGAAACATTTTCCATTTATCTAAATGAAGTCGTTCCTATGCGTATCGGTTCGTTGTCTACAACGTTGACGTCATAATTTCAACAGTGACATGACTTGGCGTTTTTGCGCGCTTTTTAAATGTGTTACACAAAATCTTATTTTTCTCTGGTTATTTACATTTTTTCCAGATAAATCGAATTGCTTGGGATATAAAATGAACGGGCGCACATTTTGCAATACTTTTTCAAAAACTGTCAAGTAGCCAATGGTAGCTAAACCTGACGATCGGCTAAATTGTGACTGTGTCCTATTCATAACAGAGAAATTACTCAGATTCGTTCTAAAACTTTTTGATATAAACGGTAGGTATCTAAAAATAACAGTAGGTTACATTACAGAAAGGAAGAAAATACATTTATTGATCATGATTACAGATATTTAAGTACCTTGTGAGGTCAATTTGGGTCCCACCTCAACAAATGACAGTACTGCATTTTTAACAACGCGTCTGTGCTGGTATTGTTGAGGTACCCACCTTTTTGGAAAAATAGCAAGAGCCAGGGCTCTTGCAATTGAACGCGCTAATCACAAGAACCAGCAGTTCCTTATTAGAGCGTTCAAACAAACTGTTCAGCATTATAATATTAATAATTAATGTAGATTGTTGTATCATACTTTGACAGCGATGACCGCGCCCGATGGCCTGTGCAGCATCTTGACGACGTGGCCGCAGGTGCCGCTGCCCAGCTCGCCGAGGTGATGCAGCTCGTCCACGTGCGACCGGTACTCTATGCCGTTTACGTTCAGCTTACCGCTCACCTGCACATCACAAAATTATTATAATATAAGAGGCTATGGTCATACCCACAGTGGAGAAAGAGGGGAATCCTGATGGTCGAAGATAAATAGATATCTTTCGCTTTCGAGAGAATTGAAGATCCTCAGTCAGACAGCAGGGCAGATCTACCCTGATTTCTGATACAAAGCTACTTGCTACTACTAGGTACTTTTGGAAAAAAAAAAAATTAAGTGCTTTAAAATTACCGCGCGAAACAATGCTATAAGTATATTAAAACGTAATTTTAATAATGCTGGGTATGTGCATATCAGATCATAGTAATATTTATTTGCATTTACATTTTGTATTTAAGGACTATGCATGTACTAAATTTATTTTAATATATTATTAGAATATTCACATTATTCTGGTGAATATCCATATGTTACTTCTGCACAAACTTTGGAATAGCCCATTTTTCTAGATTTTTTCACCATATTTTCCATTTAGAAACAATTTATTGTGGATAATCCAGAATGTATTTTATGTATATGACTACATCAATACTGCATTTTTTTACTATATATACATTATTTAGTTAAAATATGAAAACCAAGCTACTATTTCATTAGAAAATTTGCTATACCTTATAAACTTCTCGCATTCTGTGTTCTGTTTCTGATGCTTGTGGGGATCTTGGAGGAAATGATGGCACACTGTTACCAGGAAATATGGGAGCTGAAAAAAATATTTTCAATTAAATTCTAAATTCCAGTGTTCTGTATTGAACAAATGTGGGCCAGGTTGTCTAATTGCATCTAGCAAGACCAGAAGTAACCATAATATTACAAAAAAAAAACAGATGTTTTATTTTACAGAAAATTAAATTAAATCAAAGCTGAACTAAAGTTTAAACTAGAATCAATGTAGAAAGAACACAGACTAATAAAGTATAAAATAGAATCTTAAGCAAAACTATGTAAAATATTTTATAATAAAAATACTCAATGTACTAGAATGTAAGGTTTTGTAGTTTTACATCAGCTTTATTTGTATTCAATGTATTGTTTTAAAAACCTTAATATAACTTAACGTTATGTTAAGGTTAGCAAACAAAACAAATAAGATCTTACAGTATCAATTGATACCAAATGCTTCACTCAAAGTCATAGGAAATTAGTGACTCACTAGAAGCATTCACATTATGAATATTTATTACTTCATTACTAAAACAAGAAAGAGTTGAAACCATGATGTCAGCCACCAAATTATCCTCACATTAGCTTCTTCATGAGATTTCGCATTGCTTTCAATAATATTACTATGACAGACAGGTTTGTGTTCACCTGTGTGCCAAGGAGAGATTCAATCATGCATTACAAATAATGTTTTAAAAGTATGTTTTAGGTGCATATGCATTGCAAATTGACAAAGTCTCAGATCATTTTTGTAAATAATTTCATTCATTAATCAGAGTGAAAACTCAAGATCAATCAGTTTTATGAAATTAAATGTTAAAAAAATATGAAATAATATGTACTTATATAAAACTGACTAACAGAACAGTTTAATTCAAATTCAAATTCAAATTCAAAATTCTTTATTGCACACATGTGGTTATACAGTTGACATAATTTTATCATAGCTCCAAGACATGAAACCCTGAAAGGGCACTTAATTACTCTTTACACCTATTAACTAAATCCATTTGAGTAATGGATCTTTGACCATTAGACAATTTACATAAATTGTAACAAGAGCGAAACTACAAGTCTCTGGGAATTCTAAAAAAGGCTGTTCTAAAAAATTAAATGCAAAGCACTCTTTTTTGGTTAGACAGTGTAACATATTTAAAACAACTATAACAGTTTAATAACTGATAATATTGTTTAAAATTCACAACATTTTCGAATTAGGTTAGCTTTTGTTGCCGTTGTCGAGCTGCATAACACAAAATGGTGATCTTGCTGTTTGTTTTCACAAGCTTGCAATTTTATATCATGTTGGGCTGCAAAATTATAAATTATCATACATTATGGCTCAGAATGCTAAGACAATGGTCCAACTATACAATTTGTGCAGGCATACAAAAGTAAAGATCCATGGCCATCCATCTATTAAGACCCATTTGATGGTAATATTTTACTCATAATGAGCCAAATAAACAAATTATGAGATGTTGCTAGATGTGGGAAGAAGTAGGTATAAATACTTGATTAAGCCTAACCTTCAAGATTCATCTTGGACTAATGATATAACAGGTGCACTGTATTATATATGACAATTATTGTAAAAACGGTCTAACAGTGTAGCAAAATAGAATCTGTGTGAAAGTATCAATTGATATTATAGGTAATAAATTAGGAGTTATGAATGTGATTGTAATGTGTTGGAACTTATAAGTAAAAATGATAAACACCGGGACAAATGTATTATAAATAACAAAATAGCTTACGAGGCCTTGGTCTCCGGCCGCTCCCGGGCCTGGAAGCTCCAAGTCCACCTTGGTTGTGGATGCCACCCTCTCTGTGAATACGCATTTCGTTTTCGAAGCGTTCCTCCAACCCTTTCAATTTTTTCTCTATTGTACTATTAGACATTATTACAATTTTATAACTACTCACTAATCACATTTAAGTATTTAACACAAAACAAACATCCAAATTAAATTTACAAGAAAGAACAGCAGTCCAAGGATTTCTTTAGACAACCATTTTCATTCGTTCATTTTGGTAATCTGTGGAGAATGGTGAACATTTAATCTTTGCATTTATTTCACTCATTTCTTTTTTTTTTCCAAATGTTTGACATTTAATGTTACGTTTAATCTTTCGATTTATTCAGTGCTTCTGTCTATACCGTAGTCGCAACCACAGTAACTAATTTTGACGTTGTTAATTGGTTACTGGCATTTCAAAATACTTCAAGACAATTTACTTTCTTGTTTTGTCAGACAGTGGAAAAATCTTCATTCATTTCGCGAATTTTATTCAGATATCCCTCGAATATTCATTAATTTTAATCGTAAATTAAGCAAACGATATGTGTTTAGTGTTAAACGTGTGATTATCTGCAATAATGATGCAGTCAACTTCGGAGGGATGTATGAACATCGCTGAATTGGCGAATCAGTTGAGGAGAGAAAAGATATTCATCAACTCAGAACGCCAGCTGTTGCAGAACCTCAATGAGGAGGTGGAGAAGAAGGCGCTAGAGCTGCTGCAAGTTTCATGGATCTGCTCGCAGCAGCGCTACAACCTCACGAACCTGATCACCTCAAGATGCGAAGCTGATTCTATAGCTGCTTGTCAGAGAGCAAGTTTGCTTGAGAGAACTACTTTTGTGGATGTTTACAAGGTGTTAAAATACAAGGTTAGATGAATTATTTAGCTTTTTATGCAATATTTAATAAATATAAATGTCTTTCGTACCTAACAAATTATTAGACCTGTTAGCTTCTTAGTTTGTTCTAGTTTGACTACAAAATGGGTTTGATACAACTTACAAATGTTTCTACTTCACAAATGTGCATGTAGTTCGTTTAAACGTAAAATTAATTATTATTAATTAGTATGTGTAAATCGGTACCTATGTAAACACTTGATATTGACTTTCAAGGAAATCAGCAATTTTTTACAAATACATGTTTTACAGTTGCATATTTGTTATGCTTGATAACAAGATGTATTTCAAAATATATGTTTTATCAGTTTTTATTATTAATGGTTTGGATTTTACTGTGTAAAACAATGTTTACTTGAAACTCCATTCATCCACCCACTTTTTACATTGAAACTGATTAGTCATGTATGATGGTTATGTGTGATGATTATTCTTATGTTTTTAACATGAATTGTTATGAAAACAAGTTACCTTCTTTTAAATGCATTTGACTTAAATAAAAAAATAGGGATGCATTTAGAAATTGCTTGGACAAGTTTATTATATTTACTCTAAACAATAAAAACACACACTTTATAGATTATATTATTTATATTTATGTATTATGCATGCAATACAGTGGCTCAGTTCAGATATTAATTATTTGATTTGGTTGATCAAAATGATTATTAAAACCATAGTTTATTATTTGTTTACTTTCTCTTTTCTAATTACTATGGTTAAAACATTTATTCAATTCAAGTTAATCTAATGACTTCTGTCTGCAACTTTAAACTTAATTGAGCAAGTACTATTATACTTTCATGCTCAATAGCGAAATGTGTTATGTAAAAGTGAATGCAACACTGCACACCAAATTAGGAATTGAGTCAAAAATTTAAATGATTACATAACTTGTCTGTCTGACTGCAGGTGACATTGTTTAGCCTCATAAGACAGAATGTCCTTTTAAAAGCTATACTTAATATATTGTGGCTATAATATAGCTAGTATTGAGGCAATGTTCCTGTAACCTATAATGTTTCTTAAAATAAGAAGTTGCAAGTGAAATTTACTTTCAGTTGTTAATTTCAGCTAGATTGAATGTATAAACTGTATGTAAACCTAATAAAATAAATGAAAATAATACATAAAATAAATGTTGCTGTAGTCAAAAAATAATGTTTGCTGAGTAATATTATTAAGAAGAAAGATTTTAGTTTTTTGTTTGTATTGAATAAGCTTCAAAGTAAACAATTTGATTTGAAAATATGTCACTGTTGGAAAGCTATGCTATCCCTGGGTGTCTTAATAGACTATAAAAAGTATCTTTACTAGAACCAATAATACTTTTAATTTATTTACCTATAGCACCACCCACCCTGCACTCAAATCAACATGTCAAATAACATTATTTATTGGTTTCCATTTTTTTTAGCCTCCATCATTAGCAATTTTGCAAAAATTTCAATTGGGATGAAGACACTATTCATAAATATTTTTTCTAAATAAAGGGGGTGATGGCGCTCATTGTAGGATACCTTTGTCCAGAAGTGAACTAGTATAGGGTGATGATGATTATAATAATTTCTGTAAAAAAATATTGTAGGAGACATTGATCATATTGTGGTTTTCCCCAATATTACTTGATAGTCCCGGGTATTTTTTTTTTATGTACATCCCTACTAATATTATAAATGCGAAAGTAACTCTGTCTGTCTGTCTGTCTGTTACGCTTTCCTGCTTAAACCTCTCAACCGATTTTGATGAAATTTGGTATAGGTATACGTTGAATCTCAAGAACAGACATAGGCTACTTTTTATTAAAAAATAAGGGGGGAGGGGGGTAATACCACCTTTGAAAGTTTATATGGAAAAATTTTTATTTTTGAAGTTAGAGATATGAAATTTGGCACAAATAGGTATAGCTCGAAACTTGGATTAAAATATAGACTACTTTTTGTTTCGAATATTAGGAGAGAAAGGGGTAAAACCGACCATGAAAGGATGTAGTCCACGCGAACGAAGTCGCGGGCACAGCTAGTAGAAAATAATTGTGTTTTAACACAGATTTATAAGTATTTCAATTAACTAGTCAGTCATCAATTCATCATTCCCATAACTCTTTTGTTGTCTGAAACTTATAGTTAGGTATGAACAAAATCATTTGTCAAATCAGTTGTCAAATATAAATCAAATGTTTCTTAGCATACCAATGAGTTGAGTAACCCTTCAAGGGTTAAATATCAAATGTGTGCAGTGCAAACACAAATCGTGGAAATACCCTCTACTTACCTAGTTTAGTTATCTTGTAACCACATTAGGTTTAATGACACATTAGGAAAACCATTTTGACAATGATATAATTAGAGGAAAGTTCATTTCATGTTTTAATTATATTTTCCTTCTTTGGACGAAATATTTTTCGTACCTAATAAATATTGTTACTTTTGTCTACAACTTATTAAAATTTAGATAGTAATAATAAATAAATAAATAAATATTGGACAACATAACATACATTGCTCTGATTCTGTGATAAGTAGCTTAAGCACTTGTGTTACAGAAATCAGAAACAACGACGGTACCACAACACCCAGACCCGAGACAATATGGAAAAGTTCGTTTCCCATATTGACCCGACCGGGGATCGAACCCGGAACCTCAGAGATGGCGCTCGCCAAAGTCAGGCCCGCTCGCCTCTCGGCTACGGAGGTCGTCAAATAAATAGTAATTCATTAAAACAACAAATACTTGTTTATTTATGTCAATACCACTGTACCATGTCATGAAATTAGTATAGTACAAAACATGTTAACACATTTGAATAAAACAATAACAAAACAATGGGCCCAGTTACACGAGCCAGAGCAAACAAGCTCTATTGTTCTGTTGCATCAAGTATCACATGTAGACACCGATGTGTAGGTGTCATATTACAGTTAATAATTAGCATAAATCCTACTAATATTATTAAAGTGGTTTGTTACCATTTGAATTAAATTTGGTAGATAGACAGATGAGATAGTTGATGTATCATGTGTTGTTGTTGGAAATACAATCGTTTTGGCAATAAGATATATGTTATGGTTAGAGCAATTCGATTCATTTCATATGATTTGAGAATGGGTTCAATTATTGTATTCATAAACATGTCCGTCTCTCTGATTCTGTGCTAAGTAGCTGAAGCACTTGTGTTACATAAATCAGATACAACGACGGTACCACAACACCCAGACCCAAGACAATATAGAAAAGTTCGTTTCCCATATTGACCCGACCGGGGATCGAACCCGGGACTTTAGAAATGGCGTGACCCCAAAGTCCGGCCCGCTCGCCTCGGCTGCGGAGGTCGTCATTGATAAGGGGTCGTCATAATAATAGACTAACATTTACTTTTAGGAGGCGAACGCGTTAGGCGAGCTTCTAGGATGGCTACGCTCCTCCCCTCATTTGGTGGCGCTGTGCCTTCTCTTAGGGGAGGAGCATATGCCTCCATCTCTGCCTGCATGCTTGGTAGCGGGCCTGTACGGCAGCGCGCGATCTACTTCGGACCGCACGCTGCTTCTCTCCGTCATGCGGTCGCTGATCAAGCATCAGGTGGCGCCCAGCAACGACCCGAGGAAGTGAGTAGTGATGTACTTGGCTAAGGTCCACTGTAGTTTTTATAGCGCATCCACACATACACGCTTGCACGGGCCGGCGGCCAAGCCGGACGGCACGAGCGGCTTTTCCAATGTTTGCGGCTTGCGGCTTCGACACGTATTAGGAAAGCCGGCGGCAAGGCAACCTCAAAGCCGGCGGCATGTGTGGATGCACCATAATCGTGATGAATCGTTAGTAGTTCAAAAAAACAGTTGTGAAGACTTAACAGGTGGCGCCCAGCAACGACCCGAGGAAGTGAGTAGTGAATAGTACTGGGCTAAGGTCCATTGTAGTTTTTATAGCGCATCCACACATACACGCTTGCACGGGCCGGCGGCCAAGCCGGACGGCACGAGCGGCTTTTCCAATGTTCGCGGCTTGCGGCTTCGATACGTATTAGGAAAGCCGGCGGCAAGGCAACCTCAAAGCCGGCGGCATGTGTGGATGCACCATAATCGTGATGGCTCATTGGTAGTTCAAAAAACAGTTGTGAAGACTTATTAGCTGAGTATAAGAGGAGGTTTGATACAATAATGTAGGTATGGATATTTGTATGTATGGATGACTATGTATGTTTGTTATTCTTTCACGCAATATCTTCCTCATGCATTTGGACCAAATTTGGAAGGAAAAGAGATGACATATTAGATTAACATAAAGGATACTTGTTATCCCGAAATAACACTGTCCCAAAATTGCGGGAAAAACCTATTATAGCATATACATTTAATTAGAATACTCCGCAAGAGATTTGGACGTTTGGACTCTTTCGTAGTTTTGATAACCAATTGGGCCAATGCCTTATCGAGGTCAGATAGCACTGCAATATAGTATAATAATCGTATAATAATCGGTCGCATTCAGGATCATTCACTCTGCGTAGCTGAGAGGCGAGCGAGCCGGAACCTGGGTTCGATTCCCGGGTCGGACCAATATGAACAACTAACTTTTCTATATTGTTTCGGGTCTGGGTACCGTCGTTCTTTATTATTTTTGTTACGCAAGTGCTTTAGCTACTTCCCACAGAATCAGACTAATGTATGAGAAAACCAATTTTGTTCAAAATTAATTATCTAGCGTACATTGTGCTATAAACAGATGATTTGAGTCGGATAGAATCAAAGGCGGCAATCTGTATATGGAGTCCATAATTATACAGATTACCGCCTTTGTTTCTATACCTTTACCTTTGACTCATTTGTTAAGAACTAGACATCTGGGCTAAGTGCCCAGTCATATTGTATATGTCTTAATAATTCTTTACAGAACGTTCTATGTATTTTCAGATGTATATTTTGTTTTTAACTTGACCATGTTTATTGAATTTTAGAGGTAATCATCGTCGTATATCGCTTATTAAGACTTAGATGTTATCAACTAGATAAATGAACAGTCAACACCATATAGTTAGTAACGCTTAAAGTTAGGGAGGCGAATAGGGGAATTTTCTGTAATACTCGAGCGTGGCAGTTTAAGATATGAGAGATACCTTAGACCTAATAGAACAACCTTGTAAATTATTTAGCTCTATATGTAGTGACGCGCGCCTAGGATAGACGATCAGATTAGTAAAAAAAAATCGATAGTCTGAAATACTCGAGCGCGTCAGATTAAGATATTGGAGATATTAGAAACAGAAAAATTTTATCTCCCCTTGCGGTGCGGGAATTGAACCCACGACCTTCACGTATCGCGCGTGCTGCTCTTCCAACTGAGCTAACCGCAAGTTATTGTAGGCGATGAAATTTTTCTGCTGTATCAACCGTTAGCCTTTCGGTAAGTGCCCTCTGCCGAATATGTTTATATCTACATACTTATCGGCCCGTGGTACATTCGTTGCAGAAATGTTTGAAAACCACGGAATCGAAGACACCTGGCATCTTAATCGATTTTATTATTTTTATAGTACTATACGCGTATATAGTGCGATACGTGAAGGTCGTGGGTTCAATTCCCGCACCGCAAGGGGAGATAAAAATTTTCTGTTTCTAATATTTAAAGTTCGCTAGTACGGCGTATAGTACTATAAAAATAATAAAATCGATTAAGATATTGGAGGTGGATTTTAGTGTTTTAAGACTAAATTTAACTAATCTGACGATAAGTCCTAGACGCCGAGTTATAGGGTCGCGAACTTGTAAAAAAAACGTTAATCCGGCATTCTCGAGCGCGATTTTTTTTTTTTTTATTTTGAAGAATATAATCTAAAACTTACTTAAAATACAAAATCTGCCGGTTTCCGCATGACCGGAAGTATGGAAGAGCTATTTCGTCTTGCGAAAAACGCGTTGTGGCAAATAAGTCGCGAACGATACATTTTACACAAAACAAGTTTAAATAAACAAAAAAGGTAATTTTATTTTACACAAAAAAAGTATCTTTTAATTGTTGTCCAAAGTTAAAACTTTTTGACTTGAAGCATCATAAAAACTCAAACTCCCGGTTTTTTGAGTATATCTCGAAAACTGAGGGTGTTAAAAAAATTATATGAAATAACGATGATTAAATTATGTGACTTTTATTAATTTTTTCTTAAGTTTCTCGACAATTTTCGTGGACTCGGAAAAAGTTACGCGTATCTGTATACAAAAGTATTATAAACATGTATAGTTTCATGTAGGTATATTATTCAATACCCTGTTGATCCTCTAATTGTTTTTTGGACGTACTGTAAGCAAAACGAATAATAACAATACAATTATAATACAGTAAATTTGGTTGTATCTATCGCTTTATTGTCATTCTTAAATTCCCCCTTTTATCAAGGAGAAAGAAAGAAAAAAAAACCTTTTTCGGTCAGATTAAGAGAACCCACCACACATTTTTGTCAGATTAAGAAAATATGCTTTCAGGATACCGAGATAAACCTCCCCTATAAAAATCTGACGCGCTCGAGTATTTCAAAAAAACTTTATTTTTTTGCATTTTCAAAAATTCATGGTAACTTATCGTCACGCCGAAATCGTCAGTAGTTAAATACCATAAATACGTGTATTGTTGACAATAATATTGAAACTTTATTTGCTGCAATATTTCTGGTTGCATGTGAGCGTCGCTGACTGTACCAACACAGTCATACAAAATCCTCGGGCTTAGTGCTGCGGTCAATGCTTACTAAGTTATATGTACACAAAATGTTTGTTAATATTATAGGTTATCTTATCTCAAACTAGCTGTGCCCGCGACTTCGTTCGCGTGGACTACATCCTTTCATGGTCGGTTTTACCCCTATCTCCCCTAATATTCGAAACAAAAAGTAGTCTATATTTTAATAGAGCTATATTTGTGCCAACTTTCATATCTCTAACTTAAAAAATAAACATTTTCCCATATAAACTTTCAAAGGTGGCATTACCCCCCCTCCCCCCCTTATTTTCTAACAAAAAGTAACCTATGTCCGTTCTTGAGGTTCAACGTATACCTATACCAAATTTCATCAAAATCGGTTGAGAGGTTTAAGCGGGAAAGCGTAACAGACAGACAGACAGACAGAGTTACTTTCGCATTTATAATATTAGTAGGGAAAGTAGGGAATAGGGATAGTAGGGATGGTTAAAGCGTATGAGATACGCATGAAAAATTCGTTTCAAAATAAAAAAATGCAAGATTTTTTCACCGTAGCCGAAAAGCTAACGGGTCGTGCTTTATCGTTGCACCATCTAGGGTTCCGGGTTTGATTCTCGGTTGGGTCTATATGGAAAACTAACTTTTTTATATTCTCTTGATTATGGGTTTTGAGGTAATATCGTTGGAGCTTTAAAACTGAATCTTATTTTAAATTTGGTTTATTCGCGCTAATAGATAGACTTTACTGCTCAGAAAAAAATACAAAAATAGATTTTACAGATACATTCAAGTACAATTTAAGCGGTTTTATTGCTATAAAGCGATCTTTAACAACCTTTAGGTATAGGAAATAGTAGATATCGAGAAACGGGTGTGGCCTAATCGCCTTGTCTTCACGCTGCTTAAACCTTCCCTTTGTTCCAGACTGTTCCGTACTGGCAAGTGCGCCGTGGCCCAGCTGTATTCCGTGTTCCGGGACAGTCACACGCCGGCGCGGCAGTTCCTTATCGCGGCGCTGCAGGGGCCCGTGATGGCGGTGCTGCACGAGGACGAGTTCTTCCTAGACATCGACCCAGATAAGAACTTGGAGAGGTGAGTGGATCCACTACGATGGCTCGAGTGTGCTCCGTGTTATGGGAAAGTCACCTGCCGGGTAGAAGTTTCGGGTCGCGGCGCTGCATGGGTCCCGTAATGACGGTGCTGCACGAGAACGAGTTTTTCTAGACATCGACCCAGACAAGAACTTGGAGAGGTGAGTGGATCCACTACGTTGGCTCGAGTGTGCTCTGTGTTATGGGAAAGTCACCTGCCGGGGTAGAAGTTTCTGGTCGCGGCGCTGCGGGAGTCCGTAATGGCGGTGTTGCACGTAGACAAGTTCTTTCTAGATATCGACCCAGACAAAAACTTGGGGAGAGGTGAGTGGTTCCACTACGATGGCTCGAGTGTGCTCCGTGTTATGGGAAAGTCACCTGCCGGGGTAGAAGTTCCTCGTCGCGAAGCTGTAGTGGCGAATTCTTCCTCGACAAGAACCTGGAGAGATGATTCCATCTCGTTTACCTGAGTGTGCTCTGGTCTTTCTGTGCTTCGTGAAGTTCCTCCTCGCGACGCTTTATGAACCAGTTCTTCCTTGACGCCGGCCTCGACAAAACCTTGAGTGGGCAGTGGACTTTCTAGGTTAACTTATGTGAGCTCTGGCCCTGCTGTGCTCTGTCATCCGGGACAATCACAAGCGGAGGAGAAGTTCCTAGTAGACGGAGCTCTATGAACGAGTTCTTCCTTTTTGACCTCAATAGAACCTGAAAAGGGGGAGTGGGTCCACTACGTTGATTCGAGTGTTCTCGCACTGTGCGGGGACAGTCACAAGCCGGGGCCGAAGTTCCTCTTCGCGAAGCTGTGGTGACGAATTCTTCGTCTACGTTGACCTCAACCAAAAACTGAAAGGGGAATGGACCAGTAGATCCATGCCCTTTCAGTTTTTGGTAAAACTCTTTGGACTCAAGATCCAGTTGTGCTTTGTGTTCAAGGATACAAGCCGTGCTCATAACCGTCTTCACCACAAGGGTACATGGGGCCGTGCCCAGGGCCCAAAGAACTAACAATTTAGTAAAATTAGCTTTTTTACTTTCCAAAGGGGCCCAAATTCTTGTCTGCCCAAGAACCCCGGGCTGGTTTAAAACGGCCTTGGCCCGTGCTAGTAGTTTCTCATCGCTAAGCTATAGGGTTGTTTCACAACGCGTAATCATGTTCCGACTGAGCTGACTGCAAATTGTTGTGGCTGACGAAATGAGATTTTTAAAAATATCTAGAACATAATAATCACATTAATTATGTTTTAATTACGCAGGTTTTCCCCAACGGATCGGCTCAAGAAGTTCGGGCAGTCGACTAGCGCGGACTATTCGGCCAAGGTGGCCCGCTACCGCAAGTGGACGGTCCAGTCGCTGTACAACTTGACCAGCAAGTTCATAGTCTCGTTGAGGGAGCACTGGCCCAGCTTCCCCTCCACCATCGCGTGGATCGTGCAGCAGACGGTGCACTTGCTCAAGCAGCATTCCAGGTAAGCTTGTAGTTCGAAAAGTATACGGCAGAGGGTACTTACCGAAGTCTAAGAGGTCAATACAACAGAAAACGCATCGCCTGAGCAGCACGCGCGATACGTGAAGGTCGTGGGTTCGAATCAGACACCGCAAGGGGAGATACATGTTGTCTGTTTTACTAAAATATTACAGGAAAAAATTCCGCTGTTTTTATAATAAGAGCAAATAAGATAGTAGACTGTCAGTCCCACTGCAACTGAACCACCGGGTTCATAACCTCCTTGAAGAAGCAGTTGCCCAGATTGTATGCAGACTTTCACCATGACCTGGATCGTGCAGCAGATGTTTTTATTTTATTACCTACCTAACAATCGCTGATGACTGCGAAGCAAAATCAAATCGTGATCAGCGAACGAAAAAACATACAAGCATTTCTAACGCTTGAAAATAGCATCAAGAAAAGTAAGGCACGGTGGGCGTGGCTTAAAAAGTGAACTAGCGCTGGCACGAATACTTTTTCTGCGGACTAATCACAGCGCGTGTTCCATCCCATTCTATGAGATGACGTAACTAACGAATCCTTAAAGGAACGTCTTTTTGTCAACCTTAACCGCATTAGCCTTAAAGTTGTTTTTCAAGTGTCGATACTTTATTACTGTATTGCGTATCTGTTACTTGTGTGCTTTACATTTGTGTGTGTGTTGGTGCCGATATACGATTAAAGTTAGTATGACGGGAATTATTCCATGTTTTTTCGTTTACTGATAGTGATGAATGAGAGTGATTACTTAGACTTGTAGTAGTTTAGTAGAGGTATCATCTAAATACATATGTTGTAGTATTTCGGTGATTAATTTTGTTTTGTCCTTGAACAGAACAACAGAGCGCGACCTCCACGCGATCTGCACGGACCTGGTGCTCCACCACTTCATCTGCCCGGCCATAGTGAACCCGGAGGCGCACGGAGTGGTCGAGGTGCCCATATCATACGTGGCCCGGTTCAATCTGATACAGATCGCGCAGATCATACAGATGCTATGCCTGATGAAGTACCAGGAGGTGAGTAGCTGCGTAAAGGGGACGTTCACATTCGAGACCAGGGTTCTGAATCGCAAACATCAGAAACGTTCCCGGTTCAAAAAGTTATTTATTAATCAAATGCGATGGTCGTCAGGTGGAGGCGAAGTGCCGCGACGTGTACGCGAAGTTCGAGCGGTCGTGCGTGTGGTCGCTGGTGGAGGCGGTGCTGGGCGAGGCGTGCGCGCCGGCCGCCGCCGCCGCCGCGCCGCCCTCCGCGCTGCGCACCGACGCGCGCCCGCGCACCACCGTCGCGCTCTACGCGCCGCACGACGCGCACGCGCTCGTATGTATACACACTGTTCACTGTTACATCCTTCTAAGTGCGTGTGTCGCTGGTGGAGGCGGTGCTGGGCGAGGCGTGCGCGCCGGCCGCCGCCGCCGCCGCGCCGCCCTCCGCGCTGCGCACCGACGCGCGCCCGCGCACCACCGTCGCGCTCTACGCGCCGCACGACGCGCACGCGCTCGTATGTATACACACTGTTCACTGTTACATCCTTCTAAGTGCGTGTGTCGCTGGTGGAGGCGGTGCTGGGCGAGGCGTGCGCGCCGGCCGCCGCCGCCGCCGCGCCGCCCTCCGCGCTGCGCACCGACGCGCGCCCGCGCACCACCGTCGCGCTCTACGCGCCGCACGACGCGCACGCGCTCGTATGTATACACACTGTTCACTGTTACATCCTTCTAAGTGCGTGTGTCGCTGGTGGAGGCGGTGCTGGGCGAGGCGTGCGCGCCGGCCGCCGCCGCCGCCGCGCCGCCCTCCGCGCTGCGCACCGACGCGCGCCCGCGCACCACCGTCGCGCTCTACGCGCCGCACGACGCGCACGCGCTCGTATGTATACACACTGTTCACTGTTACATCCTTCTAAGTGCGTGTGTCGCTGGTGGAGGCGGTGCTGGGCGAGGCGTGCGCGCCGGCCGCCGCCGCCGCCGCGCCGCCCTCCGCGCTGCGCACCGACGCGCGCCCGCGCACCACCGTCGCGCTCTACGCGCCGCACGACGCGCACGCGCTCGTATGTATACACACTGTTCACTGTTACATCCTTCTAAGTGCGTGTGTCGCTGGTGGAGGCGGTGCTGGGCGAGGCGTGCGCGCCGGCCGCCGCCGCCGCCGCGCCGCCCTCCGCGCTGCGCACCGACGCGCGCCCGCGCACCACCGTCGCGCTCTACGCGCCGCACGACGCGCACGCGCTCGTATGTATACACACTGTTCACTGTTACATCCTTCTAAGTGCGTGTGTCGCTGGTGGAGGCGGTGCTGGGCGAGGCGTGCGCGCCGGCCGCCGCCGCCGCCGCGCCGCCCTCCGCGCTGCGCACCGACGCGCGCCCGCGCACCACCGTCGCGCTCTACGCGCCGCACGACGCGCACGCGCTCGTATGTATACACACTGTTCACTGTTACATCCTTCTAAGTGCGTGTGTCGCTGGTGGAGGCGGTGCTGGGCGAGGCGTGCGCGCCGGCCGCCGCCGCCGCCGCGCCGCCCTCCGCGCTGCGCACCGACGCGCGCCCGCGCACCACCGTCGCGCTCTACGCGCCGCACGACGCGCACGCGCTCGTATGTATACACACTGTTCACTGTTACATCCTTCTAAGTGCGTGTGTCGCTGGTGGAGGCGGTGCTGGGCGAGGCGTGCGCGCCGGCCGCCGCCGCCGCCGCGCCGCCCTCCGCGCTGCGCACCGACGCGCGCCCGCGCACCACCGTCGCGCTCTACGCGCCGCACGACGCGCACGCGCTCGTATGTATACACACAGAAGGGCTAGCAGGAACATTCAAAGAATTCGTAACGTAAACGTCGCGTGCCCACGATACGATTACGAAGCGATACGCTAGTAGCTAGCACGAAGCACCTTCGTCGTCGTATCGTACGCGCGATACCGAGACGCACGTGACGTCATTCTCACGTATCCCAATGAATGAACATACTCGACGGATTGACCGAACAATGCGTTTTGAAATGGTTGCTGAGCGTTTGGCTATTTTTAACTATTGAGTTTTATTAGAATTTCTAAGTGAAATATCAAAGCTAAATAGTAAAATCGTCATTTTACAACTCAAAGTTAAAGCTGATTTTATGAGACACGGTTTTAGATTAATAAATTTTAAAAAGTTTTTTTTTGTGTATGACGAACTTTTTGTTTCCGAACGGTTCTCATGAAATTTGGCGCGTAAGGGTTTTTTGGATTACAAGACTTACTTGTTTAGAATTCTTTGGTATTGTCGTGTAATTGTGAAGTGTTTGTTCGTCAAAATTAAAAATGAAAACCAGCCATTTACAGCAGCTAATGTTGGTTGAATTTATGGAAAAGTAAGTTAAAGTTTAACTACTTAATACTATGTTATTTGTGGATATATATTGGTTTTTACTTATTGTGATATTTCATTGTATTAGACATGGAGATTTGTCCAAGCCATCAGGAGGAGCACGAGGACGGCAATACATCCAGACGAAATGGAAGGAATTGGCGGACTTATTAAACAATGATGGAACAGGCGACTCCCGCTCAGAGGAGAAATGGCGTAAGGTGTGTATAAATAATTTTTAATTTTTCCGGGGAAGATGACACGTATCCCATATTATGTCACAACTCAAGTGGAGTGTAGGTACTTCGAATGTAGGTATGTTAGTGTCAAAACAAGAAGGGCCTTGATACACCTACTACTAAGGTTAATATTATTTATTTATGTTGTGTGGTAAAATCTGTTTTTTTTATTTGGTAAAGGTTTGGAGCGACATGAAAAATAATACAAAAAAGAAATCGGCAAAAATACATAAAGCTGCTAGTGGCACTGGTGGTGGTCCAGCCTTAACAACAGTTCTAACAGATTTAGAACATAGAATTATGCAAATAATCGGCATACAGGCAGCTTTGGGCATGGCGATTGAGGAAGCTGGTTTTGAACAGGTCTGAAAAAAATATAATGAACCATAATAATTAAGTCATAATAATTATTATTATTTTCATTTTCTTTACACTGTTTTTTTTTTCTATTAGAAGTACATATTTTGCAAATAACAGTTAGCTATTTCAATTATTTCAGTATGATCAAGATCTAAATTCGGCACCCCATGCCCAACCTGCGGAGCAGGAGGATCTGCTCCCAGACGCGCATCTTTTTGTAGTGCCTGAAGAAGTCACAGGTAAACAAAAATGGTTTAAAATTAGTTATGCATATGCGGATCTCGGGTTCGATTCCCGCCTATCGTTACAAACATTAAGTCTGCAATATTAAATTGATTACCTACTTACGGTCGTTCTCAAAGATATTGCTTGCCATAAGGCGAAGAGAAAATCGTGAGGAAACCTGCACACTACTTTCACAAATCACACCACACCATTCAAATATTAAGATACTTTATGTTTTTAGAGGGCTGGCACATACCTGGGACTAGCAGCCAAGCAACTGTGGCTCCTCCAGAGGACCCTTCATCGGACGTTTTCATCCCCATAGAGGAACCTTGGAAGCCCCCGGCACCCAAAAAGAGGAAGACTGACAATCTTGCAAAATTGTTCGTAGAGTCGGATGCGAAAGCGAGAGAGTATACAAGAGAGCGTGATACTATGTATGAAAGATTGGAAACTGAAAGGCTACGGATACAAGAGTATGAAATTCGTGAACGTACAAGACAGCGAGATGAGGAGCTCCGTTTACAAGCTCGATGGCTGGAATTTATGAGAGAGACTTTGGATGTGATTAAAAGGTACTTTGAAAGGGAAAACATGTAAAAAATATTAAGATTTTTTTTTTCTATTTGATTTACGTGATATACCTACTTTATAAGTACCTATAATTGTTTTTTTTAATGTTACCTAGGTTAATTTGTTTTTTTTTATTTTGTTCCATTTTTTCATTTCACATAAGTAAAGTACCTACCAAACAAATAATTTTCTTTATTTTCTACAGTAATCCCTTTTCGTCAATCCTTGTTTCATAGTTAACTTTAATCCATACAAAGGCTAGCCAATAAGTTCAATATACTAAATTAATAAAACAATTACCGGTTTATAAAGAACGAGGCTTGGAAGGGCAGACTTATATTTATTTCATTAATAAGGCACAGTCAAATTCAAAATAAATATTTTTATTGCGTGTGAAGTCTGTGAAGCCTATTTATTCTGTTAACTAACATGTTTCTTAGTGCTCTTCCTCTCAATAAATCGTTTCTATTGTCAATTTCATGTAGAATATTCTGTGTAGAATCTACATTTTGCCGAGTAACCGGCCGATCCTCTGGGTCAGGCACATTGAAGTCTATGGCTAAATTATGCAACACACTGCAAGCCATAATTATTTTTGCGCATTTTTCAGGCGCATAATGTAAAGTGCGGTCTTTGCACAAACATCGCCAACGATTTTTTAAGCGCCCGAAAGTATTTTCTATTATGACCCGGGCTTTTCCATGAACTTGAGTGTATTTGGCTTCTGGACTTCCTTCCGGAGCATCAAGAATAGGTGTCATTAACCACGGTCTTTGGGGGTAACCGGAATCACCTGTAAATATACAAAAATCTTATCTACCTGTAAATATACGAAGATCTTTCTGTGTAATGCCAATACTGAAATTTCAAGTTTAAAATTCTGTCTTATATCTGAGACATTAAATAAAATTATTTCTGAGACAGTAAATACACTGACACGAATTCATTTAACACTTTCATATGGATCACTTAAATTATAAAGCGACAAAATTAATAAATAACGTTTTTACCTAATAACCAAACTTGTTCATTATTTCGATGCAGTGCTTGCATATAGGTGTTTGCAATGCTGTTGTCCCAAATGAACGCATCGTGAGTAGCCCCGCCATATTTTGCATTAATGTTTAATATTCTGCACTCGCTGTCGCATACCTTAAAAAAGTTTCTAATCATAAATCAGAATAAATTTTCAATCGTATAACTTTATCACTAGGTATTCCAGGTGTTCCGGTAGCTCGTAATTTTTTTTATGTAAGTTACTGTACAATTACGAATACAACACACAAAAATAATCTTCCAAATCGGTCTAGCTATTTTTTTTTTGAGTTATGACCTATTGATTTTTACAGACTATTGGGATACACTTACCATTTGTACGTTTAATGAATGGAAATGCTTTCTACAATAGAAAAGATGTTCTATGTCCTTTTTAGGAGTAAAGATGTGGAAATGGCTTCCATCAATACAGCCAATAATCCCAGGAAAGCCGTATTTTGCATAAAATCTAAAAAAAAAGTTTTATGTAAGACAAGATTTGTCACTTGAACCTATCTATGTTGCATGTCCCTTGTACCATGTTCAGCTGCTTCAGGATCATTTACCACCAAAATATAAACAAATAAAAATGCATACCAGTAACATGCAAACCGTCCAGCCGTTTCAGCGTGATTAACAAACATAAAAACTTTAACATGTTTAAATAATATTAGTATGGGTTTAAAATTACCACTTACTTGTTTTTAACCGCAACTCTTTGAGCTCTTGTTGTAGGAAACTTAATAAAAGCATTAACTATGTTGGGAGTGTTAAGTGCATCGGTGACTTCCTTCACGCATTTGCTAACGGTAGTTTGCCCTAATTGTTTCGCCATTCCTACAATTCTTTGGTACGATCCAGTGGCGTAAAAAGATAGAGCACATAGAATCTGTAAAATAATAGATAATACAATAACCACACATAAGGATGCGTTCGTTATTTTACACCACATTTTAATGTAAACAAATCGAGGAATGCCGCTGCTTGAGTGGGCAAAGATAAGGATATTATGTAGTTACATATTCATACAATAGGTGACCAATGAATAAAGCACTACTCAAGCTGGCTGTAGGGGACACTTAGTTTCTCGTATGAATTAACACACTTAAGTAATACATGTCAGGTTACCTTTAATTCTAAGTTAATTCTTCTGCTTGACTTTAATCCTGTGTGCTGGCGGAGTTTTTCACATAAAAACTTAAATGCTGGTTTACTTAGGCGAAATCTATTCCGGAATTCAGTTTCTGGCAATTCTAAAAAATGTGTGAATTTCCTTCCATTTGCCCTGCGACTAATTTCTCTGTAGAAAGTTAGTAAAAATTACGTTTATATACATTCATGATTAATATGTGCGTTTTGTAAGTAATATATGAATAAACTGATTTTCTATTAATCTTACCTTGTTTCTCTGGGATTACTTGCACTTTCTATTAATCTTGCCGCTAGATAATAATATAACGTACTACGTTGTATGTAACTTTCTTGCATTTTCAAAGAAGTTTATACAATAACGCACATAAATAATATACTTGACAATACGACGAAATATTAATAAAAAGTCAATTTAGCTCTAATACGTAAACTTTGTCACCAACAAATTCCAAGTGAGAAGATATTTGTACGCTCACGATAGCTAACCACGAAACCGAACGTCAAAAAAAGGTATTAAAGGTAAGGTATTGGGTACGTTAGCGTGACCGACGCTAGCGCCACGCTATCGCTACGCTACTATTACTTCAGGCGTTCGTGCTGTCAATTTTAGTTATACTTACGTACGGTAGAGGGAGCTCTTCAATTTTCATACAAATTGCTTACGATACGCATACACTACGATTTCTTGGAAAAGTTCGTGCTAAGCGTTCTGTTCAGTGTTACATCCTTCTAAGTGCGTGTGTCGCTGGTGGAGGCGGTGCTGGGCGAGGCGTGCGCGCCGGCCGCCGCGCCGCATTATATGGAACGAATCATTCAGAATTCTTATGCAAAATTTTAACGAATAGTGCGTTTTTTTGCAGATAATGTTTCTGAAGCGTATATCGTCTAAGCTGAACAACAACACGCCGAGCTTGCCCGCCGAGGAGCAGCCCAACGGCGCAGACCAGGAAGTGGCGGCCATTACGTGAGTAGACCCAACGAGTAGTGGAAGTACCGGACTTTGGCGTCGCATCATCTCAGAGGTCCCGGGTTTGATTTCTGGTAGGGTCAATATGGAAAACGAACTTTTCTATATTGACTCGGGTCGGGGTGTTATGGAACCGTCGTTGTTTTTGACCTGTCAACATAATTTCTTCATAGATTTCAAAGTTGTTTGAATATCATTTCTAAAATAAATGGCTTACCTTGGTATTTTCCCTTTCACGGCATTAATACCTAAAAATTAGGATGTTGACACAATAATCATAATTGGTGTCTATCTACAGCATAGCTGTCCAGACCCAATGTGACCCGGGACCAGGTCATTTTTTAAAAAAATAATAAATAGCGTGAAGTATACAACCGCGCTTGGCCGTGAGTAAACCGCTAAACACGAGAATTCGCGTCGCGTAAAATACATTTTTTTTCTACCGATAAAGAAGTGAAAAGTTCATTCCTCCGTTATAATATTAAAAATTCACTGCGTGCCGCACATACCTGTGTAGGAGACGTTTGTATCGCCTGGTTAAATATAAAAGTAGGTTGCCGGAATCGAACTCGGTATCTCTGTAATATTTTACTTATGATTTAATTATAGCACTAAGTTAAAACTATGGGAAGGAAGATTTACAAGGACTCGGAATGAAGAGTATTATTAAGGTATAAAATAATCGTTGTGTTTAAAATAGACAATTACGAAGCAAAAGCAGTAAACACGTTAGTAAGCGCGCGAACGAAGCAGTGAGTAATCGAAAGAACGAAGCAAAGCCGAAGCTACGACGGCAGAGCCGATGACCGGCTTGGGTCGAGTGAGACAGCGCGACACGCACGCGTAGCGGTGCGAGGGAGCGCACGCATCTTGACCGTTGTGACGCCGCAATCGTAGCATCTGGTCCAATTTGCATAAGCGGAGCGGATAGCGCCCGAATTCAAAGGCGGGGGTCCAAGTGCGGCCTGTGTAGCGGTTAGCCGCCACACCTGGACTGCGATGACCAGGGCTGATCTATGTATATTGGTATTGGTACAGTGCTGAAGTGAGCAACGACAACGGCGGCGTCCCGTGGGCGGAGGCGTGCGGCGCGCGCGTGGCCGCCGTGCTGCTCAACCTGGAGCCCAACTACCGCAGCCGCCTGCACGACCTGCTGCGCAAGATGCCCGACCTGACGGAAGTGAGGTGAGAACACTTCGCACTGGACTAGCTGCCCGCCCCGGCTTCGCACGGGTGCAAGCAAATACGAATTAAGTTTTCGACTTTTCTGTGCATTAGTATGTATTGATTATACATATAAACCTTCCTTAGATTTTTAAAACTACGCAACGAATTTCAATGCGATTATTTTTCATTTGCATTGAAATCAGTTGCGTACATATAAACGTATCTATCAATATTTATCTTTTTTGATAGATAGCACTCTCTTTTTGATTTTTCATAAATAGAGAGCTATCTTTCAAAAAAATCGCATCGAAATGCGTTGCGTAGTTTTAAAAGTCATTTCTGAAATAATCACAATTTTTAGGAATAAAATGCTTGCGCCATTTGCCATGCTAAATTAGTAGCAAGGGTCAAGGTAAGGGCGACAAGTCCAGCTAGGACCTCATTACCACTTAACTTCAGGTGGGATGAGGTCAATCTTCTTCTTCTGCTCGGGGTCGGGTCTCCTAACAATTCTGTGCCAAGTCGTGCAATCTTGGGTTGTCCTTTCTGGCAATTGGGATTTCTTGAGGTCTTTCTCTATATTCTTCCACCAGGTAAATGGGGGGCGTCCTACACATCGTTTCTGTTCCGGCAGGTTTAGCGCAATTTGTACCACAAGATTAATGATGAGGATGAAATATTAAAAAAAAACAAAATAATTTAATCTCCCCTTGCGATGCGGGAATCGAACTCACGACCTTCACGTATCGCGCCTGCTGCTCCTCCAACTGACCTAACCGCAAGTAAATTTTATCGCCTACTATCGTAGGCGATAAAATTTTTCTGCTGTATCAACCCGTTAGCCTTCGGTAAGTGCCCTCTGCCGAATTAAAACTATATACTTAGGTAGTACGGCGTAAAGTACCATAAAAATAAAAAAATCAATTAATAATATATTGTATGACGTGTTCCGTATCGGCAGGCAAACCTCGCCGACGGAGTCCAAAGAGCCGATAACGGAGAACGGTCACTTGCGGCGCGGCATCCTCGCGAAGGTGCCGAAGCCGCGCCTGCCGCGCTCCAGCTCGGCCGCCGCGCTGCTCACGGACGAGCGCGCGCCCGCCCCCGACGCGGACGAGCCCGCCCTCCACCGCCCCCAGGTGCTCGTCATCAAGCTGGCCAACGTCGAGGAGAACGACTACGTCGGTGAGTCAGCTGCGACACATTCAGCTGTATGCGTCCCATAGGTTTAGTACCGGACTCCCAATTGGAAGACGACGGTGAATGACTCCGCTGCGCTCCAACGGCAGCCTCGACAAAGATGATGCTGTGCTTAACCACCCGGGGATGCTGTTCATTAAGCTGGTTAATATCGAGAAGAATGACTACGTCGGTGAGTGGAACAGCTGTGTCACATTCAGCTGGTTACGTCCCACTGTCAAGGTTTTGTATCGGAGGTAGCGTCAACGGCAGCCTCGAAAGGATGATGATGTCCTTGACCACCAGGGGATGCTGGTCATTAAGCAGATTAATGTCGAGAAGAATTACTACGTTGGTGAGTGGACGCTTTATGGGACCTTTATCTCAAGTTATTCTTGCCACGGGTAGTCACGGGTCCCTTCCTCCCACGTACGACGTGTATTTTTAACAGATACCAAGTAGGTATGTTTAAAACACTCTTTGACAGAAACAGATTAGACAATTTGAATTCTAAAAAAATAAGCCTTTAACACCCATAGACAAACAAGTAAGGTAGTATATTGTTACGAGCTTCGGGTTCGTGACAATAAAAACAGCCGATAAAAATTACCAAAAGTCACACTTTAATTGAACGCCACTAATTACAACCTTAAAACGCACTAATTAAAACAACAATCGCTCCCAAGTCGCACTTCAAAATCGTTTTCGAAGTAATCACTTGTATCGCTAATTCAATACTGTCCCGGTCGCGGTGAATCCCGGCCTTTTATATTGCCGCGGCCGTTCCCGAACCTTCCAACGCAGAAACATCCGGAACATTCGCGCGCAGTGCGGCCTTGAACGGCCGTACGCTCGGTCAAGGTCATTGTTCTAGTAAATTCTGGCGTACGCGTCTCGACTCTCTGTAGTCCCGCCTTTCCACACTAGATGGCGCTGGTTACATCGATCGTGGCGCGTAACACTGCCCCCTCCTAAGACATGCTCGTCCCGAGCATTATCGGCTCCATAATAACGCGCCAATCTCTCCGCATGAACAATCTTAGGAGTGCCTCTTGCACCTTTCTGTTTCCGGTAGGTTACGTCATTGCCCCCAGTCCCAATCTGGTATGGTCCCTCCCATCTAGACTGAAGCCCAGGAGATCTCCCTCTGCTGTGGACTGGATTGCGCAACCTCATCTGTGGACCCTCGTCGAACACTCTACTGTTCACTTTGCGGTCACCAAGGGGTTTCATTTTTCCCGACATTTTCTGGCCCGATTGTCTGACGTGCTCACAAATGTCATTTATTTTGTACCGCCAGTTATTCGCATAATCGATTATACTGCCTGGAGCATCAGGTGGTATTCTGATGATCAGGTCTGCAGGTAGCCGTAGTTCTCTTTCCGCAGTTCGCTTAGGGCAACTGGATCGAAGGTGGCCCCTTTCCCCACAGTCGTAGCATCTAGGGCGGTATCCTTTATTGCAGTGCCGAACTGTAGCCGCTACAACCTCCCTGACGCGATGGGATCGATGATCCTGTCGCGCAGCTTCCACTTCCAGGGCATGGGCCAAGGCATCCTTTAGCGTCTCGTGGTGCCCGAGCCTCACAGCAGCTCTAACTTCAATGTCGTGGATGCCATCGATGAATGCCTGCACCAGGTTCCCATTAATAAGCGCAGGTACGGACTGGTATGCTTTACGCACCAGCTTCTCCACTTCAAGAGCCCATTGCTGCAGGTTTTCGTTACTGCGTTGCACACGATCCTTGAGCTGCGCTCGAAACACGTGTTCCAGGTAAGCGTCGCCATATCGAGCCTCCAATGCCTCAAGGAGCTGCTCGTAAGTCACTTCCTTACCGAGAGCTTCCAAAACTGCTAAGGCCTGGTCACGAAGGCCTAGGGTGAGGGCAGTCATGGCCTGATTTTTATTCCAGCCATTCGCTTTCATGACTGCCTCAAACTGGATTTTGTAGGCCGACCAGGAAGAAGTTCCGTCGAACGGTGGCACTTTGAATCCACGTAGCGAAGGTGTTGTAGCTACGGGAGCTGCGATTGCTTCTCCAAATTTAAGGCAATCCAGCTTTTTCTTTACGTCCTCTACCACGTCGTCAACCCGATTCTTCACTTGGTCGATCCTGATTTCAGCTTTCGACAGGCGGTTGTCGTGTTGAGCAACCTTGTCCTTCACCTCCTTCATGTCTTTCCCGAAAGAGGCATAAAGGTCCTTCAAAAGAAGCATCTGCTCTTCCTGGCGGCGAGCCTGTTCCTCCTTGTCCTGCTGCCTCTGGTCTGCCATCCGCCGTGCCTGTTCCTCCTTGTCCTGCTTGAGCAGTTCTTCCAGTCGGCGGGCCTGTTCCTCCTTCTCCCGCTGAAGCTGTTCTTCCAACCGACGAGCCTGTTCCTCCTGTCGGCGAGCCTGTTCCTCCTGTCGGCGAGACTGCTCCTGCAGCATCATCATCAGAGCAGCAAGGTCTGGTGCTGCCGATGTTGCTGGTGTTGCTGTGGACGGGCCAGCCTCCGTGGTTAATAACTGGCTCTCCGATTCCTGCGGCAAAGCTCCACCAAAACGTCTCTGGTCCGTCTCCTGTTGGCGTTGACTCCGGGTACGGATACCCTCCGTGTCGTCCTTAGGTAAAATCGGCATAATTTAAATCCCACTTCTGACACCAATTGTTACGAGCTTCGGGTTCGTGACAATAAAAACAGCCGATAAAAATTACCAAAAGTCACACTTTAATTGAACGCCACTAATTACAACCTTAAAACGCACTAATTAAAACAACAATCGCTCCCAAGTCGCACTTCAAAATCGTTTTCGAAGTAATCACTTGTATCGCTAATTCAATACTGTCCCGGTCGCGGTGAATCCCGGCCTTTTATATTGCCGCGGCCGTTCCCGAACCTTCCAACGCAGAAACATCCGGAACATTCGCGCGCAGTGCGGCCTTGAACGGCCGTACGCTCGGTCAAGGTCATTGTTCTAGTAAATTCTGGCGTACGCGTCTCGACTCTCTGTAGTCCCGCCTTTCCACACTAGATGGCGCTGGTTACATCGATCGTGGCGCGTAACAATATTATATACGTATAGACAAAAATGTAAAATAAATAGGTACACAAAATTTGTGGTTGCAGGTATTTTTATTTACGAGATTGAACTTGATTTTATTTTTTAATTCACTTTTCCTCTTTGTGATATTTGTTTTTTTGGGCGGCCTCATATCTGCGATTTTGTTCGAACTAATAGCTTAAAGTGCCTTTCAAAGCTCGATCCATACAAACAAACTCACGTTTATAATATTAGAACAGTAAATAAAGGAATGTTTATCTCTTTTTCTTCTATAGCGTTAAAAGTGTGTAAGGAACGTATGTTCTTTACTAAAAGTGGAAGTACTTCCGCCGAGCTAGGTATTATCTGCTCGGGGACCAAGGCCCAACTACTATTCTTGGTTTGTTGTATATATAGTTAGTGGCGACGAAAACTCTGATATCGCTATGTAGGATATCGATGTCACGCATTACGTATGGAGCGTTGTTTACTACGCCAATTCTGCTGACGCTGTATTTGTGTCGACTTGTAGGTCATGTCGTAGATCGGCACAAGTGCTACATATAGATTTGGATGAAATTTGGTAACTAGACAAGTTAGATATTGGAAAAAACGTAAACATAGTCACGGGCCATAGCTAGTCTAACATAATATTTATTTCCAACAGGCTTGGTGTCGGAGTCCAAAGTCCTGGAGTGCTACTACGGAGGGTCGGAGGCAGGCGACGCTGACGACACGGCGTCTGCCCTCGTCACGCCTGGCCCGGGGGCGCCCGTGCAAAAGCGAACCAGGTATATACTAGAATACTCCGATGTTAACACATCTTGAATATAAAACTTTTAATAGAGGTAGGGCATAGCGATTTATCGCTCGAACTGGAGCAGCCCGACTGGTGAAATACCTCCACCTTACAGAAGACCGCAGCCAAATAACAATCACTTCTGTGTTGTTGGGTTTCTGCGTGTGAGTAAGATTTCCAGAGCTCCTGGAGGGTGCTACATTAGTAGCAGGGGTCAATCTTGAAGTGCAATATAAAAAAATAAATAAAAATAAAATTTACTATGTATCGTACTACTTAAGCCCTATATTTGTTACTTTTAGTAAGGGAGGTGTGTCCAAATTATTTTGTGGCGGCGCACACGCTTGGATCGATGTCCAAAAGACAAAGCTAAGAACGCTCCCGCCTAATTCACCTTCCAAACGAAAAAAGAAATTAAAATCGTACCGGACCTACGATGAGATACATACGTCAAAATTATAATACTCCATCGTTCTATTGTGGGGGTTAAAAATAACATTAAGTATAAAAATATGTATTTGTTTCCTACAAAAACTTATCCTTAGAACTAAATTATAAACATAGAATTCTTAATATGTGGAGAAAACAGGAAAAGTCAATTTTAGATGGATAAAAGGTTTACTAGAATAAATAGAATATGTTTTAAGTACTTTGTTCCTGGCCAGTTTTTAGAAATTTAAATTTTCATAGGCAAAACATTAATACGTGAGATTTGTACACCTCCTCTCCTCAGCTTTAGATTCGATGACATTAGGACCTTACGATGTACCCTTGTTATAAAGGTTCTCGGTGTCTCACGACGAGGTGTCGCTCGGGAACACATCTGACAATCTGGAGGCGGTGTCGGAAGCGGCTTCCAATCACAGCGTCACCTCGAGCTTGGAGCTCGAGACGGAGGATCAGAACGACAACCTCTCCGACATGGCGAGTATTGCAGTTGCTACTCTGTTATATATGCATACAGGGTTCAAAATTATCAATATCATATTTTCGTCGATAATTATCCAATAATTTTCGTATTTATCCGATAATTTTAACTTGGAATCCTTTGCATTTTTGATATACATTAATTTAAAATTCAATATAAATTGTATTTAAAATACATAAGCGAAAGCGCTTAGTTACCCATAAAACTACATTTTTATTTCATGTTAATTATCTAGGTCCATTTATCAAGATAAATGATATCCATAATTCTGAATATCTATCTACAATTGGGATTTTGACACAATTGACAAATATTTCTTTGTCAATCAATGTCGTAAAAAGGATTAAGGACAACGACCGTTTTCATGTTTTATAAATTATCTTTAATATTCTTTGAAACTAAAAGTGTGTTGAAAAGTATAATTGTGACGTCTCAGATTGCTATTGTACTGTTTGCACGTTACTTCAAATAAAAAGGATACATATCGGCTCACTGCTCCACACACCGTACGCACGTCCTCCCGCTCCGTAGCTGTCAGTCCATTCCCTAGACACCGATATCACGCCATAGACAAACCTTCATGCTACATCAGCGTACGGCATATAGGCATGAGACGACAGAATAAGTCTCGCATACACTACAGCTATCTTCATAGAAAATCTATATAGGAATCATGTTTTGACAAGTATTTAAAAGTGAGATCATAAGCGCGTCATGCTACCCACTTTGGACTTTGCACCGCCCTTATCTCGTGTGCATAAGAATGAATATCGAACTGCAGGTGTTTACCTAGACGTGCTGCTGACCATTCGTTGAACTATCCAGTCAAGATCCCTGTCATAAAATCCATACGCTGTTATCATTAATGACGATTTTGTGATAAAAATGTTAGAAACCGTATATATTGTAATGTATAATTTGCGCGTGCGCACAGGTATCAGCAAATGTGAGCGGGCGCGGCAGCCCTAACATCTCCGGTCGCGAGACGCCCTCCTCTCAAGTTACCGACGGAGACGCACCCCCCAGGAGGTAATCCTACTGACATTATAAACGTGAAAGCTTGTAAGAATGTTTGGACGTCTATATGTATTACTCTCTCATGCAAAAACTACTGATAGTATTCGGATTAAATTTGGTAGGAAAAGAGACGATATACTAGATTAACATATAGAATACTTTTTATCCTGAAATAACTCGAGTGCAGTCGCGGGAAAAATAAAGTTAAATAAAATATTTTGACTTTGTTTACTAATATGCAAGGACAAACTTAGTATCTGAAATAAAAGGGTCACATTATTGACGACTATTTTTTTATAAAGAAAAACATCACATCATAGTGGATGCGCTGCTCTTTCGCCGCTATCATATTTCATTTTAATAACCGCCCTTGAATCACACTATTGAGAAACCCGGTTATTATCATAAGCAAAGACCATTTGCTACAAAGTAGACATAAACATTACCTCAAAAGCTTGCCATAAACAACCTAACTGATGAACGATTATAATTTTTTTTTTCCAAGTGGATTTGCATTTGCTTGTGTTGAATGTTAGGATTCAAGTTGTCTTCTTGAAGGATCGTGCGGTACTAAAATTTGTATTATGCGGTCAGGATCCCGCCCAACGCGCCCGTGAACCAGGTCAGCAGCGCCCAGGCCAAGATGATGAAGCAGACTCGCAACGACATCGACGACAAGTTCTGCAAGTTCGAGATCAAGGTACCTAAACAAACCACTGTCTACGGCACTTTGGGATACTTCTATGTATTAATGAAATAAAATACCAATTGGGTGACAATAAAAAATTTCGTCACCGCGATTCAGACGTAATTGACGCTAGAGGTAGCGCCATCTGTTATCGGACGTAAGAACCAACTTCTACAGTACCAATAATACATTCCACCAATGTATGTCATTTTAAAGAAAAAATATTAAAATCGATTCTTACACGATGGCGAGTAGGCGAACACACATAAATAAATATATACGATCCAATTTATTTCTACAGTCAGATAGAGGTTAAATTAGATTAATATGACACTTTAGGCCTTTCTTGCAATGCTTGTGCTTATATTCAGACACGTGTTCGTACGTGTATGTACGTCATGACTAGGGGTATAATAATTTGTTATATTTTTCATGTAACTGTGGATCCACAAAATCTTTTATCGAAGAACAAGTGTGTATTAGGGCTCCGTTTCACCGCCGACCACCACAGTGATGAATTTGTAATAGAATATTAACCATAAAGAAGCCCACCTGTTTCAAAAAGATGCTTTAGTTGCCGAAAAAGTAGTAACGATTTTGTAAGCTACATAAGGCGAGCAGCTTAAAATGACCTTAAGTAAGCTGACATAAGATTTAAACTCGAGTCGTAAACGGTCGTACTTCTACAAGTATCTATTGTTGGTTATTCAGAAGCTGCTGGAGGGTGACGAGACTATCAGCATAATGTCGGACACGTGGAGCACTGACGTACTAGCTTCGGACTCGGAGACCATCGGTGACTCGTGCGACCACACGCAGATTCCGACCAACCAAGGTGAGTGAGAGCATGTATATATTCCATGCTGAGAGAACCATTTTGGCCGAGCATACGCAACGCGACTAAATTTTATCGCGCTCTTAACAAACGTCAAAATCGATTGAAGTCTGTCCGTCGGGTGTTGATTGGCTAAAAATACGAGTGCGGTGTGCTATTAGCCAATCAACAGTATCGAAGCTTTTGTCGTCTCATGCGATAAATTTGACGTATTGCGTATGCAAGGCCGGAAAGAGAAGTATCAGGAAGGGAAACTTCCTTGTACCGATTTTATGTCGTGGGCATAAAAACTAATATTGCACTGCGAGTTCTTTCCTCACGAACCGGACAACTCTGTAAAGAACTGTAAGCTGGTAAATAAAATGGAATCTCATGAATGAGGTTTGTTTTAAAAAAGTATAGAACTTTATTTTAACGAAAAAAAACAAAAGAACCTAAGCGGAATCTAAAACTATCGTCAATAAAAAGGAAGAAAAAAAACTGAAGACAAATTATAATCATAGACTTCACCCACTTATGGTTAACAAACGAATCTCTTCTTAAACCATTTTTTAAATTAATTCTAAAGGTCACCCAACCAATATGATTATGTACTTTATTTTTTTTTTATCCTTTGAATGGAGTGACGCACGATGGCCTTAGGGTTGGTAAATAGTAATTAATAATTTGTTTTTCTTAACTCATCTGTGGTTTGCTTGAGTAATGTTTAAAATTTGTTACTAATTGTTGTGATGTCCAAAATTTTTTTTCTCTATTTTTTTCAACTGTTCGCGTTTGTGTTTATTAGGCACGAGTGCGGGCAATTCAAACGCGCCGGACGCGTCCGAGACGGCGAGCGAGTCCGCCTGGAGCATGGACGTGCTCGCTTCAGACAGCGACCGGAACACCGAGGTGAGCCGCGACCCGCTCTGACCTTGCCCACTGATTCAAATTTGATCTTGAACAAACAGACAGACAAAAATAGTAAAAAAATGCTGTTTTGGTATATCCGTGTAAATATTCATATGCGTCACTCAATATGTAATTGTATAAATTTGTTGTCATTTCTATTAATTTACTTTTAATCGTCAATATATGGCGTTACCTAATGAAAAAGGTTTAATGTTATTAGTATTTTTATGTATCAAAAGATGGCGTTAGTCAAACGAAATGTTAAGTGCTACATCACGGTGACAAGATTTTTCTACGGAGATAGACCCTCCGCCCATATGTTGTGATATGTTGTCAGGAAATAAACGCGGATTCAACAAGTTCTGGAATTTTATTACTTCGTCCTGTCCACCTCGTGCGTCAACAAGTGAAAGTTGTACAGTAATAATACTAATATTATAACGCTGAAGAATTTGATTGCTTGAATGCGCTAATCTCAGAAACTTCTGATTCAATTTGAATTTTTATTATTTATTTATATTATGTATCAGGTGGACACAGACGACTGCGTGTCCGTAGCGGCTCGTTCGGACACGTCGTGGCCGCGTCGCCCGTCGCAGCTCGACGACCCGCCGCCCGCGCACAAACATCAAAACCAGGTTAATATATCTTTTATTATAATGCACTAGCTGTCCCGGCGAACTTCGTCTCTTTTATTCATTTTTCATTTTTTTCTTACCTTTTAAACCTTCGTTGGCCCTTCACGATAGGAAAGCGGACTGGTTTTAAAATTCATTACCTACAGTCAACGGATGTGAATGTTATTTTTTTTATTGACGACCTCCGTAGCCGAGAGGCGAGCGTGCCGGACTTTGGCGTCGCGCTATCTCTGAGGTTCCGGGTTCGATCCCCGGTCGGGTCAATGTGGGAAACGAACTTTTCTATATTGTCTCGGGTCTGGGTGTTGTGGTACCTTCGTTGTTTCTGATTTCTGTAACACAAGTGCTTAAGCTACTTACCACAGGATCAGAGCAATGTATGTGATGTTGTCCAATATTTATTTATTTATTATTATTTATTATTTATTTCATTTCAGAATGGCAACGTCAAAAGGCCTGAGGTTGGCAGCCCGCGGCATAGCGCGCGACCCAGTTTAACTAACAGGTAGTAACATAATCATATTAACAGGTACTAACTGGTAGAAATCTGATATTTCAAATACAGTTGGTTTATTGTGGTTTTATACCTTTATGATCTCTTTCATCCTCATATATTATATCGTATGTGTTGCCTCAATGGTTCACTTGTTCAAATAGTGGGTTACGATCTCGGGCTCCTGGGTTCGGTTCGCGTTTTTGGATAATATTCATCTTTACATACACGCGCGCACACTTAAAGGCTTGCGAATATTAATTTGGATTATATAGACGAATCATAAAATTTACTGATATAAGTTACATGAATAAAATAATATTGAAAAACACTATAATGTGATCTATAAACTTTAATTAGAAATTTTTTAAAACAGTTTCGTTTTCAATTATACTTACAATAAGGCCGGACGCGCGTCAACGGCGTTTCTCGTCTTTGACTTAAGAGCTCTATCAAAAGATGCTATTGCCCTACAGTAGGACATTCATTTATTCATTAATTACGAATTGTGTGTGGAATACTGTGCTCTACATGTACATTAACACGGTGTATTGTCGCAGGGGCGGCGGCTACCTGTCTGCGACACTAGCGCTGTCGCGCGGCGGCGAGCTGGACCTGCCTGCGCAGGCGCACAACCACAACTACATCGAGAACCGGAAGAGTATCCTGGTCAACGGATATCCGGTAAGGAGCAAAACGATTTACCTGTTAAGTGTATTGGGCTGGATGACAGATCTCACTCAGGGAGACTCTTCTTTAAGGGAGGGGGAAATAAATAAATTATATTCGGAACGATTTTAAGGGGCAATTACGATAAGTGTATGTTAGTTTGCATCTGTATCGCAGATGTTATTCAGAGACCATTTACAAAAATCCCCCGCTGCTGTACTAACGAAGAGTGCAGTAAGTCGTGTTTTTGGGCCGGTTGACTTAAGACCTTATATGTAATTACATATGGTCTTAAGTCAATTTGCCTAGAAACACGACTTACTGCACTCTTCGTTAGTACGGCAGCCCGCAAGTCTAAACAGCATTTTGGTATTGGCTGTCGTAGTATATCTACTACGTGTGAACTAGAATAAGGAAGAGAAACATAAAGATTTAGTCGTAAGTTTATGCTTGGTCCATCAGTTAATATTTATCAATGTAAGAACACATAAGCTTTCTTTTCTCATGTTAATACATATGTATTAAGATACATTGAAGGTTAAAATTTAGTCCTACATCTCTTCTTCGTACAGTTTTTACTACTTTTTCGTAAGAATTGTGGTTAGCAATGTCAATGAAGGTGTTCGTGCATGAAAAATCCACTAAAAAGCGATATGTATCTAGTGAATATTTCATGCGCAAATGAGGGTGCTCATTGTAATGATGGCTATTTTGGTCTAATTACTAAGTCGCTCGCACACCGTATTTTTAAGTCCTCAGTCCTAAATAGCGTAAAGATTAAGATAACTACTGAGTTTCTTGCCGGATTATTCCCGGTAGGTTTAGGTTCCAAACCACCTGTAACTTCAGTTTTGGTTTGAATTCATTTTCACTATGCATAAGTGTTAATTATAAACAACACGAATACATGAATAAAATTTTACCAAACTGGTTGTGATATTTCAAAGTCAAAGTCAATCTTTTTTATTCACATAGATTATATTAGTAATACTTATAAATAGTCTCTATATAAAGCAAATGAAGCTACCTCCGGTTCGGAACCCATTACTAAAGAGAAGATACCGGCAGGAAACTCAGTAGTTTTTTTTTTACAAATGAGCCTTACAAATTTACCTGCCAAAGCTTAACTTATTACTAATTTTGCACTAAGACACACAGTTAGTTTGTCAATTGTAAAATAAAAATTAAAAATCAATTATTGCAAAAAAAAAACAAAAGTATTTATAAATTCCATAAAATTAAATTAACTGTAGGACTTACATGCGTCATCGTGGCTCCAATACTGACATTGATTGAGAAAATGTGTCATATATTTTTAAAATAAAATAAAACACGCAAGTATAGGCGAGCAGACTAGTTAGTGATCCACACGTTCTTGTCATTCATATACTCTTCTACTTTGTAGTACCCTTTTATCAAAAGACAACGTTTGACAAATGTCTTAAATTTGTACAAAGGTAACTCAACGATAACTTGAGGGAGTTTATTAAACATTTTTATGCTTAAAGCAACAAATGAATAACCTATTTTATGTAGTCTACGCTTAGGAACAGCAAGCTTGTTTTAATTTCTGGTGTTAATGCTATGATTGTCTGATTTTGTAGGAAATGTATGCAAGTTTTTGTATACATGCATTAAACAGTCGAGAATGTATTGAGAGGCGACTGTTAAGATGTTAATTTCCTTAAACCATTCTCTCAGCGAGTCACGTGGTCCTAGCTTGTAAATGGCTCGGATGACCCTCTTTTGTAAAACAAATATAGTTTGAATTTTGTTTAGGTGATGACGTGTTACGCCACGTCGGCCCCCGAGAGCCCGAGCACGTCAACTCCTGCGCAGCTGCCAAACAACGTGTTCGACTTTCCAACACAGGACGGGTATGTGCCGAGCCTCTTACTCTCTGTTGATTTAAACTTTATTGCACGCTAACTGTTGCCCGCTAATTCTTTCGCGTTGTTTCGGGATAAAAAGTATCCAATGTGTTGATCTAATATCTCATCTATCTTACTACCAAATATCATCTAAATATATCTACACTAATATTATAAAGAGGAAAGGTTTGATTTTTTGTTTGTTTGTTTGTTTGTATGAATTGAATAGGCTCCGAAACTACTTGGCAGATTTGAAAAATTCTTTCACTGTTGGAAAGCTACATCATTCCTGAGTGACATAGGCTATATTTCATTTTCAAGAAAAATAGGCATCCTTACTAAAATTACGATAACGTAATCCAAGGTGTGAAAAAAATATCAAAAAACTACCTTACATCGCGTGCGCTGCGAAAACTATTGATGATAGAACAAAATGATATACTACATTTTTTTAGAACACACCATTATCTACAAAAAATCAGCGGCAGCATATCTCGAACTATTACAGTCATGTCACAATAAGCGTTTTTTTATTGAAAAAAGAAATTAAAATACCACCGCTACAAAAAGCTCTTTATTTGTACCTTGGTATTAACCCTTATCAAAATAAATGACAATCCATTCAAAAGATATCACGAGTTAAAAAAAAATTAAAAAATAAACTGTATTCGGCTAGCTATGCGTTGTAGGCGTCACTCGGGCAGGGGTACGGGAGGGGGGTTAAGATCACGAAATAAACTTGCCGCGCGGCCCGACATTTCCCCCCTGGGTGGCCGGGGGGGAAAGCGGGAATGGCCGATCCACTGAACCATCCCCGCCTCGCACTGGAGACCGTGGGTGCAATGCCGACTGGGGTGCCCTCACACTCCCAGTCAGCCGGTCTCCATGCGGAAGAACAGCGCGGTCGTAGAGCCGCCGCGCCCTGCCTCTTCTGCGCCTTCTAAGGTAATGAGGTCCTAGCTTAAGGACAACAAGTACAGGATAAGAAATCTGTTACTAGACTGGTCGCCCTTACCTTGAAGGCTTGACCCCTGCTACTAATGTAGCACCCCCCAAGAGTTCTGGAAACCTTACTCGCACGCAGGAACACAACAACACAGAAGTGATTGTTATTAGGCTGCGGTCTTCTGTAAGGCGGAGGTGTTTCACCAGTCGAGCTGCTCATCTACACTAATATTATAAAGAGGAAATATTTGTACCTATTTTTGTATGTTTGTAATGAATAGGCTCAAAAAGTACTGGGCCGATTTAAAAAATTCTTTCAAAAATAGAATGCTACATTCTTCCAATTTGACATAGGCCACAAAATTAGGGATCTTTGGTAAAATTTGAAAAATTTCAACAGAAAAGCGGGAAAAATTCTCTAAGGCGAAACGAAGTTCGCCGGGACCGCTAGTTCAGTAGGTATTGCGTGAAAAAGTAACAATAGTACATCTAGAGATCTATCCGCCCATACATTGTTTCGTTTGTAATAGGTATATGAAATTCACTACAGCCGATTCAAATTGATACGATCTTGTCTCAAAAAAGTTTTTTCATGATATAACTTACATGTCTTTGCTATTTCCCTCTCCTTAGCTGAGACAAAAGCACAAAGAATGCTGACGATAATTCCCACGGCGGCGTCACAAAGCGATAACAGGTGCGGGGGGACTTTAGTGGGTAGTTCCCGCTCTTTTCAGACCGGGGAAGTCCCATACACGCCGCGGTCTTCCCCGGCGCAGAGGTACTTAAAACAAATAAAAAAGAGCACAAAGGATCTTACTCTTACCTCACTGTTTTCAACATTTAAAATAAGTTGACGGGTCAAAACGCAACATTTTTTAGTAGTTAATATGAACTACTTACTGTTTAAAATCCACTGCTCACTGTTTTAACTCCAGGAACAGCGTCCAAACCGAGTCTACTGTAGAAGCGGCGAGCAACAGTCAATCAGACGCGACCAGCCAGTGGGTGGACGACAGCTTCCCCACGAACCAGTCGCCCGACCGGCCGTACCCGACGCCCAAGTACCACATGCCGTCCACCTCGAAGCCGTACGACGACATGCAGCAGGAGCTCATGGACAGGTCCAGGGACTCGTCGGAGAGCTCGTTCAATGCGCTCTCGGTGTCGCAGTATGATCGCCGGTATGACTCCGGTAAGTGTTCAGAAGAGCAGTTTTTATCTACTTTGGCATTTATTTGACTGGACCTTTGGTGTTGGCTGTTGGCCAAGGGCGTGGCAAGGTGAGTTTGATCATACAAACATTCGTTTGTTTTGATTTTCTTTATTTGCTGACCTAAAATTTTAACCCCTCAAGCAAAAATATGGCTAATGAATTTAAGTCTTAAGTTTGCCTGTTTGACTCGCATTTACGACGTGTTTTTATGTCATTTGAAAGCCAGCTCCCTTGCGGCGTAGGGTTAATGTCGGTCCAGCTGTGTAAGTCTATCAGCTCTTTTTCAGAATGATGTAAGAAATTTTTGGCGTATTTAAGTACATCTCGCGTGCTTTGTTTTCATTTTAACTGGTAAGACGTAAGGAGGGTCCTTTTACCTACGTACTACGAAAATGAAAACGACTTAAATTTCAAGTATAATAAGAATACTAAACGTTAAATTTTTAACTTTTTTTTATTTTATAGTAGTAGTATAAGGATATTAGTAACAGAATTGATAGTCAGTTATATCATCCTTGTTCCAGGAATAGACACGGAGCAGCCCGAAGCGAGGTCGACTATAACAGACCTCATGACCCGAATGAGTTCGGCCACAATATCCACGTCAGCGAACCTGGTGAACAACCTGACCGCGCGCATAGTCAAGTCTGAGATCCGGACCAGCATCGTCAGCATCAGCTCCTCGCGCATAGAGAAGAAGCGAGACGGCACGAGCAACATGTCGCTCAGCACTCTCTCGGTGAACAGCGCGGAGACGTCGGCCTCCGACAAGAGTTCCAGCCAGGACGTGAACTCTGAGAACGTGACCGAGAGGAGAGTCAGCCCGCCGCCGGTGAAGGCGCCCTCTACGGGAGCCATACCGAAGAGCATCAGCTTCGATGCTACAGCGGAAAAGTCGCAGAGGTCAGTGACCTTTCTACTAGCAAGCATACAATCTTTTTCTTCTACAAATCTTCAAAGCGGTTCGTGACAGAGTGCTAAGCGTTCCGCGAGGTTCCGGGGGGGTTCCCCCCTGATACCTGACAACACGCTAACAACTATCGTCCTATTCCAGCGAGTGGAGACGCTAAATTTTCGGGTTTAACAGCGCACAAATAGGGTTCTGGGAGAAGAAGAGGTATTGGCAGCATTTTTTTTACGAGCTGACCAGTAAATGACTAAAAATTTTACAATTAACCATTAAAAATGCTATCGCGTGTATCTTACTTTAAATCTTTAAAATTGAACGCGAAAATCTTAAATTATATAGTTCATGTTCTAACGCAATCTATAGAAAACTATTCGTTTCAGGCGACGCATAACTAGCGAGGAGGGCCTGGTGGGTAACCTGGACGAGCTGAAGAACAACGTGAAGCGGTCGGGCGGGAACCTGCTGCACAAGATCAAGATGTTCCGCCAGAAGGGCCGCTCGCACCACCAGCCCAACGGGACCACTGCCGCAGAATGTATGTATAATATAATCATTTTTATCAAATATCTGACTGAGCTGACTTCTACTTGATTTATAAGAGATCCTGGTTTTTTTACCTCAGTATCACCGTCAACCAACAAAAGAAAATCATGCGTATAGGTTCATAAATGACAAAGTTATCTGCGATCGCACATAAAAATTACATATTTCTTTGAAGTCAGTTAAAATTGTTTTTTTTCTCTAGCACCTAGTCTGAGGTCTGTTACGACTATTATTCTGACAACTGTTCAGCGTTGGCCACCGAGGGATGAGTGAGAGCCCAACACACCACTCTATTACCCGCACAGAGGGGCGCGGTACGCATTTCCCCCTTGAAAAACAAAAAGGGGATGGCAGTGTCCTCGCGTACGGGGCGTCCACTAGTTATTATATGTCGTCCTCAAATGAGAAGTTAGGTCATACAAGAACATACTTGGATGTCACAGTATACGATTATGTTGCAGATGTGAAAGTATCAGAGGAAGAGGCCCGCAGCGACGACGGAGGGCGGGAGGAGAGCTCGGAGGACATCCTCGCCAAGTACCGTCGGTCCAGCAACGATGCCAACAAGAGGCGCTCCAGCAACACGCGCCGACCCTCCATAGTAGACCCCGAGCTGGACAAGTGAGGACTTGACAAAATAATTAGATAAATAAATGCGCCAGACACCAATCCCCTGGTCTCAAACTAAGGGTTTCCCTTGTACTCTGAGCACCACACGACGGATACAAACTAAGGGCGTCATCCCAGCACACCCAGACCCAAGTCAATTTAGAAAAGTTCGTTTTCCAAATTGACCTGACTGGGAATCGCACCCGGGACCTTTCGCGGCTTGACCACCTACCTTAGCCTCTACTTCAGTAAGGGTGACAAGTCCAGTAACAGCTAATTACCACTTAACATTAGGTGGAATGAGGTCAATCTTGAAGATCCATATTTAAAAATGTGTAAGTCTCCAATGATTGCCTTTGTTTATAGAACATCTTTAAAGACATTATTTCCTATGAATATTATATGTTTTTGATTGTTTCAGATGCGAAGGTGTGGTAGACTTGAATGACCCCGAGGTGTTTAACAGCATGAAGCGCCGACTGCGTATGGTGCTGTCGAATCCTGACTTGCACTGCGTCGAATATGTGCCTAACGTGAGTATATATTAAAAACTCTTAACATTTTTTTTAAGAGTAAGAGGCTTTATGTATTTCACTAGTTCTCTCCCCTCCTTTCGTACGTTTGTCTCGCCTGCAATATAGACCTCTCATTGACAGATATAATACGCTTGCCTAGTTATTGCGTTAACATTTACTAAAACTTCGGCTCATACTATTTGTTTTAATTTGTGATTGAACCGTGTCTATCGAGTTCTGTTCGAAGGAAACGATGTTTTTTTGTATCAAAAGTGACAGCTGGCATATTTTATATTTGAAATTTCAATTTGTACAGTGCTGGTATATTTTGTTAATTGCCATAATCACTTCGATAGAAGTTTAGCTGAGATGTTAACCGATATACTTGTATCTAAAATAAAAGTGGCACATATTTTAAAGTAACAGAAAAAGTTTGAACGCGCGCCAATATTTCTAGTCCATAGAACTTATATTAGCGTCGCGGTTTTTAAACGTGTGTGCGTTTCAGGCGGTTTCGCGGTGTATCGCTTGCGGGAAAAAACGTAGTGCGGTCCTAGCCTAATGCCTACAAGTATGTGTGTATTGCCTGCAGCGCTGCACGAGCACGTCGCTGGTGGAGTGGGTGCGCGCGGCGGCGGCGACGGGCGGAGGCGGGGGCGGGGGCGGGGGCGGGGGCGGGGAGGCGGGCGCGGCGGTGGCGGCGGCGGTGGCCCGCGCACTGTCGGGCCCGGCGGCGGCGCGGCTGGCGGCCGGCCTGCGCGCCGACCTGGCCGCGCGCCGCCCCTACCAGGCCTACCTCGCCTCCTGCCGCGCCGCCCTGCAGCACGCCGCGAAGACCGCGCGCGCGTATGTACAATACCAATACTGTTTATAACTTGTATACGACAACATTCAATTTATACGATTCAATCTAGTTATGAGAAACAATAAACGCAATTTTCATTGTGGAATTCTCTATTTTTAAACCCTGATAAAAGTACGATGGGGGTTAACCCTTTAACTAGTAGAATAAACAATATTTTTTATTTATTTTGGACTTAATAAATCAAAAATATTGTAATCTTCAGTGAATAAGGTTCAAATTATATTGGCAAGAAATCCACTAACGGTAAAAGGGTTAAGAGGCAAGTTAGATATGTTGTGCGCCCGTGCGTGAGCATGACAAACAACGTCCACGGCGCGACGAACGCTGTTGGGGGCAATGAGCAAGGGATGGATGCATTTAATTTAAAAAAAACCGGTGAAGGTAGTGTTCCCTGGGAGGTCGAGAGTTAACTACTATTACCGGAGCTTCCCGAGCAATCCGAGAGAGTTGGCAACCGTAATTTGAGCCCCACAGCGCAGAGCGTGAGAGATGTTTCTGTTTGTTTATAATAGATGTATGTTTGTTGCGTGCAGTCAGATCGCGTCAGTGCGCGCGGAGTGGTCGTGGTGCGCACGCGCCTGCGCGGCGGCGCGCGTGCTGGAGCAGCTGGAGCGCGCGCCCGCCCTGCGCCGCCTGGCGCGACACCACCACGCGCACAACAACCACAAGCACAACGGTCACTATACCATGCGATACATGTTACACGCTCGTCTGCACTACTGCACTACTGCACTACTGCAGCCGCAACGCATGCTGTGAAAAGATTATATTTAAATGCACTATAACAGTATCTCTCAGCCTGGTACAAAGGGGTCTGCGGAAGCAACCAAAATACTTCCTTAGACATACCCATAACTCGGCTGAGGTGAAAAAAATATTGTATGATGTTTTTTAAATTAACTGGCTACTTGACAGTGTTAACAATAAAATATGAAACATTTTAGATATGTTAGCTTATTAGTTAAGTAATCATTTAACATTTTTATTTTTCAATTAAAAGCATAGTTTGAGTATTTTATTTTTGCAAAATAAATTTTACTTTTTTTATCTGTGCACCAAAAGAACCGAAAAAGAAACCACCATTGCAATTCGGAAATGACAGCTGTCGGCGAAAATGATTTATTTTAATGTGGCGAAACGATGATTATATTTTACTAATTAAATTTAATTATTGTGTTGTTTCCTATACTTATCGGTTCGATGTCTAGAACGTTGACGTCATAATTCCAACAGTGACGTGACTTGGCGTTTCCGCGCGGTTTTTAAATTTGTTACACAAAATCTTATTTTTCTCTGGTTCTTTACATTTTTTCCAGATAAATCGATTTGCTTTGGATATTAAATGAACGGGCGCACGTTTTACAATTCTTTTTCAAAAACTGTGCAAGTAGCCAATCCTATGTTTTTAGACATCAATAGGGGCCTTTTCTTTTAGGTTTATTTGACCCCTAATAATAATAATCAGCAAATAAAAACATCTATTAGGATAACATCATTCGAACTAGTACCAAATTCATTAGTTTGGTTAGATAATCCAATAGGTTTTAATATTTCATTTTTCTTGAAGGTGGCGAATTAATGGATGAGAAGGCAACAAGACTGACTGCTAGTATTAAGTCCATCACAGCCGAAGTGAAAGCAGACCCATCGTGGGAAGGTAAAGTTGCTAAACTTACATCAACGACATTGAATGGCCGAAGCTGCAATATTGTTATGCGCACACACACGGTGTTTCCATATATGTAGATAGCATGACACACCTTGTGAGAATAAAAGAAGAAAATAGAGGCAATGTGCGGTGTTCCTCCCTGAAAGAATTGTAAATATTTTTTTTAATATATAAGCCATACGGATTTGTCATTTAAAAATCCCTGGAAGATCCATATTAGTATCAACATTTAGATATAAGTACATAAATAACTGTTCCTAATTCTCACTTTAATATAGTACCTACATTGTTTTTTTAACTCCGTAGCCGCGAGGTCATCAGACTGTCTTTGGAGTCGCGCTATCTCTAAGATTCCCGGCTGGGTTACTTGTCTTGTTTACTTGTTAACTTGTCTGTATTATCTTGGGTCTGGGTCGTGAGGTACCTTCGTTGTTTCTGATTTCCGTAACACAAGTGCTTCAGCTACTTACCATAGAATCAGAGCAATGTGTGTGATGTTTTCCAACTTACTAATTTATATGAATTTGTCGTTGTATGCGCAGGCGCATCGGCATCTGTGCTGGAGATGGCGGAGGTGACGGTGGAGCGCGCCGCCTTCGCGCGGCTCTACCTGCACGTACTGTTCCCCAATGGAGACGGTGACATAGCGAGGGATCAGTGAGTTCAATACTGTAGTCCGTAATGTAACAGCAGTAAGGATCAGTTTAATGTGATAGCTTGATTCATCTTTACATTTACTGTTAATGTTAACTAACAAATCCTGTCTGAACCAATGACATGAATATTGTATTCCAATGGCTTCAACTTTATCTTCAAAGAAACTTTTCTGTGTCTAATTAGCCTTATCTAATTCCATTTATTTATGGTGATTTAAGATGCTTTTCCAGTCTTAAAAAATATAATGTTTGCATCTATAGTAAAATTTTCATATGGCTGTTCTCTAATCGTGCAAAGATATTTCGCATGTTGGTTAGAATTGTTCACTATCCCCACAATTCATTATTATTAGGGTAATTATGGAAGTATAAAAGCAATGTTGATCGGCTAGTCAATCGAGATACTCTTATAAACCTGTCAAAATTCGTATAAGTTGTTGTAACATATACACATTGGCTATATTGATATGTGCTAATTATCTTTAAAATGTTATATTTTATAGTCAGTGTGTTCATAGTTAAAGTCGTGTCACAGTGTGCTATCTTCATAGAAAATCTATGATGGAATCGTGTTTTGACGGGTATTAAAAAGTATCATGGTTGATGATCCAGTCATGGCCGGTTGTGAGTAGTGTCGCGAGCTAATGTGTGTGTGTGTCGTGTGCAGGGTGCTGAGCGAGCACATCCGTCGCCTGAGCGCGTGCACGGGCGCCGCGCGGGCCGGCGTGCGCGCGCGGCACGTGTGGGCGGCGCCGTACCCGCGCGCGCAGGCCCTGCTGCGGCACCTGCCCGTCTACCGCACGCCGAGGGACAAGGTGCGCTCATATTATGATACGACCACACATGCGCGCGCGGCACGTGTGGGCGGCGCCGTACCCGCGCGCGCAGGCCCTGCTGCGGCACCTGCCCGTCTACCGCACGCCGAGGGACAAGGTGCGCTCATATTATGATACGACCACACATGCGCGCGCGGCACGTGTGGGCGGCGCCGTACCCGCGCGCGCAGGCCCTGCTGCGGCACCTGCCCGTCTACCGCACGCCGAGGGACAAGGTGCGCTCATATTATGATACGACCACACATGCGCGCGCGGCACGTGTGGGCGGCGCCGTACCCGCGCGCGCAGGCCCTGCTGCGGCACCTGCCCGTCTACCGCACGCCGAGGGACAAGGTGCGCTCATATTATGATACGACCACACATGCGCGCGCGGCACGTGTGGGCGGCGCCGTACCCGCGCGCGCAGGCCCTGCTGCGGCACCTGCCCGTCTACCGCACGCCGAGGGACAAGGTGCGCTCATATTATGATACGTGTTTGATCCGCTGGAGCTACGCTCCGACCCCCAAGGCTTCCCTATAAGCGGGAATACCTTCCGTGCGGCAGCCGCGGGCTTCCCCTACCACCTGAGGACGCGCCACGTAAGGGTATCACCTCCCCTCCCGCAACGTCGCCCTTACCTCTTGACCCCTGCTACTAATGAAGCTTCCCACAGGAGCTCTGAAAACCTAACTCACACGCAGGAAAACAACAACAGTAATCAGTATGGTGGAGGTATTTCACCAGTCGGGCTGCTCCAGTTCTATTGATAAATCGCTATGCCCTGCCTCTCTTATAATAAAATAATTTGAAATGATAAATTCTGTTTACGTGTCAGGTGTCGTGCATCATGCGGTGCGTGACGTCCATAATGGCGGTGCTGGGGCTGAGCGAGGGCGACGCGCCCTCCGCCGACGACCTCACGCCCGTGCTCGTCTACGTCATCATAAAGGTAAGGTACACACGCTGTACACTCTACCCGCACATAAATCAACATACCTACGTAACTGGGTTTTTTTTTTAAACGAAGTTCGAGTTATTATATATTTTTCTTCGGAATCACCACCCCAAATGTGTAGTCTGCCCATACACTCGCATTTAAATTAAAAAAGGGGCATCAAGACTAATAGTTACCTACTGGCCGTCCTACTACTCCTCAGGGACTTCCCTGCACTTGACTCACTTTTACTCACTTTAACTCTAGTGCTACGTAAATGAAATAACTTCTTGAGGTGAATTGGTTTTTAATGAATGAAATTCTTAGGGTCTTATATATGGCCGTGGAAAAATCTTGTCACCGCGATTTACAAAATTCTAAAGAGCGCTATGTCACAACCCCATCTATTGACATTTAAAGGAAACTATTATGACATAGAACAAGAATTTCAAAGTTGTCATGTCATACCAAAAAGGATTGTACAACTAAGAAGTGGTTAGCGCTCGCCGACGTGGATGCGGATTTAAGGCCCAATACGAAGCAATTGACATTACCCGTTTCGCGGCGAACCGCGCGCCATCTATTGAACGCATTTGGCATTAGCTCGTGCTAGCGCAGCACGAGTGTGCGGTGCTAGTACGAGCTAATGCCATGTAGTACTAATACAATAGAGACAGCATTGCGTACGTATTAATTTATAGCGACCCGCCCCGGCTTCGCACGGGTGCAATAGGTACTAAAATATGTACGTATTATACATATAAATATTGCAATTTATTTTATTACATTGACTCCTCCCTTACCCCAGTGACGCTTGGAGCCTACATCGCATGCTGGCTAGCTGAGCGCGGTGAGCGGCAACCAAGCGACTTTTTTCTAATACTTGCATTATTAAACTCATGATATCTTTCGAATTAAATGTCCGAGTTGAATAATTCAAAAAGTTATATAAAGGTATTGAAGCTATCTTGAATATAAAGTAATTTATTTTGATAAGGATTAATACCAAGGTACAATTAAAGAGCCCTTAAAAGAGGCGGCATATTAATAAATTTTTTAGATTAAAAAACCGCTTATTGTGACATAACTATAATATTTAGTCATATGCTATCCCGACACTTTTTGTAGATAATGATGAGTTCTGCAAAGTCGTAGTACATGACTTTGTTCTATCATCAATAGTTTTCGCAGCGCACGCGATGTAAGGAATTTTTCAGGTCACCTTTAATTACATTATTGAAGTTTTAGTAAGGATCCCTAATTTTTTTGAAAATATAATATAGCCTATGTCACCCGTAGATAGTGTAGCTTCCCACCGGTGAAAGAATTTTTCAAATCTGCCAAGTAGTTTCGGAGCCTATTCAATTCATACAAACAAACAAACAAACAAAAAATCAAACCTTTCCTCTTTATAATATTTGTATAGATTAAATCTTACTACTTTGTAATATTAGTAAGTACCAATAGATTATCAATTTTGTACTTTATTCGTTACATACATACAAACATATCGATGGCTCCAACGAATAAACGTGCAAACGAAAAACTACAACTTTTCAGGAAACCATAAAAATGTTTGAAATCACATTACTTTAATGACGTAATGAATAGATATATTTAATGTATAAATTATATTAAAGGTTCAAAATATTTCAGCTCATATATTTTTTAAGAAAATAAATCTATCGAATCTCTCAGTATTCAAGAAAAAACATATGATTTTATTATTCTAGTGAAAAATTTGTGACTTGTTAACAGAAATGTACCACTGCACGTTTATTCGTGTCATAAATGAAGCATAAACAAGTGTAGTAAAACGGTGCACGGTTATTCTACAGATTAGTAAAAGATAATAATTCTATATTACGATAGCTGTATTAAAATTTTTGCGGTCTGCAATGAAGCATAACTAATAAAAGTAGCTTCCATTTTTACACGAATAATCGTGTCTTTTTTTTTAAAGGAGTTATTACCCAGAGGAAAGGTTAGACACAAGCGGCAGATTGATTTAACACGTTTATTTTGGTGTACTCAAAGAAACAAATATATTCAATAGTATAGCTGGGCATTAACTCGTTAATCCGTTAATCGTTAATTAACGAAGTTAACATTTTGAGTAACGGATTAACTTTTAAGTTAACTTTAAAAACCGTTAACGGACTCATTAACTTCCGTTAATAATCAGGAAGTCCGTTAATCGTTCATCCAATGCCTACTATTCACTGCATGGCAGCGAGTGCGAGTGAGAAAGCTGCGAATAAATTCATTTTGTTAATTTGATTTCAACATGTCGGATCGGGAAGGGTTCTCCGGAAACCGTACGGTTTGGCTTAAGTTTTTATTGGACCGCTTCGTAACGTTTTACATAGTCCCCCCCCCCCCCCAAATTACGTTACGTAATACTCGAACGCTCCATAAATTACTGACAGTGATCATTTGCGTGTGGATAATCTAGACTAATATTATAAAGATGAAAACTTTGTTTGTTTGTAATGAATAGGCTCAAAACTACTGGACCGTTTTTAAAAATTCTTTCACCATTCAAAAGCGACATTATTCAAGAGTAATATAGGCTAAATTTTATTTTGGAAAAAATTTGGTTTCATAAAGTATTTGGGTTTTTCGGAGACAAGGTGGAAAAAATACACCAGAAAAGTTACTTATTTTGCTAAACTATAAAAGAACCATAAAATGTTGTAATTAATTGTAGATTTATGGAAAAGTGTATGGAAAAGAAGGAAAAAGTATGTAATAACATTTAAAGTAAAGAAAAAGAGATGAAATAGGAAGTAATGCATTTTCAAAGTTTTATTATATTAATGCAGAATGTTTATGAGATAAACAACAAATCCTTTAATTAAAAATCACTATACTTACCAAGTTAAAATCTAGACTAATATTATAAATGAGAAAGTAACTCAGTCTGTCTGTTTGTCTGTCCGGCTTTGACGCCTAAACCACTGAACAGATTTTGATGATTTTTGGTATGGGTAGGTAACCGTTGAACCTCTAGAACGGATATAGGCTACTTTTTGTTTTGAAAATGAGGGGGAAAGAGGTAATACCGCCCGTAAAAGTTAATATGGAAAAATAATTACTTTTTAAATTAGGGATATGAAATTTGGCACAAAACTCAACATTCAAAACATAGCTCAAAACTTGGCTTAAATATGGACTACTTTGGTTTTGAATATTAGGGGAGACGGGGAGGGCTAACAGCGAACATGAAAATAGATATATATATGTCGCAGTCATCTGGTTTAATCAGCTATTTGATTGGATCACTAGCGCGTTCATTGAATGACGACGTTTAATTGAATGACTAAAGGTCAACTCGTCAAATTGTTTAATATAACGTTCAACTTCTTGACTGAACGTCATTTAGCATAGTCGTTGAATGGGACATAGCTGACTTTTTAATGTTTGATTAAGGTGACCATAAGTTCACACACTTAAAAGATAACTAAATTTAGATAAAAAAAAATGAAGACATAACAAAACACACCCTAATAAGATTTTTAATGTTTTAACAATTTTAAGTCTTAAGACAATTAGGCTAAAAAAATATTTTTTTACGAATAAGTCACTTTATATCTCAATTTCACTCTAAAAATTATGAACACAGTGCTATTCGATTATATCTGTACCAGCTGTTTGACGCCATCTTTGTTTTGATGAGCACTAACGCCGCAGTGGAAAAAAAATAAACTAAATTACAATCACCTGACTGATTACGTCCGCTATGTTCAAAGGGCTATGTTACAATCCGCTAACTTGTTGGACGTTCAGTGAGTCTTATTCATTAAACGTTCGGCCTAGTCATTCAATTAAATGTCGTCATTTAATAAACACGCTAGTGATTCAATCAAATAGCTGTTTCAACCAGATGACTGCGACATATATATGGAAAACCCTGTAGTCCACGCGAACGTAGTCGTAACAGCTAGTACCTATTAGGTAAATTGAAAAAATGTACTGAGCAGTGCAGTGATCAAACCCCATGGACTCGGATAATCAAAGACATGGAATCGGATTCCAGGTCCTGGTGAGAATCGATAACCATTCATTCATCTATTTGGATTATATTTTAACGGATTAACGATTAACGTTAACTTGCGTTAATTCTTCAGAAATGTAACGTTTTAACGATTAACGAAGCTAACTTTTTTATTAACGGATTAACGATTAACGAAGTTAACTATTTGATTAACGGTGCCCAGCTATGTTCAATAGACGCGTGTTTTGTTATTCATGTGATATGAAGGTATTTAATTTACCTACAATAAACGAATTTTGTGCTATAAAAGTCTTTTTTTAAGTCCAAAATTTACAAAAAAAAAATGTGTAGGCGTATCATAGGCCATTAAAACGAAAAAAACGAAAAAAAAATTTTTAGGCAAGAGCTCTTACGTACGAAAAATAACTTTACGTAGGTACTTTGAAATTATTGTTCTTGTGAGTCTTACAAAATGTCGTTGTAAAAATTGCAAAAGTAAAAAATTAAAAACTTCATTCTGTTTTCTCCATAGTGGGGGTTAGGTCCTGAGTGTGTTAATTCTTACTAGACAATTCCAAGCAGTCAATCATACCCCTATGACAATATATGACATTATTTGCCGTCTCTGTGTTTGCACTTCCTCTGTTCATTATTTTCCGACTCGGTTGTGATATTTCGTCGACTCGCGTGCAATACCGTGTAATGACATTTACCCGTAAGTTCTAATTTGGATTGAAATAATATGAAATAACAGACAAATTTAATCTTTATGGCAAATGCTACATACGCGGTATTGCACGCGCGTCGACGATTTGCATTTTTGAGTTTCTCACTTGCCTAGAAATGATCAGTTTGGCTATTGTAAATAAGTAAAACCGGCCAAAAGTGTGTCGGTCCACGCTCAGTGTAGGGTTCCGTAGTTTTCAAAGCATCACAATACTTAAGTATCCTTAAATTACAACTTTAGTTAAAAAAATATTTTTTCAAAAATTTCAAAAACGATTAAACCCATCAGGTTCAAAATAATTTTTCTAGAAAGCCTTTATGCAGTTCTATATTCCAGATTTTTTTCATACTTTTTGACTTATGGTTCAAAAGTTAGAGGGGGGGGGGGGGGACACAATTTTATTTTCTTTTGCAGCGATTATTTCCCAAAATATTAAAAATATAAAAAATGATCTTAGTAAACCCCTGTTCATTTTTAAATACCTATCCAATGATACATCACATGTTGGGATTGAAATAAAAAAAAAACACACCCCAATTTACGTGTAGAGGGGGTACCCTTTTTTTTTGTGCGGGGGGAAATGCTTGGCGCACCGTACCGTCACCCGAGGGAGGTGACGGCGTGTGTGGGACTCTCCTGCCCTAAAAAGGACAGGCCTACCCACTAAAACCCCCCGGGGTACCTCATCGCCTTAATGGTAATGCTGTGGGAAAATTTTTAAGAACCACCACAAAATATAGGTTTAAAAATTTCAACACTCAAAATATTGAGTCGTTACTAATTCGCCGAGAGCACAAAGACCAAATATTTTTATTTAAAATTATTAATAATTGCCTTGATTCTCCCTTCTTGCTGAATAAATTAGCACTAAGATGTTCCAGACCAGGTGCACGGCATAAACTTACTTTTTCTGTACCCTTTTGTAAAACGAACTATAGAAAAAATAGCTTTGTAATAAGAGCATGTAATAAATATAATAGTACTTACAGCGGCATCGACATATTTCACGAAAAAATGGCGCGTTTTCGCCGCCTGCTTAAAGAACATTCATCTGTACACACGAAATAACAAGTAGTTATGTTATTTTAGCTTGTTTAAACACACATTTATTATTTCTGCTTAACATGATATAATTAGGAGTCTGAAACACAACAGTTTTTTTATATATAGTATTTCTGTTTTATATTTTGGATTCCTATGGTACGAGTTTCTCAATCAACATTTTAATTGTATATGCTATTAGTGGAAACTAATTAGGCTAGTGAGTTAGTTCTTAACATAAATGTATATCTTTTAAGTATTAACTTATGCTGTTTGTTTCCTTAATAAAGAAAAATAAAATAAAATAAAAAACATCAGCGGCAGAGCGGGTACCCTAAAAAAAATTTTTTTTATTTTTTTTATTTTTGCACTTTGTTGACGTGATTAATATACATATTTGTACCAAATTTCATCTTTCTAGTGCAAACGGTTTCTGAGATTATCCTCGGACGGACAGACAGATAGACAGACATGGCGAAACTATAAGGGTTCCTAGTCGACTACGGAACCCTAAAAATGCAGCCTAAGCAGCCTCCCAACAAAAAAGTATTTTACAAAAAATATAATCTCAAAATGGAATTTTCGCAATTCGAGCTGCGTTGTTGTAATAAACTCTTTTTATTTTAGCCCTTAGGTAATATTAATTTCTTTTCCTAACATTATTTCACCGTTATAGTAAAGACTATTTTCAAAAGAGACAACTAACTGCCGTCACCTGTCAACACTACACATCGAAGCACCTGAACGGCAAACTTATCTAAGATAAGAAATCTAAGAATTATGCAATTTAATCAGGCGTTTGTGTTTAAAATGAATTATTTTAATAACTAATAGATTATATAAAAAATGAAGAAGGCGGCGACCTTTGGAATCACAATCCTAACATTTTTTAGTAAAAATATTTTTTTCTAAATATATATTTACAGAGTTTTGGAAGAAAAATAATTTGAAGAAATCATTTTTTAACCTTTTTTAAAAACGGTATAATTTTTATATATTCATTTATTTTAAAATTTCAAGAAGGCGGCGACCTTGTAAAATATGTGAATAAACGTACAAAAAGTGATTTAATGCTAACAAAAATACATGAAGTTTCGCTAATTCTCTTCGTATTGGGCCTTAAATAAAATAATATTTCATTTATGTTGAATGGCCCAAATAAAAAATAATTGCATCGTCGTCACGTACTTAGTCACAAATGTCACCATGCAACAGCGCACCGACTATAGTACCTACATATTTTGTTCGATGGTTTAATTATAAGCCCTACATTTCCTTACGACTTATGATACAGGTGAACCCGCCCTCGCTGCTATCAACCATCGAGCTGGTGAACGAGCTCGGCGGACCGGTGCTGCAGGGCGAGGCGCTGTACTGGTGGACGCAGTTCTGTGCCGCCGTCGCCTACATCAAGACCATGGACTACCACCCCGACACCTAGCCCGAGCGCACGCGCCTGGTACGTGACGTCACCACCAGTCACCCACAGCCGCCGCTGGCACCAGCGAGCTGTTGCTGCAGGGCGAGGCGCTGTACTGGTGGACGCAGTTCTGTGCCGCCGTCGCCTACATCAAGACCATGGACTACCACCCCGACACCTAGCCCGAGCGCACGCGCCTGGTACGTGACGTCACCACCAGTCACCCACAGCCGCCGCTGGCACCAGCGAGCTGTTGCTGCAGGGCGAGGCGCTGTACTGGTGGACGCAGTTCTGTGCCGCCGTCGCCTACATCAAGACCATGGACTACCACCCCGACACCTAGCCCGAGCGCACGCGCCTGGTACGTGACGTCACCACCAGTCACCCACAGCCGCCGCTGGCACCAGCGAGCTGTTGCTGCAGGGCGAGGCGCTGTACTGGTGGACGCAGTTCTGTGCCGCCGTCGCCTACATCAAGACCATGGACTACCACCCCGACACCTAGCCCGAGCGCACGCGCCTGGTACGTGACGTCACCACCAGTCACCCACAGCCGCCGCTGGCACCAGCGAGCTGTTGCTGCAGGGCGAGGCGCTGTACTGGTGGACGCAGTTCTGTGCCGCCGTCGCCTACATCAAGACCATGGACTACCACCCCGACACCTAGCCCGAGCGCACGCGCCTGGTACGTGACGTCACCACCAGTCACCCACAGCCGCCGCTGGCACCAGCGAGCTGTTGCTGCAGGGCGAGGCGCTGTACTGGTGGACGCAGTTCTGTGCCGCCGTCGCCTACATCAAGACCATGGACTACCACCCCGACACCTAGCCCGAGCGCACGCGCCTGGTACGTGACGTCACCACCAGTCACCCACAGCCGCCGCTGGCACCAGCGAGCTGTTGCTGCAGGGCGAGGCGCTGTACTGTTGGACGCAGTTCTGTGCCGCCGTCGCCTTCAAGCGGCCATCTTGGATCGATTCTCATCGAAAAAAGCTAAGGACAGGAGCTATAATGCAGTTTAGAATACACACACAAACAGTCACACATGCCCCCCCTCCTCGTCGATTTTGCGGCGTGAAACATCCGAAATTCTGATTGTTTAATTTATTAATTGCAGATATCAAGGCGTGTCCACGAGTCCACATGGGCATACCCGTCGCGTCGCCGGCACACGCTGTAGGTCGCCGCCGCGCGGCCACGCGTGACACCTTCATTTAGTGTACAATACAAGGATCACCACATGTCACTTTTAAGCTACAAATTATCTGACAGTAACAAGATCACCCCATGTTACTACTAAGCCCAAAATTTTCTGGCCAAAAACTACCAGCCTCTATATTCACAAAACGTCGGAACTGGATCAGAAACTACCCTTCGTCGCTTTCTTAATATTGACTGGACAGAGGCTAAAACCTAGACTCTCTGTATCTCCATATTCACATATTCACAAAACGTCTGAAACTGATTCGAAAGGACACTTTCTCTCTTGTTTAACATTGGGTGGACAGAGATAAAACCTATACTTTCTGTATCGATATAATTTTTTCTAATAGTCCAACTTTCATATTCACATATTTATAAAACGTCTGAACAGATTCGGAAAACATGCTTCCTCCCCTTCTGATGTTCAGAAGGCTGGAGAAACAAACCCTAGACTTTCCCTACTAAAATCGATTCTTCTGACGTTTGTGAATAAGGATTCGGCAGCGCTTAAGTTAAGTTCTACAGTTTGTTTGAAATCGTATGTAGTAGCTAAAGGCTTTATCATAAGGTTATATAGCAAGACATGTTTAATAGAAGAAGCGAAACGTCGGTATGTGAAATGTTGCGACTTTTCATTTCCTCAATACGAGGGCTTCCATAAATTACGTGATGTGAAATTAGCATTCTCGTCGAATAATGAGATTCAGCTCTGCCACTCCCCTCTACTCTCAGTTGAAAGTTTTTGTGTGATTACGTCGAAATTCCCATAGCGTTCAATTATATGACTTTTTTTACTAATAGAGTAAAGAATAATGCTGCACTAAATAACCAATCAGGTAAATATTTTATACGTGAAAAAATTGCGTATCTATGTATTTATCAAGAGAGGTGCGTACCCCTAAGATTGGGTAAAATTCAGTTATACCCCGTCTCCCTAAAACATATCACGTAATGGAATAAATCTTGTTTTGTAGGCTCGTGGTAAGGCTCTAGCCATCTTTTAAAACCCCAGTAACAAACTCCGCTAATATCTTAAGTGGATATCGTAACGTTGTTCTAATTATCCCGGTATTCATACGTTGTAATCTCACTGTGCAGATTTTCAAACTCACACTTGTAGCCTCAGTCTAATTTAGTGTATAATAAACCCGAATATGTAGTGTAGTATCAGCATAAACCATTGTAGAAATCATTATTCGTATATAAGTAAGTGCAACGAATAACGGTGTGGTGGTAAAAGTTTCAATAAAATGACCGTTACGACCATCAAATCAATTTGATTCAGATGCTATAATATAATAAAAAAAGTTGGACAAGATTGAGGTATCGTTGTGAAATAGAGATATTTTTGTATGATAGTGTCAATGTCAATGTCATCTGAAGGGTTCCTATATTTTTAAAAGAAATTCAAGTTCAAGAAAGTTAGATAGGATTGGTGAAAACTTGATAATAAATCACACACAATAAACGGAAGGGATAAGAGAATTTATAATCTTTGAAAGTTAAACGGCTGCATTTTATTAATTTGTCGACAGCATTACTAACTATTAGATCGAACGTATAATTCCATTTAAGTGAAATTAACAAAATGGACTATGGTCTGAATTAAAGAAATTATTATTATTATTAAAGTCTAGTTGAACAGTTACATTCACGAAACTTCGGAAACGAATTCGTAAACAATGCTTGTCCTTTACGAACAGTGACAAAATATACTTCTTTATCGGAATTGTGTTATGAATAATAGGGCAGAAACCTTTTCTTGAAAAGATGATTGATTATAAACAATTTTGTAGGCGTGGCTACCATTCCTAATTAACGCTAAATAGGGCTGATGACTCTGTTAAAAAATCATGCTACTATTAAGGTCATCAGTAGAATATTAAAATACAATGAGAACATAGTTTTGCTTAAACAAATCAATAAAAATTGAAGACACAGCGTATCAAAGTTCAGTAGAAGAGTGTGTTTACGTCACTAATTCGTAAAACTATACGAAAAAGTGTCGTCTCGCTAAATTGCAAAGCAATGTATCTAGGTAGGTATATTTTTGTTTAGATGATGATGAGGCAAATTATGTGTCTCATATTTTTTGGTATTCTAACTGTTGGAACAAATACACACTAAGGCCCGGTTTCAATGTTTTACCACTCGTAATGTGTGAAAAATTACAATCCGTTTTTCTCCAACTGGCTACGAGTCTGGAACGGTTTTAGCTTACGCCTTGTATAATTTATTACTATAGGTACGTAACTAAAATATTGGAACCGGACTTTAGACATTTACGCTTTTTAGCACGGGTATTACGATGGCATGTATATGTCGCAGTCATCTGGTTTAATCAGCTATTTGATTGGATCACTAGCGCGTTCATTGAATGACGACGTTTAATTGAATGACTAAAGGACAACTCGTCAAATTGTTTAATATAACGTTCAACTTCTTGACTGAACGTCATTTAGCATAGTCGTTGAATGGGATATAGCTGACAGACATGACATAACACACCTTAATAAGATGTTTTAATATGTTTTAACAATTTTAAGTCTTAAGACAATTAGGCTAAAAAAAGATTTTTTTACGAATAAGTCACTTTTTATCTCAATTTCACTCTAAAAATTATCAACACAGTGCTATTCGATTATATCTGTACCAGCTGTTTGACGCCATCTTTGTTTTGATGAGCACTAACGCCGCAGTGGAAAAAAAATGAACTAAATTACAATCACCTGACTGATTACGTCCGCTATGTTCAAAGGGCTATGTTACAATCCGCTAACTTGTTGGACGTTCAGTGAGTCTTATTCATTCAACGTTCGGCCTAGTCATTCAATTAAACGTCGTCATTTAATAATCACGCTAGTGATTCAATCAAATAGCTGTTTCAACCAGATGACTGCGACATATAGAAGGATTAATAAATAATTATGGTAATCGCCACTTCTCTGCGTAAATACGAACAGCGGTCTACCACGCCACAACAAACGTATCTTAGATCATTTAGGATATCTAGTAGGCTTACGTACACTTTAGTTAAGCGTCGGGTCTAGGGTAGGCGCGGGTGTTAATTATAATAACGATGTTCGGTAATATGTGTAATCTTTGAGAACATAGATTAAAATCGAGATTGTAATTCGGCTTTAAATTAAGTCTTAAAATTAGTGTAGATTTATCACCTTACTTTCTAGCGAACATACATGGACGGGCCTAATTGTCTTCTATTTCGATCTGCGATGACTACATAGGTAGTAATACAATTAAATTAAATCTCTTGCTTTAATTGGTCGGCTTTGGAGTAAATACTGTTTACTAGTAAACAACTTTTTCTTTGATTTTTATTTCTGAAGGCTGTATTGTGGGTGCCCCTAAATGTGACTCTATTGCTGAAGTTGTATTGGCTAATTAAAGCCTCGTATATCTTGAAAATATCTAATACTTATTCGGAAATACATACTTCTGGAGCGCAATGGGACGTTGACACCATTCACAAATAGGTAATTGTTACGTATCGATGCCGTAAAAGAGCACTTTATGTTTATATACATATATTAGTTTAATAGGGAATATGCAATAATATATTTTATTTCTTTTACAGAAAAAAAATTGCGCAAAAGCTTATCTAGAAGTTATAGCTCTATATCTCCGCCTCGCTCACATAAATAGTTTTTTTTTATATGAAAGTTGTTTGGCGTTCGTGACAACTGACGTCCTATGCCACATCGGATCTCTCTGTCTAACTTTAACTTTAAAGCGTTATAATTCTGGCCATAATAATAAAGACTTTGATCTGTGAAATATTAAAATTAATTAAAAAGAATCGTGCATATTCCCTATTATTTAAACTGTGCGCATCTAATCAATATTACCATTATTCCTATAATTTTTATTCCAAACTTACTCTTTAAAAATCATGCTTCTTGTCTCATAACTTTTAAAGCGGCTCAATGCCTTTCTCATCTCATTATAAATCTGTAGTCAAGCGCAGGTCGACTGATGTTTTACAGTGAACATAAAAAGCATAATTTTCGGTCGACTGTGATGTTTAGTGTTGGATAATACTCTATTTTTGAAAAATATGTATGAAATGGTGTGATATTTGAAATATTGGATCGGAGTAGCCAAAAGTCGTAGCGCTGCTGTAGGTATTAGGTGTAGGCGAAAATTTATAGGATGGTTAGAACTTCGGTGTTGTAGGTTGGAACAGAGTTGATGAATATTGTAAGAATACATCATTCTCATGTTAGCATTTTTGTTTAACCCTTGAATCTCAAGATGATTGAGATAAAAAATAACCATATGCAACAGACATTGTTTGTGCCCTTATTAACGTCATGCTTTAGTTATTGTACAATCAGTATTGCGGGTAACATTCGAGCCTTCGAAACTCGGATTGTTAGTAGGTAACCCTCATGAATTATTTTTATTTAAAAACTAACAGTGTATGTATTGACGTTTATGAATTTAAATGAGGAACCTGCCTTAATTAAATGTAAAACAACCCTTTGTTCTTACTGCGATGTGATCATTATATGAAATTAAAATAATATTTTTGTATCAAACTAAATGAGAGTGCAGTTACAATCATAAAGATGATAATATAATTATTTTCGTAAATTAAATGCAAATTGGATTCTATCTTTTGCTTGTGAGTCAGTCGTGTGTTTTAGCGTATGTGGGAAATTCTTGGCTGTAATGCTGGGGACACACTAACAGGGCCCGTCAATGCTCGTTCATCGCGATAAGGACTATTAACACTATAAAGTGAGTGGCTAATAAAAACGTTCTTTGGGATTATTCCTTGACGTTATAACAGATTAACATTGACGCTGTAATTCCGTGTTTGATGCGTGTTAGGGTAGAATCAGTTATGAAAATGTTTTCAAATGTATTGTTTTATATAAAAAACGTTAGGACAAATAGATAATACCTACATTATAGCACTCCGTAGCCATTGTACGTATTTAATGAAGACAAACATGCAGGATTTCGTCGCGCTCGCGGGTACATACAGTAACGGAAGCATTGTGGTCGCTTCTACGCATTATAATATCTATGATTGATTACCACTACTACTAACACCTAAATGCCGTTGTTAAAATTCGTAGTCGCGATAATTTACAGTATTTCCCATTAGTGTGGCTCCAGCATAATCGTAAATAACATGTCATCTTAACGGCCGAGGCACTAGATGTGTACACGGTTAGAAAATCAAATGTTGTGCGTATGCAGGGAATTAGAAATATAGTTTATCGGAATCATAAACATCTCAAATCTAAGTTAATCGTGAGCCTGAGTAGATTTACACCTGTACAACTTGATAATGTGCATTTCGTGGTTATATTCATGGATATTTAAATAACTTTTTGAATTGACATTACAGATGCAAATTTATTCTGGCGCCAACTGCTTTTACACAAACTTCTATGCATTTGTGCAATTTTCTCAAGAGTAATATTAAATTCCATTCGCGCTTTCAAAGCCTCTGAAGTCACTGTAAAAGCAGTATGTACCTATAATATATTTACTATTTATTAAATCTAGGTTAAGCTAAAGTTTTAATCGTTGTTTAGCACCGGTTTATTTTGCACTTAAATCAAAAGACACTAATTATAATTTACCGTTTGGTCCTTGGTAAAGAGTAAACACAGAAACAATTTTTATATCTGACATTTTGTTTTGGTATTTCGTATACGCACGATACATCATGTCAATAAATGTCAGATTATTGTAACAAACTTTGCTGGTTTAATTTTTAAAGTTTTGAACTAAAAGGCATTTATTTTTATTAATTTGCCACAAATTATTCTCGTCACATCGTTGTTCGCTTCATCAAGGACTTGTGTATAATGTTTACCTGTTACTTCTTATAGTGTGTGTAATAAAAACGTAATGTAAACCTTGCAGACTTCCAAATTATTTAAAACCCAAAAAAAATGTCGTCTATAGTTGATAATCACTGTTCTATTTCTTGCTAATAATATACCTAACATTAATGTTATACTTACTCAAAAAATATATTTTCCACTACTTCTTACGAGTTACGTAGTTAAATTAGACTGGCATAAGCATATAATATATTTTTAACCGCTGTTAGTTGCTACAACATAGTGTATAATGCGATGTATCTATTGTAATTGTAATCAAAGCAATGAAAAATTATATTTAGCAATAAATATTCAATCTAAACACAAGCGTTTTATTTTTTTAATGAAAACACTCAAGCACTTACATATTTTTGTTTAACTTACGTTACACTTTTGAACCATTGAACACTATCTTATGAGTGCATTACGGATTCGGAACATAATTCTATTATTATGCCAGTATGTAGGTGTCTTTTTACTATGCTCTACCTTGGACAAAAACACATCAAGAGTTGACTGCTTGTACGGGGACTCTGTTTACAAGCATGACGTATGCGCCAGCTATCGTGGCTAAAGGCCGACTCCACATTGGGCGAGCGCGTTCCTAGAGCTTGCGACCAACGCGAATGTCGCGAAGAGTGCAATTTATCCAACCAGAGAGTGTAACTACCCACCACATACTAGAACCAGTCATATCAAGGAGCGTGGGGACTGTCTGAACTGCAGCGGGCGTCGCAGCCACTTACGTGAAGTGGTCGTGCAATGTCACTCAGAGAATCAATCAATGCCACTCAGAGAATCAATCAGAGACCACGTTCTTCAGTCTTCTCCGCGTATAGCTCGTCTTCGATTCGACGCGACCTTATTGTAGGTACAGTCAGCCATTTTAATTAACTCTCAATAAAATGGCCGATGTAAAAAAGTCCTATTTTACGGCAGTTGCAATAATTTACCCATATGTAGGTACAACTGATTGACACAAACCTTATCTCAAATTTGAAGACGGAATGGGTATAAACCACACGCAAGCAACCAAACTTACGTCAGATATTCTCAAGTCACCATAAGGCCTTTACTAAGCCTAACAACTAATACTCATGAGACATCAGCCGGGGCTCAACGGCTTAACCGATTCGTTGCGATGGCTAATTTCGCTAACTTTTAACTGTGGCGTCGAGCAAAAATAACGTGACACTGATCAGTGCCTAGCGCCATACGATTAGATGACACGCATCTGTGTCTTCCGCCATGCGGAAAAGAAAACAGTGTTTAGACCATTTTTCAAACGTTTAAAGCTTGAATACTTTTTGTTTACATTTGAAATTTGTCGTGAACGGGCAGGCGCGTTGTTTTAAGTGATTAGAAGTGCCGAAATAAGTGTAATTTTGGAAATGGAAGATAAGTGACTTTTTAAATACAGTTGTGCTAAACCTTTTCAGCATATTTCGCATTTCCTAATGATTATGCAATATTAAATTAGGCCTAAAATATTGTTTTACTTATAAAGTCTCACTAACAGCAATACATATGAATACTTACGCTTGATACATTACAAAAACATATTAATTCTGATATGTATGTCACTTACAAGTGAGCACAACATTTATAATAGGTAGTTTTTATTTAATTATAAATTAAATTTGAATTTATGGCGTTAACAGAAATTGCTACTCTAAGAAACTATGCTATGAAAACTGTTGGTGATCGATCAGCAATTGCATTACTTTTTTTCCGAATTTTTTGTAACTGTCAGTAAAAAAAGCATTTTGTAAAGTACATACTGCCATATATTTGTTATTAATAGTGGATTTATTGTTTAAGAATTAAGGCGAAAAAGAAAGTAGGTACATTCCCGAAACAGAAATTGAGACACAATGTGACAGTGACGAAGTGACAGAACCAAATTCACAAGACTGGGACCTACCACGAAACTGGGAACGGCATTTAATACCGGACAAAAAAACAACTAGGGATACTGCTATAATTACAGAAGAAAATATGGTTGAAAGTGAACCATGCACAGAAACTTTAGTAATGGACAGTGTAAATAGCGTAGAAACTAAGGAATGTGATGTTCCTACTGTACTGGACATACATGGCTGTAAATATTTTGGCCAGTTGATTTCCAACGAATTATTGCGATTCAAACCATACGAGCGAATTATGAAGATGCAGCGAATATTAGAATTAATAAAAAAAACATATGAATACCAAGAGTTAAATGAAACCAGAGTTTGAATTTAGATATGTATTAATATTTATTGAGAAACGCAAGATAAGTGGATCCAATCAACCTAAATATACATTTTTACAGCATTTACATTTTCGTAGCAGTTACTAACATAACTAACATAAGACAATGACTCTTCCGAGGGTTTTAATAATTTGTTAATCTCGCTCACTGCGAAGCTAAGGTCTTTTCTAATGACATTGTTATTAGTAGGTAGGTAAATAAGGACGCGTTTTATAATTTTGTAAGACTTGTTATATATTTATGTAAGTTAAGACTGATATTTAAAAAAATGTATAAGCTAGATTTTTACGATTATGTTAATAGGTTAATTAATCTTGTTGAAATCGGAAATAGTATTTTAAGGTGAATGACGCCTTGATCAAACAATAAATATGTACCTGATTCTAATAAAAATATTTAAATTTAGAAACAATTTATTTGTAGACCATTAACTCGTAACTTACATAAATAAACATAATAAAAGGAAGTTTTTTATTAGTAGGTACGGTTATCCTGTATAATAAAAAAAGTACTTTATTTTTAAAAGTGAACATTTTATCCCTTACGTAGTACCTACATTTCTCATTATAGACAACATACATTTTTTTTTTATGTTACACTTCAAGATTGACCTCATCCCACCTGATGTTAAGTGGTAATGAGGTCCTAGCTTAAGGTTGACAAGTACAGCATAATAAATCTGTTACTGGACTTGTCGTCCTTACCTTGAAGGCTTGACCCCTGCTACTAATGTAGCACCCCCCAGGAGCCATGGAAACCTAACTCACACGCAGAAACACAACAACACCCAAGTGATTGTTATTTGGCTGCGGTCTTATGCTATCTTATCGATTATGCAAAAAAACCCGAGTGTAAAACGAGTTAATCAAAAAATGCTGAGCCTCAGACATCTCAACTTATTTTTAATAAAAAAGAAAATTCTGCAAATTTTAAAAAAAGGTTGGTGACTCCTATTTTTATAAAAATCTTACTAAATCCAGAAACGAAGGCTACGAGCTTAAAATACGTGAAAAATTGAAATAGTTTGGTTCTGGCAAAATTTTTTTCTAAACTGAATTGAAGGAGTTATTGTCGATGTTAAAATGACACATATCCGTGCCTAACGCCACACGCAAAAGAAAATGATGACACTGATACGTGTCATCCGCAACGAATCGGTTAAGTGCCTTCCGAAACGCCGAGTCCGAATACTGACCCACCCAATACTGAACCGCAACGTGGAAAGATTAATTTTAGATATCGTTTCCCAACCGTTGCTTTTGACGCTATTGCACTACGAGCGAGCTCTTTGAAAAAGCCCTAATTATCAGTGTTTTATAGTAGGTATGCCCAGAGGGCAAGTCAAAAGTACATACCTAACCATTCCAGCCAGAGGGGGGAATCCCAGTAAAATTTAAACATGAACTACTTGCGTAGAACTTGCAATTTTAATAGGCGCCTGGCATGTACAATATGTACATTTACATCAACTGCATTTGAGTATTGTGCAACATTATCCCATCTACATAATCAGAAGTTCGAAATCGATCACATGGAAATAATATTTACAGATATGATGAAAAAATCTTTTGGGTCCACCACTATGTAGTTGTTAGTCAATTGTCAGTTAAATAACATGTGTCTCAGGATATCATCTATTGATTTGAAGAATGGTCACTCTTTTAGAAGGACCAGCCTTATGAGTATAATCAGTGTATTGATTGGCTTATTTTCTAACCTGAAGGATTGTTAATTGGAGAAAAATGAAATAAACTTTTGGCGCACATAATTTATTTATGCACTATGATTTTCCATTTTTGAAAGTACACTTATAAACAACACCACTTTGCAGCAGCAGGACACTGAAACAATAAAAAATAATTAGATAAGTGCCCACACCTTGGTTGTTTTGAGAACAATAATAGTTAGATCAGTACAATTTTTAACGTCATGGCACTCAGAAGTAGCAAATAAATTGTAACATTAACATCATTTAATGTCTAAGACTTTACCCAATAAGTTCTGACTATTCATGATATCTGTCCACTAAAAAGGTTGTTGCTACTTTCCAGATGAAATCTCAATTAAATTTTAATGAATTATTTCTACTTTACAAATACCATTAAGAATGAACCTCACCTTATCACAGTGCAGGTTGTCTATGACCGTGGTCTCTCCTTCTTTTCTTTGTACAGTGCAAGGAGTGATACGTTGGCCACCTTCACCACCTGCAACACACAGAGGATGTGTCAAGTCAGCAGTTACAACTACACAAACCAGTTCAGGAAAGCTGGCTGCAATATGGCCCTCAGAGTAGCAAATACTCCGAAACTGTAGCTGATCCTCATTTACTGCAGTAACACAACATTTCACTGTGAATCAATAGGACAAGTCGTAATAACAAATATAAACATCTCACCTTAAATCTGACTCCAGGAATGTCACCAACAGCATGACCCTTACGACCGAATCCTGCTACTAGTACTTCATCGTTTTCTTCAATGTGGTTTAGACAACCATCCCGGGGGACGAACGCTGTCACCTTCTTTCCGTTCTTGATGAGCTGTACACGCACGCACTTGCGGATGGCAGAGTTAGGCTGTTTGGCTTCAACACCACTGTGGAGACATAAGGCCATTTATTTCACAAATGCATATCAGATGCAAGTACAATTTTGAAACACTACAGTCAAACTAGACTCGAGACTTAGCATCATTTGTAACAGAATACATAAGTCTATTTAAACATAATAGTTAGTAAATGTTACAGAGAAAATGGATATTGAAATAGGCCAGACATGCTACACACTTAAACTGACACATGTGATGAGAAGTTCTTATGTTTACAGTTACAATCAATGAAATTAATTAGTTCAGGGTAAACACCACGCAAAAACTGGTATAACCTCCATCAGGGTGAGTGACCTCGCGTTACTACTATTTACTCGCCGTCGCCGCTCACGTGGAAACGCGCCGCGCCGCTCGCAGTATTATCCTGTGATTGTACAGGGAACACATTCACAGGAATATACCGCGCGCGACGCGCCGCCAGAACCCGACGCCCCGGCCCCAACTTGCGCGCATCTAACACACGCAATGCACACATCGACTCGATCCAACAATACTTCATTAACATAATATAACTGTTCAACAGACAAGTTCCTAGAACAATTAGTCACTTCACCACAAGATAGAAACGTACTTACACTTTCTCCAGGACGATGCCCTTAGCGTGAGATGCACCACCGAAGGGGTTAGCCTTCCACCTCGTACCCATGTGGGCTTTCTTGTAATCTTTGTCAGCCCATCGCTGCTCACGGCGATGGTTCACGTGTTTCCGCGCCGTGCGGATACCACGGGGTTTACCTGAAATATTGACGCCGCCGGTTAACACTATAGGTTCACCATTTTCACTAAAATCAGCATACCGATTTCTCGACTAGGTAACTGTTGTGGGTAAACTTCTGTCGCACCTCTGAATAGACGCAAGGTCAGAGAGATGGAAATAGATTAATTTTACACCACGAGAAAAACATGTCTCCGCCATGTCCGACAACTAGGCGTAAAGATATTTTTTGGATTTACGAGTCGAAATATAGAAACCGTCGCACTTTTAATATTGTACAGTGTTAGCGGCACTTAAACGCACGAATTAAACCCAAAATAATTAACAAATCCACTGTATTTTTAGCACAAAACTATTCCTTACCCATTTGGATAGCACGACACCAATCGGCTACGGATGGGAAAAGAAATTAATCAGACAACCAACCACCGGCTTCAGTTCAACCGCGTTACCAACTGTGTAAAACCAATTTGAATGTTACCATATTATGGATTTTTTTAAAATTCTCAATAAACTATTTCAAAAATTTTGAAAGTTCTTTATTATAAGTAAAAGGAATTTAAAACATTTCAACACATTTATTTTCAGGGATTTATTATGTATGCCAACCATTGATAAAACTGAGCAGAAAAAAATCATGCACACCAAAGAAATGTATTGGCCTTAATTGGTATCTGAATGTTGTCTACAACCTGCATATGCTAAAATTTCACTCATCCGTTCTTTTTACGACGGCACGTAGTGAGAAGACCATTTATGCCAGTTTTATGTAATTTGACTAAGTGGATTTCAAACGTTCGGAAGATTATATTGGCCAAATTTCTACTAAACAAAATGAAGAAAAAATATTTCTCACAATTTGGTTAATTCAAATCTAATCACTGAGGTCCTCTTTTAAGCATAACACTCTGCTCTCATTATTCTCATTTTTCGTGACAAAGTTATCCTTGTATTTGTTAGAATCTGAACTTTTAATGCTTAAATTTACAATACATGCTTGACAGATTTCATGTTTTATCATTAATCATCTGTCAGGTACGTCCAATGAGAAAAGAAATATAAGTTGATGCCCTCGATTTTTGACAAATACAAATGTGTGGCATTTAGACTACAGAGCACGAAACATCATACTGTCTTTTTCTTTCTACAATGCAAGTACGTTTGACGAAAGAGACAAAGATATTCTTATTAATACTCATGTACGGTTTAATCTCTACAAAAATTGATGATTAAACGAACTTACTTGTACCTGAGACTTGTACGTGAAGTTCGATCATAATTATACAAAGTGCCTCGTCCGAAGAGATTGGTATACTTACCCCCTATCTAAATGTAATTATTAAAATTAAGAACATAATTGCAAATTAATCGATTATATCGATAGTATCGCTTTCAACTTGATATCGATATAATCGATTATATTGTATTTGACTACGATTATAATCGATTATATCTAATAAAATTAGGTATCGATATAATCGATAGTATTGATACTATCGATTCTCATATTGATTATTAGATAAATAAGGCCTAAATAAGGTACAATCGAATCGACGGCAATAGTGTTCTTAATTTTAATAATTACATTGAGATAGGGGGTAACTGGTAAGTATACCAAACCAATCTCGAGGACGAGCCACGAGTTTAATTGTGTCAAACACAGCCAAACATAGCCATTTGCAAAAACCTTTTCTATGGTAGATGTGCTGTCAAATGATTGTTTATTATTACGAAAATTTTAGATTTGCGACATAATTACGTGAAAATCACATAAAAAATACTTTGTGCTTTGAGAAAACTGATTTTCAAATGGTAAAATGTTGTAAGGAAGGAAAAACAGGAATAAACCTCAACAGACGCTGCATAAGTTACCTAGTTACCTATTTATTTAGCAAGAAACCTCTCAAATCATTCAGATTGATAATCAAAAACAAACATTGTATTGCGTGCCTACATGTTTAGATTGTTGATATTTGGTTATATTTTAGAGATACAAATAATATTTTTGATTATTTCATCGTTGTTTGTTTACATACATCAGTAGGGTTGTGTTGATGTGTTCTATCAAAATTAAAAATATAATGATGATTTTTTGAAAGATTACCGAAGAATGAACCTTTGCGAATACAATTCCTAGACAGAATGATATACCTACACATCTGCTCACTGTTTTAACAGAACTTCGTAGTGACTCGTTAGGTACCATCAATATTTACAAAAGCAAAACCAGAACTTTGTAATATAAGAATATATTTTTAAATTTCTGTGTGAAATATGTGTTTTGGGAAATAATTTTACCGCAGATACTGATCCCGACCATTGCAGTAACTATAAGTTACTTTTGATTAAAAGTATAATCAAGATCTTTCTTGGAAAAATTTCACATAGACAGTTTTTAAATAAACTAATACTTTGTAGAAACGAATAAAAAATAATATTTATGTAATTCATTTTATTTTCAGCCGATCCCTTTTAATTTTTTTTATATAAATAAATTAATACGTCTAATTTTGTTTTTATGGTGATCTAACCACAAACATCAGAAAACAAATGTTTAACAAGGCACCGGGCCTTAAGTCTGCTATTGACATGCATTGTGAAGTTAAATAAATAAATTAAAGAAAGACCTATTGTTACATTTTTAGGGTTCGTTTACACAACTTCCCGACGTATAGTTTTAAGTTTAGCATTTTAACCAAAATCAAATGGCGCGTGGCATCCGGTACACACAAATTAAACATCTTCGCTCGAACTCAAATATAATTTGTACATTATAGAACATAAGATTTTTCTTCGTGTTTACGTTAGCCAATTCGTACGTTAGTTAGTCAGTGTTTTGAAAATGTGCGTAGAATGCTTACTTGAGACTGTAAGTGTAACCAGTAGTAGCAAGGGTTACCTAGATAACCTTTAAATTATTTAATGAATTGGCTTGATCAAGGCAAAATCTAATGAGCAGGACTGGACTCTGAAAAATTGAAGCCTCCCCCTCTCCCATTCAGCAAAATATGAATTGAAATGACACATATTTTTAATAGGTACCTAGATAGGCAAGTGGCTTTTTTACTTACATTTTTATTTTATCTCATGATATTTTTCGAATATAATGATTTATTAAAGTATAAGTTGAAGCAGTTTTTAAAAGGCATTATTATAAAAGTTTTACTGTGGTTATCTAATGTAAACTAAATATAATAAAATTTATATCACTCGGGGACAGTGAACCTTTCCAATTTCTAATTAACCTTAAAAAACTAATTTATATGCTCTATTAGTTTCAAACAGAGCCCGATAGATACAAACAAATCTTTTCTCTTTATAGAATAACTTACTTAAAGATACATTACTACGATTGCATGGTTTTGACAACCCTAGGATCTGGCAGCCATTTTAGGAAACTCTTTTAGACGCGTTTTTATTGTAGGTATTTCTATGGTATTTTTAGTCCCCTTTACTCTTTGGTCTGAGGGTACGTCAAACGGCTTACACAAAAAAAATCCCCGTCATATTAACCTAAATTATCATCTAACTCTTTCTTCTCCCGTACGTATTAAGTATTCGTGTAAATATATTATATTTCTTAGCTTCATTCTTCAGATATTGTTTACCAAGTAGTCCCTTAAACCTGCAGGTGACATTTCGCACACTATTTTAGCGCTCAATTTAATTTATTTATTTTAAAAGTATCTCAACTGATTCTTAAAATAAATAATTTTCCATAATTTTAAAAGTCACGTATTTGACTAACTCGTACTTTTAGTTCCCGCCATCCCCACTTGCCTAGCTTACCTAGCTGTCAGTCTTTACGAATTTACCTCATTCCTTTTTCGTGCGAGGTGACGAACGCACGCGCTCTGCTAAACATGCCGAAACGGAACGCTCAAGAAATAATTGAGCATTACGAAAGAAAAATCGCAAGACTAAAATCTAAAAATAGTGCTCAAAGTGTTCATAGTAGTGACCTTCCAACGGATGACGATAGTTTCGTTACTGGTAAGTCTTGAAAAATCTTTTACTGCTCCCAATAATATAATCATAGCGTCATTTAAGCCTAGACCGAGAGTTTAATTTCTTCGGAAATTAACCGTGAGTCACTATTAAAGGCTGTAGTACCTACCCTCATTATTCTACATATTATTAGAATACTTTCAAAGAAAAGATCTTTTGACATTGTTAAATGCAAATACAAAAGATGTTAATAAATATGACCGAGAGTCGAAAAACCAGAGGAACTCGACCGAGAGTCTATAACAAATGAATGTTAATTGAGCCTGAAATATAGATTAAATCAATAAATATTAATTGTTATAGTCTAATAAAGCTTTGCGCTTATAACAACCTCCTTTTAACATTATTTTTCTTTTGTTTTAGTTACACAAATGCCTGAAACATTAAACACAACTAATAACGAAGGGATAGAGGAAGAGCCTTTACTAGCCGAAATATACCCAATTCCTACAGATTTTTCGCATGAACAAATAATTTCTCCGGATGATATTTGTGTCGTAACAGAAAATTTTGAGACTGAACCAAATGCCTCAACTACATTGCTATCCTTAGAACATCTGGATACCACACCAGATACCAATGTAAATCCCCATAGTACTATCGAATTAGATGCGGATTTATTGGCAGCATTAGGCGAATCCACAGACAGTATACCAGAATACGGGCCAAATATTCATGAACGGCTAGTAAAGTTATGGCAACCACTTCTCAAAAAGGGTTTGCCCAAAGATGCCCGAGAGGCAATCCTTAAAGATTATCTTATTCCCGATAATTGCAAACTGCTCCAGGCTCCCAAACTGAACCCTGAAATCGCTGCCGCTCTCACAGATCCAATTAAATTCAAGGATAAGAGATGGATTACTATGCAACAGCACTTAGGTTCAGCACTAACTGCAGTTAACAGAGCGATGGACACGCTTATGAAGACTGGCGATAATAAACTCCCAGCAGTAAAACATCTTAGTAATGCAAGCCGTATACTATGCGACATCCATGCAAATTATACACAAATAAGAACTAGAATTGTAAGCCCAAGATTAGATAAAACCACTCTCGCGGTGGTACAAGAAACCGAACGTGACGAAAACCTAATTTTTGGCGAAAATTTAGCCGATAAAATAAAAGCTGCAAAGACTCTTGAAAGACAAGGTAACCAGATGAAACGATCCATTTATCAGACAAGGCCTCTCAGTGCCCAGCCATCCACTTCTCGTCCATCCTTTTCGGGAAACTGGCAAGCTCCTCCTCGATACCCATCAACCAGGACTCGAGGAGGATACCGGAAACCTTCACCGACAATTCGACGACAGTACACACCCCCACTAATGGCCCAACCAGTTCAACCACACCTGAGACCACGACTTGCCTACACGAGCAGACCACGAGCACCCTCACATCAATAAAGGTACATGCAGGCAGATTGTCTAAGTTTTATAAATGTTGGCAAAAAATTACCTGTAACGAACATGTTTTGGAATGGATTAAAAATGGTTTCTCTATACCTTTCCACAAACAAGTAGTACAGCACGACTTACCATCGCATAACCTTAATAATACTGAAAGACATAACATAAATGTGGCCTTGAATAAGTTGATAGAATTAGGAGCTGTAACTTTGTGTACGCCTAAGCCTGATCAATTTTTATCAAAATATTTTTTAGCACTTAAACCTAACGGCGATAATCGTTTTATATTCAATTTAAAAAACTTAAACAAATTTATACACACATATCATTTTAAAATGGAAGACTTTCGAACAGCGTCCACTTTAATTCCAAAAAATGGGTATTTAGCTACAATAGATTTAAAAGAAGCGTATTTGCTTATACGTATTTGCCCTGAAGATAGGAAATATTTAAGATTTCAATTTCAATCAGAACCCAATTCAGAAATTAATACATATGAATTTACAGCTTTACCTTATGGGCTTTCAGCAGCACCATGGGTTTTTACAAAAATAATGAAAGAAGTCGTCTCATACTTGCGAAACCAAGGTTTAATCGGTTATTTATCTTGATGACATCTTGTGCATAGGAGATAATTATAATGAATGCAGAAATAATGTCAATGCAACTCTGACACTACTCCGATGCCTAGGTTTTATTATAAATAACGAAAAAAGTTGCTTAAAACCACAACAAGAATGCAAATTTTTAGGTTTTGTTTTTAATACTAAATTATTAACAATAAGTTTAACAGATAAAAAGCGAAATAGTATTGCACAATTGGTAGACAAATTTATGAAAGTAAAAAGCTTTTCTACGAGAGAATATGCCCAACTCATTGGTGTCTTAGTCGCAGCTTGTCCGGCTGTAAAATACGGCTGGGTATACACAAAAATATTAGAGCGACAAAAATACCTTGCATTGTTGAAAAACCCTGACTATGAGGCAAAAATTATCCTACCTAATATCATATTAGATGATCTGAAATGGTGGGCAAGTAACATATTTACGACATTCAATACTATGCGTTACCAAGCGTTTGAGTTAGAAATATATACTGATGCATCTAATACGGGCTGGGGAGCTACATGTGGAAATGACAGAACACATGGAGCATGGAAATTAGAAGAACATTCATACCACATTAACTATAAAGAACTATTAGCCGTCCTTTTAGGGCTAAAAGTATTTACATCTAATGCGTCGAATTGTACAATACTATTACGTGTTGACAACACCACAGCTGTTAGTTATGTCAATCGTAAAGGAGGTATTCAATTCCCCCACTTGAACGACCTTGCTCGACAAATTTGGCAGTGGTGCGAAAATCGTAACATATGGATTTTCGCTTCTTACGTAAACACGAAAGACAATCGGGCAGACGCTGAATCCAGAATTATTAACCCCGATACCGAGTGGGAATTATCCGATTTAGCTTTCCAAACCATTACCAAACAGTTAGGCATGCCGCTTATAGACATTTTTGCATCTCGGACTAATGCCAAATGTAAACAATTTATATCCTGGAGTCAAGACCCAGATGCAACACTAGTAGATGCATTTACTACGAACTGGCGAAATTTAAATTTCTATGCTTTTCCACCCTTCTCGTTAATTTTGAAGTGCTTAAGAAAAATAATTGATGAAGAGGCCAATGGCATATTAGTTTTTCCATATTGGCCATCACAACCATGGTACCCACTTTTGAAAACCCTAGTAGTGTCTGAAATTATATACTTCCCTCCAAGTAAAACACTATTAAAATCTACTTTCAGAAGACACCATCCATTACACAGAACTCTTACCCTGGCTGCCGCGAGGCTCTGCAACAAGCATTCCAGCGGCGTAACTTACCACAGGAAGCAATAAATATAATGATGGCCTCTCTGTCTGACAGTACATTAAATCAATACAGCGTTTCCTACAAACAGTGGTGGCAATTCTGTGCAGTCAATCACACCGACATTTTCGATCCAACTAAAACACAAATTTTAACATTTTTAGCACAACAATTCAACAAGGGTTCCTCTTATAGTTCCCTGAATAGCCACAGGTCCGCTTTATCATTACTGCTAGACAATAGCATTAGTTCAGATCAAAGTGTGAAACGTTTACTCAAAGGAGCATACAAAATAAAACCAGGGCGTCCTAAATACACACATACGTGGGACCCGCAAATTGTTTTAACGCACTTATCAAAATTTTACCCTAACAGTTCATTAAATTTAGAATGCATAACTAAAAAATTGGTCACTCTACTGGCCATTTGTACAGCTCAAAGGGTGCAAACAATTTCACTGATAAGAATTGAAAACATAAAAATTTCTGAAAATTTTGTAAAAATATTAATAACTGACTTAATTAAAACATCAGCTCCAGGACGAGAACAACCCACACTTGTTTTGCCATACTTCCATGACAACCCTAGTATATGCCCAGCCACTACGCTTAGAGATTACATGGAAGTCACCAGAAACAAAAGAAATAATAATTCGTGTAGGCTGTTACTAACTCACAAACCACCACATAAGCCAGCAACAACACAGACTATCAGTCGCTGGGTGAAACAAGTGCTTTTGGATAGCGGCATTGATGTAAATACATTCAGCGCACACAGCACGCGCCACGCAGCCACGTCCGCCGCTAGTCGAGCTGGTGTCAGCATTGAAGTAATTAGGAAAGCAGCTGGTTGGACCAGTGCCTCAGATACATTTGCTAAGTTCTACAAAAGAGATATAAATAATGATGAATCGTTTGCAAAATCTGTGTGTTTTCCAGTAGAATGATGATCTATTTTGAAATAATTAATATCAACTTGTAGAAGTCTAAATTTATGTTACAATATTTAAATACCTAAATGATTTATTTAAAATTTATTTAAAAACTTTTATTTACAAATCAAATTTATTGTTATATGTCAATATTTGGTTTGCAAACCAAACTGATAATTTGGTTACAAAATATATTTGTTTATGTTACATGGTGTGTTATTTTAATGCAAAACTTCAAGCTCTAAACATCTACTTGGTAAACAATATCTGAAGAATGAAGCTAAGAAATATAATAGTATATCAAACGAACTTCTAAAGTGAAGTTCGATAACTATTATATGAATAGCTTCATTCGAAGATATAATTTCCCGACCCTCCCTTTATACCCTACTGAAAGTTTTGCAAATTGCTCTGAAGGAATGAGGTAAATTCGTAAAGACTGACAGCTAGGTAAGCTAGGCAAGTGGGGATGGCGGGAACTAAAAGTACGAGTTAGTCAAATACGTGACTTTTAAAATTATGGAAAATTATTTATTTTAAGAATCAGTTGAGATACTTTTAAAATAAATAAATTAAATTGAGCGCTAAAATAGTGTGCGAAATGTCACCTGCAGGTTTAAGGGACTACTTGGTAAACAATATCTTCGAATGAAGCTATTCATATAATAGTTATCGAACTTCACTTTAGAAGTTCGTTTGATATACTATTAGTCAGTATAAAATTAAATTATAATTGTTATTTATCTGTAATGTACCATTTATTTCTTAGACTTTGTGTAACCGCGCTGTTTCTATTAAATCGTGCCTCTATAAACACTTGACATTGGCGGAATCACCGCGTTATCAGAAACGCGGGACAGAGTCCATGAAAAAAAAAAAAAGTCTGACTGACATTGAGTACATTGACATTTGACAGTTCATCTTCAAGAAATCCAAGGAATCGTAGTTTGTTGATGTTTCTAGAATTTTACTGTTCTAATTTATTATTATTGTGTGACTTTAGAAACAATTCAATCAACCAACTATCTGCTATATTCCCAGTCTGCTTACCTACAAATATGACTTTAAATCTCGCTAGAAAAGACGGTGGTCCCGGTTATGTGGGCATACAATTTTGCCAAGAATGCAACAACATGCTTTACCCGCGCGAAGATAAGAACAACAAAGTTTTGCTATACGCTTGTAGAAATTGTGACTACAAGCAACTAGCCGACTCGAACTGCGTGTACGTAAACAAAATTATGCACGAAGTAGACGAGCTGACCCATATAAACCCAGACGTGGTGAGTGATCCTACGCTGCCCCGGACGAAGGACCACATGTGTCCCAAGTGCAACCACAGGGAAGCGGTGTTTTTCCAGGGGCAGACGCGGCGCGCCGAAGAGGAAATGAGACTATATTATGTGTGTACCAGTTGCAAACACAGATGGACTGAGTGAATTGTGACTATTTATTCCTATCTAATGTTAAGCTCCAAATTGAATACAATTTTAATATTATCTGAACAGGTTTTTATTCTGCTGTGTTTATCAGTTAAAAAGTTGGTGGTAGTTAATAAAGATAAAAGTAAGGGCCTAAACAAAACATCAGAAATTGATTTGAATTTGGATATGAATAAACTTTTTTTTTTTAATATTTTCATGTAAGTTTTTTTTTCTTGTATATAATGATGTGTAATATTATTTCATTTTAGTATTAGTAAAGTCCTTATCTAACAGTATACGAAAAATGTTTATTTTTATCAATATCCAGTTGAAAATAGACATTGAGTTGTTTTCGTCAATAAACTTTGTCAATTCAATTTGATTGAAAGAAAACAAAGTTTTTGTGATGAAATTGTTTCTAAGCTTAGACAAGAATGTTTATGGGTGAAGTAATTAATATATTTTGTATGACATGCAAAATATGTTTATTTGGACATACAATAAGTTTTAGCATTACAGGACATGGATGTGTTCATACACAGGTTTATGGAATATTATCAAGGTAGTAGGTGGCTCAAAATCATCAAGGTGCAGAATTAGCTTTGCTAGTAATTTAATGCCTTAAATCTTGACTTTATCGAGAAAGAATAATTAATAAAATATTACAACTAACCTGTTTTGTGTGTACATCAAATAATACAATTTATTAAAGAAGTAAATTTTTAGTTAAATTAATATAAATACAGAGAAAGTCATTCCGGGAACGCGTCCTAATGCAGGATCTTTAACAACAAGTCCAAAATACTAATGAAAAATTTAAGGAATTCAACTTCTGTCATTACTTGGTATACCGTATTTTTTATACAAAATCTAGTTTCGAAAAGGGTACTGAAAGATATATTTTTTTTAATTGCAAAAATGCAAAAATAGTTTGTCCAATAGCGCATAAGTCATTTCAGTGAACGTATTGATAACTGAACAAAAATAGTTTTAAGTTTTACGCATCTATTCTGTGTCAACCGTGAGTGAACAAGCAAACAACAACAAAGCCGGCTGTCAGTATATTTATCGGCAAATAAATTAATATCTAAGTGGTAAGTACCTTTCAATTAATTATTCGAAGAGCGTACATCAATAGTCCGTCAATTCGTGAACGTGCTTTTTACATTTAATTATTGATGTGATTCTTTTTTACAACCCGGATTAACAAAGTAACCTCAAATATAATACTATTGACAAAGCCAGGTCGCATTTAAGATGGCTGCTGAATTATCAAAGCGCGCGCTTATTTGAAATCGTCATTTCGAGAACGGTCATTTTGGAAACGTTCCCGGACATGATGGTACGCTCCCAATGACGATTCACTTACATTTTTTCATTAAATTATTTGACAAATTCGTTGTTTTTTAATTACAGCGTAAAGAAGACTCCTGATAAACAAAAAAATAAAAAAATAACTCTAAACTAAGCAATATTACAAAAAAAGTATAGAATTCTGTGCGCTGCCCTGTCAAAGTTTATTAACGTACAAATTTTGCAACAGTATAAACTAAGAGTCATCATTATACCTTGAAATTTTTTTTGGCATAAAATACATCTTGAAATTCGCAACCTTGGTGATTTTCAGCCAGGTATGTGTGGGTATAAAAAAACAAAAACTTTACTCATGTACTTGTTTATTAACTAAAAATAATGCTAAGCATATCTGTTCTAATTATAACAGTAACAATTCACAGCCTTTGATTAAGTAATTTATGATTAAATAGAACATTGCTGCATCAGACTCAAGAACATTGCTGCATGAGAACAAATACCTAGCTAACTACTCCTTACATAACTTAAACGGTGTGGCATTACATTCTAACATTGACCCTATATTCTATGAGGTGTAGGCATTTATAATATGTTCATTTGGCACATTACATTTTGATTAGGCCTTTCAGTGACCAAACACTCCAAGCTCACCAATTCAGTAATTACCAAATCTATGCTGAAAATAATGGTATTTATTGATTCAAACAAAAATTACCATCATAATTCCTTACACTATTAATTACCTTAGCATCAGGATTTGGTGCCAAGTTATCTATACTTATAATAAATCTGTAGAGAGGTCAATTCTGTACATGAAATATATTTTCAAAATAACTATCAGGGGGTGATTAGTGATCGATACTGATGCCAAAAATGCAATCAGTAAATTTTTTGTCTGTCTGTCTGTCTGTCTGTCTGTCTGTATGTTCCTTATAGAAACAAAAACTACTCGACGGATTTTAACGAAACTTGGTACAATTATTCTTCATACTTCTGGGCAGGTTATAGTATACTTTTCATTACGCTACGATCAATAGGAGCAGAGTAGTGAAGGGAAATGTTGGGAAAACGGGAGAAGTTACTCCATTTTTTAAGCTTCCGTCGCGTGTGCAGCCTTAATGGTTAAAGTTACATAGAAATTATGTATGACAGAAATATTTTACATAAAATTGACTAAAAAATATCCCGCAACAGCATATGTCTATCTTTTATGGTTGACTCACAATAACACGTGTAACTCCTGATAGCTTAGCAGTTCGGAGCATTCTGATTATATTTGTTTACTCTTACGTTTATAATACTCTCATTCATCCCTAATTTAAAAAAGTTATCATTATTACCTATTCAATAAAAAAAGAATCATAAGAATAGGAAAAAAAAAAAAAAAAAAAAAAGAGCGAGCTTCATTCAATATTTGGCTGTTGATGCGTTCAGAGCGATTGACCTTATTGACAGACAATAATTGATATTGAGAAACCGTGCTTATCAGCGCGACTTTTAGTGTTTAAATAGTTTATTTGAATTTCTTTTGTTGTTATATTGTAAAATATTCGTTCAAATTAAAAATTATTAAGCGTAGGTACTTTTATTAATTAAAGTAGTTATAAGTATTTATTTTTAAGTGAAGTAGGTATAGGTAGATAGTTTTGCACAGGCGTTTCAGAGTCCTTACTAATATTATAAATCGGAAAGTGAGTTTGTTTGTTTGTTTGTTCCGCTTTCACGCCGCAACTACTGAACCGATTGCTTTAAAATTTTGCAGACGTAAATTAGAAGTCCGGATTAAATAATAGGGTACTATTTATCCCGGATAAATAGATCTTCCCGAGGGAAAACAAAAATATGCTTTGCTTGATGGATGGATTGGAGATCCGAAGACCGAATTCCACGCGGGCGAAGCCGCTGGCGGGAAGCTAGTCATCAATAAAGTACTTTTGATGAAACTCTAATAAGCAATTTCATTATTAAATCTAAAATTAAAAAACTCCTTTATTCCCATCTGCCACCTTCAAATCTACACCCGGGTGGTGGTTGGCACTAAGAAGTGGCGTTCACCACCCGGGTGATCAATAGCAACGATTTAGTGTCGTCTGCCCCCTTTGTTATTGTATAGTACAAGGGTTGCATTTCGTATTGAACATTATCAATGGAAATTTAAATAAAGCCTCACCACCCGGGTGGCGATTTGAAGGTGGCAGATGGGAATAAAGGAAAAAACTTCTCTCATGAATATCCAATTTCTTAATTACATAATATTAAGTACCAAATCTTTTCCCATTGTTCACATTTGTTTATAAAAATACACTTGGATTAAAACATACTCATCCATTCATTTACAGTAAATATCATTAACAGGAAAAACTTAACAATTGTACAACAATATCATCAACCTTTAGGGAAGACGGGTCATTTGTTAAATAAAAAGAGCATTGGCTCACTTAGGCCTACAGAGGTTTGTATTAATTAAGTTCAATGCAAAGCTTAAAGTGATTGCTTTAGTAGCATTAATAACCAACTAGAAGTGTTGAAAATTGATTCAAAAGTTCATTTGTAGCTTCTAGTTTCTACGCTGGAAAAAGTGGAAAATGTACTCTACTGCATCCAGGGCTACTATATACCATGGTCATATTTTTTTTAATAAAAAAATTATACAGGTGAAAGTTGAAAAATTAAGCTATCCAAAGAGTGTTTTTTTTATTGACAAACAGGTCAATCAATTGATTCGTCTATCCCAACTTAAATATCGTCGCTGCGCGGGCGAAAAAAAACGCATAAGATCAGTTCGTAAGTACCGCGTATCAGCTTCTGTACGATTTTTACAGGAGCTGAAAAAACTATGGATATCTTAGTGATTTCACTTTATTTTACGGGCCGAACTATGTAGTCACTTTTTGTCACTTACTTAAAAATAATGTAATAAATAAATTGATTCATAACAGGTTTAGATGGCGCGATATTTGAACATACTGCTCTTCCGTGGTGTTGCACGCGCGTCGACGGTATGCCATTCATGTTTTAATTTCAATCTTGAGTTTCAAATTTCAATGGTTAATCAGTCTATATGAGATATTAATATCTCTCTGGATGAGATTCATATTGCAATATGAATCTCATCCAGACAGTCTTTGTTGAGAGGACTAACAATAATATACCTATTTATCTCATAAATGAATTTTATTAGGTCTTCACTATTACACTAAGAATAGTTTGAGACGGTGACAGGATATCCAAGTACTTAGCAGGGTAAACTTATCTTAATATGGGTGTAAAGGTACAATTACACCAGAAAACATATTTCCAAAATAAAAGTTATCAACTTCTGGTCGGTGGAGACAACATAAAAGTTGACATGTTCAGTGGGATTCGCCTTCACATAAGTAGGTAGAAGGTAGTGGTAGGCCTACGCTTTGGTTATTTTCTTATTGAAGATACAGTAGCCCTTTCATCGAACATACTTTTTTTTTTTAATTTACTCGTAATATGTGCTGATTAATATCATTCTATAAATTCTTAAACAAAAGCTTACAACTGGCCGACTATCACTATGGCAGGCGTAAAATCTATATTAAACTCTCTCTAAAACGTGTATGTGCGTATTGACTGTATTGCTCCATAATTCTAAATATCGTTATCAAATTCAAGCTCAGGCAAAAACAACCGAGGTTTTCAACTACCTAATTGACTAAGCATGAAACTAATGGACGATAAGTCTACTTATATTATAGATTAAGTGGGTTTAGTGAGAAGAAGTGTCATTGGATATGCGTAGTGGCTCTTAAGGGCGCCTGAAATACGCCATTGATAAGTGTTTCTAGTAAATTTATCAGAACATGGAATGGAACAATGCAAATGCTCTGAATACTATTTGGTTTTACTACAGGCATCTAATTATCTACCTACGTCTCTGAAAGCCCTAGAACTAAAACACATCTCATATTTCTAACAGTTATGAAAAAACTTTAGTGGGACGGTGTAAAAAGACATAAGACGGATTGAGAGAAAGGCGATTTTATATTTAACAGCTAGAGTGATGACTACCGCGAACTGAGACCCATAGCCTTGGCGCAGATAAATTCACCTTTGTCAAATCAATTGACAAAGGTGAATGTGGTAGGTAGATATTAATTTATTATTTAGGTACGGAAAATTTTCAAGGGTTTATTTTTCATTTGCAAAACGATTGATCATGATTGCACATCCGTACCTATGCGTGTAGTAAAACCACATTTGCTAACAAATTGGTAACATCCGTAGCCAAGAGGCGAGCGGGTAGCCTCTACAGGCTCAACCCGGGTTCAATTCTCGATCGGGTTGATATGGAAAACGAACTTTTCTAAACTGTTTCGGGTCTGTGCGTTGTGGTAATTGTTGTAAGTTGTATCTTTATTTATTGTGTGATGTTGCAGTCCTCAGTTCAATCCGCGAATATTGCTGGGTTGGCTAAGTTCACGGTAGATTGCAAGTGCATGGCTTAAAACCAAGTTTTCGTTACCCGAATTAATTATGTATTATAGTATCTAAACAAGTTTTGGTGTTCCTTTTAATGATCACTAAAGGCGTTCGTACTTTGCACTCATTGCCTTATGCGAGTAGCATGCGCAATAGGTCAAATTTCTCCTTTGATGGCTGAAGCCATCCTCGTATATCAGCCAATCAGCAGTTGGTCGACTGAATTTTATCGATGTGGCGTATCTAAAGCGGATGAGTATCTACCCACACTGATACGCACCATACAATGCTAACGGATATGAATTTATGGACGTGTATTCGTAAGTAAGCACTAAGAGCTTAAATGGGCGATTCCTTTATATTTTATTAAACTAACCGAGGTATTATAACATCTCATGACAATCACAAATGCCATGGTCTTCATGATACTCTGTGGCAGCGGCTGTTTATTTCAAATTTTGTAGATCATTCATAGATGGTTTGAACTCTAGGGCACCACCTTGGGTTAATTTAATGATCAGATCACTAGAAAATAGGCTTGGTATAATAAATTATTCATGTTAGGCTTAGATCGTTGTTAATCGTTGGCCTATCGTTAAATCGTCGTTGTTTAATTAACAGTTTTGATTAAGAGATCAACGTCAAGCTGCTTTTCCACCTAGTTAGTATAAAATCAAGTTGTACCTATGGTATCTACAATTATAGAAAGCTTAGGTACTTTAATAACTTAGCAAAGCATCATTGGTGGAAGACTTAACTGTCGCCGCTACTTATCCTTCCACATCTCTGGTAAAAAAGCAGCATCAAGGCGCCTCTAGTCAGAGCTGATGAGTAGCCCAGTAATGCTGTGGCTCCACTCAGTTGTTGAACGTGGCGTCAATCTGAAACCTCCGGCCACGTATGGAGAACCGCCGTCAGTGTTCCGGGGCCGGCGGCAGGTCCGGGAAGTTCTCTGGCAGTGGCGGGAGCACGTTGGTCTCGAACGAGCCCGAGATGTTCCCCGGTGGGGAGTAATTAGCTACCACTATGACCTTGCCGGCACGGGATCGCGCTTTGCCCACGCCGAAGAAACGCGTCGCCACCCACACCATTTGGGTGAAATGACCTGAAAGAAAGATTACAAACGTTTACTTTGACATCTTTTTACTTTACGTGGTCTAAAATTGAATGGGAAAAATGTATGTATCGATGTGCAGCATTGTGAACACGAGCAATGGATCTTTGACGTTAGTACGAGTATTATTAGTTTCACTATAAAGTGACGTTGTATTTATTTAATAGGTACTTATTAATGTGCGTAACTGTAAAATCAAGTTCTTTTATGTTCCTAATGTCTTTACAGGAGTTAATTTGATTTTGCTGACGCAAATGTAACCGTTCAGACTTCCGGTCTGTACCTATTTTGGAAGGCGAGTAGGACCAAGGGAAAGTGGCGTGTTAAATCCGTACAGAAGCAATGCGGCGCGGTTAAGTGCTGAGTACTTATAAAGCCACTTGCAATATGCGCGCGCATCTTTCACGTTGACCAAGTAGGTATGACCAAAAGATCGGTAGAGTATTGGATGTGGTGGGCTTTCTCTCACAGAATCTAAGGATAAGGAGAAGTAGGTACCTACATGCAATATTTTTACTGTCACGAGCAATGAAAGGTACATACAAACTTGAGCTCTTATATCATAAGGTAGGTAGGTATACTGTAGAAATGAGGACGATTAGACATTTTATTAGTCGTGCCTACATGACAGTTCTTCATTGCAGAACACAACGTCCTTACCTCCGTTCACATTCGCATGGAGAACATCTGGCTCCTTGAAGTAGTTGTACTGGCGAACGGCGGCGTACCAATAAGAGGATACTTCTTGTCCTGAAAATAAAAAATGCGGTTCTTGCATTTGGTTCATAGGTAACTACATTTTTCATGATTTTTCTACGGACCTGTTGAGAAAACTTGCGGAACAAGTAATTATTTTGCAGCTTGACTGTTTATCAAGTACCTACCTAGACATGAAAGCAGAATGATATTGGTTTAGTATTTGTAAAGTGTTTGCTAAATAGGGTTGTAGTGTAACCCAACTTTTATTTAGTGCATATTTGTATGCTGCCAAACTAATTTAATTGCTTATTTTTTTAGAAGATCTCTTTCTGTCAAGACAAGACGATATTTCTCAGAAGCGCGTAGAAGTTTATAGTTGAAATTGATACTGAATACTGAGTACTGCAGACCCTTGCGTGTGTGTAAAAACCGTGATTGCGAATGCTTTAGTTCCCGGTTTCGGATGCGACACGGTACCCAAAAGTAATTACTCCTCAAAAAAAAAGTTAGATAGATGCACAAAAACATCACAGAAATTGATTTTACTGATAATTATAATCCAATTTAGGCGAAAAGATTTAGTCCGACTTAAACATCTTAATAGGATGAAACCTGTTCTCCTGCCTGTTCTCCCTTTCTCCGAATACCGTGGGCTACCTGTGATATCAGGCTGCAGCGCGCTGACCGGCCGCTGGTACAGGTTCTGGCCCACGTCGCGGTCGTTCCTGTAGTGGAACTTGTTCGTGTGCGCGAGGTGGTTCGCCCACGCTTGCGCGTAGTCACATAACTGTAAACAATTTGAGTATAAATTATTACAAAAGAGAATTCTTTTGTAATGTATGCAGGAATCTGCAAATTAATGGTTTCCTCTACTAGGATAGCCTAGGCTTCGTTCTTCGTCAGCTGCTTTTACCCCCTTCTTTCTGCATGGGTAAAACCATATAATGACCACCATTCCAATATATCCCTGTCTTATCTGATTATTAGCTTTCTACTCTTCCATAGTTGTGAGTACAAAAGTAAGGTAACTTCGACGCTGTCCTACATTTGCGAGCCTACCTATATATTACTGAAAGGAACGGCAAAAAATTCAAGTCACGAAGTCGTTAAAAATGCCTAGTCATGATTGATGGCTTTTCCAGGAGACTAAGGCAAATGATTGATGGGTTTTCTATGATGCTGAAATGTGACACGCTTTCAGACGGCCTTTGCTGTAGCCTAGGTAACATACGTACCTAAGTAAGTTACTCAGGTTAGTGTCTTTGATTTTGAGGGGCAAGAGAAATGGAAAAGATGTTAGTGATTCCGGCCTATAATTTGACGGTTCAGGAAACCATGTGTGGAGGTATTGTTAGAAGTCAAACGGACTACAAACTCTTGATCAAGATTAAAGAGTGGGTGAAAATTTGTGTTTTTGGGCACCTAAAATTATGGCACCATTCACGGATACCCTGTGACAGCAAATAATCTGATGAATCCGCTGATTTGTCGCACCTCGCCAAGCCCTGGTGGTACACACTTCTGGTGCCAAGGACAGGACAGCTGAGGCGAGCCGTGCCCCTGATGGTATCCGTTGTAGGGACCAGTTAAGGCAGTCGGTGATGAAGTCGCTGTCCTGGTGCACCTCGCTTGCTGTGAAGCCCCTGTGGTACACACCTCTGGCGCCATGTACAGCTGCGGCGAGCCGTGCCGCTGACGGTACACGTTGTGCCAGCAGAGGCACTCGGTAATGAAATCGCTGTCCTGCCACGCAGTGCGCACCTCGCTCCATTGGACCACCATACTTACTGGCCTTGTTTGTAGCACCTGGATACAAAAGAGACATGAAGCTTTAGCAATAAGTAGCAATGCGATGCGATTGAACCGTTTCAAGGGACAATCGTGTCTGAAGTAAATTGTTCACCCGGAGAAGTGCTTGCCACTGGATGCGCGGTTGAATTTAAAACCAATAAATCGGGCCTACTATGCATTCCCTCTATTGCCATCTACAGAAGCCAATTGAACAAAACTGCAGAAGAACGAATTTCCACGAATTGACCTATTGACCAAGACCTAGCTAAGTTGGTGGGTCAGATAAAACTAGCCACTAGTTGGGCCCTTACAGTAAGACTAGTGTTACAAATCATATTTACCGCGCCATCATACGAAACACCTACAATTTGTATTATTGATGATTCCTTACTTGAAGTCGGTATTGGGATTTCTAGGTATTAGGTAGATGATATTACAACCGTGAAAATATGAATGTTTTGTAGTATGGTTGTCAACTTAAATACTTGTTTGTCTTTCACTAAAAACGTACTAACTAAATGGATTTGTATAAATTTGGTAATTTACCTACATATTAAAATACCCTAAGGGAGAGGTGCTTTAAATAACGAAATAACCTGAACAAATTCCCAGGCAACACAGATTCCTATTTTACTCGTACAAATGCAATCAAACAAAAGTTAAGAAAAAGATCTGTAGTTTAATATCTTTCACGTATAAAATACCATATGTTGCGGATATCCCGAAGTTAAAGAAACGCAGCTTTTATTTTACGACGTAAATTTATTTTCCTTCTGTTATTTTTCACGTTCACTGTCGCTAAGCAACTATGTCTATGATCAGTCTATGACATCCTCCGGGGAGGGAAGGACCGGGAGGTCTAAAGTAGACCTTAATGAGGTAATGTCGCCAAACCGAACTGGCGGTTTTACTTCTCTACCAGATCGTGTAGTCAGTCGTTGGTCAGTCGGAGTCACATATAGTTCGTCTTTTGTCTGTATTTCTAAAGGGAAAAGTTTTTGGACAGGTCTAATTTTTTTTATTTTTTTATCTCGCCAAGGTAACGAAACTTCATACCTATTTTTATCATTGACAGAAATATTTTTGTTAAAATCATCTAAAATTTGTTTTTCGTAAGCCAACTTTGATATGTGTTCCGAAGGATCCCTAATTCCTAACGATTCTAGATTCCACAAATCAGCAATATCAACTTTAGTGAGACAATGTAATGTTGTACTTACAGTCGAACTGAAAATACCTGTCACCGGTCCCTGAATTGTCCATCCCAATTTTGTATTGATAGCAGTAAGGTTGTTTTCTAAATGGACTACTTCGCCGGTCAGAAGAAAGCCTGAAAAGTCAGCACCTATTAGTAAGTCGATTGTGTCTGGACAGTCAGTCGTATCAGTTAAACAAATTGATTTGAGACTTAGTTGATTGGCTACAGATGAAGGAACCTTAGGTAACATACCACAAATTTCAGTTTTCTCTACTACAGAAATTACAAAATTAAAATTGGACACAGTACTTTTAAGAAGTAAATTGTATACAAAATGTTCTTCTGTCTTCGTTTCTATACCGCCGAATAAAGAATGGTTCATACTTTCCTTCCTGATAGGTTTTATATCCAACTTTTTCATCAAATCTTTACGTACATACGACCTCTGTGCACCACTATCCATCAAACCTCTTACGCAAATTTCTTTATTGCCGTAGACAATTTTGACAGCAAAAGTTTGAAGTAAAGTTGTTGACTTTATTTGACAAAGCAGTGACTTTTCTGTTGACTTCTTGTCATCATTATTGTTATCTGAACTGTTGAATAATTTTATGGAATTTTTGTTATGATTGTCCTCAATTTCCGCACACATTAATGTAACATGGCGTTTCTTGCAAAATAAACATTTAGGGAAGCTTCTGCACTTCTTGGCAATGTGATTAGGTCTCAAACATATTACGCAAGCCTTTTTATTGTTTAAGAAATCTTGCCTTTCTTTAAGAGTTAATTTCATGGCCTTGTTATACTCTGAACTTGCATGGGAATCTTTCTCGCACCAGAGACACATACTTCGGAGAGATAAAGATGACGAATTCTTATTCTCGGCTCTATCAGCTTTTGTGTTCGTTATAAAACAAGCAGTTGGTAGTTTAGAGTCTGAAGAGCCTGCAACGGGCATGAAACCTTCCCGTGCTATTCTGATTCTCTCCTCAGATTCAACCTCTTGTCTTAGAAACTGAACTAACTTACTCAGATCATCTCCCTTCTCTTCATTGCGTACTCGGATCCTGTTCCATGTTCTTAGAATGTCTATTGGCAAGGCTGATTCTATCATAGGGAAAAGCACTGAATCATATTTATTCTTCGTCACGCCTAATGTTTCCAACGTCTGTAAGTGGGTTTGAAGGCTATCGTAGAGTGACGACAAATCTTCAATTTGGCCTCCTTGATTCAAATTGACTAAACTAAGAAGGCCCCTTACATAGGTTTCTATAAGAAAGTCATCGCGGACGAAACGATTTTTCAGTGCGCTTAACGCTTTATGATAGTTTTCTCCAGAAGGAGGGTATGTTTCTACTAACAATCTGGCGCTTGAACCGTTTTCCATTGCTTGTAATAGAAATTGAAACTTGTCAATATCTTCTAATTCGATATTTTCGTGTATTTTCCTAAATTGCCCCCAAAATAATAACCAGTTTTTTACATTACCGTCAAATTTGACCAGTTCCAGTTTGGGAATGTTAATGGTTTTCTTGGCTGGGGATTTTTCTGCTGTCACTACCGAACTGTACGATGACTTGCTGTTAAGCTTGTTCTTCGGCTCTACGAGCTTGCGATAAGTGTTTTGTATCTTTGACCAACGTTGACGATATTCAAAACCCTTGTCTTGGTCATTTTGAAACTGGACCTCGTCAAATATTTCGGCCTCACACCACACGTCTCGGAGAGCTGCCTCAGTAGCCATCAATTGCTCAGCCACATCAGCAACGAGTGAGAAGGATTCGTCGAGCTCATCGAGATTTTTGGCTTCAACCGTTTTGTCGAAGCCATCTGCCGACATTGTGAATTCACGACGTAACTGCGTCCTTTTCCTTTTTAGGGAATCCATATTTGTTTATCACTACCACGGTCGCCACTAAATGTTGCGGATATCCCGAAGTTAAAGAAACGCAGCTTTTATTTTACGACGTAAATTTATTTTCCTTCTGTTATTTTTCACGTTCACTGTCGCTAAGCAACTATGTCTATGATCAGTCTATGACACCATATAACCTCAGTTTTACTTGGCGGATTGATCAAACAGATAGTTGCCATAGAACCCTTTCATTTATTGCGTCCGCGTCCCCTTGAAGAACCCCGCGGAAGCTGATACCCTCGCCCCAGCCTTGGACGCCAGCCTTTATTAATAAAACTAATGGAACAAATCTACATGGAGCGCTAACGAGTTTTTTTATCATCACACTCCATTATGTAAACTCTATGTTGTGCTCAAGAAAAATAAATCGGGCTTCACTACATTCATGTCATAGCAACTGGTAGGTAGGTGTGAATAACCAGTTACAGTACCTATTCTAAAACTAGTAAGTAGATTCTCGTAACAAGCAAAAAGTTATGCTCTATTTCTATAGTTTTCGGAGTTCATAGTGCGAGTAGTACTACTTAAATAATTAAATTAACTATGAACGTATCCATTTCTCGGTTGTCTGGAATAGACCGCTTTCTAGCGGTAAGTCCGCCTAAATTGTAAGGTCAGCTGCACGTCAAGGTAAACACGTGTAGTTTGATATTAAGTAGATCTTATGCGCACTACATAGGGGCGGTGCGAAGTCCAAAGTGTGGACTATGATGTGCTTCTGTTTGTAGGTACTATAATTTGTCTGTAAACCCAATCACTGAAAATGTTTTGTGCAATTGAGTATTCCATGTTTTATTTTTATATTTTGTGTGAAAATTGTTGTGGCAAGTGAACCCGCCTCCACAAAATATTTTGGCTTCGGTAGGAGGTAGCTACCTAAGTAGGTGCTTATTTACCGATATCTTTTTGTTTAGAAGCGTTTGTTTGCAGTTACATTGCCGCTTCTTCAAAGTAAAAAATTACGTAAGATTAGTACATAAATGTAGAAATACCTAGGCATCTACCACAGGGTGGCTCACATCCAATGCCAGCCACGAGTACCTACGTGCACGGCTGGATCCGAGCCAAATAACTTATTCGGGTAAGTCCACCGGCCAAAGATAACCAATAAAATTTATATACGGTTGCTCCCACGTTTATTGCGTGGTTTTATTATTCACATTCAAAATCTTCTGTTGTATTATTGTGGATTAAGTGAGTAGGTATATTTAATATTTATGGATTATATTCTTATCTTCTATTATAGATGAACAATATGCTAAATCAACCGCAGTGTATAAGTAGGTATATCTACAAAAACGAACAAAGCCACGTATGGAATAGATAAATACAAATTAAAAAAAAAGGAAATAATAAATCTGTCCTGTTAGAAAAAAGAAGAAAAAACATTTCATGAAAACATGGGTGTGCTGGGATGACGCCCCCAGTTAGTATCCGTCGCCTGGTGCTCATAGTACAAGGGAAAACCTTAGTTTGAGACCAGGTGATTGGTGTGATTGTCTGGCGCATTTATTTATTTATTTATTGGCACACACGAGTCACACAAACTTTTATACAAACAGTATGTACATACATAAAGTACATTAATGTGCCAATAAGGTCCCAACGTCAGCCTGAGCTGCTGCAGCACAATGCCGCATCAGCGTTGTATCCGTAAATACACATTTAGAGGAAATATTTGATTTCACCCCAATATAAAAAATGCCAGTCGTCTTTTGAAAGGTCTGGTAGTAAGGCTGGCCACAGCTTTCTTACCTATATGTATAGATACATCCAACGATCCGAGGGTCTACTCCCAAAATATGACAGAAATATGTCGGATCCGACGGTTAGAAATTTTTATACTCATTATAAAAAGTAGAAAATAAAAATAATAGTTTAAAAAACTAAAAAACACGCTTTTAGCTCGCACTAAAAATTACAAAATAATTCAGACATTTAAGAAAGAAAGCGTGGAGCGTTTATGTTATCTTTACTCTTTTTGGACAAAACGCTCCACGCTATTTTCTACTTTTTAGTTTTCTCATGTATCAATAATTATATAATTCTTTTTCGTATCCCATTCAGCAAACCCTTTCATTTAATACCCATATCATAGGGGTGCATTTCAAATAGCCTGTCCGTTATCTTGGACGCCCGCCATATTGGATTTGAATCACGTGACTATTTTTTTCGTATTCCTGACAGCAAACCCTTTCTTTTGATACCCATATCATGGAAGTGCATTTCAAACAGTCAGTTCGCCATCTTCGGGAGGCCGCCATATTGGATTTGTAATGACGTTTCTTAGCTAGTCATGTATTGTCATCAGAACTCAGAGCGTGTGCAAAATTTCATCTTAATCAAAGACCGGGAAGTGGGTCAAATTAAGATTCAAAGATTCCGTTACATACATAGATACATACAACCCGAGCTAATAAAAGCGTGTTAAAAACCAATTCACTTCGAATGCGACTCAAGCGTTTTAAAAAAAAAAACAAATTTTAATAAATCTTCAAAAACGAAACCTTTCATGTGCTCGTTCCGTTTTTGGTAGGTTAAGTAGCAGGCCCAGGTAGTGTGCTGGTACTTTCCAATTAAGGGTTGAGATAAGATATGCGCTCATCAGTGGATCATATATTTGTTGTTTGAATAGCTAAAACGATGTGCTCGATGTTTGTTGACTGTACTTAGCATCGCGTGCACCATTCCACTCAAAACAGGCACCCCGTCCATTTGCATAATAGCAACATTCATTTGCATGCATCGAGCAGGTGTATACTTAGCTAAGTTCGAACTCTATCCAAATTGCACGGTCGGACCATAAAGCATTTACGAGTCACTGTTATCGCTCTTCGAGTAAACTTCAACTTAGCTTGGATGAAGAAAACTTTAAGTTAGGTCGTTACCTCACTTCAACACGCTCATGAAATCGTTATCATAGATTGCATGCATTCGTTTGGCAATCATTATATTACAAATTTCGTTGGGTGGTCCTTTGTTCCCAAATACCACTCCATACGTAACGTCAATACTCGGAGTTTGATTTTCATTCTTATGCCCGCGATATAAGGAGCGTTCAAGTATTACGTAACGCAATTTGGGGGATGATTTGTAAAACGTTAGGTCGTTAGGTACGATGAGTTTCAACAAAAATTAAGAAATGAAAATTCCTATTTGGCAACTTTTTGGTTTCCCTACGGTTTTCGGGAAATGCCTCGATTATATTAGTTTGGTCGTCTTTTTTAAGTTAGGGGGAGGGGGATAAACGTTACGGTGCTTTAAAAGGGGGAGGGAGGTCAAAAATCTTAAAAAAATGCCTTACGTAATACTTAACGGTCCCATAACGTCTGACATCTATTTGATCATACCTTATAGGACTGCACCCACTATCGGAATAGCTCGGTAAAAGATATTTAGGTGACGAACAGTTTTAGCAAAGTGGCTTGACCCCCAAGACCGTTTTAAACTAGGCTGGGAGCAGTGGCACACAAGAATTGGGCAAAATAAGAAGATATACCTCCTAACATTTTTTACTAAGTAGGTATGACCATTATTAAGTAATCCAATACAATATAATATATTTACCTACACTAATATTATATAGAGAAAGGGTTTTATTTTTGTGTAAGTATATTTGTAATGAATTAACTCAAAAATTACCGTGCCGATTCCAAAAATTCTTTCAACTTTACAACATTCACCCTGAGTAAACACGCAGACTATATTTTTTGCTAGAAAAGAGTAAGTCCTTGCATGCGAATTCGTGGGCGGTCGCTAGTCATTTATATATTAGACGGTTGCTGGTTTTTTGGTTAGAGAAACTGTCATTAAATCCCCCCTGAGAGAGGGGGCTCTGGGTACGGGTCCCGCGTGCCCTAGGAGAAGACGGTTATGTTGACCCCCGACCTTGCGCGAACTTTGCTGGATCCGCCCTTGTTACTTTACACCTTCAATATCTATGTCCGATTCTTTGCAACACCATATTGTACACGTCATACAACAGTCATAAGGGTAACCAAGTTTTCCGACATCCGAGCAGGTTCACAGTAGTAGTTTATCCGCAAGATACAAGTTCTCGAGCCACTAAGCCGACCCGTGACACCAGTCGCCGGCAGCCGCCCTCATTAGAGTTGAGGGGTACCCTCGCACTCTCGACTCACATGTACTCATTCGTAAGGGTTGCCCTCCGCCGAGTGTGGCTTTAGCACTTCGCGTGTGCTCTAACTAATTGCTCATGCATGTCACACCTAACCTAAAGTTCGTATAACATTCGCTGTAATTATTAACATAATTGCATTTTACTAAATTGCGGAATTACTACCAATGAATGACTATTCACTTTGCTTAATTGCGGGCTTCATCTTTGAGATGTAGAAAGGTGCAATAAAAAAAAATCTATCTAAAATCAAATGAAAGGGATGGGAGGAGAGTGTGAAATTCCAGTTTTAAAAAAACGAAATTAATGTAAATTGCACTACTTTTTTGTCGTTTAAGACCACAACCAAGTAATATGACAAAAATTTGAACTTTTCGCACTTATGTTTTTATCGGGTTCTTCTTGTAGCGTCTGAGGGCTTCGTGAAAATTCAATTTACTTTTAGGAAACAGAAAAAAATCATCTTCGGGTTGCGGTGTGTGCCTCGAACCCACGACCTTCACGTATCGAGCGTGCTTGTATCAACCTCCTAGCCTCCGGCATGTGCCCTCTTCAACAGGCCTATCATGCGCAACGCTACTAAATTTTATCGCGCTCTTAACAAACGTCAAGATCGATTGAAGTCAGCGCGTCAGCTGTTGATTGGCCGAAAATACGAGTGCGGTTTGCTATTAGCCAATCAACAGTATCGAAACTTTTGTCGTCTCATGCGATAAATTTGACATGTTGCGTATGCTAGGCCTGCAAGTATGTAGTTCTAAACATATTCGGCACCGCGAGCGGGGATGATTTTTTTCTGTTTCTTTAAAACATTGAAAGTTGCCGTAAAACACTGTAAAAATTGTAAAGAAAGCAATTTAGGTCTTACGCCGCCTCTGCCCTTAATATCTGCAACGTATGTTTGTAATGTCACTAAATAAACGTTTCTTTCTTTCTTTCTTTCAATAGATAAGTTGGTGCAACGAATCTTAGAGTTAGTCGATAAAGGCGTTAGAAGTGGGTAAATAAAAGTTTCTTAGGTTCGCCGCCTAGTCGTACCTACTTTCTTTCCAACTTGAATTTCTTGCTCTAGACAGCATTGTAATCTAAAAATAGAACCGAGTCCTCACTCCCTATATTGGATTTTCTATTTGCAGTGTTCCACTCGTTATAACAGTCTATTTTATCGAGTTTAAACTTAAGTGATTGAGCTCATTCATAAGACTATGACTATGACACTGTACTATTAGGGAAATAGGTAACAGTACCGTTCTCTTTCTACTATGGTACCGTACAGCGTCATCTTTACGACACAGAGAAATATTGAAGGTGAATAGGAAATTAGGTACATACGTATATTAATAAATTCAATAAATATTATCAATTATTTCCAAATTTACAGCTCAGGTTTTTATATAAATTCAAATGCTAATTTGTAAGAGGGTTTTTTAAGATGGTAATAATCCATACTAATATTATAAATACGAAAGTAACTCTGTCTGTCTGTCTGTCTGTCCGTCTGTTACTCTTTCACGCCTAAACGGCTGAACGGATTTTGATGAAATTTGGCATAGGCCTACGTTGAATCTCAAGAACGGACATAGGCTACTTTTTATTAGAAAATAAGGGGGGGATAGGGGGTAATACCACCTTTGAAAGTTTATATGGAAAAATGTTTATTATTGAAGTTAGAGACATGAAATTTAGCACAAGTATAGCTCGAAACTTGGATTAAAATATAGACTACTTTTTGTTTCGAATATTAGGGGAGAAAGGGGTAAAACCGACCATGAAAGGATGTAGTCCACGCGAACGAAGTCGCGGGCACAGCTAGTCATCTATATAAAAATAAGTCAGGTTTTCCTTCCTGACGCTATAACTCCAGAACGCACGAACCGATTTCCACGGTTTTGCATTCATTGGAAAAGGCTTCGTGAGGTTTATAGCAAAGAAAATTCAGGAAAAAAATCAACAGAAAAGCGGGAAAATCCTCTAAGGTGAAACGAAGTTCGCCGGGACCGTTAGATTTTAATTAAAAAAAAAACATTATTTTAATCATCACTGTATACATACTACCATTTCCATACTGTTTTCTCACATCCTAATAGGTACTACTTATTGGTTAGGCCAGGGGTTGGGAACCCCTGGGAACTGTGCGCCACGACGACCTGGTGCGTCGTGGAGGGAAGACGGGCGTCGCGAGGTGTACCTTCAATGGGCCCCTCCGAGGGGGAGGGGCCCATTGAAGACAAATACAAAATAAAATAATAAGTTGTGATCCATTTTTGTAAAATAGCACAGATTGGGATCTATCAAAAATATTTCATTATATATGGTTTTTAAGTTCCCAATACATGGGGCGTCGCGCTAAAATATTTTACCTGGAAGTGCGCCGCGTAGCGAAAATGTTTGGGAATGCCTGGGTTAGGCGTTTTAATAAGCCTACTATGAAAATCGAAACGAACAAATTAAAGGTTTCGATTTTGAACAGTTCGGTAGTAAAGACGTGGTTTTTTATTTGCATTTATTTTGTTAATACTTTTAATACGCTTTTACGCATTCGAAGTGTGTTGGTTGCGATCATGAGAATTAAAAAAATCCTATCTGTCATCGTACCGACATATTTCGTTTTTGTGAGTAGACACCTTGTTCATGCTAAGGAACAGAAAATGCTTTCCCTAAAACATTAGGTAAGTAAGTATCTAATGTTGTACCTAAGATATTTCTTTGCCTTTATCTATCAAGCGTTGGATTTTTTTTGCACGTTGCCTACTGCAAACGTGAAACAACACCGCTCTAAATGAAATCGGATCACGGCCCCCGTTTCAATAAGGGTCACGCCCTTTCTGCAACGGACAAACGTTTCGCCGACCACAATAGGCGCGAAGGTCTGTCCATCCATCAAGATTGTTTCCGCTTCGGGGGCATAACCATTTATCAAATAATTCTTCATTATACTTTGGACCGGTTTTGGTAGATCCCTAATAGAATAACTATAAATAACTGCCATGTCGACGAAGAATGGAGAATAAGAGAAAAGCCCAACCTAAATCCTAATCCTACTTCCTAGTATTATAATAATTCCCTCTCCCCCCTTTGTTTTTTTGAGTAACTTTGGATGGATCCCGGCGATCCCGGCATTCTGAAGCGTATGAAAAGGAACGATATTGCTGGTGCTACCTCCGTGCCGTAGCATGTCTGTAGCACAGCCGTAGTTCATACTACGCATCTACGAAAGTGCTACGGAAGTTAGGTATTGAGGGCGAGTATAAAGAAAACGCGCGGCTTCCCACACGTATGATTCCGATAAATTTTAAACTTTTTTTATTAACCCAGTCCTGACAATTACAAACATGACAAAAACTGAAATTATACGCGTACATAAATTTTATAGATAATTAATTGTATCGCGTAAAGATTTTTGTAGATTTTCATAGAAATAGATTTAATTGAAATTAATTTTAATCACTTTGCCAATCTGTCACGAAGCTCGACCGGCAGTTACGCTACCAGTCAAAGTTCGAGATTAGTTTTAATTAGCGACTTTGTTCTCATTATTTTGGGATAAAAAATATCCACCCTGTTTTAATTCTACCAATATTCGGGATGAGCTGGGTTGACTTTAGGGTCCACTGTCTCAAAATACAAAGGTAAACCTTTATTTGAGACAATTAATTGGTGATATTGCCTGGCACATTTATTTTTGATTTAATAGGCATTACCTGTATTGGAATTAAAGTTATATCTACGTAAATGATACAAAAAATTCCCGTAAAGAGGTCAAGGTTCACAACGTCCCAACTCTGAATCAGATATTCTCAAAACTTCCAAACCAAACGACCTTCTAAATTCAAGTAGGTAGGTCCGCAAGAGTTATCTCATCGCTATCTATTTATTATTGTGACGGGCGCAAAGCCAGGGCGGCTGCGGCGAAAGTCACTCCCGCACGTGTCAAGGCCAAGGCGGCCCAATTCGAGGATCAGGCATCTGTCATAATGGGACGAGCCCTTGAGGAGTTGAGCCAACCGGGAAAATATGGCCTTGAAGGGATAACGCGAAACATTTACGCGTGACGACGATTTAATGCGGCCCGTGACGTGACTTCGTGAGGCCGCGAATTTGAAACCCCTGTCTTTTTCCTCGTGATATCTTATTCAATTCACCCCAAATATTCAACATTATTTCTCACAAAATATAGGCATCCAAATTGATTCCTTGGTAAACTGGAAACAACAGGCCTCTCTGTCCTCTCGCCTACGGTAATTGATCATAGTATGACACTTGCGGACATTGGTGAAATCACTGCGTTGTTTTTAAACGAGCGATAGACCATCATTATAAAAAATACATCCTACGCCAATATATATCATCTAGCTGATTTTACAAGCGCGATAGGATTACATAACATAAATAGCGATTATAGCTCGAACTGGACCAGCCCGACTTGTGTAATACCTCCGCCTTACAGAAGACCGCAGCCAAATAACGATCACTTCTGTGTTGTATTCCAGCATGTGAGTAAGGTTTCCAGAGCTCTTGGGGGGTGCTACATCAGTAGCAGGGGTCAAGCCTTCAAGGTAAGGGCGACAATTCCAGTAACAAATTTATTATGCTGTACTTGTCGTCCTTAAGCTAGGACTTCTTTACCACCCACACACGCCGCTGTCGTCCCCACGATAGCGGTACGGTGCGCAAATGCATTCTCCCCCCCTCAAAAAAAAAAGGGACTTCTTTACCACTTAACATCAGGTGAGATGAGGTCAATCTTGAAGTGTAATATAAAAAAACACAAAGTCACAATTTCCCATAACCACTTACCTTTTGTAAAAGTTTTGGTCTGTTGTCAAGTGGCTCGTTTTCGTTGTCATCTTTGCTTGTCTGGTCGTTGTTGTTATTTTTGTTGGAAGACTTTCTGTGAAATGAGGAATTGTGTTAGTTTCGTACTTTACCATATCTAAATTAAGTACGTAGGTACGGTAGCACACCAAACTTGCAATACTTGTACAGATAAAAGCAAGCCAGATTACACACTTTGGAGTTTTTACCTCTTATGCCGTATGCTTAAGATTTAATATCGAGCTCCGATAGTACGACGTCCTGCTGTCGATCGTTCATACTACTCGTACCTACTAAGGGCGGTTTAAATCCAAAATGTTTAGTCTGGCGTGATTAAGACATAATATACTCTGGTTAATAGTAAGTAGGTATTAGGAAATTGTTAAAAAATGGTAGAAAATATACAACTACAATCTATATAAATAAAAGGAGAAACTGACTGACTGACTGACTGACTGACATATCAACGCACAGCCCAAACGGCTAAACGTAGGCACTTGAAATTTGGAAGGGACGTAGCTTAGGTACCGTAGGGGTGCACTAAGAAAGGAATTCCCGAAATTCCCACGGGAACGGGAATTAGCGGGAAAATCCTTTTGTATGAAAAATCTAAACCGCTTAACTTAGACGCTTGAAATTTGGCATGCAGGTACCTTAGTAAATATAAAGTTTAGTTATGGCTGTATTTTGAGAAATTCCCACGGGAACGGGAGTTAGCGGGAAAAAACTTTTGTATGAAAAAATCTAAACCGCGTAAGTTAGATGATTGAAATTTGACATGCATATACCTTAGTGAATGCAAAGTTAAGTCATGATTTGATTTTCCAAAATTCCCATGGGAACGGGAATAGCGGGAAAAACTTTTGTACCGCGAGTTAGAGGCTTGAAATTTTTTAGTATATGGGTATCTTAGCAAATGTACAGCTTCATGGGAATGGGAAACATCTTTTTCATGAAAAAATACTGCACTAGCGCCAGATTCAGAATAATTGTTATGTTGTTTTTTAATGTATTTTCTCAAAAAAAAAAAAACTTTTTAAAATTTTTGAATGCAACATTCATTATTATTTACATTCGACACACACCGAGAAAAATACTGAAATGACACAATAACACGCCACGCGGACGAAGTCGCGGGCAAAAGCTAGTCCATCATATAATTGTATGAAAGCCCTATGTTTTCGAAGTGAGAGACTTTAACATGATCTATGGATGGTGTGGAAAATTGTAAGGTATTTCTTTAATGTTATCCTTTTAGTTACTTATTAAGCTCGAAGTCGAAGTTGCAGGCGGCCCCTAGGTATAGATATATGAGTTGTTTTTAAAAATGAGAATGTTCATCATCACGCCATAACGAAGCAATTTATTAAAAAAAAGACCGTAATTCTATAAACTAAACAGAGCGTGGAATGAAAAAAAAACATGTTTCGATGTTCTGTGGTTAACTACAAATTCCAGGTGAACCTATTCTGTTCTAAAAGAGCTACGCTGCTTCTTCAATGTTTGCAAATAAGGGAAATTGCTAATTTAGCCCCCTATTCCAAGTTCCCCTCGCGTGCTACGCCGCGATAACGCTAGCATAGGTTCAAGGTTTACGAAGGGGTGCAGGTTTGCGAAGATACTACCTTGGCAACTTCCTCGTAGTATATTTAGTAGTAATAAAAATACTGACAATTCAATTCCAGGCTACCAGTCTGGCTAACAGGCTGTAACAATCCGCTGTCCTAGACCATTGCTGGACATAGAAACTCCCCAACGTTACTAAACACGATCCTGATAGTCAATTACCCATATACTACCATCAATCAACACTTACCCAGTTAATATTATCAATCTCACTAGCACGGGAAAACCTACGCTACGCTGTTCGAAACACAGACTTTAGGCCAGAACGAGTTCGAGGTAAGGAAAAGAGGGCTATTCCATCGTTCGAATAGTGAAATAGACGATAAAACCTTTCGGATCAATCACATCACAATATTCCACAGTTTTTTTAATCCCTTCACTGAAGGGCATTCAAAGTTCCTACTTTAGTCCCTAAGCGAGCTAAAATCATATTCAAGAAAATTATTCTCGTCGTTTCTGTACACTTAAAATAAAAATGCCAAATATTAACATGATCGAGGCACAGCATTACACGAAAGATTCTTTTTTTTTTACTTAGCACTCTGTGCGCTATATATTAAAGATATATATGATATAGGTACCCTTGCCATTACAAAGCAATCAGAATTAGCTGGAAAATGCAGAGCGATTCAATTAGCTGATTAAGTCTGGCGAATACCTACGGGAGTCGAATGAACTGCTAATGAAAAAAGTTTTGTTCCGATAGTTTTTCTTGTTCTAAGAAATTTATCGAAGTACTTATTCTCTGTAGTAAGTATTTTTGGTCTGTCGCCGGGGACGTTACATCTAGTCTATCCAATACATATTCCCATGGCACCATCAGTGGGGAAGCGGACTAAAAATTGATTGATATAGTCCGTCTTTTAGATTAATCTCCTCCAGCTTACCTCTCAAAAATAAATACTTAATTGAGTACTTAATTGTCTCATCACTTATTAAAACAAAACTATATGACTTGGTCCAAAGTGAGCTACACATAGCAAAAAGTTAGTTACTGCTACTGTAACTGATCTGCTGAGTACCGGTGTGTTCTCGGTAGATAGATATAGGTTCCGAACCGAAAGTGGAATCACTTTGCATTGTATTCAATGACGATTCAAAGGTGTTTTAATATGTAACCTACTAAAATAAAGAAATGTTTGGGTTTGGAATCAAAAATATGGGGCACGTATTTTTGCAGGTTCCACATCATAACCAAAAAATAACGGCAATAAACTCAATTGCATTGTTGCATGACGTCATCAGTGGGTACATTTATTACCCACCAGTGACGTAACTGCGCAACTTGGCATCGTTTTATCTACGTATTTTTGTTTTAGTATCGCAATTAAAAAGATACGTGTCTTTTATTTTTAATAGCTAATAATTTGGTATTTTTGATCCTATCCGCTCCCCTGCAGTTCTGATGGGTAGTCTCCGCACATACGCTCCTGTCCAGATAACAGAGTCCATCTGAGCATTTGCCCCGGGCGGCAAAAGCCCACGGCCTCGCCACTTACGTTACTGTTATAATCAGGTGCTGCTTTAGGTATAGAGTTGTGCTAGAGGCTGGCTTCTGGTGTATCACTCACTCATAATTTTCAGATAACACCCTTCATGCGCAAGTTTGCTTTTCTTTTGCGCTTCGCGCTTCCTTCCTGTATATACGTGCGAAGTTCGCAGGGAAATGGTTCGTACCAGGCTCGAAGTGTAACCGTATAGCACTTGTTAGGCAACAACGCGAGAGCTATCTTCTTATGCAGTTTCGTGAGCACTGCCGGCTCCTGGCGCTTCCAGAATACAGGCAAAGTTTCGCTGGGGAATGGTTCGAGCCAGGCTCGAAGTGTAGTTGTTCCACTCACTTGTCAGACAGCAGCGCGGGGGCTACCTTCTCGTGCAGTTTCGTGAGCGCTGCCGGCTTCTGGCGCTTCCAGAATACAGGCAAAGTTTCGCTGGGGAATGGTTCGAGCCAGGCTAGAAGTGAAGCTGTATCACTCACTTGTCGGGCAGCAGCGCTGGGGCTACCTTCTTGCGCAGGTTGGCGAGCGCCACCAGCTCCTCGCGCTTCCTGGACGGAGGTGGCGCGCCGCACAGTGTCACCAGCGGCGTGGGCGTGGGTTGCGTCGTCCGGGAGAGAAGCCTGGTGCAAAGAAAAGAGATACATTTTTTTATGGCTGTGGTTGATATTATGTCACTCACGATGCTAGACCGGCGACAGATGCAAGTGGCGCATTGCAGAAAGTGGTTCAAGCCAAAGGGAAAGCCTATGTTCTGCAGAGAACGTCCTTCGATTAAAAAGATGATGTATCAGAACGAATACGTTAGATGTTATTGCTTTATTTCGCAGAAATTTGTCTTTGAAGAAAAAAAACATGCACAAAACAAAAACTTAGACTGGGATTTATATTTTAAAATTTGCATACCTACAATCGGTATGAACATTCAGAAATTACCTAAATGAAGGAATAAGACGTATTTTTGCCCATCTAATTTCATGCCTTAGTTTAAAAAAAACAAGGTAATTCAAAATCTAGACTTTAGGTCACTTTCTATTAGGCTGCGAAACCTTTTTTTCATATTTGAAAAAAAAAATACCTACCTACCTAACTGAACGGGATAATCCGGCTCCGTTAGTATTTAAAAACAATCGGATCTTTGAACTGTCCTATCAAACAAAACTCACTTCAAACACCCAATGTAAGTTGTTCCTGTTAACTTAGGGAATTTACATTAAAGAAGTTAGTCAACAATATCAAATTCTCTCAGAAACGGTCAACAACAGCCCTTATCTCATCGCACTTCATTCACGAGCTCCATTGTCTCACCTCTTTGAAGCCGGCGTCCTCTTGGACAGCAGCGTGTAATCGTGGAGGTTCGATGTGGACGGGTTGGGTGGCGGGTAGTAGGCCTCTTCATCGCGGTAATTGTTGTTGACGAGCGCTGACTTGAGCGGTAGTAGCTCGACGGCGTCGGGGCGGCGCGGCGCGGTCATGGCGCGCGAGACATCGTGTGCCGCCGCCGGCGTGCACCTCACTGAGATCTGTGACCTTGGGAATGGTGCAGCGTAGTGCTGGGACTAGTACCCGTCGAGATGATTCTGTTCGGAGTTCGTTTCGGGCAGGTGAGGCGAGACCAAAGTCAGTTTGGCTTTTGTAAGGTAGATATCTAACTTACATTGCGTTGGTTTACATTGCGATTGACTTTTTTTCAGATTTTTTTAATATTGCACTTCAAGATTGACCTCATCCCACCTGATGTTAAGTGATAATGAGGTCCTAACTTAAGAGCGACAACAAGTACAGCATAATAAAGCTGTAACTGGACCTATCGCCCTTACCTTGAAGGCTTGACCCCTGCTACTACCCAGGAGCTTTGGAAACCTTACTCACATAAAGGAACACAACAACACCGAAGTAATTGTTATTTTGCTGCGGTCTTCTGTAAGGTGGAGGTATACCAGTCGAGCTGGTCCAGTTCGAGCGAAAAATCGCTATTCCATACCTCTCTTTAAATTACCTATTTGGTTTACTTAACTACAATCACCGTTTTCATAAGTGACGGTAATTTCTTTTGATTATCCTAGTTTAAATGCTTACTTACCCTTATAAAAACGAAATTTCAAAATCATTTTCCGTACACTGGCTTCAAACCGTTTTAATATAGAAAACTTTGCATTTTCTTATTATGGAATTGTATCATAAATGTGATAGTACATGTTGGAGACTACAGAACAAGGAGATTATGGAGTAGGTATTGATGGTGAATACACTTTTTTTGTTTTCTTTTTTAACAATCGATGATAACACCGAAGCCCTATCGCCTGCGCTGAGCTTACGGGACAGCAGAAAACTTTCATCCTTATTACTGATTAGCTGTCCCGGCGAACTTCGTAACGCCTATTTTTTTTTATTTCTAACCTTTTAAACCTTCACTGGACCTCCACAATTATTTCAAGACCTAGATTAGCCAAATCGGTCTAGCCGTTGTAGAGTTTTAGCGAGACTAACGAACAGCGATTCATTTTTATATATAAGAAGAAGATTATTGTTTTATGTATGTAACTATGTAGCTATTCCCTATTATCATGCATTAAAATATTCTGTAGACACTCCAAGACTGTTACTAAAAACCTACAGTAGGTATTATTCTAGCGGAATACCCGTTCGATTACGACGTTTTCGTGATATCACAGTCCATCTCTAGTTAGGACGGGGTGGAGGCATCCGCGGGCCCGGAGCGGCCCGGGCCGCGCAAGCGCGATCCATTGCTGGTTTTGACACTTGCATCGTATAGGTAGGCACCTAACATGCCTACCTAGGTACTCTTGTCTTCTCGAAAATCCACGCTACACAGGGTAATTTTTTTTTCCTTGAGGAAAATCCTTTGCGAACGGTACCGCTACATAAATGAAGGCCATAGTATATGTGGGACTCGTTTTCAGGGCAGAATCTACCCACTAAATCCGCGCGACTGGTTTTCGCCTAGGGGGATTTTGTGGGGAAACTCGACTCAGCCGGGCCGGAACCACTACGGGAGGATTAATTTTACCTACTCAAACCATTTTTGTCTAAAAGTTATATTTTTTACCTTACTACAATAAGCTTTGTTGCAATCCCTTCCTACGGTAACATGAGTTATATTAAAAATGTTTATGGCGCTATTAAGATTTGATAAAATTTAGTGCGTCAGCTGCTGATTGGCTGAGGATACGAGTGTAGTATGCTATTATCAGCCAATCAACAGTATCAGTAATCATCTTTAGTCGTCATGCGAGAAATACCTAGGTACTCCTGAAACGCAGGCACTACTTAAATCACGAGTACGAGGTCGTGTAGTCTAGTCAAAAATAAGATTTTATTTTACGGCATAACATTGCTGACTGCATTTTGAGAATGGAAACTTACTAAATTATTGTCATTTGCACGGCATTTGGAGTCATTCACCTTGTTTTTTTCAATCATATTCATTTCAATCCAACAAGTGGGGGATTTTCCTCAAATTTACGGGTAAAATAAATTCATGGCTTTATTATAGTGTGATTGAAATGTTGAGTATTTTTAATTCTTCTGCTACCTAAAAATTATCATTTCAGGATCATTCGTCTTATTTTATGCGACCATTGTCTATCAAGGACTTAAGAAAAGCAATAACCGCGCTGACAGGGTATCCATTGGTGTCTGTGATCATTCATTCATTCACCAATCAACTTCATGTTCATTAACTGTCAGTGTCATGACTGTCATTCATTTTGTGATTTATTTAATATTCAATCAAGTAATGTTGTTGTTGCGCATGAAAATCTAATATTTATTTAAATTAGTTTAAAAGCCACATCAAAAACTCAATTTAATAAGGTCTCCAAGTAAGTTACCTACGAGAAATACAGTAGTATAAATTAATAAGTATCTAGTGAAAAATACCGAACTTATGTATTTTTAGGAAAACCTATCGTAATTTTGGCCTATTTTTTTAACCGATTTCAATTCTATATACCTCAATGTGCATCAGGTATCCATTAAGTACCTACATTAAAGATAGTGATGCAATAATTCTGTCAAAAAACAAAGGTAGGTACGCACAAAATATCACTTACGACCACCATCTATAATAGATGCATTACTATTTAGTTAAAACCCCAATAAAATATTTCTGGTAAATAATAAAAAACTATGTAAGAATGTCAACCAGCTGCAAATTGAAGATAATATTATGAAATTTTCTACCAACTTGTGTTGTTTGCAAAATAGTAAATAATTACCTTTGTATAATAAAATTGTTACATTATTACGTATAAACTATACAATGTATTTGTTGAATTACATTGTTAAAGAATGTTGATATTTTTTTGTTATCACAGATCAAAGGCAGAAGATTTACTATGATGATGGTGGATGAGGATTTTCGGGATCGCCTTAACTCGCAACAGATGCGACCAGTTCTGCAGCACTGGAGTACTGACCCTGCATTTATTGAGGTACTTTCAAAGGCACTAAAAAAGTAATCATCTTGTCACAATTATAAATATTTATTGAAACATTTCTTTTCACATCAGGTTAGCTTATTGTGTTTTAATTTAAATTTAAAAAGCTAAAACCTCATAAATTTACTCTTCTTTACCAGATTTTATTTGTAATATTTTTCAGGCAGGATCAGTATCAGCACTTCACAAGTGCAGTTCCGAAGAAGCAAAAAAGCTGTGCATTTATGATTTGCCCCATAAACTAAGACACAGTGGTGAATATGATATTGGAGGGACATATACAGAAAATGAATCTGATCTGTGGTTTTACTATTCTACTTCCATATGTCCAGGATCTAATTATTTGCTTAATCTGTTTGTTTGCCACAGAAAAGTAGGCAACATCTCTATAGGCATCAGCAATTCAAATGAATTAATTCATAATGAGAAACTAAACCCAGATATTTCAGGTTGGAGTGTGTTACCGTGTACATTGACATGGTATACTTTCAAAAGTGCACAACCTAATGAAACTTTTCACATCAAAACATTCTGCTTTACTGAAAAAAATTTGCTGGCTTTAGAGGCAAATACTCTTTTGATCCCAATTACTATTATCATGAACTCCAGCCATACTATTAACAGTGAAATGATAATGTCTATTAAACTTCAACATGATTTGAGCGGGCTCCTTGCTAAAAAAGAAAAGACTGATTATGTTTTAGTGTCAGAAAGTGGAAGGAAATTTCCAGTTCACAAAATTATTCTTATCGGTCACAGTCCCGTATTAAGAAATTTACTAAAGGATACTGAAAATGAGTATTTCATTGATATCCCAGATAGTAACATGGAGTTGCTACTGCAATTTTTGTACACTGGAACCGTCAGAGACATATCCAAGCAGGATTGCATGAATTTGTTAAAAATTGCTGATAAATTTCAAATAAAAAATTTATTCCTGCTCACCCAGTATGCTCTTGTTGAGCAAATCAGTGTAGAAACTGCTGTTGATATAGCGTTGATATCCCAAAAATATCAGTTGGTCAAACTGCAACAGAAAGTATTTCATTTCATCAAGAACAATCCTGCAGTTATGAGAACCCAAAGCTGGGTGGAACTGAATAATATTGAAATCATGAAACAGTTGATTGAGCACATTTATGCAGGCTGGGATTGACAGAAAGCGCAATCTGAGTGTAGGATCAGTTAATTAAATAATCTTTTATATAGAACATTTGCTGTCTTTCCTCAGACTACAAGAAGATCTTATAGAATGTTGTAAAACATTCATGCAACCTGTTTAGTTCCAGATTTTTGTATTACAATTTAAAAGAAGTAACGAAATAAATACTTTTATTATTCTTAAAATCTGTAAATTATCATGTTATCATTCTAGTTTATGTGCTCAGCCATTTTTCATTGTGTATCCCTAAGAGGCTGCAAATCTGTTAAGTTGTTTAATTCAATTTGTTGTTAAGCTGTACCTGATTGAATTTCTTACCACATTTATGTTATACTTTTGGAATTCCGGATTAAATTATTGATTAGATCTCTCAACCCTTGACTTAGATTTCTTCAGATAAACATCTGTGTGATAAATAAAAATGAGTTAATATTTAAATTGTAAAAACAATAAATTTAATTCAGTGTGTACCTACTTTAAGATTATTTTTGTATATAATTTTAAGAGTTATTTGTTATATTAAATTCTGGAAAATGGTCACATACTTTTGTCTTGTCCTTTTGAGGACAATACAAAGTAATTATAATTTCTACTTTCTATATTTATTAAATTTGTATAAATTAGTTTAATGTTTTATTGAAAGCTAATGTAATTTTAGTCAAACTATAACAATGTTTTAATAAGCTTTGTTGAAATTATTAAATAGTTTACTCATTACGGAGATGATTTTAATTTCACTGTATTTAAATTAAAATGAATGAAAACTTCTGCCAAGTCCAACATCAGTTAGATTACCAAAAAATTGTTTGTCCAATAACATGTTATCAAAAATTTAATAAGTGATTGTAGGGGTCAGAAGGTTGCGTAGTAAAGTTGCGTGTTCAGATTTGGATGTTGGAATGTCTTTTATTTGCAAACTTAGGACTATATATACAAAATCTTAAAATAAATAAACACACATTCTTATTGGCTAATTACAGTGGACAAATGAAAATGCTTACATTTAAACCTATTACAAAATATTTACAACAAACTGAAACTACGTTATTGGATATAATTATTTACAATTAAATTAACAAATCACAGGGCCTACATTTTAGCCAGTCAGGTGGCGTCTGTGACGTCAGGCGTTACCGGGCAGAGAGCCACGGAATTAGAGCGAGGTGGTATGCTCGGACCTCTCGATGCGAGGTAATAAATATAACCGGCGCGAAACTCGCGCGCTCCGCAGTCTAACTACTTGTATGCACCGAGAGGGTCGAGATGCACTCTCCCATATGATAAATTAAATTGTATTTAGGTACCTACATTATTTAGTAAAACGCGTAGCTGCGATCGAAATAAACCTAACGCAGTTTATACGTATTATCTATTAATAGGCTGATTAGGCTGGTATGTGGATAGCGAGAAAATGTTATTGGAGCTCTTTTCAAATATAAAATCGTTGTAATGAACCGACTTTATAACAGGTTTTTGTTGGACAGTATCAGTATTATGTGGACCATGGAAAGGAAACCTGGATCTGATGCTGGTATCTCGGAGGAAGATTTTTTTTTATTTAAAAACTTTTTATACGGAACATGTTATACGTCAAATTTATCGCATGAGACGACCAAAGTTTCTATACCGTTGATTGGGTCATAAGTTTCTATACCGTTGATTGGGTCATAAGTTTCTATACCGTATTTTCAGCCAATCAGCAGCTGACGCATAGATTTTGACATTTCATAAGAGCGCGATAAAATTTACTCTCGCGGGGCATGCTAGGTCTGATGAACTTATTATGTTATAATAATGCGCATGTTTGGACTGCTCAAAATATCTACACTTCGCCTATAAGACTTCGCCTTAAGATTGAATGAATACGGAAGTTCCATAGACATATAGAGCAATTGGTTTGACAGATGATCATCTTTTTCTGTCTCCCTCTCCCCGCATACTGCCCCGTCCCCCGTCAAGCGTGGCTAATCAAGGCACGAAAAGGTTTGTCAGTGAAAATCTTTTTCGGAATTCATCATCATTTTAACGTTAATTCAACTTTAATTGTAATAGCCGTTTAGGAACATCTGTGGTAAATATTTCAAAAGTATCAAACCAACTATAAATCACGAGACAAGTGTTTAATTTGTTGTGAACAGTGTGCATTCTCAGGCGTTCAATGCTGTGACCATTTCAGTGTGTTCTCGTCGTACTGAAGTCAAGTAACTTATAATTTTAGGAAAATGAGCAGCTCGGAGGAAGTATCTTGGATTTCCTGGTTCTGCGGACTGCGCGGGAATGAGTTCTTCTGCGAGGTGAGTTACGATGACGAACGACGTTCAGTAATTGCAATCTTGTGGTGTTTGTGGCGGGGTATTAATCTAATTTCGAAATTACAGGTGGATGAGGACTACATTAACGATAAATTCAATTTGACTGGGCTGAACGAGCAAGTGCCACACTATAGGCAAGCACTTGACATGATTCTTGATCTGGAGCCTGGTAAGCCACTCTTCATTTTCTGCTGTTAATATTCATATTACATCTTTTGTCGATTTCATTTAGAGCCAAGCTCCATCTCTTGTTTGTAACGCTTCAAATCCTATATATAGATTTAATATTCTCTTTGAAATTGCGGATCTAGAACAACCATTTTATTATACAGTGTGATTAACTAATCTCCCAACAGTCAACTAGATTATGATTGAATGGGTGGGCAGACTAGGACTATTGTCACAAATAATTCTAATCAGATAGCATGTCCTAGCTCTTCAGTGTTATAGCTGCATTTGGTTGCTCTAGAAATTTAAATTATGTAGCATTGACAGTCTGTTTGCTTCCAGATTCGAATTTGATAGCTATTCTCTAAGGCATAAATTTGTGTTGCTATTATCTGTCCTTATCATACAACTAACCTAAAATTGAGGTTTTGTGTACTAGAGATCTAGAGCAAAGTAATCATGCAATTTTTGTACTAAATCATCTCTGAATGATATCATTTGATGTAAAATTATTATTAATTATCATGATGGCATACTACAAGTCATTCTTGATTGTTGTTTGCTTTTGTACTTGTATTTTGTATACCTAAGAACTCAAACACAATGAATATTTTAAACTAGAAGAAGGTAAAACTAGAGAAAAAGGTTAGAGTGACAAGCATTCTAATATGTTTTTATAAACTATCTTTTATAGACGACGACCTGGATGATAACCCAAATCAGTCTGATCTAGTAGAGCAGGCATCCGAGATTCTCTATGGATTAATTCATGCTCGCTATATTTTAACAAATAGGTAAGTCATGCAAAGAAAACCTACTTATATTAAAGTTGAAAGTCTCTGTGTTTTAATGTAAGTTACTGTTTTACACTTTAAAGGAGATACTCTATTTCAAAGCTACAGACAATATTTGCAGTTTATATAATAGTAACAATACATGATTTTTTTATTTTGCAAGGCAAGAAGAGGAAATCTAAAATTGCTGTATAATTTATAAATGTATGAATGCATTAAACCATTTAGTCTCCTTTTCTGACATGTCTTTCTTTAATATTATGACAGAATGACTGCATTGTTTCTAAACATGGAATGAAGGCTATTATGTAAAAAACACAACAAACAATATACAGTGTACATGTATTTGTTACAGAGGCATCGGACAGATGCTGGAAAAGTTTCAATCTGGTGATTTTGGTCACTGCCCACGTGTGTACTGCGAGTGCCAACCTATGCTTCCACTAGGTAAACAGAATTTGATTTAACCCTTACTTGTGTGGAGGTTTTATCAAACCATTATTTAAATTAAGCCTATCTATGTTATGCCTAAATATAATCACAGATTAGGCAATTTTTAAGCAAGGTTCATTTTGCATAAACTAGCTATTTTTGCTTATTTAAACTAATATCCAGTACCTCAATTTGTAATTATTTTTTTGTAACATTTTGTCACACTTAAATAATTATTAAATTTAAAAACTTTTTTTGGATTAGACATCAATTAACCCTTAATTACTCGCGTGGGGTATATTTAACCCCACGGTGTATTTGAAGCGTCGTACTACCGCCATTTTTAAAGCTACCTTCATGGTGTTCTTAGTAGCTGCCTAAATACTTCCCCCCGCCGCAAAGAAGTCGCTAGCGCCTCTCTGCGTCTTGTGGGTGTGCCAGAGGACCGCGTTTGGGGTATATATTGCCCCACGCGAGTATTAGTGCAACTTTTTTTGGACAAGTGAGTATTTTTATATTTATTTTTTTTATGTTCAAATCAGATACTAAACGTTTTGATATTTACTGATCTTTATTTTCTGTCACTTTTTTAGGTAAATACGCTTAAAATGGCTAATAACCGTCTTTATGACTACCAGATTGTTAACCGTTTGTTAGAAGACGACGAAGAAAGTATCATAGATAGTCCCGATGAAGATGAGAAAGATGCTGAGGTGACAGAAGACACAATATAATGAGGGAAACACCATGACCCAACGGAACAGCCAACGAGATACATACATAACGTCGGCAGACGTACAAAGAGATGGCCTATGGTTATCTTTTATCACCTTTTCAATGTTGCTTGTATCAATGCGTAGGTTACTTATAAAATAGAAATTGACCAAGCAATATCAAGAAGGGTATTTTTGAAGCATCTTTTAGTTGATTTGATAAAAGTTCACCAACAAACTCGATCGACTATACCACAACTACCTAGAGCCATACAAAAACAGCTAAAAAGAAATGCTGAAGTTCAGGACCCTGGCCCCACTTCCAGAGGTGGTCCATCGGCAACTTATAAAAGGTGCCATATCTGCCCAAGGTTGAAAGATAAAAAAATAAGATTTGTGTGTGCCAAATGCTAACAGCAAGTCTGTCACGACCATTCTACTATGACATGTGATAAATACACTGATTAAAAAGTTCCTCAAATTAAAGTTTCATATATATAAAAGTTGATTATAATGTTGTTTATAAATACTATTATAATTAAGAACAATGTTGCATTTTTCTAATTTTTATAATAAAAATCAAATTATGTCATTAAAAATATGTTTTATTGTACCTTTAAAGTTGGGGTTAAATATTCCCCACGCGAGCGTTAGTGTAACTATATGGACGCGAGTAATTAAGGGTTAACAGAAACTTTTAATAAACTTTAGTGAACAGTTTAGGGTAAAACTTCATGAAAAGACTAATTAATGTGTAAGATGCGAAAGTTGTGAGTCAAGATGGTAGAAAATGGAAGGATCTGACCTTTTCCTGGCGAAAAGTATAATGTGACTGGATGAATTCATTTTAATAATGCAATTATGCATCCATGAACAAAAAATGTATATTCGAAATTTACTCTTTAATTGTAAAATGTGATATCCCATTATAGTAATTAGTTCCTAATAACTACTAAAAACTGCACTTACTTCATATGACTTTGGTAGCTAGACAGATTAGATACTAGAATAACATAAAGGATATTTTTTATCCCGAAATAATGGGGACAAACTCTTTTTTTTTTTGTTGTTACCAGTCTCAGGACTATAAGCTGATGTGATGTTTCAGATAATATTACATGCAGAGTATTTATTTAGTAGTATATTATTGTCGATTTTGTAACTCTAGGCAAGAGCTTGTAGGGTAATGCTATATTGTGGCGCAGGTCTGTCTGACGTGCCAGGCGAGGCGATGGTGAAGCTGTACTGCCCTCGCTGTATGGACGTGTACACGCCCAAGTCGTCGCGGCACCACCACACCGACGGCGCCTACTTCGGGACCGGCTTCCCGCATATGGTGTTCATGGTGCACCCCGAGTACCGCCCGAAGCGCCCCGCCTCACAGTTTGTGCCCAGGTGAATGACCTTCTGTTTTAGTCTTACGTAGTTAACACATTAAAAATAATTCTGCTAGTTAGAGGCCAATAAACAAATAAAAATCAAGCAACTGTTCCTTATTCCCTTATTTCATTTCAACATTTATTTAAATAATTTAAATTTATCGGAATTTTGATGCGTGCGAAATGTCCTCGTGGATGTAAAAGGTTTTTTTGGCACTGCACGAAGTCATGAAAATGAATTTTTATGTTATAAATTATTGATAGTATATGTATCAGATGTTATGAATATAAAATAAACTCATGCATAATTCAAAGTAGTCATTCATACGAAAATTGTAAATATCCTTAGAGAGGTTAATGTTCTGTAGCGACGTGGCGTTTAATTGAAACTTGCAATGATAGGATTACCTATTTTGACCATTACTAACTAAATTTAGAAGAGTTTATTTATTTGAACTCGCGAATCACAGGAACGAATGGTTCGAATTGAAAAAATATTTTTGTATTGGATAGTCTATTGATTGAAGCTAATAACTTGAGAAAAGAGAAATTAGCCAATAGTTTGATGGCAGCAGCGGTGGAACAACTGCCTTACCGTATTTGTTACTTTCGCTGCACCTAGTCAAGGGGAGAGGTCAGTCCTACCGCCTCCTTTGATTTGCCCGTCCGGTACCTTCTCTCTATTAGAATATTGTTTGGAAGAGATAGCCTACTTATCGCCCGCCTAAATTGTACTAAATTTGCGTAACAAATTTATGGAAATGTATTGTTAGTATATCTATCTATGTTTAGGCGAAACCATTGGTTCTAAGTGTATCAGCATGTTCTATTTTAGCTAGATTATCTAGTTTGGTCCTAATGCGTTTGTGTTCAGTAATTTATATACAAAATATTTGTAGCGCGCGACTTCTAATACGTTAATCCTTTTTCCAGTAGTTTTTGTAATAAAGATTATCAAAGACATCCATACATTACAAGCGTTCGCAATTATATATTTGTAGGATATCTAAAATTTCTCAGACCACACAAGATGTCTTCCCTGTTTGCTACATTCCCTCTCATCGTTATCTTACCTTTGAACTGCCTCCAGGTTGTACGGATTCAAGATCCACCCGCTCGCGTACCAGATCCAACAGCAAGCCGCCGCCAGCTTCAAGGCGCCGCTGCGGAGTGTCACCTCCTACAACAACGGTAAACGCTAGGCCCGCGACCCGCGCCCGCGCCGCTGATACAGACCTCCGCGCATGCCCAGGGCGCACAGGGTCCATTGATGTCATCTACGCCCGGAATATACTCTACTGCGACGAAATACGGTACCGTTTCTCGAATCAAACGCGATTACTACCCGCTCAAATTTGTTATTTAAACGTATTTCGTTGCGAACTTAGAGTACGTTCTAGTGCTGCGTGTTTGCATTTTGGCTGAATTCGGAAAAACTTGCATGACATGTTCGATGTTGAACTTTCAATGAATCTGTTCGAATGTGCCCTGGTGTAGACTCTTTTACTGAGATAGCACGGCCACGGCTCGTGCGTCGAGTGCAGTACGCGGCTAAGGCTGGCGTCTGAATCAGTGCTGTACGTTTGGTGTCTCCCATGTGCCCTAAGCTTGTTCACATTGCGAGGCGATCCTCGAGACCGCTGCCGAACGAACCAACGATGCCCCGTCACCTCGTAATGTGAAATTTTGTGTTCCTTCTGTTTCTAAATCTAACTTTCATGCTTGTATAGCTTCGACTTATCCTGGCGGTTTGGCTGTGTTGCCTGGATAAGAATTTGTAATAAAAGTAACAGACAGAATTCACTGTACATAGCTCTGTATGCAAAGGAGTGTCTGTATCGAGTAACAATGTAACATTCGAATACTGTAACGCTGGATTAAAGTAGCAGATTGGAGTATCGGAAAACATTTTGAAATAGTCTTGTTTCTTTCGTAAGCTGTTGCTGTTTTACATGACTTTCTAAAAAAACTTTGACTTGAATTTGTTTTAGCAAACACTAGATGAGACCATGTTTCTCTAATTTATGAATCAAGCATTAGGATAATAACAATTAGTTGTGTTTTATTTATGAAGGCAAGTTTTCTTCAATTCATACACGAAAAAAGAAGATCAGATATGAATTTGAATAACACTGCTAATGGGGCTATAGATGTGAGGAATCCTGATACAATTTTGAAGTTATAATCGTTTGCTAATATTTGTTTTCATTAATGTCGTAAGAATATCGGAATAGTTGTTTATCAGTGTTTGATAGTTATAGATAAGCGGAGAGAGGATGCGTAAACCAGCAACAGCGCAAACATTGTTGAGAGCGTCACTCGCTTAGAACCGTTGAATGTCAGTAGGGGTGTTACCAGACCAATCGATAAGTCGTCGATCGATGGTAGAAAGGATTAGTCGACTTTGATCAAGCTGTTTGAATAGTTAGACCAATGGTTTTCAAACTTATTTCCTGTAACGCTCCCTTTGAAAAACAGTTTTTTTTTTCATTTTTGCAACACGCACCAATCTGGTACCGAGGGAGGAGAAATGACGATATATGTGGAACTCTCCGACCCACGAAACCACCTGGATCATCCTCTCTGTGGTGACGCTGTGGGAAACAGGAGCTAAGTTTCCATCATTCACTTCACAGTATCACCACCAAGGAAAGTAGCACAGCTCACCAGATCAGTATTAATATTTTATGGATGTTGTATAGTATGAGGATTTTAATTTTAGTGAATCTCCTTAAACCTCATCAGCACCCCCCTATTTTCTTAGTCTCCTCAGACAAGGGGGCGATATCACCCACTCGTGAAAGACTGAGTTAGACGGACCTTTCGATTAACGTCGATCGATGGAATCCATCGATCGGTTAATCGAACGATATCCGTCGGCAGACGTTGACTGATGCCTTCGATCGATCGATTAGTCTGGTTACACCCTAAGTATCACGCGACATCACGCAGCCACACCTACCCCGAACATGGCGCGTCAGATACATGTAGCTATTTACATTATTCACAAGTAAGGTCGATATAACTGTAATGTAGTTTGCATATTTAAAAAAAGTAATTTAGGTTCTAGGGTTATGTAAGTTTTTATTTTTATATCCAACTACAATCATTACGATAGTGCATAGATGTTCATTTCACATAACGCGTTTGCCTCGTGAGATTTATACTTTATTTCGTTTCTGTATCGGTTCCAGTAATTTTAAATAAATAATATGACAACTATTGGCCTTTTTTCTTGCTTATCCTGCATGATAACCACATGTTTCCTTCTGCTGAACGCATTCATTATGAAAATGATTTTGAGCGGCACTATGGAATTGAATAACATTAGTAATTGATCAATTGCGATGAATAAGAGAAATTTCATCACAAACAAGAGTAGTCATTAGCTAGACAGTATTCTGCTACTAGTCTAGTTACAGTAGAGAAGCTATGAGGCTCTTCATACATTATTGGGCTAGTATTAGTTTATTGTTACAATAAAAAGTTTTGATATACCTTTGCTTGTTTTGTAGCCCAATATAGTGTGAATGGGTCAACACAATTGGAGGAGACAACATATTATGTGTCGTGCAAATGTAGGTACTGACAGTCACGATTTGTGAACTAACATTTTAATTAAAAAAATGTTTGTTTGCCACAGAAACGAAGACTACCGTTATCATTCCAAAATGATTATTTCCCCACCGAGTGCACAGCTCCAGGGCATGACCCTGCAGCGGCGGCGCCGCGGCCGGCCTCCGGCGCGGCTCTAAACAAGCTATCTCGACCTCTTGTTACTAATAATAATAATATTTATTACAATTACTCCATATTTAATGACAGCTAATCAATTAAAGAGTTATGTTTTAAATTCAATAAAGTTTATTTTTACGTTTTCTGTATTACGCTTTTCATTTGATTTTATGCCTAAATTAATAGTATAAAAGAGTTAACTTGGTTTTACACTTATTAGCCTAATTACATCATGGTGCCAGATATAAATTGTTCTTATATTATGTACACATAAAAACTATAATAATCACAGATAAGAATAAACATATAACAATAAAAATGTAGATATTTACAATTTAACTGGGAATTAAAAGTTCACAAAGCTGGCGCATAAGGTCTGCATTGTTGATTTCCTTGAATGAACTGGAGTGGATTATTGTAGCATTTTTCTTTATGAACTTAATTGCAGCTATTTTGAGTACTTCAGAATTGTAAATATCTGCAACCATGAATATCTCAACAGCATTGTCTACAGAGAGTTGCTCAGCTAGGGCATACTGGGAGATCTCTCTGAGGCCCCTTATGTTGTATCTATCAGCCAGCATGAGCATATTGAAGCAGTTACAATTTTCTAAATCCTTAATTGTGCCTGTGTAAATGTATTCTAGAATACACTGAAGATCTTCCTTTCCTACATCAACTAATTTGACACAACCATTCTGGCTCTCTGCTGTCTCTGCCTTAAGCATTGCTTTAAACACCTCACTATGTGCCCCCAGCAATATTTTGTGAACTTGGAACTTGGCTCCATCTGCTGACTCAATAACAAAGTCTGATCCTATAGGATCTTGTAGTAAAGCACCAAAATCATGGTTTAGCTTCACCTGGTCCATTACACTCTGAGTGGGACCCCTTAACTCAGAATTGAAGGAGACTGCTATGAAAAGTTTCTTGTCTTTCAGAAGATCTATATCGAATGTGCTGAAGCTGTATGTAGTTAAATAATTCTGAGACATTTCTTTAGTTTTCTTGAATCTGTGCTCTTTTAGAGATGGTGTGAGGTAAACTGCACCATTTTTCTTATCCAGTTTCATGTCAGTACTTCGACTAATAGATATGCTGAACATACACTCCTGGCGGTTACAGACGAAGATGTGTAGCAGGTGGATGGTGTTGATTTGCTCCGTCTTGTACATAAACCAGTAGTCAGCCACATCCTGGATGTAAGTACCCCCTATGTCGTAAAAGTTGGGTCGGTGAAATTTCTGATAGATGTTGTCTAAGCACATCCACTTTGCTTCACTCGTCTGGCACACCTTGTGTCCATGGATTACACTTGTATTGTCCTGAAATAGAAACGAAACATTTGAAATCCCAAAATGTCCAGATTTGAGCATATTCGTAATAAATTGAATGAGTCGGAATTTTAAGAGCACCAGTTTAACATTCTGACTAAAATAGATTTTACCTAACAGATTTAATAATTGTACAATATTTCACAACTTTTCAAGATAGGAATCACCGAAACTCGGTAGGTATAAGTCATTCCTATCACGAGTGAGATCATAATTTAGGAAGTGTGAGGAAAGCAACATAAATCTTACCGGTAAATGGTCACATCCTTCTACTTCCATTGTTATAAATGAATGGTTTTGAAATTAAACACAAACAGTAAAAAATATTGTTTTCCGCCAGCAGTGAACGATGGATGCACAGGATGGATGGAAAGACGAAACTACCACAGAAAAAAAATACAGCTGTTGACAATATATTTTTTATGGAATGTTGCCTACTTTCAATATTATCTCTTCTTTTATTGTAATGGCAACTAATCCACACTAATATTATAAATGCGAAAGTAACTCTGTCTGTCTGTTACTCTTTCACGCCCTAAACGGCAGAACGGATGTTGATGAAATTTGGTATAGGTATACGTTGAATCTCAAGAACGGACATAGGCTACTTTTTATTAGAAGATAAGGGGGGGATGGGGGTAATACCACCTTTGAAAGTTTATATGGAAAAAATTTTATTTTTGAAGTTAGAGATATAAAATTTGGCACAAATATAGCTCGAAACTTGGATTAAAATAAAGTGTACTTTTTGTTTCAAATATTAGGGGAGAAAGGGGTAAAACCGACTATGAAAGGATGTAGTCCACGCGAACGAAGTCGCGGGCACAGCTAGTCTTTTATAACTCTGCCAGTGTCACGTAAGGTGAGAAAAAAATTAACACCAACAATGAAGCTGACTAAATCATAGTTAAAAGTACTAAATCAGAACGACCATGCTTCGTCTCCATTATCCTCTAACGAATCTTTTATAATAAAGCCGTGTATTAAAGAAGATAAACAAAAAAAGACATGCTTGATTAACGAACGAACTTTTTTCCTTTGGCAAAATTCCTTCCCGTTTTTTTTCGACATCCAGTTGTCAAAATGACAATTTTATTTTATTTGACAGCAGTGCATGGATCTCGATTGTTTTTAGTTATTTTTCCTTTCGTAATTCCGTACAATTAGTTTGAATTAGTCCCTAATGCTATGACAAATGTTGAGGCGCTAAGCCTCCATCAACATGGTTCTTAACGCGGCTGTGCAAATGCTTAGGTAAGTTTAAATTTATGATTGAATATAACCTATGTGTTGTAGATAATGTTTTCAACGATATCTCTTTTCTCTACGAGGAAACCTCAATTAAATCTCGCGACAATCCCGGATAATATTTTACAAATCCAAAAGAAACTTACAAAACAAAAAAATCTCTTATCTGTCTAATACGAGGCATCTCTAAGTTAGAGAAGTAAAACCAATTAAATTTTTGGTATTTTGCTAAGTATTAAGACACTAAACTTGTCGAATCCTGCAGGCACGACTTGTTGATTTTATTTGATTTATCATAAGTGTGTCTCGACGTGTCTTTCGGTGTACACTCAAACTTATTGTTTTATTATTGCAGGGAGGCAGATGAATTGAAACAGAAAATACTTAAATTCAAAAGTGGAACATCGATGCTGCAGGAGCGAAGCCTGTGGGTTTCACAACAGCAGTTACAAAAGGTAAAAAGGACATTATATGAGCCGATTATACACACTCCCTGAAATAGCCTGCAGGTTACTTAAATGGGGATTTGAGTTAAGATGATTACATACTTTAAGGAATAAATGTAGTATTTAGATAAGTACCTTCTACATAAACTTAATCATTAAATAATTTGTCTACACAAAAACTTATGTGGAAGTTTTGTATATTCTTCAGGTCTTCAATTATTATTATGTACCTAGCCCATAATTACAAGTAGGTATTTACCTCTACCTGTATCTAGAGGAGTCTTTATTTAGTATAGTATTGTAAGTTAGAGATCTCATAGATAACATTTTGGGTTTTTCCATATGACATGCATCCAGGAAATCCCTGCTGGTATCTAGACATTTGAAACACTATTTGGAAAACATAAAAACACATGAAACATTGAACATTTTGTTGTAGGTATATCAAAAAGTTTTGGTGCTTGATCTGGACTACGCATTAGAGAAAAAGGTGGAACAAGACCTCTGGAATGTGGGCTTCAAGCAGCAAATTGAGGCTCTGCAGGCCATCTCCAAAGATAGAAAGGTAAAAGTTGACTTGGTGTGGAGTTGTTTTTTTTCTTTGTTGGTTTAGATATTTCTGATAAAGATGTATCAATTATAAATGGCCAGTAGTTTAAGAACATATATTTTTTTACTTTTATTTATTGCCTTTGTAAATCTCTTACTAATAATGACATTATGTAATCAAAAGTAATTTGCTGATGGTCATATGAGACATTTTAAACAGTAAAACTTAGTACTAATTTGTTTACAATTTTGAAATTTAACTTCTAAACTCTCTAAACAATATTGAAGTTGGATGACTGCAACTTGGCTAGCCATCTCTGGCCTATGATAATTATTACTTTGGGATGCTACTATCAATAAAAACTTATGCTAGCTTGGAATGAGGCTTGATACACTTCCAAGCTTAGGTTTTTATTGTCAAATAGAGATACTTCACCCAAATTCCACCCCTGTACAGGCCAATATGGCGCGTCATGTTGCTTTCGAGAAGTCATGCTAAGGCATAACTGCTATTTTCTGTGCGTAACACACTACAAAAGTTTGGTGGGACACATAAATGAGGTAAATACATTGAACTGATTTAACAAATTATTTTTCTTGGAAGCTACACTATTCTTGGGTAACAAATGCTGTATTATATTTAAAAAAATGGGGATCCTTACTTTATTAAGAGCTCAACTATGTCATACTAGCGACCCGCCGCGTCTTTGCACGCGTTACTGACCCGTTTTTGTTACAAAATCTAAGTCCCAATTTGAGAACCAACCGAAGGTGTAAATCCGAAGTCCGAAGTGAGAACTTAAAAAAAACACGGTTTGTAAACTCAGCCCTTACACCGATATGTTATAATGGACAGAACCCTCTCCGGAGCGAGGGTCAGGCGATGCTCTCCTGGGTGCTGCAGGCGGCTGCTGGGTTCTACCTGTGCCTGCTGCACCAGATCTGCACCACATTCAAACTGGACTTGCCATTTAGGTAAACAATTATTTAATGAACCATTTAAATATTATTAATATACCTCTGTATTGACTGATTAATGCTTGGTTCCAATATTTGAAAAACGATCCGTTTTAGTTACGTACAGTAATAAATTATACGAGGCGAATACTCTGTTTTGGAATTCCGTTTTCCTCCTACTGGTTCCGAGACTCGTAGACGACGAAAAACGGAATTCCAGAAACAGATTTATTATGCTGTACTTGTCACCCTTAAGCTAGGACCTCACTACCACTTAACATCAGGTGGGATGAGATCAATCTTGAAAATATAAATAAATACTTGTCGTCAGACGTCGCGCGTCCCTGCTGGGGTGGGTGGAGGGGTGGGGCGCGGGCGAGGCGGCGGGCGGTGCTCGCCTGCCGCCACCGGCCGCCGCGCGCTACATCTGCCAGCACTGCCTCGTGCACCTCGGCGACCTGGCGCGCTACAGGCAGCAGCTGAGAGTCGCTCACACCTTCTACAGGTAATGTTACACCGTCTAATCTTGACTAAGATACGACACAGAATAGTAATACGACAAAGTGTAATAGCGTATTTGCGCTGAGTTGCGTAAGAGATTCGAATCTAGTTTGTGGTAGAAAGTAAATGTTATTCTATTTTATTTATTAGCCTCAAGGCACTTTACTTGGGTGAGACATTACATTTATGATCACATAATTATCAGGTATGATTGTTGATACAATGGTTCGAAAGACGCTCTGTGGGTAACTTAAACAATTTATTTTGTTATTTTTGTCTTGTGACACAGGTTTACTTTTTTGACTTCTTTCTTATTTTTAAATTTGATTAATAACTTATTGTTCTAGCGTCAGGTGCATGTGCGTGAAAATAATTTAAATATGAATCCAGTTTAATAACAGTTTGTTGGCTACTACCGTCCACCTAGTAAAAGTATAATACAGTCCACTCTAAATGAGACATGTGCCATTGTTCCCGACTAAGATTCAAATCTATGGTTTCTCTTGTGATATTGTAATAGAAAGATTGGTTAAAGCAGAATCATAAAGTATGTTTGTTGTTGGAAAAACTGGAATAATTTTTTATTTTTTTGTTCTTTTTCTGCTATATGGCAATCTGTCTCAAGACAATAAGCCATACGTTTGTCTGACTTCTAGTCGATTTGTTTTTTTTTTTTTTTGAAGAGTTTTCGGCGTTGTGACCTTACTCTTCATCTCTTTATAAGAACCTCCCTCCGAGGTTAGGCACGTCACACCTCCTCAGCCTAGTGTGCTGTTGCCCCCCGTCCCCACTCAGTGCCAGTGCCAGCTCATTTACGTGGTGTGAAAGTCTTTTTTGGTATCTTAGACTGTAGTGACTTATTTCCTGCTTCACTGTCCGTATTTTGAGGTCCAGATACATGTACCTATTACTGATACATTGGGGAATGTCTAACATGTTTCTCAGTGTTTTGCTTTGGAATCTTTCCAAGATGTCAATGTTACTGTTGCTTGCCGTGCCCCACAGTTGTATCCCATAAGTCCAAATGGGCTTTAAAATTGCTTTATACACCATTATTTTGCTCTCCACGCTTAGGTGTGAGTGGCGGCCTATAAGCCAGTCAATACTGCGGACCTTGAAATTAAGCTGTTTACGCTTGGTCCAAATATGTTTCTGCCAAGTTAGTCTCCGATCTAAGTGGAGTCCCAAGTATTTGGCATGTGCTTCTTGTGGGATGTTTTTGTTGTATAAATTGACTGGTGGGCAGGTGTCTCTTCTGAGAGTAAAGGTTACATGAGTAGATTTGCTTTGGTTTGCTTTAATTCTCCATTTCATGAACCACTTCTCGATATCGTTCAGATGAGCTTGAAATTGGATTGAACCTGTTTCTGGATCAGAATGCACTGAGAGAACAGCTGTGTCATCAGCGTAAGTTGCAGTAGTTGTGCTAACATGAGTTGGTAGATCAGAAGTGTAGATCAAATACAAAACTGGTCCCAGGATACTGCCCTGGGGGACACCTGAGCATATCTCGTTTAGATCGGAACATTCGTTGTTTTGCTTAACTTGAAAACTTCTGCGATTGAGATAGGATAGAAGTATTAGGTAGAAAGAGTGTGGAAGCAACTTTTTAATCTTATATGCTAACCCATCGTGCCACACTTTGTCGAAGGCCTGACTTATGTCTAAGAAAGCGGCAGAGCAGTATAATCGGTTTTCAAGACACCTGCTAATGACATCTACAGTCCGATGTACTTGTTCAATCATACCATGTTCTTCACGAAACCCAAATTGATGGTCGGGGATTATGCTCTTTAGATGTTCCTTCATTCTGTTCAGGATAACTTTTTCCATTATTTTTCCAATCACCGGTAGTAAGCTTATTGGTCTATACGAGGTCCTTTCTTGTGCTGGCTTGCTCGGTTTAGGGACCATCACGACTTGGGCAATTTTCCATTGTGCCGGGTAGAGTCTGATACAGGCGTTGAAGATCTTTACCAGTACCAGTATTCCTTTACGTGGCAGATGTTTCAGCAAGGTTGCGTCGATCAGATCGTAACCTGGTGCTTTTCCATTTTTAAGATTTCTTATTTCTCTTTCCACCTCTTTAGGTGTTACACATTTTAGAGGAAGACACATTTGTAATGGTGATTTAAGATACTGATTGATTTCTCTAGTATTTTCCTGGTTCGATTCCTCAAGAGGCCGAAAAACTGAGGTAAGATATTCTGCAAAGGTGTTGGCTTTTTCTTTATCTGATCTAGCCCAACCTCCAGTGTTGTCTCTAATTGGTGTTATTTGGGCATTGGGTTTCTTGAAAGTTTTGGTTGCTTTCCATAGAGAGTACCCGGTATCTATTGTGGGTGATAGTGTTGATAGATATTTCTGAAGGTTGTCATTAGTCAGAGTTTCTATGAGATCCTTAAGTTCTTTGGTACATTTATTAAATAAGGTTTTGTCTCTGGGATACCTAGTGGTGTGCCATGTTTTTCTAAGTTTTCTTTTTTCCTTTATTTTGTCCTTGATATAATAATAATAATAATAATAATAATAATAATAATAATAATAGATTTATTTCTCACCATTAAGTACAAATACAATTTTTACAATAATATAGGTACAGGTCACAAATTGTTACTATGGTGGGTTGATACCTGAACTAGGATAGTTCCTGTATCTCAGGTTATCAACCCTCCACCCCGTAAAGTGGTCTTATACTTATTTTCTGATCATGCAAATTTAACTAAAAAACAATAATATTGGAATTAGGGAGGGTAGAAATAGTTTTACTATCCTAATAACGCCCGGCGACTGAGCGTCGAACAGTAGGCATTCACTGGTCGGCTTTGTCTATTTTTTGTAGTACTCGTACAATTAGCGCGTGGTACAAGTAAAGAGTTTCTTGCCGATTCTTTAAAAATGACAGTGTGCTTAATATATTATGTTTTACTACATAAATAAAATATAATTTGACAACATCACATACACCATTCTGATTCTATGGTAAGTAGCTAAAGCACATGTGTTACAGATGTTAGAAACAACGACGGCACCACAACACCCAGACCCGAGACAATATAGAAAAGCTCGCTATTCCACATTGACCCGACTGGGGATCGAACCCGAACCATATATATTATTCTTATTGTATTATACATTATTATATACATTACGTATTATATATTTATGTTACATTATAATTATATTATAAATCCTATTTATCCATGTGAAAAGTATGATGTGTAGACATGTATTTTCTAGTGCGTGTTGTGAGGGTGTGTTTTGTATTGCGTGAGAAGTTAAGGTGTGTGATTGTGTTTTGTGATTCCTTGCATGGGTATTTTTTTCTATTAATTAGAATGACTATGTGATAAATAAATGTATATATATATTATCCGTAATTTTATATATTTTTCTTTTTTTTTTTTTTTTTTTTTTTTTTTTTTTTTTTTTTTTTTTCCTACCTGACTTTCGATGATGGCTGCGAAGCCTTATCATCTTTACCGAGCTGTCGGGGGAGCGCTGATGGCTCTCACCCCTTTAATTTAAGTAACGACCGGAGGGCGCCCCCTAGCGGGGCTCGAACCTCGGCTCGGGCTGTTACTGGGACTTTGTACCCTAATGTACGTTTGGGGAGAAAAACGACCCGGCACGTGCCGGTAGCGTGAGAAGGACCCTACTGCTAAGGGAGGGCGCGGCGCTGGCCCCCGCCGGCGGGGGCGGAAAAGCGGACGGCGTGTTGTGTTTGATTGTGACGCGAGTTGTTCGGCCGTTGTCATGGCGACAGTGATTGGGTCGTCGGGGTCTAGGGGTACATGCCTAGGTCGACGTTTCCTACGGGGGACTACGAAAGGGAAGTAATTGCTAGCCGAAACCACAAGAGGATTCGGATGATGCGTAGCAGAGTCGAAATAACGCGTGCTACATTGCTTGAAGTACTGCGCTATAGTTGGCAGTCCCAAGTCAATGTGTAAATTGACGTTCCGCAGGTACCACGGGGCACCTGTGGCTTTGCGAATAAACTTATTCTGTACTGTTTGCAATCGCTTTATGTGCGTACGAGCCGCGTGCGCGAACACGACGCTAGCGTACGACATAATCGGGCGGTATGACATAATCGGGCGATATATTTTTCTCTTTTGTTTTGTATTTAAATATTTTTTTTAAGGATGTTTTCGGTTGCGTGGTACCCAAGCGCTTGTAATTTGCTGTTCATTGTTAATTTTAGACTCATTTTGTTCATATTGATAATTGTTTTATTTGACTTACTAAAGTATCTATAGAGGAAGGGTCCTGTGTAGGGCCATTGCCGTGTGGCGAATGTGGATTTATATGTAGGGACATGTGTACGTAATCTTCTTTTATGATGGGGTGTTTGGGACGGGGCGATTGCCCTGTGATACCGAAGCACGGAATGCAGGATAAATAGCTGTCTGACTGTTAGTAATTTGGCTTCCTTATACAGTGCGTCAGTTGGGTATTTCCTAGGTTTGCTCAGCATCACTTTCATAACGGCCCTTTGTGCTCTCTCCAGCTCTAGAAGATGTGTGGCAGCGGCTCCGCCCCATACGGTAATGCAGTATGTTAAAAGTGATTGGACAAGAGCAAGGTATATTTTAGTAATGAGCTTGGAGTCAGCAGATTCCCTAAGGTTTTTAAAAATATGGAGGAGTTTGCGAACCCGTTTGCTGAGCGTTGCAATGTGCGGTTTCCAGTTCAGGTTTTTGTCTATTATAATTCCCAGGTATTTGTGGGTCTCTGTTTTTATAAGGTTAGGGCAACTGCAGGACTCATTTAAGTTATCATTATTTAATTTTATGCAATGAGGGTCATGGGCTTTAATAAAAAAATCAGTGTGTGGTTTTTTGGTTTCAGAAATTCTAAAACATACGTATTTTGTTTTCGGAACGTTTATAGTCAAAAGATTGTGGTCAAGCCATTTCATGACTGACATAAGACCCATTTCGACCGACTTTTTGACTTGTGACCACGTTTTTTCCCGAAAAATAAGCGCCGTATCATCCGCAAAGGCCAATGTAGTACAGTTTTCTATTTTAAGTTTACACAAACAATTTACGTAAGCTAAAAATAGAGTAGGCCCCAGGGTGCTTCCCTGCGGTATGCCATAAGTAACAGGTAGGCTTGGGCTGAGTACATCGGTTACCTTTACGACTTGGCTCCTGTTTATCAAGTAACTACGGAACCATTCAAGTGCATTCCCACGCACCCCCAGATTTTCCAGTTTGAGCAAAAGTAGTGGAACAGACACGGTGTCGAATGCCTTTTTGAGATCAATAAAGACCGCAATACACTTTTCTCCTCGATCAAGGGCTTCTGTGACTGTCTGTGTAAGACTGGCAACAGCATCTTCTGTGTTCCTGCCCGAGCGAAATCCATATTGGTTATCGGCTAACAGTTGCTTTTTCTCCAAGAAGCTAGTTAGACGGACGTTAATAACCTTTTCAATTATCTTGCTTATCGTACTAAGTAAAGAAATCGGTCTGTAGTTGGATACTGCATCCTCACCTCCCCCCTTGTATACAGGTATGACTACAGCTTTCTTGTAAATAGTTGGAAAAATCCCAGTAGAGATACTGAGGTTACAAAGGTGGGCTATCATGGAGCACAGTATAGCGTGGGAATTTCTAAGAATAAGGCTTGTAATGGCATCTATTCCTGGAGCGCTATGGGTTCTTAGGTTAAGTAGAATTTTATCTATTTCCATGAAGTCTGTAGGGTACAAAGATATTGAATCAATGTTTGCGGTAGAGGATGCACTTTTTAGTAGCCCAGTTTCATTAGTGTTAAGTTTGGTCATAATATCTGTTGCAAGCTCTTTACCAATTGTTGTAAAGAATGAATTAACCTGCTCAAGGGCCTTTACTGGAGATGGTAATAGGTTTAGTAAGGTCGTAGCTTGTGAATTTTTGTTTTTAATGTTACACAGCTCCTTGACTGTGTCCCAAGTACCTTTATTGTTTTTGTAGTTCTGGCTAAATTTGTTCTTGTAATAGTTAATTTTAAGTGATTTTGATATTTGGTTACAACTATTACGGTATTTAGTGTACATTTCTTTGATAGTTGCATTTTCAGGATTCTTTTTCACAAGTTGGTGTAGACGGTTTCTTTTTTGGAAGCACTTGACAATACCTGTTGTTATCCATGGTTTGATAGGCCTATTCCGTTTGGTAAAAGAAACAGTAGTAGTGTTTTCAACTATCAATTGTTGAAGTGTTTCTGTTAACATCTTTGCAGCTTCATTTGGGTCCTCTGTTGCTAGGAATGAGTTCCAATCATGTATTTTAATAGCATTTTGTAGAGCATCGTAGTTTATTTTGGTCCTAGTCAGTGGGGAAGCAACAGCAGAGTTTTTCACAAGAGAAGTGGAAATTGATAAGAAGAGTGGATAATGATCTGTAATATCACATAGTAGCACGTAGCTTTTAAATTGTCCAACAAGCTTGCACATAAGATGATCTAGACAGGTATTACCGTGGGTAGGGATATTAATAGTGTTTTGCAGTCCGTGTGAACCGACAATTTCAAGATAATCTCTCACGTATTTGTTATTGGTGTCTAATAAATTAATGTTTATGTCCCCCGTAAGTACAATATTTCGAGTTTTTGTTGTGAGTAGAGCTGTATCCAGTGAGTCGAGGAAAATACTTAAATTTTTAAAACAGTAAGGGCGATAGACACCAAGAACAGTCAGATTTCCTATTTTAGCGGCAATACAATTCGCTTCGTTTAACTCAATTTCCTGAGCTGTTGCTGAGATATCTTCTTTGATGTACATTATTACTCCATCATTTTGATTATAGCTCCTTTTACTATAGTAGAGAGTGTAACCATCAAGTATTGGGGGAATGGAATTTTCGTCACACCAGCATTCAGACAAAACTATAACGTGGACGTTCGTTTTCAATCTAGTGATGTATACTAAAAAACTGTCTAGGTTTTTGTTAACACTTCTGATATTCATAGAAATGATGTTAAGTTTATGTTCATTTAACGCAATATTGTCAAAGTCATTCGCAAGTTTGCTAGGATCATCTATAAACGTACAGGAGACGGAACAAGAGATATCTATATCGTCAAATAATTCTGGATTATTCATTTTTGCGCCCAATTTTAAGAGATGTATCTAAAAGGTAGTGTTCTGAAAAAAGTTTGTATCTTGTGGGAAATGTCGCGAGGTCCCCTGAGCTGGTTTTAGTATACTGGCATTTTATGGGTGTTTCAACAATTATTAAAGTATTCGTGTCTATATTTGTGGATGGTGATGATGTATATTTTGTGATTGTGAGTAGGAATTGTGAAAACTCGTTTGTAGTTTTGTAGTGGTAGTTGTACATACATAGGTATACAAGTTTTAGGATTTTACATAGAACTATAGCTATTAGTTGGTTATTTGTGCATGTATTTGTTGATGGTGATGTTGTATGTGTAGTGGTTACATGTAGTATTTGTGGATACGTGTTTATTGTTTCTTGGGAGTCGTTGGATATACATAGGTTTATAAGTTCTAAGATTTTAAATTGAACTACAGTTATTAATAGGTTACATAATATTTTTAAGTTACTTAAGCATAATCCTAGTCATTTAGTCCTTAAGAGATGGAATTGGGCTTCATTCTTTATTAAGATATATGGTTCTCCTTGTCTTTTCCGCAAGTAGACTAATCCATTTGTTGTCCAACAGTAGTCGTATCCCATTGTTTTGCGGAATTCTCTGGCGAGGAAAAATAGGCGCGCTGCACGCGGCGTAAGATGTTCTGACAGATAAACTTCTGTTTTAGGCCCTTCCAGGCCCATATGCGATGAATTCAGTTGCTCAGTTTTGAACCGGGTTGAGTTGAGTTTGTAATTTTTTGCAGCAGTAAGGATATTACCTTTTACTAAAGTCGAAGAGAACTCTGCTATTAAAACCGAATTTATCTGATCTGGTTTTGATGGCATACGATAGATATCTCGTATAATGCTTTCATCTATTTGGATCCCAATGGTGTTGGATATTTTTTTTACCATATCAAAAAGTTTTTCTTTTGTTTCTGATTTCTGTTTAGGTACATTTCGAATTTGAATACAAGTTTTTCGAATATCCCTTTCTAGTGTTTCACATTTCTCCTCCATAACTAACATTTGTGAAGCGATCATTTTCCGCTGTTCTTCCAAGTTGTTTATTGTGCCTTGTACATCATCTAGTTTTGCATTTACAAACTCAATGGACTTTTCAATATCTAAGTTTTTCTTGTGTGTAGTGTCATTTTGTGATTTGATATCAGATATGTGCTTTTCTAGCACATCTAACCGCAAGTTTTGTTCAGTCTGTAAGGTACACAGCATCTCGCGCAATTCTTCTCGAATAATTTTTCTCATTTCGTCTGGTTCAGATAATACTTCAGTCAACTCGTCTGTTACTCGCCGGCGCTTGTGGTCCCTTTGGGTGATGTGAACAATTTCTGTAGCTGGTGCAGGATATGGTGCTATTTTATCGACGTCTGTTTCCGACATACTTTGTGATTTGTTCAACGGCGGAGAACGGGATAGGTTCGGCATTGTAGTTAGAGCTAGTGTTTAATTTGCATGAACAAACACACCTGGGTAGATTATTATATCGTACACCGCTAGCCGTGTGTGGTTTGGGCCAGACACCAATGTGTCGCGTACTTACGTACGTGGTGGTGGTCGCAGCACAAGAATCGCAGCGTAGCTCGGGGAATGATGCCGTCTTTTTCTAGTAATAGGGCGCGCACTTTCTTGAATGTTATGGTCGCCTGGTACTTTGGCGAGAACTTAGGAGGCAAATTTAATATTTTTAGTTGTTAAAATTCGTTTTTTGAATATTCTAATTATTAAAATTCTGACACTAGTTGGCACGTCTAAACACTTCCGTGGTCCGAGGTGGAGAGGATATATACTTTGGATATACATTGTGTCTCATAGGCGTTCCTTTGCGTGCCGGTGTTGCTTTGTTGGCGGCTATATGGAGGGTTTTGTTGAATTTCTCCACGGCATTTTCAAGATCATTGATCGTGAATATCTTAGTGCGCAAGTCAACATTTGTGGTTATGACGTCCCCATATTCTTCCCAGTTGGTTTTTGTGATATGATATATTCTTAAGGGTGGTTCTTTTAGCGTCACTGTTGTATTAATGTTGAGGATTACCGGAGTATGGTCCGAGCTGAGGTCAAAACATGTTTCTGTTTTAGCAAAATTCTTGTCGACATTTTTTGTGATAAAAAAATCCAGTAAGTCAGGTATTTTGTTCCTGTCGGTTGGCCAATATGTTGGCTTGCTATTGGATAGCCATTCCATTTTATTCTTTTGTATGACTCGTTGAAGTTGTCTACCTCTTGGGTTAATGAGCCGGGATCCCCAGTATGTGTGCTTAGAGTTCCAGTCACCTCCGCATATAAATCTGGGTCCCAGTTTAGCCAAGAACCTTTCAAAGTCTTCCTCAGAAATAGTGTGCCTGGGTGGACAGTAGACTGCAGATATTATCATATCGTTTTTAGCTGTAAGCTTTATTGAAGTAGCCTGAATTTTTTCAGTGCGATATTCCTCCAGGGGATAGTGAGCTATATTATTTTTGATAATCAGTGCTGTTCCTCCATGGCTGTTCCCCGATGGATGGTTTGTAGTGTGAACTGTGTAATTTTTGAAAGCAACATGAGATTTGGCTGTGAACCTTGTTTCTGATATTAGGGCTATATCTATCAGTTCAGCTTGGAGGAAAGCTTCTAATTCTTGACGTCTTTCAGTCAAGCCGTTGGCGTTCCAAGTTATTACTCGGAGGTTGCAGTCTATCATTTTTTCGACAGACTGGTGACTAGTTGGACAATGCTATTTACCATTTTGTCCATCATCTTTTCCATAACAGTCATTATCGTCTGCTGGATTTTTTCGAGCATAAGTTCTAGTTTCTGGGTTATATCGTCAATATCCGAAGTGTTATCTTGTGTTTGTTTAAATTGTGTCTTGGTTGCTTCTGCGTATGTCTTATTTTTGTTGTTGCCTTTAGTGTGGTTATGTGAAAAGTTTTTTTCAGTTTTGTTCACTGAGTCTGTAGGAAACTGGTTGTCTTTGATTTTTGGCTCGATTTTTAAGATTTTTTCTTTGTATAATTTGTAGGTTTTGCATCCTTTGTAGCTGGCAGGGTGTTTTTCTAGACAGTTTGCACAGGTGGCCTCTGTGTTTGGGCTTTTTTTGCGTGTCATGGTCGAATGTTCTTCTGCACACTTAACACACCTAAATGGTCTGTAGCATAGGTTTTTGGTATGACCAAATCTCTGGCACCTTTTGCATTGAAGTATTTCCTGGCTCTTCTTTTTGTATGGTGCTTCGAATGTGACCTTCAAGTTGTTTATGTAGTTTACTTTAAAGATGTCTTTGTTATTATGTTTTGGTTCTAAGTCCACAAAGAACATTGGGAGAGGGTCTTTGGAGGCTCGATGTAGGACGTTGATTACCTGTCTGACTTCGTGTCCCATTTCGGTTAACTCCTTTGCTATTTGTTTGGTATCTTCTGTGCAGTGAAGGCCGCGTAATATCACTCTATATGCTCTTTCGCTCTTAATTTGGTATGTGTAGTGTGATATATTACTAGAAATAAATTCTTCCCTAATGCACTTGTAGGTTTGTATGTCTTTGGGCATGATTTTGATTATATGTCCTGATCTAAGAGTGTTCATAGTGTATGATGAGGTTTCAAGAAATTTATTCATCACATCCTTCAGTGAAGTCACATTAAGGACTCCTGTTACAAATATGGGTTCTGGCTTCGGCGTATACTCTTTTTTGGGTTTGTTAACCTCATGAGGTGGCTCATCATCTAGTATTTCAAAACTATTGTGAGTAGGTATTGTTACCTCTGACCTGCTTTTTGTCTTCTTGTTGTTGTCGTTTTGTATTGGACTCGTTTCCTTCCTTTTGTTTCTTCTTGTATGCATTTGATCTCTTTGCCAGTCATTTTTGTTGTACTCAATAGTTTCTATCGGTGTTGTTGTTGTTGTGATCTCTTTGGAATAATGCTAGGAGATAAATAGACACACTAGCTCTACTTGCTGTGAAGTGTTGTCGGCATGAACAACAAAAAAGTTGCATGGAACCGACCCGTGGAAGCTAACAGTCTCATTGTTTTGTTTCGGTCAGGCATGCGCTGGTAGTGTCTGCGCACTCGGGGCAGCCGTACAACCAGCTGGCGCTGGTGGCGTGGCGGCGCGGCCGGCGGCTGGCGGCGCTGTACTGGCACGTGCGCTCGCTGCTCGTGCGCGCGCCCTTCCCGCCCGCGCCCGCCAACCTCGCGCGCACGCTGCACGCCGCCGCCAGGTACGGTGCACACACGCGACACAGGCACGCGCCGGTAGTGTCGGCGCTGTACTGGCACGTGCGCTCGCTGCTCGTGCGCGCGCCCTTCCCGCCCGCGCCCGCCAACCTCGCGCGCACGCTGCACGCCGCCGCCAGGTACGGTGCACACACGCGACACAGGCACGCGCCGGTAGTGTCGGCGCTGTACTGGCACGTGCGCTCGCTGCTCGTGCGCGCGCCCTTCCCGCCCGCGCCCGCCAACCTCGCGCGCACGCTGCACGCCGCCGCCAGGTACGGTGCACACACGCGACACAGGCACGCGCCGGTAGTGTCGGCGCTGTACTGGCACGTGCGCTCGCTGCTCGTGCGCGCGCCCTTCCCGCCCGCGCCCGCCAACCTCGCGCGCACGCTGCACGCCGCCGCCAGGTACGGTGCACACACGCGACACGGGCACGCGCCGGTAGTGTCGGCGCGTACTGGCACGTGCGCGCGCCGGTTCTAAGCGACCACCTCACCAATTTTATATAATATTGAAATATGTCATTACAGTGGAGGGCTCAGCCGCGAGAGCAGCCTGCCCGTGCTGCCGGGTGTGGCCGCCGCCGCCGCCGCCCCCGCCGCGCCCTCCTCGCGCCTCGACGCGCACGCCTACGTCACCGAGCTCATCCGCGCCATACACTACATACACACTGTTGAACAGTTAGTATCTAATTTAATACCATATAATCTTGTGGTATTTTCGTTTAGCTCTACCAAAGCTCACTTTGCAAAAGTAATCGACACATACAGTCACATACTGTTACCATAGGTATGTTCTATGTCACTTTATAAATATATATATAACGGTTTCATGCAATAATGTTGCTTTCAATAAGCTCGTGTTTTATGATTTTTATAACAGTGGTTAAAAAATAATTTTTATAGTACTTCACGATTCATATGTATTTACCGAAGGCCAAGAAGTTATTAAAACAGAAAAATTTAACGTCTATGCTAAATTGCAGCTAGCCCAGTTGGAAGAAAAACACGCGCGATTCGTTAAGGTCGTGTGTGCGAATCCCACTCCAAACATTTTATGTTTCTTTTAAATATTTATCTTCGCTTGTGCGGTTCGCTTGCAGATTGGAAACGGCAGCCAAAATCGTGGAATCTCTCAACTCTTCACTCACCGCACTCATCGCAACGGATAGCTTCGAGTCGATGACATTAATTAAGGTGACTTTTCACACCATAATTACAACTATACCTCTTTTTACTACTATTACTTAATTATTTCAATAACAGCAATTAAAATTAGATGTGTACTCAGTTTATGATAAGGTGGTTAACGTTTGCTAAGATTCATAAGTGTGGATATTTATTGTTTAAGAGGCTTTTCTACAAATCAAAATAGAAATGAGGCAGCTCCGGTTTTTTGATTCTTAATAACTGTTAGTGTATTAAACCAAGATGGTCAGTTACGGCTACTGAACGTTAACCACCTTAACGGACTTGGAACGTTGACACCATTTTACAAATAATTTGATGCGGCATTGCTTGCGGCAAGAGGAATTAAGCTACATCGGCCGTATTAATGGTTTTCGCTAATTGGCTACTTGACAGTGTTAACAATAAAATATTAAAATTAGTAGATAGTTAGATATGTTAGCTTATTAGTAAAGTAATAATTTTATATTTTTATTTTTTAATTAAAAGCATAGTTAGTATTTTATTTTTGCAAAATAAATTTTACTTTTTTTATCTGTGGAACAAAAGAACCGAAACGGAAACCACCATTGCAATTCGGAAATGACAGCTGTCGGCGAAAATAATTTATTTTAATGTGGCGAAATAATGATTATTTTACCGATTAAATTGAATTATTGTGTCTTTAATCGTATTAAGAATTTACCGTTTATCTAAATTAAGTCGTTCCTATGCGTATCAGTTCGTTGTCTACAACGTTGACGTCATAATTGCAACAGTGACGTGACTTGGTTGGTTTTCGCGCGCTTTTTAAATGTGTTACACAAAATGTTATTTTTTTCTGGTTGTAAATACATTTTTTCCAGATAAATCGAATTGCTTGGGATATAAAATGAACGGGCGCACATTTTACAATACTTTTTCAAAAACTGTCAAGTAGCCAATTAGCTATAAAATTATAGATTAAGGCTGTGTCCCCAGTAGGCAAACTGTTAGCGGCCGACTGAGTTTGCGGCGTACCGATTTAGTACGCCCTTCCATATATTTGAAATGAAGTGTCCACAGTTTGCTAGTTTTGCGCTCACTATACGCAGTTTGCAGCGTTATGCTCGCTGACTAGCAGTGAGCGGCCGACTCCCATCAAAACCGGTTCTAGTCGGCGGCGACGCACGAAAATTGATTAGAGTTTGCAGCTAACTCAGTTGGCCGCTAACAGTTTGCCTACTGGGGACACGGCCTTAAATGCCTCGAAACGATTTAATAATCAGTGTGTTAATTCGTAAAATTCTGACGTCATAGTTTGGTATCTTCATAGAAAATCTATACGGGAATCGTGTTTTGACATGTATTTTTAAGTATCTCAGTTGAGTATCCAGTCAACATCCCTATTTACGTAGATTTATCAATGTAATAAAAATAGTTAAGATGTAACTGTATACTCATAGTTGCGTATCGCATTATTTGCAGATGGCGTGTGTGCTGATATGGCTGGTGCACTCGTCGACGGAGGATTTCAAGCTGGAGAGCAGCTCGCTGACTGTGGCGGAGGCGGAGGCGGCGGCGCTGGCGGAGGCGCTGGCGGCGGGAGCGCTGCTGGCGCTGCTGCTGCCGGCCTGCACCCGCGCCCGCCCGCCGCCGCGCACGCTGCCTGCACGTGAGTATGAGGCGGCGGCGCTGCTGCTGCCGGCCTGCACCCGCGCCCGCCCGCCGCCGCGCACGCTGCCTGCACGTGAGTATGAGGCGGCGGCGCTGCTGCTGCCGGCCTGCACCCGCGCCCGCCCGCCGCCGCGCACGCTGCCTGCACGTGAGTATGAGGCGGCGGCGCTGCTGCTGCCGGCCTGCACCCGCGCCCGCCCGCCGCCGCGCACGCTGCCTGCACGTGAGTATGAGGCGGCGGCGCTGCTGCTGCCGGCCTGCACCCGCGCCCGCCCGCCGCCGCGCACGCTGCCTGCACGTGAGTATGAGGCGGCGGCGCTGCTGCTGCCGGCCTGCACCCGCGCCCGCCCGCCGCCGCGCACGCTGCCTGCACGTGAGTATGAGGCGGCGGCGCTGCTGCTGCCGGCCTGCACCCGCGCCCGCCCGCCGCCGCGCACGCTGCCTGCACGTGAGTATGAGGCGGCGGCGCTGCTGCTGCCGGCCTGCACCCGCGCCCGCCCGCCGCCGCGCACGCTGCCTGCACGTGAGTATGAGGCGGCGGCGCTGCTGCTGCCGGCCTGCACCCGCGCCCGCCCGCCGCCGCGCACGCTGCCTGCACGTGAGTATGAGGCGGCGGCGCTGCTGCTGCCGGCCTGCACCCGCGCCCGCCCGCCGCCGCGCACGCTGCCTGCACGTGAGTATGAGGCGGCGGCGCTGCTGCTGCCGGCCTGCACCCGCGCCCGCCCGCCGCCGCGCACGCTGCCTGCACGTGAGTATGAGGCGGCGGCGCTGCTGCTGCCGGCCTGCACCCGCGCCCGCCCGCCGCCGCGCACGCTGCCTGCACGTGAGTATGAGGCGGCGGCGCTGCTGCTGCCGGCCTGCACCCGCGCCCGCCCGCCGCCGCGCACGCTGCCTGCACGTGAGCACACGACCCAGCAACCATGTCAAATGGTGTTTGACGGGTTACGGCATGTGACACCACGTTGGGCGCCATGTAACACCACGGGTTTACGGCATTTGACACCACGTTGGGCGCCATGTAACACCACGTTGGGCGCCATGTAACACCACGTTAACCGCCATTTAACAACACGTTGGTTTACATGTAAAACCACGTTGGGTGCCATTTACGAACACGTCAGATGCCATGTAACACCACTTTAGGTGCCATTTAAGAACACGTTAGGTGCCATGTAACACCACGTTAGGCGCCATTTCACAACCCGTTGGGTGCCATGTAACACCACGTAGGGCGTCACTTGACAACACGTGTTACATACACCACGTTAGATGCCATGTAACACCACGACCCATTTGACACCATGTTCAGTGCCACCTAGCATCACGTTAGGCACAATTCAACACCGCTCATTTTTAAGTCAACATTCATTTATTTTTCACGTCAAGCGCTATTTATTAACACATTAAGTGCAATTTAACAACACTTTGGGCGTCATTTAAGTTGGGCACCTTACATCCATCCATCCATCCATCAGCCTCTTTTCGTCCACTGCTGGACATAGGCCTCCCCTACAGAACGCCACAACGCGCGGTCCTGCGCTTTCTGCATCCAGCGGCTCCCCGCACATCTGACGATGTCGTCAGTCCATCGTGTTGGGGGCCGCCCCACGCTGCGTCGTCCGGTACGTGGTCGCCACTCGAGGACCCTCTTTACCCAGCGGTCGTCGGTCCTACGAGCGATGTGGCCTGCCCATTGCCACTTCAGCGTGCTAACTCTTCGGGCTATGTCGGATACACCGGTCCTTCTACGGATCTCCGTATTACGGATCCGATCATGTAGGGAAACGCCGAGCATAGCCCTCTCCATAGCACGCTGCGCAACTTCGAGCTTCGTTATGAGGCCAACATTCAGAGACCACGTCTCAGTTCCGTAAGTCATCACTGGTAACACACATTGGTCATAGACCTTTCTCTTCAGGCACTGGGGAATTTTGGACGTGAGGATATGCCTAAGCTTCCCGAACGCTGCCCAGCCGAGTTGGATTCGTCGGTTGACCTCTTTCTCGAAGTTGGATTTGCCTAACTGGATAGTTTGTCCCAGATAGACGTAATGATCGACAACTTCGAGAATCGCATTCCCAACAGATACTGGTGCCGGAGTCACATGGACATTGAACATTACCTTGGTTTTATCCATGTTCATCCGTAAACCAACCCGTTGGGAAACACTGCTGAGGTCATTGAGCATTGTGCCAAGGTCCTCCAGGGATTCTGCCATGACCACGATATCGTCTGCGAATCGAAGGTGAGTGATGTATTCGCCATTGATGTTGATGCCGAGTCCGGTCCAATCGAGAAGCTTGAAGACGTCCTCCAATGCAGCGGTGAACAGTTTCGGGGAAATTACGTCCCCCTGTCTGACACCTTTCTGCAGTGGGATCGGTCTCGTGCCTCTATCTTGGATTCGAACTGACATGGTGGCGTTTCTATACAAACACTTCAACGCTTCGATGTACCGATAGTCAATTTGGCACCGCTGGAGGGACTGCAGCACCGCCCAAGTCTCGACTGAATCGAAGGCCTTCTCATAGTCCACATACGCTAGACACAGAGGCCGATTATACTCCTCGGCCTTCTGTATAATCTGACGCAGCGTATGTATGTGGTCTATGGTGCTAAAGCCTTTTCGGAACCTTACAATGCGTAGTAAACTAATGTGTAGTCACCGTTTATGAACACATTGGGAAACATTTACCACCATTTTGTGACATTCAACAACATGTTGCGTGACACTTAACAAGACGTTGGTTTTTAAAACCACATTAAAAGCCTTGCAAAACACGTTGGGCTCCATTTATTAAACGTTGAGCGTCAATTATCACGTTAAAAGTCAGTGAAAACTACGTTGGGTGCCAATAAAATTCATTTTGGACGCTAATTAACATCATGTTGGGCGCCATTTAAGATCAAGTATGATAATAACAGCACGCAGGGTGCCATTTTTGAAGGCTCACCAGTGCCCTAGCATTCGTGGAAGGGTCGGTATGCAGCGGCTGTGTTGGTTGCAGTGAAGGTGTGGCTGCAGTGGTGCGTGTCGCAGCCGCGCTTCGTGCGGTCGCGCGCGTGGGCCGCGCGGCCGGCGCTGGGCCCGGCGCTGGCGCACGCGCTCAACCTGCTGCCGGGACACCTGCCGGGACACCTGCCGGGACACCTGCCGGGACACCTGCCGGGGCACCTGCCGGGACACCGCCGCGACGCTGATGCTTGTACGTTCACCTCTACTAAAGTACACATTAAACAAATACTAGTTCGACCAGACTTGGGAGATCTCTAATCGAACAGCCAGTGTGTTGTGTAAATAACAAGAGCGATTATCGCGATTATTATCTCCATAAATTATTTCGATTGATAAAATATGCATTATACACACGTGATCTCCAGGTTTTGCAAAAATTGGAAATAAACATTAACTGTTCATCGACGTTGTACATATTTATGATATACCTTTATTCATGTAAACTTTTACTAAATCATTTATGAATCGTCAGATTGTGTTAAACTACCGCCGTGTTCGGAATATCTATGTCGAAAAGAATCGGCAAGAAACTCGATAATAAAATGATACAAGTCTACAATATAAATTAAAATACACAGTATACGTTTATTATGTTGACCAACAGACGAGAGCGTCCCGCTGCCGGAGGACGAGGAGCTGCACGGGTTCCTGCCCCTGGAGGAAGCGATGAAGCCGCTACGGTTCGACCGCGCCGCGTGGGACACGTACGGCGGCCGCGTGCCCGACGTGCCCGACGCGACCGACGTGACCGACGCGCCCGGCGTCGGCGGGGGCCGGGGGCCCGACGAACAGTGAGTCAATCAATCTAATACCAAACTTCAATTTTTGACATTACGACGTCTAATAACTCGATACTACGAGATGCATGCACGTAAAAGATGACGCCATTGTCCCGTTACGCTCATTGTCGCGTAAGTGAGAGCGCGGCACGAACGAGAGAGAGGCATGATCGGCTCCAGCGATCAGCTAAGTTCGGTTGCTGTAATGTATGACGTTGGACTACCGTCCGTTTTTTAGCATTAGAAACTTCGTATAAAGATTTGTTGATGCACAGTTGCGTCCTAAGATGGCACTGGCAAAACAAGGCTTAAAGCCATCTTTCAGACGCGAGAGATAACATTACGTCAAAATATAATTTATTTCTTCATTATTCCTTACGTCGCGTGTACCAATTAGATTCGATATTATGATACTTTAGGCCTTTTTGGCAATTGCAGGCAATAATTTGTTTATTTTCTATGGGGAATTTACAAAATCTTTGATGATAAGAAAGAAAAAATAATTGGCCTTCTTTACATGAACGTATGATACGTGTTTATTTTGTATTTTTAAATGTTGCAATTTCTACGCCTACGATAAATTCCGGTTAGCTCAGTTGGAAGAGCGGCAAGCGCGATACTAATGCAGTCCATGACCTTCAGGACTCTTATCCCACAGCGCAAGGAGAGATTAAATTTTTCTGTTCCTGTAAAATGTTTAAAGTTTGCTAATGCGGCATGAAGTGTTAAATAGTGGACGCAACATTTCCTTGTATTAAGTTGGCAGCAGTCAAATAGGTTGGCACCACTGTATTTGTTAATTTTACCGCCTAAAATACAGTCACGTATTTTCACCAACATAAATCTTTTATTTAAATGTAGTAGACTCCAAATCTTTCATGAAGCGTTAGAATAAAATGATACTAGATGAGAACCCGGCTTCGCTCGGCTGAATTGTGACCTATAATACACATCTAGTTACAAAATGTAGGTAGATATTTATGTAGTAAAGCAAGACATAAGTTCGCATAGCTTCATTGTGTTTAATAAATGTAGAAGGTAAATAAAAACTGCAAAAAACACTTATTAAGTAAAGAGTTTATCATAAAAAAGTTTCAAAAACAATATTTTCGCGAAACGTCAATTTCGGCTAGGTGTACCTAATATGGCGACTGAGGTTAGTTTATCAGTGCTATTAGAATTCAACGAAATACTTCATAATCAGAATTTTACAGATATATGTTGTCGACTCGAAATGAATATTTTTCTATGCTTTGTTATTCTAATCTAAGTTTCGATCGAGTCTACCGTACTCCATGACGAAATTATTAATATAGAATACAGGATTTTCTGTTGTATTCTGAAAACGCGAGGCTGTGGTATGATTTATCGCTCGTGTTCTTCCAGGCCAGTAGGCGAGGTGTCGGCGGCGCGCCTGACCAACGAGCCGGAGCTGAAGGAGCGGGTGCGCGCGCACCGGCTGCTGCAGCTCGGCCGCCGGCTCGCCGCCCTGCTGCCCGACCAGCTGAGCGTCGACACGTGAGTACTAGCCCGTCGCTGCCCAGAAACGACGACAGTGTCACAACACTCAGACCAGAGTCTATTGAACTGGCCGAGAATAGAACCTAGAACCTCAAAAATGGCGCCAAAGTCCGATCTGCTCGCAAGTCGGTTACGGAGGTCGTCGACGCCGCCGGGAGGACGAAAAGCGGTCGAAGTTAAAAGTTTTTGATGCCGCCAGCTGCATGGCAACGACCATGGCGATATGTTTATAATCGTGTATGTAAAGTTCGCTCGCTACCTAAGTGCGAACCGGTCTGGCGTCGTCGCGGGTGGCTGCGCAATGGCGAGTCTTAAAATGCGCCAGTCGAAGGGCGCTGCAGTGCGCATGCGCTAGCGCCAGCTTCAGGGCGCCGGCCGAGTCGCGCGCACTGCAGTAGTTCGGCACCTATATCTACCGAGAAAACACCGGTAAGAAACTCAGCAAATTAGTTACAGTAGCAGTATCTAACTTATAATTGTGTGTAGAACACGTTGGACCAAGTCATATATTTTGTTTTGCTGAGTGTATAAAGCATTAAGTAAGTATTTATTTTAAGAGATAAGCTAGAGCAGACTAATCTCCAAAAGTGGTGTAGCTATAGGATGTGATGTATGGCGGCGTGGTAAATTGTTTGTCGTAGGTTAGTGTGCGGAGACAATCTTAAACACTGATCCACAGTTAGTCATTTATTCGTACAAAAACGAAACACAAGAGAGGTACGCACAATAGGTTATACACACAAGAGTTAGCGAAAGAATAGTCACAAGAAGGAGTGAGAGCGTAACCACCGAAGGTATTTCATTAACAAGTAAGCGCGTCTCAAAGTATACGATCGCACGCGAAGCGTAAGTTCAGACTGGCTCTCCCCGATCACCGCGGGCGCACGGCGTGTGCAGAGGGGAGGCGAGCGGGCGTGTGCGGCGGCCGAACAATAGGACCGGCCGGCCGAAATATCTACTAATAAAAACGTCGCACCGTTTGTTTGTTAGTTGATATTTCAGAGTGACCAAATAATTTATTAAAATTAAATACAGTCATGTACACAATTTAGCTATTAATATTATTAAGATGTATGTTTAGAAGTAAGTTTTACATTATGTTAAATACCTAGTGGTTAAATTAGCTTATAAATTATGTAAAGTTAAAATTAAATTAGCTTAAGATAAATTATAAGTAGATAGTGATATTTTATAGTAATAATAATTAGCCCGATGCTAACAGCACGCCACAGTGGCACCTGTTCACAAGCATGACGTATGTGCCAGCCATCGCTTCACTCAACCATACTGTGAAGGGAGAGACTTTTAGTGAGCATAAATAAACAATGAGATATATTCTGCAGCGATGAGGAGGGTGTAGAGCGGTTCGTCGCTCACCACGTGGGGGGCGAGCAGCTGTCGGCGGCCCTGGCGGCGCTGGCGGCGGCGGCCGACGAGGTCTCGGCGGCCGCGGGGGCCGAGGCCGAGGCCGAGGACGAGAGCGACGAGGACCCCGTGCCGCCTCCGCCTCCTATTGTCATCTCGGAGGCAGACTTCCGGGAGAAGGGTATGTTCGGAGTTAATGTTTATTCATGTTATTTTTAGAGTTAAGAAGGTTGGAAAAGATCAGAAAAGTGCAGCTACACAGGTGCATGCCACGCCACATTTGAACTATGATGACTTGTTTAAGTGTACTATCTAGACCTAATATACAAAAGTTAGTTTTCCATATTGGAGAATCGAACCCGGGATTTTAGAGATGGCGCGATACCAAAGTTCGGCGCTCTCGTCTCACGCAGAGGTCATCAAAAGCCTTATGTAAAGGGGGGGGGGGGTGATTTAATGTACATCGAAATTTGGAATCAATTTGATAAATAAGAAGATAAAAATAATATTAGACAGATATAGAATAACATTTAGCATAAATTGTATGCAAAAAATATTCCAAAATAACGTGTAAAAAGTTACGGCAACAGCCAGTTCACAATATTAATAACGCGAATGTTAACTTTCAGTGCGAGAAAAGAGAGTGGGTATTCTGAAACCCCAGGGGTCGCTGGAACGCGCGCGTGAGGAGCGAGCTATGGCCAGCACGCAGGACGACCCCGTGAGTGATTTGTATGAATACGTACAGACACCATTATTCGTTTAAATACACCACAGTACCTTGTCACAATCAACTTGTCGAATTAAATATGTAGTCGGATACTCGGTTACCTCAAAGTGAGGAGGGCCTTCAATGAACTAAACTTCCTTAATCTGGTACACAATTTTAAAAATCATCATTGCGTGTTATCATATTTAAATTTATCATTCGAAGACCATAGACTTTCGCTTGTCAGTCAATTTATATAAAAATCAATGCTACTTTTCGTTATTAGATAGCTCGACAACGGGCTCACCTATCCAAACTACTCGGACCATCTAGTAGCTGGTTTATGTGAAGTTTGCACCAAATCGATCGAGCTGTTCTTCATTTATCACATTTTTTTGTAACAAATGAACATGAGTGCGAAGCCGCGGCGGTTGCTAGTATTTCATGAATCAATTACTTAGATCAAAGATATTGTAAATCGGCAGTCCCATGCAAATATAAATAAATTATTTCCCCCCTTGTGACATACAGAGTTGGGCAGCAACACAAGGCCATTGACATTTCAAAAAGGCCTAAAATGTCTAGCTCAATTTAAATCTTAAGTGACTGAGGAAATAAATCATTTTTGTCGCAAAGTTTCGCGGCTGAGAAGGCTTGAAGCCTTCGTTTTGCGAGTGCCGTTTTAGGTCGCAACGGTGCGTGTAGTACGTGTTTGATCGAGGGCTGGTCGGTAATTGCAGGAGTCTGACGGCGGCGAGGACAGCAGCAAGAGCGAGGACAAGAAGGAGGCGCGCAAGCCGCGCGTCAACATCGCGATGGCCGCCATTATGCGCAAGCAGGAAGAGATCAACAAGCAGGTGAGACTGACACGCTAGTACCTACGCGCAACATGCACCTACGTGTACTACCAGCAGTAAGTAGTGTCACGTTTTAGGTGCGTGAGCAAATAAAAGGTGATAAGTCAGGGTACATATAGTTTATTGCTTCTCAGGGAAGTAGGTTCAGTTGATTAGTCGAGAAACTTTAACAATTCTTTTAGAAGAAAACCACTGTCCTGTGAGTAGCGAGGAACCGATGTCGTCCGCAGCAAGGGTTTAACAGTCACAGGGCGGGTAGCAGACAGGGATGCGGTAGGTAGATGGACAATTCCACTCCTGGAACTGGAACCCTGGAATTGCCCCAATTGGATGTTTTAGAAAATGTCCAACTTCATTCACTTGACTGCAACATCCAGATCCGACGGCAGAAGCGAGCTACTAACTACAGCGTGGCTTCTTAAAGCATCAATTAGCGATCAAAGATGTTGCAGTACAAGCAAAATCACAATTCGCCCAGTAGAATTCAGCACAGAAAATAACTATACAAAAATTTCAACATTAAAACTAAACAGGTAGGTAAATACGATTAAATGTAGAAGTTTTACAACATTAGGGAAAATTGTATTTTATGTTGCACGATGATGTACAGGCAGCTTGTAGCAAAGCAGCTTATAGCAAAAAGCTTAGTTAAAACCATGTAATTATGTATATAATTCACGCACAATTATTATATTTAATTTACATAGTTGATGAAGAGTTGGTTAAAAGTAGGGTAGGAATAGGATGATTAAACAATTTTGCAACACTCACCCAATCCGGGGAATTAGTAGCACTAAGTATTTATTGTACGTTTTGTAGAACACTCCACTCGCAAGTTAAATTTAATTGTAGTCAGAACAGATTCTAACCAGGACGGAGCTAAGTACAGATATTATCGCAGCGTAGTAGGTGATAGGAACTATGCCGGAGAGCGCAGTGATCAGAGTGCCGACCGGCCGATATCCCCCCGCTCGTCACTCGCTTGACCACCCGAGATACAAGGACGTATGACGTCGCCCATTATATTCGCGTGCGGCTACGGTCTCAGCGCACATTTTAAAACTATTAGGTACATTTCTGTTTTAAAACTTTACTTTTAGGTTAGCCGTTATGGTAGATTAAGTTTGCTTCAAACAGTATTAGCATAATGTATTTAGTAAATTATTTATAGTTCTGGATTTAATTGTACATAGTGAAATTATTTTATATGTTTGTATTATATATTTTAAGAAATTAATTATTAGCCTTAGACCTATAAAAGATAAGTGTTACAGTAGGTCAAGTCATCGCTAGCAGCCCCATATTTTTGGAGTAAGATTTAGCAAAGGGTCTTACAATTTGCTGCTCTTGTATACGTTACGGGGGAGAATAAACATCTAGACAAGGCGCTAGCCTTTATCCGTAGCCAGCATGCTTCATGAGTACGTTGACAGTATCTTTTAACTATATTATGTCAACTTCATAAAACCACTCAAATGTAAAAACAATAAAAACTTGCAGGTGAAGTTCGTGACGCCTCCGCCGACGCCGGACTCCGCGACCGACGCGACAGAAGCGAAAGACCAGGACAAAAAAGTGGTCCAGCCGAAGCCGATCAAGGGCCTCGCGAGCCTGCCGCTCGGCAGGAAGACGGGCGGCATCCTCTCCCTCAAGGACAAGTCCGCCGGGTACCCGCATCTGGTCAACACCGACCCCGAGCCGAAGAAGGTGGAAAAAGAAGAGAAGAAAGACGCTAAACCTCAACCCTCGAGCCAGAACTCGCAGGGTTACCAGCCAAAGCGGCAAGACCTGCCCCCGTCGCCCAAGTGGGGGTCAAACGTGCCCCCTAATTACAGCGAGGGGCCGCGGATGGGCTTCCCGAAGGGGTACGTGCAGAGCGCAGGGGCCGCGTACGTCGGGCGGCTCCCGTCGCCGCCGCCCGCCGCGGCCGGGATCAGGCTGCCCGTCGTCAACCCTAAGGAGATCGACGTGAGGACTGCGGCGCTGCAGAAGCAGAACTCTCGGCAAGACCTGTTCCAGGTAAAGTCAATATTTTTTATTCATAAAGATTACATTAGTAATCCTTAGCTACCGAACCTAAACTACAGGTATATGAGAATTACTATTTTCTTTGATGGCTTTCGGGTTTTAACCTAATAACCGCCAACTACTTCTATACAAGTTCAGGATTTTCGTGCCGTCAACGCCACTACTTCTATAGAAGTTACTCATTGTACCTACTTAAATTAAATACCTTTACGGTGCATTAAACATTTGTTTCTCTTGTAATTTTGTAAGATGGACAGGATTGAAGCCCATTTTTGTTATTTCGCCGGCAGAAACAGGCTTTATAGTGTTTTAAAACAGATAAAAACAAAAACGCCTGAAATATTTTGATGTCCCATACGCCAACGACTTCATATCAAGTAGGCTAGTGATGTGACGCGATAGTTGCATTCATCACAATCCTACATGTTTATTTTGTTTTGTTCCATACAAATATTCATAGATTTTATGATTGACAATTAATTCCGGTCTGAAAATAACGTATTACATAATAAATATTAAAATTAATTTATTTCACGAAGATCCTTACTAATATTATAAATCGGAAAGTGAGTTAGTTTATTTGTTCCGCTTTCACGACATAACTACTGAACGGATTGCTTTTAAATTTTGCAGACGTATAGTTAAAAGTGCGGATTAAATAATAGGGTACTTTTTATCCCGGAAAAAACTGATATTCCCGAGGGAAAACAAAAATATAGTTTGCTTGATGGATGGATTGGAGATGGCGCTGTGTGGCGTTTTAATCAAGGTAAAATATTGCTAACGAATATAAACATGTAAATTTAGAAGCTTAATGATATGATAATGAATCCCCGAAAATGAGGAATTCGCGAGGGATGACGTACAATTTGTTTTATCGTCTATACTGTTTTTTACATCGACTTAGGTATATAATATAGTGTACCATTCAGTTTTTGTTTAACAACTAATCGTATCCAGCGTTACATCGTGCTTCTTAGATTTTTCCGTGGAAATGAGAAGTTTTCTTTTAGTTGTGCTTTATACTGCAATATAACCAAATTCCACGCGGGCGAAGCCGCGGGCGGAAAGCTAGTTAATTTATAATTTATTTAGGATTTTCGATATTGCAACACCCATCTCTACGCAATGGCAAGATTTCAGTGCTACGAGCGCCACCAACTTCAATGCAAGTAAACCTGTGACGTCATAAGCGTACAGGTTTCAAGGTCATTGTGTCATAGTGCCGGCCGTTACAAACGTGCGCTCGTCTGTTATTTCTTTCGTACAATAATCATTAAATATAATGATCGAAAATATAAAAAGTAAAATATCGAAAGGTAAACTTACACAAACTATAAAAAGTTATAAAATATACGAATAATAACATACCATTCATTCTTTTGGCTTACTTTTCACCGTAACATACTTGTTATGGTTTATTACTACCGTACAAGAGCCGTCTTTTCTTTATTCAAATCGTCTAGAGATATAGAGATTCACTCAAGGTGAAGAAAGAAAAGCATAGACAACACTTCTATTTGAGATATTTATCTTGCCACGAGCGCCAACGACTTGATATGAAGTCAACGGACTACGTTATAAAATGAATAGTGAAGTGCCTTTTATAATAAATGTTTTGCAAGATTATGCATGTATTTTTGTCTATGATAATAGATACCCGTTTTTCTTACTAAAAATGTTCATAAAATAAAACAAATTACTATTATAATGTATCAGGGTTTATTTACATTTGCAAAATTTAAAAATAAATCGTGATTTAGACATCAATTTTTTTTATCGATATGACGTTATGCCACATCCTTGCTTTCGTACTATCGATACTGTTATACATTTATACGTTGGCGTACAGCGGGCCACTACGTTTAAGATAGCTGGGCTGGGTAAAGGTTAAGAGGTAGCGTGTAATTAGCGCTGTCTATCTGTCACTAGACTGTATCTCAATGAACCGCGATAGTTAGGAATTAGTAATGTTCACAGATGATGTATTCCTGTTGGAGCTATTATAACAAATACCTAACAAACTGTGACATGACTGACACACACTAATAACTATTTAGTTTTTTATTTGTGCCGGCGACCTAATCATGTCGCTGCGGGCTAATCACCAACTAAAAAAATGAAATGTATATGTATTTTACTATTAAAACGGAGCACGTTGTGCGACCTCACAGGGAGTTCCGATACAACAAGCGTGATTATTTTTACCGTTTAGATAATGGTATTGAACCGTTCGTGCACGTCAGTCTCGCACTTGGCCGGCTACTTTTAACTGACTGTGAGCTGCTGGTTAGTTAACACGTACAGTAAAAAGTCTCACATATCCTTTATCTCCGCTTTTTTTTTTTCATTATGTGTTTGTTTTCAGGACGGGCACAAATTCGGCAACTACAACTACCAGATGTCGGGCGACAAGAAGAACTTCCTGAGCGACCTGCCGCCGCGGTTCGCGAACCAGTACCGCTACTGGCAGACCGCGCAGGACCAGCCCGGCGACAACAAGTTCCGCGACGACTCCTTCAAGCCCCAACCCTCGCTCTTCAACTCGCCGCAGCCCAACTGGCCGAACCAGGACGCCTACCTCCAACCTTCAAACTGGTGGAAACCCGAGAACCCTCCCCCGAACTTCAGCGCGAACTACCCGCAGCCGATGAGCGTTCAGCCGAACTTCTACTCACCCCAGTCCGGCTACCAGCCTTTTAATCAGATGCAGAGCCAGCCGATGGCCCAGCAGACGAAGCCGGAGTCGTTGCTGACCGGGCCGAGCTACCTCCAGTCCAGCATCGGGCAGCCGCAGCTGCAGAGCCTGCAGAACATCGTCAGCTCGCCGAGCTTCAACTCCTCGCTGAACACGTTCGGCACGTACGCGCCGCCGGTCGGCTACGACTCGGCCATGTACCCACAGTTCAATAATAACAAGCTGGGGTACCAACCGATGCACAAGCCGCACCAGGTAATGAGCTTGCCTTTTATAAGCTTAGTCAGATATTTCGTAGATCCAGAATTCCATGCGTGTCATACAAATTATTGGCCCCCGAATATTACGAACATATTGCGGAAAAATCCTATAGGGTCATGTAATTTAGTGTAATTTAAATACACTACCCTGAGAGATAATGGATTTTTGCTAAAACTCTAGTAATATAACCCAAGGTGTAAAAAGATCATTAATAGTATATGCCGTTGAATAATATTCCTCGTTGATAATAGGTAATGTGTATTTTAAGGTGGGGTACCAGCCCGGTAAAGACCTGATGGACATTGGGGGGCTCGGCTTCGGCTCCAATGTGATGGACATGCAGCAAAGGAATTTAGGCATGAAGTTCAACGAGTCCTTGACCAATGATAACAATGCTATGAATCTGGATCAGACCGGGGTAAGTGTAGTTTTAATTACTTTGTCTTTTGTTTAGGACTATGATTGCTTTTGATACATTTTATTACACATAGATAGAAGATCAGTAAAATTGAATTGAATTGATTTAAGGTTTAAAAGGAATAAATTTGTTTATACGCTCTGCCATGATCAACAATGTTTGTATACCGACATAAATAACAACGAGTGTGACAACTATCAATAGTATATTTATTTTCCACCACAAATAGAGCGGGGGTGTCACGCCGGCGGCGGGTGCGACTGGAGGCGGGGGCGCGGGCGGCAGCACGTACTCGCTGTTCAGCGGCGCACCCGAGCCCGGCTGGGCCGCCGCCGCCCACCACCAGCCGCACCAGGTGACCACACACCACACATACCATACATAAGAAAGCGATCAATAATCATGATTTTGGTCTTGGATTTATTAATAGCAAGCCCCATTTCCATACTGATGGCTTCAAGTTTGTGTAGTAGCTCCGCCATTTCTTTTTCCGATGATGCAAGAAGGGTTGTATCGTCCGCGTATCTGAGGTTAGATATTTTTATGCCACCTTCCCAACCATCTAGGGTTTGTCGCATGATATATTCTCCATATATATTAAAAAGGATGAGAGAGAACACGCAACCTTGGCGAACACCCTTCTGGAATTTGAAACGGCTTGATGTTGAGTCTCCTACAGTCACTGTGCCGTATCCCGACTCATACAGCTTGCGAATGAGCATTATGAGGTGGGCTGGTACACCTGCCTCGGATAGGACTTTCCATAGTTTCTCCCACTTAACGCAGTCAAAAACCTTTTGGTAATCCACAAAACACATGAAAGTTGGGGTATTATATTCATAGCACTTATCTATTATAAAGCGAAGGTTCAAAATTTGCTCTCTGGTACCTCTCTCTTTCACAAAACCGGCTTGCTTTTGGGGGCCAGTCTAGGAAAGATCTTAGTCTCGCATTGATGATATACAGTAAAATTTGACTTGCATGAGATATTAGTGCGATGGTTCTGTAGTTAGTACAGTTTCGTACGGAGCCTTTTTTGCGAAGAGGAAGAATATCACCTATGAACTTGAATATTTGACTTTGACACATCGCACCCAAGACCACCCTTTTCATTCTTAATATTTGCCTAGAAAAATAAACCGCTTTGAACAATGGCGACAGCTTAAACTATTCTCCGTTGTCATCAGTCCCTGTGGTCGGGTTCGTCGCCCCTGGAACGGCTGCTGGAGCAGCAGAAGCAGATGAAGCCGCAGTGAAGTCCAGCGCTCCGCCCCGCGGTCACCCATCACGCGAGCGACGCCCACTGCGCTCCTGACAACAAAGCTCTTGCACCATCAAACACAACTGGAGAGACCTTGGATTAGAATCTCCAATGAATATAATCCATATTTAGGACTCGTTTAGCAATCACTTTGTGGATTTTTTCTATTTTCTAGGAAATTCGTATAAAAGTATTAGCCCCCTTATTTACAAACGAGAGAAACGTTTTGAATTCTCGAAGTCTCTCTCCAACCATTTAAGTTGAGAAAGAGACAGAGCATAGTTTCAGAATTTAAACCCGCTTCTGACGTTTTGTGATTAAGGAGGCCGATTTGTTCTTGTAAACATCAAATGTCTTCGACGAGTCGTTTCTAATTTGGATTAATTATCTAAGGTCCTTTGTGCGGTTGAAGTAAATTTATAGTTTGAGAACCCTCATGGACAATAAACGTACATAAATTAATTGTACCAACACCGCTGAGGCGGTCAAAGACTAGTTCATTCGCGGGCAGTCTGCACCGTTGGCTATACCAAAAGTATTTCATTTATTTTTTAGAAATATACTGTATGGTATATATCCGACTTAAAGTCGGTAGTTTACAAAACACTGCAAAGCTAAAAGATACTTGAGTGTTTGTCCTTCATAATGTGATATAAAAGACCACATTCATAAATTTTCTACAATGGAAAATTAACATAGCACCGATTTACTCTCTGATCAATCATTTATCATCTGGATCAGGCTTCCTATGCCATCAAGTGGGTTAAGAGAGTATTATTTTATGCTTTATACATATTAGTCTATTATTCGCGCAATGAAAGATGAGACTAGATACATAACGGATACATATTTTGTAGACGATTGTATAATAAATATGTGTCTTGGCCATCTCTATTGAAGAGTTGGTCCAAGTCTCGTTTTTCGTTTGGCATAGTAGCAAACATAATACCCCACTATTATTTATAAATAAATAAAAGACAATGTTACTTTCATTCTGGTCGGGTATTATGATGGTCATTTCTAGTGCGTACATACTTGTTTTGTAATTTAAATATGTAAGTAACTTTGTATAATATTTTTGTTACGATGTTTCATAAACACAACGCAATAGTACAACCTCCCTACAGCGATTTCGCAATACTGCGTGTTCATAAATCTCTATTAGTAAACATATTTCTTCTGTAATTATATTTTAAATTATAACTGTGAATATGTTCATAATTTTCATAAATGTATAGGTACTTGAATTAACTCCTGAATAAACCGAATTTTGAGTAATGTTGTATCTGTTGTGGTGTTAATGTCGATATTAATATTTTTGCTAGTAAATATTACCGATATAAGATAAATCACCCATCATCACAAATACTATTTAAATTCCACAATACGTGGACAGTTTATCCTTTGATTATTATCTGTAAAGAATATATATTTGTTTTATTTTATTATCAATTACCAATTGTAGACAATTTTATTTAATTTACTTAGAAGAAAAAATTCCAAATATATACTTTAAGGTAAGAATTTGAAAAAGAAAACTTTTACACTGAATTATAAAATATAAAAAAAACACCTTATGTATTAGCTCTGGAATATCTCTGGTCATTTATGAGAAGATTAAGCTATAAAATTTAAAAAAAATGTTGCGAGTAATACTTACTAGCAGAAGTAAGAATTTTATTTTAAGTGAGTTTTGTTGTGTTTTTAAGTGAAAGTAAATTGAAGTAACTATTGTGAAACAATATTTTATAATACAGCTATTTTTGTTTTACTCCGCGGTTTTCTTACACTCCACGAAGTTTTTTAAAGTAAAATAGATTTGTTGTCAATAATTTAAAATTTATTTAATCCATAATAGTACTAAACAATTTAATGACAATCCTATCGGTACAGAAAAGCGAACTAATTTTCTAATTGCATAGGAATACAAAAAACATATTTACATACAATATTTCTAATTAATAAATATAATCCTTCAACTGTTTGTGACAATCAGAATTGTTCTTCTACATAATTTTACATAACTTAACAATTATGGAATAGGTTTGTATTTCACGTGTTATATTAATAAAATAAATTAGCTAATAGGCACAAAGGCTGATGTCTGTTTAAAACATTACTAATAAATTGGACAACATCACATACATTGCTCTAATTCTGTGGTAAGTAGCTTAAGCACTTGTGTTACAGAAATCAGAAACAACGACGGTACCACAACACCCAGACCCAAGACAATATGGAAAAGTTCGTTTCCCAATATTGACCCGACCGGGGATCGAACCCGGAACCTCAGAGATGGCGCTCGCCAAAGTCAGGCCCGCTCGCCTCTCGGCTACGGAGGTCATTTTATTAATTAAAACTAAACCTTAAACATATCAAATTAAATTACAATTTGCAATATTTCTCAGGCCCTCATATCTATGTAGTCAGTAGAAGCAACAGTCAATATATTCTAACGTAACATATGGCTAGATATGTACAACAAATTGACAAAAGTGGCGACAACATAACACCGCGCTTCATTTCAACGTACTAAACTTCTGAACACAATCCAAAGCGTTTCTTGCATTACAACAAAAACATTACAATAACTTGTGTAAACTCGTCAAATTGCATACAATTTGCGTAATAATCATACACAATAAATGAATATAACCTCTGTTGTTGCTTGGTGGCACTAAATGGTTATAAAATGGCAATTTCATGGAACACAGTGTAATATTTTCAAAAATTCAAATTACCTCAGTATACAAAGTTGAGCTTACGAATTATTTCAAAATGCATCTCTCGCTAATAAAGCATTGACTAGTAAATTTGGCTGGCTCGCGCCGGTAACCAAACGGACAGTGAGTGGTTGAACAGTGTATTGGCACACAGTTTACAAGCGAACACGTGTAAAGTCGTGTCGGCCTTATTCACATCAAATAATTCACGATTGCATGGCAAATCGGTAACACTAAAACCGATTTCATTCAGACAAAACAGAAGCAAGGTATAAAAAAAGGTAAATAAGTTTTTGTTACAGTTCATTTCAATGCAAAACAAGGTATATTTCTTTGTATCTAATCATAGAGCTACTCCTCCATGAACTTCATCAATCTCTCTTCAGCAAAATCTACTTTTATTAATAAGTTATCTGCTTTCAAAGGAAAATTACAGTATACATAGCATTATACGGATTTATTACCTAACCTACATTAAGTAGTGTGCTGTGAAATGTTTAAGCATGATAACTTGCCCTGGTATTTATTTTCAGTCATCGTGTAAATCAATCCTCAATTTTTTATGAACAGTTTCATATTATTTCGCTGCGATATATACAGAACACATATATGGTAAACCTTCTTAAACTCAACAAACACGTCAATAGTAATGCCACTTTATTAAAATGATTCCATCAAGATTAAATAAAATAAGATCGTTATTAAGCCTTAAGGGCTCGTCCCCATAAGGCGAACAATTGAAACTCCTACAACATAGATGATTACTTGAATGACAAAAATATATGGATTTAAATTATCTCATTTCAATTTTCATATAAATATAATATTGATTTTGAAAAGTGTAAGTGTCGAGTTTCTTGCTGGTTCTTCTCGACACGACGACATTCCGAGCACGGCGGTAGAATGAACTTGTACTGACAATTCATAAGTGCTTTTGTAAAGCTTACATGAGTTAAGATAATTTATAATCTAATGAGCGGCTGACAATTTGCTTCCAGTTCCACCCACATTTTAAATGGAATGTCCATACAGCGTGTAGAGTACGTAGCTTGCGACGTTGCGCTTGCCGATTTAAGGTCAGCGGCGCTGTTCGTTCACTACACTATTGTCAGAACAATAATGTATACTAGTTTACCTTCCCTCACAAGAATACGCAAGCGCTTTGTGGCAATACGCTCTAGTTCACTCAGTTGATAATGAGTTAGCCACCGATGCACCACGCAGAGGCAGTCAGCGATCAGCAGCCGCTCATGGTTCGCCTAATGGGAACTCGTACAATACGTGAGTCTTAACAAATATAACATAAAGTAGCATTACTGCGACGTGCGCTTCACGTATCAGTCTCTAACGCCACGACTGGCCTCCGCTACTTCGTACGCATGCACCCTCAATCCTAAACCCAATATAAAAACCCTAAAGGGAGCGATCAAGTATCACGTAACGCAACTTGTGTGGGGGGGAGGGGGTGATTTGTAAAACGTTACGATAAGGTTTAATAAAAAATTAAGAAATTAAGGCAACCTTTCTGGTTACCCTACGGTTTACGGGGAATGCCTCGACTGTATTAGTGGGGTCGTTTTTTTTTTAAATAAAGGGTTTACGGTGCGTTAAAAGGGGGGGCGGGATCGAAAATCTTCAATATTTGCGCTACGTTATACTTGAACCCCCCCCAAACCCAATCACACCATCTCGTCAAAAGGATATGTTCACAAATTCGGGTTACCACCATTACGAGTGAAAAGTGAAAATATCTGACGAACATTCAATTTGGTTCAGGGATATAGTCCCTGTAATGATATAAAAGACAGACACACAATCAAAAGTACCTCAGACTATTTGGACTTCGTACCGTCCTTATTCATTGGGCATAAAAACTAATTTAGAACTGCTGCCACTGGTATTGACTATACATGCAGTGGTGATATTTTAGGATTTTGTCATAAACAGATGACGTTATCTTTGATGATTCTAAAATTTCGAGACATTATTACAGATATTGGAGAATTATCGAGATACTATTTTAATTTCTTAATAAAGAACATCGTATTAGCATACGACTACTAGCCCGGTCTTACCTGGCTACCCACGCCACGTCATGTTACTTAGGGGAGAGCGCTTTCCGCTCCCCTGATATTTTGGTCAGAATATTGACGCTTCGCAGCCATAGTCTATAGTGGTGTATAAAAAAAAATCGTCATACAACGACACTATCGACAATAAGTGGTCTAATCGTCTGGGATCAGCGTGGGTGGCCTGCGCAGTCAAAGCGTGTAAGCACACTACGTCGAAGGTACGCGACCGACGTTACGCGGCTGATTTTACATAAGTGCCGAACTTACGCGGCAAGATTTTAGTTGCGATCGATACGGGAGGTATCCGTCCTCGACCATCGTCGGCCGAACATTACAGAACAAGTTGCCGCTGAATTTGCGCCCGACCGAAGTTGGGCTGTACGCTATAACGCAACGTAATTTCAACATAACGTGTCGTCAGCAATTCAAATAGCATGGCAGGCGTAGTCATGCCGAACTTCGGTCGCGTATTTTCGGCGTAGTGTGACGCTAACACTAACTTTGTGGGTTGGCACAAGCACCGATCAGTGCCAGGCCTCTTGTTTTGTTTCAGTTTTCATGTTTTACGAATACCTACCCAGTACATGGATTAATCGTAAGTAGATTGTCGTCAATATTCAATCAACACATTGGTTTTGTTGAACAATAGCGATTAATCATAAATCCAATATAGTTGGATATAAAATAGTCAAAGTTGTATAAAACCCGAATTAAAAGGGACTATAAAAACTCAAAATCACTGAGATTTTCGTTAGATTAAATTCTTAATCCTAAATGTAAATTACACAACCGTAAAATAAGAATCGTAAGGTTACGTTCGAATCTCATTGAAAATACTGAAATATTTTAAAGAGATTTTTCTCACTTAGAGACCCATTCATATTATGCATAGACACATATATTTAATTGGCTTTACAATCAGACTATGCCCTTATGTGTACTAAAAATATAAACTGTATTTCGTGCAAATTTCTACAATTTGATCGACACCCCGCCACCCCGTACACCCAGAAACGAAACGTACAAACTAAAAATTCGAGCTTTAAGACGTGGTTTTCGAAATCCAACATTTTTACTTTACGAAAGCAATTCATTTGCATTCGAAATGAGTTTGAGAATATAGAATTGCAAACCGTCGTCAATACCGACACATTTTGCTTTTGGTAGTAACCCGCGCTGGCTTCTGATACGTCCCTCAAGAATATGAACTTTATCGCCTATATATACCTTGAGTAATATTTACTTTTCAATCACGTCAAACTCAAGGAATTTTTATTATATATATTTTAAAGAATTGACAGACCCATCGCCATGTTCCAAAGGAAAGATGAGAACAAAATGGAAATTTTACGCGACGAATTATTTTACTCCGAACCTAGAATGCGATTTATTTTACTCCGAACGAATATATAACGAACAGTCTAATTTGTCTGCTACCTTTCAGGTCTTATGGTCCCTTACGGCATGATATCGCTACGCCGTACGGCAAAAGACCGGAGATCAGCTTATCGGGATTTCTCAAGAAAACGGGACTCTCGAGTAACCTATCTAGGTAAAGATTAGATTATTGATTATCAGTTCATAACAAAGCTTTATGGTAATCGAAAATTTTTTTTAATGTTAAAAATAACGTATCGAAACGTGTCAATTATATTTTTTAGTCAATGCTAACTACTTACTGCCCAATTATTCGGTTGAGTTGCACCAACCGTAGTCACGCGTTGACTGAGAGTTAATCCAACTGTAACGTCGGGCAAATTGGTGTATATTCGGTTAGTGGGGCGGGGCAGGTGGCGAGGCGTCAGGGGAGGCGGAGGGCGTCAGGGGAGGCGGAGGGCGTCAGGGGCGGCGGGGGCGTCAGGGGTGGCTCACGTCTGCCGCTCGGCGGAGAAGCTGTACGAGTACTCGCGGTCCATCTCGAAGCGGGAGCGACGCTTCACCACCGGTATTTGGGCCTGAAAAATAAAATATAGTAGGTAATTATTTAGTTTAAAATACAGTAAAAGCTTCATATTTACGGTTCCTATATTCGCGGGTTTAAAAATTGTGACATATTTTCCATATTCGCGGTAAAAAAATTTATATTCGCAGATCTACTAGTAGGTTTTGATTAAATTAAATGAACGATCTCAAAGTTTTTTTACGCACTGAAAAAGATATCTTAAAAAACCTTAGCGAAGGTTTACGGCTTTCCCATAGCATGCATCTTGGAAAATGAATGCGCAGTACATTGTTTTGTGCAAATTGACTAATTTTCTCTTTTTAATCATATTTTTCAATGGCAATTTGACCATTTTGATTGAAATAAATGAAGCTTAAAATAGGTTACGAATCGGTAAAGATCGATACTGAGTTGGCGGTAGGACAACTGTATTTTACCTTAAAAATGAAAGTTACTTATTGCATAAAAAAAAACATAACTGTAGTAACTGGGTAGGCAGGTTTCTACAGTAATTCTACAGTATCAACTTAATTTAAAATAAAACCCACAATTTGACTTAAAGTAACAATTGGCTACTTGACAGTTTTTGAAAAAGTATTGTAAAATGTGCGCCCGTTCATTTTATATCCCAAGCAATTCGATTTATCTGGAAAAAATGAAAATAACCATAGAAAAATAAGATTTTGTGTAACACATTTAAAAAGCGCGCGAAAACGCCAAGTCTCGTCACTGTTGCAATTATGACGTCAACGTCCTAGACAACGAACCGATACGCATAGGAACGACTTAATTTAGATAAACGGAAAATGTTTCAATAAATTCTTAATACGATTAGAGCCACAATAATTCAATTTAATCGGTAAAATAATCATTGTTTCGCCACATTAAAATAAATAATTTTCGCCGCCAGCTGTCATTTCCGAATTGCAATGGCGGTTTCCGTTTCGGTTCTTTTGTTCCACAGATAAAAAAAGTAAAATTTATTTTGCAAAAATAAAATACTTAATATGCTTTTAATAAAAAAATTAAAAAGTAAAATTATTACTTAACTATTAAGCTAACGTATCTAACACTTTTCATATTTTATTGTTAACACTGTCAAGTAGCCAATTGTTTTCATACAATTTTCCTTAATGCAATATTTGTAACAGTTGTTGAACAAATAATTGTACAAAAGAAACCGCAATGACATCACTCTTGCTCACCCATGTGCTTGGACTATTTTTGATCAATGGAAATTTTTATGTTAATACGGGATTATTCAATTTTTTTAATAGCGTCCCAAATAGATTCTCTGGTGCTATAAAATAAAACTACTAGAAAGAATAATCCGTAATAAAAATTCAACCGCTCAGTACACTAAAATTATTGTTGTATGTAAGTGGTACGCGTATCAGTTGCTGTGTGTCCTTTCACTAGCGGAATGACATAATAACATGGTGGTTAATTATTTCAAGGTGTTATGCACAGATAAATACATGTATAGTGGGGATTGCAACTCACCACAGCGTCACTCGGCAGGCCTCTCAGCTTCGGGTTGAGCAGGAACGGCACGCCCTCCAGTCCGTTGTAGCCCCCCAGAGTCGGGTAGTTGTTCCTGGGCAGCGGCGCGGGGCCCTTCAGCCGGCCCCTGGGCGCGGGGCTGCGCGCGGCAGGGTCGGGGCCGGCGGGGGCCGCGGGGCCAGGGGGGGCCGCAGGGCCGGTGGGGGGCGCGGGGGCGGCCGGGGGCGCGGGGGCCCGGGGCGCCTGCCGCACCGGCTTGGGCACGTACGAGGGGCTGAGCGCCTCGTAGTCGTGGTCCGTAGCGAACTCCTCGATGTGTGCGGAGGGCGACTTCAGGTTCAGGTTGCCGATGTCAGAGATGAGCGGGGACAGCTTCGGCGGCCGCTCCGGCGCCGGCCGTAACCTGCAAGAGGGGAAAAAATACTGGGGATTAAATACATAATACCGTCTAATCGAAACCACTTAATTCCAATATCATGTGAAAAAGTTGTGATAAGTAGGCCGGTTAAGAAACAGTCAATCATTCTACATTTACGGACTTGTTTAAATGTTTCTTATTTTTTGATGTTTAAGGATGTTTATAGCACTTATGTTTAAGTATGAACAGTCTAAAGCACGTCCTTTAGCACACTTGGGACTTTATACTGCACTTATAACATCAAAAGTGGAACATAAAAATTAACATAATTGTGCGTAGTAAAAACAAACTCTTCAGTTTTATAATACAAATTACGGATTTGATTTGTCTCCTGGCCGAGGTAAACTAGAGTGGTTAACCCACCTCCTGTTCGCGTCTGGCGTGAGGTTGGTGACCATGTTCTCGTACTCGTTGTGCGTGGGCGACGTGTCCGTGCTGCCGCCGCTCACCTTGTAGCAGACCATCTTGCCGTTGATCTCTCTGGAACACGACGACGCTTGTTAAACTGAGATGTACGTATACCATATATTCGTACTATGACTACTGAAAATGTATTTGGTTACAGAATATACGCCACATCGCACTTCTAGATGAAAGCTCCAGAATCACCAAAACATTTTTTTTTATGAATAAAAAAAAACTAAAAGGCAACGTCCTCTTCATCTTGTTGAGTCAACTTATTCGTAGGGCAGATATTCAAGAAAGGAATTAGAAACAACTAAATCGAAGTGCATACGTTTTGAGTTCCTGGAGTTTTCATCTAGGGTTGCGATATGTGGAGTGGTCTGTTCGGTCGTTCCCCGAATCGCTCCGACCGGGAATCGAATCCAGGAGCTAAACAGTCGGAGTGTAGTGTGGGGGCATCCGCTAAGCACTCACCCGGCGAGCAGGAAGCCCTGGGGCGCGTGTCGCATGCGCGAGCAGACGATGACGTCGGTGACGGCGGGCGCGCGGTGCGCGGTGAGGCGGCTGACGCGCGTGCACAGACGCCGCTTGCCCGCGCGCCCCGCCACGCTGAACCCGCCCGGCGCCGCCTCGCGCTCGCCCACCACCACCACGCCGTCCATCACGTACCCGGGCACGCCTGCAACACACACACAAACATACAGATCAGAATTGTTTGAGAAGAAATACCTTAAAATCCCGTACCGTCACCAGAGGGAGTCGACAGCATATGTGAGACTCCGACTTTCCACTAAGATCCTCCTCTTTGGAATTCATCGCCTTAAGTGACGATGTTGTCAGAAATCGGGACGACCTAGCTAACCGCAATAACACAGGTTTTACTGTTTAAGTAGCTTCGTCTCTCCCTCGGGCTGGTCGCCAAGTAAGTGAGGACGGTCGATCCCACTGGACCACCCCCACCTCGCTGTAAAGCAGTTCAGCCCACACCAGCCAAAAGTATACATTGCTGTGATTCTGTAAGTTTCGGATAAGTACTTAAACAACTACGGTACCATAATACCCAGACTTGAAACAATATATAAAAGTTCGTTTTCTGTATCAAACCCACTGGCCATCAGACCCGGGACCACGGAGATGCCAAAGTTCGGCTCGCTCGTTCGCCTCCCAGCTATGAACGCCTTTATTAATAGCAGTACACTCAAAGTCAAAGTCAATATTTTTTATTCACATAGATTACATTAGTAATACTTATGAATAGTCTCTATATAAAGCAAATGAAGCTACCTACCTATAATACTACACTATATCTCCTTTTTCTCCTAACGTGTATCGAGACGAGTGTTGACGAGTCTGGTTATTACCGCAATTGTCCTCTGATATCCGCATCCCTAACAAAAGGACCAATTTGGAACAGAGCCAGGACTAACAATTTAACGTGTCTTCCTGAAAACTGAATCATCATACTTATCGACAAATAAGTTTACAATTTACCGTGATCGTACACGTGCACGCAGCGGCGGCACGCTAGTCGAAGATAAAATACTCACATTCTCACCTTATTCGCACCTACTTTACCATGACCCATACCTACACACACAGGATATTATAAACTAGCAAAGAAACTTACAGCCACAGTTGTTCATTTATAACATTAAAGTACACAAGGAATAACAGTATTCCACATTACTTTCCTGGTATAAAACCACGAGTTCAAATGTACGGTCAACAGTACACACAGTAAAAACTTAAAGTTCGATTTTAGTTCTTAGGCCCGCGACATAAGGGCTGCGCCAAGTCAAAAGTGTAGTCTGACGTGCTTTCGACCGTACAAGCGTTTTACACAATTTATGGACAGCTAATGCCAAATATATGAGAAATTCAATGTTTGGTAACCACTGTAATAAACATTAAACAGGGTGCAGCCAAGGCTCGCTATTTGATTCTGTTTTATTCGAAGGAACATTCAATTAGTTCGTCTGACTACACATGGCGTAAGCGTCTTCATTGATTAATAACTTCCGTAGCACCCAGTGTAACTTTCCTATAAAATTGAGTTGTTGACACCGTTCATAAATACTTGTAAGGTATCAATGCCGTAAAAGAAAACTTTGTCTTACATCGGTCGTTATTGCAAATTATCTTTAAAATACTCCAAAACTATTAAATAGTCAGTGTGTTGATAACTAAAATTGTGCCATTTTGTATGAAGGTACCAGTGTTCTACATTCATACAATGAAGGAAAGGGCTCTAATGGAGAATGTCCTCTTCTTAAATGTCCACTGGCCGCAAAAGATCTCTTTCGCAAAATGTCCTTTTCTCAGAATGTCTCTTTTGAAATACGTCCTTTCGCAGAATTCACTTAGCAATTTCCTTACCACACATTATACTTGATAGGTGTATACTTTGATGATGACATCGTCAGACAGGCCTGGCATGCGCCACGCGACCATATTTTACCGCGCTCTTAACAAACGTCAAAGTCGATTCAAGTCAGTGCATGAGCTGCTGATTGGCTGAAAATACGAGTGCGGGTGCTATTATCCAATCAACAGTATCGAATCTTTTGTCGTCTCATGCGATAATTAAGACATATTGAGTATGCTAGGCCTAAGAGCCTCATGTTTTGATATGTATTTAAAAGCATCTCAGTTGACTAGCCAGACAACATCCATAATGTACGGCTGTACTTTCATTGCCTTGCTTTGATCAGTCTGTGTATTCACACACACAACCTCAGTCCATACAACCACCTCAAAGGTCCCGTATGCGATCATCGGTGAGGTCAATTTCGTAAACGGAGTTTTCTCAATTGAACCTGGGCGTACAGTTAAGGCCCGCAGTCAATATCCGTCGTTTGGTAGGTATACTTAGTTTTAGCAGTTAAGGGTGCGCCACGCGAATATATTTTATCGCACTTTTAACTAATACGTGCGTCAACTACAGATTGACGAAAATAATAATGCAGTTTGCTATCAGCCAATCAACAGTATCAAAATTGAAAATGCTAGTCGAGTTAAGCTAGTTAATACAACGTCCAGTCAACATGCGTGCCCCTCCGTCCGTTACTAGGTACACCGCTCCGTACCGCTATGTGACGACGACCTTCGCCTCTGTCGAAAGTGAATGCGACTTTTTCTTCAACTTGCTTCTAGGACATTGACAAAAATGGATCGTTTTCCGCTAGTAGATAAACAATGAGGCATTGTTAGAGTTGATTGTAACGGGTCCCGTGGGTCGCGTCGTGGAAAACCGTTTACATCGAATTGGATGTAAGTACCTATATAGGACGCGGTCCACGTGAGTTTCCTTACAAAAACTTGCTTTACATAACCTTCACCAACCACACCCGGGTTTAATATAAAATATTAGCATCCATTGATATACCTATCATCCAACACGGTATGCTTGTTCTACGAATAGTAGATTTTGGATAAATCATTTTCCTACTTTCTATTGATAAAAGCCAAACAGACGAATTTTGGTCAAGGAGTTGAACATTCTTTGCCAAAATTTACAAATAATTCACGTGGTTAAAATGATGCCAGTGTTTTAAAATGAGCCCCTTCATCAATTACTTGCTGTCGCGACTTTTTTCGCTTTATTTCTGGATAAAACACATGTTTATTCTATGTCTAATTACCAAATCCATATCCAAATCCAGTAGTTTTTGCGTGATAGAGTTACAAACATACATCCAGATATCCATGCATTATTACATGATGAGCGTCAAAATCGCCATTGTATTTGGGACGGAAAACCCCGAATTTTCATATTACTTAGTTGCACACATTATGCCCGTGAACTCGTTTCGCGAACTTGTCCTAGAGCCCCACGGCCAAGTTCTAACCCGCTACTAATCTAAACAGCCGAAACATAATGCTGTCGCGGTAACGAGACCTTTTAATTATTGGCACCGAATAATTTGCCAAAACGTGACCTCGCCGAAAGCGGCGCCATAACAGGTTTAATAGCAAAAACGAATCTCTCTGTTTACTTACACAGTTTAATTACGATTGCAATAGTCACGATAAGTGGAGTATCCGAGGACTGAGTTAAGTATTTGTTTATGTTATCATCACGTTATTGACAATGGTCGTAATTATGATGCATTAACTATAACAGAGTTTTCCTTCTCGTTTGAAATTAGCTTTAATGAGTAGTATATAATCTATATATAAAAGCAAAAACCACTCGTCTATATATGCATAAAAGCGAAATACCACTCACCGACCGAGTGTCCGATGAATTACGAAATCTCGGAAACAGAACACCCGCCAACTTAATAATTGGCAGATAGGTTCCTTATAGTTTATAGATCTCCGGTAAGAACGAATTTTACAAAACTTCACCCCTAATGGACCTCATACAGTGGCGTGCGTTTCATAAAGACAGAAAGACACTGCCTACCCTAGGTCTGATAATAGATCCAATATTATTTTATCAATAAACAAAATAACATAAAAACTTAAATCATAAATTAGCTCCACCGATCGATTGCCGGTGGCATCAATAAGATAAGATCGACATGTAATTTGATTATTTAGCATCACCGATTCGCGCTGCACTAGCGCCGTCTCGCCCTTGCGTGCCCTAGCCACGGCAAAGACACAAACTATGAATCTCTAAAATTTTGTATGTGTGCTCTCGTGGTAAGTCGCGGTCATGCGGATTTAATGTATGTGCGTTCCTGTAGCTACGTGGGCTTTGCTGACACACAATGACAAAAATCACGCACACAACTGCATAAAAAGCCAGTGTCTTTTTTTGTAGATTCCTTATAGGTAACACGAAAAATTACGACTCTTACCGAACATTTCCGAGTGAAAGTTTGATAAGCAATGCAAATATTTTAGAAAGTAACATTGTTTCATTAAGTTTTATACATTTTGATGGCAATATTTTTTGTCGTATTATATTTCTCTTTTTTACTACTAATTTCAATAGTCAAAAGTTACAATATTGTTTGATTTGTGTTGTGTTTGTGACTACGCTTTCAGATATTTAGGATTTATCGTTGTTAATAGAGTGAAAAATTGATAATATTGTCTGTGAAAGATGTTTAGATGGTGTGTGTATTGAAAAAATAAAAAATTATACTTACACCACCATCTTTTCACTGCTTTCATTTAAATTTTGCAAATAACACAAACATTACAAAACATCATACAAACGCGCCGAAAGGCCACTTCGGATATCCGTAAATTGATATGTCTATAAAATCAGTCAATCTATGGATATTGAGCTGGCATTTGGCAATTACCTACATTATCAGTAGTCATGTAGTGTTTACCTATAATTGGTTATCACACTTTAAATGTTAATAACATGGGCTATAGTTAATTTGTAAGTATTAGTGTGTATAAGCGTTGGTAGACCTAATAAATAAATAAATAAATCAGTCGACAAGACGATGAACCAAAACCAAAGTGTTTTTGGTGAGTGAAATTTTCTGCCTACCCTGTCTTAAAACTGTGTGCACGCCACTGACCTCATAAGACCGTATACTCCTTTTAAAATCCAGACACAATTGATTATCTATTGTCTAGTTGTCTGGGTCTGAGGACTTTAAAGTAAGAGACTTGAAAATTAAAATGTATGTGTTAAATATGTGTGTATAACGGTGAGGAGATATCCTAATAATATATCTTAAAATGATCAAACCTCTTTTTTGGTATTAATTCAGGGGATGGTATATTTATTCTACACATACGAAGTCGCAGACGGACGCTAGTGTTTAAATAAATATACCATATAATCACACCAACAACTGCTCTCAAATTAAAGTGTCAGTTCAGTAGGTTTTGCGTGAAAGAGTAACAAATATCCACACACAAACTTTTCCATTTATTTCAGTTGTATGGTATTTATTGCATGATTAGTTAAGGTAAAGAAATACTGCTTTACAATGAAACAATACATTTAACGTTTAACTTTTAAGGCACTGCTAGGATGTTATTTAACCAAACCAATATAATACAGCTTTTCACATCGATCAAAGTATATGTTTTAAATTACAACTTGTTTCTAGACGTGTTTTACAAAAACCACGTGAAAACGGTTAAAATGCCGAGCAGAATTCTAAGGCAAAACTCGGTTAAACAGCAGTAGAACTTCCTTGAATTGTTTTTATAATACATTTTCGATAAAGTAATCAGGTGTATATTAGCGTGGCTTTCAAATCATGATAACAGGACAAACGGTAATACACGTCAAGATAACAATAACGTAATAAATTCCACAAAGCACACCACCTTCAATAAAGGTGAACCCAACCTAATATAAATCACGTCTATGAGAAAAACAAGCTGTTGCCTGGACTTCGTTCGGATTACTACACGATTTAAAGTGCCTCCCTCCAATCCAAGATCTGCCGAAATATACCGTAGAGGAGAACTTAGCCGCAAGCGAGCCACATTATTGGGAGTGGTGACCCTTAGAAAAAGGCTAACCTTCCGGTATGTGGGACTCTATCAGAAGGGACTATTTTCCTCTCTCTCTTCTCTCGCTACTCGCAGGAACGCAATGAATTTGATAAAACGAGCAGAAATCGGAATGGCAACAATGTGTCTTGCAAACAGCAGTCTTGTTTACCACGGGAGCCAAAAGTTGACCACTGAGAGCCGGTTGATATCGTGGCAAGTGGAAAGATGTGATCTCAGCCTAAACCTCTAGGACAAAAACCCTGACTGTATGATAAAAGTCTAATATAATATAACGAACCAAGTTTTAAACGAGTCAAAAACAGTCAGCTGTTTTTCGTGAATAAGTAAAAATATTCCGTCTTCTTATAAAATATTCTGGATCATCCCTACTTCCCTACTAATTTTATAAATGCGAAAGTAACTCTGTCTGTTACGCTTTCCTGCTTAAACCTCTCAACCGATTTTGATGAAATTTGGTATAGGTATACGTTGAATCTCAAGAACGGACATAGGCTACTTTTTATTAGAAAAAAAGGGGGGGGGATGAGGGTAATACCACCTTTGAAAGTTTATATGGAAAAATGTTTATTTTGAAGTTAGAGATATGAAATTTGGCACAAATATAGCTCGAAACTTGGATTAAAATATAGACTACTTTTTATAAATTTTAAGAATTACGCGTTCCATTTTAAACATTTAAAATAATTTAACGGGTCAAAACGCGACACCATTTTTATTTAGTAGTTAATACGAACTACTTACTGCCCGACGCACACTGGTCCGGATTTTTAATATGGAAGACTTAGGACCCAATGTCAATATTTCGGGCTGAAAAAAATCATGTGGATAGATAAATGAACGTTCATCAACGTTTGTTCTAGCAGTTTTTATGAAATTGGTTATTTTTGCGAAAAAAAAAACATTGAAAAAAAATTTGTATGGAGAAAAAGTGAAATATTTTTTTTTTTCGAAAAGTTCAAAACTGTTAGCAGTGAAACCTTTTGTGTGTTATTGTATTACACTTATTCGTTAATTCCATATTTTTTTTATTTGCATATACTTGCAGCCTTGGCCAAAATATGCATCGGAACTTTCATTGTATTTATTTCAACTATTTGTGACAATTTAATTTTTTTATTGATTTATAGTCACATAATTTACGCATATTTTCAATATAATAAATTTTAAAATCCATTATTTGTTGACTATGAATGATTTTGAAAAATAGATTACAATTTAATTTAAAAAATCAAAATAATATTTTACTTCTCATGGTTAGCTGTTGCTTAAAGCACAGCTAGTGATCGAATGAGGCATTGCCTGCCTGCTAATATTCTCCTATTCCCTAATATAGCTATCACTTTTATTTTCTACTATTGCTGTCTCTTTCATTCTCTTTTGCTCACTCTTTTTCTTCTTAAGACAAGTGGTGTTCCACGCTTATAAATCAGATAAAATAGACAAGAGCTCTACTGGTAATACAAAATATTTACTTGCAGCTTTGGCGTTTATTTCGTTTATCCTAATATATATTTATTTAAAATCAGTACTTTTGCTTCTTTAAGTGGTTTCGGGAAAGTAAATTCGGTACTAAGATAAAATCCATACTAATATTATTAATGTGAAAGTGACTCTGTCTGTCTGTCTCTCTGTCGCTCAATCACGCCTAAACTACTAAATAAATCTAGTGTCCCAAAGAATATCTATACCAAATTTCATCTATATCGGTTCAGTGGTGCAGCGGTAAATTTAATGTAATGTAAACGACCTTCAATTATTTTTTATTGTACTGCGAGAATTGTGCAATAAACTATTTCTGGTTATTTTGTTATACATTTTGAAGTTGATTTATGAATAACTAGTGGCCATCCGCGACTTCGTCCGCATTAATGTCGGTTATCGCGACGCTATTCACGCGGACGAAGTTTTAAGTAGCATAGGGTATGTATGTAAATGTATTACAAAATAACTAAAAATTGTTTATTGCATAATTCTTGCAGTACAATAAAAAATAAATTGAAGGTCGTTTTCATTACATAAAATTTAATACATTTTTTATCAATTTAGTACATAATAAATAATAATAAAATAAGTAATTAAATTAAAAATAAAGTAATTAACTAAAACTATCTATACATAACATACAAATTAATATAAATAACTTAAAACTACAATAGAAAATAATTGAAGGTTGTTTACATTACATTAAATTTAATACATTTTTCATTAATTTAGTAAATAGGAAATAATAATAAAATAACTAAAATGAAATTAAAACTAAAGTTATTGACTAAAACTATCTATATATAACACGCAAAATAATAGTTATAAATAACTTAAAACTTATTCTAAAGGATCTGGCACATTTTCTGGAGCTTCTTCATCAACTTCAATTTCTTCTTCAACTTCTATTAATTCATCTGATAATATCAACTGCGTAGCTTCTGGAAACATCCTTGATGACTTAAAATTGGTGTATTTAGGTTTCAGATGAGATATATATGGATCTGATGATATCAAAAAATTGTGTATAATGTCTTCATTATTTTGCAGTCTTCCTGTTTTCCTCGTGTGTCGCTCTCTGGTATTTCGAAAGTCCTTATTTCTTGCTTCTCCTGCTTCTTCTGACAAAATTCCGATAGGAAGGCAAGAGAAATGTTTGCATATGTCAGCGCCATGTATCAACATTTTGTGTATGCTGGAAGGCATATTGTACCAGGGGTAGTGATGTACAAAGATCTCAGCAGTCTCCTTGCAGTATTCACGGAAACTATCGATATTGACAGCCTTTCCACAAGATAACACTTGCAATATAACTGCGAAGTGCTTTATCAAATCAGCATCAATCTTCGTTATTTGAGCACTTTTTTTGTATTCCCGAAAAAATCTTCTGGCCGTGTTTCCGTCATTAGTAGTTCCAAAGCCCTGCTTTACAACATCAATCAAAAGTCCCATTTGTTGTTTGAACTCCGATTGCACCATATCCTTCCTTAACTTCTTAAGGTTTTTGTTGTCACCTCGTGCACTCCACATTTTGAAATCTAAATTATATGAAATATGTAAAAGACACTCCATGCTTCGAATCCACATATGGAGTGTTGATAGTCCATATTGATACACATCGTCCCGTACAGGTCTTGAAAACATTTCTGAAAGATTATTCATCTCACTAGGTTTTGCAAGACAAACATTGCACGTAGCTGCAGATGGAGTATCTGTAATAATTGTAGCCACTTTCCCATCAATCATTGTCATGTGCAACTCATGAGTAACTTCCAAGTTTCCGCAACTTGAAATAGTCAAATTTCGTATTTCTTCCTCCATTGCCGCTTGTTCTTGCTTAACAAATTCGGTCGTTTCCTTCGCAAACTGAAATTTAATAGGTCTGCAATAAGATGTTGAAGATGGGTTTGGATTATTCCAAATAACAACATTGCCGCTCTCGAGCTTCAAAGGAACGAGGCTCGTCATGAACACAGAGGAGTCGTCGAATTCTGCCAGTTCACTTCTTTGCTTGTAGTTGCTCTGTGCTGAAGATCCATCGAATCCCCACTTGGAGGTAAGCTTCAAGTTTTCACTGCACATATTTAAATCATCACCAACGACTTGCAGTATTCTTCGAGTTGTCACGTCTAACAGTGCTTGTAGTTTCACCTTCACTAAATGTTCTGATACTTCAATATCTCTGGTATCTGGATAACACCTCTGCTTAGCTTCCAACAACTTGTAGTAAGACGGAAGCTTCAATTGCTGTGACAATGCTGACCGTAAAGTAAGATACTTCCACTTTGACAGATCCAATGATGCAGTAAGGGCCAACGCTTGATCTTCCTGCATAGTGTCCGTCTTCTCGTTTGTTGATAAAAGTGATTCGACAGCTTCAACCTTTTCAGGATTCTTCACAAGGTGATCGATGATGCGAGCAAGACCTTCTTTCCCATTAGACTTTAGCTTCGTGACAAAAGCAAAAGTCAGTTCCTCTTCCGGATAGTCGAGTAATGTACCCGATCGCCTTTTCTTCTGCTTATTCCCCAAGTCTTCAAATGGCTTCCTTGATGCAATGTCTGTAGATGTTCCAATGTCACTAGTCGCCTTCGAAGTAGATGGAATGGGTTGAACAGCTGCTTCTTCTTCTGTAGAACGAGGATCCAAATTTTCGGTCCCTTCAAAAATTTCGGTGAGATTTACTGATTCACATTCAGGCCACTTAATTCTTGTTTCCAACCAGTTCATATGCTTCTTCATGAATGTTTTTTGCACCCTGTGTGCCTCGGTCCATCGACGATTTAAGTTCACAGTAAAAGATCTTGCAAAATTCAATAATTTTTCTGAATCTTCTTGCGAAATTTCAAGCAAAACGCAATCCAAAATTGCTTGATGCAGTCGTTTGTAATCCTTGAGGTCCTCTTGTCGCAGAAACACGTAAATGTCCAGGTTAGTGCCAAATCCAGCCATGATCAAGTTGCTAGATTATTCACGTTAAAATTTCCAGGTATGTTGACTCTTCAAGGGTTGAATGTCTAATGACGCTCCAACATGAGCTCCCGTCTGTTTTATTTGATTCATAAGCGCTCAACTAGCAAGGGTTTCAAGGAGCGAAAGAGAGAGAAGTATGGAATGAAAGAGATAGCGATAGTAGGAAATGAAAGAGATAGCAATATTAGGGAATGGGAGGGGAATATTAGCAGGCAATGCCTCATTCGATCACTAACTGCGCTTTGAGCAACAGCTAACCACTAAGAAGTAAAATATTATTTTGATTTTTAAAATTTAATTGTAATCTATTTTTCAAAATCATTAATGGATTTTAAAATTTATTATATTGAAAATATGCGTAAATTATGTGACTATAAATCAATAAAAAAATTAAATTGTCACAAATAGTTGAAATAAATACAATGAAAGTTCCGATGCATATTTTGGCCAAGGCTGCAAGTATATGCAAATAAAAAAAATATGGAATTAACGAATAAGTGTAATACAATAACACACAAAAGGTTTCACTGCTAACAGTTTTGAACTTTTCGAAAAAAAAAAAAATTTCACTTTTTCTCCATACAAATTTTTTTTCAATGTTTTTTTTTTCGCAAAAATAACCAATTTCATAAAAACTGCTAGAACAAACGTTGATGAACGTTCATTTATCTATCCACATGATTTTTTTCAGCCCGAAATATTGACATTGGGTCCTAAGTCTTCCATATTAAAAATCCGGACCAGTGTGCGACGTTTCGGTTAGGTTGCACCAAACGTGGTCAAGAGCTGACTGGTCTGCTGGAGCTTGCAAATCTTCATCCACCCTCACATTCATTAATGGTGTCGCGTTTTGACCAGTTAAATTATTTTAAATGTTTAGACTACTTTTTGTTTTGAATATTAGGGGAGAAAGAGGTAAAACCGACCATGAAAGGATGTAGTCCACGCGAACGAAGTCGCGGGCACAGCTAGTAATAATATAATTTGTGTTTATGGAATAGGAATTAACGATTTCATTTGCTAATAGAGACCACGTCATGGAATTATTTATAAATGGGTCTTAGTTTTGTAAATAGCCGATCTGCAATCTATTACCAAAGTATCTATTACCAGCCTTTGATGCTATCGTGGCTCCGTCTTAGAATTTTTATTAGCCCATAACTCCATTTATCTTAACACTTTTAACGAAACGTTGTTCGAACAGAAAAGCGTGTTCGCATTCAAATGCAGCATCCAGGCTCACCCAGCGGGAGGTCAATGACACTCATTGAGACGAGTTGATAAAACGTTTCTACGCATGGAGCCGCAACTGCTTAGGGTTTTGACTATTTTGGTTATTTATTCCTGATAAGTACCTTATCTTATCATAGATGTTTTATCATGTTGTCTAATGTCAGCTTTTTATTTTGATACGTTTTTTTTATTTTAACCAACTCAAAAAACGTTTCAGCTTGAAATCATTATGTTAATGTAAAATGAGGAAAAATGTGTAACTAGTTGTTGTTGTATGACAATGTTCGTTATGAAGTAATTGTGTAAACATAGAGTGATAGAATCAATCTAAAAGAATATGTACAAGTTTTAATAAAAAAAAATTTCAAATTAGGAAATGGTGACGGGTGCTAATCTCGTTGCAATGATCTTGTGATGAATAGGTACAGTAAGTTAGACGATTTGATTAGTATCAGAGGTGATATGTAGAACGTCTCAGTAAAATGCCACTATTTAAGTGCGAACTAATTACACTAAATAGAAGGCGGCACCGTTGCGGGCAGCGCAGAGCGGAATACCCACAGTAACCCAGATCGTCTAGCGTAGGATGTCCTAAATGTAGGCGCGCCCCCCTAAGGGAGTGTTGATTTTAGGGGAGGACTGGGGATGTATAAGATACATTTACATTTCCAAAACAAAAAATATATTTAACGCATAGGTAAATTAGCTACTAGCAACAGTTCGAGATTGTCATAAAATCGCTGTTATATAAGTTTCGACTAGCTATAGTCAAATAATAAATTATTTTTATTCGTATGGATTACATAGTAACATCCATTTATCACTCATAAAACCTATCTTCAAAGAGCCATAAATAAATATATGATATCTTTCATTTTTATAACTGGATATTAAATAACATATTTTAGTTAATATAATTTATTTTTTGTCTGTGCCGGCTCTACCATAGAAGCTGAAAAAGCTAAAGGGCGGTAAAATGGATCTAAAAACATTTGGTACAACAAAGGCCAAGGAAACGGGGTGGGGCTACGGAAAAACATGAAATTGGTGTGTATTTGCGAAGGACACTTAAATTTAAATCGTCACGTAAACAGTGTATCTAATTTAAGCGGACAATAGTTTTGGAGCGGCAAATGTGATAATCTAGCACTAATATTTGTTTCGGTGGGACTCGTCACAACAAAGTTTGGGAAACTCTGGTCCAGCGCTATTGATTCGAGCCGTGTCTGGCTGCTCCAAAGGGCAAAGCACTACGTCTCGCCGACGTGCATTGCACCCGCCAAGTTCGTTGTGTAAATTAATACAAAATTTTCGGCACCAAAGTGGTTGTTTCGTATAATTCATTTCATTTTCTGAGATGCATACTTCATGTATTAATGCTTAATGGTTCACTATCAGCGCTCGATACTTGACGCTTGTCATGAAATAATTATCTGAATGATAGCACGCGTTTTCATATTCTCCCAAGTATTGCCTAAGTTCCCTTTAGGTATCACTATTTAATCTCATTCAATGAAGATTGAATTGTTGTTTGTTTCTAATTAAAGATTTCCACGAACACAACAGCTTAAATCAACATCAACAATGACGATATCAACGCAACCGTCGCAATGTCGATTAAGATACAGTAAAATTAAAAAAAACTGATTCAAAATGCCCAAAGATTTTTTAGATATATAAAAAACATAATAAAAAAATGGTTAAAAATGGTCTTAGTTAAAGAAGCTTAGATGATTGTGAGCAATACATATTTATTTCGAGATATATTTTTAAATGGAGTAATTATATTAAAATTCTAAAAATATACATCGTGCTAGTTGTGAATAGAACACTACTTTGTGTCTTTCAATCTCATAATTCCGGGATTAGACATGTTATTTTACACCTTACTACACGGAACAGAACAATGCATTTGAAGAACAATTATGCACACAAGGCCGTATATGCATGCGTGTTCACACGACAGCTACTATCATAATTAATGCAGCACGCGTAGTAACCTCGACCTACAGAGTATTTTTTAAACTTAGTTTTTAATCCGCCAACAGATTTTTAACCAACTTAAAATAAATGGATCATAGAAATGAGCCGATTTTGAAATGAAGATATCTCAACGGTCGTAGCATTACCTTTGTACAAATTTAAGACATTTGTCAAACGTTGTCTTTTGAAAAAAGGCTACTACAAAGTAGAAGAGTATTTGAATGACAAGAACGTGTGGATCAATGACTAGTGTGCTTGCCTGTACTTACGTGTTTTATATTATTTTAAAAATATATATGTAACGCATTTTCTCAATAAATGTCAGAATTGGGCCTCGATGACGCATGTAACTTGTTTTATTATTTTGTATTATTATTTTTTTTTAAATAATTGATTTTAAATTTTTATTTTACAATTGACAAACTAACTGTGTGTCTTAGTGCAAAATTAGTAATAAGTGTAGCTTTCATTTGTAAAAAAAAACAACTGAGTTTCTTGCCGGTATCTTCTGTTTAGTTATAGATTCCGAACCGGAGGTAGCTTCATTTGCTTTATATAGAGACTATTCATAAGTATTACTAATGTAATCTATGTGAATAAAAATATTGACTTTGAATTTGACTTTGATGATACTGAGGCCAGGATCTGGTGATGTCATCATAGAGAAAACGAGATCGAGAAGACGGTTTTTTTTTTATTGTAGTGAAAAAATCTGAATTAAAATTGTCGCATTGTGCTGTCGCTTTGACAAAATATGTTTTTGCAAGTAAAAACTGTAAATAAATATTCAAACAATGTTGACTTTTCATTATCAGTTCCGTGACGTTACAATTCGCCTCCACCTTACAGAAGACCGCAGCCAAATAAGAATCACTTCTGTGTTGTTGTGTTCCTGTGTGTGAGTAAGGTTTCCAGAGCTCCGTGGGGGGTGCTACATTAGTAGCAGGGGTTAGGCCTTCAAGGTAAGGGTGACAAGTCCAATAATAGATTTTTTATGCTGTCCTTGTCGCCCTTAAGTTAGGACCTCATTACCACTTAACATCAGGTGGGATGAGGTCAATCTTAAAATGTAATATAAAAAAAAAATTCGCAAGTTACGTAGTACGTAACTTAGGTACTTTTTGTAGTCCCTTACAGTCGCCTTTGTCTCAAGTTATTTCTCATCAAAGGTATGTTCAATGGCTAATCAACTGAGATAACTACCTGTCAAAACACGATTCCTTCATATATACTAATACTAATAATATTATAAAGCTGAAGAGTTTGTTTGTTTGTTTGATCTCAGGAACTACTGGTTCGAAATCGGAAATGTATTTTTGTGTTTGATAGTACCTACATTTACCGAGAAAGACACGCTACGACCAATAGGAGCGAATAATTAATGGAAATATGAAAAAAACAGGAATAGAATGCGTGCGAAACCGCGGCGGCCCGCTAGCAGATATTATATGAAGATAGCACACTGTGACGTCACTTTTTAACTTATCAGCACACTAGATAATTTCGGAGATTTTACAGAATTTCCAAAATATCAATATGGCCGATGACACACGATGTCACATTGAGTTTTCTTTTACGGCATTGATACTTTAAACTTATTTGTAGATGGTGTCAGTCACCATCCCAAATCCTTAAATACCTACCATTATTAACTTCATGATGATTATAAAGCAACACCGTCGCTACTAAGCTAATGTTCATAACTTTATAAACTAATATTATTGCAGTCATACGTCATTTCTATAAATACGTATTTATTTCCCACTCTCGGTTCTAAGAACCCAAAGTGATTTAGTAAATACGCACGTCACCGCCTCTGGTATCCGTAGGTACCTACTCGGAGTAGGCTGTATTTCCCAAAATAGTCTTCAAAACTAGCACATGTGATACATCACCGCTATTTCTTTTTATCACTCTTACGTGTCTCTCCAATGAGTCCTACTTACTGCGCACGAGCAAAGACTTTGAATTGACTACGTCAGACCTTTAAGTAACTCCCTAAAGACTAGTTGATATTTTTAGTAGCAGTGCAGCGTGTTTCCTATATTCTAAATCTATATGTATAATCAAATGCTGACTGACTGATCTATAAACGCAGGGCCTAAACTATAAGGGTTTCAATAAAATGTTTTAATTCGACTTTAATAATTCTAAACATTGGTCTAGTTCTTGATTCTTTTTATCCTTTTTATGTCTTAATAACTCCATGCGTACGAAGTTGCGCGCTATTGCTAGTCAAGAAATATAAGTACCCCGATCAGTTTTGCTTACTGGTGTGGTGATGTATATTCGAGAGAAAACCCAATATAATAGGAAAGAATATGCCAGCTGCTTGAAACAGTAAACTCATCATGTCTCCACTAAAATGTATAATTACTCATCAGTGTAACATCCATCAACAATCCGTCAAGTTCTCATGTGACGCATTGTTTATTAAATTAAAACCGGATGTCAATGCAATAATTACTCACGATCAGGCGGTCAGGCAAAGTAAAAGTCATAAAGTAAAGGTCATTCTCCCTCATCAGCCCGGCGTCAGCGTCCTCTCAGTCCTATTATCTAGTTTGTACCATCAACAGGACATCACGGTAGACTCTTGAAGCATTTGTTTTTGCAGACGACATAAGAGTAATAGATAATACATCCAAAGTGAATACTCTGAAGACCTTTAAACTGTTCTTGGAACACTTGGCTACGCTCTTTGTGAACTTCAGCACTACTGATCATTCGATTCGATTGACGGGGTAAGCTCTCCCTAACAGTTTGGTAACACTCTCTGCAAGAATCAAATACGTGTACCTCCAGATTTGTAATTAAACGAACACGACGTTGTGTCCTTCAATCTCAGAATCCCGAGATTAGACATCTTATTTTACACTTTACTACACGGAATAGAACAATGCGTTTGAAGAACAATTATACAGACAAGACCGTAAATGCATTCGTGTTTACTCGGCAGCGACTACCTCTCTAACAGTTGGTAAGACTCTATGCAAGAATCAAATACATACCTTCAGATTTGGACAGGCAAATATAATGGCTGGGCTTCTTCCCGAACAGGCCATTCTGCCTCATCAAGCCAGCATCGGCGTCCTCGTCGTACGTCCGGCTGACCGGCTTGTACCCGGCCGGACACTTGGCCACGCTCTCGATGATCTGCAGCGAGAGCAGCGGCCGCTCGTCCGGCAGCGCGTCGCCCAGCTTCCGGAGCACCTTCGACATCCTTACGACATCATACGGTAATAAGTCTTGAGGGTCGCACGACTTTGCGTGCCGGTTATGTTACTCGTCTCAGTCTCTTGTAGCACCCTGTAGGAGAGTGGAGATTTTAGTATGTATGTACAGTCACGAGCAATAAAATGTAAACGCTTGAGCTCTTATGGCGTTAATATAAGGTTTGTTTTAGACCGAACTCGTATATGACGGCACAGTGGTACGACAGCGTGACTCACGCCGGCAGCACGTGCACCAAGACGTCATCGCCTTCCCACTTCGCTTTAATCCCCACCACTTACCTATAAAAGGGCACGGCAGCGCTCAATCGGCACGCATTTCGAATGGATGCGTCTTGGTGTACGGACTGTGGTCTTTAGTACCCGGACTGTTACCAGCCACTCTGAACATAGGCTCGCCTACATACAGAGACTAGATATTACATAATCGTTGTAAATTATTAGATTATTAATTAGTTACTTTAAGTAAATAAGGTTACTGATATTATTTATTAACCTGTAAGTCTGCATTTACTTCTGATGTCTACCCCCTTTTTCCGACATCAGAAGTGGGATCTCACCCACCTCTAACTTTAAATCAACCACCCCCGCATTCTTTAAGCGAACAGATGTCGTTTTTTTCAAACAGTATGGAAACTATCTTTACTAAAATAGCTGAAAACCTGTCATCGGGATCCAAAGCACAGAATTTTACGCCATTAGTTAAATTTGATCCCGATGATCCAGATTCAGACATAGAAGGCTGGTGCAAACTATCTGAAGTTATAGTTTTGAACCGAAAACTAAAAGGCGTAGAGTTAATTATGGCTCTGACTCATTGCCTTAAAGGACGAGCAGCCACACTTTTGACTAAAATTGCCCCAGATCAATTCTAATGGCCAGCAGTAAAAGAATTAATGATATCCCAGTTCTCTCGCCCAATGCTTATGCAGGATTATTTTGACCAGATACTAAAATTCCAAATTAATTCTGGGGAGTCTCCAGCCCAGGCTTGCTTACGTTTGTGGCAGCTAATTGAGAAAATTCCAGATGCAAATTTGCCTGATTTGCTATATCTGTAACTGTTGATGAAGGCTTAGACCGTCTAGATAAGTTGTTAAAGATATTGTGTGAAGCAGGATTTTCGTTTAACATAAAAAAATGTTCTTTTTTAAAAAATAAGAACTGAATACCTGGGTTATGTAATATCCGCTGGGGAAATAAGACCGAACCCAAAGAAAGTACAGGCTCTTGTTAACGTTCCTACCCCAAAAACAGTTACACAAGTTAGACAACTTATAGGTTTGGCAACTTATTTCCGTCAATTTATTCCAAATTTCTCTCAGGTAATACGACCTTTGTGCCCTTTAACAAAAGGTAAAGGTGCAGTTAGATGGACATCGGATCATGACTTAATTCATCAGAAAATAATTCAAATATTGACTTCAGAGCCAGTTCTTAAAGTTTTTGATCCTTTTTTGCCAAATAAATTGCATACGGATGCCAGCACTGAAGGATACGGGGTAGTTCTTATACAAAAATACGATGATGCACCTCATGTAGTTGCCTATTTTAGTCGAAAGACTTCAGATGCTGAGAGTCGTTATCACTCCTACGAGCTTGAGACCTTAGCTGTCGTTAGAGCAGTTGAACGTTTTCGTCATTGTTTGTATGGGCGCAAATTCACTATCTTTACTGATTGCAATTCCCTTAAAGCATCTCATTCCAAACGAGATCTAACTCCGAGAGTCCATAGGTGGTGGGCAATGCTTCAGGCTTTTGTGGTGGTGGGCAATACTAGCGCAAAACCTATAAATGTAAATTTTCTGGAATTTAATAAAGGATGGCTTATTGTTGAGCAAGAACGTAATTCCGAGCTTTCTGATTTAATAACAAAATTACGCAATGCCCAATTGCCGGATGATGTATCTCACACTTATGATTTACGACAGGGCATTTTATATAGAAAAATCCAGCGCGGAGGAGTTTCTAGTTGGCTACCTATTATGCCACGCTCTCTTGTCTAGTCTTTAATTAGTCACGTTCATAAATTAGTCACGTTCATAATGAGTTGAAACATTTGGGTGTCGATAAGACCCTCGATAAATTATACGAACTGTACTGGTTTCCTACTATGTCAAAATTTGTCAAGAAGTTTATTAATAGTTGTGTTGTCTGTAAAACCTCAAAAGGCCCATCAGGGGCACAACAAGTGCAGTTACACTCTATCCCTAAAAATCCTATGCCCTGGCATACTATCCACTTAGACCTCACAGGAAAGTTAAGTGGCAAGAGCGAACGCAAAGAATATTGTTCAGTTTTGATAGATGCTTTTACGAAATTTGTGCTTTTGGAGTATGCCCCCAACCTTAGCTCTTCTCGTGCAATAAGAGCTATAAAAAAAAAAAAAAGCTGTCGATCTCTTCGGCGCCCCAAAACGTATAATCGCAGACCGGGGACGTTGTTATGATTATAGCGAGTTTAAAAAAATTTTGCAAAGATAATAACATAGATCTTCACTTAATTGCTACTGGCACAAGTAGGGCCAATGGTCAGGTTGAAAGGGTCATGCGAACTTTGAAAAATATATTTACTGTAATAGAGTGCAATGCTTGGCAGGATCAACTGGGTGAAATTCAACTGGCTCTTAATTGTACAAGGTCTAGAGTTACGGGATTTACACCCATAGAACTCATGTTTGGCGTTAAAGCCAATTCATTAAATCTTGCCAAAATTTCACCTTGTTCCTCTGAAACAGACAGAATTGATGTCGAAGCGGCCCGTTTATCTGCATCCGCGAATATTGAACAGGTAGCAAATTATGACGCCATACGATTTAATAAAGGTAAAGCAAAGGTAAAGCCATTTTCGGTAGGAGATTTTGTGTTTTTGAGATGTGAAGAAAGACATCAAACTAAATTAGATAAAAAGTTTAAAGGTCCTTTCAAAATTGTAACTGTTCTAAATAACGACCGCTATGAGCTTAAGCATATTAATGGTACAGATAGAATATACAAGTATGCTCACGAAAACTTAAGAGCAGTACCTAAAGGACAGAATGGGTTTCTTGAAATATCGGAAAACTATAGTAGTGATGATGGTGATGATGATTGGTATACTGTTGTTTTATGGATCTCTTTTCGGTGACTATCTTGATATGTTGTGACTTTATTATGCGATTATAGTTGTAGAGATCTCATTTACACAATGGATGACGATCTAGACCAACTTTGGTATGTTGTAAACTAATTGAGTCATTATAGTTGTAGGGGTCTCATCTACGTGGTGGATGATGATCTAGGCCAACTCTGGCATGCTGAAGGGATCTACCTTAAACAAAGGGTAATGATCTAGTCCAGCAGTTTCTTTTGCTGTAGGGGCTATCTCGATAAGATAACCTAGACCAGTTTTATTTGCTGTAGGGACCTCATCTGCTTCTGTGGATGACGGTTTAGTCCAGCACTGATAGTGATGCTAATGGGGTTTAGCCCAGTCCAACGCATTCGGCTGTAGGGACCTCATCTGCTTCTGTGGATGACGGTTTAGTCCAGCACTGATAGAGTGAAGGGATCTTGCCTGCTTTTGTGGGTAACGATCTTGTTCAAGATAATAGCCTGGCTAAAGGGATCTTATCTACTTCAGTGGATAACGATTTAGACTAGCATTTTTTTAAGTGGTTTTCTGTCTCACAGACACTCTCGAGGACGAGTGATCGTCAGAATGGCCGTGACGGCACAGTGGTACGACAGCGTGACTCACGCCGGCAGCACGTGCACCAAGACGTCATCGCCTTCCCACTTCGCTTTAATCCCCACCACTTACCTATAAAAGGGCACGGCAGCGCTCAATCGGCACGCATTTCGAATGGATGCGTCTTGGTGTACGGACTGTGGTCTTTAGTACCCGGACTGTTACCAGCCACTCTGAACATAGGCTCGCCTACATACAGAGACTAGATATTACATAATCGTTGTAAATTATTAGATTATTAATTAGTTACTTTAAGTAAATAAGGTTACTGATATTATTTATTAACCTGTAAGTCTGCATTTACTTCTGATGTCTACCCCCTTTTTCCGACATATACATATTAGTTTACATGACTGTACATTTAACAGGGGAGCATGAGGGAACATGCCACTATTCAGGTAACCAAAATATAAACTATGATTTTAAAAGTCCGAGGCTTTAAATATCGTAGAGCACATATGTCTTCGGAAGATTGATCAAGAGTACCCATGCAGAGTTCTAGAGTAATTACTAAATATATAGAGCGATGTGGGAAAATAATTTTCGAAATGGGGCTTTTATAAGCTTAAAACTGTTTCGTATTTGAGTAAAAGTCACGTGTCATCATTTAATAGCTAGTTACTAACACACTCATCAAGATCTACTATTGAAGCAATTACGTACTTCATTTCATTGGAAAAAAATACGTGTAAAAGAAGTCTAAGTGAGAACAATTTTAAATACGTCTTAAAATCAAATGCTTCGCGATGTGGGCGCAAGTATTAAGGCGGACACCCGTTGATAAATGAGTTGGTGGAAGATTCACTCAATCATAGCCTATGGCTTGTGGCAATAGGTATATTCCTCTTCTATGATAAGATTTAATGACAAAAAGGATGGGTACATCATATTCATGGCTGTTGATTGCACAGGGACCAACTTTTGACACACTGAAAGTGGTTATTTTTATTAAACATCCACATTTGTTATTTAAGAGTGTATCTATATTACATCAATTAAATTAATTTTAAGGTAAAATATAGTAGTCGTCTTCAGAGTAATCAATTGATATACCTCCGAGATTTAAAGGATTAATAAGAAGTTGCAATCTATTGTACTCGATTTCTACTACGAAACAAATAGTTTTACAAATAATGTCAAAGAAAGTTGACTATTTTGTAGTTGCTAAACAATGTCACAATCACTACAATATCCATTGTTCGTAGACTGCTAGAGCAATCTATCGGTCAGGCCGCGGCGTCCGCCTACGCCAAATTGTCTATTTAAATTAATCTTTTCACATATATTAACTAATAGGTTTATTATACTACTAGCTGTGCCCGCGACTTCGTTCGCCTGGCCTACATCCTTTCATGGTCGGTTTTACCCCTTTCTCCCCTAATATTCGAAACAAAAAGTAGTCTATATTTTAATCCAAGTTTCGAGCTATATTTGTGCCAAATTGCATATCTCTAACTTCAAAAATAATCATTTTTCCATATAAACTTTCAAAGGTAGTATTACCCCCCTCTCCCCCCTTATTTTCTAATAAAAAGTAGCCTATGTCCGTTCTTGAGATTCAACGTATACCTATACCAAATTTCATCAAAATCGGTTGAGAGGTTTAAGCAGGAAAGCGTAACAGACAGACAGAGTTACTTTCGCATTTATATAGTAGGGATACACAGATACACTTATAAATATATATTATGGGATATCAACATTGTTACAAAATCAATTCTTTCTTTATTCAGTGACTCTACTACCAGTTCAGAACCCATGTACCTACCTATATACATACACTGAGAAGAAAATAAGTAGATGTTACAAATGTATAGCTACATGCAGATAACTTTTGATCAAGTCAACAAGAGTTGTGTGGGAGTATTTGTGGGCTTTCCCTGCATTTTCAGAGCTGTAGAATCCCAAATGTGCTAATATTTACCAAAGATAGTAATAAGAAAGGTCAGTTTATCTCTCCCTATTTAAAATATTTTCTCAATAACATTTGAGACCAAGTGACACCTTATGACTTACAAAACATAATTAGCATCATTCTTAATCATCTGTTCTCTGAATTCATTAAGGAAATTAAAGCTTTCACATTATTAAAGAGGTTTTTTGACATTAAGAAGGCACAAAATAAATAAATACATTCTAGACCAATGCCTGTAAATAGGAGTTCAAGCAGATAATAATGAGGAATTAAAGACAAAGATATCATTTTAATATAATTAAAATAAGTTCTAATTCTTGTGTTCCAAACGTAATACACATACCTACAAAAACCACAGGAAAATTATGTGAAAATTTTTAGAGTCACATTATTGTACCTTTATTTTACCTTTTATTTTATTAAATTCCTAGTATATCTAATGTAAAGAAAAAAGGAAAGTTCTGAAAAAATCTAATGTGTTTCCTGTATATTATGTAGGGTATTTTCACTATAAAAGGAAAATACAAATCTTAGCTATTAATATGAGGCATTTATGGCCTTATCCCAAAGTAAGTAAGTAGTTTAAAACTTGTTTTATAAAAACCACAACCAACAGTGGTACCACAATATAGGTACTCCCCCAAACACAGAACAAACACAAATTTCATTAATGTCTTGGATGGTAATTAAACTCACAACTCATAGTTGATCATCCAGGAATACAAAACAATGTCCTAACAGACCAGTCATGTCTATTTTATACATGTAAATATTTAAATAAAAAAGTTAAGTAAACTTATTACATTGATAAAATAAAAATACATTTGAGGCTGTACTCAATTACTTAATTTGAAAATAGAAAAAGATATTAACTTTACAAAAAGTTTAGTTTTATTTCATCCAAAACAACAAGGTCAGCACCTGCTTTATGCTTTAATTTAACTAAGTAATTGCCAGGCTGTCCATACAAGTGGGCAAATTTGCACTGTCCACAACATTAATTGCAGGTTGTTATGCAAACTCAATGAATACTCTTTGTCCTATTATTACTTCAATGAACATAATGGTTTACCTTTGTAAATATATGCACAAAAATATTCTTGTAAATTAACAGCTGAAAAGTGATCTCAGCCACTTTACCTAGTATAAAATGTATATGAAATCTATTCTTTTTGACTCTAGGATTTTTGAAATCTTTGTTCATTACTTTTCACAAAATCATATTTGCAAAGGGTCTTTATGTATCTGAATTCATTGATACTTACAAACAACTACTCAGTAAAATCCAGAAATAGCAAAGGATTGCACATCACCGATATTATCACTAAGACAACAATGATTCTGTTCAAACTCACGGAGAGCACACAATGATCGCACAATTTATAAATCAAAGGGTAATAACTGGAAAGTTATTCAACATTGAATAATTCTGCATGATTTATTTTCAGGGACGTTGTGCATTCTACTGAATGAGTACGCGACAGCGGCCGACTTGGCACTAGGCCACGACAATAATTCGGTAACTACAGTCGCGAGCGGCGCCTTCGCCGCAAGCTGGCTAATTAGAACCAATTGCGAGGCTACGCCGACGATTATAACGAACAATGACCCGCCTCGGTGCGCCGTGATACGGTCATTGGAATACCGTTATCTCAATAAATAACAACAAACTTACCGTCGTCATGACATCACGAACAAAATCCACTGTATTAGACTTAAAACTCTTATATCTTCAAGATGCGGGAATTCCAACAATGAAAGGACCACTGAGGTCCGTTTTGAAATAAACTGTTAAATAAAATTATTTGTATAACCTGAAAACATGTCCACCAAAACTATTTCTAACAACTATAAATTAAAAAATTTACCCCAGTCTTTCGAGATGAACAAAATACCTAATTTCTATAAAATATTTTGACAACAATCCCCGACCCGTCAGTGAGTGACCACCACAGACCACAGACTGTTAATGAACGTCAGTGACGTTTATGAAAATGGCAGATTTTTTTTTTCATCCTAGCACCAACTTATTGTGATTTTTTAATCAAAAAATGTAAATATGAAACACAGACGCATTTTTAATAATTTTTAGCTTTAGTTGTTCCTACTAATTCTATAAGCCAATGCCCATCATCATATCCCATTGGTTTTGTCATTACAAGGGTTGCTTGTTGCTTTGACTGTTTCCTACATACGTATAAAGTGGAGATTATAACCGTCGTGTCTGGATTTTAATTTATGTTCTACACTACTTTAACATGTAATTTTATAATAAAATTTGTGCTAGCATGAATACCATAGCGGCTTACGCTCATTGGGCTTACGATGCGCCATGCGAAAAAATTGTATCGCGCTCTTATCAAATATCAAAATCAGGGCGTTAGTGAGTGTGCTATCAGCCAATCAACAGTATGGAAACTTTTGTCGTTGCATGTGGGAAATTTTTGACTTAATGCGCATGCTAGTAGGCATAGAGTATGTATATTATTTACTAGCTGCGTTCGCGATTTCGTTCGCGTGACTACAATTTTTTTAGCCTTAGTTACTCCATAATACATCAGATACCTACCAGTAAAAGTCCTGTCAAAGTTAGTCCAGCCATTTCAGAGAATAGCCGGAACAAACAAACAAAATTTGTAAAAATATTATTTTGATATATATACCGTATACACATATACATGTAGTAAAAAGCGGTTATTTTAATATTACAAACGGACACTTCAATTTTATTTATATGTTCTAGATTAAGAAATGAACACATTCATTCATCTGGAAAGTTAAAGAAATATTTTAATTGTTCCTACTTTGCAATAACGAAAAATATTACACATCAATGAACATGATATGAATATAAATTGCTGTTTAACACTTTGTCTTATTTTACTAGGTTTAGTGGCACGCACCTACATATAAACTCCAGGACTCCTCTTATATTCAAATCAAAAACACGCGAGCAAAACTGTTAATCTTTAATAAACTCTCAATCCTATTAAAATTTCTGTAATTCTCAAGTGAAGCTGCTGCTGAAATCTAGTTCAATTTTAAATGAAACCAACGACTTAATAACAATTGTTTAATGTATCGAAATACAGTGCTACGCATACTAATATAAATTAAATCACTTGTCTAACAAATCCATTATCCCCTCGTCTGTCCAAAGCCACGTCGTGGTCGCGCTCAAAAAATGCGCATCTGTCCACAGCCACGAGGTGGTCGCGGTCGACTTATAAACTTTAGGATCGAAAAAGACGTAGCAAATGTATATTCATCTCTCTCTAAATCGTACAACGTGCAGATAATTAAACAAAGATAGCAAATAATGTCACGCTCGCGTCTTAAAAGAACCATAGACGCTGTAAAATAATAATACATTTAGTCCGTTCAATTGTTCGGTCAGTGACGCGGTGTGCCGTATTTACGCGCGAAGTTTAAAGTGTTTAAAGTGGTTTTGGAAGGAAATATTGAAAATAAACATGACTGGGTAAGTAATAAATACTTTTCTATTAACATACAACACATTAGATTAGGATTTGTACATAAATTGATACATTTTATAAAACATTGCTTGCCATTTCGGTCGCCATGTTGATACCATGTTCATATTTATTTCAATTGTTTTGAATGCAAAGTACTTTGTGAACGGTGAAAATTGTTTTAATATCATTAACATACTTTTCTACAAACGTAACATTCATTATATTTGTGCGATTTTGATTGAATATTTCGTAAATCTAAAAGAAACAAATGTCGGTCGCGGGACAGTCACGGGTCGTGAGGTCATTGCCACGGAATCCGCCATTTTGGTGCACAGGCTAAAATAGTATGGATACGGTTTTGGGAATGCCAGTGTGCATAATTTTTATGAAAATGTTTGGTGTGAATTATTATTTGTTTTTTTTTCATTTGATTTGATTTATTTTTATTGTGTGTGCATGATATTATTATTTTATTGCACGTGAAAAAAGAATGGTGAAAGAATTTTTGAAATCTGTCTACCAGTTTCGGAGCCTATTCATTACAAACAAACAAACAAACAAAGATATTAGTTAGTTCAGTGTTACCCATATGCCGGGTCGCGACCCTGTACCGGGCCAGTAAATTAAAATACCAGGTTGCAACATTCCCGCCTTATTTTTCGTCAATTTCTGCTAACTTGGTTACTATAGTAAATAAATAAGCAATTGCTCCTTGTACTTGGCACTAAAATATAGTGATTAAAATGCGAAACTCTATCAGTAGGGACTAATACCTACTAATATTATAAATGCGAAACTGTCTGTCTGTTACGCTTTCCCGCTTAAACCTCTGAACCGATTTTGATGAAATTTGGTATGGTAGGTTTTCCATGATTTCTTCGCTCCTAATAGTTGCAGCGTGGTGTTATATAGCCTAAAGCCTTCCTCGATAAATGGTATATTCAACACAAGAAGAATTTTTCAATTCGAACCAGTCGTTCCTGAGATTAGCGCATTCAAACAAACAAACAAACTCTTCAGCTTTATAATATTAGTATTTTCCATTATTTCTTTGCTTCTAATAGTTGCAGCTTGATGTTATATAGCCTAAAGCCTTCCTTGATAAATGGTCTATTCAACACAAAAATATTTTTTTAATTCGAACCAGTCGTTCCTGAGATTAGCGCATTCAAACAAACAAACAAACTCTTCAGCTTTATAATATTAGTTTATAGATTCGCTCCTAATAGTTGCAGCGTGGTGTATATAGCCTAAAGCCTTCCTCGTTAAATGGTCTATTCAACACAAGAAGAATTTTTCAATTCGAACCAGTCGTTCCTGAGATAAGCGCATTCAAACAGACAAACAAACTCTTCAGCTTTATAATATTAGTATTTTCCATTATTTCTTTGCTTCTAATAGTTGCAGCTTGATGTTATATAGCCTAAAGCCTTCCTTGATAAATGGTCTATTCAACACAAAAATAATTTTTCAATTCGAACCAGTCGTTCCTGAGATTAGCGCATTCAAACAAACAAACAAACTCTTCAGCTTTATAATATTAGTTTATAGATTCGCTCCTAATAGTTGCAGCGTGGTGTATATAGCCTAAAGCCTTCCTCGTTAAATGGTCTATTCAACACAAGAAGAATTTTTCAATTCGAACCAGTCGTTCCTGAGATAAGCGCATTCAAACAAACAAACAAACTCTTCAGCTTTATAATATTAGTATTTTCCATTATTTCTTTGCTTCTAATAGTTGCAGCTTGATGTTATATAGCCTAAAGCCTTCCTTGATAAATGGTCTATTCAACACAAAAATATTTTTTTAATTCGAACCAGTCGTTCCTGAGATTAGCGCATTCAAACAAACAAACAAACTCTTCAGCTTTATAATATTAGTATATAGATTCGCTCCTAATAGTTGCAGCGTAGTGTATATAGCCTAAAGCCTTCCTCGATAAATGGTCTATTCAACACAAAAATATTTTTTCCATTCGAACCAGTCGTTCCTGAGATTAGCGCATTCATACAAACAAACAAACAAACAAACTCTTCAGCTTTATAATATTAGTATAGATAATTTTGTCTGAAAGAGATTGCTTTTTACGTAGTACTTTTTATTGCTAAGCAATAAGCCTTAGCTCGTTGCGGTGCATAAGTTGGAAAAGCCTCAAAATTCGTAATGGTCACCCATCCAGTTACAAGCTAACGCGTACTTTGTTTATTGTCATTATTATCAGTCTCGCACGCAGGATATCACTAGGCTAAAACCACTTTATTAAATTATTAAAATGAAAATTCCTTATTTTTTTAATGTCGAAATATTTTTAAATAATAACATTGTATTAAAAAAATAGATTGTATTAATTAAAAAAAAGACAATATAACTTATTTGTATTTCATTTTCATTATTTATGTCAATGATTACAATATTTACAATTATTAAAGAAGTCGCCACTGGGCATATCCATACTAGCATAGCTTGGTACTACGTCACTCTTGGTACTTTTTGTGGTGAAATTGTATATTTTAGTAGTTAATTTCTAATATTATTTTGTATGAAAGAACTCTCTTTCTTTTGTTTTTTTATGTAGAAAATGTTATTAAATTTATGAATATACACTCACATGTAAATAAATTGCAAAATAGTTCGTTACAAATGCAAAAGTTTGAGGGCATGTTTCTGAGGTCATTTTTTTCAAGTGTTTGTGACCCTTCTTTTATATCTTAATTACTTAATAATTTTAATATTTGAAACTATTTATAATAAGAATAAAGACCAAACTATAGAGTAAGTTAAGATTTAAAACCACTTGTGCTTCGGGAGTCGTCGATATTGAAGAAAAAAATGTGCCATTTTTTGTAAGTGTTTTGGGTCGTCTTAAGTGGCCCTCATTCTTGTCGAGCTTGGGGTGTACAAAAAATGTTTGAAGAGATGTGTTTTTTTTATTCATTATTGTAAAGTATGTTATTTTCATGTATATAAAATTAATAATTACCGAAATAAATGCTTTATTTTTTTAATACTTAATTTTTTATTCAACTTTCTGGAAAAAAAACGATTCTAGCACTTTTACCCATCCAATTAAGTTAATATCAAAAAAAGGAACATACATATTTATACGTATTATATTAGGTTCCTTAACCACGATTCTAACAACATATTATTTTATATACTTTTTATATATAATTCGTAAGATATTGCCATTTTAATGACACGCGCCACCTAAGTAATAAATCACTCGTATAGGATTTGACAGATGTGCTAAGTCAGCCATTTTGACAGGGACCGAGGAGAGGATATGAAGCATGTCACAATGATAGTGGGACGCCAAATGAAATAAGCAATATTCCATCAACACAAGCTGGTAACTAACAAGATTTTTAAAATAATATAAGGTATCAAAATACATGTTGATGTCAATCATTAACATCATGATACAATGGGCGTGTAATTTAACATAATTTAATGACATTTTCTTTGTTACTATCCAATAAAGCACTGATACATAAGTTAATGAGAGCCATTTGATAAATTAGTGACATTGATTAAAATTTCAGAGCTGTCTATTCTTGGTATATTTACACAATGAACTATAAGCCGCGTGTGGTCGCTATTCCGCCACAGGCTGTGGTGAGCTTTTAAATGCGGACGCAAGCTGTGCGCACGCGCACGGCCAAACAATTTCAATTTCCTACCTACACCTGGCCAACTACTTGTATAGTTTAGTGAGGCTGTCCGCCTATTAGTTATCACATGATCATGGGGGCATTCGAGGGGGGGAGGAGGATGGGCCAAGAAAGGATCATCGGTGAGAGCTAAACAACCATAAACAATTATTAAGTGACATCAAAGTGTCGAAAATGAAATCAGACTATTCTATGCAAATCTTTTAAAAAAACCTACAGTAACATTGCCAAGATTTTTCAAAGGACACTGAATAACAATTTAGTTGACAGTTTTAAAGGATCTCATAAACATGTAGAACTTCCTCAAGGTATATTTCACATCGATCGACCTTATCCAAAGTCCACACAAGCGAACCGCTAACATCCTTTCGTTCCCTAAGTCCCATCGCCCCCTCAAAGGCCGTCCGTCAAGTCTCGCGCCGCTACTCCAGCGCCTTGAAGGGCAGTGGCGTGGCGTCGCTGGTGCCCGAGGAAGCGCTAAAGTACGGTGCCACGTCGGAGAGGTAGTTCCGCGGCAGCAGCCCGATGAGCAGAGCGATCTTCGCGGCGATCGGCGCCTTCTCCTCGTCGTCGATTATGGTATCCTGGTCCGGCATAACCTGAAATTATTGCACCGGTACAAGCATATGAGTTATTTCACAAACACTTTGAAGTAATCTGAATATATGAAAGGAGAAACTGACTGACTGACATATCAACGCAGTCTACACGAATAAACGTAGGCACTTGAAATTTGGAAGGGACGTAGCTTAGGTACCGTAGAGGTGCATTAAGAAGGGAATTCCCGAATTTCCCACGGGAACGATAATTAGCGGGAAAATCCTTTTGTATGAAAAATCTAAACCTCATAAGTTAGACGCCTGAAATTTGGCATGCAGGTACCTTAGTAAACTTAGAACTTAGTTGTAACAGGATATTGCAAAATTCCCACGGGAAGGGGAGTTAGCGGCCACAGCTAGTAAAAGTATATTTTAGGACGTCAATTGAACCTGAATGCATAATGGACAGAATATTTAACTCAAAACTAAAACGATAAAGAACTAGTATCGATTTTTACTTGAGTAATAAGTTGTATTTTAAAGTCGTACGACCCAGACAAACCGGTCATACGAGGTTAAGCATTGACTGTACAGTCAAATGACTCACACGCAGTATTATGTATACTACTACTACATCATCACTAAGTGAATCTTATATCTGGTAAAGTCATATTCTGCTTGTGATCGAGTGCTATAGGTTGATCACCAGCCCAGTCTCAGAACTCACACCAATTTAATTAAAAAACTATAGCTTTTTTATCATAATTTAAAAAAAATCAGGAACAATCCTTAACAGCTATTGGCAGACGGAATTCAAATAAACGTAGATGTAAAAAATAAACATTAAAAACTCTGGCAAATATGTACATAATTATAAGATAATTTGGATATGTCTGTGGGAATACATACCTTATCCGCAATATGTTTATTGACTAACCCATCACCACCTACATAGAACGTAGAAAAGCCGTCATACCACCTAAAAAAAAAGTAATTTTTATTGATTATTTGCTAATATTATTCTACTTATCTTATTAGCATTTATTATCATTGTTACATAATTATCCATTATTACTTCAAGTGTTTTCTTGCGTCCACCTATGAGTTTTCATTTATAAAAAAAGGATTTTATTGACCTCCTAGTTATTTAGTTTAACTTTCGGTTGTATCTTTCATCAAGAATGTTAGGAAAACTTACAGTTCCTGATCTTTGAAAGCCTCTTTCATATTCCATAACTTGTACTTCCAAAACATAAAGAATACTTTAAATCCAGATATGCCACGGATTCGCCATCTCAATCTGAAATGTAACATGAAACCATGATTATCTACATAAATAACTATCTTTTGGCAATCATATAATTTATTTTCTGCAGACTCCTGAGATATGAGTTTCAAAGCTCAGTTCGGGGGTCAGACCATTCATACTTGATAAATTGATAATAGCAAATATCCTTTACATACCTTATTGATGAATCCTCAGGATGAGTTGTTATTTTCATAACTTCAAACTTTACATATGCAAACTTGAGGTGTCCTATGGTACGAAGAAGCGCAATCTGCCTTACATACGGAAATATACCGCTGAAAATAACAAATATGGATTTAAAAAATTATAAAACTATGTTTTTTTTTCAGATTGTATGAAGAAAGAATAACTAGTGCACTACTAACATAGTGGTAACCCCTCTAATGTTGTTCACAAACACCATGTTTGGATGGTAGATGGAGTAATCCAAAGGTTTCACAAACAATTCTGGCATCTGAAAAAGAAATACAATTATTGAAATCCGTCGATATTTCATGGAATTCCCATACTTGTTTTAATATCATCATTCTTGGGTATTTGAAACTTTTATGTGATACCCTCCTATTGGTAAAATGCTACTTGTATTTTTAGTTCATCATTTTGGTAATTTTAGTCATGGTACTAACCCCATAAGTTTACAGTAAAACTCCAAGTAACTAACATAGAAAACCAGTTTATGACTTCACAATACTATTGGGATTATGACTAACCCTTAGGAAAGACATTCCAGGATGTTCAATTGCACATAGACATAATTAGAATATTATTTTTAAATTTCTAACATTTATGCTAAACCATAATATATGTTTGCTAAATGTAGTTTTCTAAAGAATGTGTAACTAATGTCAAAAGATATTCCATTAACTTGTGAGATGAATTAGTTATGAATTAAAATCATAAAATAACTAACCGTTTTTGACAGAACTTGAAATACTTTCATCAGCTGTTCTTCACTAGGCCTGCCATCAGGGTTGACCTCATTGGCTGGGGTTGGAGACGGAGCCACTGGTCCTGAACAGTATGCCACTGCATCTCGCTCAAAATCTGAGAGACAGGTTAGCTCCAAGCTCTATAAAATAAATACATTTTTAAAGAATGGGTTGCATAAGCTTTAAATCTCTAAAATTTAAAACCAAAAATTTACCATATAAAAAAGACCAAAAGTTAAACTAGATCAAAAGTCATTAATACTTGTACAATATAAATATGTATTACTTTTAAAAGAGCACACTATGGATCTTAATACAGAATTGAAACAAATTTTAAATTATCTATTTCATACTTACATCACTACTAACTTTTGGGAAGCTTCCTGAACAAGTGTAAGGATATCTATTCAAGGCCTCAGGCAACCTCTGCTCAATGTAGTCATCAGAGGTGAGGCCCAGGGCTTTCATATGTATGTGATCCTGATTGACACTCTCTCCAGCTTTCAACTCGACTTTGAAAGGCTCTAGAATCTCTGAAAAACCATTTCTGGCTCTCGTTTGGTTCGACATTAGTAGTTCCGTGATGTACAGGTCGTCTATGTTGTTCTCTGTGGTGCATTTCGGCGCCAGTTGGTAGCTCGATATGCGGCGCCGGGTAAGACACTGAAAATTATGTTTCTGATTCAAGTTACCATTTACTTATATAGATAGTTGTTATGGCTTTTGATATCGCTAAGCGGATAGATGTGATTACGATCGGAAATACGTGTATCGCACGTGAACTCTGAACATTCATTTTTCATGCTATTAATTAGTTCAATGTCAAGGAGTATCCGAAGATAAATTTAGATTTTGCGAAACGCAGAACAATAAGTATGTTATGAAGAACTAAATTTGTTTACTTTAAAACGAGTAAACTGGAGATTACTTACTTCTTCTGGAAAATGGGTTCGGACAGGAATTTTTCGGGTTAAACGGTTAGCATGATTTTTGGTAGAAACTATTCCATTTATGGGTAAAATTTTGTAAGATAGGGTACGTAGGCAAATAGCCATTTTCACATCGATCTTTATTCACTTTTTGTCGCTGAATTCAGAAAATAATCGAAAATAAGTCGCAGACATGTCGCACCGCACATGACAGTCAATTTCTTTAAAAGTTGTTACAGCATTGCTATGAAGGAACTTGAGTTTCCTTACCTAATGCAATAGATACACGAACGTACGATACGAAATTAAACACGGCAAGATAAGGATGTCAACTAGCCTATTGCTGCTGTTTAAAATATTATAAAACAAAAAGTCAGTGTCAACGTCAAATTCAATGAAATTGACTCGAACTGGAACTGCGAATATTTTCTTTTAAAAAATATATATCTGCGCTGTTGTGAATTGTTTAAATTTACAAAATAATGCTTTTACAAAGAGTGTTTCAGAAAGTTAATGGAAACTGGCTGGTCTCTAGTGTTAATCCTGTTAGTATGAAAATAATCTGAAAGTTTAAACAGAGCGTTGTTGACGAGATATTGTTGATCTAGCAACCAATTTGTTTTATGTTAAAAAAAAACTTAATTAAGTAACCTGGAATATTTGTTCGACTTGTCTATATATTCTGCCGGTTACCATTTAACATTTTTCAGATAGTTTCGTGTACCGCAAGAGCGCGCAGCAAACACACTAAGAATGAACTTAATGAGCACAGAGCGAAGGTTATGGGGCGAGGACTGCCAGAGAAGAAGCCTCTGCCCGGCGTTAAGAGCATTATCTTAGTAGCGTCCGGCAAGGGTGGAGTTGGAAAAACTACAACTGCTGGTTTGTTTAGATGTGGATTACTATTGGTCATCATACAAAGCTATCTTCTTCCTAATTCATTTACGTTGAACCTGGTAAAATTAGGCCAGGTCCTACTCAACAACTAGGAGCATAAGTCTTAAGATCCTAGTAGTACATACCACCATTTAGCTAGTAGACTCGCTGATTTTCACATACAATGTCCGTTCTAAACTAAAATTCAATCAGTAGTTAGTCTAAAGTCTACCTGAAGTCATTTAGTGTGGTAAATTTGTTTCATACATAGAATAAATATTTGATGTTTTGAATGTCAGTTCATTTGTCCTAAGATTATGGGGTGTAAATTAAATATGAATTATTATTTTTTTTACAGTAAATCTCGCATGTGCTATGAAGGTCATAGAGCCAGATAAAGAAATAGGTCTACTAGATGCAGATGTATTTGGTCCCTCAGTGCCCCTCATGATGAACATCAGCGGGGAGCCAATGCTCAATGATGACAATCTTATAGAGCCACTGTTAAATTATGGAGTCAAATGGTGAGTTATGCATTGTTTTAAAAAAGTTATAGCTTCTCTAGTCCAGGTCATTTAGTCTCTTTTTCAAAAAAGATGTCTCTTTTGTTTACAACAAAAGGTACTAAGACTGTTACTATTCTTCCAATTCATAAATATTAAAGTTTGTTAGAATATATGTATGAATGTTTGTTACCTTTTCACTCAAAAACTATTACTATATATGTATTTGTAAGTGAATGTGAAATTTTGAATGAAACTTGTTAGCTAGAATGATTAGTTACTAGAATCTGTGCAGGATACTTTTCTCCTGAAGAAATAACAGTACAGAAAATTAATCTGATCTGCCTGGCTACACTTGAAAGATATAAATAAATGTTGATTATTCCTATTGAAATGCTGGTGATGTGTTCAGAATGATAAGCTTTTTATTGGCCTGAGCATCTTCAACTGGAATCAATTCTCTGGAAGTGAATAACTCAATTCTAGTTCAATGCTTGAATAGAAGCATATAAAGCCCTCAATCAATTGAGAATATCTTGAAGCATATTTTTAACTACATATTCCTAGCATGTCAATGGGCCTGCTGGTGTCAGGCGAGAACGCTGTTGTGTGGCGAGGCCTGATGGTGATGCAGGCGCTGGAGCGGCTCACGCGGCACGTGGCGTGGGGCCCGCTCGACTGCCTCGTCGTCGACACGCCGCCCGGCACCGGGGACACGCATCTCTCGCTCGCGCAGAACCTCCCACTTGACGGTAAATTTGATATGACGCCTCATAAGGCCTGCAAAACTATGTTCAACAGGACGTCAATTAAACAAAGCTTTTGGAAGATCTTTTACACAAAATCAATAAAGGATTCCAGTTAATCAAAATGATAATTGCAGTCACTCACCTAATCTTGTACAGGCACTTGTCTCATTTTTTATTGTAAGGGAGCTATTATGAAGACTAATGTATAGACAATAGCATGTCAGACTGCCTGCCCTTGGAGTTTGCATCGCCTTTATGCCATGCACATAAGAACTAATATCGAACTGCAATTGTTTACCTTGACGTGCTGTTGATCGTATTTATGTCTGTGCAATTAAACTATCTAAATATTTAGATGTGTACTACTGGCTCCAATATGTATCCAGGTGCCTTGATAGTGACGACGCCCCAATCAGCTGCGCTGCAAGTGACGAAACGCGGCGTGAACATGTTTGAGAAGCTGAAGGTGCCTGTCATAGGCATGGTCGAGAACATGTCCCACGCGATATGTACCAAATGCGGCACCAAGAACTTCGTGTTCGGCAACGAGACGAAAAAGAACGCGGAACAAATGGGCCTAGAAATAGTAGAGAGCTTCGAAGTCGACCAGAACATGTCGGATTGCATAAACAGCGGGAAACCGGCCATCTACGCGCTCCCAGATAGCGTACACGCAGAAAAGTATAGGCAATTAGCAAATAAAGTGTTCAAGTACATAGACAATAAGGATAACGAACAGGCCAAGGCGAAAGAACAGTAGGACTGCACAAACATTATATTAGTAGTTGTTTTTAATTATTATTTATACACTATACAAAAATAAATCTCGTTATATCTACTTGGAATTTTGTTTTGTTTTCCTATTTCACAAGAACACTACAGTGGCCCTACCGATTTGATTGGGTGCCCAAGCAAGAAAAGCTTAAACAAGCGCCGTGGTCTTTAGTTTCAAAATTTATATGGAAAACGAAAAGTTTACAATTAATTTGATAACAAGAAATACATTTAACACCATTTGCACGGCATAAAAGGGGAAGTCCCGAAAGGCATCATCACTCGTATGGTGACGGACGGTGGTACTATCTGTGTCCCGTTGTAACCGGCCAGTCGCCTATTTTCCCAACTATTAATTCGAATTGTCAGTTATCCACCAAGGTCAATGAAGGTCAAGGTCAGTTTAAGTGGCGCGATTGTTTGTGGATTGTGAGAGCACGAACTTGATTGAAACGCAGCGTTGCGCCACCGAGATTGTAACAAATTGTGGCACATTGGCGCGACCATTGGCATGATTTCCTTATGAATTTGATATATTTTGAGGGCTGCAATGACTGGTAAAATGTGTTTTAGTTTATGCATTAAAGTAATTAAAAACTAATTTATTTTCGCTGTAGAGGGGTGTTTCAAATAAACTGACATGCCCTTAAATATTAGAAACAGAAAAATTTTATCTCCCCTTGCGGTGCGGGAATTGAACCCACGACCTTCACGTATCGCGCGTGCTGCTCTTACCAACTGAGCTAACCGCAAGTTATTGTAGGCGATGAAATTTTTCTGCTGTATCAACCGTTAGCCTTTCGGTAAGTGCCCTCTGCCGAATATGTTTATATCTACATACTTAACGGCCCGTGGTACATTCGTTGCAGAAATGTTTGAAAACCACAGAATCGAAGACACCTGGCATCTTAATCGATTTTATTATTTTTATAGTACTATACGCCGTACTAGCGAACTTTAAATATTGGAAACAGAAAAATTTTATCTCCCCTTGCGGTGCGGGAATTGAACCCACGACCTTCACGTATCGCGCGTGCTGCTCTTACCAACTGAGCTAACCGCAAGTTATTGTAGGCGATGAAATTTTTCTGCTGTATCAACCGTTAGCCTTTCGGTAAGTGCCCTCTGCCGAATATGTAAATAAAATAAAATATATAATAGAATAAAATCGATTAAGATGCCAGGTGTCTTCGATTCTGTGGTTTTCAAACATTTCTGCAACGAATGTACCACGGGCCGTTAAGTATGTAGATATAAACATATTCGGCAGAGGGCACTTACCGAAAGGCTAACGGTTGATACAGTAGAAAAATTTCATCGCCTACAATAACTTGCGGTTAGCTCAGTTGGTAAGAGCAGCACGCGCGATACGTGAAGGTCGTGGGTTCAATTCCCGCACCGCAAGGGGAGATAAAATTTTTCTGTTTCCAATATTTAAAGTTCGCTAGTACGGCGTATAGTACTATAAAAATAATAAAATCGATTAAGATGCCAGGTGTCTTCGATTCTGTGGTTTTCAAACATTTCTGCAACGAATGTACCACGGGCCGTTAAGTATGTAGATATAAACATATTCGGCAGAGGGCACTTACCGAAAGGCTAACGGTTGATACAGCAGAAAAATTTCATCGCCTACAATAACTTGCGGTTAGCTCAGTTGGTAAGAGCAGCACGCGCGATACGTGAAGGTCGTGGGTTCAATTCCCGCACCGCAAGGGGAGATAAAATTTTTCTGTTTCTAATATTTAAAGTTCGCTAGTACGGCGTATAGTACTGTTACGCGCCACGATTAACGTTCTCAGTAACCAGCGCCATCTAGTGTGGAAAGGCGGGACTACAGAGAGTCGAGACGCGTACGCCAGAATTTACTAGAACAATGACCTTGACCGAGCGTACGGCCGTTCAAGGCCGCACTGCGCGCGAATGTTCCGGATGTTTCTGCGTTGGAAGGTTCGGGAACGGCCGCGGCAATATAAAAGGCCGGGATTCACCACGACCGGGACAGTATTGAATTAGCGATACAAGTGATTACTTCGAAAGTGATTTTGAAGTGCGACTTGGAAGCGATTATTGTTTTAATTAGTGCGTTTTAAGGTTGTAATTAGTGGCGTTCTATTAAAGTGTGACTTTTGGTAATTTTTATCGGTTGTTTTTATTGTCACGAACCCGAAGCTCGTAACAATTGGTGTCAGAAGTGGGATTTAAATTATGCCGATTTTACCTAAAGACGACACGGAGGGTATCCGTACCCGGAGTCAACGCCAACTGGAGACGGACCAGAGACGTTTTGGTGGAGCCTTGCCGCAGGAGTCGCAGAGTCAGTTATTAACCACGGAGGCTGGCCCGTCCACAGCAACACCAGCAGCATCAGCAGCACCAGACCTTGCTGCCCTGATGATGATGCTGCAGGAGCAGTCTCGCCGACAGGAGGAACAGGCTCGCCGACAGGAGGAACAGGCTCGTCGGCTGGAAGAACAGCTTAAGCGGGACAAGGAGGAACAGGCTCGCCGCCAGGAGGAACAGGCTCGCCGCCAGGAGGAACAGGCTCGCCGCCAGGAGGAACAGGCTCGTCGATTGGAAGAGCAGCTTCAGCGGGACAAGGAGGAACAGGCTCGACGCCAGGAGGAACAGGCTCGCGGCCAGGAGGAACAGGCTCGCCGCCAAGAAGAGCAGATGCTTCTTTTGAAGGACCTTCACGCTACCTTCGGGAAAGACATAAAGGAGGTGAAGGATAAGGTTGCTCAACATGACAACCGCCTGCTAGAAGCTGAAATCCGGATTGACCAAGTCAATAATCGGGTTGACTACGTAGTGGCTGATGTGAAGAAGACGTTAAGAAAACGCTGGATTGTCTTAAACTTGGAGAAGCAATCGCAGCTCCCGTAGCTACAACACCTTCGCTACGTGGATTTAAAGTGCCACCGTTTGACGGAACTTCTTCCTGGTCGGCGTACAAAATCCAGTTTGAGGCAGTCATGAAAGCGAACGGCTGGGATAAAAATCAGGCCATGACTGCCCTCACCCTAGGCCTTCGTGACCAGGCCTTATCAGTTTTGGAAGCTCTCGGTAAGGAAGTGACTTACGAGCAGCTCCTTGAGGCACTGGAGGCTCGATATGGCGACGCTCACCTGGAACACGTGTTTCGAGCGCAGCTCAAAGATCGTGTGCAACGCAATAACGAAAACTTGCAGCAATGGGCCCTTGAAGTGGAGAAGCTGGTGCGTAAAGCATACCAGTCCGTACCAGCGCTTATTGATGGGAACCTTGTGCAGGCGTTCATCGATGGCATCCGCGACATTGAAGTTAGAGCTGCTGTCAGACTCGGGCACCACGGGACGCTTAAAGATGCCTTGGCCCATGCACTGGAGGTGGAAGCTGTGCGGCAGGATCATCGTTCCCATCGCATTAGGGAGGTTGCCGCGGCTTCAGTTCGCGACCGCAATAAAAGTTACAGCCCTAGGTGCTACGGCTGCGGGGAAAGGGGCCACCTTCGATCCAGTTGCCCTAAGCGAACTGCAGAAGGAGAAGACGGCAGTGCAGCTAAGAGCACCGCTCAGCGTCAGCAGCAGGGAAACGAATAATAGCCAGGACTGCGGGGCGGGTGCTGGCTGAGGTTCAAAGAGCCCCAAGGGTTTCGATCAAACAAACCCAAGACGGGAACAGCCTAGTCATCCAGGGCGAGGTAAACGGAACGCCGTGTAAGCTGACTATAGACACTGGAGCCTCTCGCACGGTTGTCAGTTCCCAAATTATGAGACGGTCCCTTGGGGACTCTGCATACAACCGAGAACACATTAATTTGGTAACAGCCACCGGTCAGCGCATACCCGTCCATGGAGAGAAGAAGATGGGACTGAAGCTAGGCAACATAATCTACCTGCATAATGTCATTGTGGCGGATATAATGGACGATTGCATATTGGGCCTTGACTTTATGAGGAAGAATAGTTGCGAAATTGACGTCAAGCAAGGTGTCCTGAAATGTGGACAAGAGGAACTTTTCGTGGAAGGCGCGTTACCAGGGAATGTATACAGCCTTAAAAAGATTGTTCTTCCACCGAGATCTGAAACGATTGTGCCGGTTAGTCTTCCTCGGAATCCTGGGCAAACTCAACGTTGTGTACTTGTGGAAAGGGTAGAAAATGACCTTCCATGGAAAGTGGCACGCACTTTGGTTAGAGCCACCGACATCTCAGGGGTACGTGTGCTGAACCTTTGTGACCAGGAACAGGTTATAGAAAAAGGCACACTAGTTGGTACTTGCGAGGAAGTGGATTGGTTGCGTCGATGCCAACATCAATCGACCGGGACCGTCAGCAAAGATACACAAACGAGAGTGACCACACTTTTAGAAGACTGCCGCAGCGCTCTGTCCCAAAATGAAATGGTCAAGGCGAAACAAATGTTGCTCAAGTATGCCAACGTTTTTTCGTCAAACGATGCTGACATCGGAAGGACTGGCTTAGTTCAACACAAAATTAACACAGGAGAAGAATTGCCTATCCGTCAGCGGCCAAGGAGATTGCCCGTAGCACGTGAAAAGGACGTGGAAACCATGATTGAGGGAATGGTGAAGGATGGTGTTATTGAACCTTCATCTAGTCCATGGTGTTCACCGGTAGTGCTGGTAAGAAAGAAAGACGGTAGCATGAGGTTTTGTGTTGACTATCGTCGTCTGAACGACGTTACAAAGAAAGACAGCTATCCTTTGCCAAGAATTGATGACACGCTGGACATGCTTACTGGAGTAAAGTGGTTTAGCACGCTAGATTTAAAAAGTGGTTACTGGCAAGTTGAAATTGATCCTAAAGACAAGGAGAAGACTGCGTTCTCGACAGGAAAGGGTCTGTGGCAATTCAAAGTCATGCCGTTTGGATTGTGCAACGCTCCGGCAACGTTTGAAAGGTTGATGGAACTTGTACTTACCGGTCTGATTGGCGATGCCTGTCTAGTCTACTTGGATGACATAATCATCGTAGGCCGTACGTTTGAAGAACATCTTCTAAATCTGGAACGCGTGCTCATGAAGATCCAGAGTGCCAACCTCAAGTTAAGCCCGAAGAAGTGTTCACTATTCAAACGGCAAGTTAGCTTTTTGGGATATGTAGTGTCTGAAGAAGGTATCAGCACGGATCCAGAGAAAATCGCTGCTGTAAAGGATTGGCCAATCCCAAAAGACAAGACGCAGGTCAGAGCATTCCTTGGTTTGTGTTCCTACTATCGGCGTTTTGTTAAGAACTTTGCAGATATAGCAAAACCCCTGCATAAGCTAACGGAGGAGAAGCGACATTTCTGCTGGGATGGAAGTTGTGACATCGCATTCCAGGAGCTAAAGGACCGTCTGTGCAAAACACCTATTTTGGGATACCCTGATGTGAGTAAGGAATTCATAGTTGACACAGACGCAAGTGACATAGGACTTGGCGGTGTATTATCCCAGCGGAATGGCGATCAAGAAATTGTGATAGCTTACTTCAGCAAGTCTTTGTCGAAACCTGAAAGGAACTATTGTGTTACGAGACGAGAACTGCTTGCTGTGGTAAAGTCGTTGCAGCACTTTAGCAAATATCTTCTGGGGCGGAAATTCCACATACGAACTGACCATGCTGCACTGAAATGGCTTTTGCAGTTCAAGAATCCGGAAGGACAAGTTGCGAGATGGATTGAATTACTGCAGGAATACGACTTTGTGGTGGAACATCGCAGCGGAAAATCTCATGGTAACGCAGATGCATTGTCAAGAAGACCTTGTCCTGAAGACTGCAAGCATTGTACCAGGCAAGAAAGTAAAGAAGTTGTTCCTGTGAGGATGCTCAAGACAGACCTTAGCAACGAGTGGAAGGAAAGCCTACAACGTGCACAACAGGAGGATGCGGACATCAAGCCGATTCTGGAGTGGATGAAGGCCGGAGTTCCTAAGCCTAGGTGGAGCGACGTCTCAGCGATGAGTTCGATCACAAAGAGCTATTGGGCCCAATGGGACAGCTTGGTGATTCAGGATGGAGTTCTGTGCCGTAGATGGGAAAATGCTCGTGGAGACAGCTGTCATCTGCAAATGGTTGTCCCCAAAGATCAAGTACCGGATGTTCTACAGCTGTACCATAATGGTTGTTCAGGAGGTCATCTGGGAGTAAAACGGACACTACTGAAGATACGAGAACGGTTCTACTGGGTCTACTGTCGGGACGATGTCGAGGACTGGTGTCGCAAATGTACAAGTTGTGCGGCTGTAAAGGGACCTCAGACTCGTAGTAGAGGTGCATTGAAGCTGTACAATGTGGGCGCACCATGGGAGAGGATAGCCCTTGACGTTGCGGGGCCGTTCCCGGAAAGTGAAAGTGGTAACAAATATTTCATGGTTGTGATGGATTACTTCACTAAGTGGCCGGAAGTCTTCGCCATTCCAAATCAAGAAGCCTCGACAGTTGCTGATAAGTTAGTTTATGAAGTCTTCTGTCGTTTTGGAGTTCCCTTGGAAATCCACAGTGATCAAGGAAGGAATTTTGAGTCCCAAATATTCCAGGAAACTTGTCGAGTTATGGGAACTCATAAAACAAGAACAACTTCTTACCACCCACAGTCGGATGGAATGGTGGAAAGATTTAATCAGACACTAGAGAGGTACTTGGCAAAAGTTGTGGAAAATCGGCAACGAGATTGGGACAAGCACATACAACCATTTTTGTTGTCATATCGTAGCGCTGTTCACGAAAGTACATCGGTAACACCAGCGTTCGCAAACTTTGGAAGAGAACTACGACTGCCTGCAGACTTGATCACCGGAATACCACCTGATTCCCCATGCAGTATAACAGATTATGCAAATAACTTGCGGAACAAAATGAATGACATTTGTGAGCACGTGAGACAATCGGGCCAGCAAATGTCTGAAAGAATGAAAACCCGCTATGACCGCAAAATGAACAGTAAAGAGTTTGACGAAGGTTCACTAGTGTGGTTGCACAACAATCCGCAGCAAGGGGAAATCTCCTAAGCTTCAGGCGAAATGGGAAGGGCCGTATCGAATTGTGACTAAGATCAATGACGTAACCTACCGGATACAAAAAGGTGCGAGGGGTACTCCTAAGATCGTCCATGTGGATCGATTGGCGCGTTATTATGGAGCCGAAAATGCTCGGGACGAGCATGTCTTAGGAGGGGGCAGTGTTACGCGCCACGATTAACGTTCTCAGTAACCAGCGCCATCTAGTGTGGAAAGGCGGGACTACAGAGAGTCGAGACGCGTACGCCAGAATTTACTAGAACAATGACCTTGACCGAGCGTACGGCCGTTCAAGGCCGCACTGCGCGCGAATGTTCCGGATGTTTCTGCGTTGGAAGGTTCGGGAACGGCCGCGGCAATATAAAAGGCCGGGATTCACCACGACCGGGACAGTATTGAATTAGCGATACAAGTGATTACTTCGAAAGTGATTTTGAAGTGCGACTTGGAAGCGATTATTGTTTTAATTAGTGCGTTTTAAGGTTGTAATTAGTGGCGTTCTATTAAAGTGTGACTTTTGGTAATTTTTATCGGTTGTTTTTATTGTCACGAACCCGAAGCTCGTAACAGGGCGTCTACTCTTGAAAACGAAATATGTCGGATCCGATGACGTTTAGTATTTTTTATTGCTCATTATCGCAACTAACACACTTCGAATGCGAATAAAGCGTTATCAAAAAACAAAATATTATTTATACAAGTCAAAAATCACGTTTTAATTCCCTAACTTTTGATCAATCTTCAAAAACGAAACCTTTCGTTTGTTCGTTTCGTTTTCAAGAGTAGACGCCCTGTACTATAAAAATAATAAAATTGACATGCCCTTTTTTGGATTTAGAAATCAATAATAATACTGGTCGTATGAGTTTTAGACGGCGCTAACGAAATGAAGTATTTCACACCGAACAAAATGTTATTATTCATATGCTTTATGCAAGATAGGTCGTATACCTACCTTACCGTATCTTAGCTACGTGCGAAGGTCAACTGAGCGCTGCCATATCAAGAAACTTTGCATTTATTAACAATGATGTCTCTTCAATAAAAGACCTTTTTAATATTATGTAAAATTTATTCGGAACAAATTATTTTGTTTAGGAATCCAACTTCTATGGCCAAATTAAAAATAAATAAAAAATACTATAAAAATATTCTTGTCTTTTAAATACGAAATCATACCTATGCATGTAAATATAAGAATTTATCAGAGCTCTCGTATGTACATGACTTGGGATTCGTTACATTTATCGAAAATTTAAACATCACTATAAATAACATCTTAAGGATTCCTCATATTTAGTTGGTTCTCAGTCAATAAGTACAAAATACATAATATATTTACATTGACGTCAGACATAATCACATCGCATAAGGTAGAAAAAACAATTCGGAATGAAACCTTTATATCATAAAAAAGCTTGCGGCTTCAGCTCTAACGGCGCATCTCACCAGATTGTTGCTAGAGAGAACTGTGAACTATTCATCATCCTTTGCTGCCAATCACCATAAAAAAGAACATTTCTACAAAAAACATCAGAATAATGGAAAGCAAAGATTGATAAAATCATTGATACCGCACAGCTTATATTATATTACAAATATAACACCTATATTTACCAGATGATTTACGCCGCTAGGACTAGACGCATACTCAGTCAAAGTACATACACTTACATGCAAATATATAACGTTCCACTATGAAAATATCACTCCTATGTGGGGGTGGAAGATTAAACAAGGCCAGATCGCACTCTCGCGGTGATCGGCTTCACCACGTCTAAGAATAACAAAAAAACTACGGAATATATGGATCGGCGAAGTCACGACACCACAAGAAAGCGTCCTGCTTCTGTCACAACACAAATCTGCCGGCCAGGCGGTCACAACAGTCGATAGATATTCGACTACTGCCGCTGCGTCGCTACAAACGCTCGGCAACACACAAGTACATCGCGCAATGTTGACACGTGCTCGTAAACGACAGAATACGCAATTACCTCTTTCGAAAAAAAAAGAAAATAGTCAAGTGTAAAAGACTGTAGAAATATTTTAATACTTTAGAAGAAAGATAAAATTGGGTGTTCATACAAAATTACAATGAAGTTTAATCAGCAATATTTACACACATGTACGTATTAAAAATTAATATCAATTGACGTAACATGCTACAGCCCGATAACGTAATGCGTGTAACATAAAATAAGTTGATAACAATCACCAAGTTACTTGGCGTTTTATAACAATGCCAGAATATCACCGTGTGCATATTGGAAAACTTTATGACAGATGTTTAAAACACTTTATTTAATTTAAATGCAAATTCATAATGTATTCAATTTGATAAATCTTGAAAAACAAATTTAAACTCATCATATGTTTAAGCGTCAGCAACGTCATACGAATCCACTATTTCGACTAGGAAAAACATATTTTTTCAGTAATCCAAGCTCATTATCATTCTTTTAGAAGAATTGTTTTTCAAAAGATTTTTAAAAGGGCATTTTCATTTGACAGCATGTGATTGCACACAAATGGCATTGGGAGTCACAAAAAGCAACATTTCATGTTATTTTGATTTCCAAAACCTGACATTTATCCCACGTTTTATCATAAAATTTAAGTGGCTCCAAAGATAACCGTTAGGGCGCCAACACACGAGCGACAGTTCTTCCGCGGCCGCTTGCGATTTTCGCAGCTGACATAAAACCACCTAACACAGTAGTAATCGCTTAGTGCGCTCTACCGCACGTCCGTTTAAAACAAAATTCGCCGACGACAACGGTAACTGAAAACTCTACAAAAACGTACTCGAAATATTAACACACAGAGACCAACTTGCAACTCTGTATCCATATTTACGTAAATACGACAAAAACTACATTAGGATGTCCATCAAAACATCATCATTAAAACGACTGCTCGCGAATTTACCATGTAATGCGCCGGCGACAGCGCAAAGTCGCGGGCAAACTGTCACTCGTATGTTAGCAGCCTAACTAGAAACACCATATTGCTGAGTTCATTTCACAAGACGCGGATCGGTGGTCACTGCACTAGCGAGGCACTTGAGAGGGCGAGCTTGTGCCGCCGGGCCGGTCCCTCGCACCACATCACATCTTAGTGCTAACGTAAAGAGTCTGTCGCGCGCCTCGCAGCGCCCCGCGACGCCGCGCTCTACCAGCGCTTCTTGTGCTCGTCCATGCTGACGCCGCCCGGGCCCAGGTACACTATCATCAGCAGACCGCCGATCACCGATAATGTCTGCAAACAAAATTCAGTCTTACCAATATGTACTGTGAAAGGAGTTGTAATACATAAATTAGCCAGACCATCATACATACCTATCATCTTTCGCGCTTTGGGTGCCTACTTTCGCTATTGCGCGATGCGATCCCATACACAGCTGAGACCTTTAAGTTAAGGCAAAGGACATACTAACTTTAAACCCCCTTTTAACCTCTTTAGGGGGTGATTTTACAAAAATCCTTTCTTAGTGCTCTTCTGTGCCATATAATTTTTAAAGTTTACATATGAGCTGTTGCCAAATTATAACTGATCTAGTTTAGGCCCTGCGTTGATAGATCAGTCTGTCAGCTTTCGCTTAGGTATGTAAGGAACATATGTTCTTTACTTAAAGTGGATGTACTTCCTCCGAGCTAGGTGTTATCTGAACGGGGACCAACTAATCTTGGTTTGTTGTATATTATAGTCAGTGGCCCGAAAACTCTGATATCGCGATGTAGGATCGATGTTATTGATTGGCCAATTGTGCATTACGTATAGAGCGTTATTTACAGCCAATTCTGCTGAAGCTGTATTTGTGTCGACTTGTAGCTAATGTCGTAGGTCGGCACAGGTATATAGATTTAAATTAAATAAAAATATTGTACAGCTGAAAAACGAAGCCATAATTTTAAACAGCGGCAACTTTCAAGAAACAAAACCGGCCGTAACTGTCACACGAACTATGGCAAGTACAGCGTAAACAGTAAAATTGGTAAGGATACAAGTTAAAATACCTGGAAGAAGTCGTATTTGAGGAAGTCCCTGAGCGGCTTGTACGAGGGCACGCTCCACCACGCGTTGTGGTACAGGTTGAGCACCGAGAGCACCAGCACCAGCATCAGCGCAGACAGCTTAGTGCGGTACCCCACCGTCACCAGGATCATCAGGATGCTGCCGAGGAGGTCTTGAACAATCTGCGAAAGGCATACATTGGTCGGTAACAGTTTGACAACTTACACCTTTTGTATAACACTTACGATCATGTGTAGAAGGATAGGTATGTAGAAGTAACGTAGATACGAGAACCAGGGGGTCTATTCCCAAAAACGAAGCGAAAGGTCCGTTTTGAAGATTAATGAAATGTTTGGGAGTTAAAACGTGGTTCTTGGTTTGCATATAGTTTTTATAAAAACGTTTAGTTCGCATTCGAAGGTTTGCATTGATTAGTTGCAACTATGAAAACTAAAATTCGCTACCCGTCATCGGATCCGACCTAATTTGTAAATTCAATCTTTTGTATAATATTTGAGTTCGACTCCGCACGGGCGACACTATATTATGTAATATCTATAATTTCCACAGGGCGTACTTTAATGTTATTTTGTCATGTTTAAAATGTATGGAATGAATCTTGAAAAGTTGAAATATCAATCCCATTCATTTTGATCTTGGCCCCATAGGCTATTGTGTGTGAATCAGATTGAAAATCTTCTTAAAATGTGCATATTACTCTGTTAAAAATTAGTTATAACGGTGACGGTCTCAGATTTGAGAATACAAAAATAATAATGGCTACCCATTAAAACATTCGACACGAGCGTGTTAAAATAATCTATCTGTTTACTATATTCAGTACGCCGTAAAAACGATAACATTTTGTATTAGCACCAAGAATACGACTTTACCGACTTTATTTTATTAAACCAACGAGGAAAATCGTATATTTCTGTTCGGAGTTTTGAAATTAAGAAATCTACGTACTTTTATCCCACGCGGATGGGAGTGACGTCAGTCACATAATCGTTCATAATGAATATTCAATTTCTATACGTGTATAACCGGTTCAATGGGCAAGCTATTTAGGTACATTACGACGAAATCTAACATATTCTGATAAATTATTCAGATGATAAATATTTTTGATCTATCCAATCCTGTTATAACGCATATTATTTATATCCGGGGCTATCGGCGGCGACTTTGTACTTTTGCCGGAGTAGGTTCCGATCCTGTGGTAGATTAAATTTGGTTTGTATTTTTTTATGGAAGGGAAACGCATTGGCGGACCGTTACCGCTGCCTAGAGAAAAAGACAGCGGCGTGGGACTCCTCCGCTCTGAAAAGAGCGGGGACTACCCACGAATACCCTCCCGCATCTATCAGCGCCCAATAATATATGTAACCTTTAACCTAGTTATTTATTATTATCATTATTTTTGGGAAAAATCCAAATGTCCAATCTAGTATCTCAGTTTGTATGCAAGTTTTTTCATCGGTCACTACCTACAGCTAAGCGTCCAGAGCACAGCAATCTACGGGAGCCCTAGTTCAAATTAATAACCACATCGTCTCATAAGTTTTTATTAATAAACCCAGTTTATGGAGGCCTTATTATCCTGAATCCCCTTCAATGAGTTAAACTTAACCCTGGAACCATTAACGCTACAGATTTTTGTAACTCGGGTTCCCACACGATATGTGTAACTATTACATATGATTTATACACCATGCAACCGTTAAATGATTATCGCAACATTATTTATTCACACAATTTAACGGTTATAGCAGTTCTATTTATTCAGACACAATCAAATCAGTCGTATGAATAAAGAAATATTGCGTTACATGCCACGCGTGTTTGGCACTTGGCGATCCGACAACGGACGTAATTACAATTTAGCTCACAATCACAGTGACTCGCCTGTATTGTTGTACCTGCTATGTATAGAATAAACAAGAGCAAAAAATAACATCTGACTCGAAAACTGTTCTGTTGTGAGTTAGGAGTAACAATTGTTACTGAGTTAACCAAACTATTGAAGCGTCATTTGAAGATAAACAGATTTGTATGTCAGCACTTTTGTAACAAGTGGATCTCTTCAGATTAAATGCTATTGTAAATTTACCCATAAATCGCAATGCCTTAGCTCACTTAAATATGTCTGAATTATCTTACCTGGAGGAAGGAGACCTCGAACCGCAGCAGCGTGATGAACATGAATGCGAGCAGCACGCGGCCGGCGAGCTGCAGGTACGTCTTGGGCTTGTTTTCGCCGAGGCTGGGCACGCCCGCGAACAGGCTGCGGCCCTCCGCGCGGGCCTCTGCCAGCACCAGCAGCAGCGCGCCTATCAGCGCCAGGTTGCGCAGCAGGAACTGCATGTCCCACAGTATGCTGTACGCGAACGTCTGCAACAACGACGTGTAAAGTCAGTAGATGCGCCAGCTGACCACACAATTGAACTGATGGGCTACAATTATTTGTAATAACCATGGAATGGATTGGAGTGTAATATTAACCTGTTTCGGTTAATTTGAAACATTTTAAAAATAATATAGAATCTGTTTTATTCGATTGATCCAATAACACGATCTATGGGCTCTCGAAAGTCAAATGCCGTTTTCTTAGAAAAGGAGCTTCAGGTACTTTTTGTCCGAAATAACGCGCGCGGCGATAGGTCGAGATTCGGAATGCATTTCAATATTACTTTAAGAGCTTTAGAACGAGTGTTTCTTAAGCTTATATGTCAACATTTGTTCTCCAAATATGTTCCAATGAAGTAAATATTCTACGGGTGCATTCAGATATGGCGAATGCGCGCGCTTACAGTGTAACTGTGGCGGCTTTATAGCACAATTCATACGAACCTCGTAAAGAGGGCGCAAACAGTTATAGTGGCATAAGATGTGCTGTATCAGCGCATAGCACAACATCTTATTTTTGTTCTTGCCCGAAATGGGGACTCGAACCGAGTAAAACTCTCGGGGTGGCCTTCGTCTGCCCCCGTGATGCGGGTCGGTATCTCCGGTTGAAACTATTCACAGGCCCCCACCGTCGCGCAATGCCGCGCAGAAAGCAGCAAACCCCCAGACGTGCACCCAGTCCTCGATCGACGCCAGAATTACCCGTTTGGCGAACTGGTGCTTTTAAAATCATAGGCTACTATGTAGCCTCATTATCGCGCCCGTTCATAGACGAACTTTAATATTCTAGACGAAAATAAAAACTTAGAAAACAACACGGGTAATACGGTAACATGCGACTATGGAAAGTGAAGTGTTCTCATTTAGAACACTTCACTTATGCACTTCAATTTCATGTTCACGGGCCATTGCCCGTTTCCACCGACAACATTATTCACGAACCCATGAGTTCGCAACTGTTGTTCGACTTAATAAAGGTCTATAGGATTACCTGTAGAACGACGATAAAGAACAGAAGTCCACAAGCGATGTCGACCTTGAGCCTGCCCAACACCATCACGCAGCCGCCCAGCTGACCAAACAAGTTCACAATCTGCAACAGACATGCCAGTATAATGTACGGCCATCAAATGTTACTTTGAAATCAAATGAATCTGATGGAATCTGATCCAGAATGGATCTGGGGTCATATCATATATGTATACATTTTTTAATACTATACCTACTAGATATTTAGTGTAAAAATAAAAGCTCTTCCCATACATTTTGTAGAATAGATATTATATAATCTCCATACTGAAGAAGTGCAAACATATATATATATGTATATATGTTCAATATTGCTTAACATGTTAGTTTATGCTAGTGCCATTTCTATTTAATCAAAGTTTGTTTCAGTAAACTGTTAACTATAATAAACAATTTCGATTAAGTATCTAAATCACTATTTTGCCAGAATGCAATGTCAAAACAATTTTATTTAAAGTTATATATCTTAATGTGTGCAAAAATGCAGTGTAAAAGAATATGATGTTGTTACTTTTGTAGAATCCATTGATAAATATGAATAATGTGCAATAGGAAAGAATAAAGCTGTGCAGTGTATGTGACCACAAGCTTTGCTAGTGCATTAAAAAGCACACTGAATCACTTACACAGCACACTGAAATTAAAAAAAATATAAATGTAAGATCTTGTTGATTGGTTTAAAGTAAACCTTATGCATTCATGTTCTTCTTTGGTATTTTAACTGACAGACATTTTTATTTATTTATTTATAATGAAAACTCAAATGCATGTCAGAGTATACACTTTTGTCTTTTTACCACTCATAGGTTGTAGCAAAAGCACTAATATCAAATTCAATATTCTTTTATTCATGTAATATTTATGAAACGTCTATATAATGCAAATGACGCTACCTTGAGGAATTGCAGAGGCTATTGACCAGACAAGTGATTTTTACAATGTGTAACTACTTTTTTCTTTAAAAAATATGTCATCTAATTAGCTCCATTTTCACCAGGCTAGCATCAAACAGGGATACCCTGGGACTGGACTCTTCGAATTTTATTTTGATACCAGGTTTGGATTAGTTATTTAATCCATTGATGTATTTAGGTATGAAAATTATTACTGAATAGATTACAGATGCATCTCTACTCTCTAGGAGTTCTTCTTTAATAGTAGCTGGTGTAGCAAGTTTAGTACTGTATTAAAATGTATGCGTCCAGGAATGAAAATTGTCATATATAATTCTTCACCTGTTAAAGATTGTAATAAATCTTCTGTTATTACCAATATCATAAGATTAGGACATGCTTTTTGTGTATTAACATAAAGAAAAACAGTACATTTAGTCTGATTCTACAAAGGCACATAGGTAATGAACAGGTCTCCCTACAAAACATTTGAAAAATCCTTACATTAAATTAAACACAAGTAAAAACTGTTTTACATCTGCCGTCTATAATATTTCAGCATGTTAACTATATTTGACACTATGCTCTGAGGCAACAAAGTATAGTTTTACAATTCAGACCATGGCCAAATTAGGCCTCATTGAAGCAAAAACATGATTGCTCAAATTTAAAATGTAACAATCTTCTTTTATACATAATAGTTTGAATTTTGAGCAAAGGTATTAGCAAGGTTTTGACAATATTTCAGTTGGTGAATACAGCTTTTGAAACAGATAACATTCACATCAAATACACAAATTTCTAAGATCATTAAAGTTCAATATAAAAACAAATATAAGTAAGTATTTACTTCTCATATTATTTTTTTAATCCTATGTATGAACATGGGAACTCATGCTGATGTAACCCTGTTCAAATTGCAGTTAAGTTAGTGTGGGATATGCATATTTATTTATTTTCATATTAATTAATGATCAGATGCATCTAAAATAAGACTTACCACAAAAACGGTAGCAAGGAATTTCCCACAACCCCATGACATATCCATATAGTCACGCTGTTCAGACCATTGGAACCACATCCGTAGTCCATCCTCAAGGAATGTGGATATGAGGCATAGCCGTGCCACTGTGGGCAACACATTTTTGCCTTTACGTATCACCTGTAATCAGAAAATTTTTTAAACACACAAAAATATTTAAGGTCTCTAGTGTAGTTTTATTTTAATGGAAAAAAATATAAACACCTTAACTGAGCTTTATATCACTTCTTATCAATCATGTCTGTCACGAAAAGAACAGTATCATTGAATTCTAATACATTAAAATCAGCTTGACTTACTAAGATTAAAAATAAGAATAAGATTATCAAATTGCTACTGGCATGCAGCTAGTTTAATTAAAAATTGTAAATTCTTGACAAAGAAAACCTAGTATGTAAGTATTATAACTTGTCCATAGAACAGAAAGTAAATTATTACACAGAAACAACTATGAAAGTGAAAGTGTATAACACACTCAAAAGTGAAAACAGTAGACTGTACCATGGCAGACACCTAAATTAACAACAGCCTCCTATTTTCATCACAAATTTTTATTCAGCTATTTTTTTTATTCTATAAACTAGTATGTCAGTGATATAACAAATATATTGTTGCATTATTTATAATCGAATTAGTTATTATTTTATACAATTATAGTGAATTTTTTACAACATATTACATACATTTTAATTTTCTTAATAAGATGTCCCTAATCCATAAAGTGTGTTATGTGATTAAGAGGCAAAAACAATAAATATTAAGATTGAAACTGGAACTACTGTAATGTGTAATGCATATATTTTTAAAACAATGCATTATTACCAATTAGAGAAAACTGACTTAAAAGTTCAGGATACAGAGGCAATATTGGAAAATAGGCAGGTAGGAGGTAGCCCTCCCTTTAGATGGTCAAAACAGTAAAAGTGAAAGTGGCTACACATATGGTATTTAAGGTAAGCATTGCTTTAATGAGCTATGTACTTTCAATTACAGTTGATTAATCAATTAAGCACCAGAATTAAGAATATTTAATTAAAACAGAACACAGACATACTACCTACTTATACAATTTACATGGTCAAGAAAACACTAATAATCTCATATAAATTTAGGTGTTCCCGTATTTTTCAATTAGCGGTGCATGAAGCTTAGAGAAGTCTTAGGAATATAAATACGAAACCCCTGTTATGTAGGTTAAAAGGGTAAAACAAGCAGCTAATAAAATATTGTAAAATATGGAATTTAAACACGGCATTGGCAAGGTAACTAATAAGTCAGCACCGGTCTCTCGCAACCTGTACAGGCACGAGTCAGAACTATTTTTATTATTGGAAATATCATTCATACATCCTCTGCAATAAGCGCCAACAAGAAAATAAGTTCGGTGACGTGACATACCAAAGTACATGTTCACATTGAAGTTAAGATTTACAAGTTAAACAACATAATATAACTAATTTTCTCATACCTGATCTGCAACATCTTCTGCTGTTGAGATATATTCATTGGGAATTTGCATTTTTTGCGTATATCATTCACAGCACAATCCTTAGTCCAAAAAGAAATTTCACTCACTGCCACTCGTCACGTCAGTGGTAAGCTGTCGAATGACGTGTGGTTATTTGGAAGATGCTTCCGGTTCAAGTAGGTGCTTTTAAAAATAATACAGTCTAAATGATCTTAATTAACAATTGAGTTCTAACTAATATCTCTTCAATTATTATTTTGAGAAAAAATTTAGTTTTGAGTTGTTTATTTAATAAAATATTAATAAAAAGATTGTAAATTGATCGGATATCAAGTTTCAAAATGTCACTTAATTGTCAACATTTGTCACTAATAAAACGTTTAGCTAATAATAATCACACATAAAATTTCAATAAAACCTATTTAATTTAAATTAAAATATTATGAAACAAAGATTTTATTAAAAAGGCCAAGGACAAATTTAGGTCAAAATGTATTGTTGTTACTGTACAGATAAAAACACGTCAGACTACAATAGACTTTATGGACTTAAAGTATTAAGTCCATGATAGACTTAGACCTATTTAGACGTGCGCATAAGAAATAGTTTCGAACTACAAATTGACATGCAACCGTCCACCACAAATATTGGTTCGAATTTTCTCCCAATTAATTTTTATCGATTATGACATTTGACAGTACGATAAAATTTACTCGCGTAATGCACCTCAGGCGGAATTTTTGACTATGACGTTTTATTCTGTGACTTGACTTTGAAAATTGACACTTCTGTTTGCTGTGCTAGAAACAAGTGTTTTTATTTATATTTTTCCAAAATTAAAACCATATTTTCCATAAAATATTCGATTGAAAGATTTACCTTCCAGGTGCTTAAGTTTGGTAATTACTCAAACTGTATTATTAGTCTTCAAACAATACTAACCTCATACCAGAAACCAAAAAATGCTAGAAGTAACATGCAATGACCGTCTCGGCAAGAAAGTCAGAGTGAAATGTAATCCAGATGACACAGTTGGAGATTTAAAGAAACTGATCGCTGCTCAGACTGGAACAAGACATGATAAAATAGTCCTTAAGAAATGGTACACTGTTTTCAAGGACCACATTAAACTCTCTGATTGTATCCTTTTCAATTATTTATCTTTTAATTTCTTATCACCTTTACTAAATATTTTCTTCCAGTTACTCTTGAATAATTTAAACTTGGTACCTGTTTTCAGAATTAATTACCATAACATTTTACAAATGTGGACAGGGTTATACTGTCGACACTTTATAAAAGGTAATGTCAATGTTAATCCCATGATTTAATAGTTGTTCTTGACAAATTATATCCAGATGAAATTCACGACGGTATGAACCTGGAGCTTTATTATCAATAAGACGACAGCACTGTTTCTTCATCATGAACTAGATTAATTTATATTAAGTAAATATACTAATTCGTATAATGTGTGTTGTTATTTTCTATACCAGAGTTGTCCAAACCTAGGTCCATGGGCCGCATGCGGCCCTTTGTCTATCTAGGTGCGGCTCGCGGTGTGTTAATCAATCTTTTTCGGAATTTATTTTTTGCAATATCTGGAACTAGGTAAGAAAATGATCAAATTTGAAATCCTTTGAATACTACTGTGTTTTTGTGAGTTCCAACTCGTGTTTAGCATCTTATTCACGGCAAAGCGCGGTTGTGTATGAAATGCTATAATTTTTTTTGTGTTAGATTGGGGGGCCCCCCAATCTATTTGGTAATTTGAAAGAAATCATGATGGCTGCTGAAGCTTGCTAACAGTTAGTCAGTTCCGATTATCAATCCAACCAAGCAAAGAATAAATAAAGGGAGTTATTTCTCACATAGATATTTCTTCTAACATAATGGACCTATTTATTTGATATGTTTGTAAGATTATAGAATGGTGAATAGTTAATACTGATAACAATAATCTAAAGAGGTACAGATTAAATTGTTGCTTAACGCGCCATCTATTAAACAAGTGAGGTCAAATGGGGGAGGGGATCAGAAAGAAATCACTTATCTGGCGGGGAAAGGGAGTGGGGCTAAGGAGATATCACATGAATTTATTTTATGAGGTAAGAAAAAAAAATGTTCTATATGCAACTTGCAATACCTCACCCATGCTCAAACGCCTTAGTGCAGCGTTAGTTGTTTGATCAAGACCTTGCAGGAGCAGTAAGTTAAGAGTTTCCTACTTATTCTGATAAGTGAAACAAAAATGATGTAGTAAAAATGAATTTATTAATTAAAGCATATTGTTACGAGCTTCGGGTTCGTGACAAAAAAACAGCCGATAAAAATTACCAAAATTTAGATTAATTAAACGCCACTAATTACAACTTTAAAACGCACTAATTAAGGCCCAATACGAAGAGAATTAGCGAAACTTCATGTATTTCTGTTCACTAGAACTATGACCTAAAGTAATTCTAAGCATTAAATCACTTTTTGTACGTTTATTCAGATATTTTACAAGGTCGCCGCCTTCTTGAAATTTTAAAATAAATGAATATATAAAAATTATACCGTTTTTAAAAAATGTTAAAAAATGATTTCTTCAAATTATTTTTCTTCCAAAACTCTGTAAATATATATTTAGAAAAAAATGTTTTTACTAAAAAATGTTAGGATTGTGATTCCAAAGGTCGCCGCCTTCTTCATTATTGATACAATCTATTAGTTATTAAAATAATTCATTTTAAACACAAACGCCTAATTAAATTGCATATTACTTAGTTAAGAAAGTTTGCCGTTCAGGTGCTTCGATGTGTAGTGTTGACAGGTGACGGCAGTTAGTTGTCTGTTTTGAAAATAGTAAATAAATTGGTTTACACGCGTAGTCTTTACTATAACGGTGAAATAATGTTAGGAAAAGAAATAAATATTACCTAAGGGCTAAAATAAAAAGAGTTTATTACAAGAACGCAGCTCGAATTGCGAAAATTCCATTTTGAGATTATATTTTTTGTAAAATACTTTTTTGTTGGGAGGCTGGTATGCTTAGGCTGCATTTTTAGGGTTCCGTAGTCGACTAGGAACCCTTATAGTTTCGCCATGTCTGTCTATCTGTCTGTCCGTCCGAGGATAATTTCAGAAACCGTTTGCACTAGAAAGATGAAATTTGGTACAAATATGTATATTAATCACGTCAACAACGTGCAAAAATAAAAAATAAAAAAATGTTTTTTTTAGGGTACCCCCCTCTACACGTAAATTGGGGTGTGATTTTTTTTTATTTCAATCCCAACATGTGATATATCGTTGGACAGGTATTAAAAAATGAACAGGGGTTTACTAAGATAATTTTTTTATATAAATTTAATATTTTGGGAAATAATCGCTTCAAAACAAAATAAAATTGTGCCCCCCCCCCCTCTAACTTTTGAACCATAAGTCAAAAAGTATGAAAAAAATCTGGAATATAGAACTGCATAAAGGCTTTCTATGAAAATTATTTTGAACCTGATGGGTTTAATCGTTTTTGAAATTTTTGAAAAAATATTTTTTTAACTAAGGTTGTAATTTAAGGATACTTAAGTATTGTGATGCTTTGAAAACTACGGAACCCTACACTGAGCGTGGACCGACACACTTTTGGCCGGTTTTACTTATTTACACACACACATTACATTTAACACATTTTTTTTTTGTAAATTTTGGACTTAAAATAAGACTTTTATAGCACAAAATTCGTTTATTGTAGGGAAATTAAATATCTTCATATCACAAAACACGCGTCTATTGAATCTAATTGTTTCTTTGAGTACACCAAAATAAACGTATTAAATCAATCTGCCGCTTGTGTTTAACCTTTCCTTTGGGTAATAACTCCTACACAAAAAAAAGACACGATTATTCGTGTAAAAATGGAAGCTACTTTTATTAGTTATGCTTCAGACCGCAAAAAATTTAATACAGCTATCCTAATGTAGAATTATTATCTTTTACTAATCTGTAGAATAACCGTGCATCGTTTTACTACACTTGTTTATGCTTCATTTATGACACGAATAAACGTGCAGTAATACATTTCTGTTAACAAGTCACATATTATTCATTAGAATAAAATATAATAAAATTATATGTTTTTTCTTGAATACTGAGAAAATCGATAGTTTTATTTTCTTAAAAAATATATGATCTGAAATACTTTTAACCTTTAATATAATCATACATTAAATATATCTATTCATTACGATATTAAAGTAATGTGATTTTAAACGTTTTTATGGTTTCCTGAAAAGTTGTAGTTTTTCGTTTGCACGTTTATTCGTTGGGGCCATCGATATGTTTGTATGTATGTAACGAATAAAGTACAAAATTGATAATCTATTGGTACTTACTAATATTACAAAGTAGTAAGATTTAATAAATTATACGTACGCAATGCTGTCTCTTAAATCAAAATTACTCTGCACTGAATGACAGGTATGTATTAGTACTACATGGCATTCGCTCGTACTAGCACCGCACACTCGTGCTGCGCTAGCACGAGCTAATGCCAAATGCGTTCAATAGATGGCGCGCGGTTCGCCGCGAAACGGGTAATGTCAATTGCTTAGTATTGGGCCTTAAAACCACAATCGCTCCCAAGTCACACTTCAAGATCGCTTTCGAAGTAATCACTTGAATCGCTAATTCAATACTGTCCCGGTCGCGGCCAATTGGCTACTTGACAGTTTTTGAAAAAGTATTGCAAAATGTGCGCCCGTTCATTTTATATCCCAAGCAATTCGATTTATCTGGAAATAATCTAAATAACCAGAGAAAAATAAGATTTTGTGTAACACATTTAAAAAGTGCGCGAAAACGCCTAGTCGCGTCACTGTTGCAATTATGACGTCAACGTCGTAAACAACGAACCGATACGCATAGGAACGACTTAATTAAGATAAACGAAAAATGTTTCAATAAATTCTTTATACGATTAGAGACACAATAATTTAATTAAATCGGTAAAATAATAATCATTGTTTCGCCACATTAAAATAAATAATTTTCGCCGACAGCTGTCATTTCCGAATTGCAATGGTGGTTTCCATTTCGGTTCTTTTGTTCCACAGATAAAAAAACTAAAATTTATTTTGCAAAAATAAAATACTAACTATGCTTTTAATTAAAAAGTAAAAATGCAAAATGATTACTTAAGTAATAAGCTAACATATCTAACACTTTTCATATTTTATTGTTAACACTGTCAAGTAGCCAATTCCGGACTTTTATAGTGCCGCAGGTTGTTCCCGAACCTTCCAACGCAGAAACATCAAAATATTCGCGCGCAGTCCGGCGGCCCCGCCGACCGCACGACCATAGTTCTAGCAAGTTCTGGCATCGACGTCTCGGCTCTATGCAGTTCCGCCATTCCAAACTAGATGGCGCTGTTTACTAGAACACCATCGATCGTGGCGCGTAACAATATCATTAATACACAACTATAACAATTTATAATATAACACAGTGATACCGTACCGGTACAAATATATTGTACATAAGGTTTAAAGAATTTATTGTCATAAAAGATTATATATATAGAATTACATGAGAACACAATATTGTATCTTAGCAAAAAAGAGAACAGTCACCGTATACATACACAAATGTTACATATAATTTGACCAATATTGAGCAACAGAAACATTTGGTCATGAAAATTAATAAATAACGTAGCGAATACGTATATGCATATATGCAGCTTACTAGAATGAAGATTTCAATATCGTGGAAACACCGCATGAACCCTTACAGTATAATAGATCTATATCTTCTAAAGCGGCACATTGACACAACAACAATTTTTAATTTACTCTGAATCGAAACAGTTTTGAATAATGTGATGCCGTAAATGGGACTTAAAATTAGTTAAGGAGTCAAGATTTTTGATATGGGATAGTAATTTATTATAGAATTGTGCTCCAGCAAACACGATGCTTCTTTTTCTTAAGTTAGTACGTATTCTAGGCAACACGAGCAAACTTGGGCGGCGCCGTGAGCTGCGTTTGGAGACTTGTTGGTTTTTGGTGAAAGACAAATTCGTTTGAATTGTTCTTTTTAATTTTTTTTAATTAAAATACACGTGCTGTAGAAGTAAAGCTGTTGGATGTTCATTAATTTTGTCTCCTTGTAAATTTTACGAGTGGATGTCAAGCATGAATAAAGATGTTTTCTATTATATTCTATTAGCGCGCACCTAGTGAAGATTCGCTAGGTCCCATCTTTCCTTCGGTCTGTAAAGCCAGTAAAATGCGTGAAGGCATCTCAACCCTGAACTTATCTATAATATGATAAGTAAACTAGTGTTAAGATGTGTATTTATATTAAAGATAGGCTTATAACGTAAATACGTTAACATCGACCCTCCACCTCCTATGGTCAGTTCCATAAAATCGTAACAAAAGGCGAACGAACATAGCCCCTAGTCAATAATTAGAAAGAAACAAAAATGACTGAACTCAAATAAATAAAAAAAACATTTCACATTTTTTATCATACGAAAATAATTTCATTGGGGTTGTTGCCAACAGACGTATGTAATCAACCAGCTAAGACTCAAACATGAAATATAACACTATTCACTCTGTTTTCATACCATTCCTTTCACAAAAGTTACTTATGAATAATGGGAAGAATTAAAATAAGAATAAAGCCAATTGAATGAAAGAAGAAAACCATACTATGGTGATGTATGGTATAATTTGAAACAATTCCTTATACACAATGGCACACGACAGGATTCGCAAGAATAAGGCGTCTTCTGTGATTTTTTGCCTTCGCGGAGGCAAACAAAGCAACGTTTCCTGAAGTTGCGGTTGCACGCTGCACTACTGTCGGTTTGCTCTAATAAAACGGGCCAATGTGTCGAAAGAATGATTCTATCGGGCTGTTCGTTCGTAGATCTACTGCTGGAAACAGTATACTTCCGGTTTTTCGGACAGTGTGAAAGATGATTTGTGAGTATGGAATCAACAAGGTGAAGACGAAAAGTTAAATGGTCTTGATGTTTCTGTGAAGATGACTGCAGAAGAATGCGAGCGTTAAGGATAGACACATTAAGAAGGCGCTTAAAAAGCTTCATGTACCATTTGGCACAACGTTTCCTTTCTAATAAATAAGGTTCGAGCATTTGATCTTTCAGATCTACTCCCCCCATGAATTTATTGTAGTCTAGTACTACCTGCGGTTTGTATGGTACTGGCCGAGATGTTAGTCGGGATGTAACTGTAGGCAAAGCAGTAGATGAACCATGACAAGTAGATATCATGGTTATTCTTTTCTTGTCTTGCCATGCTAACACGGTGACGTCACCGGAATGTCTAGCAACTAATTCCCCCCTATTGAGCGAAGCCTTATTTATTACAACAGGAACGTCTCTGCGGGAAGGTCTCAAAGTGCCGACACAGTCGGTACCATTGAGTTTCAGATACCTAGCTAATAAAGGCGAATTATAGCAATTATCCATAAATAGCCTATAACCTTTGTTAAGTAGGGGATCAATGAGCTTCTTCACAACAGCTGTACTTTTGAGTACACCGGGTGACTGCTCCAAGTCTGTTGCAGATTGTTTGCCAGAGTACACAATGAAAGACCATAAATAGCCAGTGGTACTCTCACAAAGCTCAAAGGTTTTGATCCCAAACTTAGAAGCTTTGTTCTGAATATACTGCCTGAAGCTCAATCTTCCTTTCCATAGGGTGAGACTTTCGTAAATGCAAATATCTTTACTTAAAATGTAATTTGACTGAAAACAAGAATTTAAATGTGTAATTATTGGTCTCAAGCGGTATAAACGATCAACGCTTTCAGGATTGCTAGTGTTGGAGGGATTTACATTTTTCACAGTGGGGTCGGAATTTTCAAAATTTAAAGCTCTAATCAATATTTCGTACCTTTTTCGAGTGAAGATGCGCCTGAAAACTTCCGTTCTCAGAAGAGGATCAACAGCAAAGCAACTAGTAATAGTTGGCATTTTGATGATCCCCAACATCATCCAAAACGCAAAGAGGCACAAAATTTCATGTATGTTAGTGGGGTACCATTCAGACTGGGAAGCGGCAGATAAAGTTGTAGTGGCATTACGGTTCGTTTCAGACACAATTAAGCCTAAGACGTCATCGCCCCAATAGGAGCGAAAAGCATCGTATGCCGTATTGAAATTCTTAACCGAACCCGTACGCTCTGGTTTAAAACTTGTCTCCTGACCTCGAAAGGACTCCATTGTAGACCATTCGAATTGGAGGTTCCGTCCTTCCAGTCTTGGGAGACCATCCGTTCCATCACTTGCATCGACAAATTCATCCTCACTTTCGTGAACGTCCTCTCGTTCAGATATTCTCCCAAACCTCGCAGCATCTTGCATTCTTATCTGTCGCCTCCTCACGACATCCGTCGCCATACTTACTAATTCGGGTGGGACATCTTCATCATTCGTCCAAATTTCGTTAAGAGGATGTCCCACCTCCCACCGATTACTTCTCCGGCCCCTACGGTTCGTACGCCCGCGTGTACTCTGCCCTCTCACGGCCCTCAATCCTCTGCGCCTATTAATACTAATGTCATTTTGATCATTGGGGGCTAGAAACGTGTCGTCGACGTAGTTGTCCCCGTCCAGATGCCTGCCATCCTCGTCGTAAATCCGCAGTAACACGTGCTGTGCGCTGTAAAAAATAATATTACTAGCTACCCGCTACGGCTTCGCAAGTACTAAATAAAGATGCGTAGTTTTAAAGATCTCAGCATACATAGGGGCATGCAAATCGACTTTGTTTTATCCTATAAAGTGATTTATCGTTTAGATAAGATAGGTGGACCAAATATAATTTGTCTTATTAAATTCTAGTAAAATTTAAATTTTACCTTGAAACTACACATAGTATTGCGAATACTAGAAAAAAAATAATGACAAACATGTTACAATTTCACAATTAATAATATTAGCTTAAATTAAACTTACGTTTCCGGTGGTAAATTTGATCTAATCGGCGACCGTGACCGCTCGCGAGACGCTGAACGACGCGGTGCTGACGATGGCGTCACTGGCTCATACTAAAAGATATTAAAAAGTGTAAAACTATTGTAATAAATTAGTCCAATGAACAATAAATCTTCAAAGATAGGTAGGCCATAGCGATTTATCACTTCAACTAAAGCAGCCCGACTAGTCCTACCCAAATAACAATCACTTCGGAGATCCAGACGGGAGTAGCAGGGGTCAAGCTTTCAAGGTAAGGGCAACAAATCCAGTAACGGCATTACCAATTAACATCAGGTGGGATGAGGACAATCTTGAAGAGCAATATAAAAAAAAACATACACTATCATTACCAACACTCTTTCATGGCCCTCTGGGGATGTAAGTGGTGAATAAAGTGGAGCCTCCAGAGAACTTTCGCGCGTTTCACTCTATAACATGCACAAAAAGCATGCACTGCAACCCTTAGGCGATAAATACAGAATCTCATTTACAATCGTATTTAACGTAATTACCTTTAGTGGCGTACCCTGTGGAGAGTTAAGAGGCGATTCCTGAGAATTAAATCCGCACACTTCATCCTAAAACATAAAAAAATGCCTATAAATTCCCAGCCATCCAAATGCAATAAATACAGTACTGCCAGTGTTAGAAACTCCTTAGGATTGATCGCCCCACACAACCAGTAGGTAATGCTAACCATATTACCAAAGAAAAGTCAATAAACCAGCACCATACCTGTACATGTCGCCCGTAAGCTAGGACCTCATTAGGTACCACTTAACATCAGGTGGGATGAGGTCAATTTTGAAGTGCAATATAAGAAAAAATATAATAAAACCTTGTCTTCTTCTATGTCCAATTCATCACCGCTGATCTCTTCTTCATTGTTACTTCCTACAGCTTCCTCATCGTAAAGGAGGACGACAAAGTCCGTAGGCGCCACCTCCTCTTGAACCCGCCAAATCGACATGCTAATGCTATAAAATAAAAAAAATCCACCTACGCTACTTTTCCAAGGAGCCAAGACTTTTTTGTGATGACTTCATTTGAAACCTCTTTTTCAAGATTTCTTTTCAAGATCTCTTTTTGCGATGACCTCATTTGAAACCTCTTTCTTGTTGTTTGATGTAATCTTCAAGAAACCCCCCCTAAATTTGATACCATGTGCTGAACCTTCCCTGCGGTACGGGTGAGGAACCTAGAATAAGTTAAGTTAGGGCTTAGCTTAAATTGCCGGTGATGTTATGGTAGTCCAAGGTTGACCCGGATCCCCACGACATCACCACTTATGGCGATGAGGTTCAGCGTGGGTTTTTAGCGGGTAGTCCCCGTCCTTTACAGGGCGGAGCCGGGGTTTGGTCTGCCCCTGGGAGTCCCGCACACGCTGTCACTCTCCCTCGAGTCTGCCACTCGACGTCTACTACGACTCGACTACGGTGCGTCAATGCATTTTACCACGTTAAAAAAAAAGGGCTTAGCTTAATGTTAGTTTAAAGAAAATATAATTGAAAATAAATAGACTCATATTATTATCTAACTTCTTTTATTCAAACTCAGACACACCCCTGCCTTGAGATTAATAGTCCAATATTTGACCGACACTTTTTGGTTATACTAAATAGGAGCCTGGCGCCCGGATTAAAGTATTTACTTGTTTTATTGCACACAACAAATAAATACATAATAACACATAATAAAAAAAATATAATAATAACATAAGATTGTTCTTTAACGATTACATCAAACAACAAGAAAGAGGTTTCAAATGAGGTCATCACAAAAAGAGATCTTGAAAAGAAATCTTGAAGAGAGCATCACAAAAAGAGGTTTCAACCCAAAAAAGAAGTCTTGATTCCTTGAAAAAGAGGTTTCCATAATTTGCTCGGCACAACACTTAGATTTACTTATAATTCCATTTCACGAATTATCTCACGGCATGGCGTGGATTTCTAAAGATTTATTTAAATCATTGTTTTAAAAGGCTAATGTCGTCATCCGCAACAGGTCGTAAAGTACGCAAAGTCGCTCAGCGAGCTATGGAGAGGTCTATGCTTGGCATTTCTCTACGTGACCGAATCAGGAATGAGGAGATCCGTAGACGAACTAAAGTTACTGACATAGCCCGTAGGATTAGTAAGCTGAAGTGGCAATGGGCTGGCCACATAGCACGAAGATCGCAACCGGCGGATCGCATTTCGACCAAATCGGACGATCGATGGGGCAAAAAGGTTCTTGAGTGGAGACCACGTACCACCAAGCGCAGTGTGGGACGGCCACCTACCAGATGGACCGACGACCTAGTAAAAATTGCGGGGTCTCGTTGGATGCAGGTGGCAATGGACCGGTCGCGTTGGAAATCGGTTGGAGAGGCCTATGTTCAGCAGTGGTCAGTAACAGGCTGAAATGAATGAATGAATGATGATCTACGCTTGATGGCATGCCGCCGAGAGCCACCTGCTCTTAGCAGCCCAGCTCGGATCCGTCTTAGCTTCACCTTGTGCGGTATCGGAGGCTGGGTGGTAAGGCTTGGGTCAACGGATCAGCCCGCAGTGTAATTTTTGTAACTTGGATATTTTAATTAAGTATTGAAAAATAACGAAACCTGCAGTCTAATTTGTCCAAACTGTGTATTATTCATGGTCACCCCAATACTACAAACAAATGTCAGAACGAGTTGTCATTTTGACTAACATTTGTTGACATATTATCAATCAACAACTCAACAAGCGTTTATAAACACAGACGACACCGACGACGGCGGATTCACTCAATATGCCTGCGACATATCTATTGGCACTCCTATCTATTTAACAACTACCGGCGCAACGATTACGCGTAAACTGTGTTCTTAGTAACATATAAATTTCGACCAAAATGGCTTGCTGAATAACGATTAACAATATGCCATTTTGAATGATATGTACCTAAATCAAATACTATAATTTAATTCACGACTGAATAATAAATACCTACATACTTACATTGTTATGAACAGGACTTCTAATTGTTTTTTGCATCCTTTTTTTCTTACGTATATCATCATAAATAACGCAAACATCAAAACAATCGATAACAACTGACTTTATTGGGCGTTTTTGAGTACTTATTTCCACGTTTTTCTTAAAACTAATTTGCTAACCGGAGTTCTTATAGCCTGGATAAACCCTATTTTAGAAATAATCAGGTCTTACCTCAAATAAATCCAATATAAGAGCAAACAAAATACAGCAAGCAAAATACACTCAACGAACTGACATATACAGACCAATGAACGGACGCGCTCGCTCAAATCACAGACCAATTCAGAGTATTCAGACCATAAACAAAAACAAAACCAACGAATAAAAAATACCTTTTAACGCGCTCTTAAGAAATGTCAAAATAGATGCGTTAACAGCCGATTGGCTGAAACTACGAGTACGGTGTACTATCACCCAATCAACGGTTCAGAAACTTTTGTTGTCTCATGCGATAAATTTGAGGTATTGAGAAGTTTGCTGGCTAGATTATTCATTAAGTCCCTGGCAATGATATTTAAAAAATAAATAAATTATATTTAAATATCATTGGTCCCTGGTCTGTGATAAAAGTACGATATTTGTATAGGTTTTTGAAAATTGTATGGGTACTTTTGTTGATGCATCTACTGTATAACTCAAATGTTTTGGGGTATTATTAAAAAAATCTGATTTATATAGCTACCTACAAAGGAAAAAATTACAACGTTTATTCTATTTCCATTATTCCATGTCCACAACAGTGTACTTGCCATAAACTAGGCCAAATTCGCAGCCAGCTTCCGTTCCTTGTTTATGCCATCGCTTACTTCACCATCGCCGCCATTGTTTGTCATTTAATGTTTTGTCATTTTTCGATTGCAATGCTATCGTCCTGCCCATGTTAACGCAATTAGTTTCGTTTATTAAACTAGATTTAAATCTGCAACTTAGTTGATAAGTATTTAGTTTCGTAAAAATGACTGACGTTGAAGGTGAGTGTTGCTCCGATTTGATGCCAACCGAGTTTAAAGAAATGTGTTCAACATTCCTTGTTTTTCAGAGTTCAACCAACAGAAGCCTGGTAAAACGAGTAAACAACACAATGTATTACCAATCTGGGGTAATGAACAAACTATGAATCTGAACCCTTTAATATTAGCAAATATCCAAGGTTCTAGCTACTTCAAAGGTAGGTAAGCAAACATACCAACGCACAGGAGTTGAGGATTGAAGTAACACGTTCATATTTTACGTTTTTTCTTTTGATGGTATTAGTTGTTTTGATTTTTACTTATCGGAGCAAGTAGATGATGGTTGAGGTGATATTTAAAAGTAATGTTGTTTTTTATAGTGCACTTATTCAAGCTGAAGACATACCATGAAGTGGTAGACGAAATCTACTACCAGGTGAAGCACCTTGAGCCGTGGGAGCGCGGCAGTCGAAAGACGGCTGGCCAGACTGGCATGTGTGGCGGCGTGAGTATGTTAATCCACATTATATGATTTTTTCCTGTCACCTCTTTAATGAAATGAAAACACCTTGGGAAGTAGTGACTATAATGTGTGTGTAGTATGCGACTGTATCTTTAACTTAATAATGATGTACAAACCTATATGTTTTAGGTCCGTGGTGTGGGAGCCGGTGGAATTGTTTCTACAGCATTTTGCCTCCTATACAAGCTCTACACATTACGTCTGACACGAAAGCAAGTCAATGGATTGCTGCAGCACACTGACTCTCCATATATTAGAGCACTTGGTAGGTATGAAGAATTGGATAATTGATTTTTGATTGTGTATAAATCTTTTGACTGTTACAGGATTTCATAAATGTAATGAGAAAAGACGCACTTTCTACTTCAGCCAACACACACCAATGATTTGGTAAAATTATGAGTTACTACATATAAACTTTAATACAACTCACATTTACCTTATCTTAACCTTTGACTGGTGACATGGTTTTTGTGTAACGTAACTGGTGACGTGCGGTCTGAGAAGCCGCTTCTGTTAAATGGTCTATAGCATCGAAAGTATTTATGCTAGCTTGCTTCAGTTTTTAAAACAGTTGATTAATGTGTAAAAGGATAAAATAAAACCACCCAATAGACTCTGAATGTAATTTTTAATTATTAACATGCTTTTATAATTTAAGTAGGAACAAAAATCAAAAATCTAAAGATGAGATCAATAATCACACAAAAAAAAATTAAATCAACATAATTATAACAAAAATACTTTTTTTTTCTTATAATTACGATACTCTTATCAATAAAAAAAATATTATTTTAATCAAAGGTATCATTTAAAAAAACTGGCATTGGTCAAACTTTGGTTATTTTTATTGACAGCTGGGGCATAATTGATTGGCACATGTAAAAAACATGTGTGCTTGCAATGTTTCATTTGCGATTAAATTGGTTCTTCATCTTCAGAAGCACTTTCTTCGCTATTCGAGTCGTGATCACTTTGCTCCGGGATGCAATTATTGATTTTTTTAGTAACATTTTCAGCTTCCGACCCACTAGAATCTTCCTGTACCAGACACGCTTCAATTTGAGTATTTGACAGTACATTTCTAACCCCTGACTCCCTACGCTTCTTTTTTGGAGGTGCAGAATTACTCATTTTTAGTTATTAACGTAAAAACACGAAAAAACAGTAGATCAAAATTACGTTAAAAAGTTACGTCAGTGGTGACGTACGGTCTGAGAGACCGCTGCCGAATTTTATGTTGCTGTTATTTACGAATATATGATAATATGACGCAACTGTCACTATCTACGGCGTGGACGCAACTAAACTTGCAGCTACTCAGACGTTGAAACAAAGGAAGCGCGGAGAAGGGGATGAAATGACGTTTCACTGACACCGCTCGGCCTGTGAGACCGCTTGTCACCAGTTAAAGGTTAAGTAAAAAAATTGGTACAATATTTAACACAAACTGATTTATTCCTGAAGAATATCATATTGAGATAAGAACCAATTGAAGCCTAGAAGTCTGGTTTACAGCACATCAGTAAACAGTGAATACTTGCAGTTCAATATTAGTTCTTATCCTGATGCAATAAGTGTATAGTCTGATGTGCTTTTGACTGTGCAATGTATACCATTAAATAAAGTAAGACGATAATACCACATACTTGCAGGTTTTATGTATATTCGGTACACACAACCTCCGGCAGACCTGATTGACTGGTATGCAGACTACCTAGACGACGAAGAGGAGGTGGACCCGCGCGCCGGTGGCGGCGGCTCCACCACCATCGGCGCGCTCGTCCGGCAGATGCTGATCAAGCTCGATTGGTTCAGCACACTGTTTCCCAGGATACCAGTGCCAATACAGAAACAAATTGAGTACAAGTATGTGTTAAATGAATAGTTGCTATTATTGATGTTATTTTTACCGTAGAAGCATTAAAAATTTATTCTTAGATTAACTTTATATATTAAGCAGGTGCCTCCAACTTTGTCAATATGTATTAAACATTTAAAATAAGATAACGGGTTTAAAATGTGACACCACTTAGAAGTTAATAGGAACAACTTATTAGATTAGCAGAACACAACAGGCAGTCAACGGTTGCGAAGCCGGCGCCTGCCGCAAACAACTTCAACAACCGCGGCGGCACCAGCGGGAACAACTACAATCCCGGTAGGATGGACTCGGACCGACGCGAGCACGACGACCGTGACCGGCGCGACTACGGAGACCAAGATAGGGAAAAGTGAGTGCTTCGACATATTAAATCAATATATTCCCACTATAATATGAACCTTATTTACTTAAGATATGGTTGTGGTTGTGTTAAATGTAAATTGGCGATCATGCCGGCTATACCAGGCGACTAGAGTTATCTAACTGATAATACAATTATTAGTTTTGTATCAAACATCCACAATGGTAAGTACATTAGAGAAAATCCAAACTACAAAGTGTCACATGTTCGTAAAAAGACATATATCATTAAGACCACCAAATTGCGTCACCTAAAAAAAAGGGATATCTCAGACGAGGGGATGACGTGTTTCAACACAATGACAGAAAACGCGAGAATATTTTAAATGGACAATTAATTGGTGTGAAGGGAAGGGATCCTTACAGAAACATTCTTGAAAATAAATGCTTGTTTTGATATAAAAATACTCTATTCCAGATATCCAAAAGAGAGGACGAAACGCGATGACAGAGAGCGCGACAGGGACCGCGAGAGAGACAGACGATCGCGCGACCGCGACAGGGAGCGTGAGCGATCTCGCGACCGCGACCGCCGTGACCGGCACCGCGACCGCTCGCGCGACCGATCGCGCGACCGCCAGCGCAAGCGATCGCGGTCAAGGGACCGCCGCTACAGATAATGATACGCCATGCAAACGTTAACCTAATTGTGTTGCAATAATTGTGTCCTTGAGAAATAATAATATCTGATGTTCACTAAAATTGTTTTTGTCATACACCCGCCATACATTATAACCATTATTTAATCTTGAATTAATAATTATGACGACCTCCGGACTTTAATCCCTGGTCGGGTCAATATGGGAAATGAACTTTTTTACATATTATATTGTCTCGGGTCTGGGTGTTGTGGTACCGTTTTGTAACACAAGTGCTTCAACTACTTACCGTAGAATCAGAGAAATGTATGTGATGTTGTCCAATATTTATTTATTTATACCAACTTCTAACTATGAGATTTAAAATAATTACAGGTGACCTGATATGGAAATTTATAAAAAAATAAATCGCCGTAATGTATGTACACACACATACATCTTAAGAAATACAGGACCAATTTTAAGAATATTTTTTTGTAATATTTGCAATTGCCAGGACAAAGTTTGTGAAAAAAACATTACTGGGAGGGGTCGTACGCTCGTGAAACTGCAATGGGCCACTAGTGAGTCGCTGTAGGTAGAAAGAGCGTCGGTTAAAACATACGGGTTGAGGATTCAATTCCCGCATACAAAATGATATTATGGTGTTTGTAGCCATCGGGCTAATATCATCAACACACATCGGTGTGTTCTCATCTTAATCAAGTAAAAAATAAAAAAAAACATAGTTAGTGGAGGCGAGTGGAACACACTTTAGTGTCGCGCCATCTCTGAAGTCGGGTCAGGTTCGAATCCCGGTCGGGTCAAATAGAAAACGAACTTTTCCATATTTTCTTGGGTCTGGATATTAACGAGTGCTTCACCTACTTACCGCAGAATCAGCAATATACGTGCACTAAATACTTTACAGTAAGTAAAAATATTTAAGGTATACCTATTACCTGCTTTCATCTAAAAAAATTGCCCCTAAAATATAGTAGTGTTAGTAGTAGGACTCAAAACTCAAAACAAACACGTTATGAGCGGCGCAAAATTTTACATTGAAATTACACGAATATCGCCCGGTGTCGTTACATGATGTATTTTGTGGTATACCACAATATAAGGTGTGTTAAATGCCGACTATGCAAGAGCAAGCGTACATTTTTTCAAATACGCCAGTTTCGCCACTGTAAGTAGGTCGTTGCTTACGCTGCTACAATCAGCGCTATTGGATTAAAGGTAGAAAAACAACAAATATTTGCAAGCTATGTATTCTGCAAAATATTATCTAAAACAAAATTCATGAGACTTATACAGACAATATTATTCAGGCTTAGGCTAACAAATAAATAGTAGATATCATATCATTCTGACAACACAATGTAGAGTTATTAAAAGCATCTGTTCCAATAAACGCGTGCGTCACTACGCAGCAGCACCCTTGGCATTTTCTTGCTGTTCAAACTTAGGGTATTTCTTTTCCACATCAGCCCAGGATATCTTGCTATTGGATAGGTCCCTAACTACTGTTGGCACTTCAGATAGTGGCAACCTTACTTGACCCATGCTGTCTCTTTGTCTCAATGTTACAGTGTGAGGCTTGTTGGTTGTGTCAAAGTCAACAGTCACAGCATAAGGGACGCCCAGTTCGTCAGTCCTGGCGTATCGGCGGCCGATAGACCCGGAGGAATCGTCCACCTTGTGTGAGACATCAACTGATGTCAATTCTTGGTTCAGCTCTCTAACAAAAGGCTGAAATTCAGCATTACCACTTAAAGGTAAAACAGCACACTTCATAGGTGCTACAGTGGGTGGCAGAGAGAAATATGTTCTTTGCTCATCACCCTCCCTCATCCTGAAATTGTGCTCTAAAATACAATACAGGATCCTGCCAATACCAAATGATGGTTCAATCACACTTGGAATGATTTCTTCAACATGCACTGTCTTTTGAGTCTTCTTTACGCTTACTAGATTAGGAGTCAGTTTGAATTCATTGCTTGAAGTGGCCAGTATGTACTCTCCATCACTATCCAACTTAGCTTGTAGTTCTGTCAATGCAGAAGTGTCCAAGGCAGCAAGAGCATCATTGATAGCTTTTGCATCTTTCTTGAATTCCTTACCAATGGCTGCTTTGTTGGGTACGGCTTCTACAACTTCAATTTGTTTAGGGGCTGGCAGCTTTTTCTCAGCAGCTAGCCTGATGCCGGTGGCTTTTGTGTGCTGTGTTAAGTCATATGCTGACCTGTCTGCGCAGCCCACACATTCAATCCAACCATAACTTGACAGGCATTCAGCATCCCAACAGTCACAGGCATAGTGAGCCATCTCATTGCTCATGTGTTGCCTAAATCTGAGTTTTTTAGGGTCAATACCTACAGCAATGAGGTACAAATGTATCCTCGCCATAAAGTAGCCTAATGTTTCATTGTTAACAGTTCCATTAGCAACAGCATCACCAATGGTGACAATTTCAGCAGCTTTTCCTTGTTCCTGGTTGTTTGCTGAGTACAGCAGCATCTTTGTATCCTTGATGGATTCAAATTTAGGATGATCCTTAGAGTCACAGAAGTGCTCTATCTCACACATTGTAAATTCTCTAACTCTGAGCAAACCAGAGCGGGGAGAAATTTCATTTCTGAAAGAGTTGCCAATTTGTGCAGCAGCAAAAGGCAGTCTGCCCTGGTTGAACTCCAACAGCCTCTTAAAGTTTACAAAAATACCCTGTGCCGTTTCAGGTCTTAGGAAACCTTTCACCAAGCCTGAGGGCCCAATTTGAGTATTGAACATGAGATTGAACTCAATAGGAGGAGTGAGTTCATTGCCACTGATAGGGGACTTCATATCAAACCTCTTCATAAGAGCTGACATCTCATCAGCAGTCATGCCATCAAGCTTGACAAGAATGTCTTCTATTTCTGCCTTTAGCTCAGCTTTTGTATTTTTTTCACTCTTGATTTTCTCCAAATGAGCTTTGATTAAATGGTCTAACCGGAAACACTCTCCAGTCTTAATATCCTTGGTCATAAGGTCGGCGAAGCGTTCAACATGCCCAGATGCTTTCAAAACAGGCTCCGGTGTTAAAATTGAGCAGTCTACCTCCAACATCTGTTCCTGCAAAATAAAGTATTTCCTCCACAGCTGGATCATGTTACTCTTGAGCGCGCAGCCCATTGGGCCGAAATCGAACTGGCCAGTGATGCCACCATAAATAGCGAATGACTGGTCGTAGAAGAATCTTCGTTTGATCAGGTCTTCCATCTTAGCCCGGTCGAACATCTCCTCCGCAGGTGCGAGGCTCAACTCTTTGTCTTCCAATACTTTTTTCCTCGCTTTCAATTCAGCAACTGCCTTCTTCACATCTATTTCCGGAGCTTTCTCTTCTTTCAACTTCCTCACTAAATCTCCTTGCTCCTTGACGCTGGCGCGCAGGGGCGCGAGAATCTCTTCGATTTTAGGATCAGCCATGATTATTTCTCGTAGTGGATTAGGGATCTTTATCTTACGATGGAGTTTATTGGTCCCCCAGTGCTGCAGGCTGTGAGATAGCCTGCTATATATGTTAACAGCTGGTGGATATTTACTAAATACACTACACTTATACACTAAAGTGAGAATATTTCTCATTAGTATCTACGACGTTACTGGTATTCTAAAGGATAACACATCTGTTCGCCGGCTAATTACTTAAAAATTTTTGTTCGCGTGGTGCTGACGAAACCACGACGAAATTCCTTTCAGTGTCATTTGACACTTCTTTGACAGAATTTGACAGTTGATGAAAAATAGTGAGGTGAAGTTATCATGTTAAATTAAAAAAATCAAGTGATCAAATGATGTCGTTTTATTATGTATAATTGGGCTGCCTAATCTCAAAATTATAAGTTCGATTTTCTTGTGTAAAACATAAGATAAAATACATATATCAGAATAAAACGACTAAAAATGATGACACTTCATAAGATATTTATACAATATGAAAAATTACTACTGAAAATAAATTCACTACACTGCAGTCCTTGTATGTATTTTAAAATATGAATCCTAGTCTAAAGAAACAGTTCTTTAATGTCTAAGAATATTATAGGTCTGATTAATGTCAATAAAAATACTATATGAACCACTAAAGAAACGAGAAGGATCAGTATCTATTCAACATAATTATACTCAATCACGTTTTCTAATATTAGGTTGTTATTTGTCATCCCGTTGATATTTATAGTATCGGTAATATTCCGAATCCCACACGTACAGCACTTCAATGTAGAAATAAATGTTACAAACTAAGGAATCTTTTCCCCAATCTAGGGATTTTTTATTTTCAATAAATAATATTAAAATGTAACTAGTAGTCTGATATAGGCCCTAGGTTATTCCAGGTATACAGTTTAGCCAATCATAAAATTGTATTATTATTTTAGTATAACCCGGCTGCTTTGAAAAGATGGACATAGTAAATATGTACATTACCGAGTTAAATAAAATGCATATTTTATTTCCTCCTTGTGGTTATTATGTGAATGTTAGATTATTGTTTTAATGAAAAAAGTTATTTTTTTTATTAAAAATGGCGCACAACTAAATTATTTATAAGTCATATAATATTTATTCTTTGTTTTGAGATATTTTATATGTATTTACTCTTTTGAAAGCATTGTTTTGATAAAATATTAGGTCATCTAATAGGAAATTATTATAAAAGAGGGAATACCTAGCAATTTTGTGGATTTTGGAGATTTTAGGAAAGGTCTGTAGGGGTATATGTTTTGATGGTTGGGAGGGAACACTGATAGAAAGTGTAGACGCTTTCTCTCAGTCGATTATATTGCTTTATGGCAACATAATATTTCTTCTCTTTTTATCTTACTTGAAACTGGCCTTTGTCTAAATGAGATAGATATATTTTTGGTTGTAATTATTTGTTTCTCTTTCATTTAGCTCAATTTTGACAGCACAAAGGAGTCGGCCATTTTATTACTAGCCTGAAAAAGCTGTGGCGTATCGCCCAGTGTAATTTTGTTTTTTAATTATTGAGCTTGTTTTTCTAATTAACTGTTAAACTTTGTACAAATTGGTATACGTATTAGTGTAAGTTTTAGGGGTGTTTATGTATTGAGTTCTGCAGAAAATGGACGATCCGAATAGGATGATGGCGCATAGCGGTGGGCTGATGGGTCCGCAGGGCTACGGTTTGCCAGGGGGCGAAGGTGCTCCGGCCACGGGCGAGGGCGAAGCACGCAAGCAGGATATTGGTGAAATTCTCCAACAAATCATGAACATAACGGACCAGAGTCTCGACGAAGCGCAAGCGAGAAAACACACACTAAACTGCCACAGAATGAAGCCTGCCCTATTTTCAGTGCTGTGTGAAATCAAAGAAAAAACTGGTGAGTTAATTAAATTTTTGAAACGTTTTATCATATTGTTAGACTAAGGTTTAAGGTTTCCAATAGATAAAAATTATCCCATGAGTTATGTTTTCAATGAAACATCCTTTCGACGCTTAGTTCTGTCACTCCGCAACACGCAAGAGGAGGAGCCCCCAGATCCACAACTGATGCGCCTGGACAACATGCTCATAGCGGAGGGTGTCGCGGGGCCAGAGAAAGGCGGCGGTGCTGGCGCTGCTGCGTCGGCCTCCGCCGCTGCTGGCGAATGGGGTAATTTTACGTTCAATATATTTAGCTGTATTTAGGACTGAAGTAATGTACACATTTGTAAGAATGTTGAACCTCTTAAGTTTAAATTTATAGTAATAATTTAAGACTAAACATACAGTGTGATATGTGGCATTACTTCAGTTAGGCCACCAATAACTATCCTGAATATTTAGATATGTAATAAAAAATAAACATAGAAACATTAGAACATTATTATTTATGATGTTGTAAAGACTTACACAAAAGTAGGGGAACTGCATGATTTTTTTTATTCAGTGCATGCTATTTTAATACAGAAGATATTATTAATTCCTTTTATTGGTTTGATTACAATACAATGTTAAAACTTATCAGTGTTTATTTGGTAAACCATGGTGTTGGCCACAATTCAAACATTTGTGGATGTGGATCTTTGAATTGAGATTCTGTATCTTTTCAATCTCTGTGCGCACTCAATTACATAAAATTTACTTTTAAACAGGTCATCAAAGGTTTTGTTACTTTAGCTTACAAAGCATACTTTGAAAGACGATTTTAACCTCCAATCAGCTTAGCAAAAATTTTAATGAGCCCAAACATACAATAAAGTAGATAGTACTAACACATAATGTAATTGGGACGGAGGTTGGTTGCATGTTCTGTTTTTGCCCCGTCGCTGCAACTTAAGGCACTGTGGCCCAAGCAGATAACGCGATCGAGCACTCGGACTACCGCGCAAAGCTCGCGCAGATCCGCCAGATCTACCACCAGGAGTTGGACAAGTACGAGAATGCGTGCAACGAGTTCACCACACACGTCATGAACCTGCTCCGCGAGCAGAGCCGCACCAGGCCGATTACGCCCAAGGTACGCCTTCAACTATTATAAGCTAAACACATTTCTTTCACATGTGTGTGGTCAGGCTTAAGTATTAGTAAAAAAGCTTCCCTTCAATTTATGCAAACTTATTTGCAATCAAAGTTTAAAATCATTGCAATGCAAATTACTTTTTAAATTTGTCACATTGATTTTTAATCTAGTGATTATTATCTGATCAAATAAAGAAAGTAGAATACATTTTTACTCAGATACATAGCAGTTGATCTCCTACAACTTGAATACTTTTAAATATCTATTAAACACAATTCCTTTATAGACTTTCTAAAAAAATATAAAAATATGATACCATGCCCTTATGACTTCAGACATTTTTTTATTTGGTTTTAAAAAAAATAATTTGCAAACAATACATGTTATTTAGAGTCCTCTTGAATGGTGTCATCATTTCAACTCTATAAGCAAACCTCACGTAGCGTGAGTATTACATAGAATTTAAGACTTTCGAATTCCATTTTAAATTAGTAGTTTGTATTAACTACTAAAAATGTTGTGAGTATTAGTATTGAATTTGGTGCTTACCTGTTTTTTATGTTGACTAATATTGTAGGCACCTACAAATTGTAAATTTTAATACCATTAGGAAATTGAGCGCATGGTGCAGATCATCCACAAGAAATTCAGCTCGATCCAGATGCAGCTGAAGCAGTCCACCTGCGAGGCCGTCATGATCCTGCGGTCGCGGTATGTAGTCACGACTCCAGTGGTACTTGTAGTGTTGTTTGGCAGCTTTACATTTTAATGCTCTTTAAAATACAACAATATTTATACATATGAAGACTTATGTTTTTCTTTGTACAGATAAGAAACAGTTTTGATCAGGCATATTTATAAAAACTTCTTTAACTATCACGAATTTGCGGGCATTTAACTTTTCCTAATTAAATGATTAATATTATAATAATTCAATATTATGTTGGGTTAATAATTGCGCAATTTTAATTAATTAATGTGAGCGCCCTCATTTTTGAAGTCCCGCTATCCTCTCAGTGGTAATGTGTAAACATATTTCCAAAATACCTTATCAAGAAAAATAAATGAATTAAAGTGTTCACACCAAATATTCCTGATCGAAAAGACCAGCTCAACTTTGGCCTCGGAATGACGAAACCAAAATTACCGCTTGCAGTTTCCTGGACGCCCGCCGAAAGCGGCGCAACTTTAGCAAGCAGGCCTCCGAGATCCTCAACGAGTACTTCTACTCGCACCTCTCGAACCCTTACCCCAGCGAAGAGGCCAAAGAGGAGCTCGCGCGCAAGTGTGGCATCACCGTGTCGCAGGTACCGTGACGTCACAGGGCGCGTTGTCGCTTGCAGCTTCCTGGACTCGCGCAGGAAGCGGCGCAACTTCACGAAGCAGGCGATCGAGCTGCTGAACGACTACTTCTACTCGCACCTCGCCAACCCGTACCCGAGCGAGGACGCCAAGGGTGAGCTGGCGCGACGCTGCGGCATTACCGTGTCGCAGGTACTCGTCGAGGCTAAGGGCGTTACATGTACGGAATGCAATGAAATGCGGATGGGAACACATTGACCTGTGACATCAAGTGCTATCACTTGCTGTGTGTCTCATCATGTACCTACAGTACAATGTATTTTATTTTATTGCGCTTCGAGTCGAGATTGACCTCATCCCACCTGATGTTATGTGGTAATGAATGAGGTCCTAGTTTAAGGGTAACAAGTACAGCATAATAAAGCTTATACTGGACTTGTCGCTTGTTAAATAATGAAAATAATGTGTTACCATTATTTTTTGTGTTAATTTGAACTTGGAAAAAAACACTTTGTAGTAGACAAATTGTTGGTTTAAATCTCTGAACATTAACATTGGCTGAATCACCGCATGTACTTGAATGACCATTACAAAAAAAAAATGTTTTTTTTTGGTTCACTTTCTCTATTAGAACTCTACTTACTAGAAGAATAAGATAATATAGAAATTTTTATGCCAAAACATTTTAACTATGATTTGTAATTTTTCTGTCTTATCTGAAATATATAGAAAATAATAGACGTTTCTACAGAAAAGTGAATCTCTTATTTTTCTACTACTGTGAAGTATAGGTATTATCATAAAATAAGTGATTTCAGAATGATTTCATTTAGAGTTCAGTAGTTAATCAACGCAACAAATAACTCTTTCGACCTAATTTTACCCGCAAAACGACACGCGTTTGTTTAACGACTAGTCATAATTGCAGGTCTCCAACTGGTTCGGCAACAAGCGTATCCGCTACAAGAAGAACATCGGCAAGGCGCAGGAGGAGGCCAACCTGTACGCCGCCAAGAAGGCCGCCGGTAACTATGCGTCCTGCCTTGCGTCACGTTAGCGTCTAACACTGCGCCGAATGTACGCGACCGAAGTTCCGTGGCTCGTTTTACGTTATAATGTATTTGGCTGATGTGACACACCGGCATCGTTCGGCACTTATTGTCCGCCGCGGACTGTGAGTATGCTCACTGTCTGCCCCAGTGCGATAACGGACTACGTAATAGCGTATGTCGGATCGTTGTGAACGATAAGTTAAATATCTATGGATAAGCTACATAACGCGCGCTCACAGTCGGCGGCGGACAATACGTTTGATGTGCACGATGCCTAAATGCTTACGCGGCAGGAATTCAGTTGCGTATTTTTATATACCTCCCCGCTGTCCCCGCTCCCGGCCTTTCGTCGGCAACCGAATATCGGTCGCGTATAATGTGGGCACTACAGAACAAGTTGCCGCTGAATTTATGCCCGACCGATGTTAGGCTGAACGCTATAACGTAACGTAATTTCGTCATAATATGTCGTCAGCAATTCAAATAGCATCGCAGGCGTAGTCGTGTGGAACTTCGGCACCGTATTTTCGGCATAGTGTTGTAGGCACTTACGCAACTTCAGCCCCGTTCCGAAACACAGTCGATTGAAAAGGATTAAGTGTGATTGTGCTTACATGTTGGGTAATTTAGTCGCGTTGTTTGCAGCAGCTGTCTTTGTATTATGGCATTAGGACTAATTACTGTAATAGTAGTAATGTAGGGAGCGGTATGCTCTCGTCTGAGAATAAGTACTTAACGCGACACTCATGCGTAGCTGCTTGTCTAAGTCGCCTAATATGAAAGCATTTTAAGAAACATAATAATTTAGGAATTCTGCAAGTGATTCTCAACCTCAAACATCGAAATAAACGAACTTTAATTGTATCTCGGGCAGATTCATAGTATTGTGTAAGAGATGAAAATAGTACGGCTGTATTTTTGTCTCCAGTCTCAATTCGGTGAAGCTGAAGGATATTAATTGTTGTTTTGGAACAGGGCTGCAACGAATATGTGATGATATTAGTAGAGGTGTCGTGTTATGATGTCTGCGTACTGTACTGACGTTTCCGCACACAGACCTGCCTTGGGTCGGCGCGGGCAGGCGCGATGCTAGCTCCCCTCCCCGGGCCGCGTCATATTACAGTAAACACATTGATTAACTAAACGTCGAGATAGATTAATTAGTGGCTGGTGGTATAACCTCATGATGGGTCGTTGTTATGAGCGAAAGCGCTGTATAACCGGTTATACAATCCGGTTGACGTATGGTAGAAAGCAAGTCAGACACACTTTGTATATTGTACCGCCTTTATGTAGCGGTCATAAGAAATATGGAACTTCAATGCAAGTGTATGCTTTGATGTATTATTCACCGAATAATATAAAGCTTTGTTGCACTGCATGAGCAATATCCCAGTGTGGTCACTCCAACAAAATATTGAAGTGACTGGTTGTACGTGAATTAGCATTCATTTTATTCACTGACCCAACTCTTTTACCCAAACCCGTATAAAATTAAAGCCACTTTATCGTTACTTTAGCTGGTCTAACAACAAAGTATTTTTAAGTTTAGAGAAACCTTTCGCAAAAATCTGCAACAAAAAACACCAGTAAATAAAAAGTAACCGTTGTGAGCTTAATTATTATTATTATTTTGTTAGTTGTGGTCCAATGTTGCGAAACATTTCTCATCATTATTGTGTGTGGGTGCAACCTACGAACATACCATCAGACTTTTCATTGGACGAAAGTTACTATGTATTGGTAAACTTTTAATTGTCTTATTGTATTAAAATATTTAATCATCTAAAAGCCACGAATATCCAACCTTATGACGCACCTAGCGCGTCATAAAATTGTTGAAATTTAAATTTTTGTTCAATTTTAACATATACAACCTGTAACGGAAAGGGGGTAACAATGTAAAGTAGGTGGATACTATACCTTGTATAGATTCTATATACGAAATCCCGAGTTAAAATAAACACTATTGTTTTCATGAAATAAAAAATGATTAACTATAATGACTGACTAAAACGTAAACAAACGTATCACAACACTATTGAGGTCAGCGACCCCAAATCACGTTATCACTTCACTACCACTGCGATCCTGAATTTCTCCACCTCCTTCCTCGACATGCGCGCCTAGTACTTTCTTAGAAGATGCGCGAACATTATGCAACATTTGTGGTGTCACTGTACAGAACGCGGCCTTGATGCTTTCTATCATCTCTTCCCTTGACGAGCATGCTACAGCGTACACCTTCCTTTTAAATTAGTCCCACAAGAAGAAGTCCAACGGAGTGAGGTCTAGTGACCGAGCTGGCCATGTGATACCACCTCCTCGCCCAATCCACAGATGGAAACGAGCGTTTTGATGGTTTCGTAAATCTCTTTCTCTAGCTCTCGGTCGGCCTTCACGCTGCCGTCGGTTGCTCCGACACAGAGAATCATCTCGAATATTCTTGATTGCTCAAAGACATCACGAAATATCACTAGGCTATCCGTAGTAAGTAGGTAATCCAGAAAGGCAAAAACACAAGATGTTGTCACGGCGACGACAACTCAATGACTTAACTGAATTGTCAAAATGAGAAACGCTAAACCAACAAATTTCAGATGTGATTCAGTAAACACTAAAAGATGAACCACCATTGTGATATTTAAATTAATAGCATAATAGGTAGGTACATCCAAGTCTTTCGACGATTCCAACAATACTGTGATAGTGTTGTGCAAGCGTGACTTAGTCAAAATTTTGACTTGTATTTGACTGATATTTCAAAAAAAAATATTGAATCAATAAATGCGTGTACACAGCTACAAATGGTCCCATACAGTTTGTAACCGTTAACTGCTTTGGTATTTTTGATATTGTTATACCCTTTCCGTTACACGTTGTATATATAAAAAAAAAATTAAAAATAGCACTTTAGATAGAAAGATTAATATCGGAGGCCACTAGATTAATGGAATTAACTAATTATCAGGGGTCGTCAACCACATTGTAAAGTTATTAAATCAATCTTTTATTCAGTCTTACCTAAAATGAAAAAAAGAATCGGATAAAAATGTCATTTAAAGTCTGAAATTATTTGTTTTAAATGGTATCAATTTCAATAGTGAAGTAGACTACAAATTGGCTTTTAGTCCATCCGTCAAATTATCCAAAAATAAGGTACACGTATTTTTGCATTTTTCACCTAATGAAAAAAATAACATTAATATAATAAAATGATATGGTGCATGACGTCGTTAGTGGGTACATTTTTTACAAATCAGTGACGTAACGAGCCCAACCCGTAGCTTTATTAATTTGGTAAATGAAAAAATACGTGTCTAATATTTTTTTATAACTAAAGCCGTCCTAGTCGGTCCGGTTCCGTATTATAGCGATGGTTGTGTTAATGTGACGCTGGGCTCGAGTGACGTGTTGGTGGGTGTGCCAGCAGCAGGCGCGTCGCCGTACTCGATGGGCGCGGCGTCGGGCACGGCCACGCCGATGATGTCGCCGGCGCCGACGCAGGACTCCATGGGCTACTCGCTGCCGGCGCCCGGCTACGACCAGCCGCAGCCCGGCTACGACGGCTCCATGGGCTACGACCACATGCACCAGGACCTGTCGCCGTAGACGCCCATACATCGCCCGCGCACTACGGTAACTACTACATTATTTGCGCTTGTAAAGGCGTTACAGCTCTCTTGTTTAGGTGAATTACATCAGTAGTACCTCCGATTTGCGGTTTGAAACCTAGAAACTCGTAGAGAAAATCCCGGCACGAAACTCTGTAGTTTTCATCACTACATAGTATAAAACGCAGTACGCTTAAATCTTTAAAACTACGCAACGGATTTTGATGCGGTTTTTTTTTAATAGATAGAGTGATTCAAAAGAAAGGTTTTTATTTGCAATAAAGAATAGAAAAACCAATATTTCTAAATAATTACATTACATCCGTGCGAAGCCGGGGCGGGTCGCTAGTTACAAATAAAGTTAAACTTGTTACTAATTTAGCACTAAATCATGCAGTCTATAATAAAAAAAATAAAATAAAATAAAATCGTTTATTTCAGGTAACATAACCCATATCAATCACATTATTATTACAATTACAATTAATTAACAATTATGTCAAGTGTTCTGATTACAATTACATTAAATTACAATTAATTAATTAATTAACATTATTGAAATAAAAGAAAAAATAATAACTGAAATCATAAAAAGAATAAAAAAAATAAAACATAAAAAGAATAAAAAATTTAAAAAGGGATAAATTGATTGATTAAATATACAAAGACACAAATACAATTGGCTACTTGACAGTTTTTGAAAAAGTATTGTAAAATGTGCGCCCGTTCATTTTATATCCCAAGCAATTCGATTTATCTGGAAATAATCTAAATAACCAGAGAAAAATAAGATTTTGTGTAACACATTTAAAAAGCGCGCGAAAACGCCAAGTCACGTCACTGTTGCAATTATGACGTCAACGTCCTAGACAACGAACCGATACGCATAGGAACGACTTAATTTAGATAAACGGAAAATATTTCAATAAATTCTTAATACGATTAGAGACACAATAATTCAATTTAATCGGTAAAATAATCATTGTTTCGCCACAATAAAATAAATAATGTTCGCCGACAGCTGTCATTTCCGAATTGCAATGGTGGTTTCCGTTTCGGTTCTTTTGTTCCACAGATAAAAAAAGTAAATTTTATTTTGCAAAAATAAAATACTAACTATGCTTTTAATTAAAAAGTAAAAATGTAAAATGATTACTTAACTAATAAGCTAACATATCTAACACTTTTCATATTTTATTGTTAACACTGTCAAGTAGCCAATTAATTGATTAATATATTGCGGCTCTACCCGTAACCGTGGCGACGGGCACGTGCCCGCTACACAGCTACGGATAAAGGGGCAATCGACCCTATCCGCGATCATCCTCAGGACTGCATTGGAGCTGCCCCAGACCCTGCGCACCAGGGACGCGCACCTCTTGCGCATGGTGGCGTGGAAGCAGTCCACGTGCGCCGCCGCGAACATGCCCGAAGCGCTGCAGTTAGCTATCGGTCGATCACAGAGTTTTGATGGGACATGATATTTCATATTTTTATTTATTTTATGTTTGTCACTTTTTCACACAAAATTGCTGAATGGATTTAAACGGCACTTTATGGATTGATTTTTTCAATGATAATATTTGCAATAGGATGATGAAATATAATGTTCTACTTTAATCACGTTTGAAGGAAGGCATAGATGATGCCTAAATTGAAAGTTAGTAATTCAGCAGATTCATGCTTCCTTATCCGAAAGCTAAAAAATGAGATCAGAGCGGTTACCCATCCAAACTCGGACCCCAGTGTCGTTTGCTTAACTTACCGATCACGGTTGCCCGGACGATCGCTACCGCGCTACGAGTTAATCGCAGTAACAATTTTTTCAACAATAAGTCGTTAAACGTGTCTCAATGATTAATCGATTGTGAATTGACCTAGTTATTACAATTTCTCCTATTTAGAATATAAATAAATATAATATTAAATATAAATATAAACGTAAAATCGAGAAAAACTTATAATCAAGTCACGCCACTGAGTTCTCCTCTTCGCAGATAAGCACTCAGCTGCGTTTAGAATAGAGTCTAAATTGCTTTGAAGGGAGCACCTGTAACAAAATGGCAATGGATGTTGAATTTTGAAGATTCCACTCACGAGTCATGAGTTACAATCTAGGGTTACCAGTTTTTGTGTATTATTTGTGTTACTAAAATAATAACACTTTATTTTTGGTCGACTACTCTTAAGGTTTTTATTTAAGATAATAGAAGAATTATTATAAAATATTGTTTAAAGTATGCAACCTGTGTGGAGTAAACATGTTTTTATATAATTAAAAAAAAAGATGAGCAGTGTTAAAAAATGGTTACTCTATTAAAAAAGGAAGATGTCGCATTACATTGCACTTAGCGGCAGTTTCCTTGATCGTTGTGACTGTGCAACGTACATAATTACAATGAAATGTGAATGATGCTATGTGATTGAAAGGAATTCTAACGTGTGTCCGTCTGTTCCAGGTGGCGGGTCGCGATTGTGCAGCTTCCACTGAATTGCCATTTACATTAACGTACTATTCGTAGGTAGCGGTCCGCGCTCCTATCGCCTTAGCTCATAGGACATTGTATACTATTACCGTAACATACACTAGACGCACTCTAGCGAACGTATTTTTGGACGGACATGTAATCAGATGTATTTTATTTGTATTATGATCAATCTGTACGACTGTATTCAGTATTTGTTTTAATTGTTCTACTTATATCTTTTAATTTTATAGTTGTAGTTTATATTATTTTTTTGTGAGAAATTGTTTTCTTAAACGCGGCAGTTATTTTAAGTATTATAAATAATTTTATTATTCGAGCCAGTGAATTAAATGAATTAATTTTATATTTTCTAAAGTAATTATTTGGGCAGTATTAGTAATTATAAAGCATCACATCGATTGGCGGGATCTCGTGTTTCTAAACGTTCACTAATTATTCGTCTCTACTCTATGGTGGATATAGATATACGATAGATGTAAGCTACTAGTGTAATATTTAGCTGTAAGTATTCAGATATTTTGTGCTAACTAGTGTCCTGTATGACGCATCTGTGCCGAGCGCACGGTACCGCTCGCTGTTGCACTTTCTTTTATCACCAGGTTAAAATATACTCTATTTATGGGCGTTGAATTTTCGACAGCTTTTGAAGGGAAAGCTAAAAATAATACATTCTAAATCAGCTTTATTTTTTGTTAGTTCTCCCGCGCGTTCCAGTAGCGATAAAGTGAACTGATCGGTTTACTCGAGTAAGTGCCGCGCGCCCGGCGCGGACGCGTCGACTTGTGTGCAATTTTTTATATTTTATTAGTGACGGTTGTGTTGGTTCTACGCACACGAAATATTCGGGCTTCGAATTCATTTTACTGTAACAATAATTTTTAATCACCATACAGCCATTTCGTGTTTAAAAATAAACAGGAGTTGTGAATATCAGAACAAAATGTTATGAACACCTATTTTACGCGGTGCTACGAAGGTGACGGCACAAAATTTTATTTTTTCATATGGTAGCCATAAGTTGATGTTGATGTTTTGGTTTCGTCGTTCCAATCGTCGAAGCGACCCTGCAATGTGACGTATTAGTTCCACTTAGTGATAGTTTGGATATGAAAAATTTGCTAGCGTTAAGTTAATGTGTTCTAAAACAAAATATCTGAAACAGTATACGAGAAACCTAACGAAAATTTAATTGAGATGTTTAAATTTTGCTGTGGAACATTGAAATTGTATCACGCCGCCGATGTATATGCTTTAATCTGTACACATATACCACAGAATAATATTTATTACGAATAACTGGTTTTAGAGTATTGTAAGTCAGCGCTCGGCGGCGTGGCTCCATGTATACGACGAGAGTTCAATGTTATTGCGACCACCAAGATTGACTAAATACATTTTTGTGTAGTTAAACACTTCTGTTGTTTTATTTACTTTCATTTTACACTATTTCTTAACGAACTTTCACACAAATAGATACAGGTCTAATTTATTTGTGACAGGGGTAGTGGATTTTATTAAGTACCTACTGACGGGCAACCCGACTTTGCAAGTATGTTGCGAACAGAATTTTGTAATCCAAATACCAATTGAAGTAAGTATTCACACACTATGCATTTATATATGTCACATTAGTTACACTAGGTACGGCGATAGATTTCTATGCCTAAATGGGCAACATGCAGGCCTAGCATACGCACCGCGACTAAATTTTATCGCGCTCTAAACAAACGTCAAAATGGATTGAAGTCTTTGTGCGTCAGCTGCTGATTGGCTGAAAATACGAGTGCAGTGTGCTATTCTCATGGACTTAGTGTTTATTATACTAAGTCCATGGGCTATTCTTAGAATAAGGAGTGATATTAGCCAATCAACAGAATCTAAACTTTTGTCGTCTCATGCGATTAGTTTGACATATTCGTAAATGTACGGGTTTACTCGTACAGCGTACCTATGCTAGGCCTGATGATCTTATTTACAGCGGCGGCCTTAGGGGCTGGCGAACAAGGCAATAAATAAAAAAAAAATTGTTTTCGTTTAAAAATTTAGGGACAAGAGAAATCATCAATTTTACATCTTAGTTATTGTTAAAATTGTAAATCTTTCAATGTAAAATATTTTGAAATAACTTCACTTCGAATATGACAAAAATCTAAACCAATAGTATGCCCCACACCAAACAACCAGACCTATACACACACACTTACCACGAAGGACAAAGGGCCTCGCAAAGACCTGCTCGCACTGGGTAAGGCCAGCGCTGCTTATTTAACACCAACTACCCAGTCCTAAATCCCAAGAATTGAGTTTGAAGTATTTATTAATGTGAGTTTGTCAATAATTTTCGAATCTTAAAAGTTGCGGAGCGATGGAACCAAGTAATGGTTAAAAACCAAGAATTTTTTCACCTGATGGAGACAAAGAAAGTCTCTTAAATCCAATATTGTGTCCGAAATAGTATAAAAGTATGTTAATAATAATTGTTAGGATATCAGATAATTATCGTAAATACGATAACCATCCTAAGTTGTCTTTATTTGTTATCATAAAGGACCTTGAGTGAGGTGAGGTGTGCACAAAAACTCAGGCGTGAAGTCACTCAGTGCGGCGCGCTCGCTCGCTCGGTGAAGTCATAGCCGCGTGAATCATCCCGCTACTTGCTTGTTATGTTGAAATCTGTCGGAACATTAGCCAATTTAATACTACAGAGAAATTGTGAGTACTGCTGTGTTATTCTTCTGTTCGCCTGTTTTGGACCAGTTAGAGGTATGAGTACAAGGTCAGGCCTTGAAACGCTTTCGAAGTTATAGTCTAGACTAGACAGTGCAGAATTGTATGAACGGTGATAAATAATTTACCATTCTCAGTTTTAATGCAGAAAATTATTCTATCTTCCACATAATGACATTTCAAGAATGCAAAAAGTTAATTATCCGGGAAGTGAAGTTTTACCACTGTGAAGTGCGAATAATGTATTTGACTACTTTTTCACACACACATTTTTTTATTATTAAAAAAAATTTACATACCTAAATGGTGCTTATTGGTAGTCATTCCTCCCAGGTAAGGGTATGGTTAGGTGGGTAAGGATGCAACATCGTTCATGAAAAACATCGATGTCGAAATATCGATATGTTTTTAAAAGTCAAACATCGATGTTGAAAATATCGATGTTTATGATCGATATATCGATGTTTATGAACGATATATCGGTGTTTTTAAAAATACTTACAGGATTGACAAAATGGCCTTGAAATACAGAGAAAAAGCGTTTTCCTATCAGATTGATATAGTTAGACTGATTACTGATAAACAAATTACTTACCTACTTTAAATAATACAGATATAATTTACTAGGATATGAAGAGTGGAACAAAATCAAAGACACGTAGATATATTTATTATACTTGGGAGGAATTTAACAAAACAACAACCTATTTCTTTTTCAATGTAGAATTCAAAAATAATAATTTCGATAATCTACTGCCAAGCAATCGGTTTCTTTCTCGAGTAATAACAGCTCTAGCTTCAGAAAATAGGCGCTCACTGGGGACTGAAGTTGCTACTATTGGCAAATGTTTCATACGATACTACGCAAACTAAAAAAAAAACTAAAAATATTAAAAATTATTGTTTTTGTATGGCAAGGATTTGAGCGAGCAAGGTTGCACGAGTTCTTGGTAGTATACGCACGAATCAATAGATGGCGCTAGTAAACATCGGTCATAAAACATCGTTCATAAAGAACGATATATCGTCGATGTTTTGAGTTTCAACATCAATGTAAAAACATCGATGTTTATGAACGATACATCGATTCTTTTAAACATCGATGTATCGTTTGGATCCCTATAGGTGGGTTCAATTCCCACCCAGGGGAGAAAAAGTAGTTAATGCTTGTGTTTATTTTGTGTCCCGTTGTTTAACATGTATTTAGTAAGTATAATTTGTTGGTGGTTTTATAATGTACAGCTTAATATAGGTTTGCCCAATATTTATTTAGGTACTATCTTCACTGACCGCCATTTGTGCAAGTGCGGGAAACGAACCCGCATCCTCTACGTTTCAACCGCCACTTTTTTCAATGCAAAAGTATAGTCGTCAAAGGAAAGTTTTTAAATGAGAGAAATGGGCTGTGTTTAAGGTTCATATGACGAGTTGCGAAAGTGACGACCAGCGAACATTTATAGTCGGGTTTATGACGAGTTGAGCAAGCGCAACGAGTTTACCTACTTTTTTGACAAGTGCACTCATCTCATCCTTACCAAATCACCCAGATTCTCCATCACCAGATCACCAGATCTAAAAAAAATTAAACATATTTGCTTGATTTGGGAATCCACCCTAAGACCTCGATACCATAACAATGGCCGCGTCAAGAAACTTTGGGTAAAATAAAGATATCCTTACAGTATTTCAAAGTGCGACAATGATTTTTTTTCATACATGTATTACGTAACGGGTGTGATAACTAATCCATCTTTCGGAGGTAATCAAAATAAACAAATGAAAGTCATAGCGATGAATGGACGATTAATAATTCAGCGACACGGTCATCGCGTACTTAGTCCGCACTTGAAGCTGCACTCGGCAACATGAATTATTTAATGACACAAGTATTTTAGTGTTGTCCACGGTGGCGGGAGTAACGCTCACAAGTAAATATTGAATCAACATTTAATTTCATATTAATAAAATAAGCGTCACCGTCAGTTATTCTTTTTAGCCGCAGCACAAGTAGGTATTAGTACCTATCTATCTACTTGTAACTTCATTTTGCTTTTGAAGACGATTATCTAGGTAACGGCTTTTATTAAGTTGATAGCTACAGAGTGTTTTGGGGATGTATAAGGGGGTAGCAATTTTTAATTCTTATAATCATAACCAACTCACTTCGAATCCGACTAAAGTTATTTAAAAAACGCATTATTATTTATGCTAATAATAATTAAAAAAAAACAAGTTTTAATTCCCGAACTCTTGATTAATCACTAAAAGAAACCTTTTAGTTGGTTCGTCTCGTTTTTGGTAGTAGGTACACCTACAGTTTATAATAGAATTAAATTGCAAAACAATTAGGTACAATAGATAAAATTGTTTTTGGTCATCGACACTTTATACCTATTGAAAAGGAGACTGCAGACGATACCATTTTCTCCTAGACAGAATTCGATAATAGGTACCCTATCTACGGGAATTTTAAAATCTAAAATATTCTCAGAATTTGTAGGATAGGTACAGTTTCGTAAGCTTTATTTGGTCATTTATTAAGAACTTCATTAACCATCACACTTTGGCTTAGCAAGACCTTGATATCAATTACAAGGTCAATTTTTCTACACCATATTATATAAAACATATTTTCTGTAGGTTAATGAGCAGCCCAACTGGTTTGTCAGATAAGCGATCAGTAACTTTTAAAATGTCGATTGCGGTTGCAGCGTCAAGGATGACCAGCATCCACAGCGCGTGGAAGGAGGAGGTGCACGAGGTGCCGATGTCCGTCATCATCAGGCCGTTCATCCCGGAACTCAGCGAGGAGAAAGTTGCGTCGCTGATGGATACTATTCAGGTAACCACCTACTAATATCTAGCTAGGTAGGTACGTAAAAGCACCTTTAACAGCAGCACTAGGCCTCTGCTGGCATTAGACGCGGTGGACTTGATTAAATTTTGTACAGCATGCGTGTAAACCGAGCGATCAAGGGCCTGTGTTCGCATTTTGCTTTTATTTCCACTTGCCGTCACAAGGATTGTTACCGGTGGCAAATGGGATGAAAATTTCCAGTTGCCACCGGAAGCGACTGGGAAGTTATCCCCCACTAATAGTTTCGCTGTACATTGCTCTCTCCTTCGTAAATAATGAAAGCTTTCAATAAATAATTCAACTTTCCCTAAACCGAACTTGTCATTTCAATTCAATCAATGGACAAAGTCGAGCCTGGCTTTGTTAAGTCCGCGTGACTTATCTAGATATCTAAGTACCTACTTGGATATCTGGTCTTGCAAGTAGATATTAAAGAAAAGGTGTAACGCGACCTCAAACTAAACGTTCGGACCTAAGCGCTCGGTCGGTTTAAAATTTACCGGGACTCGGTCTCGCGCCACTGACTTCCGCTGACACCGTCCGCGCGCGATCGTTCGCGATTTAAAGTGTGTGCGCTTCCGCCCAACTAGTCTGCCCATAACCGCGACGCGCGAACTTACCGTTTACCGATTTATTGTTATTTTCTATTAGTTTTACCGATTGTTACCTGTTTCTACAATATACCTGTTTAGTTTCAACCGTGCCTAAAACTCATTTTCCGCCCAATTAGTAACCCCTGAGAGCATTTTCACATCATCTCCATACCTACCTATATACCAAAGGTCTTTTTAAAGTCACAGATTATAGATTGGAGACCAATGCAACAAAAACAAAAATATTATTGTTAAAAAACTCGATAGTATTAATATTTATCTACCTACCTACGATAACATAAATCTGTAATTACAATAGTAAACAATATCTTTTAGATTGATTGAAAGATTATTACAGTCCATTGATGGTGCCTAAGTAGGAGTGTTATATATTTATAATATTAAATTGTATTGAGTACTAAATTCAAATTAAACATTGAATACTGGTTCATAAAAAGGCTTTCCATTTATCTCTAAATCCAAAATAATGTACACTTAAAAATGTAGATATTACAAAGCAACATTTAAAAAAAATCGCTTATACTGTCCATGACTGGTGACTTTACCTTAGGTGTCTTTGGTAGGTATACCTACCTACTAGCAAATTGCCTATATCAGAAGATAAACAACAACGTGTTTCATTTTTAACAAGATATCGTAAGAAACAAAGACCTACACGTAGTAGGTATACACGTATCTACTTAAACAAAAATGTAAGTAGTTTTGAAAATTTAGCCACACAAATAAAATACCTACATCTTTTTCATCATTCATACACTATAGAAGTAGTGAACCCTCTTGAAAATTTCCATGTATCCTCGTAGTTGCCGTTATTTGGTACGCGATAGAAATATAGAGATGCGTACCGACCTACTTTCATGTTTTTAGCCAATCTAGTTATTGGATAAAACAGTTTTAGCACCCTCTTTTAATAACATCAACAGATAGGCTATTCCCAATAATTCCATCATTTTACTGCTTTCAATCTTTGAGTACCTACTTACACACCTACTTAGGTAGATACCCTTGTAAGTGGGTGTCATATCATACGTACACTGTAAGTCAACAATGTGCTTAAGATTCCTTCTATTTTCAATACCCTCTGACGCCATTTTGTTCCAGAAAGAAGAAGAGTCCGGTAATGTGCCGCCCATAGACATTCTCTGGATCAAGGGATCGCAGGGCGGTGACTACTACTACAGCTTCGGCGGCTGCCACCGGTACGCCGCGTACAAGCGCCTGAACCGGCCCACCATCCCCGCCAAGCTCATCAAGTCCACAGTCACGGACCTCAAGACCTACTTGGGCAGCAGTACGCCGGACTTGAAGTAGAACCGATCAACGCAGCATGACAGACTGTACCTACATTATGAGCTTGGCACCGCCCTTATGCCCTGCACATAAGAACTAATATCAAACTTAAGTGGTTACCATGACGTCATAAGAACGTACGATACGTTCTAATGATCCCTGTCTCGATCGACCAATGGTTAACGCTACTGACTGTAACGAGACGTGGATTCGATTCTCACTCACGACAAACATTTGTGTGATGGACGATCGATATAATCTCGGGTCACTAAAATGAAGTGAAATAATTTCAGACCAGCTTTAATTATTAGGGCAGTTTAACCTTTTGTTTCATAAATAACTTAAGTACTAATTGAAATTCATATGATATGTGTTTTGTGGTTACGCGTTTATAAATGTATTTAAGTAAATGTCGCGATGGCGCTTATTACGTACAGTTATATCCAGCAGTAGACTAATATAGACTTATAATGATGATATATTGTGTGCCACCCGTTGGTTTCTGTTTTCATAAAAATTGTATACTTACTTTCAGACGTTTGGATCAGCAATGTAGGATGTGATGCCTGATATTTAATTAGAGACATCGATAAAAGATTTTGTAAATGCACAGTGCAAACTAAAAAACATTGGCAAAACAAGGCTATAAGCCTTCTTTCATTATGTGGCCATGTTTTAAATTAGATTAGACTTTGTTGTAATGCTTGTTTTGATAAACAGACACCTTAGGAATGGCCACGTCGCGCGGGGTACAATCAATTTGTTCGTAATTTGCATGGAATTGTAGATCTACAAAATTCTTGATCAAATTTTATAGGTATTAATAACTTTGCATTGTATTAAATGACGATTCAAAAGTGTTATATGTAACCGACTTGAATAAAGAAATATTTGAGTTTGAGACTTAAGGAAAATAAATGTGTACGAGTACATACAACGTTACAGGGTAATAAAAATCCTTACTTAGGATTATATTATGTAAAAAGTTAGTCACCCTTGTTTAATTAAATAAACGATAAGCGGACACAACATAGTAATTATGATAAAAAAAACCTACAAGCGGTTCAACAGCAATAAATAAGAATTAAGTCCTAAATATCTTTCTTGAGAATATACCTAATAAGTGGTATTGGTCTTTGCACATTATTACAAGTTTTAAAAAAAATCACATGGTAAGTATGGCGTTATCTGCTAGAATATTCGTGTTCCAGTTTTAGCATGAGTGCTAATTTGAATTAATTATTATTAATAATTTTTATAAAATATTTTACATTTGTTAAAATACTGTTTTTTAATAAAAACCAACATAATTCTCCAAATGTGTATTTCTCGTGGAGTTGCACCTTACTACCTACAGAACAATGAGATATGCCGTTTCTGTATAACATATTTACAAACATGAACATAAATAATATCAAAATACATTTATAGTTGACTCTCGTTGGTGCGCCGCGGCGCTCGAATTCGACACAAACATGCAAACAAACGAACACAACATAATCTGTTAGCACCAACAATTAATACAAGCATGCTAACAACACAATTTGTCTGAATTCATAAAATGTAAAATTTCACATAAAATCTGTAAAATTGGTGTTTCTGATTAAAACTCGTCTTAAAAATTATTTGAAAGTTATGGCTTGTGTAATTCTATCTAGCTCTAATCTAGCTCATTCATAATAACCAATAGAAGGCATCCTATGTGAAATAATAATATTCCGTCGAAATATCACAAAAAAAACACTTCTTTAATTATTATGGACACAGACTTGGACCGTTTCTACATGTAAATGTAGTATGTTATTAAAAATATAAGATTAGGTACATACGTTACGCCACGTACTATAAGAATACGATGCAGATTTTAGTTGACACGGTGATAACATTTATAAATTTAGATCATTTGATTTCTTTAGTACAATGACGGGATTTTTAATCTGCATATTGAGACCATCGACGTGCGCACAAAACAAACATATAAGACCACTGAGAACGACTTGAGCGTCGGCTCAGCATTTGTACACATATCAAGGATGCCAATATCGCCGATTGATCAATCGATACCAATATAACCACTATTAATGCGGTAGACGTACACATGTAACATATACCTCTTTCAAATATTAAATATACACAGTCTTCATTTGCAAAATCTAATCAAAATGCGTAAAAATAATATTCCGACTGGCCGTACCATATTAAATAAATTCATTATAGCTGCACGAGTAATACGACAAGTTCTAGATTTTGCAAATTAAAACTATAAAGTTATTTCGTAACATCAAATATAAATATTTCATGATTACGTGACAATCACGATTTACCTAATATATGTATAATAAATTTATTAAAACAGTGCGACAACTCGGTGAATTGTAAATCTAGTTCAATCAAGTATAAGACACATTGAATTACCAAATTAATTGCATGTTAACATTCAAGAGATCATAATTACTGCACCACATCCCAAATATTTTGGCACCAAACAATCCAAGTTTATTGCATTGAATAATAAGCGTCCTCGACATCCCACAAGACACTTGAAGTGCCGCTCCTTGCAGTGTCTCTGACCAGCCTCGTCTGTCCAACTAAATACAAAAAATATATATCTATCATGATACAACAACCATTTTGTTTCTATAAACGTACGTTCATTTTAAACATTTCATATAATAACAACGCCCGAACTATGACGCCACGGACTATTTCCTTTTACTAACTTGTTTCTGTTTTATATAAATAATTTCTTTAGATATATTTCTTTTTCACAACTTCATATAAAGCGGTGGTTTAATTTATAGATTACTACGTAATGATTACATTGAAGCATTTAAATTGGCATTATATTTATTAAAACTTGTTTATTTAATTACATATACATATTTTTATTAAATATATTTTATTATGTCAATTTAAAGGAAGTGGCTACGTTAATTTTCTAATATTTAATAATCATTATTCAAGGGAAATTTTCGAGAAGATTTAATGTAATTTATTGATGTAACTAAAACCATGAGATAATACATAGTAAAGTCTAAAAGCCACCTCCATATGTTTATTTACAGGTTTCTCGTGCATTATTCGGCGTTACACATACATACGTCGACTTAGGCCAGCCCTTGCACGCTGGGAAGAATTACATTCATTGATGTGCTTAAACTACGTTTCACTTACTGTGCTAGAACAAGAATAAGTTAACAGTATTTACACAGTGCATAGTACAGATCCAACACGATATAGATACATATGTTAATAATGACGATTACCTAAACAGTGATATAGCTACCTATTAAATGGGGTGTATCCCAGCTGCCCCCTCTGCCGTTGTCCCCTTGAGGGACAACTGGGATTTTTTTATAAATGTCTCCCAGTTGTCCCCTCTACCCTGCGACAAGGGGGACAACTGGGACTTTAATTTTTAGACGTCCCAGTCTCCCTCACTTGAGATGTCGCCGTATAATTTTGCTAAAAGTGACAAATAATATAGCACTTGTTAGATATCATATACCACTGGCTCGGATTATGACGAAGAGTGTCTAATGAGGAACAGGAAAAGTCAATTAAGGGAAAAATCATGATGTTCGGTATAGTTTATTGTTTTATGTAAAATATAACGAGTACAATGTTTTCATTTAACTATACTCGGGTAAAATAAACTTTTAAGTATAGGTAAAATTAATAACTACCTTACCTTTAAACTGGGCTCTTTATATTAAAGAACTATATTTTACACCCCCGACTTCACTCAGAAGTTAAAAACAAATATTTCGGTAAATAAAATAGAAACATAAAGTAGCTTAGTTCAAGATGACACCTCCCGCCATTATAAAAGTATTCACGGTGCAACGTGATTTTACCACGATCGCTCATAATGCCATGGAACGTAAATGTCATTTTTGCAAGGCGGATTTCTTGAGGGAATTTCTGGAGGGGGTGTTTTAATCGTTTACCTTGAAAATTGCCTTACGGACAAACTTACGGACTTTTCAAGGTAAATGACAGTTATTTTTATATAAAACACACGTTTCGTTGTATCCGAACCACGGTCTAGGATATCTAAACAAATGCTTTATTATTTGCCACTTCTAGCATTATAGGGCAATGTCTCATGTGGGGGAGACTGGGATATTTAAAAATTTAAGTCCCAATTGTCCCCTCCATCGGTGAGACGGGGGACAACTGGGAGATCTTTATAAAAAAATCCCAGTTGTCCCTCAAGGGGACAAATGCCAGAGGGGACAACTGGGATACACCCATTAAATGTACGACAGAGAAGAATGAAATCTCTGAACAGCTGCCTCTTACTAGTTAATGGGTTGAGATGACGGGATCTGACTTGACAATGACTGAGAATCTTCTTTACAAGGATTTAATGAACTTTTAATGTTGATTAATACGTTGGCAGTGAATATTGAGCACGGTGAGACAACCATTCGTCGATGGAATGTAGACAAACAGATTTTATTTATAAGTAAATTTGTCAATAGCAACACATTACCTACCTAAATCTGTTAAAGTTCCCCGTCAATTTTAAGACTTATTTAAACCCGTAAAGTCCAATATTAATTTATTGTTTAAATTATTAGAGTTGGGTAGATGGTAGCACACCATGTGTACATTTTTCAGTTTAGAAAAGTCAGAAGAAATATATAATATATTTGACATCAAACGTAGGAAATTATCTATTGTTCGAACGGAACACGAGCTAATTTGTAAGTTCGAACAACGAAAAAGTCATTTTCATCTGATTCTTACAAGATTCATACTAATGTACATTTTAGAATTTTGGACTAAGCTCATTGACCAATCTTATGTTGAGGCATTAATGATGCAGTTAAACTAAGCGTCAAGTAAACGATTTACGACAGTGTAAAAACGTCGCAAAACTGTCGTCCGTGTGTGTAAACAATACAATAAATTTGAGCACAAATTTAGTCATGGGGTGTGTCAATGTTGTGCGAATATTTATTTCTATATTCTATCTACTTATGATTAAACCTAGACTTCGTAAGGTAGGGCCACTCGCCGTCGGCAACCGCAGCCACAATCCGAACGAACACGGGGCCGTCGCAATCGCCCGGTCGTTTACTCTTCGCCGTCCCACTTATACTAATATTAAAGCATTTTTACGCACCATTAAAACATCCTAGAGTGCCGACAGACGTCTCAGAGAGAGAGAGAGAAGAGAGCCGAGGACGGGGCGTCCTCAGAAAAATATAGAGTAGAATAGAGAATTCGATGGAACCGAGAGCTTACAACACAACTCGTGTAAAACTACAGCATACATTTCCTTATCTCACACGCGTTCGGGACAGTACACATCGATTTTCATATACAATTTGAATAACGTCTACCTAATTACTTAGCTAAATTACGCTAAATTAAACGAGATTGCATTAACAAATTCTTTCGAATTTAAAGGAGGCTCCACACGTCCTCACGGGTCGCTTCGGAGGAAGTCACTGGTCTTTTATTTAATATCGCCGTCCACGGTACGGGAGTCACTCGCGTACACTCACCACTCGCCGGTCAGACGCTCTCGGCACAGATAAATCAGACGGACTCACTGACGAACGGTGAGCGAGTTCACCTGCGCGAGGCTCTAGGTCCATGGTTCGCAACCTTTTTTGATGCCCTCCAAATGGTAAACCCCAATATTGTGTGTGGACCTCTAGTGATACCTGAATATGTATTTCTGTTGAGTTAATCCGCTTTAGCATCAGTTAAGATGCACATCTCGGTGTGAAAGAAGCGCTTGCTTCCGCGGACCCTTTGGCGCCTTGTACCCGAGCTCGTTAATAAGGCGTCAGGTGTGAGGCGGCCCGGCGTCAGCTGAGCGTGTTCAGAAGGTCGGCGGGCCGAGCCGGAGGCCGGGTTCAGACGAGGTCGTCGGGGTCTGCGTGGGGGTCGGCCGGGGGGTCGTCGGCGGCCGGTGGGGGGTCACCGGCGCGCGGCGGGGGGTCGGCGTAGTGCAGCTCGCGCTCGGCGAGGCAGAGCTGACATCAGTCCAGCGCGCCGATGCACTCGGGCTCCTCTCGCACGCACTCTTTCGGAAAGTAGCCTGATCGGTTGTCGCCCTAGTCAACGAAAGAAACCGTTTTAGGTTCAAAATATTACAAAATAAACTTCTAAGAAAACTGTATTTTTACAAACTTAATCTAGGTAGCTAGTCGCGTTCCAAGACAACTCATTTTACATTTTCAGTAGTAATATTATAAAGCTTTCATAAATCATAAAATCATCATAGTCAGCAACTTTCAAGTTAGGTCAAATCAAAATCTTTTTATTCAAACAGATAACAGCAATAACGCTTATGAATCGTCCCTATATAAACAAAATGACGCTGTCTCCGGTTCTGAACCTGTAACTACCGAGAAGATACTGACAAGAAGCTTAGTAAAAAAAATTGTCTGACACTACTGGATCACCGGATGAGTTTCAAACTATTATTTTATATCTTTGTTCTTTCTTATTATATATTTTGTATTGTATTAAGCGTCACTAAAATATGGCGCACCATAACACCAGCGCTGCAACAGCCTAGCGTCGCTGCAGCATACAGCTGAGGTGTGGCCCATTGATCACTTATGCCCGTTCCAATATTTTACGACTCGTTGTGTGTCTAAAATTATTTTCCGTTTTTCTCCAAACGACTACGAGTCGTTAATACCGTTCCATAATTTACTTTTCACATTAGCTGCCATAAGTCGTCCATCGGTAATTTTAGCTTACGCCTCGTATAATTTATTACTATCCGTAAGTAGAAGGGATCGCTTTTCAAATATTGGAACTGGGTATTATTGTTTACCGGTGGCACCGTAGCGTCAATGTAGGTATGTCGGGCGCGTAATGAAAGTATGTTACCTTGTCTGTTGTTACAAGAACTAAAAAAGGACAACAACCAGCTCCTCTGCGAACGTGAGGAAAATGAACAGGAATCACTGAAAGTCATAACTCACAACACTCAACTTAAAAGCGAACTGTCGGAACTTCATTCTTATTTGGGAAATGTACTTGAGGAACGACATCAACTTCTTGAAACGGTCAGAAATTTCGACAAGTGCTCAGAAACCTATGAGCGGACTTTGGAGCGCATCCATGAGCTTGAGTTATCTCTGCGTGACGCCAACAAGAGAATCCAAGATTATGAAGATGGAAAAAGGTGCCAGGAATTCATACATACTCATAGCTTATATGAAGAGTTGATCAAGTCCCCGGGTGGGCATGTTGTTTCTGATAATCATGAATTGGGTGGTAAAAATAAATTAATTAATACAAATAGTAAAAAGAAAATTTGTAAATATATTAAAATTAATAAATATATCAAAAACACTCAAAAATTAATTAAGCGGCAAAAGTGTCATTATCAGAATATTGAATTAAGAAAGCAACGAGTTGATTTATTTGATAGTCTAGAATTATATAGTAAAAAGCTTGATGCAAGCAGGCTTAGGTATGAAACTGATATAAAAGTGTTGCAGGCTGATATTACAAAACTACATAGATCACTTGATAGCATGTCACGCAAATATAAAGCTGCACAGGCACAAATCAGTGAACACATTGCTGCAAACAATCTTATACAACAATGCAGCAGCAACCCAGGACCTGATCCCTCTGATCCGTCCTTGGTAACAGCCGTCCCTGATATGTCACAAACAGGCACATTGTTTTCTAATACCAAAAATGTGCTGCTGTTCTCTGATAGGATAGGAGCTGGTTATGGGCCTCTTCTTAACAAAAAATTAAACTGTAAAGTGTATAATCATTGTATACCTGATAGTCCACTTAGTCATATATGTCAGAGCATTGTAAACAGTCAATTTAATGAGAATTCTATTATAATTCTAATGTTAGGTAATGGATTGAATATTTGTAAAAGAGATATTCTGAAAAGCTTTTCTTTATTGATATGACTTAATGTGAAGAAAATGATTTTATGTGCATTACCATTTTCTAAAAATTACACAATGGACCAAAACAACAGTATTCACATTTTGAATACTTTAATATATAATTTGACAAATAGTCACAGTGACAAGTGTGTCTTTTTTGACACAAATAAATTTATAGAAAATAAGTTTCATTTGACTGGCAAAACTTTTTCTTTGCCTTTTAAAATTAAAAAGGAATTGGCTACTTTGTTAGCATATAAATTAATCATATTTTTACACAGACTTTGGAAGTGATTCCAAATAATTTAAATTTAAGTCTCAGACAATAGAGGACAACTCTTGCAGTAAAATAACAAAGGATAAGCCCTATTATTTTAATATTGTGCATCAAAATATACAGGGTATTTCCGGCAAAGAACTGGAATTAGAGCTATTTCTCAATGAAAATAACATTCATGTATTGTGTCTCACTGAGCACTGGTTAAGACAACATGAGATGATGCTTAATATAGATAATTTTAAAGTTAGTAGTTCCTTTACAAGAAATTCTGCTATCAGATCTTTGATCTTACTAAATAATTCGTTGAAATTTAAAGAACGCAAAGACATTGTATCTCTCTCACTGGAACGTACTATTGAAATTGCATGTGCAGAGCTTGATCAGTACATTATACTATGTGTTTATAGGCCACCATCTGGTAATTATGTTTTATTTGAGTCCACAATAGAAGAAGCCTTGAGAAAAATTTGTAAATGTAATAAAAAAGTTGTTGTGTGCGGTGATTTTAACATTAATATATTAGATAGATCACAAAACTCTAGTCGGTACCTGAATCTGTTTCAATCATTTAACTTATATAATCTTTTTGATGAAGCTACTCGTATTACCCCCACAACAGCATCATGCATTGACAATATTTTCACTAACTGCTGTGCATTGGAAAAATCAATAATTAATTTTATCAACTCAGACCATAGTGGTCAGATAGCCACTTTCGAGCACCACAATGTAGCTAAGCCATCTGTTGTTGTTTGTAGACCTATTGTAACAAAACGTATAGAAGAGTTTAAAAATAAAATTTCCGACAGAGTACCTTTATCTAACTTTGATAATGCATGTAGTGTTGACTGTATGTATGAACAGCTATTTAATGTAGTAGAAACAGAATTTAACAACATATTCACTAAAAGAACCATTAAAATCAACACTTCCAAAGCTAAATTTAGTGATTGGGCTACACCAGGTATATTAAAAAGTAGACGCAGACTTTTTGAGCTTTATGAAATGAAAGCGCATTCCAATGACCCTTCAAAGATAGGATACGTAAAAAATTATTCAAAGTTATTTAAAAAAATTTGTTCTGTTGCAAAGTCTAACTTCTTAAAAGAAAAAATAATAAAAGCCACAAATAAAAGTAAAGCCACATGGCAAGTAATCAATAAAGAGACTTGTAAAAATAAAACACTAGACCACAAGTTCTCTCTGAAAATCGACGAAGTTATTATTAACTCTGATACTGATGTGGCAATGGCATTTGAAAATTTTTTTTCAAGTGTACCTATCACGACAACAAGCAGTTTACCCTCAAACCCATGTCTTGCTGAAGCCCTCCTTAAATCACATGTAGAAGAATGTATGTCTTCTTTTCGTTTTGAATATATTAACTATCAGACTATTATTAAGGCTTTCAAAGAGTTAAATCTGAAAAAGACCGAAGATTTGTGGGGTCTTTCTACAGATATATTAAAACACATCATAAACTGTACTGCCCCACACTTAGCTATAATTTTCAATAAATGCATTGATGAAGGTTGTTTTCCGAACATGATGAAGTTCAGTAAAATTATTCCATTATTTAAATCCGGTGATAAAAGTAACCCATCTAATTACAGGCCAATTTCAATACTACCTGCTTTTAGTAAAATCTTTGAAAAAATTATATTCAAGCAACTCCTATTTCATTTTACACAAAATGATTTACTGCACAAAAATCAATATGGATTTACAAAAGGCAAATCCACTACTGATGCAGGAGTAGCACTCATTAAGCATGTGTTTGATGCGTGGGAGAGCAAACGGGATGTGGTTGGGGTTTTCTGCGACTTATCAAAAGCGTTTGATTGTGTTAATCACCAAACGTTGATAATGAAGCTACAGCATTATGGTGTTTCGAAAAATCCATTAAATTTGATACAATCATACCTATCTGACAGAACTCAGAAAGTTAGTGTAAATGGAGTTAATTCATCCGGTGCTCCTCTATGTATGGGAGTACCTCAAGGCTCGATATTAGGACCTTTATTGTTTTTAATTTATATAAATGACCTCCCTTTTTTCACAAAAAACTTGTGTGATACAGTTTTATTTGCGGACGATACATCTTTGATTTTCAAAATCAATAGGCACCAACAAACTTTTGATGATATTAATTATGCTCTTTCTGAAGTAACGCAATGGTTTACGACAAATAATCTGTTACTTAATGCCAAAAAATCTAAATGTGTAAAGTTTACAATGCCTAATGTTAAACAAGTGAACACTGTAATTAAAATGAGTGATGAGCCTATTGAGGTCATCAACTCGACAGTATTCCTTGGTATTACCTTGGACTCAAAACTGCAATGGTTAGAATAGAATAGAATAGAATAGAATATCATTTATTTCTTAAAAATATGGTACACAGAAACAGGTGTTACAGAGAAAAGAGTTCAGCATATTTTACCCTAAAGGGCGTAGAAATGTCATATATTAGTTTATAAATTCATTAAAATTAAATTAATCTTTACCTAAGTCACTAAGTTATAATAATAGCGTCATAATAAATTAAATAACTGGATTAAATGAAATTTTTAAACATAACAAAATTAATAATAATAATTATAATCTTATAAAGCGTCACTTAAAAATTGGGAAATGGAGTAATAACATTTATCAATCAGTAGTCGTTTTAGTTTCTTTTTAAATAGATGCAGGTTCAATGTTTTTATGCTATCAGGTATTTTATTGTAAATGATGGGACCCATTCCAAATACACTTTTATTCAAAAGGGCCGTTTTGTATCCACCAGTTTTTAATAATTGACGATATTGTGCTCGTGGTATAGGTATAGGTGGTATAGGTGGTAATGGTCTCCTCACATTGTTGCTCTGGCAGGAAGACTAAGCTCAGCCGCATATGCAGTTAGGAAAATTAGACATCTGACTGATGAGGAAACAGCGAGATTAGTTTATTTTAGTTATTTTCACAGTATAATGTCATATGGTCTACTCTTGTGGGGGTCTGCAGCCGATATTCAGTCTATTTTCATCTTACAGAAGAGGGCTATTAGAGCCATTTACAGACTTGGACCCCGCGACTCGCTGCGAATGCGATTTAAGGAGATTAACATACTAACAGTCGCATCGCAATATATACTCGACTGTCTATTGCACGTTCACAAAAACCTGCACAAAATTCCAAAAAAATCAGACATTCATCGATTTAACACCCGAAATAAACATAAACTTGCTGTTCCAAATCGTAGACTCCATAAAATTGGAAATTCATTCGTTGGGTTAAGCATAAAAATGTTCAATAAATTACCGCAAACTATTGTTAACTTACCTACGCACAAGTTTAAGTTCTATGTTAAAAATGAACTTATGAAAAAAGGCTATTATACAGTAAATGATTATCTCAATGATAAAGATATTTGGCCTGATGTTAAATAACGTGACAACACATGTTTTGAAACGTTTTTTTTGTCTTTTTAATAAAGCGCCAGTTTCGATAATTTAATTTATTATTTCACAAAATGACATTGTTAATTTTAATTGTATACTATAAGTAGACATAAATTATTATTTTCTTTTATCTTAATTATGTGACATGTCGATATTTTTAATTTTCATTTGACAAAATGACATTGTTATTGGTAATTTTGTACGATAGACATGGCTATCACGAATTATTAAGTAGTCACAAATTAACAGAATAAGATGTAGGTAGGTTACTACTTCGTGCTCCGGGTCCTATAGTTGGTTTGATGACTTAAATTGTAATTACTTTCCAAAGGGAGTTGGGAGTTAGTCATGCTCACTAAAATGTCACTGGGGTGGTGGCGCTATGTGGCGGGTCGTTACATTCCCTTCAATATGGTTGAGTGAAGCGATGGCTGGCACATACGTCATGCTTGTGAACAGGTGCCACCTTTGGGGACTGGTCTGCTCCAGCTTACCTCTTAAAATAAAATAATACTTCATGCTTTTTTCACTCATCAAAATAAAACTATATGACTTGGTCCAAAGTGTTCTACACATAGCTATAAGTTAGATACTGCTACTGTAACTTATCTGCTGAGTTTCTTACCGGTGTCTTCTCGGTAGATATAGGTTCCGAACCGGAAGTAGAATCACTTTGCATTGTATTCAATGACGATTCAAAAGTGTTACATGTAACCTACTTGAATAAAGAAATATTTGAGTTTGAGTTTGTCGAGGGTGCGTCCTTAGCAGTGGCACCGTAACGTCAATGAAGGTATGTTACCTTGTCGAGGGTGCGTCCTTAGCAGTGGCACCGTAACGTCAATGAAGGTATGTTACCTTGTCGAGGGTGCGTCCTTAGCAGTGGCACCGTAACGTCAATGAAGGTATGTTACCTTGTCGAGGGTGCGTCCTTAGCAGTGGCACCGTAACGTCAATGAAGGTATGTTACCTTGTCGAGGGTGCGTCCTTAGCAGTGGCACCGTAACGTCAATGAAGGTATGTTACCTTGTCGAGGGTGCGTCCTTAGCAGTGGCACCGTAACGTCAATGAAGGTATGTTACTTTGTCGAGGGTGCGTCCTTAGCAGTGGCACCGTAACGTCAATGAAGTTATGTTACCTTGTCGAGGGTGCGTCCTTAGCAGTGGCACCGTAACGTCAATGAAGGTATGTTACCTTGTCGAGGGTGCGTCCTTAGCAGTGGCACCGTAACGTCAATGAAGGTATGTTACTTTGTCGAGGGTGCGTCCTTAGCAGTGGCACCGTAACGTCAATGAAGGTATGTTACCTTGTCGAGGGTGCGTCCTTAGCAGTGGCACCGTAACGTCAATGAAGGTATGTTACCTTGTCGAGGGTGCGTCCCTTCCACCAGCCGCGGCTGTCGCCCTCCTTGCTGAGCACCAGCACCTTGGCGCCCGGCCGCAGCGCCAGCTGAGACGCGTCCAGCGGACGGAAGTCGTGCACCACCGTCGCCACCACGCGGCGGAACGGCCACCGCAGGTTTGAGTTCAGGCTAACAACATTTACACCTTTTTATAACTCTAAATACACAATAGCTCGCTATTATAAATCTTAGTCTTTGAAAACAAATAAAACTTTTGTTATATTCACTTTTTTTTGTTTCCGTGATAAAAGGAAGATGTATGTATGTACCTATGTGTTTTATATTTTTTGGACCAAACAGAACAGACAGATTTTGTATAATCTACATACTTTAATATATTACAAATGTGAAATATTTATAATATTTTCTGGTTCTTGCGTGAAAAAGTAACAAACACACATACAAACATCCATACATTCGTGTAAACTTTCACATTTATAATATCACTAGGATGACTCAAAGGTGTTCTCACGTGATCCATTTTAAATATTATAGATTTAGATTTGTTTCGACTCACCCGACGAAGTTCTCCGAGAGGCTGGTCTTCTCGTAGTAGGAGACGAGCTCGACGATGCTGCGGAAGAAGCGTGACTCGGAGAGGAAGTAGTGCGGCACCTGGTCGATCGGCTTGTGGCACACGCGCATGTGCTTCACTGTGTTCTCAGTTCTGCGTACAGTTCACATTTAAGTCGCGGATCCGTTTTATATCAACCATAGCTAAGAACACTCCCGACCAATTCACCTTTCAAACAAAAAATAAACAAAGAGATTCATCCGTTTGGGAGCTATGATGATACAGACACACACTCAGACAGATATACACGTCAAACTTATTACACATAGTAGTATCGTATAATCTTAACAGAAACATTAAAGTTACAAAGTTATAACGCGTAGGGAATCGTTCAAATATTACTTAAGCAGATTCGTTCCAATTAATTACGCGCCCCATCCCCCTTATCAGCAAAACTAAGCAAAGCTCTGACCCCTCTTCCTATGCTTAAACATATTTCAATCATATTTTTTTTTTGATATTGTGATAATAATTAATAAAAGAAAACGTAAATCTATTATGATAGACTTTATATTTCACTAAGATATAGTAATTTTTAGTTCTTTATCGGACTTTGCTTGTAATTTATACCTACTTTTTCCACAATTCATTGCCAAATTTTGTACATTTTGTACTTTCGTGCTTGTATGAGATTTATTAACATTTTTGATATTGCTTGGATTTGTCTATTTGAAACGACATCTTATTTAAACATTAAACCGAAAGACATTGTCAGGGTTGCCATTCGTTTGATACAGTAAATAACTAGAGGTAGGGTAGCCACCACCTATGTCATACAAAATAAGCAAAAAAAAGGTTTACTTGAGCGAGAGCGCGTAGTGCGTGTCCGTGTCGGCGTGGTGCGTGTGGTGCGGCCGCACGCGCAGCAGGAACGTGCCGTCCACGCGACGCTCCAGCCGCATCGTCGCCATGTCGCGGTCCATCTCGCCCACGTACCTGCACCGAACACACGCTACGTGGGACATTAACCGTTACAGTATACATCTATGGAGAGTTAGCAGCTATGCTACGTTTATATGACCATCGCGAACACGCAAGAGCTCGTTAACTTATGGTGCACGCACACTGTGCACAGAGAGCGGTGCGCAAGTGAGGACGGTACGTACCACATGTAGTAGTGCAGCGCGTGGTCGGGCTGGTGCTGGTGCGGCGGCGCGGGTGCGGCTACACTGTGCACAGAGAGCGGTGCGCAAGTGAGGACGGTACGTACCACATGTAGTAGTGCAGCGCGTGGTCGGGCTGGTGCTGGTGCGGCGGCAGCGGCGGCGCGGGTGCGGCTACACTGTGCACAGAGAGCGGTGCGCAAGTGAGGACGGTACGTACCACATGTAGTAGTGCAGCGCGTGGTCGGGCTGGTGCTGGTGCGGCGGCAGCGGCGGCGCGGGTGCGGCTACACTGTGCACAGAGAGCGGTGCGCAAGTGAGGACGGTACGTACCACATGTAGTAGTGCAGCGCGTGGTCGGGCTGGTGCTGGTGCGGCGGCAGCGGCGGCGCGGGTGCGGCTACACTGTGCACAGAGAGCGGTGCGCAAGTGAGGACGGTACGTACCACATGTAGTAGTGCAGCGCGTGGTCGGGCTGGTGCTGGTGCGGCGGCAGCGGCGGCGCGGGTGCGGCTACACTGTGCACAGAGAGCGGTGCGCAAGTGAGGACGGTACGTACCACATGTAGTAGTGCAGCGCGTGGTCGGGCTGGTGCTGGTGCGGCGGCAGCGGCGGCGCGGGTGCGGCTACACTGTGCACAGAGAGCGGTGCGCAAGTGAGGACGGTACGTACCACATGTAGTAGTGCAGCGCGTGGTCGGGCTGGTGCTGGTGCGGCGGCAGCGGCGGCGCGGGTGCGGCTACACTGTGCACAGAGAGCGGTGCGCAAGTGAGGACGGTACGTACCACATGTAGTAGTGCAGCGCGTGGTCGGGCTGGTGCTGGTGCGGCGGCAGCGGCGGCGCGGGTGCGGCTACACTGTGCACAGAGAGCGGTGCGCAAGTGAGGACGGTACGTACCACATGTAGTAGTGCAGCGCGTGGTCGGGCTGGTGCTGGTGCGGCGGCAGCGGCGGCGCGGGTGCGGCTACACTGTGCACAGAGAGCGGTGCGCAAGTGAGGACGGTACGTACCACATGTAGTAGTGCAGCGCGTGGTCGGGCTGGTGCTGGTGCGGCGGCAGCGGCGGCGCGGGTGCGGCTCCTCCGCCGCAGCGTCCTGACAGCGCGATGCACTCCTTGTGCGCGCACGCGTTGCACACTGAGCACAGGTAGCCCTGCGGAAATGCATCGCAAGGAACAATCGATGACAATCATTTCTTTCGTTTATTCCGAGCCGACAGAGACGTGGCACGGCTTTAATTCAACATTAAAAATATTTAGGTAATTAGTTAATACAACAAAATACGGAAAACATTTTACGTAAATAAAATTTTATCTCATGCTAAAATCACTTCGACACTCGACGCCAATTGGCTACTTTTTTTTTTTTTTTTCTCCTTGTATCTGCAATCAGCCCCAGGGCTATAATCAGATTTGATGTTAATTCTGTGATAATTTGAGATTGCACTTCCTGTGAAGTGTCGTCTCTTATTTCTGCACTTTGTAGTCGGGTCAGATAGAGGCAAGTCTCATTCTTTTTAGCCGATATATGCTGTCATTTGTATTTATGAGCTTTGTAGCCAAGTGTGTTGTGTTAGTCTCTGTTTATAAGCTACAGAAGACCTTTCTATCTCTTCTTTGGCTGTCGGAATGCCCAGGTACTCATGAACCTCCGTGTTCCGTATAAACCATGGTGCATTGCTCACGATTTTCAATACCTTATTTTGATATCGCTGTAGGATTTCTAAATTTGAGTGGCTTGCTGATCCCCAGAGTTGTATGCCATATGTCCATATTGGTTTGATTATACTTTTGTATATAAGCACTTTATTTTCCAAGCTTACAGTTGATTTTCTGCCCAGCAGCCAATATGTGTCACAGAACTTTTTATTTGCCTGTTGCTTTTTGGCCTTTATGTGATCACGCCAGGTAAGTCTCCTATCTAAGTGCATACCTAGATATTTGACTGTCGTGTGTTGCGGTAGGACAACTCCGTCTAGTGTCACTGGTGGACAGTTACCTCTATTCATTGTAAATGTGATATGGGCCGATTTTGGTAGGCTCGCTTGAATTCTCCACTTTTTCAGCCATGATCCAATTTCGTTCAGGCATTCCTGCACGAATTTTTGTGGTTGCTGTGTTTGGGTCCTTATGACAGGAAAGGACTGCAGTATCATCAGCATAGGTTGCAGTCACCACATCTTCAGAAATGGGTAGATCAGCAGTGTAGATATTATATAGGATGGGTCCAAGCACCGAGCCTTGGGGCACTCCTGATTCTATGTTACACATTGTGGAGACGTGATCATCACATTTAACCTGGAATATACGATTCTCTAGGTAGGATTTCAGTAGCAGGTATGCAGTATTTGGCAGAAACAGCTTTCATTTATATTTAAGTCCCTTGTGCCACACACGGTCAAAAGCCTGCTGTATGTCGAGGAATACTGCTGAGCAATATTCCTTTCTTTCAAGTGCTTGGCGTATTGTATGGGCTACTCGGTGTATTTGTTCAGTAGTGCCGTGGCAGGCGCGAAATCCAAATTGGTGGTCTGGTATCACTTTTTGTTCCTCAAGTACTGGAAGAATTCGTGTTAACAGAAGCTTCTCAAAAAGTTTTGATAATATGGGCAAGAGACTGATGGGCCTGTATGATGTGACTTCTGTGAGGGGCTTCCCTGGTTTAGCAACCATGTTTATTGTGGACACCTTCCACAACCTAGGAAAATATTGGATTCTTAATATGGCATTGAAGAAAATTGTTAGCAGTACAAAGCCTTTTTTTGGTAGCTGCTTCAGAACTTCTGCAGTAATAAGATCAAATCCTGGGGCCTTTTTTTGTTTTAGGTGTTTTATAGTTTTTTTTACCTCTGTAGGTGTGACAGATATCAGCGGTAGAGACATTTGTTGATCACTGTTCAAGATTTGATCTATTTCTTCTTCTGTACGCACAGTTTCGGGTTCATTGGGTTTAAAGACATCCTTTAGAAAGTTGGCAAACAGCTCTGCTTTGTCTTGAGGTTTTCGTGCCCAGTTACCATTACCTTGTCTTAGAGGAGGCAAGTGTTCTTTTGGCCTTTTCAGTGATTTCGTAATTTTCCAGAGTGAATAATCATCTGCTTTGTTTGGAGACAGCGTGTTGAGTTTATCTTGCAAGGTACGATTCTCATTTTTTCTAAGCAAATCTTTTAAATCCTTTTGTGCTTTGTTGTTGGTTACTTGACAAAATTGGCTACTTGACAAAATTTTGAAATCTTGTTAATTGTAAACCTTGATACTCATTTTATCGCATGAAAAGTATATTTCACAAAAAAATATATATTTACTACACATGTATTTTTCATTTTAAAAAATCTCTTTAAATTTCCCACGAAAACGCTCCAAGCTGTCATGGCACTTAAAATGACGTCAATGTACCCTAGCAAGATTAGAGCTGTCATTGATCATAGATTGTCATATCGAGTTTGATCGATGGATGCCTTATGATGTTTTATTCTCGATATTCTTAATTTTATTTGACAATTCTTTTTTGATGTATTAAAATTACAAAAAAAAACCTTGAGTCATGACAACCACAGAACCGAAATCAATTTTAACACTACTCAAGATATTACTTCTATCTCGATTTAGTTTTAATAACCGATATTGACACCTTTGAATACCCAAAGCAGGTTTAATATTCAAAATCCTTAATATTCAGAGCGTCCTGTCAATTGGCTGAAAACTTGAAATTACGAGTACTGTGCGGTGGCGTAAAATACGAATTATGCGTTAAATATAATATCATACGAAACAATCAACAATTTGGACTTTTTGTCATCTCATGCGACAAATTTCACGTTACATACGCTAAACGTTACTATTAATATCTGGTCATTCAATAATACTTCATCTTTTTATGAGTATATGCTAGTCAATAACCTAAATAGTACATACAAATATCGATAATATCCGAAACTCATTTTGAAAAGAAATAGGGTTCCGTGAAATATTTGGGTTTTTCGGACACAAGGTTTAAAATCAACCAGAAAGGTTACTTATTTTGCGTACGCTGCCTAAACTATAAAAGATAGAATCATAAAATGTACAAATTAGTTGTAGATCTTATAACTATCTACAAAAAAAATCGCGACACACTATACCTATCTACATAAGTCGAGTGAGGTACAACAACCATTTTGTTATTAAAAAATCTTGAATTTTTTTGGACCACATTAAACCGCATTTATTTTCATGCTATTAATCCTTAAATTCAATATAAATTATCAATATTAATTATTTCATCAATAAGTACAGTTTAAGTATGGTGGTGATGGTGGACGAAATTAAAATATTACGATTTCTGCTGCACGGCCCGTTGCGAACTGAGCGTCACGATGGAAATATAAAATTATGAATAATAATCAATACTCAAAAATATCGATGTTTTAGACGATGTTTCAAAAATCATCGATTTCGCGTTCCGATTTTTCAAATCGAAAACATCCATAGTACGTTCATTATTAATCTGTGGTACAGAGTGGACACCCCTAAAATATGACATATCGGCTGCTGTGACGTTATGACTTTCTGCTCGGCGTTTTCAGTCACGTGACTTAATGCCTATGTTATTGGATTATCTTTTCTAAAAATATTATTAATCTTTGATATTTATGTTCTTGAAATTCGTATTTCCTTATCTAAGTATCTTAATTTATCATTAGAAACTATTATCCTTCCGATTTGTTCTTAGTGGAAAGTAGCCAATTATCTACAATTAAATTGTAATTCTGCATGAAATAAATTATCATCACTTTTGAAGCTGCACAACCCCAAAATAAATACATTTTTCAATTACAGCTTAATCCAGTCTAGAGTTTAATTTCACTTGATATTCAACTAAGTCGTAGACAGTGTGAATAATACCTGAAATAATCTGCCTTTGAGAAACTTTGAACAGTGATGACACGTTGCTGGCTTCTCAAATGTGTGTAAAACGAATTTGTGATTTGTACTTCTACAGCCGGCCGGCTCTAAATTATCTCTGTGAACAAAAACATTATTATTTTTATAGTTTTTCCGGTTGTTTGTGAAATTACGCCTTTAATAAGTCACTGGACTTAGCGTTTCAGCGGGAAATACGAATGATATGGCTTTATAATTTAGCGATTTTAAAACATATTCACTCACAGGCGACTCACACAATGAAAACCTCTCTACGGTACATTGTCAAGACTCACATTGCGTCCCGGATGGCCTTGACCCACTTGCGCTTGCAGTCGTCTGTGCGCGCGTAGAGCGTGAACGTGGCGTCCTTGGTCCGGCGCACGAGGTAGAAGTGTGACGCCCACCGCGCGTCGCCCCGCAGCGTGCGCCGCCCGCAGCCCTCCTCTATCCGGTACTCTGCCAGCCTCACGCCCACTCGATACGAGTATTGGTTGTCCTGCAATGCCAATACGGATAATGACTTACATTACTGATCGGTTACCATTGGCGCTATTTGGTTTCGAATGGTGGAAATGATTAACTTTAAAATTAGTAACTATCAGGTCAATGTAATAGCCTAATATTCATTTATGTATTCATTATTTTTATATTCAGAAGAAAATGATCCCTATTTCTTCACCATCCATATTGTTATCACTTACATTTTATCGATATTAAAATCGACATTTGCTACATTACCAAAGAAAAAATAGATATTAATACTCATTTTTAAATTGGCTACTTGACAGTTTTTGAAAAAGTATTGTAAAATGTGCGCCCGTTAATTTTATATCCCAAGCAATTCGATTTACCTAGAAATAATCTAAATAACCAGAGAAAAATAAGATTTTGTGTAACACATTTAAAACGCGCGCGAAAACGCCTAGTCGCGTCATTATTGCAATTATGACGTCAACGTAAGAAACGTAAGAATTTACTTCAACATTTTCCGTTTATCTAAATAAAGTCGTTCCTATGCGTATCGGTTCGATGTCTAGAACGTTGATGTCATAATTGCAAGAGTGACGTGACTTGGCGTTTTCGCGCGCTTTTTAAATGTGTTACACAAAATCTTATTTTTCTCTAGTTATTTACATTTTTTCGAGATAAATCGAACTGCTTGGGATATAAAATAAACGGGCACACATTTTACAATATTTTTTCAAAAAAGGTCAAGTAGCCAATTACACTAACAAAAACACATTAGACACAACGACGTTACCACAACACCTAGACCCGAGAAAATGTTGTTTTATTTCCCGCATTGTCCCGACCGGGAATCGAACCTAAAGATGACTCGACGCCAAAATCTTGCCTGCTTGCACTCGCCTCTTAATTACAGAAGTCTGGTTACCAAAACAAGGAATTCCACTTTGCGCCAACGCTAAACACATATAATCACTATATTATTATTGTGTTATCATAACATTATGTGTTATTAATTTGTGAAATTTATAAATTTACATAATTAACCGTTATCAAGCTTAATTACGGAATTTTAACTCCGAGCTAGTAACGGAAAACCACATGCAGAACGTTTTATTATAATTATCGTTACAGGAAATACATTTTCCTTATTTGAATATGAGGAAAATTAAAATGAAACGAACTTTACATTTAATTCTGTAATTGCAGTCAAATTTAAAAAGAATTGGTTAAACGCCTACGGGGTCCGGGTTAGATACCTGGTCGAGTCAAAACGAAAAATAAACTATTCTATATAATACTAGCTGTGCCCGCGACTTCGTTCGCGTGGACTACATCCTTTCATGGTTGGTTTTACCCCTTTCTCCCCTAATATTCGAAACAAAAAGTAGTCTATATTTTAATCCAAGTTTCGAGCTATTTTTGTGCCAAATTTCATATATCTAACTTTAAAAATAAACATTTTCCCATATAAACTTTCAAAGGCGGTATTACCCCCCTCCCCCCCTTATTTTCTAATAAAAAGTAGCCTATGTCCGTTCTTGAGATTCAAAGTATACCTATACCAAATTTCATCAAAATCGGTTGAGAGGTTTAAGCAGGAAAGCGTAACAGACAGACAGACAGACAGACAGAGTTACCTTCGTATTTATAATATTAGTAGGGATGTCAGGTCGGGATGTTGTGGTACCGTCGTTTTTTCTGCCTACTGAAACCATAGAATCAAAGCAATGAATGTGTTGATTCATTTATTCTTCGTTAATATTTAACTACATAACCAATATAGGTAAGTAAATCCCTACTAATATTATAAATGCGAAAGTAACTCTGTCTGTCTGTTACGCTTTCCCGCTTAACACTCTAAATCGAATTTGATGAAATTTGGCACAGACAATATTTAGACCCTGAGATAGGACTACCATTTATTTCGAAAAATACCCTTTAAAAGAAAGAAATTGGTACGTTCAACAGCAAGACGAGGTAAGCACTTGCGGTTCGATATTACACTCTTGTAGTTTGACGTACTTTTGTCTGCAGACAAATAATTGTCCAAAGACAAACCTGGACTGGATTTTGTAAGATCTAATCTCGAACCGCAAGTATTTACCTTGACTTGCTGTTGCTAGCCGTACAATGAATATTTTCATTTCGTGAACGGTGTCAATATCCCATGTACAGTCAGCATTGTTAGTTTTTAACACCCCAATACGGTTTGACAGACTGTTCACTTAATGTGGGAAGGTACTTCATTATTCACAAATTAAAGCGGTTGACTTTAAAGTGCAATTTCCCTAAGCATGCAACAAAAGCAGTATGGACTAACTTTAACGGGCTTGCAGAGCAGCATCAGCTTGTCGAAGACGAACACGTATCTGGTCCTCAGCTTCTGGTCCTCGTGCGCCTTGACCTTGAGCTCGCCGTCGAGCAGCAGCCGGCCGTACGCCGCCAGCCCCGCGCCGCCCGCGCCCAGCGCGCCGCCCTCCCAGTCTATTATGCTCTCCTGGTACGACAAGTGAACAAACATGTGATACAACTTATTTATACGGACTGTCGGAGAAAGGAGGGTAATATATTTCAACAGTTATTGTGTTATATATCTATGCCACGTGCATAATGTATAGTTCAATGCACTCCCATATTTGTATCATCGTATTTACTTTTTAATCGATGCCTCATACTTGTATCTTTAGTCTAATGTGAATACTAATAAACGATAGTCGTAAAGAGTGTTTGAATTATCTCGCACCTATGAAGATTAGACCGCCACATAATTGGTGACCCCGACATCGAACAAAGCTCAACTCTGAAAGACTTCTACTCAGACTATATTAGACTCAAGCAAAAGCCACGATGCAGAACGACAACCAAATGGCTTCAAATGGAACCCAGCAACAACAGCAACTGGCAAACACTTCCAATAGTGGAGACCCTATGGACGTAGCTAATGTGACCGTTTCGTCAAGGATTCCTGAGTTCTGGTGTGATCAGCCCAGATTATGGTTCGTGCAATGCGAGGCAATACTAGGACAACAGAAGGTGGGTGATGTCACAAAGTTCAACCTGGTTGTAGCGAAGCTTGGCAAAGAATGTATCCAGCAAGTTTCTGACATACTGCTCAAGCCTCCAGAAGTGAAGAAGTATGAAGCTCTTAAGTCACGCTTGCTCACAGTTTATGAAGAATCAGAAAATCGCCAATTCCAAAAACTGTTGAGTGAAATGGAGCTAGGTGACCAGAGGCCTTCACAGCTTCTGCGTCGCATGCGTGATCTCGCTCGTGGAAAAATCAGCGACGAAACTCTATCCTTAATGTGGCAAGGACATCTACCATCATCAGTGCGAGGAGTCTTAGCGGTGTGTGATGGAGAAGACTTTGAAAAACTGGCGGCGATTGCTGATAAGGTGATGGAGAATAGTCAGCCATTACAGGTCGCGGCTGTGCAATCAACTTCAAGTAGTTCCGATAATGCATTTCTTATTTCTGAAATATCCAAGCTGAGTATGCAAATGAAGGAACTGCAGAGAGGGAGGTCAACCTTTCGCAAGTACAATGACCGCTCTACGTCACGATCCGCATCACGACGACGTAATCTGAGTCGTCGCTCGAAAGAAAACGCTGACTGGCTATGTTTTTATCACCATCGCTTTCGTAATAGAGCAAAGAAATGCATGGAGCCGTGTGCATGGAAGGATAAAAATCAGGAAAACTAAGTAAGGTGCAATCGCAGGCGGAGATTTGCGCCATCACACCGTATCACCGCCTAAGTGTTTACGATCAAAAATCCGGACTAAAATTTTTAGTGGACACTGGTGCGAACATTTCAGTGTTACCTGCTACTAAAATAAAAAATCGTGCAAAATGTGATAATGACTATATACTTTACGCTGCAAATGGAAGTGCTATACAAACTTATGGTGTTAAGACTTTAGAGCTAGATTTCGACCTGCGTAGATCTTTTCGGTGGACATTCGTAGTCGCACAAGTACAACAACCTATACTAGGTGCTGATTTTTTAGGACATTACAAACTCTTAGTGGATGTACACCATCAAAAACTTATAGACAAAGTGACTAACCTATGTGTCATTGGTTCAGTTAGTTCGTGTAAACAGTTACCAGTAAATACAATAGACTTGAAAAATGAATACAGTGATCTGCTTTTGGAGTTCCCTGATATTACAAAACCTGTTTGTTTTAAGGAGACTCCACGCCATTCCGTAGTCCATCACATAGAGACTACTGGGCCACCTGTTTATGCGCGTGCGCGACCTTTGCCACCTGACAAGTATAACAAAGTGAAGGCCGAATTCCAACGCATGGTAGAAATAGGCGTATGCAGACCCTCGAAGAGTTGCTGGGCATCACCTTTACACGTCGTCATTAAGAAAAATGGTGAACTACGACCTTGTGGAGATTATCGTCGTCTCAATGCGATAACAAAACCTGATAGGTATCCAGTCCCGCGTATACAAGACTGTACTTACTTACTAGCAGGAAAGAACATAATGTCAAGGTTAGATTTACGAAGAGCTTTTCACAACATTGCAGTATTCGAAGACCACATAGAAAAGACAGCCATCATAACACCATTTGGCTTATTTGAGTTCCCGAGGATGACCTTCGGATTCAAAAATGCATCCCAAAGCTTTCAGAGATTCTTAAATAATGTCGTCTTCCGAGATATAGAATTGACATCCAATGCAAATAAAAATGAGGGGGAAAACGCCCCATTCTTATTCTGTTACATAGATGACGTAATAATAGCATCATCCGATCCAACTTCTCATAAAGAACATTTGAGAAAGGTTTTTGAACGTCTAAACCAGTTTGGAATAACTTTAAATTTGACAAAATGTGAATTTGGAAAGACAGAACTTGACTTCCTTGGATATCACATTTCAAAAGATGGTTTACGACCTATGGAAGAAAAAATAAAGACCATAAAAGAATACCCGAAGCCAAAGACAGTTGATGAGTTAAGAAGGTTTTTAGGAATGACAAATTTCTACAGACCTCACCTTCCTCATGCCGCTGAAGTTCAAAGTAAACTTAACCAATACATACACAGTAGCAAGAAAAAGGATAAAACTGTAATTTCATGGTCTGATGAAACTACCAAAGCCTTCGAGCAATGCAAAGAGATGCTTCAAAATGCCGTCACGCTGTCATTTCCGTCATCTGATGCCTCAATAGCTATTATGACGGATTGTTCTGGTACTTGTGCAGGAGCAGTTATACAACAGAGAGATGGAAGCAATTGGAAACCATTAGGATTCTTTTCTCAAAAATTGAGTAATGCACAACAATGCTACAGCACCTTTGATCGCGAGCTGTTAGCAATTTACATGGCCATAAAACATTTTCGATATCTGGTAGAAGGTCGCAATCTAACAGTATACACCGACCACAAGCCATTGATTCACACATTCCAGAATAATACAATTGGAAAAAATGACACCCCTCGAAGATTACGTCATTTAGACTTTATTCTACAGTTTGCTACGAAAATTGAGCATATCAGTGGTTCAAAAAATGTCGTGGCCGACGCTTTATCCCGAATTGCATCCATAGACATACCAACACCTATTGATTACCATAAATTAGCTCAATCTCAAGAAGTGGATGAAGAGTTAAAAACTTTAATGAAGTCACAGAACTTAAAGTTCAACAAACTGAGACTGCCAAATACAGACACACCGATCTACTGTGAAGTATCGATGAATAACATCCGTCCATATTTGCCTCCGGAATTCAGGGAGTTAGCTTTCAATGCCGTACATAGCATCAGTCATCCGAGCATAAGAACAACGAGACGGATGATGCGAGATCGATATATATGGACATCTATAAACAAAGATGTTACCGAATGGACTAGATCATGTTTGAACTGTCAAAAGTCCAAAGTACACAGGCATACCATATCACGCTTTGGCACTTATCAACAAAGTGAACGCTTCGAGCATGTACATGTTGACCTTGTTGGACCCCTTCAATACTGCAATGGTTTTCGTTATTTATTAACTATGATCGACAGGAAAACCGGATGGCCTGAAGCTTTCCCGATCAAGGACATAACCGCAGAAACAGTGGCAGATATTATATATTCTGGTTGGATATGTCGGTTTGGATGTCCTATGCGAATCACAACGGATCAGGGTCGTCAATTTGAATCCAGCTTATTTAAAAATTTATCTAAGAGAATGGGTATCAACAAAATAAAAACATGTGCCTACCATCCCCAAGCTAACGGCGCCATTGAACGATGGCACAGAGTGTTAAAAACAGCTTTGATGTGCAGAGGTAACACACTGAATTGGGTTGGAGAGTTGCCTACAGTACTCCTAGGATTGCGAGCATGCCTAAGAGATGACACGCAAATAAGTGCCGCTGAGATGACATACGGCGAGGCAATAAAATTACCAGGAGATTATTTTCAGCCGCAGAGGCAAATAATTTCCGAAAACGAATCTTTCCTGAATGATTTGCGAAAAAAAATCTCAAACTTTTCATCTGTTCCAAAACGGGAAGCAAGGCAGTCAAACGTATTTGTTCATCCAGAGTTACAAAACTGCACCCATGTATTTATTAGATGTGACAGAATTGCAAAAACTTTGACCCCACCCTACACAGGACCATTCAAGGTTTTAGAAAAGTCAGACAAATATTTTAAAATATTGGAAGCAGATACGGAAAAAAGGATTAGTATTGATCGACTCAAGCCTGCTTTCGCTATGAACACTTGCGAAAATGACACTGTAATGCCAAAAAAGGAGACGAACGCAAATAAAGAGATGATCACAAGATCAGGCCGAGTCAGCAAGCCTGTTGTGAGATTCGCATTATAATTTCATCACCGTCTAAACACGCACGATCGTACATAATAAAATTAAATAATATATTTTTCAACAATCAACATGGGAAAAGGTTCCAGCAAAATCGAAAAAGAAGAAATCATTATCGCACAGAATGGTGCAGGCAACTCTGCGGCAGCTGCAGAGACCACAAATCATCATAATAACCACAACATTGAGAACTATCTAATCGCCATAATCTTTATCCTGGCATTAATGGTTTTATACTTCGTATGGAAGCGTTGCAAATACAACTACGGCAACTACATTCGTCGAGAGCTACGGGAGCTGCCGATCGGTCCCGCCACTACTGCCATGGTGGCCAGAGATGAACGCGGCCAGCCGACCTTCACCGCGCAGCAAGTGATAGTGTAGTGCTGTGTTAGTGTAATAAATTAAGGGTTTTGGAACTTTCAGTTTTTAGTATATTTCTTTTAATTAAGGGGGAAGGTATATGCCACGTGCATAATGTATAGTTCAATGCACTCCCATATTTGTATCATCGTATTTACTTTTTAATCGATGCCTCATACTTGTATCTTTAGTCTAATGTGAATACTAATAAACGATAGTCGTAAAGAGTGTTTGAATTATCTCGCACCTATGAAGATTAGACCGCCACAATATCCTTTTTAGGGTTCCGTATCCAAAAGGTAAAAACGGGACCCTATTACTAAGACTTTGCTGTCTGTCCATCCATCTGTTGTCACCTGGCTGAATCCCAAGAACCGTGATAGCTAGAGTTGAAATTTTCACAGATTATTTGTTGCTGTTGCCGCCATAACAACAAATATTTTATTAACTAAAAACAAAAGTATATTAATTAATGAGCGTGCCCATTTATAACAAACGTGATTTTTAGCTGTTTTTTGCTCGATGTTAAATAACAACAAATGGTAGACGCTTGAAACATTCACCGAATATGTTGTATATTTACTCAAAAAATATATAATTGTGTCTTATGTTGAATAGATAATGGTAAGGAATCCTTGGTGCTCGAGCCCGACTCGCACTTGGTCGGTTTTTTATGGTACGCTCCACATTCCGGATTTTAACATGCGAAGAGTCATTTCATACATCGTGATTGTGTTACCAAGTATATTAAAATTTGAAATCAAAGTGGGGGATTTATGGTGCTAAAATGAAATACTTCAAAAAAAAAAGCTCATCACACAAATTCTTTAAATTAGCTTCGACAGTTTCTATGAATTTATACCAAGGTTAAGTTATAATAAATCGAACCCGCCTTATTAAATTAAATCAGAGAATATAATAAATCTGGATGTTGATATGAAAAATAAATAAACGGCAAGCTTTAAGATGACGATATGAACACAATTTGATATTGGATATGTTACGGTTAGGAGAAAAAAGCTTTAATGCCGATCTATACTAAATATATCTGGTAACAACAGTATGTTTACATTACCTGCACTTTAGACAGCAGCGCTAGCACCTCGCTGTCTCTCTTCACTTCGTTGATGTACTGTGCTACGTCTACCATCGCCTCTTTGGCTCGTTCTAGACCTCGGAACTCTTCGTGATTCTGAAAACAAAATTAATTAAATGCTTTCGATAAAAAAAACATAAATAAAACGTTTAGCAAGTCTAGGCTTGTCCCGTAAAATGGCATGTATTGATAGAGGACTATTTCCAACTAGACAGTGCTGGATGGAGTTCGAAGGGACATCGACAAGTGAGGCGTGTTTTCAATGAATGAAGTTTGACCCGTAGATGGTTTTCAACACGATTTCATTCTTTTGCATCAGAGCCCGTCAGTTCCACCTCTCTTTTACTGCTCTCACTGAAGCGGAGCGAAACTTTTATGGCAACTTAAGCTGCTATATCATCAATATCCACATCGACAGAAAAAAAAAACATTTATTGGCATGGAACTATTACGATATATTACGAATACAAGAAAATATATTTATAGACATGTAACAGTGTTAGAGTTTGTGGCCAACAAGAAACGAGCTTCAGCATAGGCTGCAACAGTATGCCACTGCAACGCTGGTTTTAATGTAATGCAATTTTAAGGTCCAAATTCCAGTCAGTCGTATAGTCATAGTCTTAGATAATTATGTTAATCATATATAGGCAGAGGAAGTAAGCCCCTGTCTCACCGGCTGCGTCTCGTGCACCAGCTTGTCGAGCAGCAGGTGGTACTTGAGCACGCGCTGCATCGGCACTGAGAGTATGTCGCGCAGCTGGATGCGCCCGTCGCTGTGCTCCTTCTGGCATTTCTGCAACAACATTATGATCGTCACATGCGTAAAACAGCTGACAGGTAAGGAGATTGAGTTTAAGAGAGGTAGGGCATATCTTAGTTCAGTAAACTTCATCCCACCTGATGTTTAAGTGGTAATGCGGTCCTAGCTTAAAGGCGACAAGTACAGCATAAAAAAACTGTTGCTGGACTTATTACCCTAAGGCTTGACCTCTGCTACTAATGTAGCACCCCCCATGGAGCTCTGCAAACCTTACTCACACGCAGGAACATAATAACACCGAAGTAATTGTTATTTGGGCGGTCTTCTGTAAGGTGGAGGTATTTCACCAGTCGGGCTGCTCCAGTTCGAGCGACAAGTCGCTATGCCCAACCTCTCTGTATCCTGTATCAACGTATCTATTGTACCGGGAACTCACCGAGAGCTGCTTGTTGAAGGTGTTGTCCTTAGCGTCGAGGGTCTTGAGCGTGTCCTGCGCCTGCGTCAGGTTGGAGCAGTAGTCGCCGTACAGCAGCAGCCGCTCGCGCCACGCCAGGAACACGTCGGCCAGCCGCGGCGCCCCGCTGCCGGGCACGCACGCCTCCGTCGCCAGCTTCAATTGTCGGAGCAGCCCGGAGTGGGTGTCGTGCAACTCCTGTTCAATCATCAGCCACATAATTTTTGGAACACATTACCTGTGCCGAATTTAGAATGACTTACGTGTTGACTTGAGAGGATAACTAGTTATAAGTTCAGCTTTATTTGTACTGTGAAATACAGACTTCCTTACCGGGATCTTCTTTGTAAGTTAGGTATAGGTTCCGAACCGAAGGTAGCGTCGTTTATTTTAAATAGACGGTTTATAAATATTACAGATGTAATTTACATGAATAAAAGAATTTAGAGCTTCGAGTTTGCTTTAAAACCTTGGTGCACTCTTGTAAACAATTTTAAAATGTTCATCTTGGTATATTAATATTATAAAGTTATTATTTGTTTGTTTGAACGTGCTCATTTCAGGAACAAGGTACTGTTTCGACTTGAAAAATATTTTTGTGTTGGACAGTCCATTAAGATATATCTTAAGATGACCAATAGGAGCGAATAATTGGTGGAAATGTGAAAAAAACGGAGATAGAAAGCGTGGGAAGAAGTAAAGAATAAAAACCTTATTATTTCAAACAATATAACATATGGGCTGGCAAAATGCGTGCCCAGAGAAGGCAAGCAAAGGAGTGCGGTAAACAAGTAATCACTATCAGTACTGTTGCCATGCCGCCCAATAGCCAACAGTTTGACGTGTCTTCCGAACGGACATACTCATAACAACTGTCGCTAAATTCAATCCACGACCTAGCCAATACCGAAACTAAGTCTAAGTCTGTGTTATTGAGGTGGCCGTTGTGAGTGAGCCGATTTTGCAAGTAAACTACCTCCGTAATACTTTTATATAAAAAATCATGTTCTGTATGTTTTGTGGTGTGATCATAGTGTAAGAACTAAATACATTTGTGTAATTAACATAATGAGTGCAACAAAGTGTAAAATGTTTTATGTATTCTGTTTCTCATGTAAGTGATTTTTAATCTTTATGAGAAAATAAATGTCTTTAAACCCAAACGAATTGTTAGAATAGTCTGTAAAATTGCTCAAGTATAGGAATGTTAAGTTCTAGGTCCACATCAAATCTCACCTTTATGCCAAAGAATATGACTTGCAGTTCGTGCGGCTTCAGATATGGTGTGAGCGGCCTCAGGAAGTACTTTATTATCTTGCTAAGCACGTCCAAGTAGTTGCACTCTGTGTCCACCAGCTCTCGTATAACGTAATCCCTTTTCTCTAGACTATGCGACGACGTCGCTAGCTGAAACGCACAAGTATTTGATAAGTAAGCAATTTTTTTTTAATCAGCGCACCAATTTTAACCTTACATCGCTGTAGAGCCAAGTTGAACAAACACGTTTTAGCTATTTAAAAAGGCCCAACTTTCTTTTTTTTATAGATAGTATAAAATTGGCGTTTTGACCGGGCTAAATCTGATTTTAAAATGGAATGAAGCACATTTTTATTTCTTATACTGCTAATAAATCAAAATTCAAATTATAGGTTAAAATTAATGCACTGATTTATTAAAACCTATCCTTGACTTAAAATGTATATCGAAGCGAAGCATGTAAAAGGCAATTACGTGAACTCAAAAATAAAAACACATTCTAAAACAAAACTTACTAAAAACATGTGTATCGCTAAGACTTCCAATTAACTAACTACAAATGGAAATTATTTTTTGAAACAGCGAGGAGTAACGTGGTCATGAATAATTCAGTAGTATATTTCGCGCGGACGATACGAGACTTTTACTTGTGGTGCAGATGGAGGAATGTCACGGCTGAGGTGCCCGCGGCGACGGCTCGCGATGACCGTTTAATCCGGCCCCTCATCCATGAAACATTCTTCAGATATACAATGATGCATTTTAGTGCAACTTGTTTCGCGTTACCTTATTAATGTACGATCACCATAACACTGTACATATTTTAAGTTTGAAATTAGTTCCTATGCACACGGTTTAAAGATGTACAAACTTCGAAGAGTGTAGACGGACCAATACGATGTGGAAAAATGTTTGGCTGTGTACCGCCTTAATCAGGACAGTTGGTTACTTACAAATATCCTCAAGTGAGTGGACTTTTCACAGATTTGGCTCAAATATTTATTGAAGGAGTAGATCTAAATGAGAATATGGAAAAACAGTTTCCACTCATAAGTCTATGTCTATTCAGAGCCCAAACAAATTCTTACAAACGAGTGCATTAAACGGTTTCCGATAGCGTTTCATTTTTAAGCAGTTCTTCTTAAACTTCTCATCCGATTGCCAATGAGTTGTCTGTCGTTATCCCGTAAATCATAACCACATTACTCTTCTCCAAAGCCACTATAAACAGCAAGTAAAATAAAATAAAAAATTAAACCGTAGCAGGTGCGCATACTGAGTTGAAAGCGGGCGGGTGTTGCACGGCGGCGGGCGGGTCGCGCGCGGCGCCCTTCACCGAGCACAGGTCGTGGTAGATCTCCTCGTCGTGAATGCGCGCGCAGTAGCTCGCGTACTCACCCTCGTCGCCGCCGGGGGGCGCGCCGCCGCTGCCAACCGCCGGACAACGTCAGCTACACTACCACCACACTAGCGTGCGGACTCGTAACGACATATCAGCATGCAACTGGTCTTGAGCCGTCGCGCGAATTAACTTGTATGCATCTGTGCGCACGCTATGCGACTTGCGAGTAGACGCAACGACAGACCGGTAATTTTCATATCCGGATTCGAATTTAGAAACTATCCTTTGTCCCTTTCTTACCGTAACCAATTGAACAGAGACAAAACTGACTTTACCTATTTGAGTCAGTTCTGACGTTTGTGGGATGTAGAAGTAGGGATGCAGAGCTTGTTCTCACTTTTGGGATGACAGGCCCGGATCTACTAAATCCGTCCGATAAGTGTGAATAGCTTCATATACCTACCTAAATGCTCTACCACTGACGCACCCAATCAGAATCCAAGCCAGATACCCAGCAAGCTGGCATTTGTAGCAACTATCCTCATGCTGACTTAGTCGCATAAAGGAGATACTGAGGTAAAGTTGTACGCGCAAATATATCAAACCTTTAGATCATATTAAGACATAGTAGAACTATAGGCTGATCAAGAAAATCTGTTTCATATACATACTGAGATCAGTGAAATGGGAGAAAATACGAGTCACATTAGCGTTAATATTGCTAAAACTACTCGAAGTTGTCTTTTCATTTGACTCAAGTTTTGAATGTGTGAGCGCTAATAACCCGTATTGCAGCCCTACAATCATACGCTAAACGTCAAATTTCTCGCATGACACGACAAAAGTTTAGATAGGTACTCTTGATTGGCTGATAGCACACTACACTCATATTTTCAGCCAATCAACAGCTGACGCACTGAATTATATCGATTTCAACATTTGTTAAAAATGCGATAAAAAATTGACTCGCGTGGCGCAATCTACGCGGCCAGGAGACCGAAACTGTGCTGATATGTCCAAACGAAACTCAACTCTACTTCCGGATCCAACCTCAATGAACTCTCACCGTCGCTAATCTATTATGGCTACTGTTACTAATATAATTCGTTCCCCGGCCAGGCAATCACTTTGTCGATTACGTAGATTTCAAAACTTTAACAATGCTCTAGCACTATTTTATGAAACATGATCTCGACTAGAAGCATTTACAGCCTCATAAAACAGTCGGACCTTATTTACTCGTTTTTATTGATCGTTTATGCAAATATGATTTCTATTTGATAGTATCACTTCAAGGAATGCTCTCGGAACAGATAAATTATCTGAATTCGTTATCTGGGTATGCTGGATACTCAAAGCATAGCTATGTTACACTTTGATAGAAATATGTCAAACATAAACATTGAATGAAGAATTTCCAACTAATATAACGCGAATGGTTGTAAGACTATCTGGATGACCAGTCATCCAGATATATCTTCGTACCTCTTTCACACATATACTACTAATTGGTTTAGTATGAAATTTATTAGAAAGGAAAATGAGATACATACTAGATTAACCATATAGGATACATTTTACCTTGAAATAATGCGGACAAAGGCGCGGGCACCAGCTTGTTTAGAATATTGTACTTTGACAAATGAGGCCAAGAGATGGAAGCAATGATCATTCACATACTGATCAAATTTGGTAAACATCAGCCAATGAATGAATCAGATATATATGTATATTCCATATATTTTATTTTTCACTAAAAAGTGAATGGTATTCGATGAAATTCGGTAACGATTGGGTAAAGATGAAAAAGCCGATTGAAAGTAATATTTCCTGTTCACAGCCGCTCCATACCTTTTAGGTATGTGTAGCGAAATAGGTTATTTGTATTAGAGGTATTGTAGTCTCTATTACCACAATATTTATATAAATTCTTGCCATAATTTCATACGGAAATAAATACTAATTAACAATGTACGATGTATAGCTACAATCTCAATGTAGTAATAAGAACAGCGCGCAACCAAATGGTGGATGCTGATAGCGCTGTCAGCAGCCGATTATAGATTGTTTGTTGAAACAACTCAACCATGTGCTTGCGAGTTGGGTAACCACACGATCGGGCATACCTAGAATTGTTATAGTTTCGGCTTCCGAAACGCACTTTACTTTATAAAAGACTAGCTGTTTTCTGCATCTTCATTTACAGTATTTCTGGATAAAAAGTATCCTATCTGTTATTCTAGTACCTTGTCTGTCTCACTATCATATTGATTCAGCGCTTTTGGGTAAGACGAACAAACAAATTTCCACGTTTATTATACTACTTATATTTTATTTCGACTCCGTTTTTTATAGATTTGTATTATTAACTAAATAATGAAAAAATAAAACTGGTATCAATGGGATTTTGAGCGGTGAAATTCACGGTATTATAGGTTCTTCTTAAAGATTATTGAATAATTTACGGCGATGTATATTGAGAAGGGTAATGCATTTGCGCACCGTAGCGCTGCCTCGAGGAAAGCAACGGCGTGAGTGGGATTCCCCCGCTCTGACAAGAGCAGGGACTCCCCTAACTAAAAACCCCCGCACATCTCATCACCTTTTGTTGGCGTCGTCGAAAAACGGATTAACGATAACTGCGACGACACAAAATACAGTAACCCTACAAACAATCTATCAATCTTGTTAACTACATAATCGATTTATAACGTTCGTTCTTTAAAAAACATAACGTAAACGTGCGGGTATTTATAATTCGTTTTCTTTAGTTTACCAGTCGACGTTGATGTTTTTGAGATAGGATCCTGATGTCGGCCTGAGGAGGCCGTCAATACATTAACTATTACTAATTACATCATCTCTATTGACTTTTCTCATAAATCGTGTCAAAATGTTCTACAAACACGCACAGAATCAATAACTATATATTTAACATGTTACACCTTTCTCATAAACGATAAGGATATCGGCGACTTCAATGCCAAATCCCTCGGTAATGCAACAAAAGTAATGAGCAACATTTTTCACGATTTACGAATTAAGTGATATTGAGTTTGCATAAAATAAAACACTCTTCCAAAAAGCAGGTTATGTGGCTCATGCCCTACAATCAAGAAACGAACTAAACAATACATCAATCTAACGGTTACCAAACTGGACGAGCGCGAAGACGCGGCCGGCCCAATGCTGCTCTTTACTTCACATACTCGAAGATAAACTAAAAACGTATACTGTTCTCAGAAGTACTTATCGTATCAGTTCAGTGTAAATTACAATACCTCTTTAAGTTAGACGAATTTTAGGAATTCACAATCCGTCACAAACGGTCATTATAGGTATGCTCTTTAGGCACTTATTTGTAGCAAATTCAGTACATTTGTTGTTCTTTCACATAAATAGATGTGTCGTAATCGTCTTAATTAACGGTTCGAAGCAAATTGCGATCTCTTGTGCTTAATTTGAATTCTTATCTTTTACCTACATTCTTTTGAAAACCAGCTTATCAGTTGCCCATCCATTATTTACTGTAGTTTTATTATCGAACTAATGCTCTCTGGTGTCCGAATCTATTGACAGCTGCGATTTATATCACTCACTACCGATAGCGAAATATTTATTGTAAAGAACAGCATTGGCACGGGCTTTGCAAGCACCCATCGTAATACAATCATAAACAAAAATGCATTTAACATTAAAATGATTTACTGATTTCGCAACTATCTGAAGTAATAAATGTTCCGCAAAAGTTGTTTAATTAGTTCATTTTTGTTTATAACTTCCGACGGATACTGTACTACGTCGGTAATGATATCGGGGGCCACCTCCGGCATCGCTGAGGTGAACTTGACATAGCAGAGGTCCTCGTATATCTCCTCGACGCGGTCCTCGCAGGTGGCGCTGGGTATCGTGAACTGCACCCAGGGGACTTCGCCCCCGGCCGGCGCCGTCGAGTCCCCGTACTCTCCCGTGGAGTAGGGCGGCGCCGCGTGCGACAGAGACACGCTCGCGCTACTACAAGTTAGCAATACTATGCTTATTTGTTTCATTATTTGCCTAAAACAGTATATATATAGTGTTTATTGTACTTACACGGATTGCAGGTCTTTATAAATGTCTTCTTCAGACTGGGTCCTGTGTGCTGAAAAGTGTCTGCAAAAAAATACAGACGCATTAATGTATGCTCTTACTTAGTTTACCAGACGGACACAATAAACAGATTATGATAAGATTAATATTAAATATTTCACTATTTTTCGCATTTAAATAGCTGCCATAATGTTAGACCAGATATTGTTTTCAAAAAGCTATTGTGTTTTCTTTGTAATTTGTTGAGATTGATCAATTGGAATAGATTAGTAGCAGGAATTGTCAATGAGGTATGTTATTTTAAGACTTATTGGTGAGATCAATCATGTTGATATCATAACAAAAAAGGAAAACAAGTTGTAAAACTTTTTAAACGTTATGTTATTAATTTAGAATACTTACTTAACATTTTTCATCTGAGCCTTGGGGCATTGGCTAAGCTTGGCCAGAGTGCACAGCACCCTGTGGAAGTTCGACAGATCGAAAAGCATTGATGGATCAAACAGGTCTGTCTCACGAAGCTCAAATACCTCATGGCAGGTCCTCAGAAACACTTTAATGTTGCGCATGCACAAGAACTGTGGACAATTAATTAACTTTTTATAATTATTTTATTCACAAATTTATGTTTACACTCAAAGCTTTTAACTTATTCTTAACATACTGTAGACCTATTTCACAGAAAGGAATTTTACACACAGCTGTAGCTAGCACATATATGCTTTACCTTTCAAATGATTATAAGTTTAAAAAATATGACTGTAGTCATAGAGCCTTAACATTTTTGCATTGTTAACTCATTAGTGTGCATTTAATTAGTGTGAGTGAGGGATTTTACAATTAATCATATTTGAAGACACCAAACTTATTAAAAATTGCTAAAATTAATTAGGTACTAAGAACCACATACATATGGTGGAATTAAATAAAATTTACATTTTAAATGAAAGATAATGTGTAAATAAATAGGTCATTTAAGTTAGATTAAAAAATCTGGATAGGTTCAATGAATAGTAATACAACTGTATGAAGAAAATATATCCATGTTGCTAACAAAAACTGATTTTCTCATTGAATTGTTGTTGTTTGATTTTGCAAGAATTTCTGATATTTGTGTAAATTGAGAACACATTTTAAGTGGGATCTCTCTGTCTAACTTGCAACTTTGAGTTGTAACACCTCTTGCAATAATTAAGCTATTAAATAAAACACACAAGTTATTAAGTTTAAATAAGCGAATGATTATTTGTGTATAGCAAGAAAATGCTGCTAAACAAAGAAACGCTTTCCCACCCATAGATAGATAACATCAAACAGTGTATCATAATGATTGAAACAAATAATCATATAGACATACATATTGCCAACAGACCCTACCCTATGATCATGTTCAACAAGAATACAGACCGTAATTGGAAATAAATTAAGATTAAAATTTAGTGTTTTAATTCTTATCTTGGATTTATATCTAAAGTGTTACCTTTACTACGTAGGCTGTTACCAGGTTACTAGGTTGTTAGTTAACCTGCCCTGAATGCTAAGGATGATGGGTTAAATCTCTAATAGGTACACAAATATGAATGTGATGAGCACTTGTGTTAGTGCTATGTAGCTGTTTTAATTGAGTTTAAGTGTAAATGACATGCTCAGCTATAAAAATGTGTTCCTTTATGAACTTATGAAGTTTTTCCATCCATCATTATCATTGGCCATGTGATCCATTATTTTAGGAAATAGTTCTTCTTTATATTTTTTTTTAGTCATTCTTGCCTCTTTTTAATCACTAATATGATTGAGGGTCAATATTCATGATATGGCCAAATGGGCCTTGTCATTAAATGATTTTACAACATGGTCACTTTTAGTTGGCAAAATAAATAAATTCAATAATAAGTAAGTAAATGATAATAATATATGTATGTATAATGTTAGCTAAAACACATATGTTGTGGTACATACCATTTTTAGATAAGCTTTAGTTTCCAAAACACAAGAGATTTAGAGAGAAACTACTTACTTATGGATCAGGTATATAAAATCTTCTTGGTTATTTAATAATAACATATTATTACTAAATACCCACTTTAATTATGTTTCTGTTTGGGTTATTTTTTATATAAAGCACCTCTAAATTTACTACATATTGTTTTCAATGCATCTTTGATCAATGACACACTTTTATCTTAAAAAATATATCAAATTTAACTCAATTGCATTATTAGATGAAGCAAGCCATCCTGTGCTGTGATAACACCATTCCATATCATTCAATTGTAGTTATCTATATAAATAACAATGAAATTGATACTTTAATTTCATTAGTACAAAATTAATTCAGTGGATTGTTAAAAGGAACATTTTAAGGTACTTCCTAGCACTAAAGGGATTCAACAACACATAAATTTGCAGGGTCAGCATAAAAGAAAGTATTTAAAAATTTGATAGCAGTGTGCAACAGCCATTCATATTTTATGATTCAGATAACACCGGAACGAATAGTGGCAGTACTATTGACACAGTCAATAGGGTACATCAATGAATCCTTATTGCCATTCATTCACATCAATTGCACTGCATGCATAATTAAATATATCACAAATGGTATAATGTAGTATAGCATAGCTTAAAATGTAATGTAGCATACAACTTCTTCTTGTTTGTTAATATAAAACATAACGACAATATTTCGTGTGTAAAATATAAAAACATGATTGGTTTTACAAAAAAGCACAAAACCCATGTTTGAATATATTATCTTGCACACAATAACAGAGAAAACACAAAGGTGCCCATGAATTAGTTCCACGAGCACTAGTCAGAATTAATGGTATATTATTAATTAGAGCGAAGGTCACAGTGAACGGGGCTCGTTACCTGCGCCATCTGAGGCCGCTGGTTGACGTCCTTCATGTCGATGCAGCCCGGGTGAAGGACGTTCAGCAAGTTGCACAACAGCACTCCGTCACGTAACGTGTACGCCAGGTCTGGGATATCGCTCTTCTCCCAATTCGCCTTGTGGTCCGGTCGCAGCAAGCCACATCTCGTAAGCCAAGACGCGCACTCGCGCCAGAGTTCTTCGCCGCCTGTCGCCATGTTTTAGAACACAATGAACATCGATAGTTTGAATTCCAGGCACAGCTTTTTAATAATCAACAAGCCATCACTAAACAAGGGTTAATTGATAATTGACATACAAATTGATACAACAAACGGACCCAGCCAGAACAAGGTCTTTTGACAACTGGCTGGAATGGATGGATGCACAGAATACAAACGACAATTCGTTGGATAGTCTTCTTGTTCTTTTAATTTTTGTGTATAGCAACCCTCCAGATCCCAGGGCGATCAGGAATAATAGCTGTAGTTGACTTCGGTTTTTGGCGGGAAACTGAAAGCGCGAATATCAAAAATCTCATAAAATTTTTAAATATTTTATTTAAATTTTAAAGTTTTCATTAAGCCATTTTCCTGAAAATGGCTTCGGAGAGTGATGGGGACGATGTGGGTGGAAAACCCCGCTCTTCTGACCGCAAAAAGAGAAAATTGCAGGAAAACTCGGACGGCGGGAAGTACATCACTTATACAAAAACGGGATACAAGAGAAGCTATCCAGATAACAGCGTAAATGAGGAGTACCCGGTATTTGTGGAAGGCTCATCTAAAGATGATAGGCTCGGCAACAAGAACCCTCTGCAGTTATCGAAAGCTTTTAAAAATGTCAAGGGAGTGCATGAAATGAGGAGAATCAATGCCTCAAAAATTATGCTTGTATTTAAACAAGCTGCTGCCGCAAACAACTTCCTGACTAATGATTGCTTGAGTCAAAATAATATGCGTGCCTACATACCTGCAGCCTCTGTGGAGAGAGTGGGGGTAGTGCGTTTCATACCCAAAGATACAGGAAATCAAGAGCTATATGCAAAGTTGACATCCGACGCTGAAATCATTGCTGTTCGGCGCTTCATGAAGAAGGTTGATAACGTATTGACACCATTAACAACAATATCTGTAACTTTTGCAGGAACCCGGTTGCCCCAGTTTATTTACTTAGATAACTGGAGATACAAAGTCCATGAGTATGTGCCCCCTGTATTGCAGTGCTACAAATGCTTAAAATTTAATCATTCCGCAAAGGTATGCAGAAATGACCAGGTATGTTCCAAATGCTCAGAAGCACATTCGTTCAAGGAATGTACTTCTGAAGTATTGAAGTGCAGTAATTGCGGGGGTGATCACCTAGCAATATCAAAAAATTGTCCTATTAAAATATCAAAAGTAGCCAACAACAAAAAAAGTTTTGCAAATGTTGTCAAAAGTACCACTAATACATATCCTCCACTGCCAAGTAAGCCTTCTTCCAATGTATCTATTCAGTTCAATAAATCAAAACAAGACCAGTCACATATATTCAAAGTTAATGAAATAATTAATAATGAGAAATTATTGAATGGAATCATTAAAACTCTTGTAACGTTGGGTAATTCTGACTCTATCAAGACAACTGCATTAATAAAAGAAACATTAATTAAAAATTTGAGTTTGTAAGAAACAGTAGCATGAAATTAGTTTTGCATAATATTCAGAGCATTAAAAACAAAAAACCCTTATTAATGTCCTTACTGTGGGATAACAATATTGATATTTGTTTATTAAATGAAACATGGCTAAAAGATTCTCAGGTTCCTATCAATTTTCCAGGTTATCATTTTATCAATAAAAATACCAAAAAAGGGTATGGTGGTGTAGGTATTTTATTAAAAAATTCATTAAAATTTAATGTGTTGTCGCTTCCTTTCTATGAAGATGTCCAATGTGTAGCTGTTTCACTCCAATCTGACAGGGGTCCTATTTCTATTTTATGTGTGTATTGTCCACCTGGAAATGAGAAAAGATTTAATATTAATAAACTTAAAAGAATTATTAATTGTCTCCCTAAACCATGTCTGGTTTTTGGTGATTTTAATGCTCATCATATCGCCTTTGGCTGCCAAACAACTAAGGCCCGGGGTAGGCAACTGTATGATGTAATAGATGAATTTGACTTGTGTATTTTAAATACTGGAGAGCATACTACAGTTCAGAGTCCGAATAGAACTACCTCGGCAATTGATGTCAGTTTTATTAGCCCTAGTCTGGCCCATCTATGCGAGTGGAGAGTAGGAGACGACCCTATGGGAAGTCTCCATTACCCTATATTTGTAGACATTCGTATGTCGCCCATAGCTTATCAAATAAATACACCAGTAGACAGATATCTTTTTCACAAGGCTGATTGGGTTAAATACTATCTTAGGTCTAAAGATCTCTTCAATAACTTTTTAGTAGACTCAGCTGACCCGTTAGCCTCATATGACCACTTTTGCAAATTGCTTGAACAATTGAAGGAAGAATGTATACCTCTATACAAACCTCAAGAGGGCAGCATTAGGCGACGTAATCCGGCACCTTGGTGGAATGACAAGTGTGCTGAAGCAGTCAGGAATGCACAGGATGCTCTGAAATTGTATAGAAATAACATGAGTATGGAAAATTATATTAACTATAAAAAAACAGATGCTTTTAAAAAAATGGTTATTAGGGAGGAGAAGAAAAACAGTTGGTATAATCTTTGTTCCTCTTTTAACAGATATACTCCTATAACCAAGGTGTGGAATTCCATTCGCCGTTTTAAACGAGTAGGTCACAAATGTTACAGTAAAAATGATGAGTGGATTCCAGATTTTATAGATAAATATTCTGATTCTGGTAGTGATAGTTTGGAGAACTTACATGACCTCTTTCAGTCTAATAATAACAACCCTAATAGCATATTTTTTTTAAAAACATTCAGCTGGGATGAGTTTATGCAAACACTTAGCTCAAGACGAGATACAACTCCAGGCTTAGATAATTTACCCTACATAATGATTAGGAAATTAAATAGAGTTGCACAAGTAATTTTATTAGATATTTGTAATCTACTATGGGCAAAACAGATCATACCCAAAGCATGGAAAACTCAATGTATTATCCCTATCTTAAAACCAAATAAACCAGCTGATGATTTTAATTCATATAGACCTATATCCTTAGCTTCATGTCTAGGTAAGCTATTTGAACAAATGATAAAACTGAGATTAGATTACTATATTGAGTCCAATAATATCTTACCCCAATGCCAATTTGGCTTTCGAAAAGGTAGGAGTGCTCCTGAAAGTTTTATGGCTTTTATCTCAGACATGAAAAGTTGTTTGTTGGCTCGTTCTTCAGCAGTATGTGTATTCCTAGATATTCAGGGTGCATATGATAATGTTAATTTAGACCGTCTCTGCCATATATTGCATCATTTAAAATTACCTGGAAAATTGATAGAATGGATCTATAACTTTTTGAATGGGCGCACTATTTATGTTAAATATAATAATATTCTACATGGACCCACTATGTCATATAAAGGTTTGATGCAGGGGGCATGTCTGTCACCAATTTTGTACAATATATATACAGCACAAGTACTGAAATATGTAAATAACAGTAATGTGAAAATCTTACAATTTGCTGATGATTTGCTGATGTACAGTGTGGATAGAAATGTAGAGGTGGCACAAAATAATATCAACTCTGCTTTAAAACAGCTAGAGAATTACTATAAGAGTGAACTTAGACTAAATATAAACACAACAAAAAGCTCAGTTATGGTTTTTGGTTCAGATAGCCCAGTTCAGGTTAAATATAATCAACTAACTATTCCAATATGTAACAGTCAAAAATTTTTAGGAGTTATTGTAGATAATAAGCTTAAATTTGAACAACATATTAATTACATTTCTACTAATGCATTTAAGGGTATTAATGTCATTAGAAGTCTAGCGGGAGTCTTCTGGGGTGCAGATCCAAAAATTCTATCCACACTCTACAAGAGCTTAGTTAGGAGTCACTTTGATTATAGCTGTCTGGCATATATGAATTGCAACCCTACTTTATTAAAAAAACTTGATGTAATTCAAAATATAGGTATAAGAATTGTATGTGGGGCAATGAAATCCACCCCAATAAATGCCATGGAAGCAGAAACCTGCATACCTCCACTTACACTGAGAAGATATAAGTTAGCTCTTAATTTTGCTATAAAAGAGTTATTTGCTAGTAATAAATTGTTAATGCAAAAGTTCATATTGCCTTCTCAGCTCTCACAGGAGTTCTATGTGGAAAATGTTTCCAGTGACGATATTATAAATAGGAGACTTCCTACAATGTGTACAATATTATCTAGTTTAAATGAAACGTTTGTAAATATGTATAAATGCACTGATAATATTTTACCTCTTTATAAATGTAAATATGAGTCTTTAGTATGCAATAGATTTACAATCAATTTTCCTAAAATAGATAACAATATAGATTATCTCCAATTTATTAATAGTAAACAAAGCTACTATAAACTTTTTACAGATGGTTCAAGAAATAATAATTTTGTTAGAAGTGGGTTTTATGACCCTCAATGTAGTTATACTAAAGTACTTGAAATTAACTGTGAGTGTAGCATTTTTACGGCAGAGGCTTATGCTATCTTACAAGCTTTGTATTATATTAAAATTGTAAATAGTGTTGTAAATAGATTCATTATTATAACAGACTCTAAGAGTGTTTTGCTAGCTTTAGAAGGTAACAGATTAGACTTTAAATTGAACTATCTTATTTACACAATAAGGGATGTCATTGAAGACCTCAGACTAGAAGGAAAAGAAGTGGAATTCTTATGGGTCCCCTCCCACAGAGGTATTGCAGGCAATGAAACCATAGACAAAGCCTTAACAGTAGGATATGATGAAGACCAGAAAAGGAATCTGAGAGTACCATTTACTGACTACCACAGCAAAGTAAATGAGATGATAAGAATTTTGTGGACCAGATATTGGACGACTATGAATCAATCAAAAGGCAAATGGTACTCTGAAATACAAAAGTCTCTACCAATTAAACCTTGGTATAATGCTGTATCATGCGACTCCAGGAAATTTATAACAGTGATCAATAGATTACGGTTCGGTCACTGCTTAGTGCCCACTCACCTGCACAGACTAAGGATAGTTCCTGATGACAATTGCACCTATTGCAGAGCTCCTCAAGCGGATATTGCACATTTGGTATTTTCTTGCCCAGAATTTGGTCTTCAGCGTCTTAAATTGGTTGCTGAGTTACAAAACTTGACAGAAGCTGAAGCTGAAACCTCACAACTTAGTGTTCCCCGCCGTCTTCAAGATCTATTAGCCAATCCAAAGTTCTACAAATTACTCTACCAATACATGGAAAGCACAGTGGGAAGAATTTAAAATTGAATCCGTTGGTCAGGTTGAAGAATGTGACATTGGTTTCTGGCATTTTTGACAAAATATGATTCCGGCTCAATGGACTGGTATCCAAGCCATGGACACTTAAACAAAAAAAAAAAAAAAACAGGGCGATCAGACAACTTATTTTCTTCCACGCACTACCAACAGGCGAAAATTTTCTGTCGCGCTGTTATTTCATCCACACTAGCGAAAAATACATAAGAGTAGCACTACCCTATCTCTTTCAATATCTGCCTTCTCCCTTGTTCACTGTTCATTCATAACTGCAAGATTGACATTTGATTTAATTACATTGATAAATTTTCCAAACATGGCGGAGCAAATTTGTAAATATTCTAAATTTGGTTATAAATTTAGATAGACAATTGAATTTTAAATTAATTCCCAATTGTAATTGACCTCAATATATAATGATGACCACTTTCTAACCGTAACATAGTAAAATGTGAAAGTGAAATCCAGTACATAGTGAAGATAACCTATGAAGATAACAAACAACCTCTTTTTTGTTGAAAATCGTAAGTATTCCATTGAAAGTATAATATAAGTTATGAGATATTAAGTGTATGTGCCTTGTGATATAAGTTTTTCTAAAAATCTATGTTATAACTTGATTATTTTTACTGGGAATTAACCTAACCTAACCAACTTTTAAACAAGACATGATTTAATTTTACAATATTAAAACACACTCAATACTACGTTATAGATGTATTCAATGTTCTTGATGCAGAGTTTCTACCATCTTCTTTACTTGAGATACTGTTTTGACTTGTAACTGTTTTTAAAGACGATGTTATTTCCATGAAGGAATGTTCACATAGAAGAATCAATAGTAATTTTTCTTAATACATTTTCAGCATAAAACTTGCAAATCTTGGGTTGAAGAAGCTGGCACTGGCAATATAAAAAATTGAAATAAAATTTTAGAGGAACAGCTATTGGAGATTTGTACAACTTGAAGAATAAATAAAATACCATTCCATCAAGAAGGGAAATAAGGTAATGTATGGTATTTATTTAACATTTCGTTTTAAGTAATTTGGACAAAACAAACATCACAGTTTCATTTAAGATAGGTGTTGCAAAAACAATTTTACCAACTACGTTGGTAGATTTTTACTTGTCCCTTCACATGTGCCATCGAAATAATGTCAGACTTTATATATATATTCATTGTTGGGAAGTTACACTTTTACATAGAGATATTAGAAAACTACCCATGCGAAGCCGGGGGCTTGTATCCCTGTTTATACTGTTTACTCTTATTTTTCGCTCCTACAAGTTGCAGCGTGATATTAGATAGCTTAAAGCCTTTCTCCATAAATAGACTATCTAACACATAAATAATTTTCCTATACACACCAGTAGCTCCTGAGATTAGGGTGTTCAAACAAACAAACTCTTCAGCTTTACAATATTTTTAATTTCATAAATTTTTTCTTTTTATGTTTCAGTAATTGGGGAAAGAGCATAAGTGTTCAATGGCTCAAAATCTACATAAAACAATAACTTGGAGAGTTCCAGATTGAAAAATCTATAAATTAACTTACTATGATAACTACTTTAATATTTAATGATAGTTGATGAAAATCCCAATGGGATTCTTATAATACCTGCGACTTTGTTGTTTATTTATATCCAATATGTTATTTTAGTAGCTAATCTGTCTAGCTATCAACTATTTTCAGAATCCATTCATTAGTTGTCATATGAAAGAGTACCAAACATCCTTACATTAACAGATACTTTTAATATCAAGATATATGTTGGATATTTTGCAATTTTGTGAAAATTAACTTGCCAATAATTACTAACATGGATGTAAAGTAATATATAATTTGTGCTAATTATCTTTGATTGCTTTTGTGAAGATTATTTACATAAACAAGTAGTAGTGATAAGATAACTTCTATTTTAAAAAACTAAAGTGATGTTTAAAATATTTACACATATTGGACTTATTAAAGATTAGCTGAAGTAAAGAATTAAATTCAAGAGAATTAATTATTAATTACAATGGAATATTTATTCTTTATGACGTTAACTGTTATGTAAACTAAACATACTCGTATTTAATAATAAATTATCCAAAAATCATTTTTTCAATAGTAAAAGTATTTTGGATAGTTTCAAATATTTCATAGATAGTTTTACAATTCATTTAAAGCTAATTTTGTTATAAATTTGTTCATTGTTCTAGCTGTACATTTATTCTAGGTAGGTGTAGGTCTAATAAATCAGTGCAAGTAATTATTATTTCCAAACGGCACACTGGAAAATGTTTTGATGTTTATAATTTACTTTTTTAAGTGTTGATGTATGTATAATTACTGTATTATATTAGTCAGTTGGACTTTATTATAAAGTTTTCCAAAAACTCTTGAGAATCGCTGTTGTATAAATTTAATTTAATTATTTAAATCACGATGTCACTAGGAAGTGTTATTAAGAGCAATTGTATTATAGGAATAAAAGCAATACACGTTTTATTTCAGAACTGATTGGTGTTTTAATTTACTTTTATTATTTTTAAACTTGAGAAGATTTCCGTTTAGAAACCGTACTTTTTTTCGATAAACGTCGGTTATATACTTCACTATTTTCCCGATAACCGGAATTAACCGGTATATGTATAAATTACTATTAAATACATCACTCCAAGTTTATGACGTCATCACAGCCAATCAAATTTGAGTTGGTGAGACCCATGGGAGTACCCTATTTAAGTACTTGTAAGTGCGGTAGAGACGGGTAATGTGCTACGTCACAGTGTTCAAAAAAATCTCATTATTCTCATACATGGAAATTACTTATTTAGAGCTGGCAATCCTGAAAATTGCTGGAAGAAGACAGGCAAAAATGACATGTCGCAACGAAACAGACCAAATGTATGAAGTTGGTCGTCTGGTTCATTATTGGTCTGTGTTTTCTTCACATTCACACGAAATGACACAAATGAAATAAGTTTTGCACTTGTGAAAACTTGCCGAGTGACACCTGGGCAGGTACCAGATGAGAAAGGTAACTAAAAATAGGAGTTATTTTACTTAAATTCACATTGCTGATTTTTTAATATGTTATTTAAAAGTTATATTCAAGCAGTCATACAAATTAGAGTGACCAAACATCCCCTAAGACAAAAAATATTCAGCCAGAAGTATGAGGGCGAGAACACTACCTATGCATGCGTTTCAGAGTAAGTGAAACGTACATAATAACTCGGTTTCCCTTCTTAAACTCACCATCTGTTTTAATCTACTGTGTATGTGCTGTTTGCGTGTAATGTAACCTATAGCCTATAGTCAAAATCAAAGTCAATATTTTTTATTTATACATATTACATATGTAATACTGTGAATAGTCTCTATATAAAAAAAACTAGCAGTCCCGGCGAACTTCGTTTCGCCTTAGAGGATTTTCCCGCGCATTCTACGAAAGACATTTTAAGACTCATTTTTCTACACCTTCGGTTACATTGTTCAAATTTTACCAAGGATCCCTAATTTTGTAGCCTATGTCAAATTGGAAGAATGTAGCATTCTATTGGTGAAAGATTTTTTTAAATCGGCCCAGTACTTTTTGAGCCTATTTATTACAAATATACAAATTTACAAAAAAAGATACAAATCTTTCCTCTTTATAATATTAGTGTAGATGAAGCTACAACAAACTATAACTAACGAGAAGATACCGGCAAGAGACTAGTAGTTTGTTTTACAAAAAAAGCTAAACTTATAAGGTACTAAGTTTGCACTAAGACATACAGTACAGTTACCTAGTTTATCAATAGTAAAAAAAATATTTATAATCAATCAATTAAAAAATATGAATAATGTAGAGCTTAATCTCTTTTATATTATAATATGCATCATAATTTAAAATATGCATAATTTTATTTTATATTTTGGCCCACACGACACTGAGGAAACGCAACAAAACTTTTCAAAAAAATATAAAAAGTGTAGGTAAGTAGTGCAGGCTAGCAGACTAGTTAATGGTCCACCCACACGTTCTTTTCATTTATACCTGCCCAGGTGTCACTCAGCAAGTTTACACAAGCGCGTAGGTATTCGAGGCACACGAGACGCTACTGAAAACTTAATTCATTCGTGTGAAAATAAGTTATGTCTGATCGGTCTAGGATCTTACTCTAAATATGCAGGCCTAGCATGCCTAATAAGTCCTTCGTTATAATGTCTGTGAATAACAGGCCCAGCATGCGCCATCAGGCCTAGCATACGCAACGCAACGTCAAATTTCTCGCATGAGACGACAAAAGTTTTGATACTATTAATTGGGTAATAGCACACCGCACTCGTATTTTCAGCCAATCAGCCGCTGACACACTGACTTCAATCGATTTTTAGGCCTAGCATACGCAATATGTCAAATTTATAGCATGAGACGACAAAAGTTTCGATACTGTTGATTGGCTAATAGCAACTAATAACTTCAATCGATTTTGACGCGCAACAAAATTTTGTCACATGGCGCATGCTAGGCCTGTTTGACGTTTATTAAGAGCGCGATAAAATTTAGTCACGTGGTGCATGCTAGGCAAAGGAAGGTCGCGGCGTTTTAGTTAAACTATTAGATTACAATGAGAATTATTTTTTATATTATACATATATCGCACCCCTAGATGAAACTTCAGGATTTCAAAACCTACTTCAAGGTACTTTTAACACATTATTTTTGTTCTCCAGACGGTAGGGAACTATTAACAAAGACTGACGGATCTCGGACGGACTTTAGACTCCTCAGACGATAAGTCCTTTAAGCTATTTAAGTCCTTTAAGCTGTTTAAGTAACAGCTAAGAGTTTTACGTTAAAAGCCTGGGACTAAAAAGGCTAGTCTTATGACTAAAGCTTGGGGCTAATATACTGAACCAGTCGTTAGCAGGTATTTTTCGTTCACTGGTCGTTAGGTGTTGAAAAGGGGCGAGTCTATATTAAAAGACTTAAAAGCCTGAGTCTCTTTCATCACTAGCTGTAAAAAGCGATTTGGTACCTCAAATTTACAAAAAGATGGAGTTACATTGAAATAGGTCCATAAATATTAAAGTTTTGTGAATCGGTAGTATATTTTTAGCTGTCGCTTATTGAGGTCCTTTCATCCTTATTATAAGAGTCCTTTTCTTCAACGCCTAAAATCATCCTTTACCTACTCTCTCAGGCTTAGCATGCGCAATTCGTAAAATTTATCGCATAAGACGACAATAATTTCAATACTGATTATTGACTTATAGCGCACCGCATTCGTATTTTTAGCAAATCAACAGCTGACGCACTGACTTCAATCGATTCTGACGTTTGATAAGCGCGCGATAAAATTTAGTCGCGTTGCGTATGCTAGGCCTGTCTGTCGATTGTTTTCTCTTCGAGAGCTGTTTAAAAAAACAGCCAAGTGCGAGCCGGACTCGCTCATGAAGGGTTCCGTAGCAGCAAGTAACATAATAAAAAAGTTTAAATTTGGGTTGAACAAAATAAAAGGTAAATAGTGGTTTACGATTTACATTATATTATCTTATTTTAATTGTTAGAGGGGGGGGGGGGGGCATCATTTTTCCACTTTGCAAGCATCTCATTAAGGCCAATCAAAAATACTAGACTAGTTTTTAAATCCTAACGACTACATCAGTATTGTAGCCCTTTAGTCTTTAGTCATAAGATTGCAAACTGCGACTAATTTCAGTCGTAGTCTTTAAACCTTAACCTTATAACATAAAGGCCTAAAAGACTAAAAGGACTAAAACGCCTTATTGCCTTGGGCTGGCGTGTCACATATGAAATTGAACGTATTGGTAACTCACGAGTAAAATAAAATTGGGAAGCAGCAACATTGTTAATTACGGTTGTTGCACAGACATATATTATTAAATGTTTGTGGGTTGTTTTGCAAACTTAAGATGTTTTTATTGTTGAATCATTAAATCGGTGGTAGAAATGGTATTTTTAGTGTGGATATATTATAGCCTAATAACGTGCCTAGATATATATCCTATATTTTTAATTTAACAAAACAAATGATTACCTATCTGTTATTATTAAAATACAATATGATTAAATAATTATGAATAAATATCATGTATTTTTAAGTTCATCTTTGTGGTAAGTAGGACACAACACCATGGATTTCACAACACTCAGGTGTGAGTCCTGTCCTAAACAACTTTAGTCGTTTTAGTCTTTTGGTTTTTTGAAAACAACTCTAAACGTTTAAGTTGCTTAGGCTTTTTATACAACGACTAAGTTTATTAATAGGTATAAATTCGAAGCTTTAGTCTTCGTTTTGGAATCGAGTCCTGTAAGATAGAGGCTAGTCTTTTTTTTAATATGCCTTAAAAGAATAAGTCTCTTTTATCACTACACCACCGGTGCGATTTTTTCTACCTACTTGGTAGGTACTAGCCAATTTGGCTACTTGACTTGTTGTAAAATTGCATCCATTTATCTGGAGAAAATTTAATTCACCAGAGCAAAATAAGATTTTGTGACTGTTATGGGTCGGGACGACTTCGTTTTATTCAAATATCGAATTTTTAATTTATGGAATATGCTCAAATAAATTCTTAATGCAGTTAGCGACACAATAATTCAATTAAATCATCATCGTATCGCCACATTAAATTAAATTAAATTGGCTACTTGACAGTGTTAACAATAAAATATGAAAAGTGTTAGATATGTTAGCTTATTAGTTAAGTAATCATTTTGCATTTTTACTTTTTAAATAAAAGCATAGTTAGTATTTTATTTTTGCAAAATAAATTTTAGTTTTTTTATCTGTGGAACAAAAGAACCGAAACGGAAACCACCATTGCAATTCGGAAATGACAGCTGTCGGCGAAAATTATTTATTTTAATGTGGCGAAACAATGATTATTTTACCGATTAAATTGAATTATTGTGTCTCTAATCGTATAAAGAATTGATTTAAACATTTTCCGTTTATCTTAATTAAGTCGTTCCTATGCGTATGGGTTCGTTGTATATGACGTTGACGTCATAATTGCTACAATGACGCGACTAGGCGTTTTCGCGCGCTTTTTAAATGTGTTACACAAAATCTTATTTTTCTCTGGTTATTTAGATTATTTCCAGATAAATCGAATTGCTTGGGATATAAAATGAACGGGCGCACATTTTACAATACTTTTTCAAAAACTGTCAAGTAGCCAAATTGGCTCAGCATTCATGCGAACATTTGCGAATTGCAGTGTGTCACAGTGTGTGTTAAGTGACGTCATACAAATGGTGGTTTCCGTTTCGGTGCTTTGGTCCCACAGATAAAAGTTAAATATGATTTGCAAAAATTAAATACTAACTACATGTTTAATTAAACAATTAAAGTGTAAACTATTAGGCTAACATATCTAATACTTAGCATATTTTATTGTTAACAATGTCAAGTAGCTGTCATTTTAAATTGAATGATTTTTTCCATTGGTAACATGTAGTGTAGGCGAAGTGACGCGACTGCATGTCGAACGAACGATTTTTCGTGAAATTTTACTAATAAGTTGATAAAAGTGTGTCCATTGTGTGAAATTTCGATTTGAAAGGTAAGATAGGTCCTAAAATATTATTTGCTAAAGTATGATTTGAACTAAAGCCCCGTTATCACTATCCATTTAGATGACACACCCATAGATAGATCCTCCATTTCATTCGATAAATTATCATTCATCTGCTATATCATCAATTCAGAAAGTTAAAATCTAACTGTAATTCTATATATTTATAAGTTAAGGTATATACTTATGGGATACATCCTGCGGATGTCTATATTTGTGTTGGTCCGTTATCCTTATTAGGTTTATTTTGGAGCATTACGTCATTGTACATAAGAGGGGAAGTAGGATCACGGCATAGGTCGGCAGCTGTTTGAGTGTGTGTGCCGGTTGTTGAGCGGCGGACCGTGCCGGTCGCGGAATCTGGAGCAGCGTCGAGAATCGACGGTCGGCTTTCGCACTGCTTCAGTATAGTCGTGACTTTCCATCGATTGATAATTCTACAGTAGGTATCTAGATAGTGCTTGTTGAATACTGATTACAACACATTACTGCAGTGCTGTTTTTTATTGATTACCTCCTTTCTACATACACTGGGTATGTCTATAGAACTTATTATGTAGAGTAAAAGTGTTACATGGACAAAGTTACTTAAATTGTATATTGCAGAGCATGTAACAAGTAAAAGAAAATTTAGAAATTGTAACATTTTACTGTCACAGCATAATGTTGAATCTGTAAACAAAATTCTAGTAGAATTAATTTACTTTTGCGGGGCCTGTATTTAACATATTGATAAGTAAAAAGTAGATTGAGATGAAGGAAGGCTAATTGAATAAATTGTAATACAATGAGGAATGTGCTAGTTGCTAAGTGAACCACACCCATAAACAGTCTGTGTAGATGTATATAGAGGTCATTGCAGCTGGTATCATATTGCTGGTATTGATTACCTGCCGTCGAGGACGAGAGAATGGTGTAGTTACTATTAGTCAATTGTAATCTACATTTATATTATAATGTAAAAAATTGGAACCCAATTTACATGTCATAAATGTGAGGGATCAACCTGTCTACTAATTGTCAATTTGGTTTAATAGGTATTTGATTATCACTAAACTATGTCATTAGTTTTTAAAATTAGAATAGAATTTACTTTTATATTACTACACTTGTTTTACAACATTTTAAATTCTTACATGTGAGAAAACCCGTATTCAAATGTTTTGAATTCGTCCCAAAATCATCTGGTAAATTTTTAGCCATCTGCCTCTCAAAGTATTTTGGTAATTATCTTGACTATGGAAATTGTTGTAGTGTGAGTCACAAGGTCACATGATGTCAGCACCAGGCACTCAGCTGTCAAGTGAGGCTGACCTCACTGACTGAATAGAAGCCACACAATTGATTAGATAAAGCCTTTTGAATAAATGCATTCAACTTGAAATAACTCTTTTTTGGTACTTGTATTGCAAATTGTGCCAGTTTTAAATTTAAACCACTTTCAAAGTAATTGCTAAATATCTCTTCCATAATTTATTATAGTTTTTATTTTTACATTAGACGTATAAAAATAAAAACTATAATAAATTATGGAAGAGATATTTAGCAACTACTTTTACATTGGACGTATACAAACATACGGTTCCGGACCATGTACTGGCTGATGGCACGCAACTCTAAACTTTCGGTGGACAACAAGCTCCTAATCTATAAAATGATCCTCAAACCTGTGTGGATGTACGGGATCCAACTTTGGGGAAGCGCCAGTAACTCCAATCTAAATATTATACAGAGACTGCAGAATGGCATGCTTCGTACCTTGTCGAATGCTCCATGGTTTCTCACTAACTCTGAAATCCATGAAGCTCTGGAAATCAAAACAGTAAAGGAAGAGATCCAACAGTCCTCCACTAACTACAAAAATCGGCTCGACAACCACCCGAATGACTTGGCTGCCGAATTAACAAGAATCAGCTACAGGAAACGCCTTAAACGCCATGATATCCAGACTCTACATGCTCGATGTTAAATAGGAGTGTCTCCTGCTGGGGAGACCCCTCACAATGCTTCAACCGCCCAACAAATCTGCTTATAGTCCTGGGACTGATTGCAGATGCAGACGCACAAAAAAAAAAAACATTGGACGTATTGTTATGCAAAGGAGCATTAGTACTTAATGTCAATCAAGTATTTCATCTGTTATTTCAAATAGTACAGCTGTTTGAGAGAAATTAGTAATAATCATCATTAGAAACTTGAGTGTAAATAATGCTTGGAATAAAATAATTCAACTTTGGTGTGTTGTATTTGAGCGGGTTTTAAGAAGAAACTATGATTGATCTGTATATAAATTGTATACAAATAGATATTTTGCTAGTTCAACAATTAATTGTTGCAGTTAATAAGACGCATCCATCATGGAGCAGATCCCACCCCCTAAGGAGGTGAAGATCCTCGAAACAGCTGAGGACATCCAAGAGAGGCGTGAACAGGTGGGAATCTTACATTCTTTGTGTATTTTAAAAAAAATGGATACTTATAAATATTCAACTTATATTTTCTTTATCAAAAAGTATTTTGGTACCTTTGTTCTTATCTTATCACTGTATTCAACTTATATTTTCTTTATCAAAAAGTATTTTGGTACCTTTGTTCTTATCTTATCACTGTAGAATGATGTAAAGTCTGTATATCTAATCCGTTACCTGTTTAACTAGATGTAATAAATTATGTGAATGTAATGAAAATAATCAAAACAAATTTAATTAATGGTGGATGGATGTAAATTGAAGTTAAAAGGAAATGGGAACTTTATCTCATTAGGAATCAAGGTGAATCCATTGAGTTGGATTAATATCTTTATATATTACTAGCTTTTGTCCCTGACTTTATTCATGCTATTTTTATTTCGTTTAAAGGCACTAAAAATCACATAACAGATTTGACACATAGCAGGTTTTGGTTTGATAATGACGATATATACAGTGTCAATGTGTGTATAAGTAATTTATTATATCAAGTGTTCATAATATTGATTTATAAGCATTCAATGTGTTAACTGTCCCTGCATAAGCAACTAGGGCAGTGACCCTGCCCTCAGCTGCTCAGTTGTGGGTTTAAATCCTAACCAACGCACATGTTTTCAATTTATGTGTCCATTGTTATGTGTTGATTAGCATCTACATTGATTGGATCCCATAGTGCATAACTATATAACTATGGGATCCAATCAATGTAATTGTAATGTGTTTTTGAATAAAAAACATATCCTAGTCAAAGGAATACGGAATACATTATTTAGTTAGTAGTAATGATTTAAGTAAACATTAATAGTCAAACAGAACAATGGAATTTATACTGTCTTGGTGTGTGTTAGGTGTTGAACCGCTATGAGGACTTCAAGCAAGAGGCGCGCGCCAAGCGTGAGAAGCTGGAAGACTCGAGGCGTTTCCAGTACTTCAAGCGCGACGCCGACGAGCTCGAGTCCTGGATCCAGGAGAAGCTGCAGGCAGCCAGCGATGAGAGCTACAAAGACCCCACCAACTTGCAGGTATGACTAACGAACAGATGAAATGGTATTATTAGCATGCATTCAACTTGTCATGGAAAGAATTGAGTTTACACCACTTCAACTTGGTGGCTTTGTTTTAAATTAATATAAATCTGATCATTTCAGTCGCGCAATGGCTCGAACACCAGAAGCACAAAAGGTTCAGGTTCGATTCTTGGTCAGGTCAATTCGTGAATCAAACTTTTCTAATTTTGGGTGTGCGAGGTTGACGCCCCCAGTAAGTTTCGTTTTTAGTACTCAAAGAAAACTTTACCTTGATACCAGTTCATTGGTGTTACAGTCTGGCGCATTAATATTTATCAAATTTCATCAGGCCAAGATCCAGAAGCACCAAGCATTCGAGGCGGAAGTAGCGGCTCACTCGAACGCCATCGTCGTGTTGGACAACACCGGCAGCGACATGATATCATCCGGGCACTTCGCGTCGGACACCATCCGCCGGCGGCTGGACGAGCTGCACCGGCTCTGGGAGCTGCTGCTGTCGCGGCTCGCCGAGAAGGGCATGAAGCTGCAGCAGGCGCTGGTGCTGGTCCAGTTCTTGCGCCACTGCGACGAGGTCATGTTCTGGATCCACGACAAGGTTTGTCAATGTTGCCTAACTAACCCTATCATGAAGGCTGCAGATTAAAGAGGGGTAGGGCATAGCGAATTATCGCTCGAACTGGAGCAGCCTGACTGGTGAAATACCTCCACCTTACAGAAGACCGCAGCCAAATAACAATCACTTCTGTGTTGTTGTGTTCCTGCGTGTGAGTAAGGTTTCCAGAGCTCCTGGCGGGGTGCTACATTAGTAGGAGGGGTCAAGGGCGACAAGTCCAGTAACAGATTTATTTTGCTGTACTTGTCACCCTTAAGTTAGGACCTCATTACCACTTATTATCAGGTGGGATGAGGTCAAACTTGAAGTGCAATATAAAAAAAAAATGATTGCATTTTACACCTAACTTTTGGGAGCTCACACCCCTAGAAATTGAAACTACTGCTGGAAAGTGTATAGTGTAGCTTAAAACTTGGCTCTGAGAGTAAGTTTTAAGAGTGAGAGAAACATTTCCGCATATACCAGTATCTTTAAAAAAATCTGCCAATAAACCGACTGAGAAATATTGTATGGTTGGGATCTTACTCCTGTAGTAAGTTCGGTACTTAGTATTAACTTTCAACATATAAGAGGATTAGCTAAATCCTGGATCAAGCTGGTCAGGTAGCGTAGCCTATCAGCTTGTGCTAATTGGTTAAGTGAAGAATTAATAATGCTGATTGATTTATTATCTTGAGAGTCATATATTTTGATACAGAAAGAAATGTACCTAATGTAAAAAACTCTTAAAGGTAAATAAATTTAAATAACATTTATGAAAGTAAAAAGTAGATTGTCCAGTTTCTCATCCTCATCATTGAAGCCTATGTAGTAAATAGAGTGATGTAGAAATGACTAAAGTGGCCTTTTGGTAGGTACAAGTCTTTGATTGAATGTAGGTGTTGTTCTGCTGAATTACATCATAGAGTCAATTTCACTTGTGTACTACAAAACTATTTACAATAGAGCAATCTAAACCCATAGTCCCTAAGAAATAGATCTTGTCAATATACTGTTCCCAAACTTTGGGGCCCCTATTTCGGGATAAAAAGTATCCTGTGTGTTATTCTAATATCTATCTAAATACCAAAATGTATCCAAAGCCATTCAATTGTTTTTGCATGAAGAGTATCAACCATGCATCCAGACACCCATACATACTTCTAAGCTATCACATTTTAAATATGTATTAGTAGAAACAAATGTAATTAGTAGGATCTTTGTTTTATTTTTTATGACGGTACTATTTTTTTTTTGAGACTTGGAATGGCGCGTCTCCAAAGTCCGGCACGCTCGCCTCTCGGCTACGGAGGTCGTTTTTGCTGTCCAATAGAAAAAAAATGTAATACATAATATGTTTATCTGTTGTAGGAGACGTTCGTATGCGCTGACGAGTTCGGCTCTGACCTGGAGCACGTGGAGGTGCTGCAGCGCAAGTTCGACGAGTTCCAGAAGGACATGGCGGCGCAGGAGTACCGCGTCACCGAGGTCAACCAGCTCGCCGAGCGGCTCGTGCTCGAGGGCCACCCCGAGCGGGAGACCATCGTCAAGCGGAAGGACGTAAGTAGCTGGGCTAATGTCTCCTAATGTTTTTTTTTATTTTGTGATACTGCAATCTGTCTCCTCATGGACATTCAGCAATATGATGATTATTATTGCAACTCTTATGTGGTCTAAGTCCAGCGTCATAGCCACTTCAATGTAGAGAACAGTTGTACATTCAATGTCCCGAACTTATCTGCTGTGTTATTGACACAAATCCAAAGGTGTTTTCCTTTTGAGTCCTGAGAATTTGATTCTCGGCTTCATCAACTCTGCAGCAAGCTCGTTGGAATGGTTTAGTATACGGTCCCTGTATTTTGGCATCACTTTCATTATTTCTTCCTTAATTGTTGGAATTCCTAAAACATGTTGCAACCTCTGATTAATAATGACCACTGCCATCTCCATCGACAGGCTTAACAAAATGCTGCATCCTTTTTGTGCCTTGAGTAGTCAATGGCATTCAGTATTTAAATAAAGACGCAACGCAATTAAAATGTTACCAACAGCACAATAGATTGAACATTTCAATATTGCTCTTACTTCATTCGACTCTTAGTTGCTTCAAATTTTTGAATATATTGAGCGTCACTGACTATTTGACGCTGATTGTAAGGTCGGGATCATTAATTTGTATGACTCGGTACCTTGTCATATTCAAATCAGTAAGTCAGATGACAAGGTACATAAGTAAAATTTACTAAATTAATAATCATAAAGTTATGTTTAATCTGCTTTGGGTGGAAGTTTTCAATAAAATTGTATGTGATTTAGGTGGTTTCAAGTGTAGTCGCTGTTAAAAAATGTTGAGTCAAGATTCTAACAGGAATTACAAAAGATGTAGTAAAATTCAGGTTACAATTTATTGGTATCTTTTGAACGTACTATAATGAGAGTATCTTGCAGGAGCTGAACGAAGCCTGGCAGCGTCTGCGTCAGATGGCGCTGATGCGTCAGGAGCGTCTGTTCGGCGCGCACGAGATCCAGCGGTTCAACCGCGACGCCGACGAGACCATCGCCTGGATCTCCGAGAAGGACGTCGTGCTCGGCTCCGACGACTACGGCCGCGACCTCGCCACCGTGCAGACGCTGCAGGTACGGACGCCGCGGCCTACCTGCGAGATTGTCGTTTGCACCTTCTAGATGTCTTAAGATGCACATAAGCAGCATATGCGAACTAGTGTTGCCGGATAATCGATTATCGATTAATCAATTGTGTCCACCGTAAACAATATAAAAATCTATCGATAAAAACGAGAGTCCAATCGATTTTTAGATTTTTGGCCCCAGTTTGGTTATCGATTAATAATCGATGCATAATCGATTATACGGAAACGCTAATGTGAAGTGTCAGGCCGGAGTACCAACCATTTAAGCAATTTTTAAATATTCAAATTCTTTACATACTGCACTTAAGTCTGTATACATATTTAAAAAATCTTATAACTAGAAGGTATATCAGCGATACCCTATAAGGGCATGATATTGTAAGAGAGCTAACTAAATTAATGTCTTATTCTCTGTATAGGAATTTATTAAAAAAAACTTTTAAGTTAAATGGTACAATACAAAATAAAGAGCACTATCATATTTAAAACATGTTAAGATGGTAAAGTAGGAATATAATATTACGAAGTAAAGATTACTAGAAAAGAACCTATAGCCAAATCTAAACCTATCGTTTATACAAAAAAAAGAACCGAAAAAAACAACAATAGATTTCATACAATCAAATAAGGTTTGTTGTGTACACTGTATTCCAGATAAATTAAACGTAGGTACTTTAAAAAGGAAAGTTAATTCAAGACAAAAGTAAAAATCTTTTACTGACCCTGCGATCTTCATTGTGAGCTCAATCTTCGCTTACCATCAGCGCAAGGCTAAAACTTGCCTAAACTTTAAATTTACAAGCATTCAAGTGTAGCTGATATAGAATGGAGTCTTTAGTCTGTCTTAGATAAGATCATCAGTAAATATTTTTTTGTACAATAATCACTGGCATCATCTGTGTTGAATTTACTATACCCAATGCAAGATTTATTTATAGACATTGAGTCATGCATGTTATAGGAAAGCTGGCTAACTCATTTTGGGTTGTTTGTTTGTTCAAAATCATAACAGGACGCATATCCGTGATTGGTAAACTTAATGGAAAAGTCATGTTTCCTTAATACTGGTTTAAACACTTTAAAATATATATATATTACACATGATTGTGTCTTTTACATCTATCCATTGTACAATGCCAAAGTAAACTGACACCTTCTAGGCAAACATGTTCTACCTAAGACATCATCTTTGCTTTCTATCTGAGGTCAAACGCAAGCTAATTTGTAAATATAAAAAACACAATATTGTTTATTTTATTGGAAGTATCGAAATGACCACGAAACTCGAAATTAATATTAAAAAAAAATGAGTATGCATATGATTTTAAATGAACAATTACTGTGTTTATTCAATATAGTTATTTGTAAAAGATAGAAGTACCCAGAAGACCCCGTCACCCTAGCACAAGTAATAATACTCAGAAATACATTATAATCTAAAAACAAAACTAAATTACTTGGTCCAAAATTACATGTAATATACTTGATTAAATAAATATTTGAGTTTGAATTTGAAAAGTAATAAGAAATAGATAAAATTTTGAATCTGTTTTAAAAATTGAATGTAACTTGTAGCGCAAGCATGAGGGCGTGGAGCGCGACCTGGCGGCGCTGGAGGACAAGGTGTCGACGCTGGACGGCGAGGCGGAGCGGCTGGCCGCCATACACGCCGACCACGCGCCCGCCATACACGCCAAGCGGGACGAGATCACGCACGCCTGGCAGCGGCTGCTGCAGAAGGCGACGGTAACTAATTGTTGCACTAGCTGTTGTTCGCGACTTAGCTCGCGCTATCTCGGGATAAAACCTATCTAGTATTGACATACAGTAGAGACGACTCTCTCTACCTACCAAGTCTCATCCAAATCCGTTCAGTAGGTTTTGTGTGAAAGAGTAAGTAATATACTTCCAGATTCCTATTTATCCAGACATCACATTCTTACAAACCTTCGCGCTTCTTATATTGGTAGAATAGGAATGATTACTCTGTATAAAGTAACATAATAAGGACTAAAATATTTAACCTAAAGACGCTATTTTGCAACTCATTATATCACAAAAAGGAAATTAAATTCAGCCTTTTAGTTATCATTATTAAATAGATAGACATTAGGTGTCATTGATAATTGTTATATGTACAAATGAAAGAGTTATTTATAGGTTCAAATTCAAAAACTTTGTATTGTGAGATTCAAACACCATAAAAGAAAGGGATACAGAAAGAGAGAGTAATGCGTAAGTAACAGTTGTCAAAAAGAAACACTTTGCTTAGTGATAATCGCAATATAGTGATAATTGGCTACTTGACAGTTTTTGAAAAAGTATTGTAAAATTTGCGCCCGTTCAATTTATATCCCAAGCAATTCGATTTATCTGGAAATAATCTAAATAACCACAGAAAAATAAGATTTTGTGTAACACATTTAAAAAGCGCGCGAAAACGCCTAGTCGCGTCACTGTTGCAATTATGACGTCAACGTCCTAGACAACGAACCGATACGCATAGGAACGACTTAATTAAGATAAACGGAAAATGTTTCAATAAATTCTTTATACGATTAGAGACACAATAATTCAATTTAATCGGTAAAATAATTATTGTTTCGCCATATTAAAATAAATAATTTTCGCCGACAGCTGTCATTTCCGAATTGCAATGGTGGTTTCCGTTTCGGTTCATTTGTTCCACAGACTCGAAACTAAAATTTATTTTGCAAAAATAAAATACTAACTATGCTTTTAATTAAAAAGTAAAAATGTAAAATGATTACTTAACTAATAAGCTAAAATATCTAACACTTTTCATATTTTATTGTTAACACTGTCAAGTAGCCAATTGTAAGTAGTAACAGATGTTTGATATGGTGTACAGGAGCGTCGGTCGGAGCTGGAGTCGTCGTACGCGCTGCACCGGTTCCTGGCGGACTACCGCGACCTGGCCTCGTGGATGAGCGACATCCGCGCGCTCATCGCCGCCGACGACCTCGCCAAGGACGTGCCCGGTGCCGAGGCGCTGCTCGAGCGCCACCAGGAGCACAAGGTATACTGTGACACTAGTCGTCCGCATATAAGCTATTGGCCGCGACTTTGCGTTATTTGGGTATTCAAAGTTTTCCAGATGTTTAATAGTATCTGTAGTCAAGCCGTTAAGTAATTATCGGCGGCGTAATATCATTATCATCAAAGTTTTATTGATGCCTATTAATTTTGAAAAAGATGCATTGTCCGCATGTAAAACCGTATCATACAAGTGAAAAAGGAAAGAAACCTTTATGTTAATTAAAAAAAGAAAAGGTCTTAATATCGAGCCTTGGGGAACCCCCATGCATATAGGGGCAACCGATGAATTCACTCCATTTACACTAACATTCCGAGTTCTGACAGATAGATGTGATTGTTCCAATTTGATTATTTTTAGTAATGCCATAATGCTGTAGGTTCATTACGTTGGTAATTTAACAAATAACACAATCAAACGCTGAAAACTGATAATTCGCAGAAAAACCCAACCACATCTCGTTTGCTCTCCCACGCATCAAATACATGCTTGATGAGCGCTACTTCTATAACAGTAGTGGATTTGCCTTTTGTAAATGCATATTTAGTTTTGTACAATAAATCGCTTAGTGTAAAATGAAATAAGAGTTGATTGAATATAATTTTACTAATCGTAGGTAGTATTGAAATCGGTCTGTAATTAAATGTGTTTCTTTTATCATCGGAATAGATAGTCTAGTTAGATATATGTAAGTTTCAAATTTTGTGAAAATATAAACTGTATTAGATTTGAATTCGAGTTTGATGACATAATTCTGATCGTAGCCATCGAGGTGCGCAAACCTTATATTGTATATAGTAGTAACGTTAAAGTGCGTGCCCCAGGGCGAGATGGACGCGCGGTCGGACGTGATGGGCGCGTGCTGCGCGGCCGGGCGCGCGCTGGTGGCGGGCGAGCACCGCGGCGCCGAGGAGGTCGCGGCGGCCCTGGCGGCGCTGGAGCGGGACTCGCAGGCCCTGCACGCGCTCTGGGACCAGCGCCGCGTGCTCTACCTGCAGTGCATGGACCTGCAGCTCTTCTACCGCGACACCGAGCAGGCCGACGCCTGGATGCACAAGCAGGAGGTACCCTCGCAACCCTTCCGTACTTAGAGCGCAGCGGTGGCGCTGGCGGCGCTGGAGCGGGACTCGCAGGCCCTGCACGCGCTCTGGGACCAGCGCCGCGTGCTCTACCTGCAGTGCATGGACCTGCAGCTCTTCTACCGCGACACCGAGCAGGCCGACGCCTGGATGCACAAGCAGGAGGTACCCTCGCAACCCTTCCGTACTTAGAGCGCAGCGGTGGCGCTGGCGGCGCTGGAGCGGGACTCGCAGGCCCTGCACGCGCTCTGGGACCAGCGCCGCGTGCTCTACCTGCAGTGCATGGACCTGCAGCTCTTCTACCGCGACACCGAGCAGGCCGACGCCTGGATGCACAAGCAGGAGGTACCCTCGCAACCCTTCCGTACTTAGAGCGCAGCGGTGGCGCTGGCGGCGCTGGAGCGGGACTCGCAGGCCCTGCACGCGCTCTGGGACCAGCGCCGCGTGCTCTACCTGCAGTGCATGGACCTGCAGCTCTTCTACCGCGACACCGAGCAGGCCGACGCCTGGATGCACAAGCAGGAGGTACCCTCGCAACCCTTCCGTACTTAGAGCGCAGCGGTGGCGCTGGCGGCGCTGGAGCGGGACTCGCAGGCCCTGCACGCGCTCTGGGACCAGCGCCGCGTGCTCTACCTGCAGTGCATGGACCTGCAGCTCTTCTACCGCGACACCGAGCAGGCCGACGCCTGGATGCACAAGCAGGAGGTACCCTCGCAACCCTTCCGTACTTAGAGCGCAGCGGTGGCGCTGGCGGCGCTGGAGCGGGACTCGCAGGCCCTGCACGCGCTCTGGGACCAGCGCCGCGTGCTCTACCTGCAGTGCATGGACCTGCAGCTCTTCTACCGCGACACCGAGCAGGCCGACGCCTGGATGCACAAGCAGGAGGTACCCTCGCAACCCTTCCGTACTTAGAGCGCAGCGGTGGCGCTGGCGGCGCTGGAGCGGGACTCGCAGGCCCTGCACGCGCTCTGGGACCAGCGCCGCGTGCTCTACCTGCAGTGCATGGACCTGCAGCTCTTCTACCGCGACACCGAGCAGGCCGACGCCTGGATGCACAAGCAGGAGGTACCCTCGCAACCCTTCCGTACTTAGAGCGCAGCGGTGGCGCTGGCGGCGCTGGAGCGGGACTCGCAGGCCCTGCACGCGCTCTGGGACCAGCGCCGCGTGCTCTACCTGCAGTGCATGGACCTGCAGCTCTTCTACCGCGACACCGAGCAGGCCGACGCCTGGATGCACAAGCAGGAGGTACCCTCGCAACCCTTCCGTACTTAGAGCGCAGCGGTGGCGCTGGCGGCGCTGGAGCGGGACTCGCAGGCCCTGCACGCGCTCTGGGACCAGCGCCGCGTGCTCTACCTGCAGTGCATGGACCTGCAGCTCTTCTACCGCGACACCGAGCAGGCCGACGCCTGGATGCACAAGCAGGAGGTACCCTCGCAACCCTTCCGTACTTAGAGCGCAGCGGTGGCGCTGGCGGCGCTGGAGCGGGACTCGCAGGCCCTGCACGCGCTCTGGGACCAGCGCCGCGTGCTCTACCTGCAGTGCATGGACCTGCAGCTCTTCTACCGCGACACCGAGCAGGCCGACGCCTGGATGCACAAGCAGGAGGTACCCTCGCAACCCTTCCGTACTTAGAGCGCAGCGGTGGCGCTGGCGGCGCTGGAGCGGGACTCGCAGGTCAGGTGGCGACTGCTGCCCTTGTCGATGCCTTCGAAGCTCATCATTACTTGTATATAAATTGTTAAATGTTACTCATCCCTTGTTTCCTCTCCCGGGAGCCATTCTCGGCTAGGTCAATTTAGAGAACTTATCTAAATTATTTGGAATTTGGATGTGCCGGTTGATGGCCACTATTACTATCCTTGGCCTAGTCGTATTGTTATTATAAGATAAAACCTTAGTTTTAGACCAGTGGATTAAATAAATCGTCAATCATAAATCTCCAGTCTTAAATCTGTTGTAAATTTCTATATGACATCTTTGACTTCAACCGAAAACCTTCCTAACAAAATTAGACCATGCATAGGTAAAAAACATGTGTTATTATTATGATATTTTTTCTAATGACCGTATAAACTTCAACACTCACTAATCATATCTGCTTCCAGGCTTTCCTAGCTAACGACGACGTCGGTGATTCCTTGGATTCGGTAGAGGCGTTGCTGAAGAAGCACGAGGACTTTGAGAAGTCTCTCGCGGCGCAGGAGGAGAAGATCAAGGCGTTGGACGAGTTCGCTTCCAAGCTGATCGAAGGGCAACACTACGCCGCGGACGACGTCGCTCAGCGCCGCGAAATGGTAAGGTTATTTATTGAATAAAACATGAACAGTTTAATTGGAACTTTACCAAATGAGGCAACCTTAGTCTTAAACCCATATTATAACCCATATGTCCTACCTTACAATCAATGTTGCCTGCGGAGCCTTGTAATCTTCAAGGAACTTTTATGGGAGCATAAGGCTCTCAACCCCAATCTAAATTAGGGGGTCACTGATCTATTTAATGTGGACTTCAAGCAAAGAAAACAAAATAAAGCAGTAAAGAAACTCATTCTTTAATCCCCAATGAAATACTTATTTGTATAAACCGTCCGCACGACCTCCATGACAAAAAATGTGTTAAGGACTAACACATTTTTTTAAATAGTTCCTGCGCGCCTGCGCCTGCGCCTTAAATAGCGCATAAGAAATCTCCATCCCAAACGATTGCTTGCCAAAATGCCACTGACGTCACACTGACGTATAATTGTGGTTACAGCTGTTGGAACGCCGCGCAGCCCTCTTGGAGAAGTCTAACCAAAGACGCGCTCTGCTGGAGGACGCTTACAAGTATCAGCAGTTCGAGCGCGACTGCGACGAGACCAAGGGTATGTATTGAGTTGCACTCTTAAATGCGTTTTCTACCTCTTATTTCAATAAGTTACTGTCCTACACAATTAAAAAACAGTGCTTGATGATCAGCTTGCATCATATAGTATTAAAAAATATGGCGGCAAATTGTATTTATGCATTTTCCACCTATCCATATAATTACGGCATGACATTGAATTGAATTGTCACTAGATGCCATTAGTGGGTACATTTTTACCTATCTATACAGGGTGTAACAAAAAGGCGAAATAATATTTTAGGGTATGTATCTATAGCAGGTGTACATTCAGTTGTATTAATATCAGCTAATTACAAACAAGTTTTTTCTTCCATACTAACTAAATAAATTGTTTTTTTACTGAAAATGTTGACAACCCTGATTGAGGTCATTCGCGTTTAACCACAGACGCGCCGCGCGATCAGCTGATGCGCGGCCGCACCGCTACGCGCCCGCGCAGCCCACCCGCCTACTAGAAACTACTATTACTTAATTTTACTTGGAATAGGACTGAATAATCAAACCATAATTACCGAAATGCATTTATTAAAATACTATTTAGAAACAGTACATAGAAATAATCTGTTAGGTAGGTACATTTCTTTTTATAACTACATATGTAGGTACACGTAAAAGTTAATGTCTAGTTTTTAGGACAATACCCGAAATATGACTTTACCCACTGAACTACATGACTTTACAATTGAAAAAATCTCTCATTAATTGTCAGCACCCCGTAATTTGAGTCAGTAAATAATTAAGACATAATAGGGACAACTTACAATGTAATCAACATGTAGGTATCAAATAATTATCGGAAATGGCAGTAATTTACTAACCTTATTTTTTTGATATGCTTAACTGACGCGATTTGCCAATTACTATTTTTTGTGTAATAAACAAGTTAGTTTCTTGGAAAATGTTAATTTATGTATGTGTTACCTGTTAAGTTTCTTATCACCAACACTTATGCGCACAAGGATACACTAAAAACCAAAGAACATTTTCACTGACACTGTTTTCTTCTTTCATTTGGCTTCGATACCACTCACAAAAGGTGACCCTTGGACCAAAGTCCGTAGGAATCTATTCTTGAACTCGCGTACTTGAACTCGCGTAAACTGATCTGGATCGGGGTCTCGAGCTCTGGATGCTCCCGTGTGCTAGGACGACCTTCACTTGTGGGCGGTCGGAAAGAGCCAGTGCTCTGCAGTCGGAGACACAGGTTCCTGAAGCAGGTGTACGACCTTAAAAGCCGCTGCTCCGCAAAGGGTCTGCCATCGATGAATCGCTGGCGATACAGATCACGAGCACCATTGATGCTCCCGGATGAAGCACCCCGACATAAAATCGTTTCATACTATTCACTATTTGAACACAAAGAATGATCTTCGCGAGACATAGTGACGAAGAATGAGATTTTGAAAGTTTAGATAGCGACTGCCCAACGAGAACGAATACGAGCAACTAAAAACACTAATCTCGTAGGTACGTAGGGATGCTCGATTTCGATTTGATTAATCGATCGATCGCAATTGAGATTTTTGTAACTTAATCGATTAATCGAAAATGGAAAAAATCGAGAAAGTCAATTATCTTAAGTTTATGTTTAAAGTCAATATTTACAACAATTTAAAATGTTGGCCCGACAGTCACACGCAGTGCTAAAAAAAATGTTGAGGTTTTGTTTCTGATAACAACAATTGGCTACTTGACAGTGTTAACAATAAAATATGAAAAGTGTTAGATATGTTTGCTTATTAGTTAAGTAATCATTTTACATTTTTACTTTTTAATTAAAAGCATAGTAAGTACTTTATTTTTGCAAAATAAATTTCAGTTTTTTTATCTGTAGAACAAAAGAACCGAAACGGAAACCACCATTGCAATTCGGAAATGACAGCTGTCGGCGAAAATTATTTATTTTAATGTGGCGAAACAATTATTATTTTACCGATTCAATTGAACTATTGTGTCTCTAATCGTATAAAGAATTTATTGAAACATTTTCCGTTTATCTTAATTAAGTCGTTCCTAAGCGTATCGGTTCGTTGTCTAGGACGTTGACGGCATAATTGCAACAATGACGCGACTAGGCGTTTTCGCGCGCTTTTAAAATGTGTTACACAAAATCTTATTTTTCTCTGGTTATTTAGATTATTTCCAGATAAATCGAATTGCTTGGGATATAAAATGAACGGGCGCACATTTTACAATACTTTTTCAAAAACTGTCAAGTGCCAATTGGATAATGACAGTCTTTGAAAAAGTATTGTAAAATGTGTGTTTTATATCCCAAAAAAAAAATTACCAGTGATAGTAAGATTTTGTGTAACAGATTATAAAAGCGCGCGTAAACGTCAAGTCACGTCACTTTACACCAAAACGATACTGGTCGGAACGCCTTAATTCTATGCAAACATCAAATTTTAAATGAATCGAAATTGTTCAAATAAATCCTTAATATGGTTAGCGACACAATAATTCAATTTACTCGGTAAAATCATCGTTTCGTCACATTAAAATAAATAAAATCCGTCGACAGCTGTCATTTGCGAATTGTAGTGTTTAATGACGTCACACAAAAGGTGCTTTCTGTTTCGGTTCTTTTGTTCCACAGACAAAAAAAGTAAAATTTAATTTTTAGAAATAAAATACTTTAAAATAAAAAAATAAAAATGTAAAGATATTACTTAACTAATAAGCTAACATAGCTAAAGTTTTAGTAATCTCAAACTTTCACTTTTTTATACTTAATAAATATTTTTATTTGTAGATTTTTTCATTTTACCGAGAATTCTGTGTTTCATTTTTAACATGTTTAGCAGGATCTCAACGAAAAAGTTTAGAAGAAACCGTTCTAATGTAACGGCGTTTCTAAGATTAATCGATTAATTAATATCGGTGCTACGCAAATAATCAATTACCAAAATATCGATTATTTCACAATCGATTAGCATCCCTAGATCCCTACCCGGAAAGCGGTCCGTAGGTGACAGTCACGCGACAGGATATTATTGGCTAAGCGTAACCCCACACTAGCGTTCTTTGAGCGTCGACACACAGGCGACAGGATAATATTATTGGCTAAGCGCATTGTTGCAATGTTTGCGAAATGATCGCTGATTGGTGCGGGCGCTTAGACTTTTGACGTAAAGGTGCCGCAGTCCACGTGGACTCCCGTTGTCGTGATTTTTGTGTGCGTGATTAGTCATTGATAAAATAAGCGCAGAAGGTCACCAAGTTGAAATGATTGGTAGGTAGGAGTATTTAATAAAAATTACTGCTTTTGTGATCTAATAATATTCCTTAGGTAATATTTAAAAGTATGAATGGATAGTACAAATAATAAATGTAAATATCATGTTTTCGATCACAAAACTGTGCTTGCTGATATTAACTATTTCTGTTAGGTTATGTTATGTACCAAACATCTCATATTTAAAAACCGGCCAAGTGGGAGTCGGACTCGCCCATGAAGGGTTCCATAGAAGCAAGTGTGATAATATTTGTATTACTAAAGGTAAATTGTGGTTTACGATTTATGACGTATTAAAAAATTACTTACTAGATCTTGTTCAAACTACTACATTCTGTAGAAGTTTGCATACATTTTTCTACTTTAAACACCACACGTAGGAACCCTAAAAAGTAGTGTTAAATAAGTACTTAACGATCACGATCACTGCACACTCGACTGAAATTTATCAAAGTTGCACATCTGTATTCTACTTAATCTCTTGCTTCATTTTGATTTATGATTTGTTTACATCTAATAGGGTTATCAACGATAAGTTTTAGTAAAAACTTTGACATCGATTTACTCCCTAATTAATAGCTGTACGAGGTTGTGGTTTCGCATTGGAACTACACACTACCTACCCTACACGCCCTTAAAATTTTATTTCACCTTTTTGTTACACACTGTATATAGTGAGTCCCAACACCGCAACTTCGCATCTATACGCGTCTAAATTTTTAAAATAACTATTTAAGAAATTAAAAACAATCTGGTATTTTTGACTCAGTCCGGTTTCTTATTGGGCTACTTGTACCTAGCGTGGCGACGGAAACAAGACTGTAATAATTCGACCGACATTATAACACGTGAACAAATTCAAATTCAAATTAAATATTCTTTTATTCATGTAAATTACACCAGAAATATATGAAACGTCTATATAATGCAAATGACGCTACCTCCGGTTCGGAACCTATAACTTACAGAGAAGATCCCGGCAAGAAACTCTGTCGTTCATATTACAATTATAGCTGAACTTATAACTAGTTTTGCACTAAGACATATAGTGTAGTAATTAGATAAAATAAGTAGCAAATTGTAAAAAATAATTGATTGATTCAAAGTTATAAGAAAAATTAAAAAATATATATATTTAAATTAAACAAACTGTAGGTCCTAATGCACATTCGTGCTTAATAAGAATTTTGCCAACTTGCGAGTTGACAAATACGCAAAGAAATAGGTACCTCTTGCTGAGTTTGTATAAATAGAAATACAATTAGTAAATATAATTAGTAAAATTTTCATGTAAGGGCGAACATACTAGTTAGTGGTCCACACTTCTTTGTCATTAATATAGTCTTCTACTCTGTTGTACCCTTTTTTCAAAAGACAACCTTTAACAAGTAGCTTAAATTGATGGTTGAACGTTGTTGCAGGATGGATCAATGAGAAGCTCAAGTTTGCGACTGACGACTCGTACCTGGACCCGACGAACCTGAACGGCAAGGTGCAGAAGCACCAGAACTTCGAGCAGGAGCTGCAGGCGAACAAGCCGCGCGTCGACGAGATCACCGCCGTCGGCCAGGCGCTGCTGCAGCAGGAACACTTCGCGCACTGTCAGTATACACCTTACCTGCTCACCACAGAGATTTAAAAAATAGAGTAAACGTGTACACCACACGCAATTCGTCTGATACTCACTTCACACGCTTTTAATAAATTGATACGTACATATATTATTTTAAACGTACTAAAACACCAAAACAAAATATGTTTGTTCGTTCAATAAAATATTATAAATGACGCGTTAATTTATTGTAAGCGTGTGACGAATTGCGTGTAAGCCGAATATAAACAAGTATGGAGCGTTTATTTTATCATAGGATAAGACAATAAATCTATTTAAATAAAATTGAACGTTTAAAATGTATATACGCGCATGACGTCCGAAATACTGGATTAATTTAAATAATGGCTTTTTTGTTATGTTAGTAACTGTCAGTATAAGGATTGTAGAAGAAAAAGTGAAAATTACCGATATCGTCCGCGTGATAAGCTGCGGCGGGTAGCTAGTAGTACACCTAATCATAGACGAAAATATACTACCCAGTCAAGTCCGTTTTCTCTCGCTCGTTTGATATGTGTGACGGGATCTACTGAAGGCCAGGCGGTGTACAAGGCGATTACTGTGTTCTATGTGTGTTATCACGATGTGAGAAGATAACACACCGTGGCGTCACACTATTAAATGGTTTCATAGCATTTTAAAGATAATTTGCAACTATACAATCCGGCCGATGTAACTGGCATTGATACCTTAAAATGATTTAGTCAACTTCAAATTGTGTTTTTCCCTTTACAGCCCAAATCGAGTCCCGCCTCGGCGAGCTGAACGGCCTCTGGGAGAAGCTGGTGTTCGCGTCTGAGCTGAAGGGCAGCAAGTTGCAGGAGGCGTCGCAGCAGCAGCAGTACAACCGCGCGGTCGAGGACATCGAGCTGTGGCTGTCCGAGGTCGAGGGGCAGCTGCTCAGCGAGGACTACGGCAAGGTATGTGGGTCCTGTGTTGTTATTGTTACAAAAAAACTGGAAGCAGCGGGAGCTAAAGGCTGAGGTGTTAAGGTTAAGTGAAAGGAATGTTGCGAGGACTCTAGCATAGTAGAAACATGGAATTCTCATGATTTTTCTTTTTGGCTGCCAGGGTTTCCCTGTAAGCCATTCGCACCAGACTTGTCAATCTTAATGGTGATTACCACTGCAATATTTTCCATTGTGTATCTGGCAGCAGGAAATGTAATCTAGGGTCAGCAAAATTTCATGGTAAATACAGTTCGATATTAGTTCTTAGATGACCAAAAAATGACAAGATTTTTTTTATTTGTTATTTTTTTAACGTTGATCTAAATTTACTAAGATACACTTGAACGTATGTCACCAGGACCTGACGAGCGTGCAGAACCTTCAGAAGAAGCACGCGCTGCTGGAGGCCGACGTGAGCTCGCACGCCGAGCGCATCGAGTCCATCCGCGCGCAGGCCGAGCAGTTCATCGACAAGGGACACTTCGACGCTGACAACATACGCGCCAAGCGGGTGAGACACGCGCTGCTTACTACCGAAAAATTGTTGTTTATACCCTTATGATGCTACCTCTCAATAACAATCTGCATGTTAAAAATATGAGAGCAAGTCGCTCGGTGGTTTGATCTGATTGAGTCCCATAGTATTTATTGGTTGCTTCCATATTGAACAAATTGATCCTAGCTATGCACCTTCTCTGTCCAACGTTTGCATATAAATCCTTGAGTATAACAATCTTATATCACATTGATTAAGTGTATAAAGAGCTGGAGACAACGGTGACTTGCTTGGTTTGGTTATCGCCTGTACTATCAATACAGACACCTAAACAAGCCAAATCAAAATAGTAACTAAAATGGCAATAAAACAGCACGCGGGAGATGTCTGATCATTACGGAGTGAAACGATATAATATTTTGCTTGTTTTCACTTTCAATGCTACTATCTGCTACCAACCCCATGGAACCGCAAAATTTCAATCCTTGTTTCATTTCGTAAATAAGGTATGGTCGACGACCGTCCGCTGACGGAAGTGAAATAGTCAAAACATCGGCAACGGTGACTAAAACGCCATTACCAATGTCGTCGGTGCCAACAGATTACCTTGACCCTATTAGTTATGGAGAAAGTTCATGTCAGGGTATTCTTGTTCTGGTCACACAAATTATACCTGTCTTAGAACGGGTAAGCAACAGTTAGGTGAAGCCGTAGTGAATCGAACTTTACTAACGCACCAAGTCAACCTTCCTTTATCTTATATTTATTTGACCCAGGATGCTCTGGTCGGTCGGTACTCTGCTCTGGACAAGCCGATGGCGATCCGCAAACGACGCCTGTTGGACTCGCTGCAGGCGCAACAGTTGTTCCGCGACCTCGACGACGAGGCGGCCTGGATCCGCGAGAAGGAGCCCATCATCGCTTCCACCAACAGAGGTAATAAATAGTCTTCCAGACTGTAGATGTTGAAAATCGTTCTTTGATAAGTGGAATAAAAGTGATTAAAATACTAATTATGTTCAATCATTCTGATCAAGCTTTCTCAAAGTGGAAATCCTGAACAAGGTTTCCAATTTCCGATATGACATTCATTTCTTATGTTTAGGTAGAGGCCCTCTACCCCGCTCCCTAGACTCCCTCTACTAGAGGTGTACCAGATTTGGTCTAAAAGAAAAGAGCGCGTTAAAAAGACAATAAATAGACAATACGGTGCACGGTCAATGTCATGCCAAAAACTCCAATCTGCTTCTTTGTGCCAATTAACATATTGATGTTGTATCTGTACAGGTCGTGACCTGATCGGCGTTCAGAACTTAATGAAGAAGCACCAAGCCGTAATGGGCGAGATGGCCCAGCACGAGGCCCGCGTAGAGGCCGTCCGCGCCGCGGGGGCCGCCCTGCGTGACGCGGGACACTTCGCCGCCGACGAGATAGCCGCGCGCCTGCACCAGCTGCACAACCAGTGGAGCCAGCTGCAGGAGAAGGCTCTGCAGGTCTGTACACACATTACTTCAGTCACTCTAGCACAGTATAGCTTGGGTCCTCCTTGCGCGACGCGGGACACTTCGCCGCCGACGAGATAGCCGCGCGCCTGCACCAGCTGCACAACCAGTGGAGCCAGCTGCAGGAGAAGGCTCTGCAGGTCTGTACACACATTACTTCAGTCACTCTAGCACAGTATAGCTTGGGTCCTCCTTGCGCGACGCGGGACACTTCGCCGCCGACGAGATAGCCGCGCGCCTGCACCAGCTGCACAACCAGTGGAGCCAGCTGCAGGAGAAGGCTCTGCAGGTCTGTACACACATTACTTCAGTCACTCTAGCACAGTATAGCTTGGGTCCTCCTTGCGCGACGCGGGACACTTCGCCGCCGACGAGATAGCCGCGCGCCTGCACCAGCTGCACAACCAGTGGAGCCAGCTGCAGGAGAAGGCTCTGCAGGTCTGTACACACATTACTTCAGTCACTCTAGCACAGTATAGCTTGGGTCCTCCTTGCGCGACGCGGGACACTTCGCCGCCGACGAGATAGCCGCGCGCCTGCACCAGCTGCACAACCAGTGGAGCCAGCTGCAGGAGAAGGCTCTGCAGGTCTGTACACACATTACTTCAGTCACTCTAGCACAGTATAGCTTGGGTCCTCCTTGCGCGACGCGGGACACTTCGCCGCCGACGAGATAGCCGCGCGCCTGCACCAGCTGCACAACCAGTGGAGCCAGCTGCAGGAGAAGGCTCTGCAGGTCTGTACACACATTACTTCAGTCACTCTAGCACACCAGCTGCACAACCAGTGGACAACCAGTGGAGCCAGCTGCAGGAGAAGGCTCTGCAGGTCTGTACACACATTACTTCAGTCACTCTAGCACAGTATAGCTTGGGTCCTCCTTGCGCGACGCGGGACACTTCGCCGCCGACGAGATAGCCGCGCGCCTGCACCAGCTGCACAACCAGTGGAGCCAGCTGCAGGAGAAGGCTCTGCAGGTCTGTACTCACTCTACCACAGTATAGCATGGATCCTCCCTGCGCGACGCAGGCTACTACGCAGCAGACGAGATCGTCTGCACCCGCTGCATAATCAGTGGAGCTGCAGGAGAACTGTACTCACGTAACCTCGGTCACTCTAATACAGTACAGCGTGGAGCCGCTCTACGCCACGCGGGGTACTTCATGATAGACTTCAGGACAGGTGATAAGAACACCTGCACCAGCAACACAACCAGTGGAGCCAGCTAAAGAAGGCTCTGCAGGGCTGCGCCTACATGTCCTTGATCACTCTAGCAGAGTACAGTATGAGGTCGCCTTGCACGACACAGGACACTTCGAAGCTGCCGAGCGCACGCCAACGCTTAGAGCACCTGCAAAACCAATAGAAGCAGCCTCAGAACACTATACAGGTCTGCACGCACATGACCTCGGTCATTACTTCGATACGACATTGGGACGCCCTGGATGTCCCGTGGCATTTCCCAGCTTTCTCACCAATTACTTGTTCAAAATGAACAGTTGTGGCACAAACTTTATATTGATTCGTCTTCTTTCCCCTGGCAGCGCAAGCAAGACCTGGAAGACTCGCTCCAAGCGCAACAATACTTTGCGGACGCGAACGAAGCGGAGTCCTGGATGCGCGAGAAGGAGCCCATGGCGAACACGCAGGACTACGGCAAGGACGAGGACTCGTCCGAGGCGCTGCTGAAGAAGCACGAGGCCTTGCTGTCCGACTTGGAGGCGTTCGGGAACACGATCAAGTCACTGAGGGAGCAGGCTGACTCGTGCAGGGTAAGTAACTGTTTTGCCACTGTACTGTGTACATTTGTTGCTGTTGTAGTTGTGTAATTTAGGCACATAAAAACAGTTTGCCCAGAACAAGCATGCAATATTAATATTTCCTTAAGCTTTACTTTTATTTACAAAAATTATTTTTTTAAGAATCAAAATATTCTCTCGCAAATTTTCAAATGAGTTTTGAATGAGTCGCCTTAGCCGAAAGAGGAGATAATAACCAATATCCTACGCAAGAGCAAGCTACGAAAGCAAGTTATTTTTTCTAATACTCTAATGCTGAATGCACATACTGTATTGGAACTCCTGTTTGGGGTGGACATTAACTATAACAGTCACAATGACAGTCCTCAGTACATACATTTCATCGATCCTGCTTATAAACTAACTTAGCTTTTGTGATCAAATATTACAACACATATATACAGTCAGCATCTTTAATTGTAAATGACTAAGCCAGGAGAGTACTTTGTCACTTTAACTGTCTATCTAACTTACTTTGTAACGCGGAGATTTAATATGACAAAGTACTGGTTTAATGTGACTGGTAGTAAAAGGCAGGCAACTACCATTACCAATGGTAACAGTAATGTTTGTTGCAGCAACAAGAGTCGCCGGTGGTGGACGTGTCGGGCAAGGAGTGCGTGGTGGCGCTGTACGACTACGCGGAGAAGTCGCCGCGCGAGGTGTCCATGAAGCGCGGGGACGTGCTCACGCTGCTCAACTCCAACAACAAGGTCGGTGCACCCTCACATACACCCTACAGCAGGACTGCCACCAGACTAGACATGATCACGGGCCTATTGGAGATTGCATCTAGCACATTGGACCGGAATTGGAGATTGCACTTAGTACATCGGAGGGCTGAACAAAAATATTTTTAAGAAATCATTTTTTTATGCCATTTCAAGATGGACCTCATACCACCTGATATTAAGTCGTGATAGGGGTCCTACCGACAAGGGCGAGAAGTACAGAGTAATATATCGCTGTCACTGTAGTCGCCCTTATCTTGTAGGCTCGGACACCCCTTACAACTGCTTTTGTGTGCTAAAGTAGAGTAGTAGTATAGTGTGTAAAAGTATCTCTTAGGACTAGCCAGCTATCATCCCTATTCATCTGCCTATTGCCTTATATCGAGATTCGAATAGAATATAATGAATCTGATTGCTATCTGTATGAAATATGCAAATGTGAAAGTTTGTATGAATATTTTTTACTCTTTCACGTTAAAACTACAAAATGGATACGGTTCAGATTCGATACCTGAACAGATAATTACTGGATAAATTATGGATACTCTTTATCCCGAAATAACGTGAACGAAGTCACGAATTCCATTTTATGAATTCAAGTTTTACATATTATGGTGATATGAGAAAACACTACCGCCTTAAAATTAAATCACATCCAACATACAGAGTTGATAAAATAACTAAATACTCGAGATAGTATTGAGCTAGTTTCTTTACAGAATTCCTTCGTAGGAAGTGGAGATAAAATATTTTAGTTACGTTACATCACTGATAAAGCATATTATTGTGTAAATTGATAACTTATTTAGCTTACAACGTGGGTATTGTAGCTACATTTATTTCTGATAATTATGTACTGAGACTAAATACAATAGTAATACAGAAAACATATCAACTTACTTTATTTTTAAAATATTTCGTTTCCATTTAATTGTTTCAATTGAAATGTAAATGAAAAGTCAATGCCAATTTGTCGTCATCTACGACCGTCATCCGCTTATTTGCTGCTTGGGAAGTGTAGTATCAATGTGAATGATACTTGCGCTTTATCTGAACTAACTATTGTGGTTACTGATAAGGAATACGGCGATGTTTTTGCGGAATTGTGTTAAGATATCATGTATTTATGTTGCTTCCGATAGTGTTTAGGTAGTTAAAATAGACATTGATTTAACATAAGACACATACCTAGTTCCTTTTGAAAAGATAAGATAATAAAACCAAACGGATTAAGAGTAATGTGCTTCGTCAATCGCTAAGGCAGCCCCAAGAAGGAGAATAAATTACAGTCATTCATTCGCGGTCTATTGTGTCCGCTTATAACCGAATATGTTTACGTAACGAGCGCGAGGCGCCGCGAGAGCATGAGACATTCAACAGACACCGCGAGCGCGCGCACCACGCGAATATCGATGATTACCAATAAAATGTAGTCAGAAACGCGAATTACTTCGAATTAGAGAACTTTTCTGTGATAGTGCCGTGATAGTAGTGTAGTGCAAAATGATAGTCGTTAGTTGGTTAGTTGTGATACTGGTGGAGAATATTTTTCTCGATAGGCGGTATGATAAAAAGAAAAAATGGTCTCAAGTAAGTCTCGTAATTTTGCAAACAAGTTTTTTTTGTTTTCGAAATAATGGTGTAAATGATAACAGTAGAAATTAACAAATAAATACTGAAAACTGATGTAGAGTTGTAAAAAAATCCTATCAAATGTTTTTGTTACCCCAAAATGCAATGTCTGATACACTGTAAGATATTACTCATACAGCAGAAACAGGTTTACATTGTTCGCGTTCAGTACTGCTGCATATTATCAGTACATTATACAGAATTCAAACTGCTTTCGGAATATAAATAAATATTCAATTTACTTCAAGAGTAATTAATTTTTGCTTATTTTATTTTAGGGTTATAAACAAAAGTGAAGTATGGACCATATTAAGTGTAAACTTTGCAGGTGGAGAATCATATATCACAATTTAATTATAAACAAATGTTAGCAACATCTGTTTATCTTATGCTATGCTTGATCATATGCAACAGGTTATGTTCTTTGCGGTTTTTTTAATACATGAACCGATATTATATGCTTATACAAAATACCCAGCCCCATCTTTTACTCATTAGAGGCTCCTATGATCATATTTAAGGTCAAACCTCGCGTTTAGTTTGTTTTTTTTTCATTTCATTTGAACGCAAATTACTACCGTAACTATTTATAACAAAATACAAATATACCTCGTATAATTTTCTGTGTAAGCAGTTTAATTGATATGTAGGTATTTATTTTTTTATAAATGAATAAAAGTTCAAGTTATCAAGCGAGTGTACCGTAGGTATCAGTTGTGGTTTAATAATTAGGTTGGGAATAGCTGGCTTGTTACTTTCGGGGGCCCTGGGCACATGCCCAGTGGATAAGATGGGCCTTGAAATACATCAGAGACTTTATTTTGGTGCAGGACTGGTGGAAAGTGGAAGTGAACGACCGACAGGGCTTCGTGCCGGCCGCGTACGTGAAGAAGATCGACGCCAACCTCTCCTCCTCGCAGCAGAACCTCGCTGACTCCAGCTCAATTGCTGCCCGACAAAACCAGGTAATAATTGTTTCTTAGACATGCTGACAATGTTATAATTTTTGTATTTGTTTAGCCAAGCAGGCCGTGAACCTGGTAGACAGTGCAACATTTACCTTTCTGACGTTTATGTTTTATTTTGCAAATTAACCTAGAATGAATTAGGTTCACTATCGATGTTTCACAATGATACATGAAATGATTTGACGCCGAAAGCATATGGCGGCCATTTGAACACTGGCGGTCAATTTGAACAAACGTGTCGTAAGTGGTAAAATCGGTATAAAATACAAATAATTACTCGAGTGTCTACCACTGTATTTAGTTTAACGTTTGATATTCCTTCTGAATATTTCTAATGATATAGATAAAAAAGCACTGTCTGGCACTGTCCAGCATCTGCTTAACAGATGAGAGTAATTATTATTGGCTTCAAATCTGAGAGATTGCAAATCATAAATTATGACAGAGTGCAAGTCGACTTTTAACTGCTTTAAAATATTATATCGCTGATCTTTTCACACAATAATGTTTTATATTAGAAACAATGTATGTCAGTAAGAATCACTAATCTGCCGATATCTCGCTTTCTTTAGTAAACTGATTTGCACACTGGCGTCAGTCACGTATCGCAAATGTTCATATTAGTGAATGTACTACAACAAATACTCGTGAGTTGCTTGTAAACATTGTTCGTACAAGGTCGAACTTGTAAGGGCGTGAAATACACAAACATAACTGTATATATAATTTCTTTTAGTTTGGTGTGCTTATGAATATTTTAAAGAAATAGAAAAATTTAATCACCCTTTGCGGCATGGGATTGGAACCCACGACCTTCACGTATCGCGCGTGCTCCCCTTCTAAATGAGTTAACCGCTAATTACTTTAGGCGATATTTTTTTCTGTTTAATTTACCTTTTAGAGCTTTTGATGACCTGCGTAGCCGAGAGACAAGCGGGCCCAATTTTGGCGTCGCACCCTCTCTGAGGTCCCAGGTTCGATTCCTGTCGGGTCAATATAGAACACAGACTTTTCTGTACTGTCGCCGGTCTGGATGTTGTGGTACCTACGTTATTTCTATAAAAACATAACAGAGCAATGAATGCGATCTTGTCCCATACTTATTTATTTATTATTAGTATTCGATAAGTGTGCTCTGTCGTATTAGTTTAGAATATCGTATAAAACCGTATATTTGTCATTTGTTGTTTCGATTGGTCGCTAAGATTGACATGTCTCTCAGATCGAGGGCCAATATGACAACCTGCTGGGGCTGGCGCGCGAGCGGCAGAACAAGCTCAACGAGACTGTCAAGGCGTACGTACTCGTGCGAGAGGCGGCCGAGCTCGCCACGTGGATCAAGGACAAGGTAACTTACGTGCTTGTTAAGGGGGGGAAGTAAAAAAAATAGGGAATAGAGAAGAAAAAAAAGTTAATGATAATTCGCAAGTTCGAGAATTAGAACGTAGATTTTGATTTGCTTATTGTAATATATTGTTTTTTGAAAACTGTTTATTTGCATTTGAAGTGACTTTGTAATGATTATGAAAAATCTACTATATAAAAATAAGTCGGGTTTTTCTCCCTGACCCTATAATTCCAGAACGCACGAACCGATTTCCACGGTTTTGCATCCGTTGGAAAGGTCTCGGGCTCCGTGATGTTTATAGCAAAGAAAATTAACGAAAAATTTCAACAGAAAAGCGGAAAAATCCTTTAAGGCGAAACGAAGTTCGCCAGGACCGCTAGTTTATTATAAATTGCTATTCGTTTTTGGCCTCTATTGATTGAGATTTCTTTGTTGATTGTGAGGGACAGTCCTTACTTTTGACACGTCGAAATCATATAAAAAAACAGCTTTTTAACAGAAATGCAACTGCATTTTTCCGTTTCAAATTTTAAATATGCACGTCACAGATTTTTCTTTACCTGAAAATTTTACAGCTGGGACAAGTGGCTTGTACAATTCTTTGGTGGTTTCCTACTGATTGATATTAAAAAAAAATAATTTAGATTGCAAAGAAGCTGAAGGGTTTTCGTATGTTGTAATTTGTAGGGAAAAATTGTCGAAAGAATATTACTGATGCGATTATTTGCACAACGTATGTAAAAACTATTTAGCAAGCCTCCATTACTGAGAATGCCACTAAACGATGATTACATTTGGTGACAGGAGATGCACGCTCAAGTGCAGGACGTCGGCGAGGACCTGGAGCAGGTGGAGGTGATGCAGAAGAAGTTCGACGACTTCCAGAACGACCTCCGCGCGAACGAGGTCCGGCTCGCGGAGATGAACGAGATCGCCGTGCAGCTGATGACCGTCGGCCAGACGGAGGCCGCGCTCAAGATCAAGACACAGATGCAGGTTAGATTTATGATTCCGCCGGTGATGCCGTGGTAGGTCTTCTGTTCCCATGACATCACCGTAAAGGCGATGAGGTCCACCGGGGGGTTTTAGTGGGTATTCTTGCCCGTATAGGAGCAGGGAGTCCCACACACGCCGTCACCTCCCTCAGGTGACGGTGCGGTGCGTCAATGCATTTTCCCCCGCTCAAAAAAAAAGGTTAGATTTATGATCTGTATTCCCATGGCGCCGGCACTAGCCGGGGCTTAAGTGGGTAGTCCCCGCTCTTTAAAGAGCGTGGAAGTCCCACACACGCTGCTGCCTTCCCCAACGCTGCGGTATGATGCGCCAATGCATTTGCGCGTAGACAGGTTTGTCGTTAATTTGTCTACGCGTAAAATTAACAAATAAATTGTTAACGTGACGAAGATTACCTGTTTCTACTTGCAATACAAATTTATATTCAAATTGTTTTGTTCATGATGTAATAATGATATCATTGTTTGTGAAATGCTTGTTAGTAGAGCATAATGTTTTGAATTAGATCTGTCCAGGTACTAATCTTATTGTGAACATGGTTATTTTACTTATCGAAATACCTTGTTCTGTTTACATTATCGTTTCAGGTGATGTTAGTAATCTTTTATTTATTTGAATTGATTCCATGTTACTGACAAAAAATACAGTATACGCATTGAAAACTTGATTTGAATTTCAATGACTTTGTCCCCCTGAAATTAGATCGCATAAGAAGATTTTACCAAATCTTCATAAAATGTGTCGATAATATGTCTGCGGTCGGCAAATAAATCAATATCGTCATGCTCAGCGACTATGTTCCCAATTAATCTCAATTTACGCCTACGGTACAGTCAACGTCAAATAGTTAATGACACAGGGTATTCAAATATTTAGACGCTGCTAAACAGGAAATTATATCGGCGTGAGCAATCGTTTCCTTTAAATTGTCAATAAATGATTGGTCGAAAGGACAAGACATTTTAAATGTCATTTAAAAGGTCCTAAATATGGTTACTGTAACCACAGAAAAAGAATGGTTACAGAACCGGGGTCAGGGTAGGGTAGGGCGCGGTAGTGCGACCATCCAGAAAGCAAGGGGCGAGAAACCAAAATCTTGGGATCACACACTAGACGGGACACTGGATGAAATTGGCTCAGGGCGCCCGATTTGCTAAAACCTTATTCAGCTTATTTGGGCTACAACAATGTAGTGGCCCTGGGGTCCAAGATGTTTCTCGTGGTGAGTCGTGTCGTCGTGTGCAGGAGCTGAACTCGAAGTGGAGCTCGCTGCAGCAGCTGACGGCCGAGCGCGCGGCGCAGCTGGGCTCGGCGCACGAGGTGCAGCGCTTCCATCGCGACGTCGACGAGACCAAGGACTGGATCGCAGAGAAGGAGGCCGCGCTCGCCTCCGACGACCTCGGCAAGGACCTGCGCTCCGTGCAGACCCTGCAGCGTGAGTACGCCGCGACACGCGACACCCTACGCACGGAATCACTCTTTTCTACCAATAAATATAACCCATGTTACTCAGGGTGAATGTAGCTTTACAATGGTGAAGGAAGTTTAGGTATCGGCGTTTTTTGGTTATACACTCACAAAAATACACTTTTTCAGTTTAGATTGGAGTTGAAATCGTTGTGTTATCGGTCGATGAGTGATTCAATTTTTAGGAAATGAACGCGCGATTGGAAAAGCCTTAATTCTTATTTAACGCGAGATAACTTCTTTGGACAGTTTTTACGAAATAGTGACGTGTCACACCTCTATACTGAACTTTGATACGTTGTATCATCAAAAATTTTGATTTATTTGCTGAAGTAAAAATGTTTATCATTGTATTTTGAAAATGTAACTGACGGAATCATTCTTTTATCAAGTGATCGTCCCTATGTGTAAAAATACGCCATGCGAAAGACTCTAAAGCTAGGAGTAGAGTCGTAGATAGTAAAACATTTTAAATAACGTTTAACCATAAACTTAATCATTCATTAATATCCCACAGGTATTTTTCTCCCCGATTTTAGATTTTTTTTTTTTATCTCAGGCAAACACGAAGGCCTAGAGCGTGACTTGGCGGCCCTCGGCGACAAGATCCGTCAGCTGGACGAAACGGCCAACCGGCTGATGTCGACGCACGGTGACTCCGCCGACGCGACCTACAGCAAGCAGCGCGAGATCAACGAGGCCTGGCAGCAGCTGCAGGCGAGGGCCAACGCGCGCAAGGAGAAGCTGCTGGACTCGTACGACCTGCAGAGGTACCAAGAAACACTATTCACTTGAACTGTTAACTTGATGACTAATATTTAAACGATAAACAGATATGGACATGATTGTCAGCTCGCTCGCACACCATATTTTTAATCTCTCTCTAGTTCTTCGTCACTACATAATATAAAACAAAGTCGCTTTTTCAATATGTAGATTTATTATGTTCTACTTGTCACCCTTAAGCTCATCATTACCACTAACCATCAGGTGGGATGAGGTCAATCTTGAAGTGCAATATAAAAAAAAATGACCCTATGGATGCTTAAATCTTTAAAACTACGTAACGGATTTTGATGAGGTTTTGTTTGTTATACATTGTGTTTCAAGAGGAAGTTTTTTATTTGCAATATAGAATAGAAGAGCCACCATGTTTAAGTATTTACATTGCATCCGTGCGGGGCCGTGGCGGTCCGCTAGTATTGTATTGATTAGGATAACTACTGAGTTTTTTACCAGATTATTCTAGTTTCAGTTTTGGTTTATATTCATTTTGAAGAAGCGTAAGTGTTACTTGAAACATGAATAAATGAATTGATTATTGTTTTGTCAGTGTTTTATAATCTAACTAATGATTATCCTGGGCTACTGTTTCAAATGTTTTTAAATCCAGATGTCTTGTTCAGGTTCCTATCGGACTACCGCGATTTGATGGCATGGATCAACTCCATGATGGCGCTGGTCAGCTCGGACGAGCTCGCTAATGACGTCACTGGCGCCGAGGCGCTCCTCGAGAGGCACCAGGTATGTGACGTCATTCATTGTATTGTTATCTTATATCATTGCATACGAGTATGTAACCTTGAATTGAGTTGCCCTTCATTTTCAGGTAAATGATTGTACCCAGCTCCTTAAATTACGTGTTCATCTTCATATATTTCATTAAAGTGCGCATTAAAAGCTCCACCCGTATTAAAAAAATTCGTAAAGATGTAAGATAAAGTGGAAAATACTGTCATAAATTCGATTTCATTTGAAATGAAATCAAAATTACAGATTATGACCTATTAATATATTTAAATGTAATTTATAAAATACACTTTGCCGATGATAAATATTGAATTCGAAGTACCGGGTCTCGCCGGGTAATTTGAAAAGAGGTTCTATTTAATTGAGTCTTACCTTACCTAACCTAAAAAATAGATTGGCCACAAATTTAATAAATGAACCACTTGGGCTTGGGCCACTTGTGGCTCAGTATTTCTGTCGCCCAATTAGTTAAAAGGTGCCTGTGAAGTTATTTATCTTTTAAAAGTACAGGTTTAATGTTTTGATGTGAGGTTTTTGTTTATGTACTTCGTGGAGTGTAACCGTGGGTGCCTGTTTCTAGAGCCAGCGCCTGGAGATAGACGCGCGGTACGGCATATTGCCGCAGGTCAGACGCATTGCACGCATGTGTGCCACCTAACTGTCGTTACAGCAAACATAATACACAGGGCTGCCAGATTGACGTAATAGATAATTAGTTAACAATACATACTCTTATTCATGGACTTAGTATAATAAACAGGACCGAGCACTCGCAGCCAAAAAACGAGCCGAGCGAGATAGCTACCACAGAGGCGCGTGTCCCTTTCTAATAGGGTGACAACAAGATTTATTTTGATAACGGACATTTGATTAAATAATTAAAATTTAGCCCGTTGTCCACACTACATCTAGTAAAATAAATAAATAAATAAATATTGGACAACATCACATACATTGCTTAGATTCTGTAGTAAGTAGCTAAAGCACTTGTGTTACATAAATCATAAACAACGACGGTACCACAACATCCAGACCCGAGACAATACAGAAAAGATCGTTTCCCTTATTGACCCGACCGGGTTCGCACCCGGGACCTCAGAGATGGTACAACAACAAAGTCCGGCCCGCTCGCATCTGGCCACGGTGGTCGTCATGTTCCAAAGTTATCGTCTGGACAGATTTGACTGTTGAAAACAACCGGGACAGCATTACTTTTATGTTTATAGGTTTGAAAAAATTATCTTAAATTATTTCAATAGAATTTATGTATAATTTTACTTCCTTTTACTCCAATGGGGACAATGGCAATACATTTGAATCATTTATTGAATTTTCCACTGTCCCTACTGCTGGGGACGCGCCTGGTAGGGACAACGAGAATAACCCTAAATTGATTTATTATTATTATTGTATTTAGCCATTTACATGCTTTGGTTGATACAGATGACAAGAAAATATAGTTGAAACAATGCTTAAAATAATTACTAGTAAGTACAATTACAGCCGCATCGGCTACATGTTTAATGAATGGCTTTTGTAATAATTGTACGCCAGTCTATGTCTACTATTTTTTACCTAACTTCTGATCACGGTGGGCAACAGATTGTTTTCAGTGCCAATATTAATAATAACCAAAAAACATCGTTTGAACATTTTGATCGATTAAACGACTTTTTAAACATGATAATATCTTTAAGAGGTGGCAGGATGTAGGATTTCTTCGTCAGAGTCTGGTAGTGGTCGGTGGCTCAATGTATTACTGAGAACTTATTTTTTTTGGTCTGTAAAATAAACATTACAGTTAACTTAGTGCAACATATTACATCCAGTTTATGACCTACAAAATAATACTCATATAAAGAATTAAGTAAAAATAAACCGGACCAAGTACATAAGTCGTAAAGGTTTTACTATATTTGACTGTAAAACGAATCCTTCTTAAGTATTTATTTTATTTCAATTTAATTATTTGTCTTTAAATAAAGTGTATTCCGTCAATATTTTAAGTGTCTAACTGTAATAGCTATCAATATCCGGCAAGCTATAAAATCACGTATGTTGTATGGGAGCCCTTTACATACGTATATTATCTTGTTTTTTTAGTATTAAGTATTTGATGTTGTTATAAAGGCATCAAAAAATTAAAATTATAACTAACTATCACTGTTCACAAGATACAGCCTGATGGCAGTTAGACGGAAAGCGAAGTCTTAGTAATAGGGTTCCGTTTTACCCCTTGGGTATGGAACCTAAAAGACTATGTATAGTGTATATACAAATAGGGTTTTTTAAAATACTTGATTAGGTGTTTAAACAAAGATTCCTAAAATTAAATCTTGTTGTGTGTTGTTGCGTTGAAGCATGATAAACAATTACTAATGATACTTACCACAGGAGAAATCGTAGGTATAGCAAGTCCCGGCTGCATACGACAGAATTTTTAGTGATTTTTTGCTTTACGTGTATTGCTGAGCCATTTTTGTCGCATTACTTCATTTTTAAGGTAGGTAACTGTAAATAAATGTACAACAGTGAAGAACTAACTCGAGCACACAATTGAAATATTACGAGAATTATGGGTACCCTAGTGGTAAGATTTACAGTAAGATTATTTTAAGCTTACCTGTGGAACGATATATGGCAATCACTATATGATTCACTTGAACAAGTATAAACGCAACATTTTTTCACCATTTTATCTTAAAAGGTGCCTAAGAATTATATTAAGAATAATATTTTGATAAACTCAATCAATGACAGTTTGACTTACTGACACCATGACAGTTCATGGTGATGCTTTAGAGGGTTACCACTAGGAAATTAGAAATAAGCAAATACTATTTTACGTTTTCTTTATAGTTTATGTATAAAATCAAAGAAATAAATTAAAATATAATTTATTTTTTTACAATTGTTGAAATAACAATTAAATACAAGTGCATAAACTGAGTTTTTGATCAGGCAAAATTTAGATCAGAAATATTATTTTATGCTGGCAAGATCTAAGAAAGATCAAAGAACGAGACAAACGCCTCCGGCCTGGCTATCTCTGTCGGCTCGGATTTGCATCTGTGTAAAGCGCACAAGAATTAATACTTTAGTGCATTGCAATAGTGTTCATTTTTCATAATGAAAATTTTCAGAGTTATCAGTCCTGTTTATTATATTAGGTCCATGCTCTTATTAAGCCACCTACACCAACATTTATGTGACGGTAACTGTCGATTTGACAGCTGTCAAAACTGTCATATTTTGACATTTTTCCAATTTCGTCCGCTATCGTTAAAGTTAAGTTGGTGCGTCTCATCCTTAATTTAATGATTGCTTGAGAGATTTCTCGAAACTTCAAACCTAATCTTATCTCAAGAATTTAAATGATTTTTAAAATGTCCACGATATTCGTGTGAATATTGTGTCAAACAATTTTTATCTTTAGTTTACGTGTATTGTAAATTAACAAATTTCAAGCAAAATATATTTCATAGCTTTACTATATACTACACTATACGTGATTATTTCACATTCTTATAAGGTGTTAATAATTTAAATTTTCTACCAAATGGTAGTTTTATATTACATTAAGCTTAATTGTTTTTAATGTTAAATACTTAACCATAAAAGGTTAGCAATGGATGTTGGTCTATCTTTATTTTTATCTGTACTGTGATGCATTATTTGCTCGATCTGGCAGCCCGCGCACCGTGTGCAATGGACGAACGTTCACTACTATCGATGTGCTGTTCTTCAGGACTCTTCCTAATCATACCATAGTAAACACAGACTCTACTAAAACAACGTGACAATGGTTTAGAAGTTGATTTCCTAACACAAATGATAATATTCACCAGATTTGGATTAACAGTTGAGTTGAATAATTATTTTGTTTATTGACAAACATTTGGTTTTGTTGTTTATTTTACAGTGCAAATCAATGTTGTGATACAAAGTGTGGTCACCTTCAAAAGTGTTAAAAATTTTTGAAGATTGAGAAAATTCAGAATTTTTATTTGCTTTACCTCAACACTACGAAAGCAATTTATGATCAATTCTGTCGTGAAGTGATTCGTTTACGTACTTGAATTCATTTTGAATACTTATCAATATTATATTAGCACAGCCCTTGGATAGAAGTTATAAGTTCCAGTGTGATAGTTTGGCTAACACATTAAAGTTTAGAATCGATCTGAAAGAGCAACCAATATGCAAGAAATGCAAGTAAAATAGTCAATGTGGCCGTAAAGCAGATCATCTGAAATTCTCATGCTTATTTTTTCATTCAAGAATCGCGAGTCTTAAGTTCATGAACATTTTTCTAAGTGACTGGATTTTCAGTAAAATATTTCTATTTATGATTATATGTGTTGTTTTGTCTGATGTTTTATCTATATTTTGTGAAATGGTTTCGTGTGCGTTTGTACATCGTTGTCTTTTTTTTTCCTTATTTATTTATTTTCTTCACTATTATTTTATGTATTACCATGTAAAATAAAACTTCACCATGTATTGAATATCTGTTTATTTATTTTGTTGTATCAAAATTAATGGATAGGCTATTCTTATTTATTTGTTGAATGGAGTCCCCATTTTATTATTTAGTCTTTGAGTATTACCCCCTTAACTTTTTCTGTACCTGACAATTTTAGTCCCTTATTCACTAACTTCAGAAACAACTTGTATTCGACAAGTCTTGATGCGTTGTCCTGTTTACAATTGTATAGAGACAAATAATCACATTTATTAATTTTGAATCCGTTCCCGACGTTTTGTGACTCTACTCACAGTGATATGAAAGTTTTCCATATCTCAATTCGTGATAACTGACTTCCTCTGAGTTAAGACGGTAGAACGCACACTGTGCTACGTTGTCGTGCGTATGATGAAAGACACCGTTCGTGGCACAATGTACGCTGTTGGTATGTGAGTGGCTGACCTTGCTGATACACTCAGGAGCACCGCACGGAGATGGACGCGCGCGCGGGCACGTTCCAGGCGCTGGAGCTGTTCGGGCAGCAGCTGCTGCAGGGCGGGCACTACGCCTCCGTCGACATACAGGAGAAGCTTAACACGATGGGTGACGCTCGCCAAGATCTTGAGAAGTAAGTGCAACCAAGCTACGTGAATTTGGAAAATGTTTTTGTTGCGATTTTTAACGCCTGGCATTATCTTCACGTTGAGTATAAGTTGTTTCATGCCTACCACTAGTAAGCGCATGATCAACACACGACTTCCTGACTACAACAGAAGAGTTCAGCTTTCCTTGCGATGTGGGAGATGAAGTTTTACTATTTCTTTAAAATATTTATGGTCTTAATGGAGTACTAAAAGTTTTAAAAGTCCGTTTGCATATTAATTTAACACATTGCAAAAGGTAAAAATACAAATTCCATCCCACAGAGCCAACTTTTCATAAATGCTTATTTTATTTAAGCATTTATTATGAGGGTTATATAGTATGCAATAAATATTTTTTACGCCAATATGTAATAAGTGTGACCAACATACTGTGAGCTGGTGGTCTTCCTACAATGGTAATAATGAGATGACGTTCTTTTATCTATACATTGTGTCAGGTCTTGAAGTATTTATTCCCTAAAATATTTCGTTGATGGCAGATGATGTGACACTATTGTAATAAAATATTTTTCGGTGTTTAGGGCGTGGGTAGCGCGACGTGTAAAGCTCGACCAGAACCTGGAGCTGCAGCTGTTCTACCGCGACTGCGAGCAGGCGGAGGGTTGGATGCAGGCGCGCGAGGCCTTCCTGGCGCCCCCCGAGGAGGCCAGCATCACGCAGACAGACGCTGCGCAGGCCGAGGCGCACCCCCCGGACAACGTCGAGCAGCTCATCAAGAAGCACGAGGACTTCGACAAGGCCATCAACGCGCATGTATGTAGCCCCTGCTCACTGCTTAGCAACTTACTGTAGGTTACAAGTAACTTGTGGATTAATGCTACGTAAAATTTTTTATTTTTTTTTTTATTTTTCCGTAAAACGTAATGGATCGTCTTAGCGTTTGGGGTAGCAATCTCTGCCCTGTAATATTCGTCAGTCGATGGAACTACTTCCTCTTCATCTATTCATAAAACCGCAGAATCCAGGAGGCAACGAGGGTTAACAAATCTTCTTAAAAGGCATGAAATATTACGTACAAAATTAAAGTTTTTGTTTACATATAGCGTATTACACAAGATTTAAATGGTATTTGTTTCACAGGAGGAGAAGATTGCTCAACTGCAGACCTTGGCGGATCAGCTGATCGCGTCGGAGCACTACGCCGCGTCGCCGATCGACGACAAGCGGTCGCAAGTGCTCGACCGCTGGCGACACCTCAAGGAGGCACTCATCGAAAAGCGCTCCAGGTATATAATGATATCACTTCTTTGTAAATACTATGATCTACCGTAGTGTTTGGTCCAAGATGTGATTTCTTGTTGCTAATTTAATGATTACATCGAATACACTTACATTCAAACTGGTGCTTCATTATTTACCTTTCTTAATTATTTGTTTTGGTATGTAAAACATGTTTATTTTTAATTAACAAGGTTGGGAGATGAGCAGACCTTGCAGCAATTCTCTCGCGATGCCGACGAAATGGAGAACTGGATCGCCGAGAAGTTGCAGCTCGCCACCGAGGAGAGTTACAAGGTAATCATTGTTAATTTGTTTTATTCATTAGTATCCACAGTATTTAAGGCTCTTCAAGTGGTTTCTACTTCCCTAACCACACGGTTTTACATAAACCATACATTCTGTGTCTTTTCTATCTCATGTGCTTGATAAATTTACGCTGTGTGTACTCATGTAATGTGATAAAGCATTGGAAAAACTCTACCATGAAATTCAGCTTGAAAATTTTTAATCTGCGGTTACACACAGTACTCTGCCCAAGGAGTGAAGCTCCTATTTAATGAACAGATCTAAGAAGGCTTGTGGCTATGAGTTTGCATCTTTAGGTACCTTTTTGGAGTGCGTCAAGGGTCACATTTGTTTTCCTTTATAATTTGAAAAAAATATTCTAAATCCAAAATGCTCATTTCGCTCTTGTACATTTGCTTATATGAAACAAATTTGTGTGTTAACAGGACCCTGCAAACATCCAATCGAAGCACCAGAAGCACCAAGCGTTCGAAGCTGAGCTGGCGGCTAACGCCGAGCGCATCCAGTCAGTGCTGGCCATGGGCGAGAACCTCGTCACGCGCGGCCAATGCAGCGGCAGCGAGGATGCTGTGCAGGTAATGAACGGGCCAAAACAGGCTTCAAAGTATTATTTCACACTAGCTATTGTTCCTGTTTATTTGTCATACAATTGACGTTCATGTGGATAGTCGCGTCATGGCAGAAACTTGCTACATACTTGGTTTGAACAAGGTATCAATTGGATTCTACCGCCTGTTTAAATCTAGAAGAAAGAAGTCTTTCTAGCTAGATCTCTCTTTAGCCGTCGACTCACTTTTATTGAACTTCTCTTTTTTGTTTTCACAAATTATGCCAATGCATTTTCAAGCTAAATTAATTATTTTTTTACTCAGGCTCGCTTAGCATCCATCGCAGACCAATGGGAGTTCCTAACGCAGAAGACGACAGAGAAGTCTCTGAAGTTGAAGGAGGCGAACAAGCAGCGCACGTACATCGCGGCCGTCAAGGACTTGGACTTCTGGCTCGGCGAGGTGGAGTCGCTGCTCACCTCCGAGGACTCGGGCAAGGACCTCGCTTCCGTGCAGAACCTCATGAAGAAGCACCAGCTCGTCGAAGCGGACATACAGGCGCACGAGGACAGGATACAAGGTATTTGTTTACTTTTCCAACTGTTGTTGGTGGTCGCGACGCTTTTTCATATTTACCAAATTTTTGACGGAGCGGTTTTCCGATTTCAACTCTAATGAATTTAAGCGACCATAAGGCATTTCTGAACAGGAATCGAACCTCTGCCGTGCTGTTGTTGGAACTGAGTACTTTAAGTACTTTTGGGGAGAATAGTGACCCTGCACCTACCGGTAACCATACTGTTAAGGGAGGACTAACTAAACCCTCATGAAAGATTTGATTATCAGTATTTTTGAAATGCGTGTGACAGTTTATAAGCGCGTGAACAAGTTACTTTTAGGTATTATTATTCCTTGTTTTTGGCGAAATCTTGTTTCGTATTGATTTAAAAGAGATGTCATGATAATACCATAAATGGAAGAATTTCCAAAAATTTTCGATTTGCACGAGCTCTTAGGCTTTCCTTCCTTACGGTGCGCTTCTCGAGCTCACTACAATGATAAGGCCTCCGTTTATACGTTTTATTGTGCAATAACGTTTAACGCCGAGCGGTCCCTGTGCAGACATGAACGCGCAGGCGGACGCGCTGGTGTCGAGCGGTCAGTTCGACAGCGCAGGCATCGCCGCGCGGCGCGCCGCTATCAACGAGCGCTGCATGCGCGTGCGCAGCCTCGCCGCGCACCGCCGCCAGCGGCTGCACGAGGCCAACACGCTGCACCAGTTCTTCCGCGACATCGCCGACGAGGAGTCCTGGATCAAGTGAGACCCTTACCTTACCACTCACGTACAATATATCAAACAAACAAACATTTCATCTCGAACCCACGACCGACACGTATCGCGCGTGTTGCTCTTCCGACTTTTATTTTTAATAAATTAATTTATACCACACAAACACGAGAGTGTTTTTTTCAATTGACGAGAAGCATGAATAATGCACATGCTGTGATCATTTTGTTCAATTGCGAATCCAAACTTTGTCATTTTTAAGAATAACAGTTAGATCACCAAAAAAAAACAGATTTTTTTTTATCGGATAAACAAAAAATAACAGATACATCATCGCGTTATAATTAAGCGCGATGCCACTTCATATATTTTTTACGAGATAATGAAGTAAATACAGTATAACAATAAATTAAATTTTTATTTAATACTTAAAACAAAAAATATGTTTTCATTGTATTTTGAAAATCTTACTGACGAACCAAAAAGGTTCATTATTTTTTCACCAAGTTATCAGACCTATCGTTATGTTATTTTATTAAATAGTGAACGCAACATTTTCTTATGCTAAGTTGATAGCAGTCAAAATAGATTAGGTTGACACCACTGTATTTTTCTCTGTCTGTGCACGCACTGTTAATTTTACCGCCTAAAATACAGTCACGTATTTTCACTAACTTAATTCTTCTATTTAAATAAACTAAGTAAACACCTAATCTTTCATATTTGTTCGACAGAGAAAAGAAGCTGCTGGTTGCATCGGACGACTACGGGCGCGACCTGACCGGCGTCCAAAACCTGCTCAAGAAGCACAAGCGGCTCGAAGCGGAGCTGGCGAGCCACGAGCCCGCCATCCAGGGCGTGCAGGAGGCCGGGGAGAAGCTCATGGACGTCAGCAACCTCGGCGTGCCCGAGATCGAGCAGCGGCTCAAGGCGCTGGCCCTGGCCTGGGACGAGCTGCAGGCGCTCGCCGCCGAGAGGGGCACCAAGCTGCAGCAGTCGCTCGCCTACCAGCAGTTCCTGGCCAAGCTCGACGAGGAGGAGGCCTGGATCAGGTAAGCGTGCCCGATATGACAGAAGGTTTAGCGAGCTGGACCTGTGGCATCATAATACTGCTGCGGCAACAACGATTACATCGACCATGTAAAAGTACTTCTAACAATAGCATTTTCTATGTTGTCTAACATAAGTGTATACGCTCTCAAAGTTATGCAACAATAAATACCTGAGTGGACAGACGAGATGAACAGTTTAGATTGGGGACACCTGTAATGGACCCAACGTCAAACCGTAAAAATATAACTTCGCTCTGCCACCCTATGAATGTCTTTTTTTATCTCCAGCGAAAAACAGCAGCTGGTGGTGGTCGGCGAATGCGGCGACAGCATGGCAGCCGTCCAGGGTCTGCTGAAGAAGCACGAGGCTCTGGAGGCGGAGCTGGCGGGGCGCGGCGAGCGCGTGGCGGAGCTGAGTGCGGAGGCGGAGCGGCTGCTGGCCGCCGGGAACCTGCACGCCGACGCGCTCGCGCATCGCATGCACGCGCTGCAGGTCTGCACCCTGCGCCTTGATCATAGACTCTGCACTTTGATGATAGACTCAAAAAATAATTAGCTTCGCCCTTGGGCGCTTGCGTTTGTTTTAAAATCGGTTCTTATTCACAAGAATAGGAACAATCCTATTGACCTAGCCGTTATGATTGCGACCGGTTCTTGAAAGGACTGTCACATGGCATGGTCCCTGATCCCCGCACTTAGACATGAAAAGAGCTGAACTTTTTAAGATGGTCCATAACAAACAAAAACATGTTGCTTTCGTCACAGTGTCGTAAATACAGCGCATAGTAAATCCAATGTTTGGTGAATAAACAGAACTTTTTTATTTAATAATCAGGCTAAGCTGGAGAAGCTGACCGGGCTGGCGGCGCGCCGCAAGGCAGCGCTGGTGGACAACTCAGCGTACCTGCAGCTGCTGTGGAAGGCGGACGTGGTGGAGTCGTGGATCGCGGACAAGGAGACGCACGTGCGCTCCGACGAGTTCGGCCGCGACCTCTCCACCGTGCAGACGCTGCTCACCAAGCAGGACACCTTCGACGCCGGTCAGTACACACAATAAACTCGACACTTTATTTTTTGACGTAAGAAATACATTGTCGGAACGTACCGACACCTGAGGGAGGAAAGACTGCGTGTGTGGGAGTCACTAGAATCACCCGGGTAGATCTCATAACCTGAGTGGTGGTGTAGTGGAAAATTGTATCACCCTACCGACCATAACAACACTGGTGGAATGGCCACTGGGAGTGGGAACGGTTCCACATTAAACCCGACCCAATGTTTGAAAAATAACGTTCATGTAAAAATAAGTTATATTTAGTAGCTATATGTGTGTATAACGTCCAGGTTTGGCGGCGTTCGAGCACGAGGGCATCCAGAACATAACCCTGCTGAAGGAGCAGCTGGTGGCGGCGCGGCACGGCGAGTCGGCCTCCATCACGAAGCGGCACGGTGACGTCATCGCGCGCTGGCAGCGGCTGCTCGCCGACTCGGCCGCGCGCAAGCAGCGCCTGCTGCAGCTGCAGGACCAGTTCAGGCAGATCGAGGAGCTCTACCTCACCTTCGCCAAAAAGGTTACCTTATACTTTAAACAAACAATGTGTTCTGTCTTTTCATCTTTTTCAAGCATTTCTACAGCAAATAAGCCGATAAGTATGTAGTTCTAAACTCATACGGCAGAGGGCACTAACGAAACGCTCAGAGGTTAATATAATAGAAAAATACATCACCTTCGATAGCTTGCGTTAGCTCAGTTGGTGCTCTCCTGCCTTTTATTTACTTTAGCTCTCCTTTGGTTGATAAAAGTAAAAATGAAACATTTTGCCATTTACAAACATTTAAAAAATGTGCGACGCAGCCGTTTTGAATACTTGTTAAATGAGAAACCTTTTTTTTCTCTTACTTTACTAAGTACTTCAAAATGCTTATTTGGCCTTGCGTTGGCATTGAAGATCATATTCACATGGATGTATGCCCCTAAAAAGAGATAGAAAATGGTAACTGCTGTATATCGAGTGTCGAATTCGTAGGTTAAATTGTTTCAAACATCAAGAAATTAGGTATTTATATATTTTATGTACTAAGTTCTAGTCTAGCACATCTTGCTGATGAGTACGTGTGTTGCAGGCGTCTGCGTTCAACTCGTGGTTCGAGAACGCGGAGGAGGACCTCACGGACCCGGTGCGCTGCAACTCCATCGAGGAGATCCGCGCGCTCAAGGACGCGCACGCGCAGTTCCAGGTCGGTACGCGACCCTTCACCGGAACTATACTCCGATGTTTTTCGCATTAGACATTTTGTAAACGAAGAAGCAGTGGCAATAAACCTTTCCTTGGTGCACAATTACAACAAATAATAATAAAAAAATAGTGATTTTCAGTTCAAATTACCTTTAAAATTATGGATCATAATGGAAATAGTCTCTGTTTTAGATTTTTCGCTATTATTTTCAATTTCAGCAACATCCTGATGTTTGCTGTCGTTATATCAATCAATAAGCCGTGCCGTATCATGTTTGCAACTTCTGCTTATTTAGGTTTTTTGTAGTGCAAAGTTTTCATGATAATTCGTTTATTTCTAATAATTTATTACTTTTTTTGTCGATCTTGACTTTACTATAAAAAATATTTAGAACTTCTAGACTTAATGAAATACTATGGAATATCATGTGAAATATTTTTCGTTCCCATTTATTAATAAATCTTGCTAATCTCAGGAACTATTGGTTCGAATTGAAAAAATATATTTGTTTTGGAAAGTCCATCGATCAATTAAGGTTTAGGCAATAACTCATCACACTGCGCTCAATAGAAGCGAAGAATTTTCATTCAGATAAAAAATAACAATAATGTAATCCGCCAGGCGTCGCTGTCATCGGCGCAAAGCGACTTCGAGGCGCTGGCCGCGCTGGACGAGCAGATCAAGTCCTTCAACGTCGGCGCCAACCCCTACACCTGGTTCACCATGGAGGCGCTCGAGGAGACCTGGCGCAACCTGCGCAAGATCATCGGTACCTACATACATACGCTTTACTCTGTCAACAACTCGGTACCTTGTCCCATTCAGTTCACTGTCTAACTGGTGAACTTAGTTACGTTGAGGTTTAATGTGGCAAGGTACTGGGATGTAGACAAACTATATAAGAGCGGAAGGGCATAGCGACTTATCGCTCTAACTAGAGCAGCCCGACTGGTGAAATACCTCCACCTTACGAAGAATCACTTCTGTGTTGATGTGTTCCTGCGTGTGAGTAACGTTTCTAAAGCTCTTGGGGAATGCTACATTGGTAGCAGGGACCAAGCCTTCAAGGTAAAGGCGACAAGTCCAGTAACAGATTCACTATGCTGTACTTGTCGCCCTTAAGATAGGACCTCATTACCACTTAACATCAGGTGGGACAACAATAACAATCTTGAAGAGTAATATAAAAAAAACCTAATGACTTTATCTGTGACCAGTCTACAATTTTGGACGATGACTCTGCCCCACCGGGCAATGTACAGTCAGCGTCATATAGTTCGTGATACTCAGGGTACTCTAATAAATAGACGCAACTAAAAAGTCAATAATATCGGTACACACAAAGTTTTCTTATTGTTGTCAACAGTTTTGTCGCTCAAAAGGTCGACACACCTAAAATGTCATATAAATCGGCTCAGTCTAACTGCCATAAATATGGTTACAGTCTTCCCGCCAATGGTATCCAAACGTTCTAAGTGTTCAAAAATATGAAACACATTAGAAAAATAAACCTTACTGCTATACTATTTAAATATTATTTTCCTCATCAATTAGTTTCAAAAAATGTAAACACAAAGTGAAAGCGATAGAAACTACTGCTGTCCTTTTCATTTTAAGCCCGACGTCATAGACTTCTCTTTTGTTTTGTATAGAACTTCAGAATTTCTTGCATAGCCATTTACGATATCTGGGGGCACGGTAGTGGGGAGGACCAAGTCAAGCAAAAAAAACCGGCACGGCCGTACCATCCTTTTCAGGCCATTTTCGATCCCCTATAGCTTCCTTGTAGACAAAACTAGAAACTTGAATTTTCAGTACGGACGATATGTCTCAAGGTATCTTAAAAAAATATAAGCAATAAACAGCTACAGCTAAATAGACGTTAACCTCAATGATAATGAATATGAGTTATTAGGTATATTTCGTATTTAATTTTACTTGTGTACCTAACTGAAATGAACACATTCCGTATTAACGATAAACTGGAGTTCTGATAAAGCTACTTTCGAACGTAACAAAAGACATAAAAAATCCAAATCGCATAATAAACCTATTTTGGCTATTTCACTGCACTTTCTCTAATATTACACTTCACATTGATACGACCATAGATATATTATATTCCTAGATGTAACGCTAAAAACCGCAATTGGGACGTAGCTGTCTTATTCACATCTAGCCATGCAGCGCCACCTAGTGTGACTGAAACAAAAACCACTCAAAGCTTGTATTGGAGTCCGCATCTGCAGATAGAAAATCTATGGACTGGACTCCGGAGTTGGAGTCCAACCATAGACTGCCAATAGAACGTTACCAAATTGAAAATACATTCAATTTCAAATACGACTAATTTTAATGGCCGTATTTTAATCAGTGATGAGCCGTTTTTGAAAAATCGCTTTCTAGTATTTAACAGTATTTGTTATATTCGTAACTATTTACGAAACGCTTTATTTTATTCCTATGTACCTATATATGTTACTAATTTATTAGTATTGCATATTTTCCAGAATAGTGCTACTAATCGATACCAACTTTATCATAAACCATGTTTTAACATGGTTAGATTTATATTTTGCATCTGCGCATCCATTACGCAACAATATTTCCACACACCTAATAAATTAAATATTTCATATTAAATGTTTAAAACACCCCTTTGTCTATTTCAAAATACCGTGCCACTATTAAATAAAACTATTAAGTATAAACGAAAACAGTTTTTGGTTTTTAGCTTATGTACATACTCTTATATTTTAAATGGGAATACGGCTCACTAACAGTCATACTTATGAATATTAGTATTCTTAAATACTAGTGCATACTTGTGACAGGATCTATGGTATCCCTATCTCGTATTTGAATAGACTGACATTGAATTATCAAACTGAATTTTACTAAAACAAGATTTTCTAATTATGTAGCAAAATGATGTATGAAAACTCAATAAAACCAAATAATTATTATAATTGCGGACGAGGATAACTGTATATCAAAGACCATGGTTATTTCTAAGTTTATGATTTAAAAAATAACGAGAGTTATTCAATATCGTCTTCATCGGTAAGTTTTGCAAAAACATTTGCGTATTATGTTGTAAAAATGAGCCAACGATTTAGAAAATGCTTGTTAACCTTTAAGATTTTTAATTTCCCCAAAATAAAGGCGCAATAATAACCAAATTTTCAAATCTAAATAATGTATATTTATTGCTGTAGTGATGTACCAATGAAAAAAATTACATCGTACTTGTCGATAAAATTTCGAACACATTAACTTTTAGATCGCAAAATAAGAATTTATCAAGAGTGGTAAAAAATAGTGTCATGACTCTTAAAATATCGGCAATGGCATAATGTACCTATTGCATTGTATGAAATTTTTGATTTAGTTCGACATAAATTGAACAAGTATGATTCACGAGATATATAAATATTAACATGTCTAAATTCACTTTATTTAATTTGTATTTTGTTACAGGAAATGTGAAAACAGAATCCCATTGCAGGGCGAAAATCAATAAAGTAAACTGCAAAGTAATATGATATTGAGATCCTCTGATCTATGGTTGGACTAAACTACATGTCATTTGTTTGCAAAAAGTTTTAATTTTACACAATTCGTTAATTTTGCTGTCATAGCGTGCTTAAAAAAATATTTTTTATAATAAATTTTGATAGCACTGTCATTTTATTTTTTCGTATACTTATGCAAACATCATAAACAAAATCAAGTAATGTACTGGATTGTCGATATACTGATACATTTTGATATTCTAAGCATACAGTCGAACAAAAGCTAAATTCTTCAACTGTTTTCTTGTAATCTTCTCCATGCTAGCATGCTAGTACTACTCTGGTGGCAATTATGAAGGAAAGCAGGGCTAGTTCCACCGTTGGTTTTGGTTTCCATAATACAAGTGCTTAAATTGTTTACTTTGGACTCAGGTCAACCTGATATTTATTTATGTATTCATTATTTTTATATCAACAAAAGAAAAAGATCCCTATTTCTTCACTATCCATATTGTTATCACTTACATTTTATCGATATTAAAATCGATATTTGCTACATTACCAAAGAATAAATAGATATTAATACTCATTTTTAAATTGTTAAACGTCAAAACTATGTTGAAAAAAAATATTTTGGGGTGGACGGTTACATTGTTGCTGTCATGACGCGGTTTCTATACTTTCCTTATTCTAAGGATACGACTGATGGGTAGTTGATGGTTCGTTGACATAAACTGACAGATAATAGAATTACATTCAAACACTAAATCTAAAGTGTGAAAATCATCAGCCAGCATGAAACCTCAATACGCGATTGCGTAATTTTCTAATTCATGGTGGCGTATTTTTCTAATTTGTTTCATATTTTTGAACACTTAGAACGTTTGGATACCATTGGCGGGAAGACTGTAACCATATTTATGGCAGTTAGACTGAGCCTATTTATATGACATTTTAGGTGTGTCGACCTTTTGAGCGACAAAACTGTTGACAACAATAAGAAAACTTTGTGTGTACCGATATTATTGACTTTTTAGTTGCGTCTATTTATTAGAGTACCCTGAGTATCACGAACTATATGACGCTGACTGTACGAAAATAGGTTCAAAACAGGATATCTATGAATGTGTTGTTTGTCGCGTGCAGCTGAGCGCGACGTGGAGCTGAGCAAGGAGGCGCAGCGGCAGGAGGAGAACGACAAGCTGCGCAAGGAGTTCGCGAAGCACGCCAACGCCTTCCACCAGTGGCTCACCGAGACGCGGTACGTACCACCCGCTCACTTACTTACCTAATCACCACTCAGGGGCCATCCATAAAGTACGTCACACTAATTTCATGAATTATGAACTTGTCAACAATACAATTTAAACCGTATTGCCCTTTAGATGTAAAGATAGAGTTGGACATTTTTTTTAGTTTAATTAATATTTCAAATTACGCGATTAGTACCTCTAGATTTTGAAATGTGATGTCACAAAACTTAGGACCCCTCCCACCCCTTGTCACACCATGTCACACTTTTTCGACCCCCCCCCCCCCCCCTTTACGTGTGACTTACTTTATGGATGGCCCCTTATTTGGATTGGTGCATTTGTCAACAATAAAAGAGCAGGTACAACACTCAAGGTCGTCGGTCGTCTTCGATGGCATATGAGTAGGCAGCGCTCTTATGCATGGTGATATGACTTTTACTAGGCAACTATTCAGGGTGAGAGACGGTACGATTATCGTTTATTGCCAAACGAAGTGGTAACGGGAATGATGCCGCAAGCAGTAGGTAATTTCGGCCGCTGAGGTCAAGCGCTACGTAACCGAATGGATACGGGGCTTGATGCGACACTCACCAATGCGCCGGTTAGATCCCCGCAGATGGTAGGTACATTTTTCGACTTATTCTACCAGCGTGTGGGACTGCGACGACGTCCGAGGTTCTAAACGGGGCTCTATTTGTAATTCAATATAGAAAATGTTCAAACAATTTGAGACACGTCCATTTACTTCAGTGTCTTGGACGAGAAGTTTTTGCTTATTATGTTCCACATAACGTAAGATTTAATAAGTGTAGGTATTCGGACCACATTAAAAGACTGAAAATATTCGAGAAATAATAAAATCAACAATCTTTTGTGTATTGATGAAGATAACTTTATAATGAATGCGAGATATTTGAATTGATGATTGGTGTACAGGTACCGGCTGCTAGGCTGGGACGGGTAACGTACAGAATGTCTAGTGTTATTTGTTCTAATAACATCTAAAACAACGCAATATGCTTCGCTGAATCAGAGCAGACTGGGAGTTGATCATAAGACCTGTAATGATATAGAGTATGAATACATTTTGCACAGTTTAAAAAAATGCACAGGTACATTTGGGCACAATTATGTTAACATTTATGTTAAACCCTTATCCCGCAGACAATCTGTGTGAACTGTTTTGTGGGACTCTGCCTGTTTTAAATGAGTTAGGAGGTTACTGGCACTATAAAAAACTGGTCCACGTGCGAGTTAACACCTTTTTGATTTTAATAGTGGTCAACTGGCACTATTATTTTTAAAGTAAAGTGCCAGTTGTCCACATGTCAAATTACTAGTGGTCAAGTGGTCGACATACATCGCTAGTTACTTATTTGTTAATAATACATAATTTCCATAAACTACGGATTAAATAATACGACATGAAACTATAAACAAAAAATATTTTTATTGAAAAAAGATTCTATCTACTTTATTATTAAGTATTACTATTATATGTATATAAGTTATACACACGTACAAGATCATTAGGTAAACAGCAATAAGCAAAATTGTACCTAGGTTTCTGCTTTGTTAATTAAAAAAACTTAATAAATTGTTTGGTTTGAAATTAGTTACTAGAAACAATTACTCTATTTGACTGTTTTTTTTAAATTATTAATTATTTTCAAGATTTATCAATAGGTTAACCTACAACATTAATATTATTTATTATGAATAACTCTCTGCTTATTATAGTTCGATTAATTCGGTATATAAATCATATTTTTTGAGAGAGGTAGGGCATAGCGATTTATCGCTCGAACTGGAACAGCCCGACTGGTAAAATACCACCACCTTACTGAAGACCGCAGCCAAATAGCAATCACTTCTGTGTTGTTGTGTTCCTGCTACATTAGTAGCAGGGGTCAAGCCCTCAAG